>CM057454.1:826705000-829205000 GCA_016271365.2 Neoceratodus forsteri | reverse complement strand
AGTGCAAGTAGAGGCTAAAAACATACTTTACTTTATTATCAATTCACAAGATAAATAGATTACAACCTTAACATTTTTTCTTTCTTTCTTTCTTTTAACAATTATGTTCTAAAGTAGACACAATTTAAATTCTATTGACCATATTCATCTACATACAGTCATTTCTATAAAATCAACATAAATTACTAATAAATAAGTGTTACCTAGGTATACAGTCTAAATTAACTATTAAATAGGTTATATAGGGTTTTCAGTTGTTCATATAAGTATTATCTCCTTGTTGGGACATTCTATAGTTGTTCTAAATTTTATTTTATTCTTATTCTTATTACAGTAAATTCTCAGACTTCTAGCTCATGGTCACTATATAAACAATGATGATGAGGGTGTGCTTTCCAGATATGGCTGCTTAGTTATTTCATTTACTCCAACTTCATCTTCTATTAAATAATCTGCTTTCCAGAACTATCTTCTCCCCTTATTAAACTCCACAACCCACCCAGGAGCTTTATTGCTTCAAGAGGGCCCACCTTGTCCATCTTCTCAGGCCTTTCTCAGTGGCATCTTTTAACTGGTAGGTTAGTTCTTCCATACTCTGTATATCATTGATAATCGGAACCACCTTTATAGCAGGTGGAGGGATTGTAACCAGTTTCTGGTTATCACTTTGTTGTATGCTACTATACAGATATACCACAGATATAATATATCTTTTTCCTCAAGCCCTGCGGTGGGAGACCCAGTATTACATTTTGCAGCAGTAATGGGGTAGACACCTGGAACAAGGTGTTAATCCTCTCTTCTATCTCTTTTCTAAATTGCTCTGACTTAGAACAATCAAAATAAATATGTGTGGGGTTGCATGTTGTTCACCACATTGATGTCAGCAACTTGCCGAGTCAGTGGGGGAGTATTTTGCCATCCTGTCCAGGGCTATGAAAAAATGTACTCTGACCTTCCACATATACTCTTGCCAGAGGGGTGACATGGTTACCCTTGATGTAGAATCCCAAAGCCTCTCCCACTGTGTGGAGGCTAGATGAAAATTTGCCTCTCCCTCCCATTTTGTCTGTAACCATTGAGTCACCTCCTCCCTTTGCATGCTGAGATATTGGTAAATCTTGGTGATTGCGTCTTTCGCATTCTTCAATGAGAATAGATCGCCTAAGGGTATCTTTGAACTCGTCCTAGTAATTTCCTCTTTGCCCCGAAGTTTGTGTTGTATGTAAGTATACATTTGTAAATAATAAAGTTTCTCCCCAGTTGTCCATCCCATCTCTGGGCACATTCTGGGAACAAGAGTATCAGATCCCCCCTTAGTAACTGTATTGGTGCCGTGAACCCCTTGGCAATCTGTTTCTTGTACCATATATCTTCCCTGCCAGGCTTGAAGTCCTTATCAGCTGTGAACGATCTCACTGTCCACATCTCTCTCGCCTGTGGACCTGGGTGTGCTTGCACAAATTCCAGGCATTTAGAGCTGCTCCTATAGGGACAGTATGTCTTTCAGTTTTTGTGGGACCTCTGCTAGGAACAGATTAATCTGTATATGGGAGTCTGGACTATATGTTTTTTCAATTTCCTGCCAATGAGCATTTGCAGGGGTCTGTGACCAAAACAAGACCCATCTCACTTGTGCCACTATCCAGTAATCCTTGAGATTAGGGACTGCTCTCCCGCCCTTTTGTTTAGTAGCTAGCAAGATAGTTCTTTGTACTGTAGGTCTACGGTTATTCCATATGAATTTGAATATTTTATTTTGTTGCTCTTGAACCATTTCCATGTGGGGGTGATTGGAATACATTGAAACAAGTATAGGAGGCACCAGAGGAGGTTCATTTTTACAGCCTGAATCCTAGCATGCATTGGCAGAGGTAGAATTGATCATCTCTTCATATCTAATTGAAGTTGCTGAACTACAGGCTTATAGTTATCTAAATATAGATAGGTGTTTGACGTCCTTATGGTCACCCCCAAGTACTTTAGGGTATTAAGACCCCATTTCATATTATATTTTGTCCTGAGGTGTTGTGAAGGACTATAATTAAATGTTAATATTTCAGTTTTGTTAGTATTAACAGCATAGTCTGATAGTTCTGAAAAGGTTTTAATTTTCTTCATGACTTGCACTAATGAAGTCTCTGGATCTATCAAACAGAGCAGCACATCATCAGCGTATAGTGCCACCTTGTGGACATTTGTTCCTATTGTAACTCCTCTTATTCCTGTGTCATTGAGAAGCTACTGTGCTAGTGGTTCTATGTATAAAGAAAATAGAATGGGTACAGGGGTATCCTGTCGGGTGCTTCTATTTAATTTAATTCTCTGGGATAGTGTGCCATTAGTACGAATATAGGCCTGTGGGTCTGTATAGATAAGTTTTATTAATGTGATGAATTTAGCTGGAAAAGCAAACCCAGCAAGGACCTCATATAGAAAATTCCAGATTACTCGGTCAAACTCTTTTTCGGCGTCAAGGCTCATCATAATTGCTGGTGTTTTCTGCTGGTTCAGGTGGTCTATAATATGTATAGTGCATCTAACACTATCTACTGCCTGTCTACCTGCTACAAATCCAGTTTGGTCTTTATGTACTATGGTTGGAATTAGGTTTTGAAGTCGTTTTGCTATGATAGAGGTCAAAATCTTATAGTCCACATTTAGAATCGAAATAGGGCGATATGATGCATAATAAATGGGGTCCTTGCCGGGCTTGGGGATGACTGTAATTGTTGCCTGTCTCAGAAGGGGAAGGATGATCCCTCTGTTATAATCTTCTGATAGAAAGTTCTCATTATTGCGGCCAAGGTGTTTCGGAATTTCTTATAAAACTCTATGGGGAGTCCATCACTCCCTGGTGATTTTCCTGTCTTCCCATCTTTTATGGCATTATTAATTTCAGATTCTGATACTGGGCTTAACAGTCGGGCCTTCCAGGAGTCTGAGACCTGGGGTAAATTAAGTTTCTTTAAAAATTCCTGTATCTCTTGTAATGGGAGTCTTGAGGTCTGACATACAATTGTTCGTAGTATGTCTAGAATGCTTCTGCTATATGTTCTAATTTTGGGCTGTTTATCTTAGTTTGGAGGTGCACTACTTTTACTATGTGTGCCCTAGCTCTTTAGGCTCCCAACCGGATGACCAGACATCTGAGGGCTCCTGGTCCACCTTCATAATAGCTTTGCCTTAGATATCGTAGATTGAATTCAATCTTAGCATCTAAGATATTATTCAGTTCTTTTTTATATTTTATTAATTCTTTCTCTCTTTGTGCCAAATATCTTTCCTGTTGTTGTGTTTCTAATATCTTTATCTGACTTACTAGCTTTTGTTGTTTCTCCCTTCTCCCTTTTTTCCTGGCTGAAGCTACGGCCACTTGCTTTCCTTAGATCACTGCTTTAAGGGTGACCCAAACTATGCTTTTATTAGTCTCCCCAGTGTCGTTATCTTGTAAGGTTTGTGTTATTAACTGAGGAATTTGTTTCTGTACTTCTTTATCCTGGAGTAATACCAGGTTAAGTCTCCAAAACATGTTACGAGGGGAGGGCCAAATCTACCTTGATCACCAATGGGTGACAAAGAAAATGGTCCTATTTCACATTTTTGTATCCTAGGAGCTACCTCTTTATTCACCGCAAAGTAGTCCAACGATGAGTACATGTGGTACATTGCTGAATAGTGGGTAAAATCTTTTGTGTGACCCTCTGTAAGGGTCCAAGCATCCTGCAGGCCTAATCGAGCCAGTAAGGCCATGATTTGTTTTTGTATTCTGTTTGTCTTTCTAGGTATTTTCAAGGTAGTAGCCATTCTTGGGTTCAGGACCATAGTCCAATTACCCCCAATTATGATCGTTACCTCAGCTTTTTCAGTTATTTTAAGTAAAAACTGCCTGTAGGTGTCATATGGAGAGCCCGGGGGGACATATATTGATACTACTGTCAACAGACTACCATTCAAGTTCCCCTTCATCAGGGCAAATCTGTTTTCTTTATCAGCCATCTGATCAAGTAGTTCAAATGGAGTGGCACTTGGAATAAGTACTGCTACCCATCTATGTCTACCCCCCCTCGTATGATGAAAAGTAGGCTTCTGAAAAACCAAAGTTTTTTAGTTTCAAATGTTCCCCATCCGATAAGTGGGTCTTCTGCATTAAGATTAGGTCCACTTCATAACTTTGCTATGGTTCAATATTTTCTTTCTCCAGATTGGATTTGTTAATCCATTTACATTAAATGATAAAGCTTTAATCCCAATTTGTCTCTTGATCATAGTCTGTCTGATAGTGGATCAGCCTGTACTCTTTCCCCTTTTCTTCCTTCCAGCACACCCTCATCTGAGCCGAACATATACCGATACCTAAGTTCCATAAAAAACAAATTTGGGCTACTCATGCAACTAAATTAGTAGCCAAAACTAACATCAAACATAGGCAACAATAACATTTTACATTTCTTTCAAAGTAGGGGAACATTTTCGTTCCCTGTCTCTGCAACAATGTTTCCCAGAGATGTAGAGTTATACAATACCCCTTTGAATGGGGTTCACTACCTAGATGGTAGCTGTTGAGTACTACCTCCCAGCTAATTTCCGTCTCACGTTCAAATCCCCACCAGTGTTATTTTATTGTTTAGATTATCTCCAATTCTCCTCCCCGAGCACAATTTTCAAGTGACCTAATGAACTTACAGTGTGGATTTGTAGCCTTTAGTACTTATTAAGGTCAGCTGGTCTCCTTTAAGTAAAACCTCCCCACCGCTCCATTTCAAACTGCAAATCAAGATTTTTAAGCTTGAGTATAATATATACAGCTTTAACAGGATGTGAGCAGTATAAAGGACTATTGACAGTCTAAATAGAATTAGATTTTAACTGCTGTCAGTAAATTTACATCCTGTCCTCTTACGCTCTGCTCAGACAGCCAGTCCAGTGTTCTCTCCAATTTCCATTCCCGAGTGTAATCATACATTTATATGTAAAAGTATAGAGAAATCTTCTATCCCCTGCCGCAGGGGCTTACCGACCATTCCAGCCATCGACGTGCGGAAGAAGCTGCTTGGACTGAGGTTTCAGTGTTTAAGTGAGTTCTTGTTGAAGCTTCAAGTGTTTGCAGCTTGTTGTCTAGCCTGCATTTGTTGAGCTTGGGCCTGTTGCAGCCTGTTTCGAATGCTCGAGAGGGATTTCTGCATGGTGAGCGTGTCCTTCAGTTTATCTGATCCTCTCTGAAGATATTCCCCCAGGCATCTCAAGTTCCTATCTTTATTTCTTGTAGTGGTCCACTGGTTGTAGTCTAATGCAATGCTTCTTTGTTTAAGTGCATCAGCAATGGCCTCCAGAGTAGAATATAGCTGGGACCCCTCTTCCCAAAACACCCTTTTTGCTGGATATGGTGTCTGGAACCTGATTTTTTTGGCACAAAGTGCTTTCATAGCTGGTCTGTACTGCAGTCTCATCTTCTGGATTTCTGGTGGGTAATCATGATCCAGGTATAGTCTAATAACATTATATTTAAATTCTCCCATCTGCCAAGCTTGGCAGAGTACCTCTTCCTTTATTGCATAACTCGAAAATTTCATCAAGATCTGACAGGGTCTGGCTGAGGGATCCATGGGTGGGACCAAGTGTTCTGTGGGCCCTCTTGATTTTGATATGCAAGGTGGGTGGAAGGGCTAGGACATCTTGTAGCAAGTCCTGCAAAAAGTGGGCCATGTTGCCCTCCTTGGTGCTCTCTGGCAACCCGGCCAAATGGAGATTGTCTCTTCTAGATCTCGCCTCTAGGTCAACACATTTTGCCTGTAATTGGTCGACATAATCTAATAGTGTGGCTAGGGCCTCCATGTTTAAGGCCGAGTTGTTTTTCTGGGTTACCTGGGTATCCATCTCTTTAAGTGCCGTGTCCATGTCCGCCAATTTACAGTGTAATTTTTAATTCAGCCTTCTTTCTTTACGCATTTCAGGATCTCTGCTAGGATTGTGTCCAATTGTGCCTTATCCTTTGAGCTGGACCCTGTGTGATGGGTCAAGGCTTATGGTGCCGCTCTCTGGTGGTTAGGCTCTCATGTCCCGTCTTCCTGTAGTAATTGATATTGGGAGCCATCTAATGTTATCTGCCCATGGTCATATATATTTTGGAAGGCTTCAGTTCCCTTTCCTCTTTGGTGGCATTCTGGCTGTTCTTTCCATGTTTTTAGCAGGGAAAATGAAGGTTTAAAGCTCTTGAGGGGAGCTCGAGGCTTGCACTTGCTATGGAGCCGTGGTGGAACTGGAAATCCATGATGGGAGACTTCAATGTTTTGATTGATCCAGTAATGGATAAAATGTCTAACTCAAAACTATACAATAAAAACATACAAAACTGATGATGAGTTTTGGAAAGCCAAGACATAACAGATGCATGGAGAACAGTATATCCAACAGTGAAAGAAAACATCATGTTAAAAAAAAGATTATCTAGAATCAATTATATATTTATATCTAAAATATTAATAGATAAAATACAAAGAGGTAAAACATCACCCAATAATATTATCGGATCATGCATTGGTCCAAATTGATTTGAAAGTTAGAGATGCAGAAGGGGTTCAAACAAAAATATGGAGATTTAATAATGTACTATTAACTGACAAAGAATATATCAATAAAACTAAAAAAGCTATAAAAGAATTCTGGAAATGTAATCTGGATCCAAATAAAATGATTACAATCGTATGGGACCCATTTAAAGCAGTCATAGGGGGGGCAGGGTTACTACAGTATATCATATCACTGCTACAAAAATAAACAGGAAAAAAAACAAGAGGAGAAATAAATAAGAGATTAAAGGAATTGGATGAATTGGTTACCCATAATGATCAGAAATATAACAAAGAATGGTATAGGACTAAATTACTGAAAACAGAGTTAAATAACAAAAAGGTACAAAGGAGCAAAGCCAAACTAAAAAAATAGATACATTCAAGGGGATAAATCAGGGAATGTGCTAGCCTCCTTTTTAAAAAAAAAACAAATAAAACAAAAGGAAAATCATATTATAACCTGCTTAGTAGATGAGGATAGGATCTCAAAATATAGAGAAAAAGATCTGGTTAAAGTAGTAATAGATGCCTATAAAAATATCTATCAAAGACAATATGTTTATTAAGAACAGGAATTAAAAAGGTACCTAAAAATGCAAAACTGAAACATATTTCATGTAAATCAGAACCTATAACAGAGACAGAAATTAGAGAGATACTGAAGTATATGCCTACGAATAAAAGTCCAGGTATGGATGGATACACTACAGAATTTTATAGTATATTTCAGGAAGAATTGGCTCCCTGGCTTAAAAAGATGTTCATGGAAATAAGTGGAGGAGGCAAACTTCCTCAATCAATGCAAGAAGCCAGAACAATACTAATTTTAAAAGAAGGAAAATATCCCCAAAAAATAGAACATTACAGACTGATGGCATTATTAAATGCAGATTACAAATTACTTGCAAACATATTGGTTAACAGGATTAAGACGACTTTGCCAGAAGCAATACATCCAGACCAATTTGGTTTTATTGCTGGCAGAAATATGTTTCAGGCTGCAAGGAAAGTTCAGGCTTTGATTAGGTATGCCAGGGAATAGAAGAGGAGTGCTATACAGTGGCAGTGGACGCAACTAAAGCCTTTGATTACTTGAACAGAGAATTTATGTTAGAGTGTTTAAAAGGGTAGGGCATTCCAGAGAGTATACTGACTCCTATTACTCAAATGTATTCTAAAACAACAGGAAGGTTTTTCTTTAATTTATATTTGACAGAATCTTATGTGAAGAGTAATGGGTAAGACAAAGTTGACCCTTGTCCCCATCATATTTTGTTATGTTTAGAACTTTTTGAATTATATAAGGGTAAATGATAAAATTCAAGGAATAGTAATGGGAAGGAAAAGATGAAGATAAATGCATTTGCAGATGATATTTTATTATTCATGATGAATATAAAAGAATCCATGCCTTCCTTTCTGGGAAATTATGAGATATGCAGGAATATCGTGGTATAGCTTAAACACAACTAAATCTATAGTAATGCCAATTAAGGAGAAAAATTCTGATTTAGATAGAAGTGTCAAGGACAACATTACTATAACTAATAATTTTAGATACTTAGGAATAATTTTAACAGCTAAACAGGATGAAACCATTAAAATTAACCATGGAAATTCTAGTTATAAAATGAAAACATTATTAGAAAATTGGGTGAAACTATATTTGTCCTTATGGGGAAGGGTAGAAACTATAAAAATGATGGCTTTGCCACATTTAATGTTTGTCATCCAGGCAGTGGCGGGTTTACCAAATCTACTGTGGTATAGAAACATCATAAACATTTTCAAAAATTCTTGGGGGTGGCCCAGAATGGCTTGGGACCAGCTAATCACCCCCAGAAGGGAAGGAGGTTATAGTTGCCCAGACGCACTACACTACTCAGTGGCATATCATATTAAGGAGGGGTGGGAATGGGCTTTCAAGAAGGAAAGGGGAAACCACTGCAAGTCTGTAATGTGGGATGAGGAACCCCAGTTTAACAGGGAAAATATCATCTGGGATATCCAGCAAAAGTTAAAAATACCCAATATTTTTTGCCATCTAGTACAAAATATTAGAAGATCCATATCTAGTTCAGTAAAGAATGGAGAACTACCATGGTTGCATTTGAATTTACGAAAGGTATATTCTGTATGGAAAGGGGAAGGGAGAAACATAACCAAAAAGTTAAATAATACAAACGTTCAAAAATGGTACCAATTAATCAAAGAGGAACAGTTTTGTATCTATACTGAATTGAAAAAGAAATATTCTTGGAAGTCCCAGGCAGTAACTTCATACACTATATTACAATAAAAAATTAATTTCAAGTATTGTGGGAAGATATAAAAAAAGGAAGCAGAGAATATTTAAGTAAAGAATTAATAAACCAGCAGCAAATTATGGAAAGGATTGTTACAATGGGTTTACTTTAAGAGTTTAAGAACAAAGAAGGATTTGTGGAGTATGATAAACAAGAAATGGCAACAAGAAACTAACGTGAAATTTACATCACAACAATGAAAAAATTTAAGAATAAAAGCAAATAAGAATTATATATGTGCCAAAAATAAGGCAATTAAAAAAAATAGCTAGGGCATATTTTACATCACAAATCTTAGAACATTTTTCTGCCAGTAAAAACCAGGAATGCTGACATCAATGCGGAAATATGGGTAACCTAGCTGATTATATCGGGATTGTCCATAAATAAGACCATGGTGGAAAAGTACCACTGAACTATTGGAGCCAATAATTGGAAGAAAGATTCCTAGTGATTTTCAAACTTTATTTTCAATTATATGAATAACTGGGAACTAAACAAGGTAAACTCTAAATTGTTTGTATAGCTACAATGACAACAAAAAGATTCATATTAGAACAATGGAATGCCCCAGTGATAGAAACTTTTCCCAAAATGAGATGGTGGTATAATTTAAGAAAGGCTATAATATATGAGAAATTATTTGCAGAAATAGAAGAGGAAGTGGATGTCTCCATATAGAAAGAAAGTGATGCCATGCTGCCTCCATTAGAATATTGCTAATGGTACAGTGTGAATTTTAATCATACCCTTGAGAGGGAGGGGGAATGAATAAATATTTAAAAAGAGAATTAAACGATTTTTAAAGTATACAAAGTAATGGATGAACTATTATTTTGTAGATAATATACTTTAATAGAAAAATCAAGATTGTAAAATGTTTGTAATAATTATTATAAAGAAAATGAAAACATCTGGTAAAATAAGAAGCTAGAAAGGTCTATCAGTAGCCATGCAGCATTCTGTAGCAACTGCAGGGTAACAACTCACCTCCCTTGACCCCAAGGTAAGAAGCGTTGCAGTAGTTGAGCCTCAAAGTCACAAACGCATGTACCAAAGTGGCAAGGTCGTTAGGTTAGACAAGAGACTTAATCCAGCTGATATTCCAAAGATGGTAAAAGCCACCCAGGCCACTGCTGCCACATGAACCTCCAGTATCAGCCCATTATCCAGAATGACTCCCATATTTTTCACCCTTGGTGGAGGCTAATAACCTGGGGGGCTGAGCCAAGCCCAGTCTCCCTCTCAGAGGCCTCCTCCACTCCCCCTCATCGACCTGGCTCACCACAAGCAGTTAAGAGTCTTTTCAGGGCTCAGTCTCAACCAGCTAGAAGACATCCAGGTCTGAATCTTGGAAAAGCACTTATTAAGCACATCAGCTGCACCTGAAGTCCCAGGTGCAAAGGACAAGTAAAGCTGAGTATCATCGGCATAACAATGAAACCCAAGCCCATACCGCCTAATGAGCTCACCCAGGGGCAGCATATACATTGCGAACAACATGGGTGACAAGACTGAGCCCTGATGTACTCCACAGAACAGAGTCACCAGGCACGAGGAGTATTCTTCCAACATGACTCTCTGGGTTCTGTCCTTTAGGTAGGACTCAAACCAGCTGAGAACTTTGCCAGTGAGTCCTACATATCCCCTGAGCTGGTCCAATAGCAGCCCATGGTCCACTGTGTCAAATGTTGATAATAGACTGAGAAGAAAAAAATTGATCACCTCCCTGTCTCTTGCCCAAGTCATTGTGCACCGAACCAGTGCAGTCTCTGTGCTGTGCACTTCCCTGAACCCAGACTGTAGGGGATTATAGATGTTAAAGGCAGTAAGGTGTGCCTCTGAGCTGTACTGCAACCACCTTCTCAATAACCTTTCTCAAAAAGGGAGGTTAGAGGCAGGTCAGTAATTCATCAAGACATCTGGGTCCAGAGATGGCTTTTCAGCAGAGGCTTCACCAAAGCACTTTTCAGCAACTTTGGAAAAACCCTCTGACAAGGATCACTGGACAAGTTTAGGCCCAGATGTCCAACGCAGCTCACCAGTAGTCACGTTTGGCCTGGATCAGGTTACAAAATGTTAGCCACAGCTCAGAGATTACCTCGTGCATCTCATTTATCCTCACCAGTTGGAACTCTGCCCAGGACCACTGAATCTGGCCCTGACTCTCAGGCTCTACCCTGCTGCGCTGTGCTGGCCTTGGAGAAATCCAGGGTGGTGGTAAAGGGCAGTCACTTGGGGGATGGGAGAGTAACCAGTGGAGTAGCACAGGTATCTGTACTAGATCCTGTCCTCTTCAATGACTTCATAGGTAACATTGCTGAGGAACTGGAGGGGAATGTGTGTCTTTGCAGATGACACATAACTTTGGAGAAACTTGAGGAGTGGTCTGGGGTGTGGCAACTGGGTTTCAATGCCAAAAAGTACAGTTATGCATTTGGAGAGGGGAAACCCAGGGGCTGTTTATAAGATGAGAGAGGTACTTACAGTCACCAAGCAAAAGACGGACCTTGGAGTAATCATATACAGTGATCTTAAGGGGGCAGGATAGTGTGACAAGGCAATAAACAAGGTTAACTGGATGCTGGTTTGCATAGGGAGGGGGATTTCTAGCAGGAAAAGGGAAGTAGTGTTTCCACTATATGGTTCACTTGAGCGACCCCACCTAGAATACTATATCCAGTTCTGGAGGCTGCACCTCCACAAGGACATTGACAGGGTAGAGGTGGTCCAGAGGAGGGCTACTAAAATGGTGCGGGTTTGCATGAAAAACCGTATAAGGAGGAAAGCTGGAGAAGCTTAACATGTACTACCTGGGTGAAGAGAGAGGGACATGAGTGAGACCTGGAAGTGCAAGATGAAAGTCTCTTTCAGTGGAAGAAAGTACCAGAACACAGGGGCATGCAGTGAAGCTTAGGGAAGGAGTTTAAGAGGGATGTGGAAAATACTTCTTCACAGAAAAGGTGGTAGAAACCTGGAACAGCCTGCCAGAAGAGATGGTGGGTGCAAAGACAGAGGCGTCAAGCAAAATGGGATTGACACATGGGCATATTGGAGAAGAGGGAGGAGGAAGGACACCTGTGACCAAATAGGGTCCAGGAAATAGAAATAGGCAGGAATACTGGCCAGACTAGATTGGCCTACCAATCCTTTTGCCAACAAATTCTATGTTTCCATGTGTTTAAGAAAGGAAATGTGATATTAAGGTAAAAAAAGTTCCTTGAGCCTTAGTGAATCTGTGGTGTAGTGTTTCTCAGGGTTTGAAAGATTATGCCATACAGCATTGGTGTTCTGTCACTTTGGCACCCTATATTCAAGCAATGGTGTGTGAGTACTTTTATAGGCCTGGAAAGACAGTGGCAAAGTTAGTGCAATGTCAATACTGCATCACACAACTGCTCATACTCTGAGAAACAGCATACCAGATTCTTTGAGGCTTGTGACTTTTTATCCTAACATCACATTTCCTTACTTTTGTGGTGTTACAGTTCAACTCAACTGATGTTTTAATGTAGTTTTTGTTGCAATGAATCTCCATTCTTTTAAAAGAAGTTGTTTAAAATAGCACACAGTACTTAGTATTAACAATACCAGCTCAAGTAGCAAGCTGTCTATGGAGCACAGTAGCACCCTAAGCCCGTACAATGCCAAGCATCACTCATGTCCAGTGACACCCTGTCCCACACCTGACCCTATGCCAAGTATCTCTAACACTCAGTAGCACTGTGTCCCACACCCAACCCCATACCAAGCATCGGTGGCATCCTGTCCCACACCCAGCCCCATGCCAAGCATCCCTGACATCCTGTGTTACTCTGCCCCACACCCAACCCCATGCCAAGCATCCCTGGCATCCTGTCCCACACCCAAACCCATACATCCTATCCCTGGTATCCAGTGGCACCCTGTCCCACACCCAACCCCCTGCCAAGAATCCCTGGCATCCAGTGGCACCCTGTCCCACACCTAACCCCATGCCAAGCATCTCTAGCATCCTGTCCCACACCCAACCCCCTGCCAAGCATCCCTAGAATCCAGTGGCATCCTGTCCCACACCCAACTCCATGCCAAGCATCTGTGGCATCCATTGGCAACCTGTCACACACCCAACCCCATGCCAAGCATCCCTAGCATTCAGTGGCACCCAGTCTCACACCTAACCCCATGCCAAGCATCCCTAGCATCCAGTGGCACCCTGTTCCACACCTAACCCCATGCCAAGCATCCCTAACATCCAGTGGCACCCCGTCCCACACCTAACCCCATGCCAAGCATCCCTAGCATCCAGTGGCACCCCGTCCCACACCTAACCTCATGCCAAGCGTCCCTAGCATCCAGTGGCACCCTGTCTCACACCTAACCCCATGCCAAGCATCCCTGGCATCCAGTGGCATCCTTTTTCACACCCAGCCCATGGCAAGCATCCCTGTCATCCAGTTGAACTCTCACATCCAACTCCATGGCAAGTTGTCCTGGGGTTCAGTGGTGACCCCTCCCTTATCCTGCCCTAAAACCATTAAGTCCTTGGTTTTCAGTAGTGATCCAACCCTTTCCTTGTTGTTTGTTCTTTAAATATGCAGCCATGAGAAACCCAACCCCAGTGCATAGCCCCAGATTCCAACACCAGGGCCCAACCCGGTGGATGCCCCCATTACAACACCAGGAGCTCAACCCCAGTGTCAGAAATAGGTAAACAATATAAAGAAAACAGTGATTCCCCTTCCCCACTAACCCACCAACACCTATCCCACTCTATTCCCTCTCCCTACCACAAATCAGTATGAGCTCCCCTCCCTCAGACCACTATCACCCCAATACCATCCTCTTCCTCCCCATGCTGCCCATAATTAAAATAAAAAAGTGACAGCAACCAGTGAAGCCCTCCTTTCACCATCTCAGCCAACAGCTGTCTGACTGAATGAATTCATGATCAGCTGTTCACAGTCATGTTTTCATTCGTTGAGATGGTGACTGGCTGCGCTGTGATACTATGGCTGCTGCATCAAGCTCTTTTTAAAGGGACATACATAGTTTGTATAGCTAATTATTTTAATGAAACAAGCATCTAGAGTTGTTTTATTTAAGAGAAAAAATAGTGTTACCCCAACAGGGTTGTCGGCTTGTTTACTTTTCAGCTCTCATATCTCAATTAGTGTTGTCTGTTGAGATTCGTGAGGTAAAAACTATCACATTCTGTGGAGTTCTGTACCTGGTATGCAGTATTGGTAGCAGACAGAAATGGTTTCTGATATGTTTCTTTCTGTTTATTTACTGTAATACTTCAGTAAGTTTTCTCCCTCATTCCTCATGTTTGTGTCTCTCTTGATACTGGCTACTGTCAGATGTTGTAATGTCTTGTGATCTCAGTAATGTCTAATCTTTTTATTTGGTGTTTCCTTTCATGTATTCTCTTTTCTGTGGAATGTTCTATCACTATTTATAATTTTTTTCACATTTCATAAACTGGTTTGGGTATGATCTGAACCTCTCTTCAACCCCCCCCCCAACCTCTTACTAAGCACATGTATCTCATACAGAAGAGTTACTGTACAAGTCTGTATCGCTGAGCATGCACAGACAGACTTGCTTAGACTTTGCAGTACAGACAGTCAAATATAGGTGCAGATAGACAGGTAGCATTACAGAAGTACAGGACAGAATCAGGGAGCACAAAAACATCTTCAGTTATTTCTACAAGTGGCTACAGGCTGTAGCACATCACTCGAGCTCAGCAAACTTCGGACTCTAATTCCCAGTGGGTACGAGTTGCCATGCAGCACAGCTTTTGAGACAGATGTCCTAAATTCTGACAACAGGTCCAACGAGTAAATGTGGTTATCCTTTGGTCTTGTGGTGATCCAGCATTACATGAGGTTAGCAGCATTGTTACAGTAGGCTAACAGTATTACCTGAGGGCAGCAGCACTGACCATGCATCATTTGCATTTGTGGCTGCCTGACATGTACCATAACATATACTGTATTAACTTCTTTATCCTGAATATAATGTGTCACTAAACCTATACATGAATAAGGAAACCAAACTGATATGAAACACTGTTACAATGCATTACACAGCACAGTGAGGAAACTGCAAAACATATTGTCAAAACAAGAGTTTCATTCAGATCACTAATGGTGACATTAATAAAATATGTAGCACTACTTTCTATTGGAAAACGAGAAAATACTAGATAAATACATCAGACGTGAATACGATATACTGGCACTGAATCTAGAAACACTGCATATATTTCGTACCTCAGAGTCTGACAGTTCATAACCTGGGTTACCAGTGACTAACAGAAATGCTGCCCTGTCTGTGAGCCTGTGCATAGACTTCATGAGCATGCACAAAGATTAGCCTGTGTAACTCCCACCCAGGTATGCCATTTCTATCTTGACAGCTCTACCTGGTGGGCTGGGTTGGGGAGAATATGTCACTCGGCACATTGGCTAGGTTTGGCTACTCTGCACAAGGGCACCCAAGTAACTCCAGACAAAGGAAGCAATAACTGTAAAGTCCAATACCAGAAGTGGGATTCTAAAGTGCGGCTTTTATTTACATCCAACAGAATAAACAAAGCATAGATGGACCCCCATGGGGCTACACTCCTGGTAATGCAGATTTAAGGAGACCAGAACACATCCTCATCACTTTAGCCCTCAGGCTCTGAAACACACTGGGCACACAGCCCGAACTTGTACGCTGCTCTGGGTTTTCCCTGGCTCGGCTCCCTTGCCAGCCACTTGGACACTTTCCATATAGACTGGAAACATTTACTGTTGGCTCCCTAAACCACCTATGAGCACGTCTGCTCCATAAGGGAATCTTCCTCATAAATCCCACATCTGGGTACTTTCCTCAGGCACTGGCCAAGTACCTGAGAGAAAGCAACAGGTGTCCCTGAGCAAATCCGTGAGGTGAATTTGATTACTACTGATGGGGTCTCCCACCTTTCCTCCCATAATTCATACCGGCCACTTTTCTGGACTGTAACACCTCATCCTTTAAAACACTTTGCTGTGTAGATTCTTTTTTAAATGTATTCTCATTCAATCTACTGTCTTTACATCCCATTTGTGCTGAACTTGAACAAACTTAATAAGTGGCTGTGTCCATTACTCTAGACCCCCCACAGAGTTAAGCAGTCCAATCCTCACATCTTCCAAACTGTACTTGGCTGTCTTTTCCTGACCCTACAGTAACAGTCCCTTAAGTTTCATCTTGTTTCAGGTGAAAACACATGGCCTTTTAGCAGAGCGAACTCACCCCTTGGTTGCAGGTACCACACAGGTGTTTTCTCCTCAAAGAACTCTAGTCCAGAGCTTCTGGTGCCACAGCACGAACTTAAATCAGGCAGCTTCTTTTCCCTAGCCAGACCGAGGGGGGGGGTTGCCCCTGGAAGCAGGCTGATTCCTTCTCCCCATCCCCGCAGGGATGGGGCCCTAAACCACTGAAAGCGGTCTCCACTACTTCAATGTGTTCTTCTTGTGCTCTCTTCAGGTGAGACACACACTATACAACAAAAATAGCTCTTTGGCAGTGCTTAGGTCTGAGGGCCTGCTTACAGCAGAGCACCTCTTCTACTACAGACTGCAACAGAACTCACTTCAAATTCCCCAACGTTCTACTCTAACCTCCAACTGCAACATTCCAGTGTGGCTTATGTCAGCTGCGACAGTTCTAAATGATGTCATCCCTCAGTCTCATCTGAGACTGAGAACAAAGTGAGACAGTGTAAAATCCATTTAACTGGAGTTTCACAAGCTGCCTTCCCTGCCTACCACTAGGTGTTACTGGGATTCTAGTAACCCTGGGTAACAGGGGGGATACACTCACCCTGGGCCAGGAAAATGATTGTCCGCAGTCATTAATCACCTGGCTTAGGCCATCTCACCCCATGTGTTGACTACGGGGAGATAGCGCTACCTTCTCTCCTACCATGTGACAGCACAGGCAGCCAACACTAAGGGTCTAGAGGCCTTTGGCTGATGCATCAGCCTCTACTCTACCCGCTGACTATGGGTACCTAGTGGCTCCGGTAGAATTGTCCAGAGGATAGCCCTAATAGATCAGTACTGCAGCCCCTACTGCAGGTCAGGGCCACAGCCTATCTGTCACCCCTAGCCCTCTAGGGAAAATCTGTCTGCCTCTAACTTAGAATTCCCAAAACAAAACAAACAGGGGACCTCCTCGACCCTGGACACCATGCAACCACATACCAGGGGCTAATACCATACACTATGTATTACTCCCACACTCCCTCACAACCATACTTGTGGAAGGAAAAGAGTTATACACAGTAACAACAACAACAACAACAGTACTTTAAACACTACACTCTAAAGTACCACTAAGGAACTCCGCTGAGTCCCTCCTCCTCTTCTTGTCGTCTCTTCTATCTTCTTCAGGAACACCTGCAAGAAAAAGAAAGACAACACACACTCCTAATCTGCATCCACAGTCTATCTAAACCCCTACCATCTAAACACTGGAGAATCCCCAAAAATATATATTTTTTTTAGAAAAGTAGAAAAAAACAGTATAAACATTAGAAAATAGTAGAAAACAATGACATTATTTACAATACACAATATTTGGGGGATAGGGTGCCCTAAAAGTCCCATCTAGTGACCACAGTGCCTGAAGGCAAGTCCATTAGAGAGTCTCTCCTGGGCCGGAGCCCGGTGAAGCACAGTTCTAGCAGGCCAAAGTCCCAAAGGGAAGAGTCTTTGAGGACAGTTCAAACATCTGGAGTCTGCTAGTGCAGGGTGTGTACTGCCAGGTCATAAGAATAGAAAAGTCTGGACTTGCCAGTCCCTTGTAGAATGAAAATGGTACCACACCTGGTCCTCAGCCGAAGACTCTCCCTGGTAGCATTCTTCCAATACAGCTGGGTGGACATCTCCCCCAAAATGACAGGAGGGCACAGATGGAAACTGCTGGGATGATGTCATCTCTGGAGATGGAACCTTGGAACAGGAACAAAAAGGAAAACAGCTGGTCTGAAGTCATCCGATACCCAGGCGATGAATCAGGATACAGCTGGGCTGGTGTCTTCTCTGGATCTGAAGTCATCTGGTGGGCCAGTCAATGGATTCTGAAAAGCCAGTACATTGTAGAACTGATGAATGTGGGGCACCTGGTTCCTGGATGTCCAGACTGGTGGAACAACATAGGTACAGCAATGGCTGGAGTGGCAGCACTGGCTACCACTGCTCTGCTTTCCATTTGGTAGGCATAGGCACATTTGCAGGAAGGTCTTTGCATTGTGGCCAATAGCACAACGGGTCAGGTGCTGGAATTATTACCCCATCTGGGCGCTCATAATTCACACTGTGAAAGGTTTCATGTCCCTCTCCATCCACAATTCAAACAGTGTCCATAAACAGTGTCCTGCCTCTTTTCCACTGGCTGTATTTTTCTTGAAACATTCTGTTCTTGACATGCTTGTTTGCACCAGGATGCACACACTTCATTGCTTCTTCCCAAATCCAGGATTTCCTGCTTTTTTCAATCTCCTCCCAGACTCTCCGAGGCAAGGTAGGATAGGACATCTCATACATTTCATTCACTTTCCTATGAACCAGTCTTTCCTCTTTACTAGCTTTGGTCAACCTGAGACCTCTGGCCTGGCTTGGGGGCAGCCAGTCCTGGTTCTGCCAGCTATGCATTCTTAACGACACAAAAAATGGATCCCTAGCTTCTTCTTGCACAGCCAGGGCAGTGGAATCATCACTCTCTTCCATGTGTTCCTCTAAGGCAGGAGCTTGAGGCTGTGTACCGTTCCTTTTCATAAGACCACATGGTTCCTCTCTTCTTCTTCCTCACTGAGAATCTGTACCCAGGAGTGAGCAGTCGTCCTCACTCCTGAGACTGTCCACTCTTCGCTGGGCACGGAGGTCGAACCTCCCATTCAAAGGCCTCCCTCATCTTGTCTTCACCTATGAGACTTGGGCTAGGCCTCTCTCTCTCAAGGGTCTACTAATGCTCTTCCTGAAATGCGACTCAGAGTCTGAAACATCAGCATATTGTTCTGTCTGTAAATCTGCACCCACTTGCTTTGTGCCACACTCTGAGTGGCCTTCTCCAACAGGCTCCACCTGGTGATATGTGCTGCCAACTGAAGATTCTTGAGCCCTTGCCCATGTGGGAGCCAAACGAATCTTGGGTGCTTTAAACAAATCATATTTCTCTAAGCACCCAGAACAGTGAGGTACCATGAAGACGTCCCTTCCAGCATTTAAGCACATCAAACATACTTGCACTGGATATCCAGGAATCACCACATGAGGAGGCAGTCATCCCCCGTAGTAACATCTCTCAATGTCCCTTAACTTGTTAACTTCTACTGCTATCACAGCCTGGGAATGATCCAGATAGCAGGCTGGTCCTGAAGTCATGACTGCAGAGAAAGACAAACAACGCTCACTGTTATTTCAAGTCCCACATCACTGAAAACTTTCTTTCTCTTTCAAAATGGCTCCTCTGCTGCTCTGTTTACATTACTACCCCACCCTGTAATGGCGGCGGCAGCACTCCTATACATCAACATTCTGTAAATGAGTCAAGCCACTGCGCATCCGATTTACACACTCTACTGATAATTTTGCTCAAACTGCACAAACTTGCACTGTTCTTTTTCCTAGCACATTTATATGATTTACCATGGATTTTTCACTCGCTGAAGACATTGCTCTAGTTTACAGTCCCTTAAAGCCTCAGTATTTTCATAGCACAGGATTGCCTGTATTTCTTGCTACATATCTGATACAACTCACAGTCTCTCTCATGGCTTTGAAAATTATACTGACGCTGAACCTATAATTATGCTCACAGTTGATTGCTTAGAATTCTTGCTTTTGCTGGTAAAACTTAACACAGTCCTTCTTTGCACAGCGATTACACTGCTATACACAGATTCAGCTGGCTTTTGGTGAAATCACACAGTTTGAGCAATGATTTCTGTTGGTACTCACTGTTATCAGTAGCTGTTTGCTGAGATGAAAAAACGGCCTGCAGCCAGTCTTGGAGGCCTCTGGAAAGAAGCAGGTTGGCAGTCCTGCCGATTGTCCCTCTGAACACCACACTCACAGTTCATTCAATCAAGATGTGGATTGAGCCCGAATTTAAACAGAAAAGTCCGTTTTTTACACTTTTACAGTGCTTTCAGTCACAGCGATGCTTCTCCTGGTAAGCCAGTTCAAACTCTCCATTCACTGTCCCTCTCGAATGCTGTGCAGTCGCTCTAGAGCTGGCTTGGGGGTGGGACTGATTGCAGTCTCACCAATCACTCGACGCCATGCAAATGAGCCTCTTTCCTCTCGTGCTCTTCTCCTCACGGCGATCGTCGAGCAGGCAAATTTAAACTGCAAAACCACACTTTTCTTTTTTTCAACTGACTCCACAGCGGGAGCCCATTTCAACCTTTTTTCATGCCCATTAAGCACAAGAAGTCTCTCAGTTCACACAGAAAGCATTTCCAACATCTAGGGCACAATTTTCTTTTTGCTACCCACAGTTTCCCACACTTTTCTTTGCCACAAACACTTTTAAAAGCTGGCAAAAGCTGTAATTTGATGCAGGATACGGGCATACACTCTCAGGCTTTACTGCTCCTTGGTAAACAGTTGGCATTTTAATAGCAGCTCACGGATAACAGCACACAGCGGCACATTAGTTAAACGTTGCTTCAGCTTTTTGGGCTACCCGCTGCCAGATAACCAAAATGCTAGCCATTGTCTGAGAGACCTTTCTTACATTCCGCCCTAAATTCCAAACCCAAATCCTCAGCAGTCCCTCCATTTTTGTAACCCCCACCCAGGTATGCTGTTTCTATCTTGACAGCTCTACCTGGTGGGCTGGGTTCGGGGAGGAATATGTCACTCGGCACATTGGCTAGGTTTGGCTACTCTGCACAAGGGCACCCAAGTAACTCCAGACAAAGGAAGCAATAAAGTGCGGCTTTTATTTACATCCAACAGAATAAACAAAGCATAGATGGACCCCCATGGGGCTACACTCCTGGTAAAGCAGATTTAAGGAGACCAGAACACATCCTCATCACTTTAGCCCTCAGGCTCTGAAACATACTGGGCCCACAGCCTGAACTTGTACGCTGCTCTGGGTTTTCCCTGGCTTGGTTCCCTTGCCAGCCACTTGGACACTTTCCATATAGATTGGAAACATTTACTGGTGGCTCCCTAAACCGCCTATGAGCACTTCTGCTCCATAAGGGAATCTTCCTCTTAAATCCCACATCTGGGTACTTTCCTCAGGCACTGGCCAAGTAACTGAGAGAAAGCAAAAAGCAGAGCGAATACACCCCTTGGTTGCAGGTGCCCCATAGGCATTTTCTCCTCAAAGAACTCTCATCCAGAGCTTCTGGTGCCACAGCATGAACTTAAATCCCTAGCCAGACCGGGGGGGGTTGCCCCTGGAAGCAGGCTGATTTCTTCCCCCCATCCCTGCAGGGGTGGGGCCCTGAACCACTGAAAGCTGTCCACACTACTTCAATGTGCTCTTGTATTCCTCTTCAGGTGAGAACACACACCTATACAATAAAAAATAGCTCTTTGACAGAGCTTAGGCTCTCAGGGCCTGCTTACAGCAGAGCACCTCTTCTACTACAGACTTCAACAGAACTCACTTCAAATTCCCCAGTGTTCTACTCTAACCTCCAACTGCAACATTCCAATGTGGCTTATGCAGCTGCGACAGTTCTAAATGATGTCATCCCTCAGTCTCATCTGAGACTGAGAACAAAAATGAGACAGTGTGAAATCCATTTAACTGGAGTTTCACAAGCTGCCTTCCCTGCCTACCACTAGGTCTTACTGGGATTCTAGCAACCCCAAGTAACAGGAGGGTTACACCTGTAATGTTTAAACTGTAAAGGAACAATATTCCATTGCAACTTGTGTCATTAAATAATAAACACCAGGTGAATGACAAATGTCTCTGTGTGGTTTGGGGAGAAATGGCGGTGTGATACACAAGTGTTTTAAAATAATTCTGATACTACTTTGATAACACTACAATAAAATTCACTGTAAAAAAACAAGAATGCAACTCTCAGGCTAAGTTTTCATTAGGATTCGGACACCAAACTGCTTACATACTGTATTCTCATTTACAAGGTGCCCTGGTGGGAGACGCACAACAGAGAGTTCACAATCGGAGATGCAACTTCAAATCAGTGTGTGTACTGACATTTTAAAATGCCTAATGTCTTCTAGTAATTCCTTACCTAAATAATACCTTTAGTTACCATAACTAGTCTAGGTAATATTCAGACTTTGACAGTGTCAATGATATGCTGTACTTACATTTTTAATAACTGCCTCACAACAGCCTGATACTGGCATCTCAGATATATGGGTATGGCAAACTAGTATTTTGTTGTAAGCTCATCTAAGATTACATAGTCTGTGCTGGAAAATCACAATACAATTTCATTTTTAATTTTTTTTTACCTCAGTTGCTGGCATGCTGTCTGTGAATAAGATATCAAGATAGGCAGCAAAAAATACAGTGTATGTGCATGGCTGCTAACATGGATGCATGAGACTTATGATGTGGGGTGCATGTGCATGTCTCATAATAAGAATGTCACCATGCCACTCGCGTCTTGTGCCCTTCTTGATACCAAAGACCTGGCAGTCAGCACGAAAACCAAGACTGTAAAAAAAAAAAACTTGTCAGAGCCAATATGGCTGTGGAGAGCTTTTAGGAGTGGTAAGAGTGGTGAACAGAATATGCTGTGCTCTCGCTGCACAGGAGTCAGCCATAATACTGCAGTAATTACAGGACTGCGCATGCGTGATACTCGCATATGTGCAGTTCCCCCCAGAGTCAGCCTTGCACAACATGGTGGTGCTGACATAACTACATGTAACAACCCAATCCCCTCGGGTTTCTAAAATCCCATTAGTACTAGTCTTAGGCAGGTAGGAAAAGGCAGCTGGTGGGAAGGTCTTTAGGGGCTTTCTATATAGTGACATCATTGTTTACTCAGCTAGCCTGAGAGAAGGATGATTTTGTAATTTAGAACTCTCTCAGCAGCAAAACCATTTTAGAGTCAGCTGCTCTTGGGGAGCTTAGAATGGTCATCAATAAGTTCAAGTGTGGCAGCTAGACTGGCAGGAGGTCTGCCATTGGGGCTCTGTCAAAGGGAGCCCTGGTATTTCTCACCCTGGTTTGGTAAAATCTTCAGTTTGCCTGCAGGACTCTTTAGTTTCACTCCAGGGGGAGTAAGAGAGAATGTAGTTCCTGTGGATCCAAGCGGCAGTTCCCTGAAGTGCCTGAAGTTCACAACTGCCTTAAGGAAGAACAATGAGTAGAATCTGACAGCTACCAGTGGAAGAAATGTGCCTTTTGTTCTTTCCATGACTGGGAGGAAGGCCCAACTAATCTGTGAGTACAGAATTTGAGACTGTTCTCTGAGGGAGTTTTCTGAGGTGTGTGTGCCCTAGATAAGGCTAGATCACACCGGTCAGGACCCCTTTCAACATAATTGTGCTGAATTTAAAGTTAAAGTTGGGAGTCTTTAGCAATTTATTGGGGATTGGAGAGTCATTTGGTGTAACCCTGAAGGAATAGCAGAGGATGTTTGGGGCAAAGGATGAGGAACACCATCTGGAGTTTCAAGCAGGGCTAAGTGGTTCATGGATGGGCACCAGTGTTTCCTGGGCAATGACCATGCACCAGGAGGATTTTAAAGTGTGTGGCACATCCCATAGATATACACTTTGGAAATGGAAATGTGTGGAAAATGTTTAAAGTGTGTGGCACATCCCACAGATATACACTTTGGAAGAGATAGAGATGTTTTTTGTGGAAAATAGTACTGCCTTGTCCTGCAAAACAGACTGTGCCTGTATTGCAATGATAAACATTTGGGGGACCACCCTTGCTTTAAGTAACACCTGTAAATAAAGCCATACTGCAAAATCCCAGTTACTGCTTTGGACATTCTGCTTATTACTTCTTGTGTGAACCTTATTGGGGTCCCTCAGCAGTTAGGCCTAGCACATGCCCAGCATCCTCTCCCCTGGACCTGGTTGTAAACAAAAAGGTCCATGTTAGTATGTACCCCCACCCCACCCCCATCCTCTAGATAATGAACCTGGTATACACTCCAACGCTAGGGGTGGTACCATGAGTGATCATTGTTGGTCCCAATGATCCATTGTTGATCCCATGCTGGGCATCCAATTGGATGCCCAACTGGGTCCACGACTCTGCCTGTGCCCGCCCTGTGCAGACCTACATGCCGGAGAGTGGGGCCACAGACAGGTCACTGGTGGTCGTAAATGCTGCTGGTGCACACCTGTCCGCAGGTGCGGAGCTCCACGGGTGGGATACATGCCTTCGGTGCATTATTCCCACCCCTTCGTGGATTGGGGCCAATATCTGAATATCCTCAACATCACATTTTAGAGAATAATGTTCTGTTTGTGTTGTCATGGGGAACCAAGACATCCCTATTGTGGCACCCATTCAGGAACGGATGTTGACACCTTTTTTCATAACTGCTAGGGAGCCCTGATCTGGCAATTTGAGTTTCTCGCTTTGGGGGCATTCCATCAAGCCCTGGACAGGAACCATTGAGTTATTGGCCCCCTTCCTAGGAAGGACATATCAGACTTTTATATATTGTGTTTGCAGGCCCCGTTGGTCTTCTTCATACTGTGTTCTCACTCCCTATTATGGTGCCCAGTTGGGACCCTGAAAGCTGTTAATTATTTCTACTGTGCCATGCTGATCAATGTCTTTTATTGGGTTTTGCTGTGTGGAGAGGGGTTGGGGAAACACTGTGCATTTTATGAGACTTGGCATTCTTTCTTGCAGTTTATAAGAGTACTACTGTTGGTTTAACACCATAATGACATTTACTATGAAATGTAGGTCACTGAATGTTGATGGGGTTCATAACCCCATCAAGTGGTTTAGATTGATGCAGATGTTCCAGCATGAGCGGGTGGAGCTACTGTTTTTGCAGGAAGCCCATCTCCTTCCATCAGAACTTCTTAAATTTAAACAGATGGGCTATATTGTACTGGGCTCTTCCTCCCACCCTTCAAGGAGGCATTAGGAAGTACTGATATTAGTTAGCCATTCCCTCTCCATAACTATCACCTTTCTGTGGCAGACTCTGAGGGCAAGAATGTAATTTTAACAGGTACTCTGTATGGCCAGCAGATAACCCAGGCAAATTTGTACCTACCTCCCTCACCAAAACAGGTCATGTAAACTTTTAAAAAAAAATTACTCCTCGCCGGCCCAGTGGCGCTGAGGGTTGAGGCTCTGGACACCACACCTCGCTCCACTCTGATGTCCCAGTGTTGGGAACAACCTCGGGTGTCAGAGGGTCGGCTGGGGGAAGGAGGATTGAGCATTCCAGGGACTGCTGTCCTCCTCTGGGGAGAGACATCCACGAACGTGCCGGCTCCTGGCAGAGACTAGCAGTTGGTGCAATGGTCGGGTTGCTGGGGGCAGAATTCCAGCATGCGGTGTGTGGAAGTGTGTACTGCAGCATCATTGATGTCCTTGTATGCTGGTGCCTTGTGGGGATCCAGGGAGAAACAGACAAAATAGCCACAATCCTCCAGCACTCATGAAGGTCGGCCCCCGCACGCTGCACCAGATGCTCCCAGGTGTGCTCCCTCTGGCCCTGACTCTCCAAGAGGTCTTCCGTGCTGTAGGGGATGTGCAACATGGCTGGAGTGGGTGAGAAGGTGAGGAGGTGAGCTTGGGCATGGCACCCGCTGCAGGGGCCACCAGGGGCAGACCAGAAGGGGAACCATAGGACCACCCCTGCTGAGGAGGTAAGCCAGCAAAAATCAGTAATAAAAAAAAAAAGTTACTCCCCCTTCTGCAAGGCCAGTTGATTTTAGGCGGTGATTTTAACACCACCTTTCACTCTACCGTAGATGCCTCTAATCCTAGGCCATACCATAATTTCCAAGTACAAAAATTTCTTAATTCCACAGTAGAACATTTTTTTGAACACCTGGCTTCATTTGCATCCATCTGCTGTGGAATTTATGTATCATCCCACTCGAGCTATCATACCTCTGCACATCTGGATTATTTATTTTGGTTGAACAGACAGACATCCTTCATACTGTCAGACATGGGGCTAATCATCTTTCAGATCGTGCCCCATACTTGCAGAACTTTAAACCCCATAAACAGACTCACTGAAGATTTAATTTAGGGTATCTTAGGGACAATTCCCCTATACAACAAGTGAAGGATTGGATCCCCCAAATCCTGGCAGATAATTCCGCTTCCACGGTAGACCCCACTATTTCATGAGCCATGCTTAAAGTGGCACTATGGGGTAAACTTATAGCGTATGCCTCCACTCAGTGTAAATTAAAAGACGGAAAATTACAACAGTTGTAGAACACACTGTATACAATTCGGATGTTCTACAGTATATGCATGGAGACTGGTCAGTAGGGTCCCAGATATCACAGGTTAAGGCAGAAATCCAGCAAAATACTTGACCTGAAAGTACAGCAAGTTTTTGTTTTACCTTCATCATAAATATTACGGGAGGGAGGGAGGGAGGGAGGCGAGAAGTCCAGTTGTTGGCTCGCCATTTGCGAGTCCAGAAGGCCCAGACCTGTATTACACAATTGCAGGATCCTGTCACAAAGGCTTTGGTGCACCGGTACAACTCTATTCAAAATATTCTGTGGGGTTGCTATCAAACTCTTTATCAGGCTAAAGGCCCACACCATTCTGAGATCTCCTTTTTGTCTGCTTTTCTTTTACTGGAGCTAGCTCTGGCACAGGCTGCCCGTTTGCTTAACTCCATTACAACAGAGGAGGTGGAGGAGATCATTTGTGACTGACAAGTGGATAAACGCCCAGGTCTGGATAGGTATTCAGTTGAGCTGTATAGGAAATTTGGAGATCTCCTGCCCCGTTCGAGGCATTCACTTCAGTTCAGAAGAGTAGTACTCTTCCCTCTCCTGGAGCCATGCTACTACTTCTGCTAGTCCCAAGCCAGGCAAGGACCCCACCCATCCTTCTTCTTATAAACCAAATTCTATTTTAAACCGCAATTATAAAATCTTTATGGCAGTGTGGGCCAAGTATTTGGATGTTCTTCTCCTGTTGTTGCTAGATGGGAACCAGGTGGGCTTCATTTGATGCCAACGAGCTCATGATAATGTCTGCCATACCCTGTTGTTACTGGAACATGCTTCGGCTCGGTCGAGTCCCCTGGTTCTTGCCAGCCTCAACATAGAAAAGGCTTTTGACAATCATACAATGCCTGTATCAATCCCCTGAAGCAAATATATATTCCAGCCAATAGAGAGTTCTCTGACCTTATTAATTTAGAGCATGGAATGAGGCAGGACTGTTCCTTTCCGCCAATATTGTTTGCTCTTTATATAGAGCCCCCTAGCTGTTTCAGCCCATCTGGACAGGGATGGGGACAGGAGTGGGTACCTTTCAGGGGCAGGGAGTATAAAGTGTCACTTCTTGTGGATGATATTCTATTAACTCCTGTCCCCTGAGATATCCCTTCCTAAAGTTTGGTCCATTTTGACACAGTATGAAAAACTGGTAGTCTTCCATTCAAATGCTACAAAAACCTACAACTTTTCTTTAAATGCAATTAAATATTGGGACATTACACTGACAAAAAACGCAGACAATCTGTAATTTTTTAATTTGGAACCCATTACTACTACTGTTCAGCAAGATTTGCAATGGTGGACTCAAACTCCCCTTGATCTTTTTTAATCGTATTGAGGCAGTTAGCCAAAATACTATATGGCAGTTTAAATTCACGCCTATTATATTTTGCGCTGCAAGCACACCAAACATTGTTTACATGCTCTTATTCTCACTGGTGGAACACTAGTGTTGCTATTGTTTAGTGATTCACCTAATATTCACTGTCTTTTGATTTTAAATGGGGAACCAGTGAAAATAGTGAAAATAAAAGGACAGTGAATATTTCCTGTTATACAGTGTTCTCCCACAAATATTGTATTCTTTTTCAAACCCTCCCTAGCTTCCCGAGTGAAACATATTTTCAAGCTTGGGACAAATATATTTCATGTTTTGAGGGGGAACCTGTCCAGGCATTCAGTTTAAGGTACTAAAACTACCTAAAGATAAGGGGAGGCTTAATCTTCCCAGCCTCTACACTGTGGCCTTCCACTTGCACACAGTCTGTTCATGGAGCACTTTCTCTTACTCCATATTCTGCCCACTGGAAAATGGTAGAGTTCCTTTTGAACAATTTTTGCCTGCTGGATAATTATTTAAATTCATCCCCCCATGCTGTGTTCTGCAATTGGACTTCCATTTCTTTACTATTCTCACTTTGAAGGTTCGGCAGTCCCTGATCCATTCCACAGCTTTTCAGGCTCTCAGACAGTGACTCCTAGCTCTCCCTTATATTTCTACTTGTCCCCTGAACAACACAGACACAGCTTTACATCACTGGAGCCTATTGGAGCTTACCTATGTGCATCAAATGTTGGATCATAATTGTGTACTCTCTTTTTTGAGATGCTGCTATGATGTTATTCTCTCTCCCCTCATGGTACCTTTTCACATGCTTACAATGTGATCCTTTTTAAAGAACTCTTTTGCAGTGGCATTAACCTTTCCTGAAAAAAAGCCTCTTCACTATGATACTAATGAGCTCACAGAGAGGGGACCTCTGGCAACACCTCACTGGCAACCTCTACAGAGGTCTCCAGCAATATGTTTCCTATTCAACTAGCCATACTCTTCATATGTGGAATACAGAACATCTCCTCGATATCTGGATAAAGTATTCTCTCCTTCCACTTAAAATCTCTCCAGCCCCCTATCTTCATGAGTTCTCTTGGAAATATAGATCCAGATATTTTTGAACCCCAGCAGTTCAGGAAAAATTCATGAGGCAGACATGTGGGGCGTGTTGGCGTGGATGTGAAACCATCATGCCAATCATGTACATGTGTTGTGGGACTGCCCACTTTTATCTGAATATGGGGAGAAGTGACTCTGAACCCATGCTAAAAAGGTTCTCACAAGGCTTTGGCTTACCCCTACAATCACCACAAAGCAAATGTGGCAAGTCAGCCTGCAGTATTTATGCTTTAGAGAGCAAAACTGCTTACGGCACTGCTGGGTGCTCTATTATAGGGCAGTGGACCCCGCCTTTATACCATAAGCAGTCATGAGGTCTATGTCTGCTGCCAATGGCCTCCACTGCCACCCCCATCTTCCTCTTTACCTCTGTAGATTTAAATTCACTATGGTACGCTTATTTTAATTTTGCCTGTTAACACTATCTAGCATTAACTCTATATTGTTATCTCTCATCACTACTCAGCGTTAGCTGTACCTTCATCAACTTGACTGTAAACCTATTTGAGAAATGTTTATCTCTGATCACCATTTGATCTTTTTACCTTACTATCTGTCTGTACTCCTATGGTATAAAATTCAATAAATATTTTGTTATTAAAAAAAAGACTCCTGTCAGGCATTCATACAGGTCAGCCATGGTATGTATTGTCACCCTTTTCCAATCCTCCCAGTTTAGGGCCTGGATGTCTATAGACAGGCTGGAGTTAGTCCAAAAATTATGTAAATGAGAGGTGTGAGAAGACCATCCCAAAATAGTGGAATGTTTGCTCCATGTCTTGTGGGTGTGCTTAAGACACGGTGAGGCCTTTGATTTGGGGATCCAATCTGGGAAGAGCATTGCTGAGTGGGTAGCAAGCTCAATCTGTACCTGATCCAAGGTTATCCATCTGGGAGAGTAGTCTAAGAGAGTGGGGTTTAGGCATGCAATGGCTTATCTCAGGACCACCAATTCATGCTGCAGCCTCAAATTAGGATGGTCGAACCCCCTTTCCCTCCAGTGCCTTTTCAGGGTATGCAGTTTTATTTTTGGAGCCTTATTGTTTCAGATGAAGGCTGACATTTTACTGACAAGGGTCTTAAAGAAAGAAGCTGGCAGCTGGATATGGAGGTTGGACAGAATATATTGTAACTTTGGCAGAGCAATTAGTTTGAGTGCATTAACTCTACCCCAGGTGGAAAGCATCTGATTCTTCCAGCTAGTCAGGTCGGTGGATAATTTGTCTTGCATGTGGTCTACATTAGCAGAAATTGTGGCAGAAACTATAGCCTTAATCTGAATACCCAGACAAACCACTCCCTCTGGTGACCACTGATAATGGTAGAATGAGAACATGGATTGCTGACAAGTAGGTATGAGAGGCAGGACCTGAGATGCATGGTGTCAGAATTTCTCATGTTAAGGTCCAACATGGGGAAAAGGTCCTTTGCCAGCTTGGCCCCATCGCTGTGGAACAACCTTTCGCAACACTTCAAGATTGTTCCTTACTTGATAAGTTCCTCCTACAAGAGTGCAACTAATGTTCCTGTTATCGATGACATACACTCTCCTGAATTAGAGAAGTTGTCCTCTTAATGAGCCTGTGCTGGTATGCAAAATCACTACCTGAAGCTGTCCTGGTTGGTCTGCATATTGTTTGATATGCTAGGCCTATGACTGCATTCACAACTATGTTTTTTACCTTCATAAACCTATTTGGAATTCTGAATGTAGGTACCCTTCTGTAACAGATTATTATAATTGTGTATCCTGAAACATGAATGTGTTTAACCTAATGTAACTTATCATTGCTACAGAATGAATGTTGTCTCTGTGCCATACATTGTGGCTCCCTTGCTTCTGCAGCCAGAGGTTGGTGTGTGTCTTACACCTGCAGCTGCAGAAGTGCAGGCTTGTCAAGTGTGGGTTTGTCTTAGAGCGTGCATGAGTACCTGAGGTTAAAGAAGCACTGGCCCCTTATAGACCTGAAATTCTACAGACAAATTAACTCTTGCAATCTGGGTACAATGGATTTATATCTGTAGCTGTAGGGGTCTGTGCTTCTGCACACAGAAGCAGTGTTGTGATCTGAGTATCCTGGATTTCTATCTGCAGCGACAAGTGAGTACATATGCTTTGTGGTGTGCATACCACAGATACATACATATGAACATATGAATCAGCCAGCAGAAACAGGCCTCATGGTCTATCAAGTCTGCTCAAGTGTGCAACTAGCACTCCTAGATTGCAGCTGCCCCACCCCCTTTCCCTCTCACCTCCAGGAAGTTCTCAGCATTACTTATCCAGACTCTTCCCCATGCCCGGTCCCATGCCCTTTTATAACTACCCTCTGTCTTACATGAAATCACCCCCTCTGGTAGGGCATATCTGGTAGATACAAATCCACAAAGGTAGCACATTAGTGCTACTGCATTTCTGTCATCTGGAAACAGTTGTATGTTGTTCATCTTACCTGATGATGGCTGTCTGTGGTTGTTTGTGTGGGCTTGTTGCTTTGCTGCTTGGGGGGTAGTTAGGGTTGAAAACCCCATTTCCCTATGTTTGTTGCTTTAAGCTGAACCCCTCAGGGGTGCATTAATGCATTTTTTTGCAATGAATATATAGTTAATGCACCAGTTAGAGTTCAGGTAAAAGTGACAAAAGTAGGAAAATGTGGTATTAGGGTTTCCAACCTTAACCATCTTCCAAAGCAGCAAAAGGAAAAAACATTAGGGATGTGGGTCTCCAGAGTCTTGGAGAATCAGTGGTGGGGTCTTCCTTGGGGTTGTCAGCTCTAATGCCTCCAGCACATAGCCTCCTGTGCAAAGCAGAAGGTACAGCTTGAAGCCAGTGTCTCATAATGATACAGTCTTCAAAGGTAGAGAACTATGTGTCATGACATGCTACCAATACAATCTGCTGTAACTTTCTTCATGCAAGAGCCAGTGGGCATAGCATGAAGAAAGGAGATAACATCTGATCTTGTTTGCTCAGGTAACAGGGTGAGCATTAGGGTGGCAACCCCAAGGAAGACCCTACCATTGCTTCACCAAGACTCTGGGGACCCAAAACCCTATATTTTCTTTGTTTTGCTGCTTAGGAGTGGGGGTGAGGACTTAGGGTTGAAAACCCTAACACCACATTTCCCTATTTTTGTCACTTTAACCTGAACTCTAACTGGTGCATTAATACAGTTTTTTTTTCAATTAATTTATTTTCTTTTTGAGATAGTAGAATGGCATCCTCATTCATGAAGGTCCCTTCAGGAGCTATGTGAAGACATCCATCTGGCTATGGAAGTGCTGGGCCCTGCACTTCCGTGCCCCCATAGATGCAGATGCATAGGGTCCTCTGGGCTCCGCGCCACATGTGGAGTCTATAAGGCTGCCCAAGTGCATTAAGACAACAGTCTTGTTGTGTGGCAGCTCACAAAAGAAGATTGCCATGTGTCAAAAGAAGAATCTGGAAAAAAAACTAAGTTCAAAATGTTGTTTTGTGAGGCCAACTTCTTGTTTCATGGGATTTTTGGGACCTGACGAAAGAAAATTCCATCTCGGGAAATAAGAATGTGGAAAAAACTAAGTTCAAAATCTTGTTTCATGAGCCAATGTTCTGTTTCATGAAATATTCATCAGGTCCTGAAAGAGTTGCCTTCTCAAGAAACAAGAACATGGAATAAAACGAAGTCCAAAATCCTCTTTCGTGAGAAGGCATCCTTGTTCAAGAAATTTTCGTAAGCTCATGAAAGATGCTTTCTCACAAAAAAAGTATGTGGAAAAAAAAAATAAGTCCAAAACACTCTTTTATGAGAAGGCAACCTCTTTCATGAGATTTTCATGAGCTCACAAATGAAGATGCCTTCTCACAAAAGAAGAATGTGGAAAAAAACTAAGTCCAAAATCCTCTTTTATGAGAAGGCATCCTGTATCATGAAATTTTCGTGACCTCACAAAAGAAAATGTCTTCTCATGAAAGAAGAGTGTGGAAAAAAACTAAGTCCAAAATCCTCTTTCATGAGACAGTATTCCTGTTTCATATGACCCTATTCCTTTCTCATGAGCCTTACGAAAGATGGAAATTAGCTCATGACAGAAGACTTGGTAAGGATTTTTGGTATGTCCCAAAAACACATTTTGGAGTAATTAAAAAAAAAAAACTAAGTCCAGAATTCAGCTAAATAGGTCCCATTTAGCTAGCTTCATGTGTCTGTGTGTCTGCAGGGCATCATGTTTCAAGGTTTTGAAAACAATTTTTTTGGAAAAAAAAAAGAAAGATGGCTACCATACAAAATAATTATTTTTTCTCATGAAATAGGATTTCTGCCTCATGAAAGAGGAATCCTCTTTCATATGACCAAATCCTTCTTTTTTATGAAACATCTATACAAAAGACCCTACTGAGCATGATCAGAACTGAAATTTCAAATCTTTATAATTTGGGAATGGATTAATGTTCTTTTCACCAAACCAATGAACAGCACCAGTCTAAGGTAAGCCTTTTCTCCCCTTAACACTTCAGAACAAAATTTCAGACTGTCTGGGCTGTAGGTGATGATAAAAAACAGTAGGTTGCAGAAGTGCAGCTGTGCAGTATCCTCCTGGCCTTGCACCAAGTGAGGAGTCCATCTAGCTGCAGAAGCATTAGGCCTTCTGGGCCCCGCACTTTTGTGTAGCTACAGATGCAGATGAGCACAGCCCAGAGAGGAGTCATTCTGGCTGCAGAAGGGGCCTTACACTTCCAAGTGGCTACAGATGCAGACTTATGAGCAAGCATAGAAAAATTCCAATGTATGCTCATATCTTTGTTGTTTTTTTAACATTTTGACCCCGAAGGTTTCAACATAGTCATGTTATTACTCCACCTCATGAACCTGGTTGGTGAAAATTCTCACATCTTGACTGAAATGTCATTTTGCACCACAAGAGCACAAGTTCCTGAGGTGGTTTGAAAAAATGGCTATGTTGAAAATTTGGGGTAAAAATATTGAAAATTACCAAAGTTATGAGTTATTGGAAAGTTTCAAGGCCTGCTCATAACTTTGTTGCTTTTTAATATTTTTACCCCAAATTTTCAACATAGCCTTCTTATGACCCCATCTCAAGAACAAGGGCAGAGGGAAATCTTTAAATTCATTCCAAAAGATGATTTCATGCAGTGACTGCTAAATCACCTTTCAGGACAGAATTGCATAATTTCACTGTCCTTGTTCATGAGGTGGGGTCTCAAAAATGTCATGTTGAAAATTTGGTGTAAAAGTGTTCAAAAATGAAAAAGTTAAAAATAAAAGTTCAAACCCCATTGAAATACATTAAACCACACTTACCTTATATCCTTATATTGCATATGCTGATTTTCAGCAGCAAGACGTGCCTCCGATCAGAGAGAGAGATGTTCAGGTGGGTGAGGGTGTGTGGGGGGTGTACAATGGTGGGTGCTGAGTGGAAGGTCAGGGGGTGCACAGCTGTGTAGATCCCTGATAGTTCATTTTCTTTTTCCAGGTTGCCAAAAATAAGAAGGTCAAAGAGGGATGGTTTTCTTCACTGTAGGGACACAGACACCAACACTGAGGGTTAGACACCCCCAGGATGATCTTTGATAGCACCAGGGGTAGGCACCCTGAAGCAGCCACCTATTTTTTTGGTGGGTGAGGGATGACCTGGAAGAGAGAGGGGTTGAAAGAAGTAATACTGGGGCTAGGCACCCTGGTCCACTATTAATTTATTATATTAAGAAGTGGGAGTAGGTGACCTGGAGGGGAGTGGGACAAGAGGAGTGGTACCAGGAGGGTGGGTATCCTGGACCGCTTACTAGTTAAAAAAACACACTTGGGAGGCAAAGACCTGGAGGGAGGGAGAAAGAAGTGATACTAGGGTGGACACCCTGGTCTGCTAATTAAATAGTTTTTTATTTTAATGGGTTCACCACAATATATCCAAGGCACACTGCCTCTAGGGTAGCTGGTCCATTCCACTGGGGTGTCAAACAGACGTAGTGCATACTGATGAGTCCTGGTAGGACGTAAACACGGTTCATGTTCTTCTGTTAGCACCCTTTGCAAACTGTGTAGAGAGGCCTTTCGCACCATGCAATTCCTGCTTTTGTTGACCAGCATAACATTCTGTGGTGATTTGTATATGCAGCCCATGATGCTTTGCATTGTGGTGGCATGTGTGATTTTGTATTTTCTTGAAACTTGGCTTCCCAGCCAAATGCCCTTTGGTAACCTCTCTTTGCCTCAGTGTTTGCACACAGAGGTTCTTTTGTCTTTAAATAGTTTTTTATTTTAATGGGTTCACCACAATATATCCAAGGCACACTGCCTCTAGGGTAGCTGGTCCATTCCACTGTGGTGTCAAACAGACGAGGTATACTGATGAGTCCTGTAGGACGCAAACACGGGGTCTATGTCTCCTGTTAGCACCCTTTGCAAACTGTGTGAGAGGCCTTCTCGCGTCCATGCAATTCTGCTTTGGGGTTGGACCAGCATAACATTCTGTGGTGATTTGCATGCAGCCCATGATGCTTTGCATTGGTGGGGGCATGTGTGATTTTGTATTTTCTTGAAACTGGCTTCCCAGCCAAATGCCCTTTGGGTAACCCTTGCCTCAGTGTTTGCGCACAGAGGTTCTTTTGTCTTTAAATTTTTTATTTTAATGGGTTCACCACAATATATCCAAGGCACACTGCCTCTAGGGTAGCTGGTCCATTCCACTGGGGTGTCAAACGGACGAGGCATACTGATGAGTCCTTGGTAGGACGAACACGTGGTTCATGTCTTCTGTTAGCACCCTTGCAAACTGTGTGAGAGGCCTTCGCACCATGCAATTCTGCTTTAAGTTGGACCAGCATAACATTCTGTGGTGATTTGCATATGCAGCCCATGATGCTTTGCATTGTGGGGCATGTGTGATTTTGTATTTTCTTGAAACTTGGCTTCCCAGCCAAATGCCCTTTGGGTAACCCTGCCTCAGTGTTTTACACAGAGGTCTCTTTTGTCTTTAAATAGTTTTTATTTTAATGGGTTCACCACAATATATCCAAGGCACACTGCCCTAGGGTAGCTGGTCCATTCCACTGGGGTGTCAAACAGACGAGGCATACTGATGAGTCCTGGTAGGACGAAACACGTGTCTATGTCTTCTGTTAGCACCCTTTGCAAACTGTGTGAGAGGCCTTCGCACCATGCAATTCTGCTTTAAGTTGGACCAGCATAACATTCTGTGGTGATTTGCATATGCAGCCTCTTGATGCTTTGCATTGTGGGGGCATGTGTGATTTTGTATTTTCTTGAAACTTGGCTTCCCAGCCAAATGCCCTTTTGGGTAACCCTTGCCTCAGTGTTTGCACAGAGGTTCTTTGTCTTTAAATAGTTTTTATTTTAATGGGTTCACCACAATATATCCAAGGCACACTGCCTCTAGGGTAGCTGGTCCATTCCACTGGGGTGTCAAACAGACGAGGCATACTGATGAGTCCTGGTAGGACGAAACACGTGTCTATGTCTTCTGTTAGCACCCTTTGCAAACTGTGTGAGAGGCCTTTGGCCCCATGCAATTCTGCTTTAAGTTGGACCAGCATAACATTCTGTGGTGATTTGCATATGCAGCCCATGATGCTTTGCATTGTGGGGGCATGTGTGATTTTGTATTTTCCTAAATACTTGATGGCAGACTGGTTTGCTATATTATAATTTCTTTATTTGAGCATTTATTTTATTGATATTAATATATATGGAGTTATATGGGGTGGGGGGGAAGTCTGTTTTTCGATTGAATAATATTTTTCCTTCACAAAGATTCATGATGGATAATATAGATTTCTTTTAAAGGACTTCCACCGAATGAATATTTAGATCACTAATGCCAAACGCAACTGATAGCATAAAGATGTATTACTGACTGTATAAGCAAGTATCAGTGCTGTTTTTTTTCCCTGCGTTTCTCTAAAGCCGGGAGACTCAGGGTTAATTAGATTTGTGTTTTACAATGGCAGTTTGTTGTTCTTACCTTAGCTGAGTTATCAAAGGTTGGATGTTTATTGGTCTCACATTTACCTATAACACTAATGATTAATTAAGCAATAAGGCACAACAAGGTGTATGTTATCATGTAATAACATCACTCCTGGGGTGGGTTGAAGCACGAGGTGAAGCCAAGTGCTTCCACTACCCCAGGAGTGATGTTATTACACAATAACACAAACCTTGGAGTGCCTCATTGCAATTATACAATGGCTCGATGCTACACAAAATAAAAAAAATATTTAAAAAAGGTTTTAGTAGATTTTTAGTGTAGCAATATATCTCTGTTTCTTAAGAGTAGCTCCAAACAATCATCCTACAAATCAATATAGTGATGTTATTGTGTAATAACATCACTATCTCAGGAACACACTGACCAATCAGAGCCCCGGAAATTTTCTTGCCATTGTATAATGGCTAATAATTCTAAGAGAATACGTGTCACACACCGTAGTCCCTCTTCATATTACACTTTACTTGAAGATGTCTGCCAGGGCTGGTCTTCAGGCCTTATAGCATCTTTATAGGGAAGTAAGAGGGGCGTGTACAAATCTAGTTAAATGAGGAAGAATAGAATCTCTTGGAGCCTGAACATATAAGATTAACACCAACTGGTTACAGTGAGGGCTTAAGGGAAGCTCTGGAATGGCATAATTTCTATTTTCATCATAATGTTGTGAGTTAACCAAAGGACCTGTACCAGGTCGATCACAAGATGTTAGTTATAATTACATACTAGATCATAATCAGTTAGGCATTGGCTGTAAAATAGCTGCTGGATGTTGAGTAATAATTGTTTCTGACTTATTAACTGGTAGCTACCCTCCAATGCTGTACCATTAGAAGTGTATAATCATCATCTCCTTAATAATGTATATTGACAAATTAACTGTTGTTATATATGCGCTTTGAAAAAATGTGTTTTATGCATATGTATGAAATACTAAATAAAAAGTAAAAAAAGTTACTGTAAAATGAACTAAGCAGTAAACACAACAATCAATTTAAAAAATCAAGTTCTAGTAAGTTAGGTTAGCTAAAACTGGCTAAAATAAGAATAGAAATGGAGCTTCAGCAGTCTACGGGAGGGCAGTCCAATAAGAGGGAGAGCCGCTGTTCAGGTAGCCAATTGCAGGCTGCAGCTTACTCGCGGGGAGCCAATGAAAGTGGCGGCTCACAATTCACAGAGTCCCAGAGGGGATTCGCCATACCTGAAAACTTGCTGGACAGCGGTGACTGGCTGAGTTCTGAGCCAGTGCTGCTCGGAGTTGTGCCTGATCAAGGGCGAATCCTGAAGAGAAAAAGAGAGGAGAGGTCAGCAAAATAAGGACTCAGGAATATGCCCAGGGATAATTGGATATATCTACAGTATTTTACCTAAACAGCATGCACATTTAGGGACCTAGTCAACCTCTTTAGTGTGCACCACCCTGCACCACACGCACAAACCTATAATTGCTCATTTGCTATCTCACTGGTCTGGTTACTGCATTAATAAAGATATTACAATTAGAGCCCCCACCCTTATGACAACAAGGACACTGAAATGATAACTGATACAGGGTCTCAGCAGCTGGATGAGGGGAATTTGATGTTGGTACATTTAATAAGTAAGTGAAGTGTTTTGTACGTGAAAAAAGGCTTTTATGATAGAAGATCCTACTTAGAAAAATGTCCTATGATTTCAGTTACAGTACATTTTGAGTTGCTATTAAAATTACAGACATGCAACTTAGGATGTCGCCTTAAGCAATATCTGGAGCTGACCTGCAAGGCTGGGCTCCAACATCCATCTTGGATGCCTCCTGCCTCAGGGAAGGAGGGCCATGGTGGCAAAGGGGGAGGGCATATTGTATGGAAAGGAACGAGTGGCCCCTTTGGAGTGGTCTTTCACTGGCATGCACCTGCTTCCCAAGTGAGTGATGCAGAGACATCACACTTTGGAGTGGGACTAGCTGGTGAGTTTCAAAGGTAGGGCAAGGCTTACCCACCCTTCTGATGGCTGTCATTGGAATTCTGCAGTGTTGATTCTCAAGACCGTGCTCTATTGAAGGATAAAGGATGGCTTAGTGGAAAAAAATACCTCAGAAGCCCCAGGTAGATGAAGCTACCCCATCCCCAAGCCACAGTAGGGCCCCTACCAACTCTTCACTCACCTCTCCAGTTCCTTCTCCAGGACCTTCATCAATGAGCGAAGTATCCTCCATCAGCTTAGAGACTGGAACGGACAAGCTGTGGGTTACATTTGGGGTATTTTAAACCTGCTTCACACAGTTTCAACTGACAACATTGCCACTATCATGCTTTAACTGTTAGACTGCCATGGATATACATATAAATATAACCTGTAGTCAACATTGTCTGATGAAAGGACATCACATCAAGAAGGCGATTTTAAAAATAAGGTAGATTAACCTATAAAATGCTCATCTGGTGAGATCATAACTTTCTGGTGGTTACTTAAGAAATAATCCATGACAGGATGTGGGTTGGACTGGGATTTACCCACACCTATCATGGTTCGGTCACAGGTGACCAACCACACCAGGCATGGCTAAATCTCAGCCCAACCCACATCCTGGAGGGGATTGTCCCAATTACACAATTTGAAAAGATTACTAATACACAAAAAAGTGAAGCAAAATATATATTTTTAAAATTGTTTTGTGCTTGAAAGACTGAAAATATCATTACGTAGCATTAAATAGTTCATTTTAGCTTTTTATTTGTGGACTGAAGCAGGAGTTTCAGCCAAACCCCCGGGTCCTCCTACAATCCTCACCAGGCAATCGCAGTGTTGAGCATGACTTTCTCTGGTTCTGACTCTGTCCACAATTCAGCATGTGTGGTAAGGTGTAATTGGCAGTCTCTACCAACTGCAGTTATGAGTTAAGAGAGTTGTATTTTAAGTACTTGCAAACGGCTAACAGATTCAGTGGAAGAGGCAGCGTAATACAGTGAAGAGAGATATGTTGCCGTAATGGTCCTTGCACAACAAGATGCACAAATCAGGTGATTTGATACCTTTTATTGGACCAACAGGGATTACAGAAAGACCTTAAGCCTTCAGCCTCAACCAGAGGTCTTCTTCAGAAGAAATAGCAGATATTTAAGAAAACTCACTTTTTAAAGCCCAGAGGAAAAAAACATTTTACACATGAGTGTGACAGATTTATTTATTATTTATTTATTAAATTTTGGTGAACGGGACTGGGCCCTGGAGGTCCCTTTTTCAGGGGCAACGTGGGATTACATGGAACAGTATAGTGAAATAATGAGCATGAGTTACAAGTATTACAGGCAACATACAGTTATGGTTCAGTATAGTGAAGCAGTGAGCATGAGTTACATGTTTTACAAGCAACATACAGTCATGGTACATGAGAAGTAAAACAGGGTGAACTGCAAAGTTGGTAAGTAGTACTGCCCCTAAAGGAAACATGCTAGAGTCAGGATAGTTCCAGGGAAACTTTTAATCTGAGGGGTGGTCTCAGGGCCTGATGCAGTGGCAGGTACTGGCTACAACCATGTGAGCCATGAGCCTAGAATGGAAATGTTTGATAGAGGGTGCTTCCTGCACACTGGGTGGGAGTATGTTCCACAGGGTGGGAGCAGTGTGGGCGAATGACTTGCCACCTGCCTTGGTTCTTACGCTGGGGACCTGTAGGAAAGTTTGTCCTGTTGTGCAGCTTTTTTAAGAAATACAACCAGAGATAAGCAGGTATCCCTGAGACTAGTAAGGCAAATGTCACAGAATGGAATGTTATGTAGTAAATCCTCTGATGTTACAAACCACACTGAAGCCAAGTTAAAGAAAAAGTGTGTGTGTGTCTGCTAAAGCATATTTATTAGAAATATTGTATGTAAACACATAAGTGTGTGTGTGTGTGTGTGTGTGTGTGTGTGTGTGCATGTGCGTCTCTCTCTCACACACACACACACATGCACACACAATGCACTCCCAGTATCAAGGGTACTGGTAAGGTGATGAGGGTGGGTGCTTGGTGCTGCAGCTTGGGGGCAGCTAGATGCCAGGGAGTGGGAAGTTGTGACAGGTGGTACTGTAGATCGGTGCCGAGGGGGGACCACTGGACCCCAGGTAGTGTTGCAACTTTTACTATGGGCTGGTGATTGGAGAAAGTGGGGACCACTAGCATCAGGGATTGTTCTTGTGACATATGGGCTGGCAATCAGAAGTGGGAGGACCACAGCATCAAGGATTGTGCTTGTGACATATGGGTTGGTTATGGGAGGGAAGGGAGACTACTAGCACCAGGAATTGTGCTTGTGACATCGGGCTGGTGAGCTGGGGGGCACTGGCACCAGGATTGTGCTTGTGACATATGGACTGGCGATTGAAGGAGGGGGGACCACTGGCACCAGGGATTGTGCTTGTGACATACAGGCTGGTGATTATGGGGGTGGACCACTAGCATCAGAGATTGTTCTTGTGACATACAGGCTGGTGAACAGAGGGAGGGGGACCACTAGCACTAGGGATTGTACTTGTGACATATGGGCTGGCAATTGGAGGGGGAGGACCACTGGTAGTAGGGACTGTGCTTGTGACAGATGGGCTGGCAATTCGGGGGGACTCTAGCACCAGGGATTGTACTTGAGACATATGGGCTGGCGATCGGAGGGAAGGGGTGACCACTGGCACCAAGGATTGTGCTTGTGATATATGAGCTGGTGATCAGAGAGAGGGGGGAATACTAGCACCAGAGATTGTATCTGTGATATACAGGCTGGTAATCAGAGGGGGGAACCACTGGCACCAGGGATTGTATTTGATGACTTATGGGCTCGAAATTAGTGGGAGGGGGGATCACTAGTACCAGGGAGTGTATTTGCACAGTACAGGCTGGTGATCAGAGGGGCAGTGCCAGTGACCACAGAGGGTGGATGTTCTCCCCCAGTGGCCAACTGGCTAGGTGGTTGTCTTACCTCCAGCAGCCGTTAGGGTTGCCTGGATTAAGTCAGGGTTTTGTTAGCAGGTATTTGCACTGTACAAAAGGACCACGCTAAAACCTTTTGCAGAGCACAAAGTTGCTGAATATAGGGTAGCGTGGCTATTCAGGGCCATGCTGCTCCCCTTGCTCACCCTCATAAATTATGTTTTGCACTGGAGCTAACCCTCTTTGCCCACACAACAGCCCCTTTTGCATATGGGGATCCAGTGCAGTCTCCAGTTTGCATGGACAAAGACTCATTAGGCACGTGCAAACTTCTGAATATTGGACCTCTGAAGTTCTTTTTTTAACTTATGTATTTAATTGATGGAAATTTCATGGATTACAATATACAACTCATTAAAGCAAGTAGCACTAAAAAGCATAGCGTAAGGTACATGTTCCATTTCTTATTGTGCATTAAAACTTGTTAAGCATCTCTGTCACTTGATGGTTCTGTGTAGTAACCAGTCTCTTTCTTTTGTCTAGGTTTGGACTTCGGATCACAGACTCCAACTTTATTGTGCCTTCTCTGTTCAAGCCAAATTGTTATAACTACAAAAAGTCCATTATTTTTCATGTATTAATTTATTGTTGTTCTTTGACAACCGGGTAAGGCCCACTAGGGACAAGTGCCTGTTTTTAGGGGTGACCCAGGAGCACTGGGGAGGTTAAGTGACTTGCTCAGATCACACAGTATGCAAGTGGAGCCTGTGGGAATCAAATACAGGTCTGTCTGCCTGATTCACATTCACCAGGGCCGCAGTAATGGGGGGGAAGTGGGGAAGTTGTCCGGGGCCCACTTGAGGAGCTGGCATTACCCTTGGCATTAGCTGGTTTGGGAAACAGGGGCCCATTTCCACTGACTTGTCCTGGGCCCCAAAATTCATAGCTGCAACCCTGATATTCACACCTTGTTAGTCTAACCTCTAGGCTATACTGCCAGATTTTTTGAGTTGTTCTCTTTGTGTGTGTTGTGCAAATGATGTAGTATGTTGAACAGGGTGGGCACTGACTGTTAGGGATTCCCTGTATAAACCAAGATGTCATCTACCTACAAAGGTATCCTATTGTCAAAACCATTTACTTCAATGCCCTGAAAGACTTCTGCTTGTTTCACTGCCACAGCCAGGGGTTCCATGTTGGCAGCAAAAAGGAGAGGAGACTGGGGGCAGCCTTCCCCTCTCAATCTTGAAACCTTCTGAAATTGTACCATTGGCTTTGACTTTTCCCATAGGATGGTTGTACAGCATCGCCAACCAGGACATGAAGCCCTGTCCAAAACCCATAGCCTGCATAACCCTTTCTAAATATACCCAGTTTAAGTGATTAAACACTTTTCCTGCAGCCAGGAATAATGTTAATTGTGGCTCTTTACTAGTTCTACGGTGAGAGAGAGAATGTTAAGCAGGTGTCTGATGTTATTACGCAAATGTCATTGAGGGAGGAAGACTGTCTGGTCTGGATGTATAGGGTGTTGCATACATTCTTTAATTCTGTTGGCAATGATTTTGGTGAAAAGCTTCACGTTCTCATTTAGTAGGGATGTTGGCCTGTAGGCTGCACAAGTGTCTCAGCTCTTAGGTAAGACAGTCACAGTGGCTTCCTTCCAGGTGTCAGACGTTTTACCCTCTGTGAGAAAACATTAAAACCTTTTTTAGGATTGGGGTACAGTAAATACCTCTCTAAAGGCTTTCCCTTTTTAAAAGCTTTATAAAAATCATCATTAAAGCCATCTGGTCCTGGTGCTTTGCAACCCTTAGTGTCTAAAAAGATGTTTATGATTTCTTCCTCAGTAATGGATGCTTCTAAATCCTCACAGACTTCTGGTGTTAAGAATTCTAAGTGCAGGCCCCTCAGAAAGGTCTCTATGCTGTCCATCACCACTCCGGTGTCTGTGGTTCAGCATAAAGTCCCTCATAAAACTCTCTGAAACATTGTACAATTTTATTTGAAGTGACCCAGTGCTTGGCGGGCACTTGCTGCCTATCCCTTATGCTAGGAACTGTGCTATCTGTGGCCATTTTATTCAACCTAAACACCAATAATTTTGTTGTCATTTCCCTACTTCATAATACTTATGGTTTGCATATCTAAGATATCCCTCTGCCTGCCTTTCTTCAGCTTCCTTGAGCTGTTATCAAACTTTGGTCGAAGCAGCCAGCACCCTGTTGCTCCCTCTGTTCAGTTTATGTTACCTCTCTAATTCTGCATTAGTTGCCATCAGTTTTTTGTGTGCTGCCTTGCTCTACTTCTTCTTAGCCAATACATGGCTTATTATTTGGCCTCTGTCCACTGCTTTAACCATGTCCTATACTGTGGCCTAGGGCATATCAAGATCTTGATTCAGCTAAAAAATGTCTTTAAGACATTGACTAATTTTGGACTTAAAAATAGGGTCATTAAGCAAAGATTAATTGAGGTGCCAGAGAGACAGTGAACTCTCATTCAGTATTTTTTTCCTGTTGTCCCATTTTGAGCTGAATGAAAACTGATGCATGGCCGAGTTGCAAAAAGCAGTGAATATTGAAACATTCAGTTTTATACAAAAGCTGTTTCTGAGTAAAAAAAATGAATCAGTTTGTGACTGTGCTGCAAGTGGGTGAGAGTAAAATGTGAAATCCCTCACTCCATTATGCATCAGTCTCCATATGTCATCTAAACCTAGTTCCTCAGTCGGGTTTTGGCTGCTACTCTGATTGTTCCCATGTGCTCTGAGGATCGATACTCTTTGGGGGACAATTCACAGTTAAAATCGACCCCCATTGTGGTCTGACCCCTTTGCAGTTTCAACACTTTGCCACATGCTACTGTAAAGAAAGGGCTAGATCTCTCATTAGGGGCATACATGTTTATTAGGTGCATGAGCTCTCCCTGAAGTGTGCCAGTTAGAATGACAAGTCTACCCTTCGTACCTGTTTCTGAAGAACTCATTTTGAATGGGTAGCCTCGTTTAATCTGTACCACTGCTCCACCCTTCCTCGCTCTCAAATGAAGAGCTGCCACAGCCTGCCCCACCCAATCTCTCCTAAGCTTTAAATGCTCAGACTGTGGTAAATGCATCTCTTGTAAAAAGCAGATGTCACCTGCAGTTCTTCTACTTGGAAATCCAGAGATTTGGAAGAGATATTATCAAGGTTTTCAAAATTATGAATGTTTTACAAAAATAGACTTATATAGTCTGGTAAGCAGAATCCAGGATAGAACAACAGAGGACAAAAGTATTAGATATGGCAAAAACAGAAGGGACTTAAAAACATTTTTGTTTCATCCAAAGTAACATGGTTATTAAGCAGACTGCAAAAGGAAGTAATAAAAGAAGATAATGTACTGGATTTTAAGATTCAGCTGGCTAGATATCTAGAGAAGGAAGTATGTTAGATTATTGCTGACTTGAGGACCTTAGTTTATCTCAGTTCACCTAGTTACCTATGTACTACCCAGAGTGCCAGACAGAAAATAACCAAACACTAGCAGTGGCTGTTGTCATAGATTAAGTACAGAAACTATGGAAAAGCAAAAAGTCCAGTAATATAACAGACATAGGTAAACAACCCAAAACATTTTTGAATAAATTGTTTTTTAAAGGCTCTTTTCAAATAAAGAATGAGTGAGCAAACCAAATATTCTGAGAGTGTGCATTCTAGGGCTATAGGGCTCTGAGAGCAGAAAGCATAATCAATGGTTATGCAGAAATTCTCACCCCTTACACATTATCTTGAAAAATGTTGTGTAGCAAACCCAGAATCCAGTTCCCAGAATCATCCACATCAAAAGCTTACAGTCTCTTCTGGGTCACAGGACCTCCTTAAAATGCCATCCAGCGGTGAGCGCGAGTGGCCCGAAGTATTGTGGAGTGGGTAAGACACTACATACCTCCACTGTACAACTGTGCACTATTGGAAGTGTTATACCTTTTAACGTCTATTGTGTGAGCCCTGCTAAACAGCAGGAAGAGGGCAAGTAGTTCTTACTGTGTTACATGAAGAACTACAAAAGTGCCAGACAAGGATTTAAATTCATGCAACTTTAATGTGGAGCATTGTAGCACTGACTGTATGTTAACTGGCTCTGCCATTCTATACCAAACCCAGTTTTAAAAACATTTTTATTCTGTGCCTCACTGTGTGACCCTTTGTCACTTCCGAGTCACAGGACCTGCTTAAAACACTATCCTGCAGTGAGCGCGAGTGGACAGAAGTACTGTGGAGAGGGTAGGACACTACATACCCCCACTGTACAATTGTGCACTGTTGGAAGTGTTATACCTTTTAATGTCTATTGTGTGAATCCTGCTAAATAGCAGGAAGAGGACTAGTAGTTCTTATTGTGTTACATGAAGAACTACAAAAGTGCCAGACAAGGATTTAAATTCATGCAACTTTAATGTGGAGCGTTAAAAACATTTTTATTCTGTGCTTCACTGTGTGACCCTTTGTCACTTCTGGGTCATAGGACCTACTTAAAATGCCATCCTGCTGTGAGCGCGAGCGGGCAGATGTACTGTGGAGAGGGTAAGACACTACATACCCCCACTGTACAACTGTGCACTGTTGGAAGTGTTATACCTTTTAAAGTCTATTGTGTGAGCCCTACTAAATTGCAGGAAGAGGGTGAGTAGTTCTTATTGTGTTACATGAAGAACTACAAAAGTGCCACACAGGGATTTAAATTCATGCAACTTTAATGTGGAGCATTGTAGCACCGACTGTATGTTAACTGGCTCTACCATTCTATCCCAAACCCTTTTTTCAAAACATTTTTATTCTGTGCCTCACTGTGTGACCCTTTGTCACTTCCTGGTTGCAGGACCTGCTTAAAACGCCATCCTGCAGTGAGCAGAGTGAGTCCGCACGTAGCCACGTGCCGAGACGACTGCAAAGACACTTGCATCTGCGTGTGTCTACTATGTCAACTGAGACAACAGGGATTCAGGGCCTTTCACCTATCGCTGTTCTATTTATCACAGTAAGTAATCTACAGGTTTAGTTCTCAATTCTGAATAAATAATGGAGGACCCTAATAACTACTGTGCCTCATGCCAGATGTTTGGTCGAGGGCCACAGATAACAGGCTTCATATGTGATAGATGTCTGCTACTTCAGACACTCCAAACTGAAATAACTCACATACAAACATCAAGAGTGGTCAGCCCAGAGATGGAGGCCATTGAAGACTTCATTGACTTAATGCTAGGTCAGATAACATCCTCTGTGGAAATCTTTAATTTAAACCAGGTGCCTGTTCTTTCAAACAATGTTACCTGTATCCCCCCTCGCCCTGTTATACCTACAGAGGAACTGGATTCTTGGACAGTGGTTACCAAGCATTAAACTAAATGTAGGGGTGGGCAAATCTATCAAAGTGCTCCCATAATTCCCCTTCTTAGTAGCTTTGAGGTCCTTACTGAAAACTTTAATGACGCAGAGCAGGACATTGACCAGGTAGCATTAACAACAAAAAATCATGTTACCTTTTGAGGTTATAATGATTGAAAATTCTCCTGAAGTCTCCCATCCATATATAGGGGACAATCCCAGCACTAAGTGGGAGGCTAAATTAATGGACTTGAATGTAAATCCTCATAATCCTTACAACAGTAGGCAGATTTTTGTACTTGGGGATTCCATCATCAAACATGTTGATCGCACAGTCTATAATTTGGAGAAGGCCAATCGGACATGCTCTAGTTTAAGGGGTGCAAGAATATCAGACATCACTACTGTGGTAAAATAAGTATTGGTGGGGGCAGAAGAAAAACCCGTATTTGTTATACATGCTGGGACTAATGATATTAATAGCGCCAGTCTGGAGGAACTAAAACAAGACATTATTGCACTTAATAATTTATTGGCCGAAAGAGATAGTCTCGTTTGTTTCTCGGAAATACTTCCAATCCCCAGGGCAACAAACTTCATAACCACCAAAATAAAAGCCTTTAATAACTGATTAAGGAGATGGTGCCTTAAACAAGGTATTTTATACATAACAAACTGGGAACAATTCCATCTAAAATCCCCTTCATATTGTTGGGATGGGTTGCACCTCAGCAGAAGTGGCAGTACCTTACTGGGCAAAAGTGTGAATACTGCAATCAATCTACTTTTAAACTAGTTGCTGGGGGGAGGTGGCAGGATGTTACCTGGTTCTCTAAAAAAATCAGGCAATTATATTACTCCCCATGAGGTCCTTTCACTTAATGCCAGATCTTTAAATCAGGGTAAAACTTGAAGCCAAATGTCTACTATCTAACTATGGGCTTATATCAATAACTGAAACGTGGTGGGACCCTGATTCTGAATGGATTAAGTGACTCCCTGGATGCAGGTTATTTCATAAAAATCATTCAGGTCATAAAGGTGGCAATGTCTGCCTATATATACTAGGGAGGATATAACATCTTATCAACTCCCTTCATTCAATGATATTGAATCTCTTTGGGTTAATGTTCAAATAAAGGAACAACCCCAAGTTCTAGTAGGCACATATTATAGACTCCCTATGGCCAACATTGACTATACTCTTACACTAATAAAAGACATTTTAGATATGGCTTCCAAAGGCGATATTCTAGTTTTAGGAGACTTCAATATGCCTCCATTAACTGGGAAACCCTGATGGGGAAAACACAAGGGAGAAAGAGTTACTGTCACTCATGGTTGATCTGGGCCTTGAACAACTTGTTACAGAACCAACTTGGGGAGAGAATATACTGGACCTGGTAATAACCAATATAGGGAATATTATACATAATGAATATTGGGACCCTTTAGGTTCAAGTGATCACTATTCACTTTCACTTGAACTACTTTTTAACTACAGGCATAGTTCAAGTGGTCTCGAATTTAAGAATTATGACAATGCTGATTTTGTCGCCATTAATGATCATTTATATAATGTTTCATGGGAAGAAATTTTCAGCCCGCTCTCAGTTGATGAGTCTTGGGAATACTTAAAAACATCAATTCATGATCTGGAGTCTTTACATGTTCCCATTAAAATGAAATATAATAGAAAAGGAAAGATCCCACTGTGGTTTAATAACACTATTCGAAAACTAATAAAAAAAAAACAGAGGCTGTTCTTAACCTTAAAGAAGAGTGTGGGGGCTAATAAAGATCAAGCACTTCATAAATATAAACATGCTTTAAAACTCGTAAAACTTAGTATTATACAGTCTAAACTAGAATTTCGTTTGTCACATTGTAAGGACAGTTACAAATCTCAATATTCATACCTTAATAATAACAAAATTAATATTAGACATCTGGGCCCTATTACAATACATAATGCCTTAATAACTAAGGATAAGAAGACTATGCCTATAACAAGCAGTTTTGTTCAACTTTTTCAAAAAAGAGGATTAAAAAATACTAGCCCCCCAGTAAACTATTCCACAGTTTACAATATCTCTGTAAATGATACTCTAGAGATTCTGCAAACTTAAAAAAAAATCTAGTCCAGGTCCTGATGATATCAATCTGATATTCTTATTAAAGATAGTTGGTGCCATAGCTATACCATTAACCATTATATTTAATAAGTCCCTTCAGCAAGGTGATATTCCACAAAATTGGGGCATTGCCACAGTAATTCCTATATTTAAAAAAAGGTGATCATTCCAAACCTGCAAACTATATCCCTATAGGTTTAACATCTATCATAAGCAAATTAATGGAAAAATTTATTAAACATTTTTTAGAACAAGAAATACTTTCCAATAATCTAACAGATCATACTCAACATGGGTTTAGGGGGCATGGCCGGCGCTGTAACCTGGTGGATGCAGTCTACCTGAGCTCCTCACAGCACTCAAGTCAATAGGTGAACTAGAGACCCTACTATTAATTTTGTATTTGAGACTGGTGAGGTGGGTGTGGGATATGAATGGCAGCCAGGAGAAAGAAGAAAAGCAAGCAAAATTACAGTTTGAGGTGGCTGAATCACGCACTGGTTCTAAAGTCGGGCCTCAACAGACGCATATGAGTCGGGAGTTAGCGGAGAGCCCTGAAAAAATGTCAGATCTACAGAAATCCCTTGCGGCTGTACCAGCTACTCTGATTCAAATTCAGCATGACATGAAAGCGGGCTTTATGAACATAGCAGCCCAAATAACGCATATGCAGTCGGTGGTTACAGGTCTTTCCCGAGACCACGGCAGCCCATATGGAGCAAATCTCCCAACTAGAACAGTGAGTGGGAGCTCTTGAGGATGCCCTGGCTGAAGCAGTAAGGGACAAGGCCACAATCAAAGCACAGTTAGGATTTGTTGGCCCAAGTGATGACCAGGAGAATTGTTCCCGGAGGTCAAATCTGAGAATTGTAGGGGCTGCCGGAGGCTTGAGGGAAGTGATCCTGAGAGCAGCTTACACAAATGGCTTGTTGACCATCTTGCGCTCCCTCAGGAACTGGTGAAGTGCAAAATAAGTGGGCCATAGGGTCGGGCCCCCCAAACCCGGCGAGCGTCCCCGACACTGCTTGATTAAATATCTAAGGTATACAGATAAAGAAGCTATTCTCAAGCAGGCTAAAAATGAAAGGCCTAATTAAGACACAAAACAGCACGGCCATGATATTTCAAGATTATAGTAGGGAGCTTCAGATAAGATGTCAGCAATTCAATGAGATAAAAAACAAGCTTTTAAAATGGGCTGGCGACTCACCTTCATGTACCTTACCAAGCTGCATATTAACCATTCAGGATGTGCTCCCAGGGTATTCTCCTGTCCAAGACAGGCCTCAGATGGGTTGATGAGGAGGTAAAAAGGCAAAGGAGGAAGATCTAGATGAAGACGTTGATGTAGATAAGTGACTATTCATCCTTTCCTTCACTACAAAATCTTTTGTTTCCTTTATTTTGGTGGTGCAGTTGGATTACGGGACAGATGCTTGGTGGTTCTCGACATCTTTTACCCATTTTGTGCAGTGTACCAGCATAGAGGGGGAATCTGCTGTTCTCCGCACGTGTAACAATGTGCACACTTGAATCAGGAAAGGAGGAGGTTCGACCTACATAGCCCTGACCTGGTCTGGGGACCAGGGTAGCAGTGGGGCTTAGGATCTAGGATCTAGGATCAAGATTATTTGAACTTTTTTGTTTGAACAATATCTGGGCCACTGGACGTTGACCTAGCTTTAGCAATGAGCTGTTATTCTATTGTAAAGTGTTTCTTTTATGCTCGTAACAGAGGCCCGCCATGCTGGTAGTCTGCTAGTAATCCACTTGTGGTCTCGTGTAGGACTCTGTATAAATTTTCGTTAATTTTATATAAGCATGCAGCCATCTTGGAATATTCTACGGCACTATGTGGGATCTTGCAGAGGATTAGTAGGTGGTAGTATCAATTAGAGTGCTTAATTTGCATACAGTTAGAAGGTTTTATAGTTCGATTCTTGTTTGTAAGGGAATAAAGGTTGGATTCTTTGGGATACGTGGGGGTTGGGGTGGTTTCTGGGCATTAGAGGTTTATTGTTACTGTTATGTTTAGTAGGGATAAGTTGGACTGGGGGGACAGAGGGGTCATGTCTGGAATCCGTTACTGTGTTAATTGGAGCCCAGGGGTGTCCTCCTACCTTTGTTTCTGGCAGGGATAAAAGGTGGGTTTATTAAAAATTGGTTGGATGGAACAGGCAATGAGAAGATTAATTGTTTTGGTGCAGCTGTTACTTGAGGTGTCCTACTAAATGGTGGGATTATGGTTGACGCTATAAAAATCACTTCCTGGAACATTAATAGCCTAAAGTTGGTTATTAAAAGGAAGAAACTACAAGCAGAGGTTAGGAGATCTAAGTGGCAAATCATTATGCTCCAGGAAATGCATAAGTCTGCAGGGAGACTGTAAAACTACATCAGCCTTGGGTGGCCACTGAGTGTCCTCAACATTCTCAACTAAGGCAAGGGGTGCTGCCCTATGGTTCCCTAAGGGATCTGGGGTTAAGATCTTAGAGCAGTGTACTGATTAGTATGGACAATTCGTGTTGGCTACAGTGACACTACCTGGGGTGGGTATGATTTCTTTGGGGTCTGTGTATGCCCCCAATGTGGAGCAGCCGGGGTTCTTTCAGCAACTGTCTTTGGAGATAGCCAAGTGGCCAGGGCCGTGAATTGTGGGAGGGGATTATAATTGCATTTTGGATGGGGTATTAGATCACTCTAGCACCACCCCTTACAGTAGGTCCAAAAATGCTGAGGCTTTGGGGGTAATGGAAGGGGAGCTGGGCTTGGTAGACATTTGACGGCATATGAACCCCGCTGGGAGAGATTACAGTTTTTATTCTCATGCTCATGGCTCATATGTTAGGCTGGATAAGATTCTGCTGTCCCACTCTCTCATCACAGCATCTAGGAATGTGGTTTACTTCCCGATTTTGCTGTCCGACGATGCCCCGTTGACTCTGGAGCTTGGCCTGGGAGACTTCTCCCCAGTGGTCGGACAGTGGAGACTAGACCGACTGCTGTTGAAAGATGGGGAATACAGTAAAGGGGTAGCAGAGATAATTAAAGAATTTCTAATATTTAACAAAGGAGACACATCCCATAGGACTCGCTGGGAGGCACTGGAAAGCTTCTATTAGAGAGATACTCAATCTCATATGCGATCCATAAATCTAAAGGGTCCTTCCAAGCCCTGCAAAAGTTAAGAACAAAAATTGAGGTCTGTCAGCAGGCCCACAAAGCAGGCCATCTCCAGCTCTATACCAGGTCCTGCAAAACTTAAATGGCAATATACCACCTTAAGCAGTGCCAAATTGGAAAGAGCTATTTTGCTAACTCAAGCAGGTGCTTATTTCAATGGGGATAGGGGTCAGTTATATGAGGGTGATGAGCTCATACCTGCATGGCAGCTTTGGAAAAAATAGGAGAGAGGTATGTGGAGAGTATACGGGATGAGGGGGGAGCAGTCAGAGATGACATTGATAGCACTGGGCAATCTTTTGGATTGTTTTACAAACAGCTTTATACATCACAGGATCCACCTGATCAGCAAGCGTTGGACAATGTCTTTGCTCAGGCTCCATTGGGGGCATTATCTGATGAGCAAGAGAAGGATTTGGAGGTACCCCTCATGAGATTAGAATTAAATTGGGCAGTCAGGGAACTTAAGGGCGGGAAAGCTCCGGGCCCAGACGGGCTCCCCATAGATTTCTTTAAGTCTTTCATGATATATTACTTGATCCAGTGTATAATATGATTACTGAAGGGCTGGAGGTGGGTGAGTTGCCCCCCTCCACACGATCTGCGATCATTACTGTTCTCCCAAAGCCTGGTAAGATCCCACCTACTGTTCTCGTACAGGCCGATATCCCTGCTAACGGCTGACTATAAAATTCGGCTAAAGCCTTGGCTGTTAGATTGGAGACACCTCCCTACCTAATACATCCTGATCAATTGGGCTTTGTAGCTGGTTGGCGGAAGACACAACATTAGGCGTAGGTGGAGACTGGATGCAAATACACATGGGGCTGCTGTACCACAATAGTCGCTGAGAAGGTGTTTGATCATGTGGGAGGCCTACCTCTTGAAAATTTACACAGGTTTGGGTTTGGCCCATTTCAGATCTTGGATACAAATGTTATACTGTTGACCAAGTGCATAGATAGCAGTTAATGGTGACTTCTCCCCCTGTTTTGAGTTAGGGCGGGGTACGCGGCAGGGTTGCCCCCTTTCACCACTCCTGTATGTGTTATCCTTGGAATCCTTGGCATCCAGGATTAGAGGGAATGATGGAATAAGGGGCTTCCATGGGGAGAGAGAACACAAGGCGGCGCTATACGTGGATGACCTTTTGCTATATCTGCAATCTCCATCCAGGGATCTAACAGAGGTGCTCAGGGTTATGGGGGAGTATGGCAGCTTATCGGGTCATAAAGTTAACTAGACAAAGAGCGAGCTTCTTCCTGTGGGACGGCTCGATAGAGCTGATCTGATAGCTAACTTGGGTGGGCTCCAACTGGTGGACAGACTGAAATACTTAGGGGTGGTAATCTCTGTACAGTTGCATAAACTGCATGCTCTCAATAATAAACCCTTATAACAGAGATTGCTGGGGACTGCGATAGATGGACACCTCCCTCCCACTAATAGGAAGGGTTGGGGTTGTAAAGATGATGATCCTTCCAAGGTGTTTGTACCTTTACCAGGTTCTGCCTATTGCCCTACCAAATTACATTTTAAACAGCTCAATGCGATCCTTCATAAATTTTTGTGGAGGATAAACCTGCCCATTAAAAGATTTACTCTGATACAACCACTGAATAGGGGGCAGGGTCTCTAACTTCTACTAGTATTATTTAGCATCGCAAATTGCTTTTGTAAAGCTGACCAGGGGGAGGCAGCCCTCCTGGATGGCTTTGAGAAGGAGCTGCTCGCACTCCACTTGTGGGGGGATTACTCGCTGGGGCATTGTGGCCATCTAGGAAACTTAATGCCGGCAACCCCTTCACAGAGGCTACACTCAGGGCCTGGACAGTAGTGCATGGTCTGTGTGGATGGGGATCTGCACCCTCACCCAATACTGATTTGACTGAGGCTATGAAACTTAGGGGTCCTTGTACAGTATCACTGATTCAGAGGTTGCTGACGTGGAGGAAATTGGGTTTGAAGGTAGTGAGTCAGTTATATGAGGGTGATGAGCTCATAACATTTTCTTATCTGTGTGCAAGATGGAAGTGCTGCTAGCTGATCTTTTATATATTTAAGGATCAGGAACAGTTTGGGTGGCGTGGATATTGGACACGGTTGGGTTCCCTCATCTCCTTTGAGGAGGAGCTTTTGCGTCCCCAGCCCTCATCTAAACCCCTAACCATATTTTATAAACTTATTTCGGGGACGGGGGAGAGGAGGCCTTCTAGGGAAAGCTAGAGAAGAGTGGCAATGGGATTTCAAATTGAATTGGAGTGGAGATGTGTGGAGGGATGCTATTAGCCACTTCAATCTGTGCTCCAGAAGTAATAAGTTAAGTCAGGTCCAATATAATATATTGCATCTTGCATACTTTACTCCAAAGCACCTGCATGCTCTGGACTCATCTAAATCAGATAGTTGCCCCAAATGCCTTGTCAACACAGGGGACTGCCTGCATGTAGGGAAAGGGGAAATTGTTTAACCAGGAAAGGCACACTAAGCCAGAGCTTGTTTCCACGTGCAACCTGGGAGCACCAGGAAGTTAAGTGACTTGCTCAGAGTCACACAATATGCAAGTGGTAGCTGTGGGATTCAAACCCAGGTCTGGTCTGCTGGATGTCACCAGATTTGCAGCTTAGAGCCTTAGACCACTGCGCTATACTACCTCTGTTAAATTGCCCTAAAGTAACTCCATTTTGGTTTGAAATGCATCATATGATGGAGGATGTGCTGGGCTGCCAGCTTCCCAATAGCCCACTTGAATTTCTGTTAGGTATGGATCCCTCTAGACCTAAGAAAAAGAGTACCGCAGCCTTGTGGTCCCTGGCCCTTGTCAATGCTCGCAAAACTGTGGCACAGTCATGGATGGCTTCTTCCCTTCCTATGTTTCAACACTGGATTAATAACATGGGGCCGTGCATGAGGTTAGAGAGGTCCAGAACACTCCTCAGACATGTGCACAGATAACCAAGGTGCAGAGTGTGGGGTTGCTAGCCCCATCCAATAACGAACAAAATCCAAGCAATCTCTGCACTCATGTGCCAAAAGTGTTGCAAAACAGACACCAACCTTCTTTTTCTTTCCACAAAGCTGTGAATTTTTATTGTATAATGTCAGGATTCACAGGTAAATCTTATTGCTCCAAAAATTCCAAATTACAGGCATTGTAAGTATTCAATAGTCGACTGTTACTCCAGCGCTTCGACCACATGTGTGGTCTTCCTAAGGGGTCGAAGCGCTGGGTAACAGTGCATGAGTGCAGAGATTGCTTGGATTATGAGGTTAGAGAGGGTTCAGATGAATGCTATGGGTGAAGGAGACAAATTTGAATTAATTTGGAACCCCTTGGAATGAGCGATTGAAGAGGGTAGATTTCCTCTATAAGCTGGTCGGGGGTGGAGGGTTTAATTGGGGAAGTTTCGGGGGTTGATGGATCTTTCATCCTCAATTCCTAATACATGAGCCACACCTGCATAAGCGTTGTCCTAGGGCTAAAGTACTGAATTAATTAATACACTGTTTAGCTGGACCATATTAAGTTCATTAATTTGTTTTTCTAAGATATGTATAAAATTGAATAGGGGAAGGTTTGAATTATATAAATTGTACGATCAATTTCAAATTGTACAACAAATGTATGTAATCCTGCACTGCATGCTCTTCTGTAACATGCAACCATTCCAATAAAATATATAAAAAAAACATGGGTTTAGATCTCAGTTTTCCTGTACTACTAACCTGGTTTCTTTTACAACTATATAAGTAAGGGACTGGATAAGGGAAGTCAATGGATGTTATTTTACTCGATTTTAGCAGGGCTTTTGATAAAGTCCCCATGGCAAACTTGTTGATAAAATGCTGAGAATGGGGTTTTGACATCCTGGTCAGTTGGATTTCAGTTGGGTAACCAATAGAGCTCAACGTATTAGAGGTAATGGATCCTTTTCTGAAATCGAGTGTTACCAGTGGGTGCTGGAGGCTCAGTTTTAGGACCCTCACTGTTTAATATATATATCAGTGATATGCAGATTAGCCCTGATAATCTATTACTTAAATTCGCCGATGACACCAATTTATTTATTTATTTTATTTATTAAATTTTGTTGACCGGGTAGGCCCACTGGGTCCCGAAGGTCCCTTTTTCAGGGCGACCCCGGATGACAATACTAGTTATGATACAGAAATAAGGACAAAAAATAAAACTTTTGTGTAGATTATCTGTTACAACATGAGAAGATTACAGGAAGTAGTGGATACAGGCATGGTTATCATCATTACACAGTTTAAGTAGGTAATTCTTGCATATTGTTTATTCAGGAGGTAGCATATGACCCCAGGTGAATAGTTTCCTCACTATCTGAAAGGTCCAGACTCATTAACAACCTTAAATCAATTGAAAATTGGGCTGTAAATAACAATATGATGCTTAATTCTGATAAGTGCTTTGTGCTTCATTATGGAAAAAATAACTTAAAGCAGAGTTATTTCCTAAATAATACTCCCCTTAAAACTTCTACATTAGAGAAGGACCTTGGAATCATCGTAAATAATAAATTAACATCAATCGACCACTGCACCAAAGTGGCTAAAATGTCAAATGCATTTCTGACTCGTATTAAAAGAACATTTATTATTTATTTATTGTTGACCGGGTAAGTGCACTAGAAAAATCCTGCCTATTTTCAGGCACGACTTGGGGGAAGGGGATACAGGATACAGATGAATGCCAACTGACCTTGAACCAGATTAAGCTATTGGTGGTATTTTTAGTGAATGAGGGAATTTGCAAGGGCACCAGAAAATTATCCTATTTTTTCGATAAGTGCCATGGGATCTTTAACATCCACCTGAACTACCACCAATCCAGGCAGATGGGACTTCGGTTTTAACATCTCATCCGAAAGACGGCACCTCAGAAGTGCAGCACCCCTCTCATACTGCACTACAGTGTCAGTACTGGGATATTAACCCAATTGCCAGCTGTGGGAACTGAACCCACAGCCCTCTGATTTTCTGGCCTCAGAGGCGAATGTGCTACCTACTGAGCCACTGACACTGCTATCAGAACTCAGGAATGGATTATCCCTTTATTCAGAACCCACGTTAGACTGCATTCTGACTATGGGTCCCCATTTGGAACCCATATCTCAAACAGGATATTGACAGAATTGAAAAATTCAAAGAAAGGCAACTAAATTAGTTCCACAATTGCATAGGAATATCATGTTAGGATTACAGGAAACAGGGTTACATATGCTACAAAATAGGCATTTCAGAGGTGATCTGTTATTTCCACACAAAATTCTAACGTCACCAGAATTAATGGACCAATGTGGCCTAAAATTCTCTGATAGAAGGACCTCACCTCATCTACACAATGAACAGCTTGATGTAGCTAAAGCAAGAACCAACAAAAGACTAAACTACCTTATTGTAAGATCTCCTAGACTATGGAATAGTCTTTCTCAAAATCTAGTGGATTGTAATTCCATAGATTCCTTCAAAAAAGGCCCGGACCTGTGGTTCGAGTCGAATGATATACATTCTAAATGGCTATAACCATTTTAAGATACCCACCACAGTGGTTGAGGACAATCACGATGGGTCTCCACCTTCTTTTGTCCTATTTAACCAAGTAAACCAAGTAAATCTTAAGACCTCACAGCCTCCAAAGAGTATAATTTATGTATTCATTTTTATCAGTCTAGATTCACATGCTGCAAAACAGCATAGTGTGCCCCACTACAAAATATATTTTCTGAATGAACCCATTTCAGTAGACACAAGCATTTCCAACTTTTCTTAACATTTACCATGTTCTATTGCAGACCAAAATGTCCAAAAACAGTAAAAACCATAAAGGTAATTTTCTGAGCAAATGAGAACATTCATTCACATTAAATGAAGATATGGAGAGGAAATATTCCTGTTACTGAAACGAGATGCTACCACCACCTCTTCCACCATTTGTTCATGCTGTGAACCTGAGCAGGTCACTTAAAAACCTCCCGTGCACTTATCATCACTGTGATCTCTGTCCTTAAGCTTTTCCTTTTTTCAATATAGTTTTTCTACCAGGGTGCACCGCAGGCAACTGCTCCATCCTGTCCCCATCTCCCACTCAGCAGCTGTTGCCAACCATGAAGCCCCCATATCCCCTATGGATTCCTCCCTTGGTGGGGCCAGGAAGGGAGGATTATCCTCCCCCCACTTGGAGATCCAGCATCCAGATTTGTGAGGTCGGCGAGTCAGTGGCAGTGTGGAGCGAGGGCGGGCAGGCAGGACTTCATGGAGCCTGTGACCTACATTTTCTGTTTCTCCCCAGTTCCCCTACCTTGGCATCACGTAAGGGTGTGCGTGTGGAGGCGCGTATGTGCTATGCGTCCACAGCCCCTCCCTTCTGTGCCACTTGAGCTGCTAGTGCTACCTCTGAGCCTCCACCTGGGGGCAACCAAGGGCCGAGCAGAGAAACCTCCCTATGATAGGAGAGCTGTCCTTTGGATGCTCAGTCCTCTTCCCAGCCAACCCTGGTGACCCAAGTTCGCTTCTGACCCGATGCCGGGCGTGGTAAGAGATAAGGCGCTAGGTGCCTCAGCCCTTTACGCAACTGGGACAGCTCTTTAATCTGTCTCTGTACTATTTGAATCTCCCTGTGCACCCAATTACAGCAACATTTGCTCCTGTCCCTCCCCTGGATTGTGAAGCACTTTGAGATACAGTTTGTATGCAAGCACTACAAAAACCAAATCCCTTTCCTCCCCTGGTCCTCCTGCTATTGACCTCCAGTAAAGTCAGAATCCTTTGTGGCATCAAAGTCCAGTACATTCTGATGCCACATGCAGAAGACTGTGATCACATAGCAGGAAGAATAGATGGAGTCGTGGAGACAATAATTTTGTTTTTATACAGATGTCCTCTGTAATAAAGAATGAGGGAAAACAAATACAGAAATGTAATGAAATATATTCTGAATTGTCTGATTATTTTTTAAGAAGTTTTCCTGTATACTGGAAAATCACTTTAAAAAGGTGCCCTGAATAATAATAGTAATGACTGTAATAACTATAAAAATATTATTCCTTAATAGTAATGACAATCTCTGCATGTTTATTATTGAATTACTAAAACAGAAAGAAAATAATTTTACCATACTTTATGCAGTAGACCACTAAAATGCAAAAATCTAAAATTCTCTCATCTCATCACATTATAAAACATTTAATTTTCTCATTACAAAGCACGTTTTAAATATATATGTGGCTAATATTGCACTAATAGATAATTATAAAACATTTTACATATGAACATATGAAATGCCAGCAGATACAGGCCAAGTGGTCTATCGCATTTTCTCGATTGTGCAGCACATAGTTTAAACTCCTGCTGCTACCCCCTACCCCCTTGCCTGTCTATCGTCCTCCTTACCCCTTGCTGCTTTCCCTTCCCCACTCAATTTCCCACTGACAAGTACCTTGCCCTTGACCCTATACCACCATCTTTTAAAGCTCCACACTGTTTTTAGAGCTACCACTTTAGGCAATGCGTCCATCTAGCCACCACTCTCTGTGAAGTTGTGCCTCCTCATTTCCCTCTTGAACCTACCTCCCTCCAACTTCAGACTGTGCCCCCTAGTCATCCCTTCTCCCTTTAAACAAAACATGCTCTCTGTGCTAACCTTGTTTATGCCTTTTATGTACTTGAAAGTCTCAATCATATCACCCCTTTCCTTTCTCTCTTCCAGCGAGTACATTTTGAGCTCACGCAGCCTATCCTCATGAGATTTCTCCTCCATTCCACTGATCATCTTTGTCACCCTCTGTGGACCCCCTCCAATAACCTGATGTCCTTCTTTAGGTAGGGGCTTCAGAACTGCACAGTACTCCGTGGCAGGATAGCTTCCTCCCTCCTAGAAATGATTCCTCTAGCAATGCTCCCCAGCATAATTTTATTTCTTTATTTAGGTCTTTAGTAACTGGTAGGTGACTTGATCCAGGGACTATTTTCAGGCACGACCTGGATGCAACATATAGCACAAAGTAAAATATACAGAAGAAATAGCAGTAAAAAAAATACATTCAGCATCTTACAAATTCAGCATCTTACAATCACTGACAAATGGACAAAGGTGCAATTCAATTTGCATCAAAAATCGCATGGTAGACAGAAGCAGCATATTAAATAATTACCCATTGTCAGTTCAAAACAGAGGATAAGTAATGCGTTTACAGAATATACAGGAGCGGTAGAACAAATTCGACTAGAGCATATAAGGTACTAGGGAAGGGAGAAACAGGGCATTGGAGAAGGGTTACATGATGAGAAAAGAAAAGTGCTAGCAGACAGGGCAGGCATGGGGGATAAATTGTCCCTTGTAGGAGAGGTAGGAGGACAGACAAAAAAGAGATTATTCTGGTGAGCAGAGGCACTTGGCTTCATTTAGTAGCCAGGATTTGAATTGTTGCATGAAGATACTAGGTGTCAAGGGAGCAGAGGGACACTGGGAGACTGTTCCACAAGAAGAGAGCAGCAATAGATAGTGCTTGACATTCCATGGCAGTTGATACTCTGGGGATCTCCATGGGGGAACAGAGGATGCATGCAAGCATCTTGATGGAGCACGGGTAACCAGGAGCAATGCATACAGAGAAGCATCCCTGCATCTAAGGGAGCTGTTGATAATGCAGTCCAAGGAGTAGTTGAAGCAAGAGGGGAGTGGGAGCCAGCCCAGCATCTGGTAAAGGAGGCATTGGTGGGTAGAGTAAGGTGCCATGAGAGCGAAATGACAGACGTTATTGCAGGTGGAGATTAGGTGTGAGCAGAGGGCTGAGAACACACGTGTGTAAATTGGGGAGTAGTAGTTAATAACAGATAGTAAGTGCCCTTGGGCAATGGCCAGTTGGGCTTCACTGGTCAGGAACAGTTTTAAACGATGAGTTGTCCCAAGTTTATGGTTAAGCCAACATATTACATCAGGCACACGTTCTGCATAAGATAGGGAGGGGTCAAGGGTAATGCCCAGGTATTTGGAATTGGGCACATTTTGTAGTGCAGTGCCATCAGGTGCCAGTACCGAGAGGGTGGAGCCAGACTTGGTGATGCTAGCTAGGTAGACCCAAAAAGCATTGATTTGTTTTTTTCATTATTGACTAGGAGTCAATGTGACTGGAACCAGGAGTGCACAGAGCTAAAGTTATGAGACAAGATGGTGGATATGTTATCTAGGATCTTGTTACTGTGATAGAGGATGAGGCCATCAGCATATAACAGGGCTTCACAAGTTAGGCAGTCAGAGGGAAGGAAGTTTATTAACAGGGAGAAGAGTAGCGGTCCGAGAATAGAGCCTTGAGGAACACCAGTAGTGACTTGGAGGGCAGGGGAGGTAACAGGGCCAATGCATACTGATTGAGAGCTCCCAGAGAGGTAGCTCTTGAATTACAATGAGGTCTCAGGTGATCAGCCCAGTTTATGGAGGGTGGAGAGAAGTAAAGAGTGGTCGACCAAGTCAAATGCCTTGGACAGATCCACAAAAACTGTACCCGTAGCCCTCCCCAAGTCCATGTTCCTATGAACGTGGTTCATGAACAAGGCCAGGCAGATGAAGTGCAGTGGAGCTTATGGAAGCTGTTGTAGGTGAGACATAACATTGTATTTATTGATGTGGTCAGTCAGTTGCGGTGGATAATCCTGTCCATGAGTTTGCTATGGTGTTGAAGCAGGGATATGGGCCTATAATTATCTGCTGACAGTAGATCCCCTGCTTTAAAGGTAGGTACCACCCTTGTATGCTTCCAGGAGTCAGGCATGGTGGAGGTAGTCAGTGCCAAATTAAAGATGAAGGTGAGGGGTTTTAGGATGACAGAGGATATTAGCTAGAGCATGGCCGGGAAAAGGCCATCGCTACCAGGACTACCGATGCTAGGTAGACTCTTTAGAAGCTTGGCAGTGTCTTTGGAGGAGATAGCCTGAAAACAGAAAGGTGGGCTATGAGAGTTTGTGGGTGGTGAGGTGGTGGACAGGCCAGGAAGGGCAGGCCCATGGCTGGTAGGAGGCTGGGTGGGCAGCTTATTAAGATGCGCTGATGGGTACGAGAGCTTTTTATTAAATGCCTGGGCAACCTTAATGGGATCAGTTAGGTGACCAGAGGAAGTGTCCAGATAGATGGCAGAGGATTGGCTATGTGGGTGAAGCAGGGAGCCAATTGCACCCAAAAGTGGTGCGGGACCCGAGGCAGTTCCTCTGTTGGTTCCGAGAATCACGTTTTTAGCTAAGGCAGCATGTTTACACCGGTTCACAGCACCTGTAATTATTACAGTGGGTGGGGCAGGAGGCCGCTTGTATTCTGACCACAGTTTATCTCTAATACTCATCAAGGTCAGGAGGTCTTTAGAGACCCAATGAGTGCAGCCACCCTTAACTCTCATGGTAGTGAGAGGAAGTGCTGATCTTGTAGCCGAGGGAGAACAGCAGTGAAAAGGCCATTGCCTTGGACACATCAGAGAGAGGCCAACCAGTTTATTTCCTTGACATTATCAAGGAGGGTGGGAATGTCAGGATGTTTTTTACCATGACCATGTGTGGAAATAGAGGAGTTGGGGGGTGTTTGGTCTTAGTGGACCAGACCATATTGATGAAGGAGTGGTTGCTGATGGCATACAACAGAGGCCCCGACAGAAGCACCTTCTCCTCCCTATTAGTGACAATCCAGTTAAAGAGAGTGTGATTTAGGATCCATTTGTTGTGCCTGATGGGAGCTGTGATTTTTTGAATGAGATTATGTTGCTTTACCAGATTCGAATAGTCAGGTTCCTGGACACTTAGCCAGTTCAGGCTGAAGTCTCCAAGGAGGATAGAGTCCCGGGGGGGGGCGCTACCCAGGCCTTCAAGGTGTGATGTGAGACCTGGGGTACCACCTGTTGGGGATTATAGCAGCACCCCACATATATCTTTTTGGCTGAACCAATAGCCATTTCAGTAATGAGCCAGTCACTAGGGGATCTTGGATTAGAGTGAAGGACAGAAGCTATCGAACCTCCTACAGATCTCCTCTGCCAACAGGACTCCACTTGAGGTTTGAGCATCCACAAAATATCTCGGAATGCACCTGGATCAGGAGCTAACCCGGAGCCCGCACATTGAGGCTACCACCAAAATCCTTCATCAAAGAATTGGCCTCTTATATAGACTTGGAGGATTCCTCTCCAGGGAAGCCCGTATGGCTATCACCACTGGTACCATTCTCCCTGTACTTCTCTATGGTGCTCCCGTACTTTAACCTCTTCATGGCCCAGATCTCAACAAGCTCAGAGTCCTCTATCATAAAATCACCCGCTTTGCAGCCTCTGCCCACCCCAGTGATCACCACTGCAATGTCCTCATCTCTTTGAACTGTCCATCACTTGAGGCCAAACTTGCATTCCCTACACTCTGCCTGACCATCAAAGCAGCCAAGCTTCCTGCTCCGCTGAGCCTAAATGGACTCCTCTTATATAAATCAGCTAAATATGACCTGAGGTCTTCTTCCCATCCTGTTCTGGAAGCGCCCAAGACACGAACCAGAGCTGATGACAGGTCCTTTGCCATTTCTGCCCCATCACTCTGGAACAATTTACCTGCAGCTGTGGCTAACTGCTCTACTCTGTACACATTTAAAATGGCCCTTAAATCTCACTTAATGGTTGTTAATCAGTGCTATTGCACTCAAATTGCTGTACAAGTACAGTATAATCAATTAAAACAGTTAATACAATTAAAAATAATTCATGCAAGCAGCCAGAAAAAGCAAGCACAGTGAAATCAGCACAGGAAGCAAGTGAAAATTCAGGGGCAGCTCAGAGTGCAGGGAGAGGATTTCCACTCTGTAAATTTAAAAGGAGCCAGATTTGAAAATCCTCGCACTCGAACCCGTACCTTTGGGGCTTCAGGGATGGGCAGCTGGGCAGGTGGGTGGCAGGCGCTAGGAGCCACTGGATGAGACTTGGAGCCCGGTGATGAGACTTGGAGCATTCTATAGACTTTGGCTGCTGCTTTCCTACATTGAGATAAGTGGTTTATATTCCTTGTGACCATTACCCCCAAATCTTTTTCCTCCTCAGAGATGGATAACTGTACCCCTCCCAACTGGTAATTGTGCCCGGGATTCCTGGCTCCACAGTGCATGACCTTGCTTAGCATTGAAACCTAGCTGCCAAGTGTCTGACTGCTGCCCAAGCCTCAGCAAAACTTCCTGGAGATCTTTTCCTCCCTCCACATCATCTACCACCATGCCTATCTTGGTGTCGTCAGCGAATAGGCTGATCTTGCTCTTAACCCAGGTACTTAGGTGTTTGGTTGGACCAACACCTAAACTTCTCTGGACATATTGATGCCATCCAGAAAGAAACTGCACCCCAAGCTTGGTGCCCTGTTCAGGAACTGTAGTTGCATCCCTCAATGGTTAGGCATGAACTTGTTCAGAAGATGATACTGCCTATTTTCGACTACTGTGACGCAGTCTATGGTGCTACCCTAAGTATTCCCTGTCCAGATTGGACACCTTTTTCAGTTCCTTCTGCTGCTTTGCCCTGGATGCCCCCCTTGTACCCATCACTGCAATCTTTATTGTGTCCTATCCTTCCCCCTGTTACAAATAGGCAACTCTCTCACTGTGCTAAATTCACCTCCAAGCACTGGTTGGGTGAGCTCCCTTCCTAACTCACCTCCTCCTTTATAATACCCCCCATCCACCCATTCCCTTAGATCAACTGACTCCCAGCACCCTGGTAGTCCCCTGCAGATGCACCCAAATCAGCCAATCCAGTTATTCTCGTCGCCTCCCAAAAATTTGGAATTCCCTTTCCCCTCAAATCTGGCAGTCATCCTCCACCTACTCCATCGGCTCTACCTGCAGTAATTACTTTGCACCTAGCTGCTTCTGCCATGTTCCTCCCTAATTCCCTCCTCTAAGCCCTGGACAAACCCTATCCCTCTACCATCACCTTCATTTTATCCTACAAACATACGAAATTTGCCAGCAGATAAAGGCCTAGAGGTCTATCAAGTCTGCTCGAATGTGCAGCTAGCACCCCTTATTCTGCAGCTGCCCCTCCCTTCCACTCTTCCCCTTCATTAACCCTCCTCCTTGTCCTGTCCCATCCTCGTTTGAAGCAGTCCACTGTTCTGCATATCACTTCAGCAGGTAACGCATTCCACCCAGCCACCACCCTCTCTGTAAAAAAGTGTCTCCTCATCTCCTCCCAACCTTCCTCGCTCCAGTCTCATATCATGGCCCCTGGTGGCCCTCCTCCTTACTTTGAACAGCCCCTCTGGATCCGTCTTGTTTATTTCTTTCACGTATTTAAAGGTTTCTAATCATGTCACCCCTGTCTCTCCTCTCCTCCAGTGAGTACATGTTCAACTCCTTCAACCTCCTCTTGTATGATAAGTCCCCCAGCTCCTTGATCATCTTTGTCGCTCTGCGCTGCACCCCCTCCAGTAACTTAATGTCCCTCTTCAGATACGGACGCCAGTACTGCACTCAGTACTCCAAGTGTGGTCTAACTAATGACCTATACAGTGGCAGAATCACCTCCTCCCTCCTCGAAGATATACCCCTTGCAATACAACCCAGCATTTTGTTGGCCTTGCAGCTGCCTTCCTACATTGTGCCGAGTTGTTCATTGACCCTGTAATGAGCACACCCAGATCCTTCTCCTCCTCTGTCTGGGCTAGCTGCACTCCCCTAGCTGGTAACTCCTCCTTGGGTTCTTCATCCCAAAATGCAGCACCTTGCACTTTTGGCATTAAAGCCCAGTTGCCAGGTGTCTGACCAGGTTTCAAGCTTTGCCAGATCATCCTGCAACCCCTGCCATCCCCTAGGTCATCCACCACGCGCCTACCTTGGTATCATCAGCAAACAGACTGATCTTGCTCTTGATGTCCCATGATATGTCTGCAATGAATATCCCAAACAACACTGGTCCCAACACTGAGCCCTGTGGAACACCGCTCGTCACTGCCCTTGGGTGTGAGAGCTCCCACCCACCACCACCCTCTGTTGCCTTCCTGCAGCCAGTTTCCTACCCATCTCACCAGCTTTGCACCGCCCTGTGCCTACTAACTTCCTTCCCAGCCTTCACGTGGCACTGAGTCGAATGCCTTACTGAAGTCCAGATACAGGACATCCACTGCATGGCCCCTGTCCAGTTGCCTAGTTACCCAGTCATAGAACTCGACCAGGTTGGTTTGGCAGGATCTGCCACGTATGAAGCCATGCTGTCTGCTGTCCTGTAGTCCTTTGGCCTCTAGGAGGGCCACCAGCCTCTCCTTCAGGATAGTCTCCATTAGCTTACCCACGACGGATGTGAGGCTCACTGGTCTGTAGTTTCCCGGTTCATCCATGGGGCCACTCTTGTGGAGGGGCACCACATGAGCCATCCTCCAGTCCTGAGGTACACACCCCTATGTAGTGAGGCATTAAATAGGGTCTGCAAAGGTCTTGCAAGACCTCTGCCAGCTCCTTCAGTACCCTGGGTGGATGCCATCTGGGCCTGGCGCCTTGTCCACCCCTCAGTGCCTTCAAACCCTCTCGAACTCTGCTCTCCATGATTCCCATCTGTCACCACTCCCCCTGCTTCTGCCATTTCTCCCACCCTGGGTGTCACCCCCTCTTCTCTTTAGTAAATACTGAGCAGAAGTATCATTTAGTGCTTCCGCCTTATCACACCCTTAATCCCACCCAACCCCCTCCTTTCTCTAATCCTTACTATGGTCCTTATAGCTCCTTTTCTCCCTGATGTACTTAAAGAAGTCCTTCTCCCTCTTAATGCCTTGTGCCAGCCTGAGTTCCGTAGGGCGTTGGCTCCCTTACTGCCCTTGTCACCTCCTTGATTCTGTCAAGTACTCCTCCCTGTCCTCCCCCCCTCCCTGTTTTCTTGTACTTCCTAAAGGCCAGCTCTTTCCGCCTACCTTTTCCATGACCTCCTTGCTCAACAGATCGGTTTCTTAGCCCTAGCCTTCTTGCTCTGGGCTTTGCAGCAGGTTTTGGTTGCCTCCACTATCCCCAGCTTTATGAGCTCCCACCTCTGGTTAGTGTCCATACTAGATTGAATTCTGGCCAGGTACCCTTTTACCACTTCCCCCATCCTCCCAAAGTCGGCCCTCCTGAAGTCCAGCACTGTGTAAACCCACCCCCCAAATTCTAGCTCTCCTCTCCTTCCCCCAAATTGCCCCCCTTACTGGCCTCCCATGATCTGTCACAGACTGTAAGGGACTGAATGCTCTCCATGGGTCCCTCTCCTACCCCCCCAAGGGGCTTGTATCTCTCATCTACTCCCTTCCCCCAACATCCCTCCTATCTCCCTATACTTGCAGTCCTCTTGCAGGGTTCTTCGTATCCTGAAGGGGACCTACTGCATCTAGGCTTGTCTCCTCTCCTTCCCCCTCCCCTCCCCTCTCTACCTGTCCCCTAGCCTTTGCAGTCCCCTTGCAGGGGATGCAAGTCACAAGTGGGGTACATCAGGGATCAGTCCTGCGGCCAGTTATGTTCAATATGTTCATTAGTGACATTGCAGATGGACTAGAGGGTAAGGCTTGTCTGTTTGCAGATGACACCAAGATCTGCAACAGAGTAGATGATCCAGATGGGGTGGGCAGAATGAGAAGAGATCTGGATAAACTAGCAAATGGTCAGAAGAGTGGCAACTGGGTTTAATGCAAAAGTGCAAGATCATGCACATAGAGAGAAATCCTGAAGCCACCTATAGGCTGGAAGGGAGTTGCTGGCAGTCACAGGAAGAAGAGACTTGGGCATCATCATCACCGATGACCTGAAATCATCCAAGCAGACCTCTAAAAGCAGTAGGTAAGGCTAGGGGATGTTAGGGTATATTAGTAGGAGTATCACAAGTCGTAAGAGGGAGATAATAATCTCTCTTCACAAGACACTGGTTAGGCCCCATCTGGAGTATTGCATGCAGTACTGGAGGCCACACCTTCACAAGGACATTAACCAAATTGAGGCCGTCCAGAGAAGGGAACGAAAATGGTGCAGGGACTGCATCAGAAAACATATGAGGACAGATTAACAGACCTCAAAGTGTATACCCTTGAGCAAAGGAGGGAGAGAGGTTATATGATCGAAACATTCAAAAACCTTAAGGGCATTAACAAGGTGAAAGAGTCTAACATGTTTAAATATAAGAAAAATAGCAGGACAAGAAGACACAGCATGAGACTAGAGGGAGGCCGATTAAGGGGGAATGTGAGGAAATTCTTTTTCACAGAAAGGGTGTGGATGCATGGAACGGTCTACCTCAGGAAGTGGTGGCTATGAATACAGTACAGGGCTTCAAACAGGCATGGGATAGGCATAAGAGAGCATTACAGATGAGTATAAATAGATAGGCCACTGACAGAGCAAAGGTCGATGGCGCATTTGTAAGGTAGAAAAAGAAATGGGCAGACTGGATGGGCCTTGTGGTCCTTATCTGACGTCAACTTCTATGTTTCTATGTTAGGCTGTTCAGCATCCTGAAGGGGTCCTACTGCACCTAGGCATGTCTCCTCTCCTTCCCCTCCCCCATCTACCTTTCTCCCTAGTCTTCACAGCCCCCCTTGCAAGGTCCTCAACATCCTGAGGGGGTCCTACTGCACTTAGTCTTGTCTCCTCTCCTTCCCCTCCCCCAGCTACCTTTCTCCCTGGCCATCGCAGTCCCCTTGCAGGGCTCTCAGCATCCTGAAGGGGTCCAACTAAGCCTAAACATATCTCCCCCATTCTATCTAGCCACTATCTTGGCTTTCCATGACTACTAACCGGGTTCAATGCATTCTGATTGACTACTGATTAGGCCCCATCCCCTCCAAAGGTGCAAATTCTCTTCCCCTCAAGGGTTCAGTTCTCATTCACTCCCTCTCCTATCACTCTCTTAATCCCTATCTACTGACCTTCCTCAACCCCCTTGCAGGGTACCCAGCATCCTGAAGGGTCCTCTCTTGGGTTAGGTCCTATTCCCCCTCCTAGCATTAAGTCACACCTCCTCTTTCTCTCTCCTCCTTCTTTAAATCCCTACAGCCTTATCCCCCTTTCTGTCTAGCCCCACAGCCCCCTTGCATGGTTCCCATATCCTGAAGAGGCCTCTCTGGGACACTGCCTTATCCCCTTCTCTCTGAGACCCCCCAGTCCCCTTGCAGGGTTCCTCACATCCTGAAGGGGTCTCCTGGGACATGACTCTTCCCCTGCCCCCGCCTCACTCCTCCCTCTCCTTTTTCCCTTTTCTTTCATCTAAGCACTTGTTTACTTATTAACTAGGCACTTATTATTGCCCACTCTTTCTACATGTTATGCGCAACACTGTTGTAACACTGTTTGTAACACCTGCCTTACAACTGTATGATAATGTTGATCTTGGAACTTGATTGTTTAATATCTCATTCCTATTGTACCCCTTCCCCCCCAGGTAGCACCAGAAGATGATCGACTTGTTGCTCAGGGTGTCTTCCTGGTGAAACATTTCAATAAATAAAAAAATAAATAACCCAACTGCTGTATCTGCTGTAAAGATGTTAAACAGCACTGGCCCCAGCACTAATCCCTGTGGGATCCCACTGGTGACTGCCCTGGGAGTTGTGAGTCCCCCCCCCCAACAACCATCCTCTGATGTCTGTCCCTCAACCAGTTAGCCAACCCACTTCATAAGTTTCTCCCTCACTTACAGGTTCCTCAGTTTACTAACTAATCTGCCATGGGGTACTGAGTCAAAGGCTTTGCTGAAGTCCAGATACAGGACATCTACTGCCCAACCTCTATTTAGTTATTTTGTTACCCAGTCAAAAAAGTGAACCAGGTTTGTTTGACATGATCTTTCAGAGATGAACCCATGCTGTCTGTTATCCGTAAGACTTCACCTCCAGAAAGGTCACCAACCTTTCCTTTAGGATAATCTCCATGAGCTTACCCACAATGGATGTAAGACTGACCAGTCTATAATTTCCCGACTCATCATTGGAGCCACTCTTATGCAGGGGTATCACATGCGCTGCCCCCCAGTCTTGAGGCAGGCACCCAGTCTGCAGGGAGGTATTGAACAAGTCTGGTAGTGGTGCTGCCAGAACCTTGGCCAGCTGCCACAGGACTCTAGGGTGTATCCCATCTGGTCCTGGTGCCTTGTCAGTCTTCAGTGATTTAAGACCCTCAAGCACTCTGTTCACAGGGATCTCTCTGTCCATTATACTTTCTCCCCCTCTCCAGATTTGCCTTGCCCCTGTGGGATCAGTCCGTCCCTCTCCCCGGTAAATACTGAACAGATATACTCATTGAGTGCCTCTGCCTGTTCAACCCCCTTCTCTACCCACCCTCCATCTGTCCTGATCCTGGTAATTTGCTCCTTGCAGCTTCTGTTCTCCCTTATGTACTTAAAGAAGGCCTTATCACCCTCCTTTATCCCTTGGGCAAGCCTTGGCTCCCTTGAAGCCTTGGCCGCCCTCACAGCCCTGCTCACCTCCCTGTTGTTCCTTACGTATGCCTCCCCATACTCCTTCCTGTTGAACCCCTTCCATCTTCTGAAGGCCGTCCTTTTCTCCCTCACTCTGTTCTGCACCTTCTTGGTTCACCAACTTGGCTTTTTGGCCCCTGCCTTCTTACAGCGGTTCCTTGTGCAGGCATTTGTGGCTTCTACCAGATCTGCCTTCAGGATGTCCCATTTCTGGGCTGATGGTAGCCAAATACCCCATAAGGATGTCAGCCATCCTGTTGAAATCAGCCCTTTTGAAGTCCACTATCCTGGTTCTTGTAGATGCACCTTCCCTATCCAGATCCAGGAAGAACCACACCGTACAGTGGCCATTGCCTGCCAAGGGGTCCTCAGTTACTACTCCCTGTATGTGGTCTCCATATGTCAGCACAAGATCCAAGATGTTACCCTCTCTTGTCATCTCTTCCACCCTTTGAGTCAGGAATACATCCTGGAAGGCATCCAGAATGACCTGTTCCCTAATGCTTGTGATAGCCATGGTTCTCCAATCCACCCTGGTAGATTGAAGTCCTTGACCACCATCATCCCACCCCTGCAACAGTGTTTCTGTATTTGATCTGCCAGTTCTCTGTCAACCCTCCTCCAACTGTGGGGGTCTGTACACCACCCTCAGTCTGACCTTTTTGCCTTTATTATTCTGCAGCTGAATCCATAAGGTTTCTACCTTACCTTCATCATCCTCCTCTTTATTACTCACTATTCGCTCCCTCATATACAAAGCAACCCTCTTCCTTTCCCTTTTGACCTATCCCTGTATCCTGGTATTATGATGTCCCAGTCATGGTGCTGGTTGGTCCATGTCTCGGTGATGGCAGCTACATCCACCTTCCCCTCTGCCAATTATGCTTGGAGCTCAGGTATTTTGTTCCCTAGGTGTCAGCGTGGCTCAGTTGGTAGCACATCCGCCTCTGGACCAGAAGGTCGTGGGTTCTAGTCCCACACTGGGATTGGAATTGCACCTAAATCACTGGCATCTGAGTGCAGTATTGGGGGGTGCTGTACTGCTGGGGTGTGCCGTCCTTCGGATGAGACGTTAAACCGAGGTCCCTTCTGCCCATCCTGGTGTTGTCCTGCTGGGTGTCCAGGTAGAAGTAAAAGAACCCAGGGCACTCTTCGTAAAGAGTAGGGAACATTCCCGGTGTCTTGGCCAACATTCCCCTTCCCATAAACCGGTTCATGCAATTATCCAGGCTGTGTGTGGGTGATGATGTGCGATCTGGCTGCCACCACACATTCAGTCACTTCACTACCAGTCTAGCATTGCTTGTAAAGTGCTTTGGATGTATGAAAAGCACTATATAAATGCTGATTCTTCTTCTAAGCTCCTTGCATTCAGGGAAAACACCCTCCAGCTGGAACCCTTGCTTACCCAATTACTCCCCTCCTTTCTACCTGCTCTGCTTTTTGAATGCCTCATCTTCCCCCCCCTCTACTAACTGGGAGGGGGACACATGGCTTCCCTCTCCTTGTGGCTCTGTCTGTTGCCCAAGGCTAAGTCTCCACCCTTTATCAGTTTAAATTATATTCGGATGCTATGAACTCACCCAGTTTCTGTTTCAGGACACTGGAACCCTTCTTGCTCAGGTGGAGCCTATTTGGTGAGTACAGTTTCTTGTTTTCCCATGTTGCCCCCAACCCCCCACCAGACCAAACCACATAGTTACACACCAATCTTCCAGCCAAACATAAAGTCCACGATCCTTCATTTTCTGGCGTTGCTTGCCCTGGTTACTGGTAGGACCTCAGAGAATGCAACTGTTTGCCCCTCAGCACTGTATACTCTGCCCAATTCCCTAAATCGCTCTTGTACTTCCTACACTCTGCTACCCTCCAGATCGTTGGTGCCTAGGTGAACCACAATGTGGGGCTTCACCCCCTGTCTCCTTAGACATTTAGCTGTAAGTTGTCCCATTCTTCCTGCTGTTATACCTGGCATGCATTCTACCCACATAGAACTCTTCCTGGCTCCCTTACTCCCCATCTGATACCCTTTACGATTGCGTCTCCTAGTATGATGACTTTCTGTCCTGCTCCCTGCTGCCCCCTATTATCTTCTCATAATTCTGACCTCTACTTTGATGTGCCTGCCCTCTAGCCTTGTCATAGGCCTCCAGTGTGTCCATTCCCTCCTCCTTCTTTGTGCTCCCCTCAGGGATTTCATCTTCCCCCTCACTAGTATAGTGTATCTGCCCTTCCTCCTGATTACCAGGATCTGTGAGCCCTATTCCAGTTCCTATGTCCCTGTCCCCCATAACTAAGACCCTGCCTTCTCCATTGTGCTCCCCTTCTGGCTGGTCGCCCACATTCTGACCACAGCCCCTGAGTCCTCGTTACCCTTATCCTTGTTTTCTCCTGCCGTGCCTGTTCCTCCTTTCCTCCCATTCCTCTTCTTAAGCTCTGCCACACTCTTGACTCCTAATCCTGTACTGCCCCCCACTGCCCCAGCCTCCTCTCCCATTCATACTCCTAAAACCCTCTCTCCCAACCTTCTATTCCTACTGGTATTGCCAACGTCATTCCTCACATTCAGCCCCCCTTCTGCTTGCTGCCCTTTCCCCATTGCCTCCTTCCTGCCTTACCTCCCTCTGCCCTTCATGCCTCTCCCAACACCCTGATCCTTCCATTAGCCTGGCTGCTAGCCCCCATGCTATTTCTTTCCCCTTTGTACCTACTTCCCCTACAAGATTCTTCTCCTTCTGTTCATGCAAGTTAGCTAGCACTGAGAACCTGTTGCTCCCCTCTCTTTCTCTGCCTTCTGTATTCCCAGATAGTTTGCACAGTGCATTGCACATCTCTTCTGATCCAGGTCTTGTTTTACCCCTTTTCTTGATAGTTGTTCTCCTTTCTGCCCCTTCTTCCACTGGTTCCTGAGGATACAGTGGTTATGCCTCATGTTGCTATCCATTCCTGCTCCTCCTTGAGCCTACTGGCTGTGCCTTTAGAGTAAGCCTTCATGTAGTCCCTCAGCCCCTGCTGGCCCCATTATCCCTTCCCCTTTTCCCCAGCTCCCTTCTTAACCCTGCAATTTCCCCTTTGAGCTGCTCCAGCTGCCTGCACACCAAGCACCCCCCCAGCCACCATGCAATCTTTATGAAGATGGTTGCCCACACCCATTGCAGCAAATTATCCTTCCTACATCTCCTCCTAAACTGATTCTCCCCATCCTCCCCCTCCCTCCCGCCACATATTAATCCTGCCATTCCCATCCCCAGTACCCTCTAACCTGCAATGCATCCTCACTTCCTTCACCCAGTTCTAGCCTTTGCTAGCACTGTACCCCACCCCAAACCTATCTATCTATACCTATCTATCTGTCTATCTAGACACATACACACACACACATTTTTTTTTGGTGTGCACTATGGCCTGAGTCCTCCCTAATGTGAAATCTAGGGGAGTCCTTTCCCTCCAATCAAGAGCTGCAGCTCACTATTAATTTGGATGAGCTTGGGGTGGGAGGGGTGGGGAGGGTGGGTTGGGTGTACCCAGTGGTCTCTCACAAGGCAATCAGTCCCCTCCAGGAATACTAGTTCAGTCCCTTAATCCCCAGCTTATTTTGTGTGCACTCCCATCAATAAAGAAAAAAGAACATTTTAATATCGGTCACTTCCCTCTGTAAAGCGATTGGCCCGTGGTCCTGCTAGCCCTTTGCCATGAGTCCTGATTCCACTCCTACATCTGACAGAGTATAATAATGTCTTCCAGAGTTGGTGGATTATGCAAGCAATAACATATGACTGTGTGTGCTTCATGGTGTGATGACTGCAGTGGCTCAGTAGGTAGGACACTTGCCTCTGAGGCTGGGAGATCAGAGGGGCTGTGGGTTCAGTTCCCACATCTAGCACTTGGGTTAATATCCCAGTACTGACACTGTAGTGCAGCATGAGAGGGGGTGCTGCACTGCTGAGGTACTATCTTTCAGATGAGACGTTAAACCGAGGTCCCATCTGATTGGATTGGTGGTAGTTCAGGTGGATGTTAAAGATCCCATGGCACATATCAAAAAGAGTAGGGGAAGACTTTATTAAAGAAATTGTACAATACAAAACTCAAAATCACACATAGAAAAAAAAATCTGTTTCCTTAGTAACCATAAGAAACTTATACAAAAAAAAAAAGAAAAGGATAAGCCGTGATGAAGGTCCTCAAGTAACTGGAAAGTCATTGTCAGTAATCCTGGGCAAATTCCACCAAATAGCCTGCAAACGTACCTTGCTGAGACTTTTGGATTCATAAAGATAAACATCCTGTAGTGACTTGAAAATATTACCATACAAATCATAATAGAAAAGTTCCTGCTGTTGGAGAGTGAACAAACATCTAGAATGCCAGACAAACCATTTGATAACAAAAAACAGTCAATGTACTTGCATCCCAAATATCCCAGTTACTAGGATAACTGCCATACATGAGCACAGGATACGTAAGATGTAGAGTAAAAGAAAGATGAGACATGTCAGAAAGGAATTTCCAGAAATCAACAATATAAATACAAGTAAAATACAAGTGCAGAAGGGTTTCTGGTTGATTAATACACCGAGGTCTAGAGTAGATTCATTTCTCCACCCGTTTATGCTTTCCGTTAGCTTTTACATTTAGTTTTTCATGACAGTTAAGCCATTGATGGTCTTTAAATTTTTGTGGGACTCTCTTCTCATTTAAAAAAGTCAATAAGGCCTCCCTATAGGCCACCGGAAATTTTGGAAAGATTTAAAACTCACTAAAATGATTCTCCATAACAAATGCATACAACTGTTTTTTAGTTTTTTAAATCACAAATCTACTAGTGATTCTTCAGGAATGAAGCTTGACAAAGACCTCATGTAGATACAATGAAGAAGTGGCTACCTGCCTAATTTGTTGAAAACGACCCAGATCCCAAACAACAAACCAAGGTGATATGGTGTGAATGAAAAAAACACACTAGTATTTATCAGGAGAAACAAACAAAGGTTTCAAATTAGCATGCAAAAACTGACAGAAAAAAATAACACAGGGTTAATCATTTGTTGGCCACCTTAATTGCGGGGTAAATACAATACATTCCTCTTAATGGGATTAAGATGACTCACCCAGAAGGACTGAAAAAAGTGGCTATACAGTTTAACCTTCCTTGACTTGGGGACAGGAAAAACAGAACTAAGAAACATAAAAAGAGGCACCAAGTAAGTCTTAATCAAATAAACACGTTTGCAGTAACTCATTTTGGTCTTATGCCAGTGTTGAACCATTTGTGTACCAAGCAATCAGTTCTTGTCCCAGTTTTCAATATCCATCTGGGACGACTCATATTCAATCCCCAAAATCTTTAAAGAACCTAATGTAAAAGGAAGACCAGCTATGTGATCGGTGGAAACAACCTGACCACCCAGGGGCTTCCCAATACTTTTAGATAGGTTCAAACTGGTAGCTGAGAACGTACCATAAGTGGTACAGACAGTCAGCGCCATTGCAGCAGATGGGGTATTCCCAACCAGAAGAACCACATCATCCGCATAGGCCAAGGCAGTATAAGGAAACGTAAAATGTGACATCTGAATTGGAACAATACTAGGTGTGGAACTGAGAAGCCTTAATAAAGGATCTATACTAAATACACATAAAGGGGACTGATCGGACACCCTTGTCGAACACCTTTTTTAATATGAACATGAGGGCCTAAAAATTCATTAATACAGGGGTGAACAGTAGCAGTACGATAAAGGGCCTGCAACCATTTCATAAAAGTGGCAGGGATACCATAATGACATAGCACATGCCATAAAAAGATATGCACCACATTATCAAAGGCTTGCCTCTGGTCTAGGGAAAGAACATAACCATCCAACGGAGAAACAGAATCAAGAAAAAATAGATCCCATAATAAAAGTAGTTGGTCCGTTATTGCATTCCCAGGTACAGTACAAGATTGTGCCAGGGAAATCAAAAACTTTGCCACTGTTAGCAACCTAGTGTTCAAAAGCTTGGAAAGAATTTTTAAATAATTATTTAATAGGCTAATAGGCCTCCAATTAGAGAGATCCAATGTATCACCCTTATTCTTAAAAATAAAGATGAGGATCCCTGTAAACATGTCAAAAGGTACATTATGAGTATGCAAACTAGAATTATAAACTGAAGTAAGTTCTTCCAAAAGTTCACCTTGTAAAATATGGTAAAGGTCAGAGGTGAGGCCATCCAGACCAGGGGCTTTACCTTTAGATAAAGATTGGATGGCAGTAGCAACTTCCTGAGCCTGAAAAGGAGCCGTCAAGCCTAAGAGCTGATCTTGTGGTGCCTGGGGTACCTGAATTTTATCAAAAAAGGAAACAAAATCTGGAGGCTCAACTGGTTGGACAGTAAACAAAGAAGTAGCATAGGCAAATGCCATGTGCAGAACACTACCCTGCTCAGTGTGGACCACTCTCTGCTGGTCATAAAGAGCAGAAATAGTTTTAGCTTGAACCTTCTCCTGACAGCTAAGTAAGTGACAAGTGGTAGCAAATGGTCCCTGTGTACTATAGTGCTGTCGTGACTGAAGATCTACAGACAAATTCAAATGAAATTGCATCATCTTCTTCTGAAACTGAGCAATCTGAGCCGAGAAGTCATGTCGGGTAAGCTGAGAGAAGGAGTACAAGTGTTGAAGCTGTTTCCTGTCCTGTAAGTACAAAAAATACGTTCCCTTCTGAAAGTGCCTGCTGTGGGAAATGAGTAGTGATCGCAGCTTTGATTTGGTTTCCAACCACCAAACAACTGGATCATCATATAAAGGAAACAAAGATTTCCGACAGGTCAAAAAAGTGGAGATGAGCTGTAAAAAGTCAAGTTGCTTCAAAAGACTGGAATTTAATCTCCAGTATCCAGGTCCCATAGGAGCAATAGCTTCGCCCAAGGAAACTGTCAAAAGCCTATGGTCAGTATAGGCAATTGGTTCCACTGAAACAGTGTGGAGTAACAAAGAAATCTTCAGGAACAGAAAATAAATATGGGTAGATAACGTCCCTTTAAAAAAAGTTCGCTGTCGCACACCAGTATGAGAAAAAACAGCATGTTTAAGATGAGCATCACGCACAGCCTTATTCAATGCAGTCATGTCACCAAAAATCTTTTCCATTGTAGTAGCTGAACTCTGATCAAATTTACTCAATCCGCAATTAAAATCACCACCCCAAATGACATAATGAGCAGTGTGCAGAAAGGGACTTACTTGTTGAAAAAGAAGTGTATGCTCTGCTTTAGTTTGAGGTGCATAAGTATTAATGAGTAGAAAAAGGACTTTCTCCAAAATGAAGTAAGGTAACAGTACCCTACCAGGTACAAGGTCCAACACCTGAACAATAGTAGACCTAAGGTGGTGAAAAAGGATTCCAACCCACATGCAACGCTCTGGGCCAATCGACCAAAAGAAAATCCCGAGAGCCATGCTTTAGTGGAAATAATAAGTTCTAGAGTAGTGTGAAGCCTAGTATCTTGTAAAAGAAAGACTCCAGGAGGGTAAGTCTGTAGGAATTCAAACACCGCACTCCGTTTAACAGCATTCTTAATACTATTGATGTTAGACGTCAAAATTAAGAATGGAGGGGAAAAGGACATTCAAAAAAATCAGGGGAGACTTAATCAATGCTTTTTCTTTCTGGGCTTCCCTTTCTGATGGGAGGGCTGTGGGGATTCACCCTCATCAGGTATCAACAGATCAGAAACATCTTTTGGTAGGAGAGAATCTGCAGAAGAACACACCGAATCAGTGTCGGAGTGATCAGCATCCAAAAAAACTGAAAATCTATTGGAGGAATCATGCAGGGAAGTTTTAAGCATCTTAGGGGTAGGTAGGGCCCTGGTAGACCTTTTCCTGGTCAACATTCTCCTCTCAGGAGGACCCTCAACTTCATGGGGGGGGGGGCATGGAGCCAGGTAGAATCTCAGTAATACTAGTTGGCACTGAATCAACTTGCAAAACAGGGGAGTGCTCTGGTGACTCTACAAGTGGAGGGGGAGAAGTCTCCTGCAGAACAGGAGCAGGACAAGCCTCAGACACATTAGGGGGTAGAGGGTCTGGGACAGTAGCAACAGGCAACTTGGAAGGAGGAATATCCTCTGCTAACTGTGGTGTAGATGCTTTATTAAATTCCCTCTGGGCTAAGGTGACCAGGAGACGTTGCTCCTCCCTATCAGCAGAAGAGGATTTCCTATGAGCAGCCTCAGTACAGGCCACATAAACATGTCCTTCATTCCCACAGAAGTTACAACGAACCGAGTTGGAACATTGACTACTAAGATGACCAGTCTTGTGACAAAGGAAACATTTAATCTGGTCACAAGCACTACTAATGTGACCTGGAAGCCCACATTTATAACAAGTCCTGGGCTGACCAGGATAAAACAGAACACCTCTATCCCTACCTAGAAAAAAACAAATAGGCAAATGATGGAACCCCCCACCCTCTGAGTGCAAAATCACCTTAATTCTCCACTCACCAGTCCAGATTCCCTCAGAGTCAAATATGGCTTCTGGATGACCAGTTACAGTACAGCGTTGTTTAAGCCAAAACAGAAAATCGGTAACACCGACACCTTCATTTCAAAAGAGAACTGTAATGGTTTTGTGAGCAGGCCTGGTCAGAGGAAGAACCTCTAAGGGGGCCCACAAAGGGGTGGACTTCACCTGATGATAATGTGCCCAGAACTTATCAAGGCCACTCCTCCGTTTAAAGCTAACATCAAATACATTCTCTCCTGACACATGAATTAGGGCATACAATTCAGAAGCATTAAAATGTAAACTGTTTTTCAATAATGTACGGCCCACATAAACCCTATCAGGAAAGGTATCTAGACCCCCTCTTATATATGAAATGGACAGCATTATGGCATTTAGCCGAAAGAGCAGCATTAGGAAAAAGGGAAGCAAAAGGCTGAGGGGTTTTAGGAGGGGCAGGAGGGGGGGGGCTGCTCCTCCATGCCATGGGAGACCAGTGGACAATTTCTCAAAGCAGCAGGAATATTTCTGGGAAAATCAGAAAAATCAGAAATGTCACTAAGTGCAGCCGCCTCCACATCATGTAGGGGAGAACTAGCAGTTATAAAACAGGAGTTTGAGTAAGTTCCAAATCCGAGGGCAAGTGGAGAGGAGAATGCTGCAAACCGTCCATAGCTGGAGGAGGTTTCTGCACAGGGGCAGGCAAGGAAATCCCAGCAGTCAAAGTATCAGCTACAGTCTCAGAAGTAGTACTTGCAGTCTCAGGTTTAGTACATACAGGAGGAGAAGGTGATAGCATAACTCCTGGTATTTTAATGGGCGCAAAGCCTGAAATCCAAGTCCCAGTATCGGGGGAGTGTACCTAGCCTGCAGCCTTCAGGGAATCTTCAACGGTCCAAGGACCCCCTTCCAGAACAGGAACATCAGCCCAAATGAGTTTGCTGGGGCATCCTTTATGAGTAATTCGCTCCATGTGGGGTTTGTCTGGAGCAGAATTGAAAGAGAAAACCATAGCGGCAGCCTGATCCTGTCCCGGGCGGTGAAAAACTATGCTCGGCTCAGTCTGAACCTCCTCCAGTCCCGGAGTCACCACCACAGTCACCGAGCATTTAGAATGAAACCGCTCGAGAAGTTCCTTTTTTTCAGTAAATACTGTTGTTCTTCTAACTGCAACAGCTTCTGCAGCTCAACATCAGAGGACTCAACAGTAGGCAATGCAGAAGACTCAACAGGGCAATCCATAGGATCCGAAACAGTCAAAGCTGTCGAACAGGCAGCCTCCTTAATTAGCACAGACACGGCAGGATCAGCAAGAGCATCTGTCTCAATCAGCTTCGTAGCCGAGGAGGAGACGGGCTCCTCGACTTCCTGCATGTCCATCTCCACAGTCGGCAGCACAGCAACTGACTCAGCCATCCTTCAACGGCCAAAGAATCCCCCTACCGATGAGTAGGGGAATTTCCCCATTGTACTGTCCAAATTTCTCTCATTCGCTAAAAAAAAAATACCACCAACAGCTTAATCTGGTTCAAGGTCAGTTGGCATTCATCTGTATCCCCTTCCCCCGGGTCGTGCCTGAAAATAGGCGGGATTTGTCTAGTGCACTTACTCAGTAAACAAAAACTAAATAAAAATATTAAATAAATATTTTGGGTGGTATGTGAGGCAGGAGGCAAAGTAAAGCACCTTCAACTACCAAGGGACATCTTATTATTACAGCACAACACACAGGCCCTGGACAGATATTGAACTTATTCCAAAACACAATGTTAAAGCACCAGTTAGGGTTCAACCTAATGCCACAAAAGTCAGGAAATGTGGCGCTTAGGGTTTCAACCTAACTCCCCCCACCCCAAGCAGCAAAAGAAAAAAAAGCAATATTTTGGGTCTCCAGAGTCTTGGCAAATTAATGGTGAGGTCTTCCTTGAGTAAAGAGAGAACATCACGTATAACAATTGTTCCGGGAAGTGGGTGGGCATTAGGACTGGCAACCACAGAAAGACCACTCCCACCACTGATTAGCAAAGTCTCCGAGACCCAAAACCTAATATTTTTCCTTTTGCTGCTGAGAGAAATAATAAGGTTGGAAACCATAATGACACATTTCCTGACTTTTGTAACATTAGGTTGAACCCTAACTGGTACAATTAACGTAGGTTTTTGCAAAGCATTTCCTTTCTTTTGAGATAGTAAAATCATATCCTCATTCATGAAGGTCCCTTTGGGACCTGTGTGAACAGATGAAGAGTTGCAGGGCCCTTTTGTACTTTAGGGCTCATAGGTGTAGAACCTGTAAAAAAAATCCTCAACATGCCACTTTACAACTAGGGCTGTGTGAATACATTTTAATGAATAGTCAGCCCAAATATTTGTATTTGACAGCCAGATATCCAGGTGTTTGTATTTAGAGCTCATTCAAGATAACAAAGCCCCTTCCCCTTGTTCCCAGTCCCTCAAAACAGTAAGATGTAGCCTCCGTCCCCCCACCCTCTATCACCAGTCCAATCCCACTCTCCTCCCCCTCCAGAACCCACAATTTATTATATTTAACAATAAAAATGTTAAATCAATCCCTCGATGGACATCTGGCACAACCTGCCCCTCTCTACAACCAGCTGCTGTCTTTCTTATTGTATAGCTCGTTTTGTAAAAAAAAAAAAATCACCATGTCTCCCACCCCACCTTGGCAACCTCTACTCCCCTTCCCCACCCACCTCCGGAATCAAACTCTTGATAGGAAAATGCAACTGGCACAACCCCCTCCCCACTGCCAGCCGCCTCTCATGAATGAAAGTGCTCATGCTCGCGCTCTCAGCTGGTTTTACTATACAGGGAGAGCACGAGTGCTTTCATTCATGAGAGATGACGGGCCATGGAGGAGGGTGGGTTTGTGCTGGTCACCTTCTCTTATCAAGAATTGGGTGCTGGGGAGTGGAGGGTGGGAGTAGGGTGCTGGCAGGGTGGGGGGTCATAAACAATGGTTTAAATTTTTTCAAAGCTATAAACACAGTCATAGTCTGGATTTTGACTAGTTCTCCTAACTGTGGACTTTTAGACACCCACATCTACACATTTCAGTCTGTGAAAGGCATGTTTGCATCTTGGAATGATGTACAATATTTGTAAATGCATAGAATAACAGTGCCATTAATTTGCAGTCATTTATGCTTGCACATGATTTATTAGTATCCATCAGAGCAAAGACTGTAACCATTGTAGGGAATAGAAAAGGCCATGAATGGGAGCACTGGGATACCTACTTTCCAGTTCTGTACAGGAGTTTCATTGTTGCTGTTACAAATAGTAAAACATTGTATGCAATCATAAAGGATTGTAAAATATTGCAAAATATTGTAAAGTATCATATTTTTATATCAGAAGTCTGTGAGCAAATGAAAAAAATATGATACTTTACATCTTTCCTACTGTATAGCTTGTTTCATTAAAAAAAAAAGTTATGTCCTACTACCCCTCATCCTGGCAGCACCCTACTCCCACCCTCCACACCCTCAGCTCCCAATTCTTGATAGGAGAAGGTGGCAGGCACAAACCGCCCTCTTCCATGGCTGGAAACCTCTCATGAATAAACGCCACTCTCATGCTTGTTTTGTAACTGGCACAAACTCACCCTCCTCCCTGGCCAGGCCACCTCTCAATCAGTTATGACCCCATCCTGGCCACACCCTAATCCCACCCACAGCCCCCTTCATTACCCAGTTCTTGACAGAAGAAGGTGACAGGCACCAGCTGCAAGAGGCAGATATCAACCCCCCCCGGTAGCCCTAGGTACGGGGAATTGCAGTAGTCAAGGTAGGAGGTCACAAAGGTGTGGACCAGGCCCGGTGGCTCTGAGGGTTGAGGTGCTGGAAACCACACCTTGCATTACACTGGTAACCTGGGTTTGGGAATGACCTCGGGTTGTCAGGAATCGGCAGGGGAGGACTGGGATTGAGCGTCGGGAGACAGCTCTCCTAGTCCTGGGGTAGGATGGGGACTTTACACTGCGCTGTGGCGACCCCTGGAGATGCCCGGAGGTACCAAAGGCAGTGGTGTAATGGAGGGGGGACCACGGCAGACATCTGCACTTATGTGCATGGATGTCATTGTACATCCATGGTCCCAATGGGGAAAGAACAAGGGAAATTGCAGCACGGGTCTGAGGCAGCTTGATAACTGCAGCTCCACCGGCCGATGATGCCTGGATGCATGTGCTGGTACTAGTTCCTCGCTGGGCGTGGGGGGCTATAGGGGGGCTGCCTTTCTCAGGTGTAGTTGTGTGTGCCAGCTGGGCATGTAACTTCAGGGTTGGCGGTGGAGTGGAGCGGTGGCTGGATATAAAAGCAGGACCATGGCTGCAGAAGGAGAACATGTTAAATGTTAAAAACAAAGGTATGGACCAATGTTGGAAGGTCATCTACCTATATTTCAGTAAGGCCTTCAACACTGTTCAACACAGAAGACTCGTAACCAGCTGGGAAGCCTAGAAGTGGGTCCAAAGGTGGTAAACTGGGTAGAAAATTGACTGGGGGACAGCAGACAGAGGGTGGTGGTAAAAGGAGTTCACTCTGAGGAAGGGAGGGTAACCAGTGGGGTACCACAGGGACCAGTCCTTTTTAATGTCTGTATTAGTGACATTGCAGAGGGACTAGAAGGGAAGGCGTGCCTATTTGCAGATGGCACTAAAATCTTCAATAAGGTAAACACTCAGGAGTGTGTGTGAAAAAAAATGAACAGAGATCTAAAAAAGCTAGAGGAGTGGTCAAGGCTGTAGCAGTTAAGGTTCAATGAAAATAAGTGCAAATCATGCACTTGGGGCACTAGGAGAATGCAACTGACACAAACCTGCCCTCCTCCCCAGCCGGGCTGCCTCTCAGTCAGTTATGACCTCCCACCCTGGCAGCACCTTAATCCCACCCACAACCCCCTTCATCACTCAATTCTGAACAGAGATGGTGACAGGCACAAACTTGCCCTCTGCCAGAGCTGGCTGCCTCTCATGAATGAACGTACCCCCTCTCACACTCTCAGCTGGTTTTACTATATAGAGAGTGTGTGCATGAAGTGCTTTCATTCATGAGAGAGGCAGCTGGACGTGGAGGGAGGGAACGGGTTCATGCCAGTCGCATTCTCCCACTCAAGAACTGTGTGTTGGGGAGGGTGGGAGTAGGGCATTGCCAGGGTGGGGGGATGTCATCAAAAGGTATAAATGTAGAACTGTTTGTTTATTGTGTCATACCCCCTTAAGAAGGCAGCAATGCCGAAGCGCAGGGGTCCTGGTCCATTACTTGCTGGAATAAATTAATTTAGCATTTATTTTCCATGTCTGGTGTGCTTTTTAGCTTGTTTTTTTCATAAACAGTTTGAGGTTAGCTACCTCCTGCTGGAGCACCACCTCGCTAGTGTTTGCGCAGCTTTTTACTGGGATCTTGTTTGAACTTTCACTTTGCGAAGCAGCAGCACACGGAAAGCCAAGATTTTGCATCAAACCTGCATCGGCTTATTATTTCCAAAGGATTTAATGGAGCTCTACTGAGTAGGAGAGATATCGTATATACCAACTGGACCAGGAGGCTTTTCTTGAAATCCGTGCACATTTGGAGTGTTAAATTTCCCGAAAGTGAGCCACAAGAGAACTCAAGCAAGCAGGTGACATGGGAGAACACTGCACTGGAATTCAATTGGGAACAAACAGAGACTTGGGCGTCTAGGAGGAGCAAGGCATTTGAAAAACTTAGAATCAACAAAGAGACAGGCTTGATACCAGGTGATGTAAGAAATGCTTTTGGTAAACTAGAAAAAATACTCAGGAAAGAGCTGGACATCCCATATACTATAATCACCTTAGAACAGTATGTGAGCAAGGGACAAGCCCCGGAGGGCTCAGAATAGTTATCATGCCCTCATCCGGTCTTGATACTTTTATTTTCAAAGATGAGTGGATTGCAGCAGCTTTATTGTGCTCCAAAACATTTTTACATTTTTAGAATTATTAATTAAAGCAGATATAAGAAAGCACAAGGAGTTAAGTGCAGAGATTGATTTAGCCAAAAGAGAGGTACTGGTATTTAAAGATACAGCAGTGTTCAATGTGCTTGATATCTGTATGAAAGAAAGATTGGCTAAATATGAGAGTGAATTAGTTATAAAAAAAAGAAGAAACTACTAAGAGATCAGGAAGATTTTGACCATGACAGAACATTAGTGTGGAAAAGAAGAGGAAACAACAGAAGCAGAAGCAGATCTAGAATATGCTTTGAGGAAAGAAACAGTGAAAATAGTGGTAAAAAGGACAAACAACATAAAAGGTACAGGAAAACAAGGAGGGGTCAAGAGGAGAAATCCTGCACAAGACAAGCACAAGACAAGAGAACAAGGAAGGGGCAGGGGCAAGAGCTGCAAGTGATTAATATATCCAAAAAGGAATTAACTGAGGCACAAATTCAAGTACTCAAATACGGACTCTCCTTTGTCCCAACACCTACATTGAACCCATTTCAAGTACAGGTGGATTTGTATAAACTGCTTCACAAAATAAAACAGAAGGCATTCTTTTAGAAAAAAACAGAAGCAAGAAGTGAATTAAGGAATACGGGCTTCATGGAGAACAGGATTGAACAAGAGACCTGGAAACTTTCAACTGACTCCCAAGATCTGAACACTGAAGCATTAAGACTAGTTGAGGACATTGACTTCATTATTAATGAAATAGACAGGGATTGTTCTAGGTCTTCAGGTTCTAGTCCCACCCACATAAGTACCCCCCTTAACATTAGACGAGAGAAAATCATTGTTTTCCCCAGCCTCTGAATTTACACCTAATGTGTTTAACCCTGTCACTCTGACATTTGAAAATGTTGTCTTGAAAGAAGTAGACAAACTGATACAAAAGCAGGACAACAAAAAATAGAACTTGACCATGTATGAAATGAAAGCATTACTGGAACTGAGGCCCAACTTAACCTTGTTTCTCCACTTCCTTCCTACTCTAGTGGCCCCCACTGGATTCTACCCTCACATCTTGGTATACCCAAATGCTGCACTTTCACCTCTCCCCACCCTTCCTACATTCCTTCTCCACCCCTCCCTCTTCCCTCTCCCTATGACTCTGGCAATTCTTATCTGTTGTCTATTTACTTTGACAAATGCAGCTGGCTGCCTTGTTACAATGCTACCCTTGAATTGTATTAATCTTTACTCTGTTTGCAATGTCCACATTGTTGTAATGCCTGTCTTGATGTTCCCCATAATTTGTATTTCTCTGAAGTGGAACCTATGTAAAAAGGCCAAGGCTCAAAGGTATTTGTAATCCTAGACTTGATAAATAAATACAAATGTAAATAAATAAATAAAAGAGGCTGAGGGGGAAGTAGTGATAAAACCAGCAAGGGGGGGGGCATCGTTATCCTGGATAGGGAGCATTACATATCCATTATAGAAAGAATGCCCAGTGATACTTGTAACTATGAGAAACTACAGCAGAACCCTCATGGGTAAGTTCAGAATAGAACTCAATCAACTATTGCAGGAGGCAGCACTGTAGGAGAAATCAGTGAAAGAGAACTGGAATACACGTGGAGCGAAAACCCCATGGTCCTTTGTTACTATATACTGCCAAATGTACACTAGAACATGAGGAACCCCCTAGGGAGACCAATAATTTCATCCATTGGGTCAGTAACAGAGAAGTTAGGCTGTTTTGTAGACTACTTCCTACAAAAAGAAGTTGTTAAATTAAAATCACACACCAAAGATACAACACATGTGCTTACCAAATTGGAGAACCTGAAGTGGACAGAGAGAATGTTATGGATGATAATAGATGCTGAATCACTGAACACTCACATCAAACATAATCACGGGATTAGTGCCTGTAGATTTTACTTAGAGAAAGAAATAGATACAGAGGACACCCCAATAGATTTTTTTGTGTCAGCTATTCAGTTCATTCTCACCCATAACCACTTTGAATTTCTAGGAAAGCATTACTTGCAGACATGCAGTACAGCTCCGGGGCCTCCATGGTACCATCTTATGCCAACCTATTTTTAGGAAAATGGGAAGAATTGATGGCATTTCAGGAATCAAACCCATTTGTGGGTAAGATTAAATTCTGGACACATTTTATTGATATTTTATGTGTGTGGGATGGGGATGTGATGGAGGCAGAACAGTTTGCTAAGTGGCTTAACAATAATGACATCAACATGACTTTTACTTACAAAACTGATCCCGTCAGTATTGATTTCTTAGACCTTAAAGTTCAAAGACCCCCTGAGTTAAATGGTAACATAGTTACCAAATGTAACAGGAAACCTACAGCTACCAATAGCCTTCTGGGACAGACAGTGCCCACCCAAGAAACCTGAAAGCAAGGGTGTAGACAGGCATACTCACAGTACACATTTGTGTACAGTTTTGTTGAGTGCCTGTCACAAACCATAAGCCACTCTATTAATATTATCATTCTAATCTGTAGTATTTGGGCTAGTGTTGGCCACTGAGGAGGGTCTGATACATGTATAACCTCTTTACCTCTTTAGAGAGTAGAGGAATAATCTGACAGCAATCTGACTTGTTTGGAAGGGGTGCCATTTGGAAGGGATGTATACATTTTTAATTGGGGGTGTAAATTGTTGGAGATTGTGTGCAAAATGGAAATTTCTGGCTACACTCCTGCCTGAAAGAGTCCATTCCACATGGACAGTTCTTGCGCCTGAAGAGAAACTGCTCAGAGGATGCAGATTTCTTCAGTCAGCGGAAGAATTGAGACAGAGATTTATTACCAGATGGTATAAGGAGGAACTAATTAAAAAGTCAATGACTAAGGCCTACTCTAAACCAAGAAGACGCTCTAAAAAAGTAGAAGACCCACTTCCTGACAGCTACCCTGTTACATTTGTTACAGAATTCAATAACTGGTCAAGGGCAAATTGGAAACATTGTGTATAAAAACTGGCATCTGTTACACACAGACATCAACTTAGGGAAAGTAGCAGGGATCAAACCACACATTACCTTCTCTAGGGGACAGAACTTGAAAGACAAATTAGTGCATAGCGGACTTACACAACCTGAGAGAAGTATGTGTCAGGTACCAAGCCTAAAGGAAATTTTAAATGCCAGAGATGCAATATCTGCAGTTATTACAAAGTAAGATCTGAATTCTCACACCCAAACACAGTCTACAAGTACGATATAAGGGACTTTGTAAACTGTGATACCACCTTTGTGATTTATGTACTGTGGTGTGATTGTAATCTTGTGTACATAGGACGTACTACAAGGGCTCTGAAGCAAAGAATACAGGAGCATGTCAGGAACATAATTAATGTTAAGAAAGATATGCCTGTGGGTCTACAATTTGCACAGAGACACAATTCAGTGGGAAGAACTGATGGTATTCCAGGAATCAAACCCATTTGTGGGTAAGATTAAATTCTGGACATGTTTTATTGATAAGTCTGAAAGTCTGAAGTTTATGGGGTTAGATTGGCAGGCTCCGCTCAGACATGGGGGAGATAGAGTAAATGAGTTGCTCAAATGAGAGAGCAGATGGATTTATAAACTCAGAATGGTAAAACTAGATGGACTTAATGATCAATGGGATCTTAAACTTTTTTTGAAAGATAAGCAAGCAATAACACATGACAAGGTGTGGGTTATGTGCTAATAAGAGCATGCCCAGGGGTGTACTAAGGCAGGAGGTGCTGCCAATGCCTATGCCCCTGGGCGTTTTATCAGCACGTAACCCACACCTCAAGTGTGTTATTGCACTTATAAAATGGGTCCCTGGTGAAGAAGTGAATGTGAAAAAAAATGCAATAAAAATGTTCATAAAATTGGTAAAAAATATAATAACTGGACAAAAAGAAAAAGTAGTCCCTGTGTTGGAATGCTGCAGTGCGGGTCACCCTGTCATTGTGTTTATAGTACCCACCCAGTAACTGTGTCTGTCTGCAGAACCCACCAAGACAAACTGTTAAAACCATATTTTTATTTAATTTTTTTTAAATATGTTTCTTACTTTTGTACAGATAGTTTGGCTAGAGGCATCGGGAGAGAGTGCATAGAGGTGGGCTGACGTATCATCTGTGTGTTTTGTTACCTGACTATGAAGATGCAGACAGTATTTCTGTATATTATTTTATTTTTCTAAACATTTCTTTGGTTAAAATGTCTTCATTTGCTTTGATTTATGCCAAACTGTTGGCTGAGTGGGAAGGAGCATGTCTCTCAGCAGCTGCCGTACACAGACGTTTCCAGGTTTGCATTCCTTAGTGCTATAGCCAGACATTTGCTGGCTCAGATTTGTTAATGTTAGAATGTTACAAGCAGTATTTATTTTGAAAATAAAGTTTCTTGAATTTTTTGCAATAATGCCTTGCATGTTTAGTGGGCGTGGAGATGGCTCGACGACGAGGACTGTTGTGGTTGTGACCGGAGCTGCAGATCATGGGCATCAGCATAACGTGTGAAAAGAAATGGAAATTAAGGTCAGAAAAACATTTTTTCTTGACAGGAAAGGAGTAAAAACATTTTTGTTGTGGTGACGCGAACTGTAGATGGTGGCACAAGTAAGAGGTATTGTTTCGTGGAACGGGGCACTGCCTGTGAAAGCAGTTTGAAGCTCAGGCAGGTTATTGATATTTCCCTGTGGTGAGTTCAGTTGGGGAAGAAAAGTGCCAGTTGGCATAGATATCGGCTGATAAGGACATGGGTGAAAGGTCCTTTCAGCCTATCAGTTTAAAGAATTTTCTTGACCCATTTTATAAAAGAAAGTAATCATGAACTGAGTTTGAATAATAATATATCCTTATCTTTTATTTTCTGTCTTTTAGGAACTCAGGAGATGGTGTTCCTGTAGATCCCCACCTGAAAGGAAGTATCCTTCTCCCATTATTTTGATGGAAGTAAATAAGGGTGATCACACAAAAAGCATCTCTATTTTCCTAGCCCCCCTTTTCCCCTTTTCTCTTTCACCCTTTTCCCCTTCCTCCCTCCCCTCACCGCTGCCTCTTCCCCTTCCCCCTTCCTGTACCTCCTGTTCCATACCCCTTCCTCTCCTCTTTCTTCTCTCTGATTAGTCAATTATCCCTCAGTTTCTAACAGGGGCCTTGCTCTCCTGAATGTGACAGTGTCTTCATGGAGTTTTGTTTTGATGCACCTTTGTGACATTTCTACCACACCTGAATTGTTTATTAAAGAAGATTATGTGAAAGAATCATTTATACATCAGGAATAACTTTGTATGTTGAAATACAGTGGTTAAGGAAAAGGATTGCATCACATTACTCACAAACCTAATAATCTGAAGCTAGAAAATACAAATGAGTTTGTAATTTTTGTAATATACCTAAATGTGTAGAAATTTATATATATAAATGTTTTTTCATTTTTTTCATAATTTTTTCAATTTATAGACACTATGCCCCAGATATTCAAACTGTGCCAGGCTGTGGCGCAAGCCTGGGTGCAGTGCAACTTGGCTGCGCAGGGGTGTGGACTGGGTGATATTCAACGGAGCTGCACCATGGCACAGCATCGTTGAATATCACACCCTGGCCACCCACAGTGCACATAGTGCAATGGCACTACACCAGCGCAAGTGGCCAGAGTGGAGCAGGGGGATGAACTAGCGCAAGTTCCATTGCGCTATGCGCAACAACCGCGATATTGAAAAGTGTGCATGCAAATGGGGCCATAATGTATGCAAGGTGCAAATGGGGCCATTTGCATGTCATTATGGCCCCATTTGCATGCAGGTGTGCTGATCCCCGGCGACTTGCGCCAGGCGCCCTGCCAGGCAGCAGCTGTTGGGGACCGATGCCCCCTGGACAGTACAGCAATATGCCCCACAGCCTGATCGCGGGCTTCAGTATTTATAAATTGCGTCTGATATCCCTGGTGGTCCAGTGGACCACTGTCAGACCGATCGCGGGCTTCAGTATGTATAAAATCAATTTCTATATCCCTGGTGGTCCAGTGGACTGCTGTCAGCCCAATCATAGGCTTCAGTATGTATAAAATTAGTTTCTATATCCCTGGTTGTCCAGTGGACCACTCTCAGCCCGATCGCAGGCATGTGTAAAATAAAAGATAATCCAATATCCCTGGTGGTCCAGTGGACCGCTCTCAGCCCGATCGCAGGCATTTGTATAAAAAAAGTACATCCACTATGCCTGGTGGTCCAGCAGACCCCCCTCCCCACCTGCCCACTGATCCCCACCGCCCCACTCCCTCTCAGTCAGCGGCAGGCGGCAGCACCCCACCCGCCTGCCGCCCCCCCCGCCCGCCAACTGACTCGAGGTAGGGCTGTATGCCCATTGGTCCTGGCGTGAGCCAATGGATGTGCAGCCGTACCAGTCTACACATTCCAGATATGTGAATGGATCCATTCACATATCTGATATGTACAGTAATAAGCTGCATGCCCATTGGCTCACGCTGTGGACCAATGGGCAACCCCTACCCAGTCAGCGGAGTCAGCGGGCAGCAAGTGGTGGGCTGCCACCCACCGCTGACCGGGGAGCGGGACGGTGGGGATCAGTCAGTGGGTGGGGAGGGGGGTCCGCTGGACCACCAGGGATAGTGGACATACTTCTTTTTATACAAATGCCCATGATCGGGCTGATAGTGGGCCACTGGGCCACCAGGGATATTGGATTATCTTTTATTTTACACATGCCTGCGATCGGGCTGAGAGTGGTCCACTGGACCACCAGGGATATTGGATTATCTTTTTTAACACAAATGCCCGTGATCGGGATGACAGCGGTCCACTGGACCACCAGGGATATTGGACATTATTATTATTTTTAACAGATGCCCACAATCGGACATGGGGGGGCGCCCCCACGGAGGTGCAGCCGGAGCTCGGGTGGCCACCCACATGTGGCAGCTGCCGTGTTGCACCCTGCAATACGGCAGCTCACCTGTGGGTGGCCAGCCGTTGTTCCTTTTTTTTTGGATCAACTTTGTGCGGCGCAAGTAGGGGTTGCACATGCATGGACTCAGCACATCCTGGGCTGCATATCGGGATGTGCAGAGTATGCATGGGCATGCCCCCCTACCTGCACCGCATACATTACTGATGCTCTGGCACATCGGGATTTGTGCCAGGCACAATTCCTGTTTGAATATCACGCCAGGGCGCATCAGTGGGTTGCGCATGGTGCAACACTGTTGCGCCATGCGCAACCCTTTTGAATATCCAGGCCTATGTATAAAGTCTGTTCTTTAATAATAATTTAAACCAATATCTCCTGTAAAATACAGTATATTAGATGAGTTAGTATGTAGGATGTAATTGAATTTTGAGTCATCACTGTGTCTCAGCTTTATGATGTCATCAAAAGGTTTAACTGTAGAACTGTTTGTTTATTGTGTCATACCCCCTTAAGAAGGCAGGAGTGCTGAAGCGCAGGGTCCTGGTCCATTACTTGCTGGAATAAATTAATTTAGCATTTATTTTCCATGTCTGGAGTGCTTTTAGCTTATTTTTTGTAAACAGTTTGCGGTTAGCTACCTCCTGCTGGAGCACCACCTCGCTAGTGTTTGCGCTGCTTTTACTGGGATCTTGGGGACGAATAGATTTTTTTTTTAACAAAAGGAGCAGGAGCAGGAAGGCTTTTATTTATGAGAAGCAGCTGGCTGTGGAGGAGGGCGTGTTTTTTGTGCCGGTTACCTTCTCCTATCAAGAATTGGGTGTTGGGGGGTGGAGGGTGGGAGTAGGGTGCTGCCAGGTTGGGGAGACATAACTTTTTTTTTTTATTTACAAAATGCCCACAACCAACCCACCTCCACAGCTGACTGCCATCTTTCTTACTGTGTAGCTCTTTTCTTTAAAAAGAATCGGTTGCCGGCCTGGTGGTGCTGAGGATTGAGGTGCTGAATGCCACACCTCGTGCCACGCCGGTGACCCATGTTCGGGAGTGAGCACAGGCTGCTGGGGTTGGCAGGGGAGAAGAAGGATCTAGCATTCCAGGGACAGCTCTCCTTCTCTGGGGAGGACGGAAACCAGCTGGCGGTGCATGCCTGGCCCCTAGTAGTGGCTGGGAGCTGGCACAATGATGCTGTAAGACGTGGGTCAGAAGTGGGGCAGACGCCTGATGGGGTGCATGCACTGTAGCATGCACAGTGTCATTGCTGTCATCCTTGCATGCTGTGTCCCTGAAGGGGAGGAAAAATGGAATGGATCCTAGGTCATGCAGCATAAGCGGCCATCCCTCACAGGCCCCGACACTGAGGAGGCACTTCCCCGGAATCTGGATCCTGCATTGGTGAGTTGAGTTGTAGGCTCCTTGCCACCCCTGTCATGGAGGGAAGCCATGGGGAAGAAGGGAAGCCAGCCTCATGATGGGGTACGGGCTGGGGGACAACTGGGATGTAAAAAGCTGACCAGGACCCAAGGAGAGAAGGAACAACAACAAAAAAGTCAGTTTTGTCCACCCCACCCCCACTCTGGCACGCCCTACTCCCACACCACTCCACCACACACAATTCTTGATAGGAGAAAGTAACCGACTAAACCGCTTCCTCCATGGCCAGTCGCCTCTTATGAATAAAAACGCTACTGCTCACGCTCTCAGCTGGTTTTCTATATGAGTGCATTCATGCATGAGAGGTGGCCGGCTGTGGGGAGGTGGTGGGACATAACTTTTTTTTTTTTTAACGAAATGCACACAACCTCCACACCAGCTGCCATCTTTCTTACCGTATATGTCATTTCATAAAATAAAAAAAATCAGTTATGTCCCAACCCCCCCACTCACACGCTTCTCACCTCCAGCTCCCCCAGCACCCAACTCTTGATAGGAGAAGGTGACTGACAAACCACCCTCCTCCACAGCCGGCCACCTCTCATGAATTAAAGTGCTCCTGCTCGTGCTCTCAGCTGATTTTACTATACAGAGAGCAAGAATCGCCATTCATGGAGAGGCAGGCAGCCATGGAGGAGGACAGGTTTGTGGCAGTCAGCTTTTTCCTATCATGAATTGGGTGCTTGGGGTGCAGTGAGGGAGTAGGGTGCTGCCAGGGTGGGGAGTGGGGGACATAACTGACTGAGAGGAAGCCGGCCGTGGAGGAGGGTGGGTTTGTGCCGTTGCCTTCTACTTTTTGTTACAAAACAAGCATGAGACTGAGCCTTTTCATTCATGAGAGGCGGTCAGCCATGGAAGAGGGCAGGTTTGTGCCTGCCACCTTCTCCTATCAAGAATCAGGTGTCTGGTGCAGAATGCGGTTGCCAAGCTGTTGACTGGCCTGCCTCATCCGGTGCATGTCATGCCTGTGCTCATGGACTGCACTGCTGCCGGTTCAGTGGTGGATCACCTCAAGGTCAGTTTGCTGACCTATAAAGCCCACATGGACAGGGACCATGTTACCTACAAGAAATGTGCCCTATCATACCCTCCACCTGCTTTGCTCTGCTGATGAGGGATTGCAAGAGGTTCCCAGGGTCTGTTTGAAGACTTCAGGTGCTAGGGTATTTGCATTTATGGCCTCGATCCTATGGAACTCTCTACCTCACCGGATAAGGGAGTGCCTGACTGTGGAGAGCTGTAAATCTGCACTAAAAATAAAATAGATACATAGATACATAGACAATGTCGACAGATAAGGGCCTATGGCCCACCCAGTTTGCCCATTTGAGCCTGTAAGTTCAGTTTATGTTTTCCTGGAAGTCTGTTGCCCCTTACCCCTGACCTCCAGAATTCCTTTATGCCTATCCCATGCGGTCTTAAATCCCATGATTGTTTCAGCCCCCATCGCTTCCTCTGGCAGGGTGTTCCACTTGTCCACCACCTATTCTGTGAAGAAATTCTTCCTCACTTTTCCCCTGAATCGTCCTCCCTCCAACTTCATCCCATGCCCTCTAGTCCTGGAACATCTTTTTTGCTTAAAAATAGTGTATTCCTTCACTGTATGTATGTACATACAGTATCTGTATGATCTTGCCTTTCTGGAGTATGGTTGAACTTTGATGATTAATACAGATGTTTTAGATATATGTTATTAACTACTATTTATGATGTGTTAACTGTTGAATTTTGTTTTATTGTGTGTACAAGCACTTGGATATTCATTGACTTGCGCTCTTTGTAGATAAATGAGAGCTGAGGGAGCAGGCCACATCCACCGCTCTACCCTGATCTAATTCCTTGGTCACCCAGTCAAAGAAATCTATCAGATTTGTTTGATGTGCTCTCCCTCCAGTGAATCCATGCTGCCTTGGATCTTGAAGGCCACTGGATTCAATATATTCCACAGTCCTCTCCTCAAGTAGTGATTCCATTAATTTCCCCACCACTGAAGTGAGGCTGACTGGCCTGTAATTGCCAGCCTCTTCTTTGCTCCCACTTTTGTGAAGTGGGACTACATCTGCCCTCCTCCAGTCCTCCAGAACCACTCCAGTCTTTAGTGAGTGATTGAAAAGGCTGTCAGAGGTGCAGGCAACTCTTCCCTGAGCTCCCTCAATATCCTAGGATACACCCCGTCTGGTCCCAATGCCTTGTCCACTTTCAGGTTTGTGAATTCCTTCCACAAGAACATTTGGAAAACTTAGTTCAGCCACACAACCATCGGCATACACAAGTCTGGTGCAGTGAGCTGTGGGAAGGTGTAATCATCCAAATGCCGACCTCCTTGACTGAATATCAACTGGACCTGGCCTCAGAAATGGAACAAAAGAAAAATCATATATCACTAAGTGAAGCATGAGTATCACACCTTGCTGAAGAACCACGGAACCTGTGCTATGATTTCCTCTGCATGTTCGACTTTCACATCAGGAGACAGATTGCAGAGATGATAGGACTGGACTTAGTACATTCATGGCATAATTTTCAGGTCTTACATGACTACCTGTCCTAGACTTCCTGTCATATGACAGGTAGCCGAGGTGGTGAGCAGAAGGCTGTGCCAGCCATGGCTCTGCTCCAGGCATACTGTGAGTGGTGATTGGGGTGATGGAGGGTGCAAGGCAGGGGTACTCGGTGGACAGGTGGGGGGACCACTAGATACCAGGGATTGAGCTATGAAATGATGGATGAGTGATTGGGGGGGTGGGGAAACCACTAGATTACCAGGGTAGTGTTACTCCTGCCACCTTTCATCGGTGCCAGGGGTCTTCTGCACCCAGGCAAATGAGCCCACAAAGGATATACAGATGGCCCCTTAGGGTCTTGCACTTCCAATGAGCTTATTTGCATATATTGGTCAGGATTACATTGACTATAGACTTGTAAAAATTGGAATAAATTATCAACTCCCTTAGCCACATTATTTAATTACTGTCTGTGTTTTGGTGTTTTTTCCACAATCTTGGAAACTAGCTACCATAAAGCCCATATTTAAATCCGGTAGTAAGGTCTCAGTTTCTAATTACAGATCTATATCCTTGCTGGCTCCCTTATCCAATATACAAGAAAGAACCGTATTTGATCAAATCACCTGTCACCTAGAGAAGTATAATTTGTTGTCAAACTCACAGCATGCTTTTAGAGTTAATCACAATACAGAAATGGCCTTGGTGGGGCTCATAAACTGCGTTCAGAGTGCTCTAGATAGGGGCAGTCAATTGCAGCAGTATTTCTAGACCTCACCGAGGCCTTCAATTTAGTAGATCATTCTTTGTTATTGGATTCCCTACAAGATGTATATTTGTCCACTGAAGTTATTACCTGGTTAGATGGCTAGTATTCTTAAATGGATACAATCTTGGTTTTACAATAGGCTACAAAGAGTACAGATTAGGGGACACTTCTGATTGGTGTCCTACAGGGGTCAATTTTGGGCTCTACTCTATTCTCTACCTTTGTATCCAGTATGCAAGGTTTGGATGGAATATGGCTATGAAAGTATGCTGATGATACGAAGGTGGAGGCTATTGTTAATAGTGAGGACTCAATTCGCAATTTACAAAACTAAATACAGTCACTGGAACAGTGGGCCTATCAACATAAATTAAATTTCAGTGAGAGCAAATGTAGAGTCATGCCTTTTGGATACAATTACAAAAGGGCAGTGTATAAAATAAACAACAATGTTATATGTGCCACATCTTGTGAAAAAGATTAGGGAGTGTATATTTCTGATAAATTAAGTTTTGAATCCCATAATAGAGAGTCAATAAAAAAAGCAAACAGAGTAATGGATAACATACTTAGAAACATACAAAGTAGAATAGAGGAGGTCCTAATACCCCTTTATAGGACATTGGTAAGGCCAGTTTTAGAATATGGTGCTCCATTTTCCACGTCACAGAGTATTAGCAGCATCAAATCACTTGAATGGGTTCAGAGGAGATTCACTAAAAAGGTCAGTAGGGTAAAAAATAGTATATACCAAGAAAGGATGCAAGATCTGTCCTTATGCTCTCTGTCATACAGGAGAGTGAGAGGGGATATGATGTTTGTTTATAGGGCAACTAAAGACAATGCCCTGCTCGAATCTGCTGGTTCACGTAAAAAAACAGATACGATAAGGGTTAGCAGGGGGCATATCAAGCAGCTACTAGGGGAGATGTTTAGAACTAAGAGAAGAGGGCTTTGGATCAGCCTAAAGAGTGGTGAGCATGTGGAATGCATTACAGAGTGAAGTGGTAGACGTACCAACATTCCATACATTTAAGATGAGGTTTGACAGCTATATGGGTGATAAGGTCAAGATTTCTACCACTAATGTGGTGGTGGGTCTATTATGGCGCTAGTAGCTGTTTGACCTGTATTCATACCTATGAACTTATGGCTATCTGATTAATAGGAGCACAGAACAGCTATAGGCTGGAATGTCTCTGATACTCTTATGAGCAACTATGGTGTACCACAAGGCTCAATATTAGGCCCACTTTTGTTTTCCTTATTCATGAATGCTGTTCCATCTTCTTTTGTTGAATCAGAGTTGCTTTTATATGCAGATGATGCTATTCTTTTTTACACTGGAAACAAATCTAATGACGCTCTGAAGGAGGTCAAGCTAGACTTCAGTTTTTTCCAAGAGTGGTTATTGTCCCCAAAAATGGTTTTGAATACAAGGGAAAAAAGAGTAATGGATGGTCTTTACCGGTCCCAGAATGAGAGGGATTTTAAAACTCCCATAGTTGATTTAAATGGTGAAAAAAATGAGTTTGTTAATAATTTTAATTATTTGGGGATAAATAACACTTGACTCCCTTTTCTCATTTGAAACCCATGTTATTAATACCATAAAAATAGTTCATCAGAGATTAGGGATGTTGTTTCGAGTAAGGTCTTTTCTTATTCCAGAATCACGTAGACTTTTAACACATAGTTTTCTTCTAAGCATCCATGATTATGGCTCAGTAGTATATTCTGGTACCAGTGAAAAAATGTTAAACCAGCTTAAAGTCACCTACAATAGTATTCTCCACTTCATGACCGGAATGCCACAGAAAACACATCACTGTAGCTTACTCAGGGAAGCCCAGTATCCATCATTAGAGAACAGGATAAACATTAAGATGGATATTTCTTTAAGGGCATACACGGTCTTTCATCTTTTAAGGTTCAGTCGTTATTTACTAGATTGTCGAATTCTCAAGGTACCACATCTCAAAACAGATATGTTTTCAGAATACCCCTTTTTAAAAGGGTTATAGGTCAGAGATCCCTTTCTTTCAGGGCTACCACCTTTTTTAATTCTATCCCCAATGTTGTTACTTGCTGTAGAACAGCTAGATCTTTTAAAGTTAGGGTGGTGCAATGGCTTGATTCTCTTGTTGAATGTACCTGTTATTGATTTTGAATTGTCTTTGCTTGCAAGTTTTTATATTTTGTATGTCATGTTTTGTTAACTATTGAATGTTTGTAAACTTGTTGCTTGTGAAAATGTACATTGCTCATCTTGCCAACAAGTATAAAAAATAAAAATGAAATGAAAATGCTCAGGCTGAATATGGCCCATAAGAGCCCTAGCACTATTCCATTTCAGGCAGCGCTATCTCCTGTGGGCCATATATAGCCATGGTCTGTGTAGGCGCAGTGTAGATCCAGTTAGTACTGTGCTGACAGGGCCTAATATTCAGTCAGTTAGCATGCCCCATCAGTGCATGCCAACCAGCTGAATATAGCTTAGAGCCAGCCATGCACTATTGCAAGTGTAGCACAATATACCGTGCTGCGCTGCATCCGCTCTGCATAGAGGGCAATATTCTTTCTTCCTTTAAACCCTAGTCCACTTTGTCCAGGGCTAAATTACATGACAATAATAGGAGCTTCAACTCCTCACACTTTTTGTAACTCTTTTCCCTCTGGTCGCTGGCTCTCAGGACCTCCCTCGAAATGACCTCCTCAATCAGCTCCTACTGCCCTATCTGAGGCTCCCCCAACCAGGAAATCAGGTGCTAGATTCTCCACTCCAACCCCACTGAGCCCTGGATGACCCCCCTGGCTTCCACCCCCCCAGAGGCAGGGCCACCAACTCCAACCTGGTGAAATCCAGACAGTCGCAGTCCGAGTGAGGAAAGAAAATCTTGGAGAGCTGGTCAGGCTGGGTCCAGTGCTAGGCATGTGGGCAGATCCCTCAAGGTCTGTTATCATCCTCCTGAGCACTGGGTTTTTCCTTTTTCATGTCTCCCCCCCAAGGTGCGGATGTGCAATGACATCCCATGTGTAATGGGCGCACTCCCATGCCTGCGTGCAGGACATCTGCCAACACTTTCCCCAATCCAGGATCAGGTAGGCTGCTATGCTCCCAGTCTCCTCTAGGAGCCACCAATGCCATGGGTCAGTGCTCCCCTTCCTCCCAGGAGAGGAGAGGAGAGCCACTCAGTCCTCTCCTGCCCGTCCAACTCCTGGCTCCCTGAGCTTGCTACCAAACTCGGGTCGCTGGTGTGGTGCAAGGTAAGGCAGATATCTCAACTCTCAGCACCACTGGGCTGACTTCTCACATATTTATAACTATCTTGCCATAATATTATACATCTCTCTTTTGTAACTCTGTTCATTTCTGTAAGAAGCTTTATTCAGTTCATATAATACATGCCTTCTATAAAACCTGGCATTAGGTGAACAAGAGCCCAATATAGGACTGAAAGGCTATGCAATAAAACTTACTTGTTGCTCCAATGACCAATAACCAACAATTAAGCTGAATGTTTTGTTACAATTCAATATAGTTCAGTATTGCTATCATCCATTTTATGAAGCTTATGAAGTGCTAAATACTATCTGTGAATTAATATGAATTGTATAGCTGAGCCCTAGGATCTCTTGAGAAGGCAATCACATTTTCACATATCACTGACCAATTTAATGCTTCATCTGCTTTTTGTAAATCTTTTCCCATCCCTTACATAAAAACTATAATGATAATATGCATAGTACTGCACAATTCAAATGCCTATAAAATGTACCCATCAGAAGCTTGAGTATCTGCTTCTTTTTTTCCACTATAATTCTATTTTGGAATTATTCAGTATTAGTTTTTCCCATCTATGCAGAGATAGCAACAAAGTTTTAGCTGTGTCCATTGCCATTCCCAGCTCTCATGTTAATCATATTTGTTTTACAAATTTCCAAATGGACCTCCCCAATTCCATATAAATCAGATTCCCCTGTGTAACTCCTGCAATCTAATACCCAGTTTCCAATTTGAATTATTCTATCGGTCGACGACAGGGATGTTGAAAGTGAATAAATGTTATCTTTGAACAACCCAGTCACTTTTTCACTTACCCATATATATTTTGATAGTGCAATACTGAATGTACAGCACTGTCAGCATTAAACTTTAGAATAACTTCACTGCTATTGAGTTGTTAGTTAATTATCTAAACTCAAAAGCAATGAATTTGAAGCATAAGCTTCAGTGATTTTTCCAGCCCAGAGGGTAATGATTTTAACTTTTGCATCTAATTCATTTCTACAATATTTTTGAATATATTAACAGTTATATATCCCAATCATATGCAAATCCAGTGCTTACAAAAACTCATAATTAGTAAAGCAAAACGATCAAAAAGGAACTCATTAAGCAATGAGTTAATTCATTACAATTAAGGTTTTATGCTGACTGTACTGTATTTGTTTACTTCTTAACGTGACCTGGGAAAACATGAAATACTGTGTAAGGTTTTGCTAATTCTTTTCAATACCATCCAATCTGAAAATCATCTGTTGGGGTCCTATTACAACTGTCTGAAAACAGAGCCTCTACACCAGGTAGCAGAATTCAGAAATAAAAAAATGTATTTGAATACTACAACCACCCTCTCTCTTCCATCTCAATAAAATCACTCCTCCATGACTTCACTACTCACTGCTGCAGTTGCTGGTGATCCTAGGCTAATCCCACTGCTCCTTCCTCCATACATTCCCTCCTCCTACTGCCCTGGTTTATTAGTCCACTTTTCCATTTGACTAGTCCAACATTGTACTCGCAATCTCCCTTCCTTCCTTCATTTTGCTGCCAGTTGCACTTTGCAGAACTGTTGCTATTGATACACTATCAATATATAGTATATGGGTGCCTTCTGTTGTGTATAGATTTCAGCAACTGCTGAATGTTGTTGTAGGGCAGTTCAAAGGTCAAAAAGCTGTTGTACTACTGTTCTAACATCACATCGATAGTATAACAACTTTTTACCGTGATCTACCACCTGATTGGCTCAGACGAGGCTCTGTAAAAAACTAAAAACAAACATGGAGGCACAGTTTAGCAGGCATGGGGCAGCGGAACCACCAACTTTGAAGTCAGGACATGGAGAGCCAGACACGGCTCCCTTTCCAAAAATATATTTTCTTTCCTGATTTTAACAATGAGCGACCCAGGGAGGCAAAATTAAGAAGGTGGACCGAGCACAAGTGGCACCAACATGAACGGGAGCAAGCAGGATCACCAGCGGGAACTGGAGCAGCACGTACAGCAAGTAAGGACAAAAAATCAAGTAAAAATACCCATATACTATATAAAGCAGTGGATGGGCAAACGTCCACAACTAAGGCTGCGTTTCCATCTCGGGCAGTTGATGACATCAGCGAGACCTCTCGAGCTTCGCTCTTGAGGTCTCTATGATGTTATCAACTTCCTCAATGGAAGCATAGCCTTGTTGTGGATGTTCACCCATCCGCTATTCTATATGTTACATTTTGCACTACTTACTTTGTGCTTCCTCTCAATTGTCTACTGTGTACTTTTTACTTTTTATAATTATGCAGTATAATTACTGGCTAGTGTTTTCCCACAGGAAACCCAGTTATAATTGCCATTATAACCAGCTGGTTATAATGGCAAACACTACTAGTTTCTCTCGGATCACGTATGTTCCAGCCACCACTCTTTCCTTACCCTGCCTCATTCCTTGTCACAGTCAGCAGTAATTTACTTTTTTAAAAAGTTCTCTTTCTCCTTTATGGGTAATCTTTTAAAAAGGAAAAAAAGAAAAGGAAAATGTTATGTTTGCCATTTGCATCAGACCATGGACCATGGTGAAACACGACAGTCTGCAACTCTACAGGGATGTCTGTTTATTTTATATAATTGCTGTGGTGAAAAATATACTCCCCAGGAATTATTATTTGTTTATGTCTTTGATAACCGGGTGGGTGCACTGATCCAAAGGACTGTTTTCAGGCATGACCCGAGCCACAGCATGGCATATTAAGCAATACAGCTGTGGAGAACAACAGTACATACAGGCCTCAACATGAGGTGCAGGAAATTTCAGAACAAGGGGTCATTACATAAAGTACAATTACATAAGATACAAGGTGCCGAGAAAGGCCAGCATACAGGTCAAAATTCATAGTCACAGGCCAGGCAACAGGTCAAAATACAAGTCACAAAACACAGAGACCAAACATAATTCTCAGATATGACACGTAAAGTGCAAATTGCATTCAGCTACACCAATAGTGCACAGATCAACAATCAGATTGGAACTCAGAAATCGAGTACAACATTTCCACTTAGGACATAGTGCTGAGATTTAGAGTAGGGAGGTGACAGCAGCAGCCCTGAAATGTGGGGGAAGAGGACAGGAGCAGAAGTGGTGAGTGTAGAAAGGATGATACCCCACTAATGGGTGGGTATGGGTGGAGACAGAGGAAGAGGATGCCAGAGATTATCTAGGAGAGCAGTGGCATGTGACTTCAGACAGCAGCCAGTCTTTGAAATTGTTTTTGAAAGAGAGATGGGAGGTGGACGAGTGGAGCGATGTGGGGAGTCTGTTCCATAGGGAGGGGGCAGAGACAGAAGAGGCTTTACTGCCCATGGTAGAGGAGACTCATGGAACTACCAGGGTGGGGACGGATGATTTGCAAAGGCTTCTAGTTGCCACTTTGCCCATGAGGAGGGATGAGTACGGGGACAGGTAGCCGCCTCTCAGAGTATGATCAACTAAGCAACCAAGGGCATAGTCGAACTGTCCTTGAAGTGGGAGCCAATCAAGTGACTGGTACAATACACAATGATGGGTAGAATAGGGGCATGGAGGGCAAAGTGACAGGTACTATTGTAGATTGAGTTCAGTCTAGAGCACAGAACTGAGGATATGAGGGAATAGATGGGAGAGCAGTATTCAAGGCAGGGTAGAAGGTTTTCTTGTGCAATTGCTACAGTAGGTGCGTCTCATAAGACAGGAATTGATTTAGGTGGTAGGCAGCACCTAGCTTCTGATTAACTCTGCCCACGGAATTATTGATGTGTTCAGCAAACATAAGGGAGGGGTCCAGGGTGACACCTAGGTATTTGAAACGAAGGACATTTTTTTGGGGGCAGCAGGTGTGGGTACAAGGATGGAGATTTGCCTAGGAGACCTTTGTGAGGAATAGTTTGGATCCGAATAACATTGCTTTTGTTTTCTTTTCATTTACCAAGAGTCTGTTGGAAAGAAAACAATTTGTGGGCAGCACCATAGTTAAGTGTAAGAGCAGAGGAGATGTTTGCAAGAGACTTGTCGCTATGTTAAATGACGACATTATCCACATAGCGGAGAGCCTCACAGGTGAGGCTCTCAGCTGGGAGTGTGTTACTAAAAATGGAAAAAAGTAAGGGGACAAGGATGGAACCTTAGGGAACCACTATGGATACTGGTAGGTCAGGGGAGAAGGCAGAACCAATTGCAACAGACTGGGACCTGCCTTTGAGGTAACTTCTAAACCATGCTGTTGTCTCAGCAGAGCAACCAAGCTGTAGGAGAGTGGAGTGAAAGAGGGAGTGGTCAAAGAGGTCAAAGGCCTTAATCAGATCCATGAATACAGCACCAGTGGCCTTACACTCATCCATGTTTCTGAGGACATGGTTAGAGAAATGGGCTAAGGCTGATACGGTGCTTATGGAAGCCATACTGCTGGGGTCACAGCAGATTATACTTTCCAAGATGCTCTGAGAGTAGGAAGTACATGATTTTTCCCAGTAGCTTGTTTACGTGGGGGAAGAAAGAGATAGGCATATAAGGCTCTACAATGCTGGTTGACAACAATTTTGTTGACCAACATCACAGTGACAGAATTTATGTCGACCACAAGTTTGCAGTCAACATAAATCCTGAAGGACTCCCAATCTCTTTTCTATTGGAGATTCGCCCCTAACCCCTCCACCATGTGGGGGCCTCACCCCAAACCCCCATTCTAAATATAATCAACTCCAAGTCGAAGTTGATTCGGGAGGGTGCAGAACTGGGAGACAGTGTGCCCAGGTCTCTGGTGCACCAATACAGTGAACTGTTGAACAAGGGAAAACATCACTGCCAGGGCTACCCCTGGCAGGGAGGGACTTCAGGAGCTTGAAGGTAACACCTGACTGATGGCTCTAAAGAGAAGGGTGTGTCGAAGGGGTGGTGATGGAGGGGGGAGTAGTTAGCCTGACTACCAGGGCTAGGGGTGGCTGGGAAGGTAGTTTGGTAAGATAGGCAGAGAGATCAGAAAATGTTTTGTTAAAAATCCATGCAATCTCAGAGGGATCAGTCATGGGATATAATGTTAAATATTATATTAAATAAAGGCTGGGTAGGTGCGTAAAACTCAGATTTTTCACACACTCTCAGTATGGAATATCTTTATAAACCCCTCAGGGTTTATTCTCAGGGTTTATGTGGCATCCCACACCTCATGTGTGTGTAAAATTCTCATTGTAACCACCTACCCAGCCATTATTCTGTATATAATTGTTTTATAATTGTAACATTTCTTTTCATAATTATTAATGTTTTATAATTTTAATATTACTGATGTAACTGATTACTACACACTCCACATCTTCTTCCAGCCAGGATACATCTGGAAACAAGCTGTTAGCTCAGTATTTTTTTTCCTGGTGAAACTTTTCAAATAAATAAACTTTCATCTTTACGTAGTTGTAATTTGGTTAGTCACTAGCTTTTCCCAACCTATAGAAAATATATCAACCTATCAATTTTAGGGAAAAATGAATTTTAAGTGGAATGGGTTGTCAAATAATAAATGATTTGAGGAGCCAACATCCTTTTATTGCTGATGCCCTAACACACAGCATCAGACTCCTCTTATTCCAGCTATCTATCTGTTAATGACTCATCTGTAATAATAGGTAAAAATATATATTTCTGTCATTTCTGTGGGGGTTTGAAAGATTTTTATTTGTAGGAATATTAACTCTTCATGTGGACACTGCAAATAGTATCTCTTAAAGTCTGATCTTCTGAAGTAGTTTGAAAAAAAGCTTCAGATTTACTCCATTTAATCAGAAATCTTCATACAGTTGCAAAACCTCTAAAATTTATATTGCATTTGGAAGCTTATTTACCAACATAAATATATAATCAGCAGTCAACAGCAATTTTGTTTGGCTCATTTCTAAGCTTACACCTTTGAATATTTGTGTCCTCTCAGTTTTATCGCCAACTGCAAATGCAAAAATTAGAGGGCATATGGGCACCACTGATAGATTCTCCTACAAACAGAAACTAACTGAATAGATGTTAACTATTATCCTTAACACTGTACTTGCATTCCAGCATTACAGATCAAGGGAGAATGTATGACAAATTGAAGTTCTTCCTCTCTGAGATATTCTTATTCTGGAAAGTGTCTCACATGCATATGAATTAAAACGGGTTTATTTAGGGACGTTACTGAAAATGTTTAATACATAAGTAATTGACCCATCAATAATATATTAATCCTTCAAAGGAGATCACTCTTATGGTTGTAAGACTGATCTCATTTACATTCTTAGGGTATCAGAGCTGCTCACTTTCAGGTCACATTTCTCAAACCCTAAGCGTGCACATAACTCCCCCATTAAAACAATAAGCGTGATATCCATTGCAGTATTAACATACATATCAGTTCTTAAACCATGTTACAAAAATAATTCTCAAACCAAACTCCAATTCTGGCCTACTCTTCTTTTTCATTATAATTCTTTTTCTCCCCATCAATGGTAATGCCCCCCTTTAAACGTGGCAACTCCAAGCCCCATCTTAACTCTTCTCTGGCACTTATGTCTGTCTTCAAGTGCCACAGTACAGCATCTGCATCATGGTGGTTCCAGTGGGGGACTCCCTTGTTCAGCAGTCTGCTCCAGTTCTCATATCTGGGTCTACAAAGAAGTCAAACTGCTGGTCAGATTCCGTGGGGGCCAATTTATCCAGCTAGCTCCTGGGTTTTCCTGTTTACTGGTTCCACACCTGGGACACCGTCTTTTAGGTCATTAATGGGCACATGCAGACAGTTGTGCATCATCATGCACAGGAGCCAGGCAGCATTCATACTGACATCACCCCCCCAGTTGCACTTCCACTGTGGTCACCCAGGTGGCAGTGTGTTAGTAGGGAATGCAACTCTCCCTCTGTGGAGGAGCAGAGCATCCTCTGGGACACTCAGTCCTCTTCCCCCTGCTGACTCTTCAACGATCCAAGCTCAGGGCATGAACCTGGATCTCAGACATCATGAGCAGCAGCTCTACTGCTGTGCCAACAACCTGGCCCAACTCTCCTTTAAAAGATGTCCAGGAGCAAAATCCTTGTGTGAATTCTGAATCAAATTGAGCTCTTTTTCTATAAGAGAAGTTGGCTTCATGACTTTGCTCAAAGGCTAGTATTTGAAAACAAAGTAAACAATTCCAAATTTTCTCAAGGCATGCAGTACCAAAGCAAAACACAAAGGAAGAAGGTCTGAATCACAAAGATTTTCATTCAGTGTGTAAATAATCAAAACTGCAGATATGGGTAGTAAAATTAAACCATCCTGTAAGATTCTTTAACATTCTCATTTAAGAACTCTCATAAGGGCTGGAGATTCAAAAACATTTTTTAGAGCCTGTGGCTCATTTAAAAGTTCAAAACTTGCCAATCAGAGATTTTCACCACTTCCTATCCCTGCCCTTCCTCACTCACAGATCTATATCATCAAAAGAGTCTGAATACTGGGGATTTTACTAGCAATTTTATTTATTTTATTTATTTAGCTTTTGTTGACTGGGTAAGTGCACTAGACAAATCCTGCCTATTTTCAGGCACGACCCAGGGGGAAGGGGATACAGATGAATGGCAACTGACCTTGAACCAGATTAAGCTGTTGGTGGTATTTTTAGTGAATAGAGAAATTTGGCCAGGACACAGGAAATTCCCTACAATAAAATAGTGAATTAAATTGTAAGAAAATCGTAGGATATTTGACAACTTTTGAACAGAGCCTGTAAACATTAAACTATTTGAACCATTAAAACATTAAGGGCTGCATATTCATAGATTAGTGCCCACGTTAACCTGGTTAGCATGGGTGTTAACCTGGGTCTGCATGGGCACTCCTATCAGAGTCATATTCAGAGGCCCTGGAGTGCCACCCGCATATTGCAGTGCCAAGGTGCTAAAATAGTGTACTACTGTGCCTGTGCAAATGAGGGATCCCCTTATTCATACTGCTGCAGTGCGATATTCAAAGGTCTGCAACAACATTAAACAGCCACCCAAGCACAGCTGTTTAGAGCCACCGAAGGCCACCTCTTAACTTGGTGCAAAGCCCATGCCCCCGACCTCCCTCCTGAAGGAAGGGAGGCTGTACTGCAGACACACACCCTCATTCTTCCATTCATACTGTCAAACTGATTTCCTGGTGGTCCAATGGTTCCCCCCACCCCCAGTCATCTGTTTACTATTTCCTTACTAGTCCCTGGTGGTCCAGTGGTATGCCCTTCTCTTGCTTCCCTGGTATACAGTATTATAACACTTCTTGGTGATTCAATAGCCCCCAACAGCCCCCCAACCCTCCACTGACATCCCACCTCCCACACACCCTTACCTGATAGGTGTTTCTAAAGTACTTCCACTCACTGACAGCTCATCTGGCAGCCAGCTCTGGAAGGGACAGAAGGGCTGTACTGATCATGGTATGTAGCTGATCAGAGTGCCAGGCACTGGAGTAAGGGTGTGCAGGGAGGGGAGGAGATCAGCAGGAAGTCAGGTAAGGCTGTGGGGTTAATGGACCACCAAGAAGTGCTATAATAATATGTAATAGACTGTGAACTGCACACTTGAGTAGACTTGATAGACCATTATGGCTTGTTTCTATTGGCATTTGTCTTATGTTCGTAATAATGTATACTGGGGAAGCGGAGGTTGGGGAACCATTGGACCACCAGAGAATGGCAAAGCAATAGTGGTGGGTGATTGAGGTGTATAGGCAACTGGACCACCGGGAATAGTAAAGCAATAGTAAACAGGCAATCAGAGGGTGAGGAAACCACTGGAGAACCAGGGAATAGTAAATAAATAGATAGTGAACAGGCAATCGGGGAGGGGGGCATGGGACCACCAAGGTTCTCATTTCATCCACATAGGTGACACTAAGGTGCTGCTGTGCTCCATACAAATTAACCCATAATGAACATGCAAATGGCCCTTAGCACCTTGCATGCCCAGGGGGCTCATTTGCATGCAGAGTTGAATACAGTTCACAGGGGACCTGGCACTATCCCATTTGGGGCAGCACTATTCCCTGTGGGCCATATGCAGCCCTGGTCCATGTTAGGGCAGCACAGATTCACTTAGCACTGCATCAACATGGCCCAATATTCAACTGGATAGCACCACTGGCTGTCCATCTGAATATCACAGCAGTCAGGGATAGCACAGGGCAAGTGCAGTGCAAACATTTGACTGCATTTGCCCCATTTCTGAAATATGGGGCCCTAAATTTCTTACCAAGTATTTATACAGTAAACATCACAGTATGCTCTAGTAAGCAGTTAAGCATTTATTAGTAAGCAATAAGACATGACAAGCTGTGCATTATGGTGATATAATTATATGCCTCAGGTGCGTTGTTAGGCACGAGGTGCAGCCAAGTGCATTAAATGCACCTGAGAAGTGTGCTATATCACCATAATGGTACATCCTCAGTCTCTCATTGCACTTATGAAATGGCATTTAAGTATTTGACTTAAAATGAATGAAAATAAGAAGAAATTGTTTTAAAAAGATAAAAAATCGGACTTTTCTTTGAACTATTCTTCCATTTTAACTTTAAAGAAAAAACAGTCCATATTCTGGTAATGGGGGGGGGGTTGCTAAAACAATAAGAGACAATGAAAATCATGTGTGGCATGCAAATTTTCCCTACACTGTTAATGAATCTATTCTTGTCTGTAACTATGTTTGTTGTAATATATTATCAACAATGTCAAATCTATATTGTAGTGTTTGCCTTTAGTGTTGTACTGTACCCTCCCGGGTCATGCCTGAAAATAGTCATTGCTATGGCTAGTGCTCTTACCCGGTAAACAAAAACTAAATAAATAAATAAATTTGTATCAGAAAAAATGTTTTAGTCATTCACATTTTAAACCAATACAGGTACAGTATTGTATTTTAATGGTAATGTGTTCAAAACGTGAGAACCTGCCAGGTTGTGTTTTTTTGGGGGGTACATTTCTCCTGAAAACACCCATATATGATTCAAATGTATGTGTTTTTATGAAATTCAGGAATATATTAAGAAGTTTGGGTCTGCCTCTGCCCATGTAACTGTGTTTTCCCATCTTTTCCCTGTTTGTTTATAAAATATTATTGCTACCTTTCCTTGTTCTGTTTCTTGTTTCTCTGTCTTTCCCCTTATTCGACATATAGAATGTTTACCTTAGAATACTTGGATTCAGAAGTCTGCACAATTCCACTGACATAATGCTTTTCTCCCAACATACTGTTCACACAGTACACAACAAAAGCCTCATGTGAAGCCAGAGTCTCAGTTGTATCTCTGTCAGAATAAGCAGCAGAGATTTCCTCATAAGCAGGTGCAGATAGGAGGAGTATGAGTTTTCATTGTCGGCAAAGAAAGACTAGTAATGAAAGCTATGAACAGTACTTAATGTATCTGATTTGTTTACGTGTGTAAGGAGAGTGTGATGATCAAGGAAACAACATTTAATTAATTTGGTTTATTTTTCATTTAAGGTAGTTTTATCTTAGGGCCTAGTTGAAGGTTTTTGGTAAGTAAAGGTAGCAGCCATGTTTATGATGGGAGGTCAGTTCTGCTGTAGGGAGATCGATTTACTCATTGTGTGATGTGACTGTTAACAAATCCTGTCAGGTTTAGGACTAGTATGACCATGCATTATGCTGAAACAATGCACAGTCACCTGATTGGTTTTACCCAGTTAAATTTCTTTGATTTTTAGATTCATTTTATAAAAACGTATAGTAGACATAAAACACCTTATATAACCTATAGATGAGTATCTTCTACAGGTTCTAGATAGTTTATAGTAAACACTTTAGTAAAGTTTTATAATTTGTGCAGTACAAACATAGAATTAGGTCAAACATATAAAACAGTGTCATGCATGACAAAGTGCATTCATTCTTTTCCTCCCTGATCTCTTACCTAGCTGAATCCCTTAAAGTCTGAAATATGATGTTTGGGGTGTAGTCATATTTATAAAAATGAAATGTGCAACATTGTATATACAATGTACTGTAGAACTCCTGTATGTTCTAGTTTTTAATGTATTTTTAGTTTATAATGTGGTTTTGTACACATAAGAAGGTATGTATTAAATGATATCATTGTACCAGGTATAATGTTTGTAATGAATGTGAAATTGCATTAGGGTAAATAATTAAACTAATAAATAATTGCATTAGGGTACATTTTTAAACTTATAAACTAATAAAAAGAAGATCATAAGAACATAAGAAAAATGTCGGTAGATGGGGACCGTGTGAGCCATCTAGCCTGCCCAAACATACTACCCCCGTACATTGCCTGCAACCTAACCTGTCCACAATGCCTATCCCATGCAAGTTTGAAATCTCTTATTGTTTTTTAATGCTACCAGCTCTTGGGGCAGGCTGTTCCATGGTTCCACCACACTCTGTGAAGAAATACTTCCTAGGGTTGCTTTTGCACCTACCTCCCACTAACCTCAAATTATGGCCCCTTGTACATGCTGTTGTGTTGTGCTGCAATAGAATACCTGCCTGAGATGTGTATAGCCCCTTCACATACTTAAATGTTTCAATCATGTCACCTGTTTCTTCTTTGTTCGAGGGAGTATAAATTTAACTCCCTGAGTCACATCTTGTACATTTTGTGGTGTAGACCCTGCACCATTTTGTAGTTCTTTGCACCATCTCAAAATGGTCAATGTCCTTTTGAGGTGAGGTATCCAGAACTGACCGCAGTATTCCAAGTGTGGCCTTACCAAGGACCTGTAAGAAGCAGGATAACCTCCTGCTTTCTACTAATAATGCCCCTACTAATACAGCAGAGGATGCCATTTGCTTTCTGTGCTGCCTTCTCACACTGTTTTCCTACCTTTAAGTCATCAGTAATCAGTATGCGAGATCTCGCTCCATCCATGTTTCTTGAGTTGATGTCCTCCCAGTGTATATTTATTTCTTGTGTTCTTCCTACACAAGTGCATTACCTTACATTTTTTGGCACTGAATTTTAACTGCCAAGCCCTGGACCATTCCTTCAACTTTCTAAGGTCAGCTTTCCTGTTGTCTGCCCCTTCCTATGAGTCCACTCTGTTGTAAAGGTTAGTGTCATCTGCAAACAAGCAAACGTTTCCTTCTAAATCATTTGCAAGGTCTCCTTGTGACATGGTGAAATAGGACCCTGTCCCAGTTATTAAGGAGAAAGTGTTTAAATGCAAGGATCTATTCTATTCTATTCCTTTTCTGTCTCTTTTCTGTCTGGTTGCACAACCAAATTTTCCTGTGAGACCTTGGACTTGATCACTCTGGCAGTTTCACAATTCTTTGCCTCTCACTGCCTTCCCTTGCTTTCTGTATTTTTCTTCCCTTGCATATCTGCTGATACAAAATCTATGCAAATCATTGTATGGAAATGTAACTGATATTGGGATCCCTTTGTTTAGAAAATATATAGTGTTACTGTTGAAATGTATATAATTATAGTTTGAGATGATTACAAAAAAACTACTGGAACCTCAAGAGGTTACTTGAGTGCAAGTTTTAAGCCTTTTGCAAAAGAGCTGTGAAAAAGGGGCCCCATTTCTGGGACATTGTGTTCTAGCTGCACATGCCTGATACTTACAAGAACAGGATGCTTGTTAAGAGTGGGGGTTGAAAGGACTTATAAGAGAGCTAAGCTGCAACTGCTTGAAGAAAAGAAAAAAGGACACAGAGATTGAAGGAAAACTCTGATGGATGTTGTCTATTTTATTTTGCCTTTGTAAATAGTTATACTGAACACATTTATTTTTTATGTTGCTGCTACTGTAAATAAATATTTTTGGTGAATTCAGCAACTGCTCCTAGTTTTCCTATGCTTCCTGACCTGTGCCTCGATGAAAGATGGTGTCAGCTTAAGTGGGATTTACGCTGTGCATACTCTAAGCCAGGAGTTTTGTGCGTGGATACTGAACCTAGTACCAGGGAAGCACAGAGAAAGGCATGGATTCTGCAGCAGCAAGTCCAGAAGTGGTTACCAGGAGTATGGCAGCCAAACTAGCAGAGACAGAAGATCAAGCTGAGATTGTACAGCCAGCACAAGTTATGAAAAAAGAACAGGCAGTGACAGAATTAAAAAACTGATGGACTTTTTCAAATGGTGGGCTGTACAACACAAAGACTGAGAAACAGAGAGAAAAGAGATTCAACATTTAGAAGTGCAGAGGAGAGAAGAGATATAGCAACAGGAGCAGCAGATGAGAGAAGAGATGCAGTGACAGGAGCAGCGATGGCTCGATGCCTTGCAAACTATCAAAGGCAGAGGATCTGGCACAGATCTAGATGAGCAAGAAAACACAAGCAACTTAAAAGCCATTAAACTTACAAAAGTGTGTCCCTCGGATGACATCGAGGCATACTTACAATTTTGAAAAGGGTTGCACAGCCTGCCAATAGCCAAAGCAACAATGGACAATCAGACTGGTACCCTACCTGACAGGGAAAGCAAAACTTGCCTACAGCAATATGGACACTGCACAGTCAGAAAACTATGACCTGGTGAAAAATGAAATCCTGAAAAGGTATGACCTCTTCAGAGAGACCTACAGACAGAGATTTTGATCTCTGAGGTACAACTCGGTTTACAATCCTCGAGAAGCCTTCACCCGACTCAGAAAACTCCTAAAAAATTGCTCCAACCAGAGAGGAAAACAGTACCACAGATCATCGACACATTTGCCTAGGAACAATTCATCAACATCTTGCCTACAGATGTGCAGCTTTGTGTAAAGGAACACTGACCGGAGAGTGGGGAAAAGGCTGTTTCTTTGGCTGAGGACTACCAAATGGCCAGACAGACATACAGCACTGACATAACAGCCACGCACTAGTAAGACACTCTTTTTCCCATTTAAACTCCAGGCCTGATAAGAACTCTGGTGGGGGTAACAAATCTGTGCCCAAAGATGTTATTTGCTATAATTGTAATAAGCCAGGCCATATTGCAAGAAACTATCATAAGGATAGTGGCACTGGAGCAGATTTGTCCTTGGCAAATTGGGGCAAGTACTTAACAGATGTGAAGGTGGGGGATAAGACTGTAAAGGGACTTATTGATTCGGGAAGCAGAAAGACCCTAGTGCATGTTGAAGTGCTGGGAAAATACTGTACAAAGGACCAGGTACTGGTGTCATCTGCATCCACAGGGACACTCAATACTGTCCCACCACTCAAGTGACTCTGACTATAAGGGTGTGTTACACCAAATGAAAGTGGGGTAGTACCTAAGTTACCTGTACCTGTGATTATGGAAATGACTTTCCAGGATTTACTGAGTCAATCAAGGAGGGAGTAAATCCTGATGTTTTAGCAGCTGTGGTGACAGGAGCTCGGCAAAGAAAATCTCAGATGGTGGGGACACTTTTTCTTTCAGTGATTTTGGTTTTGATTTGTTTGAGCCAGCTCCAAGATTTGGAAATCAAGGAAAGAAAGACGATGCCTGAAGAAACTATGGCAACAAATGACTGATAGACATAAAGGGTTAAAATATGAAAATGCTGAAACTAAACTGATAACCGATTGTGATTTTCTTTCAGAACAAGCTAACAATGTTTCTCTCCAGGGTTATTTCAAGCAGCTGGGGGTGAAACCAAAACAGGATGGACCAATGTTTAAAAAATGTAATGGGTTACTGTACAGAGTTTGGGTTAAACCTCAGACACAGGAACAGACAGAACAATTGGTTATACCACAGAAATATAGAACAGAGTTGTTGCAAATGGCACATGATAGTCCTATGGCTGGTCACTCAGGGAGGATCGCACCTTGTCAGATTGCTGTATAGATTTTACTGGCCTGGAATTCATGAAGATGTTGCTACCTATTGGAATTCCTGTGCTGCATGTCAGAAAATAGCCCCAGTCACTAGAAAAGACAAGGTGCCCCTGATGCCCCTACCCTTGATAGATGTGCCTTTTGAGAGAATTGCAATGAATGTGGTTGGTCCTTTAGACAAAAGTAAAAAGAAAAATAGATTTATCCTGGTAGTATGTGACTATGCTACTCGATACCCAGAAGCAGTTCCAATGCATACTGTTGCAGCTTAAAAAGTTGCAGCAGAGCTTGCAAACATTTTCAGCAGAGTGGGCATACCTAAAGAAAGTATTACTGATCAGGGTAGTAATTTTGGTGCTGCATTACTTAAGGAGCTGTACAGACTACTAGGTATCACTGCCACAGAACCTCCCCTATCACCCTCAGATAGACGGGTCTTGTTGAGCATTTTAACCAAACTCTAAAACTCATGTTAAAAGTTTGTGAAAGGAGAAGGAAAGATTGGGACCAATACTTGCCTTACCTACATTTTGCTTACAGAGAAGTGTCACAGGCATCAACAGGGTATTCACCATTTCAAATGCTGTATGGTAGGCAGCCAAGAGGGCCACTGGATGTGGTAAAAGAAACGTGGGAAGATAACCCCACTCAGAAACTGTCTATAATGTTGTATATATGTATACCCTAAGAAAGAAGCTGGCAAAATAAGTTGAAATTGCCCATAGTAATCAGGAAGAGGCTCCAAACCAGCAGAAGGTATATTATGACCATGGGGTAAAAGAAAACATTTTTGAGCCAGGTGAAAAGGTTTTGCTATTGTTACCCACAACAGAAAAACTATTAATGAAGTGGCAAGGGCCTTATAGAGTGCTTAGACATATTGGCACCATTAACTACGAGACTGAGACCCCTGACAGGAAAAATCCTACTAAGATATACCATCCTAACCTCCTCAAGAAATGGGTTGAAAATTGCCAAAAGTTGCTTTGCTAGTTTTACCTGAAACCGATAAGGAAGATATTGATGCAGCTTATGATAGACGGAACAAACTGTAACTGCTGATGCTGTAAAGATAAATGTTTCCTTAACCACAGAACAAACTGCAGACATTCATAACATGCTAAAGACATTTAACAGTACTTGTACCACAGTACCAGGGCTGAGCAAAGGGTTAGAGCACATAATAATGCCAAGGAATGCTTGTCCTATTAGGCAGAGACATACAGGTTGCCAGAGCGGTTAAGAGCTGACATGGTTGAAATACAAAAATGAAAGAATTGGGTATCATAGAGCAGTTGAGAAGTGCTTGGTCATCTCCAATGGTAATTATAAACAAAAAGAAGGGGTGTTAGAATCTGCCTTTATTTCGGAAACTTAATCAAGTGTCAGCATTTGACAGTTATCCCATGCCCAGAATAGATGATTTGGTGGACAAACTGGGAGTGCAAAGTATATCAGTACCTTCGATCTCACCAAGGGTTGCTGGCAAATACATTTAGCTAAAGAATCCAGAGACAAAACTGCATTTGCCACCCTATAGGATTCTATCAGTTCACCACCATGCCATTTGGATTACATGGTACACAGCTACATTCAACGGTACATGGATGTCATTTTATCCCCTCACACTGGTTATTGTGCTGTGTACCTGGATGCTGTCGTGGTGTACAGTCCAAACTGGAAAAGCCACCTGGAACACCTATGAGCAGTTTTCCAAGCTATCAAAAATGCAGATCTGACTAATAATCCTACCCAATGTGCATTGTGCAGGCAGGAAATCAGATATTTGGGCTACATGTTGGGAAATGAAGAAGTTAAGCCAGAAATTTCTAAAATAGAAGCTGTAGCTAACAGCCCTGTCCCTAAAACAGAGAAACATGTCAGATAATTTTTAAGGCTGGCTGGTTATTATCGGAGATTTGTTCCCAACTTTGTAGAGCTAGCTATTCCCTCACTGAGCTCATGAAAAACAGTACCTAAATAATGTGAAATGGACCCCAGAGGTGATGATGCTTTTCAAGCCATTAAGGCTGCATTATGTTCAGCCCTGTTTTAAGAAGTCCAGATTTTAAGATACCATTTTTGTTACAAACAGATGCATCAGAGGTAGTCCTTGGTGCAATCCTGAGTCAAACTATAGATGGGAAAGAACATCCTATTCTGTACATAAGTAGGAAATTGCATGACAGAGAAAAGGTACTCCACCGTAGAAAAGGAATGTTTAGCAGCAAAGTGGGCCATGGAGTCCCTTAAGTTTTATTTACTAGGAACTGACTTTGTACTTATAACAGATCACAGTCCTCTCTGTTGGCTTAACCAAATGAAAGATAAAAACTCCAGAATCACAAGGTAGTACCTGGCACTACAGCCATTTAAATTCATGGTGATATACAAATCTGGTGAAAAGAATAGCAATGCTGATTTTCTGTCAAGATATGGATCAGGAATTGAGGGTTCTGAAGGGTGAAAAACAAATGTATGTGTTTGAACTTTACTATTTGCTGTACTGTTATAGAAAAAAATGGATAATGCACACGTGCTTAATTTCTGAAAGCAGCACATAGTAGAGAATTAATAAAAAGTTTTGGAAGCGTGTTTGATGAAACAGGTTCCCTCTTAAGGAGGTGGGTGTATTTAACAGGGCAAAATATGACCCTGCCCAGCTGTTATGTAGAAAGTGTTTAAATACAAGGATCTGTTCTTTTCTATTCCTTTTCTGTCTCTTCTCTGTCTGGTTGCGCAACCACATTTTCCTGTGAGACCTCGGACTTGATCACCCCGACAGTCTCGTAAGTCTTTGCCTCTCACTGTCCTCCCTTGCTGTCTGTATTTTTCTTCCCTTGCATATCTGCTGATACAAAATATATAGCAAATCATTGTATGGAAATGTAACTGATATTGGGATCCCTTTGTTTAGAAAATATATATTGTTACTGTTGAAATGTATATAATTATAGTTTGAGATGATTACAAAAAACTATTGGAACATCAAGAGGTTATTTGAGTGCAAGTTTTATGCCTTTTGCAGAAGAGCTGTGAAAAAGGGACCTCATTTTTGGGACATTATGTTCTAGCTGCACATGCCTGATACTTACAAGAACAGGATGCTTGTTAAGAGTTGGAGTTGGAAGGACTTATAAAAGAGCTAAGCTGCAATTGCTTGAAGAAAAGGAAAAAGGACACAGAGATTGAAGGAAAACTCTGATGGATGTTCTCTGTTTTATTTTACCTTTGTAAATAGTTATACTGAACAAGTTTATTTTTTTTGTTACTGCTTGTGTAAATAAATATGTTTGGTGAATTCTACAACTGCTCCTGGGTTTTCTATGCTTCCTGACCTGTGCCTCGATGACACTCCTATAAAGATGTTGAAGAGGATAGGTCCCAGTACTGACCCTGCAGGACACCACTGGTTACTACCATCCCTCGACAGAGATCGATTTACTAGCACCTCTGTGTCCTATTGTTTAGCCAGTTGCAGATCCAGTTAACTACCTTTTGTTTGACTCCTGTATGTTCTAGCTTGTTTGTTAGCTTCTGAGAGGGATGGTGTCGAAGGCCTCATTGGAATCCAGGTATACAATGTCCACTGCCCTTCCCTGATCCATTATTCTGGTGACCAAGTCAAAGAAGTCGATCATGTTGGTTTAACAAGATCATCCTGCTGTGAACCCATGTTGCCTTGGGTCCATTTTTCCGATATCTTTCAGGTATGCCACTATCCTCTCCTTTAGTAATGACTCCATAATTTTCCCCATGACTGTGGTCAAACTGACAGGGTGGTAATTTTCTGCCTCTTTTTTGCTCCCACTTTTGTGCAAGGGCACCACTGTTGCCCTTTTCCAATCTTGAAGTATTTCCCTGCTGTCTAGTGACTTGTTGAAGAGCTCAGCCAGTGGAGTGGCTAGTTCCTCTCAAAGTTCTTTTAAAGCCCTAGGGTGTATGCCATCAGGTCCCATGCCCTTGTCCATCTTGAGTCTACTCAGCTCTTCTAGGACCCTTTCCTTTGTGAAGGGGCTAGTGTCTACTCTCTGACCATCATGCTCTGTCTGACCTAGCGTGGTACCTTTGCCACTGTCTTCTATAGTGAAGACACAGCAAAAGAACTTGTTTAGGCCTTCGGTCTTTTCCTCATCTCTCACTGCCATCTTGCCTTCTTTGGTTGCTATTCGGACTATTCCTCCCTTAGTTTTTCTTTTCCCCATTATGTATCTGTAGAAGGTTTTGTCTCCCTTCTTAACACCCTGTGCTATTTTCTCTTCAGTCTGCACTTTTGCCCTTCTGACTACCTTTCCTGCCTCTTTCAGTTTTTTCCTGTATTTTTATCTGTCTGCTTCTTCCTTTGTTCATTTAAATTGTGCAAAGCCCTTGTTTCTCTTTGATTTTGGTCGCTACTTCATTTGAGAACTAGAGAGGTCTCTTCCTTCTCTCTGGACTTGCTGGTCAGCTTCACGCATTTAGTTGTTACTGTGTGCAGAGCAGTCTTTAGGGTATTCCAGCAGTCCTCTACATCCCCCTAGTGTCTGCCTTCCATTATGGATGTGAACATAGTTTTCATTTTGGTGAAGTTAGCTTTTCTGAAATCTGTTACCTTGATTTTAGGGTGACTAGTGTCTTTCTCCTGGTTTACAGTTAACCAGATTGACTTGTGGTCACTGGTCCCCAGATTGGCACCTTCTTGAGCTTTTGAGACCCTAGAGCTGTTTGTGAGCACTAGGTCCAATATTGCTCTGTCTCTGGTGGGTGAGTTCACCAGTTGATGCAGAGCCGCTTCCCTCAGTGCAAAGAGGAAATCTTTGCTCCTATCTGAGGACACTGAGTATGATGACCAATCCACATCCAGTAGATTGAAGTCCCCTACTAGCAGTAATCATGATGGTTTCTAAGAGCTCTTTGTCCACGTCAGCTTCCTGGGATGGGGATCTATAGATGACTCCCATCCGGATGGGAGTTTTGCCTCCAGCTCTAAGTGTAACCAAAAGGGCTTCTGCTGTACAGTCAGTGTCCTGGATTTCTATTGCACAGATAATCTTCTTTTACATACAATGTCACTCCCCCTCCCTTTTTCCCCACCCGGTGTCTTCCGAACAGCATGTAACCCAGTATGGTGACATCCTAGGTGTGGTTCCTGGTAAACCAGGTCTCAGTAACTACAACCCAGTCCAGTTTTGCTTCTGCTATCATGGCTGTGAGATCTAATATTTTGTTTGGCAGACTGTGAGCATTTATGCACAATGCCTTCCATTCTTGTCTTTGTCGGCCTGCTGTGTGACTAACCCTTTTGGACTGTGAATCCGCATAGTGATGTCTGGTCTGGGTATTATTGCTATGTACTTGTGGTGGACTAGCTGGTGATGGGGAAGGGGCAACTGGCTGCCCTTTTGATTCTAGGAATGCCTGTGCCAACCCTCCCCCATCCACTAGTTTAACTGACCTATATTTACATCAAACTTTTGGCCTAGTGCTCGGGTTCCCTCCTTTGTGAGGTGAAGTGCATCAACCCAAAGAACTCCCACTCCCAGAAGTCATGCCAATTTATGATAAAGCAGTGACCTTTTTCCTGCACCAGCTCCTTAGCCAGGTATTAAGCTCTGAGAGGTCCCCTTCTCTGATTTTCTGCCTGCTGTCTCCTTTCTTCCAGACTGGCAGAATTTCAGAGAAGGTAATATCGGACGAAAGTGAAGCAATCTTGTCACCTAGTCTGGTGAAGTTTTGTTTTGTTTTCTCCACTGATTTACTGGCTAGGTAATTTGTTCCTATGTGGAGAATAACCAGTGTGTCACATTGCATGCCTCTAACAATCTCATCTATGTGATTGGTGTCCCTACATGCTGACGTGCTAGGGGAGGCACCTAACAGAAATAGAGGCATGGTTCTGTTGGAGGTGAGTCCCTACACATCTAATCACTGAGTCTCCGAGTATTAGTACATGTTTCCTATTGTTCTTTTTGTTGAGTTTAGTAGTTGAGTGCACCTTCGTCTGCTGCTCTGGGTGCATGGAGCCTTTGATGCTTGTTACGCTAGTTGTTTTGGAAGATAGTGCAGCATACCGATTTGACATTTGAATTGGTTTGATGCCTTCTGCCAATGGGTCGTTTCTGACAGTTTTATGATTCCTAACCTGCTGCCAGCCCCCCTGGTCTGTTTAACCTTTGGGGTAGGTGTGCAAGCAAAGTGCGTCTTGAAGGTAAAGGTATCACAGTGTTACCCAGTGGGGCTGATTTAGTTTGGCACAGAGGTATTTTATCTCAGCCTATGCTGCCTGCAGCTGGGATCTGAGGTCCCTAATTGTGGAGCATGTTGGACAGTGCCCCACTCTGTAGATGAAGGTTTTGGTAAAAGTGTGCCACAGTTGTCGGTTTATAAAGTCCATAGCAACTTAATTTCTCTGGAACTAATTATTATGTAACGGTTACTAAATGCAACATTGTTCAGAGTAGCTTGCTTCCTGGACTGGATGACACTTCAATGATATGGAAAGTTTCTCTCTGAAGGGCACTGTAGAAGCAGTTGCCCTACAATTTATTGGCATACTATGGATTGCTTGCTGGGCATCAAGAACATCATTCCTTACTTTATAAAAAAACAACTGGCCTACTGTGAGTGACACATTTAAACTGAATGTGGGAAATTTGTTCACAGTTTACTAGCTAGTGATATTCAAAATAGGTTATATGAGTTATTTATACCACAAGAAGCAAACATTTGATGTCATTTGGTGATAGTTTTTTGGACATTTTAAGTTGACCACTTCTGGGCCAAAAACAATCCATTTCTCTGTAACTATTTTTAGTAGTACTGCTGTATATACATATTTTTGTTACTGCTGAACTAACTGAAAATATGTACTGTATTGCTTGTATTATTATTTTTACATTTGTTATACATGTAGTAAAACTTGACATGTTTTATCTATACAATCTTGCATTGGGTTGCTCCTGTGAAAAGGCATTTTCCCAGAGTGCCTACCTTGATACCAAATAGCATCAATCAATCAATCCACTACAAAAAGCATTAAATGTACCTCGTCCATATATTAGCCCATTGTTTCTGCTTAGGCTATCATCATCTATCACCTAACTGTATATTACAATAGAGGGCTGTGTTGATGTGTGCTAACTAGTACAATAGTATTTTCACACTTGGTGTCAGACTTAGTGCTATTATTCTTCTGCAGTGTATCAGTGCTCCAGACCATCACATCACATGATACCAGTGATCCTTCCATGTCATTGATGCCAGGATTGGTACTAGTCATTGTACCATCTGGGTAGCCATGCTCCAACTGTTATGGATCACGTGATTCTTTTCATTGATTCCCTGGAGGTACTCCCTTCTCCGCATGTATCACCCCCTCCCCCAGTTGCAATCATTCTTGTGAGGTGTTGGACTGGAGTTCTGCATCTTTATTTCCTGAAACATTTGGCAAAGCTGAATCTTATACTTCTTAATAAAACATTGGGCTCCACTAGGACCATCCACAACATAATTGACCTATTGCTTCTAAAACTGGACCTTTTGTACATATTTGTGTTCCTTTTGCTCTTTTACCCCTCAAACTGTACTTTACTCATACATGTATGTTCCTGAGCTTCTGGTACCTGTGACTTCACTTTTGTCTTCACTGGCTAGGACTCTCATGGTGTCTTATCTCATGCTGTATTTTATTCATCTTTCTATGAATTTCCAATATTTTTCATTGCATTTCTATCATTTCTTAAAACTCATAGTGGTATTTTTGCATGTCTCACTAGATCTCAGTTTATTTTACTTACTATTTATGCTAACACAAAGCAGTCAGAGCCTTAGCAAACCTAAGCCCCCCACCCAATGTCTCCACAGAAAGCATCACTTGTTACCCAAGAAACACTGACAGATCTTGAGCCCCAGGGAATGCCACCTCCTCAGTAAGGTGAGAAGCCTCTTCTAAGCCACTTACTTGGCTTGAATCTAATGAGGCAAATCAGTCAAGGCATCCTAACTGGGTGGAGGAATTAAGTGGCATCATCCTCCCACGTTGCTCCCTCATTTCACTATTTTTTAAGATCACTCCTGAATGCACTGAGATGTTGGGGCCATCATATCAGACATGACATGCACACCTCTGCAGTGACTTCCCTTCCTTCACAGGGGCACAATCATCACCAATCAGCCACCAGGAGACAGCCAAATAAGAAGGCTTTGCAACTTACCCTCTGTGGATGAGGAAAGCATCTATTAAGATGTTATTATCTGACAGACAGAGATATGTCACAAGCTCTGGGAATGAACCCAGGTTGCAAGCATACTAAGTAGCACCCCTGCCACTCATGCCAAGAGGTGAACCCTTGATCTATTCTTTGAATGCTTGACTCCTTTTAGTTCTTGCAGTGCACCTCCAGTTTCATTCTGGACCTCTTGCTTTTTTGTGCTGGACCTCATCTGAGAAGTGCTAGGCTAAGGCTGCTATATCAGGTTCTTCTTCCAATATACAGTAGGTACAGTATAAACTCCCTAAATTTATACCAGCTTATTAATGCTTTGTTGGGTCACATCCATGTTAGCTATTTCTTGACATGAACATACTTTTTTTTTGTTCTATGAGGAGTGCCTTAAGGATCTACATATGTACAGCTTGAAAGGGGAGGGATATTATAGAGACTTTTAAATACCTCACAGGAAAAGGTACAAGAAGGAAATATTTTGCAGAAAAAAAGGTACCCAAGGACAAGAGGGCATGATAAGAAGCTGGAGGGGGTAGATTCAGGAGAAGCTGCGACACTGGACTTAGGATTTGCAAGAAAGCGAGTTGTGCTCACAACAGAGGGAGGTGAACCTTACAATTTACAATTGTCTTTGGTTTGAAGCAGATTTCTTAGGAAAGTTAATATTCTTCAGGTGGAGGATACTTCTAACTAAAGGGTGAAATAAGGAACTTAGAATCATCAGAAAAGGCAGTCTTTCAATCAACAGAGGGAGGTGGACCTTGCTTTACTTTTGTTACAGTTGTTAAGATTTTTCAGTGCAGGAAGAGTTTAAACCCACAGGGACTGAATACTGTTTAATGTGTCTGTCCTTGTGCACAGCTGACTTGACTGGAGTTAGTGATTGACTGTTTGCATTGCAAAATTTGTAATACTGTGAGTTATTCACTGGGCCAAGAATTTGTCATAAGTCCTGAATTGAGAGCAGGTTACAGGCTGTGTATTTGACCCAGACAGTGCCCAGGGGGTGGAAACTGTTTTTTCTTTTGTTTATCTCTGTGTGCCTTAAAAGGCCAGGCCAGACTGTGTCAGGAAGTGCTTACATCACAGCTACTTATCGGCCAATAGCTTTGGAAGAGACTTATAGACCTGATAACAGTACTAATTTTAGCAGGCTCATCAGATAACCTAATATTCTTCAGGTGAAGCTACCTCTGGCTGGAAGCTGCAACACTGGACTTAGGATTTGCAAGAAAGGGAGTTGTGCTCACAACAGAGGGAGATGAACCTTACAATTTACAGTTGTCTTCAGTTTGAAGCAGATTCCTTAGAAAAGTTAATATTCTTCAGGTGGAGGATACTTCTAACTGAAGGGTGAAATAAGGAACTTAGAATTATCAGAAAAGGCAGTCTTTCAATCAACAGAGGGAGGTGGACCTTGCTTTACTTTTGTTACAATTGTTAAGATTTTCAGTGCAGGAAGGGTTTAAACCGACAGGGACTGAATACTGTTTACTGTGTCTGTCCTTGCACAGCTGGCGTGTTTTGGGGCTGACTGCTTTCAGAGCACAAGTCATAGGCTGTTTTGGGGCTGGGAGGTTTACCTGTGTCTGACTTGGATGTTTGGATTTTTCTCTGTTTGATTAGCAGGGTATTTTCTCTGTCAACTTGTCGTGTAGGGCATCTTGCCGATAGGAAGGCACTCATCGCAGCGGCAGGTCAGAGCTTTAAGCTTATTGTTTCGTGAGGGCACAGTTTAGGCCCAAACCCTTCCCACCCCTCACCCACCCACCCCTGGAAATAGTTCTTTTACACTGGGATTCTGACATCATTTCCTCTAGAGGGCAAGGTGCATATCACTGTCATATCCTTTCTAGCACACTGCACTGACAATATAAGCATACACATTATGTAATAAATATATTTCTATGTAACAAACCAATCACACACACACACACACACACAAAAATAAACTAAACAAGGTAGACAGACATGTGGGGAGTAGTGCAATGTAATGGCTGTGGGGCAGCAGTCTTCCTGGAGTCTTTCTGGAGGCCGAAATGCTGCCCTGTTTGCAGACAACTCTCTGCCCTGAGGGAGGAAGATGCCCGTCTTCATGCCGCACTGGACAGTAGTAAGGGAACCTCCCCCATCCAGGGAGCACCAGAGCCACCGCCACTACCTCAGAGGTTGTGAAGAAAGCACAGCAGTTGGACCACAGTGGGCTCAGGGAGGGTAAGGGTGGTGGAACAGAGGCACACTCAGTCAGTTGTTCCACTCCACAGTCCATACACCATTCTGGGAGAGCATAGTTCCCCTATAGATGCACCCACAGAGGAGACTAATGAGGTTGCAGACAACAGTCACAAGAGAGGCTCTCAGGAAGGAGGCAGAGGGCACCACAGGGAAAGGAAGCAGCTCCTGGTGGGGGACTCAATTATTAAGGGGATAGAACTGGGGGGAGCAGGAAAAACTGAAGTAAGGTGCCTGCCTGGTGCCATGGCTTGGAGGGACAGGAAGCGCATCCTTAGGATCATGAGAACAGTTGCACGGGAGTCTGAGCTGGATGTCATTGTCCACCTAGGGACAAATGGCTTGGCTCATCATGAGATTAGAGCAGTGCAGAAGGACTTTGTAGAGTTGGGGAAGGGCCTAAGACAAGTAGCACACACAGTATCTTTCTCAGAGGTGCTGCCTGTCAGTGGCATGGGTGAGGTGAGGGTACTTTGCACCATGCAGTTTAATGAATGGTTGAAAAAATGGTGTGGAACACAGGCGTTTGGCTTCACTGGGGAGTGGGGTTCCACCTGGAGGGACACCAGCCTATACTGGCAGGATGGTCTCCATCTGTCCAGGAAGGGAACAAGTCTTTTGGGCAATTGGTTTAAATGCTTCATTGGCAAGTTTTTAAACTAGTCAAGTGGGAAGGCACTGATAAGCAACATGAACATCCCAACCTCCTCCTACAAAACAGGTCACTAAATGAGAAAAAGACCAAGGTAGAAAGGTCAGTGGGGGATGCTGCTACAAAAGGTAAAGCCATCAAAAAATGGAGAGCAATAAGTACCAATGCCCGTAGTCTGGGTAACAAGCTTCCTGAATTAGTGGCCTTGATGGAGGAGGAACATCTGGATATCGTGGCAGTCACAGAAACACGGTACACACAGAACCATGACTAGGACGTAAACATACCAGGATACACTATCTACAGGAGGGACAGGGAGGGTAAAAGAGGAGGAGGAGTAGCTCTCTACATAAGGGAAGGAATCAAAGCAACAGAACAAAAGGGTAAACAGAGAGAGAAGAAGCACTGTGGGTCAATTTGGAGGCAGGCAATGGCACCACAATCCGCACAGGGGTTGTATACAGACCCTCCTCTCAGGGGGAGGAAATGGACCAGGAAATGATAGAAAGTATACTTAGAATGGCAGAAAAAGGGAAGCTATTGCTGAAGGATGATCTGAATATGCCAGATGTTAACTGGACTGCAGTTGCAGCAGCCACTTCTAAGAGTAGGGTTATTCTAGATGCCCTACAGGGGGCATGCCTTAGACAACTAATATTGGAACCCACTTGAGAGGGAGCAATCTTAGACCTGGTTCTCTTAAATGGAGATGGAGAGAGAAAAACAGATGTAGAAGTGGGTAGCCATCTGGGAACTAGCGACTATCGAACAGTATGGTTCACAATAAACACAGCAATAGAGTCAAGCCATACAAAGGCAAAAGTACTGGACTTCAGGAGGGTTGACTTTACCAGAATGGGTGAGTGCCTAAGGAATGCACTAGCAAATGGGCGGGAAGAAGGGGTGGAAGAACAATGGGGAATAATAAAAACTGCCATCACAGAGGTATCAAGCCATTGTGTGAAGCAAATAAACAAAACAAAATGATGTAAGAAACCACTATGGTTCTCAAAGGAGGTGGCAGTGAAGGTTCAAGAGAAAAAGAAAACATTCAGAAAGTACAAGGAATTACAGAAGGAGCAGGACAGAGAAGTGTATCAGTTAAAGCAAAAGGAAGCTGGGAAGGCAGTCAGAACAGCAAAGGCCTGAACCAAGGAAAAGATAGCCAACTCAGTTAAGAAGGGGATAAAACCTTTTAGGTACATCAGGGAGCGAAGGAAGACCAAGGAGAGATAGTGAGGCTTAATAAAGGGAGGGGTGGGCAGAGGGTGACGGTGAAAAGGCAGAGATACTAAACAAATATTTTTGCTCAGTATTTACAAATGAAGAGAGGAGGTACCTAAAAACAAACAATAGAAACACTCTGGATACAGAAGTTGATAGCAGCCCATTTACAGAAAGAAAGGGTTCTGAAAGAACTCTTAAAACTAAAGGTGGACAAAGCAGTGGGGCCTGATGGGATTCATCCCAGAATTCTAAAGAACTAAGGGTAGAACTAGTGACACCACTGACTACCCTCTTTAACAAATCATGGGAGGATGGGGTGGTACCTTAGGACTGGAGGAGGCAGATGTGATTCCCTTCACAAAAGTGGGAGCAGGGCAGAAGCAGGAAACTACAGACCTGTTAGTTTAACCTCAGTGATAGGAAAATGATGGAATCACTTCTAAAGGAAAGAACTGTTGTACCTAAAGGCCAGAGGGGCACAGGACCCAAGGCACATGGATTCACAGCGGAAGGTCATGTCAGACAAATCTAATAGATTTCTTTGACTGAGTGACCAAAGTAGTAGATCAGAGAGGGGCTGTGAACATGGCCTACCTAGACTTTAGCAAGGCATTTGACTCAGTCCCACACAAAAGATTAATATACAAGTTAGTCAGCCTGGGAGTGGGTCCCAAGATGATAGCCTGGGTAAAGAATTGGCTGGAGAATAGGACACAGAGGGTAATAGTAAATGGAGTCCACTCTGAAGAAAGGGGGGTTACTAGTGAGGTACCGCAGGGTTCAGTATTAGGACCGGTCCTCTTCAATGTCTTTATAAGCGACATTGCAGAGGGACTGGAGGGAAAAGTATGTCTCTTTGCAGATGACACAAAGATCTGTAACAGAGTTGATGCACAAGGTGGGGGTGGAAAGGATGAGAAGGGACTTGGCTAGGTTAGAGGAATGGTCAAATGTATGGCAGCTTAGATTCAATGCTAAGAAGTGCAAGGTAATGCACCTGGGAAACAAAAATCCAGGAAAGAGTACACAATGGGTGAGATACTAACAACAACAATTGGAAAGGAACTGGGGTAGTCATATCAGTGACTTAAAGGTGGGCAAGCACTGTGAGACGGCAGTAAGGAGGGCTGAGGATACTGGGATGCATAGGGTGAGGCATCACCAGTTAGAAAACAGAAGTTGTTATCCTCTGTACAGACAGCTGGTGAGACACCATCTGGAGTACTGTGTGCAGTTCTGGAGACCCAATCTCCGCAAGGACATAGACAAAATGGAAGCTGTCCAGAGGAGGGCAACTAAAATGGTGCAGGGTTTGCACCGGAAGACATATGAAGAGAGACTAAAGAGTTTAATATGTATAGCCTCAAGGAAAGGAGGGAGAGAGGGACATGATAGAAACTTTCAAGGGAATAAACAAAGTCCAAGAAGGCAGCATATTTCAAAAAAAGAGGTGTGCAAGAACAAGGGGGCACAATTTGAAGATTGAAGGGGGTGGCTCAGAGGTAATGTAAGGAAGTATTTTTTCACAGAGAGGGTTGTGGATGCATGGAACGGCCTTCCGGAGGAGGTTGTGAGTCAAAAACAGTGGTTGAATTCAAGCATGCATGGGACAGTCATAAGGCAATTCTAGGGGTGGGGTAGAAAGAAGTAGGCTGCTGGTTAACTAGGATCTGCAGCTTATCCATTAGGTAGGGAAATGGGCAGACTGGTGGGCCAAGCAGTCCTTATCTGCTATCAAATTCTATGTTTCTACGTAGATGTGAAGTACTTCTTCAGAGAAAGCATGGTGGATTCTTGGAACAGCCTTCCAGTGGAGTTGGTGGGGATGGAAACAGTGATGGAGTTCAAGAATGCATGCGACAGACATAAAGGAACCTTAGGTAAAGGAAAGGGGTGCAGGCAAGTGGGCAGAAGATCAAGTAGGATGTGCTGTGATACTGTAGGCAAGGAAAATGGGCTGCCTAGGTGGGCCAAGTGGTCCTTATCTGCTGGCAAATTCTATGCTTCTGGTTCTAGGCTACTTCTTGACTTATTGTGTCTTTTCTACTAAAAGATAACTTGGGTCTGTATTATCTCCTCATAACTGTACTAGCTTTTTCATGAACTCCACACTGGCAAAAACCTCATCCTTGACCTCATGAAGTATGCATACATCCATTCCTCTGGCTGCCTCAGTCTGTTCTGTACTGTGCATGGTGCCCCAGTGCAACTGCTTTAAGCTGTTATGGTCTTTTTTCTGCTTTATGCTTTGTTCTACCCTGTGACACAACTTCTTTTTTCTGCCTTGGCTATCCGTCTGGTGATAGCCTACCTATATGTCCATTTAATAGAGCTTCTTTTGTTATTATTTCTAGATTTATCTAAAGGCTGTCTTTGTTTATATGGTGTTTATGTCCCCTGGCACTACCAGCAATACCTCCTTACATCACGGACAATTGCGATCTGCCCAACCACAGAACCTTGTCCAAATGCACTCTCTCTCTCTCTAGAACCCACTGTTGGACAATCCTCATGCCCCCCCCCGCTTGCCCCCTTGGGTAGGGTCCCAGTAATTACCCCGGAGGTGGGGGACTCTACCCATTCCAGCACTATGGCAGAGAGGAGCTAGGAAGCTATCCAACCCATGAGTGGTTGCCAGAAGAAAGTCCAGAAGACACAAAGAGCTGGCGGAACAAGTTTTGGAAAAGGACCACAGGTTTCAGTGCAGTATGAGGTACAGGCATTCAGGAGGGAGTAGTGTGCAGACATGAAAGTTCCCCTGTTTAAAGTGCTGCTATATACTTCTGGTTGAGAGGTTTACATGAGTGGGAAGAAACTAAAGAAAATGCTGCTAGTTGGATATGGTGGAAGTTCAGCCCACCAACCCGTGGGCTGGAACTTCACCGCACTAACCAGCAGCACAATTTTTGGTTTCTTCAAACTCATGTAAATGCACAACCAGAAGCATATAAGCACTGGTAAGCTTGGCACTTTCACGTCTGCACACTACTCCCTCCTGAATGTGCCTGGAGCTCATATTGCACTGACACCTGTTGTCCTTCAGGTGGCAGTGTTGTAGTGGGCAGGCCCAATCCTCCCTTCCCAGAGAAGGAAAGCTCCCTATGGGATGCTCAGTTCTCCTTCCCATGCTGGCCCTCTGCTGATCAGAACTTATTCCCAAACCCAGGTCACCAACTTAGAGAGTGGTAGTGCTGTCACAATGCTGTCAGGCCAGCTCAAGACTCTTTTAAGTTCTGTTTTGCAACATTTTCTCAATTGTCTTGACTCTCTTTTCAAAATTCACTTATTTTCTTCTGTCTTTGATGAGACATCTGATTAATTTACTTGTAGGAGTCCTATAGATCATTTTTTGTATGCTGGCTTCTTGTCTTTCACTACAGTAGTCATGAGGTAACTGCTTGGAGCCTCCGAGGACAAGTTGTCCAGATCAGAATCTGTTGTTTTTCAACAATGGAAATAAACTGTACTTCTTTTGTTTGAACTATTTTTAGTACTTACAGCCACATGCTCTTATATCACCTCTTACATTAATTGTTGCATTGACTACAAACTGCAAGTACATTTTGATGAGGCAAGCGACATAAAGCTGCTTATGTCTAAAAATAACTTTCACTGAACAGCCATCAGAGCAGAACAATAAGTCTTCCAAAACTCAACCCTCTACACATGTAACATACATTTTTCCATCCCTATATATGTATGACAGGCATTCAAAGAATAATGTTAAATAATGTCTCTTGAAATTCTTAGCACTGTGATGGCTCTACCTGTCTTAATCTGATATGTTGTGTGCTATAGCATATTCTAGATATCATATAAGCCACATGTATTGGACTGTGCTGGGGTTGCAGTCTGCCCTTTTTCTGTCCAGGAGGAAAATTCCTCCATACTTTCCCCTGTCCAGGATGACATTTTCTCCATACTTTCCCTATCCAGGAGGAACTTTCCTCCATACTTTCCCTATCCAGTAGGAACTTTTGTTCATAGTTTCCCTATCCGGGAGGAATTTTCCTCTATACTTTCGCTATTCAGGAGGAACTTTCCTCCACACGTTCCCTGTCCAGGAGGAATTTTCCTCCACGCTTTTCCTATTCAATATAACATTTCCTCCATACTTTCCCCTATCCAGGAGGAATTTTTCTCCATAGTTTCCCTATCCAGGAGGAACTTTCCTCCATACTTTTCCCTGTCCAGCAGGAACATTCCTCCATACTTTTCCTTGCCAGGAGGAAAATTCCTCTATAATTTTCCCTATCTAGGAGGAATATTGCTCCACACTTTTCCCTGTCCAAGATGACATTTTCTCCATACTTTCTCTATCCAGGAAGACTTTTCCTGCATACTTTCCCTGTCCAGGAGGAACATTTCTCCATACTTTCCCTATCCAGGAGGAACATTCCTCCATATGCTTCCCTGTTGAGGATGAAATTTCCTCCATACTTTTCCCGATCCTTACTCTGATATTTTATGTGTCTGAAAGAAACTCAGTTTGTGAATAAAATGTACTACTACTACTGCTACTACTACTGCTACTATCCAGGAGGAACTTTCCTCCATACTTTTCATTTTACAAATCAAGTTGAACAAATGTGTCTGTGTCAGTGTTCATGGCAACATATCTGGTATGACACATTGACCTTACAATGCCAACAGAAATAATGAATTCTATTGCATCTCATTGTATATACTGATTGTACATAGCCCTGTAAATACTGCTTTGTATATAATTGCATTATTTGCTTTTTTCATTTTTCTTATTACTTATTCCTCTATTCTAAATAGTTTTTCTTGCAATTCTATTGTACAATCTCTATATTTTGTTTCAACGCTGTTATCACAATGCTGTATTTTGTCTTTTTGTACCCCCCCTTCCCCGGGTCACACCTGGAAACGAGCTTCTGCTGATGTTGCCTTTCCCGGTCAACGTCTTTTAAATAAATAAATAAATAAATATCCTAAGCCTGGGGTGAACCTTAATACCACAAAAGAAAGTGCTACCTGTATACAGCTGGGGGAGATTAGGGAATACCGATCCAGTGTTTTAACAACTGGTTGAAGATATGGTGCAGAGAGGAGGGGATTGAATACACTGGGGACTGGGGTCATACTGGGGGGGATAGAGGCCTATACAAAGAAGATGGCCTCCATCATTCCAGGAGGGGAACAGCAGTCCAGAGTGGAAGATTTAAATGCTACTTTGATTGGTATTTCAATGAGCCAAGGGAGGAGGCAGAAAAAAAACAAGGGTTGCAGTGAATGCCCCCCCAACAGAAAAGAGAGAAACAAAAAGGAAAAGCCCAGGGGAAATAAATTCTCCAGGGGTAGAGCAGTGTACGGAAAAGGAGGAGGAAGGGATAGGAGGATCAAGAATTGGTTCTAAGGGTGAAGGAAGAGTTAAGAAGGGTGGCCAGAGGGAAAATGAACAAGGGGATGACAGTAACAGTGACAATGGAAGGGTGAAGGAAGGAATAGGGAATGGGGGAAGGTAGGGGAAGGGAAAGACAAAAGGAGTGGAGTGCCATGTGTGCTAATGCAAGGAGCCTAGGATATAAAACTCTGACCTGGGTCATCATGGGTTACTAGAAACCACAGCTGGGATGTGGCCATTCTGGGATACAACATGTTCTGGAAGGATAGAACAGGGATGGGAGGGTGTCATTTTATATGTGAGGGAAAGCATAAAGGCCATGGAGACATAAGGTCACAATGGGGACATGGGAAGGGCTGGAGGTTTGATGGGTTGGCTTAGAAAAAGGGTCTGGGGTCTCTATCTATCCGGGAATGGTATATAGACCACCAACAAAGGGGAAGGAACCAGACAGGATTCTAGGGGAGACCATAGGCAAAATGGGAAGCAAAGGGGAGTTATTGATTATGGGCGATTTTAATTCACCTGATGTAGACTGAAGCATTCTTGCCACAGCTACAAGAAGAAGCAGGGCCATCCTTGACTCCCACAGACAGTACCCACTAGGGACCCAGGTAGTGCGGGACCTTAGTTCTAAGGAACAGGGACAATGCTGTAGAAGTCACCGTGAATGACCCCTGTGGTACAAGTGATCACCGTACAGTGTTGTTTTGCACACAGACTGGGCAGGAGAAAAACCACACTAGGACAAGGGTCTTGGACTTCAGGAGGTCAAATTTTAAAGAAATAGATGAATGTCTTAATAGATACCTTGAAGGGGATGTTGGCTGGAGAGTGTGGAGGAACAATAGAATCATAGAAACATAGAAACATAGACTGTGACGGCAGATAAGGACCATTTGGTCCACCTAGTCTGCCCATTTCCCTACCTACTAGATAAGCTGCAGATCCTAGTTAACCAACAGCCTATTTCTTCCTACCCGACACAAGAATTGCCTTATGTCTGTCCCATGTATTCTTGAATTCCCCCATTGTTTTTGACCCCATGGCCTCCTCAGGAAGGCCATTCCATGCATCCACCACCGTCCCTGTGAAAAAATACTTCCTCACATTGCCCCTGAGCCTTCCACCCTCTATCTTCAAATTGTGTCCCCTTGTCCTTGCACATCTCTTTTTCTGAAAGATGCTACCCTCTTGGACTTTGTTGATTTCCTTGAGGTACTTAAAAGTTTCTATCATGTCCCCCCTCTCCCTCCTTTCCTCAAGGGTATACATATTAAGCTCCTTTAGTCTCTCCTCATATGGCTTCTGTTGCAGACCCTGCACCATTTTAGTTGCACTTCTCTGGACTGCCTCCATCCTGTCTATGTCCTTGTGGAGATGGGTTCTCCATAATTGGATGCAGTACTCCAGATGTGGTCTCACCAACTGTCTGTACAGAGGGATAACAACTTCTTGTTTTCTGCTGGTGATGCCTCTCCCTATACATCCCAGTGTCCTCCCAGCCATCCCTACTGCCTTTTCACATTGCTTGCTAACCTTTAGGTCATCTGATATGATTACCACCATGTCCCTTTCCATTTTGTTGTTGTTACTACCTCCCCCATTGTGTGCTCTTTCCCTGGGTTTTGTTTCCCAGGTGCATTATTTGCACACTTTGCACTGAATCCAAGCTGCCATACTTCTGATCATTCCTCCAACCTTGCCAAGTCCCTTCTCATCCTTTCCACCCTCCCATTGTGTATCAACCCTGTTGCAGATATTTGTGTCATCTGCAAAGAGGCATAATAGAAAAGGATAAAAGAAAGGAATAACTAGAAAACAACAAGTTGTTTGAAGGAAATAAGTAAGAGTAAGAGGAAGAAGAGGCCTCTATGGTTCTCAAAGGAGATGACTAAGGTGGTAAGGGAGTAAAACAGCTTTTAAGAAACACAAACAGACCTAAATGGTGGGTGATAGGGAGGTATATCTGGATAAACAAAGAGAGGCAAGAAGGAAGGTAAGGGCAGCTAAGGCACAAATAGGGGAGAGGATAGCCAAGGAGGGAAAAAAGGGCTAAGACTTTCTGCAGGTATGTAAGTGAAAGAGTAAAATGAGAGGTGGGAGAGTGAGGATCGGTGGGGGACTATGCTGAGGAAGACAATAAAAGCTAAAATTTTGAAAGAGTACTTCTGCTCAGTCTTCACAGTGGAGGGCAAGGGATGAACCAAATTGTATCAGTGTATTCACAGTGGAGGGCAAGGGATGAACCAAATTGTATCAGTGTATTCACAGTGGAGGGCAGGGATGAACCAACTTGTTCAGCAGGCACTGGGGAAGGAGAAGTGGACAAAAGTCATTTTCAGAGGAGAGAGTCTAAAGGGATTGGAAGTCATAAAGATAAATAAGCCCATGGGACCAGATGGGATCCACCCAAGGGTACTTAAAGAACTGAGCATAGTGTTAGCCGCACCTCTGACAATACTATGCAACAACTCCTTGTAGGTGGGGGGTAGTTCCAGAGGACTGGATGAGGGCTGATGTGGTCCTCCTACACAACAGTGGAAGCAAGAAAGAGGCTAGTAGTTACAGGCCAGTCAGTCTCACATCAGTGGTGGGAAATTAATGGAGACCCTGCTGAAGGACAGACTGATGGAGTACCTGGAGGCAAATGGGCTGCAAGACTACTGGCAGCATGGTTTCATGGGGGAGATCATGTCAAACAAATCTCTAAGATTTCTTTGACTGGGTGACTAAGGAAGTGGACCACTGGAAAGCAGTGAATGTGACCTGTCTGGACTTCAGTAAGGCCTTTGAGACTGTGCCACATGGGAGGCTTATTAAGAAACTGAGCAACCTGGGGTTGGAGAGAAGGTGGCATACTGAATATCAAACTGGTTGAAGGATAGGAAACAGAGTAGTAGCAGTAAAAGTCTTTGTTTGTGGCACCCTTCACCGGAGGTTCAGGGCACCATTATAAAAATAACACGAAGTACATACGATGCATAAATAACTAGAGCTGGATTTTCAAAGCCCTTGAAAATCCCACAGATGTGGGAAAAACTGGGCAAAAATAGGTTGCCAATTGTGGAGCTGCAATTTTTCCAGCAGACTGTATTCTCAAAACTGGAGCCGGTCTATGACTGGCTCCATGATTTATAGTAGGTGTTTTTTTTTCCCTGTAGCTGCAGAAAAATGTTATAGCTGGTGGGATCAGGCATAACATCTCCCACAGCTGCAGGGGACTGAAAATACAAATCTCTGCAGCTGCAGAGATTTTGGTCCACAACTGGAGTTGCGGAGTGGGACTTAGTCCCAGTAAGTTTTGAAAATCCAGTCTCTGCACTCTACCCAATAAATAAATACAGCTAAAATAATCATACAATAAATATGTAAGGCAAATCAGATATAGCTGAACCCCAAATGCTTGCAAAAATAGAAAAGTTTTCAAACCCTGTTTAAAGGCCTCTACCAAGGAGGCCTCCCTCAGAGTCCTAGGCAATGAATTCCAAGGGACTGGGCCTGCCACCTCAAATGCTCAGTCCCCAGATGATTTTACTCTCACCCCTGGGACTACCAGGAGGCCTTCCTTGGTAGAGCAGAGCAGATGCCCAGGAACATGAGGGTGCAGGAGCTCTAACAGGTAGCATTGGCCCAGCCCATGTAGGGCATTGTAGGTCAACAGACACACTTTAAAAGAGATACACCACTTCATCAGCAGCCAATGCAGTTCATGCAGCACTGGTGACACATGACAGAAGCTAGAAAGGTCTCATTACTGGAGGTGGAGGTGCTGGACTCGGTGGAACTAAGATGGTGAGAGGCTAGCTCACTGCAACAAACTCCATCCTCTCACATTTGACATGAAATGCATGCCAAGCTTTGCCTATGAAAGAAGTAAGCATGTACATTTTTAAAATTGAAAGCACAGGGAAAGGTTGGACAAGAATGTTTCCCAGCCCAGCAAGTTGGTGTACAGGCCTGATGCTGGGAAAACAAAATGAGAAAAGAGCTACAAATATGAGTACCTCTAAACAGTTGACAAAACTGGTCAAACAACTAGAGACGCTAACCAGGCTGAGAACAAATATAGCAAGCAGAAAGAAACTTAATGAAATGGAGAAAAAGATGAAGATGCCACCAAAGAAGTATTCACAGGAGGCCCAAAATATGTTTAAAATGTTGGAAGAGACAAGAGTTATTGCCCAGAGGAACACCGACAAGCATTGCCTTGATTTTTTGGAAGAGGGAGGAAGTAAAGAGAAAGAAACCTGAAGCAAACAAATCACAGGACAGGACACAAGCAAAAATTTATGAGAAAGATAAAAAACAGAAAAACAATGACTCAAGAACAAATGAGGAAGAAGCAATGGAAAAAGTGTTACAGAGAGAGTGAATGAGACCCATGAAGGGAAAATGGAAATGATACCAAGTTGGACCACAGGAGCATGTACTACCAAGCAAAAACATGAAAGAGGCATGTCAACCTACTACTTCTCCTTAAGGCAGCATGGGTTCTGGCAAGGAAGGTCATGTCAGGCGAATCTAATAGATTTCTTTGACTGGGTGACAAAAGTAGTAGACCAGGAGGGGCTGTGGACATGGCCTACCTAGACTTTAGCAAGGCATTTGACACAGTCCCACACAAAAGATTAATAGTCAAATTAACCAGCCTGGAGTGGGTCCCAGGTGGTAGCCTAAATAAAACATTAGCTTGCACAACAGGACACAGAAGGTAATTGTAAATGGAGTCCACTCTGAAGAAAGAGGGGTTACTAGTGGGTACCGCGGGGTTCAATTGGGTCCAGTCCTTTTAATGTCTTCATCAGTGACATTGCAGAGGGACTGGAAGGAAAAGTATGCCTTTTGCAGATGACACAAGATCTGCAACAGGGTTGATACACAAGGAGGCGTGGAAAGGATGAAAAGGGACTTGGCAAGGTTGGAGGAATGGTCAAGTATGGCAGCTAAGATTCAATGCAAAGAGTGCAAAATAATGCACCTGGGAAACAAGAACTCAGGGGAAGAATACACAATGGGTGGGGAGGTAGTAACAACAACAAAAAAGGAAAGGGACCTGGGGGTAATCATATCAGATGACCTTAAGGTTCGCAATCAATGTGAGAAGGCAGTAGGGAGGGCTGGGGGTATACTGGGATGTATAGGGAGAGGCATCAGCAGCAGAAAACAGGAAGTTATTATCCCTCTGTACAGACAGTTGGTGAGACCCCATCTGGAGTACTGTGTCCAGTTCTGGAGACCTCATCTCCGCAAGGACATAGACAGGATAGAGGTAGTCCAGAGGAGAGCAACTAAAATGGTGCAGGGTCTGCAAGAGAAGCCGTATGAGGAGAGACTAAAGGAGCTTAATATGTATACCCTTGAGGAAAGAAGGGAGAGGGGGACATGATAGAAACTTTTAAGTACCTCAGTGGAATCAACAAAGTCCAAGAGGGTAGCATCTTTCAGAAAAAGAGACTTACAAGAACAAGGGGACACAATTTAAAGATAGAAGGAGGGCGGTTCAGGGGCAATGTGAGGAAGTATTATTTCACAGAGAGGGTAGTGGATGCATGGAACAGCCTTCCTGAGGAGGTTGTGGGGTCTAAAACTGTGGGAGATTTCAAGAATGCATGGGACAGACATAAGGCAATTCTTGTGGGGGATAGGAAGAAATAGGCTATTGGTTAACTAGGATCTGCGGCCTATCCTGTAGGTAGGGAAATGGGCAGACTAGATGGGCCTAGCGGTCCTTATCTGCCGTCAAAGTCTATGTTTCTATGTTTCTACTTCTCAAAAAACTTTAAATGTTGAGAAAGTAAATGAAGCTGTGCAAGTTACAGAAGAGTTACAGAAGAGGTTGGGGAGGGGCAAAAGAAAGATGGAGGAGAAACCTAGCATTAAAACTCCAGATAGTATGAACAAAGGGGAAGCACTGAGGAACAGAGACTCTAACAATACTGATACAAACATTGAAAGGGAAGGAAACAAAATGGTAGTAGAGAAAACAACTAGCCCACAACCATGCACTTCAGCATCTGATTCAGTGTTTGAATTGATAACGACACTGCACCAAGATGAATTGGAACATGCAAAAACAAGTACTCTACCTGGAAATGTACAAACTTTTGAAAGGGACTATAGATCCTCTGTTTCCGATATGGAGTCATCAGATGAAGGGGAACACCAGGGCTGGGAAGGAGTCCACCACCTCTGGCCAAAGCCATTATGGACCAAATCACTAACTTAACTGTGGAAATGACTAAAGCCAACAGTGTTATGGAGAAGAAAACAGAATTGTTTCAGTCTACTGTCACATGGTTACTAAATGAAAACCAACAATTACTGTAAGACAAGAATTAAAAGAAACGCAGTCTAGAGTTTCTATTTTAGAAGATGAGCAACTTCCATTAAAATAGGCAGTAACCATGCTGGAACAAGCCAATATAGTGTTTAAGGAAACATTAACTGATTTTGAGACTAGATTAAGGAGAAAGAACATTTGAATTATAGGTGTTCCTGAGACTTGGGGTCAAGAAAAAAACATTACTGCAGACCCTAAAGACAATAGTGGTTGAATAGTTGGGACTAGAAAAGGAAGAGTTAAACCCAGACATAGACAGAATACACAGTGTTCAGACCTGAAAACAAATTTTAGGGTCCGTCAAGGCCAAGACCTATTATAGCAATTTTTTTTAAATCACAGGAAAAGAGGATTTGATGACTGCTGTATATAAAAGTAAGAGAATTTCAATAAAAGGAGCAACAATATCAGTTTTCAATGATCTTTCTCAGGATATATTGGAGGAAAGAAAAAAATTGACCATATAAGAAGATTAAGGGATAAAGGACATAAAGCAACAATGCAATATCCAGCCAAAATGAGAGTGGTGGTAAATGGAACCCGGTTTGTTTTCAATACGGTACAGAAAGCTGAGAAGAAAATGGTAGAATTACTCAGAAAATTCTGAAACAGGTTCTTAAAGAGAGAAGGAGGATGAAAAAAACTAGGACTTTGACTGGAGAAAGAACATGGGGGCTTGGGGGCATGGTTTCCTTTTTTTTCATTTCTTTGTTTTTTAGGTAGAATGAAGAAAGAAATGTCAGAACCTCAGTGGAAATTCAGAGGAAACAATTGCACCATAGAAGAATATAAAGGAACTTTGATCTAAATTACTGACTGGGAATTGTAAAACTTCATGAATTTTTAATGTTAGTTTATCGTCTTGTTTTTTTTCTTTTTGCTTATTTCAGGTACAGTGAGGGATATGGAATTAAAAAGAAGAGAAAACAAGTCCTCTACAAATAAGATGGGCCTAAAATGGGGAAATAGAGATGGTGGAAGGAGACTACTAAAGAAAGGGAGAGGGATTTGGGGAGGGATGTATGGTAAAGGTATGTGGTTTGTGTTCAAAGGTAATAAGTTTTGCAACATGGAGGAAAAGGTTAGAGAAAAATGATTTAAGATGGAGGCAAACCTGAATATATTCAAAACAGTCTCTCTTAATATCAATGATATACATTCCCCAATAAAGAGAGCTAGACTATTAAATTAATTGAAAAAAACAAGAGCTGAATGTATAGCATTACAGGAGACACATCTTGATAAAAACAAAATATTAAAACTTAAGCAAAAATGGATTGCCAATATCTGTTTTTCAGAAAGAACCAAAAAAAGAGCAGGAGTAGCTCTGTTGATCAAAATATCACCATACTGCAAAGTAACGCAGAGCTATTCAGAAGAAAGAATTGTTATATTAAAAATACAATATCATGGAGAAGAATTTACAGTAGCATTAATTTACGCACCGTTTGTGGAATACTCTTCCTTTCTAGCAGAAATAGTTAAATGATTAGTGCAAGTAGAGGCTAAAAACATACTTTACTTTATTATCAATTCACAAGATAAATAGATTACAACCTTAACATTTTTCTCTTTTTCTTTCTTTCTTTTAACAATTATGTTCTAAAGTAGACACAATTTAAATTCTATTGACCATATTCATCTACATACAGTCATTTCTATAAAATCAACATAAATTACTAATAAATAAGTGTTACCTAGGTATACAGTCTAAATTAACTATTAAATAGGTTATATAGGGTTTTCAGTTGTTCATATAAGTATTATCTCCCTTGTTGGGACATTCTATAGTTGTTCTAAATTTTATTTTATTCTTATTCTTATTACAGTAAATTCTCAGACTTCTAGCTCATGGTCACTATATAAACAATGATGATGAGGGTGTGCTTTCCAGATATGGCTGCTTAAGTTATTTCATTTACTCCAACTTCATCTTCTATTAAATAATCTGCTTTCCAGAACTATCTTCTCCCCCCCTTATTAAACTCCACAACCCACCCAGGAGCTTTATTGCTTCAAGAGGGCCCACCTTGTCCATCTTCTCAGGCCTTTCTCAGTGGCATCTTTTAACTGGTAGGTTAGTTCTTCCATACTCTGTATATCATTGATAATCTGGAACCACTCCTTTATAGCAGGTGGAGTGGATTGTAACCAGTTTCTGGTTATCACTTTGTTGTATGCTACTATACAGATATACCACAGATATAATATATCTTTTCCCCTCAAGCCCTGCGGTGGGAGACCCAGTATTACATTTTGCAGCAGTAATGGGGTAGACACCTGGAACAAGGTGTTAATCCTCTCTTCTATCTCTTTTCTAAATTGCTCTGACTTAGAACAATCAAAATAAATATGTGTGGGGTTGCATGTTGTTCACCACATTGATGTCAGCAACTTGCCGAGTCAGTGGGGGGTATTTTGCCATCCTGTCCAGGGCTATGAAAAAATGTACTCTGACCTTCCACATATACTCTTGCCAGAGGGGTGACATGGTTACCCTTGATGTAGAATCCCAAAGCCTCTCCCACTGTGTGGAGGCTAGATGAAAATTTGCCTCTCCCTCCCATTTTGTCTGTAACCATTGAGTCACCTCCTCCTTTGCATGCTGAGATATTGTGAAATCTTGGTGATTGCGTCTTTCGCATTCTTCAATGAGAATAGATCGCCTAAGGGTATCTTTGAACTCGTCCTAGTAATTTCCTCTTTGCCCCGAAGTTTGTGTTGTATGTAAGTATACATTTGTAAATAATAAAGTTTCTCCCCAGTTGTCCATCCCATCTCTGGGCACATTCTGGGAACAAGAGTATCAGATCCCCCCTTAGTAACTGTATTGGTGCCGTGAACCCCTTGGCAATCTGTTTCTTGTACCATATATCTTCCCTGCCAGGCTTGAAGTCCTTATCAGCTGTGAACGATCTCACTGTCCACATCTCTCTCGCTCTGTGGACCTGGGTGTGCTTGCAATAAATTCCAGGCATTTAGAGCTGCTCCTATAGGGACAGTATGTCTTTCAGTTTTTGTGGGACCTCTGCTAGGAACAGATTAATCTGTATATGGGAGTCTGGACTATATGTTTTTTCAATTTCCTGCCAATGAGCATTTGCAGGGGTCTGTGACCAAAACAAGACCCATCTCACTTGTGCCACTATCCAGTAATCCTTGAGATTAGGGACTGCTCTCCGCCTTTTGTTTAGTAGCTAGCAAGATAGTTCTTTGTACTGTAGGTCTACGGTTATTCCATATGAATTTGAATATTTTATTTTGTTGCTCTTGAACCATTTCCATGTGGGGTGATTGGAATACATTGAAACAAGTATAGGAGGCACCAGAGGAGGTTCATTTTACAGCCTGAATCCTAGCATGCATTGGCAGAGGTAGAATTGATCATCTCTTCATATCTAATTGAAGTTGCTGAACTACAGGCTTATAGTTATCTAAATATAGATAGGTGTTTGACGTCTTATGGTCACCCCAAGTACTTTAGGGTATTAAGACCCCATTTCATATTATATTTTGTCCTGAGGTGTTGTGAAGGACTATAATTAAATGTTAATATTTCAGTTTTGTTAGTATTAACAGCATAGTCTGATAGTTCTGAAAAGGTTTTAATTTTCTTCATGACTTGCACTAATGAAGTCTCTGGATCTATCAAACAGAGCAGCACATCATCAGCGTATAGTGCCACCTTGTGGACATTTGTTCCTATTGTAACTCCTCTTATTCCTGTGTCATTGAGAAGCTACTGTGCTAGTGGTTCTATGTATAAAGAAAATAGAATGGGGTACAGGGGGCATCCCTGTCGGGTGCTTCTATTTAATTTAATTCTCTGGGATAGTGTGCCATTAGTACGAATATAGGCCTGTGGGTCTGTATAGATAAGTTTTATTAATGTGATGAATTTAGCTGGAAAAGCAAACCCAGCAAGGACCTCATATAGAAAATTCCAGATTACTCGGTCAAACTCTTTTTAAGCGTCAAGGCTCATCATAATTGCTGGTGTTTTCTGCTGGTTCAGGTGGTCTATAATATGTATAGTGCATCTAACACTATCTACTGCCTGTCTACCTGCTACAAATCCAGTTTGGTCTTTATGTACTATGGTTGGAATTAGGTTTTGAAGTCGTTTTGCTATGATAGAGGTCAAAATCTTATAGTCCACATTTAGAATCGAAATAGGGCGATATGATGCATAATAAATGGGGTCCTTGCCGGGCTTGGGGATGACTGTAATTATTGCCTGTCTCCAGAAGGGGGGAAGGGATGATCCCTCTGTTATAATCTTCTGATAGAAAGTTCTCATTATTGCGGCCAAGGTGTTTCTGAATTTCTTATAAAACTCTATGGGGAGTCCATCACTCCCTGGTGATTTTCCTGTCTTCCCATCTTTTATGGCATTATTAATTTCAGATTCTGATACTGGGCTTAACAGTCGGGCCTTCCAGGAGTCTGAGACCTGGGTAAATTAAGTTTCTTTAAAAATTCCTGTATCTCTTGTAATGGGAGTCTTGAGGTCTGACATACAATTGTTCGTAGTATGTCTAGAATGCTTCTGCTATATGTTCTAATTTTGGGCTGTTTATCTTAGTTTGGAGGTGCACTACTTTTACTATGTGCCCTAGCTCTTTAGGCTCCAACGGATGACCAGACATCTGAGGCTCCTGGTCCACCTTCATAATAGCTTTGCCTTAGATATCGTAGATTGAATTCAATCTTAGCATCTAAGATATTATTCAGTTCTTTTTATATTTTATTAATTCTTTCTCTCTTTGTGCCAAATATCTTTCCTGTTGTTGTGTTTCTAATATCTTTATCTGACTTACTAGCTTTTGTTGTTTCTCCTTCTCCCTTTTTTCCTGGCTGAAGCTACGACCACTTGCTTTCCTTAGATCACTGCTTTAAGGGTGACCCAAACTATGCTTTTATTAGTCTCCCCAGTGTCGTTATCTTGTAAGGTTTGTGTTATTAACTGAGGAATTTGTTTCTGTACTTCTTTATCCTGGAGTAATACCAGGTTAAGTCTCCAAAACATGTTACGAGGGGGGGAGGGCAAAATCTACCTTGATCACCAATGGGTGACAAAGAAAATGGTCCTATTTCACATTTTTGTATCCTAGGAGCTACCTCTTTATTCACCGAAAAGTAGTCCAACGATGAGTACATGTGGTACATTGCTGAATAGTGGGTAAAATCTTTTGTGTGACCCTCTGTAAGGGTCCAAGCATCCTGCAGGCCTAATCGAGCCAGTAAGGCCATGATTTGTTTTTGTATTCTGTTTGTCTTTCTAGGTATTTTCAAGGTAGTAGCCATTCTTGGGTTCAGGACCATAGTCCAATTACCCCCAATTATGATCGTTACCTCAGCTTTTTCAGTTATTTTAAGTAAAAACTGCCTGTAGGTGTCATATGGAGAGCCGGGGGACATATATTGATACTACTGTCAACAGACTACCATTCAAGTTCCCTTCATCAGGGCAAATCTGTTTTCTTTATCAGCCATCTGATCAAGTAGTTCAAATGGAGTGGCACTTGGAATAAGTACTGCTACCCATCTATGTCTACCCCCCCTCGTATGATGAAAAGTAGGCTTCTGAAAAACCAAAGTTTTTTAGTTTCAAATGTTCCCCATCCGATAAGTGGGTCTTCTGCATTAAGATTAGGTCCACTTCATAACTTTTGCTATGGTTCAATATTTTCTTTCTCCGGATTGGATTTGTTAATCCATTTACATTAAATGATAAAGCTTTAATCCCAATTTGTCTCTTGATCATAGTCTGTCTGATAGTGGATCAGCCTGTACTCTTTCCCCTTTTCTTCCTTCCAGCACACCCTCATCTGAGCCGAACATATACCGATACCTAAGTTCCATAAAAAACAAATTTGGGCTACTCATGCAACTAAATTAGTAGCCAAAACTAACATCAAACATAGGCAACAATAACATTTTACATTTCTTTCAAAGTAGGGGAACATTTTCGTTCCCTGTCTCTGCAACAATGTTTCCCAGAGATGTAGAGTTATACAATACCCCTTTGAATGGGGTTCACTACCTAGATGGTAGCTGTTGAGTACTACCTCCCAGCTAATTTCCGTCTCACGTTCAAATCCCCACCAGTGTTATTTTATTGTTTAGATTATCTCCAATTCTCCTCCCCGAGCACAATTTTCAAGTGACCTAATGAACTTACGAGTGTGGATTTGTAGCCCTTTAGTACTTATTAAGGTCAGCTGGTCTCCTTTAAGTAAAACCTCCCCCCACCGCTCCATTTCAAACTGCAAATCAAGATTTTTAAGCTTGAGTATAATATATACAGCTTTAACAGGATGTGAGCAGTATAAAGGACTATTGACAGTCTAAATAGAATTAGATTTTAACTGCTGTCAGTAAATTTACATCCTGTCCTCTTACGCTCTGCTCAGACAGCCAGTCCAGTGTTCTCTCAATTTCCATTCCGAGTGTAATCATACATTTATATGTAAAAGTACAGAAAATCTTCTATCCCCTGCCTGAGAGCTTACAAACCATTCAGCCATCGTGATCATGCAGAAGAAGCTGCTTGGACTGAGGTTTCAGTGTTTAAGTGAGTTCTTGTTGAAGCTTCAAGTGTTTGCAGCTTGTTGTCTAGCCTGCATTTGTTGAGCTTGGGCCTGTTGCAGCCTGTTTCGAATGCTCGAGAGGGATTTCTGCATGGTGAGCGTGTCCTTCAGTTTATCTGATCCTCTCTGAAGATATTCCCCCAGGCATCTCAAGTTCCTATCTTTATTTCTTGTAGTGGTCCACTGGTTGTAGTCTAATGCAATGCTTCTTTGTTTAAGTGCATCAGCAATGGCCTCCAGAGTAGAATATAGCTGGGACCCCTCTTCCCAAAACACCCTTTTTGCTGGATATGGTGTCTGAACCTGATTTTTGGCACAAAGTGCTTTCATAGCTGGTCTGTACTGCAGTCTCATCTTCTGGATTTCTGGTGGGTAATCATGATCCAGGTATAGTCTAATAACATTATATTTAAATTCTCCCATCTGCCAAGCTTGGCAGAGTACCTCTTCCTTTATTGCATAACTCGAAAATTTCATCAAGATCTGACAGGGTCTGGCTGAGGGATCCATGGTTGGGACCAAGTGTTCTGTGGGCCCTCTTGATTTTGATATGCAAGGTGGGTGGAAGGGCTAGGACATCTTGTAGCAAGTCCTGCAAAAAGTGGGCCATGTTGCCCTCCTTGGTGCTCTCTGGCAACCCGGCCAAATGGAGATTGTCTCTTCTAGATCTCGCCTCTAGGTCAACACATTTTGCCTGTAATTGGTCGACATAATCTAATAGTGTGGCTAGGGCCTCCATGTTTAAGGCCGAGTTGTTTTCTGCTTGGGTTACCTGGGTATCCATCTCTTTAAGTGCCGTGTCCATGTCCGCCAATTTACAGTGTAATTTTTTTAATTCAGCCTTCTTTCTTTACGCATTTCCAGGATCTCTGCTAGGATTGTGTCCAATTGTGCCTTATCCTTTGAGCTGGACCCTGTGTGATGGGTCAAGGCTTGTGGTGCCGTCTCTGGTGGTTAGGGTCTCATGTCCCCGTCTTCCTGTAGTAATTGATATTGGGAGCCATCTAATGTTATCTGCCCATGGTCATATATATTTTTGGAAGGCTTCAGTTCCCCTTTCCTCTTTGGTGGCATTCTGGCTGTTCTTTCCATGTTTTTTAGCAGGGAAAATGAAGGTTTTAAAGCTCTTGAGGGGGGAGCTCGAGGCTTGCACTTGCTATGGAGCCGTGGTGGAACTGGAAATCCATGATGGGAGACTTCAATGTTTTGATTGATCCAGTAATGGATAAAATGTCTAACTCAAAACTATACAATAAAAAACATACAAAACTGATGATGAGTTTTTGGAAAGCCAAGACATAACAGATGCATGGAGAACAGTATATCCAACAGTGAAAGAAAACATCATGTTAAAAAAAAAGATTATCTAGAATCAATTATATATTTATATCTAAAATATTAATAGATAAAATACAAGAGGTAAAACATCACCCAATAATATTATCGGATCATGCATTGGTCCAAATTGATTTGAAAGTTAGAGATGCAGAAGGGTTCAAACAAAAATATGGAGATTTAATAATGTACTATTAACTGACAAAGAATATATCAATAAAACTAAAAAGCTATAAAGAATTCTGGAAATGTAATCTGGATCCAAATAAAATGATTACAATTTATGGGACCCCTTTAAAGCGGTCATAAGGAGGGTCATGATATCATATCAATGCTATAAAAATAAACAGGAAAAAAACAAGAGGGGAAATAAATAAGAGATTAAAGGAATTGGATGAATTGGTTACCCATAATGATCAGAAATATAACAAAGAATGGTATAGGACTAAATTACTGAAAACAGAGTTAAATAACAAAAAGGTACAAAGGAGCAAAGCCAAACTAAAAAAATAGATACATTCAAGGGGATAAATCAGGGAATGTGCTAGCCTCCTTTTTAAAAAAAAAACAAATAAAACAAAAGGAAAATCATATTATAACCTGCTTAGTAGATGAGGATAGGATCTCAAAATATAGAGAAAAAGATCTGGTTAAAGTAGTAATAGATGCCTATAAAAATATCTATCAAAGACAATATGTTTATTAAGAACAGGAATTAAAAAGGTACCTAAAATGCAAAACTGAAACATATTTCATGTAAATCAGAACCTATAACAGAGACAGAAATTAGAGAATACTGAAGTATATGCCTCGAATAAAAGTCCAGGTATGGATGGATACACTACAGAATTTTATAGTATATTTCAGGAAGAATTGGCTCCCTGGCTTAAAAAGATGTTCATGGAAATAAGTGGAGAGGCAAACTTCCTCAATCAATGCAAGAAGCCAGAACAATACTAATTTTAAAGAAGGAAAATATCCCCAAAAATAGAACATTACAGACTGATGGCATTATTAAATGCAGATTACAAATTACTTGCAAACATATTGGTTAACAGGATTAAGACGACTTTGCCAGAAGCAATACATCCAGACCAATTTGGTTTTATTGCTGGCAGAAATATGTTTCAGGCTGCAAGGAAAGTTCAGGCTTTGATTAGGTATGCCAGGGAATAGAAGAGGAGTGCTATACAGTGGCAGTGGACGCAACTAAAGCCTTTGATTACTTGAACAGAGAATTTATGTTAGAGTGTTTAAAAGGGTAGGGCATTCCAGAGAGTATACTGACTCCTATTACTCAAATGTATTCTAAAACAACAGGAAGGTTTTTCTTTAATTTATATTTGACAGAATCTTATGTGAAGAGTAATGGGTAAGACAAAGTTGACCCTTGTCCCCATCATATTTTTGTTATGTTTAGAACTTTTTTTGAATTATATAAGGGTAAATGATAAAATTCAAGGAATAGTAATGGGGAAGGAAAAGATGAAGATAAATGCATTTGCAGATGATATTTTATTATTCATGATGAATATAAAAGAATCCATGCCTTCCTTTCTGGGGGAAATTATGAGATATGCAGGAATATCGTGGTATAGCTTAAACACAACTAAATCTATAGTAATGCCAATTAAGGAGAAAAATTCTGATTTAGATAGAAGTGTCAAGGACAACATTACTATAACTAATAATTTTAGATACTTAGGAATAATTTTAACAGCTAAACAGGATGAAACCATTAAAATTAACCATGGAAATTCTAGTTATAAAATGAAAACATTATTAGAAAATTGGGTGAAACTATATTTGTCCTTATGGGGAAGGGTAGAAACTATAAAATATTAAGCTTTGCCACATTTAATATTTGTCATCCAGGCAGTGGCAGGGTTTACCAAATCTACTGCTGGTATAGAAACATCATAAACATTTTCAAAAATTCTTGGGGTGGCCCAGAATGGCTTGGGACCAGCTAATCACCCCAGAAGGAAGGAGGTTATAGTTGCCCAGCCTATTCACACTACTCAGTGGCATATCATATTAAGGAGGGGTGGGAATGGGCTTTCAAGAAGGAAAGGGAAACCACTGCAAGTCTGTAATGTGGGATGAGGAACCCCAGTTTAACAGGAAAATATCATCTGGGATATCCAGCAAAGTTAAAAATACCCAATATTTTTGCCATCTAGTACAAAATATTAGAAGATCCATATCTAGTTCAGTAAAGAATGGAGAACTACCATGGTTGCATTTGAATTCTGAAGGTATATTCTGTATGGAAAGGGAGGGAGAAACATAACCAAAAGTTAAATAATACAAACGTTCAAAATGGTACCAATTAATCAAAGAGGAACAGTTTGTATCTATACTGAATTGAAAAGAAATATTCTTGGAAGTCCCAGGCAGTAACTTCATACACTATATTACAATAAAAATTAATTTCAAGTATTGTGGGAAGATATAAAAAAAGGAAGCAGAGAATATTTAAGTAAAGAATTAATAAACCAGCAGCAAATTATGGAAAGGATTGTTACAATGGGTTTACTTTAAGAGTTTAAGAACAAAGAAGGATTTGTGGAGTATGATAAACAAGAAATGGCAACAAGAAACTAACGTGAAATTTACATCACAACAATGAAAAAATTTAAGAATAAAAGCAAATAAGAATTATATATGTGCCAAAAATAAGGCAATTAAAAAAAATAGCTAGGGCATATTTTACATCACAAATCTTAGAACATTTTTCTGCCAGTAAAAACCAGGAATGCTGACATCAATGCGGAAATATGGGTAACCTAGCTGATTATATCGGGGATTGTCCATAAATAAGACCATGGTGGAAAAGTACCACTGAACTATTGGAGCCAATAATTGGAAGAAAGATTCCTAGTGATTTTTCAAACTTTATTTTCAATTATATGAATAACTGGGAACTAAACAAGGTAAACTCTAAATTGTTTGTATAGCTACAATGACAACAAAAAGATTCATATTAGAACAATGGAATGCCCCAGTGATAGAAACTTTTCCCAAAATGAGATGGTGGTATAATTTAAGAAAGGCTATAATATATGAGAAATTATTTGCAGAAATAGAAGAGGAAGTGGATGTCTCCATATAGAAAAGTGATGCATGCTGCCTCCATTAGAATATTGCTAATGGTACAGTGTGAATTTTAATCATACCCTTGAGAGGGAAGGGGAATGAATAAATATTTAAAAAGAGAATTAAACGATTTTTAAAGTATACAAAGTAATGGATGAACTATTATTTTGTAGATAATATACTTTAATAGAAAAATCAAGATTGTAAAATGTTTGTAATAATTATTATAAAGAAAATGAAAACATCTGGTAAAATAAGAAGCTAGAAAGGTCTATCAGTAGCCATGCCGCAGCATTCTGTAGCAACTGCAGGGGTAACAACTCACCTCCCTTGACCCCAAGGTAAAGAGCGTTGCAGTAGTTGAGCCTCAAAGTCACAAACGCATGTACCAAAGTGGCAAGGTCGTTAGGTTAGACAAGAGACTTAATCCAGCTGATATTCCAAAGATGGTAAAAGCCACTCCAGGCCACTGCTGCCACATGAACCTCCAGTATCAGCCCATTATCCAGAATGACTCCCATATTTTTCACCTTGGTGGAGGCTAATAACCTAGAGGGGCTGAGCCAAAGCCCAGTCTCCCTCTCAGAGGCCTCCTCCACTCCCCCTCATCGACCTGGCTCACCACAAGCAGTTAAGAGTCTTTTCAGGGCTCAGTCTCAACCAGCTAGAAGACATCCAGGTCTGAATCTTGGAAAAGCACTTATTAAGCACATCAGCTGCACCTGAAGTCCCAGGTGCAAAGGACAAGTAAAGCTGAGTATCATCGGCATAACAATGAAACCCAAGCCCATACCGCCCATGAGCTCACCTAGGGGCAGTATATACACTGGCAACAACATGGGTGACAAGACTGAGCCCTGATGTACTCCACAGAACAGAGTCACCAGGCACGAGGAGTATTCTTCCAACATGACTCTCTGGGTTCTGTCCTTTAGGTAGGACTCAAACCAGCTGAGAACTTTGCCAGTGAGTCCTACATATCCCCTGAGCTGGTCCAATAGCAGCCCATGGTCCACTGTGTCAAATGTTGATAATAGACTGAGAAGAAAAAAAATTGATCACTCTCCCCTGTCTCTTGCCCAAGTCATTGTGCACCCGAACCAGTGCAGTCTCTGTGCTGTGCACTTCCCTGAACCCAGACTGTAGGGGATTATAGATGTTAAAGGCAGTAAGGTGTGCCTCGAGCTGTACTGCAACCACCTTCTCAATAACCTTTCTCAAAAAGGGGAGGTTAGAGGCAGGTCAGTAATTCATCAAGACATCTGGGTCCAGAGATGGCTTTTTCAGCAGAGGCTTCACCAAAGCACTTTTCAGCAACTTTGGAAAAAACCCTCTGACAAGGATCACTGGACAAGTTTAGGCCCAGATGTCCAACGCAGCTCACCAGTAGTCACGTTTGGCCTGGATCAGGTTACAAAATGTTAGCCACAGCTCAGAGATTACCTCGTGCATCTCATTTATCCTCACCAGTTGGAACTCTGCCCAGGACCACTGAATCTGGCCCTGACTCTCAGGCTCTACCCTGCTGCGCTGTGCTGGCCTTGGAGAAATCCAGGGTGGTGGTAAAGGGCAGTCACTTGGGGGATGGGAGAGTAACCAGTGGAGTAGCACAGGTATCTGTACTAGATCCTGTCCTCTTCAATGACTTCATAGGTAACATTGCTGAGGAACTGGAGGGAATGTGTCTTTGCAGATGACACATAACTTTAGAAACTTGAGGAGTGGTCTGGGTGTGGCAACTGGGTTTCAATGCCAAAAGTACAGTTATGCATTTGGAGAGGAACCCAGGGCTGTTTATAAGATGAGAGAGGTACTTACAGTCACCAAGCAAAGACGGACCTTGGAGTAATCATATACAGTGATCTTAAGGGGGCAGGATAGTGTGACAAGGCAATAAACAAGGTTAACTGGATGCTGGTTTGCATAGGGAGGGGGATTTCTAGCAGGAAAAGGGAAGTAGTGTTTCCACTATATGGTTCACTTGAGCGACCCCACCTAGAATACTATATCCAGTTCTGGAGGCTGCACCTCCACAAGGACATTGACAGGGTAGAGGTGGTCCAGAGGAGGGCTACTAAAATGGTGCCGGGTTTGCATGAAAAACCGTATAAGGAGAAGCTGGAGAAGCTTAACATGTACTACCTGGAGGTGAAGAGCGAGAGGGGACATGAGTGAGACCTGGAAGTGCAAGATGAAAGTCTCTTTCAGTGGAAGAAGAGTACCAGAACACAGGGGCATGCAGTGAAGCTTAGGGAAGGAGTTTAAGAGGGATGTGAGAAAATACTTCTTCACAGAAAAGGTGGTAGAAACCTGGAACAGCCTGCCAGAAGAGATGGTGGGTGCAAAGACAGAGGGGAGCGTCAAGCAAAAATGGGATTGACACATGGGCATATTAGGTGGAGAAGAGGGAGGAGGAAGGGACACCTGTGACCAAATAGGGTCCAGGAAATAGAAATAGGCAGGGAATACTGGCCAGACTAGATTGGCCTACCAATCCTTTTTTGCCAACAAATTCTATGTTTCCATGTGTTTAAGAAAGGAAATGTGATATTAAGGTAAAAAAAGTTCCTTGAGCCTTAGTGAATCTGTGGTGTAGTGTTTCTCAGGGTTTGAAAGATTATGCCATACAGCATTGGTGTTCTGTCACTTTGGCACCCTATATTCAAGCAATGGTGTGTGAGTACTTTTATAGGCCTGGAAAGACAGTGGCAAAGTTAGTGCAATGTCAATACTGCATCACACAACTGCTCATACTCTGAGAAACAGCATACCACAGATTCTTTGAGGCTTGTGACTTTTTATCCTAACATCACATTTCCTTACTTTTGTGGTGTTACAGTTCAACCCCAACTGATGTTTTAATGTAGTTTTTGTTGCAATGAATCTCCATTCTTTTAAAAAGAAGTTGTTTAAAAATAGACACACAGTACTTAGTATTAACAATACCAGCTCAAGTAGCAAGCTGTCTATGGAGCACAGTAGCACCCTAAGCCCCGTACAATGCCAAGCATCACTCATGTCCAGTGACACCCTGTCCCACACCTGACCCTATGCCAAGTATCTCTAACACTCAGTAGCACTGTGTCCCACACCCAACCCCATACCAAGCATCGGTGGCATCCTGTCCCACACCCAGCCCCATGCCAAGCATCCCTGACATCCTGTGTTACTCTGCCCCACACCCAACCCCATGCCAAGCATCCCTGGCATCCTGTCCCACACCCAAACCCATACATCCTATCCCTGGTATCCAGTGGCACCCTGTCCCACACCCAACCCCCTGCCAAGAATCCCTGGCATCCAGTGGCACCCTGTCCCACACCTAACCCCATGCCAAGCATCTCTAGCATCCTGTCCCACACCCAACCCCCTGCCAAGCATCCCTAGAATCCAGTGGCATCCTGTCCCACACCCAACTCCATGCCAAGCATCTGTGGCATCCATTGGCAACCTGTCACACACCCAACCCATGCCATGCAAGCATCCCAGCATTCAGTGCACCCAGTCTCACACTCCAACCCCATGCCAAGCATCCCTAGCATCCAGTGGCACCCTGTTCCACACCTAACCCCATGCCAAGCATCCCTAACATCCAGTGGCACCCCGTCCCACACCTAACCCCATGCCAAGCATCCCTAGCATCCAGTGGCACCCCGTCCCACACCTAACCTCATGCCAAGCGTCCCTAGCATCCAGTGGCACCCTGTCTCACACCTAACCCCATGCCAAGCATCCCTGGCATCCAGTGGCATCCTTTTTCACACCCAGCCCATGGCAAGCATCCCTGTCATCCAGTTGAACTCTCACATCCAACTCCATGGCAAGTTGTCCTGGGGTTCAGTGGTGACCCCCTCCCTTATCCTGCCCTAAAACCATTAAGTCCTTGGTTTTCAGTAGTGATCCAACCCTTTCCTTGTTGTTTGTTCTTTAAATATGCAGCCATGAGAAACCCAACCCCAGTGCATAGCCCCAGATTCCAACACCAGGAGCCCAACCCCGGTGGATGCCCCCCCATTACAACACCAGGAGCTCAACCCCAGTGTCAGAAATAGGTAAACAATATAAAGAAAACAGTGATTCCCCTTCCCCACTAACCCACCAACACCTATCCCACTCTATTCCCTCTCCCTACCACAAATCAGTATGAGCTCCCCTCCCTCAGACCACTATCACCCCAATACCATCCTCTTCCTCCCCATGCTGCCCATAATTAAAATAAAAAAGTGACAGCAACCAGTGAAGCCCTCCTTTCACCATCTCAGCCAACAGCTGTCTGACTGAATGAATTCATGATCAGCTGTTCACAGTCATGTTTTCATTCGTTGAGATGGTGACTGGCCGCGCTTGTGATACTATGGCTGCTGCATCAAGCTCTTTTTAAAGGGACATACATAGTTTGTATAGCTAATTATTTTAATGAAACAAGCATCTAGAGTTGTTTTATTTAAGAGAAAAATAGTGTTACCCCAACAGGGTTGTCGGCTTATTTACTTTTCAGCTCTCATATCTCAATTAGTGTTGTCTGTTGAGATTCGTGAGGTAAAAACTATCACATTCTGTGGAGTTCTGTACCTGGTATGCAGTATTGGTAGCAGACAGAAATGGTTTCTGATATGTTTCTTTCTGTTTATTTACTGTAATACTTCAGTAAGTTTTCTCCCTCATTCCTCATGTTTGTGTCTCTCTTGATACTGGCTACTGTCAGATGTTGTAATGTCTTGTGATCTCAGTAATGTCTAATCTTTTTATTTGGTGTTTCCTTTCATGTATTCTCTTTTCTGTGGAATGTTCTATCACTATTTATAATTTTTTCATTTCATAAACTGGTTTGGGTATGATCTGAACTCTCTTCAACCCCCAACCTCTTACTAAGCACATGTATCTCATACAGAAGAGTTACTGTACAAGTCTGTATCGCTGAGCATGCACAGACAGACTTGCTTAGACTTGCAGTACAGACAGTCAAATATAGGTGCAGATAGACAGGTAGCATTACAGAAGTACAGGACAGAATCAGGGAGCACAAAAACATCTTCAGTTATTTCTACAAGTGGCTACAGGCTGTAGCACATCACTCGAGCTCAGCAAACTTCGGACTCTAATTCCGCAGTGGGTACGAGTTGCCATGCAGCACAGCTTTTGAGACAGATGTCCTAAATTTGACAACAGGTCCAACGAGTAAATGTGGTTATCCTTTGGTCTTGTGGTGATCCAGCATTACATGAGGTTAGCAGCATTGTTACAGTAGGCTAACAGTATTACCTGAGGGCAGCAGCACTGACCATGCATCATTTGCATTTGTGGCTGCCTGACATGTACCATAACATATACTGTATTAACTTCTTTATCCTGAATATAATGTGTCACTAAACCTATACATGAATAAGGAACCAAACTGATATGAAACACTGTTACAATGCATACACAGCACAGTGAGGAAACTGCAAAACATATTGTCAAAACAAGAGTTTCATTCAGATCACTAATGGTGACATTAATAAAATATGTAGCACTACTTTCTATTGGAAAACGAGAAAATACTAGATAAATACATCAGACGTGAATACGATATACTGGCACTGAATCTAGAAACACTGCATATATTTCGTACCTCAGAGTCTGACAGTTCATAACCTGGGTTACCAGTGACTAACAGAAATGCTGCCCTGTCTGTGAGCCTGTGCATAGACTTCATGAGCATGCACAAAGATTAGCCTGTGTAACTCCCACCCAGGTATGCCATTTCTATCTTGACAGCTCTACCTGGTGGGCTGGGTTCGGGGAGGAATATGTCACTCGGCACATTGGCTAGGTTTGGCTACTCTGCACAAGGGCACCCAAGTAACTCCAGACAAAGGAAGCAATAACTGTAAAGTCCAATACCAGAAGTGGGATTCTAAAGTGCGGCTTTTATTTACATCCAACAGAATAAACAAAGCATAGATGGACCCCCATGGGGCTACACTCCTGGTAATGCAGATTTAAGGAGACCAGAACACATCCTCATCACTTTAGCCCTCAGGCTCTGAAACACACTGGGCACACAGCCCGAACTTGTACGCTGCTCTGGGTTTTCCCTGGCTCGGCTCCCTTGCCAGCCACTTGGACACTTTCCATATAGACTGGAAACATTTACTGTTGGCTCCCTAAACCACCTATGAGCACGTCTGCTCCATAAGGGAATCTTCCTCATAAATCCCACATCTGGGTACTTTCCTCAGGCACTGGCCAAGTACCTGAGAGAAAGCAACAGGTGTCCCTGAGCAAATCCGTAGAGGTGAATTTGATTACTACTGATGGGGGGTCTCCCACCTTTCACTCCCATAATTCATACCCGGCCACTTTTCTGGACTGTAACACCTCATCCTTTAAAACACTTTGCTGTGTAGATTCTTTTTTAAATGTATTCTCATTCAATCTACTGTCTTTACATCCCATTTGTGCTGAACTTGAACAAACTTAATAAGTGGCTGTGTCCATTACTCTAGACCCCCCACAGAGTTAAGCAGTCCAATCCTCACATCTTCCAAACTGTACTTGGCTGTCTTTTCCTGACCCTACAGTAACAGTCCCTTAAGTTTCATCTTGTTTCAGGTGAAAACACATGGCCTTTTAGCAGAGCGAACTCACCCCTTGGTTGCAGGTACCACACAGGTGTTTTCTCCTCAAAGAACTCTAGTCCAGAGCTTCTGGTGCCACAGCACGAACTTAAATCAGGCAGCTTCTTTTCCCTAGCCAGACCGAGGGGGGGGGTTGCCCCTGGAAGCAGGCTGATTCCTTCTCCCCATCCCCGCAGGGATGGGGCCCTAAACCACTGAAAGCGGTCTCCACTACTTCAATGTGTTCTTCTTGTGCTCCTCTTCAGGTGAGAACACACACCTATACAACAAAAAAATAGCTCTTTGGCAGTGCTTAGGCTCTGAGGGCCTGCTTACAGCAGAGCACCTCTTCTACTACAGACTGCAACAGAACTCACTTCAAATTCCCCAACGTTCTACTCTAACCTCCAACTGCAACATTCCAGTGTGGCTTATGCAGCTGCGACAGTTCTAAATGATGTCATCCCTCAGTCTCATCTGAGACTGAGAACAAAGTGAGACAGTGTAAAATCCATTTAACTGGAGTTTCACAAGCTGCCTTCCCTGCCTACCACTAGGTGTTACTGGGATTCTAGTAACCCTGGGTAACAGGGGGGATACACTCACCCTGGGCCAGGAAAATGATTGTCCGCAGTCATTAATCACCTGGCTTAGGCCATCTCACCCCATGTGTTGACTACGGGGAGATAGGGCTACCTTCTCTCCTACCATGTGACAGCACAGGCAGCCAACACTAAGGGTCTAGAGGCCTTTGGCTGATGCATCAGCCTCTACTCTACCCGCTGACTATGGGTACCTAGTGGCTCCGGTAGAATTGTCCAGAGGATAGCCCTAATAGATCAGTACTGCAGCCCCTACTGCAGGTCAGGGCCACAGCCCTATCTGTCACCCCTAGCCCTCTAGGGAAAATCTGTCTGCCTCTAACTTAGAATTCCCAAACAAAACAAACAGGGGACCTCCTCGACCCTGGACACCATGCAACCACATACCAGGGGCTAATACCATACACTATGTATTACTCCCACTCCCTCACAACCATACTTGTGGAAGGAAAAGAGTTATACACAGTAACAACAACAACAACAGTACTTTAAACACTACACTCTAAAAAGTACCACTAAGGAACTCCGCTGAGTCCCTCCTCCTCTTCTTGTCGTCTCTTCTATCTTCTCTTCAGGAACACCTGCAAGAAAAAGAAAGACAACACACACTCCTAATCTGCATCCACAGTCTATCTAAACCCCTACCATCTAAACACTGGAGAATCCCCAAAAATATATATTTTTTTTAGAAAAGTAGAAAAAAACAGTATAAACATTAGAAAATAGTAGAAAACAATGACATTATTTACAATACACAATATTTGGGGGATAGGGTGCCCTAAAAGTCCCATCTAGTGACCACAGTGCCTGAAGGCAAGTCCATTAGAGAGTCTCTCCTGGGCCGGAGCCCGGTGAAGCACAGTTCTAGCAGGCCAAAGTCCCAAAGGGAAGAGTCTTTGAGGACAGTTCAAACATCTGGAGTCTGCTAGTGCAGGGTGTGTACTGCCAGGTCATAAGAATAGAAAAGTCTGGACTTGCCAGTCCCTTGTAGAATGAAAATGGTACCACACCTGGTCCTCAGCCGAAGACTCTCCCTGGTAGCATTCTTCCAATACAGCTGGGTGGACATCTCCCCCAAAATGACAGGAGGGCACAGATGGAAACTGCTGGGATGATGTCATCTCTGGAGATGGAACCTTGGAACAGGAACAAAAAGGAAAACAGCTGGTCTGAAGTCATCCGATACCCAGGCGATGAATCAGGATACAGCTGGGCTGGTGTCTTCTCTGGATCTGAAGTCATCTGGTGGGCCAGTCAATGGATTCTGAAAAGCCAGTACATTGTAGAACTGATGAATGTGGGGCACCTGGTTCCTGGATGTCCAGACTGGTGGAACAACATAGGTACAGCAATGGCTGGAGTGGCAGCACTGGCTACCACTGCTCCACTTTCCATTTGGTAGGCATAGGCACATTTGCAGGAAGGTCTTTGCATTGTGGCCAATAGCACAACAGGTCAGGCGCTTGAATTATTACCCCATCTGGGCGCTTATAATTCACACTGTGAAAGGTTTCATGTCCCTCTCCATCCACAATTCAAACAGTGTCCATAAACAGTGTCCTGCCTCTTTTCCACTGGCTGTATTTTTCTTGAAACATTCTGTTCTTGACATGCTTGTTTGCACCAGGATGCACACACTTCATTGCTTCTTCCCAAATCCAGGATTTCCTGCTTTTTTCAATCTCCTCCCAGACTCTCCGAGGCAAGGTAGGATAGGACATCTCATACATTTCATTCACTTTCCTATGAACCAGTCTTTCCTCTTTACTAGCTTTGGTCAACCTGAGACCTCTGGCCTGGCTTGGGGGCAGCCAGTCCTGGTTCTGCCAGCTATGCATTCTTAACGACACAAAAAAATGGATCCCTAGCTTCTTCTTGCACAGCCAGGGCAGTGGAATCATCACTCTCTTCCATGTGTTCCTCTAAGGCAGGAGCTTGAGGCTGTGTACCAGTTCCTTTTTCATAAGACCACATAGGTTCCCTCTCTTCTTCTTCCTCACTGAGAATCTGTACCCAGGAGTGAGCAGTCGTCCTCACTCCTGAGACTGTCCACTCTTCGCTGGGCACGGAGGTCGAAACCTCCCATTCAAAGGCCTCCCTCATCTTGTCTTCACCTATGAGACTTGGGCTAGGCCTCTCTCTCTCCAAGGGTCTACTAATGCTCTTCCTGAAATGCGACTCAGAGTCTGAAACATCAGCATATTGTTCTGTCTGTAAATCTGCACCCACTTGCTTTGTGCCACACTCTGAGTGGCCTTCTCCAACAGGCTCCACCTGGTGATATGTGCTGCCAACTGAAGATTCTTGAGCCCTTGCCCATGTGGGAGCCAAACGAATCTTGGGTGCTTTAAACAAATCATATTTCTCAAGCACCCAGAACAGTGAGGTACCATGAAGACGTCCCTTCCAGCATTTAAGCACATCAAACATACTTGCACTGGATATCCAGGAATCACCACATGAGGAGGCAGTCATCCCCGTAGTAACATCTCTCAATGTCCCTTAACTTGTTAACTTCTACTGCTATCACAGCCTGGGAATGATCCAGATAGCAGGCTGGTCCAAGTCATGACTGCAGAGAAAGACAAACAACGCTCACTGTTATTTCAAGTCCCACATCACTGAAAACTTTCTTTCTCTTTCAAAATGGCTCCTCTGCTGCTCTGTTTACATTACTACCCCACCCTGTAATGGCGGCGGCAGCACTCCTATACATCAACATTCTGTAAATGAGTCAAGCCACTGCGCATCCGATTTACACACTCTACTGATAATTTTGCTCAAACTGCACAAACTTGCACTGTTCTTTTTCCTAGCACATTTATATGATTTACCATGGATTTTTCACTCGCTGAAGACATTGCTCTAGTTTACAGTCCCTTAAAGCCTCAGTATTTTCATAGCACAGGATTGCCTGTATTTCTTGCTACATATCTGATACAACTCACAGTCTCTCTCATGGCTTTGAAAATTATACTGACGCTGAACCTATAATTATGCTCACAGTTGATTGCTTAGAATTCTTGCTTTTGCTGGTAAAACTTAACACAGTCCTTCTTTGCACAGCGATTACACTGCTATACACAGATTCAGCTGGCTTTTGGTGAAATCACACAGTTTGAGCAATGATTTCTGTTGGTACTCACTGTTATCAGTAGCTGTTTGCTGAGATGAAAAACGGCCTGCAGCCAGTCTTGGAGGCCTCTGGAAAAAGCAGGTTGGCAGTCCTGCCGATTGTCCCTCTGAACACCACACTCACAGTTCATTCAATCAAGATGTGGATTGAGCCGAATTTAAACAGAAAAGTCCGTTTTTACACTTTTACAGTGCTTTCAGTCACAGCGATGCTTCTCCTGGTAAGCCAGTTCAAACTCTCCATTCACTGTCCCTCTCAGAATGCTGTGCAGTCGCTCTAGAAACTGGCTGGGGTGGGACTGATTGCAGTCTCACCAATCACTTCGACGCCATGCAAATGAGCCTCTTTCCTCTCGTGCTCTTCTCCTCCTGACGCGTCAGAAGCAGGCAAATTTAAACTGCAAAACCACTTTTCTTTTTTTCAACCACCCACAGCGGAGCCCATTTCAACCTTTTTTCATGCCCATTAAGCACAAGAAGTCTCTCAGTTCACACAGAAAGCATTTCCAACATCTAGGGCACAATTTTCTTTTTGCTACCCACAGTTTCCCACACTTTTCTTTGCCACAAACACTTTTAAAAGCTGGCAAAGCTGTAATTTGATGCAGGATACGGGCATACACTCTCAGGCTTTACTGTCCCTTGGTAAACAGTTGGCATTTTAATAGCAGCTCACGGATAACAGCACACAGCGGCACATTAGTTAAACGTTGCTTCAGCTTTTTGGGCTACCCGCTGCCAGATAACCAAAATGCTAGCCATTGTCTGAGAGACCTTTCTTACATTCCGCCCTAAATTCCAAACCCAAATCCTCAGCAGTCCCTCCATTTTTGTAACCCCCACCCAGGTATGCTGTTTCTATCTTGACAGCTCTACCTGGTGGGCTGGGTTCGGGGAGGAATATGTCACTCGGCACATTGGCTAGGTTTGGCTACTCTGCACAAGGGCACCCAAGTAACTCCAGACAAAGGAAGCAATAAAGTGCGGCTTTTATTTACATCCAACAGAATAAACAAAGCATAGATGGACCCCATGGGCTACACCCTGGTAAAGCAGATTTAAGGAGACCAGAACACATCCTCATCACTTTAGCCCTCAGGCTCTGAAACATACTGGGCCCTGAACTGAACATCGCTGCTCTGGGTTTTCCCTGGCTTGGTTCCCTTGCCAGCCACTTGGACACTTTCCATATAGATTGGAAACATTTACTGGTGGCTCCCTAAACCCCTATGAGCACTTCTGCTCCATAAGGAATCTTCCTCTTAAATCCCACATCTGGGTACTTTCCTCAGGCACTGGCCAAGTAACTGAGAGAAAGCAAAAGCAGAGCGAATACACCCCTTGTTTGCAGGTGCCCCATAGGCATTTTCTCCTCAAAGAACTCTCATCCAGAGCTTCTGGTGCCACAGCATGAACTTAAATCCCTAGCCAGACCGGGGGGGGTTGCCCCTGGAAGCAGGCTGATTTCTTCCCCCCATCCCTGCAGGGGTGGGGCCCTGAACCACTGAAAGCTGTCCACACTACTTCAATGTGCTCTTGTATTCCTCTTCAGGTGAGAACACACACCTATACAATAAAAAATAGCTCTTTGACAGAGCTTAGGCTCTCAGGGCCTGCTTACAGCAGAGCACCTCTTCTACTACAGACTTCAACAGAACTCACTTCAAATTCCCCAGTGTTCTACTCTAACCTCCAACTGCAACATTCCAATGTGGCTTATGCAGCTGCGACAGTTCTAAATGATGTCATCCCTCAGTCTCATCTGAGACTGAGAACAAAGTGAGACAGTGTGAAATCCATTTAACTGGAGTTTCACAAGCTGCCTTCCCTGCCTACCACTAGGTCTTACTGGGATTCTAGCAACCCCAAGTAACAGGGAGGGTTACACCTGTAATGTTTAAACTGTAAAAGGAACAATATTCCATTGCAACTTGTGTCATTAAATAATAAACACCAGGTGAATGACAAATGTCTCTGTGTGGTTTGGGGAGAAATGGCGGTGTGATACACAAGTGTTTTAAAATAATTCTGATACTACTTTGATAACACTACAATAAAATTCACTGTAAAAAAACAAGAATGCAACTCTCAGGCTAAGTTTTCATTAGGATTCGGACACCAAACTGCTTACATACTGTATTCTCATTTACAAGGTGCCCTGGTGGGAGACGCACAACAGAGAGTTCACAATCGGAGATGCAACTTCAAATCAGTGTGTGTACTGACATTTTAAAATGCCTAATGTCTTCTAGTAATTCCTTACCTAAATAATACCTTTAGTTACCATAACTAGTCTAGGTAATATTCAGACTTTGACAGTGTCAATGATATGCTGTACTTACATTTTTAATAACTGCCTCACAACAGCCTGATACTGGCATCTCAGATATATGGGTATGGCAAACTAGTATTTTGTTGTAAGCTCATCTAAGATTACATAGTCTGTGCTGGAAAATCACAATACAATTTCATTTTTAATTTTTTTTTACCTCAGTTGCTGGCATGCTGTCTGTGAATAAGATATCAAGATAGGCAGCAAAAAATACAGTGTATGTGCATGGCTGCTAACATGGATGCATGAGACTTATGATGTGGGGTGCATGTGCATGTCTCATAATAAGAATGTCACCATGCCACTCGCGTCTTGTGCCCTTCTTGATACCAAAGACCTGGCAGTCAGCACGAAAACCAAGACTGTAAAAAAAAAAAACTTGTCAGAGCCAATATGGCTGTGGAGAGCTTTTAGGAGTGGTAAGAGTGGTGAACAGAATATGCTGTGCTCTCGCTGCACAGGAGTCAGCCATAATACTGCAGTAATTACAGGACTGCGCATGCGTGATACTCGCATATGTGCAGTTCCCCCCAGAGTCAGCCTTGCACAACATGGTGGTGCTGACATAACTACATGTAACAACCCAATCCCCTCGGGTTTCTAAAATCCCATTAGTACTAGTCTTAGGCAGGTAGGAAAAGGCAGCTGGTGGGAAGGTCTTTAGGGGCTTTCTATATAGTGACATCATTGTTTACTCAGCTAGCCTGAGAGAAGGATGATTTTGTAATTTAGAACTCTCTCAGCAGCAAAACCATTTTAGAGTCAGCTGCTCTTGGGGAGCTTAGAATGGTCATCAATAAGTTCAAGTGTGGCAGCTAGACTGGCAGGAGGTCTGCCATTGGGGCTCTGTCAAAGGGAGCCCTGGTATTTCTCACCCTGGTTTGGTAAAATCTTCAGTTTGCCTGCAGGACTCTTTAGTTTCACTCCAGGGGGAGTAAGAGAGAATGTAGTTCCTGTGGATCCAAGCGGCAGTTCCCTGAAGTGCCTGAAGTTCACAACTGCCTTAAGGAAGAACAATGAGTAGAATCTGACAGCTACCAGTGGAAGAAATGTGCCTTTTGTTCTTTCCATGACTGGGAGGAAGGCCCAACTAATCTGTGAGTACAGAATTTGAGACTGTTCTCTGAGGGAGTTTTCTGAGGTGTGTGTGCCCTAGATAAGGCTAGATCACACCGGTCAGGACCCCTTTCAACATAATTGTGCTGAATTTAAAGTTAAAGTTGGGAGTCTTTAGCAATTTATTGGGGATTGGAGAGTCATTTGGTGTAACCCTGAAGGAATAGCAGAGGATGTTTGGGGCAAAGGATGAGGAACACCATCTGGAGTTTCAAGCAGGGCTAAGTGGTTCATGGATGGGCACCAGTGTTTCCTGGGCAATGACCATGCACCAGGAGGATTTTAAAGTGTGTGGCACATCCCATAGATATACACTTTGGAAATGGAAATGTGTGGAAAATGTTTAAAGTGTGTGGCACATCCCACAGATATACACTTTGGAAGAGATAGAGATGTTTTTTGTGGAAAATAGTACTGCCTTGTCCTGCAAAACAGACTGTGCCTGTATTGCAATGATAAACATTTGGGGGACCACCCTTGCTTTAAGTAACACCTGTAAATAAAGCCATACTGCAAAATCCCAGTTACTGCTTTGGACATTCTGCTTATTACTTCTTGTGTGAACCTTATTGGGGTCCCTCAGCAGTTAGGCCTAGCACATGCCCAGCATCCTCTCCCCTGGACCTGGTTGTAAACAAAAAGGTCCATGTTAGTATGTACCCCCACCCCACCCCCATCCTCTAGATAATGAACCTGGTATACACTCCAACGCTAGGGGTGGTACCATGAGTGATCATTGTTGGTCCCAATGATCCATTGTTGATCCCATGCTGGGCATCCAATTGGATGCCCAACTGGGTCCACGACTCTGCCTGTGCCCGCCCTGTGCAGACCTACATGCCGGAGAGTGGGGCCACAGACAGGTCACTGGTGGTCGTAAATGCTGCTGGTGCACACCTGTCCGCAGGTGCGGAGCTCCACGGGTGGGATACATGCCTTCGGTGCATTATTCCCACCCCTTCGTGGATTGGGGCCAATATCTGAATATCCTCAACATCACATTTTAGAGAATAATGTTCTGTTTGTGTTGTCATGGGGAACCAAGACATCCCTATTGTGGCACCCATTCAGGAACGGATGTTGACACCTTTTTTCATAACTGCTAGGGAGCCCTGATCTGGCAATTTGAGTTTCTCGCTTTGGGGGCATTCCATCAAGCCCTGGACAGGAACCATTGAGTTATTGGCCCCCTTCCTAGGAAGGACATATCAGACTTTTATATATTGTGTTTGCAGGCCCCGTTGGTCTTCTTCATACTGTGTTCTCACTCCCTATTATGGTGCCCAGTTGGGACCCTGAAAGCTGTTAATTATTTCTACTGTGCCATGCTGATCAATGTCTTTTATTGGGTTTTGCTGTGTGGAGAGGGGTTGGGGAAACACTGTGCATTTTATGAGACTTGGCATTCTTTCTTGCAGTTTATAAGAGTACTACTGTTGGTTTAACACCATAATGACATTTACTATGAAATGTAGGTCACTGAATGTTGATGGGGTTCATAACCCCATCAAGTGGTTTAGATTGATGCAGATGTTCCAGCATGAGCGGGTGGAGCTACTGTTTTTGCAGGAAGCCCATCTCCTTCCATCAGAACTTCTTAAATTTAAACAGATGGGCTATATTGTACTGGGCTCTTCCTCCCACCCTTCAAGGAGGCATTAGGAAGTACTGATATTAGTTAGCCATTCCCTCTCCATAACTATCACCTTTCTGTGGCAGACTCTGAGGGCAAGAATGTAATTTTAACAGGTACTCTGTATGGCCAGCAGATAACCCAGGCAAATTTGTACCTACCTCCCTCACCAAAACAGGTCATGTAAACTTTTAAAAAAAAATTACTCCTCGCCGGCCCAGTGGCGCTGAGGGTTGAGGCTCTGGACACCACACCTCGCTCCACTCTGATGTCCCAGTGTTGGGAACAACCTCGGGTGTCAGAGGGTCGGCTGGGGGAAGGAGGATTGAGCATTCCAGGGACTGCTGTCCTCCTCTGGGGAGAGACATCCACGAACGTGCCGGCTCCTGGCAGAGACTAGCAGTTGGTGCAATGGTCGGGTTGCTGGGGGCAGAATTCCAGCATGCGGTGTGTGGAAGTGTGTACTGCAGCATCATTGATGTCCTTGTATGCTGGTGCCTTGTGGGGATCCAGGGAGAAACAGACAAAATAGCCACAATCCTCCAGCACTCATGAAGGTCGGCCCCCCATACGCTGCACCAGATGCTCCCAGGTGTGCTCCCTCTGGCCCTGACTCCAAGAGGTCTTCCGTGCTGTAGGGGATGTGCAACATGGCTGGAGTGGGTGAGAAGGTGAGGAGGTGAGCTTGGGCATGGCACCCGCTGCAGGGGCCACCAGGGGCAGACCAGAAGGGGAACCATAGGACCACCCCTGCTGAGGAGGTAAGCCAGCAAAAATCAGTAATAAAAAAAAAAAGTTACTCCCCCTTCTGCAAGGCCAGTTGATTTTAGGCGGTGATTTTAACACCACCTTTCACTCTACCGTAGATGCCTCTAATCCTAGGCCATACCATAATTTCCAAGTACAAAAATTTCTTAATTCCACAGTAGAACATTTTTTTGAACACCTGGCTTCATTTGCATCCATCTGCTGTGGAATTTATGTATCATCCCACTCGAGCTATCATACCTCTGCACATCTGGATTATTTATTTTGGTTGAACAGACAGACATCCTTCATACTGTCAGACATGGGGCTAATCATCTTTCAGATCGTGCCCCATACTTGCAGAACTTTAAACCCCATAAACAGACTCACTGAAGATTTAATTTAGGGTATCTTAGGGACAATTCCCCTATACAACAAGTGAAGGATTGGATCCCCCAAATCCTGGCAGATAATTCCGCTTCCACGGTAGACCCCACTATTTCATGAGCCATGCTTAAAGTGGCACTATGGGGTAAACTTATAGCGTATGCCTCCACTCAGTGTAAATTAAAAGACGGAAAATTACAACAGTTGTAGAACACACTGTATACAATTCGGATGTTCTACAGTATATGCATGGAGACTGGTCAGTAGGGTCCCAGATATCACAGGTTAAGGCAGAAATCCAGCAAAATACTTGACCTGAAAGTACAGCAAGTTTTTGTTTTACCTTCATCATAAATATTACGGGAGGGAGGGAGGGAGGGAGGCGAGAAGTCCAGTTGTTGGCTCGCCATTTGCGAGTCCAGAAGGCCCAGACCTGTATTACACAATTGCAGGATCCTGTCACAAAGGCTTTGGTGCACCGGTACAACTCTATTCAAAATATTCTGTGGGGTTGCTATCAAACTCTTTATCAGGCTAAAGGCCCACACCATTCTGAGATCTCCTTTTTGTCTGCTTTTCTTTTACTGGAGCTAGCTCTGGCACAGGCTGCCCGTTTGCTTAACTCCATTACAACAGAGGAGGTGGAGGAGATCATTTGTGACTGACAAGTGGATAAACGCCCAGGTCTGGATAGGTATTCAGTTGAGCTGTATAGGAAATTTGGAGATCTCCTGCCCCGTTCGAGGCATTCACTTCAGTTCAGAAGAGTAGTACTCTTCCCTCTCCTGGAGCCATGCTACTACTTCTGCTAGTCCCAAGCCAGGCAAGGACCCCACCCATCCTTCTTCTTATAAACCAAATTCTATTTTAAACCGCAATTATAAAATCTTTATGGCAGTGTGGGCCAAGTATTTGGATGTTCTTCTCCTGTTGTTGCTAGATGGGAACCAGGTGGGCTTCATTTGATGCCAACGAGCTCATGATAATGTCTGCCATACCCTGTTGTTACTGGAACATGCTTCGGCTCGGTCGAGTCCCCTGGTTCTTGCCAGCCTCAACATAGAAAAGGCTTTTGACAATCATACAATGCCTGTATCAATCCCCTGAAGCAAATATATATTCCAGCCAATAGAGAGTTCTCTGACCTTATTAATTTAGAGCATGGAATGAGGCAGGACTGTTCCTTTCCGCCAATATTGTTTGCTCTTTATATAGAGCCCCCTAGCTGTTTCAGCCCATCTGGACAGGGATGGGGACAGGAGTGGGTACCTTTCAGGGGCAGGGAGTATAAAGTGTCACTTCTTGTGGATGATATTCTATTAACTCCTGTCCCCTGAGATATCCCTTCCTAAAGTTTGGTCCATTTTGACACAGTATGAAAAACTGGTAGTCTTCCATTCAAATGCTACAAAAACCTACAACTTTTCTTTAAATGCAATTAAATATTGGGACATTACACTGACAAAAAACGCAGACAATCTGTAATTTTTTAATTTGGAACCCATTACTACTACTGTTCAGCAAGATTTGCAATGGTGGACTCAAACTCCCCTTGATCTTTTTTAATCGTATTGAGGCAGTTAGCCAAAATACTATATGGCAGTTTAAATTCACGCCTATTATATTTTGCGCTGCAAGCACACCAAACATTGTTTACATGCTCTTATTCTCACTGGTGGAACACTAGTGTTGCTATTGTTTAGTGATTCACCTAATATTCACTGTCTTTTGATTTTAAATGGGGAACCAGTGAAAATAGTGAAAATAAAAGGACAGTGAATATTTCCTGTTATACAGTGTTCTCCCACAAATATTGTATTCTTTTTCAAACCCTCCCTAGCTTCCCGAGTGAAACATATTTTCAAGCTTGGGACAAATATATTTCATGTTTTGAGGGGGAACCTGTCCAGGCATTCAGTTTAAGGTACTAAAACTACCTAAAGATAAGGGGAGGCTTAATCTTCCCAGCCTCTACACTGTGGCCTTCCACTTGCACACAGTCTGTTCATGGAGCACTTTCTCTTACTCCATATTCTGCCCACTGGAAAATGGTAGAGTTCCTTTTGAACAATTTTTGCCTGCTGGATAATTATTTAAATTCATCCCCCCATGCTGTGTTCTGCAATTGGACTTCCATTTCTTTACTATTCTCACTTTGAAGGTTCGGCAGTCCCTGATCCATTCCACAGCTTTTCAGGCTCTCAGACAGTGACTCCTAGCTCTCCCTTATATTTCTACTTGTCCCCTGAACAACACAGACACAGCTTTACATCACTGGAGCCTATTGGAGCTTACCTATGTGCATCAAATGTTGGATCATAATTGTGTACTCTCTTTTTTGAGATGCTGCTATGATGTTATTCTCTCTCCCCTCATGGTACCTTTTCACATGCTTACAATGTGATCCTTTTTAAAGAACTCTTTTGCAGTGGCATTAACCTTTCCTGAAAAAAAGCCTCTTCACTATGATACTAATGAGCTCACAGAGAGGGGACCTCTGGCAACACCTCACTGGCAACCTCTACAGAGGTCTCCAGCAATATGTTTCCTATTCAACTAGCCATACTCTTCATATGTGGAATACAGAACATCTCCTCGATATCTGGATAAAGTATTCTCTCCTTCCACTTAAAATCTCTCCAGCCCCCTATCTTCATGAGTTCTCTTGGAAATATAGATCCAGATATTTTTGAACCCCAGCAGTTCAGGAAAAATTCATGAGGCAGACATGTGGGGCGTGTTGGCGTGGATGTGAAACCATCATGCCAATCATGTACATGTGTTGTGGGACTGCCCACTTTTATCTGAATATGGGGAGAAGTGACTCTGAACCCATGCTAAAAAGGTTCTCACAAGGCTTTGGCTTACCCCTACAATCACCACAAAGCAAATGTGGCAAGTCAGCCTGCAGTATTTATGCTTTAGAGAGCAAAACTGCTTACGGCACTGCTGGGTGCTCTATTATAGGGCAGTGGACCCCGCCTTTATACCATAAGCAGTCATGAGGTCTATGTCTGCTGCCAATGGCCTCCACTGCCACCCCCATCTTCCTCTTTACCTCTGTAGATTTAAATTCACTATGGTACGCTTATTTTAATTTTGCCTGTTAACACTATCTAGCATTAACTCTATATTGTTATCTCTCATCACTACTCAGCGTTAGCTGTACCTTCATCAACTTGACTGTAAACCTATTTGAGAAATGTTTATCTCTGATCACCATTTGATCTTTTTACCTTACTATCTGTCTGTACTCCTATGGTATAAAATTCAATAAATATTTTGTTATTAAAAAAAAGACTCCTGTCAGGCATTCATACAGGTCAGCCATGGTATGTATTGTCACCCTTTTCCAATCCTCCCAGTTTAGGGCCTGGATGTCTATAGACAGGCTGGAGTTAGTCCAAAAATTATGTAAATGAGAGGTGTGAGAAGACCATCCCAAAATAGTGGAATGTTTGCTCCATGTCTTGTGGGTGTGCTTAAGACACGGTGAGGCCTTTGATTTGGGGATCCAATCTGGGAAGAGCATTGCTGAGTGGGTAGCAAGCTCAATCTGTACCTGATCCAAGGTTATCCATCTGGGAGAGTAGTCTAAGAGAGTGGGGTTTAGGCATGCAATGGCTTATCTCAGGACCACCAATTCATGCTGCAGCCTCAAATTAGGATGGTCGAACCCCCTTTCCCTCCAGTGCCTTTTCAGGGTATGCAGTTTTATTTTTGGAGCCTTATTGTTTCAGATGAAGGCTGACATTTTACTGACAAGGGTCTTAAAGAAAGAAGCTGGCAGCTGGATATGGAGGTTGGACAGAATATATTGTAACTTTGGCAGAGCAATTAGTTTGAGTGCATTAACTCTACCCCAGGTGGAAAGCATCTGATTCTTCCAGCTAGTCAGGTCGGTGGATAATTTGTCTTGCATGTGGTCTACATTAGCAGAAATTGTGGCAGAAACTATAGCCTTAATCTGAATACCCAGACAAACCACTCCCTCTGGTGACCACTGATAATGGTAGAATGAGAACATGGATTGCTGACAAGTAGGTATGAGAGGCAGGACCTGAGATGCATGGTGTCAGAATTTCTCATGTTAAGGTCCAACATGGGGAAAAGGTCCTTTGCCAGCTTGGCCCCATCGCTGTGGAACAACCTTTCGCAACACTTCAAGATTGTTCCTTACTTGATAAGTTCCTCCTACAAGAGTGCAACTAATGTTCCTGTTATCGATGACATACACTCTCCTGAATTAGAGAAGTTGTCCTCTTAATGAGCCTGTGCTGGTATGCAAAATCACTACCTGAAGCTGTCCTGGTTGGTCTGCATATTGTTTGATATGCTAGGCCTATGACTGCATTCACAACTATGTTTTTTACCTTCATAAACCTATTTGGAATTCTGAATGTAGGTACCCTTCTGTAACAGATTATTATAATTGTGTATCCTGAAACATGAATGTGTTTAACCTAATGTAACTTATCATTGCTACAGAATGAATGTTGTCTCTGTGCCATACATTGTGGCTCCCTTGCTTCTGCAGCCAGAGGTTGGTGTGTGTCTTACACCTGCAGCTGCAGAAGTGCAGGCTTGTCAAGTGTGGGTTTGTCTTAGAGCGTGCATGAGTACCTGAGGTTAAAGAAGCACTGGCCCCTTATAGACCTGAAATTCTACAGACAAATTAACTCTTGCAATCTGGGTACAATGGATTTATATCTGTAGCTGTAGGGGTCTGTGCTTCTGCACACAGAAGCAGTGTTGTGATCTGAGTATCCTGGATTTCTATCTGCAGCGACAAGTGAGTACATATGCTTTGTGGTGTGCATACCACAGATACATACATATGAACATATGAATCAGCCAGCAGAAACAGGCCTCATGGTCTATCAAGTCTGCTCAAGTGTGCAACTAGCACTCCTAGATTGCAGCTGCCCCACCCCCTTTCCCTCTCACCTCCAGGAAGTTCTCAGCATTACTTATCCAGACTCTTCCCCATGCCCGGTCCCATGCCCTTTTATAACTACCCTCTGTCTTACATGAAATCACCCCCTCTGGTAGGGCATATCTGGTAGATACAAATCCACAAAGGTAGCACATTAGTGCTACTGCATTTCTGTCATCTGGAAACAGTTGTATGTTGTTCATCTTACCTGATGATGGCTGTCTGTGGTTGTTTGTGTGGGCTTGTTGCTTTGCTGCTTGGGGGGTAGTTAGGGTTGAAAACCCCATTTCCCTATGTTTGTTGCTTTAAGCTGAACCCCTCAGGGGTGCATTAATGCATTTTTTTGCAATGAATATATAGTTAATGCACCAGTTAGAGTTCAGGTAAAAGTGACAAAAGTAGGAAAATGTGGTATTAGGGTTTCCAACCTTAACCATCTTCCAAAGCAGCAAAAGGAAAAAACATTAGGGATGTGGGTCTCCAGAGTCTTGGAGAATCAGTGGTGGGGTCTTCCTTGGGGTTGTCAGCTCTAATGCCTCCAGCACATAGCCTCCTGTGCAAAGCAGAAGGTACAGCTTGAAGCCAGTGTCTCATAATGATACAGTCTTCAAAGGTAGAGAACTATGTGTCATGACATGCTACCAATACAATCTGCTGTAACTTTCTTCATGCAAGAGCCAGTGGGCATAGCATGAAGAAAGGAGATAACATCTGATCTTGTTTGCTCAGGTAACAGGGTGAGCATTAGGGTGGCAACCCCAAGGAAGACCCTACCATTGCTTCACCAAGACTCTGGGGACCCAAAACCCTATATTTTCTTTGTTTTGCTGCTTAGGAGTGGGGGTGAGGACTTAGGGTTGAAAACCCTAACACCACATTTCCCTATTTTTGTCACTTTAACCTGAACTCTAACTGGTGCATTAATACAGTTTTTTTTTCAATTAATTTATTTTCTTTTTGAGATAGTAGAATGGCATCCTCATTCATGAAGGTCCCTTCAGGAGCTATGTGAAGACATCCATCTGGCTATGGAAGTGCTGGGCCCTGCACTTCCGTGCCCCCATAGATGCAGATGCATAGGGTCCTCTGGGCTCCGCGCCACATGTGGAGTCTATAAGGCTGCCCAAGTGCATTAAGACAACAGTCTTGTTGTGTGGCAGCTCACAAAAGAAGATTGCCATGTGTCAAAAGAAGAATCTGGAAAAAAAACTAAGTTCAAAATGTTGTTTTGTGAGGCCAACTTCTTGTTTCATGGGATTTTTGGGACCTGACGAAAGAAAATTCCATCTCGGGAAATAAGAATGTGGAAAAAACTAAGTTCAAAATCTTGTTTCATGAGCCAATGTTCTGTTTCATGAAATATTCATCAGGTCCTGAAAGAGTTGCCTTCTCAAGAAACAAGAACATGGAATAAAACGAAGTCCAAAATCCTCTTTCGTGAGAAGGCATCCTTGTTCAAGAAATTTTCGTAAGCTCATGAAAGATGCTTTCTCACAAAAAAAGTATGTGGAAAAAAAAAATAAGTCCAAAACACTCTTTTATGAGAAGGCAACCTCTTTCATGAGATTTTCATGAGCTCACAAATGAAGATGCCTTCTCACAAAAGAAGAATGTGGAAAAAAACTAAGTCCAAAATCCTCTTTTATGAGAAGGCATCCTGTATCATGAAATTTTCGTGACCTCACAAAAGAAAATGTCTTCTCATGAAAGAAGAGTGTGGAAAAAAACTAAGTCCAAAATCCTCTTTCATGAGACAGTATTCCTGTTTCATATGACCCTATTCCTTTCTCATGAGCCTTACGAAAGATGGAAATTAGCTCATGACAGAAGACTTGGTAAGGATTTTTGGTATGTCCCAAAAACACATTTTGGAGTAATTAAAAAAAAAACTAAGTCCAGAATTCAGCTAAATAGGTCCCATTTAGCTAGCTTCATGTGTCTGTGTGTCTGCAGGGCATCATGTTTCAAGGTTTTGAAAACAATTTTTTTGGGAAAAAAAAAGAAAGATGGCTACCATACAAAATAATTATTTTTTCTCATGAAATAGGATTTCTGCCTCATGAAAGAGGAATCCTCTTTCATATGACCAAATCCTTCTTTTTTATGAAACATCTATACAAAAGACCCTACTGAGCATGATCAGAACTGAAATTTCAAATCTTTATAATTTGGGAATGGATTAATGTTCTTTTCACCAAACCAATGAACAGCACCAGTCTAAGGTAAGCCTTTTCTCCCCTTAACACTTCAGAACAAAATTTCAGACTGTCTGGGCTGTAGGTGATGATAAAAAACAGTAGGTTGCAGAAGTGCAGCTGTGCAGTATCCTCCTGGCCTTGCACCAAGTGAGGAGTCCATCTAGCTGCAGAAGCATTAGGCCTTCTGGGCCCCGCACTTTTGTGTAGCTACAGATGCAGATGAGCACAGCCCAGAGAGGAGTCATTCTGGCTGCAGAAGGGGCCTTACACTTCCAAGTGGCTACAGATGCAGACTTATGAGCAAGCATAGAAAAATTCCAATGTATGCTCATATCTTTGTTGTTTTTTTAACATTTTGACCCCGAAGGTTTCAACATAGTCATGTTATTACTCCACCTCATGAACCTGGTTGGTGAAAATTCTCACATCTTGACTGAAATGTCATTTTGCACCACAAGAGCACAAGTTCCTGAGGTGGTTTGAAAAAATGGCTATGTTGAAAATTTGGGGTAAAAATATTGAAAATTACCAAAGTTATGAGTTATTGGAAAGTTTCAAGGCCTGCTCATAACTTTGTTGCTTTTTAATATTTTTACCCCAAATTTTCAACATAGCCTTCTTATGACCCCATCTCAAGAACAAGGGCAGAGGGAAATCTTTAAATTCATTCCAAAAGATGATTTCATGCAGTGACTGCTAAATCACCTTTCAGGACAGAATTGCATAATTTCACTGTCCTTGTTCATGAGGTGGGGTCTCAAAAATGTCATGTTGAAAATTTGGTGTAAAAGTGTTCAAAAATGAAAAAGTTAAAAATAAAAGTTCAAACCCCATTGAAATACATTAAACCACACTTACCTTATATCCTTATATTGCATATGCTGATTTTCAGCAGCAAGACGTGCCTCCGATCAGAGAGAGAGATGTTCAGGTGGGTGAGGGTGTGTGGGGGGTGTACAATGGTGGGTGCTGAGTGGAAGGTCAGGGGGTGCACAGCTGTGTAGATCCCTGATAGTTCATTTTCTTTTTCCAGGTTGCCAAAAATAAGAAGGTCAAAGAGGGATGGTTTTCTTCACTGTAGGGACACAGACACCAACACTGAGGGTTAGACACCCCCAGGATGATCTTTGATAGCACCAGGGGTAGGCACCCTGAAGCAGCCACCTATTTTTTTGGTGGGTGAGGGATGACCTGGAAGAGAGAGGGGTTGAAAGAAGTAATACTGGGGCTAGGCACCCTGGTCCACTATTAATTTATTATATTAAGAAGTGGGAGTAGGTGACCTGGAGGGGAGTGGGACAAGAGGAGTGGTACCAGGAGGGTGGGTATCCTGGACCGCTTACTAGTTAAAAAAACACACTTGGGAGGCAAAGACCTGGAGGGGAGGGGGGAGAAAGAAGTGATACTAGGGGTGGACACCCTGGTCTGCTAAAGAAAAAGGTAAAAATAGATGCATACATACATACATAGACAGACAGACAGAAAGAAAGCTAGCTGGATAGATAGACAGACAGACAGATGGATAGCTATAGCTACAGCAAAAGAGAGAGAGATAGATCAGGACATTAGCTCACTGCTCTAATTGAATATATGTCTATCTATCTATCTATCCATTTATTTTTATATTTTTCTTAAGTGGACTGAGTTACCCTACCACTCTTTCTCCCCTGAGGTGCCTGCCACCCCAATTTTTATAACAAGTAAGTTGACCAGGGTGCTGACCACCAGTACCACTTATCTTGCCCCCCATGTTGTCCACTCCCCTTCCTTTAATTTTATATAGGTGGTGGCACCATGGTGCCCACCCCAAGTGCCAACAAAGATCATTCCAACACTGTGGTGCCCAAACTCCAGTGTTAGCTTTGGTCCCCCTATAATAAAGAAAACTGTTCCTCATGATCTTTCTTTGTTTTTCCTAACCTGAAAAAAGTCCATCAGTGATCTGCCCCACCCACCCATCCCTCTTCTGTATCCCCTCACCCAGGTCATGCCTGAAAATGGGCAGAATCTGCCTAGTGCACTACAAGTCAACAAAAAAACTAACTAACCCCCAACCCCCATAGCCCCCCCACACAAACTCATTCACCTGAACATGTCCCATAATGTTGATCCACTCTCTGGTCGAAGACATGCCTTTCTGCTGGAACTGGCAACTGCAATATGTGAAAATAAGGTAAGTGCATTATGAATAAAAATTCAAACCCCATTGAAATACATTAAATCCCACATACCTTATTTTCTGATATTGCAGTTGCTGGTTCCAGCAGCAAGATGTGTCTTCAATCCAAGAGTAGATCTATGTCATGGGACATGTTCAGGACAGTGAGGTGTGTGGGGTGGTGGGTGCTGAGTAGAGTCAGGGTGGGTGGGGGTAGATTGCCAATGGATTGTTTTCTTTTTTTTCAGGTTAAACCTGCCCCCCAACAAAAAAATCAACAAGAGACAGTTTTCTTTATTGTAGGGGCACAAAAGCCGACACTTGGGATTGGGCACTCCAGTGTTGGGATGATCCTCTGCAGCACAGGAGATGGGCACCCTGATGCTGCTGTGGCAAGATAGGACTGTACTACTTTATTAATGTTCATATTTCATATGTTGTGATGTGCTCCAGAGTTTAAAACACTGTCCCCTTAAAGGCAGAAGGAGCTCTGAAAAAAAGACTGTTTTTAGCATTTAAGGTCTGCTATTCATCTAGGAATGAGCCAGACAGGGTATGTGTATTCCAAGGGTTATATCCCTTACATCAAAGGGCACTTAGCCATTCCAACTTGGAGGGGGGATGACATACTTACCTGCAGTAGACCTGACAAAGGGGTACTAGCAGGTGGAACTCACTGACAGGGCTAGGGAAATGTCAGTGTTCATCACCCCAATCAGCCTGTTTGAGTTCAAGGTCATGCCCTTTGGGATGAAGAATGCCCCTGCTACATTCCATAGATTAGTAAACCAGGTGTTACAGGATATGGAGGACTTTGCAGTCGCCTACCTGTATTTTCCGCCATAGCTGGGAGAAGCACCTGACATACCTAATGGAGGTGTTTTGCTGAATACAGGCTGCAGGTCTGACTATTAAGGCAGAAAACTACCAGGTGGCCATGGCAGAGGTCACTTATTTGGGATATGTGATAGGGCGGGACCAGGTCTGCCCAAGCCAAGTGAAAATAGAGGCAATTGCAGCATGGCCCATGCCTGAAACCCAGAGACAAGTCAGGAGCTTTCTTGGGACAGCAGGGTATTATAGGAAATGTGTACCCAACTACAGTTCCCTGGCAGCTCCTTTGTCCAGCTTGTTGACAAAGAAGATGCCTAGGAGGGTAAAATGGAACCCAGCCTGTGAGCGGGCCTTCATACAGCTGAAAACCTTGCTGTGTAGAGCCCCAGTGCTGGCCAGTCCAGACTACAACAGGCCATTTGCGGTGCAAATGGATGCCTTAAATGTGGGAATGGGGCAGTCCTCAGCAAGTAGCCACTCGGGAGAGAGCACCCCATTGTATACTAAGCAAGAAGCTGCTTCCATGTGAACAAGCTTATTCAACAGTAGACAAAGAATGCCTCATCTTAGTCTGGGCATTGAAAAAAGTAGAACCATATGTTTATGGGGGGCATTTTAAGGCCCAAATGGACCACAGCTCATTAGTATGGTTGGGCCAAATGGGGAAATTAAATGGGAGACTCCTGAGATGGAGTTTCGCCTTGCAGGCTTATGACATGGATGTTACCCATAGGCCTGGTCTAAGAATGGGAACACAGATGGCCTACCTTGCATACTGGATCAATAACAGAACTGAGAAAATGTTGCCGTCAAAAAGGGCGCGTTCCCCCAGGTTCTGTTTTAGGAGGGAAGGATGTTGCAAGATAGGCCTGTACTACTTTATTAATGTTTATATTTTATGTGTTGTGATGTGCTCCAAGTTTAAAACACTGTCCCTTTAAAGGCAGAAGGAGATATGGAAAAAAGACACTGTTTTTAACATTTAAGGTCTGGCATTCATCTAGGAATGAGCCAGACAGGGTATGTGTATTCCACGGGTTATATCCCTTACATCAAAGGACACTTAGCCATTCCAAAGGGCACTTAGCCATTTCAAAGCAGAAGGCCCCAGTGGGAGGTCAGCAGCAAGAGGCCCCAGTGGGAGGTCAGCCTCCTACAGCAACAGGATGAACCATACATGGGCATAAGACATATGTTAGAGGGGTTTTAAACATAGAGCCACAGTGACACCTGCAGGACAAGGTGAACTGTTGCACCTCAGTTCTCTGCATAGTGAGAGTATTCACAACCATCCAAAAGGGGAGGGGCCTGAATATGACATCATTCAGACTTTAAACTACACACACATTTTGAAATCAGTGCATTAGCTTGGAGTTTGAAGCCTGAGGAGAAACTGTTCCTTGAGAATCTCAGAGTTAAGAAGAACTTATCAAGCTGGTATATACTTTTTGAAAGTATATGTAGGTCTGGGAGAACACCTGAACCAGACCTGGGTTTATGAAAGTGGACTTTTTACATTCTGAACAGAAATTCTGATTTTTAAGTCAGACTTTGGGAACAAAGACTTTGCACCAAGACAACCCTGAGTTTTGCTAAAAGAGGAAATTCAGAGATGTATTTGAATTCCAACAATCTTGTTTTCTAAAGAACTTTACCTACAGAGAGAGATTTCCTCTCAAAAAGGACATTTGATCTTTCTAGACTGTAAGCATCAGAACAAGGTATAGTCTTAGAAATAATTGTGTATAGTGTTTTTTTTGTACATCCATCCAATAGTTATTTTTGTATTATCTGCATTTCAAATCTTCAAAATTGTAGAATTTACTGTGTTGTTTTTCTTTAAGTAAACTTTTATAATTTCTTATCAATGCTGCTTGGGGTCTGGTTGTGTGAGCTAACATTTTAAACAGAAAGGTTTTGTAAGGACTGTATGCCTTGCTAATGAAGATACTATCCGCTTGGCTATCCTACAAACCAATTAGCAAGAGGCTGCCAACTGGGAAGGGGGATTTGAGACTACATTTTCCACCCTTCCACTGGGAAAAGGAAGGTTGGTGATGCTTCCTGAGCCCTCCAACTGCTCATGAGTTCCACAAAAGGGGGACATCCCTGCAAACAGGAGGTCCTGCCATGCCCACGGGGCTGGATTGTGACAGTCCCCACCTATATTAAACAGAAGGGGTGTAGGTGACCTGGAGGGAGGGGGGTAAAAGAAGCAATACCGGGGGTGGGCACCCCAGTCTGCTTACACTGCTTAAAAATGAAACATGGGAAAGGGGGGATGGGCAACCTAGAAGGGAGGGAGCGATAGAAGCAGTAATGGGGTTGGCACCCCAGTCTGCTTAACAAAATAAAAAAATAGTTAGGCAGATAGATAGATAGATAGATAGATAGATAGATAGATAGATAGATAGATAGACATATAGAGTGAGTGACAGGCAGTCAGACAGAGATCAGAGGATCAGCGTCTCACTGCTGTAACTGAAGTTGGCAGCATGACTCCAGCTATGGCTTCACATTTCAAGAAAGTCCCACTGTTCTCATATTGAGATTGTGGGAGAATGTGCCATGGGACATGTTCAGGTGAGTGTGTGTGTGTGTGTGGTGGGCACTGACTGGGGGGGTCAGGTGGAGTGTGTTGCAGTGTGGAGGGGCAGATTGCTGATGGACCATTTTCTTTTTTTTTTCAGGTTAAAAAAAGTTCAAGGAGGGATGATTTTCTTTATTGTATGGGGGCAGAAGCCCACACTGGGGACTGGGCACCCCAGTGTTGGGATGGTCATAGGTGGCACCGGAGTTGGGCACCCTTGTGCTGCCACATATACAGTATTAAATGAAGGGGAGTAGGCAATCAATCTAGAGGGGAGGGGCAAGAATAGCGGTACTGGGGTGGGCATACTGGTCCACTTACACTACTTTTTTTTAAATATTATTTAAAGATTGGTAACCAGGAGAGGCACACTGAGCCAAGGCTTGTTTCTAGGTGTGACCCTAGGGAGGGGGAAAAAGGAGGCAAAAAATGCGGTAATATCGTGTCAGGTGGGTTGCAAAGTTGCCTGGATAAGAACACATTACAAGTCAGAGTACAAGGTATACAGTATGTACACAACCAGAATACAGGATGGACAAACTGAATTACAAGTGATCAGTGTAAATGCAAGTTAAAAGCATAGTAAAATCAATGTACAAGTCCAGTGAACAAGTTGCAAGTACAAGTCAGGTGATGAGGATGAAAAACCTCAAACATCAAACATAATTGCATTGAGCATGATGAGTTTGCATATATATATAGCAAATGCAAATTGTTGGGCTAAAGTAAATTAGAATTTGGGATGACTTTAGTATGATGATGTTCAGTAGAGGATTAGCCAGGTTGGTAGCAAGAACAGGAGAGAGGTAGAGGGTGGGACAGAGTACATTTAACATAATTTAATGATGGTAGCATACTGAGCAAGGTTGGAAGAGAGTTCAATGTGTGAGGGAAGTGGAAAGAGAAAGCAGCCTTTCCAGAGTTTGAGGACGGATGGGGAAGGGCAAAAGTATGAGGGTCACATGTACGGAGATGGTAGGATGTGTGGGGAGGAGGAGGCGAGAGTATGGGGTGAGAGAGCCAAACCAATATTTGGCTGAGATAATGGAGGTGTGGTGGTTGTAGCAGGAGGATTGGGTGGGGCGTGACAGAGAGGTGTAGAGGGTGCAATGGTGAATCCTGAGGGGGGTGTTTAAGATGGAATGACAAAAGGTATTGAAAAGGGAGTCTGTCCTGAGGAGGCTAGAGGTGGAGGTGGACCCATATAAGATGTCGTCATAATCAAAGAGTGGGAGGATAGTTTTGGTGAGGAGTATCCAGCAAACAGGGGTGGAGAGAGCATCATTGTTTCTGTAGAGGGTGCCAAGTTTAGGCAGAGCTTAGAATACATGTAGTTAGCATGGGTTGTAAAGTCAAGACAGCTGTCTAGCCAGACTCCTAAGTACTTGTATGTAGGGACTGTAAACATAGAAACATAGAAACATAGAATTTGATGGCAGATAAGGACCGCTTGGCCCACCCAGTCTGCCCATTTCCCTACCTGATGGATAAGCTGCAGATCCTAGTTAACCAGCAGCCTACTTCTTCCTACCCCCACCCCCTAGGTAATTGCCTTATGACTATCCCATGCATGCTTGAATTCCACCACTGTTTGTGACTCCACAACCTCCTCTGGAAGGCCGTTCCATACATCCACCACCCTCTGTGAAAAAATAATTCCTTAAATTACTCTGAGCCCTTCTATCTTCAAATTGTGCCCCTTGTTCTTGCACACCTTTTTTTGAAAGATGCTACCTCTTGGACTTTGTTGATTCCCTTGAGGTACTTGAAAGTTTCTATCATGCCCCCTCCTTTCCTCGAGGCTATACATATTAAGCTCCTTAAGTCTCTCTTCATATGTCTTCCAGTGCAGACCCTGCACCATTTCAGTTGCCCTCCTCTGGACAGCTTCCATCCTGTCTATGTCTTTGTGGAGATTGGGTCTCCAGAACTGCACGCAGTACTCCAGATGGGGTCTCACTCAGCTGTCCTGTACAGAGGATACTAACTTCCTGTTTTCTACTGGTGATGCCTCCTATGCATCCCAGTATCCCCAGCCCTCCTTGCTGCCCTCTCACATTGCTTTCCCACCTTTAGGTCATCTGATATGACTACCCCCAGGTCCCTTTCCATTTTTCTTGTTGTTAGTATCTCACCCCCCATTGTGTACTCTTCCCCTGGGTTTTTGTTTCCCAGGTGCATTACCTTGCACTTCTTAGCATTGAATCAAAGCTGCCATACATTTGACCTTTCCTCTAACCTTGCCAAGTCCCTTCTCATCCTTTCCACCCCACCCTGTGCATCAACTCTGTTGCAGATCTTTGTGTCATCTGCAAAGAGACATACTTTTCCTTCCAGTCCCTCTGCAATGTCACTTATCAAGACATTGAAGAGGACTGGTCCTAATACTGAACCCTGTGGTACCCCACTACTAACCCCCCTTTTTTCAGAGTGGACTCCATTTACTATTACTCTCTGTGTCCTATTCTCCAGCCAATTCTTTACCCAGGCTGTCATCTTGGGACCCACTCCCAGGCTGGCTAACTTGTATATTAATCTTTGTGTGGGACTGTGTCAAATGCCTTGCTAAAGTCTAGGCAGACCATGTCCACAGCCCTCCCTGATCAACTACTTTGGTCACCCAGTCAAAGAAATCTATCAGATTTGTCTGGCATGACCTTCCAGCTGAATCCATGCTGCCTTGGGTCCTGTGCCCCTCTGGCCTCTAGATACTTAACAATTCTTTCCTTCAGAAGTGATTCCATCATTTTCCCTACCACTGAGGTTAAATTAACAGGTCTGTAGTTTCCTGCTTCTGCCTTGCTCCCACTTTTGTGAAGGGGAATCACATCTGCCCTCCTCCAGACCTTGGGTACCACCCCATCCTCCCATGATTTGTTAAAGAGGGTAGTCAGTGGTGTCACTAGTTCTACCCTTAGTTCTTATAGAATTCTGGGATGAATCCCATCAGGCCCCATTGCTTTGTCCACCTTCAGTTTTAAGAGTTCTTTCAGAACCCTTTCTTCTGTAAATGGGCTGGTATCAACTTCTGTATCCAGAGTGTTTCTACTGTTTGTCTTAGGTACCTCCCCCTCTTCCTTTGTAAATACTGAGCAAAAATATTTGTTTAGTATCTGTGCCTTTTCACAGTCACCCTCTGCCCACCCTCCTCCCTTTATTAAGCCTCACTATCCCTCCCTTGGTCTTCCTTCACTCCCTGATGTACCTATAAAAGGTTTTATCCTCCTTCTTAACTGAGTTGGCTATCTTTTCCTCAGTTTGGGCCTTTTCTGATCTGACTGCCTTCCCAGCTTCCTTTTGCTTTAACTGATATAGTTCTCTGTCCTGTTCCTTCTGTGATTCCTTGTACTTCCTGAATGCTTTCTTTTTCTCTTGAACCTTCACTGCCACTTCCTTTGAGAACCATAGTGGTTTCTTACCTTATTTCGTTTTGTTTATTTGCTTTACACAAAGGCTTGATACCTCTGTGATGGCAGTTTTTATTATTCCCCATTGTTCTTCCACCCCTCCTTCCTGCCCATTTGCTAGTGCATTCCTTAGGCACTCACCCATTTTGACAAAGTCAGCCCTCCTAAAATCCAGTACCTTTGTCTTTGTATGGCTTGACTCTCTATTGCTGTGTTTATTGTGAACCATACTGTTCAATGGTCACTAGTTCCCAGATGGCTACCCACTTCTACATCTGTGATCTCTCTTCATCTCCATTTGAGAGAACCAGGTCTAAGATTGCTCCCTCTCGAGTGGGCTCCAATACTAGTTGTCTAAGGCATGCCCCTGTAGGGCATCTAGAATAACCCCACTCTTTGAAGTGGCTGCTGCAACTGCACTCCAGTTAACATCTGGCATATTCAGATCACCCATCAGCAATATCTCCCCTTTTTCTGCCATTCTAAGTATACTTTCTATCATTTCCTTGTCCATTTCCTCCCCCTGAGAAGGGGGTCTGTATACAACCCCTGTGCATATTGTGGTGCCATTGCCGGTCTCCAAATTTACCCACAGTGCTTCTTCTCCTCCCTGTTTACCCTTTTGTTCTGTTGCTTTGATTCCTTCCCTTATGTAAAGAGTTACTCCTCCTCCTCTTTTACCCTCCCTGTCCCTCCTGTAGATAGTGTATCCTGGTATGTTTACATCCCAGTCATGGTTTTCTGTGTACTATGTTTCTGTGACTGTCACGATATCCAGATGTTCCTCCTCCATGAAGGCCACTAATTCAGGAAGCTTGTTGCTCAGACTACGGGCATTGGTACTCATTGCTCTCCATTTTTTGATGGTTTACCTTCTGTTGCAGCATCCCCCACTGACCTTCCTACCTTGGTCTTTTTCTCATTTAGTACCTGTTTTGTAGGGGAGGCTGGGATTTTCCTGCTGCTTATCAGTGCCTCCCCCTTGACTAGTTTAAAGCTTGCCAATGAAGCAATTGACTGATTGCTCAAAAGACTTGTTCCCTTCCTGGACAGATGCAGACCATCCTGCCAGTATAGGCTGGTGTCCCTCCAGGTGGAACCCCAGTCCCCAATGAAGCCAAACCCCTGTGCTCCACACCATTTTTTCAACCATTCAGTAAACTGCATGGTGAAAAGTACCCTCGCCTCACTCATGCCATTGACAGGCAGCACCTCTGAGAAGGATACTGTGTGTGCTACTTGTCTTAGGCCCCTCCCCAATTCTACAAAGTCCTTCTGCACTGCTCTAATCTCATGATGAGCCAAGTCATTTGTCCCTAGGTGGACAATGAGGTCCAGCTCAGACTCCCGTGCAGCTGTTCCCGTGATCCTGAGGATGCGCTTCCTGTCCCTCCAAGCCATGGCACCAGGCAGGCACCTTACTTCAGTAAGGTATCCAATGTTGTGCCATTGAGGGTAGGAAAAGAGGGGGGGGTGTGGGGAGTTTGGACAGTTTCTGGGCAGTGCTGAAGGTCATGGATATGGTTTTGTTAGCATTTACCTTTAGTTGGTTGTCTTGGAACCATTTCAGGATGTGAGTGAAATCAGTTTGCAGTTGTGCAGTCACAATGGGGGCAGAGGAGCCAGAAGTGTAGAGGATAGTGTCATCAGCATAAAGGTGTATTTTGGAGGAAGAGCATACAAGAGGGAGATCATTTAGGAAGATGAAGAAAAGGATAGGATCAAGAATAGATCCTTGGGGCACTCCTGCAAGGATTTGGGGGGGTTAACATCCTCAGCCTGGACACATTAGGAGGATCAGAGAGGTAGGATCTGAACCATTCAACTGAGAGAGGGGAGAGGCCAGTAAGTTTTAGTTTAGTGAGGAGGAGAGGATGGGAGACTGAATCAAAGACCTTGGCTAGGTCTAGGTCTATGAATATAGCTGAGGTAAGGTGGCATTGGTCCATGCCTGTACGAATGGCATCTGTGACCCAGAGAAGGGAAGAGACAGTTGAATGTTTTTTCTGATAGCTGGGCTGGTAGGGAGAAAGAAAATTTGAGGAGGTGAGGAAGTGAATGAGTCTAGTTAGGACTAGGGACTCCTGGAGCTTGGATAGTATTGGGAGGAGAGAGATGGGGCAGTAATTTCCTGGTAAGGAGTGATCACCACCTTTGTTAAGGGGGAAAACTTTTGCAGATTTCCAGGCCTGGGGTACTGTGCCAAGAATGAAAGAGAGATACAGCAGGTGGGACAGAGGATGGGCTAAGGCTGGGGCTGAGATCTGAAGTAGGAGTGGGTCAAAATTAAACACTGGAAAGGGGCAGGTGACCTGAAAGGGAGGGGGACAGAAAAAGCAGTACTGGGGTGGGCATCCTGATCCTCTTAAGAAAAATAAAAAAAGATGGATGGATAGATGGATAGATGGATAGATAGATAGATAGATAGATAGATAGATAGATAGATAGATAGACAGATTGATGGATAGACCATCCTGGTCATATATAGTTCTTTTGTAAGATCGCATAAAAGAACAATGGTTCTTTCATATGACCTAATGAAAGAACTGTGAGAAAAACCTAAGTCCCACCCTCTTCTTTCATGATCCAGCCTTCTTCTTTCATGAGTCACAAAAGAACTCACCAAAGAAGAATCTCGGCTCATGAAAGAAGATGGTGGGACTTCTTTTTTTCATAGTTCTTTCGTGAGCTAACCTTCTTCTTTCATGATTTCTTTTGTGATTCATGAAAGAAGAAAGCTGGCTCACAAAATAACTATGAAAAAAAACCTAAGTCACACCATCTTCTTTCCTGAGCCAAGATTCTTCTTTCATGAGACAGCAATCTTCTTTTGTGAGACCCCAAAAATATAAATGTTGCTTCACAAAACAAGCCTCAGTAAGGATTTTTGGGATGTTCCAAAACCACATTTCGGGGGCCACTTTTGAAAAACAAACTCCAGAATTGAGCTAAACAGATACTGTTTAGCTAGCTAGATTCATGTGTTTGTTTCTCTCTGGGGCATCATTTTTATGGGTATAATTTTTTTAGGGGGTTGGGTGGGAAGAGTAACAATATGGCTGCCATGTGAAAGAAGATTTTTTTTCATGAAAGAAGAAATTTGGCTCACAAAAGAAGATTCTTTCGTGAGCTGAAAATAATTATTTTGTATCAAATATATAAATGAAAGACCTTACTGAGCAGGCTCAAAACCAAAATGTCAATTCCTTATATCTCAGGAACAGATTAATATGCCCCTTCTACCCTGAACATTTTGGAACAAAATTCCAAACCTTCTGGGTTGTAGGTAAGAGCCCCCCCCAAAAAAAAGCAACAACAGATTTTTCCATTTGTTGCCCTATATGGATCCCAGAATCTGGACATACAACCATAACAACACATACAAAATCAAGAGACCTTGCTCCCCAGACTGTGCATGCAAACTTTTGTGCAATTCCTTTGAACAGGGGCAAAGCTATTAAGGTGCAAAGTTAGGGGTTTAACATTAAACACCCTACCCAATCTTAATTATAGGGGCACTACTGCACCCCTGTAATATATTATAGGGGCACGGTAGCACCCCTACATTTAGGGTTGAGCAAGGGTTTCTATGTTAAACCTCATATTTTGCACTTTAATATCTTCACAACCATTCAACAGATTTGCATGAAATTTTGCTTGCACAGTTTTATGGAGTAGATCTCTTGACCTGGCAAGTTGCATTCAGGGTGGATGTGCAGATTCCGAGATCTGGACAGTGAAAAAACATAAAAAAATCACTGATTTTTGCTGGGTTTTTTTCTCATCACCTTGCTCACAGATTGACTGGAATTTTGGTCTGCAATTTTCAGGGTGGAAAGGGCTTGCTCTACAGATGTGCATTTCATTGGTTTGATGAAAAAATATTAATCCATTCCAAAGTTATTAAATTTAAAAATGTTGGGTTCTGAGCATGCTTAGTACAGTCTTTTGGATCGAGGTCTGGAACTAAAAGAAAATTTGTTCTGAATGAAAAAAAAAGATCCTTTTCATTTGCCGCCATCTTGTTTTCCATTTATTTCCAAAGAAAAATATTACAAAACCTCCCAAAATGCCATACTGCACAGATACTAATACAAGTATCTTGCTCATCGGGACTCAGTTAGGTGGATTCTGCAGTTTACTGTTAGAGAAATGACCCCAATATATATATATACACACATATATATATATATATATATATATACACACACACATATATATATATATATATATATATATTTTTTTTTTTTCAGTGTCTCCAGTGCGACCGAATACAGTCACAAACAAAATCTGGTCAGATCCACCACGACTGCTTAATGAAGTTAGTGAGATTGTGTTGAATTGTGAAGAATACATGGAGAAACAACACAATGCTTTTTAACTAGTAAGATTTGTTTTATTTTCTGTTCTAAGGAAGGCAGACACAATATCAGGAAAAAATATGGAGGTGTCGATTTTAATGGAAGGAATGGTAAGCAATAAAGGTTTTGTGTAACGATCATATACTCATAGCGATAGAAACAGACTGATTCAGAACCCTGGAACCACACCATCTGAATCAATTAGGAATGCACATTTCATTATTCATATTGAGGCCAATCAAACCAAACATCATGACTCAGTTGGCCTATACTTGCATGGCATGGCTAACCCCTGTTCTGCAGATACAGTCCCTGTTTTCTACATTAGGATGCAACATTTTATTTATGGACAACTGATTGCTACTTTTGTGATTGACATCAGGACTGTGACACTTTCCTCTATGCACAATTAGAACAAAAAAAATATTTAGAATAATACATACATTTTTCCCAGATGATACATGGGTGCTCCTATTTTACATAGCAAAACTTATTCCAGTTTCTGTTATACACAGACTTGTACCTAGGAATTACAGAGTTCTGATCAGTCCAATTTCAGATATTAGGCTACTGCTATTTAATATATAACAATGCATATGTCACCTTGGGAATATTTCTAAATTATCCTTTTTTGGGGGTGGGGTGGGATTTTGCATAGAACAAACAGTGACACTCATGATATCAATTACAAAATTATTATTCCATACTCATTACATCAAGGTGTTTCATCTTACTGTAGAGAATAGGGACTGCATCTGTGAAGTGGGGGTTGACCATACCATGCAAAGATACCTGAACTCGTCATCATGATGGTTGCCGAGGGACTGGAAGGAAAAGTATGCCTCTTTACAGACACAAAGATCTGCAACAGGGTTGATACACAGGGGAAGGTGGAAAGGATGAGAAGGGACTTGGAAAGGTTGGAGGAATGATCAGAAGTATGGCAGCTTGGATTCAATGCAAAGAAGTGCAAAGCAATGCACTTGGGAAACAAAAGCCCTGGGGAAGAGTACACAATGGGGAGGGGGGAGTAGTAACAACAACAAAAATGGAAAGGGACTGGGGGGTAATCATATCAGATGACCTAAAGGTTAGCAAGCAACGTGAGAAGGCAGTAGGGATGGCTAAGGGATACTGAGATGTATAGGGAGAGGCATCACCAGTAGAAAACAAGAATTTGTTATCCCTCTGTACAGATAGTTTGTGAGACCCCATCTGGAGTACTGCATCCAGTTCTGGAGACTCCATCTCTGCAAGGACATGGAGAGGATGGAGACAGTCCAGAGGAGGGCAACTAAAATGGTGCAGGGTCTGCAGCAGAAGTCATAGGAGGAGAGACTAAAGGAGTTTAATATGTATACCCTTGAGGAAAGAAGGGAGAGGGGAGACATGATAGAAACTTTTAAGTACCTCAAGGGAATCAACAAAGTCCCAAAGGGTGGCATCTTTCAGAAAAAGAGATGTGCAAGAACAAGGGGACACAATTTGAAGATAGAGGGGGGATGGCTCAGGGGTAATGCAAGGAAGTATTTTTTCACAGAGAGTGTGGTGGATGCATGGAACGGTTGTGGGGTCAAAAATAGTGGAGGAATTCAAGAATGCATAGGACAGGCATAAGGCAATTCTTGTGGGGGGTAGGAAGAAATAAGCTGTTGGTTAACTAGGATCGGCAGCTTATCTAGTAGGTAGGGAAATGGGCAGACTAGGTAGGCCAAGCGGTCCTTATCTGCCGTCAAAGTCTATGTTTCTATGTTTTTATGATTTTTTGTGTTGCATCTTTTTTTTTTACTATGCTTCATGAAATGCGCATTCCCTATTGATTCTGATGTTGGGGTTCCAGGGTTTCACATCTTTGTGTTTCTTTCATACCACTGTATGACTGGATGTGAAAAGAACTTAAAACTGTTTTTGAGTTTACTTTAAGTACATTACAAGTTGTTCTACAGGTCCTGTACCAATCTACTGTACTTAGTAGACTACATAAATTTTAATTAATTTATTTTTACACTTGTAATTTTTTAATCACAGTTGGAGCGCTTAGTAGCTGTGCACAACAGTAAAATAAGCCCTAGGATTTTCATAAAATACATGCATCATAAAATAACTTGGATCATAAAAAACCAAAAATGAGAATTCTACATACTGAACCAAGTCTGAATAATGTGATATCAGCATGACCACAATTAACATTTAAACGAACCAGTACTTTACAAGATACCCTTGTTAAATCTATATTTATAATAGTAACATTTAATCTGAGAACAACTTGAATGCCTGACAGTCCACACTGAAGAAATGATTTTGAGTGTTTTAGAGGAGACATGCAAAGGAGATAGCTTCAGCGAGAACCTTACTGGATTTATGAATTTCACAGTTTGCAGCCAAGAGGTTTAAATGAAGATGTCAGACTGCACAGTTATTTATAGTTTTTGCATTTTTCAGTAGCTGTAACTTGTTTAGTGAAAAAATGTATTTTCCAGGAACTGGGAGGAATCAGTATATATTTTAATTGGTGTTACTGTGTATATGATGGCCTGGATATTCAAAGGGATAGCACCATGTACAACCCCCCAATGTGCCCCAGTGTGATATTCAAAGAGTCAGGCTGCACAGAGCAACCCCTTATGTGCCGGGGCGCATTGGTAATGTATGCAGTGTAGATGCAGAGGGCGTGCAGGGGGCATGCCCATGCATATGCAGCACATCCTGATATTCAGCCCGGGATGTGCAGTGCATATGCTGGTGCAACCCCTACGTGCGATGCACACTGGTGCACAAAGTTGAGCTGAAAAAAATACGGCTCAGATGCCAGTCACCCACAGGCATGTGGCTGTAGTGCATGGTGCAACACAACAGCTGCCGGCTGAGGGTGGCCACCCAGCCAGCAGGAACACCGTCCACAAGCACCCTGCCCTGGGAGCATTGTGCCCCATCGCCCGATCGCGGGCAGTTGTAAACCTCACATCCCTGGTGGTCTAGTGGTACGCCCCTTTCGCTTGATCGCGTGCACATTGAAGTGACCTATCCCTGGTGGTCCAGTGGTTCCCCCCTCCCCACACATCCACAGAGGTCCCTCACCACCCAGCACCCCCCCGTCATCAGCGGGTGGCAGCACCCCGACCGCATGCCACCCGCCAAAAGACAGCATACAGTACGAACTGTATGCCTATTGGTCCACTGCTTGGACCAATGGGCATGCAGGCCATACTGTACTACACTGGCCCAATATGTGAATGAACATGTTCATTCACATATCGGCCAGTGTGTATAGTATGGTCTGCACATCCATAGGTTCAAGCAGTGGACCAATAGGTGTACAGATTGTTTGGTGGGTGGCATGTGGGTGGGTGCTGCCACCCATCAATGATGAGGGGTGCTGGGTGGTGGGGACCTCTGTGGTGGGTGGGAGGGTGTACCTCTGGACCACCAGGGATAGGTCGTTTCATTGTGCCTGCGATCGGGCGAGAGGGGTGTACCACTGAACCAACAGGGATGTGAGTTTAGAACTGCCCATGATTGTCCGATGGGGGGATTGCCACTGGACCACCAGGGCTATGAATTTAAACCTGTCCACGATTGGGTGACGGGGGGTTCACCACTGGACCACCATGATTATGTTCTACGAATGCCTGCGATCAGGTGGTAGGGGCTTCCCACTAGACCACCAGGGATAATATCTGCACATTTGCCCGTGATTGGGCATACAGGAGCGGGGGGACTTCCATGGCACCACAGGGTGATGATCCCCAATGGCTGCAGCCTGGTAGGGTGCCAGGCGTAAATCGCCGAGGATCGGCAGATCGCATGCAAATAGGGCCATAATGACACGCAAATGGCCCCATTTGCAACTTGCATGCATAATGGCCTAATCTGCATGCTCCGTGCTGAATTTTGTGGGTGATGAGCCTAGTGCAACTGAACTTGTGCTGGTGCACCACCAGCTGCTGTTCCCTGTCTTGCGCTGGCGCAGTGCCACTGTGCCATGCGCAGTGTGTGCGCACCTGTACCATATTCAATGGTGCTGAGCCATGGTGCAGCACCGTTGAATATCATCTGGTCCATGCCCTGGCGTAGCCCAGTTGTGCTGCACCCAGGCTTGTGCCACTGCCCAGCGCAGTCTGAATATCCGGCCCGATATGTTTTTTGTATGTCATTACTTGTAAGATATGTGCTTTGCACCCTTGTTTCTATGGTTACAAGCTTCATAAAACTACACACACAAAAAAAAGACAAAGAAAACCAAGTTGTGTTTAGTACCTCGTTTACAAGGGGGTCTTCAGAAATCAATGCAGTCATAATAAAGAAACTGAGAAGTTATAGGTATTGAACCTTGTCATTCAAAGGGCAAAACAATTACAATTTAAAACTGATAAAGGTGTAAAGCTGTAAATAAGAGTAAAACAACCTCGCTGGTATGCACACCACATAAAGTAGTTTTTGAAAGGATACAGATTGGGGACTGCTCAATTAACACTGCAAGTCCAGAAAAAAATATACATTAGAAACATAGAAACATAGAATTTGACTGCAGATAAGGATCGCAAGGTCCATCCAGTCTGCCCATTTCTTTTTCTACCTTATAAATGTGCCATCGGCCTTTGCTCTTTCAATGGCCTATTTATTCATACTCATCTGTATTGCTCCCTTATGCTTATCCCATGCTTGTTTGAAGCCCTGCACTGTATTCATATCCACCACTTCCTGAGGTAGGCCGTTCCATGCATCCACCACCCTTTCTGTGAAAAAGAACTTCCTCACATTACCCCTTAATCAGCCTCCCTCTAATCTCATGCTGTGTCCTCTTGTCCTGCTATTTTTCTTATATTGAAACATGTTAGACTCTTTCACCTTGTTAATGCCCTTAAGGTGTTTGAATGTTTCGATCATATCACCTCTCTCCCTCCTTTGCTTTAGGGTATACTTATTGAGCTCCATTAATCTGTCCTCATGTGTTTTCTGATGCAGTCCCTGCACCATTTTGGTTGTCCTTCTCTGGACTGCCTCAGATTGGTTAATATTCTTGTGAAGGTGTGGCCTCCAGTACTGCATGCAGTACTCCAGATATGGCCTAACCAGTGTCTTGTAAAGAGGGATTATTACCTCCCTCTTCTGACTTGTGATACCCTACTAATACACCCCAACATCCCCCTAGCTTTACTTACTGCTTTAGTGGTCTGCTTGTATGATTTCAGGTCATTGGTGATGATAATGCCCAAGTCTCTTTCTTCCCTTGTGACTGTCAGCAACTCCTCTTCCAGCCTATAGGTGGCTTCAGGGTTTCTCTTCCCTATGTGCATGATCTTACACTTCTTTGCATTAAACCCCACTTGCCACTGTTCTGACCATTTTGCTAGTTTATCTAGATCTCTTCTCAATTTGCCCACCCCATCTGGATCATCTACTCTGTTGCAGATCTTGGTGTCATCTGCAGACAGACAAACCGTACCCTCCAGTCCATCTGCAATGTCACTGATGAAGATATTGAAGAGGTCTGGCCCCAGGACTGATCCCTGAGGTACCCCACTTGTGACTTGCGTCTCTTCTGAATGTATACCATTTACCACCACTCTCTGCTTTCTGCCCGCCAACCAGTTTGACACCCAGTTTACCAACTTCTGTCCCACCCCGAGCCTACCCAGCTTATTAATCAATCTTCTATGTGAAACAGTATTGAAAGCTTTGCTGAAGTCAAGGTAGGCAACATCAACTGCTCCCCCTTGGTCCTCCACTCTGGCTACCCAGTCAAAGAAATATATGAGTTTAGTCTGACAGGACCTTCCTTTTGTAAACCCATGCTGTCTTGGAGTCTGTGCTCCTATGAATTCCAGGTGTTGCACTATCCTTTCCTTAAGGAATGCCTCCATAATCTTGCCCACTACTGAGGTAAGACTGACTGGTCTGTAGTTCCCCGCCTGCTCCCTGCTACTACTCTTGTGGAGCAGGATCACATGAGCCCTTCTCCAGTCTTCTGGGACCTCTCTTGTGCTCAGAGACCCACTAAACAGTTCTGATAATGGCTCTGCTAGTTCCACCCTTAGATCCTTTAGTACCCTGGGATGTATGCCATCAGGTCCCATTGTCTTGTCCACCCTGAGCTTATCGAGCTCTTGTAGGACCCTTTCTTTTGTGAAGGGACTAGTGTTCTCCTCCCTCCCCCCTGTGTCCATGGTGCTGAGCTGTGGGCCCTGCCCTACCTTTTCTTCAGTAAATACTGAGCAGAAGTATCTATTTAGGATAGATGCTTTTACATGGTCCTCCTCCTCACATGCCCCTTTATCTCCTTTGATCTTAGCCATACACCCTCTGGATTTTCTCCTTTCATTAATGTATCTATAGAAAGTCTTGTCACCTTCTTTTACTGTTCATGCTAGTGTTTTCTTGGTTTGGGCCTTTGCCTGCCTTACTGCCTTTCCTGCTTCCCTTAAGAAAGTTTGATATGCTTCCCTATCTTCATCCTGCTGTGTTCCCTTTTATTTCCTAAAGGCCAAATTTTTGGCTCTGACCTTTTCTGCATTGTTGCCTCTTGCTGTACTGAAATGTTACAGCTAATGCAAAATACAAAGCAAGGTGGTGGGGGCGAGGTTGGAAGACAGGTGTGAATAACACCATATACTCAGCAGGAGGGACTTTACATCTCTTAGAATTTATTTGTGAAAATGAGTGATCAGAATAGGAATGTAAGCTGAGCCAAGGCTGGTTAAAAAAATAGTTGCTTAACTTGTAGACTTAATAATCGCATGTCTTCCTTTCTGTAACATCTTTCTATGCACAAACAGGCTTTGGCTTTGAAGATAAATTGCTTAACTGTGTTTGGTAGATTTTACTCCTGATTTCTCTTTATGACAAGCAGTAAACATTCCTGCATGAAAAGGCTTTACCATTGAAGCACCTATAAAGTGAGGAACTACACAGTGACATAAAAACAACACTTTATAGGAGCTTCAAATGCAAAGTCTGTTCCAGGAATATTAACTACCTGTCATGAAAAGAAGTCATGAGTCAAATCTACAAAAAACAGTTAAGCAACTCACAGTTGCACTAGCAAATATGATTTTCACTTTTACAAACTTTTATCAAGTAAAAAGACACGCTTCAACTTATTCTAAAGACAGAGAAGCAAAACTCAGTGACCACACAGGTTCAGTACACACTGCATTTCCAAGAAGACACTGGCCTGCTGTAGGGGCTATTAGACATCAAACTAAAGGGCACACTGGGAATACTATCCTGGACGAGATGAAATAAAACAAACCTGAATGGCAGCTCCCAGAGGTCATAAAACACCCAGGGAAAGCAGGGAAAATTAGAAAAAAAAACTCCTCCCATAGCCTAGGCAGAAACAAAACACTGGGATGAAGTAAGAACTCAAAACTTGTAGTAATACATATATTTTCCTGTTTTTAACATGCAGTTTTCCTTTGATTACTTCCCTAGGCAGCTCTGATAATCAGTTGTTCCAACTTGATAGATCCACCTCATGCCCCTCCCACATGAATAAAAAAAGGTGGGGTGGATCTTTAGGAGCTTATGTGTGTGTGTTTGGGGGGGATATGCCTAGATGCAGTTTCAGGCACTCCTTAATTACTTCCACAGGCAGCTCTGATCGTTGTTTCAACATGGTAGATGTATCCCATGCCCCTCCCATGAAAATAAAAGCATAGTGCATGCAACAGACCTTAGGAACATCACATTTTTAAATGTCATCTCTGATCTGTTCCATCTTACTTTTTTCCTGGCTCAGTTTATAATATAAGTGAAAAGAAAGTTGGAAAAAAAAACACCCAGCCTTTTGCTTCTACAAGTAATTGTTAATTGTAGCTGGTAAATTTTAACATGAGCAAGGCAACTCCACCCACAACTTCCCTAACATAGACAAATGGCATCAGTGCTCACTGATGTGTTAACATCCTGTGTCTAGTGTCCCTGATAAAATAAAATAAAAAATATAGTTGAGATCTTTTTAATGTCAGTTCTGATCAGAATAGCTTTTAAAATCACCAATTGTTTTCTTGTTCAATGTTTTCTTCTCTCCTTTCACTGATAGTACAAAATGAGCCATAGCTGTTTCTTCCAACAATACATGAAAGAAAACCCTATGATATATATCACTGTTTTGAAAAATGTATCCCTTGCATTTTTTTCTTATTTGCAAGACAGCATATATTTATCCTAACAAATCTGTCCTACTGTCACATTCAAAACACTATCCCCTACCTACTTGCCACATATAAACTCAATTGTAACACCGTTATACTTATATATAATACATACTTCTCAAATTTAAAAGAAAAAAATACACTTTATCATCAAAGGACAGTCTTTACCAAGTACTGTGCCCATGATTAAAATAATTTGAACTCCCTCCCCCCAAAAAATGCCCTCACATGAAACTGCATGTTTAACTGTAAAGACAATTTAAAAATGTATTTCTAAATGCATTACTAACACCAATGCTTTCAATATTTTGAAACTACTAAACAGACTATATATATATATATATATATATATATATATATATATATATATATATATAAATATATATGTGTACGGTAGTACCACTATTGTTAGGGTTGAGGAGCCATTTACATGTTAAACCCAAAGTTTGCACCTTAATAACTTTGCAACCGTTTGATGGATTTGCCTGAAATTTGGAATACACGATCAAGACCCATACACCTTGGATCTGCCAAGTTTCGTACCAGTCGGATACACATCTGCAGAGTTATTAAGCATGATCTGCGCGTGCGTTTATGCTTTTTCTGGAATTCTACGGTCGCACCTACAGGTTGCATGGTTTGAGCGACCGGTATGAAATCTTCAGGGAACGTGCGGCCAGGGTTCCCAATGTGCCTTTTGACGATTTCATGAAAAAATATTAAACGGTTCAAAAGTTATTCAAAAAACAATTTCCCATTATAAGTCAATGGGAAAAGTTAACAAAAAGTTCAACAGTGTCGCAAATGCACTTTTTAGTGTCGCAAATGGCCCTTTTACTGTCGCAAATCCGCCATTTTGTTTTCAGTTAGTGATCAGAAAAATGCTTGGCATTTAAATTTGGGACCCTCTAGCAACCTAATTCTTTTTGTTTTCACCTAGTCGGGCCCTGAGGATGCTAGCCATGTCTTTATTTTGGGGTAAAACACCCCACAAATATGTTTTTCAAATTGCTGGAAAAAGTACTTTCGCAAAGTACTGTCGCACTTGTGACACTGTCGAATGCATTTGCAAAAGCTTTCGCAAATTGCGACAATACTTTTCTAGGCTGTGGGAAAATGACAGCAATTCTTTGGCACCCTGCTGCAAAAGAATGGTTTGGTGCTTTGGCCTGAAATTTGGAGGGAACACAGCCGGCATCTCACAGATGTGCCTTTCAGTGTTGCATTGAAAAAATATTACACAGTGACAAAGTTACGGCACTCCAAAGTTGATACTTTTTCCTGTAGGATAATATTACAGCATCCAACGCATTGCAGCAATCCTTTGGTGCTCTGCTGCAAAATAACGGCTCACTCTTTTGGGCTGAAATTTGGAGGGAAGACAGCCAACATCCCAAAGATGTGCCTTGTAGTGGTTTGGTGAAAAAATATTACAGGGAGCCAAAGTTATGGCACTCCGACCTTCTCTTTTTTCCCCATAGGTTAACATTACGGCATTTGTCGCGCCTTTCAGGGCCCGTATCTCGGAAACGGCGCGAGATACGGACTTTTCATCAGAAAAATACTAGCCCCCTTCAGGCTAAGTACAAAACTAGCCAGGAAAGTTATTAATCATATGACTTTTAAATTTTTTTCCTACGTTGTATGGTTCTTGAGATATAAGCAATTTTGTATTCCAACTCCTCATTTTCTGCTCCGAGACCCATTATTATGCATACATCCTTTGTACTCACTGTCTTTCTCTATGCAGCTTTTGGGGAAAACCAGCCTCTGCGCTTACATTACTGTCACTGTTGCCCTTTCCACTTGCGGTTCCGTACCCGTTTCACTTACCGTTCACGTCTACGCCACCATGTGCGTTATCCTTTGCATTTCCATTTGCGCTTGCATTTCCGTTATTTTTTTCCATTTGTGCCTACAGCACTGTTTCTCTTTCTGTTTAGCTTTGCATCACCATGCCCATTGCCATTTCCATTTGCGGGCACCATGTTACTATGTGACAAGACATCACGTGGTGGACCATTCCCATCTATGCCACTGTGTGCGTTACCCTTTCTGTTCTCATTTATGCTTGTGTTACCATGTGTGCCACTGTTAGTGATTCTGTTTGCATTGCTGTTCCTGTTACTTTGTCACAACACATTACATGGTGGGAGCGTGGGGACCAAAGGGCCCCACTCTCCCGCCGCTGCATTACATTCACTATTTCTCGTTAGCATTCTCAAAAAGAAGGTAAATTAGAGGCAAAAAACTCTGTTTAATGCATCAGTTAGGGCTGTTCCACAGTGACAAAAGTGAAGAAATTCAGTATTAGGTTGAAAACCCCTTGGACCCCAGCCACCCCAACTGGCATTGGGGTGCACATTAGGGTGTTCAGTCCTAACTCTCACCCCATTCTCCTATACCTTTGCTTCTTTACACATGTGACGGGTGAGAGTTAGGGGCCAATACCCTAATGCGCACTCTAATGCCGGTTTTGGGGTGGGCTGGGGGATCCAAGGTGGGTTTTCAATCCTAACAACTGAATTTCCTCACTTTTGTCGCTGTGGAACAACCCTAACTGATGCATTAAACAGAGTTTTTTGGCCTATATATATATATATATATATATATATATATATATATAAAACAAATATTATTAATCCCAAAAGTTGAACTTTATGTTTTTAGTATATAAATGTTTAAGAAAAACTGTGGCTCTTTCAACTTGAATCAGAATGCTGTGTCTATTGTTTTCCTTGGGAGCTGTAGTTTCAGGCACTCCTTAATTACTCTTTCCTTCTGAGTCCCCAGGTGGATCTGATAATTTGTTCCAAGGGTTTTTATGTCAGTTTGAAGGCATTAAGTATCTTCTGTTCTCCTAGTCCTAAATAAAATGCAGGGGCTCCACAACTCGATCACTCCACAGACTTGTTCTGTTGCTTGCTCCAGGTCCCAAACTAGTGTGTCTTGTTCCAGCATGATAGATCCACCTCATGCCCCTCCCACATGAATCAAATAAAAAGGTGGGGGTTGATCTTTAGGAGCTTCTCGGGTGGAGGTGGGGGTGGATCTTACTCCCCCAAAAAGCCGAATGCTGCCTCCCACTACTCAGGTTCCAGTTCTTGTACCACCCATTTAAGAAAGAAAATAGTACCCTGCAACCATTGACTAACATGAAAGTGTATTTATTTCAGGGTGGAAAACATTTCTTGGAGGAGGGTAAGGTGGAGGAGACTATTTACACCTTCAGTCAGTTCCACGGTCAGAAAACATTACATTACTCCTTTTGTACATGCAAAACATCTGCAGGCTCTGCCTTCTGCAGCTGTAAAAAACAGCAAAAGCCCTTGGAGCAGCTTTATGAATGGAGCAGGAGGAACCTAAATTGTTTTACATTTCCATCTCTAAGAACTTTGCAACACTGTTCAGTACTACCAACAAAAGCTTAAAACATTTTTAAAACTCCTTTTAAAGCTCCTTAACTCCTTAGCTTCCTGTCTTACTTTGACAAAGCAGAACCACTGGAACAAAGGTAGAACAGCGGGAGGAGCTCCTGACACAGTGCACTGTAAGCACGGGTATCTGTCATAAAGTACAACAATTTTACAGTCTCACAATGTCCAACATTAAAAGGGAGCCTTTCCATTTCTTTCTTTCTTCCTGTTATGGGAGTCTATACTGTATACTGTAAAAAGTCATCACTTTCCTCCTTTTGCCATCCACATCTCTTTTGACTTTCAGACACTCAAGTCACCTTCTCTGAATCCCCTAATCTGCAGCTGCATGACTCCTAAGTCTGCATTCTCCTGCTCTCTTTGGGCAAAGCACAGCACAGGACATTCTTTTACAAACAATCAGGAAAAGTCCACTGGTGAGATAATAACCCAGGTCAGGGTAGCATTTTCCAAGCTCACATTGCTAAAAATCATGAAAGTAAGTTTGAACAGGCAACAATGGCATTATACCTTACTAAAATGAGAAAACAGCTGCCCAGTGCAATTCTCTCCTCCTTAATGCAAAAAATGTCCCATGAGTTCCCCCTTTATCCACTCTAGCAAGTCAAGGTTATCAGTTACAATCAACAAACTCTCTCCCAAGCTTTCCAACTCCATCTTCTTTATTCTTGCAGTTATCTCCATAACTGTCATGCTGTGAGTATGCTGCTAGATCTAAAAGAATGATAGGATACATCCAAGTGCAGATAAACCAAACAAATAAAAGGTTAGGGACCAAAGCTTAAAATTAAAAAGGTGTACCAGATATAATACTTAATTCAGCCTAAAATTTTTCACTGAGAGAGCTCCTCCACAACTCACGCAGCACACATCAGTCATTCAGTACTACCTTCTGCCCTTCTTTTCCCCTGTCACGAAGTCTGCCTTCCAGGGATAAGAACTGACAAGCTGTCAGTCAGGTGGAGCAGAGCATCAGTTCTGATGGTATTATATTTGTTACATTTATTGTTTTGTGTGCAGTTGGGCAGAATGTCAACCTGTGTTCTGCACTGCCAGCATACCTTGCCCACTCTGAGTAATGTCAGTTCATGTTGTTATTACCTTGGACAAAAAAAAAATATCAAACTGACATTACTCAGAGCCGACAAGATAAACTGGCAGTGCAGAGCATCGGCTGATATTCTTCCCACTACCACACACAAAACAATAAATACCATCAGGATTAATCCTCAACTACACCTGATTGACATCTTGTCAGTTCGGATTCCTGGTTGGCAGAGTCAGTGGCAGGAGAACTGCCAAAGCAGCTCTGGTCATGGGAAAAAGAGGGTGGGCAATAGTTCTGAACAGTGCTGTAAAGCACTTAAAAATGTTATACATTTAAACTGTTCTGGTCAGTGTTCTGCATCAGGTAAAACAGATGAACTGCTCAGAGGTTGGCATGCAGTAGAAATTAACCATGCTGGTAAGTGCTATAAATAATACTACTCATAAATTTTAAATTTATCATTAAGCATTATTTTAAGAAATTACGCAAAGTACCCCACAGCAAGAGAACAGCTGCATCTGCTGTAAGAGAACTGTTCTCCATAGTTGTTGTTTACAACTCTGTCCTGAGTGTACATGGCCTCCACAGCAAGGCATTATGGGAAACAATAGGTGCATCATGGTACAGAAATCATCAAACAAATTGACCACGATGCACTGTGATTTATAACGGTGATCCTGGCAAGGGTCTGTGTAAACCAGGAGGTGAGTCAAAATAAAAATGTATGAAATACATATATATATATATATATATATATATATATATATATAGAGAGTCAAAAACATCACCTCTAGTTGTTAAATGATGTTGTCTTCCTCAATATTCAGTAAAATCAAAATAAATCACAGTTCCTTGCATGGCTGCTTTAAATCCTTTTTCGTGACTTGCTTTCACTTTTTTTTTCATTTGAAGGAATCCTTTTTCGTTTAATATGGAAAAGAATTCCTGCAAATGAAAAACGGATTTGTCACTACGTCCACATAAGTATGCCATAATTTTTTAAAGTATCCCTGGTGTCTAGTGGCACCCCCCCGTCGCCGTCCCTGTAAATAACAGCATCTTTCCCTGGTATCAAGTGGCATCCCTCCATCACTGTCCCCATAAATAATAACATATTTTCCTGTTGTCTAGTGGCACCCCCCTCAGTCACCATCCCCATAAATAATAACATATTTCCCTGGTGTCTAGTGGACCCCCAGATTGCCATCTCCATAAATAATAATACCTTTCCCTAGTGTCTAGTGGCACCCCTGCCCAATTGCCATACTGTCTGAAAGAAAGAAAATGGTCCCTCAAAGTCTTTTTTGTTTTAAACCTATAAAAAGAAAATGGTCCTCACCGCCTGACCCCCCACCCCAACGTCCCACTGAGCACACACCACCAAACACCCCCCCCACATACCCTCACTCACCTGAACAGATCCCAGGGTGAAGATCCACTCTCTGATCGAAGACTCTTCTTGCTGCTGGAAACGTTGACTGCTATATGAGAAACTAAAGTTAGTATGGTTCAATGTATTTCAATGGAGTTTTCTACTTTGCCATTTTTGCAGATTTTTTCAACACGCCCTTTTTGAGACACCACCTCATGAACAATGGCTGTGGAATTATGCAAATCTGTCGCAAAAGGCAATTTCACAGCTGCTTGATGAAATCACATTTGGGTGGGAATTTTTACCACCCTTGTTCATGAGGTGGGATCATAAGAAGAATATGTTGAAAATTTGGGGTCAAAATATGTTAAAATGTCAAAGTTTTGTGCATACATTGAAATTTCACTATGTTCACGTGTAACTTTCATAATTTTAAATATTTTCACCCCAAATTTTCAACATAGACATGTCTTTACACCTCCTCATGAACATGACTGCTGTCATTTTTCAAATCTTGGCCAAAATTTATTTTCACACCTCTGGCACGGAATGACATTGCAGTGGTGCAGAATGATGTTTTGGTGGGGATTTGAATAGTTTTAGTACCAGGTTCTTGAGATGGGATAATAAGAATGCATTGCTGACAATTTGGTTGCTGTTGTCCTATAAATGAAAGCACAGGGCACTGCACTTCCACATAAACATAAATATACGCATCTATGGAGGGATGGAAGCACAGGGCCCGACCCTGCGCTCCTACAGGCAACTAAAGATACAATTAGACTATCTGAAAAAGTATGGATGGATGGGAACGTGGGGGCCAGAGGGCCCCCACGCTCCTACAGGTGAATAAGGATACAATTATACTATCTCATAAAGTAAGGAAATTCTTTGTAAAAACCTGCATTAATGCAACATTTAGGGTTCAGACTAAAGTGAAAAAAGTAGGGAAATGTGGTTTTAGGGTTTCTAACTCTAAAACCCCACCCCCACACCTAAAATAAATTAGGGTGTAGCCTTTCTTGGGAACGTCAACCCTAAAGCTCACCCCATTAGGTGTGTATTTTTCTGGACTGTGTAGAATGAGGTGAGATTTAAAGTTGACAAACCCAAGGAAGACTGCACACCTGATTTGTTTTAGGCATGGGGGTGGGGTTTTGGGGTTGGAAAACTACACTTCCCTACTTTTTTCACTTTAGTCTGAACCCTAAATGTTGCATTAACACAGTTTTGTCAAATAATTTTATACTCAATTAGTATGAGTCTTTTTAGAGCATATATTTTATTTTTTTGTGATGATTAACATTCCACAGATAAACCATTTATTTGAATTTATCTTGCACGTTGAGCTGTCATAAAGGCTCACTGTTGGCACTTTTTTCTTTTAGAATGAGTCAGTGTGAGCATGGCACACACTGCTGTGCTGCAGTGTGATCTACATTTCCTTACTCATGCAGGAAAAAGACATTAGTCAAAGTGCATCAAAACCACTTCAAGTGATTGTATCAATTCTAGTAATAAAAAAAAATTCAAACCATGCTAAGCAATGTCTTCCCTCAATAGTAGTCTCAGTGTGGAGATCCATGGTTTAATAAAGAGGAACACTCAGGACCAGCCCCCAGTGCAGCAGTAGCACTACCATGTGCAATGCCAATGACCTGGGTTCAGAAATGAGCCCAAGTCATCAGAGGACTGGCCAGGGAAGGTGAGTTAAGCATTGCAGAGGATGCTCTCCACCCCGGGGAAGGAGGGAAGATGAACTCTGTAGTGCTATTCCCACCTGGGTGACCACAGGTGACAGTGCAAGTGAAGCCACAGAATTAGGGATGATGCCAACATGCTCTGACATGCAACTCATGTTGAGGGCTCTTCTGGTGTCCTATGGGGGTGTGATGAAAAATTGGAAAAAGTCAGACACTGCAGGAGGATGTTCACCCTTCACCACAGGCCCCCCACTGCCGACCGAGGCACTCTCCTCTGAAGCACTGACTGACTTTCGATGGCCCTGCCCCGGGGAAAGCCAGGGTGTCAATAGGAGGTGAGGTAAGTCCTGGGAAGGCAGGTGAGGGAGCTGGGTGAGTAGGCAGGACCAATGGGGGGTAGCTGGCAAGAGGAGGGAAAGCATATTAAATTAGAAAAAGGGGGGACAGTCAGCACAGAGGGCCCCACACTCAAATGTGGGGCTGGTCCCAATGAGCACTTTGTGGACAAAAACATTTTGGTTCACTTACTGTGTACTGCAGTACAGTAGATGGCATCATACTAATTTTGCTTACTTCTAGGCTGATATCTTCTTTTACTACAAATCCCAGAATCCCCTACAGACATTAGAGCAGTAGGCAGCAGTGAAAGATTCAATAGCCTTTAGTGCATGTTAGAACTTCTATAATCTCCACTCAGATGTTTTCCTGGCCTGCTTTTCTCCAGGGGTGAAGTACAGTCCTCTGTGACTGTACATAGCCCAGGGAAGACAGCTGGACCAGCAAGCAAAAAAATCAGAGCTTATATCAGAGAACTTGATGGCAGAAAATGACCTCATGGTCCATCCAGTCTGTCCTCCCTCCTTGTGACCCCATCCCACTCCCTCATAACCCATTATGCCTCTCCCAAGCCCTCTTGAAACCAGCCACTGTCTCCACCCCCACAACCGGCTCCAGAAGCCCGTTCCAGGCATCCACCACCCTTTCTGTAAAGAATCACCCTCTCAAGTTACCTCTGAAGTGCTACCCCCTTCCGCAGTCTCAGGTCATGCCCCCTTGTATTGGTGCCCTTCTTCATTTGGAATTAGCTCCCCATGCCTACTTTGTTTATCCCTTTGAGATATTTGAAGGTCTCTGTCATGTCTTCTCTCTCACTTCTGGTCTCTAGTGTGTACAGCCCAAGCTCATTGCATCTCTGTTTATATGGTTTGCCCTTCATCCCTTGCACCATCTTGGTGGCTCTTCACTGAACCCTTTCAATCAGGTCTATGTCCTTACACAATTAAGGCCTCCAGAACTGGATTCCATACTCTAGGTGCAGTCTCACTAGAGCTTGGTACAGGAGCACCAGGACTTCTATCTTCCTGCTGCTGATTCCCCCATCTATACTTGCAAGCATCCCACATGCCTTCTCCACCACCCTTGTACACTGCTTTCCTACCCTAAGGTTGCTGGAGACTACTATTCCCAGATACTTCTCCTGCTCCATAGTCCTGATTCCCTCCCTACCCATTTTGTACCCTGTCCTCGGGTTTCTGTGTCCCAGGTGCATAACTGCACACTTCTTGATGTTGAATTTAAGTTGCCATGTCTCTGCCCACTCCTCTAGCACCCTCAGGTCCTGTCTCATATCCTCCACCCCTCCTTAAGTGTCAACCCTATTGCAGATTTCCATGTCATCCACAAAGAGTGCCACACGTCCCTTCAGTCCATCCACAATGTCACTTATATAGATACTGACGAGGAATGGTTCCAACACCGACCCTTGGGGTACCCCACTTGTCACCTGCCCCATCCTAGAGTGCACCCCCATTTACTACCACCATCTGAGTCCTGTCTGCTAGCCAGTTTTCCACCAATCTAGTTATTTTGCCCCCCACCCCCACACTTCCCAATTTGTTGACCAACCTTCTGTGGGGTATGGTGTTGAAGGCCTTGCTGAAGTCCAGGTACGCCACGTCCACCCCCCCAGTCAATTACCTGTGTCACCCGGTCAAAGAATTCTATTAGATTGGACTGGCATGATTTCCCCCTTGTGAACCCATGCTGGTTGTAGTTCATCAATCCATTCACCTCTAGGTACTGTGTTACCCTTTCCCCTCCATGACCCTCCCCACCACTGTTGTGAGGCTGACTGGACGATAGTTCTCCCTCACCTCTGTACTCCCCCTCTTGCATATTGGCATGACTGTAGCTCTCTTCCAGTCCTCCAGCACCCTTCCAGTGTCCAAGGACAGGTTGAATAACCTTGCCAATGGGGTAGCAAACTTCTCCCTTAGCTCCAGATCACCCTCAGATGCAGGCCATCTGGTCCCATGGCCTTGTCCACCCTCATCCTGCCCAGTTCCTCCCTGACTCTCTCTATGCTAAAGGGCCTCACTTTCACCCCTTCACCCCCCTTCCTCAAATCCAGTCCTCTATCTTCCCCCTCCTTTGTAAAAATCAAGCAGAAGTACCTGTTTAGCTCTTCTGATTTCTTGCAATCATCCTCCAGTGGCTCCCCACCCTCTCCCCAGAGCCTTGCAGTCTCTTGACCAGTCTTTCTTCTATCACTCACGTACTTGAAAAATGTATTTTCCCTGCCTTGGCCTGCTTCATTATCCATTCCTCCATGTCGGCCTTTACCCTCCTAATCTCCTTCCTTGCTAGCCTCCTCATTTCCCTGTAGGCTTCCCTGTCCTCCTCCTTCTGCATTTCCTTGTATTTTCCAAATGCCCTCCATCTGCCCCCTACCACCCTTGCTGCATCTCTGTTGAACCACAGCGGCCTCCTGCTTCTTGCTCCCTTCCTTATTCTCCTCATATATGCGTGTGTGGGCTCCCTGACCTGGTCTCTAATAGCCCCCCATAGTTCCTCCACTCCCTTTATTTCCCCCATACCATCCATCACTTCCCCCACTAACCTTCATAACTTATTAAAGTCTGCCCTCCTGAAGTCCAGCACTGTTGTACTGGTTCGGCCTCACCTTAAACCTGATGGCCCTATGGTCACTATTTCCCAGCTTCTCTGCCGCCACCACCTCCTCTACATTCTCCCCATTGGTCAGGACCACATCCAGCAAGTTGTTCCCTTGATTTGGTTCTCCGACTACTGTAACTGCAGAAGGAACACCCCCTGCAGCACCTCCAAAATTTCCCTGCTTCCAGTCGAGGCTACATCAGGGATGGTCCAGTCAATGTCTGAGAGGTTTAGGTCTCCCACCAGTAGCATTTCTCCTTTTAGAGCCATCCTTGCTATGTCCTGCATCATCTTCCTGTCCTGCTCTTCTCCTTGTGTGGGTGGTCTGTACACCACTCCAACTCTCAAGGATTCCTCTGTCCTTCTGCTCATTGTCGCCCATAGTGTTTCAGCATCCACATCGCCCTCTCACCCCTCCGTCACCTTGACATCTTCCCTAATATATAAGGCCACCACTCCTCCCTTCTTGTCCTTCCTCATCAGTCATAAGCCAGGAATCGCTGTCTCCCATGTGTGGAATTCCATCCACCACATCTCTGTGACCGCTATTATGTCCAGCCTATCATGTGCAATGATGGCTATTAGCTCCTCCATCTTGTTTGCCAGGCTCCTAGTGTTGACCACCAATCCCTTCCACCATTTTTCCCCTTCCTCAGCTCACCCAAGGGCTTACTAGAGCCTGTTTCTACAATTTTACCCTGGGGGGGGAACCTAGGGTCCTCCAACTTGGCCATGGAATGGTGTGGCTCTACATCCAGCCCTCCCCTTCTCAGTTTAAATTATATTCTTTCTTGAAGAATTCCCCCAGCCTGCACTTCAGCATCGCTGACTCATCCTTGTTGATGTGCAGCGTGTGCAGGGCAAAGAGGCTCTCATCCTCCTATCTTGCCCCTAGTCCCCTATCATTCCGTATTCCATCTCACCAGCCAGTCATTAAACTCTTTTATCCTTTGCTTTCTCTCTGTGCTGGCCCTTGGTACCACCAACACCTCCAAGAAGGCTAGAGATTTAAAGCCTAGCCCCCCACAGAATCTTGCCAGAACTTTAAATCTTGCCTGTACTTCCATGAGACTGTTATCATCCAGGTCATTCATTCCCAGGTAGAATACCAGATGCACATTTTTATCTTGGTCCATGCTCCATGACGGGATGTGGTGGATTACCTCCAGCGCCATCATCTCCGGTATGTACTCCACCCACACTGTACTTCTTCTGCCCCCCAATTTTATCCCCTTTAAAATAGAGTCCCCAGTCAGAAGCACCTTGCCCCCCACTTTCCTCTGGTTTAGCTGCATCACAGTTCTCCTCCGCTGTCTGAACCTTCCTGCCCCTTGTTGCCCTTCTTCCTGTTACTATACCAAGATCCTCATCCCCTTCAAACACTGCATCCTCCCTTCCACTTTTCCTTTTTTCTTCCTCTGCCCCTCACTCTCTTTCCCCACTTCTCTCATCTTTGCTAACTCCTACCTGCAAACTTTCACATGGCCTGGAGATGCTGGCAGCCCCTTCAAACTCCTTCATGCTGCTCTCATTTACTCCAGTGTCACCCTGTTCTCCTACCTGTCCTTCCAGTGCCCCATGTTTTACCCCCTCATCCAGGTTAATAGCCTTCTCTTCTGCTGCTTGCTGGTCCCTTTTTGCCTGAGATCGCTCCCTTTCCCTCTCCCTCGACATCCCATGTTCATCCCCTCCCTAGCCCTCCGGTCCCCCAGTGTCCCTTCCTGTACTTCCTCTGGACCCTCTACTAGTCCTGCTGCCCCCCCTTGCTTGCATCCTCCTCCCACCACATGCCACTGCACCCCTTATTTTCTCTGAGTCCCTGTCATGGTTCCTGCCCACCTTGGCCTGCCAGCAGTAGGTACCTATTTGCGACTCTGTTCCCCCCAGTAGTGTGCTTACCAGCTTCCCCTCCCATGCAATGTTAGCCCCCTTATCATGGTCCATAGAGCCCTTTTCCCCCTATTCCCAATAGCCCCCACCTTCTGCCATTCTTCACTTTCCACACAGTCCATTCCCTTTGGTCCTTCTTCCTGTTTCCACCCCGGGGGCTGGCCTGGCCTTCCAAAGATCCAGTTGGCCCTCCATCCCCCCTGCTGGCTCCCTTTCAGCCTCCCTCCAACTATCATTACAAATGCACCCCTCAGCCCCTGCCCTATGACCATCACCCGTCTCTCCATCTCAGACCTAAGCCTACCCAACTCTGTCTCCAATTTCATTAACCCGGCACATATAGGACAGAGCTCTAGCCTCCACAGTGTATTCATGGCCATAGCAGTGCCACATCCCCTGCATCTCACTAGTCTGCTTCCCCTCCATCCTGTACCTGCAGTCCTCCCCCTGCCCAGTAGTTGCCCCACTCCTCCCATCTGCCCCTGTTAGCCATCCCTGCCATCTCCTCCCTCCCCCACCCCCCATACCCACTTCCCCTGTCATACCCCCATCTTATTCCAGCCATTGGTCTTTCAAGCAGTACACCTTCACCCAAGAGAAGCAATTTCTAAAATTTGTATGGAGTTTAAAATATCCCTGTTGTGAACACTTTCAGCCAAGATCCAACACCCTACAATGCAGTTCAAGTTCAGCCAGTGTTAGTGCATGGATATACTCTAGTGAGCCCTGATCACATGAAAGTATCCAAGTATTGGAAACAGTGCAATTAAAATAGCCTTGTTGTGAAAATGTTTTCCCAATGTTCCAATGTTTCAGTTCAAAGTACAAGCAACATCAGTTCTTTTTGGAACAGCCCTGTTGTGACAGATTCCAGTCCACTGCTCAAGTAAAAATTCCAGCCAAAGACCAGGCACAGTCTTTTTGTGAAAAATGTTAGTAAATCCTCCTGGCCAAATCCTGAGTCCTCCTTGTTGCAGGCTTCTCCCCTGGCGTTTAACAGAGGTGGGGCTGGGGAGGGTGGGTGGATGAAAACCTCCTCTGCAGCAGCTCCAGAGTTTAGTGGCCTGCTCCTGGCTTTTAAAGCCTGGCTGCATTTGAACTCTGATGCCTCTTGTCCTGACTGGACCAGCCATCTTCCTCAGCCACTGATGTGGCCAGTCAGGGAACCCCTCATCACTGAATGCAGCCACCAGCTCTTTCGCTGTCTGCTCTCTGCACCCCTCACCACCAACTGTGGCAAGAGCTCCTGGGGCAGTGTCTTTCTGCTCGGTTGCCAATGCTGCCACCCAGGTCCTCCTTCACTCTACAGCGGCCACCAGCTCTTTCACCATCAGCTCTCTTCACTCCTCACCACCAACTGTGGCAAGAACTCCCATGGCAGCATCTTCCTCCTTGGCTGCTGATGTAGCAGCCCACAAAAAAACTCCTCTCTGCAGCAGCCCATGGCTTTTAAAGCCTGGCCACATTTGAACTCTGGTGCCTCCTGTCCTGATTGGCCTGGCCGTCTTCCTCGGCCACTGATGTGGCCAATCAGGGACCACATCATCACCGAATGTGGCCACCGGCTCTTTCACCATCTGCTCTAACATGCACTGCAGGCTATTGAATTTCTCAATACTGCCTACTGCTCTAAAGTCAGCTGTAGGGGATTCTGGGATTTGTAGTAAAAGATGGCAGCCTAGAACTAAGCAAACTGAGTCTGATACAATCTATTATACTACAGTAAACAGTAAGTAAACCAAAATGTTTTTGCCTATGAAATGCACTTTGGGACCAATCCAATACATGGGGCCCTTACTGGTGACTGTTTCCTTTAACACAGACAGAACAAGATCTAAAGCCTTTAGAAGCACCGACAAAGACTGAAGTACAAGAGCATGCCTGTCATGTGGAGGTATCTGTGAGTGACTGTTCCCAGATGTCAAGTTAAACTGATATGGACCTGTTCATAAATATGAATGACAATGGCAATATCAAGTTAATATTTATTTATTTAAAAATTTGGTAACCTGGAACAGCACACTGAGCCGAGGCTCATTTCCAGGTGCAATCTGATGTTTACCCAATACCTCAGAACTATGTTTGGTGCACAAGCAGTCATAAAGGATTTTCCTCCTGCTACTCTGGCCAGCTATCTGTCACACTAATAAACACCAAAAAAGGATGTAGATCATTATAAATCCCCTCACCTAAAGGGCTACCTTCCAGAGCATACAGCGCCACTTAAAATATGTTGGTTATCCAAAGTCAGTGCCAAAGATCTGCTGTTTTGTATAGAAAAAGGAAAGTGCTTGTTAGTAAGCAAGAACAATTGAAATCCATGGGAAAGGGGTCTAGATGTAGGGCAGCAGATGAATGAACTGACAAACTAATAAACATGCTATATGCTTGCCAACAGTGGGGCACCCTTAGCCCAAAATCTCACCTACATACAGTGTCTTATTATCAGCGTCTACTTTGGTGTCCGTAATGACACAGAAATTCATAACATAATGTAGGGACACTTCGATCAAAAACAGATGAGAACAACACTGTATATTTGGAATACACACAGAAGAGAATAACACAAACCAGGCCCAGGAAAAACCCCAAAGACACCCGATGTAACAAACCATGATCCTACATAATTGCAAGAGAACCTTACAAGGGTCCTGTTAAAAACTACCTGCACGACAAACACAGACCAACAAAAACTCCAACAAGTGACTTGCTTTTCTTCCTTTTGACAAACACTAATTTCGGCAAGCATGTGGTATCCAACACAGGGTTCAAGTGTAAACCAGTTGGTATAAATAAGCTTAGCACAATGGTTAACTCCATGATCTCTGAACCCAACATCAAAATGAGCAAGCATCTTACAAATCATAACGCAAGGAAGCACTTTATCCAAAAGCTGCATGATTCCAGTGTGGCCCCCACTGAGACAATCCAAATATCTGGCCACAAACATCACAGCTTAAAGGAATATTGAATGCTAAATAATGAGAAACAGCAAGCAATCTCACATATTTTACGTGTATGCGACAAAGGCACCTCAACATCAGATGCGATGCAAGCATGTACAGAAAGACAGATCTACAATCAAGCCCTCCATTGATGACATGCTGGGATCCTGTCACCAACATCACCTTTAAAGAGCAGTTGACACCTTCAGGAAAACTTCAACAAACCATAATATTTAGATACAGTTTAACTTGTGTTTCACATTAGTTCTGTATTCCTCCTCCCTATTATTTATTACTGAAGTCATTTGCATTAAAATAAAATCTTTTTTCATGAAGAGTTCATCTAGTTCTGTTGTGTTCTCCCCACCTAAGGTCATAATGCACTGTTTATGATATCACAGTTACTCTCATGGCAACACATTGTGATGTCACAACAGAGGATTATGACTTGAAGTAGGGAGTAAGCTATAGAGGCAGATGAACTCTAAAGGAACTCTAAGGGATAAAGATCATGTGGTCATGCAAATTTACTCAGTAATAAATAATGGGGAAGAGAAAGATATAGAATATATATATGGAATGCAAGCTGAAGTGTTTATTATGTTTTTCAAAGTTTTCTTTGAGGCATCAGTAGCTCTTTGATGTGATACAAGGTGATATTTTTATCATAGTTACAAAAAGATAATATTGTAGTGTACCCCCTGTCAAATATAATTAGCAAAATGTAGAAGAAAGGAGTTGAGGGCTAAACTCTTGGAGGACTGGCACCCAAAAAACATACTAAATAAAAAAAAAATATATATATATATCTATATATATATATATATATAGAGAGAGAGAGAGAGAGAGAGAGAGAGAGAGAGAGAGAGACCCTCTCTAAAATAAAAATCTGCATCTTATGATGTACCTAACTTACTTATTATTCAAAGTATGACACATTTTAAAAATCACAAACACACCCTAACAAAGACCACCCACCACATGGTTAGGACTTTAAATCACATAATGAATTATTTCTCTTTTTTCTTTGTATCTTTGCATGCAATAACTATGCTGGACCCAAAAGAAAGAGATTAGCTGATTGTTATCTCCAGTGACTCTGACAGCAACTGAACACAAAGGTATCCACATTATTAACAAAAAAAAAAAATCATGATTAGACTCTAGATGTTACCACATTTAAAAATGAATGTAGATAATGTATACAGTTGTATTAGAGGTGGTGGGTGTGCATATGGTGGGAGTGGTGTTTGTGAGTGTTTGTGAGTGTGTGTGTGTGTGCATGTGTGCGTGTGTGTGTGCGTGTGCACGGTCGCATGCACACGTGTGTGTGTGCTTGTGTGTCAGGGAGGAATTGGTGGTCACTGTAGCCATGTGATAAATGTGCTTATCTGAGCTACACTATGCAGAAATGTAGAATCTTACATTTGTACACATGGTAGACATGTCATGTTCCATTTATACATATAGTAGACACGTAGGCAGCTCCTCCCTTTGCCTGTCAGCACAACTTCTGAACTATCATTTCCTCATATAGCTTGAATTATCCACCCAGTCAGCAGCTCCCTACTTTATTCACTGTACTTTTTGCCTCCTGACACCAACTGGCCTTCTTCAGCCCCCCCTTCCTGCCGAACTCCATCATCCACCTTTTCTGGTACTAACCTCTCTCCCGTGTTCCCCTGTGGATGAGCCCCCCATGGGAAAGACTGCCTGGGTGGCCACCCCATACTATTAACATTGAGGTAGGATACCCAGTACTGAAAAATAAAAGCCCACGATATTGGGTCTGATTAAAAACTATTTTATTACATAAATAAAAATACTAAAACATGACAGCACTTAGCACTCTCTTTTCTCTGTCTCTGTCCTCTACACTCACACTGCCAAAACCTATCGAAAAATTGTACCTTTTCTCCAACATACTGTAGCCTGCTCATCCTCTGTTCTTCTTTGTCCAGTATGTGACCCTTTACAGCTTTGCTCCGGGCACTCAGCCACCCTCCCCCTGTCTGCTCATCTGCAAGCCATGCACAAACAGAAACCCAGCATTCCAGTTCCCAAACAAACCTCTGCCAAACCTCCTCTACACCGGAGAAAAATACAGAGTGCTTCTATTTTTAAATCTGCCCAGCCACTACACTGTGTTTATTCTTCCCAACCTGCTCTGCCATCAAATCATCCTACACAGAATGGGCATTAAAAAAATAACAGCTTTTTTAAAAAAAAAGAAAATACCAAACAGGCACCACAATTTTGCCTGCACTGTATCCTCCCTGAATCACCATCTTCTTCCAAATACTCCTGCTCCACAGTTCCTCTCTCAATCACCACAGACATCGTGAGTACTGCCATAGCAACCACAAAGAAAAAAGTCACACAGACACTTCAACAAAAAAAACCCTCAAACTTTTTTATATATTTAAAATGAAAAAAGCTCAAAATAAAAGGCAAACACAAGGTCCTGGCCTATTGTATAAATGAAATATGCAGAGAGGACCTTGTGATAAATGATTTATTTATACTCGTGCTTCTTGACTTCGGACACCACACTCATGACTTACTTAGTTCCCTGTCCCATATCCATGAAAGGTTTAGAGCAGCGCCAACTGCTGCCAGACCTGGAGCATGATTTTAGGAAAAATCATGGCATAGACACCACATTGGTCAGGCTATCAAGTGATATACTCTGAACTATGGACAAAGGGTTATCAACAGGTGCTATATTTATAGAACTTACCAAAGCATTTGATTTGGTGGATCACAGCCTCCTATTAGTTAAATTAACACTGTCTGGTCTCAATAGCCTATCTTATCAGTGGTTCTTCCATAACCTGGTGAATAAATCTCAACAGGTTAAGTGGAAAGGTGTACACTCTATGCAGAGACCCATAACAGATGATGTCCCCAAGGCTCCATTCTGGACCATTAGTTGTTTTCTCTGTTCACTAAAGAGTTACTTGGTAACTGTGGTGGAGCTAATGTGCTGTTGTATGTGAGTTATGCCATGGTACACAGATGCTCTGATGATGTTGCACACTACTTACAAATGATTTCTGGGAACTAGAACAATGGTTCATTAGTAACAAACTAGTCCTAAACACAAAGAATATGGCATCTTGGTACTGCTAGACAACACTTGTTATCTATTGCCACATCCATTGGTGTTCCAACTCAGGTGGTGGACTCAGCTGAATATCTTGGAGTGCAATTGGACCAGGAAGTCTCCTTTTAAGCTCCATGCTGATCACATCTCAAAGTACTTACACCAGAAAACTGGGTTGCTTTATCATCTGAATAGTTATCTGTCTAAGGATTCATGGCACGCCATACGCTGTTAACAGTTTTACTGTATGGCGCACTCTGCAATCCCTAAAATGCTCTAAAATAAATCAGCTAATGATTCTCTACAACAAAACTGGTCAGTTTGCTGCTGGTGCCCCATGAAGGGAGCACCACTGTGGTGTCTTCTGCTCTTTAAATTGGCCCTCATTTGAAGGGAGATTCAGCCACCCCCTTCTCTGCCTTGCATTCAAACTAGTTAAAGGTGCTACCTCCCCTAGTCTCAGTAATGTACTGGCAATCTAATCTCCTAGGAGAAGACTTCAGTCATCCTTTAGTACCTTACTTGAAATACCGACAGTAGTAGCAATTTATTATTCTTCCAATGTATTAGTAATGAACATTACAATTTTTTTTTAAAAGAGCAAACAAAAAACATCACAAGTTAAATAAATATAAATTAACAAACAATCTTCATCCATCCTACTGTTATTCAGACATATATCAGATTAATAAGTGAAAAATTAGCAGGTCCTAAAATTTAATGTTAAGAGGCAAGAAGATGTTTTCTTTTAAGCTTCATCACATTAGCATAACATTTTGCAGCTGTCTCTGCATCGCCTCTTGTCATGGGGTAAAGAAGGATAAATAGAGGATCATAATCCAGTTCTGCATGCTTCACCAGAAGATCTTTTAGAATTTGATCATGTGGGGTCTTAGATAAAGGACATTGAATAGTGATATGATATAAGGTTTTGAGAAAATCCCTATTACATCGGCAGTAGTCTTGTTGCAAACTTTCAGCATTTTACTTGTTGAAATAAATATATTTCAAGCAAATAGTGCCAAATCTGGCCCAAGTAATATATTTTCTAACATTGGGGTTAGTGGGAGAGTTAAATAGTCCTTGAGAGAAGAATCAATCTTATTAGTACTAAGAAAGATGGCTTGCTTCTGGGCCTTAACCTAATCTATTTGATTTAATTGGGCAGCTGCAAAAAGTTTTTTTAAAAACATATCTTTAAAGGTGGGTGAGATTAAAATCCCCTTCTGAAAATCTGACCATAAGTGATTTAGAGAAGCATTAGAAATTGTACAGCTGAGAGCTTTTAACCAGGGAGATGAAAAATGTGAAGCAGACCAGCTAATTTTTTCCTGCAAACAAGCTATAGGGAGTAGATTTTCCTGATTATTTAACATTTTGAGCCAGTAACATGCCAGGCATAATTCAACTATCAGTTAGAGGTAACCTGCCAAGTTCAGCTCTAACAACTGGGTTAGAAGAAGATAAAGAAACTTGTAACAAAGCTTTATAGTAAAAAGATAAAGGGGATTCTAAAGAAGGGGTTTTTGAAGATACCCAGACTTCTGCACCATGCAATAAAATGGGGTTAGTCTTAGCTTCACCAGCTATAAGAGCAGGTGCAACTATATGCCCACCATATTTATAATTGAAATGTAATAATGCTTTAGTTGCTAGTTTGGCCTTGAAGACATGATCTTTTCAGTGGGCCATCCATTGACCATTTGAGGTAAATTTTACACCTAAGTAAATGTAAGAGGAAATGACCTCAATTAAATATTTATCTAAGTAGAGCTTAGGTAGTACCGAATTGAAATTGACCCAAAAACCATGATCTTGTTTTTTTTTTTTTTTTAAGGTTGATTTTCAACTCTAGATGGTCACATTTAAATTTGAGTTCATTTATCTTATTATGTAATCCCACTACAGAAAGTGAAAGAAGAATCAGATCATCGGCATATGCCAGTATGTTTACATCATGTGACCTAATCTTAGGAGAATCCATATTTATAGAAGTATCAAAGTGTAGGATTGAATCTATATAAATGCTAAACAGCAAAGGAGCTAATAAACAACCCTGTTTTAGTCCCATGGATGTTTTGACGTACTCTGACGTTTTTCCCATCTTGTCATATCTTACAGCTGTCATTGTGTTTGAATAGAGAAGATAAACTAGAGTAAATAAGCTTAAAGGTATCCCTCTACTGATTAGAATAGACTACAACTTTTCTCTGACCATGGAACCAAAATCTATATTTTTCTAACAAGTGTGCCAATATGAAGCTATTATCGTTGAATAACCATGATGAAAACCTGCCTGGAAATTTGACAAGAGCGATTCTGTTTCTATTCAGTTCTGCAATTTGTTCAATAGAATCCTCAAGAATATTTTGCCGCTAATATCAACCCGACTAATAGGTCTGTAATTAGTGGGGTTAGTAATTTATAGTCCCTTTTTAAGGATTGTTACAATTATATTTTTGTCCAGAAGTGAGATATAACTCTTTCCTTTAAACATATATTTAAAAAGTTTGTGAAAAAAAAAAAAATTACCCAGTAATTTAAATGGGCCTTGTAAATTTCACCTGGGATGGTATCTGGTATCTGGTCTGGGAACTTTATTATTATTAGAAAGCTGAATCATGGCTTGCTCAGCATCAGACAATATCATTTCCAGATGGGAGAGCTCTTCTGTTAAAAACCAAGATGGAGCAATATGATTTTGGAGGGCTGAAAGCTTTCTATTTAAAAGTTTTATATTGTGAAACCCAGGTTTCTTTAGGGATATATGTAGGAAGAGATGGGGAGTAGGCCTTTGTCCCCTTGGCCACCAGGGTCCAGAAGGATTTTGTGTCCCCAGACTTTATAACCCAGAACATGTAAACCCACTGTTTAAAGCCAAAGGCTAATTTTTTATTTGCCAACATTTTTTATATGATTTTCATGTTTTGTTGAAATGAGCAAAGCCAACTTTGGAAGGGTTCTTCTTAACTGTTCTAATCGGTTTCCCTAGTTTCTGTTTTTCTATTTTGCATTAAACATCGAACCACCCATTAGTCTTTATCTTGTTACTTGTTAAACAATATATTTTTTAACTTATCTGCTGATAACGGATATCCAAAAAATTGCTTATATATCTTGCATTACGATTTCCCTCAGCTAATGAAAAAAGAGTTGAAAAAGAAGGGGAATACATTAGAAGTGTGACCATATCCATTGTTTTAGAGTTGAAAATCAATTTTGTTTTGCCACATAAGGCAAGTGAAGCTAAGGTTTTGGGAGTGTTGTCCTCATTCGTACAGTAGGAGAATCAGAAGGGTCAAAAAACTGTGATAAGCCAGCCCAGTGGCTCTGAGGGTTGAGGCGCTGGATGCCACACCTCGTGCCACACTGGCAACCTGGGTTTGGGAGTAAGCCCTGATCATTGGGGGTCGGCGGGGAGGAGAAGGATCGAGTGTCCTAGGACTGCTCTCCTCTCCTCTCCAGGGGAAGGATGTGGGGAATGTCCCATGCATGTAGCGATACCCAGTGGTGGCTGGGGGTACTACAGACACAGGACCCAATGATAAGGGTTACAACATTGGGCAGCCACTCTCTGGACATATGTGGGAGCACGCATGTAATGGGCTGGGCAGCAGTATACTGCCCTCATTGGAGGGGAAATAATAAGTTAAAAATCACTCCCCCTCCAGTAGGTGAAGGTGGGGCCAGTGGCATTGGACTCACACCCACCATCGGGCATAAGTGCACTTGTTCTGGATCCCCCCCACAGGCTGCCCTACCAATTCTGTAGATAGGGCACTGTAGGTGATGGCAGTCCTTCTCCAGAGGATTCAGACCTGGGGGTGATTGGGGGGTTTCCCTGACTGGAATCAAATGTGCACCATGCTTCAGACAGGATGGGAGACACCGATGACCGAGATGCCCATGCTGGAGAGAGTTTGGAGGTAGGGAGAGTAGAAAATAAATGGTACAAAAAAAAAAAACAGTGATATTGCAGCATGGTCACTTTCTGATCTCGTAAGAATCTTCAGTTTTTTAAAGTGATCATAACTGTGCAGTGAGCAAAGGACAAAGTCAATAACACTTTGCCCTTGTGAGGAAAAAATGGTGCATGCTCTCTCTTGGTCTCCTTCTGTCCTACCATTTAATATCAAGAAATAATTTTTGATGAAATTCTGAAAACACTTTCCTGCTTCATTCTGAACCTGGGAGGCACTCAGCAGCAGCACAGCACCTTATGAACTTTGTAAGGTGAGACCTGCCTGCCATCATATCTTTAGGTCATTGATTTGTGTGTTGGGGTAGCACTCAGCAGCAGCACAGCACCTTATGAACTTTGTAAGGTGAGACCTACCAGCCATCATATCTCTAGGTCATTGATTTGTGTGTTTGGGGGAAGGGGGGTCACTCAGCAGCAGCACAGCACCTTATGAACTTTGTAAGGTGAGACCTGCCTACCATCATATCTCTAGGTCATTGATTTGTGTGTTGTGGGGGGGAGGGTGTCTTTCAGCAGCAGCACAGCACCTTATGAACTTTGTAAGGTGAGACCTACCAGCCATCATATCTCTAGGTCATTGATTTGTGTGTTTGGGGAAGGGGTCACTCAGCAGCAGCACAGCACCTTATGAACTTTGTAAGGTGAGACCTGCCTACCATCATATCTCTAGGTCATTGATTTGTGTGTTGTGGGGGGGAGGGTGTCTCTCAGCAGCAGCACAGCACCTTATGAACTTTGTAAGGTGAGACCTGCCAGCCATCATATCTTTAGGTCATTGATTTGTGTGTTGGGGTAGCACTCAGCAGCAGCACAGCACCTTATGAACTTTGTAAGGTGAGACCTGCCAGCCATCATATCTCTAGGTCATTGATTTGTGTGTTTGGGGGAAGGGGGGTCACTCAGCAGCAGCACAGCACCTTATGAACTTTGTAAGGTGAGACCTCCCTACCATCATATCTCTAGGTCATTGATTTGTGTGTTGTGGGGGGGGAAGGTGTCTCTCAGCAGCAGCACAGCACCTTATGAACTTTGTAAGGTGAGACCTGCCAGCCATCATATCTCTAGGTCATTGATTTGTGTGTTGCGGGAGGGGGGTCACTCAGCAGCAGCACAGCACCTTATGAACTTTGTAAGATGAGACCTGCCAGCCATCATATCCCTAGGTCATTGATTTGTGTGTTGCGGGAAGGGGGGGGTCACTCAGCAGCAGCACACCTTATGAACTTTGTAAGTCCCCCATATAAAATTTCTGCTGTAGGTTGGAAATATTATCATGCTGTGCAATTCTAGCATTAAAATCTCCTGCTAGGATACTAGTGTCTATATGTAATAGCAGAGATACAGCCTCAGTTTCCCTGGTTAGTCTTGACTAGATTTCTTATGCTGGATTAGAGTGAAAATGGGGTGGGATATATACATTTACAATCAGTACTATACTGGAATTCCAACCCATAGCTGTTAGGAGGATTTCCTGAGTGGGTGTCACGTTTGTGAGAACATGTCTGCCATCCCTATTTGTAATAGTGTGGCAAGACCATCCCCCTGAACCTACCATGGGATTTTGCCTTAATGGTGGGAATAAAGTAAGATTCAAATCCATTAATATATGGCTGTGCTGGAGCCCAAGTCTCCTGGATGGGCAAAATCTCATAACTAGAAACAAAACTCAGCCATTGAGGGTCTGCCAATTTGTTCCCCAACCCTGCAATATTCCAGATTAGAACATTGAAATATTCTATATGGGTAGACAGTAGACTAACATCTGAGGCTGTACTATTTGTTTATTTTGGTACTGTTGATAGTCACTGGGAATTTCCAGCTTCTATGGAAGGGTTACTCGGGTGTTCCCAGTCTGTAAATGAAACCAAATGTATATTGATTGTATCAAGAGTATAACTTTTACCTAATAAAATGGAAAACAAATCTGCTGATTGAATATGACAGCCTATTTGTGATCCCTCAGTCCCTGAATATACCCTCTCTGCTATGTCCAGGTCAGATGGGGAAATATTTATTTTAATAATGGAGGCTAAAATCACCCTAACATATGAGGCTAGATTTTCCAGTGTTTCTCCCTCATAGGGGTCAATCCCAAAGATGGACACAATATTTGTTTGATGTAACCCATCAAAATTCCAATTTAGTAGTGCTAAAGTAGAAGAGAAAGTATCATGAGAGAGTACTTTGTTAGGTCTGGCATCACCAAACGTATGTTTCCAAACTGTGAGCCAAGTCACTGGGGAGGATATATTAAGGCCCAGAGAGTTTAAAGTTTGTTGTTTGGCCCATATTAATTTAGCAATTTCCACGCTAGAAAGTAGCACATACACAGGATGCTGTAGGTTAGACTATCTCTATGGCAAAAATAAGTGAATTTGCCACTCTGGAAAATTCCAGTTTGGCTTTAAACAAATGAGTTATTAGACCAGTTAAGGACTCTTTGGTCTCATAAGGTTTAATAAACAGATTACCAATTTTAAAAAACGAAATCTCTACCGGTAGTAACTAGTTGAGAGAAAAGTAGGGTATCAACATTATTCTGTACATCATCCGCCCCAATATATTTGGAGATTTAGGTAAGGTAGGCAAAGCAGACTGTTTAGGGACAGAAATATATACATTTTTGTTTCCATTATTGTGAATTGACTCCACTTAGTGTACATGCTGATCCTGGGTCACCCTCTTGATTATATATTGAGTTGTTACATCATCACTAAGTGCCTGCCTTCCCTTTGGAAATACCTCACTATCAATATTCAAAGGGGATGAAACCTCCAGAGCTGGGTTTGATTTTTCATTTTGTAAAGGGGGAGGACTTTTATCTGAGTCCTTACATTTCTTATTTCTTTTCCTCTTAGCCCTTGTCTTTATTTTATCCTTGGGTATTTGTGGGTCTGGTTTATTCTTTTTTTATTGTTTTTGGTTTGTTTTTCTTCAGCATTAGAGAGTCAGGGATTATGATGGTGGAGAAGGAAATATTCTGTTTTTTTTTCCTTTTCATAATTATTTTTTCCAGATCTTCTAATCTGTGTTCTAATACTGAGAATGTATCCATACACAGTAGAGATGCATTTTCCAGACAATGTTTAATTCCATTATAAGCCTCCAGGAGCACTATATTTGACATTATAGGATGTGCTAAAGCTTTGATGGTGTACTTCAATATAGTATATGGGCACTGTGCCAAAAATTCCTGATCAAATAGATTTTTTTCCACTTTAGTTAGGTCCATAGGACTGAATAAATCCATTCTTGATGGATAGAATGAAATATCAGCCTCACTGGAGGGGGTTACCCTACCATTCCCGCTGTTGGGTCTTGGGGGGGGTCAGATTTTATTTCATCTCTTGTACAGAGAGTAATGGGGTCTAATATACTATTTCTTGATTTGTTGTTTAAGTATAAAAAGCAATCAGTAATTTTTGCTTGACTAGAAACATCAGGCTTCTCAACCCTGTATGTGTTCTTTAAAGTTATTTTATTTGGTTGTGCAGGGTCAGGTAACATCCAAATTGTTTTTGATTATCCCTGAGATATCATATCTTTGGGGAGTTCTTCGAGATTCAAAACACCATTTTGCCTTTTTGAGTTTAGGGTATCTCCCTCTGACTGTGGGGGAGAAGAGTCTGTTATGATCTGGGGGGAGTTAAGGCCAGTCAGCTGATTGGTTATCATCTGGACACTCTCCCTTTTATCAATAGAGACTTCCTCATGAATATGCTGTGCTAGGTTGGTTGTTTAATCTAAGATATTTGGTGTAGGAAAAGTAATCGGGAGTTCTTGGGAAAACACATATCCATTCTTATGCCTCTTGACTTTCCTAGTAGTTTTTGATATTTTATCAGAATTGTTTGGCTGAGCATTTACACTTTTCTCTTTACTAATCTCTACTGCTTCTAGTGTACATGATTAAAAGCAGGAGATTTAATTAAGTTGGATTATACCTTCAGAGATGTCTGGTCGATGAACACCAATTAAACACTAAATGCAGGATAAAACTAGGTACTAAGAGATCAGTTTCCTAGCAGATTTACAACAATTCATTAACCTCAATCTAAAGCATTAAGAGTAAGGAAGAAGCAGACTATACCTACTGTGCTATGGACCATTTTCTGTCTTACGTACACTTGGTAGTAAACTGAGGTGTTCAATTACTTGAACCTTAGTGAATCCAATAATTTTATTGAGTCCACTAAATAATCTAAAACTGGTCAGGATACAATTGATATTAGATTAGGTCCAATAATGAACTAAATCTTGTCAGACTGTAATGGCTATTGCTTTAAACAAATATTTCTTGTTTCTAAAACAGTTTCAAACAGTAAAATTGCCTGAAGAGACACTCTGAAATAGAAGAATATATTTAAAAGTTATAGTAACGCTATAAGGACTATCTGCTAGGCAAAAAAAAAAAAAAATGAGATAACAGTCACTGTTCGTCCCAATTAATCATCAGGTTCCAACTATGAGATGTAATTCAAATTGTTGAGGAGATCTTTCCAGAATTTCTAAGAGTTCCAGACGGTGGCAGTTCAGGGTGTTTTAAACAAATGGTAAGTGTCCTCTATAAGTTGATAATCAATGAGAGTGAAGGAAAAACTTCAGGTCAGAAATTCTGTCCTTGATCAATGTTAGCTGTATCCGAACAAGTAAAACATTTGCTTCATGGATATTGCTGTGCAAGTATGCACATGCTGTGTCATGTTTGAATTATGACTGGTTAATATTCAGTTAGTTCTCCAACAAATATGCCCAAAAATGCATGGAAGTAATCCTAGGTGGCAATAGATCTCTTTCTCCCAAGGTAACACTACAAATACAAAAACAGGAAATTCTGAGAGATAATGCCACAGGAATCCTGGAAATCCAGACAAACCCTAAGGCTACCTGAAATAACCAAATGCCTTAAGTATATGATTATATGCTCAAGTGCAAATACAGTGTCCCCAGAGAAAACAGAAAAAATGACCAAATACCCTGCTACTTGCCCAGAGGATAAAACCTAAATCAAGACCATTGAGTGAACTTGGTCATAAAGATAGTTCCAAGTAACACTTCTCCTATCAATTAAAAACAAAGGGGTAGGGGAAAAAACTTACTGGCTCCAAAGTGATGACCAGAGTAATGGCTTTGCCGCTTGAGAGGCTTTCCCAAGACACAAGATCAGCCACAGAATCAGGAGGTGGCAGGTGAACTACTCTGCCAAACTCAGGGAGTCATCGGCCGTGGCTTTACAAGCTTCCAGCCAAAAAGAAGTGTCCACCATGGGAAGGGAAGCTGCTGTATAACTGTGCACAACAGTACATAGCTATTTGCACTGTACCCAAGAGCTCACGAAAGCTTACACACCCCGGCAGTCAGTGGGAAGGCAATGACTGGCTAGAATGCCAACATAATGCCAACTGCTAATTACCCGCTTTTAGGCTGTTCAGCCATGTGGAGATTGCCTTGTGTAGGGGAACTGTCCCTTGTTAGGCTGGGCAGCTTGGGCTAAATTAGATAACTGATTTTAGGTAGATAGTCAGCCAGAAGTTTAAAGAGGGAGGGAGGTATTGCTAGTACCTAAAGGAAAAAAGTACAAAGGTGTAAAACCATGTATAAAAAGTACATAAGGTAGTCCTTCAAAATGGCAATATAACTATACCCTCAATTAGAAACCCATAACTATTAAAATGTATAAATTGTACTATAGTGCTAGATATATGGGGAAGACAGAAAAGCAGCTAAAAGAGTATTACAATACGAAAGTAAATGTTTAAAGTACACCCCTTTTAAATGGTTGTCAGAGGAGACTAAATGGTAAAATCTTGTGTGTGGGGGGATGATCTGGTGTATGAAGTGGGAGCATAAAACCCCACATTCGACTCTCACTCAGAAGCCTTCCGAATGACTTCCTGTTGCCCCATGGACTTCTATAACTTCGATAGTTTTGCCACCACAAATTGTCCACCTGGGGAAACAAAAAGAAGCGAGAAGAAAACAGATCTCACCAGACAGTGCACACAATAAGCTACCCTGAAAAGGCTGCATGCTTAGGCAGTAGGTGGCATACCTGTTATGAAAATAAAACTTGCACTGTAGCCCTGCTTCCTGTGGCTTCTCCACAACCACCAGCGTGCTTAGTGAAACACTAACTCCTCCAAAGCATGTCAAAGCCCCTCCACCACATGGTCAGGTGCCAATACTGATAAAGTCTTGTGCAGGCAGATCCTTTGCCTTCTCTGCCCCCTTCCAATTTGAATGCCCTCCCAGTAACTCTCCAGGATTGTTCTTCCCTTGAAGGCTTTAAAAAAGGGCTCAAGACTTTTCTCTTTGAACACAGTCTATGTACTTGCAATCATTGAATTGTTCTGACCTGGCCTGTATCTTTGTGCTCCACTTACTTATTGTTGCCGATCAAAATATACCTGCTGCACTATAGCCTAATAACCTAAGATCTGTCTGAATGTTAGCCCCTAGCTGTATATTTTCTGATGCTTTCTTAATCATGTGACCTTATGTTTATATTAACAGTGTTGTCATAGCTCGTACAGCTCATTACGTCCTGTTTTGTTTTTACTATGTGGTGCTTACATGTAATTCGGGATCATCCCTGAAAAGGGGACTCTTAATCTCAGTGGGCCTACCTGGTCAACAAAATTCAATAAATACATAAGTAAATAAACAATTAAATGACTTGTGCCCCTCGTGAGGTTACCCAAGGTCAAACAGCACTTGTATAGATAAATCATTTATAACACAGGTCCCTTCTGCATCCATCCATCCGTCCATTCATCCATCTATCTATCTATCTATCTATCTATCTATCTATCTATCTATCTATCTATCTATCTATCTATCTCTCTCTCTCTCTCTCTCTCTCTGTCTGTCTGTCTGTCTGTCTATCTATCTATCTATCTATCTATCTATCTATCTATCTATCTATCTACCTGTACACATTCATTGCAAAAAAAACTTTGTTAATGCACCAGTTAGGGTAACAATACCACAAAAGTAGGGAAATGTGGCATTAGGGTTTCAAATCCTAACTCCCCACCCCACCTCCCAAGCAGCAAGAGGAAAAAACACATTGGGTTTTGGGTCTCCAGAACCATAGCGAATCAGTGGTGGGGTCTTTCTTGGGGTTGTCATCCCTAATGCCCACCCTGTCCCCTGAGAAAACAGCATCACACATGATCTCTTTACTTTAAGCAGGGCCCATAGGGCCCTATGTGTAAAAGCTACAGCAAATTGTGTTGGCAACATGCTGTGAGACATACTTCTCTACATTTGAAGAGTGTATCACTATGAGGCAGTGGCTTGGAGCAGTGCCTTGTGCTTTGGAGTGGAGGCTATGAGATGAGTGGAGGGGAGAGCATCAGGCTTGACAACCCCAAGGAAGATCCCACCACTGTCTCCACCAAGACTCTGGAGACTTAAACCCCTTATGTGTTTCTCCTTTTGCTGCTTGTAGGGTCAGGGTGTGAGTTAGGGTTGGAAACCCTAACACCACATTTCCCTACTTTTGTGGCAGTAAATTACCCTAACTGGTACATTAACAAAGTTTTTTGTAAAGAATTTCCTGTCTTTTTGAGATAGTGGAATAGTATACTCAGTCATGCAGATCCTGAAGGGACCTGCATGAACAGGTGCAGATGTACATGGTCCTTTGGGCCATGGGAAGACTCTGTCCACCTACAGAAGTATGGCACCTGGCATATTCACTTTTTACATATTCAATCTTTATACATACACTCTTCACACATTCACTGTTTAGATGTTCACTCTTCAGACATTCACTCCCCACGCATTCACTCTTTACACATTCGCTCTTCATTTTTTTTATTTAATTTTGTCCCCAAGTTTTCAAGATAGTCATTGTATGACTGTCATTGTAAACATGATAAATCTATACATTTGACTGGAACAAAACATGGTACATCAAGAGACTCCCCCCCCCCACCCTGAACACTCATGCAAAATGTTGTGCAAATCCATTGAAGGGAGGCAAAGCTATTAAAGTGCAAAGTTAGGGGGTTAATATTAAACAGCCCATTCAACCCTAATTATAGTGATGATACTGCACCACTGTAATATTTATTTATAGCCCAGATGGTTTGGAATTTTGGTCTGAAATTTTCAGGGTAGAAAGAACTTACCCTAGAACGATGCCTTTTTTGGTTTGGCACAAAAATATTAGTGCGTTCCCAAGTTATAAGGGTTTGAAGTGTCAGTTTTGAGCTTGCTCAGTAGGATATCAAACATCTAGCCAAAAGACCCTACTAAGCATGCTCAGAAATGAAATTTCAAATCCTTATAACTTAAGAAAAGATTAATATTTTTTTCATCAAACCAATAAAGGCATCATTCTGGGGCAAGTTCTTTCTACCCTGAAAAAGTCAGACTAAAATTCCAAACTGGGTGATAGATGATGACAACAACAACAACAACAAAAAAAAACAGAAAACAAAACCTGATTTTCCCTAAAATGTACTATACAGATCTCAGAGTCTACACATCCAACCAGAATGAAACATGGCATTTTCAAAAGACTTTGCCACCCCCAGGCCATGCATGCAAAATTTCATGAAAATCTGTTGAACAGAGGCAAATCTATTAAAGTGCAAAGTTAGAGATTTAATATTAAATTGCCTACTCAACCGTAACTATTTTGGTGCTACCATGCCTCTCTCTCTCTCTATATATATATATATATATCTATATATATCTTATACTGGCCTGGTAGGGGCAGTATAGTTAGGATTGTGTAGCCACTTCTATGTTAAACCCAAACTTATGCACTTTAATAACTTTGCAACAGCTTATGTGATCTGCCTGAAATTTTGCATGTGTGGTGTGGTATCATACATCTCTGGATCTGGACATTTTTGTTACGGTCAGATTTTCGCTAGCAGAGCTGTGAAGGGTTGAAAAGTGTGAAAAATCCTCAACTTTTTTGAATTCTTTGTTCACCTCTACAGTCCGAATGGTTTGTCTGACTGGTCTGAAATTTTCAGGATGTATGAGAACTGGGACAAGGAAGTGCCTTTTGAAGATTTGGTGAAAAAATATTAATCTGTTCAAAAGTTATGAAAGTTCAAAATTTCCCATTATAGCCTATGGGAAAAAATATATATGCAGCTCAAAAGCAATTTTGCTTGTAAAAGCTTTTGAGCTATGTTTTCAATCTGCCACCATATTGTTTTTGGTTAGCAGCAGACAAAAATGGCTGAAATTCAATAATTACTGCCCCCTAGGTAAACACTGTCAGTTATGTTTACCTGATCAGGGGCTGAGGAACACACTGAGGGCATCAGATTTCCAATTTGACCCCCAAAAATGCTATTTTCATGATGGTCCCCTGTAGTTTTAGAAATGGCAGAAAAAAACAGATCCGTCACTTTCATGAAAGTGTCACACTTTCACAAAAGTGAGGCATCTGCTTCTTCCGCAATTTCTGACATTAGGATTGTGAGCATGGTACTTCTGGAGGTCAGATTGATAATCTGATGCCCTCAATGTGTTCTTTAGTCCCTGAATAGATAAACACAACTGACAGTGTTTACCTAGGAGCAATAAATAAAGAAAACCATCCCCTGATGTCTTTTAGCTTCGATGCAGAGTCCTGCATCAAAATTTGCGATGAAGGATCCTGCACTGAACTTGTGTAAACAATCACCGACAATGGGGTGCCCAATCCCCATGTCAGTAAGCCTCTCCCCTCTCCCCACCTCCCAAACACTTATGTGGCACACTGGGAGCCCACCTCAGTGTGCCCAGATTTTTTTTTACTGTTTTTTTTGTTTATAGACACTGGAATGCCCACTCACGGCATCAGATGTCCCCCCCCCCAAGTCAACTTTCTTTGCCAACAGGGGTGCCCAATCCCTCTGTCTGCAGCATGAATCCCCACCTAGAAAACTCATGTGGCACACTGAGAACCCACCCCAGTGTGCCAATTTATTAATATTATATGTTTCCGACACCAGGAGGCCTCCTTCCGGTGTCTGATGCCCTCCCCCCAAACCCCATTCTTTTTATCCCGACATTGGGGTGCCCAATCCTCAAGTTGGGTAGTGTTCCCCCCTACTAGTGTGGCACACTGAGAGCCCACCCCAGTGTGCCAAATGTTGTTGTTTTTTAAATAAATTTAATGTGTAAATAAAGAAAACTGTCCCACGATGTCTTTTTTCAACTCTGCAAAAAAGAAAACATTCCCTCATCATCTCCCCAGTCCCCCTTCCCTATCCCCACCCTCCCTCTGTGCACCCACCTCATGCACCCTTACCCATATTTACCCTCTGAGGTTGGGATCAGTGATCTTCTCTGGACTGGGGACACATCCACACTCTTCAAAGCCGAACTGCGATCTGAGGAACTAAGGTAAGCCATATAATGGGAGTCAATGGGGGGGGGTCAACTTATGTTAATATCTCAGCCAATGTTTGGAATTTTGGCCCAAAATTTTCAACATGGGGTTCTTGGGACCTCACCTCATGAACATGTCACTGTCATTTCATTACTCAGTCATGAAAGGTGATTTCACAGTCGCTGCATGGAATCACCTTTTGGGACCAAATAATGAAATACCAGTGCCAGTGTTGACAGGGTGGTCCCAGGACTTAATGAGTGGCAGATTTCACAGAATTAAAGCCCCAAATGAGTCAGTTTCTTTGCCATGTCATAGCAAAAAAATGGTTAGGGCTTTTTTTGACTGAAATTTGCAGTGTAGCAAGCCCTGGCCATACAGATGTGCCTTTTGGTGGTTTGGTCACAAAACTGATGATGGTTCGATAGTTACACTACTCCAGAGTTGTCAAATTTTCCATAGGAAAACACTGCAGTGCCCACTGCACCTTTTGGCACCAGTATCTCAAAAATGGTTCAGAGTGCAGATTTTTTGCTGTGGTGACCTTAGTACACCTTTAGATGGACTAAGCTCCCGTGGAGGTTTTGAAGCCATGATACAACTACAGTGGGATTTTTTCCTTGATTGCTACAGTTACTGAGATATTGTCAGAGGTCCCATGCTCCCACATATGCCAATCATTATGCAAAAAGTGGACAATGTGAGGGAGCGCAGGACCCGAGTGGGAGCACAGCACCCGGAGGGCCCTCGCTCCCACAACTGCATACCAGTTACATTACAATTCCTCAAAAAGAAGGGAAATTTATTGCAAAAAACTTAATTAATGTATCATTTAGGGTTAATAGTGTACTAACAAAAGTTTGGAAATTTGGTGTTAGGGTTACCAACCCTTATCCCTCCATCCTCACCCCCCTACCCTCCACATACCAACAGCCATCGGGGTGTGCATTGGGGTTGTTGGGCCTAACTCTCACCCCATTCTCCTATACTACCACCTCAGCTTGTTTACGCATGGAATGGGGTGAGGCTGACAACCCCAACACCCGTTGTGTATGGAGGGTGGGGGTGGGGATGGGGTAGAAGGGTTGGTAATCCTAACACTGAATTTCTAAACTTTTGTTAGTGTACTATCAACCCTAACTGATGCATTAACACAGTTTTATAATGATGTATATATATATATATATATATATATATTTAGGATACATCATGCAGAGTGAACTGTGATACTATCACGAGTGCCGAAGGCATGAGTGATATTATCGCAGTTCACTCTGCACGAGTGCAAATGTTTGCCATATTCCACAAGCCGCCCATCATGTGTGCGATTTATACAATAGGGTTCCTTTAATAGTTGTAGTTAGCATTGAAGAACAGTTTTATTGTGTTACTTTTTGTTGCAGTGTGCTTCCTCAGTTATGTGGCTATTTTATGAATGGAGTTTGCTGGCTGATATGTGTGTAGGTTTTGATTGGATAATAAGGTTGAATGGCTTTGTATGTGAGTTTCTATTGGTTGATGATGTTGGTTGTGCGTGTTGCGTCAGTTACTATTGGTTGAGTCATGTTCTATGGTTGGGATTATTGTCCTCTATGAGAGTCTGCGGTTCTGGAAAGTTTGTGGAGTTTGCTATGATTTCTACATTTTGGTAATGTCTTTTCATTCATTTTAGAGTGTATGTCATTTAAAACATGTGTTCTGTTAATGGTGGTAGCAGTGATTGATTTCTTGGATATTTTGTGAGGTATGCTATGTACTGATTATGCTACGTGATACTTCACCGTTTTGGCGTGTTTTGTGCTATGAAGCAATGTTAGTATATGGTGTTTATTCATTAGTTTTTGGGAAGTAGTGCTTGTGTATACTGTTATAATACAGATTCTTTTATTGAAAGTAAAATAAGTAACAGTCTGTTACAAAGTATAGATAGTTATTGGAAGTATCGGTAAAAGTAGATGCAGGTGGGTAACAGTGGTTAATAATTCTTTTTGGTGTCATCCCGTGTTTTGTTGCTAGTCAGAATCACTGTCTGATGAGATGACTGTAGCCTTACATTTTCCTTTTTTCTGGTATGTTGATCCTGTTGAAAGAAATAGAAGAAAACATGTTTAGTAAGTTGTGTCATTGTATGAGGTTTTATGATATTGTTATTGAAAGGTACCTTGTATTATATTGAAGGTGATTTTGCTAGCATTTACGGTTGAGTTGTTGAAACATACTGGCATCATCTGAGGTAAGTTGATGGTGCTGCTTTCTTGTGGTTTTTGATCGTGCTTCTCAGACAGAGATGAGTAACTGGTGCTTGGATAGGTGTTTACATATGCATGGCTGGTGCTTGCTTCGGCTTTCACATGCATATTGTCATATGATGTTGGAGGTTTACTTTTAGAAGTGTTGCTCCGGATATTTGAAACAGTCTTTTGTTTCTTTTCATTTATTATTGAATAGGCATTCACTGATTGAATTTTTTTATGTCCTGAGATTTGTATAATTTCATTGGGTGGCACGTTGGTATCAGTTAACTTTTGCACTAAGTGCTTCCTAATTGAATGATTAGTTAATCGTTGTTCCGTGTGAATGTTAGATGCGTCCATCATGTTTTTCACAATTTCACCTAGTGTATTAATGCCTAGGGGCTGATTTTTATACCACCAAGTTGGGTACAGTGATTTGTTTGACTGGTTTACTGTTAAGAAAAATGGTGAGTTTTCTTCGTTGCATTTTGGTGGTCATTTGCTTTTAAATATTAAGTAATTATTTACTGGGCATTTTTGTTTGTCTGTGGTTTGATAAGCTTTTGGTTTTATTTGTCTTACTTCTCTAGGATTACTCCCGGTTCTGGTTTTCGTTTGCCATTCTCGAATGTATTCTATATAAAGTATGCCTTGTTCGTCTTTTCCCAATTTAATGTCTCCCCATTGCAAATTTCTGGTTTCTGTTGTTCCTCTGAGTCCAAAATGCATGGTTACCATAAGCCACATTGTATTAAGCAATGATTGGGGTGTTTTGGGTCCAAGAAGTTGTTTTTCATACAGTTGTGCAATTATGCAGTCTGTTAGTTCATCAGCTGCTTTTGGGCGATTTCCCTTGCCTTGCTCTTTTAGAACTTTTTGTTTTGATACCACAACTTGCTTTGTTTTTAGAAAGAGATTCGATGTAGAAATAGAATGTGGATATTCCATTTCTTTAAGATATCTCTCCAAACTCTGTAATTTAGAGTGAACCGTTAAAGGCTCATATTCCATTCCATCACTGCATTGCATGGAAATAAAGTATTGACATAATAGTGGGTCAAGTTTGTCAGGAGTCATATAATGAAATAGTTCAGTGATGTGATGTGTTTCTTTTAAATAGGTTTGGAAATGATTTACATCATGTTCTGTTTTTCTTCGAGTGTTTTCATTCTTTGCACTCATTATGAATTTATTTATAACATCCTTGTCGAAGTTTGCTGTATTTTCTGGTAGTTTACTATTTGTTGTTTCATTAACATCTGGTTTCAGTGTTGGATCCTCTAGCGGCTCCCAGTCCATTTGAAATTGTGAACAGCTTAGTTCAATTTCTTCACTAATATTAATTTCAGTTGTTGGTTTCTTTAGTGTCATTTTGTTTATCCATACATTTTCTGGCTGTTCAGATTTGTAACTTGTATGTTTCATTTTGTAGTCATATCGAGTAGTTTTATTTCTGATTCTAACATTTTTTTCTTTGATTTTAGGATCTGTGCAGTAATGAATTTTCAATATCTGCAGCTATCGATGTCTCATATAGGCGCTACAGCATGGGTTTTCGGGATTTTTATGGATTGTTTTACAGGTGCATTTAATGTGATTTGTAATTCTCACTGGGGTTAAGTGATGTACCTACTAGTTGTATATCACCTGCTGACGTAGTCACTGTTGGTTTATTTGTAGCCATATACAACAATGTCTACATCAGCAGCATGTTATACAATGGCTGTGAAAATAACACCATTTACTTGACAGCATATCACTTCACCCCATTGTATAAAAATATATATATATATGTGTGTATATTATACTGGCGCGGTTGTACCAGTATAGTTAAGGTGAAAGTGCACTTCTATGTTAAAGTCCAAATGTTAAACCTTAATAACTTTGGAGCCGTTCAATGGATTTGCATGAAATTTAGCATGCATATTCTCTAGGTATAGTCTCTTGATCTGCCATATTTCTTGGGAATCTGTTTAGTAGTCTCTGAGATATAAAGTGTTGCAAAACAGAACAATCAGGATTTTTTCACATTTCTTTCTACAGCTGGATCTCACAAATAGTTTTATGTTGTGGGCTGAAATTGTCAGGGTAGAAAGTTTTGGGGTCACAGATGTGCCTTTTGAAGATTTAGTGAAAAGGTATTAATCCATTCAAAGGTTATGACATTTTAAATGTTCCCATTATTTCCTATGGGAAAATGTATATGTCAGGCACAAAAGATACTATTGTTCACATAGTACTAGCTTCTTTTCACAAAGAAGGTTGATATTAAGTGCACAATAGGAGTACTGTGTGCACAATACCAGCTTATTTTCACACAGAAGCCTGATATTGTGCGCACAGATCATAGAGGTTCAATCGATTGAGCTGCATTGTGTCTGCCATCTTGTTTACCCACTTAGTGAGAATGTTGAAGTCCCGAACCTTTTTAACACACAAAAAATCAGAAAACAGCTAAAGAGGACCCCTTTAGGTGTATTCTGATTTTTTTTTTGATTTTAAGCTGGACCCAAGCATTTTGTTTTGTTGGGTGCCAGCTTATACAGAGAACGGCTTGTAAGCCATTCTATGTATGAGAAGAGCATTTTTTTCTTGACTTCTGCAGCCGCAGCTGAAACTTGTACTGCTGGCTGCAGAGACAAGGAAGACCCACAGTTGTTCCTACCAACATGGGGTGCCCAATCCCCATGTCAGTATGTATCCACCCGTCATTACACACACACACACACACACACACACACACACACATATTTGGCACACTGGGAGCCCAACCCAGTGTGCCCGACATTAATTTAAAAGCCTGCTGTAAAAGAAAACTGTCCCCCAATGTCTTTTCTTTCATGCAGAATCCTGCATTGAAATTTGTGACCATTTTGATGCAGGATCCTGCATCGAACTAATGTGCCCCCTCTGCCGACATTGGGGTGCCCAATCCCCATGTCGATGTGTATCCCCTCACCCCCATCCAGTATTGTGGCACACTGGGAGCCTGCCCCAGTGTGCCAATATAGAAAAAAATATTTCTAACCCTTTCCAACACTGGGATCCCCACTTCTGGTGTCAGATGACCCCACCCTCCCTCTGCCCACTTTCAGTGCTGATGGGGGTGCCCAATCCCCCTGTCAGCATCATGTATGCCCCCAGACTCATCAGGCACACTGGAAGCCCACCCCAATGTGCCAATATTTATTTTTAAAAAGTGCTTCTGTTAATGTAGAAAACCGTCCCGTAGCCTTTTTTCCTTTAAAACCCTGAAAAAATAAAATAGTCCATTGTTGTCTCCCCCTTCCCCATCCCCACTCTCCTTCTGTGCACCCACCTCCCAGCACCCTCCTCACCCATACTTACCCTCCAGAGGTCGGGATCAGTGATCTTCTCTGGACCAGGACATGTCTGCACTCTTCAAAGCTGAACTGCAATCTGAGGAATCAAGGTAAGCCGTATAATGGGAGTTAATTGGAGGGTTCAACTTATGTTGATATCTCAGTCAATTTTAGGAATTTCTGCACCAAATTTTCAACATGAGGTTCTTGGAACCCCACTTCATGAACACTGACACTGTCATTTTGGTGATTTTGTTGTCGCTGCATGGAATCACCTTTCAGGACTGATTCATGAAATGACAGTGCCGCCATTCATGAGGTGGGGTCCCAAAAAGCCTATGTTGCACATTTGGTGAAACAATTCCCAAAAATGACTGCGTTACGGGTGTGCATTGAACAGTTTCTATGCATGCTCGTAACTTTGCCAATTTTTAATATTTTCACTTCAGGTTTTCAACATTGCCATTTTTTCACACCTCTTTATGAACAGTACAGCTGTAATTTTGCACATCCTTCCAAGAACGTGTCTTTGCACCTGTGGTGCAGAATGGCGCGGTCTCTGTGTGAAATTAACTTTTTGGAATGGATGAAGAAAATCACAGTTGCACTGTTCATGAGGGGAGGTCTCATAATACAGATGTTGAAAATTTGGTGAAACAATTCAAAAAAATGACCGCGTTACAAGCGTGTGTTGCATAGTTTCTATGCACACTCGTAACGTCTCCAATTTTTCCTGTTTTCACTCCAGATATTTAACATTGTTGTTTTTCCACACCACCTCATGAATAGTACAGCTGTCATTTTATAACTCCTACTGAAAATGTTTTTCCACAACTGTGGCACAAAAACATTTTTTTTGGGACTCTAGAGAGACACAATTCTCTAACTGCACTTATAGAGGTAATACCTTAGACAGCAGAAGTCTAAATGTATTGTGGTAGGAGTTTTGTTTTGTAAATCTTCCCTTGTTCTTTTATGTGATTGTATGCTTTTTGATATATTGTTCTGTGTTTACATTTTTCATATTTTTATCATCTTTTAGTAAAGTACCTATTATTTGAGAGACTGCCTGGGTGTCTGCCAGTTCTTTTTTGCATGTGACATATAGAGGGTTAAGACTGACAAAAATTGTTCAACAGCTTGATGGTGTTACTAAACTGGGAAAAGGTAAAAATATACCTAAGGTCTTTTGTAGAGTTTTAAGGGTTCATTTTGGAAGCCTGGATTGGTGCCCCAGTGAAAGATTGTATCGCAATCCCTGAAGAGGGTACTTATCTGAGCCTGTAAATTGGGTATGCTAGCATAAGGTTCACAGTTTGAATCCCCCCAGAACTTGAGACTAAAGGTGATTTGGACCCAAAAGTGGACAGGAGGGTTACCCTGTTACCTGTTCACACTATTGTACTCTGAGGCTGGCACTGTGGGAGCAGAGGGCCTGACTTGCTGAGTGTGTTTGTGACCCTGGATACATGTGAAGAGGTGCTAAGAAGGTTATGTTGAACATTTGGGGTGAAAATTATTTGAGATGGCAAAGTTATGACTATTTGTTGCAATTTTGCTATGCCTGCTCATAACTTGATGTATGGAAGCACAGGGGCCTGAGACCCCTGTGTTTCCACAGCTAGATACATATTTGCATCTGTGGAGGGATGGGAGTACAGGGTCCAAAGGACCCTGCACTCTTACCATGACATATGGACATTGTTGTACTATCTCAATGGAGGTATGGGAGTGCAAGGTCCGAAGGACCCTGCACTCCCACCGTGACATATGGACACTGTTGTACTATCTTGGTGGAGGGATGGGATTGCTAGGTTCAAAGGACCTTGCACTCCCACCATGACATAGGGATACTGTTGTACTATCTCACTGGAAGGATGGGAGTGTAGGGTCTGAAGGACCCTGCGCTCCTCAGACCCTGCACTCTCATCATGACATATGGATACTGTTGTACTATCTTGATGGAAGGATTGGAGCACAGGGTTTGAAGGACCCTGTGCTCCCACCATGACATATGGACAGTGTTGTACTATCTCGATGGAGGGATGGGAGCACAGTGTCCGAAGGACCCTGCACTCTCATCGTGACATATGGGTATTGTTGTACTATCTCAATGGATGGATGGGAGTGTAGAGTCCGAAGGATTCTGCACTCCTACATGACATATGCAGTCCCACCATGACATACGGACACTGTTTTACTATCTGGATGGAGGGATGGGAGTGCAGGGTCCAAAGGACCCTACTCTCCTACATTAAAATGAGGATACAATTAACTATCTGAAAAAGAAGGGAAATTCTTTGCAAAAAACTTTGTTAATGCATCAGTTAGGGTGAATACCACAGTGACAAAAGCAGGGAAATGAGGTGTAAGGATTTCCAACCCTAATGCTCCACCCCCAGGGTTCCCACCCTACCCACAATCCCCCACCCTCCACACAAAAGCAGGCATTGGGGTAGGTGAAGTTCATCAGGCCTAACTCTCACCCCATTGTCCTATACTGTAGTGTGTAAACTTGCTTACACATAGAATGGGGTGAGAGTTGGGCCAGATGACCCAGTGGCATACCCAGACACCTGTTGGTGTGTGGAAGGTGGGGGATGGGGTGGGGTGTTAGGGTTGGAAACTCTAACACCCTAACACCTCATTTCCCTGCTTTTGTCATTGCGGTATTCACCCTAATTGATGCATTAATGAAGTTTTTTGAAGGAATATAAATATAAAAATATATATATGTGCATATATATATATATATATATATATATACACACATATGTACAGTGAAGTCCACCAGGATGAAGCACAGCACTGCAGCATTCTGCAGTAGAGTTACTGCAGCAAACAATACAATTTCAATGGGAGCTAATCCCTTTTGTCATGCAGTAAACATGTGACCTCGCTTCATCCTGGTGGGCTTCACTGTGTGTGTGTGTATATATATATATATATATATATATATATATATATATTCAATGCTTTGTTAATGCATCAGTTAGGGTTGATATTTTGTGACAAAAAGTGTAAAATTCCACATTAGGGTTACCACCCCTACCACCCACTACTCCTACTACCACCCCTCCACCCTCCACACACCAACAGGCATCAGGGTGTGCTATGAGGTTGTCAGGCCCAACTTTCATCCCATTCCATGTGCAAACAAGCTGACAAACTGCAGTATAGGAGAATGGGGTGAGAGTTACGCCTAATGACCCCATGGCACACTCCGATGCCTGTTGGTGTGTGGAGGGTGGGGATGGTGGTAGGGGTGACAACCCTAATGTAGAATTTCCACACTTTTGTTGCTGTGCGGTCAACCCTAACTGATGCTTTAATTAAGTTTTTTTGTAATGAATTTCCCTTCTTTTTGAGAAAGTGGAATGTGACTGGTAACTGGTTTGTGTTTGTGGGAGTGCAGGCTCTCTGGGCCCTTTGCTCCCATGTAAATATAAACACAGAGCCATACAGCAGCCTAATAGTACTGAAAAGGAACCCTTGTAACAAGTATTTGGCAATATCTCAGTAATTGTGGCAAGTATGAAAAAAATTCCACTGTAGTTGTAATCATGACTTTGAAACCTCCACATGGGTGTAGTCCAAAGGTGCACTAAGCTGCATGTAGCAAAAAATCCATATCACGAATCATCTTCAAGATACAGGTGCCAAAAGGCGCCATGGGTGCCACAATGTTATCCTATGGGAAATATTCCAATTTCAAGATGCTATAACTACGGAAACACTCAATATTTTTTCACCAAACAAAAGGCAAAACTGTGAGTCAACAACTTCTTACCCTGTAAATTGTAGCCAAAAAGCACAATTTACCTTGTTGTAGGAAAATGCCAAACTTTTTGCTGCACCCCTATTCATTTTAAAAGGATGTTGTCATGCACCAAAAATGTTTGCACAGTTGTTTTCATGCTTCCCTAAGAATGCTGTCATGCTCAGAAATTATGTTTGTGCGAACTAAATCTCGGAAGCTTGATAAAAAAAACATTTTCAGACAATTTTGACAAAAACTGATCTCAGGGACGTGTTCCTCATGCCCCAATTAGGTAAACACAAGTGGTGGTATTTAAAAAGGCACAGTATTTTTTGAGTTCTAGCATTTTTTGTCTCTCGCTAACCGAAAACAAGATGGCAGCAGCATGAATTAATTTTTCCAGCACACAAACGAAAAAATGTTTTTGCTAAAGTTTTCATGCCGCCCATAAACATTTTTCCATAAACTATAATGAGACATGGAAAAATGGCATAACTTTTGAACAGATTAATATTTTTTCAACAAATCTTCAAAAGGCACTCCTTTGACACAGTGCACATCCACCCAACACAATTTCTGACCAAACAGATACACCACTCGGACATGACAGCTGACGAAAAACTGCACAAAAAGTACGGATTTTTCCGTTTTTGACATTCTGCAGCTCCACAACTGTAAATCCCACCGGAACAAAACAAATACAGCAATACAATAGAAATACATTACATACAGGTACAAAGATCACAATCTAACAAAAATGTATTTAAATTACACTTAAAACAAAACAATGAAGAGGCAGATCTAACATTTTCATACAATGAGTTACAGAAACTTGTGGCAGCATGCAAGAAAGAGCAGGAACCAACTTTCATCTTAAAAGGGGGAGCAAACAGAAGGGTCCCTTTGAAGGATCACAAATTTAAGGTTGTATCACGAACTGACACAAGGTGACTCAAAGGAAAAGGAGTCTTGGACCCAGATATTCAAAAATGCACCAAAGGCTGGCGCAAGTTCGGCACAGTGCAAATCCGATGTGCCATAGTGCAACAGAAGCCAGGAGGCTGGGAGATCAGAGTGCTGTGGGTTCAGTTCCCACATCTGGCACTTGGGTTAATATTCCAGTACTGACACTGTAGTGCAGCATGACAGGGGTGCTGCACTTCTGAGGTGCCGTCTTTTGGATATGATGTTAAGCCGAGGTCCCATCTGTCTGGATTGGTGGTAGTTCAGGTGGATGTTAAAGATCTCATGGCACTTATCAAAAAGAGTAGGGGAATTTCCCTGGTGTCCTGGCCAAATTTTCCTCATTCGCTAAAAATACCACCAACAGCTTAATCTGGTTCAAGGTCAGTTGGCATTCATCTGTATCCCCCTCCCCGGGTCGTGCCTGAAAATGGGCAGGATTTGCCTAGTGCACTTACCCAGCCAACAAAAATTAAAATAAAAATAACAAATATTCAGAGGTTGTGCAGGCTGAATTGTGCCAGCGCAACCCTGCTGAATATGGAACAGTTGCGCCATGGTGCAAACAGAGTTGCACCATGGTGCAAACAGAGATGCACCATAGCGCAGAAAGAGATGCCTCGGCACAACTGTGGGAGCACAGCAGCAGAGCAACAGAGGGGGGCATGGCACAGAGAACAGACCCAGGGACAGAGCCAGGGAAGCACAGTGACAGGCTACAGGAGGCCTCCACCAGCAGGGCACAGCAGGGTGCACACAGGCATCCAGACACCCCTCCCCAAAACACAACAGTGGCACAGATAGCAGGCAACAGGAGGTGCCAATGGCCAATGGAGGGCCACCAAGGAAGCCCCCCCACAGGCTGCTGGCCATGCCCCCCCGAACATAGCAGGCCACATCCATGACCATGTAGCCAAGCACACACATTCGCCACACAGTAACACAGGAAGCCCACACGGTAGGCACTGAACATGCCGGGAAGCAGATAGCATGGCAAACCACATGGGACAGGCCGCACAGTGCCAAGCAGGGGCCCCAACACAGTGTGTGGCCAGTAGCTGACCAATGACCATGGACATGTGCCACCACCACACACACACCTGACAGCCACCCCATGGGCACTCCAAGGAACAGCCACTGACCGAGGGGAAGGACACCACCACAGTGGAACACACCACAGCATACAGCAGTGAACCACAGAAGCACAACCACGCACCCCAACACATGCACACCACACGGACAGACACTTGGCCACTGCAGCATGGCTCCTCATGCCACCTACAAAGCAGACACTGACACAGGCAGGTATGTCAAACAATATATATTTATGAAGAAAGCTATGTACAATAACAAGGGAGTGGGAAAGGGTAGGTAAAGTGAGGGAAGGGGACAGGGAACAGGGACTGTATAGGGGGACGGGGGACTGTAGGGGGAGGTACAGCAGAGGAAACAGGGTAAAGCTGGGGCCAAACTAATGGCGGCCATGCCCTGCCACCCCTTTGCATACTCGCCACTTCTGTTCCACCAGCAGCATGCACCGAACTTGTAGAACCACTCCATGGTGGTCAAGGTGATTAGAATCAACTGCCGGAGCAATCTGTTGTACAACGGCATCCTAGGTCTCCACTGGACACCTATAACAAGGGACAAGACAGGTGATCCGAGCAATGTCCCAAGAAACCATGCCCACTCACAGTGCACAATGGGTAGCAGGAACACATACCTCTGGAGGGCCCGTACTGGCCACCCACAGGGGTGTGGGCCAACGCCTGCCAGCAACTTGGCACACCACAACATTGCACAGACATGGTCCCCACCGCCCAACGGCCACCTGACTGCACAAGGAAAGCCACATGGCACAGTTCACTGGCAGCACCACAACAACAACAGTGGCAGCCAGGCGCACACCCACTCCACCAACAGCTGGCACACATGTCCAACGGATGTGCCACAGTGGCATGCACCATGCACAGTGTGACACACACAACTGCCATTGCACAGGCAGCCATGCCTGCACCCACTCCCCCATCACCCCCCATGTAAAGTGCGGAGGACCATGACAGTGCCTATCTGCCCTCTGTGGCCCCACCAGTGCCAGTCCCACTCCTCCATGGTCCACCATGACCTGGTGTGCTGCTGCTGCCTGTGCCCGGTGTTGATCCTCAGGCCCTGGGAATGGAAAGAAGACAGGTACACATCAGGAATCAGCCACAGCAGCTGCCCACTACCCCCACCCCTGTGCACTGGGTGAGCCCCTGCCCAACATGTCCCGCATGGCTGCATCACAACGCAAGTGGCAGCTGGCAATGCCATTCCACAATGCACATGTTGGCAGTGTACCCCTCTGCAGGGCATGCCAGGCAGCCTAGCCAACACCACAGTACAGCACCAGAGCACACATGAAATATGGGCAGACTTACCTGGCTGTGGCACAGCCCCTCACCTGATGCGTGCCTGAAGCCTCTTCAGGCACTCTGGGTCCCACTGCATCAGGTCCCCATATCGGTGGTGGCATTGCTCCCCTGTCCTGGCCATCCCAGTCCTCCGCTGCAGCCTGGCAGCAATCCCCTGCCATACTGGGACCCTTGCCTGCTGCAGGTGCGCCTGGCCAAATAGCTGGGGAGCGTGGGGCTGGACACAGGCCACCAGGTTAACTAGCTCCACCCATGACCAGTTCACTGCACAATGGACATGTCCCTATGCCATTTTACCCACCGCATACTCGGGGACCAAAATGCCGGCAGGAGGCACATGTGTCCACAGCATGCTCCAGATGCATGATGCGAGGGGACATGTGCAGTGCCCACCCATTGCACAGTGCCAGAGATGCATGGAGTAGGCATAGCTTTGCGGGGTCACCACATCAGGGGATTGATCCAGGGGTCAGAGGTCTCCCCAGGGGTCAGGGGTCACCTGCCATTGCGCAGTCTGCATGTGTGCGATAGGGCATGGTACACCATGCACGAACATGCATGTAGCAGGCCTGGCACATCATGCACTATGCCACTGCATTGCACTGTCAGTGTATGGTGCACAATTGATACCATGATACAATTAGACGCATGCGCACTGCAGACCTTCACACCATGCATGCATGTGCATTGCACTGCTAGTTGCTCCACCAGTTCCTTATTGTGCATGGCACAAAATCATGATATTCAGAAACCATATGCAAATGAGCTCCTCAGTCAAATGCGTGGTGCACTGGGTGCATTAGCATATCATTACTGTTGCACCAGACCTCATTTGCATGCGTTGCACCTTATAAGCACCATGGAACAGCACAGGCCATGGACCAGTATTGCATCCTTTCAAGGTAAGTTGTGCATGCCGCTGTGGCTCACTGGGAGCAGACAGCACAGCAGGGTGGGACGGACAAGGGAGATGCTGCCACTGACAAACTGTGTTGTCCATGTCCACAGGAACCATAATGTTGGAATGTGAGGAGGGTGAGGAGCGTGGGCCTGCTCTGAAGTGCAGGCCCAATTTCACTAAAGCAGAGACAGAGGCCCTGTTCACCACATACCTGGACAGGGAGCCCATGTTGAGTGGTGCCACGGGCACATCACAGGCCAGGGCTGGGGCCTGGGAGGAGGTGGTGGCATATGTCAACCAGCATGGCAGCCACCAGCAGTCAGCACAGGAGTTCTGGAAGAAGGTGAGCATGGACAAGAGGTAACATAGAAACATAGAAACATAGAATTTGACGGCAGATAAGGACCACTTGGCCCACCCATTCTGCCCATTTCCCTGCCTACTGGATAAGCTGCAGATCCTAGTTAACCAGCAGCCTACTTCTTCCTACCCCCCATCCCCTAGAATTGCCTTATGACTGTCCCATGCATGCTTGAATTCCACCACTGTTTTTGACTCCACGACCTCCTCCGGAAGGCCATTCCATGCATCCACAACCCTCTCTGTGAAAAATACTCTTAAATTACCTCTGAGCCACCCCTCTATCTTCAAATTGTGCCCCCTTGTTCTTGCACACCTCTTTTTTTGAAAGATGCTACCCTCTTGGACTTTGTTGATTCCCTTGAGGTACTTGAAAGTTTCTATCATGTCCCCCCTCTCCCTCCTTTCCTCGAGGCTATACATATTAAGCTCCTTTAGTCTCTCTTCATATGTCTTCCGGTGCAGACCCTGCACCATTTTAGTTGCCCTCCTCTGGACAGCTTCCATCCTGTCTATGTCTTTGCGAAGACTGGGTCTCCAGAACTGCACGCAGTACTCCAGATGGGGTCTGACCAGCTGTCTGTACAGAGGGATAATAACTTCCTGTTTTCTACTGGTGATGCCTCTCCCTATGCATCCCAGTATCCCCCCAGCCCTCCTTGTTGCCCTTTCACATTGCTTGCCCACCTTTAGGTCATCTGATATGACTACCCCAGGTCCCTTTCCATTTTTGTTGTTGTTAGTATCTCACCCCCCATTGTGTACACTTCCCCTGGGTTTTTGTTTCCCAGGTGAATTATCTTGCACTTCTTAGCATTGAATCTAAGCTGCCATACATTTGACCATTCCTCTAACCTTGCCAAGTCCCTTTTCATCCTTTCCACCCCAACTTGTGCATCAACTCTGTTGCAGATCTTTGTGCCATCTGCAAAGAGACATACTTTTCCTTCCAGTCCCTCTGCAATGTCGCTTATAAAGACATTGAAGAGGACTGGTCCTAATACTGAACCCTGCGGTACCCCACTAGTAACCCCCCTTTCATCAGAGTGGACTCATTTACTATCACTCTCTGTGTCCTATTTTCCAGCCAATTTTTTACCCAGGCTATCATCTTGGGACCCACTCCCAGGCTAGCTAACTTGTATATTAATCTTTTGTGTGGGACTGTGTCAAATGCCTTGCTAAAGTCTAGGTAGGCCATGTCCACAGCCCCTCCCTGATCTGGTGCATTAAATAGAAGGTGGCTGCCATCTGTGTGTTCTGGACTGCAACCATTGGGGGGCCTGCAGATGCGCCAACACTCACGGTGCAGGAGAAGTTGGTAGCAGCCACCATGTGCTGCAGCATGGTGAAGGGTGTGCCTGGAGGTGGTTTCCAGGTGGGTGGCAGCCCATCACTGCATAGTAAGTACATCAGCCACACACAGCTGGTGGCGTAAAGGGTGCATACATGGGCATGCTAGCGTGCATGCAGCTGGCATGCATGTCATGTACATGTGTACGCACTGACATGCATGCCATGCTGCAGGACACATACAGTGGCACTGTGGGGGGCACATGTAGACATTGCATCACTGACATGCCTGTTTTCTCTTGCAGCACCAGCACACCTCCATGTGGATGATGGGGTGCCGGCAGCAGCTGTGAGTACTGGTGCAGCCACAGAGGACCAGCTGTCCACCTCCACCAGGATCCAGGGGCCCGACTTGCTGCAGCCCTGCACCACGGTGCAGGCAGAGGTCCTGGGGGGTTGGACGAGGCCCTGGATGTGATCCTCCAGGATGCCAGCCTTGGTGTCCTGTGTGTGGAGACACAGATCAGGGTGGGGTCCAACTCCGATGAGGACTGCAGTCAACTCCTGGACAGCATGGGTGACATTGTGGCTGTGTCACCCCTGCTGGCAGCTGTCACAAGCACCACGCCTAGTGCTCTGCCAGCGGTGGGAAACAGCTGCCTGTTACCACTGCAGGTGCAGCAGTGTGCACTGCCATGGCTGTGCCCTGCGGTGGTGGTGGTGTGTATGCACAGGCGCTGGGTGTCATTCAGCAGCCAGACGGGTGACGGCAGCAGGCTGCAGGTGCCACCAGGCAGCCAGATGCAGGGTTCACCATCGGTGTGCCTGCAATGGCCAGTCCCCCTGAAGACCCAACTGTGCAGTGTCCACCAGAGAGGGGGGCTGTACAGCATAGCCGGTCAACACATGAGGATCACTGTCCTGCCTGGGAGCCCCAGGATGCCGACCCACTGGCTGAGCACACAGGTTTGCTGCAGGTGTCCATTCAGCAACAGGTGCTACTTGCCACTGGGGTGCATGCACTGCTCATGGAGGTGCGCCAGTTAGCCAAGCAGCAGGAGATGGGCAATATGCAGATCCTGGCAGGGATGCAGTGCCTGCAGGAGGCCATGACTGCATCTCTGAATTGCATTGCCACTGCGATTATGGATGGCTTTGCACTGCTGGCTGCCACAGGTCATGGCTGGGCACAGATGACCCCCAACAGTGCACTGTCCACCCCACAAACCCGGCATCAGGTGACCCCAACACAGTCGATGCCGAGCTCTGATGTAGGCATCCCAGGCATGCTGAGGGATGGTCTGTTTGGGCACCTTCACACCCCCATGCAGACACGGTTGCAGTCCTGTGGTTCAACCCCTGGGGGGCTGTTGCTCACCCCCCATGGCTGATGTGCAGTCTGTGGCTGCTGATCGGCCCAGGTGCAGCCACCCCCTGGCCATGGTGGCCATGGTTCTGTGCAGTGGACCTGATGTGTGGGCCACCCCGCCTGAAGTCTGCAGCTGCTGCTGCCCTGTGCACACATGGGCAGGGTGTGTGTGCCCACCACTGGTGTGGTGCCTGTGTGTCATGCCACACGCTGCCTGTGCGTGCTTGCCCAGCCACTGGACCATGTGGTGTGGGTGTGATGAAGGCAGTCTAGCACCGGTTGCACCTGTGCATTGGTAGATTGCATCTGATCCATGCCACATACCAATGCTCGGAGGGTGTGTGTGTGTGTGTGTGTGTGTGTGTGTGTGTTGCTGTGTGTGGTTGTGTGTCCCTGACCCTCTCTACCCCTGCATCACACCTCTTTGTGTGAATGCCCATTGCCATGCACACCCCTGCATGTGTGCTGTACCTGTTTGTGTGGCCCATGCATGTGTATCGTGTCACCTACCTGTGTGCACCATAGTGCTTCTGTGCAATGGTGTGCCAGTGTTGTTGCATCTGATGTTGCTGCCAGGGATCCCTCCACCCAGGGGGTAGCTGTCCACAACCCTCTGGCCCATTGCCTCCATGGTCCCCACTATTGTTGCCCTCATCAGCCTCGACAGCTATCCCACAGTCAATGGCCATGTTGTGCAGTATGCAGCAGACCAGGAATAGGCCACAGGCTTTCGAGGGACTGTACTGAAGGGCACCACCTGACCTGTCTAGGCAATGGAAACATGCTTTCAGCATACCAAAGACACCCTACATGATGTTGCACATGCTGGTGTTTGCCTCATTGTAGCATTCCTCTGCTGGGGACGATGGGTGCCGGTAGGGGGTGAGCAGCCAGGGCCTCAGTGGATAAACACTGTCCCCTGTGTGGATAATGACATGGTTAGCCCTCTGCTGTTATATGCTGTGCCCCTTGCCTGTCCCTGGTGCCCACACCAACATGCACACCCTGCCCTCCCCATCCCAAGGTCTGCTCTGTCCATTGCCCCTTGCCCATGCCATACTCACCCACTAGGTGGCCCGTGGGGATGTCCCCATGTTCAAACCTGTGGCACAGCACAGAGCTGTGCCAGATGAATGCTTCATGTGCACTCCCAGGGTGTGTGGCACAGACATTGGTAATGCACCCTATGGCATTGCACACCCCCTGGCAGTTGACACTCAGGTACCCATTCCTGTTGTGTACACCACACCCTCGGGGCCAGGTGGCATGCAGATGGCCATGTGGGTGCAGTCAATGGCTCCAATCATGCCAGGCATACGTGCAACCCTGTGGAAGTCCTGCATGGTTGCTGTATGCTCCACCTGTGTGCGCTGGAAATGGATGAATTCTAAAGCACATTGTAGCAGAGCGTTGAGGAACTGTGTGAGAAGGTGGGACGTGGCTGACTGGGTTATGCCTGTGGTGTCCCCTGTTGGTCTCTGGAGGGTGCCTGTGACCAACAGGCAAATGACGGCTGTCACCTTCATCTCCACAGACATGGCATGGCTCTGTCTGGTGGGTGCCTGCATCTCCTCACTTTACAGCTCACAGAGCTGCCTCACTGGAATTCTCGAAGGTGATGCAGGGAGGGTACCACCTGTGTCGGACATACCGACGACGGGCACTTCCTCAGCCATGCCGCTGTTCCTCCTGCCCCCTCACACCCCTCATTATGGCCTCCATCATGAAGGGCGCACTATCCATGGCCCTTGCTGTCTAATATCCCCCTGGGCAGTTGGCTGCTGCTGGCTGTGTGCCACCCTGGTGCATTGCCTGGCAGTGTGTCTGTCTGTCTCCCTCATGCTCTCTGCCCCTCTCTCCCTCTCCAATGCCACCTCTGTCCCTCTCCCTCTGTCTCTGCCTTGGTTTGTCTGTCTGTCTGTCTCTCTGTCTTTCTTTCTTTCTCTCTCTCTCGCTCTCTCTCTCTCTCACTCCCTTGTGCTTGGTGCAAGTGCTGTCTGTGTGCTTGCGCCCTGTTTTTATAGGAACAAGTTTGCTCAGAGCAACTTCGATTTGCTCCACACTTGCACCATGGTTTCATGGTTGAATATGCCACTGAGCTGGATATTCATGGGAATGCCCCCTGCACTTGCACCTGCATTCATTATTGTTGTACATTGGTGCAATGGATTTTGCTCTGTGCAATGGCTTCCGCTGAATATGGCTCTTTGGCGCAAGTCTGTGCTTGCGCCAGCATAACTCAGTTGTGCCATGAGTAACTGCTTTGAATATCCTAGAGTACAATGATTTGAAAATTAAACCCCCATAACACTATTTAAACTGTAATATGGGAGATAACCATCCTAATTGAGAATACAAAAAGCAGTGGTGAGTTTGTAAGGGAAAATCTAATACAAATCAACAAATGTTATTGTGCAGGACAGTTAATGCATTTGTATCCTTAGCTGACAATTGATAATATAAACTTCTAGCATAGTCAAAATGAGGTAATATAATCCCATTAGCTGTTGCACATGTAGTTTCTAAAGAAAAACATTTTTTGAATTTATATACTGTAATAGGCCCAGTTTCTGACTGACATTTCTACAGATTGTCTTTACTTGAGTATGAAATGTCAGGCAAGGATCAAGTTGGGCTCCTAAATATTTAAATTCATAAACTTGCTCAAGTAGTAAATCTTCATCATTATAAATATCTAAGATGCGATTTTCCTTCATAATACCAGAAGAACAAAATAACAGATTTTGTCCTTTTTTTAGGTTTAGGATCAGATGATTATTCTTAAACCATTTAAAAAACTCAATAAATTCAGATTGCATGTGAGATGACACATTAAGAATATTGGATGATTGGGAGTAAAGAATGAAGTCATCAGCATAAAGTAAATGCTTACAGATTTTACAGAGGGAAGGCAACTTATTAACAAAGAGGGAGAACAATAAGGAGCCCAGCACAGATCCTTGAGGGACACCTGATACAATAGGAAAGATTGATGAAGAAGAACTAATAGTGACTATATATATATATATATATATATATATGTGTGTGTGTGTATATATATATATATATATATATATATAGATAGATAGATACAGACAGATATACACACAAGTAGAAAAATAATGACATTGGGTTTCAACTCTTCACCTACCCTATAGGCAGCAACAGGAAAAAACATTACAGTTTCACCTCTCTTGCATCTTCACAAATCAGGAATGGGCTGTGCCTTGGGGTCATCAGCCTTAGTGCTCACCCCATTCTATCAATAAATAAGCTGAGATGTGTACAGTATAGGACAATGGGGTGAGCATTAGGGTTGACAACCCCAAGGCACAGCCCACACCTGATTTGCAAAGGTGCAAGAGAGGTGAAACCATAATGTTTTTTCCTGTTGCTGCCTGTAGGATGGTGGTGCAATGTTAGGGTTGGAAACCCTAATGCCACATTTCTCTACTTTTGTCACCCTAACTAGTGCATTAATGAAGTTTTTTTGCAATGAATTCCCTTACTTTTTGAGATAGTATAATAGTATTCTGATTTGTTTAAGGAAGTGCAGTGCCCTCTGGGTCCTGCACATCCATCCCTCCAGAGATATTCAGTATACATGTATGTTGCTGTGGAAGCACAGGGCATTGTGCTCAAAAGAGCAATTTCTTTGCTTCGTTGTATGGCTTGTTAAAGTTCTAATGTTATCCTGTGGGAATTTGCATTTTTTATTTGTTATGCTTTTTTCATATTGACCCTAATTTTTTTTGGGGGGGAGGAGATATGTGTTATTTTTGTAGTATTCATTAAGACCTTTGTTTTGATATATAGGCTGTCCCTTAAGTCCAAATATTGAGGGAATTATAGCTACTTGAAGTTGCAATGGTATCCTATGGGAATGTGCATTTTTAAATGTTTGTATTTTTTATGTTGGCCCTATATTTTTTGGGGGTGGGGGTGGTATTATGTATTATTCTTGTAGTACTCATTAAGACCTTTCTTTTGATATATAAACTGTCTTTTAAGTCCAAATGTGGAAAAAACCTAAGTCCAAAATCTTTTTTCATTTGAAGGAATCCTTTTCATATGAAACAAAACAAAAAAAAACATATGAAAAAGGATGCCTTCATACAATAAAAGAATCAGGGAAAAACTAAGTCCAAATAATTTTTTTTGCATGAGGGCATTCTTTTTTTGTATGAATGAAAAAGCATATGAGAAAGGATTCCTCCAGACGAAAAAAGAATATGGAAAAATAATAAATCCATATTAGTTTTACGTATGAGGGCATTCTTTTTTTTCATATGAATGAAAAAAGCATATGAAAAAGGATTCCTCCATGCAAGAAAAGAATAGGAAAAAAATAAGTTCAAATTCTTTTTTCTTATGAGGGCATTTTTTTTTGTATGAATGAAAAAAGCATATGAAAAAAGAATTCTTCATACGAAAAAAGAATGTGGAAAAAAACTAAGTGCAAAATCTTTTTTCATATGAGGGCACCTTTTTCATAATGAACAAACCAAACATATAAAAAAAGATGCCTTCATACAAAAAAAAAATTTGGACGTAGTTTTTTTTCCCATTCTTTTTTTCATATGAAGGCATCCTTTTTGTATGCTTTTTCGTTTTCATGCAAAAAAAATGCCTTCATAACGCAAAAGAATTGGAAAACCTAAGTCCAAATTTTTCTTATGAAGTCATCCTTTGTATGGACCAACTTTTGTTTTCATATGGCCATATGAAAAAACAGAAGTAAGTCATGAAAAAGGATTTTAAAATGTAAAAAAAAAATTCTGAGTCATTTTTACAGAAACTAAGTGCATAATCCACTTAATGGGGTTGACCAAGATACATGCTTTGGTCTCCTTTTTGCATTTTTTTATGTTATCTTGCTGTGCCCAGATGATTTGGAATTTTGGTCTGACATTTTCAGGGTAGAAAGGGCTTGCCCTACAGAAGTGCCTTTCACTAGTTTGGTGAAAAAATATTGATCCGTGCTAAAGTTATTTCATTTTAAAGTTTTGCGTTCTGAACATGCTCAGTACTGTCTTTTGGATAGCTTCCTGGAATGACGAAAGACTTTGGTCACATGAAGAAGGATTCTTTTTTATGAGGGACCAATCCTTTTTCTTGATAAAAAAAATCCTTTTTCATTTTCTGCCATCTTGTTGTGTTTTTGTGTTTGTTTTGGAAACAAAACTCCCCAAAATGATATCTTGCAGCGATACCAAAAGACGTAGTTTACTCATCTGGACTTCATTAGGTGGATTTTGCACTTGTTTGTTGAGAAAATGACCCCAGAACACTTTGTTTTTATTATTTTTAATTAATGTTCATGACTGGCTAATTTCCTGTGTTCTGAGCCCTTTTTTGTTCAAATGAAAAGGATCACATCTCACTGAAAAGGATTTCAGAAAAAATGAAGTCCAAAATCCATTTTGTGAGATGTTATCCTTTTTTAAGTGAACAAATAAGGACTCATGATTAAGGATCCTTTTTCATGAAAAAAGATTCAGAAAAATCTAAGTCTGTAATCCTTTTCATGAGAAGAGATCCTTTTTCGAGGTAACAAAAAACCTGACAAAAAAGGATTTATTTTCAAGAAAAAGGATGTGGAAGAAAACTAAGTCTGAAATCCTTTTTCATGAGAAGAGATCCTTTTTTGAGAGAACAAAAAAGGTGATGAAATAAGACTTATTGCCACGAAAAGGAATGAGAAAAAATACAAGTCCGAAATTATTTTTCGTGCCAAGGGATCCTTTTCCATTTGAATGGAAAAGGTTCATGAAAAAGGATCCCTTGGCATGAAAAAGGATTTGGGACTTAATTTTTTCCTGATTCCTATTTTGCAACAATAAATCCTTTTTCATTCCATAGGGCAGAGGATTTCTGGTCACGAAAAATTATTTTTTTGCCTGTTCCTCTCATGTTTCTTTAATTACCCTAGTGTCCAGTTGTATCCCCCCACCCTTGGATTTTGTCACAATCCCTGTACATATATTATTTGTACCCTTGGTGTCTAGTGACACCCCTACCCTCTGATTTTCCTGTTTTTACATTGCTTTGCTATCCCTGGTGTCCAGTGGCACACCCACCATCCTGTGCCTGACCCTGTAAAAGTAAAGTTGATCCCTGGTGTCCAGTGGTGCCCCCTACTCTCCAGAGGCTGTTGTCATTTATGGTTATTATTGCCCTGGTGTCTAGTGGTAACCCCCGCCCTCCCAGGTGCTTTGCATCCTGAAAATAAGAAAACTGTCCCTCATTGTTTTTATCTGTAAAAAAATAGTCCATCGGTGATGGTCACCCGCACCCCCACCAGACCTTCCACTGTCCACCCACCACCCCACACCCCCAGACCCCCACACAAATCCTTACTCATCTGTATAGCTCCTAGTGTGAAGATGCACTCTCTGATCAAAGATATGTCTTGCTGCTGGAACCAGCCACTGCTGTATGAGAAATAAGATGACTGTGGTCAAAAATCCCATTGAAATAACATTTAACTGCAGTTACCTTATTTTTTATACAGCAATCACTGGTTCCAGCAGCAAGTGTTGCCTTCTATTGGAGAGTGGATCTTTACAGTGGGACTAGTTCAGTGGGAGGTCAGGTGGGGGTGCAGGTATATCACCGGTGGAGTATTTTTAAAGATAAAAAACATTGAGGGACTGTTTTCTTATTTTTAGGATGCAAAGCACCTGGAAAGGTTGGAGTTACCACTAGACACCAGGGCAATGTTAACCATAAACAACATCCTTCAGAAGGTGGGGGGGGGCACCACTACACACCAGGGATCAACTTTACTTTTGCAGGGTTGGGCATCGGGGTGCCACTGAACACCAAGGATACCAAGCAGAAAGAAAACATGCTTCTTCAACAATGTTTGTGTATTGTAAAGCTCAATTCAAATTGCCATATTTTGCAAACTGAATTGGCAGAGAGGGTCTTTGTTTGCTTAACAGCATCTATTCCTAGTCATTTATGTGTGCTCCCACACTAGTACATTATGCTGCCACAGAGCTAATGTCCTTGTTTTGCCACATCTGGGCTAGAAGGTTATGGGTTGCACATTTCATGCTAAGAATTTGGGCATATATCCAGCACTGACAATGCAGATTAATTTATGTATTTTTACTTTTTGGCTAGGAAAGATATACTGAGCAGCAGGCATCTTGTTTCTGGGTGTGCCTTGGATCCAGGTACGGGGGGGGGGTGGAGGTTTGCATCACTGTTGCAGTTGTCCCCTTCAGATGAGATATTGCATTGGAGTCCCTTCTGCCTGTCTCTACTGCTAGTCCAAATGGAAGGCACTGTAAAGGACTTACTGTATGTTACTGTATGTTACTCTTTGGAAAAATGGATTTCCATGGTAATCCATCCAGCATTCCCACTTTTCATAAAACAGCTGTCTTCTGCAGTTCTCTGTAGTGCTACATAGTACAACAGATATTTTATGGGAGAAAAAGACCAATAGTCTGTCCCATCCATCCTCCACACTGTCGTAGCAGTTATATCTTGTGATATAATTTAATTCTGGGAACTCATTCAGTTTGTGTGTTAGGGCCTTTCAGTGGACATTTGAAAAGTTTCACTAGTGGGGAGGTAAATAATGGTACTATTACAGTATGTGAAAAATTATGTATGCATGGGACCAAATAAAGATATGATTATACTATCTTAAAAAGTAAGGAAATAAATTGCAAGACACTTTATTAATGCAATAGTTAGGGTTAAAGCAACAACAGTATGGAAATATGGTGTTAGGGCTTCAACCCTAACACCCCATCCCCCTCCAGGCAGCACAGCAGCTGTGGGGTGTGCCTTGGGATTCTCAAGCCTAATGTTCACCCCATTCTTATCCTGTACACATCTGACCTTATTTATGGATGGAATGGGGTGAACGTTAGGCTTGAGAACCCCAAGGCACACCCCACACCTGCGGTACGTCTGGGGAAGGGTGTTAGGGTTGGAAACCCTAACATCGCATTTCTCTTCTTTTATTGTTTTAACCCTAACTAGTGCATTAACAAAGTCTTTTGTAATTTATATCTATCTATATATTATAGGGGCGCTGTAACACCCCTATAGTTAGGGTTGGTATAGCACCTCAATGTTAAATTCACCTTTTTGCACCTTAATAACTTTGCATTCTTTAATGAAATATACCAAAATTTGGCATATGCAGTCATTCTAACAGTGTCTCAAGATTTGGAAAGTTTTGTGACAGAATCTTGTATGGTTTTTGAGATATAAAGTGGTAAAAAACAGAATAAAAACATTTTTTCCCTTAGGTTAACACGGGAATTTTTTTGCCATAATCTACAGCCCATACAGAATGAAAAATTCCTCTGAAATTATTTTGGATGATGGGGCGTGTGCCAAGGGTGTGCCTTTGTATGGTCTGGTGAAAAAATATATTACCATTTTTAAATTATAATGATTTTTGTGATAGCCACAAGACAGGCAGGTAAATGAAAACAGTTTGAACTGTAAATTAATGGTTCAATTCTCAGACAAATACTGTCTGTGATGTCAGCCATCTTGGATTTTTCTACTTGTGAAAAAATGGTTTCCTAAAGCAATGCTGCTTTGGAATGACTGAAGCAGGCCTGTGGAAACTGTAAGAAGTCTATGTGTTCAGAATCTGCAATACAAAAGTGTAAATTCAGATGATAAATATATGTATATGGTCCGGAAGCATTTCCTCCATCTCTCACTAAGAAAAACCGTTCGATCTGAAAATACTGTTCAATCTGTAAATAATGTTTGATCTATTTATAAAGTTCGAATGGTATTTGGTGAAAAACATTTGAACTTTATGAAGTATCAGAATTTTTCTGTTCATTGTGTAAAACAAAGGAATAAAAGTACATGTGGAGTTATTTGGATGCTCAATCATTAAATGCATTTACAGTTCAAAGGTATATAGTAAATACAGTTTGAAATGTCTGACATTTTGTTGTGGGTTGTTTCAGTAAAAAAATGGATGCCCAAGTAAACAAAGCAATGGCATTAGCAGCCCAAATATGCATATATATATATATATATATATATATATACACACACATATATATATATATATATCTTCAAATTTGACAGCGTATCTAGTGATAATGGTTATATGTCATAGCTAAGGATGTAAGTTTGTCATGGATGAGGTTTTAATGATTCATTGTTTGTTCATGAAACCATTAGTAAACAGTAGTAAATGTTGTGGCACTGTCATCATTGCTACATTCTGATGACACTAGTGAAAGTCATGGAAGTCCTGAATAAAGATCAAATGTCATGGAATCAATGACGTGTATGACTGCCATGACAAACTTACATCCCTAATCATAGCTGTGCCACTGGTTGAAAAGGTTCCACAGTGTTTTGTGAGGTTGATGATCGCTAGGTTGTTGGTTCTAGGCCATTCTCAGCCACTGTGTGTTTGTGAATGGTTTCCTAAAGTGATACAGGTTTGCAACAACTGAAACAGATATATGTGAAAGTGTGTGAAACATATGTATTCAGAATCTGTAATTAAAAATTGTAACTGCAGATAACAGAATATGTTTTTTGCACTGGAAGCATCTCATATGTCTGTTGCTAAGAAAAACATGTTTGATCTGAAATTACTGTTTGAACTGTAAGTAATGTTCGATCTATTTACAAAGTTTGAGCGGTATTTTGTGAAAACCATTTGAACTTTATGAAGTATTGAAATTTACTGTTTGATGTGTAAAAGAAGTTTGATCAGTAAACGTTGAGTTGGATGTTCGCTCATTAAATGCAAATACAGTTTGAATGTATGGTAAATTCAGTTTGAACTTTCTGCCATTTTGTTGTTTGTGGTTTTATTAACAAAATAGATGCTCAAGTTAACAAAGTAATTGTAATTTCAGCCCAAATACATATACATATCTTCAAATTTGATAGAGTGCATAGTGCTAATGGTTATACTGTATATTATACTTGTTCTACTGGTTGAAGAGTTTCCACAGTGTTTTGTGAGGTTGATGATCACTAGGTTGAGGGTCCTAGGCCCTCCTTAGCCACTGCTGTTAATTAAAATAATAATAGCGACTCAGTGAGTTCTTGTTGTTTGATTATGGAATGGATGATGTTGCTCTGGTGTTTTCGGAAGAAGAATTACTCCTAGTTCAAAAGCAGATCCCACCTCTTAACACAGTGAAACATTGTGTGTAATACGTTTGTACCCCTTTAATGCATTCAGCCCCAAAGCAGAGCCCACTCCTGAATGCATATAGTGTTTCCCATCAGAGTTATATATTGTGTACAACACCTCTGCACCCCTTCCACCCACCAGCACCCATAAACACCTGTGGTGTTTCTCATGACAGTGACACATTATGTGTGTAACATGTATGTACCACTTTCAACCATCCACTTCAAAACCAGAAACCACCCATGAGCACATGTAGTAATTTATATAACAGTTACATATTCCATGTAACACGTTTGTACCTCTTCCACCCAACTAGTATAAAACAAGAGCCCACCACTGAGCACATGTAGTGTTCACCATCACAGTGTTACATTGTGTGTAACACCTCTCTACCCATTCCACCCACCCACCCAGTCCACAACAAGAGCCCACCTCTGAACATATACTGTATACTGCTTCTGATCACAGTGAGACATTTTGGGTAACACCTTTGTAGCCCTTTCAACTACCCAGTTCAAAACCAGAGACTACCCATGAACACATGTAGTGTTGCCCATCACAGTGACATATTTTGTATAACAACTCTGACCTCCTTTCAGACACCCATTACAAATGTACAAACAGTATTAATAAGACACAGTGTACATTTTGAATTTGTTAATGTTGTCTCCAGTGCAGCATAACAACTTAGAATGACAACACATAGCTGTTTTCCTCTATCAAATTGAGCTGGAAGCTGTTTAATGTTTTTGCTTTTAAACTTGAACTTACACATACTGCTGCAGCATACTTATTCAGTAATTCTAGTCTGCCACCAACACTCAAGTGCCACCCACCAACCATCAGTTCACAAAAGGAAAGTGAAGTGTCTGAAATGGATATGGATGGCCATACACTATAAAAGATAATATATGGGCATCTATACACAGACAAGACTATGTATTCATATTGAAATTTATGTGGAAAGCAGTGAGCATTTCCAGTTTCACTCTTGAGGTTACTGGTTGTCATCAAAACCTCTCAAAGCAAACACAGGCTTGCTGTGTATGCCTGCCCATAAATGATTCTGTATACTGTTAAGTAGCAAAGTGTCACAGACAATCTTACATGACATTATGAAAAATAATGTAATAAAACACAGACACGCGTTGCTTGTATGACTGAAATAATATTTTTTAATAATAATAATAAAACTTTATTTTTAAGGCGCCTTTCAAAACCAAGGCACCTAACAATATAAATCACATCATTACAATTCCAAAGCAATATAATAAATAACACATCCTAAAACCAACAATATAATCATAAAATCATGAACTCATTCCATCTATTGGATATTTAAGGCTTAATTCCTACAACCAATAACATAGTCATAAAATCCTAAATTCATTCCAATTATTCAATGCCATAGGCTTGACTCCACAACCAGATTTTCAGTGCTTGTTTAAAACCCTCCACGGTCGTGTGCTCACATAACCAACGGAGTAGAGAATTCCAAAGGGTAGGGGCTGCATACATAAATGTTCTGGCCCTAGAGGATTTCAATCATACCCTCGGAATCTCTAGCAACCCCTTGTTTGCTGAGAGGAGCGATCGCTTGGGACAGTGAGGAACCAGGAGCTTTTTCCGGTAGTCCAGGCCAAGTCTGTGTAGGACTTTTTATTGAATTATTTTTTTTATAAAAATATAAAACACAAAAATAAACTGTTGATCCACAGTATGAATTCAAAAATAAATATATTAATAAATAGGCATGAATAAAAATACTTTAACACAAATAGAAGAGTTAACAAAAAAATGAATGGTTTTAATTTTATTTTTGGGGGGCTGTTTTTTTAGTTCTTATTCTGCTACCATATTTGTATTAATTTTTTTTGCTTGTTTTTCAAAATGAAGTGGCTAACAGGCAAACCAGAAGGCTTGCATCTATTGCAGGGTGACCAGGTGAGGGACTACCTTGTGCCACCAGAAATGGAAGACCCACAAGAGGGATGAGGTACAGGATTGCTATTCCCCACTGGCAGAGCTGTTGTTATTATCCATGTTGTTTTCAAACAACTCATGGATCTCTGCCAGTGGGTCCATTGCTTGCTGCTGCTGTGGCTGCATGGGCATGAGCCCATGGTGGAGTAGCTGGATGAGACTGCTGAGATCCAGGGGAGGTACAGCTGGTGGTAGCAGTTGCTGTTGTTCCTGCTGCTCCTGCAGACACTGATTCATTATGCACTGTTTCTGGAGCAGCTTGTGAAGCAGCCCACAGGCCTCGCCAATGACATCAACTAAATCTTTGATGCCACTGGTGATGTTCCTAAGTTGCTCCTGGACACCCATAATGTCATCACAGACCTCTGTGACATGGATGTCCAGGAGTGTGAGCTGCTTCGTGAAGCTGCTCCACTTCTGCACATGGCTGTATCCAGTTGAAGGAGGTGTAATATGGGAAAAAACAGGACAAAACAGATCATAAGGTACTGTCAGTGGTTATAAGCTCATCTAGTGTGTGTGCTACTTGATAAGTGCTGTTTATAACTGCATATGAGAGATGGGAAGTGAAAGTTATGTGATGTATATTGTGGTATGTCTGTGTCTTTTGTATATTAGCTATATTGGGTATTTACAGTATATAGTAATGTATATCACTAAATTGTAGTTCTGACTTTGTGTAGAGTAAAGATTATACAAGATGCATATTATCACTATGATATTTATGAAAATTACTTTCCACAAGTTGATAATTCAACAATGGCTAGCATATACAAAAATACGAACATCTGAAGAAGCCAGCAGAAGACCATGTGGTCTATCAAGTCCATATACTAAATGTTGTTGATGTTTTGTTGTTATTTGCAACCCATATATTGCTGTTCATGTTGCTGTGTTGGTGCGTGCAAGTTAGTTTGTCATCACTTAGATAAAACTTCATACTTTCACCAACATGAGAACAGAATGACAGTTACATGATTTAGTTCAAGCAATGTAGCAGTGTACACACTGATGGATATGCAATGGAGAGGAAGATGCAGACAAACTACTAATTGTCTAGTAAACTAATGAGCACTATATATATATATATATATATAAAACTCTCTCTCTTTCTATATATATATATATATATATATATATATATATATATATATATATATATATATAGTGATGCAGTAGAGCCACTATAGTTAGGGTTGAGTAGGCAGTTTAAAGTTAAACCACAAATTGTGCACTTTAATAACTTTGTAACCATTCAACAGATTTACAGAAACTTGGTAAGCTCTGTCCTGATGGGTAGATCTATTGATGTACCAAGTTTCATTTCAATTGGATTTGCAGATTTCATGCAACGCATAGTGAAAAAAGTGTAAGAGTTGCATTTGTTTTGCCCATTTTTGCAGATTTTGTTCTCATCATGCTGCGACCACACCATTTGGAATTTTGGCCTGACATTTTCAGGGTAGAAATAACTTGCCCCAAAGAACAAGCCAGCATTAGTGTGGTGAAAAAATATTAATCCATTCCAAAATTATTCAATTTTGAAATTTTGGGTTCTGAACATGCTCAGTTCAGTCTTTTGGATAGCTGCACAGGATTGAACAAGGATTTTGGCTCACGAACTGTAGTTTTGATGGCTTACAAACAGTGATTCATTAAATCCCTGTTTGTATGAAAAAAATCTCTGGTCATGAGCCGCCATCTTGTTTTCAATTTTCTTCAAAAATAAAACCTTGTAACTTGCCCCAGGGATGTCTTCTGTAGAGATTGAAGTATGGGTTTTGTTCAAGGCAATGCCTCTACAAACCCATGCCTTTGGTTTCATTTAGTTTAGTCAAAAAACAGCTGTTTTTAAATTTGAAATCCCTGCTCATGACTCGCTTCCGATCCCTGTTTATGAGGTGTCAAAATCCCTGTTCACGAGCCAATCCCTGTTCGTGAGCTGTCAAAATCCATGTTCATATGGGGACAACCAGATGGCCCTATTTTGTGAACAGAGATTTCTAATGAACAGGGATTTTGACACCTCATGAACAGTGATTCAGCTTGTGAACAGGGATTTTGACAGCTCACAAACATGGATTATGCAAAGGAATCCCTGTTCATGAGCTGTCAAAATCCTTGTTCATGAGCTGTCAAAATCTCTGTGTGAAATCCCTTTTCATGGTCTGTCAAAATCTCTGTTCATGAGGGAATGACCAGATGGCCCTATCTCACGAACAGGGATTTCTCATGAACAGGAATTACAAAAAGGAATCCCTGTTTGTGAGGTGTCAAAATCCCTGTTCATGAAAAATCCCTTTTCGTAAGCTCTCAAAATCCCTGTTTGTGCGGGGACGACCAGATGACCCTAAAAATTCCTGTTCATGAGCTATCAAAATCCCTGTTCGTGAGCTGTCAAAATCCCTGTTTGTGTGGGGATGACCAGATGATCCTATCTCATGAAGAGGGATTTCTCATGAACAGGGATTTTGACATCTCACAAAAAGGGATTCAGCTCGTGAACAGGAATTTTGACAGCTCAAGAACAGGGATTTTTAAAGGTTGCTGTTTCTTTGCCAGTTCACTGCAAAGAAATGGTTAGGATGTTTGGCTTGAAATTTGCAGGGCACAAAGGGGTTGTCCCAGAGGTGTGATTTATGCTGGTTTTGTGTAAAAATTTTCATCAGTTCCATAGTTATGCCATTCCAAAGTTGAGACATTTTCCTTAGGATAACACTGTGGTGAACATGGCACCTTTCAGTGTCTATAGTTCGAAAACAGTTCAAGATATGGATTTTTTGCAAAGCACAGTTGTGTACTAAGCATGTGTGCAGGTTACCAGTCTATATACAGTATATATATTATATATATATATATATATATATATATATATATATATATATATATATATATATATATATATTTATTAGAGGCAAAAATCCTCCATTTAATGCATCAGTTGGGTTCTACCACAGCGACAAAAGTGAGGAAATTCGGTGTTAGGGTTGAAACCCCCCTTGCACCCCCTCAGCCTGCCCCACCCAATCGGCATCGGGGTGTGCCCTGGGGTCATTGGCCCTAACTCTCACCCCATCACATGCATGAACAAGCTGAGGCATAGGGGAATGGGGTGAGAGTTAGGATAAATGACCTCAATTCACACTCCAATGTCTATAACGCACACGGTTGTGTACACGGGAACAGTAATGCAAATGATCATGGAAACACAAGTGTAAAGCCTACATGTAACAGTAACTGGAGCACACACCCTATTTTTCCCCAAAAGCTCCATTGAGAAACACAGTGAAAACAAAGAATTTATGCATAATAATGGGCCTCAGAGCAGAAAACAAGCAGTTGTACTAAATTGCTAATATCTCAGTAACCGTACGACGTAGAAAAAAAATTTAAATTTCACATCAATCATGAGTTTCCTGGCTACAATTTCACTAAATGAGTAGCCCATAGGGCTATGCATGTTTGCGATGAAAATTCCGTATCTCACACCGTTTCTGAGATACGAGCCCCGAAAGGCACGGCGGACGCCACCATGTTAGTCTATGGTACAAAATGTCAACTTTGGAGTACCATAACTTTGCATCTGTGCAATATTTTGTCACCAAACCACCAAACAGCACATCTGTGAGATGTTGGCTGCCTTCCCTCCAAATTTCAGCCCCAAAGACCAAACCGTTCTGTCACAGCAGGGTGGCAAAGAATTCCTGTCATTTTGGCCATAGTCTAGAAAAGTAGTGTCATGATTTGCGACACCTCTCGCAAAAATGTGCAACAGTGTCACAAGTGCGACAATACTTTGTGACACTACTTTTCCCAGAAATTTGTAAAACATATTTCTGGGGTGTTTAACCCCAAAATAAAGACATGGCTAGCATTCTGAGGCCCTGACTAGGTGAACACAACAATAATTGTGTTCCTAGAGGGTCCCAATTTTAAATGCCAAGCATTTTTCTGATCAGTAACTGAAAACAAAATGGCGGATTTGCGACACTACTAGGGTCATTTGCGACACTAAAAAGTGCATTTACGAAAGTGTTGAATTTTGTATTAACTTTTCCCATAGACTTATAATGGGAACTTGTATTTTGAATAACTTCTGAACTGTTCAATATTTGTTCACGAAATCTTCAAAAGGCACACCGAGGACCCTGGCCCCACGTTCTCTGAAGTTTTCAGACCAGTCACACAAACCATGCAACCTGCAGGCACAAGCAAAGAATGAGCAAAAATTTTACTATGCACAAATGTTCTTAATAGCTCCAGCTGTATATCCCATCTGGTACTTAAAGTTGGCAGATCCCAAGATCTAAGGAAGTTATGCACCATGCCCGCCAAATTTCAGGCAAATCTGTTGAATGGTGGCAAGTTATTAAGGTGCAAAGTTTCACAATTTAACCTTAAATGGGGTACCCAACCCAATCTATGGTAGCACTACGTGCTTCCATAATATATATTTATATATATATACATATATATATATATATATAGTTGATGCATCAGTTAGGTCAGTTGACAAAAGTGTGGAAATGTGGCATTAGGTTTTAAACACTAACACCCCATTGCCCACCCTGCACAGGCCCACAGGTGAACAGTTGTGAACCCTAACACTCACCTCATTCCAAGAGTAAGCTAAGATAGGTACAGAATATGAGAATAGGGTGAGCAGTAGGGTGCACAACCCCAAGACGCATCCCTCACACCTGTTCTTGCATGCAGGGTGGGGGTGGGGTCTTAGGGTTGGAAACCAAGGGTGGGGGGGGTCTTAGGATTGGGAACCCTAAGATGTAATTTCCCTACTTTTGATGCTGGAACTCTAATGGTCCATTAATGACTTTTTTTTTTTGCAGAGAATGTTCCTACTTTTTGAGAAAGTATGAGCATAAAGCACCCTAATAGTGCATTAACAATGTTTTTGCAGAGAATTTCCTAACTTTTTTGAGGAAATATAATCAAAAGCTTATTTGCTTGTGGGAGCACAGTCCCAACCCTCCATAATTTTTTAAGAGATTTTAACTGTATAGTTATTTCTCTGTGGGAACAGAGGGCCCTTTGGGCCCTGTGTTCCCATCACTCCATACTCCTCTGCATATTTGTGTGTGGGAGCACAGGGCTCTCTCGGCCCTGCACTGCAATCCATACATTACTCCTTAATATAGTGGAATCCGCTTAAATGCACACCCGTTTTGCATGGAGAAAACGTGCATTTAAGCGGAATGTGCATTTACCCGAAATTGCCATTTTGTGACTGCACAGCAATAAAGACCCTGGACCCACTTAGCGTATAACATATAAACATTTAATTTCCATCAGACTTAGTGCATCAAAGGTTTAAAACCTCATGTTAAAGAATACAACACTAACAAAAATACTTTAAATACAGTAAATATAGTACTGTACGAAGCTCTGGCAGTTCTAAACAATAAAGATAAATTCATTATAGTTCAGAGTTCCACCTGTATTTGCTGTGCCAAAGAATAAATTTACTTTGTTTTTAGTTTTGAGCATAGTCCTTAAGCTGTTGAGGGAGCACAGTAGTCAGCCAGGTCTCCGCCGACTCACTGTCTGCATCCTTTTTTTTCACCATTACAGCGTTTGAAAATTATCCCGTTTCTCTCCCTCCAGCATCTCAGCTAGCTGCTGGCCACTGTGTAATTAGTCCCGATTGCTGCAGTCAGATCATCTGCTTTTTTAACAAGAATAGAGCTATTGACAGGAGCGTTCATAGTACGAGTGGTGGAAAACCATCTTGGGGCTGATTCAACCTCCTCACCTTTTTCCTACACAACTCTGTTTATGGTCCTGGTCTTTGTTTTGATCCATACTGCTGCTCTAGACTGAATGGGAAACGTGAATGCATAAGGTAAGCAAGCTGTTAAATACAGCGGCAACACCTAGTTAACTCTCATTAACTAAGTTATAAACTGTGTTTATGCCATTGTTAAAAAACCTGTGCACTTAACAGGTGTTAAATACATTATGAGATAAGTGTAAATGAAGTGAGTTGCTGTGTACTTAGCCGAAATGTACGCATATCCGACGTACATTAAAGCGGATGATTTAACATTACAAACATAGCAGAAAAAACGGGAAACAGGAAAGTTGTGCATTAAAGCAGAATGTGCACTTATCTGAAGTGCACTTAAGTGGAATCCACTGTAGTATCTGTTTTTGTGTGTGGGAGCACAGGGTCCTCTGGGCCCTGTGTTCCCATCCATGCATCAGTCCTTAGTAGTATTCATACCCTAAGTCACAAACATCTTTGTAACACTAACCCAGACAGTTATCTTTAACCCTAACTCTGGAACTAGTAATATTTAATGAGGGGCACACACGACAGAAAGTATATTTTAGCACCCTGAACAATATCAGATATATGCCTCCCATTAATTCCAACAGACACATAACCTAACCTTAACCTAATTCCAGAACAAGTAATGTGTAATGGGGGTACACATGACAGAAAGTGTACCTTGGCACCCTGAACAATATCAGATATGTGCCCCCCTTTAACTCCAACAGACATATAACCTAATCCACACCCGAACCCAAACCCTAACTCCGGAACAAATAATATTTAATGGGGGGCACACACAACAAAAAGTGTACCTCGGCACCCTGAACAATAACACATACTGTATGTGTCCACAATTAACTCCAACAGACACATAACCTAACCCTAATTTAACTCTGGAACAAGTTATATTTAATGGGGGCACACACAATGGAAGGTGTACCTTAGTACCCTGAACAGTATCAGGTATGTGCCCCCCATTAACTCCAACAGATATATAACCTGTATACTCTGACTGGTTGGCTAAACTTCCAACAAAGACTAAAATACCACACCTGCATTCTCACAAAAAAAATCCACCTTCAGCTTGCCCCCATCGGAGTACTTCCCATTATCAGTGCAGCCCCCACCAGATGCAATACAAGACTCACAGCTCACCCATCTTTCCTAGTTCCCCTCTGTAGAACAGCACTAGGGCAAAGATCCTTCCATTACCATGCTCCTCTCTGGCTCAACTCTCTACCCTCCCCCCTCTCCCAGCCCCATAGCATCTCGCTATTCAAATCTGGCCTTAAAACCCAAATAAAGGAGAGTGCTAAGTGTTATTGTGGCTAAGCTTTCCTCTCTCCTACCATCCCCTTCTCCTGACTCTGGGTCTTCCTAGACCCTACATGATGGCACACAGCAAACCCCTGCCTAGGGACCAAGGTATGCTACCGAATACTGCGGATTAGGTTCATACCTAATTCCCTCACCGGTCAAATAAGTTTCAATGCCTGGACTGCTCTATCAGTACTGAAACTTTTAATACTGCCAGTCATTGTTTGTCCTTACTGTACCCTGTATTACCCTCCACCCCCTGTAACCAACGTGGAGACTCTGAAACACTGCTGTGTCAAATCTGAAACTGTAAATACTGCCTGTTCATGTACGTCTTTTCTGTACTTGTCTACCCTCCACCCCCTGTAACCTGACGTGGATCCTTTGCAAAAGAGTCTATGACTCAAAGGATTGTAATTATGATCTTACTCAATAAATAAATAAAAAAAATAAATAAATAAACCTAACCCTAACCCGAATCTGGGCAAATGCAAAAATTCCTATAGAATAACATTAGAAATTTCACAGGCCATAGCTTGCTCGATATTTGGAGTTAACTGTAACACTATATATGAAATGAAAGCTCCCACTGAGTTCTACAACATTAACACACCATACCAAGGACAGTCATCACATGGTACCCACAGCACCCTGATATTTCCACCAAAATTAAACATGGCACCAACTGCAAAATTCAAGGCTGAGCTTCACCAAACTTCACACACGTATATAACTACTCTTGAACTACAAGCTCACCAAGACTCAGACAACTCCCTTGAAAATTTATGAAGGTATGCCCTAAACACCCAAAACCAGATTTTTACCCATAATTCCTAAATTGCTGGGAGTTAAGTGTAAACCTAAATTTATGTTACTCTTTGGGATGAGCCGCATAGACTGGAGGGGTCAAAGCCCCCCACATACCCTTTCTTGAATGTATACATTTCCCTTAATCATAACAGAAACCATAACCCTAATTCCTAAACTACCAGGAGTTAAGCGTCAGTCAACATACATATTACTCTGTGCATTAAGTCTCATAAAGTGGAGAAGGGCAAGTCCCCCCTCCTAAGCTTTCCTGAATGTACACTTTCCCTTAACCCTCCATATGTTTTAGGAGATTGTAATTGTATCCTTATTTCCCTGTGGGAGTGCAGGGCCCTTTGAGCCCTGAGCACCCTTCACTCTATACTCCTCTGTGTATTTATGTGGGGAGTGCAGGGCCTGGTTCCATCAGTCCCTAGTAGTATCCATATTTCTCTTTCTGCCATCCACGCATTACTCCTTAATATCTGTATTTGCATGTGGGAGTACAGGGCCCTGTGGGCACTGTGCTCCCATCCATGTATCAGTCTCTAATAGTATCCATATTTCTGTGTGGGAGCACAGGGCCCTCTGGGCCCTGTGAGGGCCCTGTGCTCCCATGTATGAAGTGACAAAGAAATGCTTGCGTATACCTCGCATCACAATATTATTCTATTGGAAATTAAGCAAAATGTAAAGCCACAGAACTCCAGAGCAAAGTAATATATTTTCACTATACTGAGCAAAATTGCAAACTGTTTCTTAACACCAAAGTGACAAGGAAACGGCTCTGTAAACCTTCCAGTACAATGTTATGATATGGGAAATCAACCAAAATTAAAATCTGCAGAACTCCAAGCCAAAGTAATATATTTTCACCAAACCAGCAGAAGGCACATCTGTAGAGCAAGTCCTTTCTACCCTGAAAATTTCAATCCAAAAATTCCAAACCGTATCTTTGCTATGAGGTGACTAAGAAACAGCTATATAACATTTCTTTTTTTGCAAATTGTGATCAAGAATCCTGTTTCATGATTAAGAATCCTATTTAGCAATTAAGAACCCTGTTTCATGATCAAGAATCCTGTTTTATGATCAAAAAATCCTATTTTGAGCCTCACGTCTAAATGTCCATATAGGAAATAATGGGGCACTTTGAAAATTAATAACTTTTGAACAGATCACTATTTTTTTACAAAACCTTCAAAAGGCACATCTGTGACCCAAGACCTATATACCATGAAAATTTCAGACCAAAACCCCAAGCCATTTTTGCACAGTGGCATGAAAAAGAATTTGACAAAAAGTGCTAATTTTCACATTTTTGACACTGCTTATATCCACCTGCACATCTGACCAGAACAAAATTTGTTACATCAAGAGATCCTTAGTCCACAGAAATGGAGTTGGTCAAATGGTTGTGAAATTATTAAAGTTCAAACGTTTAGGTTTAACATAGAATTGACCATTGAACCCTAATATATAGGCATGACCGTGCCTCTATTATACACACACACACACACACACACACACACACACATATATATTATACTGGTGAGATAGTGCCTGTATAGTTAGGGTGAAAGGTTACTTCTATGTTAAACCCAAATTGTTGAACCTTAATAACTTTGGAATTGTTCAATGGATTTGCATGAAATTTGGCATGCATAATCTCTAAGGGTAGGTCTCTTGACATGCCAAATGTTGTGCAAATATATTGTGTGGTTTCCGAGATAAATAGTGTTGGAAAAACAGAAAAATCTGTGTTTTTGCCATTTCATGTTCATCTGGATCTTAGAAATGGTTTTAGATTGTTGATGTGAGGAAATGACAGAGAGGGAAGATGATACAGTCTGTTTGTATGAGAAGCTGGAGGAGCTCCGTCCACAAGAGGAGGAGAGAAGCAGCATGGTGGCAGTACTGAGCATTCATGCAGGTTGAAACGCTGCAGACCCAGCTCCACGTGTTACTCCGGCTTGTTGTGCCTTAGCATGAATGTGGTGAATTGCAAGTAAAAAGGAACAGCATATGCTTTCTGCCTCTTAGATGCCATCATGTAAACTTGCTGTCCTGTTGTTTTCGGTGACTTACAAAAAAAGGGTGACCGGCAAGTAAAGAAACAGTATATGTTTTTTACCTCTAAGATGCTACCATGTAAACCTGCTGTCTCTTTGCTGCTTTTAGAACTTAAAATAAATGCCTCTGCACAAATGGCAAGTAAAAAGAACAGTATATGCATCTTACCTCCTAGATGCTGCCATGTAAACCCGCTGTCTTTGTTGCAGCAGACATCTGACAATGAATGCAGGTTTGGTTAATCCACACGGAGCAAGACTGAAACCCCACTCATGAATACATGTAAAACACAGGGAAACCCACTGAAGAAAAGGAATCACCATCCAGCGGAAGAAAATTCTGGTAAGAAGGTAAATCCCCCACCTCCTCTCTTCCCTATATTTCATCCGGTTGAAAAAGCAAAAAACTGCTTACAATACCTGAGATGGCTCAAAGAGAGTTGGCTACAATTGGGGGTCAGCTTAGAAGCACAGAACTTCAGCTGGGTGCTGGAATACCCCAGCTGACCACAGTTAAAACTACCTCTCTGGATATGCAGGAAAGTGAAGAGAGGCCGGCTGAAACATAACTGAGCAGTCGGGACCAAAATGACGATCAGTCTTTCAAGGAACAAGAACACATCCAGTGGGAGGAGAAGAATGAGGAACCAGTGGGGGTAAGCAACTCCAATTTCTGCTCACATAGAAATGAACCCTTAAACAATTTAAATAACAGTGTTGAAACAAATGTTAAAGAAAATGCAAGTGATGGTATGAGCTCCGCTATGTTTCCTAGTACAGTAAGTGTAACTGTTGAGCAGGATGGTAACACTGTAATGAATGAAATAAAAGCAAAAGGTTCCCAGAATGTGACTGTGCAACAATGTAGCATAAATGACCCACTTCAAAATACCTAGACTGAGACAGTTTTAATGAAGTACAAGTTCTATCAGCTTCTGCTGATGAATCTGGGTCAGCTGTAGGGAAAAAGAAACAAAACCCTGCCAACACCAAAAGTCAACAGTTAAATGATGAAGAACTAAGTTCTGAGCAGGAAGATTATTCTGATGACTCAGAGGAAACACACCCAGACGACCAGCCAGCATGGGCTAAAAATCTCTTTTCTCAAAATGTCTATAATATCGGACAAAATGGAAAAAATTTTAAATATCCAAGAGAAATTAGATAACTATTTTTCCTTAACCCAGAATTTGATAAAAGAGAACATGGAGTTAAAAACAGAAATGGCCTCAATAAAAGATGCACCTAATACCTTACAAGAAGAGTCAATACCTGTTCAGAAAAAAACCTAAAAGAAATTGAGCAAGTCAATATAGACTGTAAAAATAAACTTACTGACTTTGAACTGAGAGCAAGAAGGAAGAACATACATATTTTGGGGGTGCCAAAAGCATGGGAGTTGCATAGAAGTCTCTCTGATATATTCAAAAAAATTGCAGCAGACTTGTTGGATACAGAGCCAATTAAAATCAGTCTCAAAGTGGACAGAATACATAGATCCCTAAGATCAAAATCTGGAGACTCTGAACCACCCGGGCCCATCATAATGACATTTTTAAAATCCCAAGATAAAGACATACTTATGTCTGCAATTTACAAGAAAAAGAGAATAAACCTGATGGGAGCTTCTATTTCAATTTATAATGATTATCCACCTGAAATTGTGCAATAAAGGAAAAAGTACTGTATGATTGGTTAAGGAATAAACTTTGGGGTAAAGGGTTTAAAGTTACTGTAGTTTTCCCTGCAAAATTAAGAGTAATTATTGAGGAAAAAAGATATACATATGAAACACTGGAGGATGCAATTAAGGAATTGAAGGTTAAAATGCTGAATGTGTTTGAATACTTACCCTATTTGATTGTTAATTGGTGATGATTTTAAAACAGACTGGGAGAGTCTGAAACAGTTTATAAGATATGAGGGCTGCTCTTTTTGTTAGCTCTGTGATTAACAATAATTGGTTAGTTTCACATGTGCGGTTGATTGTTATGTGTTTGAGTAGGAGGATGGGGATAGGTACTGCTAAAAGGAATCTCATTATGAGAGCAATTAGATATATGTATAAAAAATAGATTTAGTAACAAACAGAGCTTTTCTGTACAAAGACTGTAATGATTTTCAAGCTATGGTTGATTTTAAAATATTTGATGCTTTTAGATGGAGGATAAAAAATCCCTTCTGTATAGGGCTTAGCGTGCTTTCCTGGGTAATACGAATTTTTGATTTAAAAACTGTATAATGCATAAACACAATAAAACAAAAGTTATATCCCTAAATATAAATGGACTTAACTCTCCAATTAAAAGGTCTAGGCTATTAAATGTTATGAAAAAATGTAATGCAAATATCTGTTTACAAGAAACTCATTTGGAAGAAAAAGAAATAAACAAATTAAAACCTAAATGGATAAGTCATGTCCTGTTTAGTGTGGGTACTAAAAAGAGTAGGGGAGTAGCAATCTTAATAAAAAAAAAAGGGTTGGAGGTCAAAATTATTGATCAATTTAGTGATTCAGAGGGTAGAATAATAATGGCCAAACTATTAATTAATAATACTGATTTGGTATGTGGCTCGGTGTATGCCCCTTTCACTCATTATTCAATGTTTCTAGTGAAACTAGTTGAGGGGTTTTAAAAATTGCAATCAGAGAATATAGTATTGGCAGGAGATCTGAATAACATGCTGAATCCATATATAGATAAATCTATTAACCCAAATAGGGCTAATTTGATTGATTCAAAAAAATTAATTGACTTTATGTCTTTAGAAACTCTACAAGATCCATGGAGGCTAAAAAACCCAAATGAAACAAATTATACACATCATGACTTAAAAACTAAAATATTTACTAGAATAGATTATATATTAACATCTAAAAACGTAATTAATAAAGTAATACGTGTTGAGATGGATTCAATATATTTGTTAGACCATGCAATGATTTATTTAGAACTGTTAATACTTGATAAAAATAGAGAATATTCAAAACACTGGAGATTCAACAATGATTATTGAAGGATGAGGGATTTTGTACCCTAATAAAAAACACTATTAAGGAATATTGTTTTTTCAATTTAATGGTCAGTTACCAGTTTCTAAATTATGGGATGCTTTTAAAGCAACAGTTAGGGGTGCCATAATATCATATCAAATAAAAGCAAATAAAATAAACAAAACTTAGAAACATAAAAGTTGGCGGCAGATAAGGACCACAAGGCCCATCCAGTCGTCCCATTTTTTCAACCTTATGAATGTGCCATAGGCCTTTACTCTGTCAATGGCCTATCTATTCATACTCATCTGTATTGTTCCCTTATGCCAATCCCATGCCTGTCTGTAGCCCTGCACTGTATTCATAGCCACCACTTCCTGAAGTAGGCCATTCCATGCATTCATCACCCTTTCTATGAAAAAGAACTTCCTCATATTATCCCTTAATCAGCCTTCCTCTAATCTCATGCTGTGTCCTCTTGTCCTGCTATTTTTCTTATATTGAAACATGTTAGATGCTTTCACCTTGTTAATGCTCTTAAGATGTTTGAATGTTTTGATCACATCACCTCTCTCCCTCCTTTGCTCTAGGGTATACATATTGAGTTCCATTAATCTGTTCTCATATGTTTTCTGATGCAGTCCCTGCGCCATTTTGGTTGCCCTTCTCTGGACTGCCTCCATTTTGTTAATGTCCTTGTGCAGGTGCAGCCTCCAGTACTGCATTCAGTACTCCAGATGGGGCCTAATCAGTGTCTTGTAAAGAGGGATTATTACCTCTCTCTTATGACTTGTGATACCCCTTCTAATATGCCCCAACATCCCTCTAGCATTACCTACTGCTTTAGTGGTCTGCTTGGATGATTTCAGGTCACCTGTGATGATGCCCAAGTCTCTTTCTTCCCTTGTGATTGCCAACATCTCCTCTCCCAACCTATATGTAGCTTCAGGGTTTCTCTTCCCTATGTGCATGATCTTGCACTTCTTTGCATTAAACCCCAGTTGTCACTGCTGGCCCAGTAATGCTGAGGGTTGAGGCACTGGATTCCACACCTCATGCCATGCTGGTGACCCAGGTTCAGGAATGAGCCTGGGTCATCGGGGTTTGGCAGGGAGGAGAGGGATTGAGTGACTGATGGACTGCTCTCCTTCTCCAGGGGGTGCACTAGTGGCCTCTAGCGGAGGCTGGGGTGATGCAGCAGCACAGGCAACATAAGGGGCAAGATGGGGCGTGGCACTGGGAGGAGCACGTGAGGAAGTATGCATGTTCCATCCATTGGTGTCATTGCACACCCCATACACAAGACCAGAACAGGGAAAAATGACACTGGTCATGGTGGCTTGATGGCCATCTCTGTGGGAGGCACCCATTTTATTTTTATTTATTTAGTTTTTGTTGACCAGGTAAGTGCACTAGACAAATCCTGCCTATTTTCAGGCACGACCCGGGGGAGGAGGATACAGATGAATGCCAACTGACCTTGAACCAGATTAAGCTGTTGGTGGTATTTTTAGTGAATAAGGGAAATTTGGCCAGGACACTGGGGAAATTCCCCTACTCTTTTCGATAAGTGCCATGGGATCTTTAACATTCACCTGAACTACCACCAATCCAGGCAGATGGGACCTCGGTTTAACGTCTCATCCGAAAGACGGAAAGGATCTGCCGAAACCCGGGATCGAACCAGGGACCTTTAGATCTTCAGCCTAACGCTCTCCCAACTGAGCTATTTCAGCTTGGCTAATCTCTGAGGGGATCACAGCACATTACTGGATCCGGTCCTGGTAGATGAGCATAGGGGGGCTCTTCACCACCCCACCAAAGGGGGCAAGCCATGGGGGTAGAAGTTGCAAGCAGTCCGAATAGGAGCTGGGATCCTTGGGACTGTGTCCGGAGGACTTAGTATGCCAGGACACAGGTAAGCAGTCTGGGGCCAAGGCAGAAAAAGGATTAATCAAAAAAAAAAAAAACAGTTGCCACTCTTCAGAACATTTTGCCAGTTTTTCCAGATCTCTTCTCGTTCTGCCCACCCCATCTGGATCATCTACTCTGTTGCAGATCTTGGTGTCATCTGAAAATAGGCAAACCTTACCCTCCAGTCCATCTGCAATGTCACTGATTAAGATATTGAAGAGGACTGGCCCCAGGACTGATCTCTGAGGTACACCAGTTGTGACTTGCATCTCTTCTGACTGTATACTGTTTACCACCACTCTCTGTTTTCTGCCTGCCAACCAGTTTGCCACCCAGTTGACCAACATCTGACTCACTCTCGAGCCTTCCCAACTTATTAATCAATCTTCTATGTAGAATAATATTGAAAGCTTTGCTGAAGTCAAGGCAGGCGACATCAAATGCATTCCCTTGGTCCATCACTGTGGCTACCCAGTCAAAGAAATCTATGAGATTAGTTTGACCGGACCTTCCTATTGTAAACTCATGCTGTCTTGGTCCTGTGCTCCTATGGATTTCAGGTGTTGCACTATCCTTTCCTTAAGGAGTGCCTCCATAATCTTGCCCACTACTGAGGTAAGACTGACTGGTCTGTAGTTCCCTGCCTCCTCCCTGCTGCCACTCTCATAGAGTGGGATCACATGAGCCCTTCTCCAGTCTTCTGGGGCCTCTCCTGTGCTCAGAGACTCACTAAACAGTTCTGCTAATGGCTCTGCTAGGTCCACCCTTAGCTCCTTTAGTACCCTGGGATGTATGCCATCAGGTCCTATTGCTTTGTCCACCCTGAGCTTAGCCAGATCTTGTGTAGGACCCTTTCTTTTGTGAAGGGAGTTGTGCACAACTCCCCACTCCCCCATGTCTATGGTGCTGAGCTGTGGGCCCTGCCCTACCTTCTCCTTAGTAAATACTGAGCATAAGTATCTATTTAGGATAGATGATTTTCCTTGGTCCTCCTCCACACACACCCCCTTATCCCCTTTGATCTTAGAAATACCTTAACCAAGAGACCTTAATCGATACTAAATTAAAACAGTTGGATAAATTAATCTTAGAAGACTATAATAAATACAAAGATGAATGGGAATTATATAAAACACAAAAACAATATTGAGTGTATCAGGAACATTTAAAAGTAATAAAAACCATTAGGAAAACAAAATATCTCCACGCAGACAAATCTGGAAAAATCTTGGCTGCTTTATTAAAACAAGAACATCAAACAAATTTGATAGCATCCATTTGTGATCAGTAAAATGAGGTAGTTAATTCAGATAAACAAATAGCTGAAGTTATTTATTGAGTGTTACAAAGGAATATATAATAACAACTTTAGTCCTAATTTAGAGAACATGAACAAATTTATTGAAGAGTCCCAGCTTCAAGAATTTTCATTTAAGTATGAACCAATAACTCAGGAAGAAATAAAAGATAATATCAAAGCTCTACCCCATAATACAACTCCTGGTATGGATGAGTTAACCAATGAATTATATCAAGCTTTTGTAAATGAAATAACACCTTGGTTAGAAATAATTGTATATGATATAGTAAATTTGGCAATACTGGAACTTCCAGAATCCATGCAGTTAGCTAAACTTATTCTTATACTTAAACCAGAGAAACCAGCAAATCAACCAGGAAACTATAGACCCATACTGATTTTGAATTCTGATAATAAAATTATAGCAAAGATTGTAAATAGCAGGATCCAAAAATATATTCATGAAAACATTCATATGAATCAATATGGGTTTATACCTGGAAGAACTCTATCTCAGGCAAATTATAAATTACAAGCAATAATTAATCTAATTATAGGAGTAATAAATATATAAATGAGACTTATTACACGGTGGCATTGGATGCTACTAAAGCATTTAATTTGATTAATAGGCAGTTTATGATGCAGGTTCTTGAAGCTTGGGCAATTCCAAAAGAATTATTAATATTAATTAACACACTCTATAAGAATACTAAAATAAAAATTTAAATAAATAGTATGTTAACCAATTGAATGGATATGTATGTTCGTATAATGGTGTAAGGCAAGGGTGTCCACTATTAGCTACACTATTCTTACTAACATTAGAACCCTTATTAAATATAATAAGAGTGAACACCTCTATTCATGGAATAGACATACCAGGAGAACACCTAAAATTAAGTGTATTTGCGGATAATATGCTACAAAGTATAAAAAATATAGAACATTCCTTGCCTAATTTTCTGAACATAATAAAGATATACTCAGAACTATCAGGTTACAGTATAAATAAGTCTAAGTCCAACATAATGAAAATTTCTAAAACAACTCCACTTCTTTCAGATTATATAAAAAATGAATTTAGAATACAAGACCATATTAAATATTTGGAAGTACACATATCTGTGGATCAAACAGCCACAATTAGGGGAAATTATAATACAGCAAAAGACAAAATAACATCTATCTTAGAAAACTGGAGAAACCTATCATTATCTCTATGGGGTAGAATAGATATAGTAAGGATGATGGATATGCCTCACCTAATTTATATCATCCAAAATGTATGGGGTTCCCCCCTCAGAGAAATAAAAAGAAGTTTTACAGAATTTCTTTGGAGAGGAGGAAAACCAAGGATAGCATAGACATATTAATATTACCCAGGACACATGGTGGTTTAGGATGTCCTGATCCTTATGTGTATATGCAAGCTCATATAATGTCCGTAACTTACCAATGGTTATTTTTTCCTAATATGGACAATGGGTTATTCCAGGAATTTTTTTTCTGCAGATAATGGAATAGTTAAACTGAGAGATATATAGTTAGATCCAAGTTTGTTGCAGCCAGAAGGGAATTACTTTTTTGCTGCAATGGTTTAATACCATTTCTAAATATAGCAATACCTTCAATTATTTTTTAATTCCTTGGACCTATTTGGATATTAAATTTGGAAAATGCATATGGGGGATAAAGTTGCCATAGATCTTAATATTTTTCCAAAAAAAATACACAAATGGAAATATCATATGGTGGAGAACAGATTTCCCACATACCAGTAAACTCTCACTATACTAAATATCAATAGATGGAATAATTTGTACTACAGTAAAACCGAAGTTATCCAAACCTCAATTAACCAAAACTCTCAGTTATCCAAAAATGTGGTATGTCTTCCGGCTTAATAGACTTCACTGTACAGTGCTCTCATTTATCCAAAACCTCATTTATCCAAACAATTACAATGCCTTCCAGGACATTCGGATAAATGAGGTTATATTGTATATTATTCTGCAGAAGAAATTCAATAAAGTGTAAGAATTTATTTGGTGGAGCAGGCATGAGTATGCATAATATTATTATTCAGCATAAAAAGGAAATTACTAAAGGAACAACAAAGCTATTAGCTAGATTCTACAAAATATTAATTTTAAAAAATAAAGAAAATACAAAAAAAAAAATGGAACATGGAAGCTGGAGTCACTCTAACTAATCAGCAATGGTACAACCTTAGGAGTTTATCCAATAAAATACATGTATCAGTTAAAAATAAAATTATTCAAAATAAAATTAACAATATAGCATATTTTGCACCTAGCCAAATTGCCAAAATAAACAAAGAGTACTCTGAATTATGCTGGCATGTCTGTAACCAAAAAGGGATTATATATCATTGTTTTTGGGATTGCCAAATAATAAATGATTGGTGGCATTTTATTAACTCAATCACATCAACATGGTTGGGAAAATCTCTACCGTGCATTCCAGAAATGTATTTATTTAATGAAATCTCACAATTAAATTTAACTCCTATTCAAGGTAAAATAGTGGCTGTAGCCTCTATGGCTTTAAAAAAATATTAAGTAACTGGAAATCTGATCAAATCCAAAATATTCAGATGCAACAGTGGTGGTCTATCTTTTATGATGCCCTACTAACTGAAAAAATCACATATGATGTAAATGAATTTACTAATGACATATATGGCACTAGTTGGAAAGAAATTTTGATGAATTTACCAGCTCCCATGAGGTTATGATTAAGTAGTATATTGTATATTAAAAATATGTAATATTTAATTAGTGGAGGGTGGGGGAAGGGAATATTTGCGGAATTTGTGATTTTTGTGTTAGATAGTAATTGTTGTTTGTGGAATGAAGAGATGTATGTAAGTTATATTTGGAATAAATAATATTTTTGCAAAAAAAAAAAAGAAATGGGTTTAGGTTGTGGTCTGAAATTTTCAGGATAAAAAGCCTTTGCCTCACAGATGTGTCTTTTGAAGGTTTGGTGAAAAACTATTAATCCATTCCAAAGTTATTATATTTTTAATTTTCCCATTATTTCCTATGAGAAAATTTATATGTTAGGCATGAAAGATTTGAACTGTCTCACAAATTATACTTTGCCCAAAATACAGTCCCTTTTTTCACAAAGAAGGGAGGTATTTTGCATAAGTATCACACTGGATTAATCGCAGGGGCTCTGTTGTGTCCACCATTTTGTTTTGCCCTTAGCGAGGACCAACAAGTTTAGAAATTATACAAAAAAGAATGTAATATAAAAAAAATCAGAACTTAGCTAAAGGGGACCCATTTAGCTACATTCTGGGATTTTTTTTTGGGTGGACCAATACAAGTCTATTGAGTTCCCAAAATCTCAGGTGCCAGCTTAGCAAGAGGACCACTTGTCTCCCGTTCTCTGTATAACAACAGCAGTATTTTCATGATTTCTGCAGCCACAGCTAGAACTCATGCTGCTGGCTACAGAGTGAAGTTTGAGTCTCTCCTTTTCCCTGGTGTCTAGTGGCACCCCCCCATATTTTGTTGCCCTGGTGTCTAGTGGCACCCCCACCCTCACATTACTGTTCTTTTATTTATCCCCTCAGCAGTGTGGGACATTGGGGAGCCCACTCCCAGTGTCCTGAGTGATGATACTACCCCCAAACAGTGTGGGACACTGTGGAGCCCACTCCCAGTGTCCTGAGTGATGGTATTTCCCCCAAACAGTGTGGGACACTGGGGAGCCCACTCCCAGTGTCCCCAGATATATATTGGTACCCCCTCCCTTGCAATGTGGGACACAGGGGAGCCCACTCCCAGTATCTCCATACCCCATAAACCTGTTTGAAAAGAAAACAGTCCCCTGATGTGTTTTTAAATTGTAAACCTGAAAAAAACAGTCCCTCATTGTCCATATCATGTCCCTCCCTTCACTCCCCCTTACCATATACTTGCCTCCGTAGGTCATGTGCTGTCATGTTCTGTGCACCAGGACTGGATCGCTCTTCTGACTGAATTGGTTATGTGACTTTCCTAACTGTAGCATGTGTGAGAAAAGCTAGAGCTTTTTTTCACACATGCTATAGCTTGGAAAGTGACAGAGCCAGATTCAGATAGTGTGTTAAATAAAGAAAAAGCACTGCAATAATTGTGCTTCTTGGATGGTGTAGAGGGTAGGGCACAGAACTGTGGATCTCGGGGTCCGGAGTTTGAGACTAGTGTCTCTATATTTTTTTTCTATACCTTCAATGAAGGGAAAGAAACGAAGACACTAGTTTTGAACCCAGGACCCTCTCTTCCACAGTCTTGTTCCCATCTCACTACACTATTGGAGAAGCACGATTTCATGGGTGCTTTTTCTCCACTTAACAATGGTGTGAATGTTTGTCTGCAAGTAGATTGCAAATGTTTGAGAATATGGTATGTGCGAAAAATAGGCATAAGCTATTTTTCGTACATACCACTTTTTTGAATGCTTACCATCCACTTGCGGCCAAGCACTAGCATCATTGACAGCCCCAGTGCCACAAGTGGATGCTATTCTTACCACCCAAAAGTGTGGGACACTGGGGAGCCCATTCCCAGTGTCCTGAAGCATGTATCACCCCCCATGGTGTGGGACACTTGGGAGCCCACTCCCAGTGTCCCAAAACATATATTCTTTTCTCCACCCACATAGTGTGGGATATTGGGGAGCCCACTCCCAGTGTCCAGAAACATATATCATCCCCCCATAGTGTGGGACACTAGAGAATCCACTCCCAATATCCTGAAATGTGTCTTCCCCCCTCCAACTGTGTGGGACACTGGGGAGCCCACTCCCAGTGTCCTGAACATGTGTCTCCCCCCTCCAGTGGTGTGGGACACTGGGGAACTCACTCCCAGTGTCCTGAGATGTTTATTTCCCTGTAAAGAAGAAAAACATCCCCCAATGAGTTTTTTTAACCTGAAAATATGAAAACAGTTCCTCATCATCCCCTGCTTTCTTCCTCCCCAGCCCCGTCCCTCCCACTGAGGACCCGCCACCCCACACCCCCCTTACCCTATACTTACCTCCAGGGGTCATCCGCTGTCATCTTCTGTTGACCGGAACACGTTTGCAGTCTTCAAAGCAAACCACAAAACTGAGGAATCAAGGTAAGTGCTGTATAATGGCTGTCAATGGTGTTTTCAACTTATGATGAATTTCGGCCATTTTAAGGTATTTTTGCACCAAATTTTCAACATGGGATTTTTGGGACCCCTCCTCATAAATGTTGTCACTATCATTTCATTAATAGGACCCGTAAGGTGATTTCATGGATGCTGTGTGAAATCATCTTTTGGGACCAAACAACAAAATAACTTGTTGCCAGTGTTCATGAGTGGTAGACATATAACTCCATGTTGAAAATTAACTACTCTAAAAAGTTACATATGGTCATTGAAATTTCCCTACGCACATGTGTAAAATGGCCAATTTTTTATATTTTTACTCGAAATTTTCAACATAGTTATTTTTTCACACCACCTCACATCTTGCCCAAAATGTGTTTTCACACCTGTGGTGCGTAATGGTGTGGTCATTGCATGAAATCACCTTTCAGGACTGATTAATGAGGTGACAGTGCCAGTGTTCATGAGGTGGGGACCCCAAAAGCCCATGTTGACAATTTGGTGACAAAATTCCAAAAAATGGCCAACTTATGAGCGTTCGTTAAAATATTTCTATGCACAAATGTAAGTTTGGCAGTATGTAACATTTTCACTCCAAATTTTCAACATTGCCTTTTTTCACACCACCTCATGAATAGTACAGCTATCATTATTCAAATCCTGCCCAAAAAGGTTTTTCACACCTGTAGTGCGGAATGGCATTACAGTTGTGCAGAATTACATTTCAGGAGGGATTTGAAAATGTTCTGTACTGGGTACATTCGGTGAGGTCATAAGGCGGATATGTTGAAAATTTAGGGTCAAATAAGGATACTGTTATACTATCTCAATGGAGGGGTGGGAGCGCAGGGTCCAAAGGATCCTGCATTCTCACCGTAACTTAAGGATACTGTTATACTGTCTCAATGGAGGGATAGGAGTGCAGGGTCCAAAGATCCTTTGCTCCCACTGTAACATAAGGTTACTGTTATACTGTCTCAATGGAGGGATTGGTTCCCACTGTAACATAAGGATACTGTTATACTGTCTCAATGAAGGGATGGGAGTGCACCGTAACATAAGAATACTGTTATACTGTCTCAGTGGAGGGATGGGAGCTCACTGTAACATAAGGATACTGTCATACTGTCTCAATGGAGGGATGGGAGCACAACGTAACATAAGAATGCTATTATACTGTCTCAATGGATGGATGGGAGCTCACTGTAACATAAGGATACTGTAATACTATCTCAGTGGAGTGATGGGAGCTCACTGTAACATAAGGATACTGTTATACTATCTCAATGGTGGCCGGCCCGGTGGCGCTGAGGGTTGAGGTGCTGGATGCCACACCTCACGCTACGCTGGTGACCCGGGTTTGGTAACGGACCTGGGGAGCCGGGGGCTGGTGGGGGAGGGAGGATTGGCGTCCCTATGGATGCTCTCCTCCCTCAGGGGTGAGATACCAGGGCGCGTAAGAATCATCATTCCATAGAGAACTCAGTGGAAGCACCGATTCCTGAAAGGACGGGTGACTCCTACCTAGGGGTCGGGGAGGTGGGGGCGTTGCGGCGCATGAGAGGTCTGTGCATCAGCATGTACCTCTCGGGATGTAGTCCCAAGTGCCGGCGTCCCCAGAGGATGTGGCCAAAAAGGTTAAGGGGCAAAATCACCCTCGCGGTCCTGGATGAAGGTCCCTCCACTCAGACTGCCACACCAGACAAGATCCCACTGTGCAGGAGGAAGGAGAGGAGGCACTCTAGGGGCAGATCTAGGGGACGGCAAAAGAGCATTGAGAGGCCCGAAGGAGTAGGACCAAGAGGGTAGGAAATACCAGGAGGGAGAAAAAGAAAGTATAAAAAAAAAAAATACTATCTCAATGGAAGGATGGGAGCTCACTGTAAAATAAGGATACTGTTTTCTGTCTCAATGGAGGGATGGGGCCTGTGCTCCCACTGTAAAATAAGAATACTATTATGCTATCTGAAAAAGTAAGGAAATTCATTGCAAAAAACTTTAATGTATAAGTTGGGGTTTTTACTAAAGCGACAAAAGCAGGGAAATGAGGTGTTAGGATTTCCAACCCTAACACCCCACCCCACCCACCCTGCAGACACTGACAGGCATTTGGAGTGTGCCTTTGGCTCACCGGTACTAATGCTCAGCCCATTCCACACCCACCCCCATCCTGCAGACACTGACAGGCATTTGGAGTGTGCCTTGGGGTCGCCGGTACTAATGCTCAGCCCATTCCACACCGGCACACCCACCCCCATCCTGCAGACACTGACAGGCATTTGGAGTGTGCCTTGGGGTCGCCGGTACTAATGCTCAGCCCATTCCACACCCACCCCCATCCTGCAGACACTGACAAGTGTCAGGGGCATGCCTTGGAGTCATCAGCCGTAACACTCACGCCATTCTCCTATACTGTATCAATCTCAGCTTATTTACTTATGGACTGTGGTGAACGTTAGGGCTGATGACCCCAAGATACACCCCTAATGCTTGTCAGTGTCTGCAGGGTGGGTGTGGAATGGGCAATTGTGGACAATGACCCAAGGCACACTCCTAAAATGCCTGTCAGTGTCTGCAGGGTGGGGTGTTATGGTTGAAACCCTAACACCTCATTTCCTGCTTTTGTCGCTTTAGTAAAGACCCTAACTAATGCATTAATGAAGTTTTTTGCAATGAATATATATACATATATATATATATATATATATATATATATATAATATATATATATATACATATGTAGTTTACACATACATATATTGTTTTTTATGTAGCTATGCAATACCGAATGGTTGGAGCTAGCAGTGCAAGCACCACAATTAGTAGTTTCAGGTCCCAATTGACTCCCAAATAATACTACTTCTCAAACTGCCCAAAATCATTCTCTCTGTAACAAAAACACACTTTTTCTATCCCAATTACATGAAAAACAACTTAGCAGACTGAAACTTTTCACCAAACATCATTTTCCCTGCACCTTAACCACCTCCATCTCCTGACTGGGAATCTCCTGTGACACACTGGCACTCAGCTGAACTTCTCATTGGCAAAGGCTCTCCTAAACACCGCATCCTCACAGGCCACACCAGCTCACCGCTACACTGCCAATGACCCGCTTGCTAACCAAATCGTACATGAGGAATACACATGCTGACTGACGCACTGACACATGCAGAGTAGTCATTCTGAAATACTGCTCAACCATCAGAAAAGCTTATATTTCAGCAAAACAAATCACAAAGGACCACAGTAATATAAATAAAATTAAGGATATTGCATAAATTGAGTATGCCATGGCCCTAATAGAAATATTTATGTAATTTTTCCCCTCATGCAGTTTGTCCTTTGACATCACTCGTGGCCTTGTCACTCATTATGTCATAAAGTCAAATCTATTAGGGCCATGGGATATTCAATTTATGCAATGCCTTTAGTTTTTATTTATGTTACTGTGGTCAGCATTTTGGATCTATAGCTTGAAGGCCACAGCATATCCAGGGTTAAATACAGCATTCCAATTAGCATCGTTTCTTAGGAAATTAGACCAGTAGGATTTTCTGATAAAAAGGGTTTTTGAAGTTGAAATATTAACCATTTCTACCCTGTTCTTTTCTCACCAGAGTTGCTGCAAGGACCATGAGTTTTGCATTGGTTCAGAAAAACACACACTCGAAGGACTGCTACCACATGTGATATTGCACTGATGCTGGTTTTGCGATTCTGATTTTAAAGCAGAAATAGTATGTATAAACAAGGTAAGCTATTCCAAGAATGCTAAAAACAAATTCTGAACCATGCAGTCTGTGTATTAGCAAGGGTAAAATTTATTGCAGTCATGAAGATATGGGGCCCGATATTCAAATGTGCACCTGGCAATGGTGGAAGTGGGTGTGCAGCGCAACTGAGGTGCGCTGGAGCAACTAAAGGAAATATTCAAAAGAGATGAACCATGGCGCATCTCTTCTGAATATATCACATAATGTGCACTGCACAAATACAATGCACTGGTGCATCCCCCCAGACAGGGCTGAATACCAGGAATGGGAACTGTGCCAGCACATCAGAGATATGCTGTGCGCAAATTCCTGATATTCAGCCACCAATATGCAAATGGTGCCATAATGCATGCAAGGCGCAAATGGGGCCATTAACATGTCATTATGGCCCATTTGCATGAGTTGTGCAGGGCTGGCTGGCAAAATGTGCATGGCACCCTACACAGCATGCAGCAGTACCTCCTTCCTATCCTGTATAGTCAAACACTGCATGAACAGTAATAGCAAGTCCCTGGTAGTCTAAAGGTGCCCCCCATCCCAACCCAAACCTTCGATCACCGTAGTAGGCATGACAGACATATCCCTGGTGGTCCAGTGGTTCCCCCCTCCCCGCCTGACTCCTTGATCGCTGGCGAATAAATACTGTACAGTTCCCTAGTGGTCTAGCAGTATCCCCCTTCCCATACCCCGATCACCCATAATGGCAATGTAATCATTGGCCTGGTGATCCAGTGGCTCCCCCCACCCAACCTAACCCACCAAGTGCTGTACAATAGCACCAAAGGATCCCAGGTAGTCTAGTGTAACCCCCACCCCTACCGTAGCAGCGATCACCATGTCACTATTCAAATACCTATCCCTGGTGGTCCAGTGGTGCTCCCCACCCACACAGATCCCCAGCCCACCCAGCTCCCCCTCATCATCGAGGGGCAACATACCCGCCCACATACCACCATGGCTGCCGGCCAAATGACAGCTTACAGTAGGAGCTGCAAGCTCAGCTTACAGTGCATACTGTAATACTTCACAACTTTGTCAATGAATGACTTCATTCACAAAGCTGTGAAGTATTACTGTATGCACTGCAAGCCCATTGGTCCACAGTGTGGACCAATGAGCTTGCAGCTCCTACTGTAAGCTGTCATTCGGCAAGTAGCCACAGTGGTATGCAGACGGGTGTGCAGCCCGCCGATGATGGGGGGGTTCAGTAGGCTGGGAGTCTGTGTGGGTGGAGGGGGTGAGGCGCACCACTGGACCACCACAGATAGGCATTCAAATAGTGGCATGGCAATTGCTGCTACAGGAGGGGTGGGGGGTTACACTGGACTACCTGGGATCCTTCGGTGCTATTGTACGGTGTTCGGTGGGTCAGGTTGGGCAGGTGGGAGCTGCTGGACCACCAGGGCACTGATTATGTTGCCATTATGGGTGATTGGGGTACGGGCAGGGGGGTTAGCTATAGACCACCAAGGAACTGTACAGTACTAATTCGCTGGTGATCAGTGTTACGGGCAGGGAGGGGGTACCAATGGGCTACCAGGAACTGCCGTGTGTGCTTGGGCACGGTGTTGGGGGGTTGCCACCCATGGCCAGTGGCTGCTGTGTTGCGCACTGCAATACAGCGGGCTGCTGGTGGGTGGACTGCACTTGAGCCTTCTTTTCCAGGCTCAACTTTGAGCCCAGGTATGCAGCGCATCTCAGGGGTGTGCCAGCATGTTAGGATGTGCCAGACGTGCATGGGCACACCCCCTTGAGATGTGCTGCTTACATTATCTTTGTGCCACGGCACATTGGTAATTGTTCTGCGCAATTCCCTCTTCTGAATATTGCCCCGGGGTGCAGTTCTGGGGTTGCACTGCTGCAACTCATTTGTGACAGCGCAATCCCTTTGAATATCTAGGCCATGAACTATAACCTCTACAATTAACTATAGTCATAAAAGGTTTGTTTTTAAGTTGTTTTTTTTTAAAATGACTGTGATGTAATTGGTAAGCTTTTAAACCTTTTTTAGTTACTTTTATTGCACTTACACATAATATGGAAGCCACATAATTCAGAAAGGGCTTTTAAATAGCTATTTTCCAATCAAAGTGAAGTTAGGATGTTACATCATCACTAAGTGGTACTATTTAAATGCTACCCTTTCAGTATTACATTGCACTTGATAAATGATCTTGGTACAGATCCAAAGCATGTTTTCTGGAGTCTTCTAGCTTTTCATCCTGCATGTCATCAATAAAGTGAAGTACATTTGAACCTAACTGAAGTTGAAGTGACAGCATCATTTTTTTAAAATACCGGACGTGGTTGCGTGCCCAGTTTTTTTGTTTCTTGATATATATGTGTCTATATATAGACTATCTCATAGGTAAGTGCAGAATATCTAATACGAAAGTGTCAGATATGAAGAAATATTACCATTGAGAGGTCAAACAAGCCATAAAGCCACAAGCCTAAAAGGCAAGCGGCCTTTATGAGCTTGTTTGACCCCAAAATGAGAATATTTCATGAATATCTGAAACTTACCTCTCAGATGTTTTATACTGTATATTATACAAAGTTGATCTGTTTGACTCTAATAAAAAAGTGTGCTGGTTTGGCTTTAAGAAAAAGCATTCTAATTTGGGCTGCAGAGTTTTGGCCCTTTCAAGTTTCCATAGTGTACTTACTATAAAAGGATGTGTGGTTCCAACGTTTCTCCCTTTAATGTTAAGGACTGCAGCAGGAAGCAGCATTGGAAGAGAGCAGCTGCAGTGTTTGATATATGATTCAGGACACTTTTTTTTCTTTTTTTTTTACATGGTCTGATTTTTATGTGTGGCTGTTAATTTGGCAAGTGATATGGAGGCAGTAGCAAAAGTGATTGGTAGTGATTGGGAGGGGGGCTGAGTTTGTATCCCAAGGACATTTTTTTTACATAGTTAAAGTTTTATTTCCATGTGTGGCTGTTAGTTTGACAAGTGATGTGGAGGCAGCAACCAAAGTGCTTGGTTGTGATTTAGGGAGTGGGGGCTGTTTCCTTTTTTTGGGGGGGAGGGGCTGTAGTTGGACAGGGTATTAGGGCTACAATGTAGGAGGATAGTAGGTTGTAGTTACATGGGTTATTCGGGTGTTTGTTGCACATGTTAGTAGTGTTGTAATAATCAGTTATTCTACCTCTGAGTCCTAATTGCACATGTGAAGGTGTGGGTGACTTGGGTATGCCAATAGCAAAATAAAACATTGATTATCTACATATTAAATTATTCAAAAACATTCCTAAAACTATGTATTCAAACTTATTACAGCTAAATAAAAAATAAGAACAGATCAAGAAAACTGGACTAGACTCCGACTAGGACTATGGGGAAGAACAGAAACAATAAAAATTAACATGTTACCTAGTACACTTTATGTCTTCTCTATGATGCCAAGCTCAATTACTATAAGATGATTTACAGACGTTCAGAGCATTATAACAAAATATATTTGGTCTAATAAACAATGCAGGTTCACTTGCAAGCTAGTGTGAACAAAAGAAAATAGAGGGTTAAAAGTAACAGGCCTCTACTTACGTACAAACAATAGAAGTTGACGGCAGATAAGGACTGCAAGGCCCATCCAGTCTGTCCATTTTTTCTACCTTATGAGTGTGCCATAGGCCTGTACTCTGTCAATAGCCTTTCTATTCATACTCACCTGTATTGCTCTCTTATGCCTATCCCATGCATGTTTGAAGCCCTGCACTGTATTCATATCCATCACTTTCTGAGGTAGGCCATTCCATGCATCCACCACCCTATCCATGAAAAAGAACTTCCTCACATTACCCCTTAATCTGCCTCCCTCTAATCTCATGCTGTGACCTCTTGACCTGCTATTTTTCTTATATTGAAACGTGTTAGACTCTTTCACCTTCTTAACGCCCTTAAGATGTTTGAATGTTTTGATCACATCACCTCTCTCCCTCCTTTGCTCTGGGGTATACATATTGAGCTCCTTTAATCTGTCCTCATATGTTTTCTGATGCAGTCCCTGCACCATTTTTTTGCCCTTCTCTGGACTACCTCCATTTTGTTAATATCCTTGCGCAGGTGTGGCCTCCAGTACTGCACACAGTACTCCAGTTGGGGCCTAACCAGTGTCTTGTAAAGAGGGATTATTACCTCCCTCTTATGACTTGCGATACTCCTACTAATACAGCCCAACATCCCTCTAGACTTACCTCCTGCTTTAGTGGTCTGCTTGGATGATTTCAGGTCATCTGTGATGATGATGCCCAAGTCTTTTTCTTCCCTTGTGATTGCCAGCAACTCCCCTCCCAACCTATAGGTGGCTTCAAGGTTTCACTTCCCTATGTGCATAATCTTGCACTTCTTTGCATTAAACCCCAGTTGCCACTCTTCCGATCATTTTGCCAGTTTATCCAGATCTCTTCTCATTCTGCCCAACCCATCTGGATCATCTACTCTGTTGCAGATCTTGGTGTCATCTGCAAACAGGCCTACCATACCCTCCAGTCCATCTGCAACATCACTGATGAAGATATTGAAGAGGACTGGCCCAGGACTGATCCCTGAGGTACCCCACTTGTGACTTGCATCTCTTCTGATTGTATACCATTTATCACCACTCTCTGTTTTCTGCCCATCAACCAGTTTACCACCCAATTGACCAACCTCTGACCATCCCAAGCCTACCCAACTTATTAATCAATCTTCTGTGTGGAACGGTATTGCAAGCTTTGCTGACGTCAAGGTAGGCGACATCAACTGCACCCCCTTGGTCCACCACTATGGTTACCCAGTCAAAGAAATCTATGAGATTAGTTTGACAGGACCTTCTTGTTGTAAATCCATGCTGTCTTGGATCCTGTGCTCCTATGGATAACAGGTGTTGCACTATCCTTTCCTTAAGGAATGCCTCCATAATCTTGCCCACTACTGAGGTAAGACTGACTGGTCTGTAGTTCCCTGTCTCCTCCCTGCTACCACTCTTGTGGAGTGGGATCACATGAGCCCTTCTCCAGTCTTCTGAGAGCTCCTATATGTTCAGAGACTCACTAAACAGTTCCGATAATGGCTCTGTTAGTTCCACCCTTAGCTCCTTTAGTACCCTGGGGTGTATACCATCAGGTCCCATTGCCTTTTACACCCTGAGCTTAGCGAGCTCTTGTAGGGCCCTTTCTTTTGTGAAGGGACTTGTGCACACCTCCCTTCCCCCTGTGTCCATGGTGCTGAGCTGTGAACCCTGCTCTACCTTCTCCTCAGTAAATACTGAGCAGAAGTATCTATTTAGGATAGATGCCTTTCCTTAGTCCTCCTCCACACCCCCCTTATCCCCTTTGATCTTAGCAATACCCCCTCTGGACTTTCTCCTTTCACTAATGTATCTATAGAAAGTCTTGTCCCCTTCTTTTACTGTTCGTGTTAGTGTTTCCTCACTTTGGGACTTTGCCTGCCTTACTACCTTCCCTGCTTCCCTTAGGGAAGTTTGGTATGCCTCCCTATCTTCATCCTGCTGCAATCCCTTATATTTCCTGAAGGCCAAACTTTTGGCTCTGATCATTTCTGCTACTGTTTTTGAGAACCAAAGTGGTTTCCTCCTTCTTTTGCTCTTGCTTTTCTCCCTAACACAATGGGATGTTGCTTCAAGTATTGCATCCTTAATGCTCACCCACTTTGCCTGTACCCCCTCACCTGTATTTCTTCTTACCAGGGCTAACTTAACTCTGTTGGCCATCATATCAAAGTCAGCTTCTCTGAAGTCCCATATGTTTGCCTTGGGATGGGATGATTTAGTTCTAGTGGCCAAATTGAACCATACCATGTGATGGTCACTGGCCCCAGGTGACCTTCTACCTGGAGATCTGTAATCCTTTCCCCTTTAGTCAGTACTAGATCTAAGATAGCCCTGTCTCTTGTGGGTTGTTGTACCAGCAGTTTGAGGTCCTCCTCTGCAGGGAATCCACTATGTGTCTAGTTCTGGTGGCTGTTCCTGCTGGTATTGACCAATCTGTATCTGGCATGTTGAAGTCTCCCATTATCAGAACCTCCCTTTTAGCAGTCATGTTTTGTATATCTTCTAACAGTAATGTGTCTATGTCCTCCGCCTGGTCTGGAGGCCTGTAGACAACCCCAGTTCATATGGCTGTCCCAGTTTTTATTTCCAGGGTGACCCACAGTTCATCTGGTTTCTTATGTATATTCTGAATTTCTGTAGCTTTGATATTTTCATTGACATAAAGGGCCATTTCCCTCCCCAATTTTTGCACCTCGGTGTCTTCTGAACAGTACATAGTCAGGTACTGAAGTCTCTCAAGTATGGTTACTGGTGAACCATGTCTCACTAATGGCTACTATGTCCAGTTTAGCCTCTGTCATTGTTGCCTGCAGGTCTGGGATCTTGTTTCCCAGACTACAGGCATTTGTGTACATGATTTTCCACTGGCCAGATTTCAGTGTGTTAGTTGTTGGGCGAGGTCCGGTGTGTCCCCTGCACATCATATGGGGAGCTGGACATTTTTCCTTGCCTGGTGATGCAAATAAACTACAAACATGCTGAACTCCTGTTTGATCACTAGCTGATGGGGGGAAAGTGCTCTTCCCAATCAATGTATCGGGTGCTGCACCCCTCTCCCCATTTGCTAGTTTAAATATTCTGCAAAGATGTCAAACTTCTGCCCCAATGCACTGACTCCCTCCTTAGTCAGATGCAGTCCACTGAATTTAAAGCATTTTCACTCCCAAAACTGTTAGCGGTTACCTACAAATTTGTGACCTTTTTCCTGGCACCAGCCCTTGAGCCACATGTTTAGCACCCCTATCTCCCCTTCTCTGACCTTCCGTCCATCTATCCCCCTCTCCCAGACCAGCAGGATCTCAAAGAAGGATATGTCAGATGAAATGGATGACAGTTTGTCTCCCAGCCTGGTCAGGTGTTCCCTGGTCTCCACAACTAACCGGTTGGCAAGATCATTAGTCCCTATGTGTACCAGGATGTCGATGGTTTCTCCTGCTTCCTGCATGATTTTAGCAATGGCAGTCAGTGTCTCTCCACGCTGATGTACCTGGGAGACATCTGACCATTACCCCCGACTGGAGGTAGGTATCAATTCCCCGAATCATGGAGTCTCCTATGATCAGAAGTTTTTTGGATTTCCTTTTTGCTTTTTTTTGTTTTGGTCCCTGTTTTGGGTGAGTTTTGTTGTGCTAGCTCCTGTGCCGCAGTGTCCTGCTCTGTAGTGCCCTCTGTCCCTTTGTTTGATTTTGAAGATAGAGGCAGATATCTGTGTGTAGTTTTTATATGGTTTGTGGAGGTGATATGCTGGAGAGCACTAAGTGATGGGGCACCCAATTTGCCCCCCTAACCACCTGCCAACTTCCTGGACCAACCACCCTCTGCGGTTGAGGTGCTTCAGTTGGATGTTGGGGAAATGGCGGGTGGTTCTTATATTTCTTCCTGAATATACAATTTGAGGTATGCAATCTCTGCCCATGCTGCCTGGAGCTGATCCCTTAGATCTGCAATGGTCCAGCATGTAGGACTGTGTCCTAAATCCTGTATAACTGCCCTTTTGAAAAGTGTCCCACAGTACCTGCAGTTAATAATATCCATTCCAGATGAGTTGCTGGGTTTATAACCTGATCTGAGCAATTAGAAGGAGGAAAATTAAAGCAAAAGTTTGATTTTTTTGTTTTGTTTGTTTGTTTTTGTATAACTTGTTATAAAAAGTTCAATTACTTGTGCCCCTGTACTTTAGGTCACTGTGTTGATACCCCTCTGATCCTCCCCTTCCTGCTTTGCTACAGGAAATGTCACAACTGTGCTACCCTATAAAAGGAGTGTAGCATGGAGTGGTTGGGGATGGGGGTAGGTGGCTGGGTCCTTCCCTTGCCAAAAAAGAAGAACCATGGATGAAAGAAATGAGGTAAGAGCAGAAACAGTCAACCAACAAAAAATGCAGTAACCCCGAAAGCTTAGCCTAATGACAGATAGAACTGTAAAACCTGTAAAGCACCACCTGTAATAATTTCACAGAAAATATACCCTGCAAAAAACACTTTGCTACAGAGAAAAATAAAGCAGTAAGAGAAGATATACCTTGCAAAAACAATCTGAATCAGAGAAGATTACAGCAATAATCTGTAAGCACAAAACAGTAACAAACCTGTAGGCACACCCTGTAATAATGCAGCAGAAAGTGTACCCTGCAACAGCAATTTGAATCAGGGAACAATAAACCAGTAAAATGTTAGCAAAAAACAGTAACAACCCCTGCGAGTACAAAAGAAGATAGTAACACACATTAAATCTGCCTAGCCAAAAGAAGCCTTAATATTTTTCCTTGCTCTGATAATGTTCATTGCTCTGTCCTTAAAAGAAAACCTAGAAGAAAATAGCTCAGGTGAAGCTAGGTGCCTTTGCCAGCAATCCTAGTCTTCCACCTCAAAAACACCAAATAACCTGACCTTTTAAATCTTCCTTCTGTTAGAAGTTACTAAGAATTTCTCAGCTCCACTCCCACCCCCACCCCCAGTTACTCACCTAATCCCCTGGAAGAGCTGTGGGAGGAAAGCAGTTAGCTCCTTCAGTGTGAGAAGGAGACTGCAACACCTTTGAGACCAAACCAAAAACTTTTCAGCAAAAAAATAAAATAAAATAGTAGCAAACAGTAATTTTGCTTAGCCTAATTATAGATAAGAAAAGTCACAAAAATGTAAGCACCACCTGTAACAATTCCACAGAAGACATACCCTGCAAAAAACACTTTGCTACAGAGTAAAATAAAGCAGTAACAGAAGATATACCTTGCAAAAAGCAATCTGAATCAGAGAAGATTACAGCAGTAATATGTAAGCACAGAACAGTAACAAACCTGTAGGCACACCCAGTAATAATGCAGCAGAATGTATACCCTACAACAGCAGTTTTAATCAGGGACCAATAAGCAGTAAAATGTTAGCAAAAAACAGTAACAAACCCTGTGAGTACCAAAGAAAATAGTAACACACAGTAAATCTGCCTAGCCAAAAGAAGCCTTAATCTTTTTCCTTGCTCTGATAATGTTCCTTGCTCTGTCCTTAAACGCAAACCTAGAAGAAAATAGCTGAGGTGAAGCTAGGTACCTTTGCCAGCAAACCCATACTTATACTATCTGGCATGCAGGGATAACCAATTTTCAAAATGGCAAAAAATCGGAGAAGATAAATCATCATAGATAAACTGATACATTTACAAATCAATTCATACATAATTAATTGTGTTTAAAACTGGTTGCAGAATAGGTATCGGATAGTATCCAGGAGGCATTATAACATAGTGGTTAAGAGCACTGATCTGCAAACCCGGAGACCTGGGTTTGAATCCCAGTAGCCCCCACTTGAATACTGTGTGACCCTGAGCAAGTCACTTAACTTCCTTGTGCTCCCAGGTCACACCTGGAATAAGCTCCAGCTTAGTGTGCCTTTCCTGATTAAACAATTTCCCCTTTCTCACAAAAAGGTAACATCACCAGCAGTGCGCCTCAGGGCTCGGTGTTGGAACCTATTATTTTTTCCCAGTTCATTTCTGACATGAACACAAATGTGTGCAGTTGGTCATCAAAATCTGCTGACAGTAAATTATCCAGTCCATGCAGTAACAAGGATGGAACAAGTACCATCCAGTCAGACCTTGATAAGATTTCTAGATGGGGTATGAATTACAGTCTTATTAAATGCCATGTTATGCATCTAGCAAAGAGTAATCTGCAACAAAAATATGTATTAGACAACAAAACATTATGGGTAGCAACAAGAGAGAAGGATGTAGGTGTTATAATAACAAGTTCATTAAAGTTTGATAACCAGTACACTTCAACAGTAGATAAAACAAATAAAATGTTATGGTTAAACAAAAAACATATTAAAAGCAGATAACAAGATATTATTTTACCCAGCTATAGACCCTATTTCAGACCACACTTACACTATGCAAGCCAATTATGGAGTCTACATCTCATTCAAAATATTTTAAAAATAGAAAAAAATTCAATGGAAGTTCACAAAATATATTAAAGGACTTCAAGTCAATCATATGAATCCCACTTTATTTCAACAAACTTGTTGTCTCTTGAAACCAGAAGATTAAGGGATGACATTGTATTTGATATTGTCCAGGACCTGTACATAATGATTGAAATGAATTTGGCCCTTAAGGACAAAACATTAGCACATGCAGTCACCCATTACTGCTCAAGAGCATGACATTCAGGAAGCCATTAACATAGAAACATAGAATGTGACGGCAGATAAGGACCACTTGGCCCACCTAGTCTGTCCATTTTCCTACCTAACAGATAAGCTGCAGATCCTAATTAACCAACAACTTACTTCCTCCTACCTCCCACTAGGACTGCTTTATGTCTATCCCATGCATTCTTGAATTCCCCCACTGTTCTTGACTCCACGACCTCCTCAGGGAGGTTGTTCCATGCATCCACAACCCTCTCTGTGAAAAAATACTTCCTCACATTACCTCTGAGCCATCCCCCCTCTATCTTCAAATTGTGCCCCCTTGTTCTTGCACATCTCTTTTTCTGAAAGATGCCACCCTCTTGGACTTTGTTGATTCCCTTGAGGTACTTGAAAGTTTCTATCATGTCCCCTCTCTCCCTCCTTTCTTCAAGGGTATACATATTAAGCTCCTTTAGTCTAATAAGGAGAAGTGTTTTCACTCAATGTGTAATTGTTCCATGGAATAATATGCCAGAATAGGTAGTTATTAGTAAAAATAAAATGGAATTTAAAACATGATTGGATAGATTCCTGATGGAAAATCCTATGGGAATAGGTTGATAATATATGAAGCTAAAAATGAGCCTCAACCTTCTAAGTTTCTATACTTCCTAGTATGACCTCATTGTCAGCCAAGCAAGAAGGGGGACAGTATGCAGTGCAACAGGCTGACCGATGGTATGAGACTAGAAGGGGGGAACTCTGATGTGGTTCAAGTTCTCCGAAGACAAGAGAGTGTACTAGTTCCATGTCTTCACCTGTAAGTTTGACCTAGCTATGGGAAAGCTAAGTTTGCATTTTTATGATTTAACTCCTATCATTTTCAGTGTTTTCTCCTGTAAGCACTTTTGTTCTCGTATTGCCATTGCATAAATATATTGGGCAAATAAATTTGTTCTTATTTATCACAGTATACAGACTGGTAGTGCATTTTAATAAAAGGGGTATAGTTGGTGAATTTGTGGGGTAACCATCATTCTGAAACAGGCATGCTAAATCTAGTTTAAGTAATTTGAAACACACATTCCTTCCTTCCTGATACAGGGAAAGGAGTGGCATGACGTTTGATAAGAGACAATCCACACTTCACCTGCGGTTCAAGCAGATGGCCTTTGTTTGATCCAGGGGACTGTTGACTGGGTTTAGAGGGTCCAGGTGTCGTGGCTACCCCACCTTTGCAGAAGATCAATCGTGAGCACAAGGACATGGTGAGGGGCAAACACAGGTGAAGGTCTGTGGTGGCTGGCTGCAAGGGGGCACTGGTTGGGGTGTGAGCAGGTGGGTTTGTCACATATGGTGACAGCCATGGGATCTCTGTGAAGTGTGCAAATACCAACCAGCACTTGGTGGTTACTTTAAGAGTGTTTGTGTAGTGTACACAGACACCTAGAGTAAATCCTCAGAGATTGTACAAAATACCTAACCAGTCATAAAAAGCAAAGTGCACAGGAAAAACAGTTTTCTTTTGTTGCTTTTCACCTTTATTTTCGGGTGCAGTCAGTGGTCAGGATAATGACAGCAAAGGTGCCAGTCAATTATAACAAGCTCAGATCAGAACAGTTGCAAGAAATGTGCACCAAAAAGGCATTAGCCATGAGTCGCTTAGTAAAAAGCAGCTCACAGCTGCCCTCCTTAAAAAGGACCAGGAAGAAAAGGGGTCTCTCAGACCACAAGCCGTGTTTGGGGATGAGTTCCCCTAACTAGGAGAGGATACGCGTAAGGAGAGGGAGCTGATTGAGGAGGATAATGCAATGCAGACACAGTAGCAAGTTGAACCAGTGCAGCAGCCACTGAAACAGCAGCAGCAGCAGCCCCCAAAGCAACCACAAGTATAGCAAAGGCAGCAGCCACCACAGCAGAGGCAGCAGCAGCATCCACTGCAAAAGAAAAAATCAAGAACAGACAATGTTGAACTGAAAAAGCTGAGGCTACAGTTTGAATGGGACAAGATGCAAAAGAGGCAAAAATCCAGCTCTAAAGGATGCGGATAGAGGCACAGTGACCTGAAAAGAGGCAACCTGAGCTGAAAAAGTGGCAGCAGCACAGTGCAGCACAGAAATGACCTTGAGATTGCATGATTATGTCAACAGCCATCCAGAATGTTAAGTGAGTTGAGAATGGGGGTCAGCACATGGTCCTAAACCAAATTCTAAAATGTTTTTTTCACTTTAAGGAAGGAGATGATTTAGATGCCTTCCTTTGCATATTTGAGAAAATGTGTATACATTCCAAACTGGACATGGAAATGTGGGCCCTCAGTCTAACCCCTTTCTTATCAGGAAAGGCTCTCAATGCATTTTCCAAAATTAATGCACAGGACAGTTGGGACTATGATAAACTTAACAATGTGTTGCCAAAATTTTATGAACTGACTGCTGATGCATATAGATTGAAATTTCATAGATTTAAGATACATAATGAAGAAAGTTATATGGAAATGTGAGTGCAGCTTTCCAATTTGCTTAGGAGGTGGTTAGAGGGTGCAGAAGCATCTTATTCTGAGCAAATTATAGAGGTTGTATTACTGGAACAGTTTCTTAGGTGCTGTCCAGAAGATCTAAGAGTGTAGTTGGCTGACTGAGCCCCAGGTTCAGCCAGGCAAGCAGTTGAAATGGCTGACATGTACATGGCAAATAGGCCTCTTGCTAGCCACAAGAGTGTTGTGGCAGGAACAGTTAGGTTTAAAGGGTTGGGCAAGCCAACAGGCCAGCCTAAAGGTAACACAACTGATTCTGAACCCAGGGTGGAGCACAGTTAGTTCTCCAAAATGAAAAAGGATCAGGAGGAATGGAAGTGCCATGTGTGTCAGCAAGTGGGGCATCTCTTCTATAACTGCCTAGCACAGAAGACCCAGGGAACAGGGGCAGCAGGTGGAAACCCTATTACCTCAGGTGCTCACAGTCTTAATTATGTAAGGGGGAAATAAGCCCTAATTCAGCTAAACACATGCTCCTTGTTGAAATTAATAGGCGGTTCACACAAGCTTGGAGCTATGCTCCCCACAGTGTATTATGATTTAGTTAAATCTCAACAGCTCTTACCTGATCAGTTTGCATGGTAAAGTGTGCAGTGGAATCAACTGTGCCAGTCCCATTGGCCCAAGTCTTCCTGAGCTGGGAGGGGGGCCAAGGGATGGAAAAAGTCAGGGTTGGTGAAAACCTTGATGTAGACATGCTTTTGGGGAATGACCTAAAATGCAGGGATGAAACTGTGCAGTTACCTGGAGTCAGACTATTAGATTGAAGCCTGATGGAACTAACAGCAGGGAGAAGAGGGCTACTGAAAATATATCAGTTTGCTCTGAGTCTGCTGTTGTGCAGGCTGACACTGTAGCACACCAGGAGACTGCACACCATGAGACTGAGACTTTTTTCAGTCCAGCCTCAGTAGCAGCTTAGAGTTGCTCTGAGGAAACTTCAAAGGAGAGTGCTGTCTTTCCAGGAGGAGTGAAGAGCACAGATTGAAAAGGTGCATTACTGAGGGATGACCCCTTTAAAGGAGCTATAGGAATAGGCAGACAATGCTGATCCTGACCCTCAGGGTGGGAGGCAGAGTGTGTATTAGAAAATTACCTGTTCTGTCATGAGTGGGTACCACAGGAAGGTGCACAGAAACAGCAGGTACACAAACAGCTGGCAGTGTCTAAGGAGTTTATGCAGCAGCTACTCAGCATTGCACATGATATTCCTCTTGTGGGACACATGGGGGGGTGAAACATATCAAGCAGAGGTTGATAACAAACCTTCTATTGGTCTGGCATCTGTAAAAATGTGGTTGAGTACTGTCACACTTGTGATACACATCAGAGAGTGGGAAAGCAAAGGGACACGGGCAAAGCAGCTTTATTTCCTTTACCCATAATAGAGGTACCATTTCAATGGGTAGTTGCAGATATTGTGGGACCTCTAAGTGTGTCACCCAACTTAGGAATGAGGTGCATTCTGGTGGTGATGGATTATGCCATCCGGTACCCAAAGGCTGTGTCAATGTCCTCCACAGAGGCAGAGGACATGAGAGATGAACTGCTGATGATCTTCAGCTGGGTTGGATTTCCTCAGGCGATCTTATCTGACCAGGGCACAAACTTCATGTCTGCACTAATGAGGAGTTTTTGGGAAAAATGAGGGGTACTGCAGCTATGTACTTCACCTTACCACCCACAAAGCAATGGTTTTGTGGGACGCTTTTTTAACAGCACCCTTAAAACCATGCTTAGATGTTTTTGCAGAGCAGCATGGAAGGAGCTGGTACAAGCATTTGTCCTAAACATAGAAACATAGACTTTGTTGGCAGATAAGGTCTGCTTGGCCCACCCAGGCTGTCCATTTCCCTACCTACTGGATAAACTGCAGATTCTAGTTAACCAACAGCCTACTTCCTCCTACCCCCCCCACTAGAACTGCCTTATGTCTGTCCCATGCATTCTTGAATTCCCCAACTGTTTTTGACCCCACAACTTCCTCAGGAGGCCATTCCATGAGTCTACCACCCTCTCCATGAAAAAATACTTCCTCACACTGCCCCTGAGCCATCCCCCTCTATCTTCATAGTGTGCCCCCTTGTTCTTGCACATCTATTTTTCTGAAAGATGCTACCCTCTTGGACTTTGCTGATTCCCTTGAGGTAATTGAAAGTTTCTATCATGTCCCTCCTCTCCTGCCTTTCCTTGAGGGTAAACATATTAAGCTCCTTTAGTCTCTCTTTATACGGCTTCTGATTGGGGTGGTTCAAGTAGCTTTAATGTGCTGGAGGGCAAAAAAAAATTTCATCAAAAGGGCCAGGGATCTGGGGGCCACCCAGGACGCCTGAAAAATGTTCAATTTGTGCAGGGATTTTGTGGCTTTTTGATATCACATGGTGTTCATTTAAAAAAAAAAACTTATGACTAGAATTTATTGTTGATTTATCAGATTATATTCATTATCTTGAGTAGAACATGAGTGGTGCTGATCAACCATAATGTCTGGATGCATGATTGGTGGTGTCCATGAGTGGTAATGTTGTACCATGATGTCTACATGCAACAGGACCAGTGATGCACACCAAGCGTCCTGACATCACAGTCAACCGGCACCACTCATGGCATCCCCCCTCAAATCAAGCATGATGAAATTCCAGAACACTGTCACCACTTAATCACACCACATCCTGACAAAAGGGCTAGTGGTTGCTGTCACAACACCATTCAGCAGGACAGGCCCTCTGCTCCCACAGTGCCAACCTCTGAGTACAGTATTGTGAACAGGTAACAGAACAGGGTAACCCTCCTGTCTGTTTGAGGGTCCGAATCACCTTTGGTAACACACATTTTGGACACATTTGGCCTGCAGCCTCATGCCCAACCCCCCCAGGTGTGGCGTTATCCCAGCACGACACACACCCTGTCATGCATTATTCCTTTATTTTAAGTTCCCAGCTTCAAAGAAGCATAGATCATCAGCAAGGCCATAAAATGTAACTTCTTGGAAGTTAATCACATTACAGAGCTTTGCTGTTTAACATATATCCTGTCATTTTAACTGAAACCTGGAAGGGGTCCATCCCACAGGCTGTCTCATGAGAGACACTCAATAACACATTCTAGATACAAATATCGTAGAGCAATCATAACCAGCTGGCCAAGTGTCACAAATCCTCCCCACCTAGACTGAATTTGGGGGCTCAATCTCCTGCATGGGATGAGCTTCCCAAATCAGTTCACTCCTCATAAAGATGTGAAAGGCCATCGCTGTTCTGATTTTTCGCTCCAGCTCTATGTAAGATTATCATGTCATACCCATGTAAGGCAAGACTCCGTCTTAACAATCTACCATTAGTTTTTCCCATTTGCGTCAGCCAAACCAGGGGTTTTTGGACCATTTGTACCACAAAATGCTGCCCATATAAGTATGGCTCTAGCTTGTTTAGGGTCCACACTATGGCAAGACACTCCTTTTCCACAGTAGAGTATGCCCACTCCCTGGGAAGTAACTTTTTACTCAGGTACACTACTGGGTGATCTTTCCCTTGGTTGGATGTCTGACTCAGTACTGCCCCAATACCCACATCTCAGGCATCAGTCTGAACAATAAAGGGTGTGCTATAGTCAGGACTTGTCAATACAGGAGCACTGCACAGTGCCTCCTTCAGTCTGGTAAAGGCTTTCTCACAGGCTGGTTCCCAGGTAATTTTCTTTGGCATCCTTTTCTTTACCAGGTCAGATAGGGGAGCAGCCAGGGTACTGTAATTTGGCACAAATTTCCTATAGTACCCTGCTGTCTCTAAAAAACTCCTGACCTGCTTCTGCATTTCTGGTCTGGGCCATGCCTGGATCACCTCTATTTTTGCTTGGTTAGGATGGAGCTGTCCCCGGCCTACCATATGCCCGAGGTATGTCACTTCTCCCATGGCCACCTGGCACTTCTCAGCTTTGACAGCGAGCCGCCCTTCTGTATCTTGCCCAGCATTTCCCTAAGGTGGGATAGGTGTTCCTCCCAGCTGGCACTAAAGATGGCAATGTCATCCAGGTACACCACGGCATACTCCTCAGCACCATTTAACACCTGGTTCACCAACCTTTGGAAAGTGGCCGGGGCATTCTTCATTCTGCAAGGCATTACTGTAAATTCAAATAAGCCTAGCAGAGTGATAAAGGCCGATCTCTCCCTAGCTCTGTCAGTTAACTCTACCTGCCAATATCCCTTGGTAATGTCAACAGTCGTAAGGTAGGTCACCCCTCCCAACCTGTCCTGGAGTTCATCCATCCGGGGCATCAGGTGGGCGTCTGACTTCGTGACTGCATCAAGTCTATGATAGTCACACAGAAATGAGTAGAGCCATCTGGCTTGGGCACAAGGACTATGGGTGAGGCCCAGGGGCTGTGGCATCTCTGGATTACCCCTAAATCGAGCATCTCCTACACTTCTCTCCTAATGTCCTTTTGGACAACCTCTGACACCCAATATGCTGTCCGCCGTATGGGCCTCTGTGTCCCTGTCTCCACATCATGCGTCGCTAAGGGGGTTAGTCCTGGCTTGGCGCTAAACAGTGGGGCAAAGTCTGCTACAACCTCCCTTACTTCCTGGATCTTGTCCGGGACCAGCTGGGGAGATGATTTAACTGCCTCCACAAAGGACTCCCACTTGTTTTCTTCTAGCAAGTCCAGAAGGGGGTCGCCTTTGTCAGTCCCCTCCCCAGGACTACACACTGCAAACACCAAGTCAGCCCTATTAGCATATGGCTTCATCATGTTGACATGGTACAACCTTTCTGTCTGTCTTCTGTCAGGTAACTCTATAATATAGTTCACATCATTTACCTTCCTACCTACTTTGTACGGTCCTGCCTACTCAGCCTGCAGCTTGTCTTTCCGGACCAGAATAAGGACCATGACTTCCTGACCCACCATGTATGAGTGAGCTCTGGCTCTGTGGTCGTACCACACTTTTTGTTTCTGTTGGGCAGCTGCCAGGTTGCTCTGGGCTGTCCCCATAAGCTCCTTCAGCCTTTCCCTAAACCTAAGGATGTAATCCACTATGGGAGTTCTCTGGGTGGTGTGCTTGCCTTCTCTGTCCCCCCGGATCAAGTCTAGGAGCCCACATACCCGGCGTCCATATAAGAGTTCAAAGGGGGAAAATCCTGTCGACTCTTGGGGCACCTCCCTGTATGCAAACAACAGGCGGGGAAGGTATTCCTCCCAGTTCCTCCCATGCTGTTCAGCAAATGCCCGAAGCATTGACTTTAGGGTGCCATTATATCTTTTCACAAGCCCATTGGCTTGTGGGTAATAGGGTGTCGTGCATCTCTGCACCACCCCACACTTCTCCCACAAATATTTCATCAGGTCTGACATGAAGGAACCCCCTCGATCAGTGATAACCTCCTGCGGAAACCCAATATGGGAGAAAATCCCAAATAAGGCCTCTGCTACTTTGTCTGTCCTCAGTGAGGATAGGGCGACTGCATCTGGGTACCAGGTGGCATAATCCATCACAGTCAGGATGAATCTCTTCCCTGAGGAGCTGGGGGTATTTAAAGGCCCCACAATATCCATTCCCACCCTCTGGAATGGCTCCTCCACTATGGGTAATGGAATTAGGGTGGCTTGGATTTTCTTGCCCGCCTCCCCTGTTTCTTGGCACCAGTGAAAAGACCTGCAATACTCCTTCACCTGCTGGGTAAAGTTGAGTCAATAGAAATTCTGAGCCAACTGCTGCATAGTGCATGCGATTCCCAGATGACCAGACAAGGGAATATCATGTATAATCTTGAGCAACTGCTCACGATACCCCTGGGGAATGACAAGCTGCCTGCCTGTCAACCCTCACTCTGTCTGCACAGCCTGAGTATACATAAGTCCATTTTCCCAATAAACCTTATGTCTACCATCACCTCCCTGTGCTCCATCAGAGTCTGCCCAAGCCCTCAGCTTGTCTAGACTAGGGTCACCTCTCTGAGCAGCTGCAAACTCCTCACACATTACCAAGGCATGGGACAGGTCCCCTTCAGTCTCTAAACTAGGGTCCCCAGCACTAGCATCAGGGAACTCAGTATCAGTGTCATCCCTAACCCTGTGACAATGGGTCACCCTCCCTCCTTGGAGTAACCCTCTGTGTGGTTAACTGCTACTGGGGAAATTTCTACCCCTTTTTCATTAGTCTCCATATCAGGAGACACAGGCTGGGGAACCTGTCTCCCAGTGGTTTCCACAATGGCTTCTGCAGGGTTCAGGGAACTACAATTTTCTCTTGCCGCTTGGCTATGGGTAACTGCACACATCATCCCCTGTTTGAGATTGTTGCCAAGGATGATGTCAACTGCTAACATTTTGGCTACAGCCACCTATTGTACAGTTCCCCCTGTTTCACTCCAGTCTAGGAGAACACTAGTGAGGGTCAATGTGGTCTCCTCACCAGTGAACCCTTGCACTGTCACAAATCCATTGGGTATAAGCTGACCAGGCTCTATCAGATCTCCTTTTACCAATGTTAGGGATGCCCCTGTGTCCCTTAACCCTTGTGTCTGTACACCATTCACTGTGACTGGGTGCATGTGTTCCCTCATGTTCAAAGGCATGCTTCCAGGGACACACAAACAACCCACTTCTTTCCTAGTACTATTCTATGTATTGCTCATTCTTTTGTGACACTGTCTGGCAATATGCCCAGTTTCTCTACAGACCCAACATTCATTTCTTTTCTCAGAGAAATCTTTTCTCTGAAACCTGGGGCTAACTGGCTTCAGTGGAGGCAGTGAGGGTTTTAGCTGCCCTGAAGGCACACTTTGCCCTTTCTGCACTGCCACACACCTGCCCCATTTGCTCTCAGAGCAGGTCTGCTCTTGGCACAGCGGTCTGAGAGTTCAGCAGCCTCTTGCAATATTTTGGGATCTCGGTCCTCCAGCCAGGTTTTCAGCTCTGCTGGGCATGCCCCAAAAAACTGTTCTAGTAAAATAGCATTTTCAATTTTATCTACAGAGTTTGCTTCAATTCCTTCCCACCAATGTTTTAAAAACTGATGTTTCGTGGCTAGCTCCTCATAGCTTATGTCAGGGCTTTTCCTGAGCTTACGGAATTTAGCTTTGTATGCTTCTGCAGTTAAATCAAACTTTTTTAAAAGTGCAGCTTTAAGTTTGCTGTAATCATTACTGTCCTCATTGTCCATTTGACTCAATGCAACCCGAACTTTCCCGGTAAGTAGCGGAGATAGCTGGAAGCTCCAGGACCCTCTAGGAATTTTAGCCTGAATACAAACTTTTTCAAAGGAATTTAAAAAAGCATCCATAGCCTCCCCCTCTTTAAATCTGGCTATCAATTTGGAATTCAATTTGTAACCCAGTCCTGTAGTTCCAGGTAAACTCAAGCCACTTACCTGCTCTGGTGCGGGTGGTTGGAGTTGTAGCTTCTCCAATTCATGTTGCCTCTGGTGCTCTCACTCCTCACGGTCCACCTCTCACTGTTCATGATCCATCTCTCACCGTTCTTGCTCCCTCTTCTCCTCTGCAGCTCACTGGCACTCACACTCTTCATGGTCAGCCTCCCGCTGTTCTCGCTGGAACTCCAGCTCCATTCTGCGCAACTCAATCTGTAGCCTGAATGCTTCTGGCTCCAGAATGCTGGTGACCTTCCCCTGCTGCTGTGGCCCTTCACTGGCACTGGCCCTGCTGTCATCCTCACTGGATCTGGACACTGCACTGGCCGCTGGCCCTTCCACACTTAAGGTTTGGTATTTTACAGTCACAGTCAGTCACTCGATGCTCTGGGTATCTGCTACCATCAGGGCATCCATGAGGTTCTGCTTGGTGGCTCTTGCCTCATACAGGACTCCTCTGTCCTTGCACAACTGCCTCAAGTAGTCTACAGTGTGCCCGCTGTAGTTGGAAGCCATCTTCTTCCCTAACTATGGCTACTCTAACTTGCACTTTAGAAAAAAAATAAAACAGGTAGGAACTTGACTGTAAGCCAAATTATATAGTTCTGTTTCCTTTTTAAAAATAAATCACTGCCTTTTTTTGCAAGTGAGCTGTATAGTATTAAGCTGACACACTGAACAGTATAAAGCTTGTGTTACAAAAATGATCAGCACTGCTGCCAACCAATCTGTTATAACCCCACTCAGCAGATCAGGCCCTCTGCTCCCACAGTGCCAACCTCTGAGTGCAGTATTGTGAACAGGTAACAGAATAGCGTAACCCTCCTGTCTGTTTGTGGGTCCAAATCACCTTTGGTCTCAAGTTCTGGGGGATTCAAACTGTGAACCTTATGCTAGTATACCCAAATGTACAGGTTCAGATAATTCTGCTCTTTGCGGAATGCCAGATATCTTTCGCCTAAGGGCACCTAACCAGGCATCCAAAATGAACCCTTAAAACTCTATGAAAAGACCTTAGGTATTCTTACCTTTTTCCAGTTCAGTAACACCATTAAACTTATGAACAGTTGTCATCTTTAACCATCTATACTTCACATGCAAAAGAAAGAACTTCAAAGGTACACCAGACAGTCTCTTAAAAATAAGAGGTTTATTTAGAAAATGGATAAAAATATGTAAAATGTAAACACAGAACAATGTATCACAAAGCATACAATCACTTAAAAGAAAACAAGGAAAAAGTACAAACATAAACTCCTACCACGCTACAATTAGACTTTCCTAGCTAATGTATTACCTTCCTACAGTGCATATAAGTAGATTTTTTCTAAGAGCCCACAAGAAAATGTGTGTAAAGATTAGATATAGAATAGTTTAAACTGACTCTCAAACACACCTCTTCCATGATGTCACCCAGCTCCTCCCTGTTAAATACAAAAAAAAAATACACACAGGATGTCCTGTCAGGAGGTATATTAAATAAGGTGACATCAGCAAAAACTAATTTCCCAATACGACTCTTTGATCTACATTCCCTCTTTGATCTCCGAGCAGTTCCTGTTCCCAGCCAGTATCTAAGGATTTTTATGACTTTTCACACGTACATGCAATAAGGCTTTACAGCTTATCTGAAGTCATAAAATGTATATTTTAAGTTCCCAGCTTCAAAGAAGCATAGATCATCAGCAAGGCCATAAAATGCAACTTCTTGGAAGTTAATCACATTACAGAGCTCTGCTGTTTAACATATATCCTGTCATTTTAACTGAAACCTGGAGGGGGGGGTCATCCCACAGGCTGTCTCATGAGAGACACTCAATAACACATTCTAAATACAAATATCATAGAGCAATCATAACCAGCTGGACAAGTGTCACAGTTGCAAAACATAACTTCGAAGCCTGCACAGTAGCCCCCAAGCTATCACACTCTCTGTGACCCTCTGTATCATTCACCCACTGTTCCCCAACACACAGGACACCCCAATCTACAACACACACACACACACACACACACACACAGTGTGCCTTGTCCACTGCACAGAAGCCCCACAAGCCAGCACTCACTGTACCCATATGGATCATTTCCATTTTCCCCAATACACAGGACTCCCCCCATTTAATACACATGAACTCTGTGGCCCCCATCACCTCCAATACAGACAACAGGCACAACAGGGTTCATAGACCTCTCAAACAGTGTTCCTAAACCCTCAAACATTACACACACAGGGCCCCAAATGCTATGAATTTCATTATCCATGTCAATCAACTCTACACCCCTTACAACCACCCCAAATCCATATCTGTGACTATGTTCGGTTTCCCTGCTGGGACAGGCTTCACGACTACTACTACTACCACTACCACCTCTTTAGTATTACTACCACTACCACCCTGGCTGTAATGGAATCAGGTTTGTGAGCAAGGGGAAAGTTGGGAGGTGTGACATTCAGTCAACCATAGGATTCATAGTGAGCACTAAACCATGAATAAATATGGTGGTGGGGCACCACTACTCACATTGGGGCAGCCAGGAGGGGTGACTTCCCCCAGCCCCCTTTTAGCTCTGCCACAGCTCCCAAGTCTCTGAAAGTTCCTATGCCTCTTATGCACCACAGGCCTCAGCGTTTAAAAACCTCACACACATGCACACACTGTGGCACTCTGCATCTTTCCTCAACCTCCCCCCCATAAGCAGAACCACCCCCAAGCTAACACACGCATGCACTGTTACTCTATCCTCCTCCCAAAATACACAATAGTCCCTTCAGGGACACTGGACCTCCCATGCAGTGATGACCATCAGTTTCTCTGCTGGGGTGGACTTCACTATTACTGCCTCCCAAACCTGGTCACCCATGATTCCAAATCCTCCTACATTCAATGGGCCTCAGGGTTTTCAGGGTCTTTAAATCACACACACACACACACACACACACACTGTGCCACTCTGGTCACATCATCATCTGCCCCCTTCCCCAAATATACAGGACCCTCCCAAAGCCAACACACACAAACATACACTGTGCCACTCCACTTCCCCCAAATACACAAAGTGGGTCCATCAGGTTTCCCCAGAGCTAACACACATAGTCAGCAGTATCACATTGAAAAGTAAAGGACCTGCAGTCTGTTTGCGCTACCACTGTGGACTTTGAACTACGAAGTACAGAGCAAGTATAGAGTGAAACAATAAACAGATGTTTGTTGCTGACAGGAGACACTAGTGGCATGGACAACGCTTGCTTTAGACCAAGTCTATCTTCACTCACGTAAAACCCAAGGAAAAAAAAAGAGAGCGAGAAAGAGGGAAGTTAATCTCTTGTTAAGCAGACATTCAGTGTGCAATGTCCAGTCTATGACAGACCAAATCGTTGCTGAGTAAAACTAAATTAGTAAATGTTTCACACACACACATAAAAATCAACAAAAAACTGCAGAACCCATTAGGAACAATGACAGCCAATAGATCAATATTTGACTTTGATGCTTGTTTGGTTCCACAACTTTCCTCCTTACTTCAGCACTGCAGCACTAAAGGGCCTACCCACGGTATGTCTCAAAGGAACTGGCAGAAACTATTTGCCCAGCACACAGAAGCTCAGCATAGTATTCCTAACTAATGCAGCAGTGTTTGGTTGGAAAAAAAGCTAAATTGATAATTCTTTATTACCAGCAAGATGACCAGACAACCATTTAAGAAACAGACTAATGTGATGTGTAAATTAATCTGCTCTACTCAACTGTGATGATGACTGCCTCAGAAGAAGAATTTACTGAACTTCCACTCAAAGTGGCCATGCTCACCTTTCCATTGGCTGCCTGAGTCGAGACATTTTTTTATTGGTTCTCCACCGGTATTACTATGGCAACGACACTGCATTCTGCCCTAGTCGCCATAGTAAGATTACGTAACTGGGAGAACCAATAAAATTCAGATTCTGTTACCAGTTAAATGTCAATGCAACCAACTCCCAAAAAGATTGTATCCTGAGCTCACAAGTAGAGTGGGGCTCACTGCAAAAGGGTGGCCAGCCCTTGCTACAATGAACAAGTTCTGTGAGCTCAGTGCTACTCCTGCAGTTACTGCCAAATGACGGCACTCCAGCCAAGAGATATTTCAGCAGAATGCTTTTTATTAGTTAAACAAACAGACAAGTTTGGCAGAATGCCACTCACATCACCAGTGTACAATCAGCCCCAGCATTTCAGCAACTGCGTTCCTCAGGGGATGCCAGGATCAGGGTCCTGTATCTGCTGGCAATTTCATATGTTTATATGTAAATGTTGTTTCCCAGCTGGGCTATACTGGGTAAATAAATGATAAAATAAAAAAAAAAAGAAATCAAATTGTCAAAGAACAGACCTTGGCTGATCTGGTTAATTGACAGTACCACACAAAATGATCCAGCACAGAGCAAACAGTAAAGAAGCAAGCTTTAATGAATGAGGGTTAAAGAGGCGTACAATGTTACAAAAAGAAGGTGCCATGCAGTGCAGAGCTCACAGTGACTGCTGGTTTAATTGACAGTATGCTTACTGTACCTTCTTATGTACTCAACTCAGACCAGAGAGAGTACATGTGATAGGGAGACCCCTGTACTGTATTATGAGGGACCTCCCCCTCCACCTTTGAAAACCTATTGCAATAACAGCCTATGCTATTCTTTATTTATGCTAAATTCTGTCTACATTTTTTATGCAAACTGGCCACCTGTATAGTTCTTTTTCTTTTCTATATTATGTTTCTATCTCTGTCCCTCTTGCTCCTGTCCTTTGGTCCCTCATGATTAAAAGCGCTCCTACAAAGTACTGGGGCACTAAACTCATGTAAATATAGATTATGAACAGAGTACTCTGTGGATAAAAGATGATTTCCTATGCAGCACTTAAAGCTTAGGAGCAAGAAAAAGGTACAAGGAGTACTCTCCTGCACAAAGCATCCAGCTATCTTTTTTTTTCTAAGAAGTGTTTATTGTTCACCCCCTTTAGTTAGTGGCAATTTGGGAGCAGGATAATGACAGCACCGTAGGTTTCTTGCTCCTATGTCCGTTCAGCTGCCTCAGCAAAATAAGCGGCTATGATTATTAACTCCCTTGTTTATGTTGCTCCTGTTATAAAAAATATATTTGTACTATGGCTCTGTAATGGAATAAACGCACAATTTGCTGTATACTATAGTGCTGGGCTGTCTAATGGAAAAAAGTTGACTTTTTAATGGCGTGAACCAGAAGAGACAAGAGAGGGAGCGATTTTCGAAGCTCCCGTATTTGGCTTCAACTACTATAAAACTGTCAAGGTAGTTAAACAAGTTGCTTAAACAAAATACATTATGCAAAACCACAAAAAGAATGAGTAGAGTTTGGGGGAGCAGCCTATAGTTTCAATTGTTGACTGCACTGTGCTCCGTTTACTTATATTGCACCTCAGGCACAGATAGGGTGCATATGTTAGTAAAAATATTTTTTTTCTTTATTGGCATGCTCTGAAACAGTTTAGTTTATCTGTTTTTGTGAATGTGAACCTCCTGGAATGGCACCGAAACAAAATCACAGACTAAAATAAGAAAAACACAGAGTGGTCTGAAACAATACTCCTGCCTGTTGCTTTCAGCTTCGGTGTGCACTCACATAGCGTCAGAAATGCATACAAACAGAGACAATATATAGTTAACTGCTTCTCTGTTAATGATGTAATTTTTCATTTTGTTAGCAGCCAGGTTAAATAAATAAAAAAACTTTTCCTGTGCTTCAGGTTGCCGAGGATGTCCCCTGAGGAAGGCTGTTGCAGAAGCACTGCAACGATTGTACAATAGTGATGCAAGAGGCATGCTGCCAAACTTCGGTTTGCCTAAATAGTAAAAAGCATTTTGCTGAAATTTCTCTTGACTGGAGTGCCCGTTATTTGGCAATAACTGCAGGAGTAGCACTGTACTCACATAATGTGTTATATGTCAATGTAGCAGGCAGATTAGTGAAGTATGATTACAGAAGTGTTAAACCCATCACCTTTCTTACCGCAGCTCTGACACACATATAGCTCTGTGCTGCTGTGCAAATATCAATTTATCATTCCTCCTGTTCCACAGCCATGTACTAAATGAGAACAGTCACTGCTGCACAGTTCGTAAATGTATTAAAAAAAAACTGGTCCCAAAAGTGGGAGCAAACTACATAATGACCCTTGTAAAAAAGTGAGGGGGCCATGGCTAATCACCCCCCATATTAGCTGCCCCTGCTTCTGGTGCAAACCTTGCACCGTTTTAGTTGCCCTCCTCTGCACTGCCTCCATCCTATGTCCTTGTGGAGATGGGGTCTCCAGAACTGCATGCAGTTCTCTAGATGGGGTCTCATCGACTTCCTGTACAGAGGGATAACAACTTCCTGCTTTCTGCTAGTGATGCCTCTCCCTATAAATCCCAGTATTCCCCCAGCCCTCCTTACTGCCTTCTCACATCACTTGCCTACCTTTAGGTCATCTGATATGACTACCCCCAGGTCCATTTCCATTTTTGTTGTTGTTAGTAACCCCCCCCCCATTGTGTACTCTTCCCATGGGTTTTTGTTTCCCAGGTGCATTACTTTGCATTTCTTTGCATTGAATCTAAGCTGCCATACTTTTGATCATTTCTCCAACCCTGTCAAGTTTCTTCTCATCCTTTCCAACCCCCCGTGTATCAACCCTGTTGCAGATCGTTGTGTTGTCTGCAAATAGGCATACTTTTCCTACCAGTCCCTCCACAATATCACTTATATAGACATTAAAGAGGACAGGTCCCAGTACTGAACCCTGCAGTACCCCACTAGTAACCCCCCCTTTCTTCAATGTGGACCCTGTTTACTATTACCCTCTGTGTCCTGTTGTCTAGCCAATTTTTTACCTAGGCTACAACCCTGGGAACCACTCCCAGGCTGGCTAACTTGTTTACTAATTTTTTATGTGGGACTGTGTCATATGCCTTGCTAAAGTCTAGGTAGGCCATGTCCACAGCCCCTCCCTGGTCTACTACTTCAGTCACCCAGTCAAAGAAAATCTTTTAGATTCCTATGAAATAACCTACCTGCTGTTAATCCATGCTGCCTTGAATCCTGTGCCCCACTGGCCTCTAGGTACTCAACAATTCTCTCTTTCAGAAGTGATTCCATCATTCTCCCTACCACTGAGGTCAAACTAACAGGTCTGTAGTTTCCTGCCTCTGCTTTGCTCCAACGTTTGTGAAGGGGAATCACATCCACCCTCCTCCAGTCCTCAGATACCACACCATCCTCCCATGATTTGTTAAAAAGGGCAGTCAGTGGTGTCACTAGTTCTCCCCTTAGTTCTTTTAGAATTCTGGGGTGAATCCTATCAGGCCCCATTGCTTTGTCCACCCTCAGTTTTAGGAGTTCTTTCAGGACCCTTGCTTCTGTGAATGGACTGGTATCAACCCCCTATCCTGAGTGCTTCTATTGTTTAGTGTAGGTACCTCCCCCTCCTTTTCTTTTGTGAATGCTGAGCAGAAGTATTCGTTCAGTATCCCTGGCTTTTCACTGTCACCCTCTGCCCACCCACCTTCCCCTTTATTAGGCCTCACTATCCCTCCCTTGGTCTTTCTTCATCCCTAATGTACCTATAAAAGTTTTTATCCCCCGCTTAACTGAGTTTGCTGTCTTTTCCTCAGTTTGGGCCTTTGCTATTCTAACTATTTTCCTTCTGCTTTAACTGGTCCTGCTCCTTCTGTATTTCCTTATACTTTCTGAATGCTATCTTTTTCTCCCTAACCTGCTCCACCACCTCTTTTGAGAACCATAGTGTTTTTTTTTTCCTTCGTTTTGTTTATTTGCTTCACACAAAGGCTTGTTGCCTCTGTGATGGTAGTTTTGATTTTTTCCCATTGTTCCTCCACCCTTCCTCCTTCTTGCCCATTTGCCAGTGCTTTTCTGAGGCACTCTCCCATTTTGCCAAAGTCAGCCCTCCTAAAGTTCAGTACCCTTGCTTTTGTATGGCCTGATTCTACGGCAGTATTTATCGTGAACCACACTGTTTGGTGGTTGCTTGTCCCCAGATGGCTTCCCACTTCTAAATCTGAGATCCTCTCTCTATCCCCATTTGAGAGTACCGGGTCTAAGACTGCTTCCTCCTGAGTGGGTTCCAACACTAGCTGTCTGAGGCATGCCCCCTGTAGGGCAACTCTTAGTTGTCTATAGGGAAGTCCCACAGGAGCCCACAGGGTTCTCACTCTTTGAACTTTTGAATGCATGCAGCATGACAGGACCCCTAGATTTAGTGCAGGATGAATGGCAATGCAAGCTTGCTGATGCAGGAGAATCAGTTAGAATGTCCTTAACTTCAGGGAGTGATTAAAAGAGTTCATGGGCTGGGCACATGATAACCTGGCAGCTGGGCATCAGAGGAAGAAAAACTTGTACAACTGTACAGCCAGGGATAGGGCCCATGACACTGGATAGAAGGTGATGGTGATCATCCCAGTCCAGCAGGACAAACTGCATGCAACATGGGAGGGGCCATTTGTAGTGGTAAAACAGGGGGATGGGTTGAACTGTATTGTAGAACTGCCCAATAGGAGGCACAAACACAAGGTTTATCATGTCAGCATGACAAAACCTTATCATGACAGGACAGAGGCCATTATGATGGTTTGCAGCCAGGCAGATGAGGGTGGGGAGAGCCACTAAGAGACCTATTAGAGGAGAGTGTGAGGAAAGCTTCAGTGGACTCTGTCACCCTCTCAAAGCAGTTGACACCTGCACAGATGGCACAAATGAAGAGGGTACTGCACTGTGTCAGCACCCTGTTCTCAGGCAAAGTTGGAGTACACCCCACTTGCAGAACATCGGGTGGACACAGGAACTGAGGTACCACTAAATCAGCATGCCTATACTGTCCCTGAGAGTGTGAAATGCCACATGCAAGTGGAGCTAAAGGAGATGCTGGATCTCCAGGTTATCTGGGAATCCAGTAGTCCCTGGTCTTCTCCCATTGTTCTTATCCCAAAAAAGGATGGAACATCAAGATTTTTTGGGGATTAATGGAAGCTTAATGCTGTCACAATGTCCGATGCATACCCCATGCCATGGACAGAGGGGATATTGGAAAAGTTAGGGGGAGCAAAGTACCTAACAATTATAGACTTAACAAAGGGTTACTAGCAGGTAGCTTGAGCTGCTGAAGTGAGGGATAGGTCTACATTTATCACTCTGTTTGGCCTGTATGAAGTTCAGGACATGGCATTCGGAATGAAAAATGCACCAGCAATACATTTCAGAGGTTGGTTGACTGAGTGTTGTCAGGGGAAGGTGACTTCGCTGCGGCTTACATGGATGATGTTGCTATATTTAGCCAAACCTGGGAGGTGCATCTCATACATGTGAGAGAGAGATCCTTGAAAGACTGCAAGCTGCAGAGCTGACAGTCAAAGCAGAGAAATGTCACGTGGGCATGGCTGAAGTGCCATGCTCCGGACATCGAGAGGAAGGGGGGCCCATCCAGCCAACACCTGTGAAGGTGGAGGCTATAAATGGATGGCCCATGCCCACAACCAAAAAATGGGTATGAGCATTTTTGGGACTGCTGGATATTACAGAAGATGTGGGACTAAATTCAGTACAACTGCAGCACCCCTCACAGATGTGACCAAAAAGAGAATGCCTGAAAGGGTGCACTGGTCAGAATGCTGTGAGAAGGCTATCAGCTAAAGCAGGCCCCATGTCAGATTCCAGTGTTAGCCAGCCCTGACTATAGTCTAAAATTCACAGTGCACATGGATGCACCAAATCTTGAGGTGGGGACTATGCTGAGCCAGGTCAATTCCAGAGAGGGACAGCACCCTGTTTTTTACCTGACCTGAAAACTCCTGCCAAGAGAAGTGGCATATGCCACCATAGAGAATGAATGTTTGGGCATTGTTTGGGCTAAGCTGCAGTTATACTAGTATGGCAGAACATTTTTGTTGGTCACAAAACATAATCCACTAACATGGCTACAGCGCACGAGTGGTGAGAATGCAAGCTGTTACACTGGAGCATAGCACTGCAAAAATGCAATATGCACACACAACATAGGAAGGGTTCACAAAATACCAATGCTGATGGATTGTCCCATCAGCTGGCATAGCATGGCCGATGGAATCAAAGTGTGGTGTTGTCACACATTGCCAGCAACAGGCTTGGGAAGGGAGGTGTAGCATAAATGTATATTAATGTTTTAATACAATGAACTGGCAGACTGGTTGAAGCGTCCCATAAAATATCAGGAAGTCAGCCAGGTCAAATTCTGTAAGTTTGCACATGTAGCCAAATGGTCCTACTGTTTATCTCAGAGATTTCAAGAAGGGTCATTTTGGTAATAAATTTAATCTGTTTCTGGGGGTCTACTGGCAGGGTGCCATGCTGGGATGGTGAAACTGTTGACAAACATTTTATTTATTTAATGGTATCGGAATTGCAACCCTTTGAGTCAGAGACTCATTTACAAAGGCCCCATGTCATAGAAACAGAAACATAGAAACACAGACTTCGACGGCAGATAAGGACTGCTTGGCCCACCTAGTCTGCCCATTTTCCTACCTGATGGATAAGCTGCAGATCCTAGTTAACCAACAGCCTACTTCCTCCTACCCCCCACTAGAAATGCCTTATGTCCGTACCATGCATTCTTGAATTCTCCCACTGTTCTTGACTCCATGACCTCCTCAGGAAGGCTGTTCCATGCATCCACAACCCTTTCCATGAAAGAATACTTCCTCACATTACCTCTGAGCCATCCCCCTCCATCTTCAAATTGTGCCCCCTTGTTCTTGCACATCTGTTTTTCTGAAAGATATTACCCTCTTGGACTTTGTTGAGTCCCTTGAGGTACTTGAAGGTTTCTATCATGTCCCCCCTCTCCCTTCTTTCCTCAAGGTTATACATATTAAGCTCCTTTAGTCTCTCTCTTCTTATGTCTTCTGGTGCAGACCCTGCACCATTTTGGTTGCCCTCCTCTGGACAGCCTCCACTCTTTCTATGTCTTTGCGGAGATGGGGTCTCCAGAACTGGATGCAGTACTCCAGATGGGGGTCTCACCAACTGTCTGTACTGGTTGAACAACAGCATGTTTTTTTTTGACAAGGGCACAGCATGGCAACTGTATAGAGGGATAACAACTTCCTGTTTTCTACTGTTGATGCCTCTCCCTATGCATGCCAGTATCCCCCCAGCCCTCCTTACTGCCTTCTCACATTGCTTGCCCACCTTTAGATCATCTGATATAATTACACCCAGGTCCCTTTTCACATATCATGTTACATAAAATAAGTACACATACATTGGAAAGGTATAGCATTGGATAACATACAGCGATATGATATTCCTGTACAAGAACACAATGCCAAAAGCAAAATTGGAGGGCTATCTGAGTATTTGTTTATTGATAAAACATGGGAATTTAGATTTTCCTAATGATGGGAACACAGTGAGGATCTGATTTGCAACAAAAACCTGTATAATCCTGTTTACAAACAAAATGTTTTTATTTGTGAAAAACATGCCCTAATGAGAACAGTAAGAAACAAATGTGTAGTGAGACACATTGGAGTTTTTCCTCTAAAAGGAGGACCTCACTGTGAGCCGGGGAGGAAGGGGTCAGTGGGTAGTGCAAATGGCTGACTGATGGTATGAGACTGGAGGGGGAAATTCTGATGTGGTTCAAGTTTGTTTATTTTTTTGTTTTAAATTTGGTAACCGGGAAAGGCACACAGAGCCAAGGCTCATTTCCAGGTGCGATCCAGGGGAAGGGGAGGTGAAGGTGGAGCAAGTAGCACACAATTACACAGTAATAAACATCTGAACAGTCAAGCAAACCATGTCATACAGTAAAAGAATAAATAATGAGCATATATAGGTAATAAATTGCAGGGAACAATAGCAATGCATAGAACCACAAACAAAAATATGGATAGATTAAGATTCGGCACTGGGTCATAACATAGCTGACAAGAATGCCGTCAGCAACAACAGCACGGCAAAAATGCCATCATTTCTATTTTTGTGGGGGGCACACTCTAATGTGAGGGGCTCTGACTACCCAATCCCCCCGGACTTAAGAATTCTGACTCTGGGGGGAGCAGATCATGGGGCAAGTTAAAATATGTGGGGCCGTGGAATACTGTTTCCATGGCCCCATGTAAAAAAACACAAGTACCCATTGTGCTAAAATGGAAAGAGACCAGGATTAAAACCCTGATCTCCACCTGCTCCCAGCCGAGCTGCTCCATGCCCCAGCCTTCCACGCTATGGGGGTAGCTCAGCCAGGCACTGCTATTTGGCTGCCCTTGTCCTTTGGCAGCACCATGGACAGCAACCAGGGGAGCGCATATAATAAGTGCTGCACATCCCCACTCACTGTCCATGGTAGCGCTAGACAGACTAGTGCTCTCTTGACTGGTGCTACTAATGTAGTGCCCTTACAACTGGGTACCTTAAGATTCAGCCTTCAAGGGTAACCGGAGGAAGGGTAACAGAAGCAAGTGGTGGGGTGAAGTTTCAGTTGACGTTTGAAGGAGCTGGGGGATGGGGAGTGATTAGAGAAAGGAAGGGAGTTTGTGCCAGAGTGAGGGAAGTCTATAGGAAAGCACAGATTGCCCAGCAGAGCCACAGGAGTGAAGAGCAGCAAAAGTGTGATCTTCCCTACAGCGGAGGGAGTAGGAGGTGGAGGGAGTTAGGATAGGAGCAAGGAAACATAGGATGAAAGGGTGTTGAACCAATATTTGGAGATGAAGGTAGCGCAGTGGGCCCAGTGGCGAGAGGGCAGTGAAAGGATGAACAGGGAAAAATTCGAGCAATGGTGCATGTGTGTAGGAGAGTTTGAAACAAAATGGCAGAAGGAGTTGAGAAGGGTCTCCAGTCTGGTGAGGGAAGAGGAAAGGGCAGGACCATAGACCACACCCACATAGTAGAAGACAAGGAACACCATTTGGTAAAAGCTCCCTGCAGACATGTGGAGATAAGCAGTCTTTGTTAGGATAGAGGACACCAAGCTTGGGATGGAGCTTGGCATGGATGGCATCATTGCAGAATGAGAAGTCAAGCTTACTGTCTAGCCACACCCCAAGGCACTTAAAGTAATGAACCGCTTCAAGTGGGGTGCCATCCAGGGTGGTGAAGATGGTGGGGGAGTGAGTCTGGCTAGTTTCTAACTAGTACCAAAAGTCATGGAGACTGTCTTTTTAGTGTTAACTCTAAGTTCTCTGAAGACAAGAGTCTAATATTTTCATCTCTTCACCTGTAAGTTTGACCTAGCTATAGGAAAGCTAAGTTTGCGTTTTTATAGTTTAACTCCTACTATTTTCAATATTTTCTCCTGTACGCACTTTTGTCCTGTTTTGGCTAACATATAAATATCATGTGTAAATAAAGTAGTTCTTATTTAGCACACTGTACAGACTGGTAGTGCATTTGAATAAAAGGGATACAGTTTGTGAATTTCTGGGGTAATCGTCATTCCAAAATAGGTACATCATATCTAGTTTAAGTAGTTTGAAAAACACATTCTTTTCTGACACAGGGAAAGGAGTGGCATGGAGTTTTATAAGAGACAATCCACACTTCACCTGGGGTTCGAGCAGTCGACTATGGCTCGATCCAGGGGGACTGGTGACTGGGCTCAGAGGGTCCAGGTATCCTGGGTATGTCACCTTTGCAGACGGTCGAGTGTGGGTGCAAGGACACAGTGAGGGAGAACACGGGTGAAGGTCTGCGGCAGCCAGCTGCAAGAGGGGTGCTGGTTGGTTTACAGAAAGTGGGTTTGTCACAGAGAGGCTTGTTGGTCTTTTCTTGTCCCAAAAATTGCATGTTTCTGTGTTCTTAACATAGGATGTTATAAAAAATGTTTCTGAAGTCAGGCCACAGAGCTATTTCACAGTGCAGTTTGTGTTGGGTTGCTTCTGTTACAGTACTATCAGATCAGTTGTACAGTCACTTTTCCATTCTGATGCAGGACTGCAGTTCTGTGCTGGATTGCAGATAGATGCTCTCACTCTCTCTCTCCCTCTCTGGTCCAGCAGAAGCTGTTAAATCGCTCCTGCCTTCTCATTTGCTGAGTCATGGATTGGAGCTCCAACCACTCAGGCTGATCAATACATCAAGGGACGAGGTCTAACTCTGCAGCTTTCTTGGGCTCTGGATTTCTAAACCAGCAGAACCTCAAGATGCCTGACAGCACCTTGCTCGGAATGATAATCTTATAAAACATTTCTAAAAGGGCTTGGCATAGTGGTAGCAGACTGCTGCTGCAGCGCTACATCCCAGCTGCTGAAGATGATTGCCGCAGCTTTCCTGGTATTACTGAGACCTTACAGCATCCAGTGTGTCCTCTTTCTCCTGCTGCTCTTGCTGGGTACCATAGCTACAATCGTGTTCTTTTGCTGCTGGCACCGCAGGCTGCATAAGGGGAGGCATCCCATCAAATCTGTGTTTACAGGTCGTTCAAGGAGTCGAGGTAAGAGACGCAAGGAGAGACTCCATTTCCAATGACGCCGACATTTGCTTGCATAAAAAAACTCATTTCACTGCTTCTACAGACTAGATAACGATTATTTTTTTTTTACCATGGCGTGATAACTGTACTTCATATGGGGCAATCAGAATCATATTTAGCTAAATGAAAACAGGCCATCGCAAAACATGCTGTGTGACTTAACTCAGTCATTGCGGCAGGCTGGAGGGCGGGAGGCCAGCAGGCAGTCTGCAACTCTCCACCCACCTTAAAGGGGACGCAGCCCGGAGAGATCCTGGAGGAATATGTTACACTATCTTCGTGAGCTGGGCCCCGAGGTTGGGGAGGGAGCTAAGGCTTTGCATTATATTCTCACACCCTTTTGTGATCTACAACAGAATGCATATTGTTTGCTTACCGCCCGTTGTACTAAACTTTTAACAAGCAGTTGTTGTTGTCTGACATACACAAAAAGTTGGAAAGGATCGTTATCAGTACAGTAGTACTTCATTTCGCATCACTACAGTGCTTCATATATTAACACAAGCCCGTCGCGATCATGGAAAATATTCAGTGTTTCCCATACTTTGTTTCTGTTTCAGATGCTGGAATGAGAGCCCACCATTTGCGTTCTGAGGTAATGTCGCCTTGTCTTTTATTCAAGAAAACTCAGAGGTTGTTGTATGTCTTGTAATGAGAACTGGGCCGACTGTAATACTTGGTACTAGTTATTAAGCCCATATACATGAAACACTTTTGGTGATAGATAACTGTGACTGTGTCATTATGTAATATTCGGAGCAACATCCAGGCTTCTGAATTTGCGCTGACTGTTCCTTCCAGCTGCAGGAAACCTATAAACGTTTGCTTTGTGATTGCGTGTTCTTCTTGTATGTATGATTTGTTTTAACTTACCAGAACTATTCGCAGTCTGCAGACTATTAAGAAGAATTCGCCCTGTAAACTGCAGGGGACTATGGTTGGTGGGGGGACTCCACAAGCAGATCTTAATATTAAGGAAAGCCATGAAAACATGGAGAGATCAAGCTGCTGGGGTTTCGGCACGTTAGGGAGTGACTGCAGCAACAACATCTAGAGTAGGCACTGGCAGGCACGAATCCACCTCTCTGTTATTTTTTTATTTAAAAAGTTTCTCCAAGAAAGACATCACGAGCTTCAAATAGCTCGTTTCCAGACGCGTCCTAGGGAGAGGAAAGAAATGGGCTACATTATACATAGCAAGCACTGAATAACATGAATTGATGTAGTGTAACAAAATTGCGTAAGATACAGTTGAACAACTAAAGGGTATAACAATACCAAATATAAATGAAACTAAGCAATAAGCCAGAATGAACACGAAACAGTGCCACATATTATCTGTTCTAATATCCTGTGCGTTATTTCTGAACCAGGGGAGGGGCTGTAGTTGAACGGAAAGAAATTGCAAGCTATGTCCAATAAGTAATACTTACTTTGCCAAACTTTGCACATTTCTAAACAAAACATTCCCATAAAAGTGTTTTTATTTATTCATTTGTTATAATTGGATAGGTTGGAGAATTTGCACTGGAGTTTTTTTTTATTATTTCTATCTGTGTGTGTTTTTTGTGCTGTCACTCCAGTGCAAACGCCGATTTTCCAGCAGCTTAGAATGTTGGAATTATATATGGAGACGGTGTAACTGCAAGTAAACCTCTTGTTGGGAACTGAACGAATACTAGTAAGCTTGTTTAGGCTTTCAACAAGGTTTTGGAAGGCAAAGTCGAAAAGGAAAAGAGTATTTGCAACACTGTACAGCAGACCCCGATGCCACCCCACCATCACCAATTGTTTTAATGTCTGATGTTTTGCTATGAGACCAGAGAGTGTGGGAACGCCTTCAGCAAAAACTGTCTCCCCACACTGGAAAAGTACTTCGCAGAAACTGAAGCAGGTTCAGACAGTAATGGAGAGCTGCGTCTCTTTAAAATTTTATTTATTTATTTAGTTTTTGTTTACTGGGTAGGTGCAACTAGCCATGGCAATGACTATTTTCAGGCAGGACCTGGGAGGGTACAGAGCATACGACAGAAAACAAATTACAGTACATATAAATTACAGTACATAGTAGACAATAGCATATCATATGACAGTGTCAGCAGGCGTAAACAACAAAGTAGGGTAAATACATAACAGTGTGATAGTACAACAAGAATACTGGTAGTTATACATTAACTTGACAAATACTTTAGAAAAAGCAACTACAGATCCATTTTAATTCCTGGCATCCAGGCAGCCCCAGTACTGACTAATATGACCAGCTGTTGTTGACAACTGGAATCATATTTCTTAACTGTCCCTGATTTTCAGGGACCGCACTGATTTTGTCGAAGAACAAATCTGGCACTTCTGTTAGCGAAGTGTATGATTTTAAATAATAAAATAGTGTTAGTCATTAGTTTTACAGTCTTGTTCTCATTAAAAAAATGTTTACAGTAAGCAGTGTTAGTGTACTTAGATTCATGGGCAGATGCTACAATTTTTTCATATGTCTTCCTGATTTTGGATACTTGTCTCTGATTTTTCTTTGTCCTTGGTTTGTGAGGAAGGACATTGAGAGGTATGCTGAAAATGTTCAGGAGGGAGACACTCATCTCTTGATTTAGGGCCAGATCCTTAAAATGTTTCTGGCACCTCTACACACCCAGAGAGCTGGGAAAAGCTGCAAAGTGTCCCCCTACACGCAGAATGCACACCATCAGGGCAATCTGTAGCATCCACAGTGTTGATGGTCGCCCCTGCCCCCACCCCCAACTGGCTTCATAGGTGGTTGGAAGGGACAGGGGCAGGCTAGAGGGCTTGAGCAGCTGTGCATCTGATCTTAGAGGAAAACTCAGTGATACAAAGGTGGAGGGGGCAGTCACTACACCTCGCTAAGGGCAGCAATAGTGGCAATGTGCCCTTCTCCACCTAGCCACACATTAGAATTCTGGGTCCAGTCTGTCCTTCCTTCTCCATCCCCCAGCCCCCAGGAGCCTCCAGGGTGGGTTATAGTTATCATGGCACCATCTGATGTTCTTTCCATAATATTTTATATTTTCACTGGGTATAGGGCAGTCCTGGAAGACTGCCATCTGCTAACATTCCCTGTCCCCCTGAGCAGGCAGGGATCAACTTGTACACAGGCATCTAGTTAGATGCATGTGGCCTGGACCTGCTCTATCCACCCCTTCTTTCTCTGCCTCACTGCTTGGCTCCGCACTACTGGAGAGCAGAGGGTGGGGGGGTGGATAATTTCTGGAGTGGACAGGCATAGGGGGTTGCAGTGCTACGGCCAGAATACACTTGATTCAAGTGTATTCCAACCACCATTGTTGATCAGCCCCTTATAGCAGAAGGGAAGTGTCACCTCTAGATGAAACTGGCCTATAGTATTTGAAGACCATAGAAACGTGCAGTCACCCTCCAAACAATAACCACACACTGCTCTGCCCAATAGTTAAATTGTGGTTTATTCAGTACTGTACTGCAAAGTTAAAAAAACTAGTAACACCTGATGCATTTCCAGATTGCTTCCTTTCTCAAAGGCTTACAACTGGTGTTTCATAGATTCATAGAGGTGTGACAGCAGAAAAGGACCGAACTAGGCCCACCAGGTCTGCCTATTTGCCCAGCTATCTGCTTGGACCTGTGCCTCCCCCCTTTAACACTCCCATGTGGTTGTCCCATGCCCTTTTGAATCCCTCCACTGTTTCCTCTCCAATGACTGCTTCTGAGAGTCCATTCCACTTTTCTATGACTCTTTCTGAGTAATAGTATTTTCTAATGTTACCCCTGAATTGTCCTCCCTCCACCTGCAGGCCATGCCCCCTCATCCCCTGATTTCCTTTCATCTTGAAGATGCTCCCCCCTGGCACCCTGTCTATACCCTTAAGGTACTTAAAGGTCTCGATCATGTCCCCCCTCTCCCTCCTCTGCTCCAGGGAGTACATGTTCAAATCTTTCAACCTTCCTTCATAGAATAGGTGGCTTAACCCTTTTACCATTTTTGTCGCTCTCCTCTGAACCCTCTCTATCCTCCCCACATCCTTCCTGAGGTATAGCCTCCAGAACTGGACTCCGTACTCCAAGTGTGGTGTAACCAAATGGGTGTACAAGGGTACTATGACCTCCCTATTCCTACTGGTGATCCCCCTTCAGATGCATCCCAGCATTCCACTCCCCCTGGCCACTGCCCTCCCACACTGCCCTTCCATCTTCAGGTCCCCGGATATAATGATGCCTAGGTCTCTTTCTTGTTCCATCTCCTCCAGCTCTCTGCCCCCATACGGTATCCTGCCTTCTGATTTCTGTAGCCCAAATGCATGATTTTACATTTTTCTGCATTGAATTCAAGCTGCCACCTTTTAGACCATGCCTCAAGTCTCCCCAAATCGCTCTGCATTTGTTCCACCCCTTCCTCCATGTCCACCCTATTGTAGATTTTGATGTCATCCGCAGACATACTCACACCCCCTCCTTGAGGCCCTCCATGATGTCTCCCACAAATATATTGAACAGTAGGGGCCCCAGCACTGATCCCTGGGGGACCCTGCTCGTGACCTTGCCTTCCCTGGATGCCACCCCATTTATTATGACCCTCTGCTTCCTTTTCCCCCGCCAATTTCCCACCCATTTGATTACCCTCTGCCCCATCTCCAGTACTGCCATTCTACACAGCAGCCCCCCATGAGGCACTGAGTCAAACACCTTTCTGAAATCCAAATAAGCTACATCTACCACTCTACCTTGATCTATTTCCTTGGTGACCCCATCAAAAAACTATCAAATTTGTTTGACAGGATCTGCCCCTAGTAAAACTATGTTGTCTTGGATTCATCAGGCCATTTGTCTCCAGGTAGCTGGTGATCCTGCCTTTTACTAGCTTCTCCATGAGCTTGCCTACCACTGATGTCAAGCTCATGGGCCTGTAACTTCCCACTTCCTCCCTTCCTCCCCCCTTATGCAGGGGGACCACATTTGCCTGCCTCCAGTCCTCCAGCACCACCCCCATTTTCAGGGACCAATTGAAGAGTGCAGTCAAGGGTCCCACCAATACCTCCTTTAGATCTCTTAACACCCTTGGGTGCACCCCATTGCCCTGTCCACCTTCATGTGGCCCAGTTCTTCCAATATTTCCTCCACGAGAAATGGCTTCATCTCCACCCCCCCTTCCCCAGCCATTTCATTACCTGCTCTGCTGCCTTCTTCTCCTTCTTCCTCCCTCTTGAACACTGAGCAAAAGTAGATGTTTAGTAGGTCTGCCTTTTCTCTGTCTCCTTGTAGCACCACCCCCTTTTTTGTTCTTAACTGGAGAATCCCCTGCCTAGTCTTCCTTTTTTCATTTGCATATTGAAAGAAAGTCTTATCCCCTTTTTTGACCCCTCTTGCTATTCGCTCCTCTGTCTGTGCCTTTGCCCTCCTTACCTCTACCCCTGCTTCTCTCTGGCTCACCTGGTATTTTACCCAGTTCACTTCCATCTGAGTTGTCTTGAACCTCCTAAAGGCTTTCCTTTTTGTCCTTACCATTTATGCTACTATCCTCGCATACCACAGAGGTTTTCTCATCCTCTTATTTTCACTCTCTCTCTTGGTACAGATGTCAGTGGTCCCTACAATAGCTTCCTTGATCTTCCCCCACTTTGCCTCCACCTCCATCAACTCCCCCACCGCTGCAATGCCCTCTCTACTATTTCCCCCATTCTCCTGAAGTCCATCCTCCTGAAATCCAGGACCTTTAACCTAGACTAGTGAACCTCTGCAGTGTTTCTCATTTTAAACCTGACCATGTTGTGGCTACTTGTACCAAGATGTTCCCCCACCGATACCTCTTCCAACCTTCCCCCATTCATCAGGACCAGATCAAGAGTAGCTCCTACGCTGGTTGGCTCCCTGACCAGTTGATTTAGGAGGGCCAACTGCAGGGAATCCAATATTTCCCTGCTGCTGGTTGAAGTAGCCGAAAGGGTGTTCCAGTCTATGTCCGGTAGATTTAGGTCCCCCATCAGCACCACCTCCCCCCTTGCCACCATTCTCATGAACTCGTCAGCCATACTTCTATCTGCAGATTCGTGCTGTGCTGGGGGTCTATACACCACCCCCCTATGCACTGACTCCCTGTTCCCCACTGCCAACGAGATCCAGAGTCCTTCTGCCTCTCCCCACTTACCCTGCAATTCTGATGCCCTGATACCCTCCTTTACATAGAGTGCAACCCCCTCTTTCCCTCCATGTCCTTCCTGAATGATTTGTACCCTGGTATCTCCATTTCCCATCCCTGCTCCTGGTGGCACCACGTTTCTGCTACCCCCACTATGTCAAGGCCCTTCTCTGCCATTTTTGCTGTTAGATCAGGGATCTTTCTACCCAGACTTCTGGCATTCGTACACATAACCCTCCATGCCCCTCTCTCCTCTTTCCCCTATATGTTTTGTCTCCTTTACCCTTTTGCTGCGTGTGTAGGGTGTTTTGCTCCCCCCCTGCCTCCTGCCTCAACAGCCGGGATTTTCCCTGCCCTCCCCCCTTTGTTTAGTTTAAATGGTAGCATCTGTCCACATAATCATCCACTTTACATTTGAGCACTGCTTTTCCCTCCCCGTTTAGGTGCAGCCTATCCGGGGCATATAGGCTCGTGTCACTCCATGTTGACCCCCAATCTCCTATCATACCATACCCCTTCTGGGCACACCAACCTACAAGCCAATCATTGAATTCCTCAATATTTTGTCTTGCCTCCATGCTGGCCCTTGGTACAGGTAGCACCTCCGAGAAGGACAGGGATTTGAAGTCCGAATTGCTGCAGAACCTGGCCAGCACCATAAACCTGGCCTGCACCTCCATCACGCTGCTCTTTGTAAGGTTGTTTGTGCCTAGGTGGAAGATCAGATTTGTTTTCTTATCCATTTCGCGCCCCCTTGAGGGGATCCACTGGATAACTTTGGCAGCCGTCATACCTGACAGGCACTCCACCCATATTTTTTTCCCCTTCTCTCTTCCCTTCTCCCCCATGTAACTCCTTTTATATTAGAGTCCTCCACTATTAAGACTCTATCCCCTTTTTCCTCCTGGACACTCCTCCCTGCTGCCAGTCTCCTCCTTTTTTCCAATTTCTTCTCCTCCATCCCCTTGCTTTCTCCCCCCCCCCGGATCTACCTGAGCCTTCCTCCCCTCATCCTCCATCTTTACCCTTCCCTGGGCCCCTTCCTGGTTTTCTGGTTTCTTCGTGCTACCCTTACCCTCCTCTGAAGCGTTTTGATCCTCTCTGTCTCCAATCTGCTCTTCTCCCTCACCCAAATCTTGGTTTTCTGGCACTTCTATTGTACTACCCTTCCTTGTGCATTGCTCCCTTTGATCCCCCCCAATGCTTTTCTCTCTTTTCCTTGTACCCCAACCTTTATTGCCGGGCCGTGCTCCACTTCTCTTCCTGCCGAAACACCCTTTTCCGCTGTCCCAGCTTCTTGCCTGGTTTTATTCCACCCAACTTCCTCCTTTCCCTTTCTTATCTGTTCACACTCCTCACTCCCCAGTCACCTTGCTGCTAATTCTGGGTCCTCACTCCCCCCTGCTACCCTCTGCCCTCTTCCCATACTACCCCTCTCTCTCTCTCTCTCTGGTCTCCTGTCACCCCCTCCGCTTGCCTGGTGTTACGGGTGCTCCTGCATTCTGGGCTCCTCCTGCCAGGCTGCCCCTGTTCCCCCAGCCCACCTCCAGTTCCTCTCCTTGTGCTAGAGATTTCAACCCCCTGTATATATTTGCAGGCCACCCCATGTCCCTTCCTTTTCTACTCTACCAGCTGTCTCTGAACTCCTTCCACTTCCTCCCTGAGCTTTGCCAGCTGGTGGCATACTGGGCAACCTCCAAATTTCCAAGCCCAGTCTGGTATCATGGCTTCCCCACACCCCGTGCATCCAACCACCCTCCCAAAGATGCCAGCTGTAGCAACTTGAGGCTGCATTCCTATTCTGTCTAGCGTCATTAGTCACTCTCCCCTTTTAACAATACTGTACTAGCACTTTTGCAGCTATAATAGGTAGTTCCCTTTCTCCTAGCCTTTACAGACAACCACACATCATCAAGTTCCCGAATGCACTGTGTTCCAATGTCCTGCACCGGAGCCACCACTCTCTAACTTCCCTTTGAATACAGAAAACCTCTATCAATGTTATTTAAAAAATTCACTAAAGTCAGGTCCAATAACCCAAATCAGGTAAACTCCAAAGTCAGGTTAAAAAAAAAACTCTCCATGTTCTTTAAAACCACTAAAGTCAGGCCACTCCTCCTCCTAGGCTCCACCTCCACTGCCTATTTAATAGAGGTCAGGGCTGAGGTGGGTGGTGTGGGAAGAAAATACAGCTCCTTTTCAGCATCTGATTGTGTGAGCGGCTGGGCCTGCCTTATATATCCCCTGCCGTGATTCAAAACTTTGTGCCCTCTCTCCTGATTGGCCGCTTTCCTTCACCCTGGTCTGCCACCGACTGCAGCCACTGGGAACTCCCACTCACCCTGCTCCTGCTTTGCAGCACTGGCTCCTCTGTCCCCCGATGTGCTCTTTTTCTGCAGCCCTGGCCTGCTCAAGTATGAGCCACTGGGAGATCTCCGCTCCACGCTTCCCCTGAAAAACGACTACAGCTCCTTTTCAGCGTCTGATTGTGTGAGCAGCTGGGCCTGCCTTATATATCCCCTGCCATGATTCAAAACTTCTCACCCTCTCTCCTGATTGGCCGCTTTCCTTCACCCTGGTCTGCCGCCGACTGCAGCCACCAGGAACTCCCGCTCGCCCTGCTCCTGTTTTGCAGCACTGGCTCCTCTGTCCCCCGATGCGCTGTTTTCCTGCAGCCCTGGCCTGCTCAAGTACGAACCTCTGGGAGATCTCCGCTCCACGCTTCCCCCGAAAAATGACTACAGCTCCTTTTCAGCGTGTTGCCCTTTCTATAGTAGGGATGATGCTACAATTAACAGTCAGTGACATATAAATGAACAAATTTGCCACAATAATTGAAGAAGAAGCAGCAATACATCAGGATATAATTACATTAAAAAAACACAAGTGAAAGCTAAATTCATATATCCAATGCAATAACTACAAACATATAAATATAAGGAATCAGTACAGGCAAACATGTTTGTCCATCTAACAAAACCAATCCTTGAGAAGTAGCAAAATGTGTGCTGCTATAACTATGCTATAGTTACAATGTACATTAAAAGCAGCTTTATGAATAAATACAAAACATGGGTAGAATGCTATGTCAGAAAACTGAACAGGAAGACAGGCAAGCAATGGGGGGGGGGCTGGAGAAAAAAAAAGAGGGTGAAAAACAGGATCCTAGGGGAAAAAAGCAGGGAATATAGTAGATAAAAAAGAGCCATGGGCGAAAAACAAAATACTGCTGCAAGCAGGACGATATGTTCTAAGTGGTGCAAAACAACTGAAAAAAACAAAAAAGAAAATATCAGGAGAAAGTATAAATCACAATACAGCAAACATATAAAAATACATCTAGATTCCATGTATAAACATACATCAATTAAATTATCTCTTATCTTTCGAAAAGGGAGCTAAATCAAGATTATCATTTAGTCCTGGAAAGTGAGAAGCTCCCAAAACCGTAAATCCAAAAAGCTTCCCATTTGAGCAAAAGATTAATAAAATCCCCACCCCATGGGTTGGGGCTCACTTTGTCAATGGCTCTAAAGGAGAAGCTGTGTTCCCTAGGATTCGTTGCATATTTAATACATAAAATTGGCAACAGTATTTGCTTGGCTATCAACATTTGGATCTCATCAGTCAGTGCATTAATATTTGTATATAAGAAACCCAATTGCTGATTTATTTTTTTGCCAGTTTTATTCAACTGTCCAGATAGACTGAAAGTTGAGTCCAGATGGACACCTACATATTTAAAGCAAAGCACTCGAAAGAGCTCCTTCCCATTACTCCCCAAAATACACTAGTCCTTCCCATTACTCCCCAAAATACGCTAGTCCTTCCCATTACTCCCCAAAATACGCTAGTCCTTCCCATTACTCCCCAAAATACGCTAGTCCTTCCCATTACTCCCCAAAATACGCTAGTCCTTCCCATTACTCCCCAAAATACGCTAGTCCTTCCCATTACTCCCCAAAATACGCTAGTCCTTCCCATTACTCCCCAAAATACGCTAGTCCTTCCCATTACTCCCCAAAATACGCTAGTCCTTCCCATTACTCCCCAAAATATGCAAGTCCTCTCCAACTTGGGCCAGTCTCTGTGCTGTGCCAAACAACATCACTTTTGTCTTATTTTCATTTAATTTTAATTTGTTTTGATTCAGCCACCTAGTTAATTTTGTGTAATCTACTTGTAGGGCCTCTTGTATCCCCTGAACAGAGGGGCCTGAGATGAAGAAGACTGTGTCATCTGCATACAGCATGCATTCTGCCTTTGAAAAAATATTTGGAAAATTATTTACAAAAATTGAGAACAGTTACGGTCCTGATACTGACCCTTGAGGGACCCCTGCTCTTACTCTCCTAGGCTCAGACAGAAAATTCCCAATCTTCACCCTTTGTACCTGAGCACTTAAATAACTTCTAAACAATCCTAGGCTGGATCCCGAAATTCCAAGTCTGTCCAATTTCATTAACAATATTTCATGGTCCACCACATCAAAGGCCCTGGTCAGGTCAACAAGCACTGCACTCATCATTAATCCCTCATTACAGGCATTGGGTATGTTTCTCATCAACCTGGCCAGCACTGTTGCCATGCTGTGCCCTTGTAAAAAAAAATGCTGTTGTTCAACCAGTACAGACAGTTGGTGAGACCCCATCTGGAGTACTGCATCCAGTTCTGGAGACCCCATCTCCGCAAGGGCATAGACAGGATGGAGGCAATCCAGAGGAGGGCAACTAAAATGGTGCAGAGTCTGCAAGAGAAGCCATATGAGGAGAGACTAAAGGAGCTTAATATGTATACCCTTGACGAAAGGAGGGAGGGGGGATATGATAGAAATGTTTAAGTACCTCAGTGGAATCAACAAAGTCCAAGAGGGTAGCATCTTTCAAAAAAAGAGATGTGCAAGAACAAGGGGACACAATTTGAAGATGGGGGGATGGCTCAGGGGCAATGTGAGGAAGTATTTTTTCACAGAGAGGGTGGTGGATGCATGGAACAGCCATCCGGAGGAGGTTGTTGGGTCTAAAACTGGGGGAGAATTCAAGAATGCATGGGACAGATGCAAGGCAATTCTTCTGGGAGGGTAGGAAGAAATAGGCTGGTGGTTAAGTTGGACCTGCAGCCTATCCTGTAGGTAGGGAAATGGGCAGACTTGTTGGGCCAAGCGGTCCTTATCTGCCATCAAAGTCTATGTTTTTATGTAAAGCATGTCTATCTAGATAGGACACTGACTGTCTAAGCACACATTTCTCTAATAATTTTCCTAATATTGGCAATAACAATATGGGTCTATAGTTTGCGACATTCGTCCTATCCCCAGATTTTAATATTGGAACTACTGTGGATTCTTTCCAAACTGAAGGTACTATCCCCATATGGATGGTTAGATTAAACAAATAAGTTAATGGTTTGTAAATATCAGAAGCTGCTAGTTAAAGCATCTTAGGATGAAGCAGTTCAGGGCCGCATCCTTTCCCTTCATCAAGCTCCCTCAATAAACTTGATACCTCCTCTTGCTTAAATGGGGTGAAGTTAAACTTCACCTCACCACCTTTGATTCCAGGCAATGCCTGAAGTGGTGATTCATTCTGCTTGAATCTCTGATCTCTTATGTCATCAGTTCCAGTTTAATTTACTAAGTATGTATTAACAAAATCAATCATTTCTTTATCCCCCCCGTCTTCATTGTAATTCCATCAGTCAAACAGATAATTCCTGACCTGTCCCTAGGGCTGCAGACATTATGAAATGAAGACCAACAAATTTTGGGTTCCTAAAATATCTTTATTGCTGTTGATGGAAATACAATGATTTATCCTGTTTTATCTCCTCCTGTACTGTTTCGCCTTTGCTTATATTCCGTTAGGTGTTTCAAATCCTTGTTTTTTAAATAGTGTGTCCTAGCTTTGTCATTTAATCTCATTAATTGCTACATGTTCTTATTAAGCCAAGGGGCATAAGTGCCTTTAACTCTTTGTTTAGCGCTTGAGGAATTTGCCTCAAAAGTCTTAACTAGAAGTTCGGTTATCCATACTACTGCCTTCTCAGCACAAGAAAAGTCCTCAGTTTGTTTCATTTCAAATTTAGACAAATCTTTTAAAAAATCCAGCTCTACTGTATCTAGCCTGGTAATACATTTCCTTTCAACCAGTTTGGGAGGAACTTTATCTTTTAAATTTCTTTTGGGAAAAAATAGGGCAGTGATCAAAAACGAGTCGAGTTAAATTCCCCTTTACAAAATATTGCCTGGCTGATTGTTGACTAGCCATTCCACAATAGTGTGGTTATCAGTCTTATAATTAAAATGAGTGGGGCAATCAGTTAGCTGATACAGGCCAGGAGAGGCCCATCTATCGCTTAACTTTGTTTTCCCAGAACTTTAGTTCCAGTCTACGTTTTGATCTCCCATCATTATGTGCTCCCTCCTGTTATTATGCTTAGATACCAAGTGCTCAACATTTTTTACCTCATTGTCAGTGCATCTAGGAGGACAATAAAAAAAAAGTTAGAAAAAGCTGTTTGACAGTTGCCCTCCAAACATCAATTTTACTGTTAAATAGTCAGTTTGGTCGCTAAAAGTTCCTTCTTCCACTTCCATCACTAGATATTTATCTTTAATATAAAATAATCTCCCACACACTTTTTTTCTCTCTTCCCCTATCCTTTCTAAGTACCCTGTACCCTGCAAGTAATATTTGTTCATCAGGGACTTGAGACTTCAGCCAAGTCTCATTCAACCCTATTGTATCCATTCCCCTGTCTGGACCCTGGCTTCAAACTCAGCAAAATGTGATCGCAAACTACGAATATTTAAATGAGGAATCCTTAGTCCCCTGTTTTCCCTTACTCTCCCCACCCAGCTAGGGTACTCATCAGATGGTAGGTATCCTAGACGTAACTCTGTGTCCCCCTGCCAATACAAGCAGCAAACACAGGGCAATGTACAGATTGCCATAATCTGGGGTCCATATTCATCTGTTTCTCCCTTCCCCACTGTCAGGTTATCCCTCATCAGGGGGGTGAGTAACACTGCAAAGCATGCATCTTTTACATGGAAACCATCCCCAAAGATTGTTAGACAGCCAATTACTGGTATTAGATGTAGGTTATCTACTGTGTACTAATATATCTGAGATCATGGGTGCTTTTCGGTACACCATTCTTGGGGGTACAGTATTAATCTCTAATAAATCAGGATGACCTTTCAGCACATGCCAGTGTTGCTTGATAACTTTTTCCAAATGACTAGCATGTGCTGAATATGTAGTCGCAAAGTTAAATCTATTGTAGAGCTGCATGTGGATGCAGTGTTATGTATAAGTGTAGCTCTATTCCATAGCCAAGCTGCATTTTCATTCATTCATTCATTCATAGTTTATTTCATAAAGTGCACTTTCTCATTTGGACTCAAGGTGCTGAACAAACATCTTTAAACACATTTAAAATACACAGCATATTACAACAATACATAATTAAATTTATATACTAATTAACCAATTCAACTAAATAAGTGGAGAAAGCCTGCATGAATAAGAATGTTTTAAGCTCCCATTTAAATGCGTCAAATGTGGGGATCTCTTGCATCTGATGAGGGAGAGAGTTCCACAGGGTTGGGGCAGTGAAACAAAAAGCTTGGGCTCCAGATGTTTTAAAAACAACCTTGGGAACCTCTAGAAATCCCTCGTCAGCTGAGCAAAGGGGGCGGGAAGGGTGATAGGGTCATCGGAGGTCTTGCAGGTAGCCAGGCCCCTGTCCAGGTATGGCCTTATAGGTCAGCAAACTGGCCCTGAAGGAGATCTGCCACCTAACTGGCAGCCAGTACAGAGAGCACAGCACAGGCGTAATATGACATGACCTAGATAAGCCAGTCAACAACCTGGCCACCACATTCTGTACTAGTTGCAGGCAGTGAAGATCAACCTCCAACAGCCCTAGGTGAAGGGCATTGCAGTAATCAAGGTGTGAGGTCAGAAAGGCATGTACTAGTGTTGGCAGATCACCTGGGGGTGTCAGATGTTTGATCCTGGTGATGTTTCTCCAGTGGTAAAATTAGGTCTGGACCATGACCAACACCTGTGATTTAAGTGTCAGATCGCAGTTCAAAACAATGCCAAGATTCTTTACCCAATCAGAGGTGAGCAACTGGGAGTCCCCTAGCCTCAGCCCTGAGACTTGACCAGATTGCACCCTCACCTCCGGCAACCCAACTCCACCACAAAGTACTTCAGTCTTGTCTGGATTTAACGTCAACCAACTGGCCTTCATCCAGTGTTGGATCTCAGTAAGGCAGCTGATACGTACCGAGACCACTTCCTGCTGCTCAGCTGCAAAAAACATGTAGAGCTGAGTATCATCTGCATCACAGTGAAAACTCAGCCCATACCATCTTATAATGTCTTCCAGTGGAAGCATATACACCGCAAACAACATAGATGATAAAACGGAGCCCTGCAGAACCCCCACATGGCAGGGGCAGAGATGCTGAAGAAAAAATCCCAGATACCACCTGCTGCATCCTGCCAGTGAGGAAAGATCAAAACCAGTTTAGGACTGTATCAGCCAGTCCACAACATACCCACAGGTGGTCCATCAACACCCCATGGTCCACAGTGTCAAATGTCACTGAGAGAGTGAGGAGAATCAAGATGGAACATCTTCTCTGATTCCTCACCACCAGGAGATCATTTATCACCCAAACAAGAGCAGTCTCGGTACTCTGCCTTTTTCTGAAACCCAACTGGAGAGGGTCGTAGATGCTGTGAGTTGAAAAGCAGGTCTCCAGTTGAACGGCCACCACCTTCTCAATAACCTTACTCACAAAGGGAAGGTTAGAGACAGGTCTGTAGTTAGCCAGGCAGTCCAGGCCCAGTTAAGCTTTTTTCAGGAGTGGCCTTATGACCACCTCCTTAAGGGGTCCAGGAAAGATCCCTGTCACTATGGAGCACTGGACTATCCTTGCTAGGACTAGGCCGATGACATCAACACACCCCACTAGAAGGTGTGTCAGTCCCGGATCCAAACTACAGTAGGTTGGCCATAACTCCTGGATAGCCTTCACAACATCCATGACTGCCAACTGGTTGACATCAGACCAGACACACTGAATGCCTGCAACCTCAGGCCCACCACTGCATGCCCTGTTAGAGAGCGCTAACCGGATCACCGATCTAATAGAGGCAATCTAATCTGCAAAGAACTGAATGAACTTATCACACCTTGTCTGCGAAAAAGCTTCCCCAGACTGCAGACAGGCAGGATAACACAGCCTGTTCACAGTGCAGAAGAGCTGATCCGGTCTGTCAGTTGCAGCAGCAATCTCTTTGGACAGGAACTATGCCTTCTTACAGGAGATTGCTGATTGATAGTCTCTATAATGAGACATCAATATAAGTTTGTTCTTCCCCAAACCGAAGCTCCACCAGTGCCTCTCCAATCTTTGACCTCTCATCCTCATCTCCCTGAGAGTCCCATCAAACCAGGAGGATCTCCGGTGTGAGGTGAGGAGTAGAATGTGGACAGGTGCTATAGAATCAAGGGCCTCAGTAATGACTGTATTGTAGGTCAAGACCAATTCCCCCAGTTCCTTGCAGGAAACTCATCAAACCTGATCCAACACTGCTGCCAGACCCTGTGGGGTCAAACCCCTTAAAGGGTGGTACTGGACCATCTCCGTAGGGGTAGGTCTATTGGGGGGACTTGAATGAGAACCTCATAATATGGTGGTCCAACCAAATGACTGACTCCACCATAAGGTCAGTGACCTCCATTCCCAGCAGGAAGATGAGGTCCAACAAGTGGTCATGTATATAGGTTGCAGAGGTAATGATCTGTGTCAGGCTCAGTTAACACATTAGTTGGAGGAAGCCCTGACCAAAATGCAAGAGTTTGTCATCAACCCAGTCATTGAAGTCACCCCAAATTATCCATCTGGCCAACTCCAACACCAGTTTGACAATGAAGTCCATGACTTCCTGCAAGATTTCCTTCTCGTCCCCCGCAGGGCAGTAGATGAGAAGGATCTTGCAACCTACACCATCTTCAGTTACAATCTACATCCTTTAAGACTACTAAAAGGAAACACTTTTTTACTCAGAGAATAATTAATCTGTGGAAAAGACTTCTGTATGGGGTGGTAGGCAGTTCAATAAAAAATACATTTAAAAATAGGCTGGCCACATACATAAAACAAGGTGGTAATATGTGTTATTATCAAGACGAATGAGGTGCCACACCAGGCACTTGGGTTAATATCCCAGTACTGACACTGTAGGGCAGTATGGGGGGGTGCTGCACTCCTGAGGTGCCATCTTTCAGATAAGATGTTAAACCGAGGTCCCATCCGCCTGTTCTGGTGGTAGTTCAGGTGGATGTTAAAGATCCCATGGCACTTCTCAAAAAGAATAGGGGAAAATTTTATTGAAGAAAACTGAACATGCCATAACACAAAATATGACAACAGTAAACAATATACAGTTACTGAATAAACAAGATACATAAAGCAAAAGTGTCGGGTATAATACAATAAATCATCCTATTTTGTCTTTCATAAAAGGGGATTACTATCCATCTAATTTTCCAGGCACTTGCTGTCATATATTGTTGTTCAAACTTACACTATTTACTTATTTCAGTTTCAATAATTCTAACAACCGTCCCTGGATCTTGAATTATCTGTTGTAATACAAATTTACATCGAACCTGCTGTAAAATAAACTTTATAAAGGAAAGAACTAGTCGAACCATATTATTTGTTAAACCTAAATCTATTGTGCTAAAACCCCCTACCACTTCAGCATATGTAAGCCTACCACAATGGGGTTGATTCCATTCCTGAGCTAACAATCCCCATATTTCCTTCACAAATGGACAGAGGATTAAAAAATGTGTCATAGATTCTTCCTGATCCACACAACTCAGTCTTGGACACATTCTTTCTTCCTTCCCATTTTTTACACTTTGCATTCCCCTTGACTCATAAACTACCATGTGTACTTAACCAAGTGACATCCCAAAGTCTAGGTAGATCCTTAAAGGTCTCCAAGAATTTTGGAACATACTGTAATTCCACCCCCTTGAATTGAACCTGTGGTATATCAATTCCTTGTTGTACCATATTATATGATCCTTTATTTGTGGTGGAGATCAAGGCACCTATTTCCACTCTCCACTGTTTCAATTTCCCAAGAGCCGGTCTGAAAAAACACACATTTTGACTTAACTTGAGCAGTCAACACTCCCTGTCTTTCCCATGTGAGGTACAGGGGCCTAAGCCAATGTTCTGCAAACAAAATCCACTGTGCTGTTTGAGGTTTAGACAAATCTGGTAAATTACTACGAAAAAATATAGTAAAAAAGAACACAATTGGGTTTATCAAATTTAATCCACCACTCTCTATTGGAAGATACACTATATCCCTTCTAATAGGATTCAGCCAGCTGCCCCATATGATTTGAAATACCAGTCCTAAAAGGCATGATTCTAACACCTTAGGCAAAGGGTATACAGCACTAATAAATAAAAATATAGGAAGAAGAAATGTCTTGACCAACGCCACCTTCTTCTTTATTGTTTGGTTCCATGATTTCCAAATAGCTACCTTGGTAGAAGCTAATTCTAACTTTTTTGTGCAGTTTAAGACATTATTATCCTTGTTCTCAAACCAAACCCCTAAATATTGAAATGGATCACTTGAAACTATAATATCATGCCAAGTCTCATTACTAGAGATTACTCCCCTCAAAGGATAAATTATGGTTTTTCTTTTATTCAAACATGCACCTGTTGGTTGTGAAAATTGTGCTATCAAATTCAAACCTCTATTTCCTGACTGTTCATCAGCTATAAGAACACATACATCATCTGCATATGCAGTGACATGCACCTCCACGCCCCCCCTTGTGGCCTGATACCCCTGATTCCTGTGTCTTGTTGTATTAAACATAACAATGGATCCAAGCAAAACACATAAAGCAGTGGGCTTAGTGGGCACCCCGATGCACTCCCCTAGAGACAGTAACATATGTTCCCAGGTGTCCATTCACCATGGGAATTGCCTGTGCATGATTATACAATAAAGTTATCCACTGTACAAAGTTACCTGGAATGCCATAAGATGTAAGAACCTGTGCAATAAAGTGATGTGGGACTCTACCAAAGGCCTTTTCCTGGTCCAGTGACATTATATACCCTGTGATCTGTTCCTCTTTACCCTGTTCCACTAGTTCTCAGATTAACAACAGATTATGCTATATGGGACGACTGGGGACCGTACTTGTTTGGGCTGACGAAATTAGATAAGAGGTCATAGTTAGTAATCTAAAATGCAGTATTTTCATCAAGATTTTGTAATCTGAATTCAGTAGACTAAGTGATCTCCAGTTGTCGAGATTGGACCTATCACCATGCTTATATATCATAATTTGTACCGCTATACAAAAATGAAAGTCTATCTGCAAAGTTAACAATACCCAGTTAAAAACTACTACCAAAATGTGCGTCATCAAATCCTTAAAGGTGTGATAAAACTCCAACGGCATTCCATCAATAGCAGGGGCAGTATTCTTTTTTAAGACTCCCTATTGCCTGCTCAATTTCTTTAATGGAAAGTGGCACTGTAAGTGCAGATAACAAATCTTGTGGCACATCAGGTACTTCAAGGAGTGATAAAAAGTCATTCACTACCCCCACATCTGTTGGAGAGGCAGTGTACATGTCAGCCAAATATCTTGATACTGTTTACAGAATACTAGGTCTATCCTGAACCATTAGACCAGTACGTGTTGTAAGTGAAGTCATAAAATGAGCTGACACTCTTTCTGTACAGCTTTTAAAGGCATCTCCAAAACCTGTTTTTCCTGGAGAGCATATCTTATGTTCATGTAGCATTGCTGTGGCTCTTGTATATTGTAGGGCAAACATAGCTTTTTCAACATTCAAAGCCTGTGCCGTCAAACTAAGATGATACAGATTAATGCTGGAATAAATTTTGCTTAACTGTAAACGCAACATCAGGTATTGTTTATATTGGTCCTGTTGTTTACTTACAGAATACAGTTGAAATATTTTCCTTAAGCCTAATTTGGTGTTTTCCCACCACATGCTCACATTAGCAGTCAAAACAGCTACTGACATTCGTGATCTAAGGAATTCAATTATTTTAACCTGTAACTGTTTCTCTATTAGCACTGCTGTATTCATTTTCCAATAGCCCCTCCCATAAGTGGGGCCATTAATGGTAGCCAAGCAAACCTGTAGGATAACATGGTCTGAAATTTCCAAAGGAATCAGTACTGCTGTTTCCAACTCAGTATTTGATTTTGTGAACGCAAAGTCAATCCTGGTTGACAGAGATCCTCGAAAATAGGTATGTCCTCCCTTCTGATGTACAGATTTGTATGAATCCTGTAATTGGCTCTGGGCCAATATACTAAGAAGACAGTTAGAGTCACAATACAGTTTTGTAGTTTTTGCAGCCCATCACCAATATCTACCACACAATTAAAATCACCCCCACCCAAATTACTGATTTTGTTGTTATTAAGAAAGGTTTAATTAAGCTAATCAAATCCAACCTGTCGTTCTTAGTAAGAGGGGCATAGACATTTATCAATCTCCACCCAACTCCTTCATATGTAAAATCTACCATTAAGGCCCTCCCCAAGGAAATCTCTACCAACTTAGAAATTCTAAATTTATCCCCTTTAAACAAAATGCCTACCCCCTGACAGACATCTGTGCCAAAGGTGAAAAAAGATGGGCCCCAACACCACAATTGTTGAGCTGATCTAACCAGTGAAACAACATTTAACCTGGTGTCCTGCAAAAAGCATATATCACTTCCTAAATCTTTCACTACTGAGAACGCTATCAATTTTTTTTTTGCATTTCTTATACTATTAACATTAATGGTGGCTACCCTCAATTGGGGAAGAAAAGTAGACTGTGATTAATTTTTTTTTTTATAATCAAGGTGGCTTCCTTACTCTAGTACTTCTTCGTACTCTTGTTTTAATCCTAGTTTCACTAACAGCTACCTCTCCTTTTTCATGCGACTCACCATCTGTATCAGAAGAAGGAGGGGCTAAGGATGAGGCCTCTGAATCACCACCTGGTTCTGATTCCTGTGAATGGTGCAACAAAATCTCATATTTATTTGAACACACTATATTCTCGTCTTCTGTAAAATTAGCCTTAGCAACCTTGGATCTTGGTTTGGTGTGCTTCAGGCTTCATTTTTTGCCATACTTTTAACAATTCGGGGCATCTCAATTATATTTTGTCCCTTAGCAATGGGAGCTGTCCACTGGTGGCTATTGAGCCTGAGCTTCAGTTACTTCTGGCTCTATAGTCATAATGGTGGTTGGTTCCTCAGGTCTTTCAACTAACACAGGAGAGGGTGGGGGTGGGGGTTCTGGCAGATCAGTCCTAGGTTCAGGAGGAAATTTTTGGGACTGAGCCTTTCTTTTAGTCATCTCTCCTTTCTGTGTCTCCTGAATTATAATATCCTGACTTTTTCTATCGGTGCGGTTTTGAGTAGCCCATGGGCAAGATCTGTACATATGACCTGTTTCAAAAGACAAGTTGCATTTTAAATCTGCCTGACACTCTGAGCTATGATGTCCAAACTCCAAACAGAGGTTACACCACAGTCTATCACATGCTGAACCTAGATGGGTATGGGCCCCCCATTTAAAACATGTCCTTGGTTGCCCTGGGTAAACACAATGCCCTCTTTCATCACCTAAAAATATACTATTAGGCGGATGAACTGGGCCCAGACTATTATTTCTTAAACGTACTTTAAATATCCACCCCCTATTCCATATGCACTCTTCGTCAAAAATTGGGGAAGGAAAACCAAGCACATCACACTTTTTTTGTAACCAATATACTATATCATGAATTGAAACTGATTCATTTTGGAACAATATAGTCACTGTCTTAATAGATGGTTTTGTCAGCGGTATCACTTTAAAGGGCTGCCATAGTTCTGTATATTTAAGAGAGTCCAATTTTGCCCAGAAACGGTTTAGGCCCTGTGGAGAAACAAAACTAACATCATATATCACTGAGCCTGAGACATGTATAAGAGCGTGGATCTCATTTGAAAAAAAAACCAGTGAACCTTTTAATAATGTCCTCCCCACATACACACGGTCCGGTGCTATGTCTAGGCCCCCCAGATACTCTAAATTGACAGCATTCCACCTTTGTGGGGGGGGACCTGAAAAAGGATCTTTGTGGTGAAAAGACTCCCATGCAGTTTTTGCCTGTTTAGTAAAGTCAGGTAAAGTTTCTGTCTGCTGCAATGCTGCGTCTGCCATGTCTCCACACTCTGTGGGTTTAATGACTGACCCCTCTGACTCTGAGGAGGAAGAAACCGTGAGGGGCCGGCTATTCATTTTGTTTTTATTTTGCACTACAGGCTGCTGTTCTTCTGAGTTCTCCTGTCAATATCCCGAAACTCCGTGTTCTGTCCGCTCACGTACAGAAGCAGTTGTTTGTCCCGGAATTGGGCTGTGAGCTGTGTCGGGGACCCACACGCCTGATTCCCCATGCTTCCATCCTGCACTCATCAGTGAACGCTCTAATGAGGACAACGAGCGTTTGCGAGTGGGAAAGGGAGGATTTTCCTCTGCTCTACCTTTCCTTAAACTAAAGCTTGCATTTTGGGAAGCTACAGGTTCCTCTGCTGGAGATACCAAAATACTCACTGACGTCGGATGCTGCTGTGAGGAAGAAGCTGAATGTTCTGCAGCACCAGTCCCTGACTCAGTTGTCAGTTTCGGTGTTTCTGAGTTTGACTCTGTCAGACTGTTTCTCTTTGATGCTCGTGTGTCATTCAGCTGACTCGTACATCGATCTGTTTGAATTCTTTCAGCCGCCTCTTTCTCCAACTCAGCCTGAATCATCCTTGCAGCTTCTTGTACAAGGACAGTTTCTACAATTTCACTCTGAACATCAAAAATGTTGGAAACCACCTCACCAGGCAATGCAGTTTCTGCAAGTACGTCTACATTATTTTTTTTGTAACACTTTATTTTGCTGCAAGATATTATCCAACCACACTGCATCTGATCCAAACAGTCCTTCCGGTGTATTTAGTGTAGTCAAGTCTGTATTTAGTATAGTGTCTTCCATTTCCATACCATCCTGTAGAACATTGTTGGTCTCCTGTGCTTAACCTGAGGGCTGGGAGACCTGCTCTCCCCCAGGTACACCAGCAGAAGGATGTCCATCACATCGGCTTCCATAGCAGCAGTGCCTCTACTGCAAGAGTAGGGAAATTTTTTATTGATAGAACATACAATAAAATGTACCCAAACAACATCACAGCACACTATATCATAACAACAGAAATGAAAAACAAAAGTATGTATTACATCATACATGAGTACAACATTAATCAAAACAACTTGCCACAACCTTAAATCAAAACAAAACCAAAAAAAGAAAACTGACTGAGTATTAAATATCATACTTCTAACAAAGCCAATTGTATATAACCCCCCCCCGTCCCCCGGTTCATTTCAAAAGAATTCATATCTAAAAAAAGGAAAAAAATCCAGGAGTAGAGTCTCCAAGAAACCTTTATGTACTATACCTCCTAATTAAGTTATTGGTGCATCACTGTCTGTTACCCATGGTAAACCTTTCCATAGCTCTAAGAGTATAACTTTAGAATACTTTCTTTTTTCTGCTTTGTACAATTTATCAAGATCCAAAACAATTTTGTTGTATAATTCAACATGACTGCTGTCTTTCTGTTGTAACGTAAATCCACATCTAGTGGTCCAAATATTCCATTTCAGAATAACCATTATCACTTGTAATGTATCCCAATTCCACTTATCCCATTCTTTAGTAAAGACACCATACATTAAGTTTTCATATGTCAATGTTTTAAATATAGGTTCATTCCAAGACTGTGCTAGAAAATCCCAAAAACCTAAAATAAAAGAGCAGAAAAACAAAAGTGCTGTTTAGTCTCCTCCTTCTGTATACATTGAAGTCTGCTACAATACCGCTCATCCTGTTTTTTTATGTTTCTGATTTGTCTTGATATTAATTCTCTCATGACAGGCAATCCAATGAAAATCCCATATCTGTTCTGGAATTCTAAGGTTATTCAAAAAATGTTTCAAGATCTCCAGATGCTCCTCTGGACATTTTGAAAGTATCACCTCCTCAAAACAGATATTAGACAATAAAGAAAAATAAAATTTCTTTCTTGACAGGTTAGTCACCTGTTGAACAGTGACCTGCCATTGTTTTAACCTCAAGAAGGTGCATCTAAGATATTCTGGTAGTATAACCAATTTTTCAGAACTTTTAAGGCATTTGAATGCCATAAGGCCATAAAATGAGAAACCTTTCTAGCCAGCAGAGGTGCCCAGCCTATAGTTTGCTGCATTAAAAGAGGTTTTATATTTGCATACAAAAAAAACTATTAAAGAATAAAATAGGGTTTATCATATTCCAACTCCCCTGTTTCAGGGGTAGATATAAAATATTCCTCTTCACTGGTTTTAATCTACTCCCCCAACAAGCCTGAAAAAATATACTAAGGAATTCAGTCTCTTTATGCTTTGGGGCAGAAATATATAACTTAAAAATAAAAAAACTGAAATTAAAAATGTTTTTATAAGATAAAACTTTTTTTTTTACTCAATTTACCTCTATTCCATAAACCCACCTTCTGACTCCCTACTGCTAACTGTTTACTCCAATTTAAATCATCCAGATTACCTTTCCCAAACCATATACCTAATATGTTGATAGGTTCCAGCTTTATAATAAACCCTCAATACTCTCTATCTGCTGTGAAGCATAATTTAGATTTTGGCCTACACATTTATCTATATTTAATGATGCCCCTGATAATTGCCCAAATTGTTTGCATACGTCTAAAACCATACTTAATGAAGACCAAGTCCGGACAAGGAGGGTCATGTCATCTGCATATGCCGTGACTTTAAAAGGGAGGTTTTCCTGTCCTATTTGGATTTGCACTACCAGATGATGTTCATTAATTTTCCTCAACAAAGGATCTATAAAGAAGCTATACAATATAGGACTGAGTGGGCATCCTTGTCTAACTCCTCTTTGTAAATGTACCAGAGGGCCCTTCCATCCTTGCATCATAGGGGTTACTGTGGCTGTACTGTAAATGGTTTGCAACCATTCTATAAATACCCCAGGGACCTGATAATGTCTTAAAACTTCCCATAGGAAAGAATGATTCACCCTATCGAAAGCCTTCTCTTGATCCAAAGATACTAAATACCCATCCAACTCTGTAGTTTGTCCCGCTTCTACAATCTCCCTCAAAAATAACAAATGATCTTGAATTTTTCTTCCTGGAAGAGCATAAGAGTGAGCATTAGAAACAACCTGTTGTGCCACCAAGGCCAATCTACTTGCTAATATTTTTGTAAGCAATTTAAAATCAGAATTTAAAAAACAAATAGGCCTCCAGTTCTTTAATAATCTCCTGTCCTCCTTTTTATATATAAATATTAATATTCCCATATTCATGTGGAGTGGCACCGCCTTATTAGTTAATATGTAATTAAAAACAGATGTTAGCTCTTTTACCAATTCTAGGCCTATCAATTTTGTAACTCATTAGGGAGTCCATCAGGTCCAGGAGCCTTTCCTCCTGCTAACGTAGATAATGCAGCTTTCACTTCTTCCACTGTTATAGGCCTAATTATGTGTGATTTTGTATTGAAGTCAATAGCTGGAATTTGTAAGTCTGAAAAATAGGCCGTTAGACACTCTCTATCAATTTTGAGCAGACCATACATTTGTGCTGTATATTAACTTACAATTCCCAGCATATCTTCTTTAGATGAATAGGCAACTCCGTCATCTCCCAGTAAGGCAGACATCCCTTTTGCCTTTACCTGTGAAGCATAACATGCAAAGGGACAAACCTCATTGAATTTCCCTTTTACATCAAATTGTTGCTGATGATATAAAATCCTGTTTTTTTTGTTCATGATAGTCCTGTTGTTTCACCATGTTTATTTGTTGTATGAGATTCTGACCAGTATCATGCATCATAGAGAGCAACTGTTGCAGAATTTTCCTCTGTTGTAGATAATTAAAGTACTGTAATTTTTGTGTATTTTTACTTATATTTTACATAACATCTGCAAATCTCTTTTGGTATCTTCCCACCAAAAGGTAGAATCATCAAAAAGGAAGAACACTGATTTTCTTGCTGATAAAAAAATAACAAGAGTTTGTAGTGTATGTTCATTGGATAATAGGGAAGTGTTCAGCTTCCAAAAACCTGGCCCTCTCTGTACCCTTGCCTGTAGGCCTATTTTAATGCCCACTATACTATGATCTAAAAACTCCACCAGATGTGTATTAGCTGAAAGTATAGATAAATAAGAGGACACAAAAACATGATCAATGCTGGAGACTAAAGGCCCTTTTTGAAAAGTAGGAGTGGCTACTTTAGTATATGCAAAGAAAGAATCCTTTAGATTTGCTTTTTGTACTATTTGAGCTAAAAGATTTGAATCACAGTATGTTTTAAGAGTAGTAGCTTGTAATGGACAGTTAAAGTCACCTGAAAAAAACTACATGATGGGCAGTAAACAAGAAAGGTTGTATTAAATGAAGGATTTCACAACGTTCCGCTTTTATTTGGGGCGCATACAGATTTATTAACCGAAATAGAGTAGCCTGTATTAACACATCCAAGATCAAAACTCTGCCTGGTGCTAAATCATATAGTTTTAAAAGATGAACTTTAGGCAATTTAAACAAAATTCCTAGACCTGAACAGGAGTCCTGACCTATGGACCAATATGAAAGCCCAGCATACCATTCTTTTGAAGCTAGCAATGTTTCTTTCAAGGAATGAAGACGAACATCCTGGAGAAAGAAAATACCAAATGATAAGTGTGTCAGAAAGGAAAAAAACACCTTTCTTTTGCTAGCCCTCTTTATACTATTTGCATTAATAGTATAACAGTAAACGGGAATAAACATGGATACCTATGTTATTTATATTTCCCCCTCCTTGCAGACTGTTTTTTCAGCTTAGCCTTTCTTTTTTGAGGCTCTTTCCCCCTTTCTTGTTTTTCAGTGTCAGTGGTAACGTCTGGCACAGAAGATGCTACAGAGGAGTCATCAGAATCATCTTCCATAAATTCAGTTTGTAGCACATCAAACTTATTCAGTAAAGGTACTTCAGTTAGCTGTGATTTTAATACAGAAGCCCTAGTACTAGGTCTTGTGGCACTTACTTTAGAACCAATTTCAGAACTAGTCAGGGGAGGAAGTGGGGGAGGCATAAGATCTCCACTGGGATGAGCCTCAGAGGTGGAGGAACAGGTTTCAGAAACAATAGACATAGCATCGATATCTTGGATTGTGGTTTTTCCCTGAGTCTGTTCTTCTAAAGAGGTTTCTTTTGACTTTTTCAAGTTATCACAAGTCAATAAAGCTTCAGTGGGGGGGTTGGACTGAGAGGTCTGGGGGGGGGGGATCTGCCGTAGAAACCCTTGCTGAGGTTACAATCTAGCAGAAACCAGTTTCTTTTTTTGCATCAAAGTGATTAACAAGGGCTGCTCCTTCCCTTCAGCCTGGTCAGGTATGTTATGTGCAACCTATTGACAATTTTGAAAGGTATGGCCTATCTCTTCACATAGATTACACTTGCATTCAATTGTACACTGAGAGAACCTACATGGCCCAGTTCCTCAGAGATATTACACCTAATCTGATCACATATGCTGCATAAGTGAGCCACTGAGCCACACTTGTAGCACATTTTCGGCTGTCCCACATAAAACAGAATGCCCCTGTCCCGTCCCCCCAAAAAAGAGTTAGGCAAATGAATAACACCAGTAGCAGTAGTTTTTAGCAAAACTTTAACCTTCCATCCCCCAGTCCATATGTTCTCTGAGTCCAATATAATCACTGGTTCTTCAAGTACCATACATTTCTGTTTCAGCCAATAAGTAAGGTCATTGACACTGACCCCCTCCTTGCGAAATAACACAGTCATAGCCTTCTGTGCAGGTTTTGTCAGTGGTATTGCAACAAATGGTGCCCAAAGGGCAGATTTCTTTAGTGTACTGTACTTAATCCAAAACCTCTCAAGCCATTGAGAGACTTAAAACTAACATCGAATGTAGTTTCTACAGAAACATGGATCAGTGCATAAATGTCATTGGAAAAGAATTTCATAGAGTCCTTCAAAAGAGTTTTGGCTACAAATAGTCAATCAGGAGGCTCAGACATACCTCCAGTATAGGATAGATGCACCGCATTATGCCTTTTAGCTGGAAAAATAGGAAATTTTAATAAAGAGGAAAATGATCTAGGAACATCTTTATTCACAATATTTAGAGGCAAATGCGGTAAAACAGTAGATAAATTGAGGCATCCCCCACTCTGAGTGCTATGTTCTGAAGATTCAGCATTTTGAGGTAGCTTTAAAACCAGATTCTGTGTTAGCTCGAGCTCAGGAGGTACCTCCAAATCCATAATTGGTACAATAACAGGTGCAGAATTTGCAGATGACTCTGGCAAACAAATATGCGATGAGCCTGAAACCCACTGACCTGTATGTTTTTTCTGCTCCCACCCTGCATTTTTCAAGGCAGTATCCACTGACCACTCTATCTGTGGAGTAATTTCACCTTATGCAGCATGTCTTAGGCCAGGTGTCTGTTCACCCAAAATTGCCATTCCCGATGCAATTGCTGTAAGCCTTGTTCCCTGCATTTCTTGGCATTCCGCTTGCTCTACGGCCACTGCCCAGCTCCCCGAGGAATTGTTTGATGCACCTACATCATGCTTGCTCAGCTGTGCTCCCTTGACAGTGTCTTTCTGTTTGTCAGCTTTAATGTCACGCAGTTTCTTTTGTAGTTGCATTTTTTTAAACAAATACTGTTTTTCCTCAGCAGCAAACTGTGCCATAATATCTGCAGTTTCAATAGAAAAGTGTGTTTGCTCACCCGGAGTATCCAGTGGAAGTTGACTGCTGTTACTGCTATCAGAAAAACTATCTTCTGGTAACTCAGGTAATAAAGTCGTTTGTGCAGGGTCAGGGTCAGTTGGAATGTGTTCCACAGCAACATCCATTGCATTATCAGCAGAGTCAATATTCATGGAAGGAATTACACCAATATGCAATACAGCAGTTTGTTTGTCAAGAATCATCTCTTCCTCCTCCACTCTTGTAGTCTGCTGAGCAGCCATCTTGGTACTGCAGACAAAGGGGTCCCCTCTGCTCACAGGAAGCATGGCCCCCTGCAGGAAGAGTAGGGGAATTTCCCCAGTGCCCTGGCCAAATTTCTCCCCATTCACAAAAATACCACCAACGGCTTAATCTGGTTCAAGGTCAGTTGGCATTCATCTGTATCCCCCTCCCCCCGGGTAGTGCCTGAAAATAGGCAGAATTTGTCTAGTGCACTTTCCCAGTCAACAAAAAATAAAGAAAGAAATAAATAAACATATGGATTATATGCCCTTTCAGCCCTCCAAAACATTCAGTAACATTCAGTGACCTGCAAATACTTGAACAGCCACACTTTCAAAAGATCTCATTGTTCATTGGAAGGTTGTGAGGTTCAGATCCGATTTAAAACAAATTGCCACACCCCCACCCCTACAGTCCTTTCTCAGGCAGTGTACCACCGAGTAGTCTCTGCATTAGCTGTAACTTCTCTGCTGTATCCCCTTTCCAGAAGCCTCTCAGTGAGGTCAACTGCTGCTGCCTAAAATTAATCATCCAAGCTACAGTTCTGTCTGATTCTCAAAAATTGGCCCTTGGGAATATTAGTCACTGTATGGCGCAGATGACAGCTCAAGGTTAGCAGTAATGTATTTCTGTCAGTCTCCTTTCTATAAACATTTGTGCATAAGTTCCCCCTACCATCTTTAAAAATCTGGAGATCCAGAAAGTGAATCATGTGCCTGTCTGCTTGGTATATGAACCTTAAATTGCTGTGGGTAGTGTGCAAATATGCCACAAATCCATTAAACTCTGGCAGGGTACCATTCCATATAATAATTATGTCATCTATAAAGTGTCACCACAATGACATCTTAATAAAAAAAGGATTTATGTCACTCTCTTGGACAAACTAGCCCTCCCATAAGCCGACATAAAGATTGATCAGGTTGGCGGCAAATGTTGCCCCATTGCAGTCCCTTTAATTTTTTGATAAACTCCATTCTGAAAATTGAAAACATTAAATTTCAGAACAAATTCTGATAATTTTAAAAGGAACTCAGTAGGTGACTCAGCATTGTTACCCCGCTGGTTAAGAAAATGGGCCAAAGTACCCAGAGCTTCTTCTTGAGGAATACTGGTGTACAAGGACTTGATATCCATAGAAATGAGATACGAGTCCCTATCCACCTCTGTATCCTCCATTGGTGTCTTACAGATAAGATTTTAAAGAAATAACAAATGGCCTAATAAACACAGCAACATATTGAAGTAAAGGCTCAGTAATACTACCAATACCACTGACAATAGGGTGACCTGGTGGTGCTATGAGAGATTTATGTATTTTGGGAAGCATGTATATAGTAGGTCTAATAGGGCGATCGGTAATCAAAAACTCTCTTATATGTACATCAATCAACCCCCTGGTCAAATGCTTCATTGATTTTCTGATCAATAGACCATTTGAAAAATCGTGGTAGGATCAGAGTCTAATTTGATATAAAACTTCTCATTATTTATGTGTCTGAGTACTTCCTTCTCATAATCTCCATATCTAATCTAACCACAGCCCCACCATTGTCCGCAGGCTTGATTGTAATAGTCTGATATTTCTTCAAGAATTCCAGTGCTTGTCTCTCTTCCCTTGTCAGATTGATATAGGGTAACTCAGGTAAATCTTGAAATAACATTTCCAAATCCTGCTCACAAAGTTCTTTAAAAGTCAAAATGGCAGCACTGGGTTGTGGTGTAAAAGTGGATTTTCGTCTTAACCCAGTACCAATGTCATACGGTCCCTCCTAATTCTGACAGAAGTATTTCTTCCTGTTCAATGTTAGTTTGTACACTAAAATCTGGGTTGTGACCCATTCTTTGTTATTTTTATTATACGAAGATTTATACGAAGATTTAAGACTAAGATTCCTGCACAGTCTCAACAAATCCATGAGTCTCAAATTTGTTAATACTAGATGTGCTGGCAAATGAAAGGCTTTTGTTCAATAAACTTTATTCGGGACCAGTTAAAGTACTTTAGGGCATGCTTATGCTTACTAGTGAGTACTATGAAAAGGGCATGAGTACTCACCATTAAAGGAGTATGAAGTGTTCTATGAGGCTGAAATGGCCTGGACTTTGTACAGGATGGACTATGCCATGCAGTTCGGCATAATGTACTGTACTTATGGAGTTTAAATGGACTGAATACGCATGATATTTAAGTAAGGTACTTATTATACTGGTAACAGTGTGTATCATACTTTTGTCTGTCTGTTACATGAAAAGGTTTTAATAAAAAGATAATACAAAAAAGTACTTATTGAAAGGCTGATTACATTTGTTTGTATCCTCTGTATCAGTTACTGTGTTGGCCCCTGAGGCTGTGGCTGTATAGTTCCTGTGCCTGCTGTTCCTCTCAATTTACTCATCCTGCCCCTCCTCATCTTCCATTTCTTCACCACCTGTTGGTCTTAAAACCTTGATATCTGCTGGAGTGAGTGCTTCTATGAGGGGTTGGAAGGGGTTCTGATGTTGACCCTCCTCTTATTAAAAAAATATCATTTTTTGTCTCAGATTCATCTATCTCTAAGCCACTCTGGTCCATGCTAAGATTAAATGAGACCCATGTTTTCAAAATGCTATTTCAACTGTTTTTTTTTCTTTTCCAAGTGTATATCCTATCAAATTCATAATCTTCCTTGTCTCTTTGAAACTCACGTTGCTTAATTACTCTTAATTTTAAATCAGCTTTAGCAATAGTTTCCTTGGATTTCTTGTTAAGATTATCAAATGCTGTGTGATTAATATAAATGGCAACAGTATTTTCTTTTGCTTTGATTTCCTTTGCCAACTCTGTTTGCACTTTTTTCCATATTTGATAATTAAATGCATCAATTTAGCTGACGCCTCATTTAAAATGTCATGCCAAGCCAGCCCGGTGGCATAGAGGGTTGAGGCACTGGTGCCTTACCTTGACCCATGCTGGTGACCCAGGTATGAGAACGGACTCGGGGCACCGGGGGTCGGCAGGGGAGAAAAGGATCAAGCATCCGGAGGACTGCTCTCCTCTCCTGGGGCGGGTTGTGGGAGTGCATCGCTCTGCAGTGACCTCCAGTGGAGACCAGGGGTAATGCAGATGCATGCAAGAGAGGGAACATCACCAGAAAATGGAAAACTGGCACCGCACTCAACCAGATAACGGATGCCTGGTGGTCCGATGCCATTGATGTCCCGTGAGCCTCCATCCCTCAGAAGTACCCCAGGGTCAAGTAGAGCGCTTGCCTACCCCACAGGTGCCTCTCCCCTCGGAGGAGGGGGGCCTGCCCCGCAAAGGGTTATGTCTGGGTTACCCTGGGGATGACTGCAAATGTGAGGGATGGAGCATGGGAATAGGACATATCGGAAGTGCCTTGGCACAGCCTGAAGGAGTGGCTGAGAGCGGTAGCACGTAGGGGGAAAAAGAGATAACACAAAAAAATGTCATGCCATTCATTCATAAATTCAACCTCCTCTTGCCCATAAGAGGAATGCTTAACAATTCTCAGTCCTCCAGGAATTCTGGAGTTCTACAGATAAGCCTCAAGACTCACCTATCCTCCTCTAATATAGCAGTCCATCCACATTTTGTATTTATTCATAAAGTTGCTTTTAATGTACATTGCAACTACAGCATAGTTATTGCAGCACAAATTTTGCTACTTCTCAAGGTTTGTTTTGATAAATGGACAAACATATTTTTGCCTGTATGGATTCTTTATATTTCTGTGTTTGTAGTCATTATATTGGGTGTGTGAATTGAGCTTTCACTTGTGTTTGTTATGTAATTATGTCCTGATGTCTTGCTACTTGTGCTTCAGTTATTGGGGTGAATATGTTCATTTATATGTCATTGTCTGTTAATTGTGACATCATCCCTACTATATAAGGGGTAATGCCAGTCATAACTTGTAAATCTTTGCGAAAGGAAGCAGTTCTGAAATGCGTTAGACATCACAAGTTTTTTTTAATTTTGGAGTACTGAATTAACCATGTTTTAACTATCTGTGGAACAGCGTGTGGTTATTGTTTGGAGGGTGAGTACCCAGTCCTATGGTCTTCAATTGATGTGCTCACCGTGAGCACCACAATCCATGTGCAGCTTCCTTGAGGAACATTGGCCTGTAGTATTGCACAGATAAAGGTGACAGAAGAGCAGGAACCATCATACAGTTTTGAAAGGTGGGAAGAGAGTTTCTGTGGGTTTCTGCTCAATTTATCAACGCTAGAGAAAAACTGGAGCTGTCTAGAACAGGAATGCATGCAGACTGGGAATGATAAAAGGCAGGATCCCCCAGTGCTGGCATACCCTCTGAAGTGCCAGAATTACTTCTCCCCAATACCAGAATTGCCAGAATGCTTCTCTGCAGTGGAGGAATGGCTCAGAAGTGAAAAAATTGCCCACTGAAGTGGGAGGATAAGCACTCACACGGGTGGCATTCCTTTAATGGGAACTCAGTTTGAGGTGGCAATCTGGGCACTGTGAGGGCCAGTATGGCACTTTGGGGTGTAATCCCACACTTTGGGAGCCACTCTAACACTTAAGGGGAAAATTTAAGAACTTCAAGAGCCAGTGTGGCACTTCATGGGGCCATTCTAGTGTGTGTATGTGTGTGTTGGGGGATTCTGGGTTTTTGTCTTTCTAAACATAGCTGCATTCCAGTTTTATTTAGATTTATTCTGTTTTTTAACCTGAATAAATGTATCCTGTTTGTCCTCTCTTCACTGCTAAGGCTCATTGAATCATTAAGATATACTACACTACAGAATATGTTTACTTCCTTTAAAGTGTGCTCTTTCATGTATGGCAATGCATTCGCATCCGTCAATTTCAGCACCCTGCCAATCAGCTGTAATTATACACCATTGTAATCACAGTGACTTTTTTTATTTCACTGTCCTTTTAATTTAGTGCTTTTTGTAGATCAGCGACCATAGTGAAAATTAAAGGACAGTAGACATTACCTGTAGTACAGTACTTCCTATGAAACACAGTTTAAGCACTGGGAACAACTGTAGTAGAAGAAACCTCTGGGAACTCATGGCCAAGTGATCCACCTCCGCTTCACAGAATTCAAATTTTGCAGTGGAGTACACAGAATTACTGTCAGTTAAATATGCATTGTCGCTATGTGTCTTATGATTACAAGTACCTTCTTGTGAGCTCTGTTGGCAAAAGAAACTGGTGAAGTGAAGTTGGAGTTCTGGCACATAAAGGAGCAACACTAATCATCTAGCCCAGGGGGATTGTGTCAGCCATGCCAGTGGGTTTGGGATTTTGGATTGTTTTTTTAACAGAGAGGCATTCCTTGTTGGGGATGAAAACTACTCCAGCTCAACTCTGAACTTTAGAAGTTTGAATCTGTTACCATAAATTAATATGCTTGGTAAATATATAAATCCTTCAAGATCCACAAGCCAATTAGAGTGCACAATTTGAGATATGTCCTATGTCTCTTATCCAATGAACAGCTGTACTTTTGTGCAGATCTTAGACTTTTCTACCCTCTACTGTTGGAAAGGGGAGTTTGAATAGTCTGATAAATTGTTTTAGATAAAATGTTCCATTTGTTTTAGTAAAACACTTTTTTTTCTATAATTATTTGTGGTTTATGAGCTGAGCTCCATGATCCTCATGCCCAAATCTGCTGGAGATTATGCTCTTATACTATAAAGAGACACATTCATGTGCCTCTGTTTACTTACATAAGATGCACATGTATGTTTAGAAATAAGCAATCCTGATTGGTTAACATGGATTTGGCAACTCACAGCTTTGGAATAAAATCCAGAACTCTAAGATGCTAATGCAAGTATATTTTTATCAGGTACAACAGATCATCTAGTAGAGAAGGAGGTTTAGCATGCTATGTAAAGAACAGCCTTACATTTATGATATGTAAGCATAATAGCCTCTTCCTATCTGGCCCATCCCAGGGGTATTAATCCTCAAACTTACCCGGAGTACTGCCTTCTTGCACCTGTGCAGCATCTACAGATCACTAATTATCTCAAAATTGACATTACTTCTTATCTCTGACCATATTCATAATTTCATGTCCAGTGTGTAGACCTTTATACTGAATGATTTCAATATAGGCGGAGCTTAACCTGTCAAGAACTGCAGCAAAAGACTGGGCAAATGAAATCAACACAATACAAATGATCATTGCTACAACCAGGATTGATAAACCATGAATACATTTTGCATAGACTGGGTGCTAACTAAGCAACCTGATGGAGTGTTAGCCTCAGGAACCTATTCAGATTCTATGAAACTACAACCTTACTTTCTGTGTCTGAAGGATGAACACAACAAGGCCACCCCCACAATCTATCTGGACAAAATCCTACAGCAAGTTTAAACTGAACACGTTATATCAGGAGCTCAGTAGGGTCAGCTGAGAATGACTTGAACACGTCCCTGATGTGGAAACTGCATGGTCATTCTTTACTAATCCCTGGTGAGCTGATATTTGTTTAGTTATTTAAAAATTGATAACCGGGAGAGGCACACTGAGCCAAGGCTCATTTCCAGATGTGACACAGGGGAGAGGGAAAAGGGGGAGTGCAAAAGATAGAGGGACTAACAAGTGAAATATGACATACAGGTATAATACAATATGTAGTAAAAATCATAAGGTGCAGTGATATTGCGATTACAGTAATACAAAATAGGGAAAGAAGGGAGGTAGGGAAATGGAAACAGCAACAGAACAGGTGAGTGGAACTTTTCTGTGAGTTACAGGGAGGTGGAGAGACAGAAGCAAGAAGGAGGGGTGGTGTAAAGGGGAGAGCAAAGGTTAACGGGGTAACAATTTAAAAGTGACATTCAGGCATAATACAATATATAATGAAAAACATAAGATGCAATGAGATTGTAGAACCTGAAGTATGAGGATAGGAAGGGAGATGGAGAAAAGAAAAAGCCAACAGAACAGATGAGTATAATTTTAAGGAGTAGTTCCAAGAGTTACAGTGAGGAGAAGGAACAGGAGAAAGGAGGAGGGATAGTTTGTGCAAGGGTATGTTTTAAGTAGTGCAGGGAGGGGGATAGCCTAAGGGAACATGAGAGAGAGCTCCAGAGTGTGGATATATGGAATGAGTAGGCCGTCTGCCCCTAACAAGATGGTAGGACGGGGAGAGAGAAAGTACGGGTGTCTCTGGAGCATAGAGTGTAGGAAGAGGGGGATGAGAGAGAGAGATGAGATAGAAGGGAAGAGATCCAAGCCAGAATTTGGAGGTGAGAGTGATTGCATGGTGCTGACAGTGTATGTGAAGAGAGAAAAGGAGAGATAAGTGCAGAGGGAGCAGTAGTGAGTGTGGGGAGGGGGCATTTAAGGCAAAGCAGCAAAAGACATTATAGAGTGTGTCCAATCTGGATAGGGAAGAGGCCGGGGTGGATCCAAAGACTACATCGGCATAATCTAGGAGAGGGAGGGAGGATCCTTTTTGTGAGTAGTTCCTGGTGGATGATCGGGGAGAGGGAGTCTTTGTTTCTATACATGGCTCCAAGCTTGGAACAGAGTTTAGAGTGTATGCGGTTGATGTGTTGAGAAAAATTGAGCCGACTATCCAGCCAGACACCCAGGTATTTGAAGGAGGGGACTACATTGAGGATGGTGCCATCAAGGGTGGAGGGGGAGAGTTTGGCTAGTTTTTGTGGTGTACCAGAGGTCATAGACACAGTTTTCTTTGCGTTTACTTTAAGTTGGTTGACCTGAAACCAATGAAGAATACTGTGACTATTGATTGATCTGTGACAGACTACTGCTGCTGCTCACATGAGTCAGGATCAGGGCACTCGTAACAAATGGATTACACCTGATCTCCAGGATTCCTATTCCCAGTTGGGTCTCCTGGAATAGTACCTACCTGGATGGGCATAGGGCTTATGAAAGGCACCATGGATCCTACCCCAAGGGCTTTGAATTAAGGGTATGGAGGAATCGCAAGGTAATTTTAGACATCTGGTGGTCCCTCAAAGCAGACTTAACATCAGGACCAGAAAACTGCTTACCTCTACAGGGAGCATGAAGGACCAGTTTGCTGGACATCAGTGGCAAAGCCAGCAATACATAACCATGTGTGACAGAGCAGGCAATGCTAAAAGCAGCTGCATGAGCAGCAGCATTAGAAGCATCATTAACCAACCTGAAGAGGTTCTTATCAGCCTCCAGACCATGGGCAATAGTCTGTTGGACTTTAGTTTTATCTTATCAGTCAGGCAGCTTGTTGGCCATGGCAGCCATAGACTTCCACAGGCTGTTCTGATTTTTAATCCTGTAAGCCTGATAGCTGATAATTCTTGGGCTAAGGGACGCTGAAACATGCATGATGTGCCCATCACATCCAGCTTCCTCAGTTTCATGTCAGCAAGAAGGAAGCTCATTTGCTTAGGAGATTTAGATCTGTCATGTCCAGCCATGATAACCACATAATCTGTCTCATGCTAAGTGGAATGATAGGGCTTATCCAAAGGGGTGGGACATTGTTTATCTGCCTTATGAGGCATGGCAGACAAAACATTGGGCCTGTGCCAAGCAACCTTAGTGGCATTGTCCAAAGCTGAATAGATAGGAGGAACAATAACTGTAGATAGTGCAGAGACCTCTAAGAATTCATAGAGGGTCTTCTTAAGGAATCTTCCTTCTCAGCAATAATGCACAGCATGAACTGGAGCTGCCGTAGGAAAGCCTGAAAAGAGGCAACCTCAGGAAGAGGCCTAGGTGTGTAATTTACACCATCCTTGCTACAGGATGGTAAAATGGAGCTGGAGCCCATGACATCAGGAGGCATCATCTCTTCCTCCTCTTCCCCATATTCATCCTCCTTCAAATGCGGATTATGTTTCAGCTCCTCCTCCTCCTCCTCAGGGACAGAAATAAGCAACAGGTCAATGGCAGGTGGAGTCCACACTGTAGAAAGTGTTGATGGACCAGTTATCAACAAAAAAAGCTCCTAGCTTGGTATAGTAACTTGCATAGAGAGTGCCGCGTCATCAAGCAATGTCGATAGTGGTAGATCTGACAGCCTTGACAGATTTAGCATCAATGGTGGAGCAAGGAACAGAATGTTTTGAAATAGTTCCAGCATAGTCTAAAACACCATCTACGCACTGACAGACCCCGATGGGGGTCATTGATATCTGATTTGTAGACAGGACAGTGCCCAATGGTGGCATCAGCTTTGAGTCTCCCAGAAGAGAATTAGAGCCAGTGCCAGACCCCAACCTTAGTGTCCGATAGATAGTTGGGGGGGACAGCACAACCTAAGGACTTAGCTTGGGATTTGTCTTTCTCAGCAGACTTACCTGTTTTAAGAGGAGTGACCTGTCAGGAGAGGTATCTTTGTCACGATGCTACTGCTTCCCTTTATCAGCATGGCAATGTCTTTTTTTGCATCTTTCTCCTTTTTCTTTGATGAGTCAACAGGCTGCACCATCAACCTCATGGAGTGGCAGGTCAATGTTAAACTATGGTGAGAAGGAGCAGGTGATGATGGCAAAGCACTCCAAAGAAAAACTGCTTTGTGTAATGCACCATTGGTATACATATCCTATAAAGTTACGTTGAGAGATCTATGCCTGTTGGTGTCATTTCTATTTTCTGTACAGTGCCATTTATGAGATATGTAATTTTAGAAAATGAGCTAGAGAAATTCTCAAAGCTGTTTGGACAAGGCCACCAACCACCTGGTCCAGTATCAGACAACAGATACTAGGAAATAATGAGTCCCAGACTCTGTCTGCCTGTTTACATTAAAAATTAGTAAGCCAATAGAATTGTCATTGTAAAATAGCTGCCATGTTGTTCTCTTGCTTAGCAAGAGATACAGCACCCCCCGTCTCATTAAGCAATCAGGTTTAGGACTAAAAACATATACGGAACACACTATACCCCGTTTTAGACATTTAGAGTAAAATGAATCAACACACCGGGAATAAACAAATCCTGTGTGTATGTGTATGTGTAAAACAAGAAATGCATTTGTGCTCTGTGTGACTATTAGTAGTCCCTTGGGATCTCTTCAAGGTGCACTATAGCAGGGAAAGTACATAAAACAAGAAAAGTCCTTCCCCCACTGAGAGGTCAAGCAATGTCTGTAGGCACTTCTTGAAAAATAGACAGGAGACAAAAAAGTAAGCTTACCATACCCCATCTCTACTTGACATAAAGGTCACAGCTAGTGTTGGAACCTGCTCAGGAGGGAGCAGTCTTAGACCTTGTACTCTCAAATGAGGGCAGAGGGAGGATCTCAGATTTAGAAGTGGGTAGCCATCGGGGAACAAGCGACCACCAAACAGTGTGATTCACGATAAACACAGCCATAGAGTCAAGCCATACAAAAGCGAGGGTATTGGACTTTAGGAGGGCTGACTTGGGCAAAATGGGAGAGTGCCTTAGAAAAGCACTAGCAAACAGGCAAGAAGGAGGGGTGGAGAAACAATGGAGAAAAATCTAAACTGCCATCACAGAGGCAACAAGCCTTTCTGTGAAGCAAATAAACAAAACAAAATGAAGGAAAACAACACCATGGTTCTCAAAAGAGGTGGCAGGGAAGCTTAGGGAGAAAAAGATAGCATTTAGGAAGTATAAGGAAACACAGAAGGAGCAAGACAAAGAACAGTACCTGTTAAATCAGAAAGAAGCAGGGAAGGCAGTCAGCATAGCAAAGGCCCAAACCAAGGAAAAAATAGCCAACTCAGTTAAGAAGGGGGATAAAACCTTTTATAGGTACATTAGGGAGCGAAGTAAGACTAAGGGAGGGATTGTGAGGCTTAATAAAGGGGAGAGGGTGGGCAGAGGGTGACAGAGGAAAAAGTAGGGATACTGAATGAACACTTCTGCTACGTGTTCACAAAAGAAGAAGAGATGGAGGTACCTAAACCAAACAATAGAAGCACTCTGGATGGGGGGGAAGGGTGATACCAGTCCATTCACAAAAGAAAGGGTCCTGAAATAACTCCTAAAACTGAAGGTGGACAAAGCAATGGGGCCTGATGGGATTTACCCCAGAATTCTAAAAGAACTAGGGAGAAAACTAGTGACACCACTGACTACCCTTTCTAACAAATCATGAGAGGATGGTGTGGTACCTGAGGACTGGAGGAGGGCAGATGTGATTCCCCTTCACAAAAGTGGGAGCAAGGCAGAGGCAGGAAATTACAGACCTGTTAGTTTGACCTCAGTGGTAGAGAAAACGATGGAATCACTTCTGAAAGAAAGAATTGTTGAGTACCTAGAGGCCAGCAGGGCACAGGCAGCATGGATTCACAACAGGAAGATCATGTCAGATGAATTTAATAGATTTCTTTGACTAGGTGACCAAAGTAGTAGTCCAGGGAGGGGTGGACATGGCCTACCTAGACTTTATCAAGGCATTTGACACAGTCCCACATACCAGATTAATAAACAAGTTAGCCAGCCTGGGAGTGGGTCACATGGTGGTAGCCTGGGTAAAAAATTGGCTAGACAACAGGATGCAGCAGGTAATAGTAAACGGAGTCCACTCCAAAGAAAGTGGGGTTACTAGTGGGGTACCACAGGGTTCAGTACTAGGACTGGTCCTTTTTAATGTCTTTATAGATGACATTGCAGAGGGACTAGAAGGAAAAGTATGCCTCTTTTCAGATGACACAAAGATCTGCAACAGGGTGGAAACACAAAGGGGGTGGAAAGGATGAGAAGGGACTTGGCAAGGTTAGAGTAATGTTCAAAAGTATGACTGCTTAGATTCAATGCAAAGAAGTGCAAAGTAATGCACCTGGAAAACAAAAACCCAGGGGAGGAGTACACAATGGGAGGGGAGGTACTAACAACAACAAAAATGGAAAGGGACCTGGAGGTAGTCATATCAGACAACCTAAAGGTAAGCAGGCAATGTGAGAAGGCAGTAAGGAGGGCTAGGGGATACTGGGATGCATAGGGAGAGGCATCACCAGTAGAAAACAGGAAGTTGTTATCGCTATGTGCAGACAGTTGGCAAGACCCCATCTGGAGTACTGCATACAGTTCCGCAAGGACATAGACAGGATGGAGGCAATCCAGAGGAGTGCAACTAAAATGGTGCAGTGCCTGCACCAGAAGCCATACGAAGAGAGATTAAAGAAGCTTAATATGTATGCCCCCAAGGAAAAGAGGGAGAGGGGGGACATGATAGAAACTTTCAAGTACCACAAGGGAATCAACAAAGTCCAAGAGGATAGCATCTTTCAGAAAAAGGGATGTGCAAGAACAGGGGGGCATAATTTGAAGATAATGGAGGGATGGCTTGGGGCAATGTGAGGAAGTATTTTTTTATGGAGAGGTGGTGGATGCATGGAATGGACTTCCTGAGGAGGTTGTGGGGTCAAAAACCGTGGGAGAATTCAAGAATGCATGGCACAGATATAAAGCAATTCTTGTGGGGGGGTAGGAGGAAGTAGGCTGTTGGTTAACTAGGGTCTGCAGCTTATCCAATAGGTGGGGAAATGGGCAGATTAGGTGGGCCAAGCAGTCCTTATCTGCCGTCAAAGTCTATGTTTCTCAGCTGGCCCATTGGCATTGAGGGTTGAGGTGCTGGATGCCATACCTCGTGCCACGCCGGTGACCCAGCTTCGGTAGCAAACTTGAGTTGCTGGGGATCGGTAGGGGCAGGGGAGGATTGAGCGTCTGGAGGACTGCTCTCCTTCCCTAGGGTGGGTTCAGGGTGCCGATCGCTGCACTAGCAGCTCCCAGTAGAGACTGGAGGAAAGCAGTGCCTTTGAGACAGAATTTGGGTTAGGAGAGACAGACAACCTGTGTATGCGCACAGGAGCGTGTGCGATACACGCTGGACATCATTGCACATCCTCTCCCTAGGGGAACTACTCACACAAAAATCCTCTCCCAGCAGCAGCATGAAAGCCACTGACAGATGACCTGATCTAGTGGGCCAAACAAAGCCCAACAGTTGGGGACGAGGGCTTAGGGTGATGTGGTCTCCTCTCCCGGTTCCCCCTTGCTGGGGGAGGCCCTGCCATGGGGGGCAAGCCACTGTTCTCCTCACTTCGGTGGTCGTGGCGGAGGCTGGCTCCACCTAAGGATAGTTGAGCTGCAGCGTACATGGCCTGAGTGGGGTAAGTACACCCCAAGCTGCAGTGAAGTGCATAAAAAAAGTCTAAAAAACAAAAAAGTCTGTGTTTCTATGTTTCATTCACATGACAGTACAAAACAAAAACACAAACACTTATTTGCATCTAGTCATTCATTAGTCCAAAGCAAATTCTTCTTGGCTTAATTGCCTAAATCCCAATCTTTCTTGAGTGAAAAAATTCGCTGTTTTCATTTTTCCCGAGGCTCTAAGGAAGGCATGATGACACTGTGCACACTCACTTCTGAATCTCCAGGTGTACCTACACTAGGAATGGCCCATAGCATCAGGCACGCAGAAAAATTGAAAAAGGTAATGGCGCAACATTAACTTCACTAGGGGGTTGTGACCAAAAGCTGCCCAAATTGTCAGGGGCTGGGAAACTATTGGAATTTTTTTCACTCAAGAATGACTGGGATTTAGGCAATTAAGCTAAGAAGAATATGCTTTGGACTAATGACTAGTTGCAAAGAAGTGTTTGTGTTTTTTTGTTTTGCACTATCATGTCAATGACCTTTATGTCAAGTAAAAATGGGGTATGGTAAGATTACTTTTTTGTCTTCTGCCTATTTTTCGAGAAATGCCTGTAGACATTGGTTGACCTCTCAGTGGGGGAAGGACATTTCTTGTTCTACCTTTTTTTTTTTTTTTGATACACTGCTAGTATAGCCACAGCCTTTCCTCCTTTCCTGACAGCACTCGTGTGGCACTATACCCCTGTTTGCCCTTGCTTTATTCTCTGCTCAGAAGGGACAAGATGCAACAGAAAACAAAGCAGCTTCAATATGTAAACAAACAAATAAAAAGTAACCTACTACTTCTGTTTCCATTACTCAGTTGCAAGCAGCCAGCCTGCCCAGTCTTGGTACAGTGCTTGTCTTGGTTCATGTTTCCATTTCCTGACTGCACGCAGCCACACTGACTAATCCCAGAACAGTCCTTCTCACAGTCCTCTCCCTATCACATATTTAAGTGGAACACAGTTGTAACGGAGGGCTCTGTATAAAACAGTGCACCAGAAAACAGGGAGGAGGAGGAGGCTGAAGACAAGACAACTGCTGCTGCTACTGAGACAAGTGTTAAAAAAACACCTGTCAAACACTGCAGTGCCCTTTACTGGTAGGTATACCAGTAGATGGACTTTTACAAAAAATATGACTCATACCGTATTTTTAATCATTTTATTTTTAAATCTTATATAAAAATATCACATATAGCTGATTTTCTAAACACAGTAATACCCTTCAGGATGGACAATATTGGGCTATACCAGACCTACCAAGGTTTGTAAGGCCCTCTACATGTGGTGTCAGGCCCCTGGGCAGTCTGGTACAGCCCAATTCCACCCACCGTCAAGTATTATTGTTTACATTGTTAATATGGCAAATGAATCCGCATGATTTTTCTGTGTTTTATGAGAATATATATTTAATGTCTCTCTATTTTATATTTGTTGTTCTAAGATAAAGGTTGAAAAGAACTAACGACCATCTAATAATTGAACCAACCACATGCAGTGATGGCATTTCGTTTGCTGCCTTATGCAGATATCTGAACGAAAAAGGAACAAATATCCTTGAAACTTTCAAAAGGCTTCACAGCTTGTAATAGCTCTTGCTTTGGGCAATGTTTGGAGATGAACTTTAGAATCTTAATGTTCTAATCTGAGAAGGAATTTGTCATTTGAACATGATATGGGATATAACTTTACAGTTGACATCCTTTTTAATATAACTAATCAGCCAGCAGCTCTTAGCCAATATTTGATGTGTAGTATTAAAAAAAAAAAGTGTTTGAATGCAGTAGTTATTAGTAACTGGGTTTGTGTATTCGCAAAACGCTTCTTGTTTTTAAATTTGGGAGTTGACGTGCTGACCTGGTGGTGCAGAGGGTTGAGGCGCTGGCGCCTTACCTCGACCATGCCGGTGACCTAGGTTCGGGAACGGACTTGGGACGCTGGGGTCGGCAGGGGAGGATAGGATCAAGTGTCTGAAGGACTGCTCTCCTATCCTGGGGTGGGATTGGGAAATGCCTTGCTCAGCAGCGGCCCCCAGTGGAGACTGGAGGCACTACATGAGTGGCGCAATGAAGAGGACCCAGAAAACTGGAAATTCCTCCTGGTGGCCACTGGATGACGGATCTCCATCCCCCGATTCCTCCGGTGCCTTCGGCGAGCCTCCTTCCCTCAGTAGCATCCCCTGGGCCCTATCGAGAATGCACTGGAGCCCCGGTGCCTTCCAACTCGGAGGAGGGGGACCCACCCGGCAAAGGGTTACATCCAGGATATCCCAGGGGAATAGAAACATAGAATTTGACAGCAGATAAGGACCGCTTGGCCCACCTAGTCTGCCCATTTCCCTACCTAACGGATAAGCTGCAGCTCCTAGTTAACCAACAGCCTACTACCTCCTAACCCCCACTAGAATTGTCTTATGTCTGTCCCATGCATTCTTGAATTCCCCCACTGTTTTTGACTCTACGACCACCTCAGGAAGGCTGTTCCATATATCCACAACCCTCTCTGTGAAGAAATACTTCCTCACATTACCTCTGAGCCGTCCCCCCTCTATCTTCAAATTGTGCCCCCTTGTTTTTGCACATCTCTTTTTCTGAAAGATGCTACCCTCTTGGACTTTGTTGATTCCCTTGAGGTATTTTAAAGTTTCTATCATGTCCCCCCTTCCCCTCCTTTCCTTGAGGCTATACATCTTTAGCTCATTCAGTCTTTCTTTATATGTCTTCTGATGCAGACCCTGCATCATTTTGGTTGCCCTCCCCTGGACAGCCTCCACCCTGTCTATGTCTTTGCGGAGATGGGGTCTCCAGAACTGTACACAGTAGTCCAGATGTGGTCTTACCAACTGTCTGTACAGAGGGACAACAACTTCCTGTTTTCTACTGGTGATGCCTCTCCCTGTGCATCCCAGTGTAACCCCTAGATGGCGCTATCCCAGGTGCTACTACCCCTGCCTGATTTGCCACTAACAGGTTGAGGGGCCTGGATCCAATGGCGGGTGCCTCCACCCAGAGGTCAGGGTTTGCAATAGTTAAACTAACTTGGTCACAGCCCTCTGGGACACTGCAACCCCCCTTTCTTCCCACTAGTGGCCCACACATATACAGAATTACCTTCACAGTATACACTTACCCCAGGTCTGATTCCGGCACTGGGACCCCTCCATGAAATGAGATACAGTGCAACAATCACAGTACAGTACTTTAACATAGACAAATACCTCAGGCAGTATAACTTTGCTGAAGCGAGCAGCTCTGATTTATTTAGGGGATATAACAAGGACAGGGGAAATCAGGTTAATTGGCTTATCACTCTAATAATCTACCTATGGCTCTGTGCACAGGCCTATCCCTATCAGTTACTGTCCTGGGTACCCAAGCCCTAGTGGCTAGTCCAAACCGTGGCAGCTGGTAGGGCCCTTTCACACAGAGAAAAGGAGAATTAAACAGTCAGCAGTACAGTAATTCCATTTGGATTTAATGTGGCAATTCAACAGGAGCGACCCTGAATTAGTACTCACGACCTCCAAATAAGATAGGGTCCTTCAATGTCAGCAGGGCTCACTTGAGGTGCACAAACCTCTTCACACATCCATATAAAAAGCACTATACCAGGCAGGCTGCATCTGTATCGATCGCCAATTACTGCACAATACCGGGGAGAACACACAGCAGATTCAGTTCCTGACAGACCCAGTGTAATTTTCAGCAATTCCTCCAGTCTTCTACAGGGTGAGCCTGGTTTCTACTCTTCAGAGATCCTTTGATTCTTTTCACAGGACAGATTCAGTCCTAACAAGCTGCAGACCGGAACTCTGGGCCTTACACGTTTTTGACTAAAACTGCACACTGAAAAGCACAGGGCTCCTTCCTTCTTCACTGCCAAAGCTCAACTGAACTCCAACCGACAAAAACGGGCACTTCCTTTGAGTTCCTCCCAGTTCTTGACTGGATTGGCTGTCACTCACAATAGACTGCTGCTGTTGGTCCAAAAAGGCACTGAAGTCTAAACTACATCTCCCAGAGTCACTGCCCATACAATCCTCTTGTGGCTGGCTCAGATTATGAGTCCAAGTTCTGATTCGTCCAAGGCACCATTTTAGAGCTAGCTTACCCCACTGATTGGTCCAGTTCAGCAGTTCAAAACTAGAATGGGGAACTAGCAGACACAGTTCTGACTGCAAAGCAGGTTAGACAAACTGTAATTTCATTATTACTCTAAATAATTTCTGGTAAACAGTTACATCTTTCAGATAGGTTCCTTGCACTCCTAGTGACTGCAAAAATTAAGTGAATTGGCAGCAGTTCAGTGATACTCAAACAGAGAAGCACACAGTCCCCCATACAAACTAATTATGTCTGCAAGCAGACAGCTCTTAAAGAGACAGTACCAGAGGCTCTAAAACACTCACTGATAAATAAACTTAGCAAAACACCATTCAGGCTTGGAGCATTCAAGCAAGCTCCTGGAAGTCTTTTGGGAACCCCCATTTGGGGGTTACACCCTTCCTGGCCTGGGAAAGCTTGGCGTCCGCGTCAAGCAAGTACCCATAAGTTTCAACTGCAACCATATACATTTGCATTAGGCTCGCACATGTAATCATCAGTCAATATATCATTTTACCAAGAACACATTTCTGAAACATTTGCAGTCGTCACTCTTTACACAGTATAATACATTGTCCATAACTCAAGTTATTACCTCTTGTACATGAAACCTGAAGAGGGGCCCTTCCTATCAGTTACCTTGGGGCTGGATGGGGCAAGGGGCACCATATAGAAAAGGCAACACAAGTAACCCAGAGTTAGCACTGATGCTCGGATTTGGGCAGTGAGCTCGGGGACACATACACTCCTTTATGGACAACATTGAGAGGCAAATCCACAGGCCTCCCAAGGGAATCATAACTGAGGTGCACCACAGGCTTTACAGCTCGACCAGTCTTTCTAGGGGAACTGTTACAGTCTCTGCACTCTGAGCCTCATTTTCAGCATTGTCCTCACTTGTCAGGAGTCTCCATGGGGGTGAGAGGCTAGAACTTGGGCACTTGCAGCTCCAGGAGTTACAGTTTCTGAGTCCACAACATTTGGCTCACATGGAGAGCTTTTCGGACACTGGCAGTGGACTGTCAGGGCACTCAAAATACTCTTCTTGAATTGTTGTATCACCAGTCTGCCCCAATCTATCATTTCCTCCTAAGCTCAAACGGTTCAACCATGCAATGATTCCATTTCATCTGATCTGATGCTTTGCACTTCACTTTCTGGGAGCATTGGCTCCAGGGATGAAGCTGGGGCTTAAACAGTCCAGAAGGCCCAGCTTTGTCTCCAGTATTGACTAGGGATTGCCCGAAACAATTGACTCAGTTCGTAAGAAGGATAGTATTCAAAGTCACTCTCACTTTCTTCCGATATGGACTGACAGTCATGCTCAACTGGGACTTGTGGAGGAACACTTTAACTTTGCTTCTGTAGGTGCAGACTTTCTTGATCTTTTCTTAGCAGCAGCTCTGTCACTGGTCGAAGGGCATCTTCTAGGGCTCAGACTCAATTAAGATTTGTCCAATGGGCGTAAATGATTTCTATGCATTGTTTTACATCTTTTGAATTATTCTCAGGCCTTACTTTGTACACTGGCAGATCATCTAGTTTGCCCACTACAATGTGAGGAGATGGTGCCATCTGTCAGCAATCTTGTGCTTGCCATGCAATCCCAGATTTCTTAGCAATACCCGATCTCCCTCCCGGAGTTCCTGTCTTTCACCTTTTTATCATACCTTTCTTTGTTGGCCAGATTTCTTTTTGGCAGCCATGGTTTGAGCCAGTTAATGCCATGAGTTAGCTGGGCCTTTAACTTTTGCACATACTGTAAATAGTTGTCAGCCTGAACCCCATCAGGAGAGACCCCAAAACACACATCTACTGGTAGTTAGAACTTCTCTTCCAAACATCAGGCGGTGAGAGAATCCAGTGGCATCACTTACGGTGCAGTTATAAGCATGTACCAGGGTGCTAATTTGTTGGCTCCATCTAGGCTTGTCCTTTGGGTGCAGGTGCCTAGCATATCTAACAAAGTCGGTTAAAGACGTTCAGGCTGTGGGTCCCCTGGGGAGTTAGTGAGGTGGTTCTGGACTTTCGCACTCCCCACAGAGCAAATCTCTTTGATCAGACGACTCTCAAAGTCTCTCCTTGATCAGAATGGATTCTTTGTGGAGCCCATAGTGAACAAAAAGATTTTCTACAAGTACTTTGGCCACAGTGGATGCTTTCTGGTCTTTGGTGGGAAAGCTTGGGCATATCTGTGAAATGGTCAGTGACCACCAACACATTACTGATATTTCTTTGATCTGACTCCAAACTTAGAAAATCAATACAGACCAGCTCCATGGGTGCACTGGTGGTGATGTTAACAAGGGGCAACCCTCTGGGGCAAAAGCTTTCCTCTGTAAGCATGCGACTACAAGTTGAATGTGTTGCTCACATCAGCCCCCATCTTAGGCAATAGATCTGGATCTCACCAAGTCAAGTGTTCTGTCTATACAAGGTGCCCCATGTGGTTGTGCAAGGACCTCAGTACTGAGTCTCGAAAGGCAGTGGGCAGCACTAGTTGTTGTTTGTCTACTTGTCCCCCTCTGTCTACTGTTTCTCTGTATAACAGTTTATTGATCAGTTTCAACTTAGGACCTTCTTTGTATAACAGTGCAGTTCTCAAATCAGTGGGCGTAATTTGGACACATCTTTTCCTGCATAGAGGCTTCTAAAGCTGCTTTGATCATGGGATGCAGGATTGAGCCATCGAATACTGTCATTGTCCAGCTGAGGCAGTGCACCAATGTCTATTGAGAAAAGTGGCAATAAGCAACAGGTATGCAATTCTCAGAGGCTCCCAAGCAATCCACCATGCAGTCACTACGTCCGTGGACATTGTTCCTCCTGTCAAACTTCCGGCAGAGTGCCGAATGTCAGGTTCTGCCAATCGGACCCAATCATTCTGGGGAACAGGCCTCCGGGAAGAGCATCAGCATCTATGTGGTTCAGACCTGCTCGGTATTCGAGAGCATAGTCATATGTAGATAATGCAGAAAGCCACCTATGGCCAGTGGCATCAACAGCTGAGGTCTGCACATAGGTCAAGGATTATTGTCAGTTTTACTAGTATTTAGCCCCATACAAGTACTCATGGAATTGGTCAACAATAGCCCACTTAAAGCTAGGAACTCTAACTTATGTACAGGATAGTTCTTTTCGGATGGGGTCAGGCTTCTACTGGCAAAGGCCACTGGTCTCAAGGCCATTCGTGCTCTTGGTACAACACAGGCCCAACCCTTGCAAGCTAGCATCAGTGTGCAGGACGATAAGGTTTTCTTGGATCGGCATAGGCCAGGACTGGAGCATGGGCAAGTTGATATATGATCTCATGAAAGCAGTCTCACAATCAGGAGTCCAGCGGGCCCCAAATACTTCACTCGGATGAAAATACACTCTTTCAGTCTTGAGGGCCGTGACTTTTGGTATTTTTGTGGGTTGGGGATACCCTTGAGTAAGAGTTAAGTAAAGGCGGATCACTCTTGAATAGTCCTTGATAAGCGCCGATAATAACCACAGAATCCAGGAATCTTTGCAGTTCTTTTAGATTTTTGGGCTGTGGCCAGGTGGTCAAGGCCTCAACTTTACTTGGGTGGGTCTCTATTCCCTCGGTGGATACTATGTGTCCCACATACTTTACTGATGTTTGAAAAAATTGACACTTATCAATGGACAGTTTAAGACCAAAGTCCTCCAGTGGGGTCCAATACCTTAAATAATCTGCTCTCATGTTCCTCCAGTGAGCTGCCAAACACAATAACATCATCTAGGTATACCAGGCACTCTAGTAAGTTCATGTCCCCCACTGCACGCTCCATCAATCGTTGAAAAGTGGCTGGGGCACCTGAAATCCTTGAGGCATCCTCATGAATTCATAGAAGCCAAGCGGACAGATAAAGGCTGTCTTTCCACGGTCCTCTGGGGCCATCGGGGATCTGATAGTACCCACTGCGGAGATCCAGCACAGAACCACTTGCTCCCGTTTAGGCGGTCAAAGCATCCTGAATCACGGGGCATTGTGTACTGATCAGGGATAGATCCGCGGTTTAAGGTGCGATAATCCACACACATCCTTACTGTTCCATTCTTTTCCTCACTACCACAATGGGGAAGCATAAGGGCTTCTGGATTCTTGTATTACACCAGCAGCTAACATCTCTTGCAGATGCCGTCTCACATCATCTATGTCAGCAGGTGCCAGGCGTCGAGACCTCTCCGAAATGGTCTTCCGTCATGCAGCGGATATTGTGCTCAGCTCCTTGCACGATCCTACATCCCATTCCTTTAAAAAACACCTGGCTCTCTGGGCAAGCTTCTCACTGATCTTCACTTTCCATTCCAGCTGGCAGCGGGGAGTCGCGAAATCAAACAAGTCAAGCGTTACTCTGTCATTCTTCCTTGAACTCTTGCTGCTGGGTAGCACTGCAGTGTCTGCACAATGCACATTAGCCAGGATGCAACCTCTGTTTACTCGAATGTCTCTTTCAGACACATTATGAACTTGGACCATTACCCTTCTGGCATAAGCATGGGCTCTAGCGGGCAAAATACTAAGCTTGACCAGCAGTCCCTCTAGCAATTTTCCATCGCCTGGTGCATCCAACATTAATATTTTATTCTTAACATCCTTTCTGATCACGGACCTCTCCTGTAAGGTACACTGGGCATTTGGCGCCAGGATCAGAGACTCAGGATCCTTCTTCCATACAATTCCGACCGGTTCCTCTGGTTCTGTTTTTCAGCATCTCTCTGTGCCTCATAGGCCTTCTTAATTAAAGCCGGAACTCTTAAAGCTCTACTAGTCTTTGACCCCTGTTTTCATAACACAACTGTGCCAGCCTTCCGAACATATGAGCATTTGTTCCAATCAACAAAGGACACCATCATACAGTCCAGTGGGGGACACACTAAGGCTAGGGTCTCTACTTGTTCGGCCACCAGCCACGGAGGTGGGGAAAGACAGCCAAATTCGGATATACCCGGAATAGGGGTGAGCCTTCTCCTTAACCCCCATACACTGCAGTCCTTCTAATGGTTGTAAAAGTGCGTCTGACAAATGCTTCTGATACCAATCTTGGAACATAATTGTCACTTGGGAGCCACTGTCTAATATAGCTCTTGTAGACACTCCGTTCACCTTTACAGTGGTCTCCATGGAGGGACCCACTATTCTGGACCAGTCTGGAGAGGCGGTAGTGGGGGCCTGGGCAACTGACCTTGCCACAAAGGACGTGAATTAGCATTTTGGTGCCCTCACTGGGATCATGGGCTACCTCTTAACCACTGATTTCTTCTCCGAAGCTCTCCTTGTAGCCTATATGCAACTTTGTCAGTGTCTTTTGGGGACTGGCATTCCCTTTTCATGTGCCCATCTTTCCCACAATTATAGCAAAACATACTTTCTGGAGTTTGAGCTGGCCGGCGCCACACTGGGAGCCAGGGCGGGGGTATACTAACTGGAAACCTTGGTGCCATCTCTGTCTCGGCGTGATAAGCATTTGGAGACATCTCGTCAGTTTCTCCACTTCCATAATCAAGGAATCGAGTTGGGCTGTTATCAGCAGGGAGATACATGGTGGGTACCCCCACCCCCATAGCAGATGCAGTCGGATATGGTCAGGGCCCGTACTTGCAGGCGTGGCCTTCATAAAGGACTGTTTTTGAATTCGGATCTCTCAACAGTTCGCCCCATTGTGACATATCTTTTCCTTGTCAGAGCACTCATTGACTGCCAACCTCTGCCCCTGAACTTCACTTGATGGGTCACCCTCAGTCACTCGGGCGTGTGCAGCTATTGGTGCAGGTCCTCCCGAGTCAGTCTTTTCTCAACTCCTCGAATTTCTCTCATTAACTCATCATAGGAGGTGGGGATTCCAGTCGATCTGCCAGGTGTAACTGAAGCAACAGCAGTTCTGAGAGGGGCAGACTTAGGATCCTGTCCAGCCTGGTTCGGTCCAGTTCAATCACTGGCAAACTACCTTTTCTGAGGCATTCTTGCAACAATTTTTCCAGCGAGATACATACACAGACAACAACTCCCCTTGGTACTGTTGTGCATCTCTACTCTCCACCATAGGTCCTCATCAGAATCTGGGCTCCCATACACATTCTCCAAGGCCTCAAGATAGGCCTGTGCAGTCGCTTCAGGGTTACTGGCCCGTTTGCACGGATGGTAGCCAGGGCAGGACCTCGGAGCTCTCACTAACCCTCTTTCGCTTTTCACCTTCGAGCATTGCCATTCTAGCACTTGGGGGCAACATAGTCTATCAGGTCTCCCAGTCATCCTCCCTTGGGGGTGGGGAGGCCAGAGAAGATCCTCAACCTTGGTAGAGTCGTGACTAATGGCAGGTGCAGAAATAGGAGTCTGCATTGGTTCAGCCACCATTACGGGCACTGGAGCAGGAGGGTGTTGGGAGGAACACTCCCAGGTGGCAGAATAGTTTCTTCAAGTCCTCCACAGTTTCCCTCTCCCAGCAACCATTCAGCAATTTCTCCTCAAAGTTTCAGATAGTGGTGGGGCTGATTCCCCGGTCTTTACTGTCCTTAGTTATCACTCTCCAAGCAGTGAGGGCTCCCTCTGGGGTAATGGTCTGTGGCACTTGGAGCTATCTATGGGATCCTTAAACTCTACTAGGGCCAGGAAAGTGTGGGTGAGCAGATTAGCATGCCGACCCACCACCACAGGGTTTTGTAAACCTTCCACCTTGGAAAGTACTCCCTGCACAGTGTCTGTTGATGCCAGGGGGATGTCCAGGATAAGCATAGCATTTTGGGGTCGATCTCCTCCCCAGTACACCACTCCACCAGCGGTGCACAGCCACTTCTGTCGGGTACCCATTTTTTTCTTAACAGTGGTTCGTAAATATGGCCACTAGAGGACACACAATCCCAGCGGTGAGCCTCCAAGATGTAACCCCTAGATGGCGCTATCCCAGGTGCTACTACCCCTGCCTGATTTGCCACTAACAGGTTGAGGGGCCTGGATCCAATGGCGGGTGCCTCCACCCAGAGGTCAGGGTTTGCAATAGTTAAACTAACTTGGTCACAGCCCTCTGGGACACTGCAACCCCCTTTCTTCCCACTAGTGGCCCACACAATATATCAAATTACCTTCACAGTATACACTTACCCCAGGTCTGATTCCGGCACTGGGACCTCCTGTGAAATGAGATACAGTGCAACAATCACAGTACAGTACTTTAACATAGACAAATACCTCAGGCAGTATAACTTTGCTGAAGCGAGCAGCTCTGATTTATTTAGGGGGATATAACAAGGACGGGGAAATCAGGTTAATTGGCTTATCACTCTAATAATCTACCTATGGCTCTGTGCACAGGCCTATCCCTATCAGTTACTGTCCTTGGGTACCCAAGCCCTAGTGGCTAGTCCAAACTGTGGCAGCTGGTAGGGCCCTTTCACACTGAGAAAAGGAGAATTAAACAGTCAGCAGTACAGTAATTCCATTTGGATTTAATGTGGCAATTCAACAGGAGCGACCCTGAATTAGTACTCGACCTCCAAATAAGATAGGGTCCTTCAATGTCAGCAGGGCTCACTTGAGATGCACAAACCTCTTCACACATCCATATAAAGAAAGCACTATACCAGGCAGGCTGCATCTGTATCCCGATCGCAATTACTGCACAATACCGGAGAACACACAGCAGATTCAGTTCCTGACAGACCAGTGTAATTTTCAGCAATTCCTCCAGTCTTCTACAGGGTGAGCCTGGTTTCTACTCTTCAGAGATCCTTTGATTCTTTTACAGGACGATTCAGTCCTAACAAGCTGCAGACGGAACTCTGGGCCTTACACACTTTTTGGACTAAAACTGCACACTGAAAAAGCACAGGGCTCCTTCCTTCTTCACTGCCAAAGCTCAACTGAACTCCAACCGACAAAAACGGGCACTTCCTTTGAGTTCCTCCCAGTTCTTGACTGGATTGGCTGTCACTCACAATAGACTGCTGCTGTTGGTCCAAAAGGCACTGAAGTCTAAACTACATCTCCCAGAGTCACTGCCCATACAATCCTCTTGTGGCTGGCTCAGATTATGAGTCCAAGTTCTGATTCGTCCAAGGCACCATTTTAGAGCTAGCTTACCCCACACTGATTGGTCCAGTTCAGCAGTTCAAAACTAGAATGGGGAACTAGCAGACACAGTTCTGACTGCAAAGAAAGCAGGTTAGACAAACTGTAATTTCATTATTACTCTAAATAATTTCTGGTAAACAGTTACATCTTTCAGATAGGTTCCTTTGCACTCCTAGTGACTGCAAAATTAAGTGAATTGGCAGCAGTTCGATGATACTCAAACAGAGAAGCACACAGTCCCCATACAAACTAATTATGTCTGCAAGCAGACAGCTCTTAAAGAGACAGTACCAGAGGCTCTAAAACACTCACTGATAAATGGCTTAAGCAAGAAACACCATTCAGGCTTGGAGCATTCAAGCAAGCTCCTGGAAGTCTTTTAGGAACCCCATTTGCAGGGGTTACAAGTATCCCCTGCCCTCCTTACTGCCTTCTCACATTGCTGGCCCACCTTTAGGGCATCTGATATGACTACCCCAGGTCCCTTTCCATTTTTGTTGTTGTCAGTATCTCACCCCCCATTGTGTACTCTTCTCCTGGGTTTTTGTTTCCCAGGTGCGTTACTTTGCACTTTTTTGCCTTGAATCTAAGCTGCCATACATTTCACCATTCCTCCAACCTTGCCAAGTCCCTTTTCATCCCTTCCACCCCACCTTGTGTATCAACCTGTTGCAGATCTTTTTGTCATCTGCAAAGTGTTGCAAATCTGCAAATGGCTGCGATGTGAGGGTCGAGAGCTCGGGTAGGGCTAGCAGGGGTCAGTGAAGGACTTGTCAGAGCCTGAAGGAGTGGGGGTCACTAGGATGTAAGGGGGGGGGAATAATAATTTGGGAGTTGTCACTGTTTAACACAATGTATTTTAATTAAGTAAGTCACATGGTGGTAACCCTTGGTTATGGGTGTCCTTTATAAAATCAGAACCCCTTTAATGATCTGTGTCCCAGTAAAAGTTCATGTTGAGTGAAGCAGCATGGTTTAGGAGATTGTATTGGATCAGGTTTGGGTGACTGCATGCAATTTTTATGTTTGCATGCGCACATGCGTAAGAAACCATTATGTGGCAGCTTAGGAGAGAAGCAGGTTTTGGAGGTGTGGCACTGTGACAGCCAGTGCCACCACTACATTCTTAGGCTTGGCCCTCATTTCCCAATGTGGTGGGATGCTGCTGCTGACACTAGTTCAGCAAGCGTGCCACCAACTTGAAAGGAATTAGCCACTGCAATGAGGAAGCCACCTGTCATTGCAGGGTGGTGCCTTGCCTGGTGTAACTTTTCAAAAAAACATGGTGGTGGCTGTCGCCATCTGCCACTCACAGTCCCCATAAAAGCTGATGGGGGTGCCCAATCCCCCTGTCAGCATGCCCCCTCCCCAGTTAATTTGCTGATGGGGAGCCCAATCCCCGTCAACATAATGTCCCCCCATGTAATAGTTATGTATGCCGAGGGAGTCCCAGTCTCCCTCGGCATCATGCATGTCCCCCAAAACAGACACATTTCCTGTGCCTACGGGGGGCCCAATCTCCATTGGTTTCAGTCACCCTCCTTTAACAACACAGGTGGCACACTGGGAGCCCACCCAAGTGTGCCAAAAACAAACCTGTTAAGGAAATACCTTCCCGCAATGTTTTTTTTTTTTTTTTACCCTGTGAAAGAAAATAAAGGTCCTTCATTGTTTCCGGTGCCCCCACTCCCAACTCGCACCCATCCTCTGCGCACCCGACCTCCTCACACACACCCCTCACCCCATACTTACCTCCAGAGCCCGGCGCAACGATCTTCAGTGGACTGGGAACACGTTTGCACTCTTCAAAGCCGGCCGCAAACTGAAGAAATGCCGGTAAGCTTTATAATGGCTTAAATGGTGGGGGTTCAACTTAGGTGGATATCTAGGCCATTTTTGTGATTTTAGGCTCCAAATGTTCAACATAGAATTCTTGGCACCCCACCTCATGAATTCAGTTACTGTCATTTCATTATTTGGTCCCGAAAGGTGATTTTGCAGTTACCAATTTTCAGCATTGCCATTTTTTCATATCACCTTATGAACAGTATAGCTGTTATTTTTCACATCCTGCCCAAAATGTGTTTTCGCACATGTGGCGCACAATGGCACGGTCACTGTGGGAAATCAACATTCAGTACAGATTAAGGAAATCACAGTAACACTGTTCATGAGCAGAGGTCCCAAAATGCCTATGTTGAAAATTTGGTGAGAAAATTTCATAAAATTACTGTGTTATGAGCTTGCACTGCGCAGTTTACATGCACACTCGTAACTTCGAGAATGTTTAATATTTCACTCCAGATTTTCAACATTGGCATTTTTTTATACTTCCTTATGAACGGTACAGCTGTCATTTGTAACATCCTGGCCGAAATGTGTTTTCGCACATCCGGCGCACAATGGCGCGGTCGCTGTGGGAAATCAATGTTTGGGACAAATAAAATCACAGTGATACTGTTCATGAGTGGAGGTCCCAAAATACCTATGTTGAAAATTTGGTGACAAAAGTCCACAAAATGACTATGTTATGAGCGTGCATTGCACAGTTTTCACGCACATTTATAACTTCTAGAATTTGTAATATTTTCACTCCAGATCTGCAACATTGCCATTTTTGCACACCTCCTCATGAATAGTAAAGCTGTAATTTTTCACATCCTGCCTAAACTGTGGTTTTGTACATCTGGCGCAGAATGGCGCGGTCAATGTGGGAAATCAATGTTTGGGACAGATTAACAAAATCACAGTGCCACTGTTCATGAGCAGAGGTTCCAAATGCTTTCATGAGGTGGGGGTCACAAAAATTTGTAGTGCAAATACCAACAAACGGCCGGGGCATTAGGGGTTTCTAACCATAACGTCCCACCCTGTACAAATTGACAGGTGTCAGGTGTGTGCCTTTGGATTGCCAGCTGTAAAGCTCATGCCATTCCAACCCTACCCTGCAGCCAGTGACAGGCACTGAGGTATGCCTTGGACTCTTTGGCCCCAGAGTTCACCCCATTCTCCTATACTGCACCCATTTCAGCATATGTCCTTATGGAATGGGGTGACTGTAAAGCCAAACACCCCAAGGCACACCTCAACACTTGTCAGTGTCTGCAGGATAGGGTGAGGTGATATGGCATGAGCGTTATGGGTGGTGACCCAAAGGCACACCCAGATGCCTGTCCATCTTTTCAGGGTGGAGGTGGGGTTGGCGTCAGTTCAATACTTCACTGCCATTCCTATTCTGCATCTGTCTAACTCCTGCACTTCCATTGTTAGTACCAGCAAGCACACATTCGGCATTGGCAAATGTTTGTTTTTATCTGTTGCAATGTTCAGTAGCTCATAAAATACTTGCTTATTATCTTTCCTATTAGGATTTATTTTGGTACAGTATATGTGCAGTTAGCTACCATTTTTATTTGTGCAATACATGCCATAATTTGCACTAATGTTGTAATGCTGTAATCTTGCACAGATAACTCTGAACTGATGGATGTGTCCATGTTTCTTTGGAAATAAATTATGTAATACATATCAGAGTGTTTGTATGTTTTTTCAGGTACCCATTTTTGCAGTTTGCCTTTTGTAATAAGAACATACTGGTGTGCATTATACAAAGCAATTTTCTGTTTTTTAATTGTTTAATGCTCATGTTCTAAAGCTTTTAAATAGGTTTCTAATGCTTTCTTGTGTTGTTTCCATATTGTCAAGTTAAAACCCTAGCAAATACTGCAGGCCTTCATGTTGTGAGAGATGCCTAAGCAGCAATGCACACTTCATAAGCATCTTACTTTATATATCTTAACTTTATTGCAATGACAGTAGGGGAACAACAGTGGAACAACAGTTCCTTGTCTTTCATTGGTGGCATAAACAATTGTTATATTTCAAATAAAGAAGAAAGAAAGAAGCTGTACCGTTAATGATACTTCCATTAATGCAAATTTCGATGGCATTCTTTAGCAGTGGTGGACCAACAAGTGATTGACGGCAGGAGAATGAACTGAGGCATGATGGGGCCACCCACATTATATAGGTGGCGACAATGCGTGTTAACATGGGCAGCCCCAGTTAGCAAATGTTTCCAGGTTGTCCTGACACCGATGGCTTACAGTTCCATAATGTAGCTCAATGGAGGGAGATATTCTTGAAGAAGATCCAAAACTACTATCAGTGTGAACATAAATTGTGCTCGAACTTAGGTTAAGGCAGGCACTTATAAATCCTGACATTGAATTTTGGGCATATACAGCCCTGAAATAGAATAAACACAAGCTATAGTTCATAGTGAGCTAATTACTTTTCACCAGTTTTCCAACTCAATCCCAGGCATGCATATCCCAGCATGCATCACTGCAATGCTATGTTTTGCGCTGGTGCTGCAGTGGTGTCTGGGGACTTAAACGGTCCAGCATGGTGGGCTATTGAACAATCTACACTCTAGCTGGGAGAGGTGCTAGTGTGTATGCACTGCACTAAATTGCCATGAAAGCATTTTTATTCAATGTATTTTACACACTCAGGAGGACAGTAGGACTGCCAATGAGTGAATCCTGACTACATCAGCTAGAGCCACTGTATAGGAGCTGCTGCAGAGTATCGATACCGCAGCTGCCTCCCACAGCAAGCCAGAAGAGAAATCGTCCAAAATATGATTCTCCCTGTCTTTGACTTCGGAGATGTAGTCTACAGCTCCACCCTGGAAACCACCCTAGCCAGACTGGACACTCTCTTTAACTCCTTCTGCTGCTACATTCTTGGATGCTCCCCACGCACTCATCAATGTGACCTCTTCTCCTTGCTCTCCATTCCCTCTCTCCATGCCAGGTGCCTCTCACACATCACAAATCTAGTTGGGAAGTTCTGGCTTGGTTCTCTGCCACCCTATTTGTCCTCTCTCCTATCAGCCCCCTTCCCATCCTGCTATTCCCTCCGCACCTCCACCCACAGAATTCTCACCCTCCCTCCTCAGCGCACATCATCTGGCCACACTGCCTTCTCCTACAATTTTCCCGTAATCTGGAACTTCCTCCCTCTAGAAATTCACTCTGCACAATCCTGTCATTCACTATCCCTCCTCCTCTGTAAGCACTCTGCTCATTCCTGTAACTACACCTAATACCTCTCTCTCCCAGTCAACCTCCCTTTGCCCCTGCCCACCATCCCTCTCTACCTCCACCCTCCACCAACTCCTCCCCCCTTGGCTCTCTAGGCTACCTCTAGCTGGTGCCTCCCTTACCCTTTTACCCCTCCTTCTGCTCCACACTACACCTCCCCCACACCCCATTTCCCCCCCAGATCTTCTCCTTTTCCTCTGGGTCCTGTCCCCTTGCAGGGTTCTCAGCATCCTGAAGGCCCCCCTCCACTCCTTCTCTACCAGGTTCTGCCCGCTTGCAGGGTTGCTCTGCATCCTGATAACCTACCTCCCCTCTCACCCCCGACTACTCTCCTTCCCCCTACACCCACCTTCCCCCATGACTCCCTTCCCCTCCTCCTCCTTCTTCCAGCCATGCCCCATCCCCTTGCAGGGTTCTCTGCATCCTGAAGGGGACTCAGTTCCTTGTTTGCCCCTCCTCTCTCCCTCCAAGCCCCCTCCCCTCTCCCTCTACTCCTTTCTGCCGGGCCCACCCTTGCAGGGTTTTCAGCACCCTGAAGGGGATTGTTCTTGGCTTCCCCCTCCTCTCTTCCACCCACCTTTCCTTCCCTGCCACTTGTGCTATAACTCCCCCTTCCTCTAAATACTTTTTGAGAATTTAGCAACTCTCAAAGTGTGTCTTTTCCCATCTGGATCTGTATTTAGTCACCAGTGCTCTGCCACTACCCCTTGTCCTCCTTCTGCCCCTTACCTAATGTTACAACTATTTCTGTATATTACTACCTGAGCTATATCTGCACATTGTTCTGTTAACCCCCATCTCTCCCCAATAACTGTGACTTTATCTGTCCCCCAATGTCTATGACTTTACTTTGCTATTTACTACTTTCTTTTTATAATACCTTCTGTTGTCTCGTACTGAATTGTATTGTGTTGTATTAGTACAGCATTGTATGTATTTGAATTGCACTGTATGTATTTGATTGTTTTGTATTTGCATTGCATTGTATTGTCTGATGTGTAAATAATCGTATTGGGTAGTGGGTATTAGTATTAGTACAATATTGTATGTATTTGAATTGCACTGTATATATTTGATTGTTTTGTATTTGCATTGCATTGTATTGTCTGATGTGTAAATAATCGTATTGGGTAGTGGGTATTAGTATTAGTATTAGTACAACACTGTATGTATTTGAATTGCACTCTATGTAGTTGATTGTTTTGCTTTTGCTCAGTCCTCCCACTTTTGTACCCCCTCCCCCCAGGACACTTCTGGAAACCAGCTGGTTACAGCTCATGTTGTCTTTCCTGGTGAAAAGTTTTCAAACAAATAAAATAAATAAATCTAAAGTCTGAAGTGTATTTAAAGCATTTCTTGTGCCCTCTGGCTGTCTTTTTAAAGGCAGCCAAATCGAACGGCTTGGGTAAACCAGATATAAGTATTTTAAAGGACTTTTAATATCATTCATATACCTAAGTGGGAACAGACGTTCTGATGACATCATTTCCGGTTCCCTGTACTCAAAAGGTTTGCCTAAGCAAGAGGAGACCAGTGGGCAATTGAACAAACTACACTTTAGCTGGGAGAGGGGCTAGTGTGTGTATACTGTACTAAATTGCTATGGAAAGCTTGCCTAAGCAAGCACAGGCAAGCGCAGGTGAAGGCATGCTGCATCTACCTGTGTCCGCAATTGTTTAACCAGGAGTAGCACACTAAGCTGAAAGCTTGTTTACAAGTGTGACCTAGGAGCACAGGGAAGTTAAGTGACTTGCTCAGGGTCACACAGTATGCCAGTGGGGGCTGTGGGATTCAAACCCAGGCCTCCAGATTTGCAGCTCAGAGCCCTAAACCATTGTGCTACACTGCCTATAAACCCAATCCAGCATTGAAAATGGTAGGTTCCCATTGGGTATAAAAATTCCTGTATATACTTTGACCTTGTGATAACAAAACAAATCCTGACATGTATTTCTGTCTCATATATGAAAATGGAAGCAAACCAATTACTGAATGTAAAATGTTGTTCCCAATGTGCTATGTTCCAACCTGGGGTTACCGAGGAGGGATTTATTTGTAACAAATGTTACTTGGTACAAGAACTAAGGGAGGAAGTTACTAGGTTAATAAAAAGACTTGATACTGGGGCAGAAAAAGAAATGCTTGAGGAATTTATAGACACCACCATTACAAGGTTACAAAATTCAAACAGAAAGGAGGAATCGGTTCACACACTACCTACTGAAAAAATAATGAATGAGGTAGGGGGGGAAAATGACAAAGATTAGATATAAAAGACACTGATTACAACCTAAATGATCCAACCAAGAACTGGACCATGGTGGAAGGGAGTAGCAAAAGAAAAAGGAGGTTTGATATTATATTACAAAACAGGTTCTCAATACTTACAGAAAATATTAACCCACAACCTATGGAGTGTACACTAACAGTAGATGAGTCGGATTAATTTCAGGAGTTTCATACTCAAGGTCAGAATAGTTACATACCATATGAAAAGGGTAATTTATAATCCTGAACCCAAGGATACAAATCCCTCCTCCAGGTTACTTGTAAATAACACCGCAGCACAGTCTGTAGCAAACTCTAGTGACCATGAGACAGCAGATGTAATCACAGTATATCGTGGAACCAAAACAGAGACCCCCCTCCAATAGATACCAGTTAAACCCCCCGCAGTCAGTATAACAAATGCAAATCAGCAAGGGGAAATTACCACAAGAGACAGAGTAGTGTTGTGGGATTCAGTGTTAGAATACACTGATAGTATAATATGTAGAGGTAGAAAAGAAACAACTATGACGTGTTCTCTGTCAGGAGCAAAAATCCAGGACATTAGAAACAACTTAACTGGATATCTTGGGGGTTCCATCACTCCTATTGTTCTACTGCATGTAGGTACAAATGACATAGGGAGGAGTTCCACCAAAATACAGAGAGTCTTTGAAATAGTGGGTCAAAAACTAAAACACATGGGATTTGAAGTATTCATTACAGAAATCCTTCTGGTGCCCAGGGCCAGCCCCAAAAGAAGTAGTGATACTGCACAAATGAATGGCTGGTTAAGAAGGTGGTCTAAAAAAGGAAGGGTTTAAATTCAAAAAGAAATGAGAAACCTTTGGAGATTATAGGCTGTTTGGGAAAGACGATCTCCATCTAAATAAACAGGACAAGGATTCTAACAAACAAAATAAGCAACAGTATAAACAGGGCCCCTGGTGTTCTGCGGCAGAATTTTCTGATTTCTGCGGCAGGGCTCCTTGACTTCTGCGGCAGCATTTTCTGATTTCTGCAGCATGATTTATTCATTTCTCTGGCAGAATGCAGCCCTGTCATTGGCTAAATATAATGTGATGTCATCGATGACATCATATGCTGAGCATAGAAGAGGGGCTTCTGGATAAACGAGGTGGGAAAGAAAGCCTGACACTATGGAAAAACAGTATATTTATATGAAAATTCACCAAAACAATTAATTCTGTGGCACTATATATATATTCTAAAACATGATGCAAATTCTACGGCAAATTTCCATAACCGCAGAACTGCAGAATTCCAAGGGTCTTGAGTATAAAGAACTGTTTAAACTAACTACTCAGGGGCAAGGGGCCAAGGTTACAAATGATAATCTCACAGGTTACCAATGTTCAAGAAGCAAAGCTAAAAGAACTAAACCCTACAAATGGAAATGTCTATTACTAAAAGCAAGAATTTTAATTAAAAAACAGGGATGAGCTAGAATGTCTCATGGTCCAACAAAGAATCGATATAGGTGCTATCACTGAAACCTGGTGGTAAAACAAAGGTGACTGGAGGGAAAACATAACAGGTTATAAAGTATTTCAAAATGACAGAGTTGGTAGAATGGGTGGAGAAGTAGCGGTGTATATAGCAAACTCTGTTCATGCTGAAGAATACGATTGGATATCAGAGGTGCACCAGATCAACTATGGGTTAAGTTAGACCAAAAAATGGACAAAAAAAATCATAATGGGACTTATCTCTAGACCACCATCAAATAAAGTGGGAGAGGACAAAAAAATTCTGGATACACTGAAACAACTAAACCCTCAGACAACATCCTGCTACTTGGGGACTTTAATTTACCAGGCATTAACTGGAATTCATGTAAAGGCAGGTCATTCATTTAGAATACTTTTTTGGATGCTGTGATAAGTTTAGGTCTGGAACAACATGTAACAAAAGGAACCAGAGCTGACAAAATACTTAACCTGATACTGAGAAATTTGGCCGACCAAACAGAGGAATGTAATGTTATAGAACCACCATCAAACAGTGACCATTACATGGTTACCTTTAACATCAAACAGCTTAAAACCTTAACAGAGGGAGCTATTAAGATAAAATGTTATGCAAAGGCAGACTCTGATAAAATGAAAAATGAACTCATTACATGGGATTGGAAGTCAGCCTTCAGTGGACTAGACTTATAGCAAATATGTGAATTACTGTTAACTAAATTAACAAACTTGTCAGATCTCTATGTCCCTGAAACAAATAAATATAACAGCTCAGGAAGGATCCTAGTTGGTGTAATAGAGCCATTATAAAAAAATACATAGAAAAAAAGAAAGCATATAAAAAGGCAAGACAGACAAATACCAGTACGGCATGATATAAATATAAAAAATGGGCAAAACATTGTAAAACTAAGACTAGGGTTGCAAAAAGAAACTTTGAACTGGGACTGATCTCATGAGTAAATAACAATTATAAGGCCTTTTATAACTATATAAACCAAAAAAGGGCTGGTAGCACACAGTTGGATGACTTAATAAATGAAAAAAGGTAATTCATTAATAATGCGATGAGGAAAGCTGAACTTTTGAATGTATGCTTCTCCTCAATCTTTGGAGACCAGACAGTAAATCCAGACCTAGATGCAATGACACAGGGGGATTTGCCATTTATATTAACAGAAACGCAGGTCAGATCCAAACTAGAAAACACTAACCCATATAAGAGCACTGGCCCAGATGGTATTCACCCTAGGCTAATCAAGGAATTGGCGGCAGAAATAGCAGGGCCAATTATGACCATATTTCAAAAGTCTCTAAATACAGGATGTACAGTAAAAAGCTGGCAGGAAGCTTTAGTATCCCCATATTCAAAAAAGGTGCTAAAAAAGACAAGAGAACTATAGACCTATAAGTCTGACATAAATTCTGGGCAAGGTAATTGGAGGGTTTAATAAAATTCTATATTATTGACTATATAAAAACCACAGCCCAAGTGGACCAAAACCAACATGGCTTTGTCACCGGCAGATCCTAGCAGACAAGCCTCCTTAATTTCTTTGAAAATGTCAAGTAGGTCTCTGAACAGGGGTCACTAAGTGGATGTCATCTTTCTGGACTATAGTAAGGCTTTTGACACTGTCCCACACAGTGAATTAATAAAAAGTATTGATTGAAACAGGGCTAAATATCAGGATAATATCATGGATCAAATTATGGCTATATGAGGGAACACAGCAGGTCCAAATCAAGAACTCAACATAAAAAAAAGCAATTGTAAGGAGCAGGGTACCACAAACATCAGTGCTGGGACCTATTCTGTTTAATATTTATGTGGCTTCAATGAATTGTAATAATGGTGTCTGGATCACCAAGTATGCTGATAACACCAAAACTGGCACCCAGGTAAATAGCCATATGGATGTGGCACGATTACAAAATGAACAAAATAATCTAGAGTCCTGGGCCAAGAAACACAAGTTTAGGTTCATTGTGGATAAATGCACAGTAATGCACCTGGGTAAAAATGATCAGTGTGCTGACTATGCACTGGGAGGGAAAATTCTGAAGTTCATGACAGAGGAGAGGGACCTGGGAATAATTGTTTCAAAATATTTTAAATTACAAAAGCATGGCCTGCCCATCGGTGCAACAGTTGGATTTCCGCTTGCAACACCAGCAACCCGGGTTCAGGAATGGACTCGGGGCGCTGGAGGGCTGGCCGGGGAGAGAAGACTAGAGTGTCCGGAGACTGCGCGCCTCTCTCAGGGGAGGGTGGGATGGGACCCGCGCTTGCCGACTCCTGGAAGAGGCTGGGGTATGGCAACACACTGGGCTCCCACTGACTAAGGGGGGCGTGGGAATGTCAGCTTATGCCTTGATGTTGTGGCACACCACGCCCCAGAGAGCAAAACAGAAAGGTGCTCTATGGCCAACCAGATGGCGGTTGCCGGCTCCGCTGCCTTCAGGCCCCACAATGCATTATATCTTCCTCCAACAGCACCGGGCCAAGTGCGTGTGGTCAGGCCCCTACTGGTGCCTATCTCCCTGGGAGGAGGGGGATCCACCCAGAGAAGGGTTATGCTGGATTACCCGGGGGACTGTAAATGTGAGGTGGTGGTGGCTGACATTGGGGCAGGGGTTCCAGTGGGGACCTAGGCGGCCCAAAGGAGTGGCCAGTCTGGAGCAAGGGAAGGTGGATTAAAAAAAATTCCAAAAGCATTTCATGCAGATGGTAAAAAGGGCAAACTCTATACTCCATTGCATTATAAAACATATCACTAATAGAGACAAACAAGTTATTATTCCACTATTCAGTGCCCTAATTAGGCCACAACTTGAGTACTGCTCTCAATTCTGGTCACCCAATAGTGAATCTGAAATCAGGATTCTTGAGGGGGAGCAGAGACAAGTAGCTAAGATGGTCTCTGGTTGTCAGCATCTAAGTTATAAGGCTAGGCTGATGAAACTGGACCTGTTCACCTTGGAGTATAGAGGGATAAGGGGTGATCTCTGTCTGCTATTTAAATCAGTAATAAGTGATGAGTTATGGAATTGCCTAGGTTTTGAACTTAGAAATCACACTTACAGTATATGACAAAGGCTTATGATTTGCAATTTAAAGGAGATATTTGTATGACCAATAAGAGATCTGGCGTCTACAGTCAATCAGTAGTGGGAGTATGGAACAGGCTTCCACTGAACATTATCACTAGTAGCTCTATGGAAGTATTTAAATCAAGATTGGACATGTATTTTGCAGAAAACATATATTTAGTTCATCCATTTGAGTAAAGGGCAAGCATCCATATGGGCACTAGTTCTCTAGGCTTGGAAAGTATCTTTGATACCTATGAAAGCACAGAGCAGGCACTTCGAACACCATGCTTAAAATCTGTTTTCGAAAACTTTTCTTTATTTTTAAAAAAACATTTTCCCAGTGTATACAGGGGCCGATATCAGTGTTGAAGATTCATAACACAACAAAGCAATGATAGAGGGCAACGACTTTGTTTCTTTTTATTTGGCATTTACACTTACAAGTGATACTTTCATGCATCATGTTTATATGTGTAGGTTAATTTGAGGCTTGTTTTCAACTTGCAGTTATACCTAATTTCAGGATTTTGTCTCTCATTATCTGTCCTTTAATATACCAGGACAATGGAATGTAAGTTGTAAGCTCATCTTACATGTATTAGAGAATGCCACTCAAGTTTTTATCACTAGAATGCTTTCTTGGCATACTGAGACATTTAAAATTTATGTGACAAGAATTCTCTGGCTGTAGAAATTCTTGATAACCTTGCCCTTCTGAGGGCTCCTCAGTTAAAGGCATACTGGTGTTAATTAGCTTCTCTGACGTAATCTTCTATTATGTTTTAAATGTATATGTTAAACCAATGAGAATTATTTCTGCTTTTCTATATAATCTGGTGTTAATAGTATGGGATATTTGAAAAAACTGCCACAAAGCTTCTGAAGAAGGACCAGGTTGGTTCGAAAGCTAGAGCACTTTGTTCTTTTCTGTAACATCCATGTTGGTCCAATAAAAGGTATCAAATAATTTGTTTCTGTATCTGTTCTTAAAAGGACCAATACGGCACCTACAACATTTTTCTTTTTCATGATAATTCATACTAGAACAAAACAATGACAGGTGATAACAATTTTGTTTCTTTTTCAGTTACATAGAAACATAGACAATTATGGCAGAGAAAGAACAAAGGTCCCTCTAGTCTGCTTGGAGTTCCCTGTCTGCCCTGGGACCTATTGTCCATATGAGTTTTATCCTTCCTGGTCCACCCCCTGCTCCGGTCACTACTGCTACTGGCCAGAACAACTGCTATACCCTTCGCTCTGCCCCACCATGTCAGAAATCATTTACGGTCTTGGTGCCCACCACCTCCACTGGCAGGCTTTGCCATGGCTCCACCACCTTTTTTGTAAAATATAGCTTCCTCACACCCCTTTTAAACCTTACACCCCCACCAGTTTCCACTCATGGCCTCAGGTTCTTGACTGTACTCTTGCTGAATAGCTACCCGCAGTTCACCTTGTTTATTAACTTCAGGAACTTGAAGATCTCCATCATATCCCCCCTCTCTCGCCTGGTCTTCAGTGAGTATATGTTCAGTACCTTGAGATGATCTTCATAGGATCTCACCTGTTGGCCCTGAATTATCTTGGTCACCCTGAGTTGCACCATTTTCAGTCTGTCCCTGGCCTTCCTTGGGGAGAACTCCAGAATTGAGCATAGTATTCCAGGTATGGCCTTACCAGTGATCTACTATATATAGAGGTAGTAGTACCTCCTTTTTTCCTGCTGTTAACACCACTTCTGATACACCCCAGCATTCTATTAGCTTTACTATAGGCCTTGTTATATTGGTTTGATTGATTGAGGGAGTTAATAATGATGACTCCCAGGTCCCTTTCCTCTGCTGTAGTGTTCAGTTTAACCTCACCATCCAGTACTCTGTCCTGTTTTTTTTCCCCAGGTGCATAACCTTGCATTTTTTTGCATTGAAATTCAACTGCCAAACCTTAGACCGCCTCTCTAGGTTTTGTAGATCCCTTTGCATCTCCATGCTCCCTTCATTGCTATCCACTCTATTGCAGAGCTTTGTGTCATCTGTGAAGAGACACAGCTTGCCCTGGATGCCCTCTTCAATGTCGCTGATGTACATATTGAAGAGAACAGCACTCAGTGGCACCCAACTCGTGACCTCCCTTTCATTCAGTTTGACCCCATTTACCGCCATCATCTTCTGTCACTCCTTTAACCAGTTTTCTACCCATCTATGTCCCTAGCCATACCTAGATCCTTCAGCTTCTTCAGCAGTCTTTTATGTAGTACTGAATCAAAAGCCTTGCTGAAATCCACAGCATAACCCTTATCTATTACCTTTGTTACCCAGTCAAAGAAAATGATCAAGTTCGTCTGACAATACCTCCCTGCCACAAATCCATGCCATTACTCTCTAGGTGGGCCACAAGGTCCTTTTGATCAGTGACTCCATCGAGTTTACCCAGTACAGAGGTAAGATTACCAGGTAATTCCCCAGTTGCTCCTTGTCCCCCGCCTTGTGTAGTTGAACTGTGTCAGTTACCCTCCAGTCTTTCAGAACTACCTCCATCTGAACTGAACTATTGAATAGCCCCACTAGGAGCTCAGCCAGTTTCACAGCCAATTCCTTGAGTATCCTTGGGTGCACCCCATCCAGCCTGGGGTTTTACTTACCTTAAGGGCTTCAAGCCCTTTCTGGACCCTTTCTGTGGTAAATACTGGCTGCCTTGTTTCAGGAAGACTCCTGACAGCTGCCTGCCTTGATGCCACTTACAGGCAGGGGCCCACTGTCTTCCCTTGTGAAGACAGAGCAAAAAGAATTGTTAAGGATGACTGCTTTTTGTTGTTCTTCCTCTAGTACCCTGCCACCCTTTTCTGTCCTTACAATACCCCTTCCCTGCTTCCTTTTTTCCTTAATATCACTGGAAAATTGTTTTCCCCACCCATACCACCCTCCACAATACGCAACTCCGTGTCTGCCTTTGCTTCTCTGACCATCCTCTTTGCTTAGCTAGTTTTTTTTTTTGGACTCTGCCCATTCCTCCTCCCTGCTTTTTCTTGTTCCTGGTGAAAGCCTGTTTCTTAACCTTCACTGCTTCTCTGACCCTTTTGAAGAACTATATTGGACACTTGTACCTGTTTTCTTTTGTAACAATTCTTGTGCGTGACTTTGTTGCCTTGAGAATGATCCACTTGATTGTCCCCCCTCCCATCTTTTCTCTACACTCCTGATGCTGTCCACCCTGGTCAGTTTGTCTCAGACCAGCTCCTCATTTAGTAGGTCTACTGTTCTGAGATCTAGGACTTAAGATTTTGATAGGAGCATCCTTGTCCCAAGTGCCGGCATGAGGCAAATTAAGTTATGGTCACTGGATCCATTGGTTCCCCTACCTGCACTCCACCCACCATCTCTGAGTTGGTGAGTAGCAAATCAGGAATGGCTGCCTGTCTGGTCAGTTCCTTGACCAGCTGCAGCAGCAGGCAGTCTTACAGTGTAGTCAGGAGGGCCTGACATCTGGTTCACCTTGATCACTGGAATGTCCCTGTGGATATTCAGCAGGTTCAGATCACCCACCACCACAACCACCACTTCCCCCTTCTTCAGTCCCCTTGCCAGTTCTTCCCCAAACTCTCTAGTTCTCTTTTCCCCTTGCCCTGTATTGTCCTGCCTGAGGATGCTGTGAGGTGAACTCATGGAGACTTTGCTTCTCCTTTGCTTCCTCTGATGTGTCCATTCTCCACAGCCTCTATGCCCTCCCTGACATATAGGACTATGCCCCCACTTCACCTTTCCCTGTACCCCGTCTAAACACTGTGCAACCTAAGACTGACAAGTCCCAGTCATTATTCTCTATGCTCCAAGTTTCTTTGATGACTATGAAGTCCATCTCATTGTCTACCATTAATGTCTGGAGCTCACTGATTTTCTTACCCAAACTCCTGACATTAAGACAGACCTGCTTCCTACTAGCTTCAGATCCTCTTTTGCTGTTTCATGATCCTACATAGAAACATAGAATTAGATTGCAGATAAGGACCACTTGGCCCGCCTGATCTGCCCATTTCCCTACCTACTGCTTACGCTCCAGATCCTATTTGATTTGCAGCTTACCTTCTCCTTCCTACCACTAGGGTTGCCTTCTGTCTATCCCACGCATTCTTGAATTCACCTATCATTTTTGCGCCTACAACCCACTCAAGAAGGCTGTTCTATGCATCCACCACCATTGCCATGAAAAAATACTTCCTCGCATTGCCCCTGAGTCTTCCTCCTCTAGCCTCATATTGTGAACCCTTGTTCTTGCACATCTCTTTTTTTGAAAGATGCTGCCCTCCTGAATTTTGTTTATCCCCTTGAGGTACTTAAATGTTTCTATCATATCCCCCTTCTCCCTTCTTTTCTCCAGGGTATACATATTAATGTCCTTCAGCCTCTCCTCATAAGGCTTCTGGTGTAGTCCTTACACCATTTTTAGTGCCCTTCTCTGGATTGCCTCTACCCTGTCTATGTCATTATGGAGATGTGGTCTCCAGAACTGAACACTACTCTAGATGAGGTCTCACTAATTGTCTGTACAGTGTCATCACCACCTCCAGTTTTCTACTGGTAATACCTCTCCCTATGCACCCCAGCATCCTTTCAGCTTTACCTACTGCCTTCTCATATTGTTTGGCTACCTTTAGGTCATCTGTTATGACTACACCCAGGTCCCTTTCCAGTTTGGTTGTCTTCAGTACCCCCCAATCGTGTATTCCTCTCCAGGGTTTTTGTTCCCCAAGTGCATGATTTTGCACTTCTTTGCATTGAATCTAAGCTGTCAGCCAGCCTGGTGGTGCTGAGAGTTGAGGCACTGGATGCCACACCTTGCGCCACACTGACGACACAGGATCGGGAGTGAACTTGGGTGTCGGAGGGTCAGCCAGGGGCAGGAGGATTGAGCATCTCAGAGACTGCTCTCCTCCTCCTCATTCAGGGAGGGAGGAGTGGGACTAACGCAGCTGTGCTGGCTCCTAGTGGAGATTGGGGGTCAGTGCAGGCAGGTGGTTCACTGAGAGGATGGCATGGATAGCATCAGACATGCAGTGTGTGGAAGCGCGCACGGCAACGTCATTGATGCCCTGCACATCCGTGCTGTGGGGCGGGGATCCAGAAATGTACAAAAAATCCTCCAGCACACTTCATGATGTCTGATCCATCGGAGCCGCACCTCTCTGACTCAGCTCCTCCCAGATCCAGACCCTAAGCTTTCCGCGGTGCTGGTGTACATACCTGCTGTGAAGCAGCCAGCAAGAGGAAAGGAGGAGGGTGTCATGCTCAAGTACTGGGAGTGGTGCAGGGCTGCGGATCCTGGACTGATGGGGGGGAACCATAGGCAACCCCCCCCCAAGACGAGGAGGAAATAAAAGAAAGCAATAAAAAAAAAAAGAATCTAAGCTGCCATTCTGTTGACCATTCCTCCAACTTGCCTAGGTCCCCTTACATTTTCTCCACCCCCCAGAGTGTCAACCCTATTGCAGATTTTAGTGTCATCTGCAAAGAGCATTCCTTCCCTTCTAGCCCCTCTGCAATGTGCAGTGTCAGTGGCTCAGTAGGTAGCACACTCGCCTCTGAGGCTGGGAGATCAGAGGGCTGTGGGTTCAGTTCCCACATCTGGCACTTGAGTTAATATCCCAGTACTGACACTGTAGTGCAGCATGAGAGGGGTGCTGCACTTGTGAGGTGCCGTCTTTCGGATGAGACGTTAAACCGAGGTCCCATCTTCCTGGATTGGTGGTAGTTCAGGTGGATGTTAAAGATCCCATGGCACTTCTCGAAAAGAGTAGGGGAGTTTTTATTGGTAAGACATAACATATACATCAACACTTTTCCGGGAGTAAAAAAAGGAAAAACAAACAGTCAATTTTCAAAAAAAAAACAGATAATACCTTTGAAAAATAAAAGCTTACGCTGTTCGTTTAAATCACAGCAAATAAACCTGAATAATAAAAAAATAATAATAAAGAAATGTCTAATTTGACATTTAGCAAAGATAGCATAAATAAATATACTTTAGATACCTTGCAAATTAATTACACTCTTCTTATTTAAACTTGATAAAATGTAAAAAACCTTTCCACCATTTGCGCAAAGTTCCTGATGTAACTCTTAATGCATCCTGAGTATAAATTTGTACCAGTTCCTTTATAATTAACTCACTTACACAAGAATAGGGCATTTTCTTTTGGTATAGGACCCATTGAACTCTAGCTTGCCATAAGTAATATCTCAAGCATCCTAGAAATAAAGTTAAAGTCCCTTCATGCAAGTCCGATAAGATGGTTGAATAACATCCTAGAATCAAAAATTCATATGACATACTATATAACCACTTAAAACCCCACAACTTAGCTAAGTATTCCCATAAACCTATGGCATACGTACATCTAAGGAAAAAATGCTCCATTGACTCTTCAACATTGATGCATTCCAGATATGGACATAGTCTTTCCTGTAAAGCCTTGTACTTAGCATTGCCTCTAACATTTAATCTGCCATAAAAAATTAACCACTGTGTTTCCCATTGTTTCTACGGCATTCTAGGATTATTTAATTGTGCCATTACAATGGGGTTTAGAGCTGAAGGACAATTTTTAAATCCAGGTTCTGAAGGGAGTAACAAGAGCATTAAATGGTGATATAACCCCTTTGTATTATGAGACAGTATTATCTGTTTCTGCAATTTCCATTTAAACAGCTTCTGAGCAGAAGGCCTAAAATATTCAAGAATATGCAAATGGCGATTTAGTTTCAGGGCAAATTTTTGCCAATTCTTAAAATATTTGCCCATTGACTTTAGATTCCAAGAAACCTCTGCCCTTGATTCCGCTTTTAATCCTTCTTTGATTGAATTTGAAATAAAAAATGCATGCGCATAAGTAACAGGGTCTATCATACCCAACCCTCCCTGATTCTTTTTTAGGTATGTATAACCCCTTTTTACAGGATTTAAGCGGTTACCCCAAAGCATCTGAAAAAATATACTATAAACTTTTGTCTCAAATACTACTGGAAGTGGGAAAATCATAGCCACATATTGCACAGTGGGTAAAAGAAATTGTTTAATTACATGCACCCTTTTAAATTTGGACAACCTCCACTGCTTCCACTTATTAACTTTACTCCCAATTTTTGCAATGACACCTTCCCAATTTTCATTAGGCATATTCTGGGGGCCAAACTTAATCCCTAAAATTTTCAGCGAATTCCTGGATATATGGATACCCTCCTGCCACATTTCCTCGACACCACTTGCACCTATGAATAACCCCTTAGTTTTATTTAAGTTTAATTTTAGCTTTAGAAAGTTTTATTTAGTTTAGAAACTTTAGCAAAGGCATCAAGCGCTTCCACAAAGTTGGAAATAGATACACTATCTTCAAAATACAACACTAGATCATCTGCATAGGTCTGTATCATTAATTGTGAGTCCCTACGGGCATTAACTAGAATACCCTTCCATTTCTGCGCTGAAGTCACAGATTGCAAAAAGGGGTCTATGGCAAAAGTATAGAGAAGGGGGCTGAGAGGGCACCCCTGACGAACCCCTGTGGTTAATTGAAAACCTTCGGCCTTATAACCATTCAGAAAAGGAAATACCATAACTCTATCATACAGTTTCTCAATTATTTCTACCAATTGGTATGGGACCCCATAATGAACAAGGGTAAGAAAAAGAAATGGTAAATGCACTCTGTCAAAGGCTTTATCCAAGTCTGCAGCAACCAAACATCTAGTTAATCCCATATCTGTGAGATGCTCAATAACATCTCGTATTAACATAAGGGCATACTGAACCCATCTATCTGGCAAGCCACAATATTGATAAGGTGAAATGACTCCTCCTGCATATTTTTTAAGCCGGTTATTCAAAATGCAAGTAAAAATTTTGTAATCCGAATTTAAAAGGGTAATTGGTCTCCAATTGACAATATTTTGTTTGTCCCCTGATTTGAATATGTAAATTAACAACCTTTCTGAAAAGGAAGGGAAAATGACAGCTTTGTCTAAAAAAAACTGGAATAACAGACCCAGACACTGACTGAGCTCTTCTGAGAAACTATTATAAAAATTATTTGAAAGACCATCTATTCCGGGTGAAATATTAAGTTTCAGTGACCTAACAGTACATAAAATCTCTGTTTGCGTAATCGGGCCCTACCCCTCTGACCTTCCAACCGTATTAACTGGGACAACAATCTGTTTTAAATAGTTAGCCATATCTGTTTTTGAAATTGTTTCGAGGGGGTTTAAAGAGCAGAAATGATCTACTATCACCTCCCGGAGTTGAGCCACCGAGGTCTCCAGGTTTCATTCCGCTTTTTTCAGTGCCTCTAAACTCATGGAATCCCTTAATTGCTTACACATTTCAAATGGATCTCCTATGGGTGATTTTTTAACTCCGTTAGTTAGAATAGCCTGCATGGTTTTACCTCTATTATATTGAAACTCTCTCATTTTCTCTTTAAGAGAGGAGATTTGATCAGAGTAATCCCACCTAGAGGTATAAGCTATAGTCATAAGTCTCTGTAACTGTTGCCTAAGACCTAGATAGCGTAAAAATTTGTAGTTTTTTGTTCTTATTCCCTGCACTTTAAACCAGTTTCTTAAATCTGCTTTGGTCTCTAACCACCAATCCCGTAAGTCTGAATATAAAAAGGCAACTGATAATCTAGCCCTCAAAAGATATTTGACCCCTGATTGTATAAAGGGAAGATCTAGCGAAGAATTATTAAGCTTCCATCTTATCTGTCTTTTCTCTTGCATATCAGAAAGGAGAAAAACGCTTAACAGAAATGAGTGATCAGAAAATTCACAGGGAAATATTTTAAAGGACTCTACTTGAATATTAGGTGAAACTAGCATATGATCAATCAGGGAAAAGATTTTCCCTTTTTTAAAAGAAAATCTAGTTCCCACCTGCAAAGAGCTATTACAGTTTAAAAGACCAGCGTCTTTAATGATTTTACCTAATGCATTAGAATCACAATATATTTTTTTATTTATTTTAAGAGAGTGGACCGGAATTGGACAATTAAAGTCGCCTCCCCATAAAACTCTGACTGTTGTTAATAAGAAAGGCTGCACCATGTTTAGGCAGTTAACTCTACCAGATTTTGTTTGAGGGTTATAAATATTAATGAAACGAAAACATAGGCCTTGCCACTTCCCATCTACTATCAATACTCTTCCGGGTACCAAATCAATCAGATTATGTAACTGAAAAGCGTGTGAATTGAACACAATACCTATACCATCTGCAGAATCCTCCCCAAATGACCAAAAGGATGGACCCCAAACCCAATCTCTTTTAAATGCTATAAGTTGCTCTAGAAGTACATCCAAGTCTCCTGCAGAAAACATACTGAAAATGGGTAATCATGAATATAATGAAAAAGGGCTTGTCTCTTAACCACATTCAACAAACTATGAGTATTCAATGAACCCCAGATCAGCCTCATATTCTGTTTTAATGCTCATACCCTTATTTCTTTCTCTTTTTCTTTTTTTATCCTTATAATTGTCAGCTGTCTGTGACCTAGTTGAAAGAGAGGATTTTTGTGAATCAGAATCTTCTACCTCTAGCTCAGTATTACCCCATGGTGAAAACAAAGCCGCATATGAATTACTAGTCTCAATTTGCGTAACTGGGGGGGGGGTGGGGTTTAGGATGCAAATTTCTGGAAGATCTTCTTTGAGGTAACACTGTCAATGATTCATTTACAGAGGTAGTTACGCCTGCCTTTCCTGAAACCTCTTCTGAATAACATACAGGGGGAAAACTTAAGGCATTAGGAGGGCCCATATTCGCCTTCGTTAAACTAGTCATATTTGAAGTTGGCCCTTGTTGTTCTGCACTACTTACTAGCGGTGTCTTGTTTTTATCCGGGACTTTATCTTTTAACTCCTTTTTAAATTCAGGAAGTTTCTTAGCAAAGGGAAGTTTAGCCTGAGAGGTGACAGAAGGAGGGGGGCAAACAAGAGAGGGGGATACCTGAGCAGTAGCTTCCTGTGCTTTTGAATAAAAACCTCAGAATTAGAACAGGATGACATATTATGAGCAGCCAAGGGCATACTTTAAACACATGACCCTTCGTTTCATACAAAGCACAGCAAGATTGATTATTACAGAACATAGTCAAATGCCCTACCTCCCCACAATTGTCACATGAGGTTGATCACACACGCTGGATAGATGTGTTCTGTCCACATTTATAACATGCACGAGGCTGACCACTATGAAAACATACCCCTCTGTCCTTCCCCAATAAAAAGGAGTTAGGTATATGCTCAATCCCTGCTTCTGTTTGTCTTAGTTTAATTTTATACTTCCAACCTCCAGTCCAAAAATGTTCTGTGTCCAAGATGGGTTCTGGTTCACTTAAAACTTCACACCTTTTTTTTTAACCAAAAGGTTATTTCCTCTACCCAAACCCCTTCATTCCTAAACATGACTGTAACAAACTTGATCAAAGGTTTGGATAGAGGAATAACAATGAAAGGAGCCCATATAGGTGAAAACTTTACCTAACCATACCTAGTCCAAAAAAGATGTAGAGCATGCTGAGAGCAGCTTATATCATAATTATCCTCCCTGAAATATTTATAAAAGCATACACATCCTGTGGGGTGAAATGCAATGAATCTTTTAACAATGTTTTACCCACATAATTCCTGTCTGGTCTAACCTCCAAACCACCTTTATACCTTAGGCCTTTCAGCATTCACGCCTGGAGCTGCTTCCCTATGTGAATTTGAAAAAGTTCGGACATTAAAGGTTTCTGTGGGGGGAGAAAGAAGACTCATTAGAAGATTTCAGTGAGGATTCCTGCAATTGCATTTCCTGATGTGGGGTGCTGTAGAAGCTAATTATCCCGAAGATTCACTAGGGAGTTGTGAAGCATCCATCTCCATTTGTTTGTTTTCCCCATTGTTCATCTCTTTCTGCTGCTGATCAACAGGAACCACTCAGGTGAATGTTGAGACAAAGATAGATCAGAATCCCAAGCAGGATCAGGCTTCCACACACCTGTGTTAGACTGTTTCCAACCAGCCTCACGTAAAGCCTTATCCGGTGTCCAAGAAACTTGATTAACCTCTTCTGGCAAATGAGAAGATTCTATCTTCCTATCCTGCATATTTAAGTTTAATATATTTTTGTTTTGAGTTTTTGTTGGGAAAAAAAAATCTGTGACCCCAATCTGAGCGCCTTCTGAGGTTTGATAAATTACTGATGGTGCATTCAAAGGCTCATCCTGGCTTTTAAGTACGAATCCCGCCACTGTGCTCAAAGGAGCTGCTTCATTTTGACCAAAAGTGACATTAGTAGGCAGGGTAATTAAATCAGCATTTGAGCTTATGTTATTTAATATTTTTTTTTTGGTTGTCATAAGTCACAACAGGCTGTGGGCACTCGCTGTATGCTGCGATAAAACTGCCAGCCTGAACGGAGTTAAGAGGGAGCGCTTGCTTTTCAGCAGAAATCCTGGGGCTGTGCCTTACAAAGCTCCGTTCGCGAGACTTCTCTAGTCTCCAAATTCAGCGTTGCTCTCAGCACTACAGTCAAGCACCCCAAACTTATATCGTTTAGACCAGTGCAGGGCTGCAGAGCTTCTGAAAGGCTGGAGGAAATGTTTATATTTAGAACTTCTTGGCGGGATCACTTCGTTTAACTTTTGCACACCGCATTAAGAATCAAAGGGACACAGTACCTGTGAAATCTTTCGGTCCCTCATTAAACGCGGTAGTCCAGCTGGCCGCTTGTTCAGAATCAGGCTTCCTAGTCCACCGGTTCACTTCGCTGACTCGCTCCTCTAAACCACCTGCAGGCGCTATCTTTTCCATTTCACCTGATAATGATAGCTCTGCTTCTCTGTGGTTCGGACTGCAGCTCAGCCGATTAGAGATTCCTTCCTCTGCAATCTGCATAGCTCCTGCTCCCGACGACTCACTTACAATTCTAGTTGGCTCTGTTTTAAACAAAGTTTTCTCATTTTCCATTGTTTTGCCTGCAGAAAGCTCCCAAGTAGCCACTGCATCCTTAAACTCTGTGTCAGAATCTATTTCAGCCATAACCAAGGCTGAAGCCTCCATTCTTCCTAGAGCAGGAGTCGAGGCTAACTCTCCCACTCTGCAGTCTTCCTCCTCCTTCCATGGTCCACTCCGAGTGGCCATCTTGGAAATGGCCTGTCCCCCTACTGGCAGCAGAGCAACAGCTGAGTAGGGGAATTTCCCCGGTGTCCTGGCCAAATTTCCCTCATTCACTAAAAATACCACTAACAGTTTAATTTGGTTCAAGGTCAGTTGGCATTCATCTGTATCCCCCTCCCCCGGGTCGTGCCTGAAAATAGGCAGGATTTGTCTCATGCACTTACCCGGTCAACAAAAACTAAATAAATAAAATGTCGCTTATGAAGACATTAAAGAGGACAGGCCCCAGCACTGAACCCTGTGGCACCCCGCTGGTTATCCACCTCTCCGGATTGAACTCCATTTACCACTATCCTGTATCCTATTGCCCAGTCAATTTCTGACCCAGTTTGCTACCTTGGAACACATTCCCAGATTGCCCAATTTGTTTACTAACCTCTTGTGTGGGACAGTGTCAAATGCCTTGGTAAAATCTAGGTAGGCCATGTCTACCACCCCTCCCTGATCAACTACCCTGGTCACCCAGTCAAAGAAATCTATCGGATTAGTTTGACAAAACCTTCCTGCTGTGAATCCATGTTGCCTTGGGTCTTGTGCCCTGCTGGCCTCAAGATATTTCACAATCCTTTCCTTTAACACTGATTCCATTATTTTCCCCACCACTAAGATCAAACTGACAGGCCTATAATTTCCAGCTTCCACCTTGCTCCCACTTTTGTGAAGGGGTATCACATTCGCCCTTCTCTAATCCTCCAGTACCACTGCCTCCTCCAACGATTTGTTGAATAGAGCTGTCAGTGGTGTCTGCACCTGCATTCCTTTCCATTCTCCTTATCTTCTTATTTTTCATAATTGCTTGCAGGCTCTGATAGTCCTCCCCTCTTTGCCTCTTCCACTACTCTTTTTGAACCTGAACCTTATTTTTACTCACCTTACTGCTACCAGTCAACAGTATGGGGGGAGCACTAGCTAGGAGCCCTTCCCTCACTGTCTTTATTATGGTTGCTCTGGCCTGTGTCCCCTACAGTCAGTTCAGCTGTCTAATGTAGATGTCAAATGTCTGCCCCAGCATGCTGGTCCTCTCTCTTGTCAGGTGAAAGCTATCACCTTTATTTATTTATATGTTTGTTTGTTTGTTAACCAGGTAAGTACACTGATCTCAGGGACTGTTTTCAGGCATGACCTGGACCATAGAGATGGCACAAATCAACATGGAAACACCACAGTAACAAGGAGTAGAGACACAGTATACAAAAAACATGACAAGTTAACTTGGGTGAAGTAAGGTTATATAGAATACAGAGCACCCAGGCTTGGCTATACAGAGAAGAAATAAACAAAAAACATGCCTTTACAGATCATGAATAAACATTATATTGCAGTCTTATTACAGGTATAACAACACAGGACTTAGCACACCTCAGTGAAATAGATACTAGCAAAGCTGTTTGGTGGGGGGGGGTCTGCTTTAGTATACTAGCCATCCACTCTGAAGATCCAGTAATAGGGAAGGAAACATGGGTTGCCTTCATCTGGGACACTGACATACAAAGTTGACTAAGAGGGTGCCTAGCAGTCATGCTTGAAAAAGGGAGGCCATATCAAGGTGGTGAAGGGGGGATGGCAAACCATTTCAAAGCCTGGGGGTGGCCATGGAGAAGGCCCTTTCTCCCATAAAGGTGGTCACCTGGGGGTATTCCAGGAGAAGGTAGGAGGAGGATCTAAGGTTGTGAGTACCAACCTTGGGACAAAGGAATGCTGACAGAGCAGAGTTTGCTCTTTTCCTAAGAGACCTATCAACAAGGCAGCCCAAAAGGTAGTCATAGCCAGCTCGGTGGCGCTGAGGGTTGAGGTGCTGGACGCCACACCTCGCTCCATGCTAGCGACCCAGGTTCGGGAATGAGCCCGGGTCGTTGGGGGTCGGCAGGGGAAGACTAGGATTGAGCATCCGACGACAGCTCTCCTAGTCCTGGGGGAAAGGGATGGATGAACACCATGCTCTGGTGGTCCCTGGGAACGCCCGGAGGTGCTGCAGACATGTGGGTGCCAAGTAAGGGGGGAGCACGGCAGACATCTGCACGTTGTGCATGGACATCATTGCACGGTTGTGCTCCCATTGGGGAAATGAAAAAGGGAAAATGGCAGCTTGATGGCCGCAGCTTCACTGGCCGATGATGCCTGGAATAAGGCGTGTGCCGGTATTGGATCCTGGCCGGGTGCGGGGGCATAGGGGAGTTCCTCTTTCGACAGTACAGCTCATACAGTATGTCAGCTGGGCACATCAGCTTCAGGGTTGGCAGTGAAGAAGGAGCGGTGGCTGGAAGAAGGCAGGACTGTGACTGCAGATGAGAAAAATAAAGTTGATAAAAAAAAAAGGTAGTCATGGTGATCTTGTGGGGAAAACCAGCTCAGCCTCTGATATAGGGAGCAGTGATGAGCATTGAAGGGGGCCAAAAGGGTCAATCTACAGATGTTGTTGCAGGTGAAGTTGAGCCTGAAGAGGTTGTGACTAGAAGAATGGGAGAAAACTGATGATCAGTAGTCCAGGAGTGGAAGGAATGTACCTTTGGTAATGACTGGCTGCGCTTCCGGGTCATGAATTTCCTTAACCTATAGCAAACCCATAGTTTTTAGTTTATGCACTTCACTATTGCCCCTAAATTGTCAGAGAAGTTCAGGGAAGGGTCCAGTGCAACCCTGAAGTATTTAAATGGCATTACCTGCTGCAGGGGGACTTCTTAGTTAGAATGTTTAAGAGATACAGCATACAGAGGTCTGCAGCCAAGACTGAGAGCTTGGCTTTGAATTCAGAGAGCATCACTTTTATTTTTTTCATGTTCACAACCAGCCTGTTAGAAGTGAACCACCTCTGGGTGGCATTGAACTCCCTGAAAAGGGAGTTGGATAGCTGAGCTGGGTTTCCTGCACTATTTGTTATCACTGGGGAGGTGGTTCTAAAGAGGAAAACAGAATGGATCGAGAATGGACCCTGGTGTACCCATGATGCCTTTCTCCTGAGAACTGGAGATGTCCCCACACACACACACACACACACATGCACATATGCAAACTACCTGGAACCTTCTTAAAACTTAGTTTCTTTTTTTTTTTTGAAAATCATATTCAACCATTTTCATTAAAAACATAAACAGTATAACACGATACCAGCACATGAAATCAAAATATATAAACATATCACTTCCAGCACCAATTTAAAATCTACATCAAATAAATACAGCAGAAGTAAATAACGCAGGGAGGGAACCGGGAACCTGTGGTGGCATTTTCGGCTGCAACAGAGAAGGAGAAAGAGAATCCAGTGGCGGCTTTCTTGGCCGCAGAGAGGGGACCGGCGGCTTCTGCAGAGAGAGACCAGCTCCCACAGCAACCAATCCAGCTGCAGGGAAAGGTTGTAAACACCAATCAGCCACAAGGGCCAGAGCGCCAATCAGAGCAAGGGGCACGAAGGACAAAAGCCATCTAGGCTTTAAAAAGCAGCTCCAAAAGAAACAAAAAGATCAGCGGTGGCTTTTCTTGGCTGCAAGAAGGTGGACCAGTGGCAGCAGTTTCGGATGCAGGGAATGGACTAGCGGCAGCATTTTCATCCACAGAGAGGGAACCAGGGACCAGCAGCAGAGAAGGATAATCTAGCAGCGGCTTTCTCGGCCACAGAGAGAGGACCGACGGCATCTGCAGAGAGAGAATTTTGTCTTGCCCACCCTACCTGGCCTCGACCTCTATTAAAGGCCCACGGAGGATGTGGACAACACCAGGAAGGACCTCATTGGTTGCTAATAAGAACCACTCGAGTCAGAAGGAAAGGGCTGCTCACTTGAACTAAAAATTGGGCTGACGAGAGAAGGGTTGAGCACTTGAACTAAAAGTTGGACAAAGAGGGGGGGACATTTTTATGGTTACCAGTTGCCTTGATATATTTATGGTGCCTTGCTTTCTGGGGCTATACTGAAGGGGCAGTTTCTGTTTGTTTGAAATATTTATGATTGCCTGTCACCTAGTTACTGTAGGGGCAATTTCTGCTTGTTCAAAATATTTATGTTTGCCTGTCATCTAGCTTACTGAGGGGGCAGTTTCTGCTTGCTTTTGGAAGTGCTCTAGACTGTTGCCTAGTTTACTGAGGGGGTAGTTTCTGCTTGTTTTGTGAGGGCTCTTGACTGACCAGAGTGTTAACTGGAAAAGAGGGCAGGGAGAGAGCAATGCTTGTTCAGGCAGCGCTCTAGACTGACTGTGTAATATATAGGGAAGAGAGGGTCTTAATCTTGTCAGAAACGGCTATTGGCTGACCAGCTGATCATGTTTTAATCAGGAAGGGGGGCAGGACGAGGAAGGAAAAATGTGGAGAGCTAGGGAGGAACCGGCTTGGACCAGGGGTTGGGATCATTGCAGATGGGGCTGGCGGGGGGGGACAGGGCAACAGCAGCTGGTGCTACCTTGGATGGGGGAATTGATAATTATAATTACCAGGCAATGAAAGGAAGCAAGGGATACAGGTGTTGGGGAGGAATAGTTGACTGTAATGGTTGTGGGGCTGCTGTTTTCATGAGCACTCTGTGAAAGCTAGGGAATGCCCTATCTGTCAAAAACTAAGGAGGATGGAGGCTGAACTAGCGAGGTTGAAGAGGGATCTTGAGAGGTGGGACAGAGAGAGGAGTGGATGGGGGATGGAGGGGGGACAAGGAGAAGGACAGAGAGGGTGGAGGGGGAAACAAGATGGGGAAAGGGGACTGGGGGTCCTGGAGCAGGGACAGGGGGACCTAGAGCAGGAAGAGGACAAAGAAACTATGGACAGAAGGGAGCTGAGGAATTTGTACTCAACAGGAGCTATACAGTGGAGTCGAACAGGTATTGGCCTCTGACTGGGTTGAGGGACAAGGAAGGAGTGATGGGACAGGGAGCAGTGAGCACCAAAAGGCCAAGCCAGGGAAGGGGAATTGAGAGGGGTGTATGAGAAGGGAAAGTAGGGAAAGTGAGAGGGAGGACAAGTGTAGGTAACACACAAACAGGTGGTAGGGTCACGGGGTAGAGGAGAATTTGCAACATGTGAGAGGAGCAGGGAGGGGAGCTGGGAAAAGGGTAGGGCACTGGGGAGGGGGGGCAGGAGCTGGGATCCGGAGCCAGAACCCAGACAGGGGAGGACAGTCCAAGGAGACAGGGAAGGTAGTTGGTAGCAAGGAAAAGAAGGATGGGGAAAAGGGGGCGGAGGAGGTCAAATTGGAGAGAACAGAGTGCAAGGGAAGGCACCTGCATTGGAGGGAGGGTGCATGATTGGGCAGGTCAATGGGCAAGGCTATGGGACCTGACTAGGTACACCCAAGGGTGCTTCGGGAGCTAATGGTGGATCTGGCAGGACCTCTGGCCAAGCTGTTTAATCTATCCCTGGAATCAGGGAGGGTCCCAGGAGACTGTAAAAAGGCAGAGGTGGTATCGCTATACAAGGGAGGGAGAAAGGATGAGCCTGGAAACTACTGCCCAGTCAGTCTCACCTCGGTTGTAGGAAAGCTGATGGAAACTCTCATAAAGGAGAGACTGGTAGGGTACCTAAAGGAGGAGGGTCTGATTGATGACAACCAACATGGGTCTATGGGTGGTAGATCTTATCAGACCAACCTGATCAAATTCTTCGAGGGGGTTATGGAGGTTCATGATCGGGGGGAGTGATGGATGTGGCCTATCTGGATTTCAGAAAGGCGTTTGACTCTGTCCCCCATAAAAGGCTGGTAAGCAAGTTGAGCAGTCTGGGTGTGGGAGCTATGCTTACAAAGTGGGTGGAGGATTGGCTAGGTGGGAGGACCCAGAGAGTGGTTGTCAATGGGAAGCACTCCAAGAAATGAGGGGTGATGAGCGGGGTACCACAGGGGTCAGTGTTGGGGCCCATACTGTTTAATATGTACGTGAGGGACTTAGCAGAGGGTCTAAATGGAAAGGCGTGTTTGTTCGTGGATGACACAAAGATATGTAACAGAGTGAAAGCTCTGGGGCAGTGGGGAGGATGATGCAGGATCTAGCCAGGCTGGAGGAGTGGGCAGAAAAGTGGCAATTGCAATTCAATGCAAAAAAGTGCAAAATAATGCACATAGGGTGGAATAACCCAAGGATCACTTACTGCCTCGGGGTGGGGGGGAGACTGCAGGTCACGGAACAAGAAAAGGACCAGGGGTTTTGGATCAAGGACACATTAAATGTTAGGAGTCAGTGTCAACCAGCAGCTGGGAAAGCAACAAGAGTGCTGGCATGCATTGAGAGGGGCTTCACTAGTAGGAGGAGGGGGGAGATGATCATGCCACTATACAAAACATTGTTCAGACCACAGCTGGAGTATGGAGTATAATTCTGGAGGCCCCATTTGCAGGGTGACAAGGATGGGCTGGAAAGGGTGCAGAGGAAGGTGACCAGGATGATCCAGGGGATTCAGGGGAGACCATATGGGGAGAGGCTGGAGGAGCTTGGTCTTTATACGCTGGAGATGAGATGAGATAGAGGGGACACTGTGGAAGCCTTCAAATACATGAAGGGAATAAATAAGGTTAAGGGAGATAGCATCTTCAGACTGAGCAAAATCGAAACCACCAGAGGTCATGCATTTAAGCTGGAGGGGGCAGATTTAAGGGGGATATGAGGGGGTGTTACTTCTCAGAGAGGGTTGTACAACCATGGAACAGGTTGCCGGAGTGGGTGGTGGAGGTGGATACAGTGGAGAAATTCAAAAGAACATGGGATAACTACATGGGACTAGGAAGGGAAGGTGAGCAAGGGCAGCAGGGTGGGAGCTAAAAGGGCAGTGGGCGGGCTATCTCTGGCAGACTCGATGGGCAGAATGGTCCTTTTCTGCAGGCATGATTCTATGATTCTATGAAATACAGTACAGCGGTGCACTACATCGCCGATACCTCAGACAGCCACAAACATGTAAACAAACAAACAACAAACACTCAACACACAGACAGACACCAACAGAAGAATAACTTCCTTAGCCTAATTTCATACACTTAGCAAGTAACCACAGCTCCCAAATCTAACATTTCTATTCATAAGCCCTACTGGGTCATCTACCAGGTCATAATGTCGCATGCTTAACAGCGTACGACATTATGGCTAACCCAGTACAGCGTAGTATGTTAGCGCTACTGGTACAATACCACGTATACTGCTGTACGCGATATTGCACCAGTAGTGCTTTCCCAGACAGAGGATAAGACCTCTGCTGTAAGCAGGTTCTGTCAAGCAGCTGCCATGGCTCACAGGACTGAGCCACAGCAGTAGGAACCCAGGCACTGCATCTGGGACTGGGTTTGATTCCCGTTCCCAGACATTTTGTTTTTTTTCCATTTAGTGCACTCCCAAAGTAACCCCCGGAGTTGAGAATCCTTAGTGGGGGTTCACAGTGCAGCCCCGTAGCAGGGAGGTGTGGGGTGGAGCCCCCACAGAAAAAGACTTATGCCTCATAGTAGAAATCGCGCTGTATTAGCTGCGTGATTTTGCTATGAGACATAATGTCTTGCCACATTATGACCCCGTGACCTCATAAGCTACCAGGTCAGAGACTGATCCTGTTCAGAAAAGGGGAGATGTGACTGAAAATGAGAGTGAGAGCAGCCATGCCCCAATTAAAAGTAAGAAAATGTGGCAGTAACATAAATACATTATGAAAAACAAGGTTAACCTCTCCTAAGCCTGACGAGAAACCAATCTTAGCCCAACCTAAGTGCCACTTGCTCAGTGGGGGTTAGCGAATCCAGATATCCGCCCCATTGTTGTTCAGACTTGTCAGATCAGCCCTTTAGGTCATATGTCAAATACTCCAATTGAAGCATATTGAAACGTAGGTCCTTCTACATCTGCACAATAGGGCGTATGTGGGAAACCCACATGTTTTGAATACATCGCCTAGCCATAATCAACATGATCCTTATGGATCTGGGATAGAATTCCCAGTCTTTGCAATAGAAAATCAAATGGAGTCTGCTTCAATCTTTGGATTAGTCTTTATTGCCTCCAACACCCCTTCGTTTCGCTGTCTCCAGCTTGTTCACGGGGTCTCTTAATGTCTAAATAAATATGAATATAAACATTTTTACGGACTGTTCATGAAACAATTAAACAACCATTTGGGACAAACGATAAATACATTAAGGTTATGAGAGGTACGTGATTTCATATTTATATTTCATAAAAATAAGTATATGCAAGTTAATTGAATAGGAGGCTCTGCTTAATTTCTAGGTTAAAAATAAGTGCATTTTTGTTTTTATAGAATGAAAACTTGATTTTGGAATGAAAAGAAGGACTTCTATAAAACGAGCTAACCTTTGTTTTAAAGAATTGAATATTGCTTATTTAAGGTAGAGATGAACATATAATGGATTAATATTATAATATTACAATTGTTTCATGAACAGTCTGTAAAATGTTTATATTCATATTTATTTAGACATTAAGAGACCCTTGAACAAGCTGGGCGAAACGTAAGGGTGTTGGAGGCAATAAAGACTAATCCAAAGATTGAAGCAGACTCCATTTGATTTTCTATTGCAAAGTCTACAAGGCACCTGCGGAGTTTGATAGAGTATTTCATAAGCAACAGTATATGTATTGTTCATTTCCCAGATTATTTATGTTATATATAGAATTCCCAGTCTTCCATGCCTCTCACTTCCATCCCAAGAAGCATGGCCCAGGGATCTACAGGAATGCAAATATGCATTATCTGGGAAATACATTGGGTCCCCTCAGTCCAGTACTGCTGAAAGACAGGACATTGCCAAAAACATGTAAATATATACCTTTTCCATCACCGCATCTGCCACACAAAGGCAGTATATTTGGAAGAAATTTGCTTACCACTACTGGGGGAAAGTACACCAATGTAGGAATTTAAATTGTGCTACTTTGTATTGATTACAAATACTAAGTCCTCTATGGGATTCACATAGCTCCTTCCACAGCCTCCTCTGGAATTGAATCCCTCAGATCATACTCCCATAAGGCCCTGGCCTTCAGAGAGGTGTCGGGCATCCCTTCTTTAATGTTATAATAATGCTTAGACAGTGCCCCCTTGGATTGAACTCTGGCTTGCAAGACACCCCACTCCAGGTAATAGAAAGGAGAGTCTTGCAGCTGAAGATGGTCCAACCATCTTACCCAGTCTCTTACTTGCAGATAGGGGAAATTCTGAGAGGACCAGATTCCTAACTCCGCCCTGAGCTCTTGATCAGTCTTAAACCCCTGACAACCATAAAGATCCCCCTAGCAACGAACCCCTCCAGCCTCCCATTTCTGAAAACCACGGTCCTCAAATCCCGGGAGGAATTCTGGGTTAGCAAAGATCGGAGTCAACAGAGTGCTCCCTTACTTATCTCCCAAAAAGTGCTTAATCCTCCCCCAGTCTTCCAATAAGCATTCAACTAGAGTACTCCTGGGGTTACTCATGCAGTACTTCAATACCTCCTGGCCCAGATACGCAGTAATAGCAATGCCACTGTCCCTCCTGATCTAGGGAAACCCATGCTGCACCTCTCGGACCTTTAACCCAGTCCATTTTGAGACAGGCCTGTTCTGCTTGGTGATAAAGTTTAAAGTACAGATAATTTAACCCCCCTTTAGAGGAAGTATTTTGAGTTTCTGGAGGCTAATTCTGGGTCTCTTCTGCTGCCAAATGAAATTAACATATGCTGTTTCTAAAAGCAGGAGATCACTTTTGTGTAATCCCACTGGTAGCATCTGGATGGGGTATAATAGCCTCGGCAAAATGTTCATTTTGACTATGTTTATCCTGCCTAGCCAGGAGATTGGTAGACCCTGCCACCTACAGAGACTCCCCAGAACATTCTCAAGAAGAGCTGTATAATTAAATCTATGAAAATAGTACAATGTTTTGGCTACTTGGATGCTTAGGTATCTAAAATGGGAAGACAGTATCCTGTATTGAAGGTGACTAAGGCCTCGAGTGTCGACATTGCCCAGACACAACAGTTGTGATTTGTCAAAGTTTATTCTATACCTCGAAAATGAGAATTTCTCTATCAGAGCTGTCAATGGAGGAACAGACTCCTCTAGTTGGGACAAATAAAGCAGGACATCATCCATGTATAAAGAGATTTTATGCTGGACTCCCAAGACTCCCTGCACCCCCTTAATATCCTCAGCCACCCTAATTGCTACCTTCAGGGGCTCAATCACAAGAGCGAACAGGAGGGGGAACAGAGGGCAGCCCTGCTGAGTGCCCCCCGAGAGACTGAATGCCTCAGTAACCTCCCCATTCACCAAGAGGTTCACCCTCGGATTGCTATATAGTAATGTAACACATTCCAAAAACTGATCTCCGAGGCCAAAGCTCTCCATCACCTTCAACAGGTAGTCCCATTCCATCCTGTTTTCTCGGCATCCAGGGAGAGGATGAAGGCCTTCCCCCAGATACCAAGACGCCAGCTCTACCACACCCAGCAGTCACCTCACATTGTTGTATGAATGTCGATTTTTATCAACCCCTGTCTGGTCCTCCCTCACAGGGCCGGCGTCAGGGGGGGTGCAAGGGATGCGATTGCACCAGGGCCCAGAGCACCGGGGGGCCCATTGCCCCCCCATCTGAACTTAGTCATCATCCAATCCTTTTTTTTTTTTTTAACTGCTCATGTCGTGCTGGAGAGGAGATCAGCTACCCCCCCTCGAGAGGCTGAGAATTGGCTGCGTTGCATTGCGACTTGCGTAGGTGCATGCAACAACTCTTAAAACTTGCGTTTAATAAAACTCCTAACTACAGGCTCGCAAATGCTGTAACATGGAGTCTGATGCATTATGGGACGTAGAGTCTTCAAACACTCCACCCGACCACCCAGCATATCTTGCATTGTTGCACTGAGTGACTCCCACCCCCAGTTATGTATGATGCTGTCACTGACATTCGGAGATCAGGGTTCCACTCCACCAAAGCTTATACATAAACAATATGCTGTTGGCTGTTTTGATAGCAACTTCACTTTAAACTGGATAACGATTAACCTATACCCACATTAGAGTCCAGCATCATTAATCACATACCGATTGTCTTGTTTGTCTTCCAATTTGATTGGTATTTGATCTTTGACTAATGCAACCCCTTCATCCATTCCTTTACTGCTTGTAAGGCTGGTTTAGGAGATAAAAACACGTTTCCCAAATGGAACTTGCAAACTCTTAACAAATACGGCTCAAATACCAGCTTATTACAACCTGCCAGTTTGTTCTTCTCATAAAGAGGTTGCGTGGACTCAAGATATTGGATTACAAGCATCTTTTAATTTAAATGTTCTATGGCCTGTCTTGTTTTTTTAGGAAAAAGAAATACCCCACCACCACCACTGCCCGCTAAGCATCTCTTCACACAAAACGCAAAGGCACCCACACCCTGCTCTTTTCTCTCTCTCTCTCTCTCTCTCTCTATAGTGCTGAACCCAGATAGCCACCTGTCCCATTAGTCAGTGAAATTAGTCCGTGAAGCCCAGTGTTTACATTTTACCCCTGCCTCTCTCGTGAGGTTATACGCTGCTGGATCCTCCCCAAGGTTTAGTTTGGTGGACGATTAACAGTCAAAAACTGTTGGCAACAATCCTGTGCAGTTGTTACAGCTCTGGTCGATCCAGAGCCTGAACCAACCCCTCACTGCACTCCTTGGACATACCTGTGAGGAAGCTGCGATCCCACCGGCACCACCAACTATCTCGCTGTACTCCTCGGTAGCTCCTCCTCCATGCTGGCAGTGGCAAGTGGCATTGCAATGCTGCTCCATCACTCCTCCTGATGGCTGACGTGACGCGCTATGCCTGCTAGCCTAAGCTCATTGATTTGCCGAAGACGACTTGCTCACTCCTCCCTTACTCCTGCCTCCTGCCGGCCAGTCCCTCCCCGTGTCCCTCCTCCAGCCTCTGGTACTGTCTGATTTGCTGCCTCTGTGCCTGGGCTGGAGTGCTCCTCAAAGGCTGCCACAAGTTCAACTCTCACAGGTCAGTCACACAGAAAGTATATTATTTGAATTACTGTTGTGGGCGGGCCTGGGGCAGGGCTGGGGGGGAGGAGGAGACGGAGCGAGCATCTCGTCTTGTCTCGTGAGAATCTGATCTCGTCTCACTGAGTCTGTGGCTGCAGTTGGCGGGCAAACAGATGAACGAGTGGATCATGTGGAGTGGGATCGGATCGGGCTGAAAAATTGTATTGCAGTGCTGCATTTTTGAAATTGAACTAACTAACTGTTGTAAACTAGACAGTACACAACTACACATCATAAAAAAAATACATATAGTTGCTGGGGGAGGTAGCTAATAGAAATTACTCAAGTTTTTACTCAGGAAAAAATAGCTAGCTGGGCTGGCTGGCAGCAAGCAGCCACAGGAAGGAGTGAGTACCGTGGCTGTCTAGCCTAGCCTAGGGCCCGGTGGTGGTAGTGGCAGGCCTGGCCCGGGTCAATCAATTTGAAGTCTTACTTTGTCTCAAATATATAAAAAAAATTCATATATAAACCCAGAGAGTTGTCTGTATTGTGTTGTGACTGACTGTGTCATGATGACTACTTCTCCCTGAGACATAAAGAAGAAGTTTAGGCAGACAGATTAAGTCACTAGTCAGGGAGAACTGTCTTGGGAAGTAAAATAAAAGAAGATATTCAAATTTCCTGCATAATGCTACTGCAGTCTTGAATTTGTTTTATTTGTGAAGTTAACAAGAATTCTTCAGACAGGAGGATGGGATCAGTGTAGTGATTGATTGAGTCAGTAAGTCGTGACTCGTGAGTGAAGTTAGTGTGTGTCACTCAGTCTGGTCTGTACTGTCTGACCAAGAAAGAATATAATATATAAATTTCTTCTGAGTGAGTTACTGTATTGGCATTAAAATAACAAGATATTCTTGGCTCTGCTGTGCCTGCGGCCCCTGCCTAGTCTTCTTCGGAGTGCACAGCAGCAAGCATTGTAGCCAGCCTAGTACTGACTGTGTAGGAGTCCCTGTTTGGTATTAAAATAACAAGATATTCTCTGGCTCTGCTGTGCCTGCAGCCTACCTAGTCTTCTTTGGAGTACGCAGCAGCAAGTATTGTAGCCAGCCTAGTACTGACTGTGTAGGAGTCCCTGTTTGGCATTAAAATAACAAGATATTCTCTGGCTCTGTTGTGCCTGCAGCCTACCTAGTCTTCTTTGGAGTACACAGCAGCAAGTATTGTAGCCAGCCTAGTACTGGCTGTGTAGGAGTCCCTGTTTGGCATTAAAATAACAAGATATTCTCTGGCTCTGCTGCGGCCTGCCAGTGCCTAGTCTTCCTTAAAGTAAGCCAGCAGCAGCTAGCATTTAGCCTAGTTCCACTGCAGAAGTATTTGTTTTTGGCATTAAAATAACAAGATATTCTCTGGCTAGTAGTATAAGAGTTCAGACAGTGCCGTATCTGTCTGATGTGATTCAGTTATCGATATTCAACAACAGTCTTCCTTCTGTCTCCACAGAGGAGTCTGCGCTGTGTGTAAACTTGACTTGTAGTGAAAATTCCCCTCAGGAAAGGAATAGTCTAATTTAATCTTTAATTTCTGACAAGAAAGAAGGACTACACATCCGAATTATTTTGCAAAAGAAATACTTTATTTTGCAGAGAAGAGCAGTACATTCCAGTCTGGACTGGCTGGCTGGCTCTGATTTTTAGCTTACTGCCAGCCTGCTTCAAACTTAGGCAGCCAGCGACTGCAAGGATAGGACTCAGGAGCAGCACATCTATGCATTTTTCTACACAATTGTCTGCTAGTGCTAAGTGAACCACCACAGCTCAAGTCATAGGTAGTATAAGTAGTAGTCAAAAAGTACATTTTGCATTCATAAAAAAAAAAACATAGCTAGCAAGACAAACCATTCATAACAGAAAGAAAAGGAAAGAAAAAATAAAGATGTCAAATACTGTAGCACTACCAAAGTACAAGTCTGGTTCTGCAAAACGTAAAGAACAAAAAAGACAGCTAGAATTGAGTCAGAAAGAAGCTGAAAATGCTAACAAAATATTTTGTAAATGGTTAAGTTGTCCACCAGCAGCAGCAACTGCGACAACAGTGACCGCATCTGGTGAAAGCACCACAAGTGAGCAACAACCATCAACCTCATCACATGAAAATGTAGCTGTAGAGGCAGTAGTAGAGGGGCCAGGGAGACGACTGGGGAGTCAGGGAACCATGAATCTTACTCCGACTCAGAAAGAAATGTACAGCTAGAAGAAATACATGAAAGAAATGTACAGCTAGGCCTAGAAGAAATACAAGATGAAAGAAATGTACAGCAAGAAGAAATACAACATATTGAACTGGAATCAGGTTGTGACATAAACCCTGAACCCAGTCAACCACCTTTCATGTATAATTTTTACGACCCAGCTACCTGGCCTGAAAGTTTTACTACAGAGTCAGAGCGCCTCAGGGTTGAAATTGTGCAGCATAAACCCCTGCTGCTGAAGGAAACTGACACTGAGTTCCCTAAAACAGCTGGTCGCCGGTTTACTTCAGCAAACTATGAGCGTAAAGTGGGATCCTCAAAGATTCACAGGCCTTGGTTAATTTACTCCAAGTCTGCTGATGCTATATTTTGTTTCTGCTGTAAGCTTTTTGCTGAGGATAGGGGCGTGTTTACACAAGGTTTCTCCAACTGGCAAAAGTTATCACAAAGGCTGAGTCAGCATGAAGCATACCCATCATACATGGAGAATTACTACAAGTGGAAACATTTAGAATTAGGGTTAGAGATGTGCTACTATAGACAGGAGTTTGCAAGAAAAGCTGGATAAGGAAAAGGAACGATGGCATGCAGTGCTTTGTCGAATTTTGGACTGTGTTTTATATTTAGCAGGCCAAAATTTAGCTTTTCGGGGTTCAGTAGACCGTCTGTATGTAGACAACAATGGTAATTTTTTGAAATTGTTGGAACTGTTGTCCAGGTATGACCGTATTATGGCTGATCACTTGGAACGTGTTCAGTGAGGAACAAATGTTCATTATTTAAGCAGATAGCCAGAACGAATTTATGCAGTTGTTAGCTAAAGCTGTGACTAGTAAGATTAGGGACAAGATACACAATGCTCACTACTATAGTGTGCTGATGGACTGTACTCCAGATATTTCTCACAAGGAGCAGTTATCACTAATGATTCGTTATGTTGAAATCAATGGTGATCAAGTTGAAATGCAGGAGAGCTTCCTGGAGTTTCTCCATGTTGAAAATACAACAGGAGAGGCTTTGGCGGAATTATTGCTAAGTCGACTTACTAAACATGGCATTAAAATTGAAGACCGAAGGGACCAGTGTTACGATAATGGGGCTAACATGAGAGGTATCCATCGAGGAGTTCAAGCGAGAATACGACAGATGAATGAACGTGCACTATACGTGCCTTGCTGTCCTCATAATTGGAACCTTGTGTTAGAACATGCAGCGGAATCATCCTTGGAAGCAAAAAATTTCTTTGGAGTTCTACAACGGGTTTACAGAATCTTCTCTGGATCCACCAAACGTTGGGACATCCTTGCCAAGCACATGAAATGATATACCCTCAAGCCACTTTCAGAGACCCGATGGAGTGCCCGTGCTGATGCTGCAAAGGCAGTCTGTGAACAACTGCCTGAATTGTTGGATTCTTTGCTGGAAGTATCAGAAATTGGAAACTGTGACAGCGACCTGTCTGACATCACAGGCCTTGTGAAAACACTGGAATCATTTCCATTTATTGTATCTTTACTTGTGTGGAATGAACTGCTTAGTGCCATCAATCGGGTGACAGTGATTTTACAGTCACCTGCTTTAAATCTTTTAAATGCCATAGATGTGGTTTCAGCAATCAAGGAACAACTGTCTGACTATTGAAGACAAGGATTCAGGCGAGTATTAGAGGAAGCAAAGCTGCTAGCCCAAACCATGGACATCGAACCAACTTTTCCAGAAAAATGCACCTGACGTCGAAAACGCATGCCAGGAGAGCTGCCGCAGATGAACCCTTGACTGGCCAAGAAAGCTTTGAAGTCAATTTTTTCAATTGCCTATTGGATAAAGTGCTGATGGAAATTGATGAGCGATTCCAATTTCTCCATGACTTTCAGTCACTTTTTGGTTTCTTGTTCAACATAAAAACGTGTGGACATGATGAAAACTTACAAGCAGCATGCAATGAGTTGGCCCGATTTCTTGGGGACATAGTTGGTTCAGACATGTCCAGAGAAATTACCTTGCTGGCTCGTCTGTTACCTGATGATGTGAAATCTCCATTTGAAGTGTTGCAGTACCTGGTACAGAAAGACCTCAGCAGAGGATTTCCAAACACCCAAATTGGACTGCAAATACTGCTTACAATTCCAATTACAGTTGCCAGTGCTGAGCGTTCTTTCAGTAAACTGTCCCTGATAAAGAATTACCTGCGCCCACAATGTTACAGGAGAGATTGTCTGCATTGGGTGTACTTTCCATTGAAAATAGACTTGCAAGACAAGTAAATTTTTTGATGTGATAGAAACATTTGCTGCAGCAAAATCTCTCCAGTACACCTTTAAGTTCACAAAATGGAATAACAGCAGCGATATTTTTGGGTGACTTGGGAGAACAGGGTGGGGGCACTTTGAGGGGAGGGCGGCGGGGCCTGTGGATGGGGGGGGCCCACTACAAAGTCTTGCACCAGGGCCCAGTACATCCTAGAACCGGCCCTGCTCCCTCATCAGAGATGGTAAAACCATCTTGAGCTGCTTCGCTAATGCTTTGATCAATACTTTAATATCCTGTTCAAGAGGGAAATCAGATAGTTCAGTTCAGTTTTTATTCAAAAGTATGTATATATAAAACATTTTGACACATACAAACAGTTACACATACACATTAAAACCATTGCAGACACTACATATTAAAATTTTCCACATCAGACACAGATTATATTAGATATCCAAATCACAGTTAAGGTATACTAAGCAGTGTAATCATTTAAACATTCCATTTCAATTCTAGTGCTATTTTATTTGCAAAACTTGAAAGAGTAAATATCTGTTTTGTACTTTCACAGATTAATATTAAATTGTTTATTTTTACTTAGATTATCATTGTTTTTAAATAACTGTGCAATAAATATATTTCTTTCAGAGGCAAAGGCATTATAATCAAAATGTAAATGTATACTTGTCATTACTGCATTATTACATCTTGTGCTTACATTCAATCTATAACCCCCAATATCAAGATTTCCTCATTTTGTGAAAATTCCAAATCTTAACCTTGTTAATGCTTTCCTGTGTTTTTGATTTTCGCATTTTATAATATATTTTTCCATCTTGAATTCTGATTTAATCAATTTCAGTGGGTTTTTTCTTCCATGAGTCCTTAATTTTGGCAAGATCTTCTTGTTTAGCCATATCTTCTACCCTCATTACAACATGTATTAAGCAATAAGGCATGACCAGGGGTTAGATTAACAGTCTGTTAATCACCCCCTAGGGGGTGTAATGTGGCACGAGGCACAGCCGAGTGCCATATTGCCTCTAGGGGTTGATTAACTGACTGTTAATCTAACTCCTGGGAGTGCCTTATTGCTATTATAAAAAATAATTCCAAAAGAAATGTGTTTAAAGAATATTTTTTTAATGTTTTCCTCATTTAGAGGGAGATTTGTAATAAAATAGTTCTTCCACCAACAGTTTAAGAATGCTGGTTCAAAATCAGAATGCATCATTCCACACATTCAGCAGTGCTGGAGGATGGAATGCTAACAGAAAGAATCCATGTGCCATGGTGATCAGGCTGTACATGACAGTATAACATGGATTAATGTAAGGCTGTTGGAATCCTAACAGCCAATCAGATTGCGGCATTTCTGAGATCCTTTTTATAATAGGGTTAACTTTATTTCCTAACTGTCCTATTATGTAGTTATAGTGCAGTCCATGTTTATTTAGTACTTGATTTAGCTTGCCAAAGCAGGAAGGATCTTGTGTATCATGTATTTTATTGCATCAGCCCAGTAGTTATATAATACACTATTTTCAGAGGCCATTGATAATTTTTCCAATAAGATATACATCTTTTTATAATTGTGGCATAAATTGACAGTGTCCCTGTTTCCACTCTTAATTCCTGCCCCTGATGTTATACTTGGTAGTCCTAGTAGATTTTTCAGATATTTGTTTTGTATTATTTTAATTTCTTTTATATTACATGCTAGGCACCATACTTCTGAGCCATACAGTATTTGTGAGTTAACTTTCGCTTTAAGACATCTGTACTGTGCTATAAATGATTTGTTTGCAATAGAATGTGCAAAATGTCCAATACTATCTAAGGTTTTTACAGCATTTTCATTAATTTTCCCTATTTGTTTATTCCATTTTAAATTGTTGTTAAATACCACTCACAAATAACAAAACTCATTCAATTCTTCTATTTCCACTTCATTTATTTTCCAAGTTTGTAAGGTTTGCTTTTTATTTCCAAACACTACAGTTTTTGTTTTTCCATGGTTTAGAGTCATATCAAGTTTTTTTTTAAGTTTCGACTATGAAAGTGATGGCTCTTTTTAGACCTAATGGGGTCTGAGATATTACAACTGCATCATCTACATATAATAGAATTTGGATTTCCATCTCATTTATTTTAAGGGCGACTGTATCTGTCTTCTCTAAATCTTCCACTATTTCATCTATGTATAGATTAAACAACAAGAGGGAAATCAGTCTATAGGCCAAGCATAACAAAGGATCCTTGCCTTCCCTGAGTATAAGGATAATAGTGGCCAAGCTACAATTGGACAGTAGCTCTCACCCCTACCAGAAATCTTGAAACATATCAAGCATGTCTGTCAAAACCACAGTACTGTATGTCCTCTAATGACCTATTAAACTCGATAGGAAGTCCATCAGGGCCCACTGCTTTCCTCCAATAAGACCTAGAGCAGCATTTTTTATCTCCCCTGTCATCAAGGGACCATTTAAAGCTTCTTGTTGTGCCTCCGAGAGCTTAGGCAACTGTAATCGGTTCAAAAGAGCATTAGTCATAGCCTCCTGGTCTGCGCCTGCCTCACTTGTATATAAGTAAGCATAAAAATCCATAAATCACGCCTGTATCTGTTTAATATCTAAGGTCAGTCTACCCACCTACAGTAATCCCTGACCACTGAGATCAAATAAGATTTACTCCTCCCCTTCAATAGCCATGCCAACAGTGGGATGGGTTTATTACACTCAAAAGCTTTTTGGTTGGCATAAATAAGGGCCCAGTTTACACTACCAGTTAGTTCCATGTTAATGGCCTCCCTTGGAAGTTTAAGCTCCCTCCTTGTGGTCTCCTGGGGATCCTTAAAAGCCACTAGTTCAAGTATCTTAGCAGCATCCTCAAGTTGTTTCAGCAGCTCCAGTTTTTGCTTGCGGAGGCCAGCTATATAGGCCACCACCACACCTCTCATATATGCTCCCCCCCCTCCCACAAGACCATTTTGGGTCTTGCAGTAGGGACATTAGTGTCTAAATAGTATTTCAAACTATCAACCACATGTTCCTTACATTTTTGATTGGTTAACGTATATGTAGGAAATCTCCATCCCCGAGATGCAGCCTTTCCCCCACAAAAGGTAGTTTCTAACGCAGGCTGTGGTTCCATCTGAGAAACCACAGAGCTGCAGTTTGTCAAGGAGGATGTCATGGTCATCAATATCAAAGGCATTTGATAAGTCCATGAAAATGGACTCTGTTAGTGTTCCATCATCCATGGGAATGGTTGGTGAAACAGGTCAATGCAGTGGTGGTGCTATGGCCTTTCCTAAAACCATGCTGGTGGGGGGGGGGGCAAGTTACAGTTAGACACATGTTCAGTATTTTTTTAATTTTTGTAGACTCTGTTTACACCTGACCCGGGGGCTTCTCTCAGGAATCCACATGCGGCTCTGGATCCTAACTGTCCACCTGAACCTCTGCAACCCGAGCTACTGTGTCGGAGTCAGGACTCCAGTCATCCCCTAGGCCCTCTAAGGAGAACCAGAGTCCCCAAATTTGTGTCGGGCATTGCGGCCGGCTCTGGACGTGTGGATTCAGGCCCCTGGTGGTTCCGTCGCCTCCCCAGAGACAGGAGATTTTCTCATGTTTGTCCCTCAACCCGCCCCCCCCGGAGCTCGGACGTGCGATGACATCACGGCACGTCCGCTGCAGCTCCCACCCTCTAAGCTCATTGCCCAGCATGTGCATATCCTCCAGCTTCCACTGGGGGCTGCTGTTGCACCGGGCAGTCCCTGGATCCCTCCCCAGAGGGAGGAGAGCAGTCCACAAATGCTCAATCCTCTCTCTCCCTGGCCGACCCCCGGCAGCCCGGGCTCGTTTCCGAACCCGGGTCGCCAGCATGGCACAAGGTGTGACATCCAGTGCCTCAAACCTCAGTGCCACCGGGCCGACCAGTAATTTGTTGAAATATGATTTTCTCCAGTATTTTGCTAAGGTGGAAGAGGATGGACACTGGCCAGTAGTTGCCTGTACAGTGTGGGTCCCCTGGCTTGAAAATGGGTGTAACTCTAGTCTGTTTCCACAGGATGGTTGAGGAGGACAATGACAAATTAAAAAGGGGTGGCTAGGGGTCTGGCAATAAGGTTGGCTGATAGCTTGAGGAATCATAAGCAGGGACCATCACTACCTGCACTCCTTTGATTGGGGAGGGTCATTAGAAGACGATGGATCATTTTAGGGGATGTAACCTTGAAATAAAAGTGAGAGGGTCATGGGCCATCTAATATTTGGTTGCTTAGCAACAGAGCTTTTCCCTCAGGTGGGAGTTTATCCATGTACTCATCCAGGCTAGTGAATTTGTCATTTAGAGCTTTTGCTACCTGGTGGGGATCAGTAGGGTCCCTGCTGTATTGCTTACATTGATTGAACTTTGCTTGGTGCCAGAGTTAATTAAGGTATTTATCGAGGCCCAGAAAATGTTTTGGGTCACCTAGGTTTTTTTATGTAGGTTGCTTTGAGTGATTTAATTTCTTGTTTACATTGTTTGAGGAGCCTGCTGTAGTTATTCCAAGCAATGGGGACCAGAAGGATTTATGAGCCTCCCACCGGGTGTCTCTTTGCTTCATTTTGTTAAGAAGATTCTTGGTCGGCCACCTTGAGTTCTCATCTCTGACTCTCTGAGTAGTGACAGGGAAATGCTTGTTCTGGATGGAGGGCAATGGACCCAGAAGAAATCCCAGGGCAGAGTTCAAGTCAGGTAAGGTGTGAAGTATTGACCAATCCACACCCTGACATCAAAATGTAGTTGAGCAGGGTCACATTTTGAGAAATCCCTGAGGGAGAGGAACTTTTGTGGAGGGGAGGTGATAAGGAAGGGGCACTTACAGTACCAGATTCAGAAAGTTGGAGAAGGATCACTGATGGAATCAGCTCGGACGATAACCTGTAGTATCTTGTCCTCATGGTTTATGAGAATCCAGTCCAGGAGGAAGTGGTTGGAGGCCTTAGGGTTGAGGCGGGTAGGGGTTGAAATGAGTAAGGTGAGGTTTGTCTGCTGTAGCAAATCAACACACTCTGACTGGGGGCTGTCCAAGCAATTGATTTTGACATCCCCCAATAAGATGAGCTTTCTCATGGGGGAACAGCAGCTAATGCTATGGAATAGTTGGGTGAGGTCAGTTAAACCCTTTTTTGGGGGGTTGTAGGCACAACCTGAATAGAGTTTTTGGTAGACCCTAGAATGAGTTCTGCGATAAGTTATTCAGATATAATGTCATCCATAGAGCTGCCCGAGATAAGGGAGGCACATAGGGAGTCTCTGTAATGAAGGACTCCACATCACTTTTTGTTGCCCCATATGTCCTGTCTCACCATATGAAAGCCTCTGATGTTGCAGCAGGAGTTAGAAATGGAGAACCCTCAGCCACATTTCAGTGACTCCAGTTATGTCAGGCTTATAGAGGGTAATCCATGCTTTTAGCTCAGGTATCTTGGACAACAGATTACATACATTCAGGTGCAGGGCACTACCTTAAGCATATGATGATTAATCCAGAAGGAGTCCTTATGATGTACAGGAGAGGGAAATGGGCCTGGGTTACTCTCAATGCCTGCCCTAAAAGCAGTAGCAAAAGGGAGGCCAGGGGGTTAGAGATCCTGCATAAGTACGTGTGTGTGTGGAGGGGGGGGTTACCCATGAACACCTGGAGTAGATATATGAACCTAGAAGACAGTAGGACAAGATGGGGGGACCAGGAGAGACTTGGAGTCATGGCTGGCTGTGCTGGAGGTAGGTCCAGTAGGGGATTACTTTTGAAATGTAATGAGGCAGCTTGATCACTTGCCAGCACGTAGGCACATGAGTTTGGCAATGTACTAACCCATTTATGAAGGGTCCCATCAGCACCACCACAGCTAATGAATTCATTTTGGATGTGGGGGAGGAGCAATTGCCACCAATAAGAGGGAATATGCCCAGGAAAGGAAGAGCTATTGAAACTTTAAAATATGCTGCTCTAAGGAAGACCAATCTCCCTTCCTGACTGGCAGTATTTCACAGATGCGAGACGGCCCCGAGTAAGGGGAAATAAATTTGTGGTCATCTGGGGAGCCCTACAGTTTGGACTTACAATAGTGTATCTGGATTTAGAATATGTGCAGACCCTAGATAGGTATTCGCTAGGTGTCCTGTAAAAAAAGAGGTTGCTGGCCAACAAGAGAGCATATATGCACTATAAGCAGCCCCAGATAGGGATTTGCTACTGTCCCACAAGACAGCATAACTGCAGTGAGCTCATAAACAGTTCCTAAGGATATGCAGTACAAGCAGACCCCAGATGGGGGGGAAGGGGTTAGTAGGATGCTAATAACAAAGGACAAATGTCAGTAGCATTTGTCAATAGCAGTGTCAGTAGCTCAGCAGGTTGCACACTTGCCTCTGATGCAGGAAGATCAAAAGGTTGTGGATTCTAGCCCCACACCTGGCACTTGTCAACAGTATTTGTCAATAGCAACCTTAGTGACTCAGCAGGCTGCACACGCGCCTCTGATGCCGGAAGATCGAAAGGTTGTGGGTTCTGGCCCCACACCAGGCACTTGGGGTAAATCCTAATACTGACACTGTAGTGCATCATGAGGGGGATGCTGCACTCCTGAGGTGCTGTCTTTCAGATGAGACATTAAATCAAGGTCCTGTCTGCCTGTTCTGGTGGTTGATCAGGTGGACATTAAAGATCCCATGGCACTTCTTGAAAAGAGTTGGGGAATTTTCCTGGTGTCCTGGCCAAATTTCCCCTATTCACTAAAAATACCACCAACAGCTTAGTCTGGTTCAATTTCAGTTGGTTATCATCTGCACCACCACCACCCCACCCCCAAGGGTCACCCCTTAAAAAGGAACTTCTACTCTTAGTGGGCCTACCAAGTCAACAAAATTCAGTAAATAAAAAATAAAAAAATACCTACATTGTTTGATATAATAGCTAAGGGCTTATAAGGCTGTTTATCAGTAAGTTCATTTGAGCACTTAGCCCTGAGCTGATAGACACCAATCACATTTGTCTGTACTCTTCCTACATGAGCTACCCTAGCAGATTTCAAAACAAAGCAGAAAGTTACAAAGCCTGTACTCTTAATAAGATTTCTTAACATTTATTTATTTATTTGTTTTTGTTAACCGGGTGAGGTGCACTAGTCAAATGAATGACTATTTTCAGACATGACCTGGGAGGTTACAGAGTAGTGGTACATGACAAAATCAGAACAATACAGAACAGTGACAATGCTCAGCAACCTGAGTAACACATAATACAACAGGCGAGGTAAATAAAATACAAAATAGGACAGCTTAGCAGCACACATAAGATACATGTTGTACAAGATAAGTGCCATCACAAAAGAGAGGCAGAAGCATGGTTTGGCATACATTGGTAACATTTGTAGGAAAAATCACAAAAGTCAATAGTAGATTTCAAAACACAGGCAGAAATTTATGGAGCCATAACTGGGATTTTAGAGTATTTTACACAGAATAGGCAGATGGCTATCACTTTTGCCAACCCTCATAAGCTATTATAAGTAACTAAATAGATTTCACAACACAGCCACACCTGCTGGGGCACACAGATCCTTGTATTGTTCAGGATTCATGCTTTATTTATTTTATTTATTTAGGAAATCGGAATTACAACCCTTTGAGTCATAGACTCGTTTCCAAAGGCTCCACGTCAGAATAAAACATAGACATTCATACAGTACATACATATGTAACCCCCCTGCAAATGGGGGTTCCCAAAAGACTTCCAGGAGCTTGCTTGAATGCTCCAAGCCTGAATGGTGTTTGGCATTTAAGCCATTTATCAGTGAGTGTTTTTAGAGCCTCTGGTACTGTCTCTTTAAGAGCTGTCTGCTTGCAGACATAATTAGTTTATATGGGGGGACTGTGTGCTTCTCTGAGTACCACTCGAGCTGCTGCCAATTCACTTCATTTTTGCAGTCACTAGGAGTGCAAAGGGAACCTATCTGAAAGATGTAACTGTTTGCCAGAAATTATTTAGAGTAATAATGAAATTACAGTTTGTCTAACCTGCTTTCTTTGCAGTCAGAACTGTGTCTGCTAGTTCCCCATTCTAGTTTTGAACTGCTGAACTGGACCAATCAGTGTGGGGTAAGCTAGCTCTAAAATGGTGCCTTGGATGAATCAGAACTTGGACTCATAATCTGAGCCAGCCACAAGAGGATTGTATGGGCAGTGACTCTGGGAGATGTAGTTTAGACTTCAGTGCCTTTTGGACCAACAGCAGCAGTCTATCGTGAGTGACAGCCAATCCAGCCAAGAACTGGGAGGAACTCAAAGGAAGTGCCCGGTTTGTCGGTTGGAGTTTCAGTTGAAGCTTTGGCAGTGAAGAAGGAAAGAGCCCTGCTTTTTCAGTGTGCAGTTTAGTCAAAAACGTGTGTAAGGCCCAGAGTTCGGTCTGCAGCTTGTGTAACAGCTTTTAGGACTGATCCGTCCTGTGAAAAGAATCAAAGGATCTCTGAAGGTAGAAACCAGGCTCACCTGTAGAAGACTGGAGGAATTGCTGAAAATTGCATTCGGTCTGTCAGGAACTGAATCTGCTGTGTGTTCTCCCGGTATTGTGCAGTAATTGCGATCGGATACAGATGCAGCCTGCCTGGTATAGTGCTTTCTTTTATATGGATGTGTGAAGAGGTTTGTGTACCTCAAGTGAGCCCTGCTGACATTGAAGGACCCTATCTTATTTGGAGGTCGTGAGTACTAATTCAGGGTCGCCTCCCTGTTGAATTGCCACATTAAATCCAAATGGAATTACTGTACTGCTGACTGTTTAATTCTCCTTTCTCTGTGAGAAGGGCCCCTACCAGCTGCCATGGTTTGGACTAGCCACTAGGGCTTGGGTACCAGGGACAGTAACTGATAGGGATAGGCCTGTGCACAGAGCCATAGGTAGATTATTAGAGTGATAAGCTAATTAACCTGATTTTCCCTGTCCTTGTTATATCCCCTAAATAAATCAGAGCTGCTTGTTTCAGCAAAGTTATACTGCCTGAGGTATTTGTCATGTTAAAGTACTGTACTGTGATTGTTGCACTGTATCTCATTTCACAGGAGGTCCCAGTGCGGAACCAGACCTGGGGTAAGTGTATACTGTGAAGGTAATTCTGATATATTGTGTGGGCCACTAGTGGGAAGAAAGGGTTGCAGTGTCCCAGAGGGCTGTGACCAAGTTAGTTTAACTATTGCAAACCCTGACCTCTGGGTGGAAGCACCATGTCATTGGATCCAGGCCCCTCAACCTGTTAGTGGCAAATCAGGCAGGGTAGTAGCCCCTGGGATAGCGCCATCTGGGGTTACATCTTGGAGGCTCACACGCTGGGATTGTGTGTCCTCTAGTGGCCATATTCTGAACCACTGTTAAGAAAAAAATGGGTACCCGACAGAAGTGGCTGTGCACGGCTGGTGGAGTGGTGTACTGGGGAGGAGATCGAGCCCCAAATGCTATGCTTATCCTGGACATCCCCTGGGTATCAATACGGACACTGTGCAGGGAGTACTTTCCAAGGTGGAAGGTTTACAAAACCCTGTGGTGGTGGGTCGGCATGCTAATCTGCTCACCCACACTTTCCTGGCCCTAGTAGAGTTTAAGGATCCCATAGATAGCTCCAAAGTGCCACAGACCATTACCCCAGAGGAGCCCTCACTGCTTGGAGAGTGATAACTAGGACAGTAAAGACCGGGGAATCAGCCCCACCACTATCTGAAACTTTTGAGGAGAAATTTGCTGAATGGTTGCTGGGAGAGGGAAAACTGTGGAGGATTTGAAGAAACTATTCTGCCACCTGGGGGTGTTCCTCCCCAACACCCTCTCCTGCTCCAGTGCCCGTAATGGTGGCTGAACCAATGCAGACTCCTATTTCTGCACCTGCCATTAGTCACGACTCTTACGAAGGTTGAGAATCTTCTCTGGCACCCTCCCACCCCAAGGGAGGATGACTGGGAGACCTGGATGAACTATGTTGCCCCCAAGTGCTAGAATGGCAATGCTCGTGAAGGCTAGCGAAAAGAGGGTTAGTGAGAGCCTCCGAGGTCCTGCCCTGGCTACCATCCGTGCTAAATGGGCCAGTAACCTGAAGCGACTGCACAGGCCTATCTTGAGGCCTTGGAGAATGTGTATGGAGCCCAGATTCTGATGAGGACCTATGGTGGAGAGTAAGAGATGCACAACAGTACCAAGGGAGTTGTTGTCTGTGTATGTATCTCGGCTGGAAAAATTGTTGCAAGAATGCCTCAGAAAAGGTAGTTTGCCAGCGATTGAACTGGACCGAACCAGGCTGGACAGGATCCTTAAGTCTGCCCCTTCTCAGAACTGCTGTTGCTTCAGTTCGCCTGGCAGATCGACTGGAATCCCACCCTCCTATGATGAGTTAATGAGAGAAATTGAGGAGTTGAGAAAGACGACCTCGGGAGGACCTGCACCAATAGCTGCGGCTACGACCAGTGACTGAGGGTGACCCATCAAGTGAAGTTCAGGGGCAGAGGTTGGCAGTCAGTGAGTGCTCTGACAAGGAAAGAGACATGCCACAATGGGGCCGAACTGTTGAGAGATCCGGAATTCAAAACAGTCCCTTATATGAAGGCCACGCCTGCAAGTACGGGCCCTGACCTATATCCAACTGCATCTGCTATGGGGTGGGGTACCCACCATGTATCTCTACTGATAACAGCTCGAACTCGATTCCTTGACCATGGAAGTGGAGAAACTGACGAGATGTCTCCAATGCTTATCATCCCGCAGACAGAGATGGCACCAAGGTTTCCAGTTAGTAATACCGCCCTGGCTCCCAGTGTGGCGCCTCAGCCAGCTCAAACTCCAGTAATGTTTTGCTATAATTGTGGGAAAGATGGGCACATGAAGAGGGAATGCCAGTCCCAAAGACACTGACAAAGTTGCATATAGGCTACAAGGAGAGCTTGGAGAAGAAATCAGTGGTTAAGAGGTGCACGACCATGTCCCAGTGAGGGCACCAAAAATGCTAATTCACGTCCTTTTGTGGCAAGGTCAGTTGCCCAGGCCCCTACACGCCTCTCAGACTGGTCCAGAATAGTGGGTCCCTCCATGGAGACCACTGTAAAGGTGAATGGAGTGTCTACAAGAGCTGTATTAGACAGTGGCTCCCAAGTGACAATTATGTTCCAGGATTGGTATCAGAAGCATTTGTCAGGCGTACCCTTACAACCATTAGAAGGACTGCATGTATGGGGGTTAAGTGAGAAGCCTACCCCTATTCCGGGTATATCCGAATTGGCTGTCTTTCCCCTCCGTGGCTGGGTGGCCGAACAAGTAGAGACCCTAGCCTTAGTGTGTCCCCACTGGACTGTATGATGGTGTCCCTTTGTTGATTGGAACAAATGCTCATATGTTGGAAGGCTGGCACAGTTGTGTTATGAAAACAGGGTCAAAGACTAGTAGAGCTTTTAAGAGTTCCAGCTTTAATTAAGAAGGCCTATGAGGCACAGAGAGATGCTGAAAAAACAGAAACCAGAGGAACCAGTCGGAATTGTATGGAAGAAGGATCCTGAGTCTCTGATCCTGGCGCCAAATGCCCAGTGTACCTTACAGGGAGAGGTCCGTATCAGAAAGGATGTTAAGAATAAAATATTAATGTTGGATGCACCAGGCGATGGAAAATTGCCAGAGGGACTGCTGGTCAAGCCTAGTATTTTGCCGCTAGAGCCCATGCTTATGCCAGAAGGTAATGGTCCAAGTTCATAATGTGTCTGAAAGAGACATTCGAGTAAACAGAGGTTGCATCCTGGCTAATGTGCATTGTGCAGACACTGCAGTGCTACCCAGCAGCAAGAGTTCAAGGAAGAATGACAGAGTAACTCATGACTTGTTTGATTTTGGCGACTCCGCTGCCAGCTGAATGGAAAGTGAGGATCAGTGAGAAGCTTGCCCAGAGAGCAGGTGTTTTCTTTAAGGGAATGGGATGTAGGATGCGTGCAAGGCTGAGCACAATATCGGCTGCATGACGAAAGACCATTTCGTGGAGAGGTCTCGACGCCTCAACACCTGCTGACATAGATGATGTGAGACGGCATCTGCAAGAGATGTTAGCTGCTGGTGTAATACAAGAATCCAGAAGCCCTTATGCTTCCCCCATTGTGGTAGTGAGGAAAAAGAATGGAACAGTAAGGATGTGTGTGGATTATCGCACCTTAAACCGGCAGACTATCCCTGATCAGTACACAATGCCCCGCATTCAGGATGCTTTGGACTGCCTAAACGGGAGCAAGTGGTTCTCTGTGCTGGATCTCCGCAGTGGGTACTACCAGATCCCGATGGCCCCAGAGGACCGTGTGAAAAGACGGCCTTTATCTGTCGCCTGGCTTATGAATTCATGAGGATGCCTCAAGGATTTCAGGTGCCCCCACTTTTCAACGATTGATGGAGCGTGCAGTGGGGGGACATGAACTTACTAGAGTGCCTGGTATACCTAGATGATGTTATTGTATTTGGCAGCTCACTGGAGGAACATGAGAGCAGATTATTTAAGGTATTGGACCGACTGGAGGACTTTGGCCTTAAACTGTCCATTGATAAGTGTCAATTCTTTCAAACATCAGTAAAGTATGTGGGACACATAGTATCCACCGAGGAATAGAGACCACCCAAGTAAAGTTGAGGCCTTGACCACCTGGCCACAGCCCAAAAATCTAAAAGAACTGCAAAGATTCCTGGGATTCTGTGGTTATTATCGGCGCTCATCAAGGACTATTCAAGAGTGATCCGCCCTTTACTTAACCTTACTCAAGGTATCCCCAACCCACAAAAATACCAAAAGTCAGCGTCCTCAAGACTGAAAGATGTATTTTTCATCCCGAGTGAAGTATTTGGGGCCCGCTGACCCCTGATTGTGAGACTGCTTTTCATGAGATCATATATCAACTTACCCATGCTCCAGTGCTGGCCTATGCCGATCCAAGAAAACCTTACGTCCTGCACACTGATGCTAGCTTGCAAGGGTTGGGGGCTGTGTTGTACCAAGAGCACGAGAATGGCCTGAGACCAGTGGCCTTTGCCAGTAGAAGCCTGACCCCATCCGAAAGAACTATCCTGTACATAAGTTAGAGTTCCTAGCTTTGAAGTGGGCTATTGTTGACCAATTCCATGAGTACTTGTATGGGGCTAAAATACTAGTAAAACTGACAATAATCCTTTGACCTATGTGCAGACCTCAGCTAAGTTGGATGCCACTGGCCATAGGTGGCTTTCTGCATTATCTACATATGACTATGCTCTCGATACCGAGCAGGTCTGAACCACATAGATGCTGATGCTCTCTCCCGGAGGCCTGTTCCCCAGAATGATTGGGTCCGATTGGCAGAACCTGACATTGGGCACTCTGCGGAAGTTTGACAGGAGGAACAAATGTCCACGGACGCAGTGGACTGCATGGTGGATTGCTTGGGAGCCTCTGAGAATTGCATACCTGCTGCTTATTGCCACTTTTCTGCAATAGACATTGGTGCACTGCCTCAGCTGGACAATGACAGTATTCAGCAGGCTCAATCCCGCGATCCCATGATCAAAGCAGCTTTAGAAGCCCTCTATGCAGGAAAAGATGTGTCCAAATTACGCTCCACTGATTTGAGAACTGCACTGTTATACAAAGAAGGTCCTAAGTTGAAACTGATCAATAAATTGTTATACAGAGAAACAGTAGACAGAGGGGACAAGTAGACAAACAACAACTAGTGCTGCCACTGCCTTTGAGACTCAGTACTGAGGTCCTTGCACAACCACATGGGGCACCTTGGTATAGACAGAACACTTGACTTGGTGAGATCCAGATTCTATTGGCCTAAGATGGGGGCTGATGTGGAGCAACACATTCGAACTTGTAGTCGCTGCTTACAGAGGAAAGCTTGCCCCAGAGGGCTGCCCCTTGTTAACATAACCACCAGTGCACCCATGGAGCTGGTCTGTATTGATTTTCTAAGTTTGAGTCAGATCAAAGAAATATCAGTAATGTGCTGGTGGTCACTGACCATTTCACCAGATATGCCCAAGCTCTACCCACAAAGACCAGAAAGCATCCACTGTAGCCAAAGTACTTGTAGAAAACTTTTTGTTCACTATGGGGCCCCACAAAGAATCCATTCTGATCAAGGGAGAGACTTTGAGAGTCGTCTTATCAAAGAGATGCTTTCTCTGTGGGGAGGCAAAGTCCAGAACCACTCCTTACCACTCCCCAGGGGACCCACAGCCTGAACGTTTCAACCAAGACTTTGCTAGATATGCTAGGCACCCTGCACCCAAAGGACAAGCCTAGATGGAGCCAACAAATTAGCACCCTGGTACATGCTTATAACTGCACCAAAAGTGATGCCACTGGATTCTCCCCTACCGCCTGATGTTTGGAAGAGAAGCTGAACTACCAGTAGATGTGTGTTTTGGGGTCTCTCCTGATGGGGTTCAAGCTGACAACTATTTACAGTATGTGCAAAGTTAAAGGCCCAGCTAACTCATGAGTACAACTGGCTCAAACCATGGCTGCCAAAAGAAATCTGGCCAACAAAGAAAGGTATGATAAAAGGTGAAAGCACAGGAACCCAGGAGGGAGATCGGTATTGCTAAGAAATCTGGGACTGCATGGCAAGCACAGATTGCTGACAGATGGCACTATCTCTCACATTGTAGTGGGGCAAACTAGATGATCTGCCAGTGTACAATGTAAGGCCTGAGAATAATTCAAAAGATGTAAAAACAATGCATAGAAATCATTTACTGCCCATTGGACAAATCCTGATTGAGTCTGAGCCCCCAGAAGATGCCCCCTCTGGACCAGTGACTAGAGCTGCTGCTAAGAAAAGACCAAGGAAGTCTGCACCTACAGAAGCAGAGTTAAAGTGTTCCCCTGCACAAGTCCCAATTGAGCATGACTGTCAGTCCATATCAGAAGAAAGTGAGAGTGACTTTGAATACTATCCTTCTTACGAACTGAGTCAATTGCTTGGGGCAATCCCTAGTCAATACTGGAGATGAAGCTGGGCCTTCTGGACTGTCCAAGCCCCAGCTTCGTCCCTGGAGCAATGCTCCCAGAAAGTGAAGTGCAAAGCATCAGATCAGATGAAATGGAATCATTGTGCATGGTTGAACTGTTTGAGCTTTCAGGGAAAAATGATGGATTAGGTCAGACTGGTGATACACCAGAACAAGAAGAGTATTTTGAGTGCCCTGACAGTCCACTGCCAGTGTCCGACTCTCCATGCGAGCCAAATGTTGTGGACTCAGAAACTGTAACTCCTGGAGCTGAAAGTGCCCCAAGTTCCAGCCTCTACCCCCAGGAGACTCCCCTGACAAGTGAGGACAATGCTGAAAATGAGGCTCAGAGTGCAGAGACTGTAACAGTTCCACCTAGAAAGACTGGTCGAGCTGTAAAGCCTGTGGTGCACCTCAGTTATGATTCCCTTGGGAGGCCTGTGGATTTGCCTCTCAATGTTGTCCATAAAGGAGTGTATGTGTCCCGAGCTCATTGCCCAAACTGAGCATCAGTGCTAACTCCAAGTTACTTGTGTTGCCCTCTAGTATGGTGCCCTTGCCCCATCCAGCCCCAAGGTAACTGATAGGGAAGGCCCCTCTCTTCAGGTTTCATGTACAAGAGGTAATAACTTGAGTTATGGTACAATGTGTATGTAATACTGTGTAAAGAGTGACGACTGCAATGTTTCAGAAATGTGTTCTTGGTAAAATGATATATTGACTGATGATTACATATGCGAAGCCTAATGCAAATGTATATGGTTGCAGTTGAAACTTATGGGGGTACTTGCTTGACGCGGACGTCAAGCTTTCCCAGGCCAGGAAGGGTGTAACCCCCCTGCAAATGGGGGTTCCCAAAAGACTTCCAGGAGCTTGCTTGAATGCTCCAAGCCTGAATGGTGTTTGGCATTTAAGCCATTTATCAGTGAGTGTTTTTAGAGCCTCTGGTACTGTCTCTTTAAGAGCTGTCTGCTTGCAGACATAATTAGTTTATATGGGGACTGTGGCTTCTCTGAGTACCACTCGAGCTGCTGCTAATTCACTTCATTTTGCAGTCACTAGGAGTGCAAAGGAACCTATCTGAAAGATGTAACTGTTTGCCAGAAATTATTTAGAGTAATAATGAAATTAGTTTGTCTAACCTGCTTTCTTTGCAGTCAGAACTGTGTCTGCTAGTTCCCATTCTAGTTTTGAACTGCTGAACTGGACCAATCAGTGTGGGGTAAGCTAGCTCTAAAATGGTGCCTTGGATGAATCAGAACTTGGACTCATAATCTGAGCCAGCCACAAGAGGATTGTATGGGCAGTGACTCTGGGAGATGTAGTTTAGACTTCAGTGCCTTTTGGACCAACAGCAGCAGTCTATCGTGAATGACAGCCAATCCAGTCAAGAACTGGGAGGAACTCAAAGGAAGTGCCCGGTTTTGTGGTTGGAGTTTCAGTTGAGCTTTGGCAGTGAAGAAGGAAGGAGCCCTGTGCTTTTCAGTGTGCAGTTTTAGTCAAAAGCGTGTAAGGCCCAGAGTTCCGGTCTGCAGCTTGTGTAACAGCTTGTTAGGACTGAATCCGTCCTGTGAAAAGAATCAAAGGATCTCTGAAGAGTAGAAACCAGGCTCACCCTGTAGAAGACTGGAGGAATTGCTGAAAATTGCATTCGGTCTGTCAGGAACTGAATCTGCTGTGTTCTCCCGGTATTGTGCAGTAATTGCGATCGGATACAGATGCAGCCTGCCGTATAGTGCTTCTTTTATATGGATGTGTGAAGAGGTTTGTGTACCTAAGTGAGCCCTGCTGACATTGAAGGACCCTTATCTTATTTGGAGGTCGTGAGTACTAATTCAGGGTCGCCCTTGTTGAATTGCCACATTAAATCCAAATGGAATTACTGTACTGCTGACTGTTTAATTCTCCTTTCTCTGGTGAAGGGCCCCTACCAGCTGCCATGGTTTGGACTAGCTACTAGGGCTTGGGCAATCTAGGACAGTAACTGATAGGATAGGCCTGTGCACAGAGCCATAGGTAGATTATTAGAGTGATAACTAATTAACCTGATTTCCCCTGTCCTTGTTATATCCCCTAAATAAATCAGAGCTGCTTGTTTCAGCAAAGTTATACTGCCTGAGTGTATTTGTCTATGTTAAAGTACTGTACTGTGATTGTTGCACTGTATCTCATTTCACAGGGTCCCAGTGCCGGAACCAGACCTGGGGGTAAGTGTATACTGTGAAGGTAATTCTGATATATTGTGTGTGGGCCACTAGTGGGAAGAAAGGGTTGCAGTGTCCCAGAGGGCTGTGACCAAGTTAGTTTAACTATTGCAAACCCTGACCTCTGGGTGGAGGCACCCGCCATTGGATCCAGGCCCCTCAACCTGTTAGTGGCAAATCAGGCAGGGGTAGTAGCCCCTGGGATAGCGCCATCTAGGGGTTACACATACAATAAATGTGGGTGAGCAATCATACAGAGTATACCTACAATGAGCACTGGTTAATGCCTATACATTTGGTAGCTAAAACAGGACAGAGCTATCGACATATTTACCTAATGAGCAGTTAAAACCTATACAATTGGTAGCTAAAGCAATGCATGATATGAGTTGGTAGTAAGCAGCCTCAGGGAGGCCTTGTCTTATACATAATATAATGCATTCATAGTTCAGTGCAAGTATATGGTAACCGAGGGAGGTGAGGAGCCTGTAGGCTATAAAATAGTGAGGGCTGTCTACTGCCAGGCCAAGGACGGGTGCATGACCTAGCAGCATGGTGCAGGATCTACAGGTTACCGGTTACACTGGCAATGGCGTGAGGAGAGGATATAGACCCTTAAGGCAGCTTTAAAAGGACCTAGATTGGTGATTGATATGATGGCCAGTGGGAAGGCATTGTACCAGGATGGAGCTCTAAGGGGGAAGGATCACTGGGCCAGGGTGGTCCTGACCCTAGACACCTTCCAGATAGTTTTTGGGGTGGCATGTGTGGATGCTGAGATGGTGGCTGCCTGAAGAGAAGCCATGACACCTACTGGGGTTAAACCCAGGTGGATTTGTTTGGTGAAGAGATAGGTCTGGTATAATAATCTTTCCTCAAGAGATAGGATATTGGTGAGCACATATAGGGTGTAGGTATGTGTATTTCTGTCGGCACTAGAGACGAGCCGGCAGGCCTTATTGATGACTATTTGTATTTCATGAAGTGCCTTAAGGTCGGCGGCAGCATAGATTGTGAGGCCATAGTCCACCAGCAATAAGACTGAGGAGGTAATGGCTAGGTGAAGTGCTTCAGGTGGCAGGCAGTCTTTATGTCTGTAAAGGAGACCAATGCGGGTGTTGGTGGTGGAGGTGAGGATATTTATATGTTCGTGGAATGAGAGGGAAGAATCAAATGTAATACCTAGATTCTTATTATTTTGGACCTGTTCCAGTGGGATGAGAGAGGTGGAGAGTATTTCCAGGAGGAAATCCTTTGATCTGTTTTGGTGGTGGGCATAGAGCATTGTCTTAGTTTTTTAATGTGACCACAAATCCGTGTTCAGCAAACCAGTGTTCAATCTGAAAGAAGGAGTTTTGTAAGGTAAGCTGGAGAGAGAGAGGATCAGGATGTGCGGAGTAAAGAATAGCGTCGTCCGCATAGAAAAGAAGGTTGCTAGGGCAGGATTTAGGCAAGGGATTGAGGTGGATACTGAATAGCAGGGGACCCAGGATAGATCCCTGGGGAACTCCTGAGCACACAGGCAGCATAGTAGATATGGTGTTATTAATTTTAACACATTGGGCTCTAAATGAATGACAGCTGGAGAACCATGAGAGTGGACAATGAGAGACCCCAATTTGTTGTAATGTGTTAAGAAGGAGGGGGTGAGAAACCGTGACGAAGGTCTTTGAGAGGTCTATAAACACGGCCACTGCGAGGTGCCCCTTGTCAAGCTTGGAGTGCAGGGAGTTAATGAATTCTGTGAGGGCGGTTGTAGTGCTATGACCAGTTCTGAAACCATGCTGCTCCCTACATAAGAGGTTGTATGCAAGGAGGTAGTCAGTGAGCTGATTGGTCATGATCTTTTCAAGGGCTTTAGAGAGTTGGGGGAGAATCGAGATGGGCTGATAGTTGTTTGGGAGGGAGCTGTCACCACATTTCAATATTGGTGTTATCACTACCGTTTTCCATGAGGTTGGGAACTGGCCCAGGCGCAGGGACAGATTTAGAAGGTCCATGAGTGGGGAGATAACTGAGTCCAGCGCAAGGTATAGAATACGCATATTGAAGGCGTCTTTGCAGTAATTGGAGCTCTGGAGGGCTTTGGACAGGCAGGCTTTTGCTTCTGTAGGGGTAATGACTCTGAGTTTGAAGAGGGTGGAGGAGCTCAGGTGGTGGGGTAGGCTGAATTGGATCGAAAAAGTTGCTAGGGAGGACTGAGCTGAGGTCTGAGAAGGTGGAGTTGAGGCAGTTAGCTATGTGAAGTGTGTCTGTGGTGGTAGTACCATCAACACTAAGTTGTGAGGCGAGGGAAAGCAGGATTTACCATTAGGCTCCTTGATGTTATCCCAGAACTTTGTTGTGCTACCCCAGGAGGTGGCTAGGGTGGTTCTGTAGTGCTCCGCCTTGGCCTTGCGGATATCCCAGGTATGCTCATTGCGGACAGCATCATAGCAAACCAGATGCATTATTCTTTATGTACAAAGGGCAGCATTTTCCACCTGTCACCTCCCTCACAGACTCCTGCAGGCAAACTCCTTTTTCTATGTCCTTTGTCCTCAGTCCTTTGCACAGAGGGCTGCAGCATGGATGGCCACTGGGGGGTTGGAGTATTTCAAGGGAGGTACAGTCACACCTTCTGGCTCCTGATTGGTGGGTCTGCTGAACTGAAAGATGCAGCTTGAGTAGCTTTGGGTCCCCAGTGTTTAAAGCTGTTTCAGGTCCAGAGGCATGCTGTGGTGTGGGGGAGGGAGGCTGTCCGAGTCCAAAAGTTCCTCTCCTCCCCAGTGGAGCATGCAATGAAAAGTGAGAAACAGTTGCAGGGAAAGTGGTCGAGGTCCACTGTTTAAATTCTCAGGCAGGATGTGTAGTGTAGCTAAGGACAATATAGACAGCTTTCTATTGGCTCTGCGAGAAGCAGGAGGCATGGCTTACTTGATTCTGGCCACTGATTGGTGGGTCTGCTGAGCTGGAAGATGTGTCAGTAGCAGCTTTGGATCCATGGTGTTTGAAGCGCTTTTAGGTCCAGCAGCGTGCTGCAGTGCGGGGGTGGGGGGCTGCATGAATCCAAAAGCCCCTCTCATCCCCCAGTGGAGCGTATGGCCAGAAGTGAGCAATAGCTGTGGATAAAGCCATTGACATCCACCATTTAAATCCCCAGGCAGGATGTTTGTTGTAGCCAGGGACAATGTAGACAGCTTTCTATTTTCCCTTGAAGGAGCAGGAGGCAAGGAATACTCAATTCTGGCTGCTGATTGGTGGGTCTGCTGAGCTGGAAGATGCTGCTGGAAAAGCTTGTGGTCCCCGGTATTTGAAGCTCTTTCAGGTCTGGTGCTGAGCTGCAGTGTAAGAGGGGAGCCATCGGAGTCCAAAAGCCCCCCTTGTCCCCAGTGGAGTGTGTGGCAAACAGTGAGAAACAACTGCAGGGAAAGCCATCAAGGTCCACAATTTAAATCCCCAGGCAGAAACATAGAAACATAGACAGTGACTGCAGAAAAAGACCCTCAGTCCATCCAGTCTACACATAAACCCTAGAAAACCCAGGACCTATTGTCCATACAGGGTTCTAACCCACACTAGCCACCCCATGCTGCCTGCCCTACCGCTATTCCCCTGAGCAACCACTAAGCCCCTCAGTCTGTCCCAGCCATGTTTGAAACCATTGATAGTTTTGGCACTCACCACATCAGCTGGCATATTGTTCCATAGCTCCACCACCCTTTGTGTGAAATAAAACTTTCTCGCTTGCCTCTTAAATCTCCCCCCAATCATTTACCACCCATTCCCCCATGCTCTTAAGCTGCTGTTTATGCTAAATATTTCCTCACAGTTTACCTTGTTCATTCCTTTCAAGAACTTGAAGATCTCTGTCATAGCTCCCCTCTCTCATCTGGCCTCCAGTGAATAAATGTTGAGTGCCTTGAGCTGATCCTTGTAAGATCTGCTTTGCTGGCCCTGAATCATTTTGGTCACCCTACATTGCACCGTCTCCAGCCTGTCCTTACCTTTCCTTAGGTGAGGACTCCAGAACTGGGCAAAGTACTCCAGGAATTGTATTGTAGTCAGGGACATTGTAGATGGCATGCCATTGGCCCTTTGAGGAACAGGAGGTACAGCTTACTTGATTCTGGATGCTGTTTGGTGGCTCTGCTGATTTGGAAGATGTGGCTGGAGCAGCTTCAGGTCCCTTGCGTTTGAAGCTCTTTGAGGTGTGGTGGTGTGCTGCAGTGCAGTGGGGGAAGGTGTCCAAATCCAAAATTCCTTCTTATTCCTGGTGGAGTGTGCAGTGAAAAGTGAGAAACAGCTTTGAAGAGCCTCTTGTCCCTGAAGTCCCCCCATTCCCTCATAAAGTGGTACCCTTTCTCCTGACGCCATCCACTTAACCGTCCATTTAGTTTCGCTGTCTCTTTCCTCCTTTATCTCCCCCCATACGTCACACAGGGAGGACTTTGGGAAAGGCCAGGAAAGTCAAGAGCACCTGCAGTCTGCCCCCCAGCCTCTGAATGTTCTGCTTCACTTGCTCCACAGGCTGGTTCACCAGATCCTTGGTACCCAAGTGTACCAGCAGTCCCAGTCCCCCTCCCTCTCTCTGTCTATGTCTTGGATTGCTGATAACCCAGAAAGGCACCTAACCATCTGCATCCCTCCACCTCCACACCCACAGACCTGTCTACACCCCTGATCATAGAATCCCCGACCACTAAGACTCTTCTAGTTGCCTTCTTCTTACTGTCATCCCAGGTGTCACCATGTCATCACTCCCATTTCCCCTGACTGACCTAGAGTCCCCCACCCAGTGGAGTCAGGTACCTGAGTCTCCTCCAGGGGTGTAAAGTGATCTGCCGTCAGGATGGTGTAGGATTGGTTAACCTTCTCGTGGCTGCCCCTGCCACCCTTCCCCCTCCCCACCACTCTCAACCTCCTCCCCAGGTCCAGGGGCCTCTTCTCTCACTGCTACCAACCGAGCATGGAGCTCTGCAAAGGTCCTGCAGAAAGGGTAGTGACCCCTTCTCCAGAGGGTAATCCTTGAGAAGAGCACCCCATTGCCTCTGCAACTGACTTGCTCCCTACTAAACCTCATCCCTGTACTGATCCTTATGATAATCTTTAGACTTCTAATTAAAATGTTCTATAAGAAATGTTCTAGCTGTTTCAGTCGGCTGCCTCCTTGCTCTTATAGCAAGAGATATCTGAGAAATCTAAATGCAAACAACTACTTCACCTCTGCCTAAGCCACATGCCTAATTAACAGCTGCCCCCTCCAGTTAAATGCAGGGTTGACTTTCAGCTGCCTTCTCCCAACTCAGACCAGCACACTGCTAAGTACAGGGCTTTTTATATCCTGACTGAAAGTCTCAATTTACTTTGCAGGCCCTACCTTTCTTATATAGCATCTGTCTATGTACCCGCTAGTTAAAAATGTTCTAGCAGAAATCTTCTAGCTGCTACAGTCAACTGTCTCCTTGTTCTGATAGCAAGAGCTAGAGAGAGTTATTTTTATATATTTTAGTGTTTTTGGTCCACCCCCCCAAAGGAAGCTCAGCCCATGCCCACATGCCATCCACTCCATGCCCAGGCTTACCCCCCCTGGGCCGGGCCACTGGGCACCCCTCCCCATGGTCATTGGTATCTTGCCCTGGCTTACCCCCTAGGGTGGGGCCACAGGAGCAGGACACCCCCCAGTGGACACTGGTGGCAGCAGGGATGGCAGCAGAGCAGGGCATCATGCTCAGGGGGCGAGATTAATTTTTTTTGTTGTTGACTTGTGGCAGTTCCCCTAGGAGGCAGGGCATGCAATGACGCCAGCATCTATCCCACCTTCCATGTTAGCCTGGCACTGGACATTGTTGGCCCTCCAGCTTCTACCAGAGGCTGCTGAGACACCGAGTGCTCACCCCCTCCCTCTTGGGGCAGGAGAGCTGTCCCATGGATGCTCAATCCTGCCCCACCTGGCTGATCTTCTGACACCTGGGTCCGTTCCCGAACCCGGGATGTCGGCATTGCATGCAGATGCCTTGCTGCTGCCCTGGTGGGCCGGCCCAAAGAGAGTTATTTTCAAGTTATTTAAAGAACCCGTTAGTAAATTCAGCAACAGTTTTGTTTCTTAACATTTTTATTCCATTTTAGGTTTTTCTCATTCTCTTGTCTTCTAAAATTGCCTTTTTCCTGTCCTTAATCAGAAACCTTTGAAATAAATGCAGCATATTTAGGTGAAATAATTAAAGGATCACATTTGATCCCCCATGGGGACAGTGCTGACCTTTCTAAACTGATGTATGTGTGGGGAGGGGGAGTGTTGATTGTGTCATAAATGTATAGTTTTAATCTGTTTATTAACGCACAACACAGTTCAATTAAAAAAATAAAAAAAGAGACTGAGAACCATACAGTAGTGGTGTGGCAACACCAAAACACCGGTGCCCCATTTATTAGGTGCAAACATGGTTAAGCAAATAAGTGCCTATATTGCCATCATGTGCCTTCTTTTCTGCATTCAGTCATGTTTAAGGCTACGTTCAGAAAGATTTGGCTGTGTGATGTAATTCATTATGCCAATAATAGGAAATGTAGGCCTTGGTATAGGGGTTTTAGACCTACAAAAGCCTGGGTTTGATACCCAGTGCGGAACATTTTTTTCTTTCTGACATATGAGAGAAATTGTTAGATGTTGTTGCTGATATCAGTAATAAGAGTGTCAGTAAGGCTTGAAGCAGACTTTCAGAATGTTAAATGATTACTTTATTGCAGTCAGCGTAATTGTTTCCTGCTGAAATATTGAGGCTTGTTCAGGTTTAAATGCAACTTAGTGGGAAGCATTACTCCAAGCTGGCAAAAAGTTCATTAGTAAACTCTATTGCAGCTGTGTATGGGGGGCTGGAGCTCTGCACTCAGTGCAGAATTTGAATTTGAATTCCCCTTGCCTGGTTTCTTGTGAAGAAGACTTCTGCTGCACCATGTGGGATAATAGTGCACAGTGGTAGAGCATCAACCACGTAGTTGAAGGGGGCCTGGGGATTGATCCCCAGTGAGGAACATTTTTTCTTTCTCACTATAATTTATGTAGTATGGGAGAAATTGTTAGATATCATTGCTTAGATAGTGATAAGAGTTTCTGTAAGGTTTGAAGCAGACTTTCAGAATATTAAACTTAGTCTGTTGCCGTCAGCTTAACTGGTTCCAGTTGATACTTTGAGGCTTGTCTAACTTTGACTGCAACTTAATAGGAAACATTACCTCAAGTTGCCAAGATATTTATTACTGAACTCCACAGTGGCTATGTATGGGGGAAATCTGCACTCAGTTCCTAATATGCATTCTCCTTGCATGAGTTTCCTGTCAGGAATGTTTAACAAAGTGATAAACGCACCTTGCTTGTGTTGGTAGATGGTAAGATGCCTCTACCGCTGCATTACTATACGATAGTTGATGTAATGAGTAGAGATTTGATGGACTTATTTATTTGCAGGGTTTCAGATACAGTCCCCGCCATGCCAGGAGGGCCCGGGCTCGTGTAGAAGAATCCCAGCCTGTGACTGAAGTGCCTGACAGTGACCAAGACTCCCTGAGGAAAAGAAAAATCAAGAAAAGCAGCAGAGTCCAACCAGAATTCTACCACTCTGTACAAGTCACCCCCACAAGAAAGCCTGTAGGTATTCAAATATTCTAACTCAATAGACTGCTTGTAGAATCATAATGGTTAGTCCATCAGGCCATCAATGCCTCGGCAGTTAATCCTAGTCACATTTAATATTGCAGCTTGGCTTTGTGATATGTAATATCTGACATTTATTTAGTGGCATAATCTGTAGCTAACTGAATACCCTTATATAAGCAGTAAGACAAGTGCGTGTCTGTGTGTGTGTGTGTGTGTGTGTGCGTGCGCGTGTGTGTGTCAGTGCATAGCCAGGAGTGTCTTTTCTATTATATTTTATTCATTTTCAAATTAAATACAAAAAATCAATCTGTCTGAGAAACTTAGATACAGAGTTCAACATTCAGAAGTTGCATTCCATACAGATCTTGGTTGGTATAAGTATTGCTTAGTTTTACATCCATAGGAGAGCCATCACTAAATTAATTAATCATTGTGTTGGCCCGCTGGTGCAGCAGCAAGGCATCCACTTGCGCGCACTGATATCCCAGGTACAGGGACAGACTCGGGAGTCGGAGAGCTGGCTGGGGGATTGAGTGCCCCAGGGACTGCTGTCCTTCTACAGGGAGGGGTTGAGTGCCTGGTGCAATGCGGACCTCTCGCAGAGGCTGGGGGTACCACCGCAGCCAGCACCACATGTCAGGGGGGGCAGGCAGATGCTGGTCATCATTGCACATCTCCAACCCTGGGGGTTTCTGCAGCAAACAAGAAAAAAAGAAAAAAAAGCCGGCCCCCGCACATGATGCTGGCTCCGCCGCCTCCCCCGCTGCCTACCTGTGTCCACCGAGGTGGTCCTGCTCCCATGGCCCCGACCCAGGGAGGAAGCCAGGTCTAGCCTACCCAGTGTCCATGGGAGGGGTGCTGCCCAGTGGCCCCGCCCAGGAGGTTAAGCCTGGGCATGGGGGGGACAGTGGACAGTGCAGGGCTGAGCCTCGGAGGTGAGGCAAAAAAAAAATTTCATTAACTATTACCGATACTGTCTGTAACACATAAGTACAGAGGAATTGTAGCCCGTGAGCCATGGTAGGTACCTTATTTGAAGAAAAGTCCCATCCAGAGTTGTCCATTTGCTCACCCTTTCAGGTTATCTTTTGCCATCTACATACCTTTTTTTTGTGTGTCAGCTTCCCTGACTCCCCCTCCCCCACAGTGGCTCAGCTCCCACCCATGCCGCCTCCCCTACTCCCAGGCTTACACCCCCCCGGGTGGGGCCACCAGGCAGGTGCCCCCTTCCCAAGGTCAGCTGTAACTTGCCCTGGCTTACCCCCCAGGGTGGGGCCATGGGAGTGGAGCCCCACCTGGCAGACATGGTAGGCAGTGGAGGCAGCGGAGCAGAGCTTGATGCTTTTGGGGCTGGCACTTTGTAAGCTGTATCGAGGCGGGCACATGCAATGATGGCCAGCATCTTCCCCACCCCCACTGATACGGCAGCAGCACTGCAGTTCCCCCAGCCTCCGCTATGGGTCCATAGCACGCCAAACACACAACCCTCCACCCCCCCCCCAAGAAGGAAAGCAGTCCCTAGGATGCTCAATCCTTCTTCCCTGGCCAGCCCTCTGACGTCCCAAGTCCCTTCCTGAACTAGGGTCGTCAGTGTCACAGATGGATGCCCTGCCTTTGCACCAGCAGACTGGCTTACATACCTCAGTTCTAATTATTAATAATAAAAAAATAATTAGTGTGGTCTCCATGATACATTCCTGCTCCCTACTCCATAAGCCTTGTTTAACACAGTTACCTGGTGTGTAAAGCACAGTTATGCCTTATCAGTATATTAATTTCACTAAACCCAGGTAATGTTTAATTTTGAGAGCAGACGGGAATAGAAAATAAGTGGAGGTTTACATGGTAATCCAAAAGAGGGAAATTGGAAGGAAGCAGCCTGGTGACTACATGACCTAATGTTACTAATTAACTTTTTTTTTACCTCAAATAATTGTGCCATTCATGCCGAATCCCTCCATATGCAAAAATAATCCTTTACACACCAACCGCAGCCAACTAACATTACGTGCTACATTAAACTGCAGACTCATATAAAATTTAACCAGCAGAGGCAGCAACAAAACAGTCTGTTAGTAATAACTGCAAACACCTTGATAGGTATAGCTGCACCATGAGGCATGTAATAAGTATGACACAATGGAGTATCAAGTCCCGAAGTTCTTTTCAGCTAGCTGCATCTTCTACCTCATTGTTCTTTCTCCCCACTCATCTTCTGCTCTCCTCTGCCATCTTCTCCACTCATTTTCACACCAGTGGGATTGTTGTATGGAAAACCTTGCTTTTATATACAGCAAACAATTTAGCAAGAAAAACAATGGAATACAAAATCTGTTGTCCGTCAAATTTCTTGTAAGTCTATAAATTTTTTTTCTTTCAGTTCTTTTTATTCTCCTGTAGGAAACATAGAAACATAGACTTTGATGGCAGATAAGGACCGCTTGGCCCATCTAGTCTGCCCATTTCCCTACCTGCAGGATAGGCCGCAGATCCTAGTTAACCAACAGCCTATTTCTTCCTACCCCCTACAAGAATTGCCTTATGTCTGTCCCATGCATTCTTGAATTCTCCCACAGTTTTAGACCCCACAACCTCCTCAGGAAGGCTGTTCCATGCATCACTACCCTCTCTGGCAAATAATACTTCCTCACATTGCCCCTGAACTGCCCCACCCCCTATCTTTAAATTGTGTCCCCTTGTTCTTGCACGTCTCTTTTTCTGAAAGATGCTACCCTCTTGGACTTTGTTGATTCCACTGAGGTACTTAAAAGTTTCTATCATGTCCCCCTCTCCCTTCTTTCCTCAAGGGTATACATATTAAGCTCCTTTAGTCTCTCCTCATATGGCTTCTCTTGCAGACCCTGCACCATTTTAGTTGCCCTCCTCTGGACTGCCTCTATCCTGTCTATGTCCTTGCAGAGATGGGGTCTCCAGAACTGGACACAGTACTCCAGATGGGGTCTCACCAACTGTCTGTACAGAGGGATAACAATTTCCTGTTTTCTGCTGCTGATGCCTCTCCCTATGCATCCCAGTATACCCCCAGCCCTCCCTACTGCCTTCTCACATTGCTTGCTAACCTTAAGGTCATCTGATATGATTACCCCCAGGTCCCTTTCCTTTTTTGTTGTTGTTACTACCTCCCCACCCATTGTGTATTCTTCCCCTGGGTTCTTGTTTCCCAGGTGCATTATTTTGCACTTCTTTGCATTGAATCCTAGCTGCCATACTCCTGACCATTCCTCCAACCTTGCCAAGTCCCTTCTCATCCTTTCCACGCCTCCTTGTGTATCAACCCTGTTGCAGATCTTTGTGTCATCTGCAAAGAGGCATACTTTTCCTTTTAGTCCCTCTGCAATGTCACTTATGAAGACATTAAAAAGGACTGGACCCAATACTGATCCCTGTGGTACCCCACTAGTAACCCCTCTTTCTTCAGAGTGGACTCCATTTGCAATTATCTTCTGTGTCCTGTTGTCCAGCCAATGTTTTACCCAGGCTACCACCCTGGGACCCACTCCCAGGCTGGTTAATTTGACTATTAATCTTTTGTGTGGGACTGTGTCAAATGCCTTGCTAAAGTCTAGGAGGCTGGGATGTACCTCATGTCAGCCATTAGAACCCCTTTCAGGTTCACTCTGTGCTGTTCTGGCTCCAGGGACCTACCTACCATGGGATCTGGGAGACCGGTGCTTTTCCTCCATGGTGGGTTCCCCACCCCTGCCCAAGACAGAGGACCAAGATGCTACTCCAGATCTGTAGCATCCCTCAGAGCAGGCTGAGCAAGCCTTTACAAGGGCCATGGTGTCATTGTGCTGCAGTCACAGTGTTTTCTTCTGCTTTGGTTGCCCCTGGAGATGTAGATGTGCAATGACATCAATTCAGGGTGCACATGCTCCCAAACGTGCCCTACAGATGTCCGCCATCATCTCCACCCTGTTGATGTGGTCCTGTACTAGTGCTGTACTCCCAGCCTCCACTAGGAGTCACAGTTGTGCTACTCCCCCAGAGAAGGAGAACAGTCCATTGGATGCTCATCCTACCTTCCCCTAGCCAGTCCTCTGACACTCCAATCTCATTCCTGAACCCAACTCTTCAGTGTTGTGAATAGTAGTGCTGCCACTGCACCCGCAGGCTGGCTTTTATGAGACCAGTATGGAATGTAACATGGCTGCGGCTGGTGAGTAAACGTTTATTTTTGCATATTGGGGATTATGCATGGATGGCCCAGTTATTAGAGGTAAAAAGTTATTTAGTGACATTGCATAATAAAGTCACCTGGCTTCCCTCATACAATGTTTCTTACTTCATGAAATGTGTTTTTACATTGTTGTGTAGCATAGCAGACTTCGGGGAAATCATGTTGGCTTGGCCCTCATGGAGCAATGGCCTATGTCATCTTGCTATGCTCAAGAGCCTGTCTCTGGTGCCAACACTGTCCAGCACAGCAAGCAGTGTATGGGATGTATCATCTGATTGTCTCCCCCTCAGTTTCACTCTGTGGACCCTTACCACTGGTCACTACTTCAATTCTACTCTGTAAGCCCTTACCGCTGGCCACATCTTCTGTCCTGGGTGCTAGCCAAATTGCTCAGTTAGCCAGTCCTGGGCAATAAGGGCTGCGTGGTCGCCCTCAGCTCTCTCCAATAATCCCATGATTCTGATATTGGTGCTTCCAATCTGGTTTTCCAAAACCTCTAGTCTGGATTGCATATGGAGTGAGCTGCAAATTGAGCAGATCTACCTCTACATTTATCCGTTGGCTTTTTCATGACATTTCTCCCAGCATTACTTCCATCAAGGTCTCTCTACTATCATCCTTTTGCCAGTGAGCAAGTCAAATTTGCCATTCATTGGTTTCAATGAGATAATAAGTTGCTTAATTTTGCTGGTTTGGGATTGAAGTATTTCCTCAGATCCCTCCTTGTGAGTACTGCTCTGATGCACTGAACTGGTGATGTGGCCTGCACCTCCAGATTTCTCCAGGTCTTTACGTGTCTCCCCTGCTGCCTTGTGGTTTGGTTTTATAGTTTTGTGTAACAAAGCTGTTTCTCTGTAAATCAGTATCTCATTGCCTGAAAATAAATGAGAAAAAGAGTCAGGTTATGATCTTTGGCTCCAGAGGGTCCATAAAACCTGTCAGATTGGGGATAAAAAGATAGAGACAGTACAAACCTTTCCGTCTGGAACTTACCTTTTTTTTGCAATGGATGCTGGGAACAACATTAACTGTCCAAAAGCATTAAGTTAAAACAAACTGCAGGCGCATTACAAAAATTCAACGTTAAATATGGAGGAAACACAGTTACGCCTCTACTGAGAGCCATTCAGGCTAAATATATCCCTCAAGCATTATACCTAGCTGAGATATGGGAATATGGGGACATAAATTCTTTAGAAATCCCTTTAAATAAACTGTTACGTTCAGCTTTAGGGGTGAATAGCTCAACTTCAGCGCCACTGGTAAGGGCTGAGTTAAGATTTCCTGCGCACGAAGCTTTCTCTGTCTGAAGATATCTCCGTTATTGGATAAGTGTCATAAGAATGAACAAAACTAGATTTCCCCATATGTGCTTACAAGAGAAAAGATTGTGGAAAGCAAGGGGCTGTAAACATTCCATATGGTTGACACATAGGAGCTGTAAGGACCACATAGTAAGGATTAGGACAGAGGGGGGGTTGGGTGGAAGCAGGGTGCGATAAGGCAGAAGCACTAAATGATTACTTCTGCTCGGTATTTACTAAGAAGAAGAGGAGTGACACCCAGGGGAAGAATATGGCAGAAACCGGGAGGTGGGTGACAGATGGGAAATCATGGAGGGCAGAGTTGGGAGGTTTGAAGGCACTGAGGGTGGACAAGGCACCAGGCCCAGATGGCATCCACCCCAGGGTACTGAAGGAGCTGGCAGAGGTCCTTGCAGGACCTTTGGCAGACCTATTTAATGCCTCACTACATTCAGGGTGTGTACCTCAGGACTGGAGGATGGCTCATGTGGTGCCCCTCCACAAGAGTGGCCCCAAGGATGAACCGGGAAACTACAGACCAGTGAGCCTCACATCCATCGTGGGTAAGCTAATGAGACTATCCTGAAGGAGAGGCTGGTGGCCCTCCTAGAGGCCAAAGGACTACAGGACAGCAGACAGCATGACTGCATATGTGGCAGATCCTGCCAAACCAACTTGGTGGAGTTCTATGACTGGGTAACTAGGCAACTGGACAGGGGCCATGCAGTGGATGTTCTGTATCTGGACTTCAGTAAGGCATTCAACTTGGTGCCGCATGGAAGGCTTGGAAGTAAGTTAGAGGGCACAGGGGCAGGTGCAAAGCTGGTGAGATGGGTAGGGAACTGGCTGCAGGGAAGACAACAGAGGGTGGTGGTGGGTGGGGAGCTCTCACACCCAAGGGTAGTGACGAGCGGTGTTCCACAAGGCTCGGTGTTGGGATCTGTGTTGTTTGGAACATTCATTGCAGACATACAGTATCATTGGACATCAAGAGCAAGATCAGTCTGTTTGCTGATTATACCAAGGTAGGAGCGGTGGTGGATGACCTAGGGGGATGGCAGGGGTTGCAGGATGATCTGGCAAAGCTTGAAACCTGGTCAGACATCTGGCAACTGGGGTTTAATGCCAAAAAGTGCAAGGTGCTGCATTTTGGGATGAAAAACCCAAGGAGGTGTTACCAGCTGGGGGGAGTGCAGCTTGCCCAGACAGAGGAGGAGAAGGATCTGGGGGTGCTCATTACAGGGTCAATGAACAACTCGGCACAATGTAGGAAGGCAGCCGAAAATGCCAACAAAATGCTGGGTTGTATTGCAAGGGGTGTATCCTCGAGGAGGGAGGAGGTGATTCTGCCACTGTATAGGTCATTAGTTAGACCGCACCTGGAGTACTGCGTGCAGTACTGGTGCCCGTATCTGAAGAGGGACATTAAGTTACTGGAGGGGGTGCAGCGCAGGGCGACAAAGATGATCAAGGGGCTGGGGACTTATCATACAAGAGGAGGCTGAGGAGTTGAACATGTACTGCTGAAGGAGAGGAGGGACAGGGGGACATGATTGAAACCTTTAAGTACATGAAAGGAATAAACAAGACAGGTACAGAGGGCTGTTCAAAGTAAGGGAGGAGGGACACCAGGGGCCATGATATGAGACTGGAGGGAGGAAGGTTCAGGAGGGAGATGAGGAGACACTTTTTTACAGAGAGGGTGGTGGCTGGGTGGAATGCATTATCCGCAAGAGTGGTATGCGGTAGAACAGTGGACTGCTTCAAAAGGGGATGGGACAGGACAAGGGGGAGGGTCAATGAAGGGGAAGGGTGGAAGGGAGGGAGGGGCAGCTGCAGAATAAGGGGTGCTAGCTGCACATTCAAGCAGACTTGATAGCCCTCTAGGCCTTTATCTGCTGGCAAATTTCGTATGTTTGTATGTTCGTACACATCTTGAGAAGATTCTCGGTGACCATGGTTTGCAGAGTCTCCAAAGATATGCTGACCAGCGCATATTAATTAGCTCAAAGTATAAGCAGTATTGCACCAAAAAAATTTAACATTTCTATAATAAAAGAGATTGTGACTTGATCACATCTTTAAAAATTGACCCTTGGGTTGTTAATAATGATGTGAGACATCTGTATCAGTCTTATTTGGACATACTTACTGACCCGGTCCTGAGAAAGAATTATACGAGATACAGACTGGAAGTTTTTTCCAGCAAGGTTCAATCAGCAATCTAATCCTAAGCTGAAGTACTGTAACTGTAATTACAAAGAAATAGAGGATACTACACACGTAGTGTTTCACTGTACTTGTTATAACGAACCCCGGGCCTATTGGCTGCACTCATTATGGTTGGAAATCAGAACCACAGATGAAAATGCTTTTAGAACTTATGTTAACAGTACAAGAAGATAAAGAATAATAGATAGGCAATTGTGTGTTATGGATTTTTTTTACACACCCTCGGTGTGTGATGACCTATAAACCTCGAGAGCGAAGCTCAAGAGGTTTATAAGGTCATCACACAACCAGGGTGTGTAAAAAAAATCCATAAAACACACAGTTGCTTATTTTTTAATTTTTATAATTACTTGTGCGGTTTGCTCAGTGCTCAGTGTGTTCCCTACACACACACACACACACACACACACACACACACAGACTCTGTCACACACACGCACGCACACACATACACACTTTCCCTTTCTCCCGCTCTGCTCGGACTTACTTTAATTTTTTTTCTTTTACTGTAGGTGTCAGCCACGGCTCATGCTAGGTAGGGTCTGTCCTGGATTTCAGTTGTAGTCAGCGGTCTACCGATTTGGGGGCACAGTGGGATCAACCAGATATTTATTTTGTGTTTGAAAGGCAGGATCAACCAAATAAAGATAAAAAAATGAACAGAGAAATGGGGTAGCAACAAGTAAATAAAAGTGGCTCTTCAGTAAATGGAAAACCGAGCTGCCATTTTTTAAATACTGCTCAGCCCGCCCATAAGCAGAGCGCAAGTCAATGAATTGGCTTGATATGCTTGAGTGAAAGACAAAGTATGGTAGCAGTGAAAAAAAGTTTAGCGAATGCTATAATAACTCGATTTCGGCTTGTTACTGCGTTTTTAGTGTGCCTGAATTCAGGTTATTTAAGGGGGTCACCAGTAATTATAATTAATTATCAACCAGGTAGCTGGATACTTCAGAGCCATATAAACCATTAAAAGGAAAATGGGTTAAATATTGGTGCCACATACAGAAGGGATGTGCTGATGATGATGTGAGGATCAAGTATTTATCGTTTTATCGTACATTGTAATTTATATCATGTTGAACTGTAAGTCTATATTTATTGTATTTTATATTTGTAAAGGTCTGTGACCAAACAATAAATATTTTGATTGACTGACTGTAAATTAGTGTACTGATTTAAAATTAAAGGTGTTAAAATTGTTAAACTGTAGTTTAAAAGCTCTTGATGCACAGAGCCAATGTATAGTGTGACCATTCTGTTTGGGTAACACAGAGACCCATCTCGCCAGAAGTGTCTTATTATGATTATAAAATGGACCCAAGATTTGTTGGGAGGAGAGGGGTGAACAAATGCAACAAAATAAAATACTTTTAATGATTTAAACCCCATTCAGTCCTGAGTTAAATTGGCGTAAATGCAAAGTGAGCTGCTAAAGTGGCTCTTAAGTGTGAGGGGTTAAACAAAAAGAGTTCATCTACCTAAACAAGTACAGTGGCGCCAGCCAGGATGCAACACAGTAATGTTGCAGTGTATCATAAAATGTTGCAGAATACTGCAGGAAACAAGGTAAGTCAATGGCAATTAAGCTCTTTATTACTGCAGTATTTTGTGACGTGTCATTTACTGCATGGTACTGCACTGCATCGTGTCTGGTGCTGTTGTAGTTCCACAGAGGAGCAGTTCAAAACTGCCCTCTCACATGAGGCCTGGTGGTGCTGGAGGTAGCGCATTGCACTACGTGGTACATGTTCCTGTCCCAAGCTTGCACATTGCACTACGTAGTACATGTTCCTGTCCCAAGCCTGTGCATTGCACTACGTGGAACATGTTCCTGTCCCAAGCCTGCGCATTGCACTGTGTGGTACATGTTCCTGTCCCAAGCCTGACGTCCACATGTGGCATGTCACAGGTGGAATCTAGGACCCACTCTGGAGGCAGCATGTACAGACTCTGGGAAGCTCATGGATTGGGCACCAGCAGCATCAGTGCCTCCTACGGAGTCATGATACAGAGTTTTTGAACGACCACACAGGCTTTTCCTTTCAGGTGATTTGGTGTGGACTTTGGAAGAAGAAGGGAACCTGCAGGCCTGTTGTGTCAATTGACAGTTGCCATACTCCTCCTCCCCTCCCCCCACCCAGAGTCTGTGACACTCCATATTAAGCCCTCAGCCACCATCAGGTTCACACAACTAGGTGGCAACAGGGGAGCACCTATGATGGGATTGATCAGAGGTCGGATGGTTAGGAGCAGGTGGGGGCTTCTAGAAGTGTTTTCAGGGGGACAGTGTGATGCCCTATATGGAAAAGAGTGAAGTACTTGGGGCCGTGGGAGTGAAAAAGAGCAAAAAGAAAAATCTACCTTCATTTTCCAGCTGCGTAAATCCTCCATAAAGAAAAAATATTTTTTTTGTAACCCTAATCAGTCCCACTGCCCAGGTTAGCTAGCCCCTTCCCCCACAAAACAAGTAAAGACTTTGTCTATATTTATTGTTTTAAAATGAACAGCCCTCTTTCTATCACCACAAGTTCCTCTCCTCTCAGATTTATTGGATTTTATTTTTTGTAAATAAAAAAATGTTAATGCACCCCATGACCAGGTTTGCTAGCCCTGCCACACAAAAGAAAAGTTGTACAAGCATTATTTGCAGTATGTGTTAAAGAGGTACAGCAGTGCTCCTATAGTTAGGGTTACAAAAGCATTTCTAGGTTAAACTCATATTTCTGCACCTAAGTAAAGTGTCAGTCTCTGGACAGAATAGCCTGAAATTTAGCATGTGTGTTCTGGGCCCTGTCATCTCCAGGTTCTGAAAATAAGGGAACTATCAGTTTAGTGGTTTAAGATTTCTAGAAGGTTGAAAATACATAAACATTGATAAATTAAGACCTTTTTCTGCATAACTGTAGCTCAAAAATGGTTGACAGATGGCCCGGTGGCGCTGAGGGTTGAGGCAATGGATACCACACCTCGCGCTACACCGACGACCCAGGTTCAGGAATGACCTTGGGTCACTGGGGTGTCGGCATGGGGGGAAGGTGGGAGCAGGATCGAGCGTTGGCTCTCCTCTCCCAGGTAAGGGGTGGGGTCAGCCATCCATAGTCCTGCCATCACCAAATGGAGGTTCGGTGCTGGCACAGGCAGTCAACGGCATGACTGGAAGGGAAGGGCATCCCGAATGGTGTGCGTGCCTCCACATAAATGCGCTACGTCGGGGACACGTGGGTGTAGGGGCCAGGAGAAAACCCACAAAAAAAAACAGAAACTATATATGAAAAAGAAAATGGCTTATAGTTGAAACCTTAAACTATCAGATTTGTTACAGTCTGACCAAAGTGCCTTTCATAGTTGATTTCACTGTTTAGTTTTAAGTTATTTAAGTTTAAAAATCCTAGCCGGCCCAGTGGCACTGAGGGTTGTGGCACTGAATGCCACACCTCGAGCCGCGCCAGCGACCCAGGTTTGGGGACTGATCCAGGTTGCTGGGGGTCAGCAGGGGAGGAAGAGGATTGAGCGTCCGGAGGACTGCTATCCTCTTCTGGGGTGGTTGCAGGCAACTCCCGGTGCAGCAGCAGCCTCTGGTGGAGAAAAGTGGTGCTGCTTCACGTTGAGACGTAGTCAGAGGGAGGGTCGACAGCAGGCTCCAGCAGTGAAAGGCATAGGGAAAATTGTCACACAGGGGCCATTGCACGCTGAGACCCTAGGGGGCACTAACAAAGAAAATCCCCTACCACGGCAGTAGGTGATGGTGGGATCAGTGGCTGGGCTCCATGCCCAGTACTGGGCTCTGCCAGCGTCGCTTCCGGTCTGCCTCCCCCTGTTCAGTCGCTTCACTGGATTCTAGGTATAGCACTGGAGGAGTTGGCGGCCCCACCCTGGGGGCTCAGAGCCGGGGGGTCAAGTGGCTGGATTAGGATGGAGGGTGGGCATGGACTGGAAGGCACATCGGAGAGCTTCAGGTGAGCAGCAGAGCCCCAGCCAAGCATCCACACCTGAGAGAAGCAGTTGGGGTAGGGGCAGAAACAGTTGGAAAAAAAAAAGTTTAAAAATCCTGTTGCTAAGCATGCATAGAACATGTTCTCAGTGTTCTATTAAAAAAGCTTTTTTTGATGGGGGACAACAGTAGTTAAAGGAAAGCTGTCATTATCTTCAGCTTCCCACCCCCCAAAAGCCTTAACCCACAATTAGTTTTTTTTTGCATGGAAAAAAACCTTTTTACATGGTTTTGCTCACTTTATTTTATTTTTGTAAAGTCTGTGACTCTGCAACATGATGGGTACTCTGTGGTTTCCATTTCAGCTGAAACTGCAGCGCTGCACTGCTGACTTCAATACATTTGTACTGAAGTGAGCAGTGCGGTGCCGCAATTTCAGCAGAAATGGAACCGCGCAGTGTCCACCATGTTGTGGATTCATGGACTTTACAACAATAAAATAAAGTAAGTAAAATCTTGTAAAAAAAGTGTTTTTTCAATCAGAAGGACTAATCAGGGGCTAAGGTTTTGGGGGTGGGGAGCTGAAGATAATGAAAGCTTTCCTTTAAGAGAGCAAACCAAAAAAAAATAGTTTTCATCACTCTTGTTTTGATGGGCATTTGTTAACTTTGGACCATAACTTGGACATTTTGGGTCTGATTAACACCACATTTTCAGGGTGGCCATACTGTCACCCCAACTCATGAACACATAAGTGTGATTTTGTTAACGTACCCCAAAATGTATTTTTCAGGGTGACATCCCACCAACACATTTCAAGGCACAGTAACAAACTGACATTTACATATCCATGAGGTGGGGTGGCAATATGCCCATAAAGTGCAAATAAAGTCTGGATGAAATCCACTGATGCCAAGCCACATACACTGAAAGTGCTTTTTTATTCTTGATGCACGCAAATATTCATGGGCGATGGTTTCATGACATTTATATTCTCCTTATCTTAAGGAATCCCTGATTCCACTTTTCATTCTTTTCAAGATTTGCAGTGTAGCATAGCTGCCAGTCAACTCCCTCACTAGGAGCTGGCAGCTATGCTACACTGCAAATCTTGAAAAGAATGAGAAGTGGAGCCAGCCAAATATGAAAACCAATATTTTAAAGGAATAGGGACTCCTTAAGGTTTGCTAAGGAGAATATAAACTACAGGAAGGATTGAGAATCTGTATAAAGAGTGACAATACAGCAAGGGTCTGAGGAAGTGACATGGCCACGAAACCGTCACCCATGAATTTTTATGTGCATCAAGAATAAAAAAAGCATCTTTAGTGTATAAGACTTGGCATCAGTGGAGTTCATTAAGACTTTATTTGCACGTTATGGATCTTGTCACTTTTGGATGATCCAGCTTGGAATACAGACTTTTACTACGTATGGGGGCAACCTGATTCTGCTTTGTACAGTGGCAACATGCCCATCCTAAAAATCTGTGGTCATTCAGAACCCAAATGGCCAAGTTATGGCCAAAGGTTATGAAACAAATGCCATCCCTTCTGCCCAGTCAACTATTTCATCTCAGCTCCTTTTATCTCAGCAGTGGGATATCAATGCCAGTATCTCTTGCCGGCCATCTAATTATTTAAAATTTACCCCCTACATGTGCCCACCATCCAGCGCCTATGACACCTTCCTCTCCCCAACTGGCACCCATCCCTGCATAGTTATGATCAGTGGCAGGTACCCAGTCCCGCTTTTAGCACCCTCACCACCACCTACCCAATTGCTAAAAATCACCTCCAACTCTGACCACCTTCCTGCACCCAACCACCCTCCCCTCCACCACTGGCATCCATAGAAACATAGAATTTGATGGCAGATAAGGACCACTTGGGCCACCCAGTCTGCCCATTTCCCTACCTGATGGATAAGCTGCAGATTCTAGTTAATCAACAGCTTACTTCCTCCTACCCTTCATTAGAATTGTCTTATGCCTGTCCCATGCATTCTTGAATTCTCTCACTGTTCCTGACTCCACAGCCTCCTCAGGAGGCTGTTCCACACATTCACAACTCTCTCTGTGAAAAAATACTTTCTAACATTACCTCTGAGCCGTCCCCCTCTATCTTCAAATTGTGACCCCTTGTTCTTGCACATCTCTTCTTCTGAAAGATACTACCCTCTTGTACCTTGTTAATTCCCTTGAGATACTTGAAAGTTTCTATCATGTCCCCCCTCTCCCTCCTTTCCTCAAGGGTATACATATTAAGCTGCTTTAGTCTCTCCTCATATGTCTTCTGGTGCAGACCTTACACCATTTTGGTTGCCCTCCTCTGAACAGCCTCCACTCTGTCTATGTCTTTGCGGAGATGGGGTCTCCAGAATTGCATGCAGTACTCCAGATGGGGTCTCACTAACTGTCTGTAGAGAGGGATAACAACCTCCTGTTTTCTACTGTTGATGCCTCTCCCTATGCATCCCAGTATCCCCCCCAGCCCTCCTTACTGCCTTCTCACATTGGTTGCCCACCTTTAGGTCATCTGATATAATTACTCCTGGGTCTCTTTCGATTTTTGTTGTTGCTATTACTCACCCCCATTGTGTACTCTTCCCCTGGGTTTTTGTTTCCCAGATGCACTACCTTGCACTTCTTTGCATTGAATCTGAGCTGCCACATATTTGACCATTCCTCCAACCTTGCCACGTCCCTTTTCATTCTTTCCACCCCCCCTTGTGTATCAACCCTGTTGCAGATCTTTATGTCATCTGCAAAGAGACATACCTTTCCTTCCAGGTGCTCTCCAATGTCACTTATAAAGATATTAAAGAGGACCGGTACCAGTACCGAACCCTGTGGTACCCCGCTAGTTACTCTCCTTTCTTCACCGTGCACTCTGTTTACTATTACCCTTTGCGTCCTGTTGTCCAGACAGTTTTTTATCCAGATTACCACTTTGGGACCCACTCCAAGACTGGCTAACTTGTATATTAATCTTTTGTGTGAGACTGTGTCGAATGCCTTGCTAAAATCTAGGTAGTCCATATCCATAGCCCCTCCCTGGTCTACTACTTTGGTCACCCAGTCAAAGAAATCTATTAGGTTCGTCTGACATGACTTTCCTGCTGTGAAACCATGCTGCCTTGGGTCCTGTGCTCCACTGGCCTCTAGGTACTCAACAGTTCTTTCCTTCAGAAGTGATTCCATCATTTTCCCCTACCACTGAAGTCAAACTAACTGGTCTGTAGTTTCCTGCCTCTGCCCTGCGCCCACTTTTGTGAAGTGGAATCACATTTGCCCTCCTCCAGTCCTCGGGTACTACTCCATCCTCCCATGATTTGTTAAAGAGAGTAGTCAGTGGTGTTACTAGTTCTACCCTTAGTTCTTTTAATATTCTTGGGTGAATCCCATCAGGCCCCATTGCTTTGTCCACCCTCAGTTTCAAGAGTTCTTTCAAAACCCTTTCTTCTGTGAATGGACTGGTATCGACCCCCCATTCAGAGTTTCTCCCTTGTTTGGTTTAGGTACCTCCCTCTCCTCATCCGTTGTGAATACTGAGCAGAAATATTCATTCAGTATCCCTGCTTTTTCACTGTCACCCTCTGCCCACATTCCCTCCCCGTTATTAAGTCCCTGTATCCCTCCCTTGGTCTTTCTTTGCTCCATAATGTACCTATAAAAGGTTTTATCCCCCTTCTTAACAGAGTTGGCTATCTTTTCCTCAGTTAGTGCGTTTGTTATTCTGACTGCCTTCCCTGCCTCCTTCTGCTTTAACTGATAAAGTTCTCTGTCCTGCTCCCTCTGTGTTTCCTTATATTTCCTGAATGCTATCCTTTTCTCCTTAACCTTCCCTGCCACCTCTCTGGAGAACCATAGTGTTTTTTTTCTTCGGTTTGTTTTATTGATTTGCTTCACACAAAGGCTTGTTGCCTCTGCGATGGCTGTTTTGGTTATTCCCCATTGTTCCTTCTCCCCTCCTTCTTACCCACCTCTGTCCCTTATCATGGAGCCTCTTTCCCTCAGTGCTAACTCTTCAGTGTCCCTCAATGTGCCCTACCACCTGAAATGCAAAGATCTGGCAAAAAAAAAAAAAAAGACAGAAACGCAAACATTCTTTAAAAATGTGCTTTAAGAGTAATTTTTAGCTGGCTCACATCCAAGTTAAACAACCTTATTCAGCAGCCTAGGTCCATAACAAGAAAAGGAATGTTAGGCAGTTTTGTTTTTTGTCATTTTTTTCTATGCACTGTTATAGTTGAAGTTTTTAAGATTTTAAACTATCTGAAAATGTTATTTTCCTACTAAATACTATTGAAATATCAACAACTAACATTTTGCTAGTTCCAGTAGAACACTAGACTCAAGAATTATTAACAATAAATATTCTGAGGGGGGGGCTGTCACACCACCCCACTATCATCGCCTGTGGATGCACGGACAGCGGCGCAGGACTCATGGTGTGGGGAGGGGAGGATGCCATTACTTGCTTGGCTAAGATGTATGCTAGAATGTCTACAGTCTGGACTTTCATCTGTGTGCCAGCCTCCTCAGGGGTGGAGTTTCAGGATCTAAACACAGCAACAGAAAATATACAAAAAAATTCAGCCCCCACTGCCATGCCACATGATCCCCAACAAGTTGGGGGGGTGGAGACAGAACACGGATGGTCAGTACTACCACCACTAATCTTGCCAGCAGTGGGTGATAAAATGTAATATTAAAAAACAATACATTTTCCTGTTTTTGCAGCAGCAAAGCTAGGAAAATGTTAGCGTTATGCTAGCAACTGAAAAGATATTCTACATCTCTGGGAAAAGACTATTACAGAATAAACAATAAATAAGACTCTCAAGGTAAAAGAGGAAGTTCATGACTGCAGTAAATATGTTTTTGAGTAACGTAAATGCATTATATGATACCTTTTTTTTTTACATGTGTAACTGGGCCACAATGGATGTTGCAGTTCCAGCCCCTGCCGTGTGGGTTCAAACAAGGAGGAAGGGCCTGGGTCAATAAACTCCTGATTTGGGGGTGGGGTTCAAAGTTTTAGTTGGTAGCACAGTGCCTCCAACCAAAGAAAAGGTTTAAGTGGGCCTGGTGTAATTATAGTACACCACCTTTGGAGGCAGTACCTCTCTGAAACCCCCAGGATCCGAAGCTCCTGTCATGTGGAATTCCCCAGGGTTCAATCTTGTCGCCTATGCTGTTTGCAGTATACATGCTTCCCCTTGGTGAGATTATTAGGTGTTACAGCTCGGGTTTCCACTGCATGCAGACGACACCCAGCTGTATATGTCCTTTGCTCCCTGGACAAATGGTGCTGTGGAGGTGCTAAATAAATGTCTGGCCAAGATCCAAGACTGAGTGTCCTCTAACTGGCTGAGACTCAACCCCAACAAGATGGAGGTACTAGTGATTGAGCCTGGTCACCGGCGTGATGGGGGTTGCTTCTGGGCTGGGAACAGGGTTGTTCCTGTGCCCAACTCCACTGGCAGCTTCTACTAGGGTGAGAAATCTGGGCGTCATCCTTGATGGCAGACTGACAGTTTAGGATCAGGTGTCATCCGTCATCCAGAGTGATTTTTACCACTTGGAATGTCGCCCAGATTAAAGCCCTAATTCTGCCTGGTGACCTGTCCTCACTGGTGCATGTCTTTGTGACATCAAGGCTCGACTGCTGTAATGCCCTATACTTTGGGGTCAGTGGGGGGGGGGTCCACATGGACCTGGAGCTAGTGCAGAATGCAGCAGCCAGGTTGCTGACAGGCATGCCAAGGTCTTGCCATGTGTCCCAGTCCTGCGTGATCTGCACTGGCTGCCGGTAAGGTGCAGAATTACCTTAAAGGTGGGCTTTCTTACCTATAAGGCCCTATAAGGGTCTGGCCCTGGCTATCTAAGTGACCTCTTGACCTCTGTCTGCCCTGTGCGCTCACTCTGCTCCTCCACTGAGGGCCTCCTAGCAGTTTCTATGGCCCAGTTGAAAACTTCAGGGGATTGTGCATTTGAGATGGCTGGCCCAGCCCTCTGGGACTCATTCCCAAGATCTTTAAGGGAGGCTCCTTCAGTGGAGGATTTAAGTGGGGTCTGAAGGCTCATCTATTTAGAGAAACTTTTGGAAGCTAGTTATAATTTTTTATTACTGAAGCACAGCCATTTTACTGAGATATTTTATAGAGTTTTTATTGATGTTGATATTTGTTTCTTAGATATCATCATTTTATGTTTGTTCACTGTATCTCCACTTCTGTAAGCACCCAGAGCCCCTGGGATTGGGCAGTCAAGAAACAAATACTTACTTTCTTACTAGGATCACCCAACCTGTGAACCAGTGCAGTGCAATGACAGTTACCCCAATGAGCATGCAATTTATACTCTATAAAACAAGTACCGCCCAGACAAGGAATTACAACAAAAGAACAAGGACATTTATTTAGGACTGTAAAGCCCTAAATGGGAGAAAGGAAGTGGTTAACCAGTGATATAGAAAGTGCCACCCAGTTGGCACTTTGGTGCCCTCCTAGGCCCAGCCACAATCACAGAGCTATTCTTTCCTCTGCCTTTCTACTAGGCACAGCCAATATTTCTGGTCCCTGGGCTGTAATTACTTGCCCTCCCAGGCTCAGTCCCACTAATGGCAGCCCACCCAAACCACATACTTACAGTACTGATGCCTTGTCTGCCCACCTGTATTGGGGTACTAAACTCTCCCCATTGGTACCAATGTAAACCCTTTTCACTGCCCTCTCCCCACTTTTATCAGTGTTAACCCTTTTTAATGATGGGAGTTCCTGCTGCTTGCTAGGTACCAATTAGGTGGTTTCAGTCATAGTCTCCTGTAGCAGCACAACAAAGGTCTCTCTTTACTGCTGCAGCCTTTAGCTTTGCTTTTATGCAGTACTTCACATGCAGTTACCTCCTTTTACTAGCAAGAGCTCTGTTTCTCACTTCTCACTCTGTCTCTTTAAGGAGACACAAAGTCTATCTGTGCAGCACACAAATACCCATCTGCTTCTCTTTGCAGTCACACTCAATCTGATTGGGCTTGGGGAAAGTCCCTGCTGTACACTGGGAATTGTCAACTTACCATTCGTCCATGTGGCTGTCACTCACTGTAGGCAGGGCTGGAGGTCCATCACTCGACATGGCATTGGCCACAAATTCACAACAGAGCTCAAACAGTCCTAGGATGTCCCAGGAGCTCCTGTGGCTCCTTTTCCAGGCTTCGCAGCCTGATTGGCTGATGTTGCACCACTGACCCTTGTTGCTGTTGTGATGGGGTTTGTGTGCACTATGATGGCAGTACCCTTTGTGACTATTGGCACTGGCTTCAGAAGTCTTAATTTTGGAAGCGCTCTAGCCTTTTAACACTTAACTGGTTCCCCAGTTGTTTTTTTGTGCAGCTTATGTTGGCAGTCTGGTGCCATCAGTGTGGTCATTGGTGAATCCCTGATCCAGCCGTCAGCACCAGTCACACTTGTCATTTGGCAGCAGTCAGCTGCCTTTGAAGTGTGGTAGGAGCTGTGGTTTCACAGCACAGAAGATACTGAAGATTTTCTGGCTCCCTCCTCCTCCTCTTCACTCCTGCTCCAGCCCTGACCAACAGCGAAAGTGCATCCAGGCAGGAGATGAGCACGGCTGTGTTGGCTGGTGTCACTGGGTGGGCTCCATTGAGCCATAAAGGTGAGCCCCTCAAATGGGGAAGGCGCTACACATGCATCTGTTATAAACTGTATACTATTTAACTTTAGTTATATATTGTTACTTTCTATTTGTCTGGGTCATCGCTTTACATGGGCCTTTTTCCCTGTCTGGTTACTTAGGAAGTAAATACATAAATAATGAATACATACATACATACACAAATGAATGAATAAATAAATAAGAACCTTCATAATTTTCCAATAGCCGTTATCCAAAAAAGGGGGAACAGCACAACTTGGCCCAGACATTTGAATATCTTCCATTTTAAAGGCCTTTTTAAGCTCAACAGATTATTTCGGCATACCTCTGCCACCTGTCCTGTGATTGTAAAAATAATTTTCACCTTGTGTCATGGGGAGATGGGGGCAGCCAGTGCCTCTTTTCTGGTAGCCATACACATGTCCAGTGCTGTCCAGATGTCTTGTCGTTTTTTTTACTGCAAGTCACAGGGGTATTTGGACCTTGCAGTTTGTATTAAGAGAGCTTTATCAATGAAATATTGCAGATTAATATTATTTGCTGTGACATCATTCTGATTTTTTGTATTGTAAGTTATTTAAGGGCAGCTATAGCATCTCCTTACTAATACCGATTTAAACCGATTTTTACCAAACATGAATAAATTAGCCCCTGGGACTGAGACTGCGCACACCAAATTTTCTACTCCTAGCGGCTAAACCAGTCATAATTTATGCTGTCAAATGCCCCATTTTTTGCACAGACACTAACTCGGCCCTGAAATACAGGCAGTACTGCACCTGTGTAATGTACTTTTAAAGACCTGCTGACACCTTTGGAAATTCTTTGGAAAACACAATATGTAGACTCAGTTCAGCATGCATTTCATATATTTTCTATAGATTTCTCCTCTGCATTTTTTATTACTGAAGAAATTCCAACCAAAGCAAGATCTTTATCCCTTAAAGTTAATCTGTCTCCATAAATTATTCCCTACTTAAAATCATAATGCTCTGTTCTGACATCACAGCTGGTTGCCATGGAAATAACTGTGATGTCACAAGCAAAGTATTGTGACATCAGGTTGGGAAGAAGCAATAAGAGCCGATGAACTCTCAAGGAACAAATATTCTGTTTTCTCGCATTCGACCTTAGTAATAAATAATGGGGATAAGAAATACAGAGCTGATGAGAAATATAAGCTGCTTTATGTTCAGATATTGTGTTTTTCAAAGTTCTAATGGAGGAGCTAGCACCTCTTTAACCATACAGTAATGTATATCGATGTATATCAACATGTATCAACATGTAAAAACAGTATTGATAGCGCTTATTTGTCAACATTACTCCAAGATATCCTTCTTAAAAAAATCCTAGCTTTACTGGTTCCAGTATTAATCCTTTCTAAACATATTCTTTAAAAGGGCTGATTTTGAAGCCGTTGGGTCTAGACACCTCATTTTTTATTTTCTTTTATTGAAAACAAGGAAGATTAGAGGTTTATTGAGGAGAGAGTAACATTTTTGCCACAATGTGTAAAGGCATAAGATAAGAAGGATAAAAAGTGTGTGTGACTCAGCTGTGGTGAGGTCTGACTAGTGAAATGGCAATCAGAATTTAGCACCAAGATTTCCTTAGTCAGTTTACCCTCCAACATACACACACATATTTGCATACCCAATATGTTTTTTCTTGCTGGGTTTGAGCCTTTGATTACATGTGTATTTATAGAAACCACACACATTGGAAAGTATCTGCCTTCCTTTGTCATTTATGCATCCTACATATTGTTCCTCTTTTTTCTGACCAGCTTTTAAATTACTTCCCCTGTTTCCACTCGCTACAAGAACAGGACTTCTATACTACATACTGTATGTGTTGCCAGGAAGCTCAGTCAACTCCAGCTATGCATGGTAATGTGACTTAGCTTATGCTGACTCTGGAATCCCAGCTGTTGATTGTAGTGAAGGGTTGATTTTTATCATTGTTAAGTTTCATCCCTTCTTGAAATTGGTGATGTGAAAATAGGGGTGTAGCCCTAACTGGTCATAAATTATGTTGTGTACTCAGCCAGATCAGATACCTGCATGAATACCTGCAGGTGGTGTAGAATGCTGCAGCTTGTCTCCTTACTCAAGCACTCTGCATCTTATTCTTGTGGATTTTGGGAGAAAAAAGTTTTGACATTTGCTAGTCAGCCTATCGCTCCCCCCATACATAAACACATTTGCATACCCCTTATCGTCAGCCTTAATGCTCACCCCATTCTCATATACTGTACCCATCTCAGCTTATTTACTTATGGAATGGGGTGAGCATTAGGGCTGATGACTCCAAGGCACACCTGTCAATGTCTGCAGGGTGGGGGTGGGGGACCTAATTTCCTGCTTTTATCACTTTAGTAAAAACCCTAACTGATATATTAACGTTTTTTTGCAGCGAATACATACATATATATATTCACTGCAAAAAACTTCATTAATGCATCAGTTAGGGTTAACAGCACAGTGACAAAAGTATGGAAATGTGATGTTAGGGTTACGACCCCTACTACCCCATCTTCACCCCCTCCACCCTCGACACACCAACAGATGTTGGCGTGTGCCATGGGGTCATCAGGCCCAACTCTCACCCCATTCCATTTGTAAACAAGCTGACATACTACAGTATAGGAGAATGAGGTGAGAGTTAGGCCTGACTACCCCATGGCACACCCCGATGCCGATCAGGTATGGCGAGTGAAGATTTTTCTACCATCTCACTTTCACCCATGCCATACTCGATTTGTGCAACAGATGTTTAGGTGGTTTTGTGACAGAAAGGGTCAAAAGTTGCAAAAAGAAAATAAAGTACAAAATGTAAACTGTGTTACTCTGATCAATGGTTCAGAATAAAAGAAGCAAATAAATACATTACAAACCAGTACAGTACAAATCAGTGCAATCAATACAGTAAGAGTCAATTCAATCAAAACAGATGTGAAGTAGAAAGCAGCTAAGTCTACAGAGCATCTCACATATGCTGGCTTTTGTGCTCCACATTGCTTTGTGATGTCATCAGCATCAACAAGAGGATGTGCCGTAAAGCTGGAGAGGGGTAGATTCAGGAGAGATGTGAGTGTAGGGCAGGTCTGTCATCTCGTCGGCCAGTCCTGAGTGCCAACTCCAGGGCCCTCAGTTACTTGAGGGGGCTGGCCTGGATTCTTAAGAGACAAGACCAAAATTCATTATATCTTTTGAAGTGTGGTGCCTCCACCTGAGGACAAGGGCAACATCATAGTGGCTTTACCCCATTCACCAAAAACAATATTTTCATCTCCCGGCCCCTTCAACCAATCCACAACAGAGCGCAGTACCCAAAAACAGTTGTGGAGACAGCAATTATCATAAACATAAACAAGTTTTATTTTCGAGGGGAAGGTACTTAGTTGCAAGAAAATAAGGTTTGGTTAGGCTTTTGTACAACCCTTTTTGACACCAGTGGCTATATCAGTAATAACATTCCCAATTCCCAATGAAACTTCTCCCCACCTCCCACCCATCTGGTACCAGACCTGTCCCAGAGTCTTTCTTGGGATACCCCACTACAGTGGCGGTTCCACCAAGCTGGTTCAATAAGAACTTTGTCGAATGGCATTACAGTGATGGCACAATGCTAACAGTTGAAATTGTGCTGTCACTGAAACAGCGTGTTTTTTTTTGGGAGGGGGGCTTTTCTCCCCATACACCCATGTGGGAGGCTCTGGCCTCCGCACCCCCCAACTTTTAAATAATCAACTCTGAGTTGGAGTTGTGTTGAGGAGGGGAAGAAATTACCGAGGAAACAGAGTTGGTGTACCATAGGACCATTACAGTGGCCTGCCAATTTTATCACTGTAATGGTCTTCACAGTGCAAACGGTATACCCTACAGTGGCAGGCCTGCGATGCCGCGGGTTTGTTTTTTTTATTTAAAATCTGGATGAGACCATGGGCCGAAGACCCGTTTACATGGGTGACCAGAACAATCAAAGACATTACAAGAAGGACACAACTTATTATACAGTCAAACATTAATAGACATTGACATCTATGAGATGTTTCTTTAACACTTTTTAAAGACAGGTAATGAAATATACACACCAGTTATCTCCAGAGATAAAGCACAGTATACACATGGAAGAGAATATAATATTGATTTTTGTCCAAGAGATGTTTTCATCATAGGAACTGCAAACCTAGTATGATGATTAGATCTAGTTTGTGTTTTAGCTACTGAAACATGTTTTTTAAAAGGCTTGTGGAAGCAACATGGAACCCTAGTAAATGTAATCTGTCTTGCCAAAATCCCGATTTGCAACTGATACCTCTGTTCCAACTGTAACCATCCCAAACTGTCATATAAACTACAATGATGTGTAGAAATTGGTAATTTTATGGCAAATCTGGCTATTAGATTAAGTAATAACCACCTCCTCCCAGCCTCGCTGGTCTCATCTCCTGTAAGAGGAACCCTAGGCTACTCCGCACTACTGATAGGACGCTCCTCTCGGTCCCCAGGGTCAGAACAAAGGTGGGGGGGAAGTCTTTTGCTCTTACTGCCCCCACTTTATGGAACTCCCTGCCCCAAGGCATCAGGAACCCACCTCCACCTACACCTTCCGCACCAGGCTTAAGGAGTACCTGGCTACCTCCACAAACTGTAATTGCTAGGATATGTACTCCAAGGTCTTCTCACTCCTTGATTAAGCTTGCACTTGTAATACAACCTCAATGTATCCAGGTGGCGCTTGTTATATACCGTGGTGTTCACTATCCCATGTAATAACATGATGACTCTTGTTATTTTAATAACGAATGACTCTATGTTATGTACCTTGCTGTTCACTATCTCATGTAATAATGTATGACTCTTGTTATCTTGACTCTGGCTATGTATTTTGTCAAACCAATCCCATGTCATGTTTAATGTAACCCTCGGGTCGGCCCTGAAAAAGGGACCTTTGGGGCCCAGCGGGCTCACCCGATTATCAAAATTTAATAAATAAATAAATAAATAACATCTTAACCTTGTTCTGTAGCCCCTGGTTAGCTGAGTGGTAAAATAACAGGCCATAATCTACCAACGGTAGAAGAAAACTCTGAGTAAGTATCAATCTAGTCATTGGAGCAAGAAGTGAATTGATTTTATAGAGAGAGCCCAATCTCTTATGGTCTTGTTTAATCATAGTACAGATATGTTGTTCATACGATAGACTCACATCTAATATAAGCCACAGGTATTTAAATGTTTGGACTTTTTCAATAGCTTCTCCCTTTAAAGTATGTGACAATAAAGTAGTTGTCTCACTTAATCTTTTCCAATGATTATAAAAAAGCATAGTTTGCTTTTTTTCCCCATTTGAAACCAGTTTACTGTCAGCAAGCCAGAACTGTATTGTGACAAAGTCACAAGCCAATTAGTTACTTATTATCCCCAGATTAGGCCCGCTTGTGAGGATCACCGCATCATCAGCATAAAGAAAAATGTGTGTGTTGGTGCAAACTAAAAGTAGTGAATTTAAAAATAAACTAAATAGTAAAGGACCCAAGATAGACCCCAGAGGAACACCCAGTGGAACAGCAGAGAGAAAAGAGGAATACCCTTAACCCTAGTTGCTAGAGAGTGTCCAGAAAGATAACTCCTTATCCAACCAGCAACCTTAATAGCAAGACCCATCTTAACCATAGTTATCAAAAGTAAATCATGGCTGACCAAATCGAAGGCCTTGGTCAGGTCCACAAAGACGGCCACAGTAAAGTGCCCCTTATCAAGAGCCTGGTGGACCGCCTGTGTGAACCCAACCAAGGCTGTCGATGCACTGTATCCAGGATAAAAACTGTGCTGTGCTGGTGTAAAAAGATTATAATTAGATAAGTACTCTAACATTTGGTCAAACACAATTCACTCTAAGATCTTAGAGAGTGGTGCCAACAAAGAAATTGGGTGATAGTTCTTGACACTGGCTGCATCCCCAGCCTTGAAGACGGGGACAATAGTAGCCCGCTTCCAGGTTTCTGGGAAGTGACCAGAGCAAAGAGATAAATTAAACATTTTTGTTAATGGGAAACAAATTATATCTGCGGTGATCCTCACGAGCCTAAAATCCAGGCCATCATTTCCCATCAAATGGTGGGGATTACATTTATTCAAATACAAAAAAGCTTTACCAAGGGTAAGTATCCTAAAATAAAATTTAGGATGTATTCCTAACTGTTGATGATTATTAAACTCAGAACTATCAGGGGCTATATCACAACTAGTTTTGGAAACAAAATCAGATAAATCAGAAAAATTATGGTTAAATTCTTCGGTTATTGCTGGTGGCTCACTCATTGCTCCAATGGCTGTCTTGATTATCAAAGGGGAGTCCGTGATCTTCCTACCAAGAAGGTCATTAATTAAATCCCATGTGTCTGAGACATTCCTGACCCTAAACTGTTTATGTTTCTCAATAAAATATTGTTAAGTTCCTAATCATTGACTTGCATTTATTTTGTACTTTTTTGTAAGACAACAAATAAGTCAAGTCCCCATTTTTTTTGGAAGATTTCCATTTTTTATCTCTATCCTTGAGTTGCTGAAATAACTCAGGAGTGACCCACTCCTGTCTATTTTCCTCTGATACGCAATGTTCTAAGAGGAGCAAATGAATCACAAATAGTCTTGAATTGCTTTCAGAAAGCCTGCAATGCATCATCCACTGTAGAAAAACTATTCAGAAAGGACCAGTCAATAATTGACAAGGCCTTTCTAACTTTGTCTGAATCTAATTTCTTAAACTTACGTGAAAAGATGTATATTGGTGGGACAATTTACAATCTGATAAAATGCCTGATTGTTTAATTTTAGTTACATCAGAAACAAGGATCCGGTCTAATAATGATGAGAATACAGTTTTGTAGTGTACCCTAGCCAGACCTCAGTTATTTGAGTTAATCTAAGATCTGTCAGTCTATACCTAAATTTGGCAACTTCTTTCCCTTTCCAATTCCTGTTAACATCACCAAGGATAATGACCTCACAGTTATGAGGAATGGTCCCTCTGCATGCCTGAATTGAGTCCAGGCCATCATCTTGTTAACCAGGAGGGACATAAATTACCATTAATGATAGTAACTTACTAGGGCCCAGTTTAAGAGTCACGGACAGCATTTGACAAGGGGACTGCATACCAAGTGGCACATCCTGCAGAACTGAGGGATCATTTTTTAAGTAAAAAAAACCCCAAAAACAACTACCCCCCTTTTTACGACCAACCCTAACACTGCGAAAGATACTATAACTCTCTAAGTTAATCATCGAATTACCTATGTTTCCTGAAAACCAGGTCTTTGGTAAGGCAATTACATCAAACTGGTATTGAGTGGACCAAGCCAAATAAAATCATCCCACTTTTCTAAAACACTTTGTATATTGAGATGAACAATATTAAGTGCATACTTGGGAAAATCAATCAACACCACCTGAGGCAGCAGCAATGAGACCAGGGTTTAAGTGTACAGATCCTGATAATAAAAACATCAACAATATTAGTTGTCTTTTGAATGTATCTGAATGTTTCACTATTTTATGTTTGCTGACTGTATAGCATCTATCAATGTCTTTAGAAGCAGGAAAAAATACCAAGTAAACATCCTAATGATACTCTAATTTCCAGAGCAAGACTAATATTCAAGGTCATTTGACTAACATAGAAACATAGAAGTTGACAGCAGATAAGGATCGCAAGGCCCATCCAGTCTGCCCATTTCTTTTTCTACCCTATGAATGTGCCATAGGCCTTTGCTCTGTCAATGGCCTATCTACTCATACTCATCTGTATTGCTCCCTTATTATGCCTATCCCATGCTCGTTTGAAGCCCTGCACTGTATTCATATCCACCATTTCCTGAGGTAGGCCGTTCCATGCATCCACCACCCTTTCTGTAAAAAATAACTTCCTCACATTACCCCTTAATTGGCCTCCCTCTAATCTCATGCTGTGTCCTCTTGTCCTGCTATTTTTCTTATATTGAAACATGTTAGACTCTTTCACCTTGTTAATGCCCTTAAGGTGTTTGAATGTTTCAATCATATCACCTCTCTCCCGCCTTTGCTCTAGGGTATACATATTGAGCTCCGTTAATCTGTCCTCTTATGTTTTCTGATGCAGTCCCTGCACCATTTTGGTTTTCCTTTTCTGGACTGCCTTAATTTGGTTACTGTCCTTGTGAAGGTGTGGCCTCCAGTACTGCACGCAGTACTCCAGATGTGGCCTAACCAGTGTCTTGTAAAGAGGGATTTATTACCTCCCTCTTCTGACTTGTGATACCCCTACTGATACACCCCAACATCCCTCTAGCCTTACCTACTGCTTTAGAGGTCTGTTTGGATGATTTCAGGTCATCGGTGATGATGATGCCCAAGTCTCTTTCTTCCCTTGTGACTGCCAGTAACTCCCCTCCCAGCGTGTAGGTGGCCTCAGGGTTTCTCTTCCCTATGTGCATGATCTTGCACTTCTTTGTGTTAAACCCTAGTTGCCACTCTTTTGACCATTTTGCTAGTTTATCCAGATCTCTTCTCATTCTGCCCACCCCATCTGGATCATCTACTCTGTTGCAGATCTTGGTGTCATCTGCAAACAGACAAACTTTTCCCCCCAATCCATCTGCGATGTCACTGATGAAGATATTGAAGAGGACTGGCCCCAGGACTGATCCCTGAGGTACCCCACTAGTGACTTGCATCTTTTCTGACTGTATGCCATTTACCACCACTCTCTGTTTTCTGCCCATCAACCAGTTTGCCACCCAGTTAACCAACTTCTGACCCACCCTGAGCCTACCCAGCTTATTAATCAATCTTCTATGTGGAACAGTATTGAAAGCTTTGCTGAAGTCAAGGTAGCCGACATCAACTGCTCCCCTTTGGTCCACCACTCTGGTTACCCAGTCAAAGAAATCTATGAGATTAGTTTGATAGGACCTTCCTTTTGTAAACCCTTGCTGTCTTGGATCCTGTGCTCCTATGGATTCCAGGTGTTGCACTATCCTTTCCTTAAGGAGTGTCTCCATAATCTTGCCCTCTACTGAGGTAAGACTGACTGGTCTGTAGTTCCCTGCCTCTTCTCTGCTACCACTGTTGTGGAGCGGGATCACAAGAGCCCTTCTCCAGTCTTCTGGGACCTCTCCTGTGCTCAGAGACTCATTAAACAGTTCTGATAATGGCTCTGCTAGTTCCATCCTTAGCTTCTTTAGTACCCTGGGATGTATGCCATCAGGTCCCATTGCCTTGTCCACCCTGAGCTTATCGAGCTCTTGTAGGACCCTTACTTTTGTGAAGGGACTATTGCCCCCTCCCCCGTGTCCATGGTGCAGAGTTGTGGGCCCTGCCCTACCTTCTGTTCAGTAAATACTGAGTAGAAGTATCTATTTAGGATAGATGCTTTTACATGATCCTCCTCCTCACACGTCCCCTTATCCCCTTTGATATTAGCAATACCCTCTCTGGAATTTCTCCTTTCACTAATGTATCTATAGAAAGTCTTGTCACCTTCTTTTACTGTTTGTGCTAGTGTTTCCTCTGTTTGGGCCTTTGCCTGCCTTACTGCCTTCCCTGCTTCCCTTAGGGAAGTTTGGTATCTCCATTGTAATGAATATTATCAATGAACAAATTATTGTTGTTGCCCTGGCTAAACCCCTGACCAGTATTAAATATGCCCACCCATGTAAATAAAGTTGTTAACTAAAATTCTAAGCATTTTTGCTATTATTTGCTGTCCCCAGTCCCAGGAAGGAATAGGGCCGATAGAACTCTGTACAATCCTAGGAAACAGCAACTATTATTAAATATACTAACATAACATCAACAATATGTATATACTATTATACATATGCATATACAGTACAACTACAGCCCATCCAAGATCATATCCTACCCCTCCTAAATCTCCTGTGTCATATATATTGCAATTTAAAATGTAAAAACAGTGCTAGTATATTTCTAAGCAGCCTCCCTGCAGCCTCCCACCATAGACTCACACCGCTAACTCATGCCACTCCTGCATGAGCCACTCATGCGTGCACCACCTCCTCCTGCCCAGTATCCCCCTCGCTTACTGGGACACTGTAATTGCAGTCTCATTAGGTGGGCAGGCGATGTTCCTTGTGGGGCACAGCAAAGCTGGAAGGACACCTTTTGATGGAGTGCTGGTGCTGAATGGAGCTGCAGAATGAACAGTTTCTGGTGGAACTAGCACGGCTGCACTTTTGAAGATACAGTTTCCACCCCTCACTGCACCTGCACCATCTCTTCCTGCCCAGTAGCCCCATCGCTTACTGGGACACAGTAAGTGCAGTCTTGTTAGGTGGGCAGGCGATGTTGTTCCTCGTGGGGCACAGCAAAGCTGCCACAGATATTGCCCTAGGTGCAGAAATAACACAAGCCAAAGCAACTTGGAGCGGAAGTAACCATTTGTAATCCCCTGGTGGAAAAGTTATATTTAGCTGACACAGTGCCGGTGGGAAGGGTGTCCTTGTCCTTGCCTTCAGATCACATTGGAACACTTGGCAAACAGAAGCTTGATCAGGAGCTTCTCAGCTAAAGACGAACCACAGCTCCATCATCACAACAGGAATCATTCAATGTAGACCTCAATTTCAGTAGCAGAATCTCGGGCCAACAGGCCAGTAGCAGACTCTTTGGTCCAACAGGCCAGCACCGTCGGGTGCAATATCCATGGCAGGGTCCTCTGAGCTAAAGAGGAGCTCCAGACCATTTCCTCTTAAACATCAGGCTCCTTCTCTGGAATGAAACCAGAGTTTTTTTTACACAGTAGTAATCAGGCAGAAACTTCACTGGAGCAGAAGTTTCCCAATGGAATTTAGTACAACTTCACAAAGGCTCAGTGTGAAGTAGCCTGTCCTTAAAATTCTCAAACCTTTCTTTTTCAGAAGAACCCATAGCCCCTAAATTCACAATCCCCCACAGTGCTGCCACCACTGTGGTTTCAGTCACTTACAGCTCTCTCACTGCTGGATGGAAATGGGCTCACAGCTCTCTCACAGCTGGATGGAAGTGGGCTCACAGCTCTCACATTGCTGAAGGCTTCAAATCCTCAGAGTCCTGAGGGACAGGAAACTGGCAACCCTCAGACAGATTCATGTTTAGGCTGAGAAAACACCATTTAGCTGTGCTGGAACTGGTGCCCTCTCCAGCAGGAGGGAGTCCTGATGGACTGCCCCCTGAACAAAAAGTCTCTAGGTTATTGGAGCTCTCTCCAGCTCCTAACTGGTCCGCACAGCTGCCATTGTGAAAAAATGTATATTTATTAATCTCCCTTGATGCCCCATTGGTCCCCTGAATTGGCACCTAGAAATGTCCCTGTTTTTATTCCCAAGAGTCTCTGGTATAGTCCCATAGTCCTTTGGTGGAATTCTGGCTCTCCTATTGGCTGGTTTAGGGGGTTAAAGTGATCATCATAGCTGCTGGTATTCAGTCCCCACAAAGTCCTCTCATACAAATACATTTTGCAAACAAGATACTCCTCTTTAACATTTATATCCCCCACAAATGTGTAGCAGTACCCCAACCACTTGTCCACATGCAGAGTCTAACTTGTTCTTTACTTTCCCCACATGTCGCTGCTGCTGAAAAATTGTTCCCCCTATGCAGCGAACAGGCTCATTAATATGCATGAGCCTCATGCATTATTTATATTGCACCAGCACTCTTAAAATAAAATATTTGGGGACTTTTCTTTGGTCAGTGCCAGGACCCCATTTGGATAAATACAGGGGTCATGAACACCGGATGGGTACCTCAATAGCCGCAGCACTGGAAGAAACCAGATGCCTGAATCACGCATGCGTTGTCTGCCAACCCACCGGAAAAGTGGGTATTCTGAACGGTGGCACTGTGGGGGAAACAGGACCACTAAGGTAAGCCCAACAAAATTGGGGGGCTTACATGAGGAAGTACTTCTTCACAGAAAGAGTGGTGGATTCCTGGAACAGTCTTCCAGTAGAGGTGGTAGGGGTTGAAATAGTGGTGGGGTTCAAGAATGCATGAGATAAGCACAAGGGAATCATAGTAGAAAGGAATGGGGGGAATGGAGAAAGCTGTAGATCGGGCATGGTCTGTGGTAATAGTGTAGGTAGGGAGACATGGGCAGACTGGATGGGCCAAGCGGTCCTTATCTTCCATGAAATTCTGTTTTTCTAAGTTCTATGTTTGTTAAAGTATCTGTCTGACTGGTTTAGCATTCCATTGTGACATACCCAGTTTTGCAAGATTGTAGTACTATTCTGCAAGTTGGTCATAAGATAGTAGTTTTATCTTGGCCAATCCAAGCCTACCTGTTGCATGTGTGTGTGTATGTATATATATGTGTGTGTATATATATATATATATATATATATATATATATATATATATATATATACAATAGGGGTGAGTGGTAAATGAGTGAGATAAAACAGCGTATCATCCACTGCAGTGTAATATTTTACCCTCTGCTCTACTGTGATGATATGAGACATTTACACACACAGATCACAAAAGGTCACTGATATCATCACCCTAGGCAGCTTTCCCCTCAGCATGAAAGAAACACCTGTGCTGTTACCATAGACACAAATGCAGAACTACCTGAGAGGTCTCACTGCTGCCTACAGCTAACTCAGTGAGCATTACAAAACACACCTACCCCACCCCGTGATGCTCTCAACTTGATGCAGCCAGAATTCCAAACAGCACAGCTTCACAGAACAGTCTAAACTACTGTCTGCAGCTAACTCAACTACCAGTGAAACACACTCTCACTTGTTCCTCAAACTCTGATTCTCACCCATTACAATTACTGTGACAATTTCAGCTTCACTGCAGCCAGAATCCTAAAGAGCACAATTTCACAGAACACTCTGCACTCTGCCTGCAGCTAACTTAATTACCACTGAAAACAGTATCAGCTGTTCTGACACTCTGCCTCTCAGTTCATTACAATTAATGTGATGCTTTTAACTTCACTGCAGCCAGACTGCTAAACAATACAGCTTCACAAAAGTATGTTTCTCATTCCTATCTAAAACTAACTCATTTAGCATTGCAAAACACACTCATGTGTCTCTCAGAGTTTATAACACTGCCAGCCCATTCAGAAAAGCTCACACACAGAATGACAAACACATTAACAGGAACAGAACACAAGTCAGCATAACAAAACTTCTGAAACTCTTGGCCCTACTGTATATATCGAATACATGATGGGCAGATTGTATGCTATCGCAAAATATTGTCACTCCTGCATCGTGAGCTTAGATATTCCACTCAGGCCTTTGGCACTCGTGAGATATCCAGAGCTTCACCTGCAGGAGTGACAATATTTGCCATATCACACTCCATGCCCATCATGTATCCCATATATATATATATATATATATATATATATATATATATATATATATATATATATATATATAAACAACAGACACAACAGACAGAACATGCTGTTCTGCAGAAAACTCCAAGCAAAAAGTTCTCAAAAAAAAAAAAAGCATGTTTCTGAAAAGATGGCAAAACACTGATATCCCTGCCCTCCCTGAGCTTATTGCCTCCCTTATCACACTGGCTAAGTATGCGAGATTGACACATATGTCAAAAGGCTCCTTAACCCAGCACCATGAAATATGGAAGCCCTTTCTGCATTAGTTTTGGGGCACAAATAATGGCCCCACACTGACTCCACCATTCCCCATAGCAGAAACTGGTTAAGCTTGCAGCCACAAATGGTATATATAGCCACATACAACCTCCATCAATTGCTTGTACCTATCCTCCCAGAGGGAGACTGTTATGTGTAGTGCAGCTTTAAGAAATGTTAGACAGTACAGCTTTAAGAAATGTGCTTCCTGAGAGCCTGTGAATCTTGCTGTGTGTGTTGAGAACAGTTTTCCCCTTACGTCTGTGCTAAATGGAAGTAAACAGTGAAGGCATAGATTTCTGTGTGACGTGTTTTTCTTATTACCAAGACCCTGATGCATTTAAGGTACTGTACTTATTTTCGGCCACCAAATACAACAAACTGGCGACGATGGATCGTGGAAGTTTTCATAGCTCCAGCTTACTAAATTACACCATTTTGTGACTTTCTGCATTGGAGACAAGTACACAATTTGGAACTGTACAGTATTATGGAAACTTCAACCAGCTTTGAGATTTGTACAGGAACAGACTGGGATACATGATCCAGACGGTTTGATCAGTGGTTATTACTTAATCCTGCCATAAAATCTGCAAATATTGAGCGACAGGATACACTTATTCGAACTGCTTTTTGTACTTTCTTGGGAAGTGAAACCTTCAAACTCTTTTTGTACTAATATTTTATTAGAATTTATGTAATTAATACATTACATATACTTCCTTACAGGCAGGCATTACAGAAATGTATATCATTGTGATATACAAGTGCATCATTTTAACAGTAACAAAATCAATATATTATGCCCCTGCACGATGTTACCTCACTTGGGGGTATGCTAGTTATATCAAAATTTTTTATAAGAAATCAAAATAGGATATAATTAAATTAACTACAGTTAGTTCCTATTGACCATTGCAGCCATAAGCAGGGACTATATGAACAGGATAGACATATCTTTCATCCTTTCAAAGAGGATTAAATGTCCCTTACCGAGTTCGTTAGCTTAAGCAGGTAACATCTCTCATAGCAGTCCATTAATTTTTATACTTGCCATTTTAATTTCCCTTTTCAGCATGTCATTTTAACACGATTAGATCACCCAAATTCCAAACATATTTAAGTAAAGCTTACTGAAAAATGAACAATATTAAAATGTGCATCCTTCAAGGTGAAGGTGCCACTATGTTAACCAAGTAACACTCTACCAAAATATCACTAGAAGAGAACATAAGGGAGAGGTACATTCCAGAGAAGCACGCTTCTCTAGATCTACATGAGTTTAATTCACTAAATATGCCCTCCTTTATTATTATCCCAACAAGTACCCATAAAGATCACCACCTCTTTAATGACCTTATGTCTAAATCAAGCAGTTTCTCAGCCACCAACCTCCCTTACTGAGCTTTAATAATCACTCAAGTTTTTAATCATCCGTTTCTTCCTCCGATTCAGAGTTCTCCCTTCTGGAAGAGAACTGGCTTTCCAGCTTTACCATCAGCTTAGCAACATCAGTCGGGTCCGAAAATTGGAACACTTTTCCTCCATAGACAACTCTCAGACTCGCTGGCATCAGCAAAACATGATACACACCCAGGGCATGAAGACAAGACCGGACTCCATCAAATCCCTTCTTCCTCATTCTGGTCACGTAGCTAAGGTCTGGAAAAATATGCACACAGGATTCTTGCCAATGTAAGGGGTTAAATTGCTTTGCCTTACTTAAATTAGGTCCCTTTCCTCTGATGAGCCCCGCTCCAGCAGTATGGTTCGAGGAGTGGTCTCACCCTTAGCTGCCCTAGGCCATCCGCCACATGGTGAGATGCGATAGAGTTTTTTAATGGTAAAATCCTCCTTGAGAGTTAAAATCTGTACCAGCATATTTTTAATAAAAATTTTTGGACTTTTGCCTTCAACATTTTCAGGAAGACCCAGAATTCTGACGTTAGAAGAGCGAGCAGCATTCTCTAGGTTTTCAAGCCACCTTCTTAATAAGGTATTTTCCTTCATAAGCCCCATAGTAACATCCAGTGCCTTCTCAGCTGTTTTTGTTGCCCCTTTAGTATCTTCTGTCAGGACTGCAACTTTTGTGTTTAATTGTTTAATTTCATCTCTGAAGTCCTCCTTTTTTTTATCCAAGCTTTGAATTGCTCAGAGTAGGGCTGCATTAGAAGGCTGGGCCTCAGCACGATCCCCACCACCGGGGTGTTGATCTTTACTGCCGCCTGTCACAAACCCACTCTGCAGGTCAGCCCTCTACTCCCAAACTGCCAACCTCCGAGCACAGTCTTGTGAACAGTTAACAGAAACAGGGTAACACTCCTGTCTGTTTTGTGGGTTTAAATCAACCTCTGGTCTCTCAGTTCTGGAGGGATTCAAACTGTGAACCTCTTGTTAGCATACCCAATGCATAGGCTCAGATAATTCTGTCTTCGGGGGACCAGGTATCTTTGCCTACAGGCACCTAACCAGATGTGCAAAATGAACCTTTAAAAACTCTAATAAAGACCTCAGATTACTCTTACCTTTTTCCAGTTTGGTATCACCATTCAAGCTTATGCACAGTGTCTGCTTTAACCATATATACTTCACTTGTTAAAAGAAATTCAAAGACAGACCAAGTAAGCTCTAAAAATAGAGTTTTACTAACATAGATAAAAGTATGTAAAACATAAAATACAGAACCATTATATCACAAGAACCATACCATTTTTTAAAAGAACAAGATTTTAACAGCGCAATTCCTACTACAGTACTTAGATTTTGTCTCTCTCTCTACCTGTATACTTGCTTAAAGTGCTCAAAGATGTTTCTTTGTCAGAGTGTAAATAAAAGTGTCTCTGAATGAAAACAGAATACTGTTTAAAAAAAATGTCTTTGCCAACCCCTTTGCATGAGGTCACCTGGCTCCTCCCTGTCAGAATATATAAAAAATATATATCTATACAAAACAGGATGTCTTATCCAAGTATTAAATTCTGTTACATCAGCATAACTCATTGTCTTCAAATGACTCTCTTTGATCTTACGATCTGCTTCCCCTTTCCAGGACATCAAAGAGACTTATGTCTCTCTGCCAGATCTAATGGAGGTGCAACATGCTTTTGTATCACCTTGTAAATTTCACTGTGTTTCCTCTGAACATCATAAACATTTATGATACTAGCCTAGCATCTGGCAAGCTACCATAAAGCTAGACAAACAGGCGATCCCCAATTAAGGCCTGGTCTAGTCTGTAATTAGCTAATGGCCTTCCAGGTAACACCTTGTGTCTAAAACCTGGGGTGTGTGTGTCATCTCACATTCTGTCTCAGCATCTCTTATGAGGGACAGTCTATAACACATTTTTATATTACAAAAATGATACAGTGATCAGAACCAGCTGTCCAAGTGTCACACCATCCATCCCTGGATCCTTGGAGCAGGCTCCATCTGAATTTGCTGTTGCTTTATTCCCTCTCACTATATCTCCAACTGTGAGTACTTCTTTGAGAAAATTCTTATACCCGCAGGTTCCGGAAACAAAGCTGGGTTCACTGATTGGTGTCAAAATATCAATTCATAATTTTAAATGGATGTTTATTAGCTTTGATTAGCAATAGTTGTAGAGCTGCATGGAGAAGATGTTCTTAGCTTGGCTGCTGGCCATGCCGCCTCTCGACCTTCAAACTTTTATGCAGTTTGTGTGCACCAGACCGGCCTGAGGATTTGCCATATCAAGAACTGAAGGCTAAATTGAATGCACAATACAGTTTAACAACTTTCCCAAGGGCTGAATGTTATAAATTCTACAGTTACCAGCAGAAATCAGGTCAGTCATTACAATCTTATTGTGCTGAGATCAAACGTTAGCTCTCACGTGTGAGTGGAGCAGGTAGCATCTTGAATCTAATTTAGCTGATAAGTTTGTTACGGGGTTGAATAATGAACTTTGTATTCAGCAATTACTTTCTGTAAGTGTCAAGAAATCTGCTGAGGAACTTTTGCAGTTGGCACAAATGTATGAGGCTGCATAAAATGAAGCACATGCTAAGATGGACACTAAAAATGAGGTACAAGTAACTACAGCAAACCCCAAATTGAAACAGCTCAAACCTAAGTCTAAGCCACTGTTTTCAAAGAAAAATTCAACCACTCCACCCAAACTGCATGACCAGTACAAATGTACATCATGTGGGTCATCTCAGCATAGCAGGGACCAGGGCAAATTCAAAGAAGTTCAGTGTCATGCATGTAAACATCAGAGGCACATTGCTAAAGTTTGCAGAAGCAGAAAAATTGCAGTGATCAGTTCAGAGAGCACAGACAGTGCAGTAGATCCTCTTGCACCACAACTGCAGACTAAAGATGTTCCTCCTTTCTATGTGTTACTTGAATTGCCACAACTGATTTTGGCCTACTTGCTACCATCCAGGAATCACAAAGCAGTAATCTGCCCAAGCTTGGGGAGATTTTACACATGTATCCAGAGTTGTGGAAAGGCCTGGGATGTTGCACAACAGCAGCTAAAGTCAAGCTAGTTACAAAGCTTAATGCAGTCCCCAAGTTTTGTAAAACACAGAAACTTTCTTTTGCCTTAAAACCAGTGGTGGGGGCAGAATTGAACAGACTGGAAAAAGTGGGTGTGCTGGAAAAGGTTTCAAGTTCAGATTGGGCTACTCCAGTTGTGGTGGTACCTAAACCAGGTGGTAAGGTTCGAATATGTGGAGATTTTAAGGTTACACCTAATACAGTACTTAGCACAGATGTATTTTCTTTACCCTTACCTGAGGAACTTTTTCACAGACTGAATGGTGGTGTGGGGTTCTCTAAACTGGACCTCGCTGATGCATACCTTCAAGTGGAGTTAGATACAGACTCTCAGAAATTGGTAGTGATTAATACACACCAAGGACTGTACAAGTACAAATGGTTATGTTTTGGCCTTAGTTCTGCACCTGTTATTTTTCAAAAAGTGATTGAGCAAATGGTTGGTGATATACCAGGTGTTGCTTGTTATTTGGATGACATCATTGTCACAGGCAAGACAGAAGCAGAACATTTACTTAACTTACAAAAGACTTTAGAGAGATTGCAACAGAGTGGATTCAGACTCAGGAGAGAAAAATGCCAATCGTGTCAACCAAGTGTCACGGACTTAAGTCCCACTATTGACAAAGACGAAATTTGTCCAAATGATGAAAAGGTAGAAGCCATTGTGCACATGCCTGAACTGCAGAATGTTTCAGAGTTGCACTCATTCTTAGGTATGGTATGGTATGCTACTATGACTGTTTCATACCTGGTTTAGTCACTAAATGTGCTGTCCTGAATGAACTGTTACATAACGGTACTCTGTGGAAGTGGACCAAGGGCCACAGTAAGACAGTTCAAGCCATCAAGCTCTCTCTAACCGATGTGAATAATTTAATTCATTATGACCCTAACTTACCTATCACATTGGCCTGTGATGCTAGTCCTGTGGGTATAGGAGTTGTCCTTTCCCATATAGATCCAGAAGGAGTGGAAAAGCCGATAGCCCATGCTTCATGCAAACTCTCTGCAGCTGAAAGGAATTATGCCCAGATTCAGAGAGGGGCATTAGCAATTGTGTTTGGAGTCCAGAAATTTTGCCAATACTTGTTAGGTCGCAAGTTTCACCTGAAGATGGACCACAATCACTAGTGACAATTTTCAGTCCAGAAAAAGGAATTCCAGAGACAGCCGCTAGCTGACTTCAATGATGGGCATTAATTTTGTAAGCCTATAATTTCAAGGTTATATAGCAACCAACTGACCAGCATGGAAATGCAGATGCCTTGTCAAGGTTACCAATATCCAGAGAAATGGAGTTCGATATGGGACTTAAAGAGGAGCCATCATTATGCCAGATGGAGCCAGATAGTTTTCCAGTGCAATTCAAAGATATGGAGGACTCTACTGTTGTGTGTGCAATGGAGCTACAACAGTTAGATCAGCTTCCAGTACTAGCAAGGGTATTGCAAAAGTGACTAGTCAAGATGTAATTTTGAAACAAGTGTATCAGTATATACTTAAGGGTTGGCCACAAGGCACTACTCGTTCAACTGCACTACAACCCTGCTATGCAAAGAGACAGCAGTTGTCCATTGCTGAGGGCTGTCTTCTAAGGGGATTGCGTGTCATATTACCCCAATGTTATCACTCAAATGTGTTGACTGTTTTGAATGTTGGTCATCCAGGTATTCCTAAAATGAAATCCCTAGCCAGACTTCACGTATGGTGGCCTTCCATTGACGAAACATATACCAGGTTGTGCAAAGATGCGAAGGTTGTGCTGTATTAATGGGAAATCCGTCAAGAGCTCCAGTTCACCATTGGGAACGACCTGAAAAACCCTGGCAAAGGTTACATATTGATTTCACAGGACCTTATTTAAATTCCATGTGGTTACTCTTAACTGATGCTTATAGTAAATGGCCAGAAATTCATCAAATGTCTTTGACAACCACTGAGAGTACCATCAAAGTGTTGAAATCTATCTTTGCTACCCATGGTTTTCTGCAAGTGATTGTCTTGGATAACGGACAGCAGTTCACGTCTGTTGAATTCCAAGCATTTTGCCAGCAACATGGTAGCCACCATATTTTATCACCTCCCTACCATCCAAGTTCAAATGGCAAAGCAGAACGCCTGGTTCAGACTTTTAAAAAGAGTGTGGACAAAGCTAATCCTACTACACCAACGACAATACAAATAGCCCTTTTGAACTTTCTTGCGATGTATCAAACAACACCACATTGTGTCACAGGAATATCCCCTGCAGAACTGCTGTTTGGATGTTCTTCACCCTCTAGGCTAGTTGAAGGGTCAGCTGGTGGAGGGGGAGGATGATTGAGTGTCCAAAGGACTGCTGTCCTCCTCCAGGAGTGGGGGGCTGCAGAGTTTGGCAGATGCCTTGCCCCTAGCAGATACTAGGGAACAGGCAGTTCATAACTACAAAGCATGCAGGGAGGAACAGCAGTTGGCAATGCACAGCATGCAGGAGAACGCATCATGCTTCATGCCTACATTACACACCACACCTCCCAGAGGGGAGAAAAACTGAAAATCTGAGCTGGCAGGATGACACTGGACGTCTTCAGGCCCTGCATCCAAGTATTCAAGCCCTGTCAGTTGAGAAACTGGGAAAGTAAGTCTTGAAGGACGTAGGGGTGTTAGGACCGGGACATCCAGGGGGATGGGAGCCACTCAAAGGTAGGTGGGACATAACAAAGAATTTATGTGCTGAGTAATGTGAGACTTTTGCTGTATATGATTGTTTAGGGTTTAAACAAATGCTGTATGTGACTGTTACTGTTTTACCTAGCCTTACCTTATGCTATAATGGCTGCTCCCACTGTTTTGGCAGCTTGGACCCTTTATTTGGCCAATGTAGGTACCAGTTGCTCCAGATGCAGTCCCCCAAGTCAACAAAGGAATCACAGATGGTTGTTGGGTAAGTAATCGGCCACAAAACTTGAGGAGGAAGCAGCAGCACCAAGACCTCGGCTCTATGCCTGATTTCTCCTCCCCATCCATATATAGCTGCAACTCCCCTGTTGCTCATCCTCCCAGTATGGCAATAGAGGGTCCCATTAAACCCCTCTAGAAATGTTTCCCATACCACAAAATCTTCTTTTAACCCCTTAGTCACCCAAATGCAGTGGCGACTCCCCTGAATCCCCACCATAGCCTTTGCCAGCCTCCTACAAAATGGAAACCCCATTGGTATGAACCTATAGGCGAGATTTAAATGGCTATGCAAAACTTACACCTGCTGAAGTGTTTTCCTGCGGTCTCTCACTGACCTGAACCAGGACAATGAGGGACCATGGAATTCATTTTCACAGTTTATCCTGAGGGAGGCAGAACCCTTTCCTGATCGAATCCATCTCTATGTGCGGGAATGTCATCATTGTGGCAGATCTCTCTGTCTTATCCACTGCCAAAGGTACCCCAAGTTCTCTTGCACACCCCCAAAACATGCCAATGACTCCCTACACCTGCTTGATGCCCCTGGGCCAATGAAATGGAAACTATCAAAGTAATTCAGAATCACTGTTCAGCCTGCCACCTTACATGGCACCCAATTTATTAATGTGCTAAATTGCTCAAAAAGGGCACAATATTGAGCAGTCCATTGACATGCACTGGTCCACAATATATTTCCCTTCTAGCTGCATCACCAGAAACATGAAGTCATCCAGCTGCACGGGCAGCAGGCAGAAGCTGATTCAGTATCCATCTTTGCCATCAGTGCTCATTTGCCACATTTTTATACCTCCCCAACTGCTCTGGTAGGTCATTTACTGACTCACCCATGGGCTAGGACAGGTGATTGATAAGCGGATATTCACCTGCCACCTTCTTTGACACTAAACCCAAGGGGGATACACTGAGATTCTTCAAAGGGGGTGTGTCAAATGGACCCACAACCCTCCCCAACAAGACTTCTTTCTGGAGTTTCCTCCTGAGCATCCCCATCAAATCCCTGGTGGACATCAAGTTATTTGCTACACTAAAGACCCTTGGGCCATGTAAGTAATGTGAAATCTATTTAAAAACTCTTCTTTAAGCATGTGGGCCCTGCTTTGTCTTGGTAGTGATCTAGCCACAGGGCCAATGTGCTTACCTTAATGGGTTTTGGGGCTTTTTCCTGCAGGAAGCTTAATTGCCTCAGATTTCCTTCTTGCACCATCTCTTGTTGCTAGAGACTGCCTAGTGCAGTTGCTTGAATGGTACTTTCCCCAGTACCTTGAGCATTTGCTCTTCAACTTGCAGACCATCTGCCAGGAGAAGTTTGCACAGTTGTACCTAAGACACATCCCTTTCCTATACTGGCCCACCTGCTGGTTGGTGTTGAGTAGCCCACTGTTTGTTTTGCTGGCAGAAAAGTAGCCAGTTAGGAGTCATAATCTCCAGGTACAAAGGGCTAGTTTCTTAAAGGTCAGCACAAGTTGTGCCAGCGGCAGCTTGCACCAGTTGCTGGTGCATCAGGGACCCTTCACCTGATTCTCTATCAGGGTCCAGTGTCAAAGTCCCACAGCTTGCAGCAACTGTGGCCATGCACCAAACAGATGGCGCGTCTGACAGGTGTGCCACAAGCTGCAGGATGGTCAGGCGGCATACTTGGTAGGGTGGAAACAGGTCATAGGTGAATTCTAAACTACCACAACAGTAACCATGTAACATAAAAAGCATTCCCTGGTGGTCTAGCGGACCCCCCCCCATCCCTAAGCTGCCCCTATAATTTGATGTATATATTTCCCTGGTGGTCTAACTGACCCCCCTTCCTATCCCTGATCTACTTCTATAGTATAACTTATATCTTTCCATGGTGGTCTAGCAGATTCCCCTCCCCATCCCCAATCTGCCCCTATAGTATTACGTAACATGATTCCCCTTCGCAAAAGTGGGAGCAAGGCAGAGGCAGGAAACTACAGACCTGTTAGTTTGGTAGGGAAAATGATGGAATTATTTCTCAAAGAAAGAATTGTTGAGTACCTAGAGGAAAGCAGGGTACAGGATCCAAGGCAACATGGATTCACAGCGGGAAGGTCATGTCAGACAAATTTAATAGATTTCTTTGACTGGGTGACCAAAGTAGTAGACCAGGGAGGGGCTGTGGACATGGCCTACCTAGACTTTAGCAAGGCATTTGACACAGTCCCACACAAAAGATTAATTAACAAGTTAGTCAGCCTGGGAGTGGGTCTCAGGGTGGTAGCCTGGGTAAAAAATTGGCCAGACAGCAGGACACAGAGGGTAATAGTAAACAGAGTCCACTCCGAAGAAAGGGGGTTACTAGCGGGGTACTGCAGGATTCAGCACTGGGATAGGTCCTCTCTGATGTCTTTATAAGTGACACTGTGGAGGGACTGGAAGGAAAAGTATGCCTCTTTGCAGATGACACAAAGATCTGCAACAGGGTTGATACACAAGGGGTGTGTGCAAAGGATGAGAAGGGACTTGGCAAGGTTGGAGGAATGGTCAAAAGTATGGCAGCTTAGATTCAGTGCAAAGAAGTGCAAAGTAATGCACCTGGAAAACAAAAACCCAGGGGTAGAGTACACAATGGAGGGCGGGGGGAGGTACTAACAACAACAAAAATGGAAAGGGACTTGGGACAGTCATCTCAGACAACCTAAAGGTAGGCAAGCAATGTAAAAAGGTAGTAAGGAAGGTTGGGGGGATACTGGGATGCGTAGGGAGAGGCATCACCAGTAGAAAACAGGAAGTTGTCATCCCTCTGTACAGACAGTTGGTGAGACCCCATCTGGAGTACAGCATGCAGTTCTGGAGACCCCATCTCTGCAAGGACATAGACAAGATGGTGGCAGTCCAGAGAAGGGTAACTAAAATGGTGCAGGGTCTGCACCAGAAACCATACAAAGAGAGACTAAAGGAGCTTAATATGTCTACCCTCGAGGAAAGGAGGGAGAGGGGGGACATGATAGGAACTTTCAAGTACCTCAAGGGAATCAACAAAGTCTAAGAGGGTAGTATCTTTCAGAAAAGAGATGTGCAAGAACAAGGGGCATAATTAGAAAATAAAGGGGACAGCTCAGGGCAACATGAGTATTTTTCACAGAGAGGGTGGTGGATGCATGGAATGGCCTTCCTGAGGATGTTGTGGGGTCAAAAACAGTGGGGGAGTTCAAGAATGCGTGGGACAGACATAAGGCAATTACAGTGGGGAGGGTAAGAGGAAGTAGGCTGTTGGTTAACTAGGATCTGCAGCTTATCCAATAGGTAGGGAAAAGGGCAGACTGGGTGGGCCAAGCGGCCTGTATCTGCCATCAAAGTCTATGTTTCTATGTTTCACTGGTGGTTTAGTGGACTCCCCCTTCCTATCCCCTATCTGCCCCTATTGTATAACATATAACTTTCTCTGGTGGTCTAGTGGACCCACCACCCACCCCTCCCTGGCAAGCAGTCCCCACCACCCCTCCCCTCCCACCCGAGCCAGCAGCCAGCACAGCCCTCTGCTCTCCATCATGGCTGGCCACCGACTGAGCTGTCAATGAGCACATACTGTACAGTCAGCTGTTGCAATGCGCACTCATTAACAACTCAGTCAGCGGCCATCGTGGTAGAGAGCTGAAGGCTGTGCCAGCCGGGTCAAGGGATGGGGGGGAGGTGGTGGGGCAATTTGCCTGTTTGGGTGGGGTGGGATGGGGATCCACCAGACCACCAAGGAAAGTTATGTTATACTATAGGGGCAGATCGGGGATAGGGAGAGGGGCCCGCTAGACCACCAGAGAAAGTTATATGTTATACTATAGGGGCATAGTGAGGATAGGGAGGGGGGGTCTGTCAGACCATCAGGTAAAGTTATATGTTGTACTATTAGGGCAGATCGGGGAGGGGGGTCTGCTAAACCACCAGGGAATGTTATATGTTATACTATGGGGCAGATCGGGGATAGGGAGAGGGGTCCACTAGACCACCAGGGAAAGCTAATTGTTATACTATAGGGGCAGATCGGGGTTAGGGAAGGGGGACCACAGCACATGTTCCCTACCGCCCAGGGTGTGCTCTGGGGGTGGTGCAAGTTCTCGAAATCCTCCCAGAGGACACACTTCTAAGTACCCTTAGACCAGCACTGGCTGGTCTAATGGTACTTAGAAGTGTGCCCTCTGGGAGGGTTTTGAGAATCCCAAATTAGGGGATATCAGCTTGTGTCAGCCGCAAGCCCCCTAGCGCCATGCTGCAGCCCATTTAGTACTGCAAGGATGGTGCATGCCCCCTTTGGCGCATGCAGTTTGCATTTGACACAGGCTACATTTGAGAACTGCTCTTAGTGCATCTTGTGGCACATTGCGTCATTCCTTGTGGCGCAAGCCCCTTGCACCATTCTGGGAGGCTTTCAGAATCGGGCTGAAAGAGTTGCATGGCCTGTCCCAGTCATATCCCAAATTGGATACCGTTCTCTTCCTAAACTCATCCTACTGAAGCCATGCATTGCTACTGCACATATATGACATCTTCAAGACCCTGCCAAATATCGAACAGGCCTGTTCATTTTCCCACTATTTTATACCTATCACACCCACCAGAATGCTGAAAGCCTCTGTCTGGTTAGTGATGGTTTTAGGCACCACTGGGGCCTTCTGTTCCACCTGTTTATCCACAACCTCCTTCTTTTCTATCTCTTTCTTGTCTTCCTCACCATATACTGTAGCAGGGAAAAGATTTCCACATATTCCCTGTTTAGATTCTTATTCCTAGTGGCCTGCGAGTAATAGTCCCTAAAGGCCCCTGCATGCTAAATGTTGTCAAATTCTCCAACTACCTGAAATGAGTTCATTCCAGTGCTGCCATCTGCTCTCTCAGTTATTAGTGTCCTGTCTCATCACTGCTACCATGTACACCCTGTTGGGCCTTACTCTCACTGCAGCAGGGATTGAAGAACTGGTGGTCACCTGTGCTAACCATCTACTTGCCCATCCCCCATTTCCTTTCTACCCCCAGTGCTGGTGTGTGGAGGGGCAGATCCATGCTGTGCCCCATCCCCCATCCCACTGTTTGCTCCTGATGATGCATTTATGCTGACCCATAGAAACATACAAAGGATCGCTTGACCCATCCAGCCCGCCCATTTCTCCCTACCTACACTATCACATCAGACTGTGCCCAATCTACAGCCCTTTCTCCTTCCCCCTTCCTTTCCACTATGATTCCTTTCTGCTTATCCCATGCATTCTTGAACCCCACCACTGTTTTTGCGCCCTTCCACCTCCACTGGAAGGCTGTTCCAGAAATCCACCACTCTTTCTGTGAAGTACTTCCTCACATCTCCTAAATCTACCCCCTCCAGCTTCATAGCATGTCCTCTTGTCCCTGAGCACCTTTTTACCTGAAAAATACTTGCCTCCTGTACCTTGTGTACATCTTTGAGGTACTTAAACCCTACTTCTGTCTCTCCACGATTCCAAACCTCTGCCCCTAGGGCAGTTGGACCCCTGCCTCACACATCTTTTTCACACTTGTCTCCAAATCTGATACTGTCCCCATGATATCTACAAATACAGATTGCAGCTTATAAAACCAGCCTGATGTTTCCCGGTGGTATATTCCCACAACTGGCCCTCCAGAATGTGCTCCATCCTGCTCCCTGATAATTCCATGACAGGACCGCTTTGGCTTTACAGCTCTGTCCTTTAGATTCCAGTGCTTCCCCTCCCAGCTCATCCCAGAGGCATGCACAAGCTGGCCCAGCAAAACTGATATGGCTCAGAGTCCCTGATGAAGGGGCCTCTCCAGGAAGGGCTGTGGTATCCCTGGGGTCCAGAAGATCTGCCTGTTCAGGGGTAGATGTGGACAAGGATCCTACCGGGGGGGGGGTGCTTGCCCTAAAGCCTGGCAGAGGGAGTGAGAAGAAGACTGTGCTCATTCCTCACCACCTTATCCTTAGCACTGGCTGCTGGGAAGTTGCAGCAGTCAAGGGAGCAAGACTGTTTTGGGTGGCAGTTCCTTGGGGCAGGGAGTGGTGTAGGGCTACCCCCTCCTCCATCTGTCCTTCTGCTGCCTGAAGTGCCTGCCCTGCCGGCAACCCAGGCACTTCTGCCACACCTTCACCCACCAGAATGACACCTGCCAGCCACAGGACCACCTCCTGAAGCCAGCTCAAACCTTACTCTGCAGTTACTGCCCAAAGCTGTCCCAGCAAATCCTCAACTGAGGCCATGGCAAATAACAGAGTGGGAAATTTAGCCAACCCCCAGAATGTCATTCCTCTGGCTTCAGTGGTTGGGTCTCCATGTCACAGCCTGGGAATAAAAGACAGTCTGACAAACCAGGACCCTTGTCTGCTCCTGCACTGTTGGGGGGTTGGGGGTGGTATTGCTACCTCTGACCAGCGTCCTTCCATGGCGTTCAAGTTTGGGAAAGGTTTCCCTTTTTCTTCTTTTTTTTTTATTTTATTGGGCCTGTGCACCACAATCAGTTGGGCTATGCACCACCATGCAGATCAGCTGCTCCTCGAAACATTCTGTCCCCCACCAGTTCCCGGCCTGACTTGAACCCACTAGCACTTCGGATGCCCCATTCCCCCCAGTTGCCCACCTTATTCCCAAGCACTTACATACCGCAGACATGACATGTGAAAAAGCTGGCACTGGGCTCAGAAACTGGCCAAATGAGCCTGCACATACAGGGACCTGACCTCACCCAACAGTAGATGCTACTGTGAGTTTCAGCCCAACAGAGGAAAAGGGGAGCTCTGTTCGATTATCCAGGTATTTAGAACCCCCTAGAGGCCCAGACTGACAGGCCAGGCCATACAACATTGGGGGCCCCAGACATTTAGAAGGCACCAACCCCATCACTGATCTGCCTCCCCCCAGTGCAGCTCCCCCCCTTGCAGTCCAACCTGAGGCCTCTGATCTAATTTCAGTGGGAGCTTCAGGAAAAACAAAAGGGCCCTGCTGAACTGACCCTTCCCCACCTTCGGCACAGGGAAAGGTGGTGCTCAATAGTGGGTGTCATTTAGGTGGCACCACCTGCCAAATTCACTGGAAGCCCTAACAGATCTGAGGTCCCTTATCCCAGCAGGCCTTGGGATATTGTATTGCCCTCCGCACCATTTTCAGGACTTATTGGGCCCAATTCTAAAACGGGTTACACATGTCGCAAGGCAACTTGCACCAAACCCAATGGCACAAGTTACACCTTGCAACATGTATTACACTGATCAGGATTCCAAAAGGTGGCCTATGCCCAAGGGGACATCGTCAGCCACGACCCCCTATGGCATGGCGGAAGGGGGTTGCAGCAACTGCACCTACTACAGAGAGGTGGCTGCGTAAGCCAGTTACGCTATTCTAAGACCCACTGTGGCACTGTGGGGTTAGACCAGCTGTTAGCTGGTCTATGGGGCTTCCATCCTGGCAAAATGGGGGTTGCCCCCCACAGTGCCACGACCCATACACAGCCGAGCCCCACAGACCCCCCATTACAAAGCAATGCCCCCCAATACTGGGGTGCCACCCACTGGCACCTGGGTCTGCATTTCACTGGTGCTACCCTTGAGCCTGTGCCACTCTGCTGACTCCCCCATGGCCCACAGGGACTTGTAGGTCTGTTTCGGGGCTGGGGGGTATTGGGGGGGCTGCGCCCTGCCATCGATGGCTTGCAGTATCCAGGTCCATTGCACCCTTCCTGTGGCGCAACCTTGCAGCTGCCAAATGTCGCAGGGCGTAAGTTCTGGGAACCCTGCCTGTTCTGGAATATGGCGCAGGGTCCCTGGCGTGGCAGCAAATGTCACAACTTGCATATGCCTGCGAGTTGTGACATTCATCTTGGAATCAGGCCCATTATGTATTATGCCACTAGAGGGACTGATTGAGTTGTTGTTCAACATAACCAGAATTCTTCTGTTTGTTTTTCTTTTATACTTCACACAGTGATGCTCCATTACTCTGACTTTATAAAACGGGTAGGGGAAATCGTAGATCCTGATTGGTGGAGAAGGTTCCAAAGCTGTGTGGTCCAGGAATAGTAACTGCACTGCTTTTCACTTTTTGTGGCAGCCAGGACACAGCAGATGTACAGACCAATGCCTCCTTAAAAATTTTGTAAAAAAAATGTGAAACACTTTCATTTTTTTTTATTTTGTGAACCTTAAACTTTCCTTACTTTTTTTTTTTTTTTTGCAATGGACCAATTTTATAAGCACAATAAGCCATTCCATGGTTGGATTACTGTTCTTAAACGGCACTTCCAGGTAGTTGAAGGCACTCAGAACAAGTGCCCATGTCACACAATGCACCTGGGCATGCAGTTCAGGAATAGTAACCCACACCCTGTCATAGCTTATTGCTTACATAATATAAAGTTAACTATGGCTCTAGTTACACACCAGTTAATCTGTAATGGCAAATCAGTACAGCTTATACCTCAATGGCTTCAACTTATTAGCGTTTAAAAGTTTTTTAGAAGAAGAAGAATCAGCATTTATGTGACCCCCCAACCCCCTCAGGAGTGGGTCACTTGCACTGCTGTTGCTGCCATCCTGAGCCTCCAGGGCTGTGACTGTTGCAGGCTTAAGCAACCAGGTCTCTCTCTCTCTCTCTCTCTCTCTCTCTCTCTCTCTCTCACCACCTTAGACCTGCTGCTGGTGAGATCAAGCTAGAGGTCTAGCCTGACCAACAATCCTGCAAGCCCTCACCAGGGGTCGTCCTGCAGAATCAGTGTGAACCTTATCCTGGGCTTTTATCATTCAGAGACTGTGCCAGGAAATGGCAACTGTTTAGTGAAAGCTGTAAAATTATGCCAGATGGATACCAGTTGAAATAAACCGCTGAGACTCCGTGCCTGTGGGGCATTTATTTATTTCAATTAGGATTAATACCTTTGAGTCAGAGACTCATTTTCAAAGGTTCCAAGTCAAGGACAAAAACAATACAATACAATACAGTACAATACAATACAATACAGGTGGCAGAGATCACAGGGTAAGCATCATGAAGACAAAACAGTGTCACATGAGGTTCAAGACTTGTTTGTTTCAGGTACAGTTAAACATAAATAAAGTGCATTTCATTATTTATAGCAGGGTAGGGCTAGCCATAGTAGGAAAAGACATGTCAGCAATGTAGCGAGTATATGGCAGAAAGATGATGGGGGGAGGGGAAGGAAGCAACAAGAGTGGTGTTGTCATAAAGTGGTGAACGCAGGTGGGGAAAGAAAGAGAGGTAAGGTGGTGAGAGGGGGTAGAGATCGATTTATGAAAGGTTTAGGGTGGGAGAGGTATAGTAGAAGAAAGGCAGGCGAAGTCAAGTTGATCGGTTGTTCATTTTGTTTGCACAGTTACAGATTGAAACACTCTTTAGATTGGACCGTAGCCCACTTTTGAAATGGCTTAGTTTTGTGCCTCTGGTCAGCGTGTCAGGTAGTTCATTATACCATTTAGGGCCCTTAAAGGTAATGGATTTCTGGGCCAGTGACGTGGGCATTGTTGCAGACTGAAGCTGCTGAGCTGTACAAAACAGAGAAGAGACCTGCATATTATCCAGGTTGTTTTTGAGCCAGGTAAGGGGCCTGCCAGCCCTTATCTAGTGGGGTGGATCAAGGAATGGAGCCACGGGGTACATACCCTTAGTACATTGATACTCTCGGGTCCAGATGGGAGCTAGACTGTGGAGGTCGCTTCTGGGGTCTGGGCTCCTTGTGAACCAGCAAGCTGCTGTGTAGTGCCCCTGTACATTTTCCAAGCAAATCCAGAGCTGAGCAAGAAGGGCTGTGCTGCTGCCAAGAGAGTCCAAAGTGCTTTATATCCAGGCCACTGGGGCCTGCTACTGAATGTTGACTGACTTGCTGCTGTGTGTTGGTTTCTGCCTCATCTGAGCTGCAGGATCTATGGGTCACATGTTCCATGTAGGCAGCTGCTGGCTGTGGTCTTCGGTATTTTTCCCTTTGGGATTATAATTACCTCACTGGGATTACAAAACTGGGTTTTCCATACATATGGAGTTTTAAGTTCTTTAAATTTTTAGATCACATTATTACTTGTTTGGGGGTTAAATTGCAAGCTTGATAAATTTTATCACATGTAATACCAAAAGAACCTAGGCAACATGGCTATCAGGCCTGCACCAGAACTTTAGTGTAATTCCTGAGTACCCAGAGTCACAGTTTTTTGCGACATACCCGAAATCATAGTTTTACTGCTGGCACCAGCTGAAGAGTTTACCACATCCTATGTAGTGTAATTCATCCTTTTGTGCCCCTTGATTGGGTAGGTGCATTATAAACAATGTGGGATCTGAGAGGGTGGTAGTGATCCACAATACATTGGCTCCCAGTGGGCATTGATACAGGGTGGGAGCACTCAAGGTGACTTGTAACTATCTAATCCTCTCTTTTCCTCCAGCTTCCAGTGTTCTTAAATAACAGCACTGTTAATTTGCTGAATTTCACTTGTATGTGTGTGCCCACTTTGCGTAACTTGATTAAAGCGTTTCTTAGTGAAAGTAACAACTGTTTTATAGTGTATGGTGGAGCGTCGTTCTCCACCGAAATCCATCGCTGTTGAGATGTTGTTTTCCTACACTAGTGACGTTCGCAGTGCAGGAGAACGATTTTTTCTACTGCACTGTGAACATCACACACTGTGTCCTCGAGCAGCATTTGACAGTTAGGGCTCACTCCATAGGACACAGCGAAAGCAGCAATGTTGGCAGCAGTACTAATGTTTAGTGTTAAAACGTTCAAAATGTAAAGTTCTTAAACAGTTAAAATGTCAATCGTGAAAACGTTCAAAACGTAAAGTTCTTTTTTCCTTCTAGTAACCCAGTAAAACTGTTTTGAAGCAGAAACATGCTGTAGTGATTTTTTTTCCCAAAAAAGGACATTCCACCATACACTATAAAGAAAAGTGCATGGGGAACAATTGACAACAGGGCATCTTTTATCTTGTTGGCACTGTGATGACGGACTACCTCTCAAACTGCGCTCTCGAGGTAATCCGTTGTCTTAGTGCCAACCCAGTGAAAGAATGGCCCTGTTGTCAACTGTTCCCCATGCACTATCCTATATATAGTGTATAGTGGAATGTTGTTCTGTATAGAATTCCATCCCTTTCAAAATGCTGTTCTACCACAGTTCCAAGGTCATGGAATGCTGTTCTACCCTTCTGGGGTTCAACAGCATTCTAGAACCTCTAGAGACTACATGAGTCAGTTTCATTTTGAAAGCAAAAGAACTCACAAAACACATTTTTCACACAGTACTATACACTATAAAAAACACAGGATGAACAACTGTATGCACAACTAGTGTGCTTTGCCACCTCAGGGTACTGATTCCCATGGACCTCTCGAGCTTCACTCTTGAGGTCAGAGGGAATCAGAATCCCTCTGTGGCAGAACACACTGGTTCTGCATAGTTGCCCATCCAGTATTCTCTATGTTAGTCCACAGGGGGTGGTCCAGTTCAGTGCAGCGAGGTGGGTAGGTACTGCATCCCACAGGGTGGTACTGCACACACCATTTGGCCCACATATTCTGTCTAGGTGGAGGTACCATGCTGTTTTGCACATCAGAAGAGAAGCCACACTCCAGGAAGAAAAAAAATTTATTCAAACTCAGTAGTAAGCTGCAAACATGAACTTTATATTTCAGCAGAACTCCATGCATAAGTAGCACTAAACCCCAGCACTTTGGGACCTCATGTGACCCTTCATCAGGGAGTGTGCTGCTAAGTGTTGTGCTCAATTATAAAGCAGATAATTAAAGACACAGTGCATTAAAACACACAGATACCATTAGCCATCGAAAGCACAACACAGTATACAATATACAATAAAAAAACAGTGAGATAATACCAGGGAACCATCACACAACAATTGTAGTAAAAATCTACAACAGTCTTTTATTCCAAACCTTGTATCATAAATACATTCTGTCAGTAGTGGAAGTACATGATAGTAGGACAAGAAGGGGAAGGGAAGACAGCAAGTGTGATTCATGGGGGGGGGAGCTTTGGGGATATACAGGTGGGTGACAAAAAAGAGTCATTTAGACAAATCCATTCCAGGCCCTTCAAAATGAATGAATTTTTGTTATAATAATACAATGATGTAAGTAAAGACCATCCTAATTAAGAAGTCTAGGTATTTTGATATTGATAAGACAGAATTGTTATACCAATATAAGAGGATCTGGTGGAGTGTTGAAATATATTTTGAGTAATAGCAACAAAAATTGCAGGTGAAAATTCAATTGCATAATACACAAACAAAAAGAAGGGAAATTGGAGAGGAAACGGCAAAATAACATAGAAAAAGTATTTGTGGTGTAGATATTCAGGACATACAGTTTATACTTCCTTAAATTACTATAGATATAAAAGGCTGTATCACATAGACATTTACATAATCCAGAATATTAAAAAACAGGCAATTTATCTCAGCAAATATGATGAAATATCCAGTGTTTCATTCTGTCCACAGGGTGCCAGAGATTTTAACAAATAAATCCAGCGTGTCTCTTTCTGCAATAGTATCAAAGTTCGATCCCCCCCCAAACACACACACATGGGTGCAACAGCTGTCTTTCAATACCCATAAATCAAAATGAAGACAGATCATTATTATGAAACTGTGCAAATTGCAATCCAGCTGGGGTAATGGGAGTACCATATGCTATAGCTCGAACATGCTCCTGAAATCTTGTTTTTAGGCTTCTTGCAGTTCGTCCCACATAGAGCATTTTACATGAACAGGTCAGAATGTAAATGACAAAATCAGTCACAATTAAAAAAATTGCCTAATCTCTACATTTTCACCATCTGCTGGATGAATAAACAGACTTCTAGTCATCCCCAATTTACAAATATTGCACCTGCCACGCCTATGAAAACCGGTGGACAAAGGTGACAACCAATTCCTATGTATTTTAACAGGTTTATACATAAAATTAGTAATTTTGTCCCCTATTGTAGGTCCCCAGCTATATGTAATCCTTGCTTTGTTCCCTTCTGCCTCGAACAATTCCCTATCACCCTAAAAATGTGCCAATGTTTGTTAATGATTTTTGCAATATTTGGTGCCAAATCATTAAACTCTGTGACAAAAGTCACTATACTGTGTTCCTCTTTTTTGTTTTTGGGCCTTAAGAGAGTAGCCATGTCAATTTGTCTATGTTATTTTGCCTTTTCCTCTCTAATTTCCCTTCTTTTTGTTTATGTATTATGTAGTTGAATTTTTACCTGCATTTTTCATTGCTATCACTCAAAATACATTTTAACACTCCACCCGACCCTTTCATATTGGTATAACAATTCTGTCTTATAAATATAAAAATTCCTACTTAGGCATGTTAGACTTCTTAATTAGTATGATCTATACTGATGTCACTATATTATTATAAGAAAAAAATCATTCATTTTGAAGGGCCTGGAACAGATTTGTCTAAATTACTTTTTTTTTGTGTCACTCATCATTATATCTAACCCCCAAGAATCACATTTGCTCCCCCCAATCCTACTATCATGTACTTCCACTATTGATTACTTAAAGTTTGGAATAAAAGACTGTTACAGATTTTTACTACAATTGCTGTGTGATGGTTCCCTGGTATTATCATATTGGGGTTTTTACTGTATAATTGTATACTGTGTTGTACTTACGAGGGATAATGGTATGTGTGTGTTCTAATGCACTGTGACTTTAATTATCTGCTTATAAGTGAGCACCACACTTAACTACACACACACCCTGATGAAGGGTCACATGAGGACCCAAAGTGCTGGGGTTTAGTGTCACTTATGCATGGATTTCTGCTGAAATAAAAAGTTCATGTTTGCAACTTACTATTGAGTTTGAATGAAAACGTTTTCTTCATGGAGTGCGGCTTCTTTTGTGATGCGTAGTGTCAAGTGGCAAGAAACGGAATTAGCCAGCACCCACACAATTCAGTCTGTGTGCACAGTGTTTGTGTTTGTCGTAACCATGCTATTTTGTCAGCAGCCCTTTAAGGTTTCTTCTTAGCTCTGTGTGAGGAATGTAAAGGTAGCTATGCAGTATATTTTTTGTTGCAGATATGTACTAGGAATGGATTTAAAGCCCAACTAAGTGGGCAGCAGCATGAATGGTACAAACTAATAGTTCTCTCTAGTTGTCTCTATTAATATGCTGTTTCATGATTTAGCAGACTTTGATCTCACCAAAACCAGTAAAGGATTATCTAATCTCCTTGCTTTAATTTCTCTCAGAGAACATTGGATTCTGCATTCAATACCTTGATCCAATCATTTTTCAGTGGATGTGGTGGATTTCATTTTAAAATATTATTAACCATAGTTCAGGTGTGGCTGCCAGTTATGTAAGTACTTGTGCCATGTTACTTTGAGTGTTACTTTGGCTTGCCTCTTCCCTCTGGAGTTCCACCTTTAGTACTTGTGCCAGGAGAAGTTCCTCAAGGCTAAAGGAAACTGGTAGCTGAAAGAGCCATAGGACTAAAGTGGGACATAACAGAACATGTCTCTTCTTACTCACAGAACAGACCCAATAACACAGAGGACAGGAAAAAATCTCTGTGGTGGAAACCTCTGGGGAACCAAGGTTAATAGGTCAGCCTTCCTTCCAGGCTTCTAAAAGCAGTGTCAGTGGCTCAGTAGGTAGCACACTCGCCTCTGAGGCCGGGAGATCAAAGGGCTGTGGGTTCAGTTCCCACATCTGGCACTTGGGTTAATATCCCAGTACTGACACTGTAGTGCAGCATGAGAGGGGTGCTGCACTTCTGAGGTGCCGTCTTTCGGATGAGGCGTTAAACCGAGGTCCCATCTGCCTGGACTGGTGGTAGTTCAGGTGGATGTTAAAGATCCCATGGCACTTATCGAAAAGAGTGGGGGAATTTCCCCGGTGTCCTGGCCAAATTTCCCTCATTCACTAAAAATACCACCAACAGCTTAATCTGGTTCAAGGTCAGTTGGCATTCATATATATCCCCCTTCCCCCGGGTTGTGCCTGAAAATAGGCAGGATTTGTCTAGTGCACTTACCCGGTCAACAAAAATTAAATAAATAAATAAAAATAATGATGCTAGCTGTTGATAAGCTAGGCAGAGTTTAATTTTTGGATGTCTAGGTTTCAGGCAGGATGATGTGAGTGAACCACGATCTTGACAATATGAGCTGGTATGCTGTCCTGCAGCTGAGATGCCCGTGCAATCTTGAATGACCTGCTGGAAAACAGATGAGGACTCGAGACCCAGACAAGATGGCAACACTGACATGAAGGATGAACAGGAAGTAGTCATAATGTAATAGTTTTTGGTACACAGGCTAGGATGAGTAGAATAAGGATGCCAGTCCATAGCTTGTAGTTGGTAGAAGACATGAATGGGACTGCAAGCTGAGTTTTTTTTTTGCAAAATAGGATTTGTGGACCCCTTATTAAATCTCACAGTTTTGATCTTGGTAAATTAAAGGTAAAGAGATTTTGTGAAGTTCTCTTGAGCTGTTCCTTGTTAGGTGAATTGCAGGACTGAAGACAGAAGAGGTAAATTCTCCTGGTTTTAGGAATCCAAGGAATGCCAATGTCATGGCTGTTTGAACAGTAAGACCTGGAGAAGATCAGAAACTCCATATTTAAGAGGCCCATCAGTGAAGAATATAGGTTTTAATATATGGATTGTGAAAATAATATCCCTGAAAAGCATACAAAAAAATTCTTGTAATACCATCGCTCCTGGAGCGATAATACTACTGTTCCGAAGTGATAATACTATTGTTCGGGTGCCGGAATAGTATCGTGCTCGCACCAACGATAGTATTATCAAGAAAGCCAAGAGAGCGCATGTCCAAGTCTATCCTCAACGTGTTAAACTGCGTGCCTTCTGATTGGCCGTTTTCCTCTATGTGGGCAGGAAGGAGTCTGAAAATATGGCGGCTTGCTAGCTCGCTTAGCCAGACAATCTTACGTTAAGCAACCGAGTTTTTTTTAGGTTGAAAACTATTGGGCAACGGACTCTCTCTGGGGCTCCTCTGCTCGCTTCATATCGCCACTTACCCCCCAAAAAAGGGGCCAAATGAAGCCCACAGCAGCCGCTCGTCCACACAGGACTGGGGAACCCTGCCAGCACGCACATCCACCCGCTAACTCCAGTGCTGAAACGGAGGTGAGTCAATTCACCTCTTATCCATATATTAAAAAAAATAACAAATAGGTTCTGGCATTACAAGGTAGTAATTACATCTCGAGGTTCTGGGGACACATGAAACCTCTCGAGCTTCGCTCTCGAGGTTTTCTGTGTCCCCAGAACCTCTCGATGTAATTACCACCTTGTAATACACCAGAACCTATCTATTATTCTATTTGTAATCTATAGGCTTCCTTGAGGGATGTTGAGAAGTATATTTTCTCGAACCTTGAATGAAGCCTTGATTGCTAGGTGACGTAAGATCATGTGGTATCAGGATGGATGGACAACAAGCTGAACCATATGCCTAAGATATATTGTATTGTTGGGACTGTCAGTTAGCTGCGCTCCCCTTTTGTTGTTTGATGGCTGCTAGTTAAGTCTCAATGTAACAGAAAATTGTGAGGGGTAAATCTACACAATGAAATAAACCTGGTAATCTTATTGTAAACTCGGTCTAATTTCATCAGATTTCAATATTTCATGTTACAGTATACAATATTTCCATATTCCTGGGCTGTAATCAACATTTGCTGGGCAATTTTATTTTTAGCTTCTTTAGGTAAACAAAAGGCTAGCCTTATCAAGGCCCAGGGTTTCCATTTATTTTCTAAACCTCAGACTCAATGTGAGAAAGATAACTTAAAACAGCTGTATTTTTAGTAACTCTGTAGTTTTTTTGTCCAACCATGTTATTCTGGCAAAAACATCAATATAACCATTTTTCTTTTCATTTCCTTTCATTCCTGAGCTAAGATGGGATTTTAGCCAGCCCACCAGCACAGTGGTAATGCTATCACTTGCAGTGCCAATCACTGGAGTTCGGGAGCGAGCTCGGGTGTCAGAGGGTCGGCCAATAAGAGGAGGATTGAGCACGTGCTGCACTGCTCTCATCCTTCAGGGTGGGGCATGGTGCAGAGCTCGGTGCTTGCCTGACCCATAGCCATGGCTGGGGATCAGCAGGCCAAGACCACCATAATTGAGAAGAGTAAGGCAGACGTTTGGAGTGCAGCACATGGGAGCCTGCATTACACCACTGTTGGCATTACTGCACACCACATGTTGAGAGGGGAGAAAAAGGAAAATTAATGCACCGGCAGCAGGTTAACTCCAACTGCCCACAGGCTTTGCACTCAGTGACCCAGGCCATGCTGCCTTTGTGTGATTAAGTCCTCGGGGATGTTGGGGTGACAGGGTAGGGGCAGATGGCATGATGTCAGCTGCCAGTGAACAAAGGGGAAAGAAGACTAACTGCAAAAAAAGACAGGGGATTTAAAAGTTTTTGAAAGTTCCATTCCAATACCATGCCCCCCCATGAAAAATATTAATATATTAGTGTTGTGCTGTGCTGTTTACCATCAGAAACATGTGATAGCAATATCCTAATGCATTCACAGTATGAATATAATATGTACATTCAACAAGTAAGCTCAACAAAACAGATTTTCAAAAATTGCAAGAGGCAGTCATAATTAATTATGTGAGTCATTAATTACAAAAAAAACTAAAAATACACTAAGGATGCATCAAATGATGTCAGAAACTTTTTTTTAAAAAAAACTATATGATGATTTTTTTACATCAAACTTTAATTACATTTTCTATTACTAACAAGTACATGGGACATACCCAATGACTAAAACAAAACTTAATTAATTACACCCTCCCTTATTTATTATATTTAGTAATTAATTAGTAAAGCCTTTGGTTTACTTTAAGATAATTCTGCCAGTGTCTTTTGTGTGTGTTGTTTTGGGAAAGGGTTGTTCAAACTATACTACACCTGCGTGACTGCTTAAGGGCCAAGCACTACCAAAGTAAAGTACCACAAGGGACTCTGTGGATGAAAGGAGTGGAGGAAATATGGTAGGCTCAAGAAGGGGTCTGTGGGGGTTTGAACCAGCCTCTGCATTTCTGGGGAAAGACACATATAGGGTGTATAGGGCATTCCCTGAAGTTCTGTACATGCGTGTGGTTTTCTGGTTCATTGTGCAGTGGCTGAGAAGGTTCTGTTCTAGGAACACAGACTCAAGACTGTATTTACACCCTCTCACATGGAGAGAGTGAACCTTGGGATCCTCTGGTGTATGTTCAGTTGTGAAACAGCGAGCATGCTAAAAGGACAGAGATGAGGTATCCCTGACCCTGATCACAAGGGGATTACTGTAGCCCGGAGAATTTCTCCCCCACCAGAGTGGGCTTGTGACAGATTTGGTGAGCAGTAGTGTGATTGCTGAACTGTTTGAACAAACCACCCACAAAGAGGGCAGAAATTGGAAAAGGGAAAATTGGTTACAGGATATAGTTCCCTTCCCTGTTTGTTTTTTGTTTTGTGTTTTGTTTTGTTTTTGCCGCAAGTAAAGGCAGACTGGTGGTAGTGTAGGAAAGAAAGATGACTTCCAAGTACAGTGACTACACTGTAGAAGAACTGAAGTAGTTGTGTCAGGAGAGCAGAGTCCAGTATGAGGAGCAAAGCCAAAAAAAAATTCATGGAGGCTCTTGTGGCAGCCAGTGAGCAAGTTACTGCCCAGGACCTTGAGTCACAGCTGGTGACTTAAAGAGGACAGATCTTGAGCGTGGGGGCACCAGGGATCATTGTAGTGTCCAATCCTAGGGAAGAGGGCAGTGAGACCAGAGGGAACCCAGAGCCACAGCACCAGTGGAAGACCACAACAGAGCTGGAGGGGATCAGGCTGCAGCTGGAGTTGAGGAAACTGGAGATTGCAGAAAAGTAGCAAGAAAGATAACTGGAGCAGAGAAAGTTCGAAGCCCTGGAAGAAAGGGAGCTGAGAAAGTGTGAAGCCCAGCAGCAGAGGGAATTCAACAGAGAAAATTTGAAATGGAGATGCAGAAAAAGCAGCGTCAAAGAGAATTTGAACTGGAAAGGCTGACACTTCAACCAACATCACAAGGGCAGGTAAGTGGTAGGGGTGAACCTGGAACTCCAGGGCTGGAGTATAAATTAAATTCCAAATAAATAGCAGAATTTAAAGAGGGGGAGGATATGGATGCATTTTTGAATTCATTTAAAAATCTCTGTATCCAGGCCAAGATACCCAAGGAGGCCTGGAGTTTTCAGCTATCCCTGCTGTTTACTGGCAAGGGGCGTGAGGTGCTAGGCCAAATGGACAATAAGGATAGTAAAGACTATGAAAAACTTTAAGCTGCTTTGCTGAAAAAGTATGAACTAACTCCTGAGGCCTACAGAGTTAAATTTCAGAAGTTCAGAAAGAGCTCTGAAATTAACTTTGAGGAACTCGACACAAAGCAATGTCAATTTTTGAAACGTTGGTGGGAGGAGGTGGAAACAAACTCTGTGGGGAAAACTGAGGAGGTTGTGCTTTTGGAACAGTTCTTTTGGGCTTGCCCAGTGGAGCTGAAAACCTGGCTAGAGGACTGGGATCCTAAAACAGCACAGCAAGCTGCTGAGCTCTCGAATCACTATGCCAGGAGCAAGCCTGCTCCGAAAGGAAGTGGGGGAGCAGGCGCTGCAGGGACAAAAGGGAAAAGCATGCCTTCAGGGCAGCTAATACCCCCACTACCTCTGCACAAAGGGGGAAGCCCCAAGTTACCAAATAGGGATTTCTTGGAAAAAAAAAATTATGAATGTTGGTTTTATAAGCAGTCAGGGCATCTGGCTAGACAGTGTCCAAAAAGCCACATACTGGACAGAGTGTCCCTCAAAAGGACGTGGGTGCACTATGTATCCCTGCGAGTATGTCTGTAAACATGAGGGAGCACATACACCTGGATACCATAAATGGGGTGCAGACCCAAGGGTTAAGGGTCACTGGATCGTCTCTTACCCTGGTAAAAGGGGATTTGTTTGGGCCTGAACAACTTATACCAAATCAGTTTGTAACTGTGAGGGAATTCACTGGGGAGGAGAGAACCCTGCCACTAGCTAATGTTCTCCTGGATTGGGGTGAGACAGGAGAGAGGGTGCAAAATGTGGCAGTGGCAGACAACCTCACCCTGGATGTGATTATAGGGAACAATCTCCAGCAGGGGGTAGTGTGTGCAGTTACCCGCAGTCAGATGCCTAATGCTGCTTGTAATTCCTTGAACTCCACAGAAGCCCCAGTTGAAAAGAATAGGAGGCTGGTTGTCCAGCCTTTGTCTCCTGAAAGGGAGAATACTGAAAGGGAGGAAGGACTTCCTCAAGTAGCCGTTCACCAAACAGCTACAGAAGGTTACTCTGAGGAGGGAGGGGTAACAAATGGTCAAAAAGTTAGGAATGGCAGTGACTCTGAATGCCCTGATGCTAGAATTAAGGACCCTAGTTTAGGAACTGAGGGGACCATGTCCCATGCTTTGGAAAAATTTGAAGATTTTGCAGCCACTCAGAGGAATGACCTTAGTTTGGAGAGGCTGAGGGCTTGTGCAGAATCTGAAGGGACACAGGGAGGAGACATGAGACACAGGGTATTTTGGGACAAAGGACTGTTGTATGCACAGGACATGAGGACAGAGGGAGGGAGGGGTGATGGGCAGGCAGCTTGTCATTCCCCAGGGGTATCGTGAGTGGTTGCTCAAGATTGCTCATGATATCCCCATGTCCGGGCATCTGGGCATCACTCGCACCATGCAGTGATTAGCTAAAAATTTCTATTGGCCCAACTTCACCCAGCGGGTGAAGGACTAGTGCAGGTATTGTCACCGATGCCAAAAGATAAGGAAGGCAGGTAGTAAAACAAATCCGCCCTAATTCCCTTGCCCATTGTGAATGAAATATTCCAAAAGGTAGGAATGGATATTGTGGGAGCCATGAGTACCCCAAGCTCCTCTGGGAAAAAGTACATCCTGATGGTGGTCAATTTCACCACCTGACACCCAGAGGCATTGATCCTCTCATCAATTAAGGCAGATAAAGTGGAAGACACCTTGCTAAGGATTTTCTCCCATGTGGGTTTCCACAGGAGGTTATCTCTGATCAAGGGGGTAACCTTATGTTGAACCTGATGAAGTGTTTGTGGGAGAAGTGTGTGGTGGTACAGAGACGCACGACACCTTATCATCCACAAGCCAATGGGCTCGTGGAAAGATTCAATGGTACCTTAAAAACGATGTCCCAAGCATTGGCTGAACAGCATGGGGGGGACTGGGTGAAATACCTTCCCCACTTGTTGTTTGCATACAGGGAGGTGCCTCAAGAGTCGACAGAGTTCTCCCCTTTGAACTCTTATATGGACGTTGGGTGGGGGGGGACCTCTAGATTGGATCCGGGAAGACTGGGAAGGCAAGCACACAACCCAGTGAACTCCCATAGTGGAGTACATCCATAAGTTTAGGGAGAAGCTGAAGGAGCTTATGGGGGTGACCCAAAGCAACCTGTCAGCTGCCCAGCAGAAGTAAAAGGTCTGGTACGATCACAGAGTCAGAGCTCGCTCGTACAGTGCAGGCCAGGAAGTAATGGTCCTAATTCCAGTCTGGAAGGACAAACTGCAGGCCAAGTGGGCGGGACCATACAAAGTAGTCCAATGGGTCAATGATGTGAACTACATTGTAGACCTGCCTGACAGGAGACATACCCATAGGATGTACCATGTCAATTTGATGAAGCCATATGTAAATAGGGCTGACATGGTGTTTGTAGTGTGTAGTCCTGGGGAAGGGACAGATAAGGAAGACCCCTTCCTGGACTTGCTAGAGGAAAGCAAGTGGGAATCATCTGTGGAGACAATCAAGCTGTCACCCCAGTTGACCCCAAAACAGACCCAGGAAGTGAGGGAGGTTTTAGAGAACTTTGCCCCTTTATTTACAGCCAAGCCCTAATGAACCGCCTTAGTGACCCATGATGTAGACATGAGGATGCAAGCGCCCATACAATGGACAGCCTACTGGGTGTCTGAGGCCATCCTAAAGGACATTAGGAGGGAGGTGGAGGAAATGCTGGACTTGGGGTAATCCAGAAATCCCACAGTCCCTGGTCCTCATCCATAGTCCTTGTTCCCAAGCCAGATGGGTCTACCCACTTTTGTGTGGACTGTCATGGACTTAGTGCAGTCATGATGTCCAATTCCCCCCAATGCCCAGACAGATGAGTTGTTGGACAAGTTGAGGGGGGACCTACCTAACAATCATAGACCTGATGAAGGGGTACTGGCAGGTGGAGGTGACTGCCAGAACTAGGGAACGGTCAGCCTTTGTCATCCCAATAGGCCTCTTTTAATATAAGATGATGCCTTTTGGGATGAAGAACACCCCTGCCACCTTTCAACAGTTGGTAATCAGGTGCTACAGGGTATTGAAGAGTATACAGTGGCCTATCTGGATGATATTGCAATTTTCAGTAATAGCTGGAAAGAGCTCCTGCCCCATCTGAGGGGAGTGTTGGGTAGGATATAGGAGGCAGGACTAACTGTCAAAGCTGAAAAGTGCCAGGTGGTCATGGCTGAGGTATCATATTTGGGACATGTAGTGGGAAGGGGATAACTACATCCAAACCAGGCCAAGATAGAGGGCATTGAGGCATGGTCCATGCCAGAGACCCAGAAGCAGGTCAGGAGTTTCCTTTGGACTACATGGTACTACAGAAAATTTGTACCAAATGACAGCACCCAGGCAGCTCCTTTATCTTGCTTGTTAAAGAAAAAGCAACCCAAGAAAGTAAAATGGGACCCCGCATGTAACAGGGCCTTCACACAGCTAAAAGCTGAGCTGTGCAGTGCCCCTGTGCTGCCCAGCCCAGACTACACTAGGCCACTTGTGGTGCAGATGGATGCCTCGGATGTGGGTATTGGAGCTGTCCTCAGCCAGACATCCCAGCAGGGGAACGATCACACCATTGTATACCTAAGTAGGAAGCTACTTCCCCAGGAGTAGGCGTACTCCACAGTGGAAAAAGAATGCCTGCCCTGGTGTGGTCACTTAAGAAGTTAGAGCTATACCTCTATGGGAGGCGCTTCAAGGTACAGACAGACTACAACCCTCTGGTGTGGCTAAACCAAATGGGAAAGACAAATGGGAGACTCCTTAGATGGAGAATTGCTCTACAGGCCTACAACATGGACATTAAACATAGGTCAGGGTCTGCTAATGCCAATGCAGATGGCCTATCCCACCAATCAGAGTAAGGGACAGAACTGGTGGAAACCCTTACTGAAAAGACACATTTCCCCCCAGGTTCTTAAGGAGGGAGGAGTGTGGTGGGATAAAGCCATCTCTTATTGTTCTAATCATATTTCATGTTATTTTATATGTGTAATACATCAGGGATGCCCGTGGTGGCCCAGTCTAACTTGCAAGGAATCATGGGTACAAAGAAAATATGAGCCCTGAAATTATGCAATCCTTTGTTGCTGGGCAGAAAATGTTAGCTGCTTAGTCAGGGACTGGGTTTAATTAGACCATTTAAAGGAAACAAAAGGGCTAATTAAGCATAGCTAGGAGACCAGGTTCACCAGTTTGCTTGTGAAAGACCCAGGCCTCAAAAGGTGTCGAGATGTCTGAAGAGCTTTTGTCCTGAAGGTCTACCCTGAGTTAATCTAATTACAGCTGAATGGTCAAGCATTTAGGTAAATTGATGTACTCAGCTTAGCTTGATTACAGCCATCTAAGGGAAGGGAGGCTGGATCTACTCCTAAAATTCAGGCTGAAACTGGCTTGCCGCTGAGCCCTTTGCTTCCTTACTCAGAAATAAACATTTGTTTTTTTGTAATAAAATATTAAAACCTGATTGGTTGCATAGCCATGGAGACATAATGCTAGCCAGTCGCAGGGCAAGTCAGTATCCACTGGACCTGCCCTTTGAGAACTTCATAAAATGGGTGCAGGATTTTATCAGACCCTTTTTGCCTTTTGTCTTCTGCCTCCTGCTTCTGTCTGCTGCCTTTTGCCTTTTCCTTTGGTGAAACAAACTGCACTTGGGACCCTGTCTTGCTGAGGGAGTAGAGACATTTATTTTCAAGAATGTCTCCTGGACCACAAGAATCATGATTTCAGCTACCATTTTTAAAAACACTTTGCACTTCAAATTCAGTAACCAAAGACTTGAGGTGGAACTTTATATTCAGAATTTTAAAGTGTAGGTTTTTATTGTATATTTCCATTTTCTTTTCCATATTCTGTAACCAATGTCTAAAATTATCTTAAGTTATTTACTGTATTTAGTAATTAATTAGTAAAGCCTTTGGCTTACTTTAAGATAATTCTGCTGGTGTCTTTTGTGTGTTGTTTTGGAAAAGGTTGTTTAAACTATACTACGCCTGTGTCACTGGTTAAAGGCCAAGTACTACCAAAGTAAAGTGCCACAAGGGACTCTGTGGATGAAAGGAGGGGAGGAAATACAAAAGATCTCAAGAAAGGGTCTGTGGGGGGTTGAACCGGCCTCTGCATTTCTGGAGAAAGACACATATAGGGTGCATAGAGCATTTCCCAAAGGTCTGTACATGCCGGTGTCTTTCTAATTCATTGTGCAGTGGCTGAGAGGGTTCTAGCCCAGGAACACAGACTCAAGACTGTATATGCACCCCCTCACATGGAGAGAGTGAACCTTGGGATCCTCTGGCATACGTTCAGTTGTGAAACAGCGAACGTACTTAAAGGACAGAGATGGAGGAAATCTGACACTGATCACAAGGGGATTCACTGTAGCCTAGGGAATTCCTTCCACAATGGAGTCGGCTTGTGACAGATTTTGTGAGCAGCAGTGCTATTGGTGAACTGTTTGAACAAATCACACACAAAGAGGGCAGAAATTGAAGAAGGGAAAATTGGTTATAAGATAACAGTTGCCTACCCTGTTTTTTGTTTTTTTTTGCCGCAAGTGAAGGTAGACTAGTGGTAGTGTAGGGAAGAAAGATGACTTCCAAGTACTGCTACTACAGTGTAGAAGACCTGAAGCAGCTGTGTGAGGAGAGAAGGGTCCAGCATGAGGGGTGAAGCAAAAAGAACCTCATGGAGGCTCTTGTGGCAGCTGATGAGCAAGCGACTGCCCAGGACCTTGTGTCACAGCCGGTGACTGAAAGGGGCCAGACCTTGGGCGTGGGGGCACCAGGGGCCATCACAGTGTCCAATCCCAGGAAGGAGGGCAATGAGACCAGAGGGAACCCAGAACCACAGCACTAGGGGGAGGCCACAACAGAGCTGGAGCTGGAAAGGATCAGACCACAGCTGGAGTTGAGGAAACTGGAGATTGCAGAAAAGCAGCAAGAAAGAGAACTGTAACAGAGAAAATTCGAAGCCAGGAAGAAAAGGAGCTGAGAAAGTTCGAAGCCCAGCAGCAGAGGGAATTCAACAGAGAAAGTTTGAAATGGAGATGCAGGAAAATCAGCGTCAAAGAGATATTGAACTGGAGTGGCTGAAACTTCAACCACCAGCACCAGGGCAGGTAAGTGGCAGAGGTGAACCTGAAACTCCAGGGCTGTGGTATAAATTAAATTCCAAATTAATAGAATGTAAAGAGGGGAAGGATATGGATGCATTTTTGAATTCATTTGAAACGGTCTGTATGTGTCTGGTTCCAGTTCAGCTAGGTCCTGACTGCCTCCTTCCTTCACCTCTGCCTGCCATGGCATTGGATGTGTATGTTTGCCATGGAGTTGAAGGCAGCCCCACCCTTGGGGGTCATTACCGGGACAAAGTCTTCGTGGATAATGAGCAGGTATATCATTTAGGTGTTGTGGTTAAAGCCCTTATGAGTTCTTAGCAATCCCTAGGATATGAATTGCAACTTCCAGGAACCTCTAAGACAGGGCTTCCCTAGCATTGATTTATATATAGTTTGGTGGGTCAAGGAGCTTTAAAACCCCTTTGATTCTGTTAAAAGGTTGTCACTGATATTGAGTACCTGATGCATGCCCAGTAGGCTACAGATTTGAGGCTGCTGTTGAATGCAAGGGACCTAGCATGGAGGAAGTATAGCATCTCTGGTCTAGTACAGGATTGGCAGCAGTATCACACACTGAGAAACACTTGCAAAGGCAGTCTTAAAATTGCAAAGTTGAAATATATCAAAATCTTGCAGTCTGGCAACCTACGTGACTTCCAAGAAGTTCTGGTCACGAGTCAGTTGTCTCTTCAAAGGTGGAAGCAGGCCTTCCTCATGTGACTTTCTTGCCACTAACTAAAGTCTGGGTGACCCTACCCTGGCTGCTGAAGCCTTCAGCAAGTTCTTCATGGACTTGGATAGCTTCAAGTCAACCCTCAGTTGCCCCTCCCAGTGGTCCCCCTCCACTGACTCCTCAATGCCCCCACCTAGCCACCCTGAGTTACATTTCAAATTGGTTACTAACAAGGAGGTCCTGGATCTCTTATTAGGTACAAAAGTTGATAGTTTGACTGGACATGATAATCTTGAACACAGGTTCCTCAGACTTAGTGTCCCAGTCTTTGCCAACTCATAGCAGCTCCTTATATTATATCCCTCCTTCAGGGTGACATACTGAACATGTGGAAAACTGCACATTGTCCAGTGCACAAAGTGGGTGGCCAGGGAGCCATTTGAACACTTTCAGCCTATTTCACTGCTGTATGCCCTTGCTGAGATACAGGAAAGATTGATGTATAATCAGATACAGTCTTATCAAGAGTTGAAAACCATTTTAACTGAACTCCATCATGGCTTCAGAAAACAGCATGGTACTGATACTACCCTTGTATGCCTCACAACTTAACCGCTCAATGCTGTGGATTCTGGATGAGCCACAGGAGTGGTTTTCATGGACCTAACCAAGGTGTTTGACCTGTTAATTATGACCTTCTAGTGAGCAAATTAGAGGGTCTGCACTTCCATCACCTGTCATGTATGAGGTTCCCCAATTGCCTCCCGGGGCAAAAGCAGTTTGTTAAATAGGGTGAGGAGTAGTCAAGTACCCCTTGTGGCCAATCACTGATGGTGTCCTCCAGGGCTCAATTCTGGGCCCCATTTTATTTTTCATCATTCATAAATGATTTGCCTAGTAACTTGTGATAATGCAAAAATACTGCTATACGTGATCATGCAGTTATGTACAAATCTCACACCAGCCTGTCTCAGATTCAGTCTAGTCTCCAGGTGGACTTCAGCTCACTTGAGTTCTAGTTTCAGTCAAACTTACTAATATTTGCCAAAAAAATGAAGGCCATGCTGTTTGGTACCTGTAGGCTGGGTCACGACTTTGAAATCTGTTGGGGCCACATACAGATACTGTGGCTATTGTAAAGTATCTGAGAACCCAGCTGGACCAAGAACTTTCCCTCAGACCTCATGCTGAATCAGTGGTCAAAACCCAAAACCAGAAACTGGGCCTGTTATAGAGGTTGTACCCTTACTTTACTAAGGAGGCTAGGCTCTCAATCATCAACAGCATCCTTTTACCTGCTATCACCTATGGGGCTTCACTTCTGTCATCTCTCAAGAAGACTGAACCAGTGGTTAAACTGGAAATGTTTAGGTGGGAGATGCTTATATCTAGATTTCTAGGTGATGGAACTGTCATTTCTAGGTTTTGGAACTCTCCTATAGTTCTTCATTGAGAAAGATGACAGAGGTGTTGGAACAGTCATACAATTTTTTAAGAGGTGGTGAAACTCAGTTCCTTTGTGCTCCTACACCATTTAACTCCTGGACTAAACTCTCTAAACTGAAGTTCGCCTACCACTGAATTGTGTGTTTTGCTGCTGAGGTCTGCAGCAGCTATTAACACCACTGCAGGGCTCTCTCCACACTAAACTTCCCCCCCCCCCACCAGAAGGAAGGCTTCATCTCCCTGCGTTTTATGTGGTGTGCAAACTACTCTACCCCCCAAATAAAAATCTGGCTGACATCATGGATTTCAAACTGATAAAAAGGATGCTTCAATGCACTGGACAGAAACTAGCTACAGTGCTGAGGGCACTCTCTGCTGCTGGTCAATGATCCTTAGCAGCTATTGCCCCAGGGCTATGGAACAATTTCCTCCTAAGGTCATGGAATGCCATACCCTTCTATTCTTTAGCTCTGACATGAAGGCACATCTGTTTGTAAGCAGACCCTGTGCCTTCTTCAGATAGCTAATCTGTTAATCTGACACACTGAATTTGTCCATGTATAGTGTCCTTGTTTTTATAGTACTAAGTGCCACAGAGTACTTGTCTGTATTCTGTATGTAATAACCGGACCATCACACAATATTTTCTTTTTTAATCTAAATGCATTCTATTTACTGTATTTTGTCATTTACTAAGCACTGAATGTAATTAATATCTGTATGTATACTGTCTGTGTATTCCATGTAGTTAATTCCGGGTCACTCCTGAAAAAGGGACTATCTCAGTGAGTCTATGCAATAACCACAATCCAGTCAATAAATCAATCAATAAATAAATAAAGCATGACGGTGCGGTGCAGGCCACTGCCCCTGAGCCATTGGGCTAACTTTGTTTACAATGCCCTGGGGGGAATGCTACCTATTTAACAAAACCCTCAATCTGCTCCTGTTGGCAGAATGTGCATTCCATGATTTGCATCTTCATTACTTTTCTGGACAGAGACACAAGTACTGCAGGAGCTACCGAAGGGCAATAAATGTCAATCTAGTTCTGTGTTGAAAAAAGGCAAAACAATGTTAACTTCTATACTGAGCTCCTGGTCATTTTCTCTTCTATAAGTACAATCTAATCTTAGATAAAAAATCTGCTTGGGGAGATACTTCTATAGATAAAAAGTGGGAGCGGACAAAGTAAAGCTATATACTATTCTGTTGTTAGCAATTTTTCTGACTCACAAAGTTGTCTTTTTTAACTTCTGCTATATTGTTTCAGTAATAAAACAATAGCAAACAGCATGACTCATGTCAGACATAAAAAACAAATAAGTAGCAGGATTCATCCAATGGAACAGTACAGACTTAATATAGACAGTCTGGCTTTCAGATATGGGGGTATTACCAGATATTAATAGAAGTCCATACATGTCCCAAGATAGCTGTACCCCACAATAATGAGGAAGGCAGTTCAAAGTAATTTAGTCCAAATCTTATTTGAATTCAACAATCCAGTGTTGACATGAGTCCATACCAAACACATGTAAAATGTTAAAAGATACTTAGCACCACAGAGCTGCATTCAATAGATCAGAAAACTTAGTAAAGGCACAAGACTGATAAAAGTTAAAGCTGTTATCCACATGCAAATTGCCCTTACATCCCTTCTTGGAGTCTACGCTATAAGATTGATAAGAACCAATAAACCACACAGAGTACATATCTCATTAGTAAAAAATCCATATCATACGAAATTATTTAACAGCTGTAAAATGAACTGATAACATACTTAAAGCAGCAGTGCAACAAAAACATTTTTTTTTTAAATCTAGCTTCAGCTACAATTAGGAAAAATATTAGCATACCTGTCAAATGTACTTGTCTAGGCACCTCCTATGCTGCCTACCATGAGTCTTCTCTTATTTTTTCAATTCTAACCCTTGCCAGGTCTACAATGCTATGTCTATGCAAAATGTGGCAGCCATCTTTTTTCTTCTAAAACATTCATAACATCTCAAATTTTAGCAGATTTAGAAATGTGTACCACCAAATAAAACCGGAAGATGTCTGGAATCTTTTAAAGTGAAAAAGGTAGGATCAAATTTTTTGCCCAATTTCATTGAACTGCAGCTTTAAACTATATCTTGATGTCTTGGCTCCCCCCCTTGTAGCAACTTTAACACTACTATGCCCTATTTTCAGCAAAGCCACTATGTGGAGTCATTCATTAATGAAAAGTCTGGTATATGAGTTTTTGGCTCAGCCAAGAGGCAGTAATGAAGCAATTCCTTTAGTTGCTTAGCATTAGCACAGTAGGAAGTGAAAGCTTGTACAACAGTTGTTCAAATTTCACAGTTAAAAAAATACCTTGAAAAGTTCAAAACTGTAACTGCATCTCTGTGCTGACCAAGTACTTACCTCTCTGCCATGACTCAAGTTTCGTTGTGCAACCCTGTTGGTTCCTGCTCCTTCGTCACCTCAAATTCTTTTGCAGTTTCCTCTGCTCTTTTTACAGTTTCTATAGAATCTGTGATTTGAAATGTATGCCCACCATAGTGTACAAAAAGTCAGGTGGACATTAACAGGGAGTGGACAACTCAGAGGTTCTGCAGTGGCTGGAATGGCATCAGATATTTCGCGGTGAACCCAAATGGCATATGAGAGGTCTGGAAAAATGTGAATTGTTGACCCCTTCAAATCAAAGTGTTTGTAGTCCCAGGGTGCCATCAGAATAAGGTCCTTTGTCATCATTCCAGAAATCACCAATGACATCATCCTGAGCATGACCAACTGAGCCTCTGCTGAACATGGGAGATCTGGTAGGCTCTATAAAAATGTAGTGCTGAAGCCTCCTGCCCCAAATGTAGCACCCCCCCCCACCCCATAGTCAGTCCTTAAGAAATCAGAGAAGATCCTCTTTTTCACTGTCCACTGGCAGGCCCCCAATCCTGACACTGGAGGCCAGTTTGCATTTTTCAGGGTCTCCAAGTGGTATTTAAGCTGTGAGTTCTCCTGTACAAGTCTGCAAGGCAAGGCTATGGGTTGGGTAGTTTGTGATTCTGCAGATATCCTGTTTTAATGGCAACCTCTGTTTTTATAGCTTGCTTGCCAAGTCCTTGCAAGGTAATTTCTACATCTGCATCGATTGCCTGCATCGAGAATTACAGCAGTTTCCAAGGTTAGTCTGTCCCAAACATTGAGGCAGCAGCTGAAGTGACCTGGCCTCTGGCTGTGACTGAGACTTGGGACCGCTCCCTCCTCCATTTTTTGCCAGATCATGATGTAAAGGTTCTATCTTGCTGTGCAGCTCGATGTGATGCACTCAAAGCTGTAGAAAGCTCACAAGTTTGCCAACAAAACTTTGCATTTTTATTATTTTAAAGCTCTCTGATCTGCAGAGCAGCAATGATGTGTGTCCAATCACCAGGTGTGCTCTACAGCGCCCCTCTACAAAGTTTTCTTTACCATAAAAATGGAGTTCCCAGTGAAGTAAAGTTCCTGAGAGAAAGGTGGTGCAGCATGAAATTCATTTTGCATAGTAGAACTCAAGGATTTGCTCAAACTGAGGGTTGGAAGAGGCATGATAATGGGGGACCACTGGAAAGCATTACTTCACACAGAGGGTGGTTAACATGTGGAAAGGTCTGCCCAGTGAGATTGTGGAAGCTAACACTGTTCCTGATTTTATAGAAGCACTGGACAGATTCCTGAGGGAGAATGGGATTATGTGTTACACATCATGAGTAGAGATAACATTACAACTGTTAAACTTGAATGTGTGTCCATTCTCAAACTGGGAATAATCACTGCTGTGTGGCAGAAGGGGGGGATAAGATGGGCACTAAGTTCCTTCCATTCTCACAAAACAGGGTTCAATTTTATATTAATTTGCTATTCCAAGCACACAAACAATTGTGCATGGAATACACATTTATGAATGCTAGAATTCTGTTTGCAATCCTAGCTTTTATACATGTTTTGCAAGGTATATTAAAGAGCAGTAAATTGTATTCAGGCTACCAGATTTTTGGATTGAAAATCAAAATGATAAATGTTGGTATTCTATCTAAAACACTGAACTGAAACTAAAGTTCTAACCTGCAGTACTGTTACTACTGAGTGTTACATATATGGTTATAAGTAAAACAGCCATTATCTACAAAAATAAAAGGTTTCAAACCATTATGGTTATAGTCACTGTATTGACAGAGGTTATGGGCTCACCCTCCCAAGCCATCACATGAAAGAATCTGACAGAAGGAGACAAACTGCCTAGGTTGTCCATCAACCACTTAACAGTGGTATAACCCACTTTGAGCCATGAAGTCCATGAATGTGACAGGGAAGGTCTACGCAGCCTTTTTTTCTTTATACCACTGTAGTTTGTAGGCATGAACAATGATTACCTCTTGTACCCTCCTAATTTCATTAGGATTTAATGTAAATGAAGGTACGTAAGTCTGGTGAGAAAACCTGCCTGACTTCATTGCAGAGGTTGTGATCTGATTCATGCAAGGCAGCATGGAATTTGATGATGCTTTAAAGCTAAAGTCTGCAGTTCTGCTGTATCAGTCAGTGCTGGTACTGCCATCTGCAGTCCCTGTGTTCCTGTCTCATGCTGGCTATCAACCTTGTTTGTTAGCCTGCACAGGAAACAAACAGAACAAAGAGACTATACTCTTGGTCTGCAAAATGAGAACTTGTAACACAAAACTGTTCATCAAAGCGAAATAGAGAATTACAAACACAAACCTCTAAAAGCATTTTTTTCCAACTCAGATACACTTAAACTACAGAAAACAGAAGGGCACGTTCTGTACCGTGAAATGTTCAATGGCCAGCACAAAACAAGGACACAGGGACTACAGAGAACATGAACAGCTCTGACTGATACAGTAGAACTATTGCAGACTTTAGTTCTAAGGCATCATAAAATCCCAGGATGCCTTACATGAGTCAACATACAGATTTAGTCTTTGCCGTATTGGTCCTTGTAAGAACAGATCCAGAAGCAAATGATGTGATATCTTTTATTGGACCAACATAGATGTAACACAAAGAACAAAGTTCTTTAGCTTTTGGACCAACCAAGTCCTTCCTTGGAAGCTTCCGAGGAAGGACTTGGTTGGTCCAAAAGCTAAAGCACTTTGTTCTTTTTGTTACATCTATGTTGATCCAATAAAAGATATCAGATCATTTGCTTTACATGAGTCAAGGCATGACCTTAGCAATGGAAGTTTATTCACTTGGTAAAGGTGATTGTGGGAGCATTCTGTACAGCACTCCCAGAGCCATTACATCATGGGTTATCCATGTTCACCTCGTAGGCTCATGATGCACTTATGATGAGCTTTAAGCCAACCCTTAGCCGCTAGAGTATCTTCAGTTCAAAGCCTTCCATAGGTGTAACTAAAATGTGTTATTTCACAAATGTCATATGACTAAACAACCAGTGTCTTCTACTTGTTGCCAGTAAGAGTAAAGATGCTGTCCATCTATTGTTACCATAATTTTGTACCATGACTACACACACTGAAAAAGCATTACTCAAAATTCTGTTGGAAGTTATCATACTCACTAGAGGTGGAGATATAATCAAGCTGGCTCATCTTGGCTTCAGAATAGGTCGGTCACATCAGGGAGGGCTCCAAGGTGCCATTCAGAATGCTCCCACAATCACCTTTACCAGGTGAGTAAACTTCTATTGTGGGTCACATTCTGTATGGCATTCCCACAGCCATTGCATCATGGATGTTTACAAGCAATGCACTGAAATCAGTGGGTGGGAGAGAATGACCATTTACAAAGCCATTAGTTCATGGCCATTTGCAGTACTGCTTGGCCAAATCCTGCTTGGAATGTGAAGTTCATGTCCGTGATCTTTTTTTAGTTTTGGTTGTCTCCCCTAATAATGACAGGCTATGACTTCTAGTTTTACATGTTTTCTCTTATTTGAACTGTAGCCCTAGATTTTCATTTAGATGGTTATTCTTTATGGTGTTATAAATCAGGATTAAAATCAGGATCATATCTACCTCAACCCTTCATTGTTCATGTGTGAACAAACCCATATGATGTCATTTTTGTTCAGAATTCCTTCATAAGCATCTTAGTGAACCATCCCTGGACCCTCTCCCGTCTAAGGTCCTCACCCTTTTGGGATGGGGACCAGGACTGGACCCCGTATTCCAAGAAAGGACACACCAAGGCTCTATATAGTGTCAGCATAACATTCCTTCTTCTGCTTGTTATGTGTCTTCTGACTTTCCTATAATACTATTGCATTTCTTAATTACAGTATCCACGTACTTGTTAAATTTTAATGCATTATTTACATTGTTACCTAAATCCATCCCATTGTCCAATTCCCTTACACTACATTACACAACCTATAATTTGTACTGATATTATTAGTGCCAAAGTGCATATTGCTGCATTACTGAAACTTATTATCCTGAACTCATTTCTCAAATTTGGTAAGTTCCATTTGTAGTAGTTTTATATTCTTATCGGTCTCTCTCTCAAAACTGCTAACCATAGTTATTCTAGTTCATTATAAATGGTTGCTTTTTTTGTCACTCTTAACGTCATTCTGAACATAACATGCAACCTCTCCACCTCTAGAGGAGATCTCCTGGCTTGTCTCTATGAAATAAATTGTACCTTGGAAGACTTTTACCCCTAGTAACAGATTCCACCCACCAGGTTTCTGTAATTGCTATAAAATCAAATTGTTCCACCTTTACTAGTCATTCCAGTTCACCAGCTTTGTTATTTATATTCCTTAGAGTTCCATTCCTTTTTAATATTTTTTATTCATTCTTTCTTCCTCATACTTGATTTTGTTTTCTTCTTGTCATCAATGCATAGGTCAGGAAGCATAGGAAAACCAGGAGCAGTTATAAAATTCACAAGTAATGTTAATAACAATATAATTAAAATAAATTGTTCAGGATAACTATTTACAAAGGCAGTACAAACAAAAAACAAAGTTCTTCATCTAAGGGTATGTCTAATTTTAAATTTCAGTATCTCTGTCCAACAAAAAAACATTGCTGCTGTTTTTATAAGAAGTCTGTACCTGGCAATTAACTTCTTCATCCTGAGCTCTTTAAGAAATATCCTGCTTCTCACAGACTGTATCAGCATGTTGTCAGTTTCTTTCCTTGCAGGTGCAACAAAATAGAACATGGTGTCTTAAAACTAATCTCCAGTTGACAACTCTGCAAAAGAGTTCATGACGGTCAAATTGCATCTCAGGGTTAACCCCCTGAGTTCCAAATAGCTTTTTGTAATCATGCCAACAATATAACTATATACATTTTCAAACCAAAGGATCCCAGTTTGCACAAACAGTTTCACACAGATATTCACATATATTTTATAACAGCTGATACACAAGGAGTGAGAAAAGATAGAAACAGCAAGTGATGGCAGGGAGCTAGCAGGAGGGGGGAATCACGAGACCATCAGAGTGATTAGTTCCTAGGTCTCACAAGAAAATTTGATTGAGCAATCAGACAGACAAGAGACTGGAAAGGAATAGATAGAACAGATCCTTGCATTTAGCTCTTTCTTCATAACAAATGGGACATGGTCTTATTCAGCCCTGTCACACTCCTCTTGAATTGTTAATGTTTCATTCTGTTCACAAGTACTTTCCCTCCCCTGTACTTACTAGTTTAAATGTTTCTCTGTTCAGTTTACTCCATTAACCAACACATTTGACCACATTTTACTGAGGTGAAGTCCATTCTTCTTAAACCATTTAGGTCTATTTTTGAAACAGTTCCAATGTTTCCCCTTGTCAAATATCTCTGGCATCCAGTGGCACCCCCCCCATCACCACCACCACCACCAGCTCCTGGTATTACAATTCCTGGCATCTTGTGGGATATCCCTCTCACACCTCATCCCTATTCTGTTCCCATAATCTGATCCCATGTGTCACCTCTGTCACTTTGTACCCATAATCCTGCAGCTATTATATCAGTAGTTGTCAAGTTCAAGTTTATTGTTTGACTATAAAAGCCATCAACAAATACATATACAAAACAATAACATATATAAATACATATACAAAACTATACATAAAAATAAATACAATAAATCTAAGTTACTCTATTTTAAAATCCAGCCATTGTAATTACATTACTAATTTTCTTTTTGATCTTACTTGCCGCCTGGAAAAATTTTGCTACTCTTAGAACAGAGTCTGCATCTTGTGTATTTATTAATATGAGAGTCAGAGTTACAAAGTCCACATTATACATATTGTTTACAAAGGGACCCAGCCAATACAGTCTCTCTTTATTATACCAGTCAATGCCACATAACATGTATTAGGTCTTCACGCCCTCAATTGTACAACTACAGTTTTCATCTGTAGTTTTTTATATCTAAATCTGAGAACACTACTATCAAACTGTTCAAATTTATATATGGAGAATATTCTATGAGTAGGATCAGATAGAATGTCAAAATATGGTTTATATCCAAATTTGTAATTATAAAAAGCGAACCATTTAGAATAGGCAGAGTTTTTAATTAATCCTAAATCTTGTTCTTTCCAATAATTACCTATTTTTTTAGTAACATATTTCTTATATTTGGTACTTAGTTGAATACACTTACTAACATGCTCTGCAAGAAATTCCAATTTATATTTTTTCAACAATTGAACAAGTATTATATCAGTATACCAGCAAGTAAAGCAATATAGTAGTTCTAAGGTGTCTAAGAAAAATCACAGAGCTTCCATGATTTTACATAAACATCTTGCAACCACTATAGCAATATAAAGTATCAACACAGCAAGTTGTATTGACTCACACTTAATACAGTAGTCAACTAGTGGTGTGGTTCCCAGGGAAAATACTACACTAAAGAAACTCTGATAACAGCCAAAATGTCAGCTAATTAATTAATCTTATAAAGTTTATAGAATTAATGTGTGACTTGGATTGTAGAAACATAGAAACACAGACAGTGATGGCAGGAAAGTCCAGTGGTCCATCCAGTCTGCCAAAGTGCCATATCAAACTACGAGATCTATTGTCCATACATGGTTCTAGCCCTCACTATGTACCCCCTGCTGCCCTCCCTACTACTGCAGCTCTGAGCAACCACTAAGCCCTTCACTCTGCCCCAGCCAAGCTTGAAACCATTTATGGTTTTGGCGCCAGCCACATTATTTGGCAGACTGTTCCATGGCTCCACCACCCTTTCTATAAAATAAAATAAAACATTCTCATTTCCCTCTTGAACTTCCCCCCCTAGACAGTTTCCAGTAATGCTGCTGTGTTCTTGAACTGTTACTGATGCTAAGTAGCTCCTTGCAGCTTACCTTGTTTATTCCTTTCTGGAACTTGACGGTCTCAATCATATCTCCCCTCTCTCATCTGATTTCCAGTGAGCATATGTTCAGTGCCTTGAGCTGATCCTTGTAAGATCTGTCCTACTGGTCCTGAATTGTTCTGGTTATCCTTTGTTTCACTGTCTCCAACATGTTCTTATCCTTCCTTAGGTGAGGACTCAAAAACTTGGCACAGAAGTACAGGTTCGGCCTTACCAGTGATCTATGAAGAGGTAGTAATAGCTCCTTTCTTCTGCTTTTAATACCCCTTTCTATACAGTCCTTGATCATGTTTACCTTACTGTTGGCTTTGTTACACAGGCTTGATTGTTTAAAGGAGTCACTAATGATGACTCCTATGTCTCTTTCCTCAGCAGCAGTGTTCAGCTTTACCCCTTCCATCCAGTACTCTCTTCTGGGGTTCATATTCTCTAGGTATATAGCCTTGTACCTTCTGGTGATGAATTTCAACTGCCAAACCTTAGACCACCTCTCTAGCCTTTGCCAATCCCTCTGCACCTCCCTACTCCCATCTTAGCTGTCAACACTACCACATAGCTTAGTGTCATCTGTGAAAAGACACATCTTGCTCTGGATTCCTTCTTCAGTATCACTGATGAACATATAGAAGAGGACAGGACCCAGGACTGATCACTGTAGCACCCCACTCATGACCTTACTCTCTTCTGATTTAACTCCATTAACCACAACCCTCTTCTGCCTCCATTTCAACCAGTTTCCTACCCATCTGTGTCCCTGGCCACATACAGACCTTTCAGCATCCTTAGCAATCTTCTATGAGGCACCAAGTTGAAAGCCTTGCTGAAATCAAAGTAGAGTAAATCTATGGTATGGTCCTTATCTACTACCCTCACTATCCAGTCAAAGGAAACTATCAGGTTGGTCTAACAAGACCTCTCTCCCTACCACGAACACATGCTGTTTAATATCCTGGAGTCTGCTGCTCTCCAGGTAGTGCATGAGCTCCTATTTGACCAATGTCTCCATCAGTTTAGCCACAACAGAGGTAAGACTATTAGGTCTGTAGCTCCCCTGTTGCTCCTTGTCCCCACCCCTTATGAAGTGGGACTACATCCACTACTCTCCAGTCTTTCAGAAATACTCCTGTCTGAACTGAGCTATTCAATATAATTCTTAAGTACCTTTGGATGCTTCCCATTTGGTCCCGAGGTCCTAACTATCCTTAGGTCTGCTAGCCCTTTCCAGACCCTTCCACTGGTAAATAATTCCTGCCTCATCACTCTTCAGTAGGAGCCGAGTGTGTTCCCTTGTAAAGACAGAGCAGAAGTTATCATTACGGATGATTGCTTTTCATTCGTTCTCCTCTATTACCCTACCTCTTTCTGATAGCCTAACAATTCCCCCTTCCTTCTGTTTTCCCACCCCTTGACCCACTCCTCAATATGCAGCTTTGTGCCTGCTTTTTCTCCCTGACCATGCTCTTGGCTTCCCTTGTTCTGGTTTGGTACTCTCTCCATTCTTCCACCCCCTGCTTTTTCTTGTACCTGGTAAAGGCCTCTTTTTATGGCCCTCCATGCTTCCCTGAACCTTTCTAAAAAACATATATATCTCTTGTACCTCTTTATTTTCATCAGTTCGGTCTCATCTAACTCAAACCTACCATAGAGACACTAAGGATTTTGCTTCTGGACAGGTCTATAAATGGGATCAAGGCCCTGAGAAGAAAGACAGGGGAGATCATTATCACTTGGTAGAAATACATTTTGAAAATGATCAAAAAGTAATTATAAGAATTACACTGGTAATCAGCAAGAGAATAAACAAACCAATCAGGGAGAACCTAAAAGGGTGGGGTTTTGTCTACCTCAGCACACAGATGTGCAGTCCAAAGAGGCAACTGATCGATTAGGCACGAAGCCAAAAATTGTAACAAGAAAACCAGGAGGGGATGTAGAGGAGGAGCCAGAAAATGGGGCAGGTTTACAACAGAAGCATCAGAAACAACACAATCTATGGGGAATGGCAAGTCCTGAATATTTCAGACATTGTGTTGACAGACCCGTGCCTTTGCCCCCTACTAACCCCCTAAGTACTTCTACTGCTACCCCCACTCCCACTTCCTCTTCTTCCCCCTTTTCATCACATACTGGCTATTTAAACATTAGCCAAGGGGCTGATAGAACAGCGTTTTTTTTCTTCGGGAGCCACTTCAACTGATCAGCTACTGTCGTCCTGTGATCCGGAATGGGCCCTGGATAACTTTGAAGAGTTTGAAAAAAACGTGACTTGGAAAAGAGATGTCTATTATCCAACTTTTACCTTCTGTCTGGGAAAATTTATTTCACCGGCGGTGTCTACCTTTCAGAGGTTAATAAACATGGAGGTGGACAGAATCATCTCTACCACAACTCCTGTATGTATGAGCAACAGTAATATCACAGTGGAGGAATTGAACAATTTAAAGGAATTGGAAAGAATTAAAGAAGTGGTAATCAAACCAGGAAACAGAGGGGGTCAAATAGTGGTTCGGAATACAACTGATTATGTAATTATTATAGAATTATGTAATACTAATAGTAGCTGACCGGCAATTACAGAATACTGAAAAGTATAGACCCTAGACAGAAATAAGCTTCCTCACTTTCAGGAGAAACTGAATAATTTCCTCCTGTCCTACAGGTCTCGAGGTGTGATCTCTGAAAAGGAGTTTAACTATCTTAATCAGAAGTTTGAAGTTGTTCCGACATTTTGCCATCTGCCTAAGATACACAAGGACCCCCAGAACCCTCCAGGCTGTCCAATTATTTCTGGCATAGGCTCTCTTACAAAGAACCTGTCCAAATTTTTGGATGACTTTTTATATACACTTGTTGTACATCTTCCTTCACATCTTAAGGATACAAAAGACAAAGAATCTCTGTGTGCAAACACAGAGGCAAGGGTTACCCTAAAGGGTATTTGGCTGGGAAGCAAAGTTTCAAGAAAATACAAAATCACACATGCCCACACAATGCAAATCACCACAGAATGTTATGCTGGTTCAACTTTAAGCAGAATTGCATGGTGCCGAAAGGCCTCTCACACAGTTTGCAAAGGGTGCCAACAGATGACATAGACACGTGTTTCATCCTACCAGGACTTATCAGTATGCCTCGTCTGTTTGACACCCCAGTGGAATGAACCAGCTACCCTAAGACAGACTGTCTGGGTTATATTGTGGTGAACCCATTAAAATAAATAACTATTTAAAAGACAAAGAACCTCTGTGTGCAAACACTGAGGTAAGGCATACTGATGAGTCCTGGTAGGACAAAACACGTGTCTATGTCATCTATTAGCACCCTTTACAAACTGTGTGAGAGGCCTTTCAGCACCATGCAATTCTGCTTAAAGTTGAACCAGCATAACATTCTGTGGTGATTTGCACTGTGTGGGCATGTGTGATTTTGTATTTTCTTGAAACTTGGCTTCCCAACCAATTGCCCTTTAGGGTAACCCTTGCCTCAGTGTTTGCACACAGAGGTTCTTTGTCTTTTAAATAGTTTTTTATTTTAATGGGTTCACCACAATATAACGCAGACAGACCGTCTTAGGGTAGCTGGTTCATTCCACTGGGGTGTCAGACAGACGAGGCATACTGATGAGTCCTGGTAGGATGAAACACGTGTCTATGTCATCTGTTGGCACCCTTTGCAAACTGTGTGAGAGGCCTTTTCGGCACCATGCAATTCTGCTTAAAGTTGAACCAGCATAACATTCTGTGGTGATTTGCATTGTCTGGGCATGTGTGATTTTGTATTTTAAGGATACAATGCCCATTCTGGGGGCACTTGAATATCAAACTTTTGATGCCAGAAATCTGTGGCTGACAATTGATGTCAAGTCTCTTTACACCAGAATCAGACATCACCTGGGACTCCATGCAGTTAAGTTTTTCATTTATCTGTTCCAAAATCATAAATATGTTGGATCCATATTTTGTCCTAGATGCTTTACAGTTTGTACTCACCAGTCATTTTTTTACTTTTAATTCTAAGTTTTTCTTGTAGGTTTATGGTACAGCCATGGGGTCGGCGATGGCGCCCTCCTACGCCAATCTATTTTTGGGTTGGTGGGAGGAGGTCGCCATCTTTGACCCCAGGGCCAACCAGTATTGTAATAATATCAAATGCTGGGTTCGCTATATTGATGATATCATGTGCATCTGGTGTGGCACACAACTTGAAGTGGAAGGCTTTATGAAGCAGCTTAATACTAATGATTTTAATTTACGATTTACTAATTTAATTCACTCTTCCTCTGTTACCGTTTTGGATTTATGTTTGTGCGCCATGCCAGATGGCAGGATAGAATCTGAGAATTTTCATAAGCCAGCTTCTGGAAATACCCTACTTAGGGCTGATGGTGCTCATCCCATGCTCTTAACATGAGGAATACCCAAAGGTCAATTCCTGAGGCTGAGGAGGAATTGTTCCTCTATTGATTCCTTTATACAACGTGCAAGGAACCTTACTAGTAGATTTAAGGCCCATGGTTATGAAGAAAAAACTTTACAGGAAGCTGAGAAGTATGCATTAGAACAGGACAGATCTACACTACTAAAACTCAGAAGTAGGGAAGAATCGAGTGGAGAATTGATTCATTTTGTTACAGAATTCAACAGGGTGGCACCCAAACTAGCTGGGGCTTTAAAGAAGTTTTGGTACATTTTGGAAGCAAATAGTGATCTTTCGGGCAGAATTGGTAATTCCCCGAGAGCTGTCTACCATAAGGGTAGATCTGTGAAAGATCAAATTGTTAGGAGCCATTTTGTCCCCAGGCTCAGAGCTTACTCCCGGTAAAACCACAGGGTTGTTTCCCATGTGAGAACTGCAACATCTGCACTTATGTGCAACGGGGCAATACTTTTACTAGCCCAACAACTAGGAAGAGCATTAATCTTCAACATTTTGTTACCTGTCACACCACACACGTGGTTTATGCTTTGTGGTGCGACTGTCCTACTTTGTATGTAGGAATGATACACACTCCCTCAAAGAACGCATACAAGAACATGTTAGATCTATTTTACATGGACGTTGTGACACTCCAGTGGACATACACTGGGGTGTCTATCATGGTCAGGTGCTGACATCCTTCAGGTTCACAGCAATTGACCATATAACTCCCCTTCCGAGAGGAGGTAGTCGATGCAATGTCCTTATGCAGAGAGAGACTAGACATATTTTTCAGTTGAATGCAGTTTTCCCAGGAGGTTTAAATAAGAATTGGAAGATTACTCCCTTTCTCTAAATAAATATATTCTTTTTCAAAATGGATCCCTTCACTCTAGTTATACATTGAATATAATACTTTAAAGTGACTCGTTGATTTTTCTGGTTATGTTTTTTGGCTTTGTTGTTGTAATTTTTGTTTGTATTTTGATCCTTCTAATTTTTTCTTTTTTTATTTTTGTGCCTATTAGGAAAGCACGGATGCATTAATGGCAACTTATTTCTGAATTTATTCGCTGTTTACATTTATTTTATTTCAGTATTATATATTCCCCTTTTTCAGGTTTCTCTAGGTTTTGATGAAATTTTCTCTGTTTTTGTTTACCTGTTCTTCTTTATAGGTTTACACCGGAATGAACCCAGTTGATGGCCATACTGTACAATAATGGATGATATTTTCTACTTAAAGGAAATGGACTTTTGAAAGTTACCTTACTTTATGTAAAGCCATATTTTGAATGGATTTATGAATTTCATGTCAAGCTATGGCTGTCAGCTAGCCTGTGTTTTTATTTATATCCTATGTAATGGTATCACACATGGTGTATAATTAAAGGAAAACTACACCCTCATATCTTCTAAATGTTATTTGTTTCCATGTCAATAGACAACTCTTTTCATGGAGCTGTTAAGGATATATGCAAATGCTTTAGTCTGTTTTTGCACTTCATACTAGGCCCTGTGACTGCCCTCGGAGTCTCCATTGCATGGCTGTTAAAATCTCATTGTCCCCGAGAGCTGCATTAGCATATGAGAACATAATGTCAGATCATCCATTTATACCATGTATCTATATTCTGAAAGAACAAATACCCTGCAAATACTCTCTGGAAACTCATAAACTTAATGAAGTTTAATGGGAAAAAAACTGCATTATAACTCAGATAGTTTGCAAAGCTCACTGAAGGCAAATGTGGTATTTTACACCTTTTTGCAGCTTGTTTCTTTTAAGACTAATTAAGCAGGTGGGCATACTGAGGAGTTTAAAGGGTGATTACGCATCATGTTCTCATATGCTAATGCAACTGTCAGGGACAATGAGATTTTAACAACCACGAAATGGAGACTCCAAGGGCAGTCACAGGGCCCAGTATGAACTGTAAAAACAGACTAAAGCATTTGCATATATCCTTAACAGCTACATGAAGAGAGGTTTCTATTGACATGGAAACAAATAACATTTAGAAGATATGAGGGTGTAGTTTCCTTTAATTAAGACATTGTTTCTTTAAGAGGGTAGCCCTTTTTAAACTGGGCTACCATACACATTGACTCCTGCCCCTGACTGAGAAAGAGTCCACAAGGACTTGAAGCGCTGGGGTATAGTGTTCTGCTGTTTTGGGTCTGTGCACCTCCAATAAACCTTTTTGCATTCATTTGGATGCCTCCTGTTTGGTTCTGTTTGCACACCTTTTTCTTTTCTTTCAGCTACCATAGAGTTGGCAGGCTTACACTAGGGGCCAATGCCCGGCATCACCACTACGATGTACTATCAGCCCTGGGTTGGCTGCCTTATGAATCAAAACTGCGCTATGCCAACCTAAGCTTTATACATAAGCATGTCCATTGTTTCACCCCTCCATGCCTTGTTAATATTCTACAGCGATGACTCCTCCAACGTACCCTCAGATCCGTCTCCTTTTCCTAGCTATTAGTGCCAGACCTGCAGCTCTCAGCGGCTTGGAGATCGTTCACATTCTCCACTGTGTCCTGTTGGAACTCCCTTTCTCCTTCTGTTCTGGCCTGCTCCTCTCTCTCTATCTCTCTCTCTCTCTCTCAGTTTCAGTGCTTGCTATTGTCTCACCTTACTGCCTCACCTTGCTCCTGCTTCTGTTGACTCCTGATCTTAGTTTACTCCTAAGACAATTCTTAAAATCAAAAATGTAGATGTAAATTGCTTATAGTATGCACATTTGTGTATGTTGTGTAGTACACTGTTTACCTAGTATGGCTACATCTGTAATTTTTGTACTCTGTTGCTGTGTTACCACAGCTTGTATAGTTACATCTGTAATTTTTGTACTCTGTTGCTGTGTTACCACAGCTTGTACAGTTACATCTGTAATTTTTGTGCTCTGTTGCTGTGTTACCACAGCTTGTATAGTTACATCTGTAATTTTTGTGCTCTGTTGCTGTGTTACCACAGCTTGTATAGTTACATCTGTAATTTTTGTACTCTGTTGCTGTGTTACCACAGCTTGTATAGTTACATCTGTAATTGTTGTACTCTGTTGCTGTGTTAACATTGCTTGTATATTTTACCTGTGTCAGTGTATGCACTATCAATGTACTGCACTTCCCAGGTCACCCCTGGAAAAGGAACTGTCATGTCTCAGTGGGCCTACCCTGTTACCAAAATTCAATAAAAAAAAATGTTGGTTAGCCTTCTTATGCATGACTTTTTTGCCCCAAGAATGGCTCCCTTTATTGCCCCATCTTTCCTCCACACCTCTGCTGTCCACACCGACTAACTTGTCCTGGGTCAGCTGCCTCATCTGGAACTTGTCCACTCTTCTGAAATCAGGGACTTCAGCCTTTGACGAGGGTTGACTTGTCTCAAGGGCTAGCTCAAACCAAACAGAGTCACAGTTGCTGGACCCTAGTGGCTCCCCCAGCTTGCACTCCTCCTACCAGCTCTGGGTTGGTGAATACTACCTCAAGAATGGCAGCTTGCCTAGTGGGTTCCTTAACCAGATGTACTAACAGGCAGTCCTGTAATGTATCCAACAGAGCCTGACTTCTGTTGCTCCTGCCCACTGGAACATCCCAATCAGTATCTGGCATGTTCAGATCAGCCACCAACACCACCTCCTCCCCCTTTGCCGCTCCCCTTCATAGTCCCTCCCTGAACTCCCCATCTCTCACTTCCCGTTGTCCTGCTGGTTTATAGATCACCTCCATCCATAGTTTCTTGTCTGATGCTCAGACTGACAAAAGGATTACCCAGGAGGTCAAGAATGGGGATAAGGCTTTCTTCACACATGTGTGTGAGAAGAGGAAGACAAGGGGTGGTATAATGAAGATTAGGAGACCAGGAGGGGGTGACCAAGAAAAAGCTAAAATGTTAAATGAATACTTCTGTTCAGTATACACAGAGGTGGGAGGATAGGCCAACGTGCATTAACAAGCACTGGGGGAAGGGGTGGTGGGCAACCCTTTAGGGGTTGGAAGCCCTAAAGGAAAACAAGTCGATGGGCCAGATAGAATCCACCCAAGGGTACTTAAGGAAATGAGCATGATGCTAGCCACCCCTCTGACAACACTATTTAGCACCTCACTGAAAACAGAGCTGGTTCCAGAGGAATGGATGAGGACTTATGTGGTCCCTCTGCACAAGAGTAGCAGCAGGGAGGAGGCCAGCAATTACAGACCAGTCAGTCTCACATCAGTCGTAGGGAAGTTAATGGAGTAACTACCGAAGGAGAGACTGATGCAGTACCTGAAGACATATGGGCTCCAGGATCACCATCGGCATGACTTCATAGGGGGAGGTCATAGCAAACAAATCTCATAGATTTCTTTGACTTGGTAACTATGGAAGTAGATCAGAGGAGGGCAGTGGATGTGACCTATCTGGATTTCACCATACCACACTGGAGGCTGATGAGAAACCTTAAGAGCCTGGGGTGGGCAGAAGGTTGTGTGCTCAGTATCAGACTGATTGAAAGATAGGAGGCAGAGGGTGGTGATCAATGGTAGCCACTTGGAAGATTGGAGAGTGACCACTGGAGCACCACAGAGATCGGTATTGGGCCCTGTCTTCTTCAGTTTCTCCATAAGTGACATTGCTGAGGAACTGGAGGGGAAGGCATGTCTCTTTGCATATGGCACAAAAATCTCCAACAGGGTAGACGCCCAGGAAGAGGTGGAGAGAGTGCAAAGGGATCTGGTGAAACTAGAGGAGTGGTCTAGGGAGTGGCAGCTAGGTTTCAAGGCCAAAAAGTGTAAAGTCATGCATTCGGGGCAGGGTAACCTGGGGCAGACCCAGGTCGTTGGGGGTTGACAGGGGAGGAAAGGATTGAGCATCTGGAGGACAGCTCTCCTTTCCTGGGAGGGTGAGGGATCAAAGTTCTCACCATCTAGTGGCTCCTAGTGGTGACTAGGGGTCATGCAGCAGTCGGGAACCAGCTTGTAGAGGATTGGCCGCAGTGGTGCTTCTGCGGGCGTGATCGGGAGCATTCCCGCACCGTGCTGGAGTGCATTGCACTACCGAGCCTATGGGGGAACAGTAACAACGAATACCCCCTTCCCATTGGTAGGCAAAGGCAGGTCTAGAGGATTTGGCACCATGTCCAATTCCAGGCCAAGATGTCCTCCGGGGTCTCCCCTCATCCATCCCTTAGACACTTAGATAGAGCCCTGGTTGGAATTGGCGGTTCTTGCTCCCAGGGGACTCAGATCTGGGGGGGTTTCAGAGATGTGGCTAGGTGGAGACATGTACCAGGAGAGGCATCGGGCTTCAGAAGGATGGGATCAGCCGGTAAGTTGCACGACCATGCTGGAGAGATTCTAATGGGGTAGGGTGCAAAAATAAAGCATACAAAAAAAAAAAAGAAAGGATGGGAGATGCCTGGAACAGCCTGACAGCCTGCCAAAAATGCTGGCAGGAGCGAAGATAGTGGACGGAGCTTCAAACATGCGTGGGAGAGGCACATGAGTGTTATAAGCAAGCAATAACACATGACGAGGTGTGGTTTATCGCCTGATAAGAGCACACCCAGGGGTGTACTAAGGCACGAGGCGCTTGCGCCGAGTGCCTTATGCCCCTGGGCGTGCTCTTATCAGGCGATAAACCACACCTCAGAGTGTGTTATTGCACTTATAAAATGGGCATCCCCCTCCCATGAAGCCCCCTAATAAAAAAATTTAAAAAAAAATTAAAAAGTTGCTTAAAAGTGTTTAGTATGCAGATGGTAGAAAAAATAGTCCTTCTGTACTTTAAACTTGCATGCCATATATAATTCAGCTACTACAGGACATTCATGTGTATCTCTCCTGTAAAAAACAGATTGTTGTTTTTTTTTAATTTACTTTACTTTTGGTGACACTTTATTTTACACTTATTTCTAGCAACTGGCCAGCTTGACTGTGAGCCACCGTCTCATAGGGTACTCTATAGAGTGGTTTCCGTGTGGTGCCTGTTAGTGCAAGCAAGCTCAGTGCAGAGAGTGCATCGGGTCACATTTTGAGTTTCTACTGCTTGTCAGCCACTCCTCCCAATTCTGTTTGTCCCCCAGCACTTTGTTTTTAAACAAAATTTACTTTGTTAAGACTTGTTTTTTTAACTGGAGCGACATGGTCGCTTGATTGTTACCGAGCATGTCCTATAACAGCCATCGTACTGCGCGGTTTCAGCTGCTGGTTTTAATAAAATATAAAAGAAAAATAACTTCTGCTGTATGGTGCTTTTAATTCTGTCCTGTCACGGATGTGGAGCGGTGGAAGGAGGAAGGAGAGTCAGGTTGCTGGAAAGTGAAAATGGACCGCTGCGATTTTTTTAACTGTTACCCGGTCCCTCTGCACACTTCAAAATGTTGGGAGATACTGTCCAGGGCAGATGGGCCATGAAAAAAAGAAATAAACAGGTAGCAAGTCTGAATCCTTGTTTTGTCCTGGAGGAAATCGGGGATGGGAGGTGTACTTATGACAGTGGCATCGTGTCTGTGAGGTGCGTAGTAGACTTTCTGTTGTGTGATATGAAGAAGGATGGGCGGGGTAGACTGGAGCTCAGTGACAAGGATGTCGCACTGTGAGCTGTGCCGCTTCTGTTTCGGTTTTTGGCTGGCACAGCTCACTGATTCCATGATGTTGTGGGGCTCGGGACTGGAGGGTAGTGCCGGTTGGCTACTATATCATCTGATAAGGACACAGCTCAGATGGTGTAGTAGCCAATCAGGATGATGCTTTTTTTAGCCCATTTTATAAGTAGAGGTAAGGGGGAGGAATGCCTGTGACCAACTAGGGTATGAGATGCAGTAGGCACAATAGAGCAGACCAGAAGTGCCTACTGGTCAATTTCTGCTGACAGTTTCTATGTTTCTGTGAGGCCACCATGAGCTAAACCCACACCGATTCTGTTTCCCCATTTCCTCCCCTGATGTATCTATCCTCCACTGCCTCGATGCCCTCCATGAAATATAGGGCTATGCCTCTCATCTTCCTTGTCCTCTATCCCATCTAAACATTGTGTATCCTGGGACTGTCAGGTCCCAGTTATTCTCTGTTGCCCAAGTTTCTGTGATGACTACAAGGTCCATCTCAGTGTCTGCCACCTTTGCCTGACGCGCACTGATATTTTATTTCCCAGACTCCTGCTATTAAGGCAGACCCCCTTCCATCTTGCTCATGGTCCTGTTTTGTTTGTCACTGGTCTTTCTCCTTATTATTCCCCAGTCTCCGTCACTTTTTGGTTTTGATGTTGATTTCAGGCTTTGTGAGCCCTCCTTCCAGGGCCTCTACCCTGTTTAATGTAGAAACATTGACAGTGACAGCAGAAAAAGACCAACGGTCCATCCGGTCTGCCCGAGTTCCTTATTTAGCCCTAGAACCTGCTGTCTCTCCAGGGTCTTAGACCTCCCCATCCTTCCCCCCATTTTCCTCCCAGTTTCTGCCATTCCAAGCAATGACTAAATCCTTCATTCTGTCCCAGCCATTCCTGAAATCATAGCACTCACCACCTCGGCTGGTAGACTGTTCCATAACTTCACCACCCTTTTTGTAAAATAATACTTCCTCATGTCCCTCCTGAGCCTCCCTCCTGTCAGTTTCCACTCATGTCCACATGACCACAAACTAGTATTCAAGCTAAGTAGTTCCCCACAGTTCACCTTGTTAATTCCTTTTAGGAACTTGAAGGTCTCTATCATAACTCCCCTCTCCCTTCTGGTCTGCAGCAAGTACATGTTCAGTGCCTTGAGGTGCTCCTCATATGACCTGCCCTGTTTTCCCTTAATCATTTTTGCTACTCTAGCTGCAGCCTCCCCTTATCTTCCTTGAGGTGAGGACTCCAGAACTAGGTGCAGTACTCCAGGTGTGGCCTTAGCAAGGATCTATACAGGGGGAAGTATTACCTCTTCTCTTCTGCTATCAGCACCCCTCCCGATACATCCCAGCATCCTATTTGCTTTGCTATATGCCTTGTTGTACTGACTCAGTTGTTTGAGGGTGTCACTGATGATAACTTCAAGGCCCCATTCCTCAGCCATAGCGATAAGTCTCATTCCACCCAGCCAGTACTCTGTCCTGGGGTTCCTTTTCCCTAGGTACATTACTTTGCACTTTTTGGCATTGAATCTCAACTGCCAAACCTTAAACCACCCCTCTAGCTTTTGTAAGTCACTCTGCATTTCCCTGATTCCCTTATCACTATCCACCCTTCCACAAAGCTTAGTTTCATCAGTGAAGAGACACTGCCACAGATTCCCTCAGAATGTCACTGATGAACATATTGAAGAGGACTAGACCTAGGACAGATCCCAGTGGTACTTCACTCATGACCTCCTTCTCTTCTGATTTGACCCCATTGACCACAACCCTCTGCTGCCTCGCCTTTAGCCAGTTACCTTTCTACTTTACTATGACCATGGTTGCACCCAAATCCTCCATCTTCTTCATCAAGCATCTGTAGGTCACTGAGTCATATGCCTTGCCGAAGTTGAAGTAGAGCAAATCCACAGCATGGCTCTTATCCAATTCCCTTATCACCTAGTCAAAGAAAGCTATCAGATTAGTCTGACACGACCTCTCTGCCACAAATCCGTGCTATTTACTATCCTGGAAATTTTCCTGGTGGGAAAGTTAATGAAATCACTGCTGAAGCAAATGATTGTGGAATATCTTGAATCCAGTGGGTTACAAAACCCATGGCAACATGAGTTTGCAGAGGGGAGGCCACATCAAACGAATCTGATAGAGTTCTTTGACAGGGTGACAAAGGATTTAGATCATGGTGGAGCGGTGGACATGGCCTACCTAGATTTTAGTAAAGCTTTTGACATCATTCGACAAGTAAGCAAGCTGGGTAACTTAGAACTGGGTCCAAAGGAAAGTGAAGTAGCTCAGGAGTTGGTCCAAAAGGGGTAAACTGGATAAGAAATTGGATAGGGGATAGGCAACAGAGAGTGGTGGTAAACGGAGTTCACTCCAAGGAAGTGAGCGTGACCAGCAGGGTGCCTCAGGGATCAGTGCTGGGACCGTTCCTCTTTAAACTCTTTATTAGCAACATTGCAGTGGCTAGAAGGGAAGGTCTGTCTCTTTGCAGATGACACCAAAATCTTAAATAGGGTAGACACTCCAGGGGAGGTGGTAAGGAAGAGCAGAGACCTGAGCAAACTAGAGGAGTGGTCAAGGGTATTGCAGCAGGGTTTCAATGTGAAAAAGTGCAAAATAATGCACTTAGAGCACAGAAACCCAGGGGCAGAGTACAAAATAGGTGGATTGAGCTGGCCTGGTGGCATGGAGGGCAGAGGCACCCATCCCTAACCTGCCACCATGCTGGCGACCCGGGTTCGGTGACGGACTCGGTTCTCTAAGGACTAGCCAGGGAGAGGAGGATTGAGCATTTGCAGGACGGCTCTCCTCCTCTGGGAGGGAGGGATGTGGGTCCTGGCCCCTAGCAGAGGTTCAGGGACAGGCAACCAGTGCCGGGCACGTAGGGGCATGGTAGGATGGCAGCCATCAACTTCCCATGTAGCATGCATGGCACATCAGTATGGCATTGCATGTCCATCCCTCCAGACTAGAAAAAGGAAAATGACTGGGTGCAGTGCAGGATGACACTGACCCCTCACAGGCTCCGCACCAGCTACAGGGCCCTCTCCCAGAACCAGTTCCATTCTGCTAGTGGTGAGGCACCCACCACCAAAACCCACCATGGTGGGGGCTGCAGGGGAAGTACCGGGAAGAGGTAAGTCCCTGGGACACCGGGTAACAGGGCGGTGAGGAGGTTGGTGGAGGGCTAAGCATGCACAATGGTGGGAGAGAGAAAAAGATTAACAGCAAAATAGGTGGAGTGGTATTCACTGTGACATGGACAGCCAGTTGTGAGTGCTGTATGATAATTTTTTGTAATATAAAAATGTGTATGGACTGTCTCCCATGAGAAATGCTGAAACCAGCATGTGAGATCACACACACACACACATACACACCACACACACACACATATACACACACACACAAGTTTTAGATACAAGGTGTTACCTGGAAGGCCTTAATCAGGAATCTCCTGTTTTTCTAAGTTAATTATAGCTTTAACTGCTACAAGGGAAATCAATATCCCTTTTATGATGTTTCAAGGGGGAAACCAGGTTTAGTACTCTGGTGCAAAATCATAAAGATGCCTTGATATCCTGGGAAGGGGAAGATGCTCATGAGATCAAAGAAGAGTCATTTGAAGAACGTGAGTTATGTTGAGGTTGCAGAATTTAATACTTGGAAAAGACATCCTATTTTTATATAGATATATTTTTGTATATATTCTGACAGGGAGGAGCTAGGTGACCTCATCCAAATCGGTGGGGAAAACCAGCTTTTATACATTATTCTGTTTTCTTTCAGAGACACTTTTATCTAGACTCTAACAAATAAACATCTGTGAGCACTTTAAGCAGGTATTTAGAGAGAGAGAGACAAATCTAAGTACTGTAGTAAGAATTGCACTGTTAAAACCTGTTTTGTTTAAGAGATTTGTATGTCGTGTTATATAATAGTTCTGTATTTTATGCGTTACATATTTTTTATCTATTTTAGTATAACTCTATTTTTAGAGCTTACTTGGTCTGTCTTTGATTTCTTTCCTTTATAAGTAGAGTATATATGGTTAAAGCAGACACTATACAGAAGCTTGAATGGTGATACCAAACTGGAAAAAGGTAAGCGTTTTAAATCTGAGGTCTTTTATTACAGTTTTTAAAGGTTCATTTCTGTGCACCTGGTTAGGTGCCCATAGGCAAAGATATCTGGCCCCCCGATGACAAAATTATCTGAGCCTGTACATTGGGTACGCTAACAAGAGGTTCACAGTTTCAATCCCTCCATAACTTGAGACCAAAGGTTGACTTGAACCCACAAAAACAGACAAGTGGGTTACCTTGTTCTGTTAACTTTTCACAAGACTGCGCTCAGAGGTTGGCACTTTTTTTTTTTAGTTGTTTAACCAGGAGTAGCACACTAAGCTGAAAGCTTTTTTACAGGAGCGACCTGGGAGCACAGGGAAGTTAAGTGACTTGCTCAGGGTCACACAGTATGCAAGTGGAAGCTGTGGGATTCAAACTCTGGTCTGGTCTGCTGGATGTCACCAGATTTGTAGCTCAGAGCCTTAAACCACTGCGCTATACTGCCTCCCCACTTTGGGAGTAGTGGGCTGACCTGCTGAGTGGGTTTATGACATTCACTACCACCTAGCTGGAAAGAGACCAGGGGTAATCATATCTGATGACCTAAAGGCAGCAAGACAGTGTGACATGGTGGCCAGGAGGGCTAGTGGGATGTTGTGGTGTTTTAGGAGGGGTGTCACCAGCAGAAAAAGTGTGGTGGTGTTGCCTCGTGTATAAATCACTGGTAAGACCCCACCTAGAATACTGTGTCCAGTTCTGGAAACCACATCTCAGGAAGGACGTAGACAGAGTGGAGGTGGTCCAGAAGAGGACAACTTCTATAAAATGGTGCATAAACTGCATCAAAAGTCCCATGAGGGGAGACTAAAGGAGCTCACTATGTGCACCCTGGAACAGAAGAGGGAGAGAGGGGATATGATAGAAACCTTTAAATACCTCAAAGGGGTAAATAAGGTACAGGAGGGAAGTATTTTTCAGAAGAAAAGGTGCGCAAGAACAAGGGGACATGCCATAAAGCCAGAGGGGGTAGAGTCAGGAGAAATGTGAGGAAGTACTTCTTTACAGAAAGAGTGGTGGATTCCTGGAACAGCCTTCCAGCTGAGGTGGTGGGGGCTAAAACAGTGGTGGGTTCAAGAATGCATGGGATGCGCACAAGGGAATCATAGAAAGGAAGAGGGGGAAGACCTGTTGATCAGGTATGGTCTGTGGCAATAGTGTAGGTAGGGAGAAATGGGCAGACTGGATGGGCCAAGCGGTCCTTTTCTGCCATCAAATTATGTCTTTGTTATGTTTCTGGAGACCGTTGCTCTTTATTTAGTCCATCTGGTCCAGGGGCGCTGGAGCCTTTCTAAAAGCTGGGGGGCCCAAGGTCTGGGGGTGAGGGTTTAGCAGGTGTAGCTATATTGTTTGGCTGAATCAGGCAGTCACAGTTGGATGTTTCAGAGTGCGGATGCAGGGTGGACTACAAGAAACAATTTAAACAAAATATCTGCAAGACATAATGTTTCAGCTTATTTCCATCTCTCTCTCTCTCTCTCTCTCTCTCTGTTTTCTTTGCTATTTTAAAGCTGAACCAGCCTCGTCTTTATTTCTATACCCGATCGGACAGTCAAGCAGAGAACTATATTTTACAGGGACAGGTCCGAGGGGATCAGGATGAGCTTGGAGAATCAATCTGATTGTCACATATCTGGATAAAATAACAGAATAAACTGAACAATTAAAAAAACTACACTACTTGCTGGTTAAGTAATAACAGGAACAACCATAACATCCCCACCTCACCCTTTACGTCATGAGCACACGATGTATATTGTGATGTGCAGCAGCAATTGGCAATCTAAATTTGGCATTACTAACCTTGCAGTTCAGTGTCCTTTCCTTCCTTTGCTCCGAGTCCACTCAATCAGATGCTCCACACCAGCACACCGGACCGGACCGCATGGTCAGTGCACACGCAGTCCACTCCAGTTGAGTCACGGGAATCGGGATGATCAGTTTTAGGAGGTGGCAGCTGTTACTGCCAGAACAGTCAATGTAAGAAATTGGATTTTGAGATCCTCCATCCAGAAAAGACTGTCCACTCAGTGTGTGTGTTGGGGGCACAGAGTATCGGGAGATTGTCAGATCGGGTCAAGATGACAGCAGCTTTATGCTGGCAAAATGAGTTTCACTGACCGACCGCATTCCATACCGTTCCAAACACACAAATCCCATGCGCTGGTGAAAATGAAGACTTTCTGAAGGAAAGAATTGTTGAGTACCTAGAGGCCAGTGGGGCATAGGACCCAAGGCAGCATGGATTCACGATGGGAAGGTCATGTCAGACGAATCTAATAGATTTCTTTGACTGGGCAACCAAAGTAGTAGACCAGGGAGGGGCTGTGGACATGGCTTACCTAGATTTTAGCAAGGCATTTGATACAGTCCCACACAAAAGATTAATACACAAGATAGCCAGCCTTGGAGTGGGTCCCAAGGCGGTAGCCTGGATAAAAAATTGGCTAGATAACAGGACACAAAGGATAGTAGTAAATGGAGTTCACAGTGAAGAAAGGAGGGTTACTAGCGAGGTACTGCAGGGTTCAGTACTGGGGCCGGTCCTTTTTAATTACTTTATAAGTGACATTGCAGAGGAACTGGAAGGAAAAGTATGTCTCTTTGCAGATGACACAAAGATCTGCAACAGGGTTGATACACAAGATGGAGTGGAAAGGATGAAAGGGACTTGGCAAGGTTGGAGGAATGGTCAAATGTATGGCAGCTCAGATTCAATGCAAAGAAGTGCAAGGTAATGCACATGGAAACAAAACCCAGGGAAGCGTATACAATGGGGGTGAGATACTGACAACAGTAAAAATAGAGAGGATCTGGGGTAATTATATCAGATGACCTAAAGGTAGGCAAGCAATGTGAGAAGGCAGTAAGGAAGGCTGGGGAATACTGGGATGCATAGGAAGAGGCATCAATAGTAGAAAACAGGAAGTTGTTATCCCTCTGTACAGACCGTTGGTGAGACCCCATCTGAGTACTGTGTACAGTTCTGGAGACCCCATCTCCATAAAGACATAGACAGAGTGGAGGCTGTCAGAGGAGGCAACCAAAATGGTGCAGGGTCTGCACCAGAAGACATCTGAAGAAAGACTAAAGGAGCTTAATATGTATACCCTTGAGGAAAGAAGGGAGAGGGACATGATAGAAACTTTCAAGTACCTCAAGGGAATTAACAAAGTCCAAGAGGTAGCATCTTCCAGAAAAGAGATGTGCAAGAACAAGGGGCACAATTTGAAGAGAGAGGTGGATGGCTCAGAGGTAATGTGAGAAGTATTTTTCACTGAGAGGTTGTGGATGCATGGAACAGCCTCCCTGAGGAGGTCGTGAGTCAAGAACAGTGGGGGACTTCAAGAATGCATGGGACAGGCATAAGGCAGTCCTAGTGGGGGGGGGTAGGAGGAAGTAAGCTGTTGGTTAACTAGGATCTGCAGCTTATCTGTTAGGTAGGAAAATGGGCAGATTAGGTGGGCCAAGCGGTCCTTATCTGCCGTCAAATTCTGTGTTTCTATATTTCTATGTTTCTGTCATGCACAGATAGTTGGGCTGGACTGTACGTGACAGTTCTTTTTAGCGTTTCTGTTTCGCTCATCAGAATAATTTGAGTGAGGAGGACTCTGCTGCCACCTGTTGGCCAATGTGTCACACAGCATGCTGATGTACACTGTCAGTGTGGGGGCTCAGATCAGCAATGCCCAGAAAGGCATTTTTATTTAAAATTTGGCAAGAAAAAAGTGAGGGGGCCATAAGTAGGGGGGCAATGGCCCCACCGGCTCCAGCGCTTATGGTGTTGTCCTCTTTGACCAGTGACTCCATCCGTTTACCTGTAGTAGCGGTAAGACTGGCAGGTCTGTAGTTCCCCGCTTGTTCCCTTACCCCCCCAACCATGTAGCAGAACTATGACTGCCACCATCCAATCCTTCAGACCTACCCCCATCCTTAGTGAGCTGCTGAATAGACCTAACAGGGGTATGGGTAGTACCGGTGCCAGCTCCCTTAGTAACCTTGGATGCAACCCATTTGGTCCTTATCCATCTTTAGTCCTGCCAGCCTTTTCTGGACTCTTTCACTTGAATATTGGCTGTCTCATCTCTGGGACCTCTCGTAGTGGCCACTTTGATGCCACTCTCTGGCAAGATCCCAACATGCTCCCTAGTAAAAACTGAGCAAAAAGTAATCACTGAGGATGGCAGTGTTCTACCTGTCCTCCTCCATCACCCTACCCCCCAGCTAGCTTTACAATTTCCCCTCCTTTCTTTTTCCTCCTCCGCAATATGCAGTTCTGTGTCTGCTTTAACCTCTCTAACCACCCTCATTGTCTCCCTATTTTTCAGTAAGTATTCTTCACATTCCTCCTCTCCCTGCTTTTCTTTATACTTGTAGAAGGTCTTTTCTTGGCCCTCACCACTTCCCTGACTCTTGCCAAGAAGTATAACAATCTCTTGATCCTGTTCTTTTTGGTTCCTGTTCTCATGTATAACTTAAATGCCTCAAGAATGGCTTCCTTTATTGCCCCCATCTCTCCTCCATCCCCCATGTTGTCCATCCCGACTAGCTTTTCCATGACTAGCTCCTCACTCTGTTGAAGTCAGCCTGTCTAAAATCAATGACTTAGCTCTTAGCTGGGGTTTTCTGAACCCAAGGGCCAATTCAAACCAAATGGTGTTATTGTCACTCTTTCCCAGTGCCTGCCCTATTCTCACAGCTCCTACCACCTCCGAGATGATGAGCACAATATCGAAATGTGTAGTCTGCCTGTTGGGTTCCTTAACTAGCTGTACCAGCAGACAGTCCTGGAAGTCGTCCAGCAAGACTTGACTTCTGGTACTCCTGGACACTTGAACATCCCAATTGATGGCTGGCAGGTTCAGATCACCCACAACCACTGCTTTCCCTTTTGCCACCCCTCTTTCAAGTTCTTCCCTGAGCTCTCTCTCTCTCTCCCTCTTTTCCCCTTGCCCCGGAGGGCTATAGATCACCCCCAAGCATAATTTCTTACTTGAGGCTGCCATGAGTTACACCTACAGTGAATCTGTCTCCCCATTACTACCCTTGATGCACCCATCTTCCGCTAACTGGATGCCATCCTTGACAAAAAGGGCTACTCCACCCCCTCTTCCTGTTCCTCTATCCTCCTGAACATTGAGTACCTAGGGATTGTCTTATATGAACCCTTCTCAGCCATCCTCCCTATCATACCTATATCCCTAGGGAGACATTAACAACAACAAAACAGGAAAGGGATCTGGGGATCATCATATCTGATGACCTGAAGGTGGCAAAGCACTGTGATAATGCAGTAGAACGGCTAGTAGAATGCGGGGGTGCATAGGAAGGGGTATCACCAGCAGAAAAAGGGAGGTAGTGTTACCCCTATATAGATCAATGGTGAGGCCACACCTGGAGTACTGTGTCCAGTTCTGGAAGCCCCATCTCATGAAGGACATAGACCGGGTGAAGGCAGTACAAAGAAGACCAACCCAAATGGTGCATGGCTTGCATCAGAAGCCCTATGAGGAAAGACTCAGGGAGTTAACTGTGTACTCACTGGAGGAAAGGAGAGAAATAAAAGAAACATTCAAATACTGCAAGAGTATCAATAAGGTACAGAAGGGTGGCATATTGCATGTAAAGAGATCTCAAGGATGAGGGGGCATGATATAAAACTAGAAGGGGGAATACTTAGAGGGGATGTGAGGAAATATTTCTTCACAGAAAGGGTGGTGGATGCTGGGAACAGCCTCCCAGCAGAGGTGGTGGGTACCGAAATGATAACAGGTTTCAAATATGGATAGCATAGACACAGGGGGACCTTAGTAACAGAGCTGGGGGGTAAGGCTGGAGATCAATTAGGGTCTATGGTAACACAGTAGGTAGGTAGGGACTTTAAGGCAGACTAGGTGGGCCAAGAGGTCCTTTTCTGCTGACAGCTTCTATGTTTCTATACGGCATCTGACCATACTATTCCACTTCCCCTCCACCCACCCTCTCTAACCCACTAATCATTGAGTCCCCGCCCACTAAGACTTTTTTTGTTGATTTTCTCCTTCTTGGCCCCCCCCAGGTGCCACCAAGTCATCCTGCCTATTTCACCCATAGTGACGGAGTCAGGTACCTGAGCCTCCTCCAGGGGTACAAAGCAATTTGCTGTCAGGATGGTATGGGACTGGCCTTGTGGCTGCCTCTGCCACCCTTCTCCCTTCCCTTCCCACCACTCTCCAGCCCCCTGGATGAGTAGGCCTCTGGGTAAGTGGGGGTGTGGGGCATCTGCTCCAGCTGAGTTGGTGCTGCTGCTGAGATATCTCTTGTCCTTGCTGATATCAGCTGAGCATGGAGCTCTGCAAAGATCCTGAAGATGGGGTGGTGCCCCTTCTTCCAGAGCATAACCCTGAAAAAGAATACCCCACAGTCTGCAGCTAACTAGATCTCCTGGTACCTCATCTCCGTAATGATCCTATGAACCCCCTAGACCACTGATAACAATCTGTTTTCCCCTAACTACCTAGTACCCTTGGACTAGAACCAGAATGCACTATCATATGTATGAGGCTCCATTTCAGTTCCTACCATTTCATTACCTGTCTGCACTCCTAGATTGCTACATTGCACCCCTACCCTAGATATGTGGTTGGATAAAGATGCTAATTTACCATAAGTTTACATGCATTCAGTACACTCTCTCTTGCAGGGCTGATGACGCATGTGCGATTGGCACCAGAGAGACTGTGGCCTCCTATAATAGGGTGGTTACTGAAACTCTAGATGCCCTTGCACCAGTCTGTATATGACCCAGATCCTGTCACTTGAGATCCCCTTGGTTTGATGGAGATCTCAGAGTGATGAAGATCAGGCGTCGGAAGTTGGAGCACTGCTGGCAGAAGTCCCGGCTGGAGGCTGACAGGCTGGCCCTATGTTCTCACTATGTTGAGTACCAGGGGGCAATTTTCCATAACAAGGCAGAATTTCTGTCTAGGGAAATTGCTGTGGGGAGAAATAGACCATCTCAGCTGTTTTGGACCATGGATAGGCTTTTACATCCTGCCTGTCTCCAGCCGAAAAAAGCTTTTTCAACCTCTTTATGCAGTGTTCACTCTGTTTTTCTCTGACAGAGTGTCAGCCATCCAGTCGGGGATCCTGCCAGGGAGGCTTCTGCCTTGCAATGATCGAGTTGGGAGTTTCAGAGGCTCTCTGTCTGCTTGGGAGGAGTTTAGGCCAGTGGAGGTGTCTAAAGTGACTAAGGTGATCTGGGAGCTGAAACACACATTTTGTGAACAGGACCCGGCACTGATGCATTTCTTAATGGGATGCATCGATGCCATTGGCCCAGTGTTCACCAGGATTGCCAGGTGCTTGATGATGGAGGGGGTCTTCCTAGTTGCTTTGAAAGAAGCACTGGTGAAGCCCCTCCTAAAGAAATCTTCTCTCGAGCCAGACATCCTGGCGAATTACCGTACGATCTCCAACCTGCCTTTCTTGAGCAAGGTTGTTGAGAAATTGGTGGCACATCAACTTGAGGATCACCTTGTGTCCTAGGATATCTATGAGCCTTTCCAGTTATGTTTTCAGGCCAGACATAACACTGAAACTTCTCTAGTGAGAGTGTACAACGATCTGCTCAGAGCTAGAGATAGAGGAGACAGGTCAGTTCTTGTGCTCCTCGATCTTTCCACAGCTTTTGACACTGTGGATCACATTGTGTTTCTTGATCAGCTCTGTGAGTTTTGTGGACTCACCGGCACTGTCATCAAATGGTTTGAGTCCTATCTCTTGGACAGAGTGCAGCGGGTGGTGATGGGGAATTTCTCCTCCACCCCAATGCTTCTGTCTTGTGGAGTACCTCAGGGTTCAATCTTGTCGCTGATGTTGTTCACAGTGTATATGCTGCCCCTGGGCAAGATCATTCGACAATATAGTGTGGAGTTTTACTGCTATGCAGATGACACCCAACTGTATTTGTCTTTTGCACCCAGAACATCAGGAGCAGTCAGTGTGCTTAACAGCTGTCTGGCTAAAATCAATGACAGGATGGCTTCCAGCTGGCTGAGACTCAGCTCGGCTAAGACTGAGATGCTGGTGATCTAGCCTGGTTATGGGCGTGATGGGTTGTCACCGGGGGCTGACTCTGGACTTGTTCTAGGGTCTGCTTCATTGGTGGTTTCTCTGAGGGCGTGAAATCTGGGTGTGATCCTTGACTGCAGATTGACTTTTAAAGATCAGGTGTCAGCTGTAGTCAGCAGTGGTTTTTACCACTTGCGGAACATTGCCCAGATTAAGCCCCTCATTCCACCTGAGGACCTGCCGACACTAGTACATGCCTTCTTGACTTCTAGGCTTGACTACTGCAATGCTCTGTACTTTGGGATCATGGGAGGGACCCTCTGCAGGCTACAGCTAGTGCAGAATGCAGAGGCCTGGTTGCTGATGAGCCTTTCGAGGTCCAGTCATGTGACTCCAGTCCTGCCATGCTCTGCACTGGCTGCCAGTCAGGTGGAGGGTCCTTTTCAAGGTGAGTCTTCTCACCTTTAAGGCCCTATATGGGCTGGGTCCTGGTTACCTGTCCAATCTTCTGACACCGGTGTCCTCTGCTCGCTCGCTCCGCTCCTCCTCAAGGGGCCTCTTGGACATTCCCACGGTTCGGCTCAAGACCTCAGGAGAGCGTGTTTATAGTGTCTCTGGGCTGACCCTGTAGAACTCGCTTCCACCTGCAGTCCAGGAGGCTCCCTCAATTCTGGTATTCAGAGGGAGGCTAAAGGTACATCTCTTCAGCCTGGCCTTGGACCGTTGACATCTCTTTTAGTTTAGGCCAATCCCTTGAAGTCTGACTTCTGGAAACCTGTATTTTACTGTATTTTAATCTTGCTGTTTTTAATGAGGTTTTATTATGTTCTTATCCATTGCTATATGTCTTTGTTTATGTTCAGTGCCCAGAGCCTCTGGTATTGAGTGCCCTATAAATAAAATTGTCTTGCCTTGCTACAATCCCTGTACTCCTGCCCTAGATATGTAGTTAGCTAAGAATGCTAAATTGATTCAGCAGTCACAACCCCGCAAGCTTACAGCATTCAGTACAAAACAGTACCACTTCTTTCAACAGTAACACCCAGTTGCTGAGAAAGAGTTGCTACTTACAGTAGGTGTACCCTAAATAGGGAGTTGCTGGTGTCACCTACCAGACTGTCAGTTATGACACCCAAGGCCTACCTCCTAGCATCAAGGGCAGAGTCTCCTGTGGATTGCGGAAGCTCATCAGATGCTGCCAAGACAGGTTATCCACTCCTGCTGTGTGCCACTCACGTGATGGACCATGAATGTGATGGGCCAGTATTAGCAGTGAAGGACCTTTATCCCCAGCAGCCATTTCCTTGCTGCTACTGGATGGGGCGGGTCATGCGGCCCCAGAGCTGCTTCAGTATTCTAGCAAATGGTGCTCCTTCTGTTTCCTGTAGGGAACCCCTCAGCCTGCAAAAAAGTGGCAAACTCTGTTCAGAGCCAAAAAAGTCTGTTACCATGCTGCTATAGGGAACAGGTGCTCCGTTCAAGGCTGAAATAGTCAAAGCCCCACCATTGTGAAGCAAGTTACTGGAACATACACTTTGGATTTCATTTTTAAATCTTCATCTTTACATCATAGTTTTGAAAATGACATACATCTTATGCAAATCACACAAATTGTGCTAAACAGTGCTTCTCAGGTTCATTGTTTTTCAAGGCAATTAGCAATTTTGTAGCCTCCATGCCATCTCATAGAACGTTACATGTTGGAGCTAAGTAACATTTCGTTATCTGTTTTAAGTTGCTGGCTTGATACTGTCCATTATTTCAGTGCGTGGGGTGTTGCTGGGCTCACAGCCTCTTTACTGGAGGACCAGACAATTTGCTTCAGGAAAGGCTATTTCCTCATAGATTTTCTCACGGTCTCATTCCATGTAGGTAGCTCCCAGCTCGCCTGACGCAAAAATGTGCTGAAATTCTGGAGGAGAACTTCACTCTTCAGAGTCTCAAGTCTGTGGACCAGGCAGGGTTTCAATAACCCAAGTACCAGAAAATTTGTAAAGTGACAAACCCCTAAAAAGTGCAAAGAGCAAATAAATGTAAACACAAAATAACAGTACATATTGAATTTTCAGAATTTCACGATACTGGTATAGATACTATTTGTTTATGTTTTTTTTTTCAGTTAGTACCTTTTACCTGTGTAGCCTCATCTGTCTGCATGTTTCACATCCCGGCATCCGTCCATCTCCGGCCTCTGACTGGTCCTGCCCCAGCCACCAGTGAAGCCCCCACTGCCATCTACCCACGCGAATTGCCCCCCCTGGCGGGGAGTCCCCCTCACTCTCCACCGACACAGGATCCAGTATTGAGCGGTGCTGCCCCCAAGGCCAGGCATTACCTCAGACAGCCATCAAGCCATCACGACCGAGCGCCATGCTTTTTCCTTTTTCAGCTTGATGTGGGTTGGGGCATGCAATGACGCCAGTGGAGGGAGCATGCATGCATCTGCACGCGCTCCTCCCTGGCGCTGTGCCCCAAGCTCACCCCCTACTCTACAGTGCCAGCACACCACCCCTAGCCTCCAGAGGTCGCTAATGCACCAACATCTGGGAGCCTCCCTCTCCCAGAGAGGGAGAGCAGTCCACGGATGCTCAATCCCTCTCTGCCCCTGCCAACCCCTGGAGTCCTGAGTCCATTCCCAAACCCGGGTCACCAGCGTGGAGTGAGGTGTAGCGTCCAGCGCCTCAACCCTCAGTGCCACGGGCCATAGATACTATTTAAAGAAATGTTCTCAGTGAAAAATTCTCATTTAGCCCCTTAGGAGCTAATGTCTCAAGTTCATTAATCCAGTACACTTCACATTGTGTTAACTTTTTTTGAAATGTCACCACCTCCGTTGTCAAAAGACACTTTTTCCAGTGCCACAAATTTCAAGACTGACTGGCCACAGAACAACGGCCAGTAGTCTTAAAATGTTTGGCCATACTGTATGATTTATTACCTGTTCTAACTGCTGACTCGTGTTCAGCAATCTTTTATTTTAGCATGAGTTTAGTTTACCCGATGTAGTTTTGATCACAGGGCAGGTGATGTTGTATATTACTCTTTCTGTGGAGCAATTGATAAAGTCCTTGATCCAGTATTTATTTCCATTCCTCAATGCCTGAACGTTTTTACAATTCGTGTATCTGAGAAATGTTAATAATGTCCACATCTGTAGTTGCCTTTGGCTGGTGTTGGTAGCCACATGTTATTAGGTTTCTCCATTTGTAATACTGAATGGATTAAACTGTCTTTTAAGTTCTTGCCTCTCCTGTATGAAACTAATGGGTTACTTTGTGTGCATGCTTTCAATCTTGGCTCATTTTTTTTAAATGTACCATTGTCATTTTACACTTTGGCCAAGTTCCACTGCAGCAAGATTGAAATCCATAATTAAATTCAGGGTTTCCCCTTTTTTCTTTGTTTTTATTCTGTTTCGGTAACTTGGCTTGTGCTGTATTTGATGCCCTTGTGTATGCTGTCTCAGTAATTGGATATTGCTAGTCTCTGAACTTCTTGGCCATCCTTTTAGCTCCAGCTTCATACTGTTGCTATGCCCCTCAATTTCTTTTCAGCCATAGAAACTGGCCCATTGGCATATAATTGATTAGTGGCTTTGGATGATGACTGTCAGCCCTCAACAGGGAATTTGTATCAGTGGGTTTAATGTATATACTGGTGTTTGTTTTAGTTCCCCATTTTGCTAGCTTCAAGTCTAGGAAGCATAGTTTGGTTTTACTGCACTCTGATGCGCATTTTAGATGACTGTTGCTGCTGTTCATGTAGTCCATAAATTCTACTAACTCTTCACTTGTCCCTTCCCATAGGAGCAAATAATCGTTGATGTACCTCTTCCATCACTTTATTTTCTCATAATACTTACTGTTTTCTGAAAAGAAAATTCTCCTCTATGCCCTCAAACTCACATATAGTTCAGCAAAATTAGCGGCAACAATTGCACCCTTTGTGGTCCCCTTAATGTGGACAAAGTGTTTGTTTTTGTACCTGAAAAAGTTTTCTTTTAGCACAAATTCACCCATTTCAAGAATGAAGCCTGTAGGTGGCAGAATGTTGTTGCCTTTGCACTTCAAATATTTCCCTGTTGCTTGCAAACCCCCATCATGGGGTATATTTGTATATAGTGCCTCTATGTCAACAGAATAGAATTGACAAGACTAGACTTTGATGGATGCTAATGCATTTCAGTCCAGCTGAGATGCAATATCTCTTTCACTGGGGTCCCACTGTAATGGGGTTTTGCCTTTTCCCAGTTTTACAATATATTTACTCATGATAATCCAGGTGAGAGACAATATGTCAAATCAGTTGGGTCCCACTTTTACCATGTATGTTTCCCAGGACAGAACTGTTGAGATGCAATATTTCCTTTTAGAAAATGGACTTGAAAAATAAAGCATGCTGATTGTCTGAAAGTCGTGGTAAGGCATGCATTTATTTTTCAACAGAGCCCGGTAAAAAACAAGTGCCAGTTCTGGGGGCCCCTTATTTAGGGTATCCTTAGGCCACCCCCTAATTTTCAAACTAACCAGCCGTCATTTTTTTTTTCTCTCGCTTAGGTGAGTCTGTGGCTGGTCAAGCCCCCCCTTACCCACCATCTATGTACTAACATCTTAAGCCCTGCCAGCCAACCACAGGCAAATCACCCACAACAATAACATTCATTTTTCCACAAAATCGAAGTACCTCTTTTTATTTTTCAGTACCAGACTTCATCTGCTGACTCCTGTGTTCCCTGCCTGATCATTCCTTACACCACACCATTCTTGGTCCACCACTGATCGCTCGCTTCCCAGTCTGGCAACAAAAAAAAACACAGTTCTCCCACAAAAAAGGTACAGTTCTCTAGCAATGAAAAAAAGTTTTCATTTTAAATCCACCATGCTGTCAGTAGTCCTCTTCGAGTCAACCACGCTTCTGACAGGTATCAAACTACCACCGCCATCGTTGCACCTGTCCCTGACAGCTCTAGAGTCCTGCTATTGCTGTGTTTGCTTCCTTGTTTCCCATGCTGACAAAACAACAGATGATCATTTAAAAAACAAAAGCCGGGGGGCGCTGATGAGCAACTAACTGGATAGTCGTGCCAGCTTGTTGCTCCTTGCTAACGGTCGGTAAAAGTGATAAAAGAACCTCTTAAAACTATTATTTACACGCAGCATTTGGCAGAAATATATGCAGGAAGGTCCCATGGAGGAATATCTGACGCCAAATCCAGGGAAGAGCCAACGCTTGGCTGGCAAAGCCGGGAAGAAGTCGACGGCCGCTCCTGCAGGTGAAAGCGTGGACATTATTTCACTCTCGGTGGCTGAAATGAGTGCGTTAGGCTGCGAGGTGACTGGGCAAGTGATTGCGGCACTGGAACCTAGGTTATTGAAGCTTGAAAGTAAAATTGAACTTAAACTGCAGGAGGTCCTGGAACAACAAACGTTGCACAGTAATAGAATTGGAGAGGCAGAGGACCGTATATCCAGGTTGGAAGATGAGACCATGAAGGTTCCTGGGCAAGTGGCACTGCTACAAAAAGAGCTGCATGAATTAAAGGAGGCATTTGATTATCAGGAAAATGATCACAGGTGCCTCAATTTGCACCTCAGGGGACTTCCAGAGGGGGCCGAAAAGGGAGATATGTTGAGGTTCTGTGCCTGAAACTAGAACGAGCCCACAGGGCTGTGATGCCTCGGCCCCCAGGAAATCAGCCCCCAAGGCAAGTGGTTATGCGGTTTCATGCATTCCAGGACCGAGAATCGATCTTAAAGGCCTATCGAGAGAAAGAATCTCTGGAATTTGAGGGCACTAGGCTATACCTATCTCAAGATTATTTAATTCGGCTCCTCAAAAAACGTAAGCTGTTTAATCCACTGATGGCCCAGCTCAGAAGCCTCGAAGTAGAGACCTTCCTAATTTCCCCCGGCTGTTCTCAAAATCCGGCATGAGGGAGTGACATTCTCCTTTTGGGAGCTCCCTAAGGCTGAACAATTTGTGAAAGATTTACAGAAGAAACTGGCTAAATGAAGAAACTGGTTCAGGATGGGCCGTGGAGCTGTTTCTCCGATCTGCTGTTGAATACTCTGGCCCACATGTGGCTTGGTATCCTTAAAGTTAACTGTTGTTTTGTTTTTTTCTGTATATTGATATGTCGCTACTTTTGGCTCTGTTGATTGGGTGAATGCACTAACACCCTGCATTGGGAGTGTGGGGGCATTCAGCATGAGGTCTTGCACAATCGATGAACCAGCCCCAGTGGACTGTGGAACATTTGGATCGCCTCCGGGGGAGGATGAGTGACTGCTGATCCTAATTGTATGGAGTATGGTGAGATATGATGTGACCTTCAGCAAGGATCTATATGGACAAGCGCCTGAGCGAACGAGCCGAAAGGTAGATATGGTGGGGGTGGGGGGAGAAGGGGCTTAACGCGTGTGTAATTGGCGTGGCCTGCTTGCCTTCTCAGGTTGTGTGGAGCCTCTAAATCTTGTGGATACACATGCCCTCCGGAGAGACGTAACGGCAGATACGAGAGGAGAATGTGTGGTTGGGAGATAGGCCGGGGGGTGGAATACGTGGAGGTATCTCTTTTTTCTATTTTCTCCCTGCAAATATGGTTCCAGCGATTTCAGGGGAATGCCTCACTGGTAAGAACTGTGCCGAGTCATGCTAGGTGTAACCTTTTTATTTTGTGCAGGGTGTGTATATGGGTCAACGGTGGAGTGTAGAGGGGTTCTTTACATTTAATCACATTTGTGCGAATGGGTAAATGCTGGCGCCGACCGTTGTTGGAGCACCAGGGTACATATATCCTTCGGGGGTTTACTGACACTCCTGCTAGGGCAGCAATTGGTGTCGACAATAAAGGGTGGTATAAGGGGTGGGTGGAATGTTTTTTCACTTGGTTTGGATGGGGGAGTGAAGGGGAGGGACGCTGCCAATCAAGTTGGGGACGAAATGAGGTGGGGTGGGGAAAGGGGGGTTAATGTTTATGTTCACATGTTGTATATAGTTCACTGTTATTTCATGTAGGATGTATTCTGTGATATGTACAGTCTACTACAGAGACTGGGAAACTGCATTTATAGTACGGAATTTCAGATGCATGGGCTGGGGAAAGTGAAGGACGGGGACCGAAGTAGGATATACCATGGCTAATCTACAGGAGCTGACGGTGGTCTTCCGGAATGTGCAAGGGGTTACTAACCCGGTCAAACATACAACACTTTTGGTGGCACTTAAAAGAAGGGGCACACAGGTCACGCTACTCCAGGAGACTCACCTGTCGGATGTGGAGCATGCTAAGCTTGCACATGGCTGGGTTGTTAAATGCTTTGCAGCCTCGTACCCTGCTCGCAAAAGAGGGGTTGCCATTCTCTTACACAGGCACCTGCCAATGGAGGTTACAAGAGTGGTGAGAGACCACCGAAATGGGCAATGTGTTTTCATAGCGGGGCAATTATTTGGGGAATTAGTTACCTTTGGTGGTGTTTATGCCCCTGCCGTTTATGACCCCAGGTTTTTCCCTGAACTCCTAGATCTTCTTACTAAAGAACAGTTCCCAGGACTTATTATGGGTGGGGATTTGAATAGTACAATGGATCTGGTACTGGACCACTCCGAAAGCAAAGGGAGGAGGACGGAAGTATTGGGTCAGTGGCAGGAGGTGATGGCAGAGATGGACCTGGTGGATGGCTGGAGGATGTTGAACCCAGGGGCTAGAGAATATACTTTTTTCTCTAACCCTCATGGGACATGGTCCAGAATCAACTATATTTTCCTGCCGTGGGGTTGGCATAACAGAGTGGTGACTATAGCTCATAGCCCTATCCATGTGTCGGACCATGCTATGGTCATCGGGCGGATTCAGACACGGGTGATGAGAGACTCCACTCCCCAGTGGAAATTTCCGTTGTACATGCTCTCAAACCAGGATTTCAGGGAATACTTGGTAAATCAATGGCAATGGTACAAGGAAACCAATGAGGGAATTGAGGTTTCAGAAGCTATATATCGGGATGCGGGTAAGGTCTGCATGAGAGGTGCCATTATAGCATTTATGGCCAAACACAGGAAGGAGAAGCATGAAAAGAGACAGGGACTGGAGAGGAAGCTAAAAGATTTGGAAAAGAGGGCAGCCTGGGGAGAGCGGGGTGAAGTAGTACAATTATTAGCGGTCACCAGGGAGGCATTGAATGCTTTGGTTAGAAGTGAGGCTACAACATCCTGGTTATATTGCAAACGTCATATGTTTGAATGGTCTAATAAATTTGTGCGTCTTATGAAGGGAGGTAAATGCCCCACTCGAATAACAGGCATAAGGGGACAGGGAGGGGTAGTGTATAGAGAACCCCAGAGGGTAAGGAGTATTTTCCGGGATTTTTATAAGCAGCTGTACAAGGCTGGGTGTCAGGGTAAGGGACAATTGAAGAAGGACTTTTTGGATAAGGTACAACTTCCTAGGCTTTTGTCTACACAGAGAGAGGGATTAAATCAACCCATAACGAAGGCAGAGGTAATTAAAGCCATAGGGAGATTGTAGCAAGGTAAGGCAAGTGGTCCTGATGTATTCCCTGTGGAATATTACAAAACCTAGGCGGGGCAGATGGCGGAGGTGTTAAGTGGGCTGATGAAGCAGGGGGAGGAAGGGGAGTGTCCACATTTGCCCACTACCTGTTTCGATGCTCTGATTTGTTTAATACCTAAACCAGGTAAAGATGAGTTGGAATGCACCTCTTACAGGCTGATATCACTTTTAAATTGCGATCTTAAAATCATTGCTAAAGTGCTGGCCACGAGGTTGGAGGACTATCTGCCTGTGCTGATTCACCCAGACCAGACCGGATTCATAAAGGGAAGATTTTCCTAACATAATATGAGAAGGTTGCTCAACGTGATATGGAGAGCAGGGCAAACAGAAGAAAAATGTATATTATTTCTATGAACGCTGAAAAAGCGTTTGACAGGGTGGAGCGGAAGTACTTCTTTAAAGTGTTGTACCGGTTTGGTCTGGGTGAATCATATGTACAGTGGGTACAAGGTATGTATTGGACCCCCAAGGCTCGGATTTTGGTTAATGGGGTGCCCACAAATGCTTTAGATCTGGAAAGGGGTCCGAGGCAGAGCTGCCCCCTCTCTTCTCTGTTATTCGCATTGGCGTTAGAGCCATTGGCTATAGCACTTTGGCAGTGCCCAGAGTTTCATGGGGTAGAAGGGGCTAGGGGTACTATGCATAAGGTTGCTCTTTATGGGGATGACATGCTTTTATTTGTCAAGTACCTGCAGGTTTCTATGCCACCTTTGCTGCAGACAGTAGATACCTTTGCGGCATTTTCTGGATATAAAATAAACCTCAGTAAATCGGAATTGATGTGCTTTCCTAAAAAGGAGAAGGAAGATGAGTGGTGGGGTCTACAGGGGAAGTCTTTGACTATCACTTGCTTAGGTATTACAGTGGGTAGGACAATTGGGGCACTGTATGGGTTAAATTACATACCCTTACTTAAAAAAGTGGAGGCAGACCTGAGGCGGTGGATGCAGCTCCCAATTTCGTGGTTGGGTCATATCAATCTGATAAAAATGAATGTCTTGCCAAGAATCTTATACCCCATGCAGATGATACCGGGGGGGGGGGGGTATGTCAAGAAGGGATGTTCACCAGATTGAGAAAGCATTTACTAGATTTATATGGCGGGAAAAAGCATCCGAGAGCTTGTCTACAGAGATTGAAAGCTGTAACAAATAGGGGTGGGCTAACCTTTCCGGATTTGTGGAACTATTATTTGTCAATACAGCAACGCTATGGCGGCTTGGGTGCACCAACCTGCTGCAAGCTAGCTAGAGGATTTATGAGCAATGGGGCTGTCTGGGTCGTCTTTCGGCCTACTTGCATAGTAAGGGCCTCAAAGCATATTCTACTCAAGGTGGGGCTAATCTATTAGTGAGGGCAGTGTTAGAGGCCGGGAATCACCTCAGGAAAAAAAGGAGGGTTTTGTAAAGGGGAGACTCTGCTATTGCCTGTGGTGGATAACCCCCTTTTTCTTCTGGGGCTGGAGGATAGAGGCTTCAAAGAGTGGAAGAATAAGGGAGTCCAGAGTATAGGAGACTTGGTTAAGCATGGAACCCTGTTCCCATTGGGGGATATTGTTCAGGGGTTAGGATTACAGGGACAACAAGTATTTCGATATCTTCAGTTTAGGGCATTTGTGTCAAGTTGGACAGGGGAGGGGAGCAAGTACAGAATTGGCGGACTACAGAGACACTGATTTATCTTGCACAGAAAGACCCTAAGGGCTTTGTTAGAAAGGCTGCAAAAGTAGGGAAACAGGATTACCCAGATTATACTCAGAAAACAAGAGCACTGTGGGAGAGAGACATAGGGAGTGAAATTGCAGATGGTAATTGGCAACTACTGTTAGAAGGGCATATGGGACTTCTAGTGTGCAATAGATTCAAAGAAGCCTTCTATAAATTCTTGCATAGGCTCTACTACCCCCCCGGTGACAGTCCATAGGGCACACCCGTCTGTATCTCCTCTCTGTGGTCGATGTGGAAGTGAGAGAGGGATGTATATGCACTGTTTTTGGTCGTGCAGAATGCTTCAGACCTTTTGGGGTGAAGTACTTGGGGAGGTTAGTAAAATGGCAGGCTGCCCTTTGTGGGTAGGACCTATTGTAGGTCTATTTGGTATGACTCCAGGAGAGGGAGGGAAGGAGAATGGGATCCACTACCACGGTGGATACGGGTAGTATTAATGCTGGCAAGGCACTGCATACAAAATACCTGGGTCACCTGTGTAACATCTTCCATTATGCAATGGCACAGGCTTATCCTGCAGACACTGGCACTATAAAGATTGACCCTCATGCTCAAGGACAGGGCAGAATCCTTCTATAGGGATTGGGCTGCCTTCTTGACATTGCTTAGTGGAGAAGAGGAGAATACATTACGGATGGGACTGGAATGAGGGGGCTACAGGGTGATTGGAGGCCTATAGCTTAATGGTTGCAGATAAATTTGGGGAAGAATAGATTGGAAATGCAAATGAAATTGTATATGTAAGAACTGGACTGGGTTAAAAGTAATTATGGTGATGTTAATTTATTAATGACTGTATTTGTAATGTCATATGGAATGCATCTGTTTGTTGTGTGTCTGTTAGATATGTTGTGGATGTGTATGTTTTTTTTTAATTTTCAAATCAGTAAAAAGATTATGCAAAAAAAAAAGTATTGAACATTTTTTTAAAGGGGTACCTCTTCTGAGCTCTGTCGGCACTACTGCTGGTCCTGATTCAGTCTCAGCATCCCATACAGATGGGGGTGGGGGGTGGAGAGCAATCTCAGCAAATTAGGAAAAAAAAAACACAGGCTGTGTGTGTGTGTTGTGTGGGGGGGCAAGGGAAGCAACTGTCACACACAATATGTGTCTATGTGTTGGGGGGGACTTCTAACCAGGGAGGCAATTATAAAAGACTGCAGTGCCCTCTACTGGCCAATACACCAGTGGAGGGACTATTTCACAGACAAAAACACATATATTTTTATTCTCTTCACCCTTTTTATTTCTTACATAAAACTGTTACATGTAGACCATTTTCTAAGTGTAATAATACCCTCCAGGGTGGGTTGTATTGGGCAATACTGTATCTTCCAGGGGCCATAAGGCCCTCCCTCCGCCTGCAGCATTGGACCTCATTTTGCCCCTGGGCAGTATGGTATTGCCCAATACCGCCCACCCAGTCAGGTATTATTGCTTACTTAAAGGTGATAGGAAACAGTTTTTACACCTCTAGATGCCCTCCTGTTGTCTTTGTAGTGACTAGTTAGTTATTTAGTGACTATCCAATATTCTGATATGTTTTTACCTTTTCTGTTAAATTAACAATCTAATTTTGTTGCCTTTGTAACTACCCTGTATCCCTCTCTTCTCAACAGTTGCTGCTGTCTCTTTTCATACTGCTTGAACTTTCTATGACATCAGTAACACCCATTCCAGGCCATTCAGATGAATACCATGGAATGGTGTGACTGATGTCATAGAATGTCTTAAAAATATGAAAAGAAGGAACAGCAGCTGGTGAGGAGAGTGAAACTCTGTGCAGATCTGAGGGCACCCCAAAGCTAGCTCATTTATTTACCAAAAATTGGCCAAAGCATTTCAAAATACATAACTGACACGAAGAGAAAGATGGAAGGGCACTTAACTATGTAAACATAATTTCCTGTCTCCTTTAAGTGGGTTTTTGCTGTAGTGAAATCCTGCTTTTACTCGTTTTTGCAGTGTATTTGCTTGGGATAGTCTCGCTAAGGGACACTGTCGTATTTTCTGTGGGGTCTTTCTTTTACAATTTTTCCAGAACAGATCAGACGAGAGGCAACATCTCTTTTCAGTGGGGTCTTGCCGTAATGGGTTCTGCTGTTGCCCAGTTTTACAATGTATTTGCTCAAGATAACCAGCTGAGAGGCAATATCGCATTTATCAGTGGGGTTCTGCTTTTACAGTGCAGGGCAGACCAATTTAGATGCAATATCTCCTTTCCACTGGGGGGGTTCTGCTGTAGTGGAATATGCATTTACCAATTTTAATAATGTATTTATCCAGGAGAGCCTAGCTGAGAGGCAGTATATCTCATTTTCAGTGTGGTTTTGCATTTAAAATTTATTTTTCCAGGACAGACCAGCTGAGTCATTATTTTTCAAGTGAGTTCTGCTGTAGTGGGGTGCTGCTTTTATTCATTTTTACAAAGTATTTACACACATTTTGACACTGTATTTACTCAGGATAGCACAGCTGAGATGCAATATCTTGTTTTCAGTTGGGTCCTGCTTTTACACATTTTGACACTGTATTTACTAAAGATAGCCCACCTGAAATGGATGATGTCCTTTTAGTGGGGTCCTTCTTTCACTGGGGGGTTCTAGTGAAGTTATGCATTTATGTGGGCTATACAATGGAGAGCTGTCAGATAAATGATTTATCTACACAAGTGCTGTTTGACCTTGGGTAACCTCACGAGTGGCATATGCCATGAGTGAGGTGTCCAAGGTCAAACAGCACAAGTGTAGATAAACCATTTATCTGACAGCTCACCATTGTATATTTCATTTATCAATAGGGATGCTTTCTGTCAGTGCAGGGACATTTGCTTTTGATTGCTTATCTTTTTTTGCATATGTTTGTCAAAAAAGTGAACAAAAAATAGCATTTGCTGCTCTTTTTTGCTAATTATAAAAAAAAATCTATAAGGTATCTATAAATGAAATGCCACTCATTTTGTAGATAATTTTGTGCTGAACAACTTTCATACTCACAGTACCATGCTATCTTTTTTGTTTTAAAGTTATTCACATTTGAATATGGGTAGTACTGCTACTGAGGCTGAACATACTAAATGAGTTCTGGAGTGATTGTGACATAGGTACTGTATGGATAAATTAAGCAATATTATAAAAAAGGGTCTCAGAAATGGAGCTTTCCGATTGGCTGCAAATATCCTAACAGCCTTATGTTAATCTTTTATTAACATACATGTTGAGCTTAGCCATATGCTGAACAAGGTTTAACACCATTTAAAAACATTTTTTATTATAATAGCAGTAAGGCACTCCCAGGGATTATGTTAATGGTCAGTTAATCACCCTCTGCTACACCTTGTGCCACAGTACACCCCTAGAAGGTGATTAACAGACCATTAACATAACCCTTGGTCATGCCTTATTGCTTAAAGCCACGAGGGGGTGTGGGTTATCAGGGGATTTACCGTGGCTGGAGTGGTGCGCCTTGTGGGTAAATCCTCACCAGCCATGGTAGATCCCCCGATAACCCACATCCTCCGAGTGGCTTATTGCGATTATACCAAGGTTCATTTTTTTTATTATGATAAAATGTAACTTTTAAAGAGGTTGCTTTGTTTTTTTTATTATTTTTATTGTATTTATTCCTATGCTGCAGATGATTAGGATTATTCACTCATCAACAACCGTTGATTATCAGAGGATTTACACCAGTGGTCAACTGCCAGTCTGACGATTTCATTGGCTTTTCACTTATGTCCATGATATAATTTTATTTATTCAACGGCTGTGAAGATAAATGGATTTATTCAACTGCTTCTGAGTCCAAGCCTATTGCATAAATCAATTTTTACAATGTATGTATCCAGACTAGACCAGCTGAGAGGCAATATCTCATTTTCACTGAGGTCTCACGTTTACAATGTATTTTTCCCAGGACAGACCAGCTAAGATGTATTATTATTTTAAGTGGATTTCTGCTGTAGTGGGGTCTTGCTTTTACTCATTTTTATGTTTGCTTGCACACATGTGCAAGAAACATAGTGCCATCATCCAAGTTTTCCAGAGGTGTGTCAGCCTCTTCCAATTCAGTCAGTGTGTTTGCAGGCGTGGTCGCAGTCCGTCAATCACTGCTCCAGCTGTCTATGACCGCAATTGAAAATGCAGTGGCATACAGTTGAAAGGGAGAGCTCCGCTTCAGTGAGCAGAGCTCCCCCCTCAACACGCACACATATTGCGTGCTGACACGCTCCCCCCCCACGCACATATTGTATAGCCGGCGGGGGTGCCCAATGCCCCATCGGCTCCACGCCGACCCGCCCCAAAAAAGCTTTCCTGGTGCCATGCTGGGAGCCCACCCCAGCATGGCACACATCCATATGGCCGACGAGGGTGCCCAATCCCCCATCGGCTCAAGCCCCCCCAAACAGCCTTACAGCTGCCACGCTGGGAGCCCACCCCAGCGTGGCACAAGCCTGTATATCGACGGGGTGCCAATCCCATCGGCCCAGTCCCCCCAAACAGCTCTTTCAGCTGCCATGCTGGAGCCCACCACACATGGCAAACATCCCGCTCGTCTCAATAATAAAAAATTTAAAAAAACTGTAAATTAAAAAGCGGTCCCTTGCAGTCCCTGCCCCCCACCCGCACCCACCCACTGTACCCCTGCCTCCCCACCCATACGCACCTCCAGTCCGGCGATGATCTTCAGTGGACTGGTAACACGTCTGCACTCTTCAAAGCCGACCCGAAACTGAGGAAATGCCGGTAAGCTGTATAATGTAATAGATAGGGTTTTTCAACTTTGTTGCATATCTCGGGCATTTTGGAATTTTGCCAAATTTTCAACATGGGGTTTTGGGACCCCTTCTCATGAATCTGTCACTGTCATGGCGTTAATCGGGCCCGAAGTGATTTACATGATCACTGCGTGAAATCACCTTCCGGAGACGAATACGAAACAACACTGCCAGTGTTCATAGTGGCTGTCAAAACCCTATTTTGAAAATTATGGAAAATTCCAAATAAACGATAGCATGCATTGCAAGTTCCTACGCAGCTCATAAGTTATGCAAATTTTCAATATTTTCACTCCAGATTTTCAACATTGCCATTTTACCACATCTTCTTATGAGCAGTACAGCTGTCATTTTCACATCTCACCCAAAAGCGTGTTTGAACATATGAACATCGAAATTTGCCAGCAGATAAAGGCCTAGAGGTCTATCAAGTCTGCTCGAATGTGCAGCTAGCACCCTTATTCTGCAGCTGCCCTCCTTCCACCCTTCCCTTCATTAACCCTCCCCTCATCCTGTCCCATCCCTTTTGAAGCAGTCCACTGTTCTACTGCATACCACTTCTGCAGGTAACATTCCACCAAGCCACCACCCGCTCTGTAAAAAGTGTCTCCTCATCTCCCTCCTGAACCTTCCTCCCTCCAGTCTCATATCATGGCCCTGGTGGCCCTCCCCTTCCTTACTTTGAACAGCCCCTCTGTACCCATCTTGTTTATTCCTTTCATGTATTTAAAGGTTTCAATCATGTCACCCCTGTCCTTCCTCTCCTCCAGTGAGTACATGTTCAACTCCTTCAACCTCCTCTCATATGATAAGTCCCCCAGCCCCTTGATCATCTTTGTCTCCCTGCTCTGCACCCCCTCCAGTAACTTAATGTCCCTCTTCAGATACAGGTGCCAGTACTGCACGCAGTACTCCAGGTGTGGTCCAACTAATGACCTATACAGTCACAGAATCACCTCCTCCCTCCTCGAGGATATACCCCTTGCAATACAACCCCAGCATTTTGTTGGCCTTTGCAGCTGCCTTCCTACATTGTGCCGAGTTGTTCATTGACCCTGTAATGAGCACACCCAGATCCTCCTCCTCCTCTGTCTGGGCTAGCTGCACTCCCTCCAGCTGGTAACTCCTCCTTGGGTTCTTCATCCCAAAATGCAGCACCTTGCATTTTTTGGCATTAAACCCCAGCTGCCAGGTGTCTGACCAGGTTTCAAGCTTTGCCAGATCATCCTGCAACCCCTGCCATCTCCCTAGGTCATCCACCACCGCGCCTACCTTGGTATCATCAGCAAACAGACTGATCTTGCTCTTGATCTCCCATGATATGTCTGCAATGAATATTGCAAACAACACTGGTCCCAACACCAAGCCCTGTGGAACACCGCTCGTCACTGCCCTTGGGTGTGAGTGCTCCCCACCCATCACCACCCTCTGTTGCCTTCCCTGAAGCCAGTTTCCTACCCATCTCACCAGCTTTACACCCGCCCCTGTGCCTACTAACTTCCTTCCCAGCCTTCCATGCTGCACCGAGTCGAATGCCTTACTGAAATCCAGAAACAGGACATCCACTGCATGGCCCCTGTCCAGTTGCCTAGTTACCCAGTCAGAACTCCACCAGGTTGGTTTGGCAGGATCTGCACATATGAAGCCATGCTGTCTGCTGTCCTGTAGTCCTTTGGCTCTAGGAGGCCACCAGCCTCCTTCAGGATAGTCTCCATTAGCCTACCCACGATGGATGTGAGGCTCACTGGTCTGTAGTTTCGGTTCATCCTTGGGCCACTCTTGTGGAGGGGCACCACTGAGCCATCCTCCAGTCCTGAGGTACACACCCCAGAATGTAATGAGGCATTAAATAGATCTGCAAAGGTCCTGCAAGGACCTCTGCCAGCTCCTTCAGTACCCTGGGTGGATGCCATCTGGGCCTGGCACCTTGTCCACCCTCAGTGCCTACAAACCCTCTAGACTCTGCCCTCCATGATTTCCCATCTGTCACACTCCCCCGCTTCTGCCATTTCTCCCACCTTGGGTGTCCCCCTCTTCTCCTTAGTAAGAGCTGAGCAGAAGTACTATTTAGTGCTTCTGCCTAGCACCCTGCTTCCACCCACCCCCTCCTTCCTAATCCTTACTATGTGGTCCTTACAGCTCCTTTTCTCCTGATGTACTTAAAGAAGTCCTTCTCCCTTCTTAATGCCTTGTGCCAGCCTGAGTTCCGTAGATGCTTTGGCTCCCTTACTGCCTTGTCACCTCCTTTAATTCTGTCAAGTACTCCTCCTATCCTCCCCCTCCCTGTTTTCTTGTACTTCCTAAAGGCAGCTCTTTTCTCTTACCTTTCCATGACCTCCTTGCTCAACCAGCTCGGTTTCTTAGCCCTAGCCTTCTTGCTCTGGGCTTTGCAGCGGTTTTAGTTGCCTCCACTATCCCCAGCTTTATGAGCTCCCACCTCTGGTTAGTGTCCATACTAGATTGAATTCTGGCCAGGTACCCTTTTACCACTTCCCCATCCTCCCAAAGTCGGCCCTCCTGAAGTCCAGCACTCTTGTGCCAGATTCCTCCTTCCTTGCCCATATCCAATGTGAGCCATACTGAGTGGTGGTCACTCCCTGACAGCGGTTCCTCCACTGTAAGTTCTCTTACAAAGTCCCCATTTGCCAGCACAAGGTCAAGGCTATTCCCTAACCTGGTTGGTTCACTGACCATTTGCAGCAGGAAGCTGTCCTGGAAGGCATCCAGCAGTACCTGCTCCCTTCTGTTCCTGGTTGTTGGGGTGCTCCAGTCCACTCCTGGCATGTTGAAGTCCCCACAATCACCACACTACCCTTCTCACAGGTCCTCCTGATCTGTCCCGCTAGTTCCCTGTCTAACTCCTCCGTCTGAGATGGTGGCCTGTACACCACTCCCATTCTAAGAATCCTATTCTTGGAATCCTGGATTTGCATCCAAAGTGATTCCGTACTACCCTCCTCCCCTTCCTCCCTTACACACTTCAGTCCTTCCTTCACATATAGTGCCACCCCTCCTTTCCCAATCACCCTGTCCCTACGAAATAACCTGTACCCTGGTACAGACAGGTCCCAGTCATTGTATTGGGTGGCCCATGTTTCTGTGATGGCTGCAACGTCCACCTCTCCCTCTGGTATAAGAACCTGTAACTCTGCAGTTTTCCTCCCAAGGCTCCTAGCATTAAGGGTAACCACCTTCCATCCTTCTCCCCCCCTCCCATCCTGCCCTCCTTTCCTAGCATCACCAATAGTACTTGCCATTTGTCCTTTGTCACTGTTATGGGGGGTAAGCTCATATGGTTTCCCAACCTGTGGTCTCTGCATATCTCTTCCCAACTGCCACCCCACTCTAGTTTAAAATCCCAACTTCCTCTATACTCCTCCATCCTCTGTTTCAACACTTTCTTTCCCTCCTCACTCAAGTGTAGTCTGTCCTTGGCATAGAGACTACTGTCCTTCCAGGTCCCTCCCACCCCCACCCCAACAGCCCATACCCTTTAGCACAACACCAGGTTCTTAGCCATCCATTAAATTCCTCTATTCTCAGCTTTCTTGTTGGCTTGCCTTTGGCACTGGAAGTATCTCTGAAAAGTTACTGATCTTCCTGCCCCTCACATAATTGTGCTAGTTCCTCAAACCTCCTCTGGACTATATCTACCATCTTGTCAGCCAGGTCGTTTGTCCCAAGATGTATAATTAAATGAGGCTTGTCCCTACCCCTTCTAGCATATTTCAGAACAGATTGTCCCACACTTTCCGCTGTCATTCCTGGCATGGCCTCCACCCAAATGCGACTATGCCTCTCCCCCTTGCTACCCCACCTGGCTCCTCTTAGTATTGAGTCCCCCAGCACTAAGATTCCACCCCTCTTACTCCCTGCTTGATTCCATTCATCTCCCTCTCTCATTTCCAGCTCCTCTTCTTCCTCCTGCACATTATTTCCCCCTTTTACCCCTGTTGTAATTCTCCCAGCAGAACTTCCCCCTGCTCCAGTTTGGTCCAGGCATTTATCAATTACTCCTCTAATTTCATCATTTCCCTCCTCCACCTTCTTCCTCTCTAGCAGTGCAAAACTATTTTCTGAAGACCCTTCACAAATGCCCGCTCCCTCTCTCTTCATAGTAACCTGTTCTCTCCTTTCCACTCCATGACTTTTGCCACTTCTTCACCTCCCCTCACAAGTCCCTATCTCCTCTTTCCATTTGTCTTTTGTCTCCTGACCTGGTTTCCCCGGCAATCGTCTTTCCTGGCCTGGGCCCCTTTGTCTCTGCTTCCCTTCTTCTGACCCTCTCCTCACCACTGTTGGCTTAAATCACCCTCCCTCATCTTCCCTTCTTCCTCCCTCCAGTATTGGGCTAAACCCACCCCCAATCTGCCTTGCCTGTCTTAGTTCCTCCTGCAGACCCTCAATCTCCTAAGTTTTTCTATGTGGTTGCACACTAAACATCCTCCCACACTCCAGGCAATTTTTAGAAAGATTGGTGCACCGCAGTTGTTGCAGCCTACCACCCTACCCATTGCTGTCGTTGCCCTCCAGTGACCCCCCACCCTTCCAGATGCAGGATACCAAACACTCCCACCAAGTCTCCCCTCTCCCCCCTCTATCAGTGCAAAACATTTTCTTTATTTCCCTTACCTCCTTTGTTGCATACGTTTAGATATATTGAGCAACTGCTTTTTATATTCCTATCCTTCCTATCCACACTCAAAAAGACTTTAAGTAGCCATTGCACAACCTTCTTCAAACTCCTACTCCTCCTTTCCCCAATGCAATATCAATGCGAAGAAGTAATAATGAAAGCTCCTAGATTTGCATTTACTTCCCTTCCACTGAGAGAGCAGTCACCTCTTCACTTGTTGCTGTTCCTTTCCTGGATGTCTGCTTCTGCTATGACAGGTGCATGTCCTTTGCCCGTTTGAGGAAGTGATGTCAGAACCCCTAGTATAAAGGAAATAATGGACATGGGGTGGGTGGGGTGAGGGGTTTGGGGGAGTGGGACCAGCCCAAGTCTTCTAGAAACAATCAGGTAGCTGAGGCCTCTGGTCAGACCATTGGCACCCTTCCCCCACTCTGCACTAAAACTTTGCAGCTAGTGAAGCCAGCAACAATGAATCACAATTCTACTCAAAGCCCCCAAAATAGGTTTGCTACACAAAGAAACAGGACTCCAATTCAAACAGCTTCACCAACAACACATCAAAATAGGCTTGGAATTAGAAGATATAGGTCTCCAATTCAAAGAAACAGACCCAGTTAAATCACACCAATTATGTTTTAAAACAGAAGAAATAGGCCTCTACAAATGCAGCCTGCCACACAGTGAATCAAACCAGTGAGCCCACTTATAGCTACCAAAACCGGTTTCAAAATTCCAACAGCTCCAAACAATATCCTGCTAGCCCCTTAGTAGTAAGAAAGAAAAGAAATAACCTTCTACCAAGTGGAATCCACAAGAAACAATGTAAAAACAACAAGAAGCTACTGTACTGTAGATCTGATCCTGTCCCCCTTCTAGTTCCTTCTGAGAAGCCATGTAGCGCACAATGGTGCAGCCGGTGTGCAAAATCAATGTCTAGGGACACATTAAAAAAATCACAGTGACACAGTTCATGAGCAGAGGTCTTAAAATGGCTATGTTGAAAATTTGGTAAAAAATTCCTAAAATGACTGTTTTGACGTCGTTGCAGAGTTCCTACATGCGCTGGCAAGTTTGCGAATTTGTAATATTTGCACACCAGATTTTCAACAGTGCCATTTTACCGCACTTCCTTGTGAGCAGTACAGCTACCATTTTTCACATCTCGCCCAAAATGTGTTTCCACCCATGTAGCGCACAATGGCGCAGTCAGTGTCCGAAATCAATGTATGGGACACATTAAGAAAATCACAGTGGGGGGCGGAGCTAGCAGCCCAGCCAGCAACAGCAGCTTTCCAGAGCTCCCAATCCAAGGCTTAATACTTCAAATAAAAGCTTTGTTTTACAAAAGAAAATACCTAGCTGCACATGTACTTCGATAGAGGAAAACTTGCTGCATCCAGAGACTCAAAAATTAAAGGAAGATGGGTCGAAATAAAACAGCTAAGCAAGATTTTTTTTGCCACGTGCTCCCAGCTCAAAACCTCCAGACGAGGTAGCAGGCCCCATGCAAGTTATGAGTTCCGACTCGGAGGGCGCCACTCTAAAAACTCTACAGGCTGCAGTAAATGCCTTAACCAAAATGGTGCAACAAATGAATCAAAAACTGGATTGCTTCTCCGAAAAATTTCTTACCATAGAACATAGATTGGATGCCATGGGAGAGACTACAAAGATGATAGAAGCCACAGCGGGAAAGACCCTAACTGCAACTGCCACATCCTTAAAAGAACAAGCTGCTTTACGTACTCGAGTAGAACAGCTGGAGAATACAGTTAGGGCCACAAATGTAAGGGTACTCGGCCTCCCCGAGGAATCGAAAGGAGAAGCACTTCTTTCTTACCTTCAAAACTGGCTGGAAGACTTAACGGGACTTTCGGATTTCCTAGTAACAAGGGCCTATAGGATCACTCCCAGGAGAGCCCAGAATGCTATCGACAAACCTCATACAGTCCTTTTTACCCTCCAGTCCCCGGGACAACGAGATATGCTGCTCAGGGCAATAAGAAACAGGGGTCCGATATACATACAAGAGGCTCGTATTTTGTTCTTCCCGGATGTCGCATATGCTACACGTATTAGAAGAAAGGCATTCAGTGGAGTTAAAAACAGACTCAGAGACCTGGGCATCTCATTCACTCTGGCTTTCCCGGCTCGACTTTGTTTCATGGAGGGCCGCAGACAATACCGCTTCACGGACCCGAAAGAAGCCGGATCCTGTGTGGAGAGAATTGCTGCCAAAAGACAGTGAGAGAGATGCTCGTCGGAAGAAGACCTGGATGGAGACTGAAGCTTTCACTCGTAAGAATAAAGCCCTTCCAGAAGTGATTTTCTCTATACCCCGCACTGTGATTCTCCTAACGAGCCAGTAGTTCCCTATAGTAGAGAGACTCTTGTTGCTTTTTTCTTCTTGAAAGAATCCTGAACTGTAAGTTAAAAGTTTAAGTAATGAGGACCTTCTTTATAAACTAGCTCTACTGGAAAACTGAGACTCTAAAAGACATTCTGTTGGTGGTTCTTTTTTTTTTATCTCTTTCTTTCACTGCTTTTTTTTATCTAGGCAGATTTTCCTCTGAAAACAACTTGTAATGTAAAACAATTGCTTATTTAGTTTTTTCAAGCAGGTGGGAAATTCCCATGAATGTTATATATTTCTGAAATGTGCAACTAGTTATGGTGATGTTTAAGGCGGGGTACAATAAGAGTGTAACCTGTCTAGCTGTAGGCTAGTTTGTTACAGCTATTTAGTACCTCTCAGGAAGCCCTGGAGACTTGAACTCCTCTTTCTTTTTCTGAGTGCCTTAATATACTTTTAATAGAGGCATAAACAGGTCTGGTAGATTACTGTAAGGCAAGAGATAACTGTGTGTGATTTATTTTTTCAGGGCAGGGTTTTTTTTTTCCTGGGAATATCAAGCTGGCTAGCTATATGTGCATACCCACCAAGTCTATGGGAGCTCTAGAGTGGAGACTTACTAAAATTCTGTTGTGTATCACTAACATAGATCTTACAAGGTCAGATTGAAAATGTTTTTATTTTGCTAATATTTCTAAACTGAAAATTAGGGCACTGGCAGCTTATTGCTCCTGAACTGAAAATTAATGTATTGATGTGAAATGTGTAATCTTGGTCACCCCCTATGTTGTACCAATCAAATAGATAGTCCCTATCCTTTGTCATGTCTTTCTAGACGATCAAGTTGTTATACCTGTTCAGAATGAAAGTATTTGTATGCTTAATGTACAAAATGCTATAAATAAAAAATTAAAAAAAAAAAGAAAATCACAGTGACACTGGCCATGAGCAGAGGTGTTAAAATGGCTATGTTGAAAATTTGGTGAAAAAATTCCCAAAAATGACTTTTAGGAGCGCATGTTAGCAGTTCCTACATGCAGCTGGCAAGTTCGCGAATTTAATATTTGCACACCAAATTTTCAACAGTGCCATTTTACGCACTTCCTTATGAGCAGTACAGCTACCATTTCACATTTCGCCTAAAATGTGTTTCCGGTAGCATGTAGCGCACAATAGTACAGTCGTAATGCGAAAATAATGTTTGGGACAGATTAAGAAAATCACAGTGACACTGGTCATGAGCAGAGGTCTTAAAATGGCTATGTTGAAAATTTGGTGACAAAACTCCATAAAATAACTGTGTTACGAGTGAGCATTGCGCAGTTTCCACGCACCATCATATGTTCATGAATTTGTAATATTTTCAGTCCAGATTTTCACCAGTGGCATTTTTCCACACCTCCTTATGAACAGTACAGCTGTCATTTTCCACAATATGGCCAAAATGTGTTTTCACACTTTCAGCGCAGAAATGCGTGGTCGCTGTGGGAAATCATTGTTCGGGACAGATAAAGAAAATCAGTGAAACAGTGAACCAGAGGAGTGGCTATCTCTGCAAAGCAGTGTGCAAAAGATGGAGATTAGTGCCCAAGAGGTGGATAAGCAGAAAAGGGGCAAAATTCAGCAGAAGGGCAGACAGCAAGGAGAACCAGGGATAAATGACAACCAAGGAAGGGGCTGGAGTAGAACAGTGAAACAGTCTAGGGAGGTCAAATCATGGAAAGCCATGTGTGCAAATGCCAGGAGCCTTAGCAACGATGGAAGATCTGGAGGCTGTCATGGTGCAGTCAGACCTGGACATTGTGGCTATCACTGAAACCTGGTGTAATGATAACCACGACTGGGAGATGGACATACCTGGCTACAACATATTCAGAAGAGACAGAGCAGGCAGGAAGGGAGGAGGACTGGCACTGTATGTGAAAAATGACATAAGGGCCACAGAGATCCAGGAGGAACAAAATGGGGAGAGATACTGGGTTAAGCTGGAAAGGAAAATGGAGACAACCATCGCATGCAGGTGTGGTCTATAGACCACCAGCCCAGGAGGAAGAAACAGATAGGGAGCTGATGCTAGCCATCCAAAGGATGGCAGACAAGGTGAGGTAGTACTGGTTGGAGACTTCAATATTCCAGACGTGGACTGGAGCATCCCAGCAGCAGCATCAACTAGGAGCAGATTTATCCTGGACTCCCTTCAGGGTGCCTTCCTCAAGCAACTGGTCATGGAACCAACTCGGCAGAAGGCAATACTGGACCTTGTGCTCACAAACAGGGACAATGTGATGGGGGTAACAGTGGGGGAGCACCTGGGGAACAGTGACCACCAGTCATTGTGGTTTGGAATCACAGAAAGAGCAGAACCAAACCACACGAAAACACGTATCCTGGATTTTAAGGGGCAGACTTTGGGAAAATGGGGAGATACTTGAAAGAGGCATTAAGGGGAATGGGACAGGAATCAGGGGTTGAGGAACAGTGGGCAGTATTTAAAATGGGGATTACAAGAACAACAGAATTATGCATTAAGCAGGTTAGCAAAAGGAAAAGGAAGAGGAGACCATTATGGTTTTCCAAAGAGGTAGCAAAAGAAAGTGAAAGCCAAAAGACTGCATTCAGGCAATACAAAAGACACAGGCAGAAGGGATAGGGAGAAGTACCAGGAGAAGCAAAGGGAGGCAGGGAGGTCAGTAAGGGAAGCCAAAGCTCAGACAGAAGAACACATTGCAAAATCAGTGGGTAGAGGGGACAAAACCTTTTACAGGTACATAAGTGAAAAAAGAAAGACAAAGGGAGGGATAGTGAGACTGAAGGGGAGGATGGGGGGCCACGTGGAGGATGACAACAGTAAAGCTGACATATTGAACAGGTATTTCTGCTCAGTCTTTACTGAGGAAGAGGAGGGTAATGGGTCTGAGAGGGTACAAGGGTGAGAATGGTACAGAAATGGACACAAGTCCTTTTACGAGAAAGGGTCCTGAAGGAACTGGAAGTAATAAGAGTTGATAAAGCAATGGGGCCAGATGGGGTGCACCCCAGGGTCCTTAAAGAACTAAGAGAGGTGGTGGCTGAACCTCTGGCTATCCTGTTTAGCCGATCACTGGAAACAGGGGGGTACCCAAAGACTGAAGGACAGCAGATGTAGTCCCCTTATACAAAAGCGGGAACAAAGAGGCAGCAGGGAACTACAGACCAGTCAGCCTCACCTCGGTAGTAGGGAAGATCATGGAAGCACTACTGAAGGAGAGATTGGTGGAACATCTGGTTGTCAATGGGCTACAGGACCCAAGGCAGCATGGTTTCACCAGGGGGAGGTCATGTCAGACCAACCTCGTTGAATTTTTTGACTGGGTGACCAGGGAGGTGGATCAGGGGAGGGCAGTGGACATGGCCTATCTGGACTTCAGCAAGGCCTTTGACACTGTGCCACATAGAAGACTATTACACAAACTGGGGAATATGGGTGTGGGCAGGACAGTAGTGTGGTGGGTAGGTAGCTGGCTGGGTGGCAGGACACAGAGAGTGGTGGTAAATGGCTGTCACTCCACAGAGGGAAGAGTGACCAGTGGGGTGCCACAGGGATCAGTGCTGGGACCAGTCCTATTCAACATCTTCATCAGTGACATTGCACAGGACCTAGAAGGCAGAATCTCACTGTTCACTGATGACACAAAGCTCTGTAACAGAGTAGACACACCAGAGGGTGTAGACAGAATGTGAAGGGACCTGCAGAAACTTGAAGAATGGTCAGGGGTTTGTCAGTTCAAATTCAATGCTAAGAAGTGCAAGATAATGCATATGGGGCACAAAAACCCTGGCACAATATATCAGTTGGGGGGTGAGGACATAGCATGCACCAAGCAGAAAAGGGATCTTGGGGTTTTCATCTCTGATTACCTCAAGGTAGGGAAACAGTGTGACAAGGCAGTAGGTAAAGCAAATAGGATGCTGGGATGTATAGGCAGGGCATCACCAGCAGGAAAAGGAGGTCATAATTCGCTATACAAGACACTAGTGAGGCCCCACCTGGAGTACAATGTACAGTTCTGGAGACCATACCTACGTAAGGACATAGACAGGGTAGAGAAGGTTCAGAGGAGGGCAACAAAGATGGTGCATGGATTGCATCACAAGTCCTATGAAGACAGGTTGAAGGAACTGAACATGTACTCCCTGGAGGAGAGGAGGGAGAGAGGGGATATGATAGAGACATACAAGTATCTCACAAGGAGGAACAAGGTGGCGGAATACACTATTTTTAAGAGAAAAAGATGTTCCAGGACTAGAGGGCATGGGATGAAGTTGGAGGGAGGACGTTTCAGAGGAAACACGAGGAAGAATTTCTTCACAGAACGGGTGGTGGACAAGTGGAACACCCTGCCAGAGGAAGTGGTGGGGGCTGAAACAATCACGGGATTTAAGAATGCATGGGATAGACATAAAGGAATTCTGGAGGTCGGGGTAAGGGGCAACAGACTTCTAGGAAAACATAAACTGAATTTACAGTCTCAAATGGGCAGACTGGGTGGGCCATAGGCCCTTATCTGCCGACACTGTCTATGTATCTATGTATCACACTGACACTGTTCATGATTGGAGGGCCCAAAATGCCTGTGTTAACAATCTGCTGTAAAAAAATCCCCAAACGAGTTACATTACGGGTGTGCGTTGCAAAGTTTCCTCGCGCATGCGTGACTTCACCAGTTTTTTTAAGATTTTCACAGCAGATTTTCAACATTGCCATTTTTTACACCTCCCCATGAACAGTACTGCTGTCATTTTTCACATCCTGTTCGGAATGTGTTTTTGCACCTGTGGTGCCAAATGCCATAGTCGCTGTGCAAAAGCAGTTTTCGGCTAACAAACTGATATTGCCACTGTTCATGAGGTGGGGGTCACAAAAAAACCATGTTGAAAATTTGGAGTGAAAATACCAATGAATGCCTGAGGCGTTACGGTTTCCGACCATAACGCCCCACCCTGTAGAGAATGACAGGCATCAGGGGTGTGACTTGGGATTCTTGCCTGTAATGCTCATACCATTCCACCCCCACCCACACCCTGCAGCCAGTGAGAGGCATCAAGGTGTGCCTCAGACTCTTCAGGCCCAAACTTCACCCCATTCTCCTATACCGCACCCATCTCACCGTATTTCCTGATGGAAAGGGGTGCGCATAAGGGCCAAAGACCCCAAGGCACACCGCGACACTTGTCAGTGTCTGCAGGGTAGGGTGTGGTGAAATGGCGTGGTTGTTATGCCTGATGACCCAAAGGCACGCCCCAATGCCTGTCACTCTCTGCAGGGTGGCAGTGGGGTTGGCTTCAGTTCAATACTTCACTGCCATTCCTATTATGCAGCTCTGTAACTTCTACATTACCAATGCCAATGCCAGCAAGCAAACATTCGGCATTGACAAATGCTTGTTATTAATTGATTACCTAGGATCGGCCTACTGAGAGGCAATGCACTGTATCTAATTGTCAGTGGGGTCCTGCTTTTACAACTCAGAACAGACCAGATGACATGCAGTATCACTTTTTCAGTGGGGTTCTGCAGTAGTGGGATTATGTTTTTACCCAGTTTCACGATGTACATACTTAGGATAACCCAGCTGAGAGGCAATATCTAATTTTCAGTGGGGTCCTAGAAATGCTGTTTCTCATTGGGGTCATGTTTATTCACCATTTTGACACTGTATTTACACAGAATAGCCCAGCTGACAGGCTGTATTTCATCTTCAGTTGGGTCCCACTTTTACAGCATATGTTTTCCAGGACAGAATATTTCCTTTTCATTGGGGGTTCCGATATAGTAAGGTGTTGCATTTTTACAATGCATTTATTAAGGATAGTGACACTGAAAGACAATATCTAATTTTCAGTGGGGTCCCACTTTTACAATGTATTTTTCCCAGGACAGATCAGCTGTGATGCAGTATCTCCTTTTAAGTGGGGTTATGATGTAGTAGGGTCCCGCTTTTACTCATTTTTACAATACATCAGGACAGGCCCATTGACAGGTAGTATCTAATTTTCAGTGGAGTCCTGCTATTACATTTGATTTTCCAAGAACAGCCCTCTTTTTTTTTATTACTATTTACTCCTCGACACAGGCTCCATGAGGCTATGATTACCCCCCCCCCTCGGGGGAAGTACATCCTATGGCCCGACCCCCAGCTCATCTGCCTCTCGAGGTTCCCCCATGGATTCTCCCCTCCATGGCAGGGCCAGGTACAAGGGTGCCGGCAGTCTCCCACCACCCGGTACATCAGATCTGGTGGCGGGGGGACAGACTTCGCCAGAGTGATCGGGCCATGGAGCCCCAGCAATTTATTTATTTTTATTTTTTTCTCTTCTCTCCCCTCCAATGTAAGCATGTCGGGTTCCGAGCCTCCCGACCCATACTGCCCTCCAACCACTGCTAGAGGGCAGTCAGCAGGTGGGACGACTAGTCCCCTTCCCCAGAGAGAGGAGAGCAGTCCTCCGGATGCACAATCCTTCCTCCTCCCACTGACCCCGGCTCGTTTCCAAACCCGGGTCGCCGGTGTGGTGTGAGGTGTGGTGTCCAGCACCTCAACCCTCAGCACCACAAGGCCAGCTACATGGCCCTCTTTTGTAAGGATAAGAACCCCACTCTCCCTTCAGAACAAACTGCAACATGACTTCAGTAAATTACACTCCTGGTTCTCCTCCCGGGGCCTGGTTCTCAACTCCAAGAAAACTAAGGTCATTGTATTCTCAGGCTCTAGGAAGTCCTTAAATTTGAATTTTACTTGACAACTATGGCAGCCCAATCGAGAGAGTCACTACCTTCAAATACCTGGGAATTCACTTGGACTGTCACCTGAACTACGAGCTACACACTCATCAATTAATTAAAACAATTCACCAAAGACTTGGCACCCTACATTGACAAAAACATTTCCTCATACTAGAAGCTAGGGCCTTGCTTGCCAACAGTGTCCTGCTCCTTATTTTAGACTACAGCTCCCTCATATATTCAACTTCCATCTCACAGAAAAATCTAGTTAGATTAAAGACCATGTATCACAGCATCATCCGATTCATCACAGGCCTCCGCCTTAGAACGCACCACTGTGATCTGCACAAGGCTGCAAACTGGCTCCCCCTGGAGGATAGATTTGACAGTGGAATTATTACTTTTTTCTTTAAAATCTAATTGGGCTCCGTGCCTAGCAGCATCTCCTCCTGCTTCAACAAGTCTGTACACACCAGGACCTCCAGGCACTCCAGTACCCATGCCTTTGCGATTCCTTGCTGTCATACCTTCCAGGGGCTACACACCCTCTCCTATAAAGGTGCCAAACTTTTTAACAACCTTCCCCCGTCCTTGGTCCTGTGCAACACACATACATCATTCAAAAAGCAATTGAAATCCTACTTTTTAGACAAACTCCAGTGCAGCTGCCCCTGACCCACGCTCTCAGCTCCAGTCTTTTCTTTTCAATTTCCTGCACTTCTCACCTGGCATATTTTTGCCTTTCCCTTTAAATTTATTATATAGTTATGTTATCTTTAACAATATCTTCCTTATTATCTTCTGTCCCCTTTTTATGACTGTTATTCCTGACAATGTAATGTTTAACAATATGTGTTATTGTACCAATTTGTATGCGCTCTCATTCCAAACTATATAATGTTTACCAATGTGTATTATTGTACCAAATTTTTTCACTGGATGCATGTGAAAATGGGCAATTTTGCTCACATACTTTTCTAGTATAAACAGTAAAATGAAATGAAAAATGAAATAAAATATATTTACTCAGGATAACCCAGCTGATATCTCATTTTCAGTGGGGTCCTAGTGATGCAGTATCTAATTTTCTCTGGGTCCTGCTTCTGTACATTGTGACACTGTATCTACTCAGGATAGCCCAGTTGAGAGGCAATATTTACAATGGGATCCCTCCTTTACAAGGTATGTTTCTCAGGATAGACCAGATATGATGCAACATCTCCCTGTTATTTGAGGTTCTGCTGTAGTGGTTCCTGCATTTTTACAATGTATTTATCCAGGACAGCCCAGCTGAGAGGCAATATCTTATTTTTCAGTGGGGTCCCACTTTTACAATGTATTTTTCCCAGAACAGGCCAGCTGAGATACAGTATCTCCTTTTCATTTAATGTCATTTTTCTTTTAATTTTTTCTTTGGTAATCGGGTGTGGCCCACTAGGCACAGGTGCCTGTTTTCAGGGATGTCCTGGGAGCACTGGGGAGGTTAAGTGACTTGTATAAGTCGCACAGTATGTAAGTGGAGGTTGTGGGAATAAAACCCAGGTCTGTCTACTGGATGTACCAAGCTCATTCACAGCTCATCACTCTAACCTCTAGGATATAATGCCAGCCCCACTGGAAAGCAGATTAGCAAAAATGTCATTTTTCACAGTGACCAGCACATAAAAATACATTAAAACATTACTTGAAATATGCATAATTTTTATTTTTTTATTTATTTATTAATGGTATCAGAATTACAAACATTTGAGTCTGAGACTCATTTACAAAGGCTCCACATCAAAATTTTTACTTTTAAGTGGGGTTCTGCTGTAGTAGAGTCTTGCTCTTACTCATTTTTACAATGCATTTAACTGGGATAGGCCCCTTAAGAGGCAATATCTGATTTTCATTGGGGTCCCACTTTTACACTTTTATTTTTTTATTTATTAATTGAAATCTTGGATGACACCTGTGAGTGGATGCTTGTTGAGAGGTTCCATGTGGTGTCAGATACATTAACACAAGAAGACACAATATAGTTACAGTAAATTATACATACAGAGTACAAAATAATTCAACAGTGCATGGGTTGCAATGACAAACAGTTACACAATTTCTGCTAAGGCATAGTACATGGTATGCCAGTGTCCTGCAGCAGAGAGAGAGGGGCAGAGGCAGACCGTTAGGGTAAGACAGGGAGAGGCAGTGGGAGCTGGGAGCTGGGATAGGAATGGCAGAGGGAAAGAAAAGAGCCAAGGGGTAGGGGGTGGGAGGCAAGTGCTAGGGCAAAAGGGGGTGGGAGGCAAGTGCCTGGGCAAAGACTTAACTTGGCGGGTCAGGAGTTGGAAGTGCTGAGGCAGACTAAAGCTGCGAGTGCAGACTAGAGGGGACACCTACAGGTACTATTGTTGGTGAGGTGCTGACGGAGTTTGCGCATAAAGGAACTAAGAGTTGTGGCTCTGGCTATGTCAGGTGGTAGACCATTTGTCCACAGAGGGGCCCAGTGAGCAAAGGATCGCTGGGCCATAGCTGTGCAGCACCTGGGCACATGGAATGCTTGTGTAGTCAAGCTCCTGGTGTGTCTGGCATGTACAGGTGGTGATAGAAGGCTCAGAACTCCTAGCAGAAGTAAGTTTAGTGAGACCTTTTTTGCGAATAGGCAGGTTTGATAAAGTATTCTGTCCTTCAACTGAAGCCAGCCCAATCGCGCATAAAGCTCACAGGCGTGGGTGAGTTTTGGGGCATTAATGAGCAGGCAGCAGGCTTTGTTTAAGGCTGTTGAGAGGCATTGGAATGCTGTGTCAGTAGCGGAGCCATAGGCAGCTAGGCCATAGTCAATCAAGGTGATGAGTGAACTGTTAATTGCCAAGTTCAGAGCTTCATAGGTCAAGCAATGTCTGTGCCTGTAGAGGATACCAAGCCTGGTGTTAAAGGCTTTGGCCATCATATCAATGTGCTGTGTGTAAGACAGTGCAGTGTCCAGTGTGATTCCCAGGTACTTGAAATGGGGGACTAGTTCCAGGGTGTTACCAGAGTCATTCTGAATTGCCAGGGGATAGCCTTTTAGCTTGTTCTGGACTGTAGTGAAGAGCATGGTCTTGGTCTTTTTATAGTTCATGACAAGTTTTTGCTCTTTGAACCATTTTTCAGCTGCTGCAAAGCCGCTCTGGAGGTCGTATTCCAGAAGTACAGGGTCGAGGTTGCTAGTAAAGATCACCACATCATGTGCGTAGAGGAGCACGCGGTCATTGCAAGCACTTACACTTAGGTTCTGGTGGTGCACCAAACCCCATCACCACAACTGCGCCCAATTTTACAATCTCAGGTGCAGTTGCGACAGTTTCCACGAATTACGGCAACTTGCACCAAATGTCTGACACAAGCTCTGTAAAAAAGGCCCCCAGGATTGCCACAAGTTAGACAGAAAAAGTTGGTCTAACTTGTGGCAGTTGCTGCACAGGATAGAAAATCCTGTTACGTTGCCACAAGCCCCATGCACTGTATCATTGGCGCAGCCGGGGCTTGCGGCGATCTAAGTCGTTTGAAAATCCTGCCCATGGTGGTCATCAGGTGAGGTAACAGAAGGCTGTGTTGCACATGTGAGGCCAAAATCTGCACAAATCACAAAGTTATGAGTTAACATTGACAGAATTCAATCTTTCCTAACAACGTCATTGTTTTATGACATTTTGAACCCCAGTTGTCAACATAGTCTTTTTATGATCCCACCTTATCATCAAGAGAGGTAGGACTTTAAATCCTATCTGGAAGGTGATTTCATGGAGTGTTTGTAAAAATATGTTTCAGAGCGGATTTGAAAAATTACGCCTGTCATGTTCATGAGTTGGGGTAAGAAGAGAATTGTGTTTAATATTTGGGGACAAAATCTGCGAAAAACCATAATGTTATGAGCAAACATTGAACAAATTCAATGTTTCTTCATAACTTTGTTGTTTTTTGACATTTTAACCTCAGATTTTCAACATAGTCTTTTATAGCTTGACCTCATGATCAGAACAGGTGGAATTTTTTAAATCCCATCCAAAAGGGGATTTCATAAAGTGACTGTGAAAACATGTTTCAGGGGAGAATTTGAAAAATGTCACCTACCTTGTTCATGAGGTGTTTGTTTGTTTGTTTGTTTGTTTGTTTGTTTGTTTGTTTGTTTGTTTGTTTAAAGCAGCAGTGCAATGAACAGATATGTTTTATATTTCATTTCTGGTTAGATTTTTCAAAATGAATATAACATCTATGTATCATTTTTACCTGTGGTGCATGTCAAAATATAGTTGGTGAGGAGTCGGGTCAGATCTTCTTTCTGCGACTTGCACATACCCTCCCTCGGGTTGCCATTTTAGAAACTTCAGCTCGTACCCACTCCCGATTCATGCGTATTTTGAATGCGCGGTGGTGTCCAATCTGATTGCACGCAAGGAGGATGTTGCTAGGTCTGCGTGCTGGTGTCCGTGCTGACAAGAACATGCGGCGCATTCTGTGATCGGCTTACTGTTAGAACTGTTGAGAGCGCGTTAATTTGTGTAAGAAGCTGTCGACGGGTGCATTTTAAAGCAGCAGTGCAAAGAACTATCAATAAAACATTGTAACCCCAGTTTTCACACTTACCACTAGTTCGCTTTGGGTATTGGACATCCACGGTTGTCACACGTATCTAAAGACAGTATTTCGTTGTAGTTGTGCCTTTTTTTATTTTCTGACAGCTATTATAGCATATGAAAGAATACAGTCATGAATAGCAGCACATGTTCAAGTGATTCATCTGAGTCAGGGTGATTTACCAATACCTTTTTTAAATATTAGACATTTTGGGTGTGAAGTGTGATTATTTTCTTTGCTCTTATTTTTGAAAGTGGAATAAATGAGAGCATACCTACCATAAAAACAGAATGTAACAACATAAGGGAAACACTGTACATAGACCATGGAAGGTGGAGGGAATGAATGTAGGAAGGAGAAGTGATGTATACTGTATGTGTGAGTGGCATTAACAGGCATTCAATTTTAGCATAGATGCAGCCATCAATGTGCAGTGTCCTAAGCTGGCTGCGTTAGTGTGCGTACGATTGAAGTGAGGATGGGAGGTGGGATGTTGTGGTCAATATATGTACTGTTTATTATTCTGTATTTATAATTCAACTGTTGTTCTGTTAGTACATATCTGATCGGAGGGCACATATTTAGAATGACACACTTGTGCTGTGTGTGGGGGTGCCATCATTCTTTGCACAGAGAAACATAGTCTTTGATGGCAGATGATGATCGCTTGTCCTACCTAGACTGCCCATATCCCGAAGTACTGGATAAACTGTAGGCCATGGTTAAATAACAGCCTTTTTTTTTAACCCCACAAGCATGCATTCCTGAATTCCCCGACTGTTTTGGACCCCGCAACCTTTTCAGGAGGCCATTCATTGCGTGCCCACCCCCACCCCCCAATTGTGTACTCTTCCCCTGGGATTTTGTTTCCCAGGTGTTTTGCTTTGCATTATTTTGCACTGAATCTAAGCAGCCATACTTCTGACAATTCCTCTAACATTGCCATGTCACTTATCATCATTCTTACCCGCCCTCTTGTGTAAACTTTATTGCAGAACGTTGTGTTGTATGCAAAGAGGTATACTTTTTCTTCCAGTTCCTCTGCAACTTTTCACCTCTTCCTGTACCTGTCCCAGCACCTGTTTTATCCTAACACCGTGGTCACCTCTACTAGAACCTCAGGCAGTGCATTCCATGGTTACACTACATTCTCCATGCAGTATTTCCTCTTTTTTGCTTTTAGTTGTTGTCAACCGGGTAAGTGCAGTAGGCAGATCCTGCCTATTTTCAGGAACGACCCGGTTGAGGAGGATACGGATGAATGGCAACTTACCTTTGATTAGATTAACATATTGGTGTTTTTTTTAACGGGTTGGGAAACTTTGGTCAGGGCACTGGGGAAATGCCCTTACTCTTTTAGAGAACTGCCATGGGATCTTTAACATCCAAACTGAACTACCACCTGAACAGGCAGATGGGACCTCGGTTTAACAGCTAATGCAAATGACTACACCTCAGGAGTGCAGCACCCCCGTCTCATGCTGCACTACAATGTCTGTATTTTGATAATAACCCAAGTGCCTGGTGTGTGGATAGAGCCCACGGCCTTCTGATCCCATGGCCTCAGATGCGAGTGTGCTGCATGCTGAGCCACTAACACTGCTTCTCAACCAGGAGTCTCCCGACCTCTAGCCACCAACTGCACCCACTGGAGGCCCTCCTTCACCTTCGTTTGAAATAACTGATTTAAGCATACCCCATCTACCCCTTTGAAATACTTGAATACCTCAATCATGTCCATTTGTATCTGCTCTCCTCAAGTGAGTGCAGTCTGAGCTCTTGTAGTCTCTCCTCATATGACATATTCCCCAGGCACTTTATCATCTTAGTTGCCCTCCTCTGAACCCTCGCCAAGAGTTCAGTATCCCTAGCCGTTATAAATTCTAGCATTACCAACTCAAAGAGGTGCCAAAATAAGTTCATTTATGGTTTCACAAACATTTAAAGACTTCAACTTACTCATAAGCAAACCTTTTTGCAGCATACATCAAGATGTGATTATGAAAGGTCTCCAGTTCACTAGCGGACCGTGGTATTTCAAATGAAAGAGGAAAACTTAATTAAACTTTATTGTTTATTTAACAGACAGCAATTAATACCTGCAGTATCATTCTATAACTAGAGGGTGACATTTCTATGATTAATATTTAGAAATAGAGTAAACATGGTGATTAATGTAACTATAACAGTGTCAAACTAAATGTCTGCAGACTAACCATGCATTCACAAAATATGGAGACTTATCCCATATCCAACGGTCATATACGACCTCTCCTAGGGCACTGTGAGCAGGGCTGTTTGGTATCAGCCAGGGCTTGTCAGGATTAGTGATTTCATCCTGAGCGCATCTGTCAATATCCCTGTCTTGAACAATCTGCCATTCGTGCACATTTACTGTGTGGTGGAGTACCCCACGACACATACTCTTTGAAGAATACAACAGAACAAATATTAAATGTTTATCCATGTGTTTACTTCATTAAGCCTACACCTCTTAACTTGAGAAATTCCCATTGATATCTAACCATACATACCACAAACTTCTGGATACTGCCCCCCGCAGTTCACAGTGCTGTACCAGAAGTGATGAAATTCTGTGATTTCATGTACAGTTGTACTCACCCTGTATTTTGCTTGCCTGTAATTGGAAACGGTATGTACCTGTTTTTGTAATGTGTTCACTGCTTTGCAAACTGTACCCACCCAGGTTGTGCTTGAAAATAGGCAGGATTGTTGCCTAATGCACTTACCCAGCTACCAAAAGCCAATAAATAAATAAATATGTCACATCTCCACATAGACAAGTCTTTATTAGCTTTACATCTGGAATGCTGTCAATGTGACAATTTATTAAACATTACACAATGTGATGTATATTTCACAGACTGTAAAACTATGATGGTAAAATTATTAATGTACCACTCACTGTCATTGTATATTGCTTAATTATACAATTGCAAGAAAGAATGCTGGACTCTCATTGGTCAGTCTGGGGCTGGACCCATGATATTATCCCAGCATAACATCATGGATCTAGCCCCAGTACAGTAACCACCACATTTAAAATCACAAGACAATCACTCCACAAGCAAGCAAAGGTGAAGCCATCAGTGTGATCGACTTCACGGGCCACTTCTCGCCAGCTAGCACGGTACCACCCTCTGCCTGCTCCAAAACATCCCTTTTTTATTACACAAAAAAAAAGATTCAATTGTGACACGAAAAGCAGTGACATCTTGAGACAGTGCCACCTGTTCTCAAGATTCCCCACTTTCAAATGTAAAAGTCATGAGTACAGTGGCTTCACAGCAGTCCGTTAGTCCCTGCAAAAAAAAACATTCTTCCAGCCATACTGGTGTGGAGGGGAGGTCAGCTATGGCAAGTTGCTCTTCGAGAGTGGCAAAGCTTCACAGCACCACAGCACTATTGAGTAGCACCTACTGGCCAAATCTGAAACAAAACTTTTTTTAATATGTATGCTCTGCTTCTCTAAATGAACTGAAAAGTATTTCTGAAAGTATTTTTATTTAATTTTTTTGCTTTTTACACAAAGCGAGCCATTGTATTAATAGAATAATGCACTCAGGGTGGAATATGCTGGGATAACGCCACTTGAGGTGACGTTATCCAGCATAATACACACCCTGTCATGCATTATTCCTTTAGTTAACCATGACCAACAATTAAATTAACTGTCTGATAATCACACCATACAGAGGCATGTGGGAGGGGGAGGTGGGAGGGAGGATGACTAACTGTCTTCTAATTCAATGACTGTTGAACTTCTAAACCTTTATTCAATTAAAAAAAAAACAACACCAATAGAGAAAACAAACAAAAAAAAATAAACAAAATATATCAGCGTTTACTAGTACCACACCTTACACAGTCGCTTGGTCAGAGCCTTGCTTGCATGCCAAATGTCAATTTAGTGTTTAATATGTGGAAATTCACCCTCAGCGAGAGTATCTGGACATGTGCATAAGTTATAATCTCCTTTATGGTTATACCATCACGTTGTAAAGTGGATAAGCATCTCTTGAACCCAACCACTTCCATGTTTGGTGATTTTCTATTCACCTGACATACGCCAACTGTCTGTATTGCGATAATCCTCTTGGATGAGTTCTCCATAACAGTATACGTCAAATACTTCGATGAGTGGCCTGGACTGTCGTTTCGACCATCGCCTATCACAGTTATTGGGTCTTTAAAATTCTTGACAGTCTCTCTTTTAATTTTCTCCCAATACGTTGATATGGCAGAACAAATTTTCTCTGGATTGCATAAAATGTAGTTTTAGCTGGCAGTTTCATGTTCATGAATCTTAGTAGTAAGGCAACTTTCTCATAATTGTTCCCTGACAATACAACATTGCAAGACAGCATGAGGTCGCCTAATGAAATTTTTTTCATAAGTGGTTGAGATCTCCACGACCATGTATGATTATCCTTGCACCGCATTAATATTACTAGGCACGTTCCAACATATTTGTATCTCAGCTCAACAATCTCATGACATCTTGCACGCTTGCACTGCCTGAAGGCCAGTCTAGCAAGCGACATTATATTTTCTTCAAAACCAATGAATGTGCTTTGCTGCATTACATTATATTGTGATTCCTGAGTGTGTGTCACTAACTCAACATCCATTTCCTCATTGATTATACTTTCATTTGTACATCTAGGCCCGGATATTCAGACTGCGCCAGGCTGTGGCGCAAGCCTGGGCGCAGCGCAACTTGGCTACACAGGGGCGTTGACTGGGCGATATTCAACGGAGCTGCACCATGGCACAGCATCACTGAATATCGCACACTGGCCACCCGCAGTTCACGTGGTGCAGTGGCACTGTGCCAGCACAAGTGGCCAGAGTGGAGCAGGGGAATGCGCTAGCGCAAGTTCCCTTGCGCCATGGTCAACAACCACGATATTCAAAAGTGCACATGCAAATGGGGCCATAATGTATGCAAGGCGCAAATGGGGCCATTTGCATGTCATTATGGCCCCATTTGCATGCAGGTGCACCGATCCCCGGAGACTTGCGCCTGGCACCCTGCCAGGCAGCAGCTGTCGGGGACCAATACCCCCTGAACAGCGCAGCAATGTGCCCCTCTGCCTGATCGCAGGCATATGTAGATTTAAATAACGTCCCATATCCCTGGTGGTCCAGTGGACCGCTACACACCCGATCACGGGCTTAAGTATATAATAAAGCATGTCCTATATCCCTGGTGGTCCAGTGGACCGCTGTCAGCCCAATTGTGGGCTTAAGTATAAAAGAATTCACGTCCTATATCCCTGGTGGTCCAGTGGACTGCTCGCAGCCCGATCATGGGCTTAAGTATAGTAATATTCACGTCCTATATCCCTGGTGGTCCAGTGGACTGCTCGCAGCCCGATCGCGGGCTTAAGTATAATAAAATTCACATCCTATATCCCTGGTGGTCCAGGACCACTGCAGCCTGATCGCGGGCATTTGTATCAAAATAAAGTCCAATATCCCTGGTGGTCCAGCAGTACCCCCTCCCACCCGCCCACTGAGCCCCACCGCCTGTTCCCCGGTCAGCGGTGGGCGACAACCCCACCCGCCTGCGCCCAGGGCTGACACCATAGGTAGGGCTGTCGCCCCATTGGTCCTGGCGTGAGCCAATGGACGTGCAGCCCATACCCGTGCTACACATTCCAGATATGTGAGTGGATCCATTCACATATCTAGACTGTAGTACTGATGAACTACTGCGCCCATTGGCTCATGCTGTGTGGCTGCTACCGTAATCGGTCGGCAGCGGGTCGGCAGGCGAGTGGGTGCTGCTCCCGCTGCTGACCTGGGGAGGCGGGGTGGTGGGGCTCAGTGGGCGGTGGGAGGGGGTACCGATGGACCACCAGGGATATTGAACTTTATTTTTGGATACAAATGCTCAGGACACAGAGCGTCCTCTGGACCACCAGGGATATAGGATGCATTATTATACTTCAGCCCGGATCGGCTGCGAGTGGTCCACTGGACCACCAGGGATATAGGATGTGTTATTATATATACTTCAGCCCACAATCGGACTGCGAGTGGTCCACTGGACCACCAGGGATATAGGATGTGTTATTATATATACTTCAGCCCACAATCGGACTGTGAGCGTTCCACTGGACCACCAGGGATATAGGATGTTATTTATTTACACAGATGCCTGCGATCGGGCATGGGGGGGGCGCAGCCATGGAGGTGCAGCCAGAGATCGGGTGGCCACCCACAGGTGGCAGCTGCCGTGTTGCGCTCTGCAATATGGCAGCTCACCTGTGGGTGGCCAGCCATTGTTCTGGGTTTTTTTTTTGGCTCACCTGTGTGCAGCACAAGTAGGGGTTGTGCATGTATGGACTCAACACATCCCGGGCTGAATATCGGGATGTGCAGAGTATGCATGGGCACGCCCCCCCTACCTGCACCACATACAGTACTGATGTGCTCCGGCGCATCGGGATTTGTGCCAGGCACAATCTCCATTTGAATATCGCGCCATGCGCAACCCTTTTGAATATCCAGGCCATAGAGTTTATCCGTTGATCATCCATTGAAGTGTCAGCCGAATCACTATTCTTGAAGCTATGCCAGAAAATTTATATAAATTAGGACAACGGATGTCATTTGAATTATATAATAGAGGAAAATGGATGACTCTCCATCGGTTACATGCTTGTTGATGCATCGAGAGGTTGCCCTGGCGACATTAAGATCCTCGAGAACCAAGTTCGATATGTTATGTCGCGGGGGTAACCTCAATATGCAGCGGCAACCATGTTACCGATGGAGATTAACAAGTAGTAGTAGACGAGCAATAAGCAGATAAGATATATTTTAAACTAAACAAAACTATTTTAATTCAGTTCAAGTCAGCAGTTACTTCCTAAAACTCGGTAATCCTCATGTCCATACTGTAGTGGTTAAGACAAAGGGGAAAGGGGACATTTTTTATACAGCCCGTGTTCTTTGGGAAAAAGAGGGATCGCACTGCCTTTGCCATTGTCTGCTGCTTCGAGGCGTCTTTTGCTGTCATCCACCAGGTAGTAGTAGATATTAATGTTAAAATGACAGATTGTGGGGAAGCACAAACGATGGCAGAGAGAGTCGCGTGCAGCAGTTCTATGTTGTTATGCTGCAGTAGGTAAGTAGCTACTGCAGCATAACAACAATTGTTTGCATCCATCCTACCTGTACCAGCTTGTTTGTATCTATGTCTTAATTTTACTGTTATACTTATGTGTTGTACTGCTATACTGTGTATTTTGGTTTGTCTTACTGTGACAAGGTACCTTTGTAAATGAGCCTATGGCTCAAAGGTTTTCCAAACTGCTGTTTAAATAAAAAAAAATAAAAAAAAAACAAAAAAAACAAAAGGTGATGTTTCCACTACAGGCTAACAGAGTTTCAGTAGGGATAGATTTCTTGCCATAACAGCGTTCTGTCATGCACTATATATATATATATATATATATATATATATATATATATATATATATATATATATATATTTACAATGTATGTTTTGGGATAACTGCCAGGATAAAATGTAGTATTTCAGCCAGGTCATGGAGATATCAATGATATCTTCACATGTGAAGATATCATTGATATCTCCACATTCCTATATGTCATCACAGTGAAACTGAAAGTGTTTCACTTTCTATCCTGTGGCTTTTTTAAGAATAGGACCCCTCACCTTCCCTGGCAGCTTCTTTGAAAGAAGACCCCCATGCTTGCTCACATCTGCTTGTATCTTATCATAATTCTGTCTTTAAAACATATCTGGTTGATCCGCGACTTTCTTTTTCCATCCCGACTGTCATGTAATCGCTATCGAGCATGATTCGAATGGAAGGGTGATAAATAGGAAAGAGATGCAGGCACCAGCCCGTGACAAGTTTACTGATGGTTGTTAAAATGTTAGAAAAATGTGCCATTAATAGTGCTCATATAGTGTTTATTTTAGTCAAGCGTCGACGATACGAGAGAAGAGCGAGACTGTCGGCAGCTTCAGAACACCAGATGAAGCCGGTGTCTGCTGCCATAGCAACACATGCTTCGCGCTTCCGCTCAGTGTTCTGAAGCTGCCGACTCACTCGCTCGCCTCTCAGTACTGTCGGCAGCTTCTTTCGACTAAACTATAAGCACTATTAAGAAAATGGCACATTTTTCTAGGTTTTACAGCAAAGCGCCTTAATTAAAACAATCTGACACTGCCTCACATCTGAATCTTCCTAGCGCGGTCATGCTACATTCAGGGCACAGCCCAGTCACGCTTACATGACAGTTGGAGGTGGAAGAAAGAAAGTTGCAGGATCAACCAGATAATGTATGTTTTTTAAAGAAGTACATGTCCCAGGCATTTGTTTAAAAATACAGGTAGGATCAACCAGATATCTATTATTAAATAACTAAAGTGGCAGATCAGACATTTTTTCATCTGCTGTTTTGGGGCAGGGGTATGGAGAATTATATTGGGGTGGCCATGGCTCGATCAACCAGAATCCAGACAAGATTTTTTTACAATTTAAAGAGGCAGGGTCAGCCACATATTTTTAAAATAACATATGGCATCTGTTGTGTTGCTAGAGATACAGCAGATGTGTGTTTAAACAGCTATCACCTCAATGTGAGGGACTGTAGTAAGGGAACATTTCGAGCTTTTGTTGAGTGCAGCCCAAAACATACATTTGTATAAACAGAATGCATGGCCTGACTGAGATATCATATTTATCTTCACTCGAGCCAGACATCATGATATTCACTCGTGGCTTCGCCACTCGTGAGATATCATAGTTATCATTGGCCTCTCATGAAGATAAATATGATATCTTCAGTCAGGCCATGTCATACCCCTATATATATATATATATAATACATAAATATAATTTTATTATATATTTTATTTAAAAGTTATTACTCTACTTAATATGCATAAATGTAATGTTCTTAATGTAACAACTTCATAATTCATCAATTTTCTTACCAGTCTCGTGAAGGTGTGTAAGTCAGATCTTTTGATGATATAAATCTGTCTTCGACCACGCTCGAAGCACTGGAAATAGCACTATTGGAATTTCTGTATGACAAGTTTGTAAATTAAGTGTTTAACTGAATAGTAAATATATATATAAAAAAAAGAGTTTAAATATAATTTATATATGTCCCTCAGTGATACATACTTGCATTTAAATCTTTTGTAATTCCAGTTATCTACTGCATGAGCGAGAGGGGTTGACATAAGATGTACAGGTTTCGGTGAAAATGGTTCTGCAGGGGTAGAATTCTCACTTGATTGTCTTGCTGAGCAATTTGAGAACATACTTTCCATTCTTTTGGCCCCTTTTGTATGCCTGTTGAATGTTGTACAATGCATTAATCAACCAACCCAAAAATAATTATCATGTATAGTGGAATGCTGTTCTATATAGAATTACAACCATTTCAAAATGCTGTCCTACCACAGTTCCAATGTCATGGAATGCTGTTCTACCATACTGTGGTAGAACAGCATTCTAGAACCTCTAGAATGGTCTTGTTCCCCTACCACTCGCACACACTCCGGCCCATTGCCACCATCGTCCACCTCAATGGCTACCACATGCGGTGTAATACAGTGTAACCATTCACCAAATGGGTCCTCCTACTCCTTTGAGGCAAAATGCATCAACGGGACCATGTAATGAAACACTTTGCCCTTTGGGTGCTGATAAGGTGGTCTCTGGTGCCCAACTAGGGCACTCGTGGTGGCAGAGTGTCTGGATGACCATCATCCGCTTAAGCTCCTCAGCCTTGTTCTCCTAATCTCGACATAACCCTGACAGAAACTACACAGCTGAGCCAGTGTTGCTTTAAATTTACCTGTCTTTTTGGGATATTTTCTTTTCCTTTTCTTGGCAGATCAACCTCGCTCGACATATGATACATTTCTCTCCCAGCCACCCTATCAAATCACGTTCATTCTAACATTCAGCTGATCGATCCCCACTCATACAGAACTCGTCTTTTATGTAAAAAAAAAGAAGTCTATTCCCTGGCCGGTCCGATATTGCCCAATACCGCCCACTCTGGAGGGAATTATTGTTTGCTTTGTGGGTGACTCTATGTTACAGCAAACAAATTGAATGTGTGTATGTAAAGTTTTGATAACAGACACACATCCGTATACCACCATACAGTACATGATTTAAATACTGCATCAAATTACAACAATTTTGAAATTACTAGTAACATACCTGAAGTGATATATTAAGAACTCAGCCAAACCATGATCATTTTTCATTTCCAGTGTAGCCCTAAGCTCATTCCACTGAGTAACTGCACTACCAATATTCACTGTAGTTTTATTTCTAACTCTGTCACGTTCAGTTTTTCTTTTCTTTCTTTTGGGTGTGGATATTCTGGGATGCCCTCTTTTCTTCAGCAAGCCAGACATTATGAGATGTTTGATGAACTATACATAAACAAAGGAATGCCACATATTTAACATTTGTTTCATGATTAGGTAGCATCAATCATATACTGTAGTAAACATATTGTATTTTATGGAAAAAATTACTGGAAACAAGTGCATATAAACAGATGTGTAAAATGTTGCTAACTCGGACTATATAATATAGTGACAAGAGCTACAGGACTAACTTTGTTTTCAATTCATTGGGGGTCTGTCACTCCAGTGCCAGAAAAACATATACTATAAACAATAAAATATTAACAACCACACACCAATCAGCATGTGTTTGCATCTTGGGGTTAAGATAACAGCGTGGACCTCTTTAGCTTCATTCTCGAGTTTCAAATGCTGTCATCTGAACCCCTTGATGAAAACATAGCCTTTTTGTGTGTGGTTGCTCATAGATTATTCTCTATGTTACAGTGGTGGTTATAACAGAGAATATAAAGGGTAGAATGTATGTAATCCTATTTTCATCAAAAGATATGCCTCAGTATTATGACATTTCATCTTGTTTTTCTCTCCATACTTAGGGAATGCTTGTAAACATGGATAGGCAGGCTTACTCAGATCGTACAACAAATGATCTAAAGGCAGCCAGGTGTAATATTTGATGTACTCCATGGTAGGAATGTGACTTCACAAAGTTACGAAGGAGGGCCATCATGGTGTACGTGCGGCAGATGTAGAGATATGCCAACTGTGGCTGAACATGTCTGCTGTGGAATGAACTATAGCTTACGTTTAAGTATAAGTAATACTTTCAGCCTTATCTCATTGAATGCAACCATGCTATCAATTGCAGGAGCCTACAGAAATGATATATTTGGGACAACTCATCACATTTATGATGATAATAATAAACAACTTAGGAATGCTGCATATCTCCAGTTCATATTATGACAGTATGGCAGTCTTGGTTCTGGCAGTCGGAAAGTAATACCTTCACATTGTGTCTGGGCGATTAGGGATAAATACCCATACCCAAATGGTCATTATGTTGGGTTTCTACCACATCGTCTATCTTAGATATATGATTATTTCCATCATACGTAAATTGTTACTGTAGTTCACCAGTGTTTTGACAAAAACACTGGGATATCAGTAATTTTAAAATAAATCCATTTGACAGCAATGTCGTAAGTGATTCTACATTGTAGAGTTCGCACAAAATTAGCTGTTATTCTGTCTTATTATTTGTATCTCTTGAGTGACATGTATAGTGGTGATACTGACAGCTTCATGGTTTCTTAAAATGTATTTCAATGGCATCAAAGATGTCATATATACTTATCCATGTATTCCTCTGTTATTGTTTACCTGAGATAAATCAACAGGTGCATGTTTGTTATGAAATGTCCACTACTTACATAGAAACATAGAATTTGACGGCAGATAAGGACCGCTTGGCCCACCTAGTCTGCCCATTTTCCTACCTAACAGATAAGCTGCAGATCCTAGTTAACCAACAGCTTACTTCCTCCTACCCCCACTAGGACTGCCTTATGTCTGTCCCATGCATTCTTGAATTCCCCCACTGTTCTTAACTCCATGACCTCCTCAGGGAGGCTGTTCCATGCATCCACAACCCTCTCTGTGAAAAAATACTTCCTCACATTACCTCTGAGCCATCCCCTCTATCTTCAAATTGTGCCCCCTTGTTCTTGCACATCTCTTTTTCTGAAAGATGCTACCCTCTTGGACTTTGTTGATTCCCTTGAGGTACTTGAAAGTTTCTATCATGTCCCCTCTCTCCCTTCTTTCCTCAAGGGTATACATATTAAGCTCCTTTAGCCTTTCTTCATATGTCTTCTGGTGCAGATTCTGCACCATTTTGGTTGCCCTCCTCTGGACAGCCTCCACTCTGTCTATGTCTTTGAGGAGATGGGGTCTCCAGAACTGCACACAGTACTCCAGATGGGGTCTCACCAACTGTCTGTACTGAGGATAACAACTTCCTGTTTTCACTGTTGATGCCTCTTCCTATGCATCCCAGTATCCCCAACCTTCCTTACTGCCTTCTCACATTGCTTGCCCACCTTTAGGTCATCTGATATAATTACCCCCGGTCCCTTTCCATTTTTACTGTTGTCAGTATCTCACCCTCATTGTGTACGCTTCCCTGGGTTTTTGTTTCCCATGCATTACCTTGCACTTCTTTGCATTGAATCTGAGCTGCCATACATTTGACCATTCCTCCAACCTTGCCAAGTCCTTCTCATCCTTTCCACTCCATCTTGTGTATCAACCCTGTTACAGATCTTTGTGTCATCTGCAAAGAGACATACTTTTCCTTCCAGTTCCTCTGCAATGTCACTAATAAAGACATTAAAAGGACCGGTCCCAGTACTGAACCCTGCGATGCCCGCTAGTAACCCTCCTTTCTTCACTGTGACTCCATTTACTACTATCCTTTGCGTCCTGTTGTCTAGCCAATTTTTATCCAGGCTACCACCTTGGGACCCACTCCAAGGCTGGCTAACTTGTGTATTAATCTTTTGTGTGGGACTGTATCAAATGCCTTGCTAAAATCTAGGTAGACCATGTCCACAGCCCTCCCTGGTCTACTACTTTGGTCACCCAGTCAAATAAATCTATTAGATTCATCTGACATGACCTTCCCATCGTGAATCCATGCTGCTTTTGGGTCCCGCCCCACTGACCTCTAGGTACTCAACAGTTCTTTCCTTCAGAAGTGATTCCATCATTTTCCTACCACTGAGGTCAAACCTAACTGGTCTGTAGTTTCCTGCCTCTGTCCTGCTCCCACTTTTTGAAGAGGAATCACATCTGCCTCCTCCAGTCCTCGGGTACCACCCCATCCTCCCATGATTTGTTAAAGAGTAGTCAGCGGTGTCACTAGTTCTACCCTTAGTTCTTTAGAATTCTTGGATGAATCCCATCAGGCCCCATTGCTTTGTCCACCTTCAATTTTATTAGTTCTTTCAGAACCCTTTCTTCTGTAAATGGACTGGTATTGACCCCCATCTTCAGAGTGTTTCTCTTGTTTGGTTTAGGTACCCCCTCCTCTTCCTTTGTAAAACTGAGCAGAAATATTCGTTCAGTATCCCTGCTTTTTACTGTCACCTTCTACCCAATGCTCCTTCACCTTTATTAAGCCTCAGTATCCCTCTTTGGTCTTTCTTCACTCTCTAATGTACCTATAAAGGTCTTATCCCCTTCTTAACAGAATTGGCTATCCTTTCCTCTGTTTGGGCCTTTTGCTATTCTGACTGCCTTCCCAGCCTCTTTTTGCTTTAACTGATAAAGTTCTCTGTCCTGCTCCTTCTGTGTTTCCTTATATTTCCTGAATGCTATCCTTTCTCCTTAACCTTCCCTGCCACCTCTTTTGAGAACCATAGCAGTTTTTCCTTCTTTGTGTTTTATTGATTTGCTTTACACAAAGGCTTGTTGCCTCTGTGATGGCTGTTTTGATTACTCCCCATTGTTCCTCCACCCTCCTTCTTGCTTGTTTGCTTAGTGCTTTTCTGAGGCATCTCTCATTTTCCCAAAGTCAGCCCTCCTAAAGTCCAATACTCTTGCTTTTGTATGGCTTGACTGTATGGCTGTATTTATCATGAACCACACTGTTTGGTGGTCGCTGTTCCCAGATGGCTACCCAGTTCAAATCTGAGATTCTTTCTCAGTCCCCATTTGAGAGTACCAGGTCTAAGATTGCTCCCTCCTGAGTGGGTTCCAATACTAGCTGTCTGAGGCATGCCCCCTGTAGGGCATCAAGAATGATCCTGCTCTTGGATGTGCCTGCAGCAAAGGTGCCCCAGTTAACATCTGGCATTCAGGTCTCCCATCAACAATATCTCCCTTTTCTGCCATTCTAAGGAAGCCTTCTATCATTTCCTTGTCCATTCCCTTCCCCTGAGATGGGGTCTGTATACAACCCCCATGTGGATTGTGGTGCCATTTCCTGTCTCCAGGGTGACCCAGAGTGCCTCATCTGCTCCCTGTTTACCTTTAGCTCTGTTGCTTTGATCCCTTCCTTTACATGAGAGCTACTCCTCCTTTACCCTCCCTGTCCCTCCTGTAGATTGTATCCTGGTATGTTGACATCTCAGTCATGGTTCTCTGTGTACCATGTTTCGTGACTACCACAATATCCAGGCAACCCTCTTCCATCAAGGCCACTAGTTCAGGGAGCTTGTTACACAGACTATGGGCATTGGTACTCATCACCCTCCACTTTTTGATAGCCTTACCCCTTTAAGCTCCATTTCTGTCCTTACTGCCTTTGCCTTTTTTCACATTTACCTCTGTTCTGCTCCCTAATAACTTATCTACCTTGGTGTTTACCTCACTAATTACCATGTTTTGTGGGGGAAGGCTAGGATTTCCCTGCTCCTTTTCAGTGCCTCCTCCCTTGGCTAGTTTAAATGCTTGCCAATGAAGCATTTAAACCTCTCACCTAGGATCCTGGTCCCCCTGGACAGATGCAGACCATCACACCAGTATAGGTCTGCATCCCTCCAGGTGGCTCCCCAGTCCCCAATGAAGCCAAACCCTGAGCTCCACACCAGTTTTTAACCCTCTTTGAATTCCTGGTGAGGTGCCCTAGCATCACCCTTGCCATAGACAGGCAGCACCTCTGAGAAGGTTACCGTATGCGCTACTTGTCTAAGGCCCCTCCCCAACTCTACAAACTACTCTTGCACTGCTCTGATCCCATTCCTAGCCAGGTCATTTGTCCCTTGGTGGACAATGACATCCAGCTCCCTCCCTTGTGCATCTCCTCCCATGATCCTGAGGATTCGCTTCCTGTCCCTCCAAGCCGTGGCGCCAGGAAGGCACCTTACCTCACTCTCCACTTCCTCCTCCATTTTGACCCCCCTAATGATTGAGTCCCCCCACCAGGAGTTGTTTCCTTCCCCTGTGGGATCCCATGCCACCCTCCTGTGGGTCTCCTTTGTGAAGGTTCCCAGCATCCTCCTTGGTCTCCACTCCAGGTGCCTCCATACAGGAACCGCTATCCACCAGAAGAGCAAATGAATTGTGGAGAGGTACAGCTGGAGGGATGCAACTCTGTTCCACCACCCTCTCCTCCCTGAGCCCACCCTGGTCCAGCATCTCCTCTTTCTTGGCAACCTCTGAGGTAGTGGCATTGGCCCTGGTGGTCCCTGGGTGGGGAGGTGGTTTCACTTAATCCTAGCCAGGTCAGCCTGGAGACGGGCAACCTCCCTCTCAGAGCAGAGAGGTGCCTGCAAATAGGGCAGCATCACAGCCTCCAGAATGTCTCCTGAACACAGCCACTCTACCACAGCCATTGCACTGCACCACTCCTATCATGTCTTATTTTGTGTCCCCTCTACTGTTTGTCTGTATGCTTACTCTCTCCTCTCCTTACAACTCTCACCCTTCCTGTTCTGGGACAGCAACTTCCTATCTTCTTCAGTAGCCTCCTTCTTCCTTGCTCAATGTCAGACCACCAGCAGCTGGGGGGGAGAGTGAGCTTCCGACAACACTTGCCAGGAAGGTGGCACTCAGTGGTTGTATTTAGATAAATATCTCACAGTAGTAGCAATGTGTAGAGACCATAATAGATTTTATATACTCTACATTTATTTAATATATCTTGATAAAATATTTTCAGTTATTTAATGTAATTTGTGTATACAAAGTTATTCTCAATAAAAAAATATAATGTTAAAACAATGACTATGCAAAATGAAAACCATAACTCAATACTAGAATGCATGGGTTAAGCTAGGGGGATCAGTAGTAGGAGAGGGAGTTTATACTGCCATTGTACAGGTTACTAGTAAGGCTGCATCTGGAATATGGAGTTCAGTACTAGTGACCACACCTCAAAACGGACTAGTGGCAACAATAACACGAGGTGACACAGTCTTAAGCTGGATGGTGTGATGTTTATGAGAGAGGTCAGGAAGCACTTCTTCACAGAGAGGGTGGTGGAAACCTGGAATGAGCTTCTGGAAGAGGTCATCTCATTGAAGACAGTGATCAGCTTTAAGAGATGTTTGGATAGGCATAAGGGGAAGGTAAGGATCATGTGTAGGGAGGACGGGAGGAATGGGGAGAAAGGGCAGGGACATTAGCTCTATATGTGAAACCTGCACTACGAGCAGACCTGATTGTAAAATTTGCATTCTTCTGATGGCTTCTTCATATATTCATATGTAATTTAAATGTTCCAGATGACTGGAAAAGGTGAAGAGCTGGTGTCACTGCATGTAGTGGAAGGAAGGTTAGAGCCGAGAAAATCCCACCAATGTAGCCTTACATTTGATGTATGTAAGATACAGTTGAAACATGTTAGGTAAAGGTTAATAAACTATCTGAAGGAGGGGCAACTGGATGACAAACAAAACAACAAGTTGGATCAGACCCTTACCACCATCATCACGCGCACACACACACACACACGAAAATATTACATCTTGCTTTTTAAAATGAGCTAGCAACATGTCAAGTTAGAGGGGGTCTCTTGGTATTCAACTCATGGCCCTGATGTGAACTAAACCAGACAACAATGCCGAGATAGACCACCCATCAGCTGATTCACTGCTCTAATCTACATTTAACTTAGATAGCTTACCTTTACACAGGATGCAGCCTCGTAAAGTTTGTTTCATATGTGGGCTCAAGTCAATGTACAGCTAACTGTTGTATAACTAAAGAAGTGTGAAAGCCATCCTTATCCATCTACATACATCATTCAATGTTAACTGATCACTCTTTCTAACTAAAACCCCCATAAATTGGATTATAAATGATGGATACTGCAGCATATGGCACACATCATCATAAATGTCAATTATGAGCTCACACCCACCCCCATATACACACAAAAAGGGGTTTTTGTAACAAATTATTTTTAAAATTTGATTGCCTGCATACTTCTTTATTTTTATTTTTCATGGGGTTATATTGATATTCACATCAGGGCCCTGCTTTGAATTTGCCCAGCTACCAACATTGAGGTAGACCACCCATCAGCTGGGACCCTACTCTAAACTGCTTCTGTCTCAAGTGACTTACCTTTATATAGGGTGAATCAATGAGAACATTTGGATTCACTTTGCCATAATAGCAATAAGGCACTCCAGTTGAAGATAAGTAGGAAAATGAGAGGTACAGGTAGGGATACAATTAATCATTAAGGCACAACCAGGGGTTAGATTAACAGTCTATTAATCACACCCTAGGGGTGTAATGTGGCAAGATTAACCTGGGAGTGAATTATTGGTATTAAAAAAAAAAAATTCAAAATACAAGTGGAGCCTGACTGATGACGTAGAGGGCTGAGGCGTTGGCATCTCACCTCACTGGCAACCAGGGTTCGAGAACGGACTCTGGCCACTGACGGGTGGCAGGGGAGGATAGAGGTGTTAAATGGTGCTGAGGAGTACACTGTGGCGTACCTGGATGACACTGCTATCTTTAGTGCCAGCTGGAAGGAACACCTGTCCCAACCTTAGGGAAGTACTGGACAGGATACAGAGGACAGGGATAACTGGCAAAGCTGAGAAGTGCCAGATGGCCATGGCTGAAGAAGCATGCCTCGAGCGCGTTGTAGGCCGGGGACAGCACCGTCCTAACAAAGTGAAAATAGAGGCAATGAAGGCATGGCCCAGATCAGAAATGCAGAAACAGGTCAAGAGTTTTCTAGGGACATCTGGGATCTATAGGAGAATTGTACCACTTTACATTGCTCTGGCCACTCCTCTATCTGTCCTGTTAAAGAAAAGGATGCCTAAGAAAATTAAATGGGGAACCATAATCAGTGTAAAATCCTTTACCAAAATGAATGAGGCACTGTGTAGTGCTCCTGTATTGACAAATCCAGACTACAGCAGACCCTTTGTAGTCCAGATTGATGCCTCAGATTTGGGTATTGAGGCAGTGCTAAGTCAGATATCCAACCAAGGGAAAGATCATTCCATAGTGTACCTGAGTAAAAAGTGACTTACCAGGGAGCAGGCTTACTCTACTGTGGAAAAAGAGTGCCTTGTCATGGGGTGGCCATAAAGTAGTTAGAGCCATACTTATACGGGCAGCATTTTGAGGTACAATCTGACCACAACTTCACTGTTTTAGTTTGCACAAATGGGTAAAACTAATGGTAGACTACTAAGATGGAGTATGTCCTTGCAAGGGTATGTCATGACTGTCTCTCACAGGGCTGGAGCAGCAAACGCAAACACTTCTAGTTTATCTCATAGTTTTGTGATGTAAACTGAATTTGGGGAACTCATCCCATGCAGGAACAGATCCCCTAAATTCAATCTAAGGATGGAGGAGTGTAATGTGATAAACCCTCTAATATTATTATTGTATAATATTTGTATTATAAATAGATGGTCTGTGATTGTCAGATACAACTCAGTAGTGAGTGAGAGACTTGACCTTTGACCTCAAAAGGTTTCAGTTGTGCTGATAGCTTTAGGATGTGTTAAATTAACCAGTGAAGATAAACCCTAGCTAGAGGTTTCCCGTTCTATCGTATGATTCATGCAGGAAGAGTCCAGTCATTGTTCCACAGCTTCCAGCATGTAGTGAGGTCAGAGAATGTGTGTGTAAACTACAGATCCACAGTTTCAGTATTGACACTGCAGACAAACAAGGGAGACAGATGGTCACTGCTACTGCTAGGCACTGGTTCACTTCCAACATGAGGGTCTAGGAGCCTAGACATGTGTGCGTGGCATGTGACTCCAGATCTTTGGACTGGTCTGTCTTCCGGAGTAGGAGAGAGTGAGTAGTCAGAGAGATTCAGATTACTGCTAAATCAGAAATTCTGATTCCTGACAAGAGGCACCTGGGACCTGCACAGCAAATCTGATGCCACCCACCATCCAAACCAACTGTTCAACAGCCGAAGAGGACTTATGTTGTATAGTGGAGTGTTGTTCTGTATAGAATTCCATCCCTTTCAAAATGCTGCTCTACCACAATTCCAAGGTCATGGAATGCTGTTCTACCCTACTGTGGTAGAACAGCATTCTAGAACCCGTATGTACTGCATGAGTCAGTTTCATTTTGAAAGCAAAAGAACTCACAAAACACATTTTTCACACAGTACCATACACTATAAAAATATACAGGATGAGCAACTATATGCACAACCAGCGTGTTTTGCCACCTAGGGGTTCTGATTCCCATGGACCTCTCGATCTTCGTTCTCGAGGTTAGAGGGAATCAGAATCCCTCTGTGGCAGAACACAGTGGTTCTGCATAGTTGCACATAACTTGCCACCAGATCTATAGATTTTGAACAGTGGGCTATGATCTACAAATACCTCATTTCATGTTCAGCTGTTTTTAAGCTGTTGTATAGTCACTGACCACCAACTAGCTTTAAATTCATCAGGCATGGACTGTTCCTATGGCTGGACACCCAGTTAAGCAAATTGGTGGTTCCTGTATGGTCAAAGGTTTTAAATACTGGTATCAGTGGGAAGTAGTTGGAGGCCCCAGTCCAGGTGGGCTAGTAATTAAATAATGTTCAACAGTATCTGCTTTGCAACATTACATTCATTGTCTGATAGAGGTGGTCACCACTGCTGATTTAAATGTTACATAGGCCAAGCCTGATAAGACACCTTACTTCAGACCTGGTTCACTAATGTTCACGAGATTTGCAAAAAAAAGTTTCAAACTGCATTCACTTGTCCCTAGTGAATATATCCTAGTAAATCTTTTATTTGTTTTTAATCCTGTCTCATGAACATATTGGTGCCAATGCACACGAAAAAAAGGTTGCCTGTACGCAACGTATCCAAGGCATATAGGCAACACTATGCATGAATGCAACTCAGTGGAGGGCTTTGGCATTCACTAGCAGTGAGCGGTCCAGATGCGCACATGATTCCATGGCTGCAGGCTGCTATGTGAAAAGGTGGTCTGGGTGGGGGGGGGGAGAAGAGATGTGACGTGAAAACACTGCATGCCATTCACAATGGCAAAGTAGTGCAGTGAATGGGTTGGGGTACAGGAAAGCACTAATAACATCAGGGAGAACCTTCAGCAATTGCGGTATGTGTCTAGCCCCGTGCACACAGCACCCCTGTCCGGTCTCATATGCCAGTTGTCTCCCCACACATCAGAACCCCTGTCCCGGTCCTGTATGCAAGTTGCCCCCCACCACAGAACCCTGTCCCCAGTCTCATATGCCTAAACACCCCACAAAGCACAGCAGAGCCCCATCCCCCATCTGCAAGTCAGTAACTTCCCCCCACCCCACCCCAGAAGCAGAGCACAGTCTTGGTGTCTCCTTTCCAGTACAGCACTGCTGTGCATAGTGGCTGCATGTGAAAACATAAACTGTGAGAACACTGCCCATGCATAGATTCCCTATAAATAGGTTGTGCACTCATGGCATCAGTTGGATGGCTGGTGGATGAGGTGGCATGCAGAGGGATGTGCCACTCAATGTCCATTGCCGTAGCACCTATGTGCAGGTGAGGGGTGTACTGTTGTTTGGCCTGCGGTGTGGGAGGGGCACTAACCACCAATGAGTGGGCAGGGGAGCTGGGATCGGGGGCAGTCAAGGGGTGCTGTACTGTACAGGGGCTGCCAGTATGGGACAGTGGTTGCGGAGGGGTTGGTAAACCACTGGATTGCTGTCGGGGGATGGAGCTCTAGCGTGTGTGTGTATGTGTGTGGTGGGGAGGGGTGAACTGGCATATAGGGCCAGGTCCAGGGTACTGCTGTGTGTGTGGGGTTTACTAACATACAGGACTGGGTGACTGGGTGGCCAGCTGTGCATCAGGAAAGGTGTAGTTCCCCAGGGACAGGTCTCAGACAGGAGGAGGAACCCATGCCATGATGCACGCTGGAGCTTGGTGATACTATGTTCCTCCACTATACAGGGTGAAGTGAGGCAAGATTTATGCAATGAGGTATTTCTTAGGGTTCTGTTAATTGCCTGTTAATCACACCCTGGGGTGTAATGTGGCACATGCTCCCAGGGTGTGATTAACGGGTTGGCTATATAGCCTAGATGTTAGAGTATGAGCTTTGAACGAGCTTGGTACATCCAGCAGAGAAGAACTTGGTTCGATTCTCACAACCTCCACTTGCATACTGTGTGATTCTGAACAAGTCATTTAACTTCATTGTGCTCCCAAGTCATCCCTGAAAACAGGCACTTGTGCTTAGTGGGCCTTACCCATTACCAAATACTAAAATGAAAACTAGCCATTAACATAATGACATACTGAGCGTGCTCCTCCTCATACCAATTATACCTCTGATTTTGTTACTTATTGTTATACCTTACTGGTTACTGCATTACTATCTGCTTGCTCTATACACTGATGTATCTCAGCCCAGTCTGAACACCTGCACCTAATGTTGTTGTTCTGATCTGTACTGTTGACTGTTCTGTATTGTACTCTCCCGGGTTGTGCCTGAAAGTAGGCAGGACTGTTGCCTAGTGCACTTGCCCGGTTACTAAAAGCTAATAAATAAATAAATAAATAAATAAATACTGTAAAATGCGGCAGCACTTTCCAAAAACGTCAAAGATTTACGTATCCCTACTATAAGAGCTACAGTCAATCAGATTAAATGATTTTAAAGCACCATTAATATAATCATAAATATTCCAGGTTTTACATCTGATTTTTATACTATTACCCCACAGGAATCTGCTACAATTTGTGCATTATAACATTTTCTATGGCAGCTGTAGTAGCTGGAAAAGCTTGTAAACCTGGATTTATTGCTGCACAACTGGAAGAGGGAAGTTGAACTGATTATTCAACTGTACAGTACATAACATGTATCACGCAGTGCTACCATCTTCAGGTCAATTTGAAACGCAAAGTGTTTCTCAAGGATTTTTTTTGGGGGGGAGAATGGGAGAGTACAGGAATTAATTGAATAAAATACCACCATTAGAAGATGAAATATCAACCTGTTAACCCCAACAAATAGTTCAAGCACTATACTGTTCAAGAATAAATACCTCTCATGCCGTGAAGTACCACTCGAATTAAATTAAAATTGCCAATTAATGTATTTGAGCAGGAGTGTATCTTTTGATAATAAATCAAAATATACTGCTATAATAAACGTACGTCTGAATATTTGTATTAACAAGATAATGACATGGCAGAAAACTCATATACAAATCATGACCCTTCCAACTCATCAAAAAAAGCAAGAACATCCATAAACGCAGTAAAAAAAGGACAACTACAGAGTCACGGCGATCTATCTCAAGATAAGCTCATGTATGACAAATTTGAATGACAGTTGCATGAACGAGCTCTACTGTCTCGAGGCATTTCAGGTACAGTCGCAAACATCCACTCACTCACGAAAGACAGGCACAGCGCTGAGCACGAGATAGTCCGACTGAATAAAAGATGCGCGTCTTTTAAATTAATTTATGTAAAAATAAAACGAAATACTGTCTTTAGATACGTGTGACGACGTGGATGTACAATACCCAAAGCAAACTAGTGATAAGTGTGAAAACAGGGGTGACAATGTTTTTTTTTGCTAGTTTTTTGCACTGCTGCTTTTAAATCTGGAAAAGTCCATAGGCCAAAGACCTGTTTACATGGGCGACCAGATACAAAAAGAATAAGAACATACTAATATCAATGTACAGTCAATATATAAAACATTGTACAAAATACATTACACAAACATTTATAATAAATACGCATTTCTTTTGTACAAAACAATACAAGAAAAATACATCACACATTTTTACACTCACATTTACTTTTGGTAACCAGCCATATCTTTAATTTCAACTTAAAAACTGCTAGTGACTGTCACAAATGCACTCAGTAGGTCAGGCCCTCTGCTCCCACAGTGCCAACCTCTGAGTGCAGTAATGTGAACAGGTAACAGACAAGGTAACCCTCCTGTCTGCCTGTGGGTCCAAATCACCTTTGGTCTCAAGTTCTTGGGGGGTTCAAACTGTGAACCTTATGCTAGTGTACCCAAATGTACAGGCTCAGATAAAATTCTCTTCAGGGGATGCAATATATCTTTTGCCTAAGGGCACCTAACCAGGTATCCAAAATGAAACCTTAAAACTCTATAAAAGACCTTAGGTATATTCTTACCTTTTCCCAGTTTAGTAACACCATCAAACTTTGAACAGTTTTTGTCAGTCTTAACCCTCTATACGTCACATGCAAAAAGAACTTCGAAGACTCACCCAGGCAGTCTTTCAAAATAAAATATTTACTAAAATGGGTAAAAATATGTAAAATGCAAACACAACACACTATATCAATAAGCATACAATCACTTAAAAGAACAAGGTTAAAGTACAAAACATAAACTCCTACCACAATACAATTAGACCTTTTCTGTCTAATGTATTATCTCTTTATAGTGCTTAAGTTAGATCAGAGATCTTGTTTCTTAAGAGTCCAAAAGATATATGTCAACAAGTTCAAACACAGTATACAGTTTAAAACTCTATGTCTCCACTCCCCTTCTATGATGTAATCTAGCTCCTCCTTTTAGGATATAAAAAAATATACAAACAGGATGTCCTATCAGGAGGTATTTCAAATAAGGTGACATCAGCAAAAACTCATTTCCCAATATGACTTCTTAATTAACATCCCCTCTTTGATCTCGAGCAGTTCCTATTCTCAGGGCACATCAAAGGAGTTTATGACTTTTAGCACACTGGTGGTATAACATGTTTTTTCCTCTAAGACATCATAAAAGTTTATTAGCTCTATATCCTGGCAGCTGGGTCAGTTCTAATTAAGCCTCTCTAGTCCTTTAATTACCTCCTGGTTTCAGGTTAATATATCCTGTAGCTTCTCTGACTGGGGGGGGGAGGTACCCATAAGCACATGCTATTTTTTATGTTACAAATAGCATAGAACAATCATAAACAGCTGGCCAAGTGTCACAGTGACAAATATAGATTTTTTTTAGATCACTCGGAAGAGCATTATAGGCAGACGGAACTCTATATAAGAAATACCTCTGACCTAATGTTGTTTTCATAGTTGGCACAGAAAACCTAAGATTACATGAAGATCTAGTATGTACCTGAGCTGTTACTAGCTGTATGTGAAAATAAGTATGGAAACAAATCAGTGTCCTGTCAACGGCAATTTTCTTTACCATAATCCCTACTTGATATTGAAATCTCTGATCTAATTGTAACCATCCTAATTTATTATAAAGATTACAATGGTGTGTTAACTTTGGTAGTTGAGAAGTAAATCTTGCAATCTGATTAGTAAGTACCCTAACTTTATTTAGAAGTTTCTTATTAGTAGAGCAATAAAAAAACAAACCATAATCAGCAATAGGTAATAAGAAACTCTGGGACAATTTCAAATGGGTAGAAGAAGCCAACAATTGATTAATTCTGTGAGGTGAGGTCCCAAAGAGGCTGTGTTGAAAATTTGGTGCAGACATATTTACAAAACGACAAAATTATGAGTAAAAGTTCAAAACACATTAAAAAGCCATTAACTGAATGTACCTTGTTTTCAGTCAGTTTGCGGTTGGGCTCCAGAGCAGCAGGATGTGTCAATGGAAGCAGCAGGACATGCCAGTGGCATGGATAGGTAAGTGAGGGGTGCAGAGGTGGGGGTGGGTGGGATGGTGGGTGCTCAGAGGGGGTCACGTGGGGTGCTGGCAGGTTGGGGGCAGCAGACAAGAACAGTTTTTTACATTTTTTTATAAACAAGAAGAGTACAGTGACAAAGATAAGATTGCAAGGGACGATTTCCTTTGTTTCAGGTACTGACACTATGGGTTGGGCACCCCAGTGTCAGTGTGTTGTTTTGTGGCACCAGGAGTGGGTACCCCAGTGTCACATACTGTCTGAGGAATGTGTCAGACTTTGTCAGATAGAGGTGGGGGTGTGCAACTGAGTTCCCCCCTCATCGGCACGAGCCATGGCTGGTGAGGGGAAGGAGGGTGATGTCAATTTTTTTTTAATAAAGAAAATGAAGATGTGGAGGTGGGAGGTTTGAAAGAGTGGGGGGATAGCCTAATTGAATAAAGTAGGTCTGGGAAGGGTGGGAGAGAAAGAGAAAGTTATAAGAGGCATAGGGATCTCATGCATACAAGAGACGTGATGAAAATCCACTGCATTTGATATTTTTCATTCATCCTCTCTCTCCCCCTCCTCTGTTAGCAATACATCAACGCATAACTCTGTCTGTTAAGCAGCAGTAAAAAGGGAAGAAAACTAATTAAATACTGTGCTGCAGCACTGGCTCCTGCTCCCAGCCGGCCGTGCTCAACTTGCCACCCAACCACCCAAGCTCAGGACCTCAGCTCCCACGCCACCACAGAATGGGTGCTTCTCCACTGTGGCACTGGCTCCTGTTCCCAGCCGGCCATGCTCGACTCACCACCCACCCACCCAAGCTCAGGATCTCGGCTCCCATGCCACCCCTGAAGGGCACTTCTCCACTGTGGTAACAGCTCCTGCTCCTAGCCGGCCGTGCTTGACTCACCACCTGCCCACCCAAGCTCAGGTACGGAGGCTCCTCGCTGAGAAGCCAGGCTCCCTTGCCACTGCACTATGATTGGCTCCCCTACTCGAGCCAGACTCCTGATTGGCTGCCTGATCTTTCCTTTCCTGAGGTGTCAAATTTTCAAAGACCTCGGCTCCCATGCCACCCCTGAATAGGCGCTTCTCTGCTCTGGCACTGGCTCCTGCTCCCAGCCGGCCACATTCGACTCACCACCCGCCCACCCAAGCTCAGATATGGAGGCTCCTCACTGAGAAGCCTGTCTCCCTTGCCACTGCACTCCGATTGGCTCCCCTACTCAAGCAAGATTCCTGATTGGCTGCCTGATCTTTCCTTTCCTATGGCACCAAATTTTCAAAGTGCGTAGGAGATTATATCTGCTTAGCTAGCCAGTGTAGCCTATTTTTTGTCCCGCCCACCCTTCCCGGCCCTGACCTCTATCAAATACACTTTCTCCCCTGGCACCACCCCTCTCTCTCTCTCTCTCTCTCTCTCTTTCTTTCTCTCTCTCTCTCTCTCTCTCTCCCTCCCTCAGTCATCCTCTGCAAGGGACAAGTACTGCTTTCATTCTGCCCTTAGCAGGGTCAACACACATACTAGACTTCTCTCCAATCTCGCCTCTGTGAACCATCTCAAACTTACAATCTAGAACCTCTACAACTTTTGGATCTCTCTGCTAATATGGCCATGAACAAATCTCACCTATACTTCCTTCTAGTCTCTTACTTCCTCACATCGGCCCTCCCTGCCCTATACCCATATGGCACCTGCCAAATGCCTCCTTCAATGACCATCACTCTGGCACCTAGCATCCTTTATAGAAGCTCCTCCTGTTAGAAGCAACCAACCTACCCTGTCTCTCCCCCTACCTCCTCCCTTCTGGTTGGTTGAGGCATCCTACCTCCCCTGATGCTAACCTCTGCATCATTTATCTGGTCCATCAGACCTGCCACCAAAGCCATCCTATTCATTATGAGACTCAAACTCCCAGCTACATACTCCTTCCTCCTACTAGCCCTACTCCTAGCTGGCGATGTCAAATCCAACCTGGGTCCCCAGGTGGGGCCCAAACCATTAAGTTCCTACAAAGGTCTCTCTGTCACCCACATAAATATTAGAAGCCTGCTACCTTAACTCGACCAACTAAACTGCTGGATGGCGGAGCACTCTCCCAACTTTCTATGCCTAACCGAAACCTGGCTCTCTACAAAGACACCTGACTCTGCCCTAATCCTCCCCAACTACATGCTGCTCAGACAGGACAAGGACAAAAGGGGCGGAGGAGTAGCCATCTACACCAAAGAACCTCTCTCGTGCACGGCCACTTTTAAAGAAGCTTGTCCAAGCTCCCATGAAGTCCTCATGGCCAAACTCATCCTACCAGCCTCGCTCCCACTATTTATTGACATACTCAATGCTTCTCCCCGACTCACAAAAGACTCACTAATTTCCATCCTAACCAACCTTCCAGACTTGCCCTCAAAAGGATAACTGGTGCTACTAGGTGATTTCAACCTGGATTGGCTTGCCCCCACCTTGAAGTTCCACATTGACAATATAAAGTTTCTTATTTAGTTATATATTTATTTATTTATTGAAGCTATCGGATAACATACCTTTGAGTCAAAGACTCCTTTACAAAGGTTCCACATCATAGAATACAGAGACATTGAAAACAATAGTAACAGCTGGACACATACAGTTACAATAAGGAGCATGTACTGCGAACCATACAGTTTCAAATAGTTACAGGTAACAGAGTATAGCAGTTGGTGATACACAAGTACAGAAAATTGCATAAACAGGTACATTGTACAAGAGTAACAGTTCAAAGATACATACACTGCGGGTCAGTGGCAGCAGCCTGGACCCGGTAGTTATTTGATAACATGTGAGGATTAGGCTGGACTGGGGGTGTCCGTTGTCAAACATAAGCATGCCCCAGGATAGCAGGACCAGAGTTTAGTCCACTGTCAAAAGGGAGAGATGGGCAGTGCTTGAAATCATGGACAGTCACAGACTGAGCCTTGAGAGATTAGGTTTCGCAGGTGGGACTTGAACCGGCCAAGTTTAGGTTCTGCAAGGAGGGAATTTGGGAGGGAGTTAAGCCAGCCAGGGGTCAGATACCTAAAGGTTCTTTGACCCAAGGAGGTCTTGCAAAGGGGTACCTGGAAGTGGGTTGTCACAGATTGCCGGGTGTGGTGGGTGGACAAGGGTGCTTGGAGTAGGGGGGTAAGAGCAGGTGGGAGTAGTCCTGCTGTAATTTTTTTAGCAAAGAGGCAGGTCTGATATTTGAGCCTCCCATCAAAGTTTAGCCAGTTGGTGGAAGAGTAAAGTGTGCAGGTGTGTGTAAATTTGTCACAGCCAATGGCTAGTCTATAGGCCTTATTAAGGGCCATCCTGATTTTGTTAAGGTGTGTGATGTCGGCTGCCCCATAGATTATGATACCATAGTCTATGAGATAGTACTGATGCTGAGACAGCTAGGTGGAGAGCTTTAGGAGGGAGGCAGTGCTTGTACCTGTGAAGTAAACCAATACGCACATTGGCGGTGCTCAGTTTTCAGATGTGGTCATGGTAGGTGAGTCCAGAGTCTAGGGTAATACCCAGGTATTTGAATGAAGTAACATGCTCAAGGGGGTCGTTTAGTGAGTTCAGTATGAGCAGAGGTAGCCCATTGTTTTTGTTTTGAGCATGGGCGAACACCATAGATTTTGTTTTTTTGTAGTTTAGGACTAGCCTATGCTGAATGAACCAGGATTCAGCTTCCATGGAGTACATATCAGAGAGCAGTGGGGTCAGTATGGGAGCTGTGTAGGACAGCATCATCTGCGTACAGGAGTAATTTCCCAGAGCAGTCCTTGGACAGGGAGTTGAGGAACAGGGAGAATAGTAGTGGGCCTAGAATTGAGCCCTGCAGGACCCCAGAACTGACTTGGAGGGGGAGGACTGTGTTTGGGAAAGCCTGACTTTCTGAGTTCTATTGGACAGATAGCTGGCAAACCAGCCAGTGGACTCAGGAGACAGATCTATTTGTGTGAGGGAATCCAGAAGTGTGTGGTGCACCGTATCGAACGCCTTGGAGAGGTCTTTAAAAATGGCACCGGCAATCTGGCCCATGTCAAGAGATGTGTGGAGGTCTTTGGTAAACTCCAGGAGAGCTGTGGTAGTGCTGTAGTTGTTGCGGAATCCATGCTGCCCTGGACACAGGAGGCTATATTTGGAGAGGTAGTCCATAAGCTGAGTGGCCACAATTTTCTCCAGGGCTTTGGGGGGGGCAGGATTCAGATGATGCAGTAGTTCCCCGGCTGGGTACGGTCGCCGCTCTTAAGAATGGGCATGATGAGTGCTGATTTCCATTTAGAGGGAAACTGGCCCAGCGATAGGGAGCAGTTCAGAAGCATGGTGAGTGGGGGGAGAACTTCATTGAAGGTTAGCCTAAGTAGCTTAAGATCCAGTATGCCGCTGCTGAATCGTGATTTACTGAGGGCCTTGAGGAGCACTGGGGCAGCTTCATGCTGTGATACTGTTTTAAAGCAGAATGGGGGTGGTGGGGAGACAGGGGGTGCTGGTGGGTGGGGGAGAAGAAATTGGGGGGAGAACACTGCTAAGGTCGGAGAAGGAGGCATTAAATGTATTTGCGATCAGGGCAGGGTCTTTGGTGATAGACCCATTAGCCCAAAGTTGGGGGGGGGGTGCAGTGGAGGCTTTGCCACTGAGCTCTTTGAGAGAGTCCCAGAACTTGCGCCCTGAGCCCCAGGTGGCAGTGAGCGAAGCTCAGTAGTATTCAGCTTTGGCCTTACGGATGTTCCAAGTACATTTATTACGCATCTCTTGGTAGCGCTGCCTATCAGAGGGTTTACCAGTTTCCAGAGCAATGTGCCATAGGTTGTCACACTCTCGCATTTGGTCTAACAGCACTTGTGACATCCATGGTGTATCAACCCCTTTGATGACCTGTTTGCTTAGGGGTGCATAACGGTCACAGGCAGAGTTGAAGGTGCTGATGAAATGGTTTTGTGCAGAGTCTATGTCCAAAGCGGTTGTGATGGGAGACCAATCACTAGTTGAGAGCCATTGTTTAATGGACCGAAGATTGCCGGGTTTGAGACAGCACTGGAGGATGGTTTTGGGAGGGGGCTTTTTTGGAATATACAACCAGTGACAGAGCACCAGGGAGGGATCACTCAGGGCATTGGGTGCTACCCTGACCTGGGTAGCTTTGTGGGGTGAGTTGGTGAGCAGAAGATCAAGGAGGGTGGCAGTGCCAGTCCTCATGTTGAGTCTAGTGGCCGTGGTCATTAGTTGGGACAGGTTAACCTCATGCAGCTGCTCAAATAACCCACTCTCTACAACCCTCATTCCCCAAAACACTCCCTCCTCGACTGGATCCTCACCACCCACCCCCATAGAGTAACCTCTTTAGGCATTCTAGCAAATGCACTAAGTGACCATTGTATCACATAATGCATCAGAAAGACTCACATGCCCAAGTCAGCCCCCAAGTACATTAACACATGCTCCCTAAACACATTAGACACCGAGTCCCTGCTAACTAGTCTAGATCTTGCCGACTGGAGCCTGATGTACATGGCCCCAAATGCTGACATAGCCCTCCCAGCTTCCGGCAGACTTTCACAGCTATCTGGGATGCCCACGCTCCTCTGAAAAAACTCAGGGTAAAAAAGTGCCACCATTCATAAATAACCACCCCCCTACTCACCAAAAGGGACAAAGTCTGGGCTAATTACAAAGCTCACCCAAACCCACTAAACAGGCAGGCCTACAACACCCTCAGCAACCAATGCACTAAGGCTATCAAACTGGTGAAAGCGGACTATTTCAAAACACAACTGGCCCAAGCTCACCCCTCCAAATTCTGGAATGTTGTACACTCTCTCCTAGACCCACCCATACAGCTCAGCTCCCCTGCCTTCAGGAAACATGGTCAGCCTATCACCGGCTCCATTGGCATTGCCGAAACACTTAACAAATTCTTCACATCCTGTGGTGACCCCTGCCAGCCCAGAAATTACAAACCAATCTCACTTCTCCCAGCTCTTGCCAAACTGCAGGAGTCCCTGGCCCACACAAGGCTGAAGACTACCTAACAACTAACAACATCTTAACACCACACCAGTCCAGTTTCAGGAAGCAGCACTCCACTATCTCCTCACTCCTGCGTGTCACAAATCTCGTCCACACAGCCTCTGATCAAGGGCTCCTTACTGCTGCTGTGTTTGTAGACCTAGCAAAGGCTTTTGATTCCGTTTCCCACCCACTCTTCCTAACAAAACTAAAAGCTGCAGGCCTCTCTCCTATCATCTTAACAGTGGTTCAACTCCTGCCTTTGAAACAAATCGCAATCAAGCAAAATAAATGATGTCCCCCCCCCCCATCATACCTGGTGTCCCACAAGGCTCAATTCTTGGCCCAGTCCTCTTCTCCCGCTACATAAACAACCTTCCCTCCTCCTGGACAAATTCCAATATTCACATGTATGCAGATGATATGATCCTCTTCATCTCAGGCCCCTAACCTCATGAAGTCCAGACCACCTTCCAAAGTGATTTTGACAATATTCAGCACTGGTTTAACCAAAACCAGCTAAAACTAAATACCTCCAAGTCCAAAACAGTATCTGTTATTTGGCACTACTCAAAACTTTAGCAGATCCTCTCCCAATCACCTCTTGAGCAGGTCTCTAAATACAAATACCCTGAGTGTTTGGCTAGACCCTCACCTATCCTTCTCATCTCGCATTAATGCAACTGTAGCAAAACTTCATCCCAAACTCGGTATGCTATACCGTAATAGAGACTCACTCCCCCCTCCTGCTAGAATTCAAATCGTAACTAAAATGATCTTCCCCATTACTGACTATGCGGACATGGTCTACTGCACCACCCCTGCAACCTATCTATCCATACTTGACACCCTCCTAAACTCCTTCTGCCACCTTGGTACAAACGCACCCTCTAGAACACACCACTGTGATCTTTACCCCCTCTTGGACTAACCCCACTGTCCCACAGGTGATATATTAATTCTGTAACCACCAGGTGGCGCTATCCCAAGGGCTACTACCCCTGCCTGCTTGACTACTGACAGGTTGAGGGGCCTAGGTTCTATGGCGGGTGTCTCCACCCAGAGGTCAGGGTTTGTAGTGGTATGACTAGCTTGATCACAGCCCTCTGGGACACGGTGATCCCCTTTGGTTCCCTCTAGTGGCTCATACAGTACACAGGAGTTACAGCCTCAATACCCCATGTATACACACTGTTCACTCATAAAGCACCACTTACCCTCGAGACTGATTCTGCAGCACGTCTCTGAGGACCCACTGTAAAATAAGGTTAAACAACATACACAGCGAAATATAATACTGTTTCCATAAGTACCAACACCACAGGCAGTATATAGTATAACAACAACAAATCTGATTTATTTAGGGGACAGTAACACGAGAGGGGGGAAATCAGGTTAATTGGCGGCATTAAATCACAGTACTGCGCACACATACAGGGTCAGAAAGTCACACTCTGGGAACCCAAGTTGGGAGGGGGCTAGCCAGGTCCGTTGCCCGGGGTTGGCCGGCAGGTGCAGATGGATAAGGCCCTGTAGAAGAAAATATGTGCACAACACCCAATTGTAATCCGGAGCCAGATGGCTCAGTCCATGAAGCAGTGAAACAACAAGAATTAGATGATACACTTGTGATTGAAAACAGGCTACAGGGGAATACCCTGATTTGTACTCACAATACCAAGCTGAGAACCGGATGGTGGATGTTCTCTGGATTGTCAGAAACAACAGGGCATGGAGACAAGGTCCTTGTGACTGAACCCCACTGCAGTTTATAGCAAACGGATTTAGTCCAAGACAAGCTGGGGTTTGCTTCCAGCTTCAACACACAGCACACAGCACAGGGGATGGGAAATAGCGATTCCCCACAAGCACTACACACATTCATATGTAAAAGGAAAGTACTATACCAGGCAGGCTGCTCCTCGATCCCGATTGCACTTACTGCAAAATACCGAGGCACACAGCAGCTTCAGTTCCTGACAGACTGAGCCGATTCAGCAATTTCTCCAGTCTTCTACAGGGTGAGCCTGGTTTCCACACTTCTGGTGCTTCTTTTCTTCACAACTTGGATTCAGTCCAAACTGGCACTCACAATGGCTGCAGGTCGAAACTCAGGGCCTCACACGTGCTTCCCACGCAAAACTATACACCGCAGAAGCACAGAGCTCCTTCTCTCTTCACTGTCACAACTGATCTGATCTTTCCAGTCACAGAGCAGGGCATTTCCTTTAGCTCCACACTATTCTGTTGGCTGGTTCAGCTGTCACTCACAATAAGACTCCCTCTGTTGGTGAAAAAAGGCACCAAGGTCAAAACTACATTTCCCAGAGTCATTACCCATACAATCCCCTTGTGGCTGGCTCAAAATTGAGAGTCCAAGTTCCAATTCATCCACAGACTCCGTTTTAGGGTGTCCCTATCATCCTGATTGGTCCAAGTCAGCAATTCAGGACCAAAATGAAAGAGCTACACTGAAACAGTTCGTGCTGAAATGAAGACAGGTTAGACAAACTACATTTTCTCAGTCACTTTAAATGATTTCTGGCAAACAGTTATATCTTTCAACAAGGCTCCCTCTGTACATGTAGCGACGGCAGAGACCGAGTGAATTGACAGCAGCTTGGGCAGGATTCAAGCATTAAATACACAGTCCCCCCATACAAATTAATTAAGTCTGCAAGCAGACAGCTCTTAAAGAGACAGTACGTGGAGGCTCAAATAGCACTCACTTGGAACCACATTTACACAGCTCAGATACCGAACACTGCCCAGAATTGGAGCAGTCAGGCAAGCTCCTGGAAGACTTTTGGGAACCTCCATTTGCAGGGGGGTTACACCCTTCATGGCCTGGAAAAACTTGGCATCCGCGTCAAGTAAGTGCCCCCATAAATTTCAATACAACCTCATACATTTACATCAATATCACATTAGGCTTATACATGTAATCATCAGTCAACAAATTACCTTACCAGAAACACATTTCTGAAACTTTTCAGTACATCACTTTTTACACAGTATTATACAAACATTGTACTGTAACACAATTAACTTGGAGGTAGTACTTATGCTTAGTTTGGGCAATGAGCTCGGGGACACATACACTCCTTTATGGACAACATTGAGAGGCAAGTCCACAGGCCTCCCAGGGGAATCATAGCTTAAGCACATTACAGGCTTTACAGCTCGACCAGTCTTTCTAGGGGGAATTGTTACAGTCTCTGCACTTTTAGACTCACTTTCAGCACTGTCTTTACTTGCCAGGGGACTCTCCCTTGGGGTAGAGAGGCTAGAACCTGGGGCACTTTCAGCTCCATGATTTGCAGTCTCAGAGTCCACAACACTTGGCTCACATGGGGAGTTTTCTGACACTGGCAGTGAACTATCAGGGCACTCAACACACTTTTCTTGTTCTGGTATATCACCAGTTTGTCCCAGTCCATCATTTTCCTCCTCTGAAAGCTCAAACAGTTCAACCATACACAATGATTCCATATCATCTGACTTGATGCTTTGCATTTCACTTTCTGGGAGCATTGGCTCCAGGGACAAAGCTGGGGGCTTAGACAGTGCAGAAGGCCCAGCTTCATCTCCAGGATTGGTTAGGGGATTGCCTTGAGACAATTGACTCAGTTCGTAAGAAGGGTAGTATTCAAAGTCACACTCACTTTCCTCTGACATGGACTGACAGTCATGTTCAACTGGGACTTGTTGTGAGGAACTCTTTAACTCAGCATCTGTAGGTTCAGACTTTCTTTGCTTTTGCTTAGCAGCAGCTCAGGTCACTGGTCCAGAGGGAGCACTTTCTGGAGGCTCAGACTCAATCAAGATTTGTCCAATGGGCAATTAGTGCTTTCTATGCTTTGTTTTAACATTTTTTGAATTATTCTCAGGCCTTACTTTGTACATAGGCAGATCATCTAGTTTGCCTACCACAATGTGGGGGAGATGGTGCCACCTATCAGCAATCTTGTGTTTGCCATGCAGTCCCAGATTTCTTAGCAATACACGAACTCCCTCCTGGAGTTCCTGTGCTTTCACCTTTTTATCATACCTTTCGTTGTTGGCCAGATTTCTTTTGGCAGCCATGGTTTGAGCCAGTTGGTACGCATGATTTAGCTGGGCCTTTAACTTTTGCACATATTGGAGATAGTTATCAGCTCGAACCCCATTAGGAGAAACTCCGAAACAAACATCTACTGGTAGTCGGGCCTCTCTTCCAAACATCAGGCAGTAGGGGGAGAACCCAGTGGCATCACTTTTGGTGCAGTTGTAGGCATGTACCAAGGAGCTGATTTGTTGGCTCCATCTAGGCTTGTCCTTGGGGTGGAGGGTGCCCAGCATATCTAACAGAGTGCGGTTGAAACGTTCAGGCTGTGGGTCCCCCTGAGGGTGGTAAGGGGTGGTTCTGGACTTTCGCACCCCCCACAGAGAAAGCATCTCTTTGATCAAATGACTCTCAAAGTCCCTCCCTTGATAAGAATGGATTTTTTGTGGAACCCCATAGTGAACAAAAAAGTTTTCTACAAGCACTTTGGCCATAGTGGATGCCTTCTGGTTCTTGGTGGGGAAAGCTTGGGCATATCTCGTAAAATGGTCAGTAACCACCAGCACATTGCTAATATTTCTTTGATCAGACTCCAAACTCAGAAAATCAATACAGACCAGCTCCATGGGGGCACTGGTGGTGATGTTAACAAGGGGGGCAGCCCTCTGGGGCAAAGCTTTCCTCTGTAAACAGCAACTACAAGTTTGAATGCATTGCTCAACATCAGCCCCCATCTTAGGCCAATAGAATCTGGATCTCACCAAGTCAAGTGTTCTCTCTATACCAAGGTGCCCCATGTGGTTGTGTAAGGACCTCAGTACTGAGTCTCGAAAGGCAGTGGGCAGCACTAGTTGTTGTTTGTCTATTTGTCCCCCTCTGTCTACTGTTTCTCTGTATAACAGTCTATTAATCAGTTTCAACTTAGAACCTTCCTTGTATGACAATGCAGTTCTCAGATCAGTGGAGCATAACTTGGACACATCTTTCCCTGTGTAGAGGGCTTCTAAAGCTGATTTGATCATAGGATCTCGGGATTGAGCCCACCGAAGACTGTCATTGTCTAGCTGAGGCAATGCACCAATGTCTATTGCAGAAAAGTGGCAATAAGCAGCAGGTATGCAATTCTCAGAGGGCCCCAAACAGTTCACTAAACAGTCCACTGTGTCTGTGGCCACTTGTTCCTCTCAGTCAAACTTCTGGCAGAGTGCTCGAATATCAGGTTCTGACAGTCTGACCCAGTCATTTCGGGAAACAGACCTCCGGGAGAGAGCATCAGCATCTATGTGGTTCAGGCCTGCTCTGTATTCAACAGCATAGTCATATGTAGATAATGCAGAAAGCCACCTATGGCCAGTGGCATCCAACTTAGCTGAAGTCTGCACATAGGTCAAAGGATTATTGTCAGTTTTTACTAGTATCTTAGCCCCATACAAGTACTCATGGAATTGGTCAACAATGGCCCACTTCAAAAGCTAGGAACTCTAACTTATGTACAGGATAGTTCTTTTCGGATGGGGTCAGGCTTCTACTGACAAAGGCCACTGGTCTCAGTCCATTCTCGTGCTCCAGGTACAACACAGCCCCCAAGCCCTGCAGGCTATCATCAGTGTGCAGGACATAGGACTTCGCTGGATCTGCATAGGCAAGGACAGGAGCATGGGTAAGTTGATATATAATCTCATGAAAAGCAGCTTCACACTCAGGTGTCCATCTGGCTCCAAATACTTCATTAGGATGGAAATACACTCTCTCAGGCTCAGAAGAAACCGACCTCTTATATTTTTTGTTAGTAGGAGGGTAACCTTGAGTAAGATTAAATAAAGGATGAATCACTCTTGAATAGTCCTTGATGAACCGGCGATAGTAACCACAGAATCCCAGGAATCTTTGCAGTTCTTTTAGATTGTGGGGCTGTGGCCAGGTGGTCAAGGCCTCAACTTTACTCGGGTCTGTTTCTAGTCCCTCGGTGGATACTATGTGTCCCACATACTTTATAGAAGTTTGGAAGAACTGACATTTATCGATGGATAGTTTAAGGCCAAAGTCTTCCAGTCGGTCCAACATCTTGAACAATCTGCTCTCATGTTCCTCCAGTGAGCTGCCAAACACAATAACATCATCTAGGTATACCGGGCATTCTGACAAGTTCATGTTCCCCACCGCACGCTCCATCAGTAGTTGAAAAGTGGCTGGAGCACCTGAAATCCCTTGAGGCATCCTCATGAATTCATAGAAACCAAGCAGACAGATAAAGGCTGTCTTTTCACGGTCTTCAGGGGCCATCGGGATCTGGTAGTACCCACTTCGAAGATCCAGCACTGAGAACCTCTTACTACTGTTCAGGCAGTCTAAGGCATCCTGAATGCAGGGCATTGTGTACTGATCAGGAATAGTCTGCCGGTTCAAGGTGCGATAATCCACGCACATCCTTACTGTCCCATTCTTTTTCCTCACTACCACGATAGGGGAAGCATAGGGCTTCTGGATTCTTGTATCACACCAGCAGCAAGCATCTCTTGCAGATGCCGTCTCACATCATCTATGTCAGCAGGTGCCAGGCGTCGAGACCTCTCACGAAATGGCCTTTCATCATGCAGCCGGATGTGGTGCTCAGCTCCTTGCACACATCCTATGTCCCATTCTTTGAAAGAAAACACCTGGTCTCTCTGGGCAAGCTTTCTACTGATTTTCATCTTCCATTCAACTGGCAACGGGGAGTCACCAAAATCAAACAAGTCGGGCGTCACTCTGTCATCTTCCATTCGACTGGCAACGGGGAGTCACCAAAATCAAACAAGTCAGGCGTCACTCTGTCATTTTCCCCCGAACACTTGTTACTGGGTAGCACCGCCGTATCTGCACAATGTACATTAGCCAGGGTGCAACCTCTATTTACTCGAATCTCTCTATCAGACACATTATGAACTTGGACCATTACCCGTCTGGCATAAGCATGGGCTCTGGCAGGCAAAATACTTGGCTTAACCAGCAGTCCTTCCGGCAGTTTCCCATTGCCTGGTGCATCCAGCATGAGGATTTTATTCTTGACATCCTTTCTGATATGGACTTCCCCCTGTAAGGTACACTGGGCATTTGGCGCTAGGATCAGAGACTCACGATCCTTCTTCCAGACAATTCCAACCAGTTCCTCTGAGTCCACTCCTTCAGCATCTCTCTGTGCCTCATAGGCCTTCTTGATCAAGGCCGGAATTCTCAAAGCTCTACCAGTCCTTGACCCCTGTTTCTCATAACACAACTGCGCCAACCGTCCAAACATATGTGCATTTGTCCCAATCAGTAGAGGAATCATCATACAGTCCAGTAGGGGGACACACTAAGGCCAGGGTCTCTACTTGCTCTGCCACTCCAGCCACGGAGGTAGGGAAAGATAGCCAAATTCGGATATATCCAGAGTAGGGGTAGGCCTTCTCACTTAACCCCCATACATGCAGTCCTTCCAATGGTTGTAAGGGTACATCTGACAAATGCTTCTGATACCAATCCTGGAACATAATTGTCACTTGGGAGCCACTGTCCAACACAGCTCTGGTGGGCACACCATTCACTTTTACTGTAGCTTCCATTGAAGGGCCCACTATTCTGGACCAGTCTGGAGAGGCGGTAGCAAAGGCCTGGGTAGATGATCTAGCCAGAGAAGGACGTGAGTTAGCATTTTTGGGACCTTCACTGGGTCATTTCTGGGTGCACCTCTAACCACTGTTTTGTGCTCCAAAGCTCTCCTCAGCAGCTCACTCACTCTCTCTAGGTCTTTCCGAGACCAGCATTCCCTCTTCATGTGCCCATCCTTCCCACAATTATGGCAAAATATGTCTGCTGAAGTTTGGGGTGACCGAGGCATCACATTGGGGGCTGTGGCATTGGTACTATCAATAGAAAACCTTGGTGCCACCTCAGCCGGCAGTGGGTTGGACATTTGGAGAATTCTCTTCAGTTCCCCCACTTCCATAGTCAAGATATCAAGCTTTGAGCTGCTGTCAGCAGGAGATGTCTGGGGGGGGCAACCCACCCCCATAGCAGTCGAGTAAGAGTTGGGACCTGTACTCATAGGAGGGGCCTTCATAAAGAGACTATTTATTGCTTCCCTGAACTCCCTCAGCAGTTCATCCTATGGCATAACATTGGTAGCCATCCCACTCTGGCTGGGCCCCCCTTGGCTGACATTTCGGTCTCGGGTTCTGTCATGTGATTTTGGTGATTCCAGACCATCAGCGTCTGACCCCGCACCTGGAGCAGGAGATGTAGCAGCTACGACTGCACAGGGCTCTGAAAAACCTTCCTCCTCCTCAACTTCTCGTACCTCCTTCATCAACACATGGAAAGGCAAGAGACTAGATTTCCTTTGATGCATTTGCAATTTGAGCAACACCCAGCTAGAGTGCCAGGCAGAGCAGAGTATATGATTCAGTCTTACCCCGTCCACTTCACTAGAGGTCCAACCCCCCTTTTGAAAAATGGTTTGTAAGATTCCCTCTAATCAATCCATATTGGCAGATAACAATTCCCCCGGCTGTTGTCTAACATCTTTAAGCTTCCATTTCAAGGCCTCAACACTAGTGGTGCCTCCAAACACATTTTCAGGGCAATTAGGTCCTCTTGGCTTTTGAAGGCCAGGGTCAGAGAGACCCTCAGGAGCGAAAAGTACGTTGGCAGGTCCCTGGAGGCTCTCCCAGGTGAGCCCTTTTTCTGCCTCGGAGCATTGCCAGTCTTGTACCACAAGGGTAGCAGAGTCTATCCAGGTTTCCAGATCGACCTCCCATTTGGAGTAGGGCGGATGCCAGAGAATACTTTGAGCTTGATGTAAGAGTCATGACTAATGGCAGGTACAAACATAGGGGCTAGCACTGGCACAGAAGGAGGGGCCATAACAGGTGCTGGAGGGGGAGAGGGTGTTGGGGGAGGAACGCCCTCAGGTGGCAATAATAGTTTCTTTAAATCCTCCACAGTTTTCCCCTCCTCCAGCAACAATTTAGCATATTTCTCTTCAAAAATTTCAGATAGTGGGGGGGGTCATTCCCCCCCCCCGGGGTCTTTACTGTCCTTAGTTATCACTCTCCAGGCAGTGAGGGCTCCCTCTAGGGTAATAGTCTGTGGAACTTTGGAGCTACAGTATCTATGGGGTCCTTATACTCTACTAGGGCCATGAAAGTGTGGGTGAGCAAATCAGCATGTCGACCCACCACCAAAGGGTTTTGTAAACCTTCCACCTTGGAAAGTACTCCCTGTACAGTGTCCGTATTGATACCCAGGGGGATGTCCAGGATAAGCATAGCATTTTGGGGGTTGATCTCCTCCCCAGTACACCACTACACCAACCGATGCACAGCCACTTCTGTTGGGGTTTCCGTTTATTTTTAACAGTGATTCGTAAATGTGGCCACTAGGGGATGCTAATCCCAGTGGTGCCTCCAAGATGTAACCCCCAGGTGGTGCTATCCCAAGGGCTACTACCCCTGCCTGCTTGACTACTGACAGGTTGAGGGGCCTAGGTTCTGTGGCGGGTGCCTCCACCCAGTGGTCAGGGTTTGTAGTGGTTAGACTAGCTTGATCACAGCCTTCTGGGACACCGTGACCCCCTTTGATTCTCTCTAGTGGCTCACACAGTACACAGGAGTTACAGCCCCAATATCCCATGTATACACACTGTTCACTCATAAAGCACCACTTACCCTCGAGACTGATTCTGCAGCACGTTTCTGAGGACCCCCTGTAAAATAAGGTTAAACATACACAGCAAAATACAATACTGTTTCCATAAGTACCAACACCACAGACAGTATATAGTATAACAACAACAAATCTGATTTATTTAGGGGACAGTAACACGAGAGGGGGAATCAGGTTAATTGGTGGCATTAAATCACAGTACTGTGCACACATACAGAGTATGAAAAGTCATACTCTGGGTACCCAAGTTGGGGGGGGCTAGCCAGGTCCGTTGCCCGGTGTTGGCCAGCAGGTGCAGATGGATAGGGCTCTGTAGAAGAAAATATATGCACAACACCCAGTTGTAATCCGGAGCTGGATATCTCAGTCCATGAAGCAGTGAAAACAACAAGAATTAGATGACACACTTGTGATTGAAAACAGGCTGCAGGGGAATACCCTGATTTGTACTCACAATACCCAAGCTGAGAACTGGATGGTGGATGTTCTCTGGATTGTCAGAAACAACAGGGCATGGAGACAAGGTCTTGTGACTGGACCTACAGTTTATAGCAAACGGATTTAGTCCGAGACAAGCTGGGGTTTGCTTCCAGCTTCAACATACAGCACACAGTACAGGGGATTGGAAATAGCGATTCCTCACAAGCACTACGCACATTCATATGTAAAAGGAAAGTACTATACCAGGCAGGCTGCTCCTCGATCCCGATCGTACTTACTGCAAAATACCCGGGAGCACACACAGAAGCTTCAGTTCCTAACAGACCGAGCGCGATTCGGCAATTTCTCCAGTCTTCTACAGGGTGAGCCTGGTTTCCACACTTCTGGTGCTTCTTTCTCCTCACAACTTGGATTCAGTCCAAACTGCCACTCACAACGGCTGCAGGCTGAAACTCAGGTCCTCACATGCGCTTCCCGCGCAAAACTATACACCGCAGAAGCACAGAGCTCCTTTTCTCTTCACTGTCACAACAGATCTGATCTTTCCAGTCACTGAGCAGGGCATTTCCTTTAGCTCCACACCATTCTGTTGGCTGGTTCGGCTGTCACTCACAATAAGACCCCCTCTGTTGGTGAAAAAAGGCACCAAGGTCAAAACTACATTTCCCAGAGTCACTGCCCATACAATCTCCTTGTGGCTGACTCAAAATTGAGAGTCCAAGTTCCGATTCATCCACAGGCTCCATTTTAGGGTCTCCCTATGATCCTTATTGGTCCAAGTCTGCAATTTAGGACCAAAATGAAAGAGCTACACTGAAACAGTTCGTGCTGAAATGAAGACAGGTTAGACAAACTACATTTTCTCAGTCACTTTAAATGATTTCTGGCAAACAGTTATATCTTTCAACAAGGCTCCCTCTGCACATGTAGCAACGGCAGAGACAGAGCGAATTGACAGCAGCTCGGGCAGGATTCGAGCATTAAATACACAGTCCCCCCATACAGATTAATTAAGTCTGCAAGCAGACAGCTCTTAAAGAGACAGTACGTGGAAGCTCAAATAGCACTCACTTGGAACCACATTTAAACAGCTCAGATGTCGAACACCGCCCAGACTTGGAGCATTCAGGCAAGCTCCTGGAAGACTTTTGGGAACCCCCATTTGCAGGGGGTTACAATTCCCTCAACCTTATATCCAAATACTGGTTCAACATGCTACTCTCCTACCTGTCAGATAGTCTCTCCCCAGCCTCTGACTCTGACTCCGTCTGACTTTTGTTCATTTTGAACCCTCCAGGTAGTGAGAGAGCCTGGGAGTCTAAACTTTAATTAACATTGTTCATCTGTATTACTTAATCAAAGCTTTTGGCTCAGAAACTGAAATTTGGATCTTGAACTGCTTGCTAGGCATGTGGAGCAGATGGAATAAACCTTCAGTAAAGGTCTCTGACAAGCCAGTTATAGTGCTTCAAGGACTTCCAATGACTTTAAAGTTGAGCCTCATGGGAGGCTTTTACTCCACAGTGGTGAGAGCACTGTGAGGGGTTAGGAAGTGATTGAAATAAGGGTTAATTTTAGAATAGGAGTGTATTTACCTATAAAAGTTTTAAGGAGAATTAGATTAGGTGGGGGGTGAGTGAGTGGGATTGTAACTGAGTTAATTCTGGTGTGTATGAGAGTATTTACGTCATGTGCTGGGGAGTTAGGAATACGGTCAGGCAGTACTCCCCCTCAAGATTAAGGGACCTCCACCCATTTGATCATCCACCACTCTCATCTGAAGTCTACTCTAGATGTTGTGCTTTCGGCATCTTGAGGAGACGTGGGAGTGGAAGGAGCAGGGGTTCCTGGAACTCTCAAGGGGGATGGGAAAGGAGCAGGTGGATTAGGACAGTGAGGACTAGGAGGTGTCCTGGCTGAAATGGACACAGGAGAGAGGTTATTCTTTGCTTGTGCCTATACCCAAGGGTTCCGACTTTGTCAGGCAGGAAGTGGGGCCACCCTTGGACCCTAGTCCCTTTCGGGTGGTGTTAAGCAATGCCAGGTCAATTAAAAATAAGACCACAGCAGTTGCAGATCTTGTGGCATCTGCTGACCTGGCTTGTATCACCAAGACCTAGCTGGATGATAATGTTAGCTCCATTTTGGAGGCTGCCATTCCGGCTGGTTTCTCGGTGATTCACTGCCCGAGAGCGAGGACTGGCCAGGGGGTTGCTGTCTGTTTTAGACAGGAACTGGGTCTCAGGAGGTGCCAGTGGAATGACCAAACCTTTGAGTGTATAGTGGGTGCAGGTGTAGGTTACAGGACCCTTCTCATCTACCGTTCACCTGGTGATGGGAGGGAGTTCCTTAAGGAGTTTGCGGACTTCATCACCCTGGTGGTGTTGGAATCCCCCAGATGGTTGGTTCTGGGGGATTTCATTGCCTGGGTCAATGATGAACTCCCAACACTTGGACAAAACCTCCTCCAAATGATGGATTCATTGAGCCCAACACGGGTTACTACTGCTGCTACCCATGAGAAAAGACACTCATTGGACTTGGTGTTCCACCTGGGGATGGAGATCTCTGATGTGGAGGTGGAGCCAGTCGGTTGGTTTGACCATCATGCCCTGAGATTCAATTTTGCAGCCCCGTGAAATAGGCCTGCCCCAAAGGAGTTGGTACAGTACCGTCCTTTGAGAGGAGTTACCTCAGAGGGCCTAATGACGGTGCTGGACCTCTCAGGTTTTCCAGGGGATTGCACTGATCCAGGGCCTCTTGTGACAGCTTACAATAGGGCTGCTGCTGAGGCCTTGCATATCATTGCTCCTGTTCATGTTCGCCCTCTTACCTGTCATCCAGGTGCTCCTCGGTTTAACAGGGAAATCCGTGAGTTGAAGAGGCAGACGCGAAGGTTGGAAAGACACTGGCGGAAAACTCACCTGGAGGTGGATAGGCTTAGACTGGTGGATCATTAGCAGACCTACCAATCAGCAATTTCCTGTAAGAAGGCAGAGTTCCCATCCAGGAAAATTGCTACGGCAAAGAACAGGCCAGCCCAGCTCTTCCAGACTGTGGACAGACTGTGCAATCCAGCATGTCTTCACTCTGGTCGAGCGTTGTCACAAGTGCAGTGTGAGGAGTTTGTGCAGTTCTTTGCTGATAAGGTGTCCACCATCAGGGATGAGATCAGCCAGTGCCTCCCCGTTGAACCTTGCATTGATCAATTGGGTGGTACTAATGCCTGTCAGACCTGATCCATCTTTAGTCACCCGGTAGTCATGGATATAGTGAGGATCATCCGGACTCTGCGACCTACCTACTGTAGTTTGGATCCGGGCCCTACATGCCTACTAGTGAGGTATGTAGAAGTTGTCAGCCCGGTCCTTGCTGGGATAGTGGGGGTTTCATTGGAGAGAGGGATCTTTCCAGATCCCTTAAAGGAGGCAGTAGTATGCCCCTTTTTAAAGAAACCCTCCCTTGACCCCAACTGCCCAGCTAACTACAGACCAATCTCAAACTTACCTTTTGCAGGGAAAGTTATTGAGAAGGTGGTCACTATGCAGCTGGAAGACCATTAAACTAACCACAATATCTACGACCCTCTCCAGTCTGGATTCAGAAAAAGGCATAGCACCAAAACAGCCCTGGTATGAGTATTTAATGACCTTCTGATGGCAAGAGATCGGAGAACCCGTTCCATCTTGGTTCTCCTTGATCTCTCAGCAGAATTTGATGCCATAGATCATTGGGTACTGCTCGAGCCCCTGTGGCTCTTCTGTGGACTGAAAGGGGAGGTCCTCAGTTGGTTTCGGTCTTTCCTTGAGGGTAGATCCAAGAGAGTGGTTTCAGGGATTTATTCCTCGGCCCCTCATGGGCTCCCCTGTGGGGTTCCACAGGGCTCGGTGCTGTCCCCATGTTATTTTTGGTGTACATGCTTCCATTAGGGGACATTATAAGATGGTATGGGTTGAGTTTTCATTGCTATGCTGATGACTCTCAACAGTACATGTCTTTTGTGCCCAAACAGGAATTAGACTCTGCTGCGGTGTTTAACAACTGCCTACTGGAGATTCAGAACTGGATGAGTGCCAGCTGGCTTCGGTTGAACTCAGGAAAAACAGAGGTATAGGTGGTGGACCCTGGTTATATGACAACAGGGGCATGGGCAGGGAAACCCTCAGGATTAAATCTTGGGGGGGGCCCGCTTATTGCCTCGGGCCAGGTGCGAAACCTGGGTGTGGTATTTGATGAAGGCCTTGCCCTGAGGGCACAGGTTTTGGCTGTAGTCAAATCTTCCTATTACCATCTAAGGAAAATAGCCTGGGTGAAGCACCTGGTCCCACCCGAAGATCTTCCTACCTTGGTCCACGCCTTTGTCACCAGTCGTTTTGATTACTGTAATGCTCTCTACCTAGGGCTCCCACTTGCAGCTAGTGCAGAATGCGATGGCCAGGTTGTTGACTGGAACTTCTAGATCCAGTCAAGTCAAGTCAAGTTTATTTAAAAGACGCCCAATCCCGGAGGCTCGGGGCGCCGTACAAATTTTTAAAAACGTGATACATAAATATAAACAAATAAATAGAATCGCAAATTATAAAATAAATCATAATCTAAACATCAAATGCTTGAAAAAATAAAAATGTCTTCAAGCGAGCCTTAAAGACATCTACAGTCGGGGCCTCTCTGACCACAGCTGGTAATATGTTCCATAGAGTGGGAGCCGAAACGCTAAAGGCTCTGTCACCGGCTGATTTCAACCTCATTCTAGGAACGGTCAGGAGGCCACTGCTGGAGGATTCAAGAGGGCGGACAGAGGGAATAGGTGTCAGGAGGGCTGACAGGTAAGAGGCCCTGCCCGTAGGGCCTTAAAGGCAGAAGACCTACCTTAAAGAGGACTCTCCATCTGACTGGCAGCCAGTGTAATTCACGCAGTACCGTAATATGGCAGAATTTTTTCTGCCCAGTCAATAACCGGGCAGCTGCGTTTTGCACCAGCTGCAGTCTGCGGAGAAGTCCTCCTGTGATCCCAAGATAGAGCGCATTACAGTAGTCCAGCCTAGATGTAACTAAGGCATGTATCAAGGTAGGAAGGTCCAGAGGCAGAACAAGGGGCCTAATCCTGGCAATGTTTCTGAGATGGAAAAAACAGGTTCGAACCACGGAAGATACTTGAGTCTCCATGGTCAAGTTCCTGTCCAGAATCACTCCAAGACTACGTACCCTAGAGGAGGTCTTCAATGACACAGCCCCAAGAACAAGTCCAGTTGCTGAGTCAGAGGCCTTCCTATCACGAACTCTGTTCGATTCCACTACCAATACCTCGGTCTTGTTAGGGTTCAGTCGCAACCAGCTGGAGGCCATCCAGTCACTTATCTCGGTCAGACAGGTGTTTGGCACATCCACTGTGTTGGATGTTCCTGGGGCAAAGGACAAATATAGCTGAGTATCATCAGCATAGCAATGAAAACTCAGACCATACTTCCTAATGATCCCCCCCAAGGGCAGCATGTACACTGCGAACAACATTGGGGCCAGTACCGAATCCTGAGGGACTCCGCAAGGAAGGAGATTGGGTATAGATGAGAAATTACCCATCATAACCCGTTGCCTCCTGTTTGTAAGAAAGGACTCAAACCAGTTGATTACAGTACCGGTGAGTCCGCACAACTCCCTGAGGCTGACAAGCAACACACAATGGTCCACAGTGTCAAATGCTGAAGAGAGATCGAGAAGAACAAGAATTGTCCTGTCCCCCCAATCTCTAGCCCTGAGGAGATCATTCTGCACCCGAACAAGTGCAGTTTCTGAGCTATGTCTGGCCCAAAAAGCTGACTGGAAGGGATCGTACAACTCGTGAGTCATGAGGTGCTCTTCAATTGAAGCGTACCACCTTCTCCACCACCTTACCCAAAATGGGAGGTTGGAGATAGGACAGTAATTACGCCATGATCTCCAGGTCCAAAGATGGTTTTTTAAAAGGGTCTTTACCAGAGCCTCCTTCAAGGCATCCGGAAAGACTCCCTCAGATAGGGAACACCGTACGATCATGGCAAACACTGGGCCAACAGAATCAGCGCATCTCATTAAGAAACGCGTTGGCACTGGGTCCAGTTCACAAAATGTATGCTTCAAATTGGTTGCCACCTCGATAACCTCACTTACCTCCACTGGTCTAACCCCCATCTTGGCGGAGTGCACTCAGAACACATCTGGTGACCACTGTTAGCTATGGTATTGCTAACTGAAGAAGCCTCCCGCCGGATCATGGACACCCTGTCCGAGAAGAACCGAGCAAACTCCTCACAATCTTCAGTGGAAAAAACCCTCCCGGGCTGCAAACAGACAGGATGAAGAAGTCTGTCTACAGTCCGGAAGAGTGAAACTGGTTGATTCTTCCCGGCAGCAATCTCCCTGGACAGGAATACTGCCTTCTTACGATTGATTGCCTCCTGATACACGCAATAGTGCGTACACAGGACCAGTCTGTCCACCTCCAGACGGGATCTTCTCCAGCGGCGCTCCAATCTCCGACCCATCTTCTTCATCTCCCTGAGGTCTCCATCAAACCATGGGGACCTCAGGTAAGAGGTTCTGGGTCGTACACGGACAGGTGCAAGGGAGTTGATGGTGTCAGAGAGCACCTATTATAGGTGTCAACCCCGGCACCAACTCCTCCGACGCATGCAGCACCCACACTAGATAATTTAGCTGCCACCAAAAAACCCTCAGGGGTAAGACCTCGCAAAGGGCGACAGCTAATCATCTCAGCAGGGGAAGGGCTTATGGCAGGAGCCCTGAATGTGAACTTCACCGTGCAGTGATCGGACCAAGAAACCCGATCAGTCCCGAGATTTGTGATCTCAAGCCCCAGTGAAAACACCAGGTCCAGCATGTGACCATCCTGATGGGTGGGTGCAGCAATGACCTGCGTCAGTCCAAGAGAGGGCATGCTCTGCAAAAAGTCGCCGCCACATCTTTGATCACTATCATCACCAAACATTGAAATCCCCAGAAAACACATCTGGGGATCTCAATGTTTCACCAGCAGTGAACTTCAGAACTCCTGCAGGAAATCCCCCATCGGGCCAGAAGGGCGATAGATGAGGAAGATCCTGCAGCCCACGCCGAGACCACCGCGGATAGCCACACACTCAAAAGAACCCAGAGCTTCCACTGGGTGCATGGTGAAGGTCAAACTGGATCTAAAACAGATAGCTACACCGCCACCCCTGCAATTCATTCTGGGGCAGTGCACCACAGTATACCTGGGAGGGACCGCAGCCTCAAAAATAGGGCCAGCATAATCACCCGCCCAGGTCTCCGTAATGCAAGCCAGATCGACCGATGAAATCAGGGCGGCAATAATTGCTGTCTTGTTCCTGATCGACCTGGCATTGCACAGCACTGCCCTCGGAGGATTGGAGAGTGGTGCAGTCCCACAGGCTACCTGGCCACTCGGACTGGTGGACTCCCTTGGGACGGGCACCAACCACGTCTGACCTCTCCCAAATGCCCGTCGCAACCCAGGGCGCCTCCTGGACCTAACGACCTCAATCCGACCATCACCCATAGCCGAATCACCTTGCTGCCAGTAATCAACGTAACCCCCTACAATCCCCACTTCCTGACAATGTCTAGCAATAATATCAGACACAGGAAGATGGGCAGAGGGACGCAGACCATAAAGCAGCGAGTGGCTATAGGTAATCCTAACCCCCATAGAACCTCCCACATAATTTCTAAACATTTCAAGCAATAAACACAGACTACTATTTAAACACAATTAAATAACACAAAAATAACTACCTAACCTACATTAAACTAATAAAGCCAATACTAAATAAACTCCAACTAATATTTCTAAACAGAACTAAGTAGATAAAATTACTTAACATCACACATTAAAACATATCATAGACAACCATTTCTCTTCCCCATTTACAAACAAATATTCCAGTACCAGTGGGCCAAATTGCACTCTCAACTCGTAACTTGTAGAACAGTGTGCTTCATTTTATCCTCAAACAATGTCCCTCGCCTCACGGAAACAGTCTGCACACTTCAATCAGAGCTCCCCGTACTCGCACCTCCAGCCCGGTATCACAGGGCAAGGCAGCCTGCAGCACAGCCTCTCACGCCGTGCAAGCCTGCCACCGGAGGGCAAACGAACAGTTCACAGGGGAGCAATAACTCAGGAAAAGGGAAGAGCAAAATCCAGATCCAGCCGCTTACGAGCGGCATTCCAATAATAACAGAACACAGTCTGCACATGCAGAGCAAGTACTTCTGCCAGCAACGCCCACTTTAGCACAGTTAGCCTGAACACCTGTGCTGTGTGAACTGCACTGGCTGCCTATACAGTGGTGGATTACCTTAAAGGTCACATTTCTGACCTATGAAGCCCTACACGAGCAGGGACCCCACTACCTGAAAGAACTCCTATGTCCTTACTCCCCCACCCATTCACTCCGATCCTCTGGCGAGGGATTGCTAGAGATTTCCAGGGTATCCCTAAAAACATCAGGAGGAAGATCATTTACCTTTATGGCACCTACCCTGTGGAATTCTCTACCTCGCCAGATACGTGAGTGCCAGACCGTAGAGGGTTTTAAAACATTGTTGAAGACCCATTTATTTAACCAAGCTTTTTCAGCAATTTATTAATGTGCATATTGTTATGTTTTTATTTGTTTTAAACTGTAATATTGTGTGTTTTTATCTTGTACTGTAAAGGCGCCCTGAGCATGGGAAGGGTGCCTTATACAAATAAAATATTGATTGATTGATTATGAACTGAGACACTAGCCAGCCCGGTGGCGAGGAGGGCTGAGGCACTGGATGCCTTACCTCACGGCACATCAGTGACCCGGGTTCAGGAACGAGCTCGGGTCGCTGGAGGTTGGCAGCGGGGGGAAGGGGCAGAGCTGGATTGAGCTGCCGACAGGTAGGCTCTCCTCTCCAGGAAGAGGGAAAGCGGCACCCCTCAGCCAATGGTGATCCCTAGTGGAGGCTGGGTGTGGCACAGGCTGGAGGGAGCCAGGGCGTTAGGCTGTGGGGTGGAGGAAAGGAGTCATAACCAGGGCCGTAGGGTGCATGCGCTCCTACTCCTGGGGCTCCTAGGCGATAACCGGTGGCAGAAAAATGCCAGCGGCAGCAGGATGAGGACTGACTCTCCACAGGCTCTGCTCCTGGTCCGGTTCTGGGCAAGCACCGCTATTCCGGGACGGGCTAGTCATTCGAATGGGGTGGCCAATCTGGAGTGAGAAAAATAAAAGATGTGATGAACTGAGACACAGAAACGAACACTGCTTTTGCATACCCCACCTTTCCTCCACCTTTGGGCAGGTCGTTTTTTCCTCCCACCTCCCCAGTTTGTGGAACAAGCTTGCCCCCATCATAAGGAATACCACCTCGTACCTTACCTGCAAGTACCAAATTCTCTTCCTTCCTCCTCCACCTTGCCACTGTCCCAGATGACCCCCCTTCCTCCTGCACCTGTCCACCATGTCCTCTGCCAACTAATGCACTTACTTTACCACTCTCCCCAATGTGAGCACTTTCACACGTAAACTCCTTGCGTCCTGGCACTCTCACTGTAAAGACTGATGTCAGATGTTGTTGTATCTGATATCCTGCAAGCAACCTCATCTTTCGTTTCTAATTCAATCCGTTATTGTATATAATACTGCTGTTTTTGTATATTGTGGTGCACTGTGGATGTACTCCATCGCCTTTCCCCCGAGACGCACCTGGAATTGAGCCTCAGCTCAGCGTGCCTTTACTGGTTATCAATTATTTAAATAAAAATAAATTTAAAAAATAAGTTTACCTCAGGCTGGTCTTTGAGGATGGTGCTCCCCAACACGACCTCAAGCTTTACATCTTAAAAGAAATACTTAATATCATAATTCAGCATTTTGAAAATTTGCTATTTGGTTTTGAAAAGGTACAATTTTGGAAATAGCAGTTGTTGAAGTTGCAAAAATGGACATTTAAAAAATGTTTTTTATTATTAGCAAGCCTGATTTTAACACAAAACCTCCACTGAGGTAGAGCCTTGTTCCCAAGGAATTGCTGGTCAAGAGAGAGCAGAGAAATACTATAGTGAGAACTTCTATACTGATGTGTCATGCAGGATTGCACAACACAAGGTTACAGTACTTCATTAATTAAAACAACACACACAGTTGTTAGCTGGGTACAGTACCAATGTTTTGCTTTAAAAGAGACAATGACATTTAGGAGACAACTTTTAAATCCTCCTGTAATTGCGCCCAAGGGAAGGAAGAAACATGAAGAATGCTTTTTTATCCAGTTCAGAGCTTATCATGGGCACCTTGGAGTGAAAACTTCCAAGGACCTTAATGAGGAGGTACTTAGTTAAACCTGATGGCAAACTGCCCAGGAAAAAGTTATAAATCATTCTCGTGCACCAGTGCCTCAGGCTATACTTTGGTAGAGATGAGTACTCTGCTAAGCGCCACAGTGTACAATGATGAATCTGATAGTCAGAACTTATGTATAAATAGTCAGAATTTATATACTGTGCATGCAAAATATAAAACTTACGAACATACAAAATTTACCAGCGGATAAAGGCCTAGTGGTCTGTCAAGTCTGCGCTAATGTGCATCTAGCACTCCTTATTCTGCAGCTACCCCTCCCTCCCACTCCCCCTCCCTTGACCCTCCCCCTTGTCCTGTCCTAGACCCTTTTGAAGTAGCCCACTGTTCTACTGGATACCACTTCTGCCAGTAACGCATTCCACCCAGCTACCACCCTCTCCGTAAAAAAAGTGTCTCCTCCTCACCTCCCTCCTGAACCTTCCTCCCTCCAATCACATATAGCCTCAGGTGTCTCTTCCTTCCTTTACTTTGAATAGCCCCTCCGTACCTGTCTTGTTTATTCCTTTCATGTACTTGAAGATTTCAATCAATCAATCGATCACTTTTTATTTATAAAAAGGTGCCTTTCTAAAACCATGGTGCCTGTACAACAGCGGTTAAAACACATCAATAAATAAACAACACAAGGAATTAAAATAATAAATACAACAATGGCATTAAAAATCAGAAAATGCTAGGCTAAAAAGATAAATTTTCACTTTAAAACTTTGGACGGTCAGGCAATCTCGCACCTGACGTGGTAGAGAATTCCACAGGGTCAGGCCATAAAACTAAATGACCTTGCCCCAGATGTCTGTAAACAAACCCTGGCACTCTCGAGCAATCCCTCATCGGTGGATCAGAAAGGGTAGAGGGGACAGTGGGGGTGAAGGAGATCTTGCAGATAACTAGGTCCCTGATCATGTAGGACCATATAGGTCAGCAAACTGACCTTGAAGGTCCCTCCTCTCCTCCAGCGAGTACATGTTCAATTCCCTTAGTTTTCTCTCATATGGTGAGTCCCCCAGTCCCTGGATCATCTCTGTCGCCCTGCGCTGCACCCTCTCCAGTAACTTAATGTCCCTCTTCAGATACGGGCACCAGTACTGCACACAGTACTTCAGGTGGAACTAATGATCTATACAGTGGCAGAATCACCTCCTCCCCTCGAGGATATACCCCTTGCAATGCAACCCAGCATTTTGTTGGCCTTTGCTGCTGCCTTCCTACATTGTACCAAGTTGTTCATTGACACCATAATGAGCACCCCCATATCCATCTCCTCCTCTGTCTCGGCTATTTGCACTCTCCCCAGCTGGTGACTTCTCCTTGTTTTTTTTTCCCAAAATGCAGCACTTTGCACTTTTTGGCATTGAACCTCAGTTGCCAGGTGTCTGATCAGGTTTCCAGCTTTGTCAGATTATCCTACAACCCCTGCCATCCCCCTAGGTCAGTCACCACCACTCCCATCTTGGTGTCATCAGCAAACAGACTGGTCTTGCTCTTGATGCCCAATGATATGTCTGTAGTGAATATCCCAAACAACACTGGTCCCAACACTGAGCCCTGTGGAACACCACTTGTCAGTACCCTTGGGGATGAGAGTTTCCCGCCCACCTCCACCCTCTGTTGCCTTCCATGAAGCCAGTTCCCTACCCATCTCACCAGTTTTGCACCTGCCCCTGTGCCTTCTAACTTACTTCCCAGCCTCCCATGCAACACTGAGTCAAATGCCTTACTGAAGTCCAGGTACAGGACATCCACTGCATGGCCTCCATCTAGTTGCCTAATTACCCAGTCATAGAACTTCACCAGGTTGGTTTGGCAGGATCTGCCACTTACAAAGCCATGCTGTCTGCTGTCCTGTAGACCTTTGGCCTCCAGGAGGGCCACCAGCCTCTCCTTCAGGATAGTCTCCATCAGCTTACCCACGATGGATGTGAGGCTCACCGGTCTGTAGTTCCCTGGTTCATCCTTGGGGCCGCTCTTGTGGAGAGGCACCACATGAGCCATCCTCCAGTCCTGAGGTACACACCCGGAGTGTAGTGAGGCATTGAACAGTTCTGCCAAAGGTCCCACCAGGACATCTGCCAGCTCCTTCAGTACCCTGGGGTGGATTCCATCTGGGCCTGGCACCTTGTCCACCCTCAATGCCCTCAAACCCTCCAGAACCCTGCCATCCATGATTTCCCTGTCCATCACCTCCTCCCTCTCCGTTCCTGCCCTCCCTCCCCTCTTGGGTATCACCACCCTTCTCCTTAGTAAATACCAAGCAGAAGTAATCGTTTAGCTCTTCTGCCTTATCATCCCCTGCTTCCACCCACCCCTCCTTCCTGATCCTTACTATATGGTCCTTACAGCTCCTTTTCTCCCTGATGTACTTGAAGAAGTCCTTCTCTCCCTTCTTAATGCCTTGCACCAGCCTGAGCTCTGTAGACATCTTGGCTGTTATTACTGCCCTTGTTACCTCCTTCAATTTCTTCAGGTACTCCTCCCTGTCCTCCCCACTCCCTGTTTTTTTGTACCTCCTAAAGACAGCTCTTTTCCTGCTTACCTTTTCCATGACCTCCTTGTTCACCCTGCTAGGTTTCTTTGCCCTAGCCTTCTTGCTCTGGGCCTTGCTGCAGGTTCTGTTTGCCTCCACTATCCCCAGCTTTATGAACTCCCACCTCTGGTTAGTGCCCATACTAGATTGAATTCTAGCCAGGTACCCTTCTACCACTTCCCCCATCCTCCTGAAGTCGGCCCTCCTGAAGTCCAGCACCCTTGTGCCGGATTCCACTCCTTCCTTACCCATATCTGACGTGAACCATATGGAGTGGTGGTCACTCCTTGCCAGCGGTTCTTCCACCCTCAGTTCCCTCATAAACTCCTCATTTGCCAGCACAAGGTCAAGGGTATTCCCTAACCTGGTTGGTTCATTGACTATTTGCATCAGGAAGCTGTCCTGGAAGGCATCCAGCAGTACCTGCTCCTTTCCATTCCTGGTTGTTGGGGTACTCCAATCCACTCCTGGCATGTTGATGCCCCCACGATCACCACACTGCTCTTCCTGCAGGTCCTTCTGATCTGTCCCGCTAGTTCCCTGTCTAACTCCTCTGTCTGAGAGGACAGCCTGTACACCACTCCCATCCTGAGAGACCTATTCTTAGAATCATGGATTTGCATCCATAGTGACTCCGTACTACCCTCCTCCCCTTCCTCCCATACACACGTCAGTCCTTCCCTCACATATAGTGCCACCCCCCACTTTCCCATTCAGTCTATCCCTATGAAATATCCTGTACCCTGGTATCGACAAGTCCCAGTCATTGTATTAGGTGGCCCATGTTTCAGTGACGGCGGCCATGTCCACCTGTGCCATTAGAGTCTGTAGCTCTGCAGTTTTCTTCCCAAGGCTCCTAGCATTCAGGGTGACCACCTTCCACCCCTTCCCCCTCTCCCCTCCTGCCCTCCTTTACTAGCATCACCACTAGTACTTGCCCTTCGTCACTGTTATGGGGGGTTGGCTCATATGGCTTCCCAACCTGTGGTCTCTGCATCTCCCTTGCCCACTTGCTACCCCCGCTCCTAATTTAAATTCCCAACTACCTCTATGTTTTGTTATTATTTATTGCAGTTTAGGATTAACACCTTTGAGTCCTTGGACTTGTTACAAAGGGACCGGGTCATACAAAAAACAGTTATGTGTATGTACAGATAACAGACACTGTTACAGTACAAATTAGTTGCAATGTGGAGCACTTTGTTTTGTAAAGGTTACAGATAGTTAAGGTTACAAGGTTACGAAGGGATTCAGCGTTACAAATAATATCAATTACCTATCAGACAGAAAACAATTTCCAAGGAAGTGCTATAGGCAGTCAAGAGGATAATGCCTTAGGCCCCAGGGAGTGCTGTTCTCACAAGTAGGGACATGTTTAGACAGGGGTGGAAGCAACTGAGGATGGCTTTATCATTTTCGTAGGAGGGTGATGGTAGAGAGTGGGAGGGTTAGGCAGGAGGTGGAGCTGCAGGAGGTGGCACGGTTATAAGAGTTAGGCGGAGGGTGGGCAGCAATGAGATGGGGAAGCAGGTGGGGGAGGGGAAGGGACAGGTGTGGGGAGACTGAAGGAGCTGGTGGAGGGTGCAGGTGTGGTGGTAGCAGTAGGAGAATGGGGGAGATGGTGGGGGAGGGAGTGAGGGTATTTAGGCTATAAAGTCCAGTATTAGGCTAAAGGAAGCATCCACAAGCCATTTCACGTTGCAGGAGAGACCTGAGACCTATTCTGAAGAGGCTAATCTTGTTGCTTTCAATAAGGGATGCCGGTAGCCCATTGTACCATTTTAGCCCCTGGTAAGAGATGGATTTCTGAGCCAGAGTGGTGTGCTTAAATGGCACCTGGAACCCACCTTTCTCAGCACTTCTGGTAAGCTTGGATGATATTGCCTGTTGGAAGAGTCCACATAGAGATGGAGGCACAAGTCCTAATTGGGCTTTTTTGACAAGCAGGCAGGTCTGGTATTGGGCTCTCAGGTGGAGTGGAAGCCATCCTGTTTCAGAGTAGAGGACACAGGTGTGGGTAAAAGGTTTGGCTCCTAGGGTTAGATGGCAGGCCTTGTTTAGTAGGGTTTCTATTCTATTTAGGGTGGTGTCGGTGACTGCCCCATATACTGGTAGGCCATAGTCAATTGATGCTAGGACCAAGCTGCTCGTGGCAAGTTTTTGTGCATCTGGCAGTATAGCACTCCCAGTTTCATATTGGTAGTCTTGACCACATGGTCAATATGACTGGAGAAGCTGAGAGTGTCATCAAGGAGAATTCCTAGATATTTATTTAAAGGAATATACTTGTTCTAAAGTGTCTCCCTTGAGGTTCCATATAAGCATGGGGTGGAACTTCTTAAGCATGGGGTGGAACTTCTTTTTGTTCTGGGGGAAGTGAACAGCATGCTCTTTGTTTTTTTTTGTGGTTAAGCAACATTTTTTTATCGCAGAACCAGGATTCAAGCTTGTGGAAGCTGTCGAGGAGTTGAGAAGTGATGGTTAACTGATCCCTGCCTGGGGCAGAAATTATGGTATCATCAGTATAAAGTACAATGTGTGCCAGACAAGCTGAGGGTAGGGTGTTGATGTAGAGACTGAAGAGGAGTGGCCCAAGGATTGACCCTTGGGGAACTTCTAGGCTTGCCTCTCTGGGAGATGAGAGTGAATCACCAATTCTGACACTCTGACTCTGATGGGCAAGGTAACTGCCAAACCATGCCACTTTGTCTGGGGACAGGCCTGTAGAAAGCAGGCTGTTAAGAAGGAGGTGGTGGTTAACAGAGTTGAAAGCCTTCGTGAGGTCTATGAATATTGACCCCACCACCATCCCTTTATCTAAGGCATCATATAGTTGGGAATGTGTATTCTACTAGGGCTGTAAGGGTGGAGTGGTGTTTCTGGAAGCCGTGCTGTTGGGGGCACATAAGGTTGTGCTTCTCAAGGTACTGTATAAGTTGACTGGAGACCACCCTCTCAAGGGCTTTGGAGAGGGGGGAGAATAGATATCAGCCTGTAGTTGGAGGTGTTGGTTCTGTCTCCTGTTTTGAAGACAGGTGTGACCAAGGCCATCTTCCAGATGTCGGGGAACACACCCAACCTGAGTGAGGCATTAAAACCCTTTGTGAGCGGGTTGGCTAACTCATTCAGGACAAGATCAACCAGCTTCATATCGACTTGGTCACTCCACATCCTTGTCTTGCTGTGGACGCGCTTGACGTACTTGATAGTCTCAGCCCTAGTGACTTGTTTAAAGTAGAACGGCAGTGGCTCAGTTCTTGAAGTTGAGGGGGAGGCCTGATTGCAGGATGGCTCTGTTGTTGGTTTGAGATAATCAGCCAGTAGCACACCTGGGAGATCTGTAAAGGCAGTGTTGAACTCATTGGCTATGTCAACAGGTTCCTGGAGTGTCCCTACAGTGGTTGTAATCAGGTCTGGAGGCGCTCTCAGAGCCCTGCCTGTTAGGGATTTCATGGAGTTCCAGAATTCCTTGCCTGAACCCCAGCTCTGAGTAAGAAGGTCTTCATAGTGCATGGCTTTGGCCGAGCAGATGAGTCTGGTGCAGTAGTTTCTAGCTGCCCTGTAGGCAGCAACGTCAACTTGTTTCCCAGATGGCTTGGCCTTATGCCACAGGTTGTCGCGGTTACACATTAGGTCAATTAGTGAACTGGAGAGCCATGGATTATGAGTTCCTTTCACTTTTTTAGTTTTGAAAGGTGCAAAGATGTCACAGGCTTGATTGAAAGGCTTGACAAGGTAGTTCAGAGCTTGGTTGCCGTCAATGGCTCTGTAAAGCAGCGTTCAGTCGATCTGTATAAGATAGCACTTAAAGGTGTCCAGTAGCCCAGGCCTCAGGACCCTATTTCTGGAGACCTTGGGTGGGCATTTGGAGCACTTGTTGGCCCAGATGAACAGGACTGGGGTACGGTCACTGAGGCTGTCTGGCAGGACAGATACTTCAGATATGTGTTCAGGGTTGGATGAGAGGAGCCAGTCAATGAGTGTACTGGTTCCAGTTTTGTAGTTAAGATGGGTGGCATGAGTGACCAGCTGGGTGAGGTAAAGGCTGGAGATGAGGTCTGGGTTTCCTTCTGGGAGAGCCAGTTGGTGTTAAAGTCACCAACAATGACCTGTTCCCAATTTGTGCCCAGCTGTTGCCGATTGTTTACAAATAACTTGAGGCCAGCGGCATGTTTATTTGGTGGTATGCACACAGTGGTGAACAGCAGGACCTTATTTTGTTGTCCTATGGAGAGTTTTAAATTAAGGATTTGGGCCTCATTAGAGTGCAGGCTGTTGTCCAGTGTCAGTAGTTTAATGTCATTTCTAACATAGACAAGGCAATCACCCCCCCTTCCCGGCTTGGTTAGCCTGTCCTGTCTAAAAGTGTTATAGCCATCTATCGAGATGGAGGAGTCCAAGTTTTTTGTGGACAGTCAGGTCTCGGTGAGAGCTATAATGTCAGGTTTGATCATCTCCACCCATGCCTGGAATTGGGAGAACTTGGGAAGGAGGCTAAGGATGTTAAGGGAGATGATCTTGAGGTGGCCATCCCTATCAGAGGTGCTTGGGAGGGGAGGACCTGGGTTAGGGTGAACATCACCCGATAGGAGTAGGATCAGGAGTATCAGTTTATGAAGGAAGCGGGACCAAGTAATCTTGAATGAGTGACTAGGCTTTGTCTCCGATTGCTTGTAGTCCGTAGTATTTGCTATGAAGTGGCGGCCGCATAGCAGGGCAGCAATGGGGATTGTATAATAATAATAATAATAATAATAATAATAGTAATTTTATTTATAAGGCGCCTTTCAATTACCAAGGCGCCGTACATAAATAACAAATCAGAACAGTATAGGAAAAAATCATTAAAACATACAATTAAAACAAAACAGTCATAACGGTCAGTGTTCTAAAAATGCAGTTTCCCATAAAAAAGTCTTCAGATCTTTCTTAAAGCCCTCCACAGAAGTGCACTCCTGCAACCGACAGGGTAGAGAGTTCCAAAGGGTGGGGGCTACATACGCAAATGCCCGAGCACACGAAGATTTCAAATTTACCCTTGGAACCTCTAGCAACCCCTCGTCGGCCAAGCGGAGTGATCGATTCGGGTGATAAGGAACCAGAAGTTCTTTCAGATAGCCTGGGCCCATATCGTATAGAGCTTTGAAAGTCAGCAAGCCAACTTTAAAGATGATCTGCCACTGAATTGGCAGCCAGTGCAGTTCGCGCAGCACCGGAATAATATGACAGGATCTGCTAGAACCCGTCAAAAGCCGGGCTGCAGCATTCTGCACTAGCTGCAGGTGATGGATTTCAACCCCAGAAAGCCCTAGGTAAAGGGAGTTGCAATAATCCAAGCGCGAGGACACAAAGGCATGAACTAACATTGGCAGGTTGGCAGACGGAACAAGATGCCGGATCCTGGCGATATTCCTAAGATGGTAAAAGGAAGTCTTAACGACTGCTGACACCTGCGAGTGCAGTGTCAGCCCGTCATCAAGAACCACCCCCAGGTTCTGCACCCATTCAGAGGTCGGGAGAGAAACACCTCCAAGAAAAATTCCGGAAGGTGCATCAACACCCAACCCCCCTATCCGACGACCCGGGTCCACAACCAGTACCTCGGTCTTATCAGAATTCAACCTCAGCCAGCTAGAATTCATCCACTCCTGGATTTCGGTTAGGCAGCTATTAAAGATTGAGAGAGCTACAATCTGGTCGGGGGCAAAAGAAAGATAGAGCTGGGTATCATCTGCATAACAGTGAAACCTCAGCCCATTCTTCCTTACAATGTCTCAGATGGGTAGCATATACACCGCAAATAACATGGGTGACAATACTGAACCCTGGGGCTCCCCACAAGACAAAGCAGTTGAATCTGAGGAAAAAAACCCGGACACAACTCTTTGTGATCTTCCAGTGAGGAATGATGAGAACCATCTTAAGACGGTTCCAGAAATTCCACAGAGCAGCCTCAGGCATTCTATCAACATCATGTGATCCACGGTGTCAAAGGCTGAAGAAAGGTCGAGGAGAACCAGAATGGAATGACTCTTCCGATCTCTAGCCATCAAGAGATCATTGAGCACCCGAACCAGCGCTGTCTCGGTACTATGTCTTTTACGAAGACCGGACTGGAGGGGTTCATAGACGTCATGGAAGGTGAAATGGTCTTCCAGTTGTGCAGCCACTACTTTCTCAATCACCTTCCCAACAAAGGGAAGGTTAGAGAGAGAGGTCTGTAGTTTTCCAGACAGTCAGAGTCCGCGGTAGCTTTCTTCAAGAGGGGTGTCACCACCGCCTCTTTCAGGGAGCAAGGAAACTCACCCAATTCCAGGGAGCACCTGACTATCTGAAAAAGAATTGGACCAATGATGTCAATACAACCCAAAATTAGGGAGGTTGGTCCAGGATCCAAACTACAGCACGTAGGGCGCATATGCTGGATGATCCTCATGACGTCAATGAACTCCAGCTGACTGAAGGAACTCCAGGAAAGCCAAGGCACCGTGATCTCACCCCGGTTCATGGCAACCCCCATAGAGTGTGATGGCAACAACTCAGCCCTAATGTCAGCCACCTTATTTATGAAGAACCGAGCAAGCTCATTGCACTCCAATCGTGAAAAAACTTTCCAAACTTGAAGACAGGCTGGGTTGCACAGTCTGTCCACAGTTCGAAACAGCTGAGCTGGTCGATTCCGAGCAACCGCAATCTCCCTGGACAGGAACTCTGCCTTCTTATGAGTGATTGCAGATTGATAGACCAAATAATGATCCATCAATCTAAGGTTGTCAGCATCAATTGTAGACCTTCGCCAGCAGCGCTCTAACCTTCGCCCCTGTCTCCGCATCGCCCTCAACGTCCCATCAAACCAAGGGGACTTGGGGCAGAGGGAGAGGGGGCGAACACGAACTGGAGCAATGAGATCCAGAGCCCCAGCAATGGCTGTATTATAGGCTGACACGAGGGTCTCTGGATCACTGCTTGCCAACGCAGGAGACGAGAGGTCAAGTACCGCCACAAGGCCTTGGGGATCTATATCCCGCAAAGGGCGGTACCTAACCAACTCTGTAGGGGCAGACCTTCTAGAAGGGGAGCAAAAACTAAACCCCACGGTGTAATGATCTGACCACCCGATGGGTTCCACCCCCACCTCAGATACCTCGACCCCTAGAAGGAAGATTAAGTCCAAAGAGTGTCCTCATTTATGTGTAGCAGAGGAAACCACCTGTGTAAGGCCCAGCACTGTTATTAACTGGAGGAAGTGTTGACCAAATTGAGAGAGTTCGTCGTTGACCCAGGCGTTGAAATCGTCCTGAACCATCAATCTAGGCGATTCAAACGCCATATCGACAACGAAATCCACCACTTCCTGAAGGAATCGCTTCTCATCACCGGGTGGACAGTAAATGAGGGCGATTCGAATGCCTACACCTGCTACAACTATACACTCAAAGGACTCAACCCTCCCCACTAGTACCTCCGTGAGGCCAAGTTCAATCTTGAAACAGACCGCAACCGCTACCCCCTACAATCCAATCTTGGGCGGTGTAACACCGAGTACCCGGCTGGAGTCATAGCCTCCAAAATGGGGCCAGAGTTATCATCCAGCCAGGTCTCGGTAATGCAAGCCAGGTCCACCATACCAACAAGATCAGCAATAATTGCGGTCTTGTTTTTAATGGACCTGGCATTGTACAACACCGCCCAAGCTGGACGAATCTCATGGGCCGCACAGGCCATCTGCCCACCATAACCAGTAGTGCCCTTGGGTATGGGCACCAGACATGGAGAACCACGATCAGGATTCCATTTCGCCTCAGGGCGCCTTCTGGTATTAACCACCCCAATACGATGACCCCCCTCGATCATCCTCCCCTGTTCATAACCCCACACCCTTCTTCCCCTCCTACGCACAATGCCCAGTGCTCTACAACACTGGTAAATCTCAAACTGAAGAGGGGGAGAATAAAAAGGGCGAAGGGCATGAAGAGAGGAGGATGAGTAGCGCACCGCTGTGGGGGCTGAAGACCAACACATACTGCAAACTAAGCTACACAATATAATAAAACAATACCAAACTAAACTAAAAACTAATAATATCCCACTAAAAGCGAAAAAAACAGTTTAAAAACCCACACCCACCTCCCAGGTTAATCAACCTCAATTTCAGAACCTGGAAACATAGCCCTGACAACCCCCCCCCCAATGCAAAATAACCCACGAAACAAATAAACAACGTTTATATCCCAAAGTTTAAACTATAAATCACAATCATAGATTAATAAACTAAAAACAAACCCAAAATAACCCCAAAAACCCACCCTAACGCATTTAAAACTCCACTTAAAATATATATTGCCCAACCCCACATATACTGAAGCTGTCGCTCCTGCACTTAATTTTTATACGAACACTACATTCCTCCCTCACAGGATGCCATTTATAACAATTTCTCCCCCCCCCAGTCCTCTCACAGCCCAGGAGATAGGGGAAATTATGCACTCTCACTGCCCCAGAGGTCTAATCCACAGAAAGAGGTCAACAATTATTTCAGCCCCCTCTTATAACTAATAAAATAATATTCTAAATAATGAAGTAAAGGAAAATAAAAGAAATTCCGGCACTCTCACTGCCTGATAGAGTCCCAGTCCACAGAACAAGTTCTGGAAATATTCCAATCTTGTCTTAGTTGTACCCCCCAACCCAGGTTCTCTCACGACCAGGAGGGCAGGAATTTTAGGCATTCTCACTGCCTAAATTAGAGATCAGATCCACAAAAAAGTACAGTATCTAAAAGGAAAAGAATCAAAATAAATCACAGAAAAATGTGGACACCCGGTCCTCTCACCACCAGGGATCCATAAGATAGTTAACCACAGAGGGGATGTAGTCCGTTCTCAGTATCGTCATCCATAGAAGTGCAGTCGATGCATGATCCAGTACGGGGAGAGTAAAATGTATCCAAACAGACACCTTCAATAAACCAAAATTTCCTCATGGCTCCCTCACTCCACTAGGTCACATCCAAGCAATCTTTCCTTGAGCAGAAGTCCATAGACTCCAAATCAAAATCCAACTCACACCCAACAAACAAGTTTAAATCCAGGCCAGGTGCAGAATGAAAGAAGGGGGGAAGCCCCCCCACCACCACAAACAGGCCCTGATCACTCCCGAGACCCGAAGCTACAGAGGCCTCAAACTAGGCCGTCAGGACCAGTATCGAAGGCCTCTTAGGAACGGTCACCAATAATGGCTCCAGCTCCCTGGAGCAAAAATCTAACCAGCTCCCGCTCGGTCCCTAGGATCAGGTATAACCCTGGAGACGGTGGAAATTCAGGGAGCTTCCCCAACCAACACAGCCCACTGGAATACACAGCACTCGCTCTCAAAATTGCTGTCCTACGACAAATCTTCCGGTATATTAATCCATTCACAAATGTTCCACAATGTCATAAATGGCGTTGGCATCAATCGTCAATGGTGATAATCCAAAATAGTTTCAGAATTTTCAGAGGTAATTCCAGAATTTCAGAAACAAGACAGACTGAGTCCAACTGGAAAGTATGCACTTCAGATCCTCAGCGTTACCCCGTCAAACAGCTCCTAACAGCAACAAGCGGCCTGAGGGCTCCAAATCCCCAGTCACACATTTACAATGGCTCCATAATCCTGCAAACACTGTAGCGGCCTGATGAAAGAAAACAATCCATACGGCAATCAATACTAGGCCCCGATGTCTCCAAAGATCTTCCCCATATCTCCTCTCTCTTCGGAAAATAGCCGTGTAATGGAAGGCACTAGCTTGCTCCACGGCACAACGGCACAGCATTTATACAGTATAGGGATCCTGCTTCCTATTATTTTGCAGGGGTAGATGCTTCAAGATTAAAGTGCTCAGTAGACGTACCTCTTCTGTCATACTCCACAAACCCCAGATTGACAGTGGGGATTGTAGTTCCCTGAGCAGTGTCTCTCTCTCTCTCTCTCTCTCTCTCTCTCTCTCTCTCTCTCTCTCTCTCTCTCACTCTCTCTCTCTCTCTCTCTCTTTCTCTCTCATCAACCCCATGGCAGGCAAGCAGTGTAAGTAGGAGGGCCAGCTTGGTGTAATATGCCATTCAGAGCTATTATTATGACACAGCAGTGTGTAGTGCCAATATGCTGCAATAGATTTTAGTTCAATTAGGTCAGTAGGAATAGAAATTGATAGATATTGTTTGCTGCGCTGGTAGCTTGCAGCTGGAATATTCTCCTCCATCCTCTGTTTCAACACTTTCATTCCCTTCTTGCTCAAGTGTAGTCTATCCTTGTTTTCACTGTTGTTTTCTTAAATACACAGATTAGTTTCTGATAATAAATAATTATAGCAAATGCTGGATTGCAACTTTTTGCACATGGATTTCTTTTCAGATTCTGTGACTTTCCCTGTCAGATACATGACTGGCAGTTACACATCCTCCAACAACATAGCCACCTGGGGTTTTATAATTGCCTTACTGCAATTATAATTTTTCCAACATAAGTGCTGTCACTCTAATTCCTGGTTTATTGATTGTGTATTATCATTATTTCCAGAAGAACATTATGTCTCCATAACATTTTGCGATTTGCCATACGAGGCTGTCAGTTTAGTGATGACTAAGTCCAGGATGTTAGGGACATAGGAAATGCTACACAATAATACAGTTCCATGTTCGGGAAGGCTCTGCCAGCTCACCTCCAGAGATTCTCACTGGATGCTGAGTCTCAGCTATAGTGTATGAGTGTGAGTGTGTGTGTGTGTGTGTGTGTGTGTGTGTGTGTGTGTCGAGAGGGGGGTGCTGCACATCATCAGTCCATCCATCATTCTGTTCACCCATCCTTTCTCTTTGTCAATTTGGCTCTGAGATTTTGGAGGAGGGAGGGGCAAGAGGTTGTACCTGGCAAGGTGTCACAGCAAGTTGCTGGCCGCAGTTACTAGGAAGAGAGCAAAGTATCACTCACTGATTTTGGGCTCCTCATTGATGCTGAATCACTGTGGTCCTAGGCATAGATACAGATAGATGGAGAGAATGCAGGGCTGCTGTGGGACCATACCTCTCAACTGTCCCTCATTACGAGGGACATCTCTCATTTTACCCTCAAAATTGCCCTGTCCCTCATTCGTCCTTCATGGACAAAGCATTGCACACACTGAGAATGTGCTGTAAAGTCAGACTTTGAGGTAGAAATCAATAATATTGTAAGATGCTACAGAAAAAATAACTTTTGTGCATATTAAAGAAATGGTTTCCAAAGTGTTCTTATCTTGTAGTCCCATGTTTGAGGACTTGTCCCTCATTATGGGAGTCATTGTCCCTCATTTTCCCTCTTTTTGAGTGACCCTGTCCCTCATTTCAGTGAGGAAAGGTTGAGAGGTATGTGCAGGACGGAGTCTACAGTTTCACCTTCATTGTAGTCATCCTGTACCTGTCTTCGAGTATTAAACCTGCTGCCATTGTTCCCTTGCTTGCCCTTTCCCTCCAAAGCTGGCATAGTCCAAAGAGTAGAGAAGACCCTCCATCATAGACCCCATGTCTTACACAGGAAGAGGATACAGCAGCAGTGATTGTGCAGGGAGGAGACGGAGGAGCAGCAGCAGCAGTGACAGTGGTACTCTAGAATTTTTAACTAGCTGCATCTGTTTTCTTAATCCAGCTCCTGTGCACGGTTGTAATCAAATACACTTATACACTACTAGCTCTGTTCTTGCCTCCACTGCTCTGAAATGTCTGGGACTGTCAACATAGTACCATAGTCCTAATGTTGCCATTCCTGATAATCTGTTGAATTGTTTTGTACTACTGTATTAATCTCAGTTTTTACTGATCATATTTGATCTTAATTTATTGAAACTGTATGTATTGTACCAAAATTATATCACTGTTAATTCCTACCTACTGCAATTGCTGTTGTGATCTACTGCATTTAATCCTTTGCCTCTGTAACCCATTGTTTTGTACACAATCCTGTTTACTGGAAATGATCTTCTTGCTCTCTGTAATTGTACTTTCCCGGGTCGTGCCTAAAAATAGGCAGGTTTCTGTCTAGTGCACTTACCCAGTTAACAAAAGCAAATAAATAAAATAAATACTACTGAGGTTATGATGTACAAGTGGGCTCTAAGTGGCAGTGTCAGGCTGTAGCTATCAATGGGAGATATGGGATGCAGTCCATCTGGTATTGCAGTTGTGCTGCAGACACTTTGTCAATTACTGCTCTCATGGTGGGCCACCTCCTGGTCCCCTCTTGTTAAAAAGGGACACTTTGTTGATTGCTGCCAATGCAGCAGGACTCCTCATGTCTCCCCTCAGTAGAGTAGGACTGTGAAACCAAAGCAATTTTTTTTAAACTGATTTTTCTTTCAAATATTTTAGCTGATGTGGGAGTACCAGGAGGTACGATAGGAACTGAAAATACATTTTCTTTTCCCTTTTTGCTGTGCTAGGCCTAGGGCAAACATTCCTTTGAGCTCTCTGAGGATAGAGACCATTCGCTAAATGTGTCATTTGTGTAGAGTGTGTGTGTGTGTGTGTGTGTGTGTATATATATATATATATATATATATATATATATATATATATATATATATATATATATATACTATATATCCCCTGAGACAGGAGGCATTTCCCAGGAATTAATGCATGGTTGGGGTGGCGAGGTGCTTCCCACCACCAACCATGCATTAATTCTGGAAATGCCCTCCTGTCAAGAGGATTAATGCACTTGTAACACGGCAAGTGCAACATGGGAATTCCTTGCATGAGTGATGCGACTACCGGAACTAGTGACATCGTTAACAATGGTTTCGCCGACTGGGAAAAACAGTACTGCCGCTCACATGCAGCCACTTCCTGTCATACTACGTGTTGGTTTTCTTACCTTTGAAACGTAGCCATGCATATCTAGGGATTTAATGCACGGCTACATTCAGGTCAGGTTACCTGTTTCGTCCAATTGGTGTGTAGTATTCACGTCGTACTATTAATGCCGTGTTACAAATATACATGTGGTGATTTGCATATGCAGCCCATGATGCTTTGCATTGTGTGGGCATGTGTGATTTTGTATTTTCTTGAAACTTGGCTTCCCAGCCAAATGCCCTTTGGGGTAACCTTTGCCTCAGTGTTTGCGCACAGACGTTCTTTGTCTTTCATATATATGTGTGTGTGTGTGTGTGTGTGTGTGAACAAACGGTAATGGCAGGCTAGACGTCCTCTGCAGAGCAGTGGGCCATATGAACAAAAGAGAAGGGTCCTTATGAACATAACCAGTTCAGACCAGTTTTGTCTTGGTGGTGGGCTTACAGCATCAAAGGAATGTGCAGGGTGTGATGTAAGAGAGGCAGGACAGATGATGCGATAAAGGGGGAGGCCTGGCATGGGTGTTTTGGGGGCTATATTTTCCTTAAGAAAGTCCATCATAACTTTGGAATTGATGCCACAACATTGCTGTCAGTTGGGTATGATTATTCAAGAGATCCCAGTTGGGGGTACACCTAAACTGTCTACTTAGGATATAGTTATAGTTAGAGTATTCTGCGTGTATTCTAGTTGTTCAATAGTGTTATGTTCCCTTTTTTTGTGTTCTGTATTCCCATAGACTTTAGTGTATAATCCTGTACTACATGTAAATATTGTGGAATATTAAATATTATTTCCTATACTTCATGGTCTCAATGACTATATTTTTAATAGTTTAGATAATCTGGTGTAACTGGCAAGTCTGTGGTCCATTTCTAAAGAGATGGGCTGCTAAACTTTCCTAAGCACACTTGTGCCTAGCACAGGGTAGTTGAAAGTAGAGTATCCCTGCTGTGACAGCAGAGGTGGGTCATTTGCCTTTGGGAAGGCCATAGTACTGAGTGAGCAGTGGCTGGTGGAGGGAGTCTTATTTTTTCTTTTCCATCAAGCTTTTTCTTGGCCCTGGAACTGGCTAGGCTTTCAACCCCAACTCACACCCCACTGGTGACTGCTGCCCCCAGAACTTGCCTCCAAGTTCCCCTGCAGACCCCCCATCCATGGTAGGGCCAAAGGAGGGAGGGAGGGAGGTCTGTTCTTCCCACTGGTGCATAATCTAGATGAGGTGGCAGTCCTGGACAAAAGCGTAGACCCGTTGGTGAGTTGGGCTTCATTCTCCAACTCCAGAATTTTCCTCTTTGTGGTTTCCTCACCATCTGATGGTGTGCAATGATGCAGGTGTGCGTGCATATAGAGGCTTGCAGGCACCACACACCTGTCACTGGATGTATTCCCACAGAGCTGCACTAACTACTTGTTACACACCTCCTGGTGGTAGCAGTCTAGGAGATGTGTTGCATGACTCCCTCCCCATTGAGAGGTGAGCAGTACTCCATACGCTCAATATTCTCCCACCCCAGCTGAATCTCAGTGGCCTGAGCTCATTTCCAAACTCAGTTCACCGGCATGGCAGGAGGTAAGGTGTCCAGTGCCTTTAGCTCTCCACTGGACCAGTTCTTGTAGTGGGAGTTAAAGATACCCAGAGTGCAGATGTCAATTTTGTGCCCTCAATTGCATCCTTGGGGCAGCAACTCTCCCTGGGGGCAGCACTACCCTGGAGGCAGCACGAGCCTCCCTGGGGCAGTGCTGCCTTGGGGGCAGCAAGTTTCCCTGGCAGTGCTTCCTCAGGGATAGCACACGCAGATCTGGAGCCTCTACAGAAAAACAGCTCAGCTTCACTGCTGTCCTGGCTTCATGGTGTAGTGGACAGGTCTACTGCCTCATAAACCACAGGTTCAGGGTTTGAATCCAGTCAAGGTCCCCTCATTTCTCTTTTGCTCAGAATTTCACTTGAGTGATGACCCGTGGAGTTAGTAATAGTAAATTTATAGGAGAACCGACTTAGTTCTAAAATAAGAATATTTGCAAAAGACAGCTACGGGCACTGCTGCCCACAAGGCGCAGTTCAGGGCAAAATTGGTAGCAGTGTATCCAGGTGACCATTCAGATGTCTGAAGGGTCATTAAAACTGGTAGCCCAGTGCAGGCTGAGTTCTATCTGTGGCAAACTGGTTAGCAGTGGCGGGATCATAAACGGATTGTCAAAGAAAGGTTATCTGTTCACTCGTAAAACAGGATATACTATGCAAAAGGGGATACTGTACATATTGCCATTGTATTTTGTTGTAAAGAAGAGCAATTAGAAGACACTGTGTCTGGGACAGATGTTGGACATACAGTGCCACAGCCTGAGGAGCTGTGCAGAGGGAGAGGGTTTGTCTTTGAGGAATGCCAGACTCTTGCAGATCTAATAGAAGTCTTCAAGAAAAGTGACATGAAAAGTGGTGCAAAAGTGGCCATTGCTGGCCATATCGTGGGACAGAGGGATGGCAGAAGTGTCATAATTTGGGCAGAGGGTAGGGAGTGGGTACATCCAGCTGGAGACATTAAAAACTGCAGCTATACAGGGATAGGACATGCCCACCACAACACAAAGAGAAAGGTATGGACATTCCTTGGTTTGGCAGGGTACTTTTGAAAGTCTGTGACAAACTTTACCAGTATGGGCAAACCCCTGTCAGATCTCACTAGGAAGAAAATGCTAGAAAAGGTTTTGTGAATGAATCACTGTGAGACAGCTTTCCACCAACTGAAGGAGGCATTGTGTCAGGCACCTGTACTTGTAAGCCCTAACTGTTCTTTTCAGTTCATTATGCACATGGATGGATCAGATCATGGGCTAGCGGTGGTTCGAGTCAGATACCACACACTAGGGGCTTGCCCAGTCATGTACCATAGCAGGAAGCTGCTGCCCGGAGAGGATTTCTGCGCCATACTCGAAAAAGAGTGTCTGGATATAGTCTGGGCTCTCTAGAAGATGCAACTATATTTGTACAGTAGGGTGTTTACACTGGTCACCAACCACAACCCTCTCACATGGTTCAACAGGACCAGTGGGCAAAATCCCAAATTGTTAGATGGAGTCTACTGCTGTAGTTCTATAACATAGGCATTAGGGGTCATAGCATGGCAGTGCCAATGGTTTGTCAAGACAGTAACCAGTGGCTCAGTATAAAAGGAGGGGGTGCCTTAAAGAATGAAATAAATAACTAAACAAGGAAGAAAACTGAGTCATAGCAGGTGGACCTCACCTGCTAACATGAAAAACATCTTATGGGGTCAAGAAAAATGCCCTTTCTTTTTTCTGAGAGGTGGAGATATGACACCAATGCAATTTTCTTTTTATTATCTATTTTTTCTATAAAATATTTTAGCTGATGTGGGAGGTATGAGGAGAACTGGGAATGCATTTTCTTTTCCCTCTTTGCAGTGCTAAGGCTGGGGAAACATTCTTTTTAACTCACCAGCGAGTTGAGGGCATCCAGTAAAAGCTTCATTGAGCAAGGCTTATTTCCAAGGAGGTCCTGGTTAAGACAGTACAGTACAGAAAAATCACAGTGATTACAAGGATGCAAAATAAAGATCAGAACAAAATTTACAAGCAGTGTATAGTCTGATAAATCAAATAATGATACACAGCAACAAAAGAAAATAAATATAATATAAAACATAATACACTAAGACAGCAAGGTTGTTACAGTCAAGACAGCTTTAAAACAACAATTTGCAGTGAATAGCAGTGTAGGGTCTAGGGGCAGTCAATGGTAAAACAGGATTTAATTCACCAGAAACAGATCCTGTCAGGCCAGTTTTCCAGAATTAGAGGAGTAACGGATCCTGCGGTCTCAGTGATATATGGCCCGAATCTTTCAAGGCTGAGAAGGTGACCAAGTCAGTTAGTGAGTTTCACCTTTTTTTGGTTTTTCAAAGCTTAGCAAGATAACAAAACTAAAAGTGTACTTGCAGTTGTACTTTCCAAAGGACCCAGTATCTCAGCTTGAAATCCAGGCTGTCACATATCAGAAATAACATGCAGTTAGTAAAAGGAATCCCTGCGGAGAGTGATGCAGGAAAAGTAGTTTTTAGTACAGAATTTAAGATTATTTTTTGTAAATCCAGGTGAAGACAAATGCCAGCAATGTGCACAGGTGCTCAAGGATGCAGACACTTAACATGCTGGAGACAGGGAGTGTCATGACGTTTCGGAGCATAGCCCTTCCTCAGACAGCCCAGTGAGGTGATGACACGTAATTTATGCAGAAGGAAGCACATACGCAATACACAAAAAAAATGGGTGTTAGGCATGAGGAACACACAAAAATTGCAATATAAGCATGGGGGCAAGGAGTAAGGCATCACATGAATAAACATTTAAACTGCTACAAGAAAAATGTGAGTGCACAAAAGACACTAAGGTGCAAATAATTAAGTGAAAAACCAGGATGTGTACAAATAAAAAAAATGCTCTGACATGATTAAAAGACACTAGAGAAAGGAGACACTAGAAAAAAAAGGGGGATGGGTGGGGTTACTGAACTGATTGGACATGCCCAAAGCAAGACCAAACCAATTATGTACCAAGGAATGATATAAACAAAACCATTTAAAATTGTGTAACATGGACCTAAAGAAATGGATAAAGTATTAATGTTGAGATATATATATATAGCAACATTGAAACTGAATTCACACTACCATTAAATAAGGAAAACAGCTGTCTAAAATGGAGGACTACACTCTAGAAGAACACACAAGGCATACAGAGATGGAAAAATAAGTAAGACAGTGAACATACAGTCCACAGAAAAGCCAGTGTTTACCTCCTGAAGAGACCCATGATTGTTTCTTCAGCTTAAACAATATACTAATAGGCAATAAAATGTCCCCAAAACTTAATTTTTTGAGAAAACATCTGTAGGAAAGAACATCATTCGGTCCTTTTGGAATGTCTGTAGAGTGTGAATCCAATAACACTGTCTACAGCAAAGATGTGCAGATATCTTATTTTTAGTTAGTTAGTTTTTGTTGACCGGGTAAAGTGCACTAGGCAGATATTTGCCTATTTTCCGGCACAAGCAGGGAAGTTGCAAAGGTAGGATTGTACAAGATTCATTGAGGAGAGCAACAAACACTAGAGGCAGCAACATACACAATATTGGGTAGATTCTGGTGAATAACATTTGTTAAAAGGATACAAGTGGATTGGAAGCATAGAAACATAGAAAGTGAGGGCAGAAGGGGACCACAAGATCCAGCTAGTCTGCCCAAGAACCTACCACGTGCTATTCCCCCTTCCCTCTTTTGCCTTTCTGTATGCTACCTTTATGTCTATCCCATGCATTCTTGAACTCACTTACCATTTTGGCCCCTACTACCTCCTTTGGTAGGCTATTCCATGGGTCCACCACCCTCTCCGTAAAGTAGAACTTCCTTGTATTACTCCTGAACCTCCCTCCCTTCAGCCTCATGCCACGCCCTCTCGTTCTCCCACTCTCTTTCAATTGGAAAAGCTCCTGAACATTAACCTTATTTATACCTTTCATATATTTAAAAGTCTCAATCATGTCAGCCCTCTCCCCCCTCTGTTCCAGGGAGTACATGTTGAGTTCCCTCAGCCTGTCCTGGTATGTCATATGGTGAAAGTCCCTGGATCATTTTTGTGGCCCTCTTCTGCACCGTCTTGATTCTGTCTATGTCCCTTTTGAGGTGCGGTCTCCAGTACTGTATGCAGTGCTCCAAATGGGGGTGCACCAGCACCCTGTACAGCGGTAACACCACCTCCCTCCTGCAACTAGATTCCCCTCCCGATGCAGGTCAGCATGCTACTTGCCTTTAGTGCCGCCTTTTCACAGTTTACCCACTTTCAAGTTTTCTGATATAATGACCCCTAGGTCCCTCTCCTGGCTTGTGGAGGTTAGCATCTCTTCTGCCAGGTAATAATCCTCTTTGGGACTGTTTCTGCTTAAGTGCATGACTTTGCTCTTTTTGGGGTTGAAGTTCAGCTGCCATGTTTCTGACAACTCCTCCAGTTTCTTCAAGTCTGAAGTCATACTCCTTATCCCCTCAGGGGAGTCCACTCTGTTGCAAATCTTGGTGTCATCAGCAAATAGACACACTTTACCTTCCAGCCCATTTGCAATGTCTGCTATGAACACATTGAAGAGTAAAGGACCCAGTACCAAACCCTGTGGTACCCCGCTTGTCACTGCCCTCTCAGCTGAAAATGCCCCGTTTACCTGAACCCTCTGTGTTTTTCCCTCAACCAGCCACTCAGCCACTCAACCACCTCCCTGCCCACCCCCATGTGGTCCAGCTTCCTTACCAGCCTTCCATGTGGAACAGAGTCAAAGGCTTTGCTAAAGTCTAGATAGACATCTACTGCCTGATCTACAATACTTGTAACCCAGTCAAAAAAGTCAACCAGGTTAGTTTGGCAAAACCTACCTGCCATGAACCCATGCTGTTTTGAGTCTTGCTGTCCACTGGATTCCAGATATATTATAATCTCTGTTTGAGTAGTGTCTCCATCAGCTTCTCTACCACCGACATGAGGCCTACTGGACGGTAATTGAGAGCCTCCTCCCTGCTCCCTGCCTTGTGGAGCAGGACCACTGTTGCCCTTTTCCAGTCCTCCAGTACTGTCCCACTCTTTAGTGATTTGGTGAATAGTTCTGCTAGGGGTGCTGCTAGCACACTCCCCAGCTCCCCGAGAACTCTAGGGTGAATTCCATTTGGTCCCATGGCCTTGTCCACCTTTAGTTTATTTAAAGCTTCCAAAACTTGAGCGTCAGTGAAGGGGCTTGTGTCAGTCCCCAGCCCCTGGGTGTTGCTGCTATGCAGGCTTGGCCTATCTCCTGCATTCTCATTGGTGAACACAGAACAGAAGTAGTGATTTAAGACTTCTGCTTTCTCACAGTCTTTTTCTACCAGTTTCCCTTCAGTATCTGCTACTCCAACTATCCCCCCCGTGGTTTTCCACTTTTCCTTTATGTACCTAAAGAAGGCTTTATCTCCCTCCTTTACCCCCTGCACAATCCTCAGTTCAGACAGAGCTTTAACCTTCCTTGTTGCCTTGCCAGCTTCCCTCTGTGCTACCTTATAGGTTTCCTTATCCTCATCTTTCACTGACACCCTAAACTTTGTGTACGCCTCCTTTTTCTCCCTTTCTATAGCAGTCACCTCCCTGGAGAACCAGAGGGGTTTCCTTTTCTTATTTGCCTTGCTCACCCTTCTGACACACTGTTTAGTTACCTCTGTGATACATCCTTTGAGATACTCCCACATTTTGTTTACTTCTTTCTTTTCCTTGTTTCTAAGACTCTCTGCCAGGCTATCTCTCATCTTCTGAAAGTCTGCTTTTCTGAAATCTAAAACCTTGATCTTAGAACGACTAATGTCTTCACTAGTGTTTATTTTAAATCCCACCATGCAGTGGTCTCTATTTCCTAAGTGGCACCCCACCTCTACCTCCTTTACCCTGTCACTGTTAGCAAAAACCAAATCCAGGACAGCTTCACCTCTGGTAGGAGTTTCCACAAGCTGTCTCAGCCCTGCATCCTGCAGGACCATTGCAATGTCCCTTCCTCTTGATGAAGATGCTGTACAAGATTTCCATTTTATGTCTGGCAAGTTAAAATCCCCTACTATTACTGTCTTGCCCTTGTCTGTCATTTTGTGGAATGCCTCCATCATTTCCTTGTCCCCAATATCCCCTTGCAACAGGGGCCTGTAGATGACTCCTATCCTGATGGCTGCCCCGATCCTGCCTCAGCTGTTATCCATAGTGCTTCTGACTCATCCAGGATCTCCTGATCCCCTGAATCTCTGTAGCCTTGATTCTACAAGACTCACAGTTGATAGTGACACACAGTGGAGGCAGCAGCTTACACAACAGTGGATACATTCTGGTGAATAAGAATTGATAAAAGGATATAAATAGTACATTCAGGTGTTATAACAGAGTGCAGGCATAAGTTATTTCGTAGCAATGTATATTTCCAACTAAAGATACTAGAGTCAGACTAAAGACACTTGAGTCAGAGACCTGTGGACAGGTACAGATAAGTGCATTCAGTTATCAGGGTGGGAAGAGAGAGGTGTAACAGGGGTGCAACAGGTTAGGGGCAGGCACATTGGGAGCATTGAAGCAGATAGGAGTGAAGATGACTTGTAAGGGTGTCGGCTACTTGGTACTGCTGCACAGGTGGAGGTATGCTGTTCCAAAGTTTGGGGATATGGAGGAGAAGGCCATTTCACCATAGTTAGTTAGCAACCTAGGGATGGACAGTTGTTCAGTGCCTGAGGATCTAAGAGTATAGTGATTGTGCAGGGCATGAGGTAAGAGGCAAGGGGGTAGGGCATTCGGTTGTGTATTATACTGTGGACAGTTCTCTCTAGAGTAAGGTCCATTAGGCCTGGGGTGGGGAGCCAGCCTAATTGGCTGTAAAGTATATCACCCCTCGAGTCCCCAGATCTACTTTCTCGATGCCAATAAAATGTATATTTTGTATTGTGCAGTGGTTGCTTTCATTAATCTATCTAGCCATGGCATAGTTCGTATTTTTAGTATGAACTGCAGTAATATAGTCACCAATCATCAGTTTTAACATCCTCTCCATTTGGCCCACATATGATGCACTGCACTGGCACCATGATAGGTATACTACACCAACTGTTGAGCATGAACTGAAACCTCTGATATCATATTTTTTGGTTATATTGAGTGTGTGGCTGAATTCTTTGGTGTTTGTTATATTTTTACAGTACACACAATTACCACACTTATGGTTGCCATCTGGAAGACTTGGAATACAAGTTGCAAGACTTGGAATCCAACTTGCATTTCTTTGCTGTTTCAGATCTACATGTACCAAAGTGTGCCTTAAACTCTTTCCTCGCCTGTAAGTAATACGTGGTGGTAGTGCAGAAGCATCTTTCAGTCTCTGATGTATTCAAAGTACTCCTCAGTTACGTTTGACAGTATTGCCTAGTTGTTTTGCCACTGGATTATACTGTGTAGATAAAGTGTGTATTTTTGAGTCCCTATCCTCCACTGTTTGTCTCTCTCTTAATAGAATTACCCTGTCCATGTTCTCCACTTCCAGTCTACTGTTGTAAAGGTACCCTTACATTTTGCCGAGGCTCACTGTCCCAACACTGACCTGCCTGGGCAGTATTGCCTGACAGGTTCAGTATCCAGATAGTGAGCAGCCCAACACTGAGGAAACCCAATGGACATTACAGGAGTAAGGTAGCGGATGTGATGGCTTGCTACCTTACCCCATACATGGCAGTCAAATAGAGGAGGAATCGGAAGGCTGGCCGAGCTGCCCCGGTGGTGTTGTGGGCCAAGGCACTGGCAGCTCAGCTGGCATGTCCCGGGAGGCGAGGGTTCTATCCCGCATTGTGTCCTGCAATATTTTACACTGTTGCACTCCCATAACTGTTTTCTTCTAACTCCAAGGTCTGCTGCCCCTCAGAGTTAGATATTTTAGTTACGGGTGGTATGGGGGGGCAGAGCCCACCACATGGGGGGGTTCAGGGGCAAAGCCCCTCAATCTGCTGAGTGTATTTTACAATCAGATGCCTAAAATAGTATTTTCGGGCATCTGATTGTTTCAGCACGATGCATTTCAGACCAGTGAGGTCGGTATCCCAAGACTCAGGAATCTGAGTGTAGGGATATCATAGTATATCCATTGTAAATATGTGGTTCTGGGTAGCCTCTTTGCCTGAAACAAAGTTCCAGAGTAGCAGCATATTTGTTGTATTCAGTTGTCTGTATACAATTTCTCTTGACCTGCACAAACTGGATTCTTGGAATGTTTTGGATGAATGACTTTTGATGACAGCTTCGTCCTTGGAGGATTGTATTTCTCTCCATAGGTTTCTTGTAGAGAGTGCATTTCAGTTTGTTTTGCTCCTTATATACTGCCAAATCCAGAAAGTTCACTGATTCAAAACTTGATTCAAGAGTAAATAGTTCATTTCGTGTTGTACTGTTTACATAGTTCAACAAAATCTGTGAAACTTTCTCCTTTGCTGGTGGACAGTTTTTCTTGGTGGTTGCATCAAAAACAATTCAGCTAACAGGATGCTTGATTAATTTTGCACTGCAGACATTTGTTCAGGTGGTAGTCAATTACTTTGGATGTTTCAAATAATCTTTTTTGAAAATCCTTTGTTTTCCCTGGTATCATGGATTTATATCTGTAGGCTGCAGGGTCCTGTGCTTCTGCACACAGAAGCAGTGCTATGATTTGAGCGTCCTGGATTTCTATGTGCAGTGACAACTGAGTGTGAATGCCTTGTGGTGTGTATGTCTTGCAGTGTGCATGCCTCAGATACAAATCCACAAATGTAGCACATTAGTGCTACTGCATTTGTGCCACCTGGAAATAGTTATATGTTCTTTGTCAGAGGGCCTTGTGCATGGACTCTGCCCTTTGCATCTGTATCTGTGGCCACATGGAAGCACAGTGCCCAGAGGGCCCTGTCCTTCCACAGTCCACCAGACAGCCTCATGAATTCTTGACATCCTTTGCTGTACTTTTGTAAGTGGATGGAGTCTTCCCTTTGTGCAAAGCCCAGAGGGCACTGTGGCGAGTTGGCCACTGCTGAAAATATTGCAGACTTACTGTTGTTACAATTTTCTGTGATTTTGTTTACGTTTAAAAGTTCCAAACAGACCAGAACTAAGGGTTGCCAAAAAATGCTCAGTGTTACTGAAAAGGTAACAGGAAAAAAATAATGTATTGCAAAATATTTGATATTGCGCTGTGATCTGGGAACAAAGGCTTAATCAGGAAACTAAAATCCTGCTTTTAAAAGTGAATTGGAACATGGCCAGGGGACAGACTCTTTGGAAGTTTAATAATTTTTTGTTGAACTTGGAGGAGTTCACAACCATGGCCAAAACACGAATAGCACAAATAATACAGGAAAATGATTCACCGGACATTTCTAGAACCATTTTATGGGACACCATAAAGACAGTCTTTAGGGGGGACTGCATCAAGTATGCGGCCCATATTAAACATCAGCAAACCCAGCAGCTGGACAACCTCCAAAAACAACTGTAAGATTTGCAGAACCAGCATGCCAGTGGGGATACCTCAGTTCAGACTAATCTGCAGGCAACCAGACAACAGATCCAAAAATTGTTAGAGATTAAGACAGAGCAGGCGCTGCAGTGTTTACACCAGAGATACTATGAAAATGGGCCTAGGACAACTCGTTTGTTAGCACACCGGCTGAGACAATTAACATCTCAGACTACCATTACCCTAATTCGGAACCACAAATCTGATCGACTGGTTAGATCTCCAGAAAAAAATATTAACTAGTTTTGGGGAATTTTATCAGACTCTCAACACTCCGGAACACACCCCAAATGCTCTACAAATAGAGGCATACCTGGCAAAACTTAAATTCCCAAAGTTGACACAGGACCTAAGGGATTTCATAGATGCACCTATTACCTCATCAGAAATGGATACTGCAATTAAAAACTTAAAAACAAACAAAATTCCAGGACCAGGTGGGTACATCTCAGAATTTTATAGTTTTTTTTAAATAGAACTTAAACCTTCTTTATTAGAAGCTTGTACAACAGCACAATCGGGAGAAACATTTCCGGATACCTGGAACTACGCAATAATTTCAAGCATACCTAAACCAGGCAGGGACATCACACACTGTAAATCTTTTCGCCCTATATTTGTCCTTAATGTTGACTATAAACTATATGCATCAATACTGGGGAATCGATTAGAGATGGTGCTCCCTGATTTAATTGATCGCGACCAGACAGGTTTTGTCCCAGGTAGGCAGACCCAAGACAATATCAAGAGAACTTTACATATAATGCACCATGCTGCCTGGTTGGGGTCTCCCTTTCTGCTTTTAAGCCTGGACGCAGAGAAGGCCTGCGACCGGGTAGCATGGGAATTTTTGGGTTCGGCCTTGAGTGGATTTGGCTTCTCGGAATCCTTCATCAAAATTATAAATAATATATATTCCAATCCCAAAGCGTATGTAAAAGTAAATGGGAGAATATCACCACCAATACCTCTGGAATGTGGTACCAGGCAGGGATTCCCCTCTTCGCTCTTCTTTTTGCTTTATATGTTGAGCCTCTGGCTCAAGCAATAAGACAATCGGAGACAATACAGGGTTGGGAATGGGGCAGAGAAGTTCACAAACTAGCCTTATATGCGGATGACCTGCTAATTTGCCTTAAAAACCCAGATCAGGCTCTGACATCTTTATGAGCATGTTTAACAGAGTTTGGTTATGTGTCAGAATATCAAATAAATAAAGCTAAGACAGAGGTTTTGCAACTCCAATATGAACCTTCTGAGAGGATCCAGCAGACTTATCCTTTTAGATGGAATTTATCTCATATAAAATATTTAGGGGTCCTTTTAAGCCCCTGATCTGACCAACTCTACCCCCTTAATTGTACCCCAATACTAGCTAAAATTAAGCTGGAATTGGATAGATGGGCGCCGGTTCCTATCCCCTTGACGCAGAGAGTAGAGGCGGTTAAGATGATACTTCTCCCAAAATTTTTATATCTAGTGCAAACCATCCCTTTATCCCTTCCAGATTCATATTTTAATTCACTCAACAGGGGAGTTTCCCATTTTTTGTGGGGCAAGCAGAGACCAAGAGTCCGTCTTTCAGTTCTTCAGATTCCAAAGAAGGAGGGAGGTTTATCCCTGCCCATTTTTAAATTATACCATTATGCAGCTCAGCTATGTACAACCTTTTATTGGCTAGACCCTTCTTATCAGGGTAAATGGAACATTTTGGAATTAAAGGAGGAAACTCTTGTAGACTTAAACAAAAGTCTCCTTGGGCAGATGATAAAGCCATCCTCACACTGGGAGGGAAATCCTTATACAGTACCTACTTTGGCCATATGGCATAGGATTCTCTCAGATAAGGAGGCAAGGGGATGGAGACATCTCCTCTGGTCTGTTCCATATATAGACTCATTTACCCCTGCTAGATGGGACTCAGGTTTTAGGAACTGGGAGGGAAAAAACCTGCATTTGATATGGCATTTCCTTGAAGGGAATGAAATACGGTCATTTCAAACACTGGTTACCAAACTTGGTATACCCTGGCAAGACAGATTTAGATACTTTCAAGTCAGAAATCTTATTAGATCTATCCAAGCCCAATTAAAAGATGGAATTCCTTCTCCCCCACTAATTGCTAATCTCTTTAGGATGGCCATGGAGGGGAAACCTCTCACAACTCATATTATCTCTGTTCTTTATAAAGCCCTGCAATCATGGAAGGGAGACTGCACTCTTTCCATAAGGAGGGCATGGGAGAAAGACTTGGGCACACAGATTCCAGATGCGTTATGGACCTTGACCCAGTCCAAGATACATTGGGGTTTATTATCTGTAAGCTGGCAGGAATTTTCTTGGAAGAACTTCATTAGATTTTTCCGAACTCCAGCAATACAAATTAAGTACCAATATGAGGCCACCTCGACCTGTTGGAGGAATTGTGGATATGCCCCAGCAGCACTGGCCCACATAATGTGGGGTTGCCCACTCCTGACCCCCTTCTTTGGAGAATTACAGCAGGCATTACAGGCTATAATAGATACTGATATACTTTTAACACCTTCCCTCTATTTTTTCCTGAAGTTACCAAAAAAATACAGGGATGCCCCTACAAGCAAGTTTTTAAAGACAGCCTGTCTGGCCGCACAAAAGGTTATAACAAAGAAATTGTTCTCCCGACACACCCCTATCCTTTCGATATGGCATGATATTATGACAAATATTTATAGAATGGAAGCTCTAACAGCCAAACTCAATGAGAGAACTGCTCAATGTGAGATACTTTGGAGAAGGTGGGTCTTGTATATGGACAAGGAGAGACCAGATTTTATTCCATGATTTGACCAACAGAGGCTATTGCCCTGAACTCCTTATATAATATTATCCTTTTAATGGTGAGTAGATCACTATCTGGAATTGTGTGTCTGCCTACACCACCCTTGGGTGGGAGGGGGAATGATGTGGGTCGTTAGAAAATCCATAATGGAAGTCAGAGGTTTCCCTAACGGAAAATACGATTGTAAAAATGTAAATCTTTTATGCACTAATGTATTTTCCATTGGTGATAATCCTCCTATTTCTTTATAACACTTATATGTTATTTATTATTTTTTAACCAGCCAAGTGGACATCAATTTGTGAACTAAGTGATACCTGTATCTATGTACCCTATCCCTGTGTATGTTTTTGTCTGTATGCAATGCAAAAATTATAAATAAAGAAAGTTATAAAAAAAAGGAAACTAAAATCCCATTTCAAAGAGGAAACAGGTAATAACATCTCAGGAGATGGGAGAAACAATCACCTGTAATAAACTTTAAACTTAAAGAGAAATGGGTTTTAGGCAGGAGGTGTCAGCAAGGTTACCTCCAGTCTGTTTACATTTTACTAGCTGGCAGCACGTGTGAACTGTGGGAGAATCTAGCAAATTCATGATATGGTTCACTTAAAAACTGGGAAAGAGCAAGAAAGAGACCCCTTCTGGCCTAAAAAGGACGGTCCACCAACTAACCACAGACTGGAAGAACCATGCCTATAAGAAACCCTCAAACAGAAGCTCAGTGCATTGCATTTTGGACACTCTTCTGACACACAGAAGAAGCCAGACTGCAGACCAGTGGCTACAGAAAAACTGAAACTCTTGCAGAAACTCATTTATTTGTCTGTACTTCGATCATCCACAGACAAGGTAGAAACTAGACAAGTTAAAATGTTATAGTACGTTTTGTATTTATAGTTTTCCAACTTTGTTTTGCTAGTCTGTAACCAGGTTTCTGAAATATTTTGTTTGTAAATTTTGTATGATAATCATTTAAGTAATTTAGTAAAAGCACTTTGCTTTTAAAACTGCCTGTGAGTGATTTGTGTGTGTAAAGGTGGTTTATTCAATTCTGAGACCAGCCTGTTTAATTGCTAAAGTGCTACCATTCGCTACCAAGACTTGAATCCTGAAACGGAAATCTGGGTGCCTAAAGTAGGGGAGATACATAAGTCTTGGGAGAAATCTGTAAGGGAGAACTATGTCGCTGTACCACCCGTGGGAGAAGACACCAATCAGGGTTATAAAAGGCCAGCCCCAAAAAGGTCATAATACCTGGGTCCCCCACTCTTCAGTACAGCAACAGAGGATGGCTCTCACCTGGCTACAGATTTGAGACTGTATTTTGCCCTTACCCAGATTTTAAAGAGGAAGCCCTGGAACCTCGTGGCAAGTGTTCAGTTGTGAAGTCAGTGAGCACTCTAGATGGACACGTGGAGGGTATTCCTGTTCCCCCCATGTCATGGATTGCACCTAGGAGTGGGCACATTGAGCTCAGAGGACCTGATCCCCAGGAATGGGTTCATGACAGGTCCTAAACATCTGCATGTGTTCACATAGGTCCCAAAGGGACCCAAGTGAATGAGGATAAGATTCCACTATTTCAAAAAGAAAGGAAATTCTTTTCAAAAAACTTTGTTAATGCATCCATTAATTTTCAAGTTGACACCACAAAAGTAGGGAAATGTGATGTTAGGGTTTCCAACCCTAACTCCCCACCCCCACCCCCCAAGCAGCAAAAGGAAAAAACATTAGGGTGTTGGGTCTCCAGAGTCTTGGCAAATCAGTGGTGAGGTCTTCCTTGGGGTTGTCAACCCTAATGCTTACCCCTTCCCTCAGCCCATAGCCTCCTATCCAAAGCACAAGGTACAGCTCCAAGCCAGTGCCTCATAGTGATGCACTCTTCAAAGGTAGAGAAGTTATGTCTCATCACATGTTGCCAGCACCATCTGTTGTAGCCTTCCTCATGCAGAGCCCTGCGGGACTTGCATGAAGAAAGGTGATCACATCTGACCTAGTTTGCTCAGGGAACAGGATGGGCATTAGGGTTGACAACCCCAAGGAAACATAGAAACATATACTTTGATGGCAGATAAGGAACATTTGGCCCACCCAGTCTGTCCATTTCCCCACCTATTGGATAAGCTGCAGATCCTAGTTAACCAATAGCCTACTTCTTCCTAACCCCCACCAGAATTACCTTATGTCTGTCACATGCATTCTTGAATTCCCTGACTATTTCTGACCCCACAACCTCCTCAGGAAGGCCATGCATCCACCACCCTCTCTATGAAAAAAATACTTCCTCACGTTGCCCTTGAGCCACCCCCCCCCATCTTCAGATTGTGTCTCCTTATTCTTGCACATCTCTTTTTCTGAAAGATACTACCCTCTTGGACTTTGTTGATTCCCTTGAGGTACTTGAAAGTTTCTATCATGTCCCCCCTCTCCCTTCTTTCTTCAAGGGTATACATATTAAGCTCCTTTAGTCTCTCTTCGTATGTCTTCTGGTGCTGACCCTGCACCATTTTGGTTGCCCTCCTCTGGACAGCCTCCACTCTGTTTATGTCTTTGAGGAGATGGGGTCTCCAGAACTGCACACAGTACTCCAGATGGGGTCTCACCAACTGTCTGTACAGAGGGATGACAGCTTCCAGTTTTCTACTGTTGATGCCTCTCTCTGTGCATCCCAGTATCCCCCCAGCCTTCCTTATTGCCTTCTCACATTGCTTGCCCACCTTTAGACCATCTGATATAATTACCCCCCCGGTCCCTTTCCATTTTTATTGTTGTCAGTATCTCACCTCCCATTGTGTACCCTTCCCCTGGGTTTTTGTTTCCCAAGTGCATTACCCTGCACTTCTTTGCATTGAATATGAGCTGCCATACATTTGACCATTCCTCCAACCTTGCCAAGTCCCTTCTCATCCTTTATTATACTATACTGACTGTTAATTGTGAAATAACATGTATGTATTTTGTTATGTTTATAGACGTATGTAATTAATTCCAGGTCGCCCCTGAAAAAGGGATTGTTTTGGTCTCAGTGGGCCTACCCCGGTCACCAAAATTTAAATAAAAAATAAAATAAATTTACTTATGAGAAAAAAATTATTGTGGCAGCTACCATCTTGTTTTTTAACTCATAAACATTAAACATACATAAAAATTATGTGCTTTCAAGAAACAAACACCTGGCTCACCCACCGGTGCAGCAGTTGGATTTCCGCTGACGGTGCCAGTGACCCAGGTTTGGGAACGGACTCGGGTCGTCAGAGGGCCAGCTTGGGGAGAAGAATTAAGTATCCTATGACTGCTCTCCTTCTCCGGGGGAGGGCAAGGGTCGTCGTCAGTGCATGGGGGACCCCTAGCGGGAGCCAGGGGGTCCAACAGCAACCGATGTCCACAAGGTTCCTGGGGATGGGACGGATGCTGGTGTCATTGCACATTCCCATCCCCTATAGGGGGAAAAATCAGCCTGCCTCCACTGCCTAAATGAAGCCCACCCCTGAGCTGCAATCGGCTCCCCAGGCCAACTCTCACCCTATCCCATTGTTCACGGCACCCTAAGGGCCAGGGGTGTCGCGTCTCCGCCTTGGGGAGTAATCCAAGGGGTCCTGGGAGTGCAGCTTATCTGGAGATGCCGCAGCTGAGGGGTCCGTGACCGGGTGGATGCTCATCAAAAGTGGAGCGGGCACCAAAAAGATAAAATAAAAAAATAAAAAAAACACCTGAACCTAGGTAAACCGAAGCCATTTAACTAGATTCTGGTGTTTGTTTTTTTGAAAATTGCTGTGAAAATAACATATGTGGGCACCCGCAAATCCTGGGTGCCCCATTTAGTGATAGGAGCATTCATCTGCAATCTCAGTATGAAAATGGAACTTTCTTGAAATGTCAAGCTGCAGCTGGAGTCGTGCCACTGGCATAAGTTACAGCAGTGAGCAGGCAATCCCCTGCTCTCTCTCTGTCTCTCTGTCTTACTCTTTCTCTTTTTATATGTCTGTCTGTCTGTCTATGTATGTATCTATCTATCCATCTATCTGTCAATCTATCCATAAGCAGCAGGCCAGGGTGCCTACTCCCAGTACCACTTCTTGCTCCCCCTTCCCTCCAGATTGCCCACTTCCCCTTCCAATGTTTAATTTTAACTTCAGTACGCAAACCAGGGTTCTCACCCTGGTACTGCTTCTCTTCACCCCCCTCCCCATAGGTCACCCACGACCCTTCCCATTAAATACATGCTGGCACTGGGATGCCCACCCCCAGTGCCACTGAACAGTGGCACAACACTGGGGTGCCCATTCCCCAGTGTTGGAAAGTCTCCTGAAGTACTGAAAACTGTCCCTTGTTGATTTTTTTAACCTATAAAAAAGAAAACGGTCCCTTGCCAATCTGACCCCATACACATCCCCAACCACCCCGCATCAACCTCTTACTCAGCACCCACTACCCCATACACTCTCACTCACCTGAACATGTCCCACAATGTATATGCACTCTCCTATCAAAGATATGTCTTGCTTTTGGAACTGGTGGCTATGATATGAGAAAATAAGGTAAATCCGGTTTAATGTATTTCAGTGGTGTTTGAACTTATATTCGTGACTTTGCCATTTTTTACCACAGTATTTTTATACCAAATTTTTATCATGGGTTTTGTAGGACCCCAACTCATAACAAAGGGCAGTGGAATTACTCAGATCTGGCCCAAAAAGTGATTTTAGGGTTGCTTTGTGAAATCACCTTTCCAGTGGGAGTTGAACATTTTCATCTCCCTTATTCATGAGGTGGGGTCATAGGAAGGTTATGTTGAAAATTTGGGGTTGAAATATTAAAAAACAAACTTATGAGCATATGAAAATGTTTCTATGCTCACTGATAACTTTGGTAATTTTTCAGTATTTTGACCCCAGATTTTAACCATTGCCATTTTTTCACACCACCTCATGAATGTGGCAGCTGTCATTTTTCAAATCCTGGCTAAAATGTATTTTTTGCACCTGTGGCGCAGAATGATGGTTCAGCAGAAATTTTAAATTTTTCATCTACTGGGTTCATCAGGTGGGTCATTAGAAGGATCTGCTGAAAATTTGGTGTACAGATATGGTAAAATGACCAAGTTATGAGTGAACAGTGCAGCATTTTAATGTTCACTCATAACTTTGTTAATTTTCAGTATTTTAACTCTAAACTTTCAACATTTTTTCACACCATGTCATAAATGTGACAGGTGTTATTTTTTAAATCATGGACAAGACATGTTTTCGCATGTCTGGTGTGAAATGATATTTCAGCCAATATACTATAAATGCCACATATCATGTTTATAAGGGGAGTCATAAAACAACTATCTTGAAAATTTGTGGTCAAAATAAAAAAAAAATTGTAATTATTAAGAAACTTTCTGTGTAGTGCCAGTCTTTTTTTGTTTTTTTTCCCCCTTCTCTGGCAAGGCCCTCCTTCTCATTGGCTCTCCCAGACCGGTCACCTGGCTTCTCGTGGACTTACCATCTACTCCATCCTCCACTTGTCTCACCCCTTCCTGGTTGGGGAGGGTAGCTGGCTGAGCCTCTCACCGCATGGACAAGGTCCCAGATTGGAGGAGTGCCACATCACCAGTGTGGGGCCTGCAGAGAGCCAGTGTTCATCCTGCCAGAATGGGGTAATTTCCATTTTCTGGTCCCTACAGGATGCAGGCAGTTGGGGGGGTGCTTTATATATGCATGCGACCATGCGTAGTGCATGGCAACAGCCTGCAGCCTTCCCTACCCCTACACCTCTCCAACTGCACTACTACTTGTGGTCACCCAGGTGGCAGTTGAGCAGCAGAGCTGGCGACCCTCCCTCCCCAGAGGAGGAGAGCATCCTCTCAGATGCTCGATCCCCCCCCCAGCTGCCCCCAGCACCCTGTGCTCATTCCCAAACGTAGATCGCCGGTGTCATAAGCAGTGGTGCTACTGCTGTGCTGGCGGGCTGGCATGTAATGCCAGTCTTGACCCCAGCAGGTAGTGCTTTGTGCCGGTAAGCTAAGTTCAGGAGTGAGCTCAGAGACACAGCTGGACGGGGTGAGGGTGGGGAGATGGCGCTGTTATGCGACACCCCTCCCAGCCAGGGACTGAAAGGTGCAGAGTTGTCCGCACAGGCACAGGCACAGGCACCATATGGTGAAGACAGCTCTTCTCTTGGCATGGGGCCTTGAACCTCTGCACCTGTGGGTGTCAGAGGACTCTGTGCATTGACTGAGAGAGGAACTCTTTGCCCTCTGCAACTGTATCTGCCGCCACATGGAAGCTCAGGATCCAGAGGGTCCTGCACTTCCACAGCCCACCAGACAGCCCCATGAATTCTTGACATCTGTTGCTGCATGGAAGTGCAGAGCCTGCAAGGGCCTTGCACTACCATAGGTGAACAGAGTCTTCCCATTGTGCATATCCCAAAGGGCCCTACATGTCTGCATGTGTTCATATAGGTCCAGAAGGGACTTGCATAAATAAGGGTATGATTCCACTATCTCAAAAAGAAAGTTAATTCTTTGCAAAAAAAAAAAAACTGCATTAATGCACCAGTTAGTATTCTGGTTGATGCCGTGATGGTATGGAAATGTGGCATTAGGGTTTCCAACCCTAATTCCCCAACCCCAAACCCCAAGTAGCAAAAGGAAAAAAACGTTAGGGTTTTGGGTCTCCAGAGTCTTGGTGAATCAGTGGAGGAGTCCTCCATGGAGTTGTCATCCGTAATGCCCACCCCATTCCTGAACAAACGTCAGATATGCATGAAGAAAGCTATAAAAGGCTGTGTTGGCAACATGTTGCAAGACACACTTCTCTACCTTTGAAGAGTGTATCACTATGAGGCACTGGCTTAGAGCTATAGCTTCTGCTTCAAACAGGAAACCAAACAGCACATTTCCCTACTTTTGTGGTGTTAACTTGAACCCTAGCTGGTGCATTAACATAGTTTTTTGCAAAGAAGATAGACAGACAGACAGATAGATAGATTGATAGACAGACAGACAGACAGACAGACAGATAGATAGATAGATAGATAGATAATCTCTCAACAAATGGCAAGGGCAGGCTAAATGCTCCCGGCAGAACAGTGGGCCATATTAACAAAAGAGAAGGGACAAATCCACTTAAAGAGGACAGGAAATCATTTCTAATATGCAGCTGTTTATAAAGTTCTTTTTCTCAGAAATGATATGCATTCACCTGAAGTATCCATATTTAATTGTACCTGAATAAAAAGTAATAGGAAAAACAGTATTTTGCATTGTTTTCTTTTTATGGGAAGCATTCTGTTACAGTTCTCTTCATAGAACCAATAATTTGGAGTTTTAACTATGTCACAGTTTGTGAACAGAACTTTAAGCATAGTTCTGATAGGTCAACAGCTCATAATTAGCATTCTGTGCACAAATCATGACATAGTAAAAACTCCAAATTATTAGTTCCATGAAGAGAACTGCAGCAGAATGCTGCCCATAAAAACAAAACAATGAAAAATACAGTTTTTTCTACCACTTTTTATTCAGGTAGTTAACTATGGATACTTTCGGGAATGCATATCATTTCTGACATAGTGACTTTATAAACAGCTGCTAATCAGCACAAATTTCCTGTCCTCTTTAACCAGCTCACACCAGTTCTGTCTTGAAGGTGGGCACAGAAAATCAAAAGAATGTCCAGGGTGTGATGAAGAGAGGCATAGCAGATGATATATGCAGAGGGGCAGGCCGGGCATGGGTATTTCATGGACTGCACTTTAATTATGAAAGTCAGTCATCGCTTTGGAATTGATGCCATAATACTGCTGTCAGTCAGCTATGACTTAAGAGATCCCAGTTTGGGGGAAAACTTAAACTACCTACTTAGAATCTAGTTAGACCTTAGACTATTCCGTATTTATTCGTCTTGTTCAAACATGTTCTATTCACTTTCTGTAGTGTACTTTATTTCCATAGACTTTTAGTGTGTGTAATCCTGTACCATATATAAATACCGTGGAGAATTAAATATTATTTTTATATATTTCATGCTCTCTGTGACTGTATTTTCAAGGGTATAGACAACCAGATGCAATTTGCAAGTCCATGATCCATTTCCAAAGAGTCAGATTACTAAACTGTCCCAAGCAGACTTGTGCCTAGCACAGGGTAGGTGAAAGCAGAGTGTTTCAGCTGTGACAATAAGGGCAGGTCATTTGCACTTGGGAAAGATCGTTGTATGGTGAGAATAGTGGCCGGTAGTGGGATTCTTACCTAAAGATACTCAAGTGAGAGTCAAGCTGGGTTGTGGCAGCATATCGAGGTTACCATTCAGGCACCTGAAGGGTCATAAAAACTGGTAGCACTGTGTGGACTAAGTACTTAGTGAACTAGTCTATAACAGGCATACTGTGTCAGTTGTCACCAGTGTAGCAGGACTCTTCCTGGTCCCCCTCAGCTGAGGAGAAAAGGTAGCAGTATTGCAGCAAGGACAGCTATGCACCCTCCCCAGAGGAGGAGAGCATCCCCTGGGATGTTCAGTTCTCCCTCAGCTGGTCCCCGATGGCCCAAGCTCATTCTTAAATTCAAGTTGCTGATGTCACAAGCAGTAGTGCTACCGTTGCACCACTGGCTGGCTCGGAGACACTTTGTTGATTGATGCCAGTATGGTGGGATTCCTCATGGTCTCTTGAGCAGAGAGGGACACTATCAATGGCCACGAGGGCACCAGGACTCCTTCCAGTCCACTGACATTTTCTTTTTTCCATATACAATTTATTCTCCTTGTCTCCCCTAGCTGCCCCCTTCAGACTGACCCCTCAGCCCCATCACCCCAGCATTCCTGGGACTTACCTCCAGCCTTACCCCCTTTGCCACAGGGCTATGGTGTTGCCCGGTCACTGGGTGCAGAGCAGGTGGAGTGTCGGTTGTCCCCCGCAGCCCGGGGAGGTTTTCCTCCATTTTTCTGCCGTCCCATCCCTGTTACTGGGATGCACAGGCCAGACATGCTTGTGTGGAGGTGCGTGCACTCCCACGGAAGTCCCAGAGCACCCTCCCTTCTCTGATGCTCATCGGACCTGCACTACCCTTGGGCCTCCACCTGAGGGCAGTCATTCAGTGGGAGCACCAGCCCTCCATCCCCTGGAGAGGAAAGCAGTCCTCTGGATGCCCAATCCTCTCCCTCCCCAGCCGACCCCCAACTCCTGCGAACATTGCGAACATGGGTCGCCAACATGGCAGGAGGTAAGGCACGGATGTCTCAGCCCTCCACACCACTGGGCTGGCATAGACCACTGCATTTTCTTTCTTTTTTTTTTTTTTTGGTCGGTCCCCCGGAGCTCAGGTCTGCTCCACCCAGCCTCTACTCACCCCCCCCCCGAGACTTACCTCACCAATGTTGCCTCCCAGGCTTGCCCCCCTATGTGAGGCCACCAAGTAGGTGCACCCCCAACAGAGACTGAACATGGTTCCCGGTAGGGCTGCACTACCAGTGTTCCTCTCTGGCTTACCTACGAGGGCAGGGCTGCGGGGTTGGGCTGTTCCCCACGGAGGACTGAACAAGGGCATCGGCAGGGCATCACAGGTGGACACAGCAGGGCCAGAGGAGTTTGATGTCATTAGTGGGGCTGGCATTTTTTGCTGCTGTAATCCCCCGGGAGGCATGGCATGCAATGACGTAGTGCGCCAAAGCGCTGACATCCAGCATGTCTCCCCATTGTCTCTGCTCTGGCAGCTGATCTGCCCTCAGCCTCTGCTAGAGGCTGATCAATCACTGAACGCACACTTAAACCACCCCCCCGGAGGAGGAGAGCAGTCCATGGGATGTTCAATACTCCTGCCCCCGGCCAGCCCTCTGACACCCCGGGTCCGTTCCCGTACCCGGGGCATTGGTGTCACAAGTGGACACCTTGCCATTGCAACATTTTCTTTCATTCTGTTGATGCTCCTTTACACTCTGGCATAGGATTCCTCTCAGGGCACCCCTTGGTGTGCCTAGACCCTCAGTGCCACATACCTGTGGATCTTCTCTTGTCCTTAATAGAGCATTAGTTGTGCCACCCCAAGTGGGGTCAGGGTGGGGGATGTACCCTAGAGACATAAATCATCAAGCCGTCCTAAGAGACATCCTGGTCATGGTTGATGGTTGGATATATTGGGATCCAGTGGCCCTAACACCGGGGCCATTTTCTTTGTTCTCCATGTCTTGAGGTGGTGCAGATGGTGACGTCATGATGAGTGCACAAGAAGCCTGCCTGCACATTAATGTCCATGGCTGCCTCTTCCCTGCTTTGTCATCCTCCCATCGCACCACCCTCTGTGGTCACCCAGGTGGCAGTGCTGTAGCGGAGGACACAGCCCACCCTCTCTGTGCTGTGTCCGGCACCCCCCTGACTTTTCCCCTCTCAGTGGTCAAGGCAATGAAATTTGCCTTTTCTGGTTTTGCTCATGCCTAGCAGACTGCTAACAAGAAGTCTGCTTAGCTTTGCTAAGCAGCCTTAAAAAAATGCTCACAAGAGCACAAAATGTACCTGGTACAGAATGAAGGAACAAGCCCACACTTCTTACCATAGTTACAGCTTCTTTAGCCAGGTCTGCCTTTTGATCTAGACAGTCAAACAGTACAGTGCATCCCCCCAAGTCCCAAACAGTACACCTCTCAGTTCAATGGTTTTCCACATGTTCAAATGTTGTTGTTTTTACTTTTTCTACAATGCTGGTAAATGTTGTTTTTTTTTTATTTTATTAAAAGCAGAGTTGTGCAATTTGGCCGCCTCCTATGCAAACCTGACCTCTTGCACGGGGATGCTTTTTCAGTGGTAGTGGGCTAAGGTGTGCAGGCCCAGGTTGAACAAAACTGGGCATGATGCTAAACCCTCAAGTTACGACTAAGTAACACATGCTAATATACCCTCATGGAATACTAAGTGGTTAAATCACCCAATTAGGAGGAGAGTGGTCTTAACACATTGCAAGTTTCCATGAGCCGATGTGGTTCTACTTCAGGAAACCCAACTCACTTACCTAGAGCACATTAAATTAAAATGCAACTGGGAAGACCCAGTCTTCTTTTCATCCTTTACCCTGCATGCTAGGGGGTTGCCCATTTTATTTGTAAAAATCTCCCATTATTTACCTCATCACAACAAAAGGATTACCTCTGTCAGGTGAATATAGATCACGGGTTTAGTCTTTGGCACCCCTATTCATTTTCTCAATCTTTATGTCCCTAACTGTGATGATCCTTCATTCTGCCAAAATATTTTGTTTGTGATTTTGGACCTCAGAGGGGACGTTATCTGAAGAGGCTACTCTGCCCTAATCTTGAATAGATACACTACCACTCCCTTCACTTTTCCCATATCCTCTGAACTATTGAACACCCAGTGCCCTGTCCTGGGTTTTCTGGATGTTTGATGGCTGCTTCATCCCCTAACTAAGGACTACTCTGCTCTTTATTTTCTTAGGTATATCACACCTATCACAAACTACTGTATATATTTTATCCCATCTACTCGCACTTTCTCAGCAGACTACTCTCCGATCCTGATCTTTAATCGTGCCCCTCCAAAACTCATAACTGACTTTGTAGCTGATCTTCCCTGTGTTATATCTGGCGTGTTGACCTGATCTGACAATCAATTTGTGTTGGATTTTGTTGAATTCAGTTGCTAAGAAATCTAGTGCTGTGTTTGTGTCAGGGATGGAATGTATGAAAAAACAGTCTGTTACAAGAATTTGGTGTTTGAAGCTTTGAATTTTACTTTTAGGCAGCACCCTGCTATATGTTATAAATGGGTCAGGTTTGGTCACACAAACAGTCCAGTTACCCGTTACAGTGGACCGGTCACTCATAGCATCCCAGAGAACTTTAGCAGTTTTAACATGAGCTGGCCTGGTTACTATAGTGCATACATTAGGGTTTGTTCATAGTTTTATAGTTAGTGCAGGTGGTTTCCTTTATTACTTGCATTATGTATAGATTGGTCAACTTATCTCAAACTGGGTTGATTGTTTTACCCTGCCAGTTTATATTGAAGTCCCCCAAGGTAATCTTTTTTGTGCTTTTTATTTAGTTTATTGCAAAAATATAAAATGTCATCAGACCCCTGTTCCAGGTTATTCAGTGGAAATGTGTGACAGCCACCATTAGGTTTTTCAAGCCCCCCAGGACATTTCCAGCTCAGACACTCACAGATCTGATTCTTTTCTATTATATTTACTGTATTTTTGTTCCCACCAGGTGTTTCTTCCAAGTATATCACACAGCCCCCACCACCACCACCACCCCACCCCAGCCCTGTCCTCCCTATGTAAGCTGTATGCTTTAAGGGTTATATAAAATGGCCTTCACAAACCTCGGAAGCTGATTGGCTAATCCCCCCTGGCACCAGTGTTGTTATTTTTTAACAACGCCCATTGAAAAACAAGTGCCAGTTCAGGGTGCCCCATTACTTACAGTATTACTGGGCACCCCGAATCATTACACCAAGCAGTAGCCATTTTTTTTCTTCCCACTTACGATCCCTCCTGTCCTGTCCTGGATTGTCTATGTGCTCTTCCTAAAAGCCCCACAAAATGCAAGAATTCGCCTACTATATCTGGCTTACTTTTACTTCTCCCTCCTACGTCTTCTACAGGTCTTAACTCTCCTGCAGCTCCTTTTTCCACACTACAGCTGGCCCGCTCGCTTCCATCACACTGCGCTGTGATACTACCACAGTTCATTCTGAGTACCGTGATGTCTTCTGTGAACAAGGATTAAATAAATAATTTTTTTTTTTTTTTGGAAAAATCACTCTTTCTTCTTTTTGTGTGTGTGTTCTGGGCATAGCCTTCGAAGGCACAGACGGTGGCTGAAAGCACGCTGCCGCCTGCTCCACCTCTCACAGCACAATACACTGTCCGCTGTCACAAACTGCATACTGACAGAATTATACCCCCAGCTATGGAGTTCCCAGTAGGACAAACATCCGTAGTAGCTGAGGAACTACTTTATTACAAAGTTAATACAAAACCGATTGTAAACTAAAGTATTTTTTTAAATCAAACCTTTTTTTTTAATTTATAGTGCCCATTTTCTAAGTGTAATAATACCCTCCAGGGTGGGCGTTATGGGATATAGCGGACCTTCCAGGGGCTATAAGGCCCTCCGCCTGTGGTGTCAGGCCTCATTACGCCCTTGGGTGGTCCGTTATATCCTAATAACACCCACTCTGTCGGATATTATTACTTACTCATTGAGTCCTAGATTTTTGGTATGAGACAGGACTCTGATACAGCAATGATATTAGGGTTATGTTGTTTGGTCCAGATATCATAGTTGTGGATCTTTGCAGCTAGGTTTCCTATATTGAAATGGATTGCTATTAATGCTTAAAGGGGAACTGTCAGCAATAACAGCCTCACACCCAAGTGTGAGACTGATCCCAATTTGCACTTTGTATACAGAAACATTTTTTTTACTTACTGTTTATATATAGTATAGTAGAATATATTAGGCTAATTTTGCTGACTTCTAAGATGCCATTTCCTGTAACCAGAAATCCTAGAATCCCCTGCAGCTGACATCAGAGGAGGGCTGCAGAGCTGGGAGATTCAATAGCCCGCAGTATACATGTTAAAGATTTTGTAAGATGAAATCAGATGTTTGCTGGTCCTGCTGTGCTCATGGTGCTTGATACAGTCCTCTGTGACTGCACCTAGCCACAGGACAACAGCAGACCAGCAAACAGAAGATTACAGCTTATTAAAAACTCTAACATTCACTGCAGGCTATTGAATCTCCCACTGATGCAGTCCTCCTTTGATGTCAGCTGCCAGGGAGTCTGGCATTTTTGGTTACAGGAAATGTCAGCTTATAAATCAATGACATTAGCCTGATACGATCTACTACATAGAGGATAATGGCTGGGGATCAGGTGACAACCACGCTGTAATCACCTCGAGTGGTTGCTAGGGCAACATGGTAAACCTCGAGAGCGCAGCTCGAGAGGTTTACTGTAGCCTTAGCAACCACGAGAGGTGATTTCAGTGTGGTTGTCACCCGATCACCAGCCATCATCTTTTATAGTGTATGGTCAAAAAAACACTGTTTGCATTCTATGTGTGAGAATTATGGAACTCTGGTGCATTCTTTTTTGTTTTGCCTCTGTTTGGAAGTTCCGAAGTGTGGTTAACAACTTTTTAAAATTCTAAACAGTGCATAACAAAGCTGTGTAACTGCTGATTATGGTGGTTAATAGGCACTTACCATACATTATACTGTAATAATCAGTGCGTGAAAAATAAGTGTTTTTGCACACAAATAGCTCGTTGGGATCAGCCTTACACTTGGGTGTGAGGCTCTTATTTTCTGACAGTTCCCCTTTAAATACCCAACTGAAAATAAACCAGAATGCATATTAAAAAATGTTGGGTTTCCAGCCATAGCTAAATTTCATACCTTGTGTATAACCCACACACACACACACACACACACTTTAACAAGTACCTTTCATGATCTTTCAACAACTAAGCTTTTAAGCAAGGTGCAGAAAGGGCAAATATGATTATGAGATTAAAAACAAACATAAAAACACATTTTAGCCATTTAACAAGGAGGGTGCATAATTGTACATCTGACCATGGAAGGGCTAACACAGCACACCCTTCTACTGGTGACAAGCAACCCTTTGTGGTTGCTGAGGAGACATGCCATTCCATATGACCAGTACTACCTACTGTATGTTTTACTCCTATATGACCACCTACTGATTTCACACATTTTTAAGTAATGTACATATAATTTATGCCATGTTGAGCTGGAACTATTGTATTTAGTCATATAAAAGTCCACCACATTACCCAGTTGTGCTACTGGCATACTGTGGCATATACATGGCATGAATATTTTTGACAAATTCATCAGGTGAATAGAAGGGGTTAACAATCCCTTTACTCTTCCTGACTGGGGTACTGAGGGCATTTGCCCTGGCTCCAGATTAACTTGTGCATTGTGGGTGTCTGTGGTTGTCGGCTCAGGTCCCATATTAACATGTACATTACCTGATTGGAGCAGCAAAATACAGACACAGTGCTTATCCTGGCACTATTTAGGGACTTCTCATATTTCCTTCCATTTGTTCTTCCTTTTTTTGGGACATAATTTGTATAGCAGTGAGAGTCGATTTACTCTCTCCAAACCAAGCAGCCCCTTTGTACTTCAGTCCAAGTTACTTGATGTCAGCTTAAGAGGCAACTGTCACAGCGTGTTCTTGGGCTCGTTGTTACAGCAGTTGGGGACTGTATTTACTGACATACTTAGAGAAGGTTGCCAACCAAATGAATCATTTGTACCAGGGGTGTTACACTCCTAAATTTGGCCTAGGAGGGAAATACTGTATAACAGGAAATATTCACTATCTTTTTAGTGTCACTATTTTTACTGGTTTCATATTAGTGTGAAAATAAAAAGACAGTGGATATTAGGATAGTCACTCCACAATAGCAGCACTAGAGTCCCACCAGTGAAAATAAAATGAAGTGAACACGTTGGGTGTGCTTGAAGCGCTAAATATAATGGGTATGAAGTTAAATTGTTAGACAGTATTCTAAGCACAATTAAATGAAATAGCGTTTGTGGATAAGCCGTTGCTACCATTGGAGTTAGCCCTAACTTCACTTACAGTTAATAAATGATTCATCAGAGTTCCACATACAGTTCAGGAATAAATCAGTTCACTAGCTTTCAAGAACATTTACAAGGAGGTGTAGGCCTCAGCTCCAGCTCCTCAGGCTGATCCCAGCAGATTCACAACTTTGCTCCAGCCATTCCACTGTGGCTGATGCTGACTGGCTGCTGAGTGAAGGCACCGATATTTGAAATTCTGTGTGACGTTTGGGGGGGAGGGGGGCCTGCCCTGCAAGATTCCTCACAGCACCTGACTGCTGATGACAGACGCCTGCCATTCCTCCAGCAACTGATCCAACTGACCTTCCAGTGTATTGCCTGCCAAATGCAGTTGGAAATAGGCCACAGTTGCTGAGATGTAAAACAGACTGCATACACAGTCCAACACCCCAGCTCTGGTTCCTCTGGCTGCCATTCCATGGTGAGTTGGTATGGTATGGCAGTATTTAATAGCTGGAGGTAGTCCAGAGGACCTGTATCCTTTGTCCTGTGGGCAGCCTGATTGGCTTTTGTTACTTGCTGCACTCAGTGGCACCAAGATTCAGTGATTTGCAGTGTCTGAAATATAAGCTATCTGTAGTTCCTCAATCAAACTGTTTGATTTATCTATACAGCAGCCAGTCAAGGAGGCAAGTGCAGGGTTTAAACCATCCACCATCTGGGGGCACCACTGGATGTCAGGGATACTTATTTAAATGAAGGAAGGTGTGAGACAACCACTGGACACCAGAGATGCTTTTGATGGGGCAGTGTCAGGGGGTTCCACTGAACACCAGGTAAATTTGGAATGGGGCAGGGTGTTTGTAGGGTACACCACTGGATAATAGGTATACTTGGAATTGAGTAAGGTGTGGGAAGTGGTGCCACGGGATGCCAGGGACATGAAGAATGGGGCAGGGTGTGAGAAGGTACCGGTGGCCACCAGGGATACTTGGAATGGGGCAGGGTGTGGGAGGGACAGCGCTGGACGACAGGTATACTTGGGAATGGGGCAGGGCGTGGCTAGTGGGTGCTGCTGGATGCAAAGGATACTTGAAATTGGTCAGAATGTGATGTATGGTCCTTCTGGATGCCTGGGATACTTGAAATATGGCAGGGTTGGAGTGTCACTGGACACCAGGGATGCACTGCCTGGGGCAGAGTATGGGAGGGTGATGACATGGGCACTAGAATGCATTGACTGGGAGGGGTTGTGGGTGGGAGTGCCACTGGACACCAGTGATATTTGGAAAGGGGAGGGGAGGCAAACAACCTCACACCCAGTACCTTGTGTAAAATATCACCAACACACTCAGAAGGTGATATTAAAAATGCCATTTGGTGCTACATGGGAAAGTTTAAACACTGACACGATAGATATGAAAGAACGTGACGTTTTGCACCTGTACCCGGTGCTTTCTCAAGAGTATCAATTTTTAAATTTGCTATGAAGCACAAAATAAAATGTTTTTGATATCATCTTTTGAGTGTGTTCGTGATATTTTACGCGAGGTACTGGGTGTGAGGTTGACTGCTGCCTCTGTATCCAGTTTGTTGCCTCAGCACCAGCACTTTATCACCCTTGGTACAGCTTGTTCGCATCGTACTTTGATATTTGGAATGGGACAGGATGTTAGAGGTGCCGGTGGAAGCCAGGGTTCCTGAAATGGGGCAGGGTGGAGGGTGACACTGGATGCCAGCGATGCTTGGAATGTGGCAGGGCACAGGAGGCGGTGACACTGGACACCATGGGTTTGTTGTCTGACGCAAGGTGACGGGGGGGTACTACTGGACACCATGGATTTGTTGCCTGGGCAGGTTGAGGGGGAGAGGACCACTGGACTCCAGGAACTGCTTGGCATAGGGGAAGGGTGAAGGTGGGCGTGCCACAGTACAACTGTGATTGTTTGGCACAGGGTGCGGTAAGGGTGTGGAGTGGCACTGTGACCAAGTACTGCTTGCCATTTAAAGTATTGACAATGGCAGTACAAAGTACTGTGTATCTGTTATTAAATTTACATTATAAAAAGTATGGTAATTAACTGCAAATAACATGTTAAAACTTCAGTTAGGGATGAATCTTAACTCCACAAAAAAAATGTGTCATTGAGGTAAAAGTCCCTTTAGCCTTGATGAAGCTGTGGTGTGGTGTTTCTCAGGGTTTGAACGATCCTGCAATGCAGAGTTAGCATTACCCTAACTTTGGCACCATTATCCAAGCATTGGTGCACATTTTTCTCTACCTTGAAAGGCAGTGCCGACGTAAGGGCAACACCAGCACTGCACTGTATGAGCGCTCAAATGCCAAGAAATACCACACCCCAGCTTCATCAAGACTCAAGGTACTTTTTTTACCCTAAGGTCACATTTCCTTACTTTTGTGGCATTAAGGTTTAACCCCAACCCTTACTGATGCTTTACATTAGTTTTTTTTTAATGAGAAGAATAAAGTCTTGAATCTAAAATCTGTAACGTTTTCCCAGTCTACGTGATCTTAGAGCTCTCTATGTTCTGTTAAAATAGTAACAGAGTAACCCAGTAATTTTGGGTTGGAAGGGACTCCAGGTACATCAAGTTCACAGCCTGTTTCACAAACAGGGACCAACAAGCATACATGCTGACATGTACTAATCTATAGGGCTTTCCCACCCACTCCACTACCCAGGGTACCCTGGGATTCTTTGGAAGGCATCAATGTTTCCAGGCTTACCCTGAAGGCTGCACAGTCTTCATGTACACTGTCTCCATTGGTTGGCTGTTCCACAGAGTCTCCATCCTCGGGGAGAAGAAGGAGCTCCTAATATTACCCCTGAATTTACCATCTTTGAGCTTCAGAGCTTCAGTAAAAAATATGTTTGACTTAACTGGGAGCACTGTCATCCCTGGGCCAGAAAGTAGTGGGTTCCAGTCCCTCACCTGGGATTCAATACTGTATCCAGCTGAGATACTGCAGTGCAGAACAATGGGGATACTGCTGTGTTGGAGGTATGAAATGTGCCCAAATGTTTGTGTGTGATTTTCAAATATTTGTATGGATTTACAACAATTTCTTTACTTTGCAGTAAAAAAATGACACATGCTTCATTCCTTTGGCATTTGCGTCATTTTTCATGCACAGATTGTGGCAACCATGACAAAACCTTAGACCACATTTGATGTGGTCTGACATTTTGTCACATTGAGCTACAACTGTGCTGTAAGTCATTGGAAGGGCTTTTGAAAATTCTGGCCTCTGTCCTTTAGATCCCATGGCACTATTCAAAAAGAGGATATGATGATTACTCTGCTGTTTTACCCAACACCCCCCCCCCAAATGGCTTGCTCAGTCGAACAGGTTCTAATGCAGTTGTCCATGATGGTACTTGAGATGCTGTTGAGTAGTTGGCCAGTACGGGATTTGTGTGTGCCTGGTAGTCAGGGTAGTCCTCATGAGTCAAGCCCCTTCCTTGTGGGATGCACGGAGATCCCTGCTGGTACCAGAGTAAGACACTTACTGTAAGTGCAGTCATGGACTCCAATCTCCCACGTTAGTAGGAGTGTTATTCTATATACATGATGCAACTTTACATAACTGGATATTAATATTTTATTCAATCCAGTCATTTATTTATTTATTTATTTAATACTTTACATATGTTAATACTCAGCAGTTCAACTGGAAAAGCCAAGATGGAGTAACTCTCACAACTAGATTTGGAGGTGGCAGTACTGTTACCCCTAGGTGGTGAAGCTCTTCTATATTGTTCAACGGAGAAAAATGACGGAGGTGCAGGAGTTCTCCTACAATTTTGTAAGAGGTGATGGAACTGAGTTTCTGTGGGCTCCTGTCCAATTTAACTCCTGTTTACACTCTAAATGACTGAACTTTTAAATGTAAACACAAACTCCATTATAGGTGTCGTTCTGAAGATTGATGTTCCTAATGGAAAGTCATTATTTAAGTAATAGGGCATGAGGGACTGCATACCTAAAGGTTTATTTACTCTGTGCCACTACCCTCTTGAAGTGCCGCCATCTTTCAATGGCTGTGCACTCCGGAATGCCTTAATTATATTTCTCCAAGTTAAAAAATAATGGAAGGTGATATATTTTAATTTTTTAATTTTTTATTTTTTAACCAGGAGGTGGACTGGGCACAGCCCTTTTTCAGCCACGCCTGACACTTAAAACCCAATACAAACAATACAATATGTCATACATTTGTAACCCCTAGATGGCGCTATCCCAGGGGCTACTACCCCTGCCTGATTTGCCACTAACAGGTTGAGGGGCCTGGATCCAATGGCGGGTGCCTCCACCCAGAGGTCAGGGTTTGCAATAGTTAAACTTACTTGGTCACAGCCCTCTGGGACACTGCAACCCCCCTTTCTTCCCACTAGTGGCCCACACAATATATCAGAATTACCTTCACAGTATACACTTACCCCCAGGACTAGTTCCGCACTGGGACCTCCCTGTGAAATAAGATACAGTGCAACAATCACAGTACAGTACTTTAACATAGACAAATACCTCAGGCAGTATAACTTTGCTGAAACAAGCAGCTCTGATTTATTTAGGGGATATAACAAGGACAGGGAAATCAGGTTAATTAGCTTATCACTTTACTATCTACCTATGGCTCTGTGCAGGCCTATCCCTACCAGTTACTGTCCCTGGGTACCCAAGCCCTAGTGGCTAGTCCAAACCGTGGCAGCTGGTGAGGGCCTTTCACACAGTGAAAAGAAAAATTAGTTTAAACAGTCAGCAGTACAGTGATTCCATTTGGATTTAATGTGGCAATTCAACAGGGAGCGACCCTGAATTAGTACTCATGACCTCCAAACAAGATAGGGTCCTTCAACGTCAGCAGGGCTAATCTTGAGCTCCACGAGACTCTTCGCACATTTATATGGTAAAAAAAGAAAGTACTATACCAGGCAGGCTGCTTCTCTATCCCGATCGCAATTACTGCACAATAGCCAGGAGAACACACAGCAGATTCAGTTCTGACAGACCGAATGCAATTCAACAATTTCTCCAGTCTTCTACAGGGTGAGCCTGGTTTCTACTCTTCAGAGATCCTTTGATTCTTTTCACAGGACGGATTCAGTCCTAACAAGCAGTTACACAAGCTGCAGACCGGAACTCTGGGCCTTACACACGTTTTTTGACTGAAACTGTGCACTGAAGGAGCACAGGGTTTCTTTCCCCTTCACTGCCAGATCTAAACTGAAACTCCAACAGACAAAACTGGCACTTCCTTTGAGTTCCTCCCAGTTCTTGACTGGATTGGCTGTCACTCACAATAGACTGCTGCTGTTGGTCCAAAAAGGCGCTGAAGTCTAAACTACATCTCCCAGAGTCACTGCCCATACAATCCTCTTGTGGCTGGCTCAGATTATGAGTCCAAGTTCTGATTCGTCCAAGGCACCATTTTAGAGCAAGCTTACCCCACACTGATTGGTCCAGTTCAGCAGTTCAAAACCAGAATGGGGAACTAGGCAGACACAGTTCTGACTGCAAAGAAAGCAGGTTAGACAAACTGTAATTTCATTATTACTGTAAATGATTTCTGGCAAACAGTTACATCTTTCAGATAGGTTCCTTTGCACTCCTAGTGACTGCAAAATGGAGTGAATTGGCAGCAGCTCAGTGGTACTCAAACAGAAGCACACAGTCCCCCCATACAAACTAATTATGTCTGCAAGCAGACAGCTCTTAAAGAGACAGTACCAGAGGCTCTAAAAACACTCACTGATAAATGGCTTAAACGCCAAACACCATTCAGGCTTGGAGCATTCAAGCAAGCTCCTGGAAGTCTTTTGGGAACCCCCATTTGCAGGGGGGTTACACATTGTAACTTATATCTACGCACATTTACATACATACATACATACATACACAGGGGTCCAAAGCTTGCAGAGGTATATGCGATCCAGTCTGTTCAGAGCCTTGCAAATCAGAACAGTAATCTAGAAGTTTATTCTCTGTCTGACTGGCAGACAGCCCAGATTGCGAACTGCTGGACTGACATGATCTGACTTCCCACTGGAGCTTAGAAGGTGAGCTGCAGTATTCTGTACTAGCTGTAGGCATCTTGACTGGCTGCAGCATTGGTCCTTGTAAAAAGCACAGTGGCAGTTGAGGCCATATGAAAGTCTGCACCAGAGTTTTCTGATCAGTTAGTTCCAGAAAGGGACACAAGCTGGTGATTTTCCTGAGAGGATAAAAGCAGATCCGGACTGCAACTGACACCTGGGGCTGCAGGGTCAGTTGTTACGAACATACACACATATGAATTGCCAGCAGAAACAGGCCACATGGTTTATCGAGTCTGCTTGATTGTGCAGCTAGCCCCTCAGCATGCAGATGACCACCCTTCCCTCACCGACCTTCCCCCCCAACTCTGTCCCATCCACTCTTGAAGCTGCCCATCATCCTACAGGAAACCACCTCCTCAGGCAGAGTGTTCTATTTGTCTACCACCCTCTCCGTGAAATAATGTCTCCTGATTTCCCTCCTGAATTTACCCCCTCCAACCTTAGTTGATGCCCTCTAGTATCCCTCCCTCTTCTGATCCGGAATATCTCACCTGTATTAGCCTTGTTTATCCCTGTCATGTACTTAAAGGCCTCAATCATATCTCCCCTGTCCCTCCTCTCCTCCAGCAAGTACATTTTAAGCATGTTCAGCCTTTCTTCATATGAATTCCCCTCTAAACCCTGGATCATCCTTGTTGCTCTGCGCTGCACCCCCTCCAACAGCCTGATGTCCCTCTTCAGAAATGGGTGCCAGTACTGCACGCAGTACTCCAGGTGTGGCCTGACCAGTGACCTGTACAAGGGAAGGATCACCTCGCTACATCTAGAGGAGATCCCTCTTGCTATTCAACCCAGCATCTTGTTGGCTTTCGCTGCTGCCTTCCTGCACTGAGCCGAGTTGTTCATATTCCCCGTTATAATCACCCCCGGGTCCTTTTCCTCCTCTGTGCTCTCCAACTGTACCCCGACCAGCTGATAGCTTCTCCTCTGGTTCTTAGCTCTGAAGTGTATTACCTTGCACTTCTTGGCACTGAACCCCAACTGCCATGTTTCCGACCACTCCTGTAGTTTGGTCAGGTCCCCCTGCAGTCCACTCCACCCCTCAATGTCATCCACCACAGCTCCCATCTTAGTATCATCTGCGAACAGACTGATCTTACTCTGGGTCCCATGCGAGATATCTGCTATGAATATCCCAAACAGCACTGGCCCCAGTACTGATCCCTGTGGCACCCCACTTGTTACCGCTCTTGGTGATGAGAGTTTCCCCTCCATCACCACCCTTTGCTGCTTGCCCTTTAGCCAGTTTGTGATCCATCTGACCATCTTTGTACCAACCCCCACATCTTCCAGCTTCCCCCCTAGCCTTCCATGCAGCACGGAATCAAAGGCCTTGCTGAAGTCCAAGTACAGGACACCCACTGCATGGCCCCTGTCCTGCACCTTAGTCACCCAATCATAGTACTTAACCAGGTTTGTCTGACAGGACCTGCTTGAGACAAACCCATGTTGCTGCCTGTCCTGTAGACCATTGTCCTCCAAAAATGTCACCAGTCTCTCTTTAAGGATTGTCTCCCTGAGCTTACCCACAATTGATGTGAGGCTCACTGGTATGTAGTTACCTGGATCATCCTTTGTTCCACCATTGTGAATGGGCACCACATGGGCCAGTCTCCAGTCCTGTGGTACATATCCTGTGCACAGAGAGGTATTGAACAGGTCAGCAAGTGGTCCTGCCAGGCTCCCTGCCAGTTCCCTGAGTACCCTAGGGTGAAGGCCATCAGGTCCCGGTGCCTTGTCCACCCGCAGTGCCCTTAGCCCTTCCAGTACTCTTCCCTCTGTAATTTCTCCATTACCCCTCCTCCCTACCCCCTTCCACCACTCCCATGAGGTATCTGTCCCCCCCTTTCACCGTGGATACTGAGCAGAAGTAATTCAGTGCCTCTGACTGCTCCTTCCCTTCTCTACCCACCCCCATCCTTCTTAATTCTCACAGTCTAATCTCTGTTCTTCCTTCTTTCTCCAATGTATCTGAAGAAGTCCTTCTCTCCCTCTTTAATTCCCTGTGCCAGCCTCAGCTCTCTGGATGCTTTGGCAGCTCTGACTAGTTTTGTGACCTCCCTGGACTTCTCTGTATACTCCTCCCCATCTTTCCCACTCCCTGATTTCCCTTCATCAAGAACTTCTCCCAGATTGCTGACCCTCCTTTCCATCACAGGCTGGAACCCATCAAAAGCAGGCAGCCTGAGGTTGCTTGTTAGTACAGAAACTTAGAGATTGATGCCCACTAGAAACAGTTTCATTTTGCTAGGGGTTGGTATCAGCCAGTTGAAGGCCATCCAGTCCTTAATTTCTGTTGGCACAGCTTCGGCACCAGCACTGAGAGATTGTCCCGGCCATGCTCAAGGACAACAGATCCACATGGTATCATCTGAATAGCAGTGATACACTGTTCTGTACTTCCTAATCATCTCCCTTAGGAGCAGCATGTTCACTGCAAAAAGCACAGGAGAAAGGACTGACTCCAGACGCAGTCGAGGCTATTTGGCCATGAGAGGTATGACTCCACAGCCACCAACTGAGCTTGGCTGCATTTTATGCAGGACAGAATGGTTGGCGAGATTTGAATGTACGCAGACAGGATTTTGGCATCATAATGAAATCTCATCTGCTGACACTGAAATCTTAACACCATTTTAGTTAGTATTATCTGGATAGTAATAATAGTATAGTAGTGTAAAGTGGTGGTGGTTGAGGTGGGATGGAGGGTTTGGGGGGGCTTTTCCCCCAGGACACTATCCAAACTGCTGTGGATGGAGTGGAGGTGGGGGGGGGTTCAGGAGCACAGCCCCCTGATACATTTAGCTGGCTCCATGACTTTGCATGTGAAATACTTCCATCACCCAAGATTTCACATAATGTATGAAACCTCATCAGCCATGTTGTCCTGCATAAGCTGCACCCTCTCCACCGAGTGTTCCTAATCAGTCAGGAATTAACAGAACCATACAATTACAGTCCTGAACAGACACTTTGCAGTATATTTGGCTTTTCAGCACTTAGAGAGATGTACAAACGTGATTTTTTTTGTATTATGCCTACTTTGTTGCTGTCATTTTATTTTATGCTTGCACACTACATGGTTTCATGCTGTACATCTTCATGACACTTGTAGTCAACGTGAATAAAGAACCAAAACTGATACCCAGTTCTGGCAGAAAACCTCAGTAATGACAGCACAGTGATCAGCTGGGTGGGGGTTAGTTTGATGGACTTTGACTTTAACAATGGCAGAAAATGCCCAATAAGCAGTGCCTGGGGGAGTTGCTGGCTACGTTGGTAACTGAGTTCAGCTACTGGGCCTGGATCATCACTGCAGGCCAGCAAAAGGAGGATCAGTCATCCCAGAGGATGAGTTCCTATTTTAGGGAAGAAGAGCAGCCAGTCCTGCTGCTTTACCACTACCTGTTTGACTGTGGTTGGTGGTGCAGTCGAGAAGTGCCTCTAAGCAGGGTGGGTGGAAAATGTGGTACATCATATGACACCAGTGTGCATTGCCAGGTAGGGTTTATAAAGGAAAAAAGGGAGCATCTAATGCTGCCCCCCTGTCTCCCCATGCCTGCTGGGGACCACCTGCTCCCTGGTCTCAGTACCTGCTTGCTCACCCAGAACTGCCCAAACATCTGGCAGAGAAGGTTAGACCCAACTTTTGAGGAGCAGAATGGAAGGAAGCTTAGAGGAGAACAGAAGTAAACTGTCAAAGGAGCAACAACTGGGTTACCATGAATCTTTGTTGTGGCTGAAGGAGGTCCTGGGTACTCCAAGAAACACAAACAGGTAAAAATAAGTTGTACAAAAAAAAAGGCAGAAAATACTGTATATATTTATGGTATAAATATATTTTTCACATATTAGACAAGTCAGAAAAGGTTCCCAATCCAATAACCCAGGTATGTAATCTCCCCCATGCCTTGTTTGACACCCTATGTTTGTATCCAGTTGAGCCCTGGCTCTCTATGTTATAAAAAGGTGGTCCCCGATGACTGGAAATTAATCTTAGTGCTCCCAAGTAACAGCCCATTAAAAACTGCACTGGCATGTGCACTCTATTTAATGAAGATTAGTATAATTATCTGCTGAAATCTCTTATATTTTACTGTCATCCACAGAAGAGGAAGAGACTCTGTGATACTGGTTGTAAAAACTGTTAGGATACTGTATGAACACGGTTTCTACCCCCACTCTCATAAATCCTGATCTTGTGCACCATCCCGCAGACAGCCCAGTCCTGAGATATGTAACAGTAATCTGAGAAAGGATTAAATGGATCCAGCCAGGAGCCTTAAAAATAAACGGCTTAGCCTGGCACTAGGACAAAAATTGTTGACAGCAGAGAAAATCTCCCCATTAATAGAGGCACAATGAAGGATGGGCAAGTGTGGATGGGGAAAAAGGTGATGTCAAATGATTCAGGGGTGCATGGACAGTAAAGGACTGTCTCAGTGTTATCTTAGGTGAGAAACAGCAGCACAGGGACTTACAAGAGGGGAGGAAGAGACTTTCTTTGTAGCCCAACTGTTTGCCAAACAGTATCCCAAGAACACCTTTCAATATTATTGTCCACCACTGTGTGCAAGCCAGTAACAAATGTAGACTGTTAAGATAGACCCTGTAATTATGTAGGTCCTCCTCCTAAAGTGGAAACAGTTTCATGATATAATGTTTTTATGAAGTAAAGAGGACCAGACTCATTGGCCCTTTGGAACCAGTTATAGGTTGTTTTCCCAAGATACAGTAGATGTAGTATCTCTTTTCCCATGGGGTTCTGCTTTGACCCCCTTTTACAGCTAGGAGGACTGAAGCACAAGGAGGTTAAGCGCTTGCTCAAGGTCAGGTGGAAGATCATTGGCTGTGATGGGATTCAGATCTGGGATTTCTTGGTTCGCATTGCTGTGCTCGAACCTATAATAGTATAGGGACTAGAACAGCAATAATGCATCTGCTGTTATGTTAGCTTCCTGGAGACATTAGGGTGGCAGGTATTTGTGTATGGGGAAGAAACAATCATATAACATCATGGAAGAAACAATCGCATGACATCACGCAAACTCCAATGTCTGAGTACTGCCGCTCAAGTCCTTATAATTCTATCTTCTAACCAATGGCCTGCACTGCCTTCCAATAACATAGATATATTACTACTTAAAACAGCAGTATTTGTTTGTCGGCAAAAATGTAATCATGCATTTTTTTTAACAAAAATGTATTGCTGACATCTTTAGAATCATCTTCAGAATATTTTTAGTTTTCTCAAATATTTTTAAAGCATTTTTTATAGCTAATTTTGTCATTAATGACTTGAGTCATTAAAGATAGGAAATTATATTTACATAGTTATCAGCCCTTTCATCTTCCTGTCCATGCCAGTTATATATTATGATATACTTTAATCAATTTTTGAGAATTAGATAATTAAGCTTTGTGGTGCCGCTTGAGTTACGTGGAGTTCCACTCTACTTACCAGCTACTGCTCTTTCTTTTCATATTTCTAGGGCATTCTATGACATCAATAACACCATTCCATGCTGTTCATCTGAATGGCCTGGAATAGTGTTCTTCATGTTATAAAATGTTCAGATAGAATGAAAAGAGAGAGCAGTAACTGCTGAAGAGAAAGGGATTCAGGGCAGTTAAAAGGCAACAAAATTAGATTATTAATGTAACAAAAAGGGTCAAAGACATATCAGAATATTGGACAAACACTAAAGGGACAACAAGAGGGTATCCAGAGGTGTAAAGCTGTTTTCTATCACCTTTAAAGATGTCTGACACTCACAATGTTTAAATCTTTTCTGTTAAGGTTACTTGTTGAATGTACATGCTGGGGGGACATATTCAGAGATGTCCGGTTGCGCTCACGAAACGATGCACCGTGCAATAGAGAAGCGCCAGCCGGCTCTGGAGGTATATTCAAACAGTATGCAAGATCAGAACTGATCACGCATACTCTCTGAATATCTGACCCTGGAAACCCTACCCAGAGCGGGAAGCCACCCTGTCCCGTGCAGCGCAGCCAGGGTCGGTGCTGAATACCGCCATTGGGAATGTGTGGTGCAAACCTGGATGCACCATGACCCCATGCGTGATATTCAGCCAGTAAATGCTAATGAGCTCATTGGACATGCATGGTGCAAACGGGCACCATGCATGCTCATTATGAGCTCATTAGCATGGCTGCGCCCTGAGGAATGCGCTGGGGCAGACGTTCCAGCTCTGATCATGGGACAAGCAGTACAGGTGTTCTGGTTGCCCTGGTGGTCCTGTGGAACCCACTCCCAGATCTGATCCCGCTATGGCACACACTGAGCATCCCCACACCTGGGCCCATCAATGGTGTGGTGGCCCCCACCGTGCCCCAGTCCACAGGGTCATACCCCACACACCAAACCCCCTGGCAGGCAAGTACCTCCTCCCAGCCAGCCCTGACAGTGCACAGGATGCCCCGGTTACCCCATATCCCCAGTGGTCCAGTGGCCCCTCACCCCCACCCCACCATGACAAAACCCCCAGCCTGCACCCCCAATCCTCCCGGAGCCCTCGACTGGCTCTGTCCTCCATACACCTCCATGGCCCAGCCACTGACTGCACTGTCATTGGACTGGTACTGTACATAGGATGCTGCCAATTGATGGGAGCGACCTTTGTACAATACTGATCAATAACAGTGCAGTCAATGTGTAGATCATGAAGGTTGTGAAGAGCAGAGCCAATTGCTGGCTCCAGGAGGATTGGGAGGGTGTGGAGTGGGAGTCCTGTCATGGTGGGGAGGGGGCCACAATGCTATGGAAATTGTCAGCTGGGGGCATGTGTCATGGTCCGGACGTCGGGGGTGGGGTCCCTGCACATGGGTTACAGGTTTGAGTGGGGTGCCTACTATGCACAGGGACTGGGGTTCAGGAGGGGATCACAGCCCATACAGGGACCAGGGTATGGGAGCGGATCACAGCCCGTACAGGGATCAGGGTTTAGGAGGGGATGCATGGTCATTGGAGGATGGGGTCTGGGAGGGGGAGCCTACACTATGGGCTCATGGGGCACTGTTGCCATTACGGTACTTGGGGATGGGGCAGGTGTGGGGAGCCACATGTCTACCAGGGCTGGCAGGCAGCTGTGCACCGGGCTGCACTTCCACAGCCTGCCTGTGGTTGGCCGACATATTTAGGTCAGCTTTCCCTGGCCTATCTGTGCGCGGCACAGTTCAGGCCCTTGTGGGGCGCAAGCCCATTGAATATGCCCATGAGCGGCACATTTATGGGCACACGCCCTCGTCTTGCACAGTTTGTGGTCTCTGTGGACCATGGCGCATTCTCCTTTAGGTGGTGTAGCACTGCCTGTTAAATATGCGCTGTGATGCATTGTGTGGGATGCGTGACACATCTCCGTTTTCCACCAAGATGCACTGTGCATGCCCTTTGAATATGGGGCCCAGATTTCTAGTGTAGCTGTATTAGGATGGTGTTACTGTGTGTTTCTGATGGTAAACAACACAGCACAGTACCAATGTATTTAATTTTTGTATGATGGGCATGGCACAGGAACAGGAACATTTAAAGAAAACTTTAAAAGCCATCTCTTGATATTTTTGCAGTAAAACTGCTGAAAAGAACTATATGGTGACAACAAATTCTGTCACTTTAAGGTGAAAACCCCACACAGATAACTGGATTATAGGAATGGGCTGGTTGCTCTTCTGATTAGATACTCAGATGGTAAAGGACAGAAAAGTTCTATGAACAAGTTATTCAGAAGCCCTTCTCCTGATGTGTACTGTGTTTTGTGATGTTTTATTTATATAATAAAACTGCTGTTTTAAAATTCTTTTTATGTCTTATTTTGGTTGAGTGTGAGTTAGTCTGTCAATAATGTGATATTCAGGACTCCCAGATCTACATGAATTCAGGTGTTCTACAAGAAAAAGATGCAGTCTGAAGGGGAACTGTTACCATGACTTGTAAGTCTTAACAAGGGAAAACAGGATAATTCATGTCCCATTTCATGGGGGAAAAATCTCATTTGCAGGAAAATCAGTCTAGAGTTACAGGATAAAATGTCATACTGATCTGGGAGCTCTGGGTATGTTGGAACCTCTTTGGACAATGAAAATAAAAGGCCTTAGTCCAGTTTTAATAATGATTATCTCAACAGGCTCTCATGTTGGTGTCCCCTTTGTGTAACGGGTTAATATGCTAGCGTTGTCATTTGTTTAAACAGTTTCTGCAGAGGAAACCTACTGTTTTCTTAACTGTTTGACCTCTTTTGTTAGTAACTTATTTTTATTTTCCCTGTGGTGTAACAATCCAAACAGATACATTGCAATGTGTTACTTGTACAGTAGCTTCAGGGGCATCAGCTATTTTGAGGTGATAACTGAAATAGGGGCTATGATGAGGCATGCACCCACCCAAACAGATTCCCTTTGTAGTCCAGTCTAACACAAAACAATTATGCACTGCATCATACAAACAAAAAGGACTTAACGGAAGAGTGGAGGCGAATGGTAAACAGCAGGTAAGGGTGGATAAAATGAGGGGTAAGAGAGGGAAGAAGTCATGAAGAAAGGGATAGAAACAGAGGTGAAAGTAGATGGAAATCCAACAGGGATCAGCCCTGTTGGTAGGGATTATTGTGCTGTAAAGAGGATTAGCACTGGCAAACATTTTTTTTTTTGAGATGGGACATAACATCAAATTGCACATGTTCGGCTAGGATTTCAGCTGAGATGGAAGGCTATACAAATGGTCAAGGGCCGATAAAAAACTGTATTTAATGGGCTTGAGGCAGCCCTTCGTCTCTGGACAGTATGTGTTGTATTTATATCAGCCTGACTTACCGATACTTGAACATGGCAAAGTAACTCTGTTTAGAAAAGTATCTTTTTATGTAACTAAAAAATCAATGGTAAAATGCATGTATTTAAATATATTACCTTCCCTAAACATTAAATGAAGATTTTGCGAGTTTCACAATGCAATCGTAGTGGTGTACTTTACCAATGGACTATGGTAACAAAAACAAGTGGGGCATTTTTTGTTCTGAATGTGAGCCAAAAATCTGACAGTTTTCAAAAAGTTTAGAAACAAAATATGTCTGTGTAAAAACATCATGCAAAATGCATTTTTGATAACACAGTTATCAATAATATTTGTAATTGTTGCAAATAATTGCAAACTGTATCTAACTATTCTGTTGTCATGGCTCTAAGTGTTATTCATTTATTTATTTTTTAAATTTACATTTTAACAACCCCCTCCCACTGGCATGGCTTACCCCCATCTCTCCCATCAGACCCAGCCCTGTTCCTCCATGTCTCCAGCACTTACCTCCACACCATGACCCCACAGTGTAGCCCCCCCAGTGGGGCCTGGCTACAGCCAGGCATAGTCCCCCCCCCACTCCAGCTAGCAAAGTGGGAGATAACCTCAGTGGGGTTGGAGCAGCTGGTAGCGGAGAGTGGGGCCCAGACACTATGGCTATCAAGCTGCTCGCTTCAAGGATTTTCTGTGTTTAGGTCCTTCCACTTCCCCAGCACACAGCCTATGAGTACATGTGACAGCAACCTGATGGCAGAGAGCTGCCAACGCTGCGTGGTTATCCACAACACCAAGGCAGTCCCCTTTCCCACCTGCAGGTGGTGCTCAGAGAGGAGGATACTCAGCATCCTCTCCCCGGGGTTGGTGCACAATGCCTCTACATCACACTCCAGATCCCACCGGCCCAGGCAAAGAAGTCGGGACTGAGGGTCGATCTTGATTCTCCCCTGTAGATAAACAATGCTTCACCAGCCAGTCCCGCTGGGCTGGACCTTGAAGTGTTAATCAAAATAACAAATAATACCCTAGCTCTGATGGTGTCAAAGTTAGCCCTTTTATGTTTTTCTGTAGCATTTTTTTTGTCCTCTGTGAGCTCTCACAACAATCCCTCAAGCTTTGACCAGCAACCATCCAGCCCCTTCGGACAGTAACACCACCACAGACACAGTTCCCCATGTCTTTCCTCCCAATTGCAAGGGTGTCCAAAGGAGTAATGTACGCCCATCCGCCTAGCACAGGATCTGGGAAGTGGGAGAAAAACAGAAGCATAACTGCTGCCAGGAGATAAAGACCAAGGATCTATCCAGTCTTTTTATAAGGTGTTTCATACTTATGCCCCTTACCTAATGTATCAAAGGGGTTTTCTAACCCAAACCCTTCCTCTCACCCTCAAGCTCCCTTATCCACCTCCCCAGCTTCTTCTCCTGGAATTATCAGCCCATTAAACTGTCCCACCTGTGCCTGAACCTATTTATAGTCCGTGCTCCCACACTCCTGAATTTTACACTGACTAGCCTCCATTTGTGTGCTCTTGTGGCTACATTGCTGTTTCTGTTGAATAGGTCTTCAGAATTCAATCTTTTAATTCCTCTCAGGAACTTGTACATCTCCGTCATGTTAACCCTCTCCCTCCTGACCACCAGTGAGCACATGTTAAAGGCCTCAATTCATTCCTCACAGGATCTATCCTGTGGCCCTGGATCATCTTGGGAACCCTTTGCTGCAAAGACTCTAGCTTATTCCTGCTCTTTCTCAGGTGAGGGGAGGGAGGCTGGGCTACATGGTGTAGGACCAGAGTAGCAATCAGCATGCTGACAGAGGCCAGAATTTGTTACCCTATTTTCTCCAAAGCCTCCCTCCTCCATGGCATGGGCAGGCAGCAAGTAGGCTGTCATGCACACACATGGCACAATCCCTGCGGGAGGGTAAGCTCCTGGAACCACTTCAGGGGTTCCTGTGGCATCAAAGCCCACCCCACCCCACTGAGGTGCTCTGCTGAGGTGCAGCTACATCTGTCTGGCCTGCCTTCTGATTGAAAGTCCTGAGTTGCTCCTGTATTCAGGTCATCCACATGGGCTGGGCCATCAGGGCGAACCAAAAGGTAGCCCCTTTCTAAAGATAATTTCTTAGTAAAGGGCTTCCTTTGTAATGTCTAGAGCTAGAAATATCTATAAACTTTTAAAATGATTGATATTTTATATTGTAGATAATTAAAAACAGTCTCGATATAACTATTCTATGTTGCTCTGACTCCAAGCTTTCATTTTAAAATAGGACCTTTATAGGTCTAATGCTTCCAAAGTTAAATCTTTCCATAGATAATTTACTTGAAATAGGCTAAATGTACAATCATTAGGGCTAGAAACATAATTTAGAAATAAAGTGAAAGCTACAAGTCAGGGCAAACTAGAAAAAACTATAGTACTGATACTGTTTGCAGCTATCAGGATTTAAAAAAAATACTGATAAATGTAAAGTTTATCTATTAATATTTCTAGCTCTAACGGTTTCAGAGTTAGCCCTTTTTAAAGAAATGTTATTTAGGAAGTGCAAATGAACCAGCTTATTGGCACCGAGCAATAAGGGACATTAGGGATGGCTCATGTATGGCGACAATCTGGGGTCATGTCTTTGCTTGTGAGAAAGACCCTAGGTTCCTTAAAAGTTGAATAAATGTGACTATTTTAGCCACCAATCATTAGTGAATGCCAACCTGTCATGGTCCTGGGGCCACTTCCTCAGAGCACCAGCAGTGGTCACACTTAATACTTGCTCTAATGCACAACTTCTTAGATTAAAAGTTTCCCTTAACTTCCCACACATAGCCAGGGATGAGTGTGTAAACTGATTTTATGGGAAAAGGATTGCTGGCCATGACACCAGGGAAAATTCCTAAATCTTGCGGAAAGAGCTTTTGATTCTTTTACTTACACCTAGGCACCCACCAGGACAGCACCAGAGATGAGGAGAAGGGACCTCAGTTTAAAGTCTCATCCAAAAGACTGTGTACCCCAATAGTACAGCATCCCCCAAATGCTGCACTTGGATGCCAACATTTATGGTATGAGCCCAATACTAATGTAGGACTAGAACCCACAACCTTCTGGCCCAAAGGTGGATATGCTATTAAGAGAGACACACTGACACCTCACTCTCAGGGCTTACAAAGCATCCCACACCAGGGGTGTGTATGACATATTTTATACACATACCTACCCGATCGTATAGGTGTTGAAGATCTTAAGAGGAGCTGGACTTATAACAGCAATATTGCTCGGTTCCTTTTTTTGGACTCAAAATTTAGTGGGTTTTGGGCTGTTGCTGGGACTGTGGGGGTGTTGAAAAACCTTTATTGTAATATTTTTCTATTTTGCTTATTATTTAGTGTCTCTGGCATGATTGGTGAATGGCTAGATGGGTGTTTGATGTGTGACTGGATCATCAGAAAGTTGAGTGTGGGCGCAGATGTTATTTGTATGGTTGTAGGGTTTTTGGGTAGTTGTTTTGGTGGTGGGGGGTAATTTGGGATTTGGATTTTTAGTTGGTGTTATGTGTCAGGATGTGTTCCAGGCAAGCCAGTAAAACCTGTATCTCCTCTTTTCGGGAGCAGCTTCTTCAACACATCCTTTTGGCTGCCCCCCAGTCCTTGAAATGGCTCTCCACCAGCGAGGGAGGTGGGGATAACAAGAAGGCAGAGGCATTGATGAAGTTTTGCTTCTGGAGAGGTAGACAGGGAGGGTAGGATCAGAAGTAGGATAAGGAGCCGCCCTGAGTTAAAATGAAACTGGGATTGGGGTGCTCCCTGCCTGGTTCCTATCCTGAGGGCTCCTGAAACGTCATTGGATATTGTAGCCAAGCCCACTGGCATGGCTTCTTCCCTTAGGGCAATTCTGTATAATGTCAGTCCATCAGGAATAAGACTACAATAGTAATGGATTTTTTCACAGATTCCTTGGTGAACCTGGCGTGTATCACCGAGACCTGGCTATGTGATGACTTCGGGCCCTGTGCTGGAGGCGGCCATTCAGCAGAGTTATATGGTGGTGCACTGCCCTAAGTGGGTGTGCAAGAGGAGGGGTGACCATCTATTTTAGATCTGGCCTTAGACTTGCAGCCTTCCCAGTGAGTCAAACTAGGTAATTTGTATGTGCGGCCAACAAGGGTGACACAGGTGTGGGGAATAGAATCCTTCTCGTACACAATCCTCCTGGTTGCGAGAGTGGATTCCTGCAGGAATGTGGGGAGTTCATCGCTGGTCTGATGTTGGAATACTCTAGGTGTCTTGTGCTGGATGACTTCAGCATTTGGGCTGATGATGGATTCCTGTTGCCTGATCAGCAATTCCTCTGACAGATGGAACTGTTGAGCTTCACACTGGTTGTTACCTCTGTGACTCACCAATTTGGTCACACCTTGGACCTGGTTTTCCCACTGGGGCTTGTGTTGTTTAATGTCAAGGTTGATCCAGTCAGTTGGTTGGATCATCACGATGTGAACTTTCAGTTCAGGGGCCCCCTCTCCCCCAGGCATTTTAACCCCCTGGTGGAGTTAGTTTGGTACTGACCTTTAAGAAATGTGGACCCTTGTAAGTGCCTGTCAGTACTGAGCTGCTTGAGTCTGTTGCAGGTGTGTTCTGATGGGATCAAGAGTGCTGTGGAAACTTATAATTTGGCAATCATGGCAGCTCTTGACTTGCTCGCACCATTTCATGTATACCTGCGATTCTCTCAACGGAGCTCACCCTGGTTTAGTGAAGAGCTCAGATGGTTGAAGGCCAAAGGGCAGAGACTGGAGTGTTCTTGATGTATACTGTGACCACTGGAGGATAAACTAATTCTGAGAGCTCATTATAAGGATTAGGAGGGGGCAAGCCCTCTGAGAAAGGCAGAGCTCCTGTCACAGGTGACTGCTGCATGGGTGAACAGACCAGCTCATCTGTTCTGCACTGTGGACAGGCTGTTACATCCAGCTTGCCTATAGTTTGGAGGAGTTTTGACATGTAAGCCATGCAGGGAGATGGGTCAGTTTTTCTTTTTTTTTTAATGTACTATTTTCGCTCCCCAGCTGATGCTTTGCCCCCAGTCAGCCCCCAACTCCCGAACACACTATACCATGGGACGTTCAACCCCAAGAGTTTACCCCATCTTGGCGGAGCCATCCCGGGGATAGTAATTCCCAGGGTACTCCCACGACAGCTATGCCCGGGGTCGGTGTCCAAACCTGGTGATCCTGAGGCATGGAGGGATTTTTCTTAGTTTCCCCCAGGAGGGATGCAGCATGCAATGATGCCAAGACAGTGACGCATGCATTCGCAGACTGATGTCAGCTTCTGCCCTTCCACCCAGACCTTAGCAGGCTGTGGTGATCCTTCCCGCAGCATACCGCTAGGGGCCAGGCATGCACCGAGCACTGTAACCCTCCTCCTCCCAGATGAGGAGAGCAGTCCCTTAGATGCTCATCCCCCTCTCCTCGGCCAGCCCTTCAGCTTCCCAGGTCCTCTTTCAAACCCAGGTAACTGGCGTTGCAAGTGGTTGCACAAATGCTATGCTGGCAGGTCAGTGTTGGTCAGTTTTTCCTTGATAGGGTATCCTCTATTTGCTCATCAGTCTCTTTGAATGGTCTGTCATGGCCTAGCATGGCACAGTCTGTAACTAATGGAGGCCTTCAGTCTGTCTGGAAGGAATTTTATCCTGTGCCTAGTGAGGAGATTCTCCTGGACATCATGAAACTGAATGCCATCTTCTATTCACTGGATCTTGGACCCGTTCAGCTGTTGTTAGACTGTCGAGAGTCCATTGGTCAAGTGATTGCTGAGATTGTCTGGTGTTCTCTTGGGGAGGATATGTTTCAAATGGACTTGAAAAGGGCTGTTATGAGGCCCATTATCAAGAAATTTTTGTTGGACATAGATATCTTAGCAAATTACAGGCCTGTCTCTAACCTTCCCTTTTTGGAGAAGCTTATTGAAAGGATGGTAATGACACAGCAGGAGATTCACCTGGAGGTTTTCTCTGTATATGAGCCATGGATTCAGAGAATGTCATGGCATGGAGATTGCATTTGTCAGAGTGAAAAGTGACCCTTTCCTGGCTAGAGATAGAGGAGAATGTTCCATCTTGGTTCTCCTTGACTTCTTGTCAGCATTGGTCACCCTAGATCATGGGATTTTAACAGCTCAACTGAGGAACTTGGTGGAGCTCAGCGGCACCATTTTGAGGTGATTTGAGTTCTTTGTCTTCAGTAGGATGAAGCAGATCGTGTTGGGGAATTTTCTCTCTTGCCACGACCAGTGGAGTTTCTCAGGGTTCGACTTTGTCACCCACGTTATTTGTTGTTTATGTGCTGCCTCTGGGAAAAGTTACTCAAGGATACCGATTGCAGTCTCAGTGTTATGCATATGATACTTAGCTATACTATCATTTGTGTCTAGGGAAAGAAATGCAGTGGGCGTGAATAATGACTATCTGTGATCAATGACTGGATGGCCTCCAGCTGGCTCAGGCTGAACATGGACTACACTGAAGTGCTACTGATAGACACAGACATTGGGAGGATGGCTGGACTGGGTTGGGCAGTGGCTGGATTTCATCTTCGTACCACTCAGCTTACAGCCAGAGATAGGGTGAAGAATTTGGGTGTCATCACAGACCATAAGATAACACTAGAACATCAGGTGCTGGCTGTGGTCTGTGGTGGTTTCTTTCATCTTAAGAACATCACCTGGATCAAGGCCTTTCTTTTTTTTTATATTGTTTTTATTGAAATGCACAAGAAACCTTCTGTAATACAAGGAACAGAAATAATGGTTCAGCACATTATACATGTAGCTGTAACACAAGGGACTGGGTACAACAAACCAAGCACATTTTAATAATTTTTTTTTTGTAGTTTTAAGTATTAACAATCTAACACTAACTATCTAATGGAGTCTGTGGAGTGGTGGGCCAGGATCCTAAAGGGCCTTATTAAGTATCTCCCAGTGAAGATTACTGCATCCCTCAGCATGTTAAATGGTTTACATTGGATCTGGTCTGAGAGCAAATAGAGAAGAAAAACTGCTGAACTGCACCTCCCATACTAAAACTGCACCATGTTACTTGTGCTGTGACCTGCACTAACCAAGGCCCCCCCATGACCCCTGATATACCTCTCGGTCTACTGGTCCACTTCCTCCTGGACCATCTCCCACTGTGCCATCTATTTAGATAGGCAGGAGTCCTTTCCTGTACTTCAAAAGTGATGCGCTCCATTTCGACTATACGGGTAACCACCGCCCGCCAATCGTTGACCACTGATGTGTGCTTCTGGAGCCACTTCTTGGTTACGGCTTTTGCAGTCGCTGCTACACAAATATTCTAGAGACAGCTAGTCTCTGTCTCTCGCATTCCATGTGGAAGAAGTCCTAAGACCAAGTGTTAAAACCCAAGCAGCTCCCATATAATAAATAAGTTTATTTAAGGCATTCCACACAGAAGCATAAAATGAATGAAGTACCATGCAAAACCAAAATATATGACTGTGAGTCACCCTCACTTCCCCACATTCCCTCCAGCAAGCAGCTGTGGTCCCTGGGTCCCATCTAGCCTTAATCACAGGGGGGATGAAATAGCATGTCCACACCTTCCAGGCAAACTCCTGTCATACAGGCAAGGAGGCTGTCTGAAATGCAGACTGCTATACCCTGCCCTATTCCTTAGGTGCAACCTGTAGTTGTGCCTCCACCTGCCATTTATCTGTAATATATTGAATCTGTGTGCATGTGTTTTTTGTTAAAAAGCAGTATACTAAAGTGATAGCCCCATTCTGCTGCATAGTGGCCAGTAGGGATGGAAGACTGATGTCATCAGATGTTTCCCCCTCCCTCTCTTTTTCTGCTTCCATCTAAGGAGACTATAACTCTATATTCTCTTCACCCCACTGGGGGTGGCACAAGGCACCTCTGGCCCCCTAGCTGCAGGCTAGTGGTGGTATGCCTTCCCCCTACATATGTGGGGACTACTACATGGGCTAGGCCACTCAGCGACACACCCACAAACAAAAAAGAGAAGAGCCACAAACACGGACTCACTGGTACTGTCATCAAATGGTTTGAGTCCTTTCTTACCAACAGGATGCAACGGGTTATGTTGGGGAATTCCTCATCTATGCCCAGTCTCCTTTTTTGCGGAGTCCCTCGATGATCGGTACTGGCCCCAATGTTGTTCGCAGTGTACATGCTGCCTCTGGGAGGGATCATTAGGAAGTATGGTTTGAGTTTTCATTGCTATGCTGATGATACTCAGCTATATCTTTCCTTTGCCCCAGGAACATCAAATGCAGTGGATGTGCTAAACATCTGTCTGGCCGAGATTAACAACTGGATGGCCTCCAGCTGGTTGCGACTGAACCCCGATAAGATGGAGGTATTGGTAGTGGAGTTGAACAGAGTCCGTGATAGGATGGCCTCTGACTCAGAAACTGAGCTTGTTCTTGGAACTGTGTCATTGAAGGCCTCCTCTTGGGTGCAAAATCTGAGGGTGATTCTGGACAGGGACTTAACCATGGAGGCTCAAATATCCTGCACGGTTCATAACTGTTTTTTCCATCTCAGAAACATTGCCAGGATTAAGCCCCTCGTTCCGCCTCTGGACCTCCCTACCTTGATACATTCCTTAGTCACATCAAGGTTTGATTACTGTAATGCGCTCTATCTCGGGTCGCAGGAGGATCTCTCCACAGACTGCAGCTGGTGCAAAATGCAGCTGCCTGGCTGTTGACTGGGCAGCAAAAGTCTTGTCATATTACACCGGTTCTATGCGAGTTGCACTGGCTGCAAGTCAGGTGGAGAGTCCTCTTTAAGGTGGGTCTTCTCACCTATAAGGCCCTACATGGGCTGGGCCCTGGTTACCTGTCAGACCTTCTGTTACCTGCCCTCTCCACCCACCCTCTTCGTTCCTCTAGTGGTGGCTTCCTGGCCATTCCCAGAACTAGGCTGAAATCTGCTGGCGATAGAGCGTTTAGCGCCGTGGCTCCTGTTCTGTGGAACTCTTTGCCAATTATGGTCAGGGAAGTCCCCCACAGTAGATATTTTTAAGGCCCAGTTGAAGACTTTTCTTTTTTCTAAAGCATTTGATGTTTAGATTAATATCGATGGTAATGTTTGTGATTTTATCAGATTTTGTACTTTTATTATGTATAAATTTGTATGTTTATTATACCTAAATTTTGTTTTAAAAATTTGTATGGCTCCCGAAGCCTCCGGGATTGGGCGTCTTTTAAATAAATTTTGCCTTGCCTTGCCACTTCTGCATGCCCAATACCCTCCCCCCCAGCAGTCTATATCATATCATAAAATATTCTGACACACAGTACACTTTGGCATGAAGTGGCTCCCTGGGCTGTGATGGCAGGAACAATAAACTATCATCCCCAAATCTGAAGTGCTACAGCAGATGAGCTTTCGTCACAGAGCGCCCACCCATGTGAAATGGACTGCCATAATACAGAGGCTTCTCTTCTCCAGCCTGTATGAACAGGCTCACCAGACCCCTTATCATGTAGCTTTATGCTGTGTCCCAAGTCCACTCCTGTGGGGCGGGATTCTCTGCTTCACAGCGAATCCCTCTTGTGATGGGGGGGTCAGGGATACCCTTTCTCTGTCCTTTTAGTATGCTCTCTGTTTCATAACTGAATGTACACCAGAGAATCCCAGGGTGCCCTCTCTCTGTGTGAGGGGGTACAAATATAGACTCGAGTCTGTGTTCCTGGGATAGAACCCTCTCGGCCACTGCACAACTATCCTAGAAAAGCCACAGGTGCATACAGGTTTTGGGGGGCCCTATACACCCTATTATGTGGCTTTCTCCAGAAATGCAGAGCTCAGTTCAAACTCCTACAGGCTTCTCCTGAGACCCTTCATATTTCTTCCCCTCCTTTCCTCACTAGGTCCCTAGTGGTGCTTCACTTTGGTAGGGTTTAGCCTAAGACAGTCACACAGATGTAGTATAGTTTGAACAACTCTTCCCAAGGCAACACACACAAATGACATTGGCAGAATTATCTTAAAAGTAAGCCAAAAGCTTTACTACTTAATAAATGCAGTACATAACTTATAGACAAATAATTTTAGATATAAGTTACCGGATATTAAAAATAAAATGGAAAATATACATAAAAACCTATACCTTAACACTCTGAGATTAAAGCTGACCTCAAGTCCTTAGTTGTTGAATTTTGAAGTGCAAAGTCTTAACAAAGGCAGTTGAAAATCTTGGTTCTTGGTAGTGCCGAAGAATTGTTGAAGAAAATGTTTCTGCTCTACTAAGCAGGCAGGGTCCCCAAATTCAAAAAGGCTAAAGGCTCTGATACAGTCTTTGTATCCTTGTTTTATGGGATTTCTCAAAGGGCAGGTCCAGAGGACAGTGGCTTGCCCTGCAATTGGCTAGCATTCTGTTTCTATGGCTATGCAACTAATCAGTGTTTAGTATTTTAATACAAAACAACAAATATGCAGTTCTGAATATGAGAGAAAAAAACTCAGGGTCAGCTAGGCTAAACCAGAATTCTTAGGAAAGCCCTCCAGCCTTCCCTCTCTTTGAAATGGCTGTAATCAAGCTACATTCGGTATAGCTATTTACTTAAATGGTAGCCCATTTAGTGGTAACGAGATTAGCTCAGGTAGCCTTGCAGAGACAAAGGGAAGCCAGACATCCAGGCTTCTCTGGATGCTGTGACCCATTCAGACACAAATGGATGTGCCTGCTGGCCAGCTTTGCTTACTTATTATTTTGTCTCCTTTTAAATGATTTAATTAACTCTAATCCCTGCCTAGCAGCTGACAGATTCTCTGCCCAGTAACAAGAGTTACAACATCATTCCCCAGGGCCCATGTCTTTGTACCCATGTTCCCTTGCAATTACATTGGACCACCATGGCATCTCTGATGCATTTCTTACATAAAAATACCATGAAATATGATTAGAACAATAAGGTATGGCCTTATCTCGTCACATGCTGTACAAGGCGGGTATACTTTCAGGAGCTCTGACACCTAAATGCCCATAGCGTGTGATGGAGGGTGAGCCATTTACGGCCACAGAGGTCAGCTCAGGGTGAATGTGGGTGCTGTAACTGCACAGCAGTCCAATACATAAGAGATACACTGGGGAGGCTTAAGTACAACTTTAAACATTGCCCATAACGATATGAGCAGCCAGAGGGAGAGTGCCTCCACCCCTTCCCACCACTGAAACAGCAACAAGCAGGAGGGCAGCCCCCCTCCAACCCTGTGTCCCCTAGGACTACTGGGCAAACATAGTATAGACCCCCCCCAAGCTACCACAGATTATGCATGCCCTCAGATCATAGGTCTTACCCTCCCCCAACAACAAGGTACAAGGGGACATAAGCTTTTGTAGCACTTTCATCGGGTGCAGCACAGTGCACCTTGTAGCATGCCACAGCCCTGATCATTCAGGACCGCATAAAGGCCATAATAATAAAAGTGGCATGTGCAAAATATTGAAGATAAGCAGATCCAAGGTTAACTCTCTGCTAGAGGGCATTGAGGGAGAAACATTGTAGCATATCCAACAAGAAAATGTAACAGCAGGGAACACTCAGGCACCAAAGGCAAAACCCAGTCTGTGTAGTGTCCCTTTATAAAACAGAACAGTTTGACATGACAAAAATGTGTTGTAGAACTACAACTTGCCTACTGAACTTCAGGGCATGGCCAGAAAAAGGCTGTATGGGTGAACTGGCACAGTCAGTATATGAAAGTATCCAATGGGCCAGAACATGAAGGAAAGTCCCCCCATAACCATACTGTAACAGATAGCAAGAATGAAAATACCAGCTCAGCTCACAGTCCTTCAGGTATCTGAGTTAGCTCTTCTAAACCAATGTGCTGTGCCTTGAACTGAGTACAACATGTCACAGATTTCAGCCATGGTATGGGGTGCTGCCTTTTGGCCCATAGCTGTAATGTAGTGGTGATGAACCTGTGACCGGTCCAGCCTCTGAGGCTTCAGAGTAGCATTTTGATTCTGGTGTCAGTTTTCAATTTTAATACCCTTCTCCTTCTTTTTTTTTTAAATTTACACTTTTTGCTCCCCGGCCACGGCTTTGCCATCGTGTCGCTCCCAACTCTGAAGCATGCTCCCACCATGGGCCATCAACCCCATTGGATCACCCCCCACAGTGGGGCCCTCCCAAATGACTGTTCCATTGCTATGGCATGCCCACTGCGGCCATGCCAGGAGCCAGGGGAACAATGACACAGGGGGTCCTAATGCTCGGGGGGGGATTCCTCTTTTTCCCGATTGCAATCCCTCTCCCCAAGGGCAACGGCAGACAGGGGAGTCCAAGGAGGCGTGCACAAGTAAGACGTGCTGTCGCTCCAAACACGGGTCGCCAGCATGGTGCGAGGTGTGGCGTCCAGAGCCTCAACCCTCAGTGCCACGGGGCTGACATCCTGCTTGCCTTTTGATTTTTATATGTGGGATGAGGTCATCCTGTCTTGCCTCTCACATTCCTTGGACATCAGGCAAGCTTTTTTTTTTCCATAGAGCTGTTTGCCTGCTCGTTGCCACCTACTACTGCCATTGGGCCCTCAGGGGGCTACCCGGAGGGCCGTCACATACGGTGACTGGGGGACATAGGCTTTTTCCTGTTTTCTCCCCTTAACTTCAGGGATCCTGACAAACACGGTCACACATGTGTGTGTGGAGGTGCACATGTGCACCACAACCGACAGTGACCCAGCTCCACCCACCTGGCCTAGTGCCAGCCCCCCAGCTGAGTGACACTATCATTGAGCCTCCACTCAGTAGCAGTCAAGGGCCAGGAAAGCCAACCTCCCCAATCCAGGAGAGAAGAGCTTCCTGATGGCCACTCAATCCTCACCCAGCCCCCACCCCAGTCGATCCATGGCGGCCCAAGCTCATTCCCAAACTCGGGTTGCCAGTGTGACGCAAGGTGTGACGTCCAGTGCCTCAACCCTCAGCACTACTGGGTTGTGCGGGTAAGTTTTTTAAATGTTTTTTGTCTGTTGGGGAAGAACTTAGCTAGGAATGGTCAGGAGCTCTCCTCTCCAGTTGCAGCTCGGTCCATGATATCACAGGAAGTCTTGATCAAGGTCTTTGTTAGCCCTCAGGACCTGAAGACACTGGTGCATGCTTTTAAACATAGAAACATAGAATTTGACGGCAGATAAGGACCGCTTGGCCCACCCAGTCTGCCCATTTCCCTACCTAATGGATAAGTTGCAGAGCCTAGTTAACCAGCAGCCTACTTCTTCCTGCCTCCACCCCCTAGAATTGCCTTATGACTGTCTCATGCATGCTTGAATTCCACCACTGTTTTTGACTCCACAACCTCCTCCGGAAGGCCGTTTCCATGCATCCACAACCCTCTCTGTGAAAAAATACTTCCTTAAATTAACTCTGAGCTGCCCCCCCATCTTCAAATAGTGCCCCCTTGTTCTTGCACACCTCTTTTTTTGAAAGATGCTACCCTCTTGGACTTTGTTGATTCCCTTGAGGTACTTGAACGTTTCTATCATGTCCCCCCTCTCCCTCCTTTCCTCGAGGCTATACATATTAAGCAGGGGTTACGACATTATCTTTTTTCTTTGTCTCTTCTTTTCTTTCCAGGCCTTGATCCCCCCTCTCCCCCAGCAGGGGCTTTTGTGACATCCGGATTGGACTATTGTAATGCTCTTTATCTCCAGCTATCTGGAGGTTTCCTGCAGCACTTACAGTTGGTGCAGAACACTGCAGCTCGATTGATTGCTGGAGTATCTTGCTCTGAGCATATCATTCCTGCTTTGCAGACAGTGCACTGGCTGCCTGTGAGGTGGAACATCTCCTTCAGGATAGGTTTGTTAACATACAAAGCCCTACACTATCTGGGTCAAGGCTAACTAAAAGAGCTCCTTTTCCCATATGCTCCTGACTACCCTCTCCACTCTTTAGAGGTGGGTCTCTTGAAGGTTCCCAGATCTCCATTAAAGCTGTCTGGGGACCGTACTTTTGTGGTGGCAGCTCCAGGGTCCTGGAACCAGCTGCCACAAGAGCTTTGTGAGGCCACCTCAATTGATAGTTTTAAGCAGGGGTTACAACATTATCTTTTTTTTTTGTCTCTTCTTTTCTTTCCAGGCCTTGATCCCCTCTCCCCCAGCAGGGGCTCAGCTCTGCTCCCACCACCTCCCCATGCCCAGGCTTACCCCCCTTAGTGGGGCTGCCAGGCAGGTGTCCCCTCCCCAAGGTCCACGGTAGCTTGCCCTAGCTTACTCCCAGGGTGGGGCCATGTGAGCGGGGCCCCACCCAGTGGACACAGTAGGCAGTGGAGGTGTCACAGCAGAGCTTCATGGTTCACGGGGCTGGCATTTTTTTATATGCTGCCTCAGGGGTGGGGACGTGCAATGATGGCCAGTGTCCACCCTGCCCCTTGCCAATACGGTGCCAGCACTGTGGCTTCCCCATCCTCCACTAGGGGTCCATAGCGTGCCAGACACACAACCCCACCCCCACCCTCTGGAGAAGGAGAGTAGTCCCTGGGATGCTCAGTCCTTCTCCCCTGGCCAGCCCTCCGACATCCCGAGTCCGTTTCCAAACCAGGGTAGTCGGCATCATGGACAGACACCCTACCTCTACACCAATGGGCCAGGTAAAACATTATCTCTTTATAAGGGCTTACCCGACTGACTCTTAAATTATTGTACCTATGGTATAATTTGCACTGAAAGTTATCTATTGTGCTGCTATCTGTATTTGATTCATTTTATAAGGCTTCCAGAGCCTGCAGGACTGGGTGACTATGAAATTAATATATTACCACTACCCATGAAGTCTCTATATAAACCATGTAGTTAGCAACTTAATATGTATTCTTCTTATGCTCTAAATTGCTTGTGAGCATTTCAGTTTTCCTTCTAGTAACCTCCACTCTTCTTCCCATCAGAAAATAAGAGCAGAATATCCTGCAATTTCAATTTTTTGGAATGATTTATGATTTCAGCCCAGCTGATGCCTATTGTCTTTGTTTACTTTATAGATCCTACTAACCTCTCAGAGGACACGCTGACAAAACAGAAAAAATTAAAATATGTGAAATAATAAGTGAAATGTGTCTAAATAGTATCTTCCCTTTCTTGTGTATATGTACATTAGCATGAAAAGAGGATCCCAGCACCACAGATTTCATCCGCTCTTTCTGCTTGTCTACACCTGAAAATCCTTGGCTTGTGGCATCTAAATCTGTTGCTCTCATAACAATGAGCCTCTCACAAAGGATTATGATGTAAGCAGTAGACTAGCTTCTGTAGCAGATATAGGGCTAGGTTAAGACAACCTGGGGCCCTAGGCCCAAGAGAAATCTGGGGCCCCCTCACCACAACCATGCCCCTTTTGCCATGACTGAACCTCTTCGCCATGACCACACCACTTAGCCATTGCATATCAGCCACTGAAACATGAAAAAAAATGTCATACTGTCCCTAAAAAGTAGCCCAAAACATACATACCCGAACTAAAATGCTTCAAAATTAAACAAATAATATCAGTATGGAAAAATAACAATAGGCTGAGTTTTGTTCATTTAGAGAAAATAATTACTTTTTGGTCTGGTAAAAATAATTTTTTGGATATGAAATGTCATGATTTGCACTTCTTCAAAGCTCCCCCCCACCCAAACACACAAATGTGCACTTGCAGTCTGGATGTTACAATTTTGTCCTGTCAGGTAGTGTGAACCAGGATGTGGGAGTTTTGTTGGGTAGGGTAGGGTAGGGACCCATCTCTAAAAGAGCCTAGGTCATGGGTGATGTAGGAGTTAAACTGGTGGCTTACTAGAGGAGTCACGAATATTAGAGATCATATTGCAAAGTGAGGGACTGTTGGAAGAAATAATCCCCAGGAGCAAACATTTCTGTTATTGATAAGTAAGCCAGGATCGATAAATGGCAAGATTTACTTGTGGGAATCTGGAAAAATGTTCATTTGTTCACCCTGATAACGGAGCTATATCAAGGTCATCAGAACTTCAATGAGTGAGAAGAGGGAATTAAAAAAAAGAATATGATTTTTAATTGTACATTGAAACGCGTTGTAGATTTCTTAATTTTAGGAGAGATTAAACATAAAGCATACACATTGACTTGCACTGTTAGTCCTTTATATTTAAGAGTAAGAAGTGATTCTAAGTGGGAATTCTAAATGGGGACGGGAGACAAAACAAACGAAATGGGCCTCTTCACACCTTAAAGGCAGCCTGGCTGGACACCTGAAGCTGTCAGCTGCACTTAGTACCTAATCAGGGAGGTGAGAGTCATGTCACAGTTTAGCACCTGCCTTGTTCACATTGAGTCCTTTACAAAAAAGTGCAGCTCAGGCAGAAAGAAAAGAAGATATAGTAAATATATGTTGGGGATTGCTGGGGACCCCCTGGCAGACAGGTGCCCTAGGCCTGTGCCTACATTGCCAATGCCTTAATCTGGCCCTGATAGATGCATGTAGCCGGGGTCAGCGATGCTGTTTTCATAGGAATGTAGACAATGACAGCAGAAAAAGACCACTGATCCATTCAGTCTGCCCAAAAACCCTAACAAACCTGGGATCTATTGTCCATGCAGGATTCTAACCCACACTTTCCTTTCCCCATGCTCTCCACCCTACCGCTATCACCCTGAGCAATCACTGAGCCCTGCACCCTATCCCAGCTGTGTTTGAAATCATTGATAGTTTTGGCATCCACCATATCAGCCAGCAGATTGTTCCACGGCACCACCACCCTTTTTGTAAAATAGAACTTTTCTCCCTTCCCTCTTGCATCTCCCCCATCAATTTCCACATGTACCCCATGTTCTTGATCCGCTACTTATGCTAAATAGTTCCTCGTAGTTTATCTTGTTCATTTCCTTCAGGAATTTGAAGGTCTCTATCACACCTCCCTTCTGTCATCTGGCCTCCAGCAAGTATATGTTTGTGCCTTGAGCTGATCCTTGTAAGGCCTGCCCTGCTGGCCCCGAATCATTTTGGGCACCCGACATTGCACTGTTTCCAGCCTGTCCTTATCTTTCCTTAGGTCAGGACTCCAGAACTAAGCACAGAACTCCAGAGGGAGGTGGGACACACCAGTGATCTACAGAGAAGCAGTAATGCCTCCTTCCTTCTGCTGTTAGTACCACCTCCTATGCATCCCAGCATTCTGTTTGCCTTATTGTAGGCCTTGTTATGCTGGTTCAATTGTTTTAGTGAAGCACTGATGATAACCCCCTAGGTCTCTTTCTTCAGAGTCATGCACAGCTTTACACTCCCCCCCATCCAGAGTTCTTGTTCCTTATGTGCATCAGCTTGCACTTTTTGCCATTGAATTTAAGCTGCCAAACATCTGACCATCTCTCTAGCTTTTGTAAGTCTCTGTGCATCTCCCTAACCCTCTCCTCACTGTGTACCCTGCCACAGAGCTTAGTTTCATCTGAAAGAGACACGTCTTGCCCTGGATTCCTTCTCCTATGGTGCTAATGAATATATTTAAAAGGACTGGACCTGACCCAGGATAAATCCTTGTGGCACACCATTGGTGAATTCCCTCTCTTCTGATTTGAGTCCATTAACCACAACCCTCTGCTGTCTCCCATCTAACCAGTTTCTTACCCATCTGTGTCTTTCCCTTCCCTTACCCAGATCCTCCAGCTTCTTCAGCAACATTCTGTGAGGCACTGAGTCAAAACCCTTGCTGAAATCAAAGTAAATTCACAGCATGGTCCTTATCCACTACCTTCATTACTCAGTCAAAGTATACTGTCTGGTTGGCCTGACAAGACCTTACTGCCACACACTTGTGATGTTTCCTGTCTTGGTATTAATTGCTCTCCAGGTAGTTTACGAAGTCCTCTTTGACTAGTGTCTCCATTGGTTTACCCACAATACAAGTATGACTGACAGGTCTGTAGTTATGCAGTTGCTCCTTGTCCCCATTGGAGTGGGACTATGTCTGCTACCCTTCAGTCTTTTGGAACTACCAGTCTGATCTGAGCTGTTGAATAGCCTGATCAGGGGTTGAGTTAGTTCCATTGGGTAGCACGTGAGGTTGGCACCTGAATGACGGCACTATCCGAAATGGCGACGCGATGTGAGCGAAAGCCTGAAAGGTGAGGGGGCAGGTAGGGCGACAGGATGTGGGGTTGTGGGTGACCCTAGTGACAGGATGTCATTATACATACACACGCATGGGGGGGAACAAGCATGACGAGTGTGGCCTGGGAGGGGGCGGAAGGGGATGTAGGGGATGGCGCTGTGGTTGGCTGCCAAGTTGCGCCATGGCATCGGGGATGGCTTCCTCTTGTGGTTTAATGGGGTTCTGGGTTCGGGTCTGGGTCAGGGCGCTACTGCATTTTTGTTGCGCCCCGCCCAAAACTTGTCTTTTATTTTGCTTTTACCCCACCAACCATCATGCATCCCCTGGGTTGAAAATCCTTAAGTAGGGGGTGTGAGGGGCAGAAGCCCACAGAAAGCAAAGTATTGAAATCTCGGCGCGTCCTGCAGTGCACCAAGGATGTCAGGGTGGCGAAATGGGTTTCGCCCCCTGACATCCTTGATGTCTGAAGTCACCATTCAAGCTCACTATTATTAATAATAATAACAATAATAACTTTATTTTTAGAGCGCCTTTCAAGAATATCAAGGCGCTTTACATCAAACACAGTATAAAATATCAATTTAAAACATATAAAAATACATTAAAACAACATTCAGTTAGAACAAGCCATACAATCATCCAAACAATAACAGATATTTATAAATAATTTCCACCAATCATCAACATAAGCTAAATCCCATAGGTAGGTTTTTAAATCTTTCTTAAATATCTCCACGGAGGTGCACTCCCTTAACTGGTGTGGTAGAGAGTTCCAAAGAGTGGGTACGGCATAAGAAAATGCTCTGCTACCTGAAGATTTTAAATTCACTCTTGGAATCTCTAACAACCCTCCGTCGGCCGAGTGGAGTGATCGGCCGGGTCAGTAAGGCACCAGAAGTCCTTTCAGATAGGTCGGACCCTGATCGTGAAGGGCTTTGAAAGTCAATAAATTTACTTTAAAGGTGAAATGCCACCGTATAGGAAGCCATTGCGGTTCGCACAGCACTGGTGTAATATGGCTGGATCTCCTTGAATACATAGAACCATTCTGTTGCCAATTCCTTGAACACCCTCAGATGCATCCCATCTGGCCCCGGGGCCTTATCTGCCTTAGGGGTTGCTATCCCATTACAAACCCTTTCATTGGTAAATACTTGCTGCTTCTTCTCGGGGATCCCCTTTACAGCTGGTTTAATGCCACTATCTTCCCTTGTGAATACGAAGCAATGTTAGTTGTTTGGAATGACTGCTTTCTGCCCATCCCCCTCAATTACCCTGCCTTCCTCTGCTAGCTTAACAAGTTCTCCTTCCTTTCTTTTTTCCCTAATACAGCTAAAGAACTGTTTTTTTCCAATCTTGACCCCCTGTGCAATATGCAGCTCTGTGTCTGCCCTTGCTTCTCTGACTATCCTTTTTATTTCCCGTGTTCTCATTTGGTACTTTCCCACCCTTCCTTCCCTTGTTTTCCCGTGTACCTGGTAAGGGCCTTCTTTTTGACTCTTACTGCTTCCTGACCTTTCCAGAGAACCTTGGTTACTTAGGAACATAGAGGGTGATGGCAGAAAAGGACCGCCTGGCCTGTCTTTCCCTGCCTAATATAAGGCTACAGACCCTACGTTTTTGTAGTTGTCTCTTGTACCTTTTTCTTCTGATTACCGTTCCCATACCAGACTTTGTTGCCTCAAGAATGGCCCTCTTCATTGCATAGAAACATAAACAGTGATGGTAGATGGGGACCAAAGATCCATCTAGTCTGCCCTGGGCCCTACTCCCCCCCATAGAATTTAATTGCTACTATCCCCCTGTGTCTATCCCATGCTGATATGAATTCCCTTACCGTTTTGGAATCTACAACCTCGGGTAGGCCATGGGTCAACCACCCTTTCCATGAAGAAAAACTTACATATGTTGCCCTTGAATCTTTGTCCTCTTAATTTCATATCATGACCTCTTGTCCTCGTGGAGTTATTGACAAGAAAGAGATCCTGGATTTAGACTCTGTTTATATCCTTTAGGTACTTGAATGTCTCAATCATATCCCCCCTTTTTCTGCGTTGCTCCAGGGAGTACATGTTAAGCTCTTCTAACCTGCTTTCATAAGACATGCCATGGAGACATTGGATCATTTGTGTTGCCCTCCTCTGTACTGTCTCCAGTCTATCTATGTCCTTTCTGAGATAAGGCCTCCAGAACTGGATGCAGTACTCCAGGTGTGGCCTTATCAGGGACTTGTATAGTGGCAAGATCACCTCCTTCCTTCTGCTTATGATGCCCCTTCCTATGCATCCTAGCATTCTTTTTTTTTTTTGCTCCGGTCTCCCTCCCCCCAAGCCAGAGGGTTCAGCCCCTCCACCCCACCTGCTGCCCCCCCATGCCCAGGCTTACTGCCCCAGGCAGGGCCACCAGGCAGATGCCCCCTCTGCAAGGAACTCGGTCTCTTGTCCTGGCTTCCCCCAAGGGTGGGGCCGTAGGAGTGGGTGTTAGTAGCAACAGAAGCGGTAGTGGAGGTGAAGGCCATTATGAACAGAGCCAGAATTTTTTTTCCCGGTATGCTGAGATCCCTGGGGGTGGGGACATGCAATGACACTAGCATCCGCCCCAACCCCTTGCATAAGGCGTCAGCAGTGGCAGTACCCCAGCCTCTGCCAGAGGTCTGCATAGTGCCAGACACTCTTCCCCCTCCACCCAGAGAAGAAGAGTAGTCCCTGGGATGCTCAATCCTTCTCTCCCCCCCCCGGCTGGCCCTCCGAATCCCATGTGCGTCACTGAACCCAGGATGTTGGTGCCGAAAGCGGATGCCTTGCCGCTGCACCGGCGGGCCAGTGCATCCTAGCATTTTGCTGGCTTTTTGTGCTGCCTTCTTGCATTGACTGCCTACTTTCAAATCATCTGAAATGATAACCCTCAGATCCCGCTCCTGCATGGTAGATGCTAGCCTCCCCCGCCCCCCCCCGGTAGTAGTCTGTCACTGGATTGCTCCTGCCCAGATGCATAACTTTGCACTTTCCTGTGTTGACTTTTAACTGCCACATACTGGATCACTTTTCTAGCTTAAGTTAGGCCACTTCTCATTTGCTCCACCCCCTGTGCAGGGTCCACTCTATTGTCAATCTCCGTGTCCTCTGTAGACACACCTTCCCACTCAGCTCCTTTGTGATGTCCCTGATGAAAACATTGAAAAGCAATGGTTCCAGGATGGAACCTTGTGCCACACTGCTGCTCACCTCCCTATCCTCTGATGCGGCCCCAGTTATCATGCCCGTTTGAGTTCTCTGATCAAGCCAGCTACTCACCCATGATACCACTTCCCTCCCTACACCTGTATCCTTGAGCTTATTTATCACATTTCTCTGTGGGACCTGAGTCGAGGCTCCCCCCGATCCACCACTTTAGTAACCGAGTCAAAGAACTCGATCAGGTTTATCTGGCAGTACCTTCTTACTATGAAGCCATGCTGCTTGGCATCCTGCTAATCTGTTTCCTCCAGAAATGCTATTATTCTTTCCTTGAGCAGAGATTCCATTATCTTTCCCAATACTGAGGTGAGACTGACTGGGCGGTAGTTTTTTTGCATCTTCCACATCCCTGATGCTGTCCACTTTAACCGTCCTGGGCCAGCCCCCTCATCTGGTTGAAGTCTGCTCTTCTGAAATCTAAGACTTCAGCCTTTGATGAGGGCTTACTTGTCCCAAGGGCCAGCTCGACAATATAGAGTTGTGGTCACTGGACCCTAGTGACTCCCTTACCATCAGTCCTCCTACCACTTCTGAGTGGTGAGGTGAACCTCACATCGAGAACGGCAGCCTGCCTAGAGGGTTACTTAACTAGCTGCACCAGCAAGCAGTCCTGCAGTGTATCCCATAGGGCCTGACTTCAGCAGCTCCTGGCTGCTGGAATCACCCATTCAATACCTGACAGGTTTAGATCTCCCACCATCAATGCCTTTTCCTTTGCCACACCCCTTTCTAGTTCTACCCCAGCCCCTTATCTCTCTGTTCCTCCTGTCCTGGAGGTCCGTAGATTACTTCCATTCATAATTTCTTGCCTGAGGATGCCGTGAACTGAACCAACAGTGATTCTGCTTCCCCAAGTAAATTTTTTCATGTAAATTTACATAGTTATGATTAAAAGGCGGATGTTAAATGCAGGAAAATTTTTAAATATAAACTAAATTGGGTCTAAATAAATGGTTTTATTTTTTAAGTTATTCTACCTCGCTTGTATTGTCCAGGACTCATTAATTACTTCACTTGGGCAGCCCATAAGGATGTAGGCATGCGTGTGCAATGTGAAGTCTGGTATTTTTTTGGTTTTTTTCGTATGCTTCTATTTTGCAGGGGGTGCCCAGGCATATGGACCTGAGCTAAAGGAAATAGGATTCCCCAGATAAAGAGGAGGAGATGGGGAAGAGAAGGAGAAAAATGATGCGATTCACCCAGTGGGCTGGACTTGATGGTCTTAAGTAGTGGTCTCAGTGTGAGGAGCCCATGATGGGCTGCCCCATTAAACCACAGGCCTTTAAGCCTTACAGTTTTGAAACTGGTTTTCACAAATGATTACACAGTGTGGACAGGATCTAAGTGTGCAACAGGTCAGAAAATCCAGACTTCATGGATAAAGCTGGCAAATATGCAGCGTAACACTATTAATAAAATGCATTCTCTTAAACGACTACAACTAAATAATTGTGTTTTGAGAACAATACTGAATTAACTATACCAGCACCATACTAAAACAAGTAAAATGTGATGTTAAAACTGTATATTTAAGTTCAGCAACATTTATATGGCATTTATGTATTTACTGAAATTTGTTGACAAGGAATGGCATATTGAGCCAGGGCTAGTTTCCAAAACGTATGGGGGAGGAGGGGATTCAGTTTGAAAATACGTTGGGTATGAAACTATTAAATGTGAGGTACTTACACAAAAACAATAAAAGAACACTCTCTGGAAGATGGGAAAGTGAGATGGGACATGACTGACACCTCTAAGTATTGTACCTCAGAGGGGTAGTTCCAAGAATGTGTGGGATAGGCTTATGGGCATAAAAGATAGGGTACACCTGTGACTGAACAGCGTCCAGGATGTAGTAATAGGTGGGGAAAATAGGGTAGACTAGATGGACCCACTGGTCCTTTTCTGCCGACACATTCTATGTTTCTGTGTTATGTTTTACAATATGCAATTCACAAAAAAAAAAAAAAACATACAAGCAACTTGAGAGAGTACTGGCTTATAGTAGGAAGGTCCAGGGTTCTGCGTCTGCTAATCTACAGACAGGTGAAAAGGTCCATGTGGAGTGAAAGTTAAGACTAAACTTGTATATAATGCAGTACAAAGGTTTTTGTTTTTGTAATTTCTTTTTTTATTACAAGAGACAGCAGGTTACATAATGAATTGTCATCATCTTACTACAGTAGTAGATTACATTTACTCTCGGTACTTTAAACAAGTAGATGAATGATCTAGCTAATCATAAGCCTTTGGCCCTTTTCATAATATCGTCATTCTGATTTGGAATTGTAAGTACCAACGGGGAAGACTATGTCACTGCTTTCTTTGTAAATAGCCACTAGGTAGTGGCTAAGGAAGTTTTAACTGTTCCTGTTCATTTCTGCACCTGGGTGGACTGGACTGGACCACCGAGATGTTAAATAACTTGCCTATAGTCACACTGTATTTTTGGCCCTAGTGGAGTTTGAACTTGCTTCTTCCTGGTTCTCAAGCCTGTGCTCTATCCACCAGGTCACACTGCCTCCCTTGAAGTGATTCGTTACCAATAAGAATATGTCTGCTAATAGTGTTGGGGGGAGGGGTCCCAGAGGCCTGGCCCTCATAGTATTTAAGTAGGGCCCACCAGTAGCTCATGCAGCACTGTCATGTGCTTTTACCAGTAGGTAGGGTTAGGGACTCAGTTTTAAGCTATGCTCCCCCATAGCCCCCCAAGCTATACCATGCAATTCTAACACTGCTTGTTTTCAACCAGCAGTATATATTTATTTAACGTCAATGTCATGGTTACAGTATAAGGTGTTCCCAGCTGGTATGGTTCTCAGATCCACCGAGAGACTGCAAACACTTCATGAAATCCCAGTGCAGTGCTGAAATGTTGATTGCGTGTGCGGCCAACCCATATGGCTCTGTTTGCATAGGTAATGTTTTCAGTGTGAGGTGTATTTTGTAAAGTGTTTGCATTTGATAAGACACTGGCATTCTGCAAAAGGTTTTAACACATAATGTAAAGTTAGATGGTGCCAATTAGGTTTTGCTCTTTAAGATTGTAAACATAAATAGTGGCAAGTCACGGTGCAGCTGACGAATGCAATGACAGTTTTGCAGTTGCGTCATAAAACCAGATAATTTGAAACATAATATTTTCCATTTCTGTTAGGTTTCTAGCCTCCTGTTCTTTTCATGAAATTTTAATTTACACTTTTACTCTATCTATCTATTTACCTACCTACCAATCTAAAGGTTATGTTTTAACTATGGGTTGTCATTCAGTTTCGTGGTCTATGTGCTTTCTCTTGGGAATCCATCTGTCATCACCAGCATAACCAAAGAGTCAGCAAATGATTAAAGGAGAGGGGAAAGGAAAACGTAACAGCAAAGGCGGGGTTTCTATCTACTAAAAGTGAAGTGGCAACCTTCAAGGAATCAAAATGCAGTGAGGATATTCTGCGCCTTTTGTAGTATTAGTATTATATTCCGACAGAAACTATGGTAAATATCTGTCTGATCCTGGCGGGGGAGCCAAAAGCTATCGATTGCAACAGGGAAGGTTTATTGTTGCTGCTGGTATTTCATTGTTGAACAAATCCAGAGAGCATTGTGATCCGGAATCTGACCACAGGCCACAGTGCTTCCGCAAAATCTCCATGTATGTTTTTTTTTTTTAACCAGTAAGGGTACTAACCAGCGGCTTTACACGAAATGGTGAGACCACAAAGGGATTTATTTTTTTCTTGACTTGATGTTTTGTGTGTATCTGCGTCGGATTCAGACATATTTATTACAGCAAATTGCTTGTTTTTTTCACGCGATCTTTGTTGTTTGCTTCACCAGAGCTCCGGGACCACTTCCCATCGCTGCTCCATGTCTTCCTCTGCGGATTTCTCTGATGAAGACGATTATAGTCAAAAATCGGGATCGGCGTCTCCAGCTCCCGGGGATACTTTGCCCTGGAACCTACCAAGACACAAGAGAAAAAATCCAGGGAGGATCTGTGCTCGATCCGGCCGAGAGGGCTGTGCTCCGGATAGCCGGTAAGAACTATGGTCATCTCAAAGCAGACAGACCACTAGGAGATTTGCAACAACGGGCCGCTATGCAAGATTTGTTGGCAACGTGCATTTGCCTGTGCTTAGTACAAATATTTTTATATGAAAATATTAATATGCATGTATGCTATGAATACCTTGGTATTTGTCTATATTGCGGTTTTCTAAACATAGGTATGCTGTGCATATTGGTACGGTGCATTTGGATGGATAATGATGTGTGTCTGAGATAGAAAATATCGTATATAAAATATATTTCTATTCATAAAGGGATTTAATGTAAGCGCAGGCTGTGTGCTAGATACTAGCTGTGTAGTTCTTGTCACTTTACATTTGCTTATGAATATTACCAGGTAGACGCGGCATTTACAGTTAAGATGAAAATTACATCCATAGCCAGCTGGCGTAACAGTTCAGAAGAGTGTATTTGGACCCTGGGATTATATTGTCTGTATAGGGTTTGAATAGAAATCGGGAGCAGACATTATGTACTAAACTGGACACACCTACAGTAGGCTATATGCATATATATACCTTTTACTGCACCCTCATCATTCATACCTATACGTGTTACTGCTACCCCATACAATATTCCTATACTGTACCTGTTACTACACACACACACATATTTGATATGCATACGCGTCACCGCACCCCTTCTCATTTATCCATATACCCAGTGGTTAGATAAGAAATCCTTTTCACATCTAGATTTCTAGATGGTGGAACTGTCATTTCTAGGCGGTGTAACTCTCCTATAGTAGTCAAGAGAAAGATGAGAGAGGTGGTAGCACTGTCATACCATTTTTTAAGAGGTGGTGGAACTGATTTCCTGTGGGCTGCTGCCCAAATGAACCCCTGCATATACCTGTCCTGCAAGTCCATCTCCTATACACCTGTTACTGACCACACAGGCGCGCAGCACACATATCCTATATGTATATCCGTTACTGCACCCCCCACACACACTCTTTTTGAATAACCATCTTTGGAATGTGCTTTCAGCATTGAAGTTCTTTCCCCCTTTTTTATTTCCCGAGACGTCCGTTATATTAAGCATGTTATACAACGAACGGATGTCAGTGAAATCCCTTTATGCCCAGAAGGGATACCGCAAAATAATTTAATATCATTGCCCTAGAAATCCCAGTGTGTGTAATGATCGCTTTCAGTGCAAGTAGTTGCTAATGTAACAGATTGGTAACATGTTAAAACATGCCGGGAAACAGGAATGCTAATCTAAACACACATCCGGGGTGACAATAGCAGATTGCATGTTTATGCAATATATTGTATATTTATTTTGATATCAGCACACACACTCACTCTCTCGCTGTCTGACTGGATAGCCGGTAGTCTAGAGATTGTGCAGCATAGCTTGGGAATCTAATGCTTACACGATTGGATTCACCCACCCTTTGAGTGACAGAAACTAGCTACTGAAATTGTGTTAATAAATCGTTTATTACTGCTTCCTTCAGTTTGGGATTTTTTTGTGGAGGTTTGGCCACGGGTTTGGCTCTGCTCACGATGTGCGCTGTAATCAGATGGAACACAAGCAGCCGGCAGCAGAGGGGGGGGCGTTCTGTGACTGGCTGCCTGCCGAACTTCGAGGCCACTGTGACATTAGTCAGCACATTTGGCGGATTTCCACTTTCCTGAAATAATTCCTTTCTTTCAGTGGAGGGCGGTGTCACACAGCCACGCCGCTCATATCCATACAATGGTTGGCTGGTTTCAGCGATGTCTAAAGCTGAAGTTGTATGTGAGTGAAACGGGGTGGTACCGGGAATTCTTGGGGCCGGGAGCTCAATACCCATCAACAGTGCTGCACAGCGCTGGGCAGATTATTCACAGAAACTAAAAATAAAGGAATAATACCCGACAGGGTGGGTGTTATGCAGGGATAACATCCCTTCTCAGGTGTTGGACGACCTCCCATAACACCCAACCTGGAGGGTATTATTCCTATTATACAATGTATTGTTGTTATGTACAGAATAATAAAAAAAAATTGAAAGAATGTTTTTGTTAGTGTGTAAAAATATTATAATTAGTGGTGACCATAAATAACAACCGGATTACTGTTTTGTTAAAAATGTATATCAACTGGATTTTGGGTTATTATGCTCCAAGGCAATAATAACCTGAAATCCGGTTGATATGGCACTTCATACTAACTTAATATTGGGTTGATATGACATTCCCCAAAGAAACTGTTGCATTCCATTGTTTCACAAAAAGTATTTCAGCTGCAGTATTTTCAGCTGTGTTTTATTCATGTACAGTTCAATTGCTTCAAAAATAAAACTGCACTCTACTTAAAATAAAAATATTTTTATTTCAAGCTGCTAGAAATACAGTCTAAACCGCCACACCAGCAATTATAAAATTATTAAACTCCCAGAGGCAGTCGTTGGAGAGAAACAGTGGAGGATTCAAAAATGCATGGGACAACCACAGGGAGTGTTTTGGGGGGCACAGGTCCAAGCAGATAGCTGGCAAATGGGCAGACTTGGTGGGCCTTGTTTGGTCCTTTTCTGCCATCACACTTCTATGAATCTATAAAAAATAAGGGATAGGTAAGTTTGATGTTATGGATTTTTTTCACACACCCTCGGCGTGTGATGACCACATAAACCTCTCGAGCTTCACTTTCGAGGTTTATGGGTCATCACACACCTCGGGTATGTGAAATAAATCCATAACACACTTACCTATCCATTATTCTCTGTTTTGTTTCTTAAGAGAACATGATAATGCTATGCAATGCAATCATATGGGATGTTATGCCAGAGAAGATGATAATGCAATGCAATCAGCTGGGGTGTTATGCCAGGATAACATCTCTGCTGTGGTGGCCAGCTGACTAATCAGAAGCCAGGATTCGTTCTTGCCGTTGTTTAAATATAGGATAAAGTACGGGCCGGGGTGTGTAACGAGACGTTTACACACATCCGAGGGATTAGATGCTACATAAACCCCGAGGGCGAAGCTTGAAGGGTTTATGACTAGCATCTAACCCCAAGGGTGTGTGTAAACTTTGAGTTTACACATCCCAGCCCATATTTTATTTTATATAATTGCTGGATTTTCCTTTTTCACCTCAGCAATTATATAAAATAAAGAGCTTCTGGTGCATCCGCGGGGTGGCTTCGTTCTTGTCCGGTACCAATCTGAAATGGCATATTTTTTAAATTTTTTTTTTGTCCTGATTTGTGAGGTTTTCACTGTGTATCGGGGGGAAAAAATAAAAGAACTTACTGCCGAGTTCTTTTGGCGGTGCTGGTTCGTGAGAGATGGAAGCGGTGAGTGGTCTTAACTGGTGGCACTGCTGCATGAGCATGTGCACAGCAAGGAAGCCGTGTGCATGTTTGCTGTTATAAACACTCCTTTATAACAGCAAATTATGCCACGGTTTCCCTATGGGAAAAAAGGGGAAGCCGGTTATTATATAGAGAATAATAGATGGGTAGGTGGCTATAACGAGGATTTTATACCCCCTGAGGGGTGGGATGCCACATAAACCCCGAGAGCGAAGCTCGAGGGGTTTGTTAAGGCATCCCACCCCAAGGGTGTGTGTAAAATCTGAGTTTTACACACCTACCCATCTTTTATTTTGTAAAATTGCTGGGGATCTTTTTTTGCCACAGCAATTAGACAAAATAAATGTATGTGTGATCGGAGCTGAGCTGCAGACTGTTGGAATTTGAGCGTGGTCTGTTGTGGCAGCTCGGCTCCTTTTGTAAAACCATTTGTTACACTGTTTTTTTTTTTTAAGTTTCGAGTGAAAATTCAGCTTTGTGCCCAGTTATATATTAAAAAAAAAAAAAAGAACTTACCGCCAAGTCCTACATAGAGTTGCGGAGCGGGATGGCAGCGAACGGCAGAGCAGAGAAGCGGATGTTCATTAGCGTGCGGTACATCGTGACAGTAAAGTTTTTTTTTTTTGGAAGCAACGTTCCCTATAACTGTGGAAATTAGTTGTTTTTTTTTAGGGCACATGCTGATGCCAAGTTTTGCTCGGTAAATATCCAGCATCAGGAGTCGCAGAGGCACGGAGAAAGGAACTAGATGGAGCTGGCGCATGTCCAGTACAAGGGAAACCGGGCACGTGAATGTCATTGTAACCAGCTGGTTATAACCCGGTTTCCCTATGGGAAAAAACATTAACCAGTTATTATTCATATTTTACAGCTAGGGGCTTTCCTGTAATCTGCCAGAATTCCTGTTGCTCTAGGTCAACAGGAGTTCCTGTTGATCTAGATCAACGGGAATTCTGGTAGATTACAGGAAAGCAGTTGCTAGGAAAATTGTTATGATAATCTTGAAATGGCAGAATAGGAAAGCAGAGAAATTCATGCCTCATAGGAAATAATATAATTTACAGGAAAACAAAGTAAATCACAACAGAGTTGTTGGAACAGTGTTGAAGTGATATGGGAGGCCAGGTTATTTATGTAAGCAATAATACCAAACAGGGTGGGCAGTATTGTGCTATACCAGACTGCCCAGGGGCGTAATGAGGTCCAATGCTGCAGGCGGAGGGGCTTATAGTCCCTGGAAGGTCCGGTACAGCACAATACTGCCCATCCTGGAGGGTATTATTGTGCTTTGAAAATGGGCCACTGTATAAGATATGTATATGTTTGAAAATAAAGAATTTTGTTGTTAATTTATATGTTAAAATGATAAAGTAGTTCCTTCGACTGTATTAGAATGCTGTGTTTTTTATTGAGTTAGGGACTTTCGTCTCACTTGAGTCTCTGTAATTATGCCTTTGGAGCTGGCTGTCATATTTACCCCCCCGCCCCCACACACACACACAGAGGGCTTAACAATATTTGCATATTACTCTTTTTTTTTTTGGTAGTTTTTGTAGTGTGGTGGTAGTCAGTACTGGATGTGTAGATTGTACAGTAGAGGAAATTGGGAACAGCAAGAGTGAGGTACTATGTTTTTTTTTTTTATTTTCACACAACATAATCTATGCAGGAGAAGAAGGTGCTTGCTTGCTAAAGAGTTTAATTGAATGCATAACAGCTACATGAGTGGAGCGAGACACTGAGAGCGCTAAGTCCATAATTATGTTTTTCTCGCCTCTGCCCGCTTTAGCACTGTCGCAGAAGCGGCTTTACTCAGTAGCAGCTCCTGCTGCCTCTCAAGCCCCTTACGGCATGAACAATGAACTTTACTGCTGGAGCAGCAGTTCGGGCGGGGCGGTGCTTCCACCATGGCCTCCTCCACCTCCCACTGTCTCCCTTTTTCTCAGTCTCCCACCAACTTGGAGTAGGCCACACCCTGAGCTCCGTAGGGGATGGGAGTTACAAGTGCCCACAGGCACTTTCCTTGGAATGTGATCGTGCTATGGGTCGAGCTGCAGCACCAGTGTATCCTCCTCGCCACTCAAACACCAGCACCCACACAACTAGCCCTGCTGCATTTTTGCTAAATTCCATTTGTTTTTAACATTTATTACAAACATACAGCAAAGTGAAGTAGTATGTGACATTAAAGGGGGTGACGGCTGAGCCGCTAGTTTACGGCTCGCTAATCCTCAAAAGCAACAAAGAGGAATTTGCCTTTTACAAAGTTCTATTGGCCCATTATTTTTAGAATGAAATGAGGCGACAGAGACGGGGACTCGTTATTTCCTGGTCTCTGCAGTCTCATACCTGCCCAGCTAATTGAAGCTTTCAGCCAATCAGGATACAGAATTCCATGTGCCCATTTTCTAAACAGTAACAAGGCATCAATGATGGAGCCTGCTGCAAACAGGGAGGCAATAAACGATTGGCGGAAATAAGATCTATCAATAGGAACAGAGAGAATACTGGGTGGGACCTGGGCAACTATGTACAACTAGTTTGTTCTGCCACAGACGGGTTCTGATTTCCTCTGACCTTGAGGGCAAAACTCAAAAGGTCTGTGGAAATCACATCCCCGAAGGGGTAGAACACACTGGCTGTGCATAGTTATTCATCCTGTATTTTTATAGGGGATAGTATTGTGTGAAATGTGCCTGTGGGGGTTCTTTCACTTTCCCAATGAAACTGACTCCTGCATTCTTTGGAGGTTTCAGAATGCTGTTGTACCACAGAAGAATACAATCACATTCCATGACCTTTGAACTGTGGTACAACAGTATTTGGAAAGATATAGAATTATATACAGAACAATGCTCTACTGTATACTATAAAAAAATAACCACAAGCTACAAGCAACAGCAGAAATAGGTTTTAATCATGACAAAAGGAAGAACAGCTTGCCCAAAAAATTGGAACCGGTGGCTAGAGGCGGAATTTAGATTTTTTTATTCTAGTTGGGGGTTTTGCCGAACGTCCAATCAGCGACGGGTTTAGTATTCACAAAATTGATGGGTGTAATATTTTACTACGAAATAAATCAGACTGCAGTGAGCAAAAATGTGGTAAACGGACAGATAAAAAGATCGTAAAAAATATTGCCATGCAACATTTAATTGGATCAATTAAAACATGTGGGTGGCGAGACGACTTTCATATTCATAACTGCGTGTCATGATTATTAGTCTATTCCCCCCACCCACAAAGCTGGGGCCTCTTTTGCATATAGCTAATCTATCGGTGAGATAATGCAGCAACCTTTTATCTTTTCTCGTGGCTGAAAACCCTTGTATGAAGTGAACCTCTCTAAGGTATCAAAAGCGGTTTACTGGAATGAGCAAGTGCAGAGCAGGCTGCGACACATTTGGAGCAGGCTGCAGGCGGGGGGACAGCCGAGGATGGCGACACGCTAGCTGGACGTGAGGTGGCAGCGGAGGGTCGAGCGGCGTGCTAAACTGCGCCGCTAGGCTTGTATTGTTCTCTGTCCGGCTGGATCAGAGCTCCCACGGCGCCTGAGGTTCACTCCAGCCTGCAATCAGAGCTACAGCTCACGCCGCTGCAGACACTCCCCTTTCATATTATATATGCCCCCCACCCCGCGGCAGCAGCAAGGGGAGGGGCGTTTCCTGTCGCCTGCGCTCGGCCCTTCCCCACACCCCTGTGCAGTGCCAAGCCTGCTCTCCCAGTCTGGAGAACCGGACCGGCTCTTTCACCGTTACCGCCGCACACTTCCACAGCCATGGCCGGCCACCTTTCCCCCGCGGCTTATTTGTATGCCGACGAGCTGGAATACCTTCAGGCCTATGAAGACGTGTTGGAAAGACATAAAGGTAAATGGGATTGCCGTAGATATATATTATTGGTACTGTCCCCCCTTAGCGCAGACGCGAATGGGATCAGGCTAACGGATTTTGAAATTGCAATAGAGCTTGCCTTAAATAGCACTGACTGATGCGTAAACAAGTGTTTGGTAGCTGGCTTGCCTTTTACAGCAGATGACAAGGGCAGATCAGGAGGGATAACGTTACAGTCGACCACGAATAGTAAATATGCAACACTGAATTTTTAGGTGAAAGTTGCTGTTTGTAAATATCTACAGTATCACCGTTGCACTCCAAGATCCAGCAAGTCTCAGTTTTGTTAACGCATGGGGGTTAGTACAGTTCTTCGTCTCTTATTGTTTAATGAGGTGGTTGAGATCTTGATAATATCAGTCTATTGACTTGCCCTGGCTGCGCAGTATTTGTCGAAAAGATCAATTACCAGGGCGTTTTCCATAACTGTGGAATGTGTGCCTGTACTTATTCCAAAGAAGGGTTTATATTTATTGGAATAATGGCTAATAAGCTCCTGTACTGGTGCAGTATGCTGCAGTAGCACAAATATAGTGTTGAATTTCAAACGGACAAGTAGCTGAGATGTAGGGCTTGGGTGTGATTCAGTTCAAATGGTCTAAAGTCTTACTTGGTTCTGCTAGTTTATTTATTTATTTATGTAAAAGTTGATAACTGGGAAAAGCACACTGAGCCGAGGCTCGTTTTGAGGTGCAATCCAGGGAAGAGGTTATAGGAAGAAAATCTTACAACACAAAAACAGAACAGCTTGACCATTCAGGATAACGGGTGCATACAGAGGCATCAGTAAATGAACTACAGTAATATAATAATTTGTTATACAGCAGTGAACAGTCATGTGTGAGACAAAGTGGACAGTGCATGTTGGGGTAGGGGTAACAAGATTAAAACTAGGGGACTGAACAGGAGAGGGTCGAGGGAGAGGATATGGGGTTAGGGAGGGGGTAGACAGGAACAAGAAGGTGCAGAAAGTTGCCCTAGGTGGAGTGTAAAGGCAGGGAGAGAATGGGAGAGGCGGAGGGGGGAGGGGAGCAGAATCCAGAGGGAGGGGAGGTAATAGGAGAAGGCCGCTTCGCCAGCGAAGGAGTGAGGGTGGCAAATGGAGAAGGTGTGGGAATCCCTGGGGCAAGGTGAGTTGGAGGAGTAGGGAGTGGAGGCTAACAGGGAAGAAAGATAGGAGGGAAGAGACCCAAACCAGTATTTGGCGATGAAGGCAGCACAGCGGGCCTGGTGGTGTGATGGTAGGGGGAGGATGGAAAGGGAAGACTAGAGAGCGCAGTGATGGGTACGGGGGGGGGGGGGAGTCAGAGGCGATATGGCAGAAGACATTGCAGAGGGTATCCAGGCTTCCAGCAAAAGCTATCTGTGAGTTACAAATTACCTTTTTAGTAGGGCAATAATAAGTCATGCAGGGAAGTAATTTTCAGAATTATTTTTTTTTAATGTTTATTTTTTGTGGGTAGAGGTCTGGCCTTTTGTAAACACATTTTTTGTAATCCACAATATACAAAAACTGGGCCATTGCTTATACTGTGGCTGTTATATACAGTAAGAGGCACATGAATAAAGTTCCAGGTGCTATATCAGATACCCATTATACCCCCTGTGAGAGTACACGAAGGACTAACCCATGTGGAAGTACAAACCACAGTTATGACCACACTTGCAAAGCACCGCACATGGATCCTCACTCCAAGCAAGCTGGGTAGTTTAGTTTAGAAGGCCCAAGAAACCCATACGCACTGAAGCACAGAAGTTTAATATTGGTTCATAATAACCCTACTTAACATGCGAGGCCCTAACATCTCATTATATCATGTCATATCATATCGTGCATCATATCATATCATTACAAGTTATTATCAAGACACATTGGTTCTGTCAGTGGATGTAGGCTGTAGGCTGTGTAATAACACAGCAGAGCAACCACATCCGCATGTGAGAGGGGTGAGAGGTGAGGATGCAGCACACCTATGGCCAGACTGAAATAAATGTATTGCTGTGTTTAGGGAGGCCAGTTTGACATTTGTAATGTGCTTGTTTAAGGTCCATTACATCAAAATGCCATCGTATTGAGGTCCACCGACAGTGGGTTTCAAATAAAAGTTCTCCGCCCTCCAACAATACTGCAGGGAGTTGTGTTACAGGTGTTTAGCTGTCCACTTTGTTCACCACTCCATCATAAATGGCTTTTACAGAGCTCTGGTAAAGTGTTTTATGGTCCGCGCTAGTTGCGCATGGTTAAAAATTGTTTTTCCAAGCATTAACTAGTGCGGTGCGAACAGCCAGTAAGTGCATTCCCTGTGCTTCCAATATGCCATTGTGCCATTTATGCACAACTTTGCCTTTCATTTGCACATGCTCCAACCCTGCCATTACACTGCTGTGCAGTTATATGCTATACAATCAGCAGCTTCCATTAAAGGGACTGGCATGCAGGCTACCATCCGAGTGCAAATATCTCTGTTTGTGTGGCACAAACAGATTGTGCAGTAGAAACTGTTCAGATATGCTGCCTTATGTGGGCTCATATTTTGCTCCCTGTTGTAATCATGTTGATGTACATATAAATATGTATATCGTATGTATATACTTTTATAATATTTAAAAAGACTGACCCTTGATATATATTGCAGACATGAACTAGATAGCAGAGCACAATGTCTTTGTTTCTGGATAACACTTAACGGGATCAATAGCCTCTCCCCACGTACATTAGACTGCATTTGTGCCTATAATATGCAAACAGAAGACAACCTTTTTGGCTTGCACCCAGTGAAAGATTACTGGAAACTGATCTAACCCATTATTTTGCCTCAGGGTTTACAAGCTACGGCTGTAACTGAATGACATCATTATGATACAGTGCATGTTATCCTGATGGCCTGCCTTGGGATATGATCTAATCAGAATAGAATTCTGATAAACATATGTGCTGCAAAGTTTTGAATATTAAATCATGTTGAATCGGTAAGTTGCATGAAAGTGGATACAATAAAAAAAAAAAAGTGCCTTGGCTAAAGTCAGTGATTTACTTTACCCCTTTGTAAAACCAAGAGAAAATAGTGACTTCCTAGTCACTAAAGGCACATATGGCAAGCAAGAACGAAAACACGGAACCCAGATGAGAGGGTGAAAGAAAGTTTTGCACAAAAATAGGCTGATAAATTCGTTATGCCCCATCTGTTGAATGGTATTTGTTTATTTGTTGAAAACTAATAACTGGAAAAGGCACACTGAGCCAAGACTCGTTTTCATTTAATTTTTTTATACACAAGCACAACTCCAGATGAGCAGAATTCCTACCAGTGTGATGTTGTCATGGACATGGCATGCGGTGGCATCATATGTCCTGTCCACTCACTGTGATGAGTGTCTGTTAGAGTGTTTTGGGTGAGCCTGATTTCAGCCCACTTGTGCGTGGCCGAAAAAAAAGTCTTCCATCTTGAGTCACACCCCAGTGAGGTGGGATGGGGGGTGTTGAATAGGAAAACAGTAGTGGCGTCCAAGCAGATGACAATGCTACACTATTCCACATGTGGTTCTGGTGCCTGTACCGCAGGGTCTCCTACTCTCCTCCCTTTCTGGTCAGAAAAAGTTCAGTTGGCCAGCCCCACATGGAAGAGCAAGTTCTTGATGGTATACAAGGGCCTAGGCAGTGAGTATCTGTGTGTGTGTGTGTGGCGGGGTGGGGGGGGCAGTGTTCATCATCTGAGTAACTAATATTGTTATATTATTAGTATTGTAACTAATAGTTGTTCTAAGCTTACTGTCTGGGAGCCAGTGGCTAGGAATCATATGATGTAGTATCATTTGGAATTTGTAGCCATTTGTGCAGAAGATGTGGCATGAAACAATGAGACATGCATGCATACGTACATATATTTTTAAGGAGGAAAGAAGACCATTAGTTCATCGAGTTCCTCTCTCCCACTAGCTCCGTGGTACAGTAATATCTTGTCTCTCCCCTTTTCTTCAGAGTACTTGTGGCATACCTTAAAATCTGTTGCATGTGTATCAGGATTTGTTTTAACATGTGGCAGGCCTGTCCTCCGTGTTGGCTGTGAATGTTGGTTTGTAGAGCTTGTGTCTTGGGCGTGCAATATTTGTAGTGCCACTTCCCAGCATTCTTGACTAGGGCTGCTTTGTAAATCTCCGTGGGATGTCATGGTTTAAAAAGGGTTAAGTCAATAAAAACTGTTGCTAGAGAAGTGCACTGAGATGGAAGATTATTTGTTAAAACCCTTTAAAAGAGAACTGCATATAGCGTGCAGGTCTGTGTCTTCTGTAGAAGCTGCATTTCAAATAGTGGTTCAGTCTATTGTTGTTTTTTTTTACACTCCATTTTGTAAATTTAATGGGTGTTTCTGAATTTTCATATTGTTGATAAAGACCATTTGAGAACTATAGGATGAAGTTTATGTCCTTGTAAAGCTCCTAGTTTGTTGGGGCAATTCATCCTTGTTCTGTTATAGAACCCTGGTTGAGAGGGACATGAACTACATCATACAGTTCTAAAATTATGCTTACCACTGGCATGCAAATCAGAAACAACTATGGAGTTAACCTAAAGGCCAGTAAAGCTGTCCACCTAGCTCAGCAGTAGCACTGCCGCTTGCTGTCCAGACAAACAGGTTTGTGCCCTGAGCCCAGGATATCTGGTGTCTACTGGCAAGTCAAGGTCCAAGCTAGATGCCACCAGTCTTGTGGAGGGCACCTCTTTCAGAAACATGACCACCCCCAGGTGACATCAAAGAAGGAGTGGTGTAGTAGTGAAGGAAGGAACCTGTAGTCCCTTACGGAATGGGCTTACATCGGTGTGCACTTCGTCCCCTGATTTATCCAGAATGAGGGCAGCAGGAGTCTTCCAGAAGGAGTGGTTGGTCTCATCTGCCCCTCTAGTGGCCCTGATAGGCAGAATGTTGGGTTTCTCCACAGGAGCCCATCCTGTGGGAAGAATAAGGGGTGGGGTAACAGGACGGAAGATTGAAGGGTGGATGTGGGACAGATGAAGTCCCCTTGCCCCACCATGCCTGTCTGGGCTACCTGGCCCATCTCCCTGCCGGTTTCACCCCCTGGTCTCCCATACATTCGAAAGGTAGTATATCCCCACCCCACTTGTGAGGGAGAAGCCACAGGTTACCGATTAGGGGGCCAGAGTTAGGAGTGAGTGAAAGTAGGAAAGGAGTGTTGGCCATCAGGGGTTCCACAGGTGGGAAAGAAAAACTGAGGGAGATGGAAGGAGGCGCTTGAGTCAGGGCCAATGGTACTGAAAAAAGGTGGAAAATTTATACATAAATATGTAAAATATATATATTTATGTATGGGATGTGACATGGCCTGACTGAAGATATCATATTCATCTTAACGAGAGACCAATAATATATATATATATTTTTTTTACTGTATTTGTTTATCCCCAGTTGACTGGCCCCCATCCACCAGTCCTTCCAGCCCCATCACCCTGGTGTCTGCTGGGACTCGCCTCTCTTTTCTTCCCTTGCTCTTCTGAGGTGCCCAGCTAGCTAGGTGTGGCGTCTGTGGGGGACTGGTGTCATCCTGCTGGTCGGCCACTGTTTTCCTCTCCTTCCCCCCCATGAGTGCGACGCCAAAGCGTGCAGTGACACCAATGGCAGAGCCGCACACGCTTCCGCACGCTGGGTGTCTGCTCCATGTCTGCCCCCTCCATCTGTGGGTCCACTGTGCCAACCCCCAGCTACCACTAGAGGCTAGGCAAGCAGCGGACTCCATTCTCACCCCTCCCCAGGAGAAGAGAGCTGTCCATCAGACACTCGATCCTCTCCATCCCCGGTCGACCCCTGGTGACCCACTTGCACCACGAACATGGGTCGCCAGCATGGCAGGGGGTAAGGCACCAATGCCTCAGCCCTCCATGGCACTGGACCAGCCTAGGCCAATGATATCTTGATGTCATTGGCCTCGAGTGAAGATAAATATGATATCTTTAGTCAGGCCCTGTCATGTTCTGTTTATACAGCATATGTTTTGGTCCCCTGCAACACATCCACCCTTCTCAGCACAGTCCCCCACATAGAGGTGATGGCCCCCCCAACACAGCCCCTCATTTCCCCCCAACACAATGCTACACATATGTTATTTAAAAAACTTATCTGGTTGATCCTGCCACTTTCAGATTCTCTTACCGTAAAAGTACTTTCACATTTCCTCCTCTAATGTAGCATGACTGAGCCCTATCAATAGTGATAAATCATGTGCTAGCAGACCTTTACAGTAAAGCACTCTGTGTTGGAAAAGTTAGAAAACCGCGTCTTTTATTGCAAATTTACTTTGATTTGTTAAAAGAAGCTGACGACTGTACAGAGACAAGAGTGAGTGAGTCGGTAGCTTCAGAAAAGTAGAGGCAAACGTGAGCGTGTGTTGCGATAGCAGAGCATCCATCAAAAAGCTCTCTTCCCCCAGGGTGTGGAGACATGTCGACTCGGCCCTTGATTGCCCCCAGATGGAGGCCTGGTGGTAGCATTGGAAACTGGAGCAACATCGTAGGGAATGGCTGTGGGTCCACAGTCTGTGTGTGTGCCCCTCTCTGAACACACGCTTACATGACACTGTGGCAAGGGACACAAGGGGAGAAAAACAGAAAATGGTTGGCGTAGACTTCATGGAGCTCTGTCTGCCTGTCTTCATCCCACATCATCACTTGGACCACTGGCCCAATTCTGGATGTCGGTCACCGGGTGGGGGGGAGTGGTTGGCCCTTCTCTTCCCAGCCCCGCAAGGGGGGGGCAGTCAGTGGGGGACTTTGAGCTTGGTGTGTCCAGGGGAGGTGAGTGTCAGATGGAGAAGCTGGGGACAGGACTAAGAGCCCACCTGCGTCAACTGCAAGGCAAAAAGCTTTATGGCAAAAATATTTACAGTTTAAATAAAAAGTCCAGTAAAGATAGAACAAGGTAATAAAATAGGAACCAGTATATAAAAACATGCTGTCTTCAGGAAAACATGACTTACAAATTCAGTGCAGTTCTGCATTAATTGATCTACCAAGGTAAAATAAATTAACATAACATCTTTGCACTGTATGAGCAACGGATTGGAATGTTTTACATATGAACAAGTCAGTAAAATACGTCCCTTAGGTATGTCTAGTCTGCTTGTATTGCAGGGTCCACTTCTTTAGCTACTGACCCCCCTCACGCATCCTCCCATACTTTTCATCCACTCCTCCCATGTCGTTTACTATCCCCTTTTGTCTACCTCGCCCTTTTTTGAAGCTGCCCACCATCGCCAACGAGACAGTCTCTTCTGGCAGTACATTCCAACTGTCCAGCACACTCTCGGTGAAGAAATGCTTTCTGCATTCCCTTTTAAATCTTCCCCCTTCTAATTAAAGACAGTGCCTCCTTGTGTTATGGTTGCCATTTAGCCCAAAGGGACTGTCCTTACCCATCCTATTTAGAAAGTCTCAGTCATGTTCCCTGCTTCCCTCCTCTCCTCCAGGGAGTACATGTTCAGGTCTCTCAACCTCTCCTCCTATGTTTTCCCTTGCTGACAAGCAGTCATCTTCATTGCCCTCCTCTGTACCTTCTCCAGCAGGTTAATATATTTTTTAAGGTGTGGATGCCAGTGTTATACTCCATGCTCCAGATGTGGTCTCACCAGTGACCTAAACAAGGGCAGTGTAACCTCCTTTCGCCTATTACTGATCCCCCTTGCAATGCAGCCCAACATCTTATTATCTTATTTGCCTTTGCTATTGCTGTCCTGCACTGCACAGAGTACATCAGGTTACTAGTAATCATCACGCCCAGATTCTTTTCCTCATCTGTTACTGATAACTGGACCCCTCCCAGATAGTACTCTGACCAGGGTTCTTGGCTCCGGTGAGCATAACTTTACATTTTTGGGCATTGAATCCAAGATGCCATATCCAGGACCTTTTTGGCATTAAATCCAAGCTGTCATATCTGGGACCACTTCTCAAGTTTATTCAAATCCTCCCTCAGGTCCTGCATCCATTTGGTTGAGTCTACCTTCCCACATAACTTGGTATTGTCTATAAAAAGCACATTTTGCCCTTAATGCCATCCCCAATATCATTAATGAAGACATTGAACAACACCAGCCCTAGCACCTAGCCCTGTGGGATCCCACTAGTGACCTCCCTAGTGTCAGATAATTCTCCTCACCAGTATCCTCTGGGTTCTGTTCCCCAGACAATTTTCCGCCTGTCTGGTCATCTTCTCTCCAACCCCTAGATCCACCAACTTTCTGATTAACCTCTTGTGGGGTACAGAGTCAAATGCTTTGCTGAAATCCATGTAGAGGATGTCCACTGCTTGACCCTTATCCACTGTTTGGTGACCCAGTCAAAGAATTCGATCAGATTCATTTGACATAACCTCACTCCCATAAACCCATGCTGCCTAGCATCATGAAGACCCTGTTCCTCTAGATATTCAGCCAACCTTTCCTTGAGTATAGTCTCCATGAGCCTGCACATGATTGGAGTCAAACTGACCGGTCTGTAATTTTGTGGGTCATCTTTAGAACCACTTTTATGGAGGGGCACCACATGTGCCATTTTCCAGTCTTGTGGTACCACTCCTGACTCAAGTGAACTGTTGAATGGGCTCGCTAGTGGCTCTGCAAGCTCCTCTGTCAGTTCCCTCAGCACAAGTAGCGTGTATTATTCCATCTGGTCCTGGAGATTTGTCTACTTTTAATGCTGGCAGCCATTTCCTCACTATTTTCTCCATTATTAACATCTCTGAGCTCCCCTCAACCCCTGCTCATCTTCTCTCCCCATTGGCATTAGTCCATCTTTGTCTTTGGTGAAGACGGAACAGAAGAATTTGTTCAGTACTTCTGCTTTTTCCCCAGTCTCCTCCATCCACCCATTCCCTTTCGAAGCCTAATAATCCCATCCTTCTTGCATCTTGTCTCGCACATGTATTGAAAAAAGGCTTTCTCCCCCCGCTTAATTCTTTCTGCTAATTACAGTTCTTTTTCAGCTTTAGCCCACCTGACTACTTTACTTGCCTCACTAACCATCTCTATGTAATTCTTCCTGTCCTCATCCCTCTTGGTTTTCTTGAATTTTCTATAGGCTCATCTCTTGTCGCTTACTTCCTAGGTGACCTCAGCACTGAACCAGCTGGGTGCTCTGACCCTTAGTTCCCCCTGAGCCTCAGGCACTCCTCTGCAGCCATTATTCCCTCCTTAATGATGGACCACTTTTGTTCCACCCCCCCGCCCCCATAGCTACCCTGATACCTGTTTGACGCATCCTTAACAAATCACCCATCTTCCTAAAGTCAGTCCTCCTAAAGTCCAGGACTTTAGTCTTAGAGGGAATGTACTCCCAGCCTATATCTAGCTGAAACCATACTGTGCTATGATCATTTTCATCCAGTGGCTGCATGACATTTATGTCTTATGCATGCTCCCTATTTGTGAGCACTAAATCAAGGATGGTTCCTTCCTGGGTAGGTTCCCTGACTCCTTGAGTCAGGAAACCATTCTGCAACACTTCAAGGATCACCTGTCTCCTGGCATATGTCATGGTTGGTAAGAATCTATCTTGGGCAGGTTGAAGTCTCCCACTACTACTACCACCTTATCCTTTGCTGCTGCATTCAACATTTGCAAGTTTAATTCTCTGTCCTTTTCTTCTTCTTGGTTGGGTGATCTATAATCCACCCCCAACCTCACCTTCCTTCTTCTATTGGACAGTAACTGACCCCACATTACTTCCACCCTCCCTCATCTGACTGCTTCCTCGTACATGATATACCTTTCTGATGTAAACTGCCACCCCCCAACCCTTTTCCTTCCACCATGTTCCTTCTGTGTAATTTATACCCAGGGATCAGGAGGTCCCAGTCATGGTCAGATTTAGCCCAAGTCTCAGTTGACTGCTGCAGTGTCCACCTCTCCTTCTGTTAATAGCACCTACAGGTCATTCATTTTGTTACCAGGAGTTCCCGCGTTCAGGAACACCACCTTCCACCTAGAATCTGAATCTCCTTCCTTTCCCCTACTTTTTCCTTTCCCCTTTCCCCTCTCTGTTTGTTCCCCTCCTCCCAAGTCTGCATGCTTCACTCCCATTCCACGTGCCAGACCCTTCCTACTGGTATACGGGGTTAGATACCGTTCTCTTCCTCCTCCTCCTCCTCCTCCTCCTGGAGTCTTTGGGCCTGTAGGCTAACCTGTCCCTAACCCCACCCCCAGTAGTTTACATTTAGTTTATGTGTTATGTACTCCCCCAGTTTATCCCTGAGTACACTCAGACTCGCCCAACACAAGTATAGTCTGTCTGGTGTGTAAAGCAATTTATTCGACAAGGTGTCCCCGCAGCCCTCGATACAGACAAACCCTTCCTCTTTGCACCATCCCCTCAACCAGACATTGACATCCTCTGCCCTTTTCTTTCAGACTGTGTTGGTCCTGGTAACACTTCTGAGAATGCTGGCAATCTTGCTGCCTCTTCACAGATGCTCCCTAACACCCTGAATCTACCTTGTACTATTTTGTTTTGCATGTTGCAGAGTTTGTTCCTTGCTAACTGGGTTAGGGAGGGATTGATAAGGGCAGGATTGCAAGCAGCAGTTTGGGAGGCACTAACTAGTTCTCACATTCGTGCAAATGCAACGTGGAGACATGCTAATGACATGGAGTCATGAATATGAGTCACAACTTTTCTTTTTGCATAGTGATATTATACTTCACAGTAATCCTACAGGCTATTTAATACAAAGAACCCCTTACTGTTCTAAAACAGTGACTCCTTGTTTGACTTAGGATAGTATCGCTGCATGCTAAAGCAGTGAAATCAAGCTACTTTTGAGAGACAAAGTTCTTATTTGAAAATACAAATATTTCAATATTTCATGTTTAGATTACTTATTTTTAGTAGCAGATCAACTCAGGATAGCTGTATTTGTTATGGAACATTTCAATTTCAAAGGGGTCCAGTTGCTACGTATTTCTGCAGCTTGGTGGAATGATATGTTCATAGGTTAAGTGATGTGAATAAGGTCAGTTGAGTTTGTTCCCGAAAACTTTTATTTATCATCCTTCCTCCACTGATCAGGATTTTCTTCTGCCTTTCATCAGCACCACCTCTCATCCACTCCCCCCCGCCAAAACCTCTGGAGTTCCCAGACACCTGCAGCACACCACAAGGCTGCGTTTCCCCCCAACCGGCTTGCCCTCCATGGCCGGGTTGCCTTCTGCTTCACAGCTACTCCCCACGTGATCCGGTCAACTTACTGCAGAGGTGGAGTCAAGGAATTTATCCAGGTCCAGGCAAGAGAGGCCCGGTATTAGACTTGGGGAGGTTAGGTGAGGCATCACCTTTCCAGCCAGTGGTATATTGCGTCCCTGGAGGTGTGGCAGTACAGCAACATCCATGATATCACTGTGTGCATTCCTGCACGCAGCATGCTAATGTCCATTACCCCTCCTTTTTCAGGATTCCCAGGTACCCTTACATTGGGCCGTCACTGGAGGTGAGGCTAATGCTGGGAGTCAGTCACCCCCACCAAGGAGGAGAGCTGTCCCTCAGATGCTCATTTTTCCTCTTCCAGCCGCACTCTTTCCTTCCAGGCTTATTCTTGAGCTTGGTCCCTCAGCATGACAAGCAGTAGCACTGCAGCTTTGTTGGTGGCCAGCAGGTTAATGGAGGTTGGAACTACTAGTTCACTTTTCACAAACAGTTGCCTCTTCTACTTGATCACATTGTCTCGCTCAGTTGATTAATTAGCAGGAGCATATAGAGGTTTGTGGGTTTTAAACATAATTATCCTAGTCTGCCATTGAAAATAATTGGACCATGATATACCTAATGTTTACAATCCTTTTGCTTGCAGTACTGCTGTTTCTTGTTTGTGGATTTTCTTTGTCTGGTGCTCAAGCAGCACACAGTGTCCATGAACTGTGAGGGGGAGTGCACCCTTATGTTAGCGATGAATGGCAGGGTGTGTGGCTGTGTGGAATGCAGGTTCCTTGAGTGGTTGTTTGGCACAAGGCGACACCAAGTGCCTTTAAACCGTTTGAGAAGTGCATTTATTCCATCACAGCCACATACCCTAGGTTTGTTACTGCACACATAAAATGACATAACTGCTTTTATTTTTTAATTAAAAAAGTAAAGGATTCAAAGACAGTAAACACATGGGTCTTGGAATGTGGGTAACCCATCAGATTGATGTGTTTTCCATAGCCAGTTCGTAAATTTAGATGCAAAGTGCCGATAATTAAATGTTAAGTTGGAGGTAGTGCTTCAAATAAAGAGGATCATTTGTTTTATTTGTAGTCTTTGATCAGAAAAGGCCCACTAAGCTGTAATAGGTGAGTCTGGGGGGGAAGGAGTTACGTGCACCTCTTTTTTTATTTATTTAGTTTTTGTTGACCAGGTAAGTACACTAGACAAATCCTGCCTATTTTCTGGCACGACCCGGGGGAAGGGGATACAAATGAATGCCAACTGACCTTGAACCAGATTAAGCTGTTGATGGTATTTTTAGTGAATGAGGGAAATTTGGCCAGGACACCGGGGAAATTCCCCTACTCTTTTCGAGAAGTACCATGGGATCTTTAACATCCACCTGAACTACCACCAATCCAGGCAGATGGGACCTCGGTTTAACGTCTCATCCAAAAGACGGCACCTCAGAAGTTCAGCACCCCTCTCATGCTGCACTACAGTGTCAGTCCTGGGATATTAACCCAAGTGGCAGATGTGGGAATTGAACCCACAGCCCTCTAATCTCCCGGCCTCAGAGGTGAGTGTGCTACCTACTGTTGCCTTGGTCCTTCCCTTATTTGCATGTATGTGTGTGTGGTGGTGGTGAGGGTGGGGGGGAATGCTCAGTTAGGGTTTTCAACCCTAACAACGAATGTCCTCACTTTTGTTGCTGTGGAACAACCCTAACTGATGCATTAAACTGAGTTTTTTGGCATGAATATATGCACACATATATATGTTATAGGGGTGCAGTTGCGCCCCTATAGTTAGGGTTCAGTAGGCACTTTAATGATAAACTAAATATGTTGCACTTTAATAACATTGCAACCGTTGAATGGATTTGCACGAAATTTGGTATGCGCCTTCCTTTGGGGATAAATCTCTTGGTCTGGCAAATTTCATTCTGGTTGGATGTGCGGTCTTTGAGTTACGGAGAGGTGAAAAAACATGTTTTTACCTATTGACTTTGCTGGGATTTTTCTTTGAACTTGCCTACAGCCCAGAGGCGTTGGTTGTTTGGCATGAAATTTGCAGGGTAGAAAGGGACTAACCCACAGGTGTGCCTTTTGCTAGTCTGGTGTAAAAATAATAAGTAGTTTTTAAGTTATTGCAATTTAAAAATTTGAAAAAATCATTTCTGAGCATTCTCAATAGGCACTTCAATATAGCTGCACAATACGAAAAAGGAATCCTGCATTGTATGAGAAAATTCTTCTTTTGTATGGCCGCCATCTTGTTTTCAGTTTTGCCCAAACAATTTTTGTTGACACTTCCCAAAATGATATTCTTGGGAGGAACCAACACATATAACTTGTTTATTGGGACCCCCTTTGGTGCTTTCTGCAGTTTATGGGACGAAATATGCCCGTAAAATGTGTTTATTCAATCATTTAAATCCTACTTCGTATCCGCGCAATATGACCTAAGATCCTAGTTCGTATGCATGAGATATGACCTAGGATCCTAGGTCGTGAGCCGAAAATAGGATAAATGATTAAAAAAAAACACCTTTGCCAACCTGGGGTGCCCAATCCCCATGTCAGCACTAGAGCCCCCCCCCCCCACACCAGTATGTGACCCTGGGGAATAATGCTCCAACACTGGAATGCCCACTCCGGTATTAGATGGTGCCCCCCGCCAAAGCCGTAGTTTACAACTGCCAACACGGGGTGCCCAATCCCGTGTCAGCATGTATGCATCCCCCACATGCTAATATGGCACACTGGAAGCCTACCCCAGTGTACCCAAATATCTGTTATACAAAAAAAACCTGTAAATAAAGAAAACCGTCCATATGTCTTTAATCTTTTTATACCTGAAAAAAGAAAATGGTCCCTCGTCACCTCCGGAAGTCCCCTCATCCCCATCCCCACCCCCACCCTCCCACTGAGCACCCATCTCCCTTTTCCTTATCCATACTTACCTCCAGAGATCAGGAGCAGCGGTCTTCTTGGCCAGGACACATCTGCACTTTTCAAAGCCAAACCGCACACTGAAGAATCAAAGGTAAGCCGTATAATGCCATTCAGTGTGGGAGTTTCAACTTATGTTGATATCTCGGCCATTTTTAGAGATTTTTGCACTAAATTTTCAATGTGGGGTTTTTGGGACACCACCTCATGAGTAGTGTCACTGTCATCTAATTACTTTGTCCTGAAAGGTGATTTTGCGGTCACTGCGCAGAATCACCTTTCAGGACCAGTTAACGAAATCACAGTACCTGTGTTCATGAGGAGAAGCCCCAAAAACCCATGTTGAAAGTTTGGTGCAAAAAAAATGGCTATGTTACAAGCGTGCATTGTGCAGTTTATACGCATGCTCATAACTTTGCCAGTTTTTGATATTTTCACTCCAGATTTTAAACATTGCAATTTTTTCACACCTCCTCATGAACAGTACAGCTGTCACTTCTCATATCCTGCCTGAAATGTGTTTTCACACCCATGGCACAGAATGGCGCAGTTGTGTGTGCGAAATCAACTTTCGGGGTGGATTAACAAAATCACAGTGTCAGTGTTTATGAGGGGATTTCCCAAAAAGCCCATGTTGAAAATTTGGTAAAAAAAATTCCATAAATGGCTTTCATGTTACTTAGTCACGCTAGCAGTTTCTACGCTACCAGAATCCTTGCCAATTTTTCACGATTTTCAACATTACCCTTTTCCACACCTCCTCATGAATAGTATACAACTTTCATTTTTCACATCCTGCCCAAATCATGATTTCACACCTGTGACGCAGAATGGCACGTTTGCTGTGCAAACTCAACTTTCACGACAGAATAATGAAATTACAGTGACACTGTTCATGAGGTGTGGTACCCAAAATGCCATGTTGAAGATTGGGTGAAAAAATCCTGAAAATGCCCGAGTTAAGTGAGTCCGTTGAATTGTGGCACCCGCAGTGCCTTTCAGCGCCCATATCTCGAAAATGATTTGAAATGCAGATTTTTTGCTCTTCGTAGCTTAGTCCACCTTTAGCACCTGTGGAGGTTTCAAAGTCATGATTGCAACTGCAGTGGATTTTTCCCCATAGTTACTACGGTTACTGAGATATTGCTAAATTAGTGCTATAAGGGTTACTTTTCATGAATATAGGGTTGCTGTATGTCTGTACTTATGTTTAAGTGGGAGCGCAGGGCCCAGAAGGTCCACGCTCCCACTTATGCATATCATTATTCAACAATGGGTTGCATGAGGGGAGCTCAGGGCCCGGAGTGCTCGCACTCCCACAGCCACATACCAGTTACATTACACTTTCTCAAAAAGAAGGGAAATTCATTGCAAAAAACTACGTTACTGCTTCAGTTAGGGTTTTTATTAAAGCGTAAAAAGCTGGGAAATTAGGGTTACCAAACCTACCATCCCACCCCCACCCTCCATACACCAACAGGTGTTGGAGTGTGCCTTGGAGTCGTTCGGCCTAACTCTGACCCCATTCTCCTATACTGTACCATCTCATCTTGTTTACACATGGAATGGGGTGAGAGTTAGGGCCAATGACCCCAAGGCACACCCCAACACCTGTTGGTGTATGGAGGGTGGGGCTGGGCTGGTAGGGTTGGTAACCCTAACGTTGAATTTCCGAGCTTTTTACGCTTTAATAAAAACCCTAATTGATACATTAACATAGTTTTTTGCAATTAAAAAATATATATATATATATATATATATATACACATGTCACACACACACACATATGCACAGCAAAAGTGAGGGCAAAAATTGCGGTTCTGTGTCATTTCAACTGAACAATTACAGCGAGTGTAATTTCAGCTACTCAGTTACAGTGACTGCAATAACAGCGAATCCACATTTCAGCGCCGCACAGTATAGCTATTTTGTTAATGCGGGGGGCTCTGCTCCCGTGCCCCCCCATTTCTATTATTCTAACACCATGCCGCACTTTGATAGCCACAATCGTAGAATGCGTGCTGTAGTTCAGTAGGTGTAGTTGCTGTAGTTTGCCAGTCGCTTATGTTGTAGTCGCCCAAATTGAGTACGCCAAATTATGTGATACCAAAATTACGGGGTAAAAAAGATATCTTAGTTAGTGACATCAGTAACAGCAACTTATCTAAAATACATTATCACTGCTGTCACAGTGGATGTTTTTAACTTGGATACTGTCATCACATACTGTATGGGCAACCATACACATCAAGGCTGTATTTCTGTCAAAGGTTTTTGATGACAGCATATGAATCTCGAGATCAAAGCTTGAGAGGTCTATGCTGTCAGCTCCGCTCTGAGATGGAAACATATACTGAACTGTGTGTGGTTGTCCATACTTTATTTTATGTATATTACAGTATATGTTTGTTTTTTGTTTGTGGGCAGGATTTTCAAACCCTCCAGGATGCTGCAAGTCCCCCGGTGCACTGAATGTACAGGGCACAGGGCTTGCAGCATTCACCGGATGCACACAGAAATTTCAAATCCTTTGCACCGCCTGCAAGTCCTTAGACCACAATATTGTGGTCCAGCCTGTGCCACATCCTTGAGGCCAAGATACGGAGCTTGCGTCATATATTTGGTGCAAGCTACTGTAAATCAGGGAAACCGTTGCAACTGTAGCTGAAATTGGAAAGTCGGGTGCAGTTGTGGCAAAAGGGATTCGGCGTACTGCTGATTTCAAAGACCCCTGGCATAGGGCATGGCGAAGCCTGCGCCATTGTTTGAAATTCCATAGGAGTCACAGAAGTTACCCCCCCATGCCAAGTAAAAAACTAGCCATTTTGGGGCTGGCCCGTCAGCGCAGCGGCTGGATTTCCGCTTGTGATGTTGGTGACCCGGGTTCGGGAAGGGACCCAGGTCACCGGAGGGCCAGCCGGGGGGGGAGAAGGATCGAGCATCCCAGGGACTGCTCTCCTTCTCCAAGTGGAGGGCCGGGAGTGTGTCCGGTGATTGATAGATACTGCAGCGACCGACACCATAACATAATACGTGGGGTGGGGCGGACGCTGGTCATAATTGCACATCCCTGCCCCTTGCATATAGAGGGAAAATGCCAGCTACCTACTGCCTGGATGATGCCTGCCCCTCAACTCTGATGAGCTTCCAGTCCGGCTCCCTGACCTATCCCGTTGATTGCGGCACTTAGTGCCGGTGCCGCAATCCCACCCTGGGGGGCAAGCCAGGGGACATCAGGGAATCGAGGCTAATGTGGGAGTGGGAGCGGAGGGGGCCATGACCGAGGCGGAGGGAACGGCAGCACAGCAGCACAAAAAAACAAAACAAAAAAAAAAAACCTTGCCATTCATTTATTCTGTGATTGAAAATAAATTTACAGACTTTCACAAGTTAAAAGGTACAGTTTTGGGCACTGAGGGAGATCTGTAAGCAGCTGGGTGTAGGAATAAAAAATGTTATGACATTTGAACTGTGCTGAAATACTTGGAATGTGCAGAACAACTCTTCAGAATGCACATAACAGTTTAGAATTTGTACAACATAGAAAATAATGCATGGGCAAACATACACAACAAGGTTGTGTTTCCATCAAGGGGTCAAGATAACAGCATATGGACCTCGAGAGCGAAGCTTGAGAAGTCCATGCTGTCGTCTCAACCCCAAGATGGAAACACATGCCGAGTTCTGTGTTGTTGCCCATATTGTATTTTCTATAGTATATAGTTCTGTACATAGACATCACAGAAGTGTTACCTCCATAAATAAAAACAAAAGAAAAAAAACTTGCTATTTCTTTGTTCTGTTTTATGATCACGATGAGATTTATAGACTTTTACAAGTGAAAATGTACACATTTGGGCACTGGGTGGTTAGTAATCTGCTGGTGAATGATGAATTTAAAATGTTATGACCTTTGAACTATGCTGAACAACAGCTCGGAATGCGTACAACAGTTTAGAATGTGCACAACATTGTTTTTGAGCAGGCTGATTTTTGTACAGAGCAAAGGCCAACCATATACTACATGGATTTTAAGGCAGCAGTGCAACAAAAATAATTCCCTCAAAAGGTCGTTTCAGCTACAGTAAAAAAAAATACTATAACTGGATCAACGGGGGGGATGCAGCAAACTGGCTAGATTTAGAAGAAAAGGACTGTCCAGGGAGAATTTCAGCGTACCTTGGAGAGAATGGGTTAAGAGCATATAAGGCTCTGGAGAGCCCCAACCTGCTAATAGTGGTTAGTCTAGAAGCATGGCGAGAGATAAAAAAATGACATAACATGACCCACGCCAACACTCTCCTAGTAGCAGTTGCTGATAACCCAGATTTCCTACCCGGCTTAGAAGATGAGGGGTTCAAGGAGTGGCAGAGGAAAGGGACTAGATGCATAGGTGATTTATTAGAGAAGGGGGAGCTATGCACGTTCAAAAAAATCCAGACTGCACTAGTTGTTCCAATTATCCCTTACATTCAGGTATTTTCAGGTGAGGAAGTACTGGAAAAAAATTAGGTAGACCACTTGAACAAGAACCCTCTATGTGGGAAGTGGAGAGACTTATACTGGGGGCAAGGGAAAACAAAGAGGGACTTATCGGGTGGGTGGCTAAGTTTGCCAGATCGTACTTTAAAGGGGAAACACAGAAAGCTAAACAAAAATGGGAGCAGGATCTTCAACTAGAGGTCTCGACAGAGAACTGGGAGATGCTCCTTAGCACTCATATGGAATTACTCCTATGTAATTAATTCAAAGAACTATAGTACGAATTCTTACACAGACTCTATTGCCCCACCCCACCCCCGGAGTGTGGTGCATAACTTCTGCCCAGGGCTTTCTCCCCTTTGTGGGAAGTGTGGCGTAGCCCGAAGAACAGTCATCCACTACTACTGGGAATGCCCAGGAATTCAACAATATTGGAAGGACATCTGGAGGGAGCTTACCCAAATGGGGGAGACACACTGAAATTTTCCCCATGCTCCTTACTACTAGGAGTTGCTGATTAAGAGGAGGAACAATGGAGCTTGTATCCCAGATGGATCAGAATCCTCTTGGTCATCGCCAGGTAAGGTGTACAAAACCTGTCGATCGCAAAATACACCCCAACAATGGCGCAATGGAAGAATTTAGCTATCAAGGCCCTATCGACGGACAGGTTGACATATGCCCCCTGAGGGAGGGAGGAGACTTTCCTTGATACATGGGGGGATTTCTGAGTACCCTTACTCCGGGGCAGTTGTCTGTACTTGCAGGAGGGATGCTTAGTCTAAAGAAATCACACAAGAGACAGTTTCAAGAAAGTAACTGAATTTCTTTATTTTTATTCCTCCTCTCAGTTATTGTATATATGAAGTTTCTATCTGACTTCCAAGAACACAGAGCACATCCCAGTTTTATTTCACTTACACCAATGTAATTTAATGTAATATAAATTGCTGACAAGGAGTCTACAGTAGCATCAAATGATTCTTTTGCATTTCTTTATGAAGTTGTTATATCACTATAGTAAGAATACTAGGATGTTCAGGTGGTATTCGACCAGTCCTTCTTTTCTTCTTTTCATACATATATGGGTTACTAAGAGATAAAAAAAAAAAAAAAAAAAAGGTTACAAATATGTTAAGCTGATTGATGATTTACAAGAGACGGAGAAGAGGCTTAGGGAAAAAATATTGCTGTTAACCCGCTTTGTATACCTTTTTAACATTGATCTGTAAATATCAATGAAAATGAATCTAAACTCTGTAACAGACATGCTTGTCAATGTTATCTATGAATAATCTTAATAAAAGTATTATACAAAAAAAAAGAAAAATATTAGCACACCTGTCAAATGTACTTATCTAGGTACCTCCTTTGCTGCACACCATAATCTTTTTATTTTCTCAGTCCTAACCCTTTCTAAATCTATGATGCAATTTTTAAATCAAATGTGGCAGCCATCTTTTTTTCTTGAGAAAAAAACTAAATATGTTTATAAAATACTCAAATTGTAGAGGCGTGGATATAGTTCACTATCCACACACTGGCATTTCCACAGGAAGTACTGATTTGTCGGCATGTCTTCAGGCTGATCTCCTTCCATCACCCTGGCAGTACATCCTCCAGCTCCACCCTGTGATGTCAGATCTTTCATTCTGCTGGAAGAGTTCGGTCCTGTCTTTCACAGCTCTGCACATTGCAGGGTACCAAATGTGTCACTGGCAATTTCTACATATTTTCAAAGTTTTTCTTCAGTACTTTTGATTTCCACGGTTTGGCTCCAGCCTCATTGTCAGAAGATGGAACATAAGCAAGTGAAGCCTGTTCCTGGCTTCAAATTCTGCATCATGTGCCACCAGAACATGTTGCAGATGGTCCCACAGATTTCTTACCTCTACTGTTTGGAGCTGTACATGATGGTTCAGGCTGAAGTCTGTGCCAGATGATGCTCCCTTCCTCTTTGGAGGATCGCGTGGCCTAGCTTTTTTTGCGGATGGCCGATCGGGACCTCAGATTTTAACCGAAGAGATGCAGGAAGGCCTCCATTGTGGTGGAGTCTGTGCTCCAGTTTGTGGCTATGGAAGACGTGGTGGCTACTGCTATGGAAGACAACTTGTTGGACTTGGCATTGCTCCTGATTGGGACAGTGTCAGAGTGTCCTTCACCAGTGAATTCCAGGGAATGTGTCAGGCCCTCCAAGCCTTTGGGGAGAGCTGTGCCTGCCATGGTAAGAAGCACAGGTGCCACCAACACCGGTCATGGGACTGGGAGAGATCACAGTCCTCTAGCTCCCTTGACTCCCCAACCGCTTGACTTTGGTCGAACCTTCTACAGTTGAGGGCTAGGTTGCAAGCTCCATGGTGCCCCATAGGGCTTGCTGACCTTGACACCAGCCAGTCAGGTGGTCAGAATGTTTCTCGAACCCATCAATCACTTGTCAGAGGAGGTCAACAAGGAGTTGCTCTCTAAGACCCTGTTTTTTGTGGTCCTCACTTGGGAGGACATGGACCAGTCGGTATCCCCAACTGGCTCCACTCAGGAGCAGCCTCCACTGGCAGTCATGCCACTTAAGTTAGTGCATGTGGTCTGTAATGTACCACTGGTGGCTTATCTTTGGAATCCACCTTCGGGTTGATGGTTGAGGTCGAACTCAAACACTTGGTCAAGGCACAGCTCGCATTCTCATTTAATTGGGAGGTGTCATTGCTGGCCTTCCTCAGTCTCCTTGTCCTAGAATGATGAGCTGCTCCGCCGCTGGATGTGGTGGTGCTATGAGGAGCTCCTCTGGCAGCTGTGGACCATTGCGGGGCATAGGTCTACCTCCGACACCTGTAGTTGACTGGCATGTGCTAATCATGCCCATTCCAGTCCATCCATCCTTGACAGATGTCCCCAGCATCTGTCTCACCACCCTTGTGAGTCCACCACAGCCCTTGGTGGGAGTTCCAGTGAAGGACTCCCATGCTGTGTCTGGCTTGTCAGGCCAGCTGTTAGTGGAAATCACCCAGTTGGATGACTTTCAGGTGGTCCATGGTGGCAGATGGTTGAGTACTGTTTTTGAGGAGTCCTTGGACGATTTAGATGGTTCATCCATGCAGTCGTTGAGGACGCATACCATTGATTGCCTGTCGGCCAAGGAACTGACTGCTAAGCATGGGCCAGTGTCATTTACAACTTTACTCTGACTCATTTCAGAATCCATGTCTGTCCCCTCCAGAGACTGTCCAGAAAAGGGCCAAGTACCCTTTCACAGACATCATTGATAAGAACACATTCTCAGGGGTTGCCTTTCCCATGGCTGAGGACATTTTGGGACTTGGCCCTGGATCATTGACAGCATACAGCATTCTGCCTGGCATCCTCCACCCATATGATCTGGAAGCATGCACTCCCTACTTGGTCCTTTTCCAGGTTCTTGGACCATTTCTGTGCTGAGGGTCTTGTCTGGGTCAAGGGTATCTACCCCCCTCCTGTCCAGTCCAGTCCCTGACCCAACTTCCTGTGGGGAGGGGGTCGGCTTTGCCACTTCTAGCCACACTGGTCAATCATATGGACAAGTGGGTTCTTGAGGTGGTAGGCAGAGGGCTGCCTCTAGACTTCAAGGTTCTCCCACCTTACCAATCCCACACTCCACAGGAGTCCTCAGTGTTGCAAGATATGCTGTCCACCTTAAGGAAGGACTTCATTCAGCTTCTTGCAAATGGGGCTATAGCTTGTGTCCCAAATTCCCAGGCAAGTCAGAGGTGTGTGTCCAAGTACTTCAGGGTCCCAAAATGGATGGGGGGGCTGGCGCCCCATATTGAATCTGCACGACCTCAATCAGTACATGTGGAAGCCCCAGTTCCAGATGGTAACCCTGAACCATATCATACCATCCCTAGAGCTGGGTATGTGGTTCTGCTGTCTGGACCTCTAGAACATATTTGTTCACATTCCAATCTATGCATTCCACTGGCGGTGCCTTTGGTTCTGCACAGAAGGGGTTCTCTATCTGTTCCAGGTCATGCTGTTCAGCCTTTCTTCCACGCTCCGGGGTCTTCGCCAAGTGCATGGCAGTGATGGCAGCTTTCCTGTGGCACAAGGGTGTCAGGGTAGGATGACTGGCTCATTGTCAGGCCATCCAAGGAGGCCATGGAGTGGTCTAGGGATCTGACCTTCCAGTCCTGCAGACACTTGGGCCTCTTGCTTAACCTGACCAAGTCCGAACTGATCTCCTCACAGGTGATTCACTTAATTGGGGCAGCGTTAGACTACTTGTAGGCCAAGGCTCACCTCTTGTGGATTGAGCACAGGATCTTACCTCCTTTGCCTGGTCATTTCAGGTTGGCACTCATGCCCTGCCCGGGACCTCCTGCAGCTTCTGGGCTACATGCAGTCCTGTATCAGTGTGGTTTGGAGCAGCAGGCTTAGGACTCATTCACTCAGACATACCGCTGCCACAGTGACTGCTTCCAGGGACATTCCTGTCCAGGAGGTTTGCTGGGCTGCCTCCTGGAGGTAAGCATACACCTTCATCTCCCATTACAGCATTGATGTAGATTCTCATCACGATGCTGCATTTGGATGCCGGCCCGTCGGTGCAGCGGTTAGATTTCTGCTTGTGACGCTGATGACCCCAGAAAGTCACAGGGCCGGCCAAGGGTGAAGGATTGAGCATCCCAGGGACTGCTCTCCTTCTGCAGAGGAGAGGGAAGGGAAGTGTGTCTGGCGCTTGATGGACCCCTGGTGGAGGCCAGGGGCACAGCGGCGACTGACGCCAGTACATTGGGGGGGCGGGGTTGACGCTGGACGTCATTGTACGTCCCTACCTCCTGGGCAGCGAGACACAAAAATGCTGGCCCCCCAGCATGATGGCCCACTCCACTGCCTCTGATGCCCACTGGGGGGTGCCCACTGTCATGGCCCCAACCCTGCAGAATACGGGGCTTGCCCATTATGTCCATTAGGGAGTGGGAAGCCCTCTTGGTGGCCCCACCTGGGGGGTAAGCCTAGGCATGGGGATGGTGGGCGGCTGGGTCCTGAACAAAGGGGGGGGGGCAGACCAAAAAAAAATAAAAGGAACCTCGGTTCTCCAGTCTCTGTTTACCAAGTAGAGGTGCACACCTTGCCCTCTCCTCCTGGAGAACTGCTGGAAGTGTGCCAGTGTGTGGATAGTGAACTTTATTCACACCCCTAGAAAAATATGTTACTCTTCTGTAACTGTAGTTCCAGGAGTGGTATATAGTTCACAACCACACCACCCACTCAGCCTTCCCTCGCATGTGGCACATGGATCCCTGTCTCCAGCATGCAGTATCTGACATCATGGGGCAGAGTATATATGGCTCGGGTGGTGGGAGGAGTTTAGCTTGAAGACATTCTGATGAATCAACATTTTCCATGGAACTGCCAATGTGTGGATGTGAACTATATACCACTTACAGATTTGTGGTTACAGGTGAGTAACCTATTTTTTTGGTGGAACTGGAAAATGTTTACCACAGAATAAAACAGGAAGATCTCTGGAATCTTTTACACTGAAAAAAGCTAGGGTCAATTTTTTTCTGGCTTCAGTGCTACAGTAGGCAGTTGTCATGTCATCAGCATTGTAAAGTTGCTCTCCGACTGGGTCAGTAGTCCACTGTGATGACAGTCGCTTCAAAATATTCATTGTGACAACAGTCACAGCATATGTTTGATATGTTGCCGGTTCTGATGTTACTAACCAAGATGTAATTTTTTAATTTTTACCCACATTCATTGTAAATATCTATACAGTATATAAAATACAGATATACATATGTCATTGCAAATGATTTGTAAAGAAGCCTGTTTTAACAATATAAGGCCTTATAGTTTTGTTGAATTATAAGATGTTTCCAATTTTGCACCAGTTGCCTATAGTTGTTAGTAGTGAAAGTCATTGGTTCTATAAAATTTTGAATTTGTAGCAGTTCTGCTAAATTGTACTAAAACAAATGCACTGAACTTTTGAAAGGTCAAATATGAATGCACTCAGCCCTTTTGTTGCGTGCTTGAAATATTTCTGCAAAAGAATTAATTAGAGAGCCTCCACTTGAACAAAGCTGCAGTTTTCTGCCCAAGTGAGACACAGTGATAGCTTTAAACTGGGTGAAAACTGCTGGTTGGGTAGACTAGTAACTGTATGAATTTGAGAGACTTGTTTGTGGTGCTGTTAAGTACAGTTTCTTTTTTTTTATTTTTGCTCCTCATCTCCGCTCAGCTAGCCCCCATCTGCAGCGTCCTCCCTAGTTGTGTCATCTGTCATCTCTGGAATTACTCTTACCTGCCTAGTACAGTGCCCCACAGACTGCCCCCTGTGGTGGAGCTCCCCAAGGTTCACCAAGCCTGGGGAGAGTTTAGCTTAGATACATTCTGCAGGGAAGCCCAGTGGGTGGTGCAGGGCATGCGGGAGGACACCACGTCGTACACGTCGTACTGTCTCAGCTGGCAACCTTGTCTGGTGTTCTGAGTTCCCCCCATGATCCCCTGGTTGTGGGGGCATGGGCTGCAGTGACGTGAGCACACAAACATGCTCACGTCACACCCAGGAAGCACCAGTGTCCACCATTTGGGGTTCCACTTGCATTGCCACCTGTGGCCACCACGGTGGCAGTAGTGCAGTAGAGTGCATGTCTCTCCCTCCCTGGAGGAGGAGCGCATCCTCTGAGACACTCATTCCTCCTTGCCCCGGCCCACCCCCAACAATATGAGATTACTTCCGTTCCCAGGTTGCTGGTGTCGCGTGTGGTAGCACTACTGCAGCACCAGTAGACTGGCCCCATTAACTACAGTTTCTAATTCATTATTATAAAATGGGTTGGCAATTTCATGCTTCCTGAGTGGCTAAATAAACTCCATTTGTACAGTAGACGTTTTACGATTTTTGCTTAAAGGAAAGGTCCCCCAAGCCTTTTATTCTGTTTCCCCTGCCTAGTTTGTAGGCATGGAGTATGACTGCCTCTATTGCATCGTCTTAATTACATCAGGATTTAAATGTAAATGAAGGTACTTATGTCTGGTGTGAAACCCTGCTTAACTCTATTGCAGGGGCCATGACCTGACTCATGTAAGGCATCCTGGAATTGTATGGTTTTGGTGCTAAAGCCTGCAGCGGTTGCACTGTATTATTTAGTACTGTTTCTGTCCTTTGGAATTCCTATGTTCTTGTCTTATGCTGGCCATGAAGCTTTTCAAGGCATAGTAAGTGCCCTGCTGTTTTTTGTAGTTTAAAGTATATGAGTTAGAAACAATGCTTTTAGAGAATACAGGGACTTCACAAGACATGTAGAAGAACTGAATAAGAGTGTAACTTCTGCAGGCCTGTGTAGGTACACATCATGAACTCCCATGATGCCTTGCATGAGTGGGGTCATGACCTTTGGAATGGAGACAAACATGTTTTCTCACCAGGGTAAAACAGTGAAACAGCATCATGTGTATTTGAATTAGGATGAAATAAGGGTGATGCAAGAGAGGGAATAGTTATTCACGCCTACAAACTACACAGATGTATAGAAAATAGATGGAGGGGACTTTCCTTTTAAGATAAAAGCAGTATCTACTAAATATATAGAATCTGTTTTATTTTGCTAGTAGGGTTTGTCACTGTTGTATATCTGTTCATTGGGGTATGTCACTCTGCATACCTTACACTCTGCTGAACTGGGAACCTACGCAAGGACATCTTTTACTGAACCACATGGCAGCTGCAGTAAAGTTAAAATAAGCAGGCACTAACAAAACAGTTTGTTTTTAAAGCTGTGATGTAAATTATATAAACAGCACATGTTATGGGCGGCTGTGAGATGATTGTAACTTCATTTATGGTCAGTGACCTCTTACACCCTCAGCAGTGTAGAAGCCTCACATAAGGATCAAGAGATCTCTGGTCACTCATGAAGATAAAACTTACATCTCATAGCCAACCATCAGCTATCCCCTGTGACCCATATGTTTGTTAAGCTTCCACAGATGCATAGGATGGAACGTCAGTGTAACCCCCTTGTTACCCGGGGTTACTAGAATCCCAGTAAGACCTAGTGGTAGGCAGAGAAGGCAGCTTGTGAAACTCCAGTTAAATGGATTTCACACTGTCTCACTCGGTTCTTAGTCTCAGCTGAGACTGAGGGATGACATCACCATAGAACTGTTGCAGCTGCATGAGCCACAGTGGAATCTGCAGCAGGGAAGGAGCAGAATGTTGGGAGGTTTGAACGGTAGTCTGTAGTCAGTTGGAGTTTGGAGCTTGTTGTGAGAGGAGCACAGCAGCTCTGTGTTAGGCTCTTGGAGCCTCAGCCCTGACATAGGGCTACAATTAGGGAAAGATGTGTGTGTTTCCACCTAAAGAGAGACACAGTGAGCTATTTTTAAAGTGGTGGAGACCGCTGATTCGGGTCTCTGTGCCGCATCCCTCAGGGGATGGGGCAGGAAGGTTGCACCTGCATTTCCAGGGGCAACCCCCTGGCTACTGCTAGTGAAGAAGCTGCCTTATTTTGTCCAAGAGTATGGGAAACAAGAAGATTTCGTGATTCGCCTGTGGGGCACCTGCAACCGGAGGGTGAGTTCTGCTCTTTCTAAAGGGCCCATGTTTCACCCCGGACTTGTGTTATAGTGGGGATTGGACTACTGAAGTAGTAGAAGGCCTAGAGTAATAGGCTTAGCCAAAAGTAAAAGTATGTTCAAGTCCAGCGCATAGGGGAATTCAAGACATGTAGAGGAGATGTGACATACATCTACCCAGTAATCTACATTGCCAAGCTTTCAAAAGAGTTGTTTAGTTTCCAGAGAAATGTCCGGGTATGGATTGTGGGAGCTGGAGGTGGGAGACCCCCCATCTTTAGTAACCAGGTCCACCTCTACGGATTTGCTCTGTGGATTTCTACTTTGCCTCATGCACTTGGCCAGTGATGAGGGAAGTACCCAGACATGGGATTGGAAGGAAAATTCCCTTTAGGAGTCGAAGGCTCTAAGGTGGTTTGGGGAGCCACCACTGGGAAAACTGGTACATTCCCATAATGGACCGCGGATCAAGTGGCCGGCGGGGAAGCCGGGCCAGTGGGGAAAACCCAAGTAGTGTACAAGTCGGGCTGTGTACCCAAAGCTGCGTGCAAGTCCGGGCGGTGTGCCTGTTGGGTTTAGAGCCTGAGGGCTGGAAATGTGAAGAAGTGTTCTGCTGTCTCTAATCTGCATTACCAGGAATGTAGCCCCGTGGGTGGGGGTCCATCTATGCTTTGTTTGTTCAGTTTGGATGTGAATAAAAGCCACACTGTAGAATCCCATTCCTGGTTCTGGACATTACAGTTATTGCTTCCTATGTTCGGATTTACTTGGGTGCCCCTGTGCAGAGTAGCCAAACCTAGGTCCCCTGTGCCGAGTAACCTAGTCCTCCCCAAACCCAGTCCCCACCAGGTACTGCTGTCAGCTTCAACAGCATGCCACCTGTCGTTTTGCAAAAAGGCAGGGGTGAGGGGTTACATCAGGATGCTGCATTTGGAATTAGGGCAAATCACATACATAATTCTTGAGCCATGCCACTCATCCCTGATTGCCATGACAAACATGGATGCCACCTTTATTCACTGAAAATCTCTATAATTTGGCATAAAAAGTGAAACTCAGTTACTTTTTCAAAATAAATTATTCAGTATTCTTTTCTGATCCCATCCTAACACACTTCAGCAATTAAAAAAAAAGTAGCATACTCTTCACAGTTCTACCTTCTGGTGTTCTGCTGGAGAAGATGCACAATCCCCCTCCTATCCTTACCTGCTTATCAGGGAACTCCCTTCTGCTTACCCTGCCAAACTGAGGCCATAGCTCTACGTGAGGCCCTCTGTTGTGTGTGTGTGTGTGTTCTCTGTGTTGTAAGAATACTATTTAAAATGACAATATCAAAGCTATTTTTAACGCCAGACTAGTCTTTCAATCATTGTTTCATCTGGACTAGTTTTATAATCCTGATAAGACACTCCAGTAGGTGTGTTGCTGTGGGGCAGTGGCTGGAAACCTCATAAATAATAAAACAATTAGAATTTTAACTGTCAGATAGGGGGCACTGTGGAGCAGCAAACATGGTGGATGCTTCCTAACACAGCTCTGACTATAACAAAACACAAAAGTTTAGTTTACTTACTCAGAGCGGATGGAATTCTCTCAAGATTGAATGTTTACTCAGAGCGGATGGAATTCTTTCCAGATTGAATGTCTTGCAGGGGAAAGTACCAAAGAGCCGCGATGGGTCAAAAGCGGGACCAGAAACAAAACTCCCACAGTCTAGACACCTGCTTATCGGCAGCAGCATCAGTGAGAGGATTGGGGTCTGCACAGCTTAACAGAAGCACAGACAGCCAACCACCAGAGACTGTAAATCCTCTCCATACTACAGAAGGTTCAGGTGACGGGGAGGATAACAGTAAAAGACTGGCGACGATGAAAGCAAAGTTTACTGAAACAGAGACTAAAATTCAGGACAGTGCAGTAGCTGTTAAAAACCTGTCAGATGAAATGGACAGACAGCATGGGAGGAGTGCTACCTTTACTAAAGATCTCAAGTTTCTGCACGCCAAGTTAAAGACATTTGAGAATACACACCGCCAAGCCAGCATCAGGATCGTGGGCTTTCCACCTACATTTGCAGAGAAATCCAATGTACTAGCAGCAATAACCAAACTAATTTTTACATACCTTGAACTTTTGCCTGCAGACTCTGGGATTAAGGTCCTGCAAGCGTTTGCCATGCCCAACGAGCCCAACCACCTCATGGAGCCAACACGTAGAGACTGCTTATGGCTCTAGCAACCCTGTCATTGGCAGAGGCCCACATTTCACTTCTCCAGACGACTAGAAATAGGAGGAACATTCTTTGGGAGGACTGTCAGCCTTTTTCCCTTGTCATCTCAGTGCATACCTAAGTTAGGACAAACGATCTGTAGGTAATTAAAAAAATCTTTACCAGAGCACGGGGTGACTATGCAGTTCCTGTTTACAGCCAACTGCAGATCCACCAAAAGCTAAGACTCATGTGTTTCCCAATCTTGAGTCAGCTTTCGTATATGCTGATAAATTAATCGCACAGCTTGCGACCTCAGAGACTGAGCAAGATGAGGAAGGGTGAATTTAGACTGTAAGCTGATTTGGGGATTGCTTTGTTTTCTTCCTGGTCCCGTTCACTAAAATCAGATCTGGGATATATTCCCTCTACTACATTATCACAACTGCTGTCATACTGTGCTTGTGTCCCTAGCCACGTTTTGCTGGTCATGTTTATTGTTCCATATTTATTCTGCCTGTATGTTTATAGTCATTTCAGGTTGGGAGGGTTAGGTGGCTCTGTAATAAGGTGTGTGAGTACAAACTGCTCAGTGTGCAAACCCTTGAAAATGATCTCATATCTCACTGTCTCCCTGCGTGGCAGAAGTAGATTGCTGCTGAACGTAGGGCATTGAGGCAACCTAACTGAGCCCAGGACATCTAACAAATCACTTTTCTCACCCACCAAACCTCTTGGTTCTCCACATAGACTTTTCCAACCTGCGAGGGGCATGGAATGATGGCAGACCTCCTTTGATGCCGGAGACAGAGGTGGGAGTGCCATCCCTTACATCATTATCCTGCTGGACCTATCTCCTGATTGATCACATGTTTGTTTTTCCTGTATTGTTGCATGGATACTAGTATTTCAGTTAGTTGATGTGTGAAGGAACCTTTCCTGTACATCCAGTATGTAGGTCTGCGTACCTGATTTCTATAATGTAATGTAGTGTCTGCTGTATGACATCAAATAAAATAAAATAAAAAAAAACTGTCAGAACAATTAATCAAAAAAAAAAACATTTTAGTTTAATGATAGCTCTAAAGCTCTTCAGGAGTTGAATTACCTTAGTTAATCTAACCCCATAGGATCATAAGACACTTGGCTATGCCTCATGTCTCATGTCCCCATAAGGTTAGATTATTAGATGGTTAACCCAACCCCTGGTCATGCTCCAAAGCTTAATAAATCTCTTGCAGTCTTACTGGCTACCCTAGAGGCATGATCTTCAGCTAAAGATCTTAGAATATTCCAACAACTGAATCATTCAAATTTGGAAACATTGAACCCCAAGGGAAAAAAGGAAAAAAGCTAGACTTTCAGCATGTTTTCACTCTGAAATCACATTAACGGCTTCCAGCAGCATTATAGATTTTTAATGATGGCATTTCTTGAAGAAATAATGACTGTATGTGTTTGAAGCATAACATCTCGTCTAGCCAGACCTTTAGTCTTTGGTAATTGTACACCCAGCGTTAGTCTGCAGTGCATAAAGAAAGGTTCATATTGATTACAAACATGTAAAAAAAAAAAAAACCTCCAGTTGCCTTTCATTTCTTTTTCTGTATTTTTCTTCCCAAAAATTCTAATTATTTAAGCTAGAAATGCTTAAACAGATGTTTCTTCGCACTTCCCAAACTGTGTTTCGTAATGTTCCTCTCCTCTATTTTATAATGGCATTGAAAATGTTGGTGCACACAACAATTCAACAGCTACTATAGGTACTGCCATTACTTCCCTGCAAGCAACCTTCTCCCGTTGATGGACGTGCAGTGATGCCACAATCCAGAGTTTTTAGCATCAACATAATTTTCATGACAGCAGACTGTGATGTCACAGATACAATATTATATGATGTAATTGCCATGTTCAAGCACTTGGGGAGTTCAGAAGATTGTGAGGGAGAAAGTTCAAGCTTCTATAAATATTTCAGTAATTAGCAATTATGAGCACAGCCAATAGTTTGACAGGGTGGTTACAGGTTTATGAAATAAAACTATGTTACTTTATTGGGCCATAAATGTTTGTAGGTATATTACTTATGTGGTAAGCATGAATGGGGGTGGGATACCAGGAAATATTCTCATCCCCTGCATGGTGTGGATGGGATTATCAGTATGTAACACCCCCCCTCCCGAGTTGCTTTCCCACAGTTATAACACATGGACAATGCGTTTCAAGTAAACCTTTGTTTGGGGTTGTTTTTGTTAACTAAAATATACCTACTGTGACAGTTGCTATGGTTTTATGAAACAAAGCTATGCTTTTTTATTGGGCTATAAATGTTTGCAGATATATTTTTTACGTGGTAAGCCATGACTGGGTGCGGCAGGTTCCATCTCCCTATATGACACACTGCCGTGTGGCAAAGATTACCCCCCCCCCCCGATTGCCTTATCAGGATTATAAAACATGGTAAGGCATTTTTTACTGAAATCTTTCTTCTCTCTCTTTTTAATTTTTTTTAATTTCTTTTTTTTGAAGTTAGTCTTCTTTATGTCACCTCAGGCTGGCCCGATCATCAGGGACTGCCCCCCCCCATTCCTTTATTTGTATTTTTTAAGTAAAAAATCACTGCTGTTTCCTGCTGTGGGCATGACCTGGCTTCACACAGTGATTTCAATACAGTGTGATTGATAGCCCCACTGGTCTCAGTTAATCAGAAAACTGGATTCGCTGCTTTAGTTTTATAATTTGCAGATAAAGTCATTCTGTGATTTACTGGCATATTTGTTTTTCAAATTGAAACAGAGACTGACAGTAAAGATGGAGGTTTTGCGTCATTGTGATTGTGTGGACTTTGTTTACCATATACCTCTCGATAGTCACCAACCAGAGCTGTTTGTATCCCAGTATCCTCCATATATTTATTTATTATTTATTAGCTTTTGGTAGCCAGGTAAGTGCACTAGGCAACAATCCTGCCTATTTACAGGCACGACCCGGGAGAGTACAAGACAGGATACAGGTAGTCGCAATTGTACAAGTTCATAGATAATAACAACAACATAGTGCAAACAATATAATACAGGTTGAGATACATCGTGGGAGAGGACAGGTAGAAAAATTATACAGGCACAGTAAGAGGTGAGAAAAGGCTAGTGGATAAGCTCGCACATTTTCTGTCTATAGCCCATCCAGTACACAATAAATCAAAGCACAATAAATAAAACACTATAAATAATAAATAAAACACTATAAATAAAAATACTAAGAGGTAAGTAATACATGGACTGCAACCCAGCAAAGGGACCTAGTGACGTTTCATCTACGTGCATTTACAGCTACCAAGGGTGTAGAGGTGAGAGAACAGCGAGCGCTTAAAAGCAAGGTGGGAGGTGGAATTTTTAACTTGCAAGGGGAGTGAGTTCCAGAACTTGGGAGTGAAGTTGGAGAATGCCTGTTCTCCCATTTTGGTAGCACAGGGACGTACTCGGAGCATAGGGACGGATGAGGACCTGAGGGTACGGGATTGTGAGACCGGGGTAAGCAAGTCAGCCAGAGAGTCCGGACGAGCTGGATGAGCAAGGGTGTCAATAAGACACCCTAGGGAATAAGCTTGGAGGTCTTTAGGTGACAGCCAGTTTAGGCCAGAGTAAAGTAGGCAGTGATGAGTAAGGCGAGAGGCTGATAAGGCGAACCTATGGATATTTTTGTAGGAAGTGTCCTGTTTGCAGAGCACACTGGCATTGGCTGGGTAAAAAACAGGGAGGGCATAAAGGAGTTGAGGGAGAAGTACTCCTTTAGCTACTGATAGTCTGGCTGATGGAGTGAGAGAGTGGCGCACATGATAGGCCGCTCCAATTTTTGCATTGGCCGACCGACAGACCTCATTTGCATGAGCAGAAACATCAAGGGCAGGGTTGAGTGTAACCCCTAGGCATTTGAAAGTAGAGGTGTTAGTGACTGCAGAACCATCACTGCAGTGTACAAGGAGCTCAGAGGGCACTTTTTTTGTGGAACCAAAAAGCATGGCCTGTGTTTTACATACGTTTAGGATTTGATGGTTATCCGAGAGCCATAAATGAAGGGATTGAAAGTCATGAGAGAGTTGGAGGTTAATATCATCAATGAATTTTGATGAGGAATAGAGCACCAAATCATCAGCATACATGAGCATGCTACTGTGAAGAGAAGAACAGGGAATATCGTTAAAAAAAAGAGAAAAGAGGAGAGGAACGAGTATAGAGCCCTGTGAGACACCACGCATGATATGAATGGGGGAGAAGAGAGCCTTATGGAAGGCAACAGCCTGAGTGCGGTTGTTCAGGTAACTGCCAAACCAGGATAGGGTAGAGTCTGAGGCACCTAAAGTTTGTAGCTTCATGAGCAAAAGAGGGTGGTGGACCATATCAAACGCTTTAGAAAGGTCAGTGAAGACCGCACCTGTAAGTAGGCCCTTGTCCATATTATCTTTGACATCACTGGTAAGTTGGGTAAGGGCAGTGGTGGTGCTGTGCCCAGCCCTGAAACCATGTTGAAATGGGAATTGAAGTTTGAACTTGGTAAGATACTCAGAGACCTGTCGATGGATAAGTTTCTCTAGCAGCTTGCTGAGGGTGGGGAGAAGTGAGATGGGGCAGTAGTTGGACAGTTGTTTATCATCACCCTTTTTAAGAATGGGAATTGTTCTAGCCTCTTTCCAGGCCAGGGGAACAGTGGAAGTGCTGATAGAGAGGTTGAAAAGCCTAGTGATGGGCGCAGCAAGCCAGGCTGCGAATTGCCTAAGAATCCCAAGATGAATACCATCCAGGCCCGGGCTGCTAGTGGCCGGAATGAATTGGAGTAGCTTTAGAACTTCGTGGTATGTGGCAGGGGCCAGCTCCAGGATAGAGAGAGAGTGGGGGTTCTGGAGGAAGCAACAGGCAAGACTTTTTGGGGCCCAGACGGGGAAGGAGAGGGTAGCGAGGAAAAGAGGGAGTTAAAAGCATTGGCAATGGTGAGCAAGTGGTTACAGTGGATATCATTTATAAACATTATTAGTGGATGCCTGGGGCTTGTTGTTTCCAAGTATTTCCTTGATTTGGGACCAATACCGTTTCGGGTTGGAGGCAGAGGACGTAAGGAGATTCCTGTAATAAGAACTTTTAGCCAGGCGTATCTCCTTCTTGCAGGTGTTCCGTGAGGCTCTGTAGGCTTCATAGTCTGTAGGTAGATGAGAGACCTTCCATGCAGACCACAGTTTATCCCTGAGTTTCAGGAGGTGGACGCGTAAGCCATTTGGTAACCTTCCCTCTTACCCTTCGCGTGGTGACCGGAATGTGTTTGTTTTGAAGCGAGAGTAGGGTAGAGTTGAAATAGCCTGTAGCGAAATGTATGTCATCAGTAGAGTAGAGGAGAGACCAGTCCACTAGTTGAAGATCCTGCGCGAAGGCAACCGTATTAAAGTTGGAGAGATTGGGGAAAGTTACCACTTTAGATGGGAAGGAGGGGGAAGGGGTATCCCATAGACAGTACACTGGATAATGATCACTTATGTTGTCTGGGAGTACCCCTGTCGAGGTAATGAACTCCTTCCTATTAGTAAGGATCCAGTCTAGAAGGGTGGCACAGGTACCATTGTGGGAGATCCTAGTGAGATCCTTAATAAGCTGAGAGAGGTTGGCCTTTCTTATCATAGAGGATAGGTGAGAGGAGCTAGGTCCAGCCCAGTCTAGGTTAAAATCCCCAAGGCAGAGTATGTCACTCTTCCCAGTAACTGATGGCAGATATTCCATGAATTCACCAAGCCCCATCCTAGAGTTCCTGGGAGGTATATATTTATACAGAAAATGTGGAGTTTTTTTAACACCCCCAAGCAGAAGGAGGGAATGAAGGACCTCACAGTTAGTCAGCGGGGAGTCGTGCATCAGGGTGATGTTCAGGTGAGATTTATGGTAGAGCGCCAGGCCACCTCCTCGTTTAGCACCCATGCGATCCACACGAAGCATATTATATCCATGAAGGGAGAAACATAGACTTTGACAGCAGATAAGGATCGCTTGGCCCACCTAGTCTGCCCATTTCCCTACCTACAGGATAGGCCGCAGATCCTAGTTAACCAACACCCTATTTCTTCCTACCCCCATAAGAACTGCCTTATGTCTGTCCCATGCATTCTTGAATTCTCCCACAGTTTTAGACCCCACAACCTCCTCAGAGAAGGCTGTTCCATGCATCCACTACCTCTCTGTGAAAAATGCTTCCTCACATTGCCCCAGAACCGCTCTCCATCTTTAAATTGTGTCCCTTGTTCTTGCACATCTCTTTTCTGAAAGATGCTACCCTCTTGGACTTTGTTGATTCCACTGAGGTACTTAAAAGTTTCTATCATGCCCCCCTCCATTCTTTCCTCAAGGGTATACATATTAAGCTCCTTTAGTCTCTCCTCGTGACGGCTTCTGTTGCAGACCCTGCACCATGTTAGTGCCCTCCTCTGGACTGCCTCTATCCTGTCTATGTCCTTGCAGAGATGGGGTCTTCAGAACTGGATGCAGTACTCCAGATGGGGTCTCACCAACTGTCTGTACAGAGGGATAACAACTTCCTGTTTTCTGCTGGTGATGCCTCTCCTATGCATCCCAGTATACCTCAGCCCTCCCTACTGCCTTCTCACATTGCTTGCTAACCTTAAGGTCATCTGATATGATTACCCCAGGTCCCTTTTTTGTTGTTGTTACTACCTCCCCACATTATGTAATCTTCCCTGGGTTCTTGTTTCCCAGGTGCATTATTTTGCACTTCTTTGCATTGAATCCTAGCTGCCATACTTCTGACCATTCCTCCAACCTTCCCAAGTCTCTTCTCATCCTTTCCACGCCTCCTTGTGTATCAACCCTGTTGCAGATCTTTGTGTCATCTGCAAAGAGGCATACTTGTCCTTCCAGTCCCTCTGCAATGTCATTTATAAAGACATTAAAAAGAACTGGACCCAGTACTGAACCCTGCGGTACCCCACTAGTAACCCCTCTTTCTTCAGAGTGGACTCCGTTTACAATTACCTTCTGTGTCCTGTTGTCCAGCCAATGTTTTACCCAGGCTGCCACCCTGGGACCCACTCCCAGGCTGGTTAATTTGACTATTAATCTTTTGTGTGGGACTGTGTCAAATGCCTTGCTAAAGTCTCGTAGGCCATGTCCACAGCCCCTCCCTGGTCTACTACTTTGGTCACCCAGTCAAAGAAATCTATTAGATTCGTCTGACATGACCTTCCCGCTGTGAACCCATGCTGCCTTGGGTCCTGTGTCCCACTGGCCTCAAGGTACTCAACAGTTCTTTCCTTCAGAAGTGACTCCATCACTTTACCTACTACAGAGGTCAAACTGACAGGTCTGTAGCTTCCTGCCTCTGTCTTGGTCCCACTTTTGTGAAGGGAAATCACATCCGCCTTCCTCCAGTCCTCGGGTACCACACCATCCTCCCTTGATTTATTAAAAAGAGTAGTCAGTGGTTTCACTAGTTCCCCCTTAATTCTTTTAGAATTCTGGGGTGAATTCCATCAGGCCCCATTGCTTTGTCCACCTTCAGTTTTAGGAGTTTTTCAGAACCCTTTCTTCTGTGAAAGGGCTGGATCGACCTCCTATCGAGTGCTTCTGTTAATTGGATTAGGTACTTCCTCCTCTTTGTGAATACTGAGCTGAAATATTCTGCTCAGTATCCCTGCTTTTTCACTGTCCCCCTGCCCACCCACCATTCATTCTATTCAGCCTCACTATCCTTCTTTTTGTCTTTCTACGCTCTCTGATGTACCTATAAAAGGTTTTATCCCCCTTCTTAACTGAGATGACTATCTTTTCCTCAGTTTGGGCCTTTGCTATTCTGACTTCCCTCCCTGCTTCCTTCTGCCTTAACTGGTACAGCTGTCTGTGAATCTGTGACTGAGGGCTTAAGCCATGTTTCAGAGATGGCTAAGATATTAGGGCTGTTCACTGTGACCTATGCCTCAAGGTCGGGGAGATTGGCAAGTAGGCTCCTAGTGTTAATGTGAGCAAAGGTGAGACTGTTGGATTGGGGCAGACAGTGCATAGGGAAAGACTTTGAGTGATTAGATGCCTGTGGGGGCTGGGATTAGTTTCAACATCCCCAGCAAGAGTAAGAGATAGGGTAAATATCCAGAGTGAAGCCATAATGTACACCCTTACTGCACTACCAGCGGATAAGGTGAACCTCAGATGGATAAGTCTAATTATTAACCCCAGTTGCTTGATGAGAAGCCCAGATGGAGGAAGAGGAGTAGGAATGGGGTCAGCTAGAAGGTTGGAGTAGCAGAAATTATCAGGTGAGCATACATAAGGAGGAGTAGTAAACGTAGCAGGACAGGTGAGAGCTGAGATTGTCAATAGCATAAACGTGACAGAGAGAAGGGTGAGTATTGATGTGGAATCCATAATAAAATAGGAGTAAAACAAGGGGACAAAATAAGAAGAGGGAGCGAGGGAGAACCCAGAAGAAGCAAGGGGGCAAGGGTGGAGAGATGGGAGGATGAAAGAAGATGGTACCAACAAGAACTGGGAGCAGTGTAGCGGACAGCACGAAAGAACGGATTTAAGGTGACCTCTAGTGGCAAGAGAGTATAAGGAGCAGATGGGAAACTAGGGACTTAAAAAAAACTAATAAACTCCAGGTATCGTGAGACACTACACTATAAAACAAACAACAGCTAAGGTGGGAGGGTATTGGGGTGGCGGGAGCAGTCGTGAAGCGACTGCAGGGCTGGCTAGTGCTGGGAGCAGCTCTCCTTTGTCCGCAGCGCACAGCAGGACTCCGACTCTGTACCTGATTTCAATTTGGGGGGTTGGGGAGGGCTATTCCAACGATGCCCTCATGATCTGGACCCGCGATGGGCTCTGTGGAGAAAGAGAAAGGTAGGAAATTTATATCCAGCAACCAGATGTAGTGTGCGTCACTGTTTTAAATTGAATTGAGGAGCTGCTCCACTGTGGCCATTTAGACTGCAATCAATAGAAATACCGGACAGGATCTAGTTTACACTTTAAAACTTCCTGCTCACAGGATTGTACAGTTTTAAGACATACAAAACGCTGCACTTAACACATTGGGAATTACCCTGACTAAGATACAGCCAAAGCGTCACAGCATCCTACATAAAGTAGCAAGCGAAGAGCAAATTCGGATTTAGCAGGGATGCACTTTAGGTGGAAATACTTCAATAAATAAATACACTACAGTCACCAAGAGTCCATTAAGGTGACTTCAGAGCTAATTCGAATTTAGTAGGGACGCAGTTAAGGGGCATAGACCATCACTTAATACAATAAATACACTAAAATCACCCAGGGTCCATTAAGGTGACAAGGCAGGGCTGACTAAAAACTGTAAGTAAGTAGGGTGCCCCAGAGAAAAAACTATCTACACTGTTGGGCCGACAATAAATATATTAGCAGGTTTGAATCTTAAAAAGGCGCCAAATGCTAGTGCTGGGAGCAGCTCTCCGTTGTCCGGGGCGCATAGCAGGACTCGACTCTATACCTGATTTCAATTGGGGTGGGGGAGGCTATTCCAATGATGCCTCATGACATGCAACGTGGTAGGCTCTGATTTCAATTCAGGGGTGGGGAGGGCTTTTCCAGCGATGCCTCATGACCTGACCGCGGTGGGCTCTAATTTCAATTCAGGGGGTTGGGGAGGGCTATTCCAGCGATGCCCTCATGACCTGGACCCGCGGTGGGCTCTGATTTCAAATCGTGGGGTTGGGGAGTGCTATTCCAGCAATGCCCTCATGATCTGGACCCGTGGTGGGCTTTGATTTCAATTCGGGGGGTTGGGGAGGGCTATTCCAGCGATGCCCTCACGACCTGGACCCGCGGTGGGCTTTGATCAATGGTGCATGCAAGACATGGCTACAAAGTAGCACTTATCAATATACCCTACATCCTTGCTGTGAACGGAATTTCAAGTGAAAGGTAGTGAATCCAGTAGTACTATGTATCAACTTTAAAAAGCCACTGACACTTTGGGTCAGGCAACACGTGGCAAGGAGTTGTCTGCCTGAGGACCTAAATCACACACAGTTTAAATTTTTTTATCCAGACATTTCAAAGAAATTTAAATTACATTACTTCTGATCTTCCTTCCATGTTATTGAAAGCCACTTGACGCCCGCCACAGCCCCGCCCCTTAAAACAGCACTTTGATGACACTAAGGGAAGGGGCTGCATGAGCACTAATGGCTACAGATCGCAGTCTGGAGCAGTGGTGCCCTGTGAATTCATGTAGTTTAATTTGTAGGCACTCACACATGTTAAGGGGGTATATAAATGTAATATTAATCCCCCGAACATGTGTAAGTGCCTACAAAGTAAACTATATGAACTTGTGGGGTGCCACTGCTCCCAACTGCAGCCCCTTCCCCATTTAGCATCATCAAAACACTGATTTTATGGGTGGGGCTTTACTGGGCACCAAGCAAGTTTCAGTAACATGGAAGGGAGATCGCTAATACAGTCGACTCCACATAATACGGACTCGGTTTTGATGGATAGTCGGTTACTGTGGACAAATAACGCTGCCCCAACCCAAACCGTATCTTTCTCTTTAATTTACAGCCTGTTTTACATGGACGTTGTTTGTTGCTTAGCTCGGACACATTTCGGTGTCAATTAGCAATGTTATGGCCAAATTAAACAGCCTTAATTGCCCTAGTTGGCATGATACTTTAGTGCAACGGTTAATGTGTCTCTCAGATGAGCACTTCCAGTCACGCTATTGCGGCAGTACCTTTCTGTGTGTTAAACTGCCTGAGATGTCGACAAAACGACATGTCTTATCTTGCGAGAAAAAAGTTGAACTTATTCGGCAGATTGGTTCTCTGCTGAAAATGAGCATAAGAGATATGGCTGTCCATCTGAGCTTGCCAAAATCAACAGTCTCTGATCTGTTGAAATGCAAAGAGGAGCTGCTTACAGAATGGCATGGAAATCAAAACCCGAATCAAAAAAGGAAATGGGAAGGGAAGGGAAGGACGGGGTGGTGGAAGAGGTTCTTCTATGTTGGTTCACTGTGGTAAGGGAGAAAGAAGCTTTAATTAGTGGGCCTTTACTTATGGAGAAATCCAAGCAGCTTGCTGCTGCACTTGGAAAGGAGGACTTTGTTCTGACAGACGGGTGGTTGCAGCGTTTGACGACACGGCATAACATTTGATTTTGCCGTGCCCTTGGTGAGAAACTCAGCGCTGACAGTGGTGGGGCTAATTCATGGCTAACAGATGTCCTGCCTAATTTGTTAGATGGTTACGGGCCTGCAAACATATTCAGTGCAGACAAAACTGGTGTATTTTTTCGTTGCATTGGATATGGGACACTAGCGTTTAAAGACTCACTCCCTCAGGGACAAAAAAAAAAAAAAAGCCAAGGAACGCCTATCAGTCCTTGCTTGCTGTAATATGGCAGGGACTGAAAAATGTAAACTTCTGGTGATAGGCAAGTCTCCATGACCAAGATGTTTTAGAAATGTACATCACCTACCTATGCAGTATCGTAGCAATAGATCAGCAGGATGACCTCAGAAATTTTTATTGAGTGGGTTAAGAACTGGGATCGCCGACTGAGAGGAAGAAAAGTTATGCTACTGTTGGATAACTTTAGCAGTCACACTGATGTTGCGGGCCTACGTAACATCTGTTTATTTTTCCTACCCCTGAACACCACCTCTATCATGCAGCCCTTGGATCAGGGAGTGATTTATGCATTCAAGCGGCATTACGTTCGTGCCGTGAGAGAAGGGATTTTAGCAGACCTGGATGGGGTTTGGGAGACATTAGTGCTGCTGATTGTGTGAGAAAAATTAGTGTTGGATGCTGTGAGAATGATGAAGATGGCATAGGACTGTGTAACAACTCAGACCATAGTGAGCTGCTACAGAAAAGCTAGCTTTACATTTTCTGATCCACTAGCCATCAGAGAGGAGGTCGGAGAGGAGATCATATTGCCACCTGTCGGCCTCTCAGAGAGTGAATTTGATAGTCTCGCCAGACTCGGTGAGCATGGTCCAGAGCCAGTCATCGACGATGTCCAAGCAGTGACAGAAGCGATGAAGCCAGAAGAAGAAGAACAAGAAAACGATTCAGATGACGATGAGAACGAGCCACAACCCCAGGTCACAAGCTCAGAAGTTCGGCATGCATTCAACAGTTAACAACGTGCGATGGAGCAACGCTTGGATATTGTTCCCAACTGGGGCATGCTTGCAAGGACAGAAGCAGACTGGAAGGTGTACACAATGGTACAAGTGAAGCAGACCAGCATAACGGCATACATTGCTGTGCACTCCCCCTCAGAAATGTAGCAAACATAATGTTCCACAAGCACAAAGCACAATGTTTTTATCATGAAGATACAAATAAAAGTTAAGCTTTAAAATGATCTCTCACCAGAAGAGCTGTACACAACCACACAGTACTGTACTGTAAAGCATAGGCACAACCCACTCAGGTTCTGACGAAATCACAGTACAATACCCAACTCATAAACAACAGTCGTTCCTAAAAAAAAAATCAAGTAAGTACAGTACTGAACTCATGCTGTTAATACAGATCAGTACTATATTGCATGGGGGTGCTTGAAAACAGCATGATACTTACAGCTGTTAATATATTCTCGGTAATACAGACGCCGGTTACTACGGTCAATTTCAGCAGACACCAATGATTCCGCTATAAGCGGCTTGCACTGTAATGTAATTTAAATTTGTTCTTAAAGGAAAACACTGGAAAAAAACACAGCTTTCCCCAGACACTACATAAACTCTTGAATAATGCTTTTAGGTAGTAACAACATTTTTTAATGATTTAAAACAGTTACCCACGACTCCATTTTTCTGTTGCTGGCAGTCGCTATTCAGCGTTAGCAGTGAGATTCTTAGCCACCGTATGCTAATATGCCTGTTTGACCTCTGCTATTGGTTGGCATGACATATTAGCATAAAGTGAGCTCTGGAAGCTCTCTGCTGCTTATGAGGTGGTGGCTCCCAGCAATAGAGAGTGAAAGTTGAGGGTCGCTTTTTAAACCACTAGAAAAGCATTTAGAGGTAATTTAAATAAAAGTTACTATCTGAAAGCACTGATCAGGCATTTTTGCAGTGACTGGGAAAAACTGTGCCTTTTCCAGTGTTTCCCTTTAACGCATGAAGAAAAAACTTCAAACTGTGTGATTTAGGTCCTCGGGCAGGCAGCTCCTTGCCATGCATTGCCTGACCTGAGGGCATATAGGTATCAGCTGCTTTTTAATGCTTGAAACATTTATGGCCCAGTAAAACAGCATAGTTTTATCTCGTGAAACCATCATAACTTTGTCATGCTGTTGGCAAAGCTGAGATTTTTTACAGGGTGCAAAACAATCTAAAGCAATTAAATTATGTGTCTTGCTTGTCTTATAGCTGTGGCTCACTAGGGCGTCCAGTAAACCGAGCCTTTGCACAGAAGGTTGTCCTGACAGTGGTATCCCAGAAATTTTCCAGACCATTTCTACAGTATGTGAAAGTACATTGTGCTTCTGCAGCAAAAACGGCCGTAGTAATAGTAGAACTGAGATGGCTGCAGAGTGCTGTGTTGGGGGTGAGGGATTTTCCATCTTAGGTTTCAAAATAAGCTGAAGTATCACTGTCCCGAACCCATATTTAACTTACTGCTTGTAGTGACCAGCAGTACTAACTGGTGGTGGTCCCCTGGCCAAGTGTTAGCATGACTGCATGGTTCCATATAGGAGTACCTAGCTCTTGCTGTCTTAGGCTGTGAGTCTAGTGGAGTGAGACATTTCTGTGGTGCCAAGATGCACTGGCCATATTAGGAAAGGCAGCAACTTGGGAAAGTGACCCTACCCTGTCCAGTGTGTAGAAGGCTAGAAGCCCAGCCCCCCCCCTGCCAAGTTGTGATGATCCTGAATACTAAACTAACTGGCAGTGTTGGGACATGAACTTATAGCCAGGGCCCCTGGTGTTCTGCGGCAGAATTTTCTGATTTCTGTGGCAGGGCTCCTTGACTTCTGCGGCAGCATTTTCTGATTTCTGCGGCATGCTTTATTCATTTCTCTGGCAGAATGCAGTCCTGTCATTGGCTAAATATGATGTGATGTCATCGATGACATCATATGCTAAGCATAGAGGAGGGGCTTCAGGATAAATGAGGTGGGAAAGAAAGCCTGACACTATGGAAAACAGTATATTTATATGAAAATTCACCAAAAACAATTAATTCTGTGGCACTATATATATTCTGCAGCATGATGCAGATTCTGAGGCAAATTCCGCAACCGCAGAACCGCAGAATTCCAAGGGCCTTGCTTATAGCCTACGAGGGCTGTGGGATCGCTACATTACTAAACCAGTAAACAGAGATTGGACAATGGTGACTACTTTGCTGTCCACTTTCTTACAATAATGTTATGCCAGCTAACTCAATGGAGTTTGCCCTTTTGAAAGATTTTTATGCTCAGTATTCTGGTTTGAATTTCAGTTTTGCCAAGCTGTCTTTTTTGTATTGTAATATTTTCTCCGCGTCATCAGGTTGACCCATCAGGCCCTTCGCTGTTCACCTCCTAACCCTAAAACTGTTTCTCAAGTTAAAATCCTGTAGTGGCTTACCTTTCCTGATTGGGGTCTTGGGGGGCATCCAGCCTGCAGTACCAAGATCCAGAATGGCAGTGGGGTGCGGGGACAGAGATGGCCGTGACCTTCATCTTGCCACAGGGATGCCCTTTTCTGTCTTTTGTCCCTTCCTTTAATATGGACACCAGTGACAAAACCTCATGAGCACGTGCATGTGTGTGCAAATGCAGAGGCAGCCAATGTCCTTTCGCACAAAGCCATTCTGCTGCATCACCTCCTGTGGGCCCCTAGGTGGCAATGTCACAGCAGGGCATGCTACCTCAAGCCCCAGAGGAGGAGAGTATCCTCTATGCTAATCCTCCCTCCTGGCCTACCCTCCAGGTGCCCCAGGCTCAGACATGAACCTCTCAACCACCTACCTTGCAGCTTGGGAACAAGGTTTAAAAAATCATGGACACAAGGCCGAAATCAGGGGCACATTTTCACAAAATGGTAATGCTAACTCAACAATCCTGCCATATTGTTTGGCTTGGTGTACAAGGCATTTTCTGAAGAACTAGACTTTAACACTAAAATCTGGCATTATGTTATGCTTAAATCCCTACTCTTCTGCAAAGGAAACCCCAAATTTAGGAGGAACAGTGGGCATTTTTGAGGCAAAATCAGGGACATCCCTTAAAATAAAGGACAGTTGAGAGGTACATGAACTCAGGCTGTTGGCGCTAGGAACAGCAGTGTAGTCTGTGTGTCGACAGGCTGACTATGGCTTGTCCATCTATATAAAGGACGTACAACTGTATATTTGAATCACAAGACCTTCTTACATTTTACTTAAGCTCAAGAAAGAGTGTAACACTCCATATTGTGAATAATTGATTGTCCTTCCACATGCATCAAACTTTGCCTTCACTCAGCTGCACAGATTACATTTACATGCTAGAAAGAGGCCTTGTTTATGGGTAATTATCTGAAACCCCAGGGTCAACTGATAAATTGTACAAAGGTGCCATTTAACACTCAGTATCCTTCAAGTAACCATGGTATGTACAAGTGGGCTGAAAGAATGTATTTTTTTTTCATACTAGCCGACTTCTGCTTGTTTACTCTGATGTCAGATGTAAGTACTTCATTTTTTTTTGTTCTGGCAGTTGAGAGACACTGAAGATCATTCAACTCTTGTGCTTTTTTGAGCTGTGCTCATGTTTCTTAATCTTTACTGTGTTTAAAATTAGTTTTAAAGATACAGGTTCTTGCAAAAGCAAAAGCCTAAGTCAAAATGTCAGTGACAGGAGCACTTGGCTAGTGACTGACTGGCAAGCTTGCGGCTTGCCGTAAGATCTTGCCATGTCAGCCAGTTATAATTTTGCAGTATTGGTAGGACAGTTGTTATGTTTGCCTGTTTTAAGTTTTCAGATTCCACTGGCATGTATTTCTTACAGCTATTGCAGAGAGAGAGAGAGAGAGAGAGACAGAGACAGAGACTGAGTGACAGAACAGGTGGACTAGACTGAGTATGCTTTAAAGACTGAGAGCAGCTTTTTCAAAAGTCATAGAATGAATGCAGCCTATAGTTATGCAGCAGTCAAAGTAAACCCCCATCCCCTTATCTAGTGGGGAATTAAAAAATGATTGACCCCAAACTATCAAAATGCCCTACCTGTGGGGGCAAGCCTTGGTCTGAATCCCTTATAAAACCCCCATCCAGGGTATTAAATGGCTGGTATAGCATAGCAAAATGCTATGCAAAACAGGAGGTAATGTTAACCAGTTCCAAAAATGCGTCGCGCTAGACTGCTAACCAGGTACCAACAAAAACCAGCACTGCTCAGGAGACTCACTAAAAGCCAGTCTTTATTACAAAAATAATAAACAGCAAATGTTGTACCCTTCCTATAATGAAGGGTACATGGTTTCATGAATGGTACCATTAGCTCAGGTATCGTTAAGTACCGATTAGCATCTTGAGTTTTGTGCCTGGTCTATCAAATATGGCTTGTAGCATGGCCAGCCTTTGAGCTAGGCATCTGAAAATTGGCATGTGCACCCTCAGTGACGGGATCACAGAACCTGTCAAATGTGGTGAAATAGTTGTAAAGTTACAGAGGAGTTCAGTTCAGACAGTACACATATCAGGGAAATGTTTGCAGAAAATTTGCTACATTCTCAGCTGCTTCTGGCATGACCATCCTTTGAACTAGGGACCTGAACAGTTGCTCGTGCCCCACTGTTTGTCATAGGATCTCAGAACCTGCTGTTTGTGGAGAAATGTTATTGTTATAGGGGTGGGGTGCGGTTGGGGAGGTTAAACAGTGAAATCCCGCAGGTTATTTATCTGAAATGTTCATGGTGTCAATGTAGTGGAATGGGTAATTCTGTCAATATTCAGTTGGTAGAATTTTAATTTTGCACAGCTCAAGTGTTGAAGAATCTGTGTTCATAGCACTTTAGTCACCAGAATAAAGATTTTATTAATCTTATTTCAAACCAATGAGGAAATTACTTTTACTTGCCAGAGTTATCTGGACCCGGAAAATGATGAGGAAATTACTTTTACTTGCCAGTTATCTGGAACACAGTCATGAGGTATTGTCATACTGAAAAGATAGAATAGGATCATTTTCATATAGTTTTTTTTTCCTCTCAGTGCTGTGCCAGGTCATGCTGGCAGCCTTCATTCAAATGGCCTTGTGAGTTTTCTTGTCTTGTGTGGAGACACTTTAGTTGGGGGCAGTATGGTTAGAAACCCTAACACCCCGGGCATTAGCTGGTATTTGCACTACAGATTTTCAACATGGCCTTTTGTGACCCCCACCTCATGAAAGCATTTGGGACCTCTGCTCATGAACAGTGGCATTGTCATTTTGTTAATTTGTCCCGAATGTTGATTTCTCACAGCAACTGCACTATTCTGCACCACATGTGTGAAAATACAGTTCGGGCAGGATGTGAAAAATTACAGCTGTACCATTCATAGGGAGGTGTGAAGAGATGGCAGTGTTGAACATCTGGAGTGAAAATATTAAAAATGCTTGAAGGTACGCGGGTACATGGAAACTGCACAACGCACGCTTGTAACAGTCATTTAGTGGAATAATTTCACCAAAATTTCAACATAGGCATTTTGTGACCTCTGCTCATGAACGCTGTTACCATGATTTTCTTAATCTGTCCCGAACATTGATTTCCCACAGCGACCACGCCATTGTGTGCCAGATGTGCGAAAACACATTTCAGCCAGGATGTGAAAAATGACAGATGTACTGTTCATAAGGAGGTGTGCAAAACTGACAATGTTGAAAATCTTGAGTGAAAATATTGTAAATTCTCAACGTTACAATTGTATGTGGAAACTGCGTAATGCACGCTTGTAACACAGTTATTATGTGGAGTTTTGTCACCAAATTTTCAACATAGGCATTTTGGGACCTCCGGTCATGAACAGTGTCACTGTGATTTTCCTACTCTGTCCTGAACACTGATTTCCCACAGCAACCACGCTATTCTGCGCTGGACGTGCAAAAAGACATTTCAGCCAGGATGTGAAAACTGACAGCTGTACTGTTAATAAGGAGGTGCAGATAAATGCCAGTGTTGAAAATCTGGAGAGAAAACATTACAGATTCACGAAGTTACATGTGGGCATTGAAACTGCACAACGCACGCTTGTAACACAGTCATTATATGGACGTTTATCACCAAATTTTTAACATAGGTATTTTGAGACCTCTGCTCATGAACAGTGTCACTGTGATTTTCGTAATCTGTCACGAACACCGATTTCCCACAGCAACCACACTATTTTGCACCAGAAGTGCAAAAACACATTTGACCAGGATGTGAAAAGTGACAGCTGTACTGTTCATGAGGAGGTGTAAAAAAATACCAGTGTTGAAAATCTGGAGTGAAAATATTACGTATTTGCAACATTACAAGTGTACATTGAAACTGCACAATGCACGCTCGTAACACAGTCATTTAGTGTAATTTTTTCACCAAATTTTCAACATAGGCTTTTTGAGAGCCCACCTGATGAACAGTGACACTGTCGCTCTGAAATATTGGTCCCAAAGATGATTCCACGCAGTGACCGCAAAATCACCTTTCAGGACTGAATAACCAGATGACAGTGACTGAATTCATAAGGTGGGGTCTCAAGAACCCTGTGTTGAAAATTTGGTGCCAGAATTCGCGAAAATGGCTAAGATAATGCACCAAAGTTGAAAAAAAAACATTTATACCATTATACAGCTTACCAGTATTTCTTCAGTTCCCAGTTGGCTTTGAAGCAGGGGTCGTGTTAAGGATGTGCTCCATTCTCAGAGCACAGATTGCATTTTCAGGAGCATGTTTTCAAAGCCCTTTCCACTTCTGTCTGTGCTCCTACTGTATACTAGGAGCACGGAGTGGGAAGGGCTTTGCAGCTGATCTCTGGTTCATTTATTTTTTAGAACGGAGTGCAAAAGTATTATTTTTTTTTAAGTTCAGAGTGCAAAAATAATAGAGTCAAGTAAATTTTTTCCAAGTACTGAGTGCAAAATGAAGACAGATGTGTATGTGTTTTTGTTTTTTTATTGCAGTAGGAGTTTTAGAGAAATCTGTTGGCTCTCTTTAATGTCAGTCTGACCAGTGTGGGGTGGCCAACCTCTGTTCATTGGATGAACACTTGAAATATTACTCATGAGAGCACGGCAAGCACAAGTGAGATCAGAGCACACAGAGAAAAGATAAGGTGGTGTGAAGTTTCGATCTGATCCATTCGCTGTTCTGGAGTCTGGTGACTGATCCTGTTTCAACAAAGAAACGGTAGATCAAGTGCCCTAGTAAATGCAATAACTTGTTGATGTGTTTAAGAAATCTGTTTTTGTTCTAAAAAAATGTGGAAGTCGCAGTTTTGGTTTATGTGTGCCGAGGTGTCGTAGCATGTTTGTGTAATCCGAATATGCTCGCATGGCAGGTACCGACTGTGAGGCGTACTCTGTTTTTATTTTATTTTTTTTATGCTGCTGCTCAATTAATTGATTTTGCTTGTAGTGTGAAATTGGAAGTTCGATCAGAAAGGAAGTGGGTTTGGGACTTCCGGTGATGTCAGCATTAATGGCAGACTGATCTCACTGAAACTCTCCTGGGGCTGCTCCTAAATCTACCCCTATTTGTGATCTAAGTTGACTTCAAGAGGAAAACAACGTAAAATCAATGATATGATGGCTAATGCGAGGCAACGGCTGAAGGATTTTATGACAGATGGAGAGAAATCCGATCGTAGCAATAAACACCCGGAGGGGTTAGACCCAGACCGTGGATCACCTCAGCGCTCGAGTGCTTCTGGCTCCAACCCTGCATCGGATAACAGCTCGGAGGAGGAGGCTGCATTTACCATCATCTCAAAGAAATTGTAGAAGGAGCTGCACAGATTAAGGAATACCCTTACGCGCATACAAAAAGACCTGATAGATATTAAGTCGGAGCAAAAAGAACATAAACAAAAAAAATCACTGACCTTGAGTGATATGCTACAGAAACCTCCAAAGCAGTGTATCTCCACAACGGTGCCATTCTCCAGTTGCATGATCGAGAGATCTGGCTCCAACAGAAGCTCAAGGATTTAAAGAACAGGTCAAGGAGAATAAATATTCTTATACATGGCCTACCGGAGGGTACAGAAACCGGTGAAATGACCTCCTACATGGAAAGTTTTTTGAGACAGATCTTGGGACTGGAGCCAGGTTTCCCACTCAACATCATAAGCGCTCATAGATCTTTATCGGCTCGACCGACTGATCCAAAAGCCCGGCCCAGGTCGGTAATTGTGGCCTTTTTAGATTACCTTACCAAATCGGAGGTTTTGAGGAGGGCATGGGCAAAGAAGGAGATTACATTCGGGGACACGAGGCTCTTCTTCGAACATGACTATGCTGCTGCTACTATTGACCGAAGAAGGAGGCTATTCCCGATACCAAAATAGCTCCGGGCTAAAGGAGTCAAGGCTCGCTTAGACTATCCTCCTACTTTAAAAATTATAACAGACTCTGGAACTCATGCTTTCTCCAAAATCTCGGAAGCGACTAACTTCCTGAAGCAATGGGACATTTCTGTGACCTCCCTACTGGACCTGGAGTTGATCAAGTAGCTAGAGTGTCGGCACTGGTACATGGTGTCAGGCCCAAGAAGTAAAGCAACGCGAGCAACTGCAAGAAGCTGGTCGGGCAACCTCCCCCTGGACCAGCTCGAAGAAGCGAGAGTCGCGACCCCCTCACGGAGCTCCTCTCTGCCACAATGATCGGATGGAAGCTCAAAATGAAATAGGGGAGCTAAGCAAAAAGCAATGCAGAGAACCCAGCATGAAGAGCCAGCCTAAATGGGTCTTTAAAACCGGAGAGGGCCGAAGCATTTTCCTCAGACCTGTAAGTAAAGGGGCCTGAGCTGAAGGATTCTACCTAAAAAGTTGAACTGCGACAAACAATATGTCTGTCTATCTTAATGAGTGGAAAAACAGGCCGAACTATGAAGGGGACTCATGAAGCAATTTTTAAATATGACGCATGAAGAAAAAAGGCGCCACCCTTTTTCCCAATAACTTTTAAAAATGTCGTAATGTTGTTTTGAGCTCTGAAATCTATACATTTATTCCAGCTTGGTGGGGATTTGAAGTTTGAAATAAGTTATGTTCTTATGGGGGGGCACTGTGGGGGAGCTAGGGGAAGTGTTGCCAGTAGAAGCCAAGTGTTGACAGGACTTATTACCCCTTAACCCGTTTGGGCTTTGGCTAGGTGTAACTGAGGGTGTTGCACCATCCCACCCATCTGACAACAGCAGGGGTACGGATTACAGACACTATTGGAAGCCACCAGTTACAGTTACTCCCAAGTTTCGGAGGGATTACATTTTCTTTTTTCTTACTTTAGTGTTCCATAATTAGATTGTTGAAGTTATTGTTCTCAGATGCCTGGACGGACTCTTAATGGGGAGAAGGGGGGGAAGGAAGGGATGCGAAGCTGGGTAAGGGGGGGGAAAGGAATGTCCTTATTGGCCGGTTTAAACATACGATAGCTATGATTCGTAATCACAAAGGTGGCATTAACATTTATTTCATATAATGTCAAGGGCCTTAACAGCCCAATTAAAAGGGCACGGATCCTACAAGAATTAGGCAGGTACCAAGCAGATGTGGCATTTATTCAAGAATCCCACCTTACTGAGATTGAACACTCAAAACTGTGCAGAATGTAGGTGGGGGAGGTTTATGGAGCCACTTGGTCACAACATCCACACAGGAATGGTGCGGTAATATTAATTAGAAAAAACTCTCTGATCAAATTTAACTCCACAGATATGGACCCAGAGAGCCATTACATTAGGTTTCATGTAACAGTTAATGGGGCTAGGTGTATATTCCTAAATCTGTACGTCCCAAATGAATCCCGGGAAAACCAGTCATTCCTTAAAAAGGAGCTATTGAAAACCCTAGCAGAGCCTGAGGCCCTTCATATTATTGGGGGGCGTGGAACTTCAACAGAGTGATATCAGCTGAATGGAACAAAAGAGGCCCCACAGCCCACTCTGAGGGAAGGGGGGAATACCTTAAAAGACTAATAGATGAACAGGGATTAAGAGATGCTTGGAGATTCCGCCACCCGAAAGAGAAGGATTTTACTTTTTATTCCTATAGACACCGGAGTTACTCCCATATAGATATGTTCCTACTGCCTGGGGGGAGGTCATCCTGTATTCATACCTGTAATATTTTACCCATGACATGGTCAGACCAGGCCCCCCCCCCCCAGATGAGACTAAAAATTGCACAGACCACCAGAAATTTGAATTGGCAGTTGAATCTTGGTCTCCTGGGAAGTAGAGGGGAGGGAAAAAAAAGAAATTAAAAAAAAAAAGAATATTGGTCTCCTAAACTCAGAGAATTTCAAAGGGGAGATCTCGAAGCATATAGAGATGTTCCTAGGGACTAATGAGGGCGGACCCCCATCCCCGGCAGTGGTCTGGGATGCTCTTAAAGCGTACCTGAGGGCCCAGATCATCTCCTACAGCTCGAGGGAAAAACATAAAAGAATGGAAAACCAAAGAAATCTGGAAAATGACCTGCAGGAGATGGAATTCCGACATAAGTGGCAGTGAAGGTTCAAGAGAAAAAGAAAGCATTCAGAAAGTACAAGGAATCACAGAAGGAGCAGGACAGAGAATTGTATCAGTTAAAGCAAAAGGAAGCTGGGAAGGCAGTCACAACAGCAAAGGCCCGAACTGAGGAAAGATAGCCAACTCAGTTAAGAAGGGATAAAACCTTTTAGGTACATCAGGGAGCCAAGGAAGACTAAGGAGGATAGTGAGGCTTAATAAAGGGAGGGGTGGGCAGAGGTGACTGTGAAAAGGCAGAGATACTAAACAAATATTTTTGCTCAGTATTTACAAATGAAGAGGGAGGTACCTAAAACAAACAATAGAGCGCTCTGGATACTGAAGTTGATACCAGCCCATTTACAGAAGAAAGGGTTCTGAAAGAACTCTTAAAACTGAAGGTGGACAAATCAATGGGGCCTGATGGGACATCCCAGAATTTAAAATAACTAAGGGTAGAACTAGTGACACCACTGACTACCCTCTTTAACAAATCATGGGAGGATGGGGTGGTACCTGAGAACTGGAGGAGGGCAGATGTGATTCCCTTCACAAAGTGGGAGCAGGGCAGAAGCAGGAAACTACAGACCTATTAGTTTAACCTCAGTGATAGGGAAAATGACGGAATCACTTCTGAAGGAAATAATTGTCGAGTACCTAGAGGCCAGAGGGGCACAGGACCCAAGGCAGCATGGGTTCACAGCAGGAAGGTCATGCCAGACGAATCTAAGAGATTTCTTTGACTGGGTGACCAAAGTAGTAGATCAGGGAAGGGCTGTGGACATGGCCTACCTAGACTTTAGCAAGGCATTTGACTCAGTCCCACACAAAAGATTAATATACAAGTTAGCGAGCCTGGGGTGCATCCCAAGATGATAGCCTGGGTAAAGAATTGGCTGGAGAATAGGACACAGAGGGTAATAGTAAATGGAGTCCACTCTGAAGAAAAGGGGGTTACTAGTGGGGTGCCGCAGAGTTCAGTATTAGGACCAGTCCTCTTCAATGTTTTTATAAGCGACATTGCAGAGGGACTGGAAGGAAAAGTATGTCTCTTTGCAGATGACACAAAGATCTCAACAGAGTTGATGCACAGGGTGGGGTGGAAAGGATGAGAAGGGACTTGGCAAGGTTAGAGGAATTGTCAAATGTATGGCAGCTTAGATTTAATGCTAAAAAGTGCAAGGTAATGCACATGAAACAAAAACCAGGGGAAGAGTACACAATGGGGTGAGATACTACAGCAACAAAATGGAAAGGACCTGGGGGTAGTCATATCAGATGACATAAAGGTAGGCAAGCAATGTGAGAGGGCAGTAAGGAGGGCTGGGAGGATACTGGGATGCATAGGGAGGCATCACCAGTGAAAACAGGAGTTGTTATCCCTCTGTACAGACAGCTGGTGAGACCCCATCTGAGTACTGTGTGCAGTTCTGGAGACCCAATCTCATACGGACATAGACAAGATGGAAGCTGTCAGAGGAGACAACTACATAGGTGTAGGGTCTGCACCAGAAGACATATAAAGAGAGACTAAAGGAGCTTAATATGTATAGCCTCGAGGAAAGGAGGAGGAGGGGACATGATAGAAACTTTCAAGTACCTCAAGGGAATCAACAAAGTCCAAGAGGTAGCATCTTTCAAAAGAGGCATGCAAGGACAAGGGGCACAATTTGAAGGTAGAGGGGGGACGGCTCAGAGGTAATGTAAGGAAGTATTTTTTCACAGAGAGGGTTGTGGATGCATGGAACGACCTTCCAGAGGAGGTTGTGGAGTCAAAAACAGAGGTTGAATTCAAGCATGCATGGGACAGTCATAAGGCAATTCTAGGGGGTGGGGGTAGAACGAAGTAGGCTGCTGGTTAACTAGGATCTACAGCTTATCCATTAGGTAGGGAAATGGGCAGACTGGGTGGGCCAAGCAGTCCTTATCTGCCATCAAATTCAAATTCTGTAAGTTAACACTCAACCCTGTTGATAAAGAAAATTGGCTTGTGAAACAAATAGGGCTTAAAAACCTTTTAGCAAGGCAGGGGGATGGAATGCTTCATAGAGTTAATCAAAAGTATTATATAGAAGGCAATAGCGTGGGGAAGGTCCTAGTGACAGCCCTGAGAAAGCAGGTAGTTAACAGAACAGTGGGAGGAATCAGAAAACCGGAGGGCGGGAATGCTTTGGTGGAGGATCCTGTGAAGATAGCAGAGACCTTCTCTGACTTTTATAACAATTTATACAGGTCCGAAGCTGAAGGCTCTCTCACCCAATGGAGGTAGATCAGTTTCTGAACCCCCTGCCCCTGGGTAGTCTGGAAGCAAGGGATAGGAAACTCTTGCAGGGCCTAATTACTAGGCAAGAGTTGATACAGAAAATTAAAGATTTAAAAAACGGGAAATTCCCGGGCCTGGACGGCCTTCCAGCAGAGTTCTATAAAACCCTTCATGGGGATTTCGTGACTCCTCTCCTGGCATGCTTCCATCATATTCCGGGCGGGGGGATGAAACTCCAGACTCATGGAGATATGCCGAGATCTCTGTGATTCATAAGCAGGGGAAGGACCCGGAGTAGTGCGACTCTTGCCGCCCCATTTCTTTGCTAAATGTGGACCTTAAATTGTTCACTGGCATTCTGGTGGATCGACTGCAGAAGGTGGCCCCTAAACTTGTCCACCCGAACCAAACAGGTTTCATAGCAGGGAGGTATTTATATGATAATATCAGATGGCTTTTAAACATTATTTCATCCCAGAAAAACCAAAGGATTTCCAATATCTATGGATGCAGAAAAAGTGTTTGATAGAGTGAATTGGCTGTTTTTACATAAAACAATGGAAAAAATGCAATTTGGACCCACATTTTTAGGGATAATTGAAAAACTATATACTGCCACTCAGGCACAAGTCAGAGTAAACGGTGTCAATTCTGGGAGATTTCCAGTTCATAGAGGCACTCGGCAGGGGTGTCCACTATCCCCAGTGCTGTTTGCTATTTTCCTAGAACCCTTGGCAATAGCGATGTGCCAGAACCAGGATATAGAGGGGGTATTTTTGGTATCTGTGGAACATAGAATTGCGTTATACGCTGACGATTCCATATTTTTGGGGGGAAATCCTGAGTCCTCGGTGCTGCATCTGCTCCGGGTCCTTGAGTCTTTTGGAGTGGTCTCAGGGTACAAAATTAATTTCAACAAATCTGAGGCCCTGATGCTGAGCGGAACCTACCCCCCTTGGAGTTCAAAAAGAGTTTCCCATTTGCCTGGGCGAAAAATAACCAGATGAGATATCTTGGAGTACAGATTACCACAACCATATCTAAGTTGTTTAATATTAATTATAGCAAATTATAGAATGATACGCAAAAGGACATGGCCAGATGGACACTGCTCCCCCTATCTCTAGCGGGTAGGATAGATTCAGTGAAGATTAATCTGCTTCCAAGGTTTTTGTTTCTTTTTACCACTCTGCTAGTCCCAATCCCTATAGGCTACCAGTACAAAATTCAGACAGGTATTAGTAAATACATATGGGGGGGTGGGCACAGACCTTTAATTAAGCAGTCTACACTTCAGACAGCAAAATCACAGGGAGACCTTGAGCTCCCCAACCTAAAATATTACTACCTGGCCGGTCAGATGGAGGCAGTGAACACTTGGGCTAAACAGCGCCTAGCGTGTGAGTGGTATGAAATAGAGAATAGTGGAGAGTGTCCATTCCCTGTTTACTCTGCCATGTTTGACCCTGTCAAGGAATTTCATAAACCAATTAAATAACCCATGGATACAACATTCCATAAGAATTCTTAGGGTAGTGAGACACAAAATGGGTGGAGAGGGCACTTTAGGTCCTCTGTCATTAATTAGATATAACCCAGACTTCCTTCCCCCGCACGTGGATCAAGGCTGTGAAAGATGGGGAAAAAAGTAAAATCACTTGGTTTGCACAGATGGTAGAAAAGGGGATCCTCTTGTCCTTTCAGCAAATTCAGGTTAAATTTAAGTTATCCTGGTCGGAATTCATCAGGTAGTTGCAGGTACGACATTATCTAGACATGCCTGGCGATCTTGCACTTGTAGATAGACAGAAGAATCCCTTGGGAGGATTTTGTTTATAGCATGGTAATGGTAAAAACGAAAGGGAAATATATTTCAGACCTTTATTCCAGGATGGCCCCGGAAGAGACAATTCCATTACTCAGTATTAAAGAGGCATGGCAAAGGGAGGGAATAAATCCAATAGCAGAGGAATCTTGGGTGAAATATGTAACTTTAGGTTGGAGAGTAACTTCCTAGCCAAGCTGGCGTGAATTTTATTGGAAAATTTTGGTTAGATTCTTTTACACACCAAAGATTTCAAAACACTTCCATACAACTAACTCAGATAAATGCTGGAGAAATTGTGGCTCAGTGGGAGCCCATCTCCATATCTTTTGGGACTGTCCAGTTATATGAGGGTTTTGGGAGGGGGTGAGGACCTCCACCAACACAGTACTGATGGTGAATATTCCTGGTGACATGACTGAATGGATATTGGGATTACCCTTGGTCTTGAACCTCCCCGTACCTCAAAGAAAACTAGCCCAGGTTTTTATGGTGGCAGCCATTAAATGCCTCACTTCCCACTGGCTCAAGATAGACTCTCCCACACTTCCAGAATGGTGAAATAGAGTAAACTCCATCTGTGAGATGGAGCGCCTAACAGCAAGAATCTATCTCAGGTAGGAGAAGTTTAGGGACTTATGGAATCCCTGGTTGCAATGGAATTCAGGTTCTAGCAACCAGTAGGAGAGTGCCCCCTGAAAATGATCATAATAGGTTAGCTGTATCAGAACTATAGCCTAAAAGAGGACGTTGCACATTAAAAGGTAAAGCAACAACTTTTTAATAACAGAGAAAACCACCCACCCCACCTGATAGCCCCTACCCCCTGAAAATATGTTTGAGATCTGTAAATTATGTATTACTTTAGTTTTACTCACCTCTTTTTTTCCATTATGGTGTCCAGGCATAGTGATAGTTATATTTAGTTCATAAGACTCCAAGTTGGAGTCTAAAGGTTATTAAATGTTAATTATTGTCAGATTGTTAGAATATGAAATTTGCGATAAGATGGACTTTGGTGAAGGCAAGGACTTGATCCATGATAAGTAATTATACGGCAGGACAGTGGAATGTAATTACCAATCTGTAATATGTATTTATATGCATCTGTCATGGTTACCAAACTCCTGTATCACAAAGATGTATTCTTACTTCTTGAATAAAGATGAGTTGGGGAAAAAAAAAACCAAGTGGATTTGATACAGTGTGCCTTTTGAAACTGCAGCGGTACTGAAGCCGAGGGGTGGGGGTAGTCACGCTAGTTCTCCAGTCCTGCTCCTTGTCTCCTGTTCTGGTCAGCTGAAAAAAATTATTGGTGGATGTTTTTATTTAATGTGTTTGTGTGGTGTCCTAACATGTTCATCTGTATATGCTTGCATGGTGAGCACTGACTGTGGGACGAACTCAATAACTTTTTTATGTTGCTGGCCACTCCATTACTTGATTTGACCTGTAGTATGATATTTGAAGTCGGCTTGCCTTGCTATAATGTACGTTTTGAAATTGCAAAGGTACCCAAGTGAAGCCGATGGGGGTCAGCCTGTTCTCCAGTCTTACTCCTTTTCTCTTGTACTGGTCAGCCCTCCCCAAAAAAGCATTGGTATTTTTAAACCTTGACTGTGTATGCTCAGTAATCTTCTGTTGAGACCCGTCTGGCAGTGGCAGTGCAGACTGACCTGGGGTGCGTTGGTTGCTTATTTCACTGTGGCATGTGCTGCGTACTCCTTGTGCCAGCTTTTATTTTATTTTTTTAATGTGCTTTCATTTACTGAGTTACTTGCCAAGAATCGGAGTAATTCAATTTTGTTTTTGATGAGAGTGGTGTCTTGCCAGCGCTGTATACTGGCTCACACATAACCTACCAGTCGGGAGCTTGCTTTAGGTCTCCTCTGCCATCTCGCTGCGCAGCCTGTGAGTGTGCTTATCTACGGATATTAGCACAAAATTCAATTTTCAGCAGCACAGCATCAAGGAGAGCAGGTATGGTGGGCAACATGTTCATGAACTGTTGGTTGGTTGGTGCAGCTGTGCCTGAATAGGCAGCATGGTGCCGGTGGTCACGCTGTATGGACGTGGCATGGGACATCATTTCACTCTTAAGTCCCACCACACCTGCAGCAAGGCAGTAAGTATCTGAGTGGAGGAGACTGAGACGGGACTGGCGGCTGTGCGAACGGCTCATCAAGGTCGGCCAGGCAGACTGCATAGCACACAGGAAATGATTTCAATGTAAGTGTAACGTCACTGGCACTAGTTATCATTTGTATTTGGAAATGGGAGGGAGTCAGGATTTGTGATTTCTTGGCACTGGTCAGCTCAGCAGATGAGCGGACTAGCAGAGACAGGAGTGGGACCTCAGTACATAAAAAGAAAGCACAACGATTGTTAACTGACTGGCTACTGTACAAAGATTTGTGAGCTCCTGAACTGTCATTCCACAGCTGACTTGTATCAAGCAGATGATATAGCAAGTTGGTTGTTTTAATCTGACTGCTGAAAGATAACGATCCGTTGTGAGTTTGCATCCCTCCTCCACCCCCACCTACTCTGCAGCCACAATTGTGCCCTCAAATTTTTTAATAATTTTTATTTTTGTAAAATGCTCCCATCCATCATCACACTACACAAGGTCCCAGTCCCTGACCTCTCTACAGTGTGCACTCTAAAAAGAGAAATAAGTAGGAGCTGGCCTGGCATCATCATCGCTGGTGTGGAGCTAGAGCAGATCCCACAGCCACAGCCCATTTTGACAGCCAGCAGTTGTAGTGTCAGTCACTCAGCTCAGACAGGGGCTGGGAGCAGGGTATCATTTTGGTACATTCGGTGTGTAGGAGCACATATTCGCTAGGGAGGAGCACATATTTTGGGTCATTATTTTGCCAATGTGTGCTCCTGAATTTTGGAGGAGCACACTGTGACAAAACCTTAATGTCATCCCTGCTTTGAAGAGTGCAGACATGTTCCCGGTCCACCAAAGATCATTGTGCGGGCTCCGGACGTAGGCATGGGGTGGGGTGGTGGGGGGAGGTGGGTGCACAGTGGTTAGGTGCGGGTTGGCGGAAGGGGCAAGAGATTCAACGAGGGACCATTTTCTAGTTTATAGGTTTTAAAAAAATATTTAAACTCGTTGCGGGAAGGTTTTTATTTTTTACAAATAAGTTGGTTGGTATTCTTAATGGCAAACTGGGTGAGTTCCTGGGGGCTGACATAACAAGATATAACTGTTAGGACAGCTGGGGAATGGACATTATGGACCAGTTGGTCTCCAGCTTCCACACCATAAAATACATAGGTACGTACTGTTTGCAGTTGATTACTTCAGTCCTGTTGCACTCTTTATCTGTAAATGTATCCTGTCTATTGTCATTATGTGTTCTCTCAGTACACTTTGCCTTCTCCTGACCCTGCACAATGGTGTTTTTTTCGCCAAGGAGAACATTTACACGTATTGTGAAGCATGGCATCAGTGTCCTTTCTAGAACTCTGGGCTCAGCTGAGTGATTTTTGTACATTTAAGCAATATGGCATGACCAGGGGTTAGATTGACTGTTTGTTAATCACCCCCAGTGTTGTAATGGGATACGAGGCACAGCCAAGTGCCATACTGCCCCTAGGGGGCGATTAAGTGACTGTTAATCTAACTCCTGGGAGTGTCTTACTGCTATTATAAACAGCTGATTTCAGAAGAAAAGTGGTAGAAGTGTACCATTTGAATGTTTTCTTTATTGAGATGGAGATTTTTAATCAAATAGTTTGTCCAACCAGAATGCATCATTCCAGTCATTCAGAAGTGCTAGAGGATGGAACGCTGATAGGAAGAATTCATGTGCCATGATCAGGCTGTAAATGACAGTTATCCCATTTACATGCCTGATGTAGCCTGGTTCAGACCCTGATGAAATGGAGATTGATGTCAAATTCATTGATCGCAGCTGCAGGTAAACTCAACCACCAACACTTAACTGGGTTGTGTTTCTGACCAGGTGAAAGTAAGCAGTTCAGGAGAATCTATGTCTCTGTAAAAGGGTTCAGCTGTGCATGTAAACCCGTTCTTGTTCAGATTGTTCATGAACGCATGCATATTTTAAGGAGACAGTTTAGTGCAGTGGTTTAAGGCTCTGAACTGCACACCTGGAGACCTGGGTTTGAATCCCACAGCCCCAACTTGCATACTGTGTGACCCTGAGCAAGTCACTTAACTTCCTGGTGCTCCTAGGTCGCACCTGGAAACAAGCTTCAGCTTAGTGTGTCTCTCTTGGTTAAAAAACAAAAAAGATGATGCCTCTGCTGTGCATGCACTACACGCTCATGTGGCTACTGCAGTTGCTCCAGAGATGTGTATGTAAATGGAATTGTATATCCGGAATCAGCTTTTCATATAAGCAGACCAACTTGACCAGAATCAGTCAGTCTTTATTTTACGAGGAATACACTGTTGAACAGGCTCATTTACAGAGTGGTTCTGGGTGAGCATGGCTAAGACAGTATGCAATGCATGTCAGGAATATAGTGAAATACAGAAATAAGCATTAACAGTTGACATTATCATAGGAAGAATGCATAACAAATGCAGTAGACAACAGTAAACATAATTCTAACTTTTAGCTAAACCAGACAATACGTTGCTTCATTAAGGCAATCGACAACATTTCGGGTTTAGGACTTGAACAATGGAGAAAGTGGTACTAATTAATTAGAGGTAGGAGGCGTTAGTTGGGAGGGGAGGAAGGAAGCAGGGTTAAGTAAGTATGTGGCAGCAAGAAGGGTATAAGCAGTAAGAGTACAAAGGGAAATTGGACAGTAGGAGGGAGGGAGGGTAGGAAGGACGCAGAGCGAGGGAGTAACTGACCAGGATAATGTCACGCATGCATCTGAAGGAGTCCCTCACTCTTTAACATTATTCTCTTTGCAACAAAAGGAGTTGCATGTAATTGTGGTAATTGTAACAGAGATTAATGTAAGGTTGTCATAATGCTGAAAGACAATCAGAATGGAGCATTTCTGAAACCCTTTTTATAATAAGAGAAAGCAGCCTTTCACTTGTGCCTGCCTTTTAAATTTAGTTTTATTTTTCCTTACTTATCTGATGGAACTCTCTTACTGGCAGGGGTGGGGGGTTGGGGGGTTGGGGGGCTAGTAGGATAGGGGAACCAGGAGGTCCAGACACTGCAAGTGGGAGGAGAGACCACAGCAGCAGCATCCTCTAGAATGCTAACATTATTTTTTACCTATTTTCATCCATCTATGTGTTCCACACACTCCCCACTAGGTTATGGCAGACCTATCTGGTAAGTGAGTAGTGGTCTGGGATTAGGCACACCCACAACACTGTGACTGACGCTCACTGGTGCTGGTCCAGACATATGACTCCACCACACCCTGTATCAGCATCCTGCATCACCTTAACGACAGCATTTCATCCCGTTTATAAGCTGTGTATTCTACACATAACTCACCTCCCCTGTGCCACCAAGGACAGTCAAGCAATGGCAGGAGCCACTCGGTGGTCCTGAGGCATGATGTGTCTTGAGACGGAGACGGGTGCTTAGCACAGTCTCTGATCTCCAGTGTGCAACAAGAGGGCTTGGAGTCTGACTGCAGAGCTTCATCTTGGTGAGCTGCAACACCTACCAGCAGGCAATCTGGTGGCCTCCTTGCTTTTAGTTTAGCTGACAAGTCATGATTTCAGCCTTTGTAAAGTACATAGCAGGACATTTTTCAGAGAAGGAGGTAGGCAGCATCGGTGAATATTAGGTGTTCTACATAGGTCGAAATAGACATCAACCCGCTAGCCAAATGCTGGTAGATTTTGTTTCATGCTGTTAACAGTTTTCTTTTAACTAGTATTACTGGCCTGTATTGGAGAAGGTAAATGTCAATAATTACACCAATTGGGCCAGTTGAAAAGTCTGTGTGGCAAATGGATTTTCACAATCACTAGCTCTGCTGGTTAGTAGCTGTAAAACTTAGTTTTGATTCCTGGCTTTATCTATGTTGTATCCCCTGAAGGGTACCTAACAAATTGAAATGTTATTGATTGAATATTGTGATCAAATCAACATCACTTACTATTCATTTCACTTTTAATAGGTATTTGAGAGTAATCTCTCTGTAACTTTTAATATTGTTTTTTATGTTCCCACAGCCCAGGCACCCACTCCTCTGGCAACTTCTTCTGCCTGCCGCACTTACTCTGAACTGCTGATCCAACTTCCAGTACAGCAGATCCTCAGTCAGTGGAGATTCTGACTTATCCCTTTTTTTGGGGCGGTGTAGGAGGCTGCCACCAGGTTACAAGCAGTAGTAGTAGAAAACTTTATATCACACCCAATCACGGGGCTCTAAGCACTGAGCAAAAATGTCAGCATTACACTATAAAACATTTCAAAGTAGTCAACCACAATAAATAAAATTATAAATAATCTGTGTACGTATCTGTCTCTGCATAGGCTAATAATGCAGTGCTTATCAGTAGGTGAATTTCTGTCTTGAAGATTAAACAGCGCCAAAAGCCCCCCCCGGAAGAGGAAGGATTTCAGGCCCATCTTAAAAGTCTCCTCTCAAAACTCTGGGAAGCATGTTCCAAAGGGCAGGACTGGCAGTTGAATAGGCCCTGTCACCAGAGGATTTCAGCCTCTCCCTTGGAATGGCTAGGAGGCTCACCTCAGAGGAGCAGAGGGGGCAAGAGGTCTGATAAGGAGTCAGTAGGTCACATAGGTAGCAAGGACCCAGTCTGTACAGGACCTTATGGGTCAGCAAGCCAACCGTGAAGGTGATATGCCACTTCACCAGCAGCCAGTGCAGTTCACACAGGACGTGGGTTGTATTACATGACCATGGAAGGCCTGTCAACAACCAGGCCGCTATGTTCTGCACCAGCAGCAGATGTTGTAGGACACCTCCACTTACCCCAAGGTACAGAGCATTGCAGTAATCTAGAGGTGATGAATGCACGTACCAGTGAGGGAAAGTCTTCTGGGGGATCAAGGTTTTAATCCAGGCAGTGTTCCTAAGGTGGGAAATGCCTTTCCGGACTGTAGCCGACACCTGAGACTCAAGTGTCAGCCTCCCATCCAGAATGACCCCCAGATTCATAACCTTAGCAGAGGCCACCAACCCAGAGGAACCCAGCCATAAGTCAGTCCCCCCCACTGGTGGCCCTGTACCCCTTTTCCAACCAGGCTCAATCACCAATGCCTCTGTCTTGTCTGGATTGAGTAACAGCCAGCTTGATGACCTCCAATCCTGAATCTCAGCCAGGTATGAATTTATTACCTCAACTGCACCGTACAGCTGGGTATCAACATCATAGCAATGAAACCGCAGCTCATATTGTCTAATGATCCTTCCCAGAGGCAGCATACACATCGCAAATAACATGGGAGAGAGGATTGACTGCTGGGGCACTTCACAGAGCAGGGCATTGGGAGTGAGGAGAAACTCCCCATCACTACCCTCTGCATCCTGTCTCCAAGACAGGACTCAAATCAGCAGATGACAGTGAGTCCACAGTACTCCCTGAGATGATCCAACAGCACCCATGGTCTGTAATGTGAGACGTTGAAGAGAGATCAAGGAGAACGAGAACTGACCACTCTCCTCAGTCTCTAGCCCTGAGAAGATAAGAAAAACCAAGCAAATGCTTTGCACTGAGAAGATGAATTTGTTCTTAACTGGTTACAGACAGACTGGATTTAAAAGTCTGTCCACCACCTGAATGAGCTGAGCTGGTGAGTTTCTCATTCCATCAATTTCCCTGAACAGGACTACTGCCTTCTTATGAGAGAGCGCCCTTTGATACTCACCATAGTTAGTCTTGAAGGCCGGCTTGTCCTCATCAGACCTGGATTTTCTCCAACAGCACTCCAACCTCTGACCATTTAACTTAAGCTTCCTGAGCTGCCCATCTCAAACCATAGGGATCTCAAGCACTGGATTAGGGGTCATGTACAGACCAGTATGACTATATCGAAGGCCAAGGCAGTGGCCTAATTACAGGCCATCACTGCCTCCTCTGATCCAATTGGAGAAGCAGCCAGCACAGTCGAGACATCCACTACCACTTGGAGTCCTTCTGGGGACAGCCCCTTTAAAGGGTGATAGTGAACCATCTCCATAGTGGATCGATCCTGAAGTTATCAACCTCAAGCCCTAGCAAGAACACTAAGTCCAGGCATGGTCGTGTTGAAAAGTCGCAGACGTAACCACCTGTGGAAGGGCCAGTGAACCCATTAACTGGAGGAAATCTTTACCAAACTGTGAAAATTCATCATCGATCCAAGCATTCAAGTCTCCCAGAATTAACCATCTGGACGACTCCAGTAGCGTGTCGGTGATGGAGTCCACAGTTCGCTGAAGGAACCCCCCCCCCTCGACTCCAGTAATATCTTTTAGTGATGAAGTCTGCAATCTCTGCAGGAAAACCCTCCTCCTCCCTAAATGGGAAGGATCCTGCACCCTGCACCTGGACCCCACACACGGTCATACATTCAGACGACAAACTACTTCCAGCTGGGTGTGCAGTGAAATTCAACTTGGATCTAAAACAAATGGCCCTCCATGGGCAGTGCACCACAGAGAAACCAGCTGGCACAGCCGCTACCAAAACAGGACGAGTATCATCACCCAGCCAGGTCTCCATTATACAGACAGACCAGTGAAGAGCTATGTGGTGATGGCATGGGTGGATTTTTAGCCTTGGATTATTACATTTATTTACTCCCTTTTCCATCTTTTTTCCTTTTCCATTCCATTCCCTTCCCTCCCTCTCCCTTTTCTCCCACACCCTCTTTCCCTGTTTCTCTTTTCCTCTAGTCCCTTTCCTTTTCCGTCTTCCCTTTTATCCCCGTAAGCCTGGCTTGATTAACTTGCAGAATATATTTTTTCCACTGCTTGAGTAACTAATTCTTGTATTTATTATATATAAATATTTAACTTGCATATTTAAGCTGTGTCTTTATGGTGTCCTGGGATCTTGTATTTTTCACGTATTTTTCTTTTTTGATATTATTTACTACTTTCACATTGATAGTGTTTTAGACTTTCGAAAATGTTTGTGACTACAGCAAAGAACAAAAGGTTTTTTTGCTACGTTGCCTTTTGAGTCAGCATTTGTAAGTAGTACCACTTTAAACTGATACTTTTTTAATTCTAATTTATTAGTGATGATGATGTTAACAGTTGTATAAACAGAATGGACTTCTTTGCTGTATTGTCCCCTTCCCCTGACAAAACCTCATGGGCAAAAAGCGAAGCACTGGGGTATAGCTTCCTTCTCAGCCTTTTTAAACCTTGTATTTTCTGGGCTTTAAATAAAAAGTTGTTTTGAGCATTCATTTATTTGCTGAAGTCTTGTGTTCTATAGTTCCCTGCTTCCTTGTTTGTCATTGGCAGGTCTCCATTATACAAGCCAGAGGGATCAAAGAACCAGACATTAAATCTGCCATAATTGCTGCCTTGTTCCTCATTGATCTGGCATTGCACAGGGTAACCCGTGAAGTGGGCACATGAGGAAGGGCACCATCCATTACGACGACACCTTCCTCGTGCAGTCCACTCATAGCGACCGAATGAGGGGGGTGAAGCAAACTAGGTGACAGGATGTGGCTATATATATGCAACTTGGGGGTAGGAGCAAGCATGGGCGTGGGCTGGGAGGGGTGGAGAGGCTGTAGGGGGTGGCGCTGCGTTGCCGGGGTCAAGCTGTCCATGGCGCGGATTGGGCAATGGCTGGGGTGGTTGAGGTACTGGGTTCGGGTCCAGGCGCTGGTGCAATTTTTATTGCGCCCGGCCCAAACCTTTTTATTTTTATTACTTTCACCCCCAACATGCACCTCCCTGGAGTTGAGAATCCTTAAGTAGGAGGGTGTGGGGGTGTGTGGGGAGGGGGTGCAGCCCCCCCCCACAGAAAGTAGTAAAAATATGTCCTGGCACTGTTGTGCTGCTGCGCCAGGGTTGTTAGAGTGCCAAAAATGTGTTTGGCACTCTGACTGAGCAATAACAGTGATCGCCTTTAGGCATTTGCCATTATCACATAGACCCATTGCATAGCACTGTGCACAGGAGATGAGTAGCTGTTGCTGGCCTATTGACTGCCTGCCCATTCAGTCCACTGGGAGTCCCTGGGTATGGGCACCAAGCACATTCAGTCATCCTGCTGATGGGGGGGGCGGGGGCACAGGCCAGCTCTTTCTGGGGCCTTGGTGGTGTGGGAAGGACTGCTGGAGGGGCCATAATCATGCATGGCCAGCGCCATTCCGTTTCCTGTTCTAGGGGCCCCACCTGCCATCCCTGTGTGCATTGTTGTGCAGCATCAGGAGCTGGGATACTTGGCAGTGCTTGATGCTCCACGCTGTAGAGAACTCCTCTACAACACCACCCAACAAGGGGAGCTGCGTCACCCACCCTTCAGGAGGGAAGCGTCCAAAATCCCTCCCTGCTCGCCTCCACTCCTGATCTCGGGGTACGAACCCAGGTGGATAGTACAGTATGTCAGAGCGATGCCCCAAATTATACTTTACTTATTTTTGGTATCGTTAAACTTTTTATTAAAAGTTATCATACCAGACAATACAACAAAGTGAAACAAACAACTGCTGAATTCAGACATTTGGCGTTGTACATTGAAACCTTGCAATCTGCTGACCATGTGCAGTGTAAATAGACACAAAACAGTCTTCCATTACACAGCTATTGCTGCATCTCAATTCAGACAGGGTAGACTCATATCCTAAGACTCAGCATTACACTATAGGTCAAGGAAAGAATTAAACTTTTGTTGTTAGTAGCAAAGTTCTTTGACAGCATTTTAGAAGGCTAGTGTGGAAAGTGTGTAGTTGCAGTAGCTCTACCCATTTGAAGTTTGCATCTTGAGATGAGACCAGCAATAGTTCTGTAAACCCATTTGGTAGCGAATTTTGAAGTAGAAGACTATGTTTGAGGGAGCAAGACTGCTGCTGATGTTTTTGCGTTCAGGGACCAGAAGAGATGTTGAAAATGCCTCATAACATACCACCTAAACATTTGCCTTCACTCTCTTTTGCTTGCTTCTTTGTCCCTGACGTGCTGTAACCTGCTATCCCTAATGAGCTCTGACCTGCTAACATTCTTAAACAATAAGGCATGCCACAAGCTTTTGGTTCCCATCAGTTAATCAGACTGAAGGAGGTGAGCTTGCCACGATACAGGCCAATGATTGGGCCATACCTGGAGTACTGTGTACAGTTTCAGAACCCTCATGGGAAAAGGATAAGGAAAGGCTGGAAAATGACCAACTGAAGGCAACAAAATGATTCATGGTCAACGGGGGAGGGCATAATCAGAGAGTTGGGAGAGCCTGAACGTGTATTATTGGAGGACAGATTGGAAAGGGGGGAAATGATAGAAACTTACATACAAGGACATAACAAGGCAGACAGTACAAATTTATTTATGATAAAAGGTCAGACAACCACCAAAGTACAAATTTATGTAAGATAAAAGGTCAGTCAGCCATCAGGGGTCGCAACCTCAAATGGGGGGGGGGCAGGAGTGCAAGTTACAGAAAGGCTTAAGGAAGTATTTATTTAGAGAAAAGGTTGGGGATAAAGGGAAAAAACTACCTAAAGATGTAGTCCATGCCAGTACAATTGTGGGGGTTCAGCCAACAAAAGGATAGCTATAGGGAGGTCATTAAAGACACTTGGAAGGTCAGAGAGCAATGGGAGTGCCAGTTCAGTGGTGAAGAGGGCTGAGGCACCATTGGCACCTTACCTCTTTCCATGCTGGCAACCCGCATTCAGGAATGGACGCTGGTTGCTTGGGGGTCGGCCAGGAGAGGGAGAACTGAGCTTCCGTCGGACTGCTCTCCTCCCTCGGGGCAGGGGAATTCTGTGACTTGCGGCTTGACCTCCACCTGGAGAAATCCTGGTGGTGGTGGTGCGTGTGAATCACATAGATGGGTAGGGCCCACATTCAGAGTCTCTGGGGTGTCTCCATGGAGGCGGAATTCGCACAGTGTGCTCTTTGCATGTCCGTGCTGCCCAGAGGAGAAAGTAAGTAGGAAACATGGAGGACAGGTTTCATGAAGCCCTGCCTGTCAGGCCGATGGCCCGCTCAGTTCCTCTGGTCCAGGACAGTCTGGGTTTGTGTTCCGGGTGGGGGGAGGATGGCCTTCCTTTCCCAGCCCCACTTTTGGGAGCATTCCACAGGGGATAATGGCCCCCGGCACTAGAGGAGATTCGGGACGGCTGCGGCTGGCAGGGATGGGGCTGAAAACAGATTCCCAGTCCTGCCAAGGAGGATAAAAACCTATATAGAAAAAAAGCACTGGGAGCGTCAAAATGTAGAAGTAGTAACAAAATATGTTTTATACAGGAAATAACCATTCAGCTAAAATTGTGCTGTCAAAACAAAATAACTGAGTAAGTCTATGTGGATAAAATCAGGCAGACTGGATGGACTCTTGTTTTCATCTGTCCTCAACTGTCTGTGTATCTGTGTAACACTAGGGAGTGTCATTTAGTAAGAGGCGAAGCTGAGTGCTTCTTGTCCCTATACAGTGGATTAATGAAGGTAGCCCCTCTACTGGAGTGTCTTAATGTTATTATTAAACTAAAAGGTTTTAATGTGTTTTTTAAAGAATGTTTTTATAATTTAAAGGGACATTGTCAACCCCCTTAGGCCTCAAAGTGTCCCTAGTTTGAAACACACTTTTTATGATTGCTAGCATTCTGTAAAGATTGCTGATGTTGCTGGTAGTTTGATTCTGACTCTCTTTTTCTTTAAAAAAGGTGAAATACAGACTGCCCACCGTACAGGTGTTACCACACAAAAATGGGTTTGTTTACGTTCCTTAATCAGCTCCAGCTGCATCTTTCCTGGACTTAGGAACACCCACAACACAGTCTAGCCCCTCATTATGAAGTGGGAGTGTAGGAGGCTACTGCCTCATGAGTGACTGCACTGTTTGGGTGTGTTTCAAATGCTCAGGAAATATGCAGTAATATCAGATCCAGGATTGTAAACAAAACAAGGTTGTCTATAAATATACATTGGTATGCATTTCAGTTCTACTAAACATGGAGACAGACAAAACAAACAGCAATGTCAGTGAATGTTAGAGAAGCTAAGCAATCATAACATTTAGGTTTTTAACTAGAAATAATATGATGAAAAACAAATTGACAATGCCCCTTTAAATTCTATTTGATATGTTGTATATGAGGGATTCCAGCCATTGGCATAACGCAGTAGAAGGCATGCCAGCTAATCAGAATGCTCTATTTCCAGTCGTTGTTTTGTAATACGTAGGTATCCCATTTGAGAACTCATCAGCAAAAGGTAGGACACCGGGTAGCTTATTGGATTAATAGTGGGTTTAGGAACCTTTCACCTCGAGGTCACTGGTTCAGATCGGTAGTGGTCATCCCTTATTGGCTGATGACTATTCTGTATTGTGGCAGAGTAGAGAACGGGGCAGCTTCTCAGGGAACACTCCAGTGATAGAACTCTCAGGACCCGAAAATCAGCTTTATGTTGGCTATGGAAAATACAATGAAATATAGCTTTACAGAGATCGGGTTCATCTCTGGCTCTACCAAACACACCCACTTTCCACTGCCTTTCTCCCTTAATTAGGCCCACGTGTTGCTTGTGACCACTCCCCATCCCCATGAGGGCAGCCAGCAGTGTGGGCATGCAGTGCAGTGTGGTCTTAAAGGGCCAGCTTTAGCGCAAAAGGGGTTTTGTTTATATCCCCTCCCAGTCCCTGTTGGAACATATGTTGCCTGTATTGCAGGGTTGTGATTGAGTTTACAGGTGTAAGGCATGTGGAAGATATACACTTCATCACAAGTAGCCTCTGTGGAATGAGTTAGGGTGTAGTTTTTCATACCACAAGAGAACATCACACCTTGCAGTAATTGGCACCCTCACTGGTCTTGTATGAGTGACCAAGGAGTAAATGGGCGTGGAGTCTGAACTACCATCACCCTCTTTAACTGTTTTCTTTTTCTCTCAATGGTATAACCAGAAAAACGTAAATTCAAAATTAAATGACAAACACTGTTTACTAGTGACTTCCTTGTGTCTTATGTAGTGACTTAAAAGAATCAAGTACTGCTGCTTTAAACACAGCAAAACTTAATTGTCCCAAGGATTTTTCGAGGTTTAGAATACAAAACACTTTATGTTTACCAGTAGATTGCTTTGCAAATATCAGGCTGCACTGCAGTAGCGACTTTACAAAACACATCCGTTTTTGTTCTGTGTTATATAAGAGAAGGCAGGATACAGCAGTGGTTGGAGTCCAGAACTGTGCAGTTAGCTAACTGGCTATTGGGGTGACCTTGAGCAAGTCATTTCACTTCCCTGTGCTGTAGTTCTTCCAGTTATAACATTGAATGGAAGCATGACTCCCCTTGAAAAGAAGCATTGTAGTTCTGTTGTTCTACCCTGGCTGAACAAACTGTGAACCAGAACATACTCTTTACTTAGATTATATTGGCCATTTCTCAAGACAACATGAAGCTGTTTATAGCAGGACTTCTGATCCTGAGGTACAGTCCTTCTGTGAAGTGCCACGTCAAGATAGCAACTCCCAAACAGTGAGGAGTGAAAACAGCACGAAATCACAGTGCGTGCCGTATTCACAACTTTCTGTTTGCGGGTGGCTCCCCCCCCACCCCTGTGCCCCTCCCCTTATAACATTTAATTAACTATAACCAAGCAAACATAACATAATTATTAACAGGGTAGTCAACAGAAGCAGACCATTAAATAGTACTCGAGGGTATGAAATCTCAAAATGAGTCGGGTTCAGGTCCCTTTACCTACATCCTGAGACCATAGGGTAATCTCAGTAAGAAATAAGACACGTACTAAAGTGCAAAATGGAATGCTTTCCCTGTGTATCCTGCCACATGGAAAATTTAGTTAGAGGATTAAATATCTGCATGTCACAAATTAAGTAAATAACTCAGGATTTCACAACATGGCATACATAAATCAGCAAGAATAGACGCTGTCCATTTATCATAACTGTTTTTATACATGGGACAGTGAAGAATTACATATTTTAAATCATCTACTACTGTACACTATGGAGATACTGTACAACACCATTTCTTATTGAAATCTAGTCATCAACATTCTATCCCTTGGCACTCTAAAGATATTCAAGTATAATTGTGTGTAAGGTGAGGTTTTGAGTTTCTTGTATCGGTTAGTTTTACATTTTTTACTGATTCTAAATCTAATTGGAAGGCAGTATCCTGTATCTAGATTTAATTATTTTGACCAGTTGGAGTCTGTGTACAAAATAGACTTCACCAAAGAGGAAACCCAAACCACTATTTGACAAAAGTTAACAAGGCCATCACTTTAGGAAGGGTGTTAATCTGGTGTTGCAGGTACAGCAGGGTATCATCAGCGTACAATGAAATACAATTTTCTACCAGTCCGATTTTTGTACCAGCTATATCCTGGTAGGCCCTGAAGGCCTCTGCCAAAGGTTCCATGCTGAGAGCAAAAAGCAGGGGTGAAAGTGGACACCCCAGCCTAGTGCCCATTCTAATAGTGAAAGCTTGTGAGATTACACCATTTAGCCTAATTTGGGCTGTAGGCCTAGTATATAGAGCTCTTATCCAAGATCTGAACCTGTCCCCAAAATTACATTTTTGAAGCACCACGTCCAGAAACCTCCAGTTTAGGTGGTCAAATGCCTTTTCTGCATCTGGCGCCACCACCACCCCCTGTCTGGCCTCTGGGTCTGATTGTGCCCCGGCCATATTTGTTAGTATCCTTCTGATGTTGTCATGCAAGTGTTGCCCAGGTATAAATCCCGTTTGGTCTAGGTGGACTAGCTGCGCCAGCACCTGCTGTAATCAATTCGCTATCATTTTAGCGAAGACTTTTACATCCAGATTTAGCAATGATATAGGACGAAACCCTCCACAAGTGGTGTTATCTTTTTCCGGTTTTAGTACGACCGTGATCAGGGCCCTCTCCCCCAAGAATCTGGGCTGGCATCCTAGATGTGACTCTCATTACAGACCTGGGTTAGGACCGGTGCCAGTTCAGTGAAGAATTTTTGATAAAATTCTGCCACAAACCTATCCGGCCCAGGGGATTTATTAAATTTTAGGTTTTTAATCACCATTGATATTTCCATAGGTTTGAATGGGCTTTCCAGAATTTGAGCCTGCTCCAGGGTTAATTTGGGCATTGCACCATTTTATTTTTGATGGATTTATAATTAGGGAGTTTTGTCCACACGGCGCATTGAACTTGTTCATTATTCACTGAAGTCCTAACAACAGTGCTGAAATTAAAAACAAATTGTCGGCATACATTAGGTGCCCTATCAGAATGCTCTTAAGTGTTGGGGAGTGAAATTCTTGATTTTCCAGCTGGACCATAATAGTATTAATGAAAAGGTTGAATAAAGTAGGTGCTATTATGCAATCTTGACTAACTTTCATGGTAGTATCAGCACTCTCCGAAAGGTGGTCAAGTTGGTCATACTAGATTTTTGACCGGGGGAATTATGAATTTGAATCAATCAAGTAAATATGGGTCAATATTTATGTCATGTGAATGTTTCCAGAGTAGCTTCCTATTAATGCTGTTGAATGCAGAGCAGAGATCAACAAAGCAGCAGAAAAGAGGGGATTTACGAATATGTACCATTTGTGAATAATGTGGCTCAATACAAAACAAAAACGGGTTGATTATGAAAGCTTGTAAAAGAAAGGCTTGTATTACTTTTGCCTTACAAACACGGCTTCCACATGTTTTTTGTTTTTTTTTTAAGTTGAGTAGGTACATTAATATTAGAATGTGCGGTGTCCTTTTCACTGGAAGAGGTGTGAAGCCATGGGTTTATTTTTCTGAACCACGTGGCTTTACACAGGAAATTCTCTACCCATTTTATCACTCAGGTTTAATCCCAAAACATGTTTAAGGTCATGCATATAGCAAGGAAGAATCCCGAGGGCGAGTCAGCCATCACTGAAGAAAGACTTGGAGTAATCATGAGCAGTAGTCTAAAACCATTGCGGTTTGCAGTAGAGCATCGGGCGGGGCGGCGGTGGAATGCTGAGCTAGCACAGGGTAGCATGCTCATGGAAAAGCCTTTGCTGATGAGCAAGGGTTGATAAAGGTCCTAAAAATGTTGCACTGTCAGCCGAAGTAAAAAACCAAGCCAAATCAGACTCATATATAACCAAATTATTCATTGTAGGCTAAGAAAGAGAGGATGGCACAGATACCCAGTTCTTCACTCCCTGTGGAACTTTTTCAGGAGTGGCAAGGGTGTTTAGCGGTCTTAAGGACAAAACATATGGGAATATGTTAAGGATCTTGAACATGTATTCACCGGAACCCAGGTGGAGTGGGAAGGCACGATAGAAACATACACGTTCCGACATGGGATGAACAGGGTAGATGTAACAGAACTATTTATAGTAAAAGAGACCTTAGTCATCAGAGGGTACAAGTATAAATTGGTAGTGGGAAGTTCTTCACAGAAAGAGTGGTAGAGAGCTGGATCAGCTTGCCTATCAAGGAGGTAAACAGTGGCAGTGCGGTGAGGTTCAGGTAGCAGAGGACATATTTGGTGGGGGAAGGGTTGGTACAGGGTGACCAGGTCTGGAGTAGCCAGAAGGAGTTGAGGGTCATTTGGTAGGGATGGAACAGACTGGACAGGTTCGGGTTTTTTCCTGTTCTCAGTCTTCAGTGTTTCTGTGTGTTAGTAGTTGAAGAGAGATTTAGAATGGAATGAGGGCATTTTGACAGATGGGGTAACAGTAGTCATTTTGCAGATGTTGTCAGAAAGAGTTTGTGGGAAAGCTCTGTTAATGATTGTTGATTATAATACAAGCATTGGAGATAGCTAGAGATGAGGCATGGGCATGAGGGAAGTGAGTCAGGATGGGAAGTGCTTTGTTTATTTAATGGAACAGTGGTTGTCAGGGCAGTGAAATGACCTTACATAGACAGGAACGAGGTAGGAGTGGAAGGATGGTAACAGTGGCAGAGCAGGAAATACTGTCTTGAATCATGTTGATTTTAGAGTTGTTTTTGATCATCAGTGCTCTCTTGCCACAGTCTGGTAGCTAAGAATGTATAACTTCGCTAACCTGGATGAAGAGACATTTCTATATGATGTCTCTAGAATTGACTGGACTGGAATCTATCACTCCGGTAATGTTGAGGATGCACTACATATTTTTCTTGAAGAATTCCTGGCTGTCCAGTGCAAGCATTTCCCAAAGGTTACTAGGGGGGTCAGGGGTAAACAAACATGATGGCTCCACAAAGACCTGTAGGGAAAGTTGCACCTTAGAGACAAACACTGGAAGTATTATAAACAATCAGGGCTGAATTCGGACTACAATACCTACAGAGCTGTTTGGAACACCTGCAAAAACAAGTCAGAGAAGCCAAGAGTAATTACTGTAAAGATCTATTATCAAGCCCTGCTGGTGACCCCATGAAATTTCTGGGCTCATGTTAAAAATTTCCTGGGGGCTTCTCAGTCGGTTACCCCTGGTGACATGATACTAAACGGTATTCATTGTAATGACTCTAACACCATAGCAAACTCTTTCAATCAAATGTTCTCTGATCTGTCCCAGTACACCTCCTCCTTCCTACCAACCAGTATGCACTCTCAGTCATCACCTACTCACCTACCTGCTCCCCTTCTTGCAAGCTACCTAATGCCCTACCTTTCTACTTTAAGGCTATCTTGAGGCCAGAGGTCATGAAACTCTTGAAATCTATCTCTGATAACACAGCCTCTGGCTGTGACTCCCTGGAACCTCGGCTTCTGAAGCTCGCTGCTCCTTTTATTGCCTCTCTGTTGGCCAATATCTACACATTGTCTCTCTCTTTCAGAGCAGTCCCGGATCTCTGGAAAATTGCTCGTATAACGCCTGTTTTCAAAAAAGGTGATCCTAAGGAAATCACCAATTACAGGCCTATAGCCATTCTCTCAGTCCTAAGCAAAATTATAGAGAAACTTGATGCTAGCCAAACTATTGACTACCTAAGTATAACCTTCTCACTGAAATCTGGCATGGGTTCAAAAAGGTCATAGTACATCAACGGCTCTTCTCAAACTTATGACAGGTATGCTCTCCATATGGATGTGGGACTACTAGTGGGCATTTTTTATTGACCTTATAAAGTCCTTTGATCTTATTGATCATCCCCTGCTTCTCTCCACTTTTCGAAATCTGAGCTTTTCACCCCCTGTTGTTGACTGGTATAGAAGCTATCTGTCAAATAGGTCACAAACTGTGAAATAACTCCTCCCTATCTGACAGTACTGTCATTAACATTGGGGTACCTCAGAGCTCTATCCTGGGGCACCTTCTTTTTTCACATTTTATTAAAAATATTGCTGAAATATTTCAATCCTATTTGCCCATCCTCTATGCGGAGGATCTTGTCTTCTGTTTCAGCTCCACATATATTGCCAGTATAAATGCGTCCCTTTCCTCTGCCTTCAAAAATGTTTAAAACTGGCTATATGCTTATAAGCTGGTACTAAATGCAAAGAAATCAAAAGCCATGCTACTAGGCTCTGCACCTAAACTCAAGGCTTGTCATACATCCCTGATGATATGCAACCTAGGAGGCACACACATTGAGCATGTAACATCTTTTAAGTACCTGGGAGTCCTTCCTGACAAATCCCTGCATTTCAATCTTCATACACAGTCCACAAGCAAAGCTGTGAATGCTAAACTGGGTGTCGCTTATAAGACCAGTTACATGCTGACCCCCTCTGCTAAGCTGGCTATCACCAGAGGTATCCTGCTCCCTGCCCTCACATACGGTGCTCCCATTTTTGCTGCTGTTCATAAAACTACCCTCTACAAATGGGACGTTACTTATAATAATATATGTCGGTACTCCTCCTTGTCTCAAGCACAATTGTCAAATTTACAGAGACCATAAATGGCTCTCTCCCCCTGCCTGCTGGCAATACTCGCTAGGCTCCCTTATTGATTCTGTTATAAGACAACAAACTCCCTCCTCACTTGCAGTGTTGTTGGTTCCCCAAACTTCCTCCCATGGGCTGCGATCAGCTGATAAGTCTTTTAATCAATGTACCAAGGTGTTGCACATCTAAAGGAACTGGTGCTTTCTCTCTCCTAAGCTGGTCTCTGGGCTTCCTTACTCATGGGCTGTACCCCCTGATGCTGATAGGTAGGCAGGAATCAGACCTGTGCAGCAGGGGACATCAAGCCCTCCATTTCCTGTCTCCCTCAGTTTACTTCCTCACTTCAGAGCAGCAGGTACTCTGCAAGCAGAGCACTGTCACCACATGGCAGAGCTGAAGACAGCAGACTATATGTCAAATTATTTCATTATACGTCTGAATTTCTGAGCAGTAGAAACTGTATTACAGCTCTCCTAGGTGGGTTCCAGTCTCAGCCTTGCAAGCTGTACAGACTGGCCCCACTTCACGGCAGTGTTTTTTCCCACGATGTTCTGACAAGGGGGGTGGAACATTCTGACAGGAATCGCTTTTCCAGTACCGTTTTCCAGCATGTTGGGGGAAAAAAAACAGCACCAGAGTGCTTCATTGGAGCTGTCCCCTTGCTGACAGCAGCTCTGTGGGTGTTCCGTCGACGGCTGGCTTTTACTCTCACAGCCGCTCGTCGATGTTCCGACCCTCTCATCGACGAGCGCTGCTGAACAAAAGGAACGCTAATCCGGACCATCGCATCCACCTCAGTGTTTGTAGGGCCCCCCCCAGCAGCAATTAAAGGCAAAATAAATGAAGGGGAATTTATAGAATTTGAAGCTTTTATTAAAGAAATCACTGTTTACAAGGGTAGCTCCGTAATTTGCTCTGGGCCAGCACCAGCAATTCACCGCAGTGGCAGCAGCATAAAATTAGTAACCTCCAGGGGGCGGGGATACACTGAGTAAAAGGGGAATAGGACCATTTGGGGCATGCCCTCAGGCAAACCTTCCAGGGGATTCATCTAATCTCTTTTGCTGGGTCGCTTTGCCTATTATGTGAGCAGGCAGCATCTGCGAATGTTGAGGACTAGAAGGACGCAGCCCCTTCCTCATCTCAGACTGATAGCCAACAGACAGACAGATCTGAGTGAGCAGCAACCACCAGGTCTGAGAGAGCAGCAGCCACTGGGAGACCCAGCAGTCCGCAGCCCTATCTCTGGCCACAGGCCTCATCAACAGGTAAGAGGGGGCCTTTGTTCTGGACAGTGAATGCTTCACGGGCAACCTACGGGGTCACCAGATGGGAGACCTCACATAAGGCAAAAGAAGAGGACCCCATCTCCATCATCATCTGAAGAGGAGCAGTTGTCCTCACATCACTACAATAAAATGTCCTTATACCACTGGAGAAAGAGGAGATCTCGGCCTCAAAGTAGATCTAGGCATCTTCCCCCGGGGGGGAGCTGGGGGGGGGGGCTTATCATCAGACTCTGCCAACTCACTGTCCAGAATCTTGGACCTGCAGGGCCTAGTTTTTTCAAAGGCATAGCTGAGATTCAGCTCGGATCTTCCCCAGAGGCTCCCACCCAGCCATACAGGCTTTTCGTCTGGCAGCTGCCAACAAACCCTCCTCAGCCTATTCCTCCTGTTATAGGTGTCTTGGCAAGGGTTCTGAATGCACCTATCCAGTGGCCCGTCAGATCTCTAAGCTTCTCAAGTTTGACAAAAAGCAGTCTAAAAAGTGGTTAGACTGCCGCAGAATCAACCCTCTGATTTCAAATCTAACCAAGAAGTTGGTCATCCCAGCCAAAGGAGAGGCTTCTCTCAGGGACCCAGTGGGTAGGAAAGTGGATGCCCTCAACTAGGCCTTCCAAGCATCAGCAATGTCTCAAGGCAGCAACTGCCAATCCTTTATTGGCCCAAGCAGCTCAGTCCTGGGCCCCGGTTTTAGCCTTTCACTTCACTGTGGACCCAGAGAAGAACAGGCCTATTTTTCATCAGCTTCAGTTCATGGGTTTGGCTTAGGCTTAGGCTTATGTAGCAGTCATGTAGGAGGAGGCAGTCAGGTACGCCACTCGGACCATGTTTTATCATAACTTGGCTCGCTGCAACCTTTGGATCTGGCAAGCAGTCACCTCTTCAACGAGCCAGTTGGTTATCACACCCTATGAAGGTAATATCCTGCTTGGTTCAGCCTTGAAGGAGGCAGTGAATGTCTCCGGGAGATGGCTAAGGTGTATATGCCACAATCAAGAGGCAGGGGCCAATCGTGGTCCTCAGACCCCAGACGCATTTTAGTAAACAACATGCTACCCGGGCCCATCCTCGAGTAGGGGGCAGACATTTAAAATATTCTCAAGGAATGGGTCCAAACCAAGTCGGACAGATGGGTTCTAGACATTATCAGCAAGCCCCCATTACCTTGTGTGGTGCCCTCCCCTATCTCTGGCAACCAATCCAAAAGGCAGACGATGTTACAGGCCATTACAATCCTTCTGCAAGCAGGGACTATTGAATAAGTTTCCACTACAGAGATCAGTCGGGGGGTTTACTCCCCATTCTTCATTGTGCCAAATTGCACAGGGGGATTCGGGCCAGTCCTAGATCTCGAATTCTTGAATAGTTTTGTCCGCAGCAGACCCTTCAAGATGGAAGCCTTGTCATCAATCATGAGGGAGTCGCAAAAAGGGGATTTTCCAGCATCCATGGATCTGCAAGATGCCTATTTGCATATTCCCATTTGGGAACTACACAGGCACTATCTCAGATTCGAAGTGGGAGAGCAGTTCTTCCAATTTAAAACTCTGCCATTGAGGTCTTCCTCCGACCCACTGACATTATTAAGGGTGCTATTGGCAGTCACAGTCCACATAAAGGCCCCACAGCTCAACCAAGCAATACAAGCAGTGGCGGAGGTAGTCTGGTGCCTGTCGGTACATGGTTTTCTCATCAACTGAAGAAAGAGTTCCCTAACTCCAAACCAGACCTTGACCCTCCTGGGGGCAGACATCATGAAACAAGCCAACAAGGTCTTTCCCCTGGAAACTAAATTTAGGGATCTGCTAAAGCTCATCAAGGAGTTTCACATAGCTCTTCAGCTTCCTGCTTATTTTTTCATGCAGTTCACTGAGACAGATTAAACCTTCCCTCCAGTGAGGGTCTTGGAGGACAGAGGTCATGAAGGGTCGCATGTTGGGTCGTCCACACCAAATCTGAATCACGACCAATGCAAGCCTCAGGAGTTGAGGGGCTCACCTGCATCAGCTATCGGCACTGGGCAGGCGGTCGCTGTTTGAAACAAAGTACAGCATAAACGTCCTCAAGATGTGAGCAGTATGCCTTGCCCTGAGGCACTCTGAACAGCAATTCCTCAATCAGGGTAGACTGATTCCAACTGATAATCTGAAAAAAGAGCAGTATGTCTTGCCCTGAGGCACTCTGAACAGCAGTTCCTCAATCAGGATAGACTGATTCCAACCGACAATCTGACAGCGTTGGCATACATCAACCATCAGGGCGGCACAAGAAGCTCAAAAATGCTAAGGGAATCCCTTCTTCTCTTTCAGTGGGCTGAGCAGCACTGGGCAATGTATATGCCAGGACAGGAAAATGTCACAGCAGACTGGCTCAGTCGCATGGTTGTTCTACCAGGGTAATGGGAGCTGAAGGACAGTGCCTCCCACATCCTACCAGAACAGTAGGGCAATCCTCAGATTGACTTTTTTGCCCGCTGGCAGAACTCGAAGGTAAAGCAGTTGTATTCCCTGGCCAAGAATGTACCAGCAGTGGCTCAGGATGCCTTTTCCCTAGACTGGGGTCAGTTTGGTCTCCTGTATGCCTTTCCTCCAATACTGCTTCTATCAAGAGTCCTCCACAAAGTGGCTCTGGACTGGGCAGAACTGATTCTAGTCTGTCCCTTATGGCTTTTCCGCTAATGGTTACCACTTCTCATTCATCTGTTAAGGTGTCCACCTCTAACCTTCAAGTTCAGCCTGGACTTTCTCCATCAGGTCCTGTTCTGCATCCCAGTTTGAACAATTTGTCTCTCTAGGCCTGGAGATTGGGCGGGAAGACTTCAAGGAGCTAGGCTGCATAGTTCATGTTATTGAGATGATGGGGAACTTATGTCGCCCTTCTTTCTCTAAAGTGTAGTATAGAGTTTGGAGGAAATTCTGGTTCTGGCTTCATTCTACACATATACTGAACTATCCAATACAATTTCCTGTACTACTGCAGTTCCTTTAAGATGAGCTGGACAAAGGACTTCAACCAGCCACTTTACAAGTTAAGTTTTCAGTGCTGAGGGCACTGTTGTTGATGGATTCAGGGGACTCGTTGGGCTCACATCCCTTGTCTGGAAGTTCCTAAAGGCAGCAACATTCAAACACCTTCCAAGCAACCAAAGGTACCACCTTGGAGGCTTAATCTGGTTCTCAAGGCTGTGACCAAGGCCCCCTTTAGAGCATCTCAAGGAGACATCCCTTATGCATCTCAGAATGAAGGTCGCCTCTTTCTCATAGCTATTACTTCAGCCAGGAGAATCAGCGAACTAGGAGCATTGTTTACCCAAGAGCTGCACACTATCTTTCATCAGGCTAGAACAGCTCCATGTTTTTTGTCAAAAGTTATGTCTCCCTTCCATTACAATCAAGGGTTCATTCTTCCTTCCTTCTGCCCTCTTCCTAAAAGCAGTAAGGAAAGGGAATTTCATCCACTAGACCTGAGAAGGGTGATAAAAATGTATATTAAGAGAACAGAAGCTATTCACAGAACTTAAAGTTTGTTCACGTCAACTATTAGCCAAAATTGTGGGTAACAAAGATTGAAAAGGCTCTATAGCCAGATGGATTCTGTCCGTCACCTCCATAGTTCATGATCAAGCTGGAGTGACTTTGCCTGGCCCACTGAGAGCCCTTTCCACCAGAGCTATGGCCTCTTCAGGGGCGTACTTCAGAGAAGCATTTCCAGCAGACTTATGCAGAACGGCCACTTGATCATCCGTTCACACATTTACAAAATTTTATTCATTGGATGTAATGTCCTCGGCTGAGGCATCCCTGTCCGCGTAATGCTTCAGGTGGTGGTGGACGCTTAAGGGCTCTTGACATTCTTCCCAACCGGGACATCTGGGGATGTACTGCTTTTGTATGTCCCATGAGTAAGGAAGCCCAGAGACCAGTTTAGGAGAGAGAAATCAAAATTTAAATACTTGTAAATTTTCTTTCTCTGATGGCTGGTCTCTGGGCCTCAGATTCCTCCCAGAATGTATATAGCTGGCTGGCCTCACGTTTCTGGTTTCTAAGTTCTTGCAGTATTGCCACATTGGACTGCTTTAAGAAGAACTGAGGGAGACAAGAAGTGGAGGGCTGGATGTCCCCTGCTGCAGAGGTCTGATTCCTGCCTACCTATCAGCATCAGAAGGTACAGCCCATGAGTAAGGAACCCCGGCCATCGGAAAAAGAAAATTTACAGGTATTTAAATTTCGATTTCCAGAATGCTGCACCCCTTCTATGGAACTCCCTTCTTATAGCACTTTGGCAGTCAAGATCCCATCTCAGCTTCACAAGGGAGCTACGTCGTTATCTATCTCTTGCAGACCCATGCACTTGTTTTGACCCCACCTGATTCCATCATGCTGTCACTTATCTCCAGTCCTACTATACACCACCTTACTCCTCTAGCCACAGTCACCCACTCTACTGTCCCCCCAATCCCTATCTTTCCTTCAGACTACTCCTTGCCCCCATCTTCCTTTGTAAGCCCTTTCTTGCTCTTCTCAATCTGAATTTGCTCGCCCTGTTGTCACTGTGCTTACTTTCACTGTTCCCTCCTACATTGTCTCCCTCTTTGCATTATTACATCATGCAATTTACTTCTAGCTGAATGGTATTTCTTCTACAAACTGGTTTTGCTACTCTACCTGTAACCTTATATGATTTCATTGCCTTACATAGTGTTGCTTTTGACTGATTGTATCATCTCTCATGAACTGTTTTTGACCTGCCCCATAAGTAATTATCCTGTACTTATGAAATATTACTTGTTGGTATTTTTTGTTGTACTCTCCCGGGTGGTGCCTGAAAATAGTCCATTTCTGGCTAGTGCACTTACCCAGTAAACAAAACGAAATAAATATTGCCTGACATGAGTTTTTTTGATAAAGAGTCCTTGACATCACAAGGGGGGACCTTTGAAAACTATAATTATTGCACATATTTTTGATGATATTTGACACATATTTTCCATAGTTTCACTCATTCTTTTCGTAATAACTATGTACATTAGTATGAAAAACAAAACACTGTCAGCTACACTTCATCTGCTCTGGCTGCTTGTGACTGCATCTGACATAATGCTGTACTTGTGGCATCACAGTCAGTTGCTGTGGGAACAGTTATGATGTTATACATGGGATTATTAAGTCAGGTATAGACAAGTAGCCAGAGCCGATGAATTCTAGGATGTCTTGATCCTGTTTCCATATTAATGTACTGTATGTAGTATAAATAAATGAAATACAAGCTGAAACTACCCTCCGTGATGTCAGGACAGCATTTATCTTACAGAATATTTATCATGAAGTTGTTTCTTTCCAAATTTAAGAAGTCAATAAGCAGTGTCTAACGGTATGTATTATAGCAGCTACTGATGTTGCTACATCTGATAACAACTATAAAAATAATATAACGTGAGAAGTGGAATTTGTTGTCTTCTGTTGCTAGCGCAGTCCTGTTTGCGTACGTACAGCATTGATGTCAGTTGCTGAGCATCAGCGTCACAATTTATGGGACACATAATGCAGCAGGTGCTGTAAAAGTAAACCAATACGTAAGAATTAAAGGGACACTGTCAACCTGTTTTTCATCATATAATTTCTAGTTAAAAACCTACGTTTTATGATTGCTTACCTTCTCTACATTCATTGATGTTGCTATTTGTTTTGTCTCCTTGTTTAATAGAACTGAAATGCATGCTAATGTATATTTATAAACAACCTTGTTTTGCTTACAATCCTGGATCTGTTCTTACTGCATACTGCCTGAGGATTAGAAACACACCCAAACAGTGTAGTCACTCATGAGGCAGTAGCTGCCTAAGCTCCCACTGCATCATGAGGGGCTAGATTGTGTTGGGTGTGTTGCCAAGTCCAGGAAAGATGCAGCTGCAGTTGATCAAGGAATGTGAACAAACCTTTGTTTGCATGGTAACACCAGTATGGTGGGCAGTTTGTTTTTCGCTTTTTAAAAGAAAAAAGAGTCAGAATCAAATTACCAGCTACATCAGCAATCTTTACAGAATATTGGCAGTCATAAAATGTGTTTTTTAAACTATAGACACTTTAAGACCTAAGGAGGTTGACAATCTCCCTTTAAGAAATAACTTGAGATTCGGCTACCATGAGTTAATGTAAGCCTGTGTGGATTAAGAGCCGTGAGGTGAAGCTACATTCTGTATGCACATAAAGTTAGATTAATGAAGGTAATGCAGCCCTAGGAGTGCCTTAATGCTAATATTAAACTAAATTATTTTTATTATTTTTGTTGTTTACAGCTGAATTGCTTTATTGTACCAAAGTAGTAGACCAGGGAGGGGCTGTGGATATGGCCTACCTAGACTTTAGCAAGGCATTTGACACAGTCCCGCACAAAAGATTAATAATCAAGTTAGCCAGCCTGGGAGTGGGTCCCAGGGTGGTAGCCTGGGTAGCGAACTGGCTGCACAACAGGACACAGAAGGTAATAGTGAATGGAACACATTCCGAAGAAAGGGGGGTTACTAGTGGAGTACCTCAGGGCTCAGTACTGGGTCCAATCCTCTTTAACATCTTTATAAGTGACATTGCAGAGGGTCTGGAGGGAAAGGTATGCCTCTTTGCAGATGACACAAAGGTCTGTAACAGAGTTGATACACAAGGGGGTAGAAAAGATGAGAAGGGACTTGGCAAGGTTGGAGGAATGGTCAGACATATGGCAACTTAGATTCAATGCAAAGAAGTGCAAAGTAATGCACCTGGGAAACAAAAACCCAGGAGAAGAGTACACAATAGCAGGGGAGGTACTAACAACAACAAAAATGGAAAGGGACCTGGGGGTAGTCATATCAGATGACCTAAAGGTGGGTAAGCAATGTGAGAAGTCAGTAAGGAGAGCCAGGGGATACTGGGATGCGTGGGAAGGGCATCACAAGTAGAAAAAGGAAGTGATTATCCTCTATACAGACAGTTGGTGAGACCCCATCTGGAGTACTGTGTGCAGTTTGGAGACCTCATCTATGCAAGGACATAGACAGGATGGAAGCAGTCCAGAGGAGGGCAACTAAAATGGTGCAGGTCTACATCAGAAACCATATGAAGAGAGACTGAGAGAGCTTAATATGTATACCCTTGATGAAAGGAGGGACAGGGGGACATGAGAGAAGCGTTCAAGTACCTCAAGGAATCAACAAAGTCCAGGAGGGTAGCATCTTTCAGAAAAGAGATGTGTAAGAACAAGGGGGCACAGTTTAAAGATAGAGGGGGGACGGCTCAGGGGTAATGTGAGGAAATTCTTTTTCACGGAGAGAGTGGTGGATACATGGAACAGCCTTCCTGAGGAGGTCGTTGAGTGTAAAACAGTGGGGGAATTCAAACATGCTTGGGACAGACACAAAGCAATTATAGTGCGGGGTTGCAGGAAGCAGGCTGTTGGTTAACTAGAATCTGCAGCTTATCCAGTAGGTAGGGAAATGGGCAGACTGAGTGGGCCAAGTGGTCCTTTTCTGCCGTCAAAGTCTATGTTTCTATGTATCTGAGGGTTTCTAGCCATTGACCTGACTCTTTAAAATGTGATTCAGCTAATCCAAACTCTTTATTTTCAGCATTTTTTTTTTTATCTTTTTACCCTGGCTTTTTCCTCCACTGCAAGGACCAGGGCATTTTTCCATGTTTGCAGTCCATGCCTATCCTGGGTAACTATTCTACTTGTGCTTTGCTCACCTACACCAAACCTGGGTAGCTTTTCTTCTCCTTTTGTCCATTAGTTCAAGTAACATCCCTTCTCCTCACCCCCATTAACAGAACAGCACCTCAGGAGGCTCCGCAGAGGGGAAATGTCCTCAGAGGACTTACGCCCTCCTCCCAGGGAGCCGAACATACTCCAGACATCTTCTGGTCCATGTGGGCTGGCTGAGAGGCCATAACAAACCCCTTATGTGCACAGTGGCAGTGGCCACATTATGTAACCAGCTCTACCCATTGTTTTCCTTCTACTTCTCCCTCTTCTGTCTAGGAGGCCTCCAGCATCCTTCTCGTAGGTGCTGCAGTCAACTGTGGTGAAGGTCACGTTGCCAAGCTGCTGTAGGAGGCACTAATGTAGTGGGCTGCCCTGCGTCTCCCTCCCTGCCCCAGAGTTGGAATGTGCTACCGCCACAGCAGGTTCCAGACTTCATTGGCCTGGACTAAAGAGTTGTGTCTGCAGTGTGAACCTGGGTTCCCAACATAGTAACGCAGCATGCCACTGGGCCAAGCCCAGCAATTGTTATCTGCCAATATTTATTACAAAAACACTACAAGCCCTCCCCTTCACCGCTCAGAGCAGATTTAAATTCCCATCCTCCTCCTTCTTCCCCAAGCTTTGTATCACCTTTGTATCCTTTCCTCCCCATCAAAATCATAATGAAAACCCCTTCCTGTGACCCTTACAGCACCTATATCCTCCTTCTCCTCCACCTGAAGTCAGCATCAAATCTCTCTTTTCCCACCCTTGTAGCTTCTTTATTTCCTTGCCCCAACCACAGTAATGATTATATCCACCTATTCTACCCTCGTATCACTTTTATACCCTCTCCCCCACCACAGATCATAATCAGATCCTCCATTCTACCACCCACATAGCACCCTATCACCCTCCTTCCCCCACTTAGAGTCAGAATCATATCCATCTTCTCCCACTCTTGTAGCACCCTTCCCCCCACTCCTCTTTAGAAAGCATAATTAAAATGCTACTACCATTGTTGCACCTTTGTCCCCCTCCTTCCCCACTTGAAGTCAAAATCACATCACCATCCCCACCCTCATGACATACGAACATACCAATTCCTCCTCATCCCTAATCATTATTTAAATCTCCTGTCACTTACCTTCACAGCACCCATATCTTCCTCTCCATCCACAGAAAATTATTACATCATCCCCATGCTCACATCACCCTTGTCCATTCACGTCCTAGGCTGGTTGCTGTAATTACTGAACTAGTTTGTATTTATCACAGATAAACTGTGTTCTGTAAAATATTCTCATTTGCCTGGTGTATCTTTTCAAAAAATAGGCTTTTTGCCGGGGGCTGTTCTGGGAGCTGGTCAGACAAGACATCTATTTAAAATGTATTCCTTATTCTGAGAATAAGTTGCAGACTTACAGGGTAGTTATACATCAGGCTCCTGTATGCACAGCTACCCCATGCGCACACTTGCTCATCTACTTCAGCTGCTCCAGTCCAAGTCTGCTCTGGTCCCCCATGTTGCCCTGTGGCTCCCCTCCCCCCACCACCACCACCATGGTGGGTCCCAGACGACCGACCCGTGCAGCGCTGGCTACCAAGGAGCAATGTTGGCCAGGGAGGTCAGAGTGGAGGGGAGTCGGAGGCTTTTTTCAGTATTGGGATGGGTGATGCCACCTCTGTCATTATGTTGCTTCTGAGAGCTTTTTCCCTTGCGTTTTATCCCTCCCACTTCTCCAGCTTGTAGTTAATGAGCACCTACAGCTGCAGTCTGTAGATGTGGAGCAGCCAGTGCTGCTTGATCACCCATAGAATCAAAGCAGCATCCACTTCCCCACCTACAGGTTGCACTGTAGGATTGGGAAACTTCACACCCTCCCCTAGGATTGGCACACAATGCCTCCACATCCTACTGTAAACTAGAGATGTGTGAAGTCTGTGAAATTCGCTCCGCGTATCAATTTGTGGATTTTGCGGAATTCGTGGAGCTATTTTCATGCAATTTCACCATGAAACGTGATATTTTGCCCGTGAATTTTGTGCTTTGTCATAAAAATCAGCTAATTTTGCCACAAATGTTGTGCAAATCACGCAAAGTGGATTTCGGGCAGCCAGTCCGAACTTTGGGAATTTTCAGGACTCTGCGCGAAATTCATAGGCAGAGTTTAACTTTGCAGCATCTCTACTCCAAACCCTACTGGCTCTGGGCAGGTGAGTTAAACTGGAGCTGAAACCCAGGTCACCTGCAAGATGGTGAGATGCACCTCCAGCTGGCACCACAGGCTCGGGGAGGGCCTTCCTGTTTGGAAAAAGACATACCATACAGCTAAGAATCCTTAATTAAACATCAGGTATAGCTAGGATCCTTCATTTGTGGGGCAGTCACTTGGTACAGTATACTGTAGATGGCGGCTGGGTTGGAAGGTGATCTGAGGGTTTCTGCCAGCCTCTGTGAGGGGTGGGATGGGAGATAAGCCTGCTAGATGGAATTTTGACAAGTGTTCTGGTAATACTTCTACATTGGCACTTGTCTCGTTTTGAGATTCACGTATTGTTATTATGTAGGAGTCGGAATTTAAATTAGGTCTCAGGGATTGTTGATTGCTATCACCCCTCTAATAAAGTATATTTTGGGGTCCTTACCTACAAGATAGAAAAGGAAAGTGGCCACCAGTCCCTCTGGATGGAGCCACAGGCGAAGTTAAGTACTCACTGCAGTGCAAAAAAGGTAAGCCAGGAATACACTCCAGAACAGCTCCCCAGTGACCCATCACTTTGGGTGTCAGATAAAGCACGGATTTTATTCCACATTCACATTACTACGGGACAGCAGCAGACAAACATCCAATGTTTCACATGATACTGTCACTTTTTCAAAGAGTCGAGTGTCTTGCTTAGAAATGTTTTTAATTCCCCTCTACGTTTTGCTCAGAGTAACCCCCCTCCTTGTATTTATTGAAGAAAAAAACCTTTTTAACTTGTAGCTAGGACACCACCTAGCATGATTTGTTGTTGGAGGGTGTGTCTTGAGCAGTACAACATGGGATGCATCGAACTTGTTCTCACCTTTGATTTGTGGTATTTAAATTGTTATATTTCTGCTTTGACCACTTCTCGCAGAAACAAAGAGGCAGGGTGTCTTGAAGCGTCGGAAAATGGTCTCTTGTATTGCTGCGTTGATTTACTAAGAAATTAATTCTGTACCTGTATTTTTGAAGTTCTTCTAGATTTTGTGTGTGCTCCTTTTTTTTGTGCAGGGGAGCTATGGATGGATCAGTCCCCTGTAATACAGGCAGCCCAAAAGGACCAGAATTTTTGTTCCCATTGAGAAACCACTCACCACCTGTCATGCACGTGCCTCTGATCACCACCATTCCTGGGGAGGGCAGCAGATTCTGCCCCATCACTAACAGCATGATTGCTGCTCCTCATCCCTACTGCAGGAGGCAATAAGGCAGCACAAGGATGACAGCCCTTCCTCTAGAGTCTGAAAGCTCTACCTCTGCATCACTCCCAGATCACCACAAACATGTGGTAGGAGTCAGGACTGTAGTGTGAACCCGGATGTCAAGGTAGGTAGAGCAGCATGTTACTGCCGACACCACTGGGCTTAGTGCTCCTTCACTTTCTTCCATAGAGATTTTGGCCCTTACAATCCTTGTCCTGTTTTCAGGCTGTAACTAGTACTCACCCAACCCAATTCTCCACTAACTCTGCCACTACTGTAGTCCCACTCGGTTCTTCACTCTGAAAGTGTGGTCTGGTGGTGGGGAAGGGGGTTGTCCTCTCCTTGGTTAAGTCTGGATCCTGGTGCAGGTAATGGGACTGTATGGTATGGCATGTAGACCTGTTGGCAGTCACCATCCTTGGCAAGATCATGGAGTTTTCTCTCTTGTTTACTTCGACTCCTTCCACCTCCCCTAAAGTTGGTACAGCCACTTTGCTGGTCTCATGCATGTATAGTGTACCCCTGTGGTAGTAGCAAGCTCCCTGGCCCAGCTGTAGGGGTTGCTGTGGTTTTAGAGCCAACCACCAGCCCATCACGGCTAAGTCACAGCCCCATCTCTTGATGTGTGCGTCCCGAGTCTGATCCTGAACCCCATGTGCATGGCAGCAGTGTGCTGCCTCTGAGCCATTAGGGGAGGCAAGGGCCTTCCTTAAATCTCATGACCTTATCTCAGCGCTGCTCACCTGCCCACACTCCATCCTGATACAAATTACTTGGTGCCTAGTGCCCACTTGGAAGTTCCCTTAATGTGGTCACGAGATTACTGCAAAAGGTGAGGGACCATTTGCCCTCAGGGGAACACTAGATTTTGGTGACTTCAACATTAACTGGGCATCTGGCACTGAATCCTCCCCTCTTCCAACCTGCACTCCAGAATCAAACCTCTGAATCTGAATAAGCTGATCTCCTCTCCCACATTCATCAACACCAAGACACTCAACCACAGCAGTACAGACTGGGTGCTGGTGTCTCATCTTTGGAGAATCTGGATTGCACCCACTCTACCCAATTTAATTAGTGATGACTGCATAGAAACATAGAAGTTGTCGGCAGAGAAAGACCTCTTGGCCCACTTAGTCTGCCCTAGTTTCCATAGCTGCTGTGACACTGCAGAACCTACTCGATCTTTGGTTCCCCCCTCCCCCTTGCATGCAGAAAGTAAAACCAGCCAAAGCCCCCAAGACAACCCTAGTCAGATTGTACAAATCCTCCAACCGTGTCAGATTTTTCCAAGTTCTTTGCTTAGCTAACTGGGCCCTGGGCCCTCTCCCTCACCGCTCAAGATCTGGAGGATGCTTTAGCCTACTTCTCCTACAGTTTCACAGAAATCTGTGACAAACATGTGCCAGTAAAGAGTCTGGGGCTGCCACCTGTCTTGAATCACTTCTGATTTAATTGAATGCTTCCAGCGCACAACCCGGTGGAGCTGAGGCTTGAGGCGCTGGACGCCACACCTCGTGCCAAGCTGGTGACCCGGGTTCAGGCGCGAGCCCGGGTTGTCAGGGGTCGGTAGGGGAGGGTTTGGACTGGCGCCTGGAGGACTGTTCTCCTATCCCAGGAAGGATCAGGGTTCCACCTCTCTGTGGCCCTGGTGACTACAGAGACACTTCTGGAGCTGGTGCAGTTAGGGAAGTGAAGCAGGCGTCCAGCAGTATGTCGTTGGCGTCGTGCGTCTGCACTTAGGCGACTTTCAGTGGAGGAAAAAGCAGATTCTGCGGCAGCTTGTGCGAAGCTACCGAGTCAGCGGCTGCCCAGGGGTGCCAGACATACCGGTATTAGTCCCTGGCCTGGCTCAGGGACCAGGGGAGGGTCCCTCTCGTGGGTGCAGCAGCCTATGCTAGCTGGTTGTGTAAGGCATCCTCTGGGGCCGTCGGGGGAAGTGGAGCGGTGGCTGGATGTAGACAGATCAGTGGCTGCAAGGAGGAAGAAATACAGAGGTGAATGCTTTCAGCACAGAGCATGGTCTGAGAGAAAATCTAGTGGCCTTACCTCAGATGGGTAGGCTTACACCTCCCTAAGGAACTACTGCACCAAACAAACAAGAAAGGCCAACGCAGTCTTTGGGGCTGGCAGTATAGCCTAGAGGTTAGAATAATGAGCTGAGAATGAGCTTGTTACATCCAGCAGACCTGGATTTGATTCCCACAACCTCTACTTGCATACTGTGTGACTGAGCAAGTCACTCAACCTTCCCAGTGCTCCCAGGTCACCCCTGAAAACAGGCACATGTGCCTAGTGGGCCTTACCTAGTTACCAAAGACTAAAATAAAAAAAAACTCTACTTCTTGAGCAAGCATCCATTCAAAGTCTGGAAAACTATACACAACCTACTCAACCCCTCCCCACCTTCTGCAGGGCCAGAGTCCAGTTATGGCTCCACTTTATCCACTGACGACATAAGCGGATACTTAACTGAAGGTTCCAGGGCACTCATCCTCCACTCTCCCACCACCCTCCAGTCTGCATCTCTTACAGCTGGCAGCTTTTGCCTCCAGGGGATTCCAGTTGATGATGTCCACAAAAGCTTACAATGCTAAACACAGCCTCCAGCTGTGGTGCTGATGGCATCTCTCCCAAACTCCATAGCCTTGGTGCCTCTGCCATTGCTGCTTCTATTGCCCTCATCTTAAATTGATCCCTCTGCAGTGGTTCCTTCCCCACAGCTGGAAGTACGTGTTGGTAGTCCCTAGCCACAAAGGTTGCCCTAGTGATGCACCAACTAGTTACCACCCAATATCTCTGCTTTCCATCCTCTCCAGAGTCCTTGAGAAGCTAGTCAGCAGGCAGCTCTCCCACTTTTACTCAAGCTCTGGCTTTCTGACCCCATAACAATCTGTCTTCTGAGCCAACCATTTCATCTGCACCTCTCTCCTCAGAATCACCAACCACATCCACTCAAATATGAAATGGATAATGGGCACAGGGGCCATTTTCAGCAATCTTGCCAAGGCCCTTGACACTGTGGACCGTCCCCTCCTGTTGAAAAAGTTAGCAGCGTCTGGCATCTCCTCTCTAGTGCTCACCTGGCTCCAATCTTACTTACCTAACCGTACCCAGTCTGTTCAGATAGGTGCAAACATACCCCTCCTCCTTCATGGTCACCCTCGGGGTCCCCTAAGGCTCTGTCCTGCTGTGTCTTTTGCTCTTCACAGTTTTCATCAGTGTCCTCCCCTTGGCCCTCTCCTCATGCAGCATACACATGTATGCTGACAATATTATCGTTTAAACATCTGGGCCTTCCATCCTCTCTGTTGAGGAGACCCTACAACAGGACTTCCTTGCAGTTAAAAAATGGATCCTTGACAGCTGGCTAGTCATGAACCCAAAGAAGAGTCTCCATGCTGTTTGGCTTCAGTGAGTGGCTAAGCTCTAGCTCTACCTCTACCCCAGCTGTGCTAAATCTACATTCCCCCTCAAGTGACTGCCTAGACTCTGTTTTCACCTACAAATATCTTGGCCTCCACCTCAGAACAACACCTTGATTACTCTGTTCATCTGTCGCAGGCAGTAGCCAAGAGCTTTGCAGAACTTGGTGCATTACACAGGGTGAAGTGTTGTCTCCAGTTCCACATAAGAAAATAGGTTGTTGAATGCTCTGTTCTTCCCCTACTGGATTAAGGAGACATCATCTACTCTGGAGTCAAGTCCATCCACACTAACCAAGCTAACCACTCTGTTCAAGGCCCTGTTCAGTGTCCTTCGCAGATGTTGTCTTGTCCTTCACCACCCCCCCATGCAGCACAGCTCCATGTATAACAGCCTAGAGTGGATACCTTCTGCTGTGAGGCATTCGGTGCATACTGCCTGAGTGGGTATCAGTTACTTGGCAGGAACGCTGCTGTGTTACATCTCTGATCTCTTCTTCCCCCTCTACAAACCCTAAGTACTCACTTCGTTCAGAGGATGGGTGCCAACTACAAATCTCCCATTCCAGGTGCAACCTAGTGCAGGCTGGCACCATATCCCATACATTCCATTTGGGCAAGAGGGCAATTTAGGGCACACTTCTCCCCTCTGATGTCCTGCCACAACTGCCCTAGGCACCCCACTCCCCTCCCAAGTTAGCAAGACCAGTGCCTGCGCTAATATGTAAGACTGTATAACATTCTCTGCGGCAGAAAGCTCAGTTGCTTCTTCTGTTCTTGTGTCAATTTAGTACTCAGGTTTTGACTGTTTTTGTGTTCTGTATGTACTTTACCCTATTGCTAAACAGAGGGTCTTGTTGCAAACACATTTTTTGCATGATGTACACTGTAATGTTTTATTAAGTATTATGTATGTGAGTGCATTTATTTCCTGGGCTCTGATTGCCTTCCTGGTAAAATATGTTTAAATAAATAAATACATTTCCCTATTCTTTTTGAGAGTAGTAGATCTTGGCAGGAAGGAATTAGTGTCTCCTTCCTGCTGCAGTGCTTACCTCACTGAGGCCTGGCATGCCTCCTGATAAGAGCGACCAGAGTCCGCTCCTGAACCCAGATCATTGCCAGCAGGGCGGCCTAGGAAAAAATGTATTTCCTTATTCTACATGAGATGAATACTGTAGATGAATAGATCATGCCAGGAATGAATTATTTTCTCCTTCCTGATGCACTGCTGTTAGCTTTTATGACAAAGTACAGACAGCATTAGCCTGTCTTATGTCTCCCCACCCCAACTTTCTCAGTGATGGGATTTTAATGATAGTATTTTGAGAGCTAGGTTAATAAACCCAATTAACCAGTCAGCTTTTACTTTACATGGTTATTACCCTAAAATATTAATTTATGTCAAAGTTATCATAGTAAGTTGCCATTTAGTATCAGCATTAACAAATCTAAATAAAGCTGGCTCAGTGGCGTGGAGGGCTGAGGCACTGGCACCTTAATTCCAGCCATGCCTTGTGACCAGGGTTAGGGAATAGACAAAGGAGTCGCAGGGGGCCCGACCAGGTGAGGAGGCTGGCGTCCTAAGACAGCTCGTCTCTCCTGGGGTGGGGGATCTGAGTCTCACTGCTTGCCTGCTGCCTAGTGGTGGCCGAGTAGCAGTACTGGCAGGAACAGCAGACGTGGGGAGGGGGTGCATGCTGATGCGGCACTCATGTGTGCAGTACGCATGTGCAAGTGTGTGTGTCACTCAAAGATGTCCTGCAGAGAAAATGGAGGAAAATACCCAGGCTTGCTTGGCATCCCTCACAGGTGGCGCATGGCCCTACATGGTTGGCCACCCACCAGTATGGCTCTCTGTAAATGGTAGTTAACCCAGAAGTCCACGAGACGGGTTGGTGATGAGGCTGGAGGATGCCACTAGGATCAGGGACGACAGACAGAGACATAAATGAAGGGAAAAAGAAAGCCAAATAAATAATGGGTTTTATCAGTTTGTGGTGCAATACAGACATAGATGAAGGTAGAAAAAGATTGGTGGTCCAGCCTGTCTGCCCATACTATCCATTCATACCCCAGGATCTGTTGTCTCTGTGGGGTTTTCACTTATTCCGTCAGGAGAGTAGCCAAGACATAGCCAGAAGGCCTAGGACTTCATTTGGATTAAAACATTTTAACTAAATCTGCCTTAACTTAGCTGGCTATGGATAGCAATCTGCTTTACATGGCAGGTACTGATGCTTGGGCCCGCAGGTTTTAAAATCCTGGCAACTCCCCTGCCTGTACATCCTTTTGTTATCCGTGTTTCTGCCATCTACTTCTCACTGAGTAGCTGATATCCCCTTCACTCTATCCCACTTGTGTTTGAAGCCATTTATGGTTTTGGCTCCCACCCCCTCTGTCTGCAGTCCGTTCCATGGCTCAACCACTCTTGCAGAAAAATAATACTTCCTCACATGCTTTTTAAAGCTTCCCCCGTTAACCTCCACTCATGACCCCATGTCCTAGCTTCTCTGTTTCGGTTTCTTCTTTCTTTTTTTTTATAGATTTTATGATATATATATTTTGTATTACATGAAATGACCACAAGAAGTGCGCAGACCCCTGAGCTAGATGTACAGAATACAGTGAGTATACAGTGCAATCTGTGAGGTCATTACATCCATACAGTCCCAGGAATGCGAGGAACATTTAATCAAGGAGTAAGTCCGGTATGAATATTAGGTAGCCTATTACACTCTCAGCAACTCTTTAGTGAAAGAACCACACCGCCCTAGATAAGGTATCTCTGCCAGAACTGGAGCTTGGAGTGAGCTTAGACTCGAGCACAGGTGGTAAATTTAAATAAAAGAAGGCATGGGCTCAGTTATGTTGTGCGGTTAGCCCACAGTCCTAGGCAAGACAAGGCAACCTTGCCCTGTGGGTGACAGGACTAGTTAAGGGATTTTCAGTAAGTTCACCAACTGAGCAGGTGAAAATCTCACCAGCAATAACAAATCCACTCTGCTAGCAATACTTGTGACTAAGAATAACTGTTGGAGCAGCAAACACAGCTTATTATAACTTTTAACAGTAACTTCTAAAGCTGTCAAAGGATGGCAGCCCCTTATATTATGCCCTTACTATTAGGAACAACCCCCTTAACAGGTCACTGAATCGTTGGTGATTTGAGCCCCAAATTAGTGTTAATAATAAATTAGAGGTATAAGTCCCATAAAGCAGGGTAATTGGATATTAAAGATACGGGCAATCAGTACATCACCCTTCATCTTCATCAGAATCAGCTGGAGTAGGGTGTTTTTTGTGAGCAGTCTCTCCACAAACACAGCTGCAGATTAAAGGTCTGTGAAGACATGCATTTTGTACTCATGACGCACTTGTAATCGAGCAGGATAATTAAGTTGTGCATCGACCCCATTCTGCAAGAAATCTTTTTTAATTTTCTGAAGTTCTTTTTTGCGAGTTTGGGTCAGTGCTGATAAGTCCAGAAAGGAGGCTAGCCTACTGCCTTCCCATTCGATGTCCTCTCATTGTCTTGCAGCCTGCAGTAAGGCTATCCTGGCCTCTGGTGGAGAAAGCGAGACAGTTGTAGTAAGTGGTCTCCTGGAAGGGTTCCCTCGTAATTTAGTTCATTGGGGAATGGCAAAAGCTTTAGTGATGGTTACTGAGGAGTCAGAGGGTAGGAGTTGTAGGTCTTTGAAAATTAGGCGATTCACTTCTTTAATAAGCTCAGATTGTGTTCCGAATCGGGGTGGAAATCCGACAGTATGGACGTTGGCCTGGCACTGTACATTTTCCAGGCCCTCAATTTTGTTCCTAAGGAATGCCATGTCCTGCATGTAGGCAGCGTTTTGCTCAGTTTCTTCTGGCATTAGCTGCCTATAACTCCAGGATTGCAACAGAATTGCCGGCGATTTTGGTGTCCGTTTTGGACAATTTGGCCTCAACAGCTGCCAACCTTTTTTTGGTTTTGTACCCTGTGGCTTGAATCTTAGTCAACATGGCTACAATTTGGGATATTTGGAGCTCCAGAGTCACTGCACTGCTCTGCTCGATGCTGTAGGCCCCTGATGCTTTGAGGAGCTAGTAGAGGAGAGGTAGGCATCAAGGTTCTGAGACGCACGCTTTGTGTCTTTTTTTGGGCTCATTTTGATCCTCTGCTATTCCAATGCAGGATAGGTGCTTCGGCGGTCGAATTTAATAAAATTATATTGTTGTTAGCCTGATTTAAAAGTTTGTCCCATGGAGCTCTTAGGATTTTATTGCCACCATGATGCTGCTCCACACCGCCCCACCCATCTTCTCTGTTTCTGATAAATAACTCCTCACAGTCCACCTTGCTAATTCCTTTCAGGAACTTGAAGGTTTCTGTGATACCCCCCTCCCCCCTTCTCTTCTGGTTTCGAGTGACTACATATTCTGTAGCTTTAGCTGATCCTCATAGGACCTGCACTCCTGGCCCTGAATCGTCTTGGTCACCCTGCATTGTACTTTCTCCAGCCGGTCTCTGTCCTTTTTTTTTTTTAGATGGGGACTCTAGAACGGGGCACAGTACTCCAGGTGCGGCCTTACCAGTGACCTATACAGTGCTAACAGTACCTCCTGCCTTCTGCTGTTGAACCCTCTCTCGATGCACCCCAGTATCCACATTGACAGGATTGTTTATGGGAGATACTAAGGATGACTCCTAGGTCCCTTTCTTCTGATGCTGTGTCCAGCCTACACGTCCCCCCTTATAATACTCTTTTTTTCTTTTTCCTTTTTTTGTTTCCTATGTGTATAACTTTGCACTTTTGGACATCGAATTTCGGCGCCAGAGTTTGGACCAGTTTTTCAGCTTTTGCAGGTGTCTCTGCAACTCCCTCAAATCCTCCGCATTGTCAGCCCTACCACAGAGTTTATTGTCATCTGTGAATAGACACAACCTGCCCAGAATTCCCTGTCCCATGCCACTGACGAACATATTGAAGAGGACTGGGCCCAGAAGAGATCACTGTGGTACTCCCATAGTGACCTCTCTTTCCTCTGATCCAATCCCATTCACCACAACTCTCTGCTGCCTCCCCCCAGCCACCTCCCTACCCACCTTACTATTTTCTTAGCTGTTCCCAGATATCCCCATGTTCTTCAGCAGTCTTCGGCGTGGCACCGACTCAAATGCCTTGCTAAAGTAGAGAAAACCTACAGTATGGCCCTTATCAACTACCTTGGTTAGCCAGTCAAAGAATACTATCAGGTTGGTCTGACAAGACCTCTTAGTTATAAATCTGTGCTGCTTATTATTCTGAAGTCTGTATTTCTACAGGCATTCCACTAGATCTTCTGTGACTAGTGTCTCTATCAGTTTTCTTACCAGAGAGGTAAGGCTGATAGGTCTCTAGTTTCCCAGCTGCTTCTTGTCCCCTCCCTTGTGCAGTGGTACCATGTCTGCCATGCTTCAGTCCCTGGGATACCCCCTTGCTGCATAGAGCTGTTAAATAGGCCTGGCAGGAGTTCGGCAAACACTGATGTCTGTTCCCGTAGCACTTTTGGATGCATCCCATTTGGCCCCAGGGCCTTGCTTACCTTTATGACTACTAGCACCTTTTCAGCTTTTTTGCCAATAAAGTTTTGCTGTTTCAGTTTCAGGACCTCTCTGTAAGCAGCCTTTATGCTGCTGTCTGGCAGGGGCTTGCTGTTCTCTCTAGTGAATACTTAGCAGAAGTAGTCATTTAGCACAGTTGCTTTGCCTGTCCTCCTCTATTACCCTGCCCTTCTCCATTAGCCTGACAATTCTCCCTCCCATTTTCCTTTGTTTTTCTTATGTATCTAAAGAACTGTTTATCCTCCTCCTTGACCCTCTCTGCAGTACGCAGCTCTATGTCTGCCTTTGCGATACTGAATGCCCTTTTGGCCTTTCTAGTTTTCTCCTGGTACTGTTCCCATTCTTCATCCCCCTGCTTTTCTTTGTACCTTATAAAGGCCCTCTTTTTAGCCCTCCCCTTCTTCCCTGACCCTTTCAGAGAACTAAATTCCCCTCTCCTCGGGGTCACACCTGGAAACAATGTGCCTCTCCGAGTTGCCAATTTTCAAATAAATACATAAAAATTGTTCTCTTATTCTTGTTTCTCTTGATAACTGTTCTTGTGTATGTTTTGTTGCCTCAAGAATGGCCCCTTTTATAACTCCCCCAGTCCTTCTTCCATTCCTCTCATGCAATCTGTCCCAGGTAACCTGTCCAGCACAATTTTCCTCATATGGTTGAAATCTGCCCTCCTGAAGTCTAGCATGTTAGCCTTAGATGAGGGCTTACAGGTGCACAAGGCCACCTCTAGCTATAGAGTATTGTGGTCACTGGACCCCAGTGGTTCCCCAGCCTGTACTCTGCCTACTTTTTCCGAACTGGAGGAGAGTACCACATTCAGAATGGCTGACTGTCTAGTAGGATCCCTGACTTGTTGTACCAGCATGCAGTCCTGCAAGACATCAAGCAGGGCCTGGCTTCTAGCCTCTGGGATGTCCCAGTTGATGTCTGGCAGGTTGATCTCCCACTGTTACAACCTCCCCCTTTGCCATCCCTCTCCCTACTTCAGCACCTAGTTCCTTATCTCTCTTCTCCTTGCCAGGGTGGCCTGTAAACCACCCCATGCGAGTCTTCCTGCCTGATGACTGTGACATGAACCTACACTACCTCCCCTTTCACCCCAGTGGTAGCATCCTCTGCTGCCTCATGCGTTCTCTGATGTAGATGGCCACCCCTCTATCTCTACCTGCCCCTTTATCATGCCTGTATAAAGTGTAGCATAGGATCACTATGTCTTAGTTATTGCTCATGCTGGTCCAAGTTTCTGCAGTGGCCACTCAGTCCAACTAAGAGTCTGCCACCAAGCCGTGGAGCTTACTAATCTTATTACCCAGATTACTGGTGTTGAGACATACCACCCTCCAATATACGCCTGCACCTCTGTTGGTTCTTACTTGCCCTTTCCCATAACCCTTCTCTAATAACCTTGGTGTCTTGTGTTTCCCCTTCCTTTCATGTCTGTTGTGTCTACCCTACCCTGTCTGTTGGATTCATTCCTCCCATCTGCTATTCCCTGAACACCTTACCCCCATCCCTAGGGGAATCCTGTCTAGGTTTCATACAGTTTCTCCCGACACAGTGGAATCCCCAGCCCCAGCTCCCTCACAGCTAGTTTAACCATCTGCCAGTGTAGGTGTCAAACTCCTGCTGTAATGCACTAGTCCACTCTCTTGTCAGGTGAAGGTCATCATCTCTGAAGACCATTCTGTCCCCAGCAAAGGGGTGCCCATGTTCATAACACCACCCCTTTAACCACCTGTTGAACTCCTCAGTCTGTACCTCTTTTACCCATATCTTCCCATTCTCCCCACCCCAGACAGGAAAGACCTCAGAAAAGGCTAAGGAAGCCATGTGCTTCTTCAGTCTGTCCCCCAGCCTCTGGAAGTCGCTCTTCACCAGATCTTGCATCAAGGTACCAGCACTCCCTGCCCCCCCCCGCATTCTTCCCTGTCTTGTCCCAGTCTTAATGGATGATAATGCTGCTGGCAGACATCCGAGTACCCCACTCTCTTACCCCCTTACCTACCACCCCATCCACCCCTCTAACCAGAGATTCACCTATCACTAGAGTCCTCCTTGATAATGTCTGTCCCCTTCCCTTGCCCTCAGTTATCACCACATCTCCCTTCCCATCAGCACCAACTGACCCATGGCCACCCATGCTCGAGTCAGACACCTGTGCCTCTTCCAGGGGTGCAAAATGATTTGCTGCTGACTGTCATGCTACCGTCCCTGCCACCTAATCTCCTCCCCCTTTCAACCCCCCCACCCCAGGCCAGTGGGCCTCTAAGGAAGTGGGGATGTGGGGGTGAGCACAAGCTTAGTTGAAGTCGCAGCTGGAATATTTCTTCCCTAGCTGCTGCCAGCAGAGCATGAAGCTGCCTGAAGGTCCTGCAGATAAGGCAGTGTCCCCTTCTCCAAAGCATAATCTAGGAGACAAGAGCCCCGCAGTCCCTGCAGCTAACTACCTCTCCACTTACCCAGTGCTCCATTCCAGTCAATTAAATGTCTTTCTTGTATGTCTATGGTTAAGTTACTTAGTAGTATGTGCTATATGTAGCCTCTTACATTGACTCCCATGACAAAGAAAAAATACATTCCTTATAATAATTACACAGAGACCATCTCCAAAAAATAATGGAAGCGAGAGTTAGAACTTGGCATCTCAGAAGATTAAAAATTCAGTTTTATTTCACCTGTTTTATTGTGAACAACTGGTTGCTAGGACTAATGTCATGAGATTCCAAACATGAATCATAGATGTTTATTTACAACACAGAAAAGTTTGTTTTTTAAAATCTGAGCATAAATAAAAAAAAATTAAAGAGGACCTTCCCTAATGGTCCAAAATGTTACAGCTTGTGGTCATACTATGTAGTACTAGACCTGAAAAGGTGTATGCATTTGTTATTTCTGACCAAGGTATACTCTGCCTTCCATAATTTGGAATTTTTTGAGCCATGCTGCACTTGCCTTTGCTGTTCAGCTGCTGGGCTGCTAGCTCCTTATGACATCACTGTAGGATAGAGGAGTGACTCGCACTGTGCAGTACCATGCGATTGTAACAGTGTTGCAAGGGAAACCTACCAGTACTCAGTGTACATGCTGTGTTCCCCCTTCCCCAAGATACCCTGTTAGCAATGCAGTATGCCAAAATCTAAGTGCCTTGTTAGTATGCCTTTTTTTGTGAAATTGACTTTGCCCTATAATGATGTCAGCAGTATAAACCTGGGCCCACAGCAACACCAGGCTTGCTATAGAAGCTCTGGTACACACCGCAGTTTTTAGCAGCTCAGAATGCAAAAACTAACTGCAGCAGACAGTAATGAAATACAATTCCAGAATCAGTGCAAGAAGGGGTAATTAATGCATGAAAGTCAAAGTGACTGGAGAAGGTCCTCTTTAAAACGTTAGCATCTCCAATTAGATGATAGCAGTAGAGGGGAATCCAAACTTCAGCAAGTGCCAGATGATGATCAGCAAAATACAAAGACAAAAAATACGAGCAAAACTTAGTAAAAACTTCAGATGAAGAGATCCAGAAACCAGATCCTTGAAAGAGTAGAATTAACCCTGCAGGAACACCATGGATATACAAAGCTACTGCTCGCCTCCAGCCACACGCCACACAGAACAACCTCTGGCCAGAGCTGATACGGCTGCATCCGAGCTAGCTGAACTCACAGCGGAACATGGCACAGTCCGCTGTGTCCAAGATGGCCACTGGAGCACAATATCCATGCACGAGCAGTTGTGCCTACGTGGCTTCACTTCCACAGTTGTAGTGAAGTCATGCATGCACAGTGAGCTCCGATGGCCAACCTGGGGCACAGCAGAATGTTCCAACATGAGCTCATTGTGCATGCGTGGCTTTACCACAAGAGTGGAAGTAAAGTCACACATGCACGATGGCAGACCACAGTGGACCACAGGAGCAAACTTAGTGCGCCAGTGGGGTGATTTGTGTACTGCAAGTCCAAATCTGTGCTGTGGTATCCCGCTTTTTTCCAGCTACAGCAAGATGTCTGCAGGCTCTGCCCACTGCAGCTGTAAAAATCAAGAATTAGGTGGTTCCAGAAAGTCCACAAGATTTCAGCCTTCAGCTGGTCAGAAGCCAGTGAAAAGAAGTAGTAGCAAACAGGTACTTTCCAGTAACAAAATCATCAAAAAAAATGAAATGTATAATAAACAATAAAAATAATCAGATGGAAAATTGTTTAGACAAAAAAGAAAGTTCTACGAAAAGTAAAATTAGTAGAGGAGTACAAGTTGATAGAAAACAAATGTAGCAGCCATCTTCACAGTCAGCATTCTAGAATTCCAAAGTTATAGTTAACTTGGGATAAACTCTGTTTATCTTGAGGAATAATTGAGTTTATTGCGGACCACATCTGTAGTCATGTAAATCCTGTGTTTTATTTTGATAGAGACCTAAGAAAACCGTGTGCTGATTATTTTTCAGTTACAAGTATTTATCAGACTATGTGGTTACAATTTCTCGTGCTTGAAGTGCTTGCAGTAGCATGGGGTCATGTTATTCTGGACTTAAATGCAGCTGCCAAAGGCAAATGGCAGTGCCTGTAACTTCTGTTACACCTGAGATATCAAAAATAGATTACTTTGAGAGCGAAGCCCATATTAGCTGCACCTCAGTACTGATGTCAGCAGGCGATGGAACTGCCATGAGATGTGCTGGCACTCCGTAACAACAGTACTGCACAGATTGCTGTCTACTTTCACTTTTTACATCTTTGGCGACCGACTGCTTTACAGCTGTATAACAATCTGTTTATCTTTTGCTTCAGGGGTGGGTCAAGTGCCTTGCAATAAAAGTTTGCAGTATTTCTCAGAAAGATCATAAGACAGTTTGTAATACAGGGCACAGTACGTGTGATGATGAATGTATTAATTTTCACAGGTACTGAGTGACTAAATGAATAAATTAAACTCTCTTCTCATAAAAGATAACACTAGAGTAAATCCCTGTGGCTTGCTTGAACTTCTTTAATGGTCTAAAATAGATGTATTTGTTCTTCCTCTTGAAACTGCTGTCCTTTAAGTTTTTTTCTAGCCACTGAGGAACTGCAGCATAACATCACTATGACCATAGTGTTAAAACTTACAGTGATTTCATAAACTGCACTGAAAAACATAGATTAATCTTTTGTAACCCTCTTTTTTAGCACCAGTTTTCGGCAGCCACTCTCTGGCTTTCGTTAACTTGTTCACTTGGCCCTCCACCTGGTGGTCCTAGGCTCAGGGTACGAACACATACGAACAGCCCCTTGGGGATGAGAGGAAGCTGCACATAACTTCACTGTAATTCTAAGACTATAAAAAAACAACTTCCTAGTCTTGCAATTTCTCCTGCAACTGAGCTTTTGGTAGCCCTTCTGGCAACCCAGGCAGACAGTGACTGAAGCAGTGCCTGCCACAGCATTGGGCTGTAAAGTTAAACATTTTGATGGTGGCTGTTCCCCTAGCTTTTTGAAAAAAAAAAAAGGCAGTCCAAAATGTCTGTTCTTCTTTGTGCAGTGTGTTTATTTCTGATGTCCCAATGTTTCAGCTTCTCGAGGTACAAGACACTGTGCCTCATGCTGGCTCGCACTGCTACAGGCAGGTAAGGTTAGCACTGTAGCACTTGCATCATGCTTTACCATAGCCTTCAACAGCTTTTTAAAATTATCTGAAAAAATGCTCTAATTGTGTGTCCTTCTAGGAGGCCCAGTCCCCAGAAACACTTATGAGAAGATCCTAATAATAAGCAGAGCACTGCAAGGAATCCAGTATAGAGTAATTTTCTTGCTTCGTGTACAGGGCACAACAAAACAGCTCTGTTCTGTATTTAATTAAAGCAGGGTAATTTATAAAACTAATCAGTCACGAAGTTATATGTAAGAGTTTAGCTAAAACTGGCAAATAACATTACACTTTGTATTCCAACAGAACAAGGATTAAACTTGTATTAGCAGTACCAGAACATTTATGCTGAAGAGTCCTGCATGTTCGAGGTAGAGAAGAAGCATAGCAAAATAAGCTTGAGGTGGGTTACTGGGGTAGAGCACTAGCTGAGAAATTTTAAAGCATGTGGTGGGGTATGGACACATAATGGTACGATAATGTTGTATAAAAATGAATTGTAATTAAATGAAACTCTTATCTGTTGCGTTATACAGGCAGCATAAAATAGACAAACTGCCCTAAGGGAAGCAGGGAAGGCAGTAAGGCACACAAAGTCCCAAACTGAGGAAACACTAGCACGAACAATAAAAAAAGGTGACAAGACTTTCTATAGATACATTAGTGAAAGGAGAAAGTCCAGAGAAGTATTGCTAAGCTCAAAGGGAGAAAAGGGGCATGTGAGGAGGACCCTGCAAAGCATCTATCCTAAATAGATACTTTTGCTCAGTATTAACTGAAGAGAGGTGGGGCAGGACCCACAGCTCAGCACCATGGACACAGGGAGGGAGGTGAGCACTACTCCCTTCACAAAAGAAAGGGTCCTACAAGGCAATGGGACCTGATGGCATACATCCCAGGGTACTTAAGGAACTAAGGGTGGAACTAGCAGAGCCATTAGCAGAACTGTTTAGTGAGTCTCTGAGCACAGGAGAGGTCCCAGAAGACTGGAGGAGAGCTCATGTGATCCTGCTCCACAAGAGTGGTAGCAGGGAGGAGGCAGGGAACTACAGACCAGTCAGTCTTACCTCAGTAGTGGGCAAGATTATGGAGGCACTCCTTAAGGAAAGGATAGTGCAACACCTGGAATCCATAGGGGCATAGGATCCAAGACAGCATGGGTTTACAAAAGGAAGGTCCTGTCAAACTAATCTCATAGATTTCTTTGAGTAGGTAACCAGAGTGGTGGACCAAGGGGGAGCAGTTGATGTCGCCTACCTTGACTTCAGCAAAGCTTTCGACACTGTTCCACATAGAAGATTGATAAATAAGCTGGGTAGGCTCGAGGTGGGTCAGAAGTTGGTCAACTGGGTGGCAAACTGTTTGACGGGCAGAAAACAGAGAGTGGTGGTAAATGGTATACAGTCAGAAGAGATGCAGGTCACAAGTGGGGTACCTCAGGGATCAGTACTGGGGCCAGTCCTCTTCAATATCTTCATTAGTGACATTGCAGATGGACTAGAGGGTAAGGCTTGTCTGTTTGCAGATGACACCAAGATCTGCAACAGAGTAGATGATCCAGATGGGGTGGGCAGAATGAGAAGAGATCTGGATAAACTAGCAAAATGGTCAGAAGAGTGGCAACTGGGATTTAATGCAAAGAAGTGCAAGATCATGCACATAGGGAAGAGAAACCCTGAAGCCACCTATAGGCTGGGAGGGGAGTTGCTGGCAGTCACAAAGGAAGAAAGAGACTTGGGCATCATCATCACCGATGACCTGAAATCATCCAAGCAGACCTCTAAAGCAGTAGGTAAGGCTAGGGGGATGTTGGGTGTATTAGTAGGGGTATCACAAGTCATAAGAGGGAGGTAATAATCCCTCTTTACAAGACACTGGTTAGGCCCCATCTGGAGTACTGCGTGCAGTACTGGAGGCCACACCTTCACAAGGACATTAACCAAATTGAGTCAGTCCAGAGAAGGGCAACCAAAATGGTGCAGGGACTGCATCAGAAGACATATGAGGACAGATTAACAGAGCTCAATATGTATACAGTTGAGCAAAGGAGGGAGAGAGGTGATATGATTGAGACATTCAAACACCTTAAGGGCATTAACAAGGTGAAAGAGTCTAACATGTTTAAATATAAGAAAAATAGCAGGACAAGAGGACACAGCATGAGATTAGAGGGAGGCCGATTAAGAGGGAATGTGAGGAAATTCTTTTTCACAGAAAGGGTGGTGGATTCATGGAACAGCCTACCTCAGGAAGTGGTGGATATGAATACAGTGCAAGGCTTCAAACAGGCATGGGATAGGCATAAGGGAGCAATACAGATGAGTATGAATAGATAGGCCACTGCCAGAGCAAAGGCCGATGGCACATTTATAAGGTAGAAAAAGAAATGGGCAGACTGGATGGGCCTTGCGGTCCTTTTCTGCTGTCAACTTCTATGTTTCTATGTTTCTAAATCAACTGAAAACTAACAAGAGTTACTGCTAAAGAACTACAGAATGAGCAAAGGGTACACACCTTTTAGGAATGACAGTTTAATAGTATTTAATATATGGATTGTGAAATTAATAGTATCCTAAAGCATACCATTTTTTTTCGGTAATAATATCACTCCCAAAGTGATAATACCACACTTCAAGAGTGATAATACTATTGTTCACCTTAAATGTCCATCAACTGTTGACGCTCAGAACGCAGCTACTCATTGGCTGCTCTCTGTCTGTCGGTGGGCGAAATGGTTTTTACAACATGGCATTCATCTCTCCCTTAGCGAGAGTGTATAGTGTCCACGGCATCTGCCGTTTGTTTTTATATTTAAAAGGACTTATCTGGCTGATCCTGCGCTCCCCCCACAAAAAGAAAAAAAAGGTAGACCTAAAAATTTGTTTTTTTACTGCCCTGTGTTTGTCTGTGTGAGCGAGCAGAAAGAGACGGAGTGAGGCAGTCTCCTCTGTGTGCGAGCGGCTGAGGAAGAAAGACTGAGCGAAGCAGTGCGGCACAAAAAAACGTGGATCCATATATTAAAAAAAATAATGGATAGTTCAGAGTGTTACCGGACAGAATACCATCTGAGGTCAGGACATAGGAACCTCTCTCGAGAAAACCGCTCTTGAGGTTTCTTACATAGTCCTGAACCTGATAGTATTACTGACCGGTAATACACTCTGAACTATCCATTATTCTCTTTCTACACCTTATGATTTTATTTTTCAAAAATATTCTTTTAGAAGTCCCCTGAAGAAGCTGAAAAGTGAAACATTGGGACGTCAAACATGAACACAGTAAAAAACAAAAAGTACAAAGATTTTGGACTGCTTTTTTCAAAAAGCCGTGGGGGGGGGTGGCCACCCTCAGAGTTTTGAACTTTGCAGTATGCCTGGACCAGTTCCCCACACTATGATTAGGTGATCAAGTGACTTCCTACTGCAGTTTGTTGTTTCCACACATCGGGCTGGCCAAATAAACATATATAGTACATAGTTAGCCCCTAGTATATATAGATTTCCTTACATGCAGTTTTCTTGTTGTAGAACAATTCTAAGATCACAAAATGTTGTTGTAGTATAGTAGTGACGCCATTACTGAACTGTTTCAACCTATGGCATGTGCCATGCTGCAGTTCCGAGTTGTCAATGTGTATTAATTTAAAAAAGCACAAACAAACCCATCCTGTACCCAGCTGCTTAATTACTACCCACTCACAGTCAGGAATATTAAGTTTAAATTTTTATAACATCATAAGCCTAATTAATTCACATAAAAGCCTGAGCTTATACTAGGGTTCTCGCCAGACACGGATATCAGAATTTTTGCACATATATACATACATACATACATTTGTTGGCAGATAAGGACCAACATGGCCCACCGTGTCTGCCCTATGATACCCATTCTGTAATGTGTATCCCCTGACAAAAGTTGAAGATCACTTGGGGGGGGGTTCCCTCAAAAGAGTTTTGGGAAAACTGTCCACCAGATAGGGCACTATGACGTTAGATTTTGATTGTAACATATCGGAATAAACATGGATAACTACGAGCTCACACAAAACATTTTTGACAGATATAGTAGATTTTTGGTCTGAGACAGCTATGACTAGGAACCATTTGCCTTAATACTGTTGTATATAATAGTTGCTTTGTAATGATGTAAATCTGTCTGGCGGGGGATGGTTTAAAAGGCACTGGTCTGGATTCAGGCATCCAAGCTATGTCACCAAAATTAACAACTGAACTACTGTTGTCTGCCTACCATAGGATACAGGACCTCATGTCTTGGTGGAAGCAGACAGTGGTAATCTGTCCGTGAATCAGGATGGTTGCAGCTCATAAATATGCATGAGCATGTAGGGTGCATTGCATTGCTTCCTGTGCCACCTGCCTGTGCAGTGTAGTCATTGCATGGGGTGGGGGGCTCTGCCTGCTGTGGTCATCACCACTGTCAACCAGTGTTTCTCCTGGCACATCCAGATGGCAAATAAGCCACTGCCAGAACAGTGAACACCTGTGGATCTAGTCCAGTGCCACGGGCATCACTTTGTCTGGGTGCCCTGCTGGTTGTTGGGTTCTGAGTGGTGCATGGCCAGTGAACACTGAAGTTGCAAGATATTCTAATGCCACTTCAGCCTGTGTATCCACTAGAGGCATGTCCAGATTTTTTTTCTTCCAAAATCTGGACCCAAAGTAAATGAGAATATCTCCCAAAACATTTACCCCACACACTAATGCTAACATCAGTGTAAAGCCACTGCTCCCAGTTTTACAACAATATACAGTATTTCTTTGAGAGACAAATGGTTGCAGAGCAGTCATCTTTTACAGTTGCCTCGTGTCCCATTAAAATCAGTAGGATTCAGCGCTCTATAGTATGAAAGATTTCAGAAATTACAACAGGATTCCATTAAAAGCTTATCAACCCTGATATTCTGAATGCCGTCCGGGGAGAACACTGCATTATTAATAGTTAAAAGAAGTATATCAGGCTGATTTTGACACCCCATGACATCATGAGAATACAAGAGTGAAGCTCAGGTGTTCCTCTGATGTCATAGTTAGCCACAAGGTGTCTGAATAAGCCTGTTACAAACGATACTGCTGGGGAGAGACTGAAATGTTCTCCACAACTGTACAGTTACTAATTAAATCTTGTGTAGCAATATGAAAATTCAGAAAAAGTTGAAAACATTTTCATATTATTTTTTTAAACGGTCATGTAATTTTATGTATTGATTCAGAAAAAGTTGAAAACATTTTCATATTAATTTTTTTAAAACTGTCATGTAATTTTATGTATTGATACCAAAAAAATAGTATTGATACAGTCTTTTGTCTCAAAAAAAAAAGTATTGACAGCACTGGTAGTATCTTTTATCGTTCAATCATATAAAAACGATCATTACAATTTCATATCACAGGTAAAACAAAAGATTAATAACACATTCATGTCTGGTACAGGGCACATTCTTGTAAATAATACTCAATTATGCATACATTTTACTGTATTAACAGTATGTATTTGCTGTTTTTTAGCTACATCACAACTAAAATGCATGTATCGCTAATATACTGAAGAAGCCAGGTCAGATAGCATCATTACATCTAGAATAGTATCAGCCATTAAAAACAGTATCATCCAAGCTAATTCGTAATGGCTGGACTATAAGCTTTCATTAAAATAAAAATTAAGTTTCTAGTCCCAACAGTTCCAAAGTTAGAACTTTCTAAAGATAATGTATTTAAAATTTGATGAATTTGGAACTGTTAGTACTAGAGACTTAATTTTAAATGAAGGCTTGGAGTCAGCTAAGTAGATATATTAATACAACAGTACTACAGCAACCACATATTGATATAAAAATAACATAAAATATTACATATAAATTTAAAAAAAGATTCACTAAATTTTTAAGTCTGTCGTTTTAACAACATATATCAGCATGTATTGACATGTAGCTGCACAGTAGAACTGTATCATTAGGATCAATATATGTTGAGTGACGTGCCCCAAGCTTTCATGTAAAAAGAAGACTTTAAAAAAACTTAACATCTCATTTTCAGATAGAGCTCTTGCAGCAGGTAATAACTGTTAGGACTATGCCGCCAGGCACTAGACCCCGTGAAAAACTTCTGGCTAGCAGTCCAAGACAGGAGACCATCCCCAACGCCGGCTCCGCCCACGATATCAGCCACTGTATAAAGGAGGCGGTCCCCCGGCGTCGCCCCAGTTCTTTTCCAACTGTCAACCCTGCATTTTGGCTCCACAGACACCCCCTGCTATTCGTTGACTGCCCTTCTTCAGATGCTCTGTGCAGTTCTACCTTTTGAGTTTCTCGATCGCCTCTTTATGTCTGCCGAGTCTAGTGCTACTACTACAACACTGCGGCAAAAGGCTAAGTGTACATGTGGCAAACGAATTCCGGCCAAAAATGGCTATTCAGCTTGCCTCCCATGCTTGGGACCGCAGCATAAGTCGGACGACTGCACGCACTGCCGTAGCTTCAACAAGTGCACTCACATCCACCGCCTGAAGACATGCAAAGCTCACCTGCTGGAACAAGTGGCTGCGACACAGAAATCGCACTCTGGGCACAGGTCCTCTTCATCCTCTGCTCATGATGCCTTCCCCAAGGAGAACTAGCAATCGGGGAGGCATCATAGATCGGATAAGGACAGGTCCAGATTAGACTCGTGGTCTCGTCTGCCACACAAGATGCCAAGGCTTCCACCTCTGGCTGGAGATCGGACTCTGCCTCTCCAAGGTTGTTACCCCTTCCGGGGGTTTTGACAACTAAACCACCCGCCTCTTCCCAGACGTTAGGTGGAAGTTCGGGGCAAGGGCCTTCCCAGGCCTCTTCTTCTGTCTCCCTGGCCATCAGACCCCACAAACATTCGTTAGGGTCTTGGGCCAAGGACTTGGCCTCTTCTGCCCCCACTTTGATGGGCGTCTGTTCAGGTGCTGCCTTCAGCAAAGCCTCGTCCTCCAGTTTGTCAACCAAGACAGAAAACTGTGACAGGTGCCATGGTAGCGAGCTCTCTAAGGAAGCACCCTTCGCACCACCTCTGTCATCAGCCATCCTTTTGGACATATGACAGCCTCCGACTTCGTCTGTCTCCATTCCTTTGGAACCAGAACAGATGTCAGCCTCCTAGCTGTCGTCAGCCCCTCAAGACCTGATGATAGCTGACCTGATGTCAGACCCTACCAAGCCTCTAGCCATGGGGCTTGACACCCAGTTGTTGGCTAAGCCCCAGGCGCCTGGCCCTCAGAGCGAGGACCTAACGTCACTTGATTTGACTGACGGATGCCTGGCACCGGAGCACCCTCGGATGCCAGGTCTGCCACCATTCCTTTTGGGGCCAGCCAACGCAACGCTGGATCAGCCGTCAGGCTCAGTGATCCCTTTAGTAGAGGTAGGAGCACTCTTTACAAGTTGGTGGAACACCATCAAGAGCGACCTACTTCTAAAACCGGAACCTATGGGTACAGCAGCAGTAGTGCCTCAGCTGATGCCCCACCCAGCAGGTCTCCGTCACCACCCCTGACGTCAGCTAGCCCTGACTCCAGGTGGCTCGGATCGTGGCTCCGATGGACATCAGAATCATAGATGCCACACATCCTCGCGGTAATCCTCCTGCAGGCAGAGCAGGTCTAGAGACTGTCACTCTCGAGGGCGGAGCAGGTCAAGAGGACATCACTCCCGGCGTCACAACAGGTCTACTGACAGTTATACAGATCCATCAGGGGACTGCAGGGTTCCTTCTCATCATATGCTTCTTCTGAGGATGATCTCCTTCTACCTTCACTGGATCCCAGGAAGGACTCACCTAGGCCTCCAACTGATGACCCCACCTTTCTTGAGGTTATGAGGCACATCCAGTTCCTCAACCAGTGGTAAACGGAAGACCTAGACCCGGAAAGGAGACGCCTGGCTAAGTTTTAGGGGGCTACTTAGCCCAAACCACTAGTCATTCCCTCGTTGGTGGAATCATTCCAGGATGTGACAAAGCTGGCATGGAAACATCCTTCCACTATTTAAGCTGTACCTAAAAAGGCCGACCACCTATACAGAACCCCCAGAAATGAGCCCCACCTTGGTGAACACCCCAAGGCGTACTCCAAGGTTCTTACAGTGGCTCATGGCAGGTCACAGCAGACCAAGCGTACCAGCTCCCAGCCACCAGTCAAGGAATCAAAGAAGACTGACTAGTTTGGGAGGAAGGTGTACACCTCTTCCACCCATACTATCAGCAGGTCTCCGTGTTTCCTGTGGCAAAGTGGACCTACATTCTGCGGCAGGACTTCATATTTTCTGCGGCAGAACAACTGCTGATTCTGCAGCCCTTCTGTGGCAGATAAATTGTGGTTAAACAGCATACCTTCAAGGGGATGAAGTCTTAGTTAACCCTTTGACTACCTTCATGCAACCAAGCCACTACACTGAAAGTGGAACAGCAGGCCATTTAACAGTATGTAGTCTTCTTATCACAAATTTTAAAGTACAATAACCCAAACCAGATGCAGCCATGGGCCTCAGTGTTCTCTTTTAATGACTTTTCCCCCCCACCCCGAATTTGAAGGCTCATGTGTTCTGCTGGAAGTTGGTGGCCTTTGCTGTTCTCCTAGGTTATAATCGGAGGAGGACATACACACTCAGTTAAAACTACACAGAAGGCAAAACCTGCTTGAACGACTTCTGTTTTATATTTACAGTTAGCAGATATAAAGAGACTCCAACTTGAAACCATTTATTTTTCTGATTTTGATCAACGTTCTTTTAGATTATTTTTTTTAAACTAGGAATACCCCAGCTGCCTTGCAACAAACATGTTGAGTGCAGTGTGCAAATCTGTGTGTTGGTGGGGGGGGTTGTGTTCCTATAACAGTGAAGGAGGGTGTAACTTGCAGTGTTTGTAGGATTTGTTGACTCCTGATTTTTCTTTTGCGGGACACACTGAAAAATGCAAGCAAGTCAATCTTATTAAGCTGGGATAACCTTGGTAAACATGTTCTCTTCTCCTAGTGACTCAGGGGGATATGGTGTTCTTTAGTCAGTGACCCTCATTTCACTTATGTATAGCAGCAATCAAACTCTCCATTCCGATTTTTTTTTCCTTGCCTACTTGCTTCAGTTCTGTTATACCCTGGTTCCCAACTCTGCTGCAGCTGTGCAACTTGACTCTCCGTAAGAATTGAGCTTGATGCCACCACTTAGGCTGCAGGTTCAAATCTGCCAAGAAATTACTGTCACACTTACAGGTACAGATCTGCAGCCCACAAATCAAAACTGTGATCGATGTCCACCAGTGGGGACAGAGTCTTCTACTCAGACTGCTGCCAGCCACATGTTTCTGCAGTCAGCACCTCCTCCAATCCCTGCCACCACACCGAGATCAATGCCACCTCCACAGGCACCACTGAATTTTCTCACTTCTTGACTTCTGCTCGCCTTCCTGTTCTTCCTTCCAAATTCATCTTCCAGGGATTCAGTGTGCACCATGAGCAGCCTCACAGTGGCAAATTAACATGGCTGAGCTGCCCACACCTACACCTACAAACAGCAGCAAGTCATAACTGCTGTGAACCTAATCAAACTCTGCCACTCTTGCTTCAGTCTCCCCCAGTAATGGCTGGACAGAGGTATGTAGTAAGAGCCAGCATGAGTCAAGATGCCATGGAGCCACTAATGTTTGGCTTTGTAGCAGGCAGCATCAGTTTATTACCTCTTCTAATGAATGTGCATGCCATAGCATACTTAAAATATCAGTAGCTATAACCTTGCCTTGTGTGATCGCAGAGCACAGCCAGCATTTCTGCGGCTATGTGGCTGGTTTTTCTGATTTCTGCAGCCAGCACTGATTTCTGCGATCAGCTCTGATTTCTGCGGCCCCTGCTGCAACTGCAGAATCGCAGAAAACACGGGGCCCTGACTATCGGGTCTCTAAATTTCTTATCACATATGGTCAGGTACCAGAAGTGCCTGAGGCAGAAGGTTATGGACCTAGCTAAGACACAACCAGATTCTGACAATGAGTCAGAGCTTTTGGCAGTCCTTCAGTCTGGAGCAGATGTGGACAAACATGTCCTCAGATGCTTGTATGATGCGGCAGATACAGCAGCCAGAGCACCGCCTCAGGAGTATGCCTCAGGCAGCACTTGTGGCTTCGAGTGTCCGGGTTTAGGCAGGACCTACAGGATACTATTCTAGATCTGCCATTCCAGGGCCCTGTGCTCTTTGGCCAAGAGGCTGAAAAGATCATTAACGGCATACATGACCCGGGGAAGGCTGTCTCAGACGTACACAAAATGTACAAATCGGAACCTTACTCCCCTAGGCACCGTCCCTTTCAGAGGCACCAAGGTCAGCAATCAGAGAAACAGCCTCAACGAGGAGGGTTCACGAGAAAAGCACCCCCTCAGACAACAGGAACTCAGGGACCGCAAACGGCTAAGCAGTCCAGAGCTCCTCTCCCCACTTTGTCATCCTCAGCCTTACCCCTTGCCCCCCCACCCCAGGCTCCAGCAGAATTGTTAGGGGAGGCAGTAGGAGAGCAGTTCTCCCTTTATCTCGCAGGTTGGACTAACATCACCACAGATCAATGGGTGCTGCAACTCATAAAAAGGGGCTATGCCCTGGAGTTTTCCCAGTTGCCTCCGGACAACCCCCCAGTTTACATGACTTGCTCACCATCCCATGCAGGTCTTATTCGGGTGGAGATCCAGGCCCTCCTGTCAAAGTGAGCCATTCAAGTCATACCAGAGTCCCAGAGGGGCAAAGGTTACTGCTCTCGCTTCTTCCTGATTCTGAAGAAGACGGGACCTTTGTCCCATCCTGGACCTCAGTCGTCTGAAACTCTACATAGAGTGCAAAAGGTTCAGGATGGTGATACTCCAGGGCTTACTTCCTATGCTACGCCAAGGAGATTGGCTCTGCTTCCTGGACATGCAGGACGCATACATGCATATAAAGATCCTGCTGTCCCACAGGAAGTATCTCTGATTTTCATTCGAAGGAGAGCACTACCAGTTCAGGGCCCTTCCTTTTGGCCTATCCTCGGCACCTCAAGTATTGACCAAGTGCCTGGCAGTAGTAGCAGCAGCTCTCAGAAGGCAGGGACATTACATCTACCCCCTACCTCGATGACTGACTACTGTTGGCCCCATTCAGAGAACAGCTGTGTCAGACCCTGGAGTGCACCTTCAGAATGTTCCAGGACTTTGAGATAACCCTAAATCTCCCAAAGTCCGCCCTGTGGCCATCTCAGAGGTTCCAATTCATAGGAGCCATCTTGGATACAGTTCAGGGGAGAGCCGTTCTCCCATCAGACAGAGCAGATCACCTTCAGATGCTGGCTCAGAGATTAGTCTCTGTAGAACAGGCTCCAGCCAGAACGGTATTACAACTCCTAGGTCATATGGCCACTGCCAAAGGGACCATGCCTTTCGCTCGTCTGCACATGTGAACTCTGCAGTGGAACCTTAGGGTGCAGTGGGATCAGTGAAGGGACGATCTTGACCAGAAGGTCAGGTTCTCCAAGGCAGTACACCAAAACTTAGCATGGTGGTTGAACCCCTCCTGCTTGGCGATAGGGATCCCATTCAGGAACCCTTCCCCTCAACAGATTGTCACCATGGATGTGTCGGGCATGAGATGGGGTGCCCATTTCAGGAGCAGTCTTGGACTCAACACTCTCTGCATATCAACATTCTGGAGATGAGGGCTGTGCTGTATGCCTTACAGGCGTTCCAGGATGACCTCCTTTCAGGCCCAGTTCTGGTCCAGACAGACAACATACCAGTGGTTTTCTATATCATCAAGCGGGGGGGGGGACACATTCTTACCCCAGAGAAGCCATGATGCCATGGTACTGGGCAATAGATCACAGCCTGGAACTATTCGTGATACATGTCCCAGGTCTTCAGTACACATTAGCAGACAGCCTCAGTCACTTGCAATCCCAAGCTCATGAATGGGAACTACTTCAAGATGTAGTAGACGACCTATTCAAAAGATGGGGGACTCCAGAGCTGGGCCTCTTGGCATCCCCACTCAGTGCCAAACTGCCCAATTGTTGCTCACTTGAGCCAGGGCATGGTGTTTTCTGGTGAGACGTGTTGTCCCTTTCTTGGACCGGGAGGTTTCTCTATGCCTTCCCGCCCTTCCCACTTCTGCAGCGAGTCCTCCTCACTCTAGAGTTGGAACCAGCAACCATGATTCAGGTAGCACTGTTCTGGCCCATACAGATTTGGTTCCCACTTCTGCAGCAGCTAGCAGTAGAACTCCCAGTCCCACTTCCTCTATCCTCACGGTTGCTATCCCAAGAGCAGGGCTCTCTAGTTCACCCAACCTCAGATCTCTGCATCTCCATGCATAGCTCCTGCAGACTCAGCCAGGAGCAGGTATGGGGTGTCTGAAGAGGTAGTGGAGGTGTTAGTGGCTGCCAGAAAACCATCTACTAGGGCACATATGCCATGAAGTGGAAGCGGTTCAGCCTCTGGGCGACTTGGATCCATTCTCTTACAAGGTGAACTGGGTCTTGGAATATCTATTATCCCTGTCTGATTCGGGTCCAAGCTATTCATATATAAAGGTACATCATTCGGCTATCTCAGCCTATCATGTACCAGTGGATGGCAGGACCTTGGTGCAGCTAGATCTGTCACGTACCTTCCTGCGAGGTGTCCTGCACATCAAGCCTCCCATTCAGGACCGTGTTCCCCCTTGGGGTCTGTTGTTCATGCTAGAAAAGTTGACTTTGCCCCCCTTTGAACCAGCCGCGAGTTGCGAGCTTCGCTTTTTCTCTTGGAAGGCGTTATTTTTAGTTGCTATTACTCAGGCCTGGAGGATTTCTGAGTTCCAGGCTCTAATGTGCAAGGAGCCATATTTGTTTTTTCATAGGGACAGGGTGTCCCTTCGCACAAATCCTAAGTTTCTCCTGAAGATGGTGTCAGAGTTTACTCTCAGCCAAGACATTCACCAGTCTGTCTTCTACCCTGAATACTTCAGCAAAGGGGAGGCCTTGTTACATACCCTAAACGTACATAGAATCCTCAGGTATTATGTTGACTGTACATGGTCCATAAGGAAGTCAGACCAGTTGTTTGTGTTCTTTGCCCAACGAATGCTGTGAGCACCGGTCACCAAACAGACCATGTCCAAGTGGCTGGTCAACTGCATCGTTTTCTGACATGAGAAATATGGAAAAACCCTGCCAGGTCTAGTGATGGGTCATTCGACCAGAGGGATGGTGACGTCCTTTGCATCACTCAAAAATGTGTCAGCAGCAGACCTTTGCACCGCAGCCACCTGGAGTTTGGTGCACACCTTTGTCCGGCAGTATAGTTTGGACATTGCTTCCAGAAGGAGGGCAGATTTTAGCCTGGCAGTCCTCCAGGGGTTACTCTCATAGGTGCCCAGGGGCATCACTACTTCCACCACCCTTCTGACCTGGTGATATCCCAGTACTGCTTGGGACTCAGTCCTAATGGTTATTACCTACTGCAAGAGCTCTGTCTTGAAGTGAGATAGTACAGTTATGTAAGAACTTACCGTAACAGTAGATCTTTGAGAAGAACTCTTGCAGCAAGTTTGCTTTCCCTTCCTCCTTCTTTCCTCCAGTGCTTCTTTCCAAATGTCCTTATCGGGATGACAGATCCTCCTCAGTTTGTCCCATCCTTTATGCTAGCCGGGTCTCCGGCAGGCGAATTGGGGTGGCGTCGGGGGACCACCTCCTTTATACAGTGGCTGACGTCATGGGTGGAGCTGACATCAGGGCGGTCCCCCGCCTTGGACTGCTAGCTAGAAGTTTTCCGTGGGGACCTTGTGCCTGGCAACATAGTTCTAACAGTTATTACTTGCTGCAAGAGCTCTTCTCAAAGATCTACTGTTACGGTAAGTTCTTACGTAACTGTACTTTTCTGTGATTACCAGTTCAAATGTTACAGCTATTAAAATATATTTTCAAGCATTTTAAAATATTATAGAAAATTATATTTGGAAATGGACAGAAGATACTAGTGGTTGTTCTGTTTATAAATAATTATTTTCTAATTCTGTTCAGAAAATGGGTAGGGAGATTTCCTGGCCTCTGATTGGCTGAACCCCATGCCAAGGGATACATTTATGTGCTGATAGAGTCAGGGAAGTAACAAGTCCCAGTGCCAATCAACTCTTTACCTGAAAGAAATTAAGCAGCGATTGACATTTTTAAAAGCAAAACCTGCCATGTTTTTGCGAGAGCCCCTCTTGCACACACACAAAACACAGTGGCATTCTTTTTAGTCTAGAAAATAAACAGTTGCATTTTTAAGTGGAATTCATTACCCTGTCCTCAAATAAGTAGTTTTTCACTTTTTTTTTTTTTAAGTGCGGTGGCCAGAAGAGACGCATGCTAACATCTCAGCACCAGTGGTACACATGGTAACGGGTTTCCTGTCACACTCCCCCACGGCAAACAAAACTATTTTTTTTCCAAATGGCTTCTTTATTAAAATTTTCAAAAAAATAGTGACCTGTAAGGCTGCAGCGTAATTCAGCTGTTAATCCCTCTGTCTCGACCGCGGTACTGTTCGGGAGCATTGTCACTTGCCTGGGTCACCTGTCATTCCCTTGCTCACAGTTCTGTTTGTGACCACTGTCCCTATGACTCTCCTGCTCACACTTGTAACGCCAACCCTCTCAGCCATGTATTGGCATCATCTGTTCTCAAAAAAAAAAGAAAAAAATGACCTTGTTTCAGTTAGATTTTCAGAATTCATGACCGACTTTAGACCTGCCCCCCATTCGGAGATGAGCCAATACACTGAGACTGATGCTGGCTGACAGTGTCACTTTCACCACTCACAACAGTACTTTTAGTACAAATGCTTTTGTCGGTACCATTCCAACTGTGAATTTCAGAAACTGGAAAAAAAAAAAAGAAAAGAAAACAGCTCGCTATTCAAACTGGACTTTCACTTGGGGCTCGGAACTAAAGTATCATTTGGGTGAGGGGGGGCACACCATTTACAATCTTGTAACAGTAGAATATGCAACAGTGCTCTCTACTGACTGCCAGTTCTGGCGGTGGAGGAACTACTTTGCAGAAAAACTTCTTAAAGGAGTTTTTAAAACTGATTTTTTGTCTGTTTTTCATGTTTTTGTATTTTTAAACATTTTCAAAAGGAAAAATTTCTTAGCACAATAATGCCCTCTAGGGTGGGAGGAGTGGGGTATACCAGACTTTCCAGGGGCTACAAGGCCCTCCATCTGTGGCATTGGGCCTTAGTACACCCCTGGGGTAGTCAGGTGCAACCCAGTACCACTCACTCTGTCGGGTATTAGTGCTTGCATAACAGATAATTAGCTTGTTTTATGACAGACTCCAGGGGCCTGATTTTCAGAACACTAGGAATGACGCAGGGTGCTTGCATCAAAGAGAAATGACGTAAGGGTCTCCCTGCACCACACCTTGCATCATTCCCAATTTTACAACACAGCCTTCGCTAGTTGGGGGCTGCCTGCGCCAGCCGAGCTTGCACTGTCCTTGTGATGGATGCACTGGTGTACCATGGCAGAAGGGGGCATGCGCCAGGGCAGTGCCGCAGCATTCACTAAAATGGGATTTTGTAATCCCCCTCACAGGGCACATGGTTCACTACAGTTAGACCAGCCTGGAGCTGGTCTAACAGCCTGGGTGATACACTTAGTGCCATTGCTGGGTGGGAGGTGAACCTCTGCCACCCTGTTGACAACATATCCTGCAGTATCCTGCACCCACACAGCCCTTGGACACCTGACAGACCACCGGTGGAGCAGCCAGCGGTATCCCACTGTGACAGGTACATACCCTCAGCGTCCCTCCCCCATGATGCCAGTCACGTGACTGCCCCTCCCTCCACACCGACCTGCATTGTCACAGTGGTGGCTGTGCACTGTCCCTGTCAGGGGGCTTTTGCCACCCCCTCATACCAACCTGTCCATCCTGCCCTCCACAATCCCTGTTCTATCCACCACAACCCTACCAGCCACCTGGGTGACCAGCTGGTGGGTCTCTGTCACTGGCCACTGATGCTGCACAAGTGTCCCGCAGTTTGCGGCAGTCCCCTTCCATGCTCCATGTGTTTGACGCATGGGAGCGGTTGCAGCAACTGCAAGGTTTGGTGCCAGGACCCCTCTAGTTAGAAAATTTGGTGGAAGGTCCTTAGCACACCGGTGATCGAAGCAAACTGTTTACTGCAGCTTGCATTGATCTAAGGACAGCTTTGGAAATCCAGCCCCAAATCTTTACTGTTTCCTCACTGTTGCAGTCTGAGTTGGGCACGAGGGAAAAAGAGCTGCCAGAGGAGAAATTAACTGCATCAGTTGCTTGTGAATGGAGTTGGGGGGGGGGGAGTGAATGGGGTTTGGGGGTAGGTGTGGAGGGAGAAAGCTGGCAGCAGAGAATTTAGCTGCATCAGTGGCTTGCAGGTGGGGTTGGGGTGTGTCATAGGAGAGGGAGAAAGCTGGCAGAGGGGAATTTAGCTGCATAAATGGCTTACAAAGGAGTTCGGGAGGATGGGGAAGTGAGGGAGAGCTGGCAGAGGAGAAAGTAGCTGCATTAGCAGTTTGCAAGTGGAGTTTGGGGGAGGAGAGTGGAGCAATGGACTGAGGTAGGAACGAGAGGAAAAACAAGCATTGCTTGTTAGTACCTAGTGTATTTATAAGGCTGTCAGCTGTGTGATTTGAAAAGAAATGGAGAACAGTTGTCCTGGCTGGAAACCTGGTTATCATGTTCTAACTCATTGTACACTTTCACTAAAAAAAAAAGTGTTATTTACTCTCCTATGTGAATGACTTTTAGAAACCACCAACAAAATGAGCCAGTCATGCCCCTCAACTAGTGGATTGGTGGTCTGCTGAAAAGCGTTGCCTTACTGAAGTCCTGAAGAAGCTGTTTGAGTCACACCGTAGGTTTGTTGTTCTAGTTTTGCCTTGTTCAATAATTGCAGTAGTTTGTAAGATTGTTTTTTTAGCACTTTATGGGCATTGTAACTTTGTACCACAGCACTTTTGCAATGACATAGGTGCTGTTAACGCTATGCTGGTGCTGGCTTTTTGTTTGGTTTTGGTTCGGCTGCAACTGAAGCACAGCTACCTGTGAAGTGGTGAATTGTGTCGGCTTATAGAATTGGATAGTGCTCAACCTTGCATTTTCTAATTGTCTGAGAACATGTTGGTTGCAGGGCATTATCCAGTCCAGAGAGTCTTCTCACTCAGATTTCTCAACTGTTACATGTTTAGTTGGTTTTTTCGCACCTGTGGTTGATTTTTAATGCTTAGGATTGTATGTAGTTTATCTGTTATATGTTTGGTTGGTTTATTCGCACCTATAGTTGACTTTTAATGCATAGGAGTGTATGTAATTTATCTGTTACATGTTTTGTTGGTTTATTCGCACCTATAGTTCACTTTTAATGCATAGGATTGTATGTAGTTTTATCTGTTATATGTTTAGTTGGTTTATGTGCACCTGTGGATGACTTTTAATGCATAGGATTGTATTAAGCAATAAGGCATGACAGGGTGTAGGTAACTGGGGGAGTTACCCACGCCTTGTGTGGTGTGTCACGAGGTACAGCCGAGTGACTTAACCACACAAGAAGTGGGTAAATCCACCAATAACACACACCCTGGACTGCCTTATTGCGATTATACAGTGGACCCATGTGTAAAATACATTTTAAATGTGTTTTAGTATGTCTTTTGTAAATGCCATTTCTCAGCTGTGGGTTATTACAGGATATACCACGGTCATGTGATGTGTTTTGACCAATAAGGTTGCAGGGTTTTCATACCCCATTGTATAATGTAGTTTATCTGTTACATGTTTAGTTGGCTTATTCACACCTATAGTTGACTTTTAATGCATAGGATTGTATGTAGTTTATCTGTTACATGTTTAGTTGGTTTATGCGCACCTGTGGTTGACTTTTAATGCATAGGATTTTATGTAGTTTATCTATTACATGTTTAGTTGGTATATTCGCACCTGTGGTTGACTTATAATGCATAGGATTGTATGTAGTTTATCGTTTACATGTTTAGTTGGTTTATTCGTACCTATAGTTGACTTGTGATGCATAGGATTGTATGTAGTTTATCTGTTACATTTAGTTGGTTTATTCACACCTATAGTTGACTTTTAATGCATAGGATTGTATGTAGTTTATCTGTTACATGTTTAGTTGGTTTATTCACACCTGTGGATGACTTTTAATGCATAGGATTGTATGTAGTTTATCTGTTACATGTTTAGTTGGTTTATTCGCACCTATAGTTGACTTGTAATGCATAGGATTGTATATAATTTATCTGTTACATGTTTAGTTGGTTTATTCACACCTGTGGATGACTTTTAATGCATAGGATTGTATGTAGTTTATCTGTTACATGTTTAGTTGGTTTATTCGCACCTATAGTTGACTTCTAATGCATAGGATTGTATGTAGTTTATTTGTTACATCTTTAGTTGGTTTATTAACACCTGTGGTTGACTTGTAATGCATAGGATTTATGTAGTTTATTGTTTACATGTTTAGTTGGTTTATTCGCACCTATAGTTGACTTTTAATGCATAGGATTGTATGTAGTTTATCTGTTACATGTTTAGTTGGTTTATTCGCACCTATGGTTGACTTGTAATGCATAGGATTGTATATAATTTATCTGTTACATGTTTAGTTGGTTTATTCACACCTGTGGTTGACTTTTAATGCATAGGATTGTATGTAGTTTATCTGTTACATGTTTAGTTGGTTTATTCGCACCTATAGTTGACTTGTAGTACGTAGGATTGTATGTAGTTTATCTGTTACATGTTTAGTTGGTTTATTCGCACCTGTGGTTGACTTGTAATGCATAGGATTGTATGTAGTTTATCTGTTACATTTTAGTTGGTTTATTCGCACCTGTGGTTGACTTGTAATGCATAGGATTGTATGTAGTTTATCTGTTACATGTTTAGTTGGTTTATTCGCACCTTATTCGCACCTATAGTCGACTTTTAATGCATAGGATTGTATGTAATTTATCTGTTTTATCTTTTAATTGTTGATTTATGTGAAGCACCTTGAGCCTTCAGGCTGGAGTGGGCAACAAATTTGTCTTGCCACTTATAAAATGAAATGCAAGCTTTGAAAACAACACAGTTTATTTCAAACCATTTTCTAATAAGTTTTATGTATGCATGTAAAACTACACATTTTATTTTAAATAATTTTTAAAATAAGTTTAAGTCCTGCCAATGTAAACCTTATCACCCAGTAAGGATAACTGGACAGTAACCCAAGATGGGCCTTTAAAGGAGCACTGTCAGCTTTGCCCCTCCGTTTGCTTCATAATCACATGAGTGTGCCTCTTGGCACACACCTAATGAACGATTACTGTAGAATGCCCCTCCATGCCTGAAAAGTCCCACTTTGTACCTCTTTTGCTGTTTTTTATCTTATAAGTTGTCTGCTTGGCCCGATTTTAAATTGGAAGCAATCACCTGTCAGGAACACGCATCTGCCGCAAGCATGGTCCGAAACTCTATCGTTTGTTACGAGCCTAGTATAAAAACGAGCTCCATCAGTCCATTATGGGAATCCAAATACTTTGTGGGATCTCCGCAAACAAACCGAGCGCTCCCAAGTTGTTCAAATGAAAATTTTAGCCTGTAGCCGAAATCCTGCGCATGCACAGGAGCAGACTTAGCAAAGATCCCGCACATGCACAAGCGTGTGTTGCTCTTGCACATGCGCAGGATTTCGGCTGTGGGCTAAAACTTTTATTTGTACAACTTGGAGTGCTCGGTTTGTTTACAGAGATCCCACAAAGTATTTGGATTCCCATAATGGACTGATGGAGCTTGTTTTTATTCTAGGCCTATGAAAAAAATGCAGTTTCAGACCGCGCTCGTGGCAGACGCGCGTTCCCGACCGGTGATTGCTTCCGTTAGGCGCGTGACTCAAAGTTGGACTGAGCAGACAAGTTATAAGACAAAAAAACTGCGAAAGAGATTCAAAGTGGGACTTTTCAGGCATAGAGGGGCATTCTACAGTAATCGTTCGTTAGGTATGTGCCAAGAGGCACACCCATGTTATTGTGAAGCAAACGGAGGGGCAAAGCTGACAGTGCCCCATGAGGCAGCTTCCCTCTCTTTGTCGTTTTAGTATTCTTTTTTCCAGGAGAAGGACTCAAGGTTTTGCTGTATTGGTGACATAGCAAAATCACGTAGTATGGATGAGACAATAATTCCATTTATAGTTCTTCTGCTAATACTATGTTGGTGCTTTCTGACCTGTTAGAAGTGTAAATGACCTCTTAACAGCATGTCACATGTAACATAAGTCAGTGCTCATTCAACAAACGCAGGAGCACTTGTAACATGCTGTATTTTAGTTCGGACTAGTATTTGGGCAGCGTACCTAGTTTGATAGCACCTCTTCATTTTAGTGGTATGTGGATGGGGTTGTCGTTTCTCAAAGCGTAGATTCAGTAGCTAGTTATGTACATTGCTAAAATACACTTGCTAAAGTCTTTGGAAAATGGAGTGCATGGTACAGAAACTCCAAACTCCTCACTCATCACGTACAATAAATATTTACACAAAGGTGATCAAGTTTTTACAGCCACTGTGGCTTAACAGCAGAACTTTATAATAAATACATAGTAACATCAACATACTGTGAAAGTGAAGGGTTTGACCCATTGCTTTTGAAAACGCATTTCCCCAGTCTCATGTTGTGTGAGTTATTTCTGGGGCTTGTAATTAATTCCTGATTGTTGAGTGGCAGGGGGTAAATGTGGTGTATGGTCAGAGGCTGAAGAGTTTTCAAGTCTTGCTCAGCTATTTCTGTCTGGTTGTGTTAGGTGCCAGGCACATAAAGAATGTTTGATGGCAGTGTTAAGCAGTTTATCAGTCTTGAACAGTTAGAAGCGATCTGATTCTCGCTGGCCAGGCTAGACTGAGGAGCCTATTAAAGAAATGTTGAAACAGAAAGAGGAGGTGCACATATAGGAAGCCAAATAAAATTGTTTTGAATGTTTACCTTAATTTTATTGAAACATAGCACAGAGAGTTCATTAGCATACTCAGCATCATCTAGAAATAATTTTATAATTGCAAAAACAATATTAATATAATATTATGCACATTGCTGAAACACCAGAAGATTAGGCACAAGGATTCAGGGTTCTGTCAGAGCATTCTAAAATACAAAGAACCTCAGTGCTAAAGCACTGAAGCAAAGGTTACCCTGGAAGGGCATTGGCAGTAGCGTTTCAGAGAGATTCAAAATTGCACATGTATCACAGTGATACAAAGCATCATGAGAAGCATATGCAAATCACCATGAAATATACTGGGCTAGTTTTACTTAAAGCAGACATGTATGGTGGCAAATGGCCTGTGACACAATCTGAAAAGGCTGAAAACAGAAGGCTCAGAGACGTATTTTGTCCTTGTTAGTACTTAACAGAGTGCCTCATCTGTATCTTAGCCCAGGGGAAGGGGGAACCAGCCCTGTGACGGTCTTACTGGTTTGGATCATGGAGAGCCCAGCAGAATCAGCCTAAACTCTTTTATATGCTTCTTACAGTGATTAAAAACTGGCAATTATTTAGAATCTAAGCCCTCGAGTAATAACATACCACCTTTTGATTTTAAGATTTTAGCCACAGGACAAATATTGAAATTATTTAAACTATTACCTACAGACAAAAGTGCAGGGAAGGACAAATTGGAGCCAAGGAAGGACAAACCGGAGCCAACATTTTTGAGACTTATTACCCCATTTGTAAACGTTCCTTTAACTGCTGTTTTTAAAGAGCTGCAGACATGCTGCAGGCAGGCAACTCATACCATATAGTTGCCTGCCCTAGGAACTTCTTTAGCCATAAATCAGATTTGTGTAGGGGATAAAAAGTAATTTAGCTCGTAAAGCCTGGCTCGTAACTTCCTGATACGAGCCAAGCAGCTGCCGAACGCTGCAGCCCCTCCTCTAAAAACAGCATAATCATGACACGAGATAGGGACTGGAGCTGCTGTAGGCACTCTGTGGAGCTAGTAATGGGATCGGGGAAAGGGGCTGCCTAAATGTACTTAGATTATCTTTGCAGGCATATATACATATATGGGGCTAATACATAATATATATTTTAGCCCTATACATGTAAACATGCCTGCACAGATAATCTCAGTACATTTAAGTAGCCTCCCTTCCCATTCCATTACTAACCCCTCATTACCTGCATGCCGTTCCTACCTCATATATAATTATACTGTTTTTTAGGGTGGCAGCGCTTAGCGGCTGCTCGACTCGTATCAAGAAACTGAGAGCCGGGCTTTACGAGCCAAATAACTTTTTATGCCTTGCACAAAAAAATTCAATTTATGGCTAAAAAAGCTCCTAGGGCAGGCAGCTACATAATATGAGTTTGCCTGCCTGGAGCATAAAAACATCTCAGCTGCTCTTTAATCAGTTATTAACCAGACGGCCCAGTGGCAAAGAGGGCTGAGGCGCCATTAGCACCTTACCTCCTGCCACACCAGTGACCCATGTTCAGTCACAAGCATGGGTTGCTGGGATTCGGCTGGGGAGGAAAATATTAAGTGCCTGACGGTTGCTCTCTTTTCCCGGGAGGGGGGGGTGGACCTGCATGCTCTGCCAAATGATTGCCACCTGGTGGAGGTCACATGATAGTGCAGATTGAGGGCAGTAGTGGGGAGAACTGTGGGACTTCATGGCTTGTGCATGCCTCCACATTCGGGGGTCTACGTGCACGCCCCAGCGTGGGGAACAGGGACATAAAAAAAGGCAAAGGGAAGGCTCTGGCTTTGTGAAGCCCTGCCTGCCCCTACTCCAGCGTTGCTAGCTGACCACTGCCCCAGTTCTGGATGTGAGTCTCTGGGTGGGGGGAGGACGGCCCTCCCCTTCCTGGCCCTGCCACGGAGGGCAATCCATGGTGGAATTCTAGGGGGATGGTCGGTCAGGTGGGTGGGTGGATGGTGGGTGGGGGTGGCAGGGACAGGGCTGAAAGCCTGCCGGTGCCAACCCGCTGGTAGAAACAGCTAAATACAAAGAAAAAAAATTGGTCATTAACCAGCAGAAAGAAGGAGGTGGTGTTGCCTCTGTATAGATAGCTGGTAAGAAGACCCCACTTAAAGTACAGTGTCCAGTTCTTGCTTGCTGTTGAAACTATGGCACAGGAGGTTTGGCACAATCGGGAGGATACTAACAGGGCTTTAAATTTGACCATGCATCACAATGCTCCGACTTTGAACCTCCTCCAGATTTTATTTCCTTCGATTTCTCATAGGAGTAAAAGACACTTCTGGATGGGACTCTGCAGAAGTTGAAGAGGAGTACTTCACTAACTGCTTAACAGACTGGAAAATCTCTAGTTTAGTTCTATGAATCTTGCCTTCACCCCAGTGAGAACAATACTTTATAAAAGTCAAGTTACATGTTTTTTCCGTCAACTGGTTTGTTTCAGATCGCTTTGGTCTTTTAACTTCTGACATGCTGTAGCATCAATCGCTTTTTGTCTGCCTTAGCATGCAAAGTATCACAGCGTGTGCTCTATTTTTTCTCTTGATGTCACAAGCATGACTTGTCTGCAAGTAACAATGGCTGTATTGATACTGAGTAAAAATCATATGTTTCATGAAATGAGTTATTTTTGGAAATGGGCTACAGTACATAGCTGTGTTTTGTACGATGCCTGTGGTGCGGAAAACTGTTTTCTTGGATTCTGTAGAATACAGTTTGGCTAAGACTACTAATTGGAAGTCAGGAGTTTTAAAAGATCCTTTAAAAAGGCAAATAAAGGCCTGTACTTTACAGCTTAAGCAAGGGCCCTGAGCACAAATGTGTGTCTTATATATCTGTTCCAGGTCCAGGCTCTGAATTCATGAAAGCAAAACTGAATTAATCTTGATCTCACCCCCCATTAAATTTTTGTTGCCGGAACAATACCAAATGTCTTTAGTGACCACAGTATGACCAACTGCATCAGAAAAATTCGGCTCCCCTCCACCCCCCCTCAAATTTATTTGGTAAAGACTTTTGTAGTAGCTTGATCTTGAATCCCTCTTCCTTGACCTCTACTTCACTGACTGGTACCCCCATTCTTACTACCATGGACATTGATGAGGTCCTCTCCCTTTTCCATTCTAAATTCTTCCACATGTGGGACAAACATGCCCCACCCCAAAAAAAAAAAAGTGTGAGAGGGTCCCTCCTCCCCTTGAGTTTGGCCAGCCTAATTGATTTTTGCAGTACTTGTGTTGCTGCCTGGCCTCGCTTCAAATTGTCACAATACTCAGTGGACCTCCTTAGCTATAGGAGAGTTAAAAACTCCTGCAACAAGGCTATCAGGGCAGCTAAAACAAACTACTTCTCTTCAAACCTCCCATAAAACCTCAAGTCCCTAGCCAGATTCTTGAAGGTGATTCAGTCCCTCTTGGATCTTCCCTCCTTGTCTTCCTCCCTGTCCTGCTTGAGGTTTGTTCCTCTCTGCCCCCGGCAACCTACTGTAATACATTTTTCACAGCCTGTGTTCTTTCTCCTGTTTCATAGTCCTCTGCATCAACTTTTCCCCTGTTTCTCCCTTGGAGACCATACATGCCTTTTCCTTCCTCAGTCTCTCCAAAGGTCTTAGCCCAGATGGGTTGGACCCTAATCTACTTCACCTTTATGCCCCCTGCTATTGCTATCCTGCTGACCCGCCTACTTACCCTCTCTTTTTTCCCCGTGCTCCTCAATCCAGGAAGCTTGCCAGGCTTCTCCTTCTTCACAAATGCAGGGGCCCCACCTCCCCTGGCAACTTTCAGCCTGTCTCCCTTTTTTATACTCTTACCAAGCTGAAAGAGAAGCCTACCTACTCTTAAGCTTCTGGACATCCAGTACTCCACCAACTTCCTCTCTCTATTCCAGTCTGGTTTCAGTGAAAAACACTCCACTGTTTCTTCACTCCTTTATGTCACTGACTCTGTTCTTAAGGGGATGGACCAAGGGCACAACACTGCTACCCTCTTCATTGAGCTTGCAAAAGTCTTTGACACAGTAGCCCACTCCCTCCTTCTGGATAAGCTGGGAGGTGCAGGTCTCACTACTCCATCCATCAACTGATTCAAATCTTACAGCTCTGGCTGCCTCTGGTTGGTCCAGATTGGCAAGGACTTACCCCACCCTTCTAGGACAGTCTGGGGTTCCCCAAGTCTCCATCCTGGGGCCCATCTTGTCCTTCATGTTCCTTAATGGCCTCTTCTCAGTTTGTGTCAGCTTGCATATTCGTAGTCATACAGATGATACTGTACATTTTGCCTCAAGTGCCTCGTTCTCTGCCCTGAAAAGGTCAATTCAGCATGGGTTCAGTAATGTCCAACGCTAGCTCCAATCCCAACAGCTTTAAATCAGTGCTGAGAAGACAGTGTCCATGAACTTTGGCACAAACCATAAGGTTGCAAGGCTCTACTCCCCCCTAGTTTTTTCTGTGCTGGACAGCACCCCGCTTGAAGGGTTTCCCCACTTTGAGTACCTAGGTGTGTGGCTGGATGGATGGCTTGACTGCCTCACTCATATCAATGACTTTCACAGAAAGCTCTGCACCAAACTCAGTGCCCCCTACCACAGCAAGCATTGCCTTCCACTCCCAGTCTGCAAGAAAACTGTGACCAAGACAGCGCTTTTGGTGTTTGATTATGTGGATTGGTCAGTGGCACTGCCCATATCCTTTCTCTTGCAAGACTGGATACTCTCTGCAATGTCTTCTGCCATTTTGGGCAGCAAAACACAAATAAAAAAAGTAAAATGTAATCGAAAGGAGTAAAGCAGCAACCAAATAAATGGAAATTCAAACAACCCTTCAGTGGGGTACTACAGGGTTCAGTGCTGGCCCCTGTTTTGTTCAGTGTCTTCATTGGAGACATTGCAGAGGGGGTTCAGAGTATGATCAGCCTGTTCGCTGATGACACTAAGATTTGTGCAAAAGTGGACAATGAGGAAGGGAGGCAGGCACTTGGGAGGGATCTAGCTAAACTCAAACACTGGTCTAGGGAGTGGCAGTTGAGGTTTAATGCTAAGAATTGCAAGGTCATGCACCTCAGAGCAAGAAATCCCAGGACCAGCTACTGGCTTGGGTGTGTGCAGGTAACAGCTTCAGAGGAGGAAAGGGACCTCGGGGTAATAGTCACAGGGGACATGAAGGTATCAGCACAGTGTTGGAGGGCAGCAGCAAGGGCAAATAGGATGCTGGGGTGCATTGCCAGAGGGATCACCTCTAGAAAGTAGGAGGTCGTCCTGCTCTTGTATAGATCACTAGTGAGGCCACACTTGGAGTACTGTGTACAGTACTGGTGCCCATACCTCAAAAAGAATGTGAGATTACTGGAGGGGGTGCAGCGCAGGGCTGCAAAAATGATCATGGGACTGGGGGAGTTGCTATATGAGGAAAGATTGAGGGAGCTCAACATGTATTTGCTGGAAGAGAGAAGGGAAAGAGGGGACATGATAGAGACCTTTAAGTACTTGAAAGGCATAAACAGAGTTAGAGAGGGACAATTGATCTACTTAAAAGGGGGGAAGGGTCACTAGGGGGCACAGTCTGAAGTTGGAAGGGGGAAGGTTCAGGAGGGAGATGAGGAGGCACTACTTTACGGAGAGAGTGGTGGTGAGTTGGAACGCACTGCCGGAGGAGTTAATCGAACTGAGGACAGTGGGTAGCTTTAAGCGGAGTTGAGATAGAGTCAAGCTCAGGATTAGTACAGACGGGAGGAAGACCAGGAAAGGGAAGGAACATATGAAACTAAGAGCTGCACAGTCGGGCAGACTTGATAGATCTGTGGGCCTTTTTCCGCCATCAATTTCATACGTTCATATTTTGCCTTGAGTGCTTCCTCTCTTACCCATCACTGCTACCTCTACACTAACTTCTTGATTCTGCCCCTTGCCTCTTGGCACCTTATTCACTGTGCTTCCTTTCTTACTAAATACTGGTTCTTGTCTCCTCCACTCCCATTGGTGCTGGAACGGTTTGGTAGGGCCAAGGAAGTAAGGGGTAAGTTCTAGGGACATGGATATGTTGTTCATCCACACTGTCTGGCAGGTATCCTTGCCGCTTTAAATCTTGCCGGAAGGTCTTCAAGCTGGCTCCTCCCACCCACCCGGGTGGTAAAACTCTCGGCTCCGCCCCATGACGCCAGATCTTCCTTACCGCTTGGAAGCTCAGGTTCCCTCCTTAGCAGCTCTGCGTATAGACTAGTTCTAATTCTTCGGTTTTCCGAATTTAAAAGTTTTTTGCATTATAGACTTCGGTCTTCTATCCCTTGCGGCTGCGATGGACAAATCGACTCCTGGTTTTCGGAGATGCCCTTGCGGGCAGAAGATGTCTCGGACGGATCCGCACTCCACGTGTGTCTACTGTTTAGGCCTTGAGCACGACCCGCAGGCTTGCGACCTGTGCTCTTCCTTCTCAGCTTACGTCCTCGAAGACCATGCTGCCCGTTTACAACTGGGGCGCCCTGAAACGTTTTCCTCCGGTGAAGTCAAAAGAGGCCCAGTCGGCGGTTTCCGTGGTGGCGGGCTCAGCGGATCAGCTCGAGCAGATGATCGCCCTCGAAGAGGAGGCGGCGCGGGCCGCATCTTCCTCGATCGCGGCATTTATCCCGCTCTCCCTGGGTTCCTCTTACACAGCTTCCTTTAAGGAGCTTTGTCTGTCTCTCTCCACTAGAGGAGAGGGACCAACATCTGCTGGACCTTCTTCTCGATCCAAGAAGAAAGACAAGGGTAAGTCCCTCCGTCGACGCTCTTGGGAGCGGGAAAGGTCCCTCTCCCAGTTGTCGACCCATCGACTTGATCGTCGTTTAGCTTAGGCCCACTGGTCTCCACCGTTGTCCCGTCAGGTCAGTTGACCCGAGACTCCCGTCGGCGCGGTCGAGATCTTTCTCGACCCGTTGGATGGGTTGTCGACCGGCGAAGCCGAAAATCCTCTCTCAACGGTTCCCCCGGTGGGAGTTGAGGATCCCGTGGGCTTGCCAGTGCCTCCGGTTCCCGAGCCCTCGGGTGAACCCTCCGAGCCGAGGGGGGAGCCGGTTCCACCCATCCCCTCCCCGCACCGTCCTCGGAAAGTCCGAGGTTCTCGGTCTCGGACTTCTTAGCGGTCCAGCCGATCCCGCCCGTCTGGCGGTCTCGGCACCAGCGGTAACGCCACGCACGTCCTCCTCCTCGGACGAGGGAGGCTTCGGCGTGAATTGCGTCGATGATACGAGGACCTCATGTGGCAACAGCTCCTTCTGACCGGGGAACAAGCCGGCGCCGTCGCCCCGGCCATTAAGTGGCTGTCACCGGAGTGGCCGAAACAACCCCTCGTCTTACCCGAGGAGCCTGTTCCCAGGCCGGTTGTTCGGCCAAAACCAGCTGCTCCACCGATTCCGGTGGAACCTCCGCCTCCACAGCCGCTGTTTGGGGCTCCGACCAAGAACTCTCGGTCGGCTCAATGTCTACCCCATAGGCTGTCTGTCACCCTCACTCCCGATCGCCCTCGGCAGGTGGAGGGTGGCTCAGGCCCGAGGCAGCTCTTTGCGGACTCTTCTGAGTCCGACGAGCGTTCTCTCTTTTTCTCCAGGCGAGTGGACTTGGAGTCCTCTGGAGGTCAGTCACTGGACGACAGCCTTCGTCCTTCCTGGGTTTGCTTAGGCTCATCTCGGAGTCCACGGGATGCAGCTCGACCCGTATCCAAGCGGGCCAAGTATCCTCACGGAGATATTGGACCGAGGATTCCCTACGGAGGCCTTTCCTGTGGCGAGGCCATTGTGAGCCTGGCCTTGGAGCTCTGGTGGCGCCCTGCTTCCTGCCCTGCGCCCGGCCAGGATGGCCAGGAAGTATCGCGGTCCCCAGGTTCCCTGTCCAGTTTCTGGAACATCCCTCAGCCAAGGGGTTGGTGCAGACAGCGTTTTCCGGCGTGCGAGCGCTGGGGCGATGGACAAACCTCCCGACAAGAGTCAAGAAATTGGACTATGCGGGCGGAAAGTTCACGCGCTCCTCCCTTGGCCTTTGTCAGGCCAGCTCGGCCGTGCTTATGGCACATTTCTCCCATGCCCTAGTTGGGCTCCCTGGATGAGGTAGTCCCTCATCTCCCTGCTGACCTGCAGACCACGGTTAGGCAGGTGCGGGACCAGGGCAGGGCAGTGGCCAAGCAGCAACTTCAGACTGCTCTGGACATTGGAGACTCATGCGCCAGGTCAGTTGCGGCTGCAGTGGCTATGCTCCGTCGGGCATGGCTGAGGATATCCACCTTCACAGCGGATACCCAGCACAAATTGGCGAGATGTCCCCTTCCTGGGGACCGACCTCTTCGGCCCTGGAGTGGAAGGCCACCTCCAGAGGATCGAAAAGTCCAATGCCACTTTGGACTCGGTCTCATCTGCTCAGAGGGACAAGGGCTGCAGACCGCAACCCAAGCCCTTTCGTCCGTCTGCGCCCGCGGCACGTCCGGCACAGCAGCATCAGGGCCAGCAGGCTCGCGCTTAGCATCCCAAACCCAAGCCCTCGGCTTCCTTCTCCAGGAAGCAGGGAGGTAAAGGCCCTGGAGGTCCCTCGGCCGGTCCTTCCTCCAAGCCTGCCCAGTGGCGGGTTGAGGGGTGTCGCCCCACCCCGTCGCCTCACCAAGTGCCCCATTGGGGCGGCTCCGCCACTTTCTTTCGCCTGGTCCATTATCACCACAGACCGGTGGGTGTTGGAGGTGGTGGAAAGGGCCTGCCTCTGGAGTTCGAGCAGGCCCCACCCTTCAGAGCCGTCACACCTCGGGGGGCCTCGGGGTCCGAAGCCTCGCTGTCAGCTCGCCGAGCCGACATCGCTCTCCTCCTCAAGAAGGAGGTGATAAGAGAGGTGGCGGACCCTCCCTCAAACCCAGGGTTTGTGTCCGGGTACTTCCTGGTTCCGAAACGGACAGGGGGCTGGCGCCCCATTCTCGACCTACATGACCTAAACAAGTTCCTAAGGTCTCGAACCTTCAGGATGGTCACTCTGGCTCAGATAATACCATCCTTGGAACACGGCGTATGGTTCTGCTCTCTGGACCTACAGGACGCGTTCTTTCACGTCCCTATCCGTCCGTCACATCAGAGGTTCCTTCGCTTTTGAGCGGAGGGATCCCTTTTCCAGTTCCGAGCCATGCCCTTGACTTATCTCCAGCTCCCAGGGTCTTCACCAAATGCATGGCAGTGGTGACAGCATTCCTCTTGCGCGCCGAGGTCCGGGTTACCTTACCTGGACGATTGGCTGATAGCAGCCCCCTCCAGACAGGAGGTGGAGCGGTCCAGAGATCTGGCCCTCCAGGTTTGCTCTCAGGTCAGCCTCCTCATCAACGAGGCCAAGTCGGAACTCAAGCCGAAGCAAGTGATTCTTTTCATCGGGGCAGAGCTCGACTCTCTTCGAGCCAGAGCATGGCTCCCGGCGGACAGAGCCGAGGTTCTTTCCTCCTTTGCCCAATCATTTCTGGTTGGGCAATTGCGCCCTGCCCGGGACTTCCTGCGCCTCCTGGGTCTCATGGCGGCCTGTACCAGCGTGGTCCGTTGGGCCCGCTGGAACATGCGCCCCCTTCAGTGGGGGCTGGCCAGCCAGTGGTCCCAACGCTGCGATCCATTGGACCAGCTAGTGACGGTGACCCAGGGGATGTGGAATGCTCCCCAGTGGTGGACCGTTCCAGCTCATCTGCAGGAGGGCATCCCGTTTGTCCGCCCCGAGCCGACGGTCTCTCTATTGACCGATGCCTCTCTGATGGGTTGGGGTGCCCATCTGGGGGAACACCGAGCGCACGGCCTCTGGTCCCCGCGGGAGTCCTGATGCCACATCAACCTGCTGGAGCTCGGGCGGTCCGCTAGCTCTCACCGCCTTTGCTCCATTTCTTGGTCAAGTGGTCCGGGTCCAGGCGGACAATACCACGACCATGTACTATCTGAACCGCCAGGGCGGGCCCGCTCCATGCTTCTATGCAAGGAAGCTCTCCGCATCTGGTCACTCATCGCCAGCCTGGAGGTGAATCTCCTAGCCATTCATGTGGCAGGGCCTCCAACACCCTGGCCGATGCCTAAGCCGGATAGGGGCTGCGTCCCCGCAGTGGTCTCTCCTGCGGAGGTAGTACAATATCTATTCTCCCATTGGGGCACACCTCAGGTGGACCTGTTTGCCTCCAAGGAGAATGCGAAGCTGAGGCTGTTCCATGCCCGCCCCCTCAGCAGGGATCGCTGCAGGGGGATGCCTTCTCGAGGCCGTGGACTCCGGGCCTCTTCTACGCCTTTCCCCCGTTCCCCTTGATGCACAAGGTGCTCCTCAAAGCAAGGAGGGACAAGGCGCAGGTGATTCTGATAGCCCCAGACTGGCCCCGCCAGTACTGGTACCCAAATCTCCTCAGCCTCAGCTCCAGGCTCCCGAGGCAGCTTCCAGCTCGCCCGGACCTGCTCTCAGTCAATCAGGGGAAGGTATTCCATCCGGACCTTCAATCTCTGCACCTGACGGCCTGGTTTCTGAGTGGCTAGAGTTCCAGGCCTTGGGTCTTTCCGGCGAGGCCCTCAGCGTAGTTGAGGCGTCCCGTGAAGTCGACCAGAAAATGCTACGCCTTCAAATGGAAGAGATTTTCCATTTGGTGCCAGGGCAAGGGCCTGGACCCTTCCTCCTGTTCCTTGGCGAGCATATTGGACTACCTTGGTCCCTTTCTCAGCAAGGGCTTAGGTCGACGACCCTTAAGGTGCACCTGGCAGCCATCTCTGCTTACCGGGCACAGGCCGGGAAGCAGTCGGTGGCGCAGGAGAAGGTGGTCTGGCGCTTTTTCAAAGGCCTTGATCACATTTCCCCTCTGGTGCGAGAACCTCCACCTCCGTGGGATCTACTGCTGGTCCTGGCAAAGCTCATGGGCAAGCCATTCGAACCGATGCACAGGTGTGAACTCTCTCACCTGTCGTGGAAGACCGCCTTCTTGGTGGCTATCACGTCAGCCAGAAGGATGGGAGAGCTCCAGGCGCTCTGCATCGAGTCTCCTACCTGGTCTTCCACAGGGACAAGGTTGTCCTGTGCCCCACCCGAAATTCCTCTCGAAGGTGGTGTCGGAGTTCACTTAACCAGGTGTTGACTCTGCGCGGTGTTCTACCCCAATCACACCTCGGAGGCGAATAGGCTCATACTCTGGACCTAGAAGGGCGCTCGCTTACTATAAGAGCGCCTGCTGAAAGTCGGGAGAGGTTCGCCAGCTGTTTGTCACCTCGCTGAAGCCCCACCTGGCAGACCTGCAGCCAGCGGACGATAGGCAGGTGGGTCACCTCCTGCATGAATTTCTGCTATAAGTTGGGCATGGAGCCTCCCAGAGGATAGAGCTCATTCTACCCACCATACTGCTGCATCGGTGGCTGCTTCCAGGGACATCCCTATCCAGGAAATCTGCAGGGCTGCTACCTGGAAGTCAGCACACACCTTCATCACCCATTACCACATCGACCTTGAGTCACGCCGGGATTCTGGTTTTGGGGCCTCGGTTCTCCAGTCTCTATTCCCTAAGTAGGGGGTGTGTGCCTTGCCTCCCTCCTCCCGGAGAACTGTTAGGAGTCTGCCAGACAGTGTGGATGAACAACATATCCATGTACCTAGAAATACAGGTTACTCACTTGTAACAGGAGTTCTAGGAATGGTATATGTTGTTCATCCACACGACCCACCTGACCTCCCCAGCTTCGACGCACAACCTGAGCTTCCAGCGGGCCAGATCTGGCGTCATGGGGCAGAGCCGAGAGTTTTACCACCCGGGTGGGTGGGAGGAGCCAGCTTGAAGACCTTCCGGCAAGATTTAAAGCGGCAAGGATACCTGCCAGACAGTGTGGATGAACAACATATACCATTCCTAGAACTCCTGTTACAGGTGAGTAACCTGTATTTCTCCCCTATTAAATAAATTAACATGATTGCAAAAACTGATAGGGCCACTTATGAAAGTGGTAGGGCTATGGCCCTAATGGTCCCCCCTGTTCCGGCACCTATGCCCCTCCCTACCTCTCTCTCCTGTCCCTTCTGCCTCCTAAACTCTTCTCTGTTGGGCATCCCACACCTTCTGCATTCCCTGCTCCAAATCTGCTGGGCTTTCCACTTTCTCCTGCCATTTCCCTTGTATCTGGAATAGTCTTTGTCACTCACTTTGTCTGTCCTCCTCCTATCAATCACTGAAGACTCAGCTCAAACTTCTCTTAGCTCCCTCTTACTCTTGCCTTTGTTAGTCTATCCCATGTACTCTTCCTTCTCTTGTGTTGTTTGTGAACTCTTTGGAGTAAAGCAACAACCAAAAAAATTGAAATTTAAACAAAAAAATGAAAAGGAACAAAACCAAACGTAGCAAGGAATGCCACAAAAATAAACAAACTAAAAAAGTAGATGCTAACAAAAAAGTAAAGCACAACTAAAAGGTGAATGCAAACAAAAAGCACAGCATGGAAAACGTGAATACAAGTAAAACAAACTCTGGTGGATCTACACGTCCGCATGAAGCTATTAAGATAGCATGGAGGCGATGGTGGAAAGGGTCTCCACGTTATGGCGTTCAGGGTTTAAATGGCCGCTGTGTCCAAGATGGCCACTGGAGTTCACACATGTGCACTAAGATACAGTGGCCATCTTGAGCACAGCAAGCATTTCTGCCATTAGCTGCTTGCACATGCGTGACATGGCAAAATGCGGACATATCACATTAAAGAGGTGCACCTGTGGGGGGTGGGGAGGGTTCTGCACCGCAGAGAGGAACTACAGCCATGGAGGGGAGAGGCAGTGGAAAAAAACCACACCAGGAAATGATCTCTGCACTGAGGACAAAGGGCACATCACTGTAGAAGAGAACTGGGACCGAATACAGTAATGGTCCCTTATGTCTGCTGGCGTGATAGCAACATGCCTGCAGTGCTCCATCCATGCAGTCATAAAATTATTACAACAGTATGATAGTTGGGTGCTTCCTAGGCATCACCAGGAATTCTGTTCCTTTTCATGTTTTTTTTTTTTGGGGGTTGCAAATTATACTCTGAGGACCGGTTGTGTTTAGGTGACACTGCAGATTAGCAAACATGGCATATTGGTATGATAGACTAGAATATTATCAATAAACAAAAAGTCCGACCATTGGAAACACAAAGTGGAGTGCTGGGATTGGAAATGTCAAGGTGCTAAGCTGCTCACAGTGTCTGTAGCTTTCTGTGTCTGTCATCACAAGGTGCCATTACCTTGCCCCCGATTGCTAAGCACAGATAATGTCACAGCAAATCTATTGGAGAAAAGACAGAGAGGAGATATACTTTCCCTTGATGCCACTGAGGCTGTTGATTTATTAATCTGGATTTTTCTATTTTCTCGCCTTGAGAAATGGGAGCTTCCAGTTCATACAATCAACATTCTTTAGTTTAATTTTTGAGAATCAATTTTTCTGAATCAAATCACATTTTAATTCCAAATGACATTAGGCAAGGATGTTTTATATCCCCCATATATTTTTTTTTCTTAAGACTTGGAAAGGTGCTTACTGATGCAGGTAAAATAAATTTAAGTGGATATGCCAATGACCTGCTTATCTTTCGGTCAAACATTAATGTCTCGGATAGATGCTGGAGTTGTTGTTTTTTTTGTGTGCACTTATAGCTCAGCTAACATGCTGCTTCTTTCGATAAAATTGAGCACTTAATCTTTCAACTTGCTTTTGGTCTGTGGCGCTTTCAAGTTTACAATATTCATTTTGCGGAATTATTAGTACAAACGCACTATGCCGCACTGCTTAGATACCCTTTTGCAAGGGCTGGCATCCATACAGCGTTCTAAGGCCAGCAAATTAAAGTAAGAATTTTTGCAGCCCGCTAGCCAACCCAGAATTCAGGAGTGTTCTAACGGACACAATTTACAGCTTACACTTTGTTGGCCAGAGATTAGTAGCCAAGAAAACTAGTGGCTTTTCTGTCTTGGCGCTTTGGGCATTGCGGGTGTTTTTCATTGTCACCACTAACAAACAACTCATCAGTGTAGATGAAAACCTCAGACAAAAGTAAGCTCCAATACTAATTAGCTATTATTAATGTTGACTGGCTCATTCATTGTACTTATACAGGAACTGAGAGCAAATATTGTATTTATAGCCTGGTCACAGCTAGTAAACTCAGAATACTGGATAACCTGGTTTTCTAGAAACTGTGCTGTTCACATGCAGGTTTTGTTACCTACAAAAAAAAAAAAATTCTCTGTAACCAAATCTGCAGGTAAATGTGGTGTATATTTATAGACTGTGAGCATAAATTAGCTCCTGCAACTCAACATCCTGAGTCCCTGCCCTGCACCTGTGATGCGCCTTTGTACCATAGGCTGGCCCCCATGTCAGTCAGCCATCCTCCAACCATTAGGATCCTGCCTACCAGGTTGCACGTGCGGACAGGGAACCGAGCAGAGAGATATCTCTGGAGATGCTTCTGTTTAGGTAACACCCGCACCCCTACCTTCTCACCTTCTTTTTTGGCCGGCGGAGCTTCGTAGTGCCAGTGTTTTGGTACACTGCACACAGTCTGGCTGTCGTACCGAATATTTACTGCAGGTCCGGCGGTCTCCGGTTCTGACACCACAAGAAAACCTACAAGTCATATCAGGCAACAAAACGGTGAGTGATGCCTGCCAGCACTCTGAGCAGTGCCTCACGACCAGCTACCAAAATGAATGGTACAAAAACATTGAAGTGGTAAAGGCCATTTTTCTTCTGTGTTAAAAATCGAAGTCTGTCAGCCGATGACAATAAAGTGCTTCATTCGGCTACTAGATGGGGTGAATGCCAAGTGGGATGGGTAGCCTAGCAACCTGACAAAGAGATCACCGGAGCAGTGGGGCTTACAGTGCATGTGAGTGGCTGCAGGAGGGTTTGTTTTCACTGGGGATGGAGTTGGGGTGGGTTAAACATACTGTCTGGGAGGGGACCTCTGAAAAGATCAAGTACCAAGAGAAAAAGACCTCTTCAACTGCTGTACCTCATACAGTCAGCGTAGTAATTGGGCTCTTTGTGGAAGAAACTATTTTGACACTTCATCATGTTGTACAGATGGGAAACATGACGTAGGTCCTTTTTGGATGCAAAGCGTCTGCAGGCTACATCCATTACAGACGTAAAAAAAGGCACAACTAACAAGCACTGGTCAATGACTTAATGTTTGTTTCCTTGTATTAGTAGTGCAGTGGGTAGGGTTGGTTTGTGAGGTAAATACATACATGTTAACAAGTGGTACTGCAGTAAGTGGAGTAGGAATGGGTGCCGTGGTGGGCAGGTGATTGGATTCTCATGAAGGCAATCAAAAAGCTTAGCACAAGAAAAAAAAGTGAATGCAAACAAACAAAAAGCACAGCACAACAAAAATAGTAAATACAAAACACACACACACACACACCAAGAATTGGTAAGTGCTTTAAGGTATGCTTGCATATTTTATCAGTGCAGTTGGCAGGGTTAGTGAGTAGGTGATTACTTAAATGTTAAGTGGTAAGTGGTACAGCAGTGCATGAAGTGGGAAGGGATGCCACGGTTGTGAGCATGTGATTGGGTTCTGTTGAGGACTGTGAGCGCAGCAGGCAGGGTCAGACCCGAGACTTGTTTCAGGGCAGGTAGTGTAGATTGGGAAACAGGTGCTGAGATACAATATCTCGTTTCCAGTGGGTGCTGCTTCTACCCACATCTGCAGCTGCATGGACTGGAACACGGGGAGGTTCCATGACTTGCCCAGGGTCACACAGTGAGCATTTGGCTCCAGTGGGGTTGCAGTTCCCCAACAGTGCTCTAACCACTGTAGGGCTACAACCCTTTACTCTCCTCCTTGGGATGGGTGGCTCAGTATACAGCTAATTGAGCAGTACATAGAAGAGGTGGCATGGTAGAGGTTGCACTGTCAGCATGAGGCTCCCCACTCCTGCCAGTTCGCACAGAATGGTTCTCTCCCAGAAACTCAGTCTACACTGTTAACAGTTTTGAAAACCCTTCAGATGCCTGAATGGTCGGCTTGGTATGCTGCCACTACCCAGGTTAACTGTTGCTCGAGTTATCTTTAGGTCCAAATCCCAACAGAGCCACTGCTCCCACAGCATAGTGCTCCTTCCCAAAAGGCAAACAGCCTACCCCTTTAGTCACAGCTGAGAACATGTTGCTTTAGATATGGTAGCTTTGTAGCCCGTCTTTTCGGAAACAGAGGACAGATTTGCCAGTTTACCCCTAGTTATCTATACCTTAAAGACACAGTCATTGAAGGCATGAATACTTCACAATATTTATGTATGTTACGGGATTATACACACTAAAGACTATGGGGAATACAGTATTCTATGGAGCTTAAAAAATAACAGCATTGAAAAGCTAGAGATCACACAGAAAAACCGGTTGTTCTATAGCACATCGACAGCGATGGACACAATGCCGAGTGTCAACATTATGCCGCCCGAACCCCATGCGACACCCGGTCTCTAAATATCTAACGGAGTTGGACCGGGCGCAACATTGAGAATGCACTGCGGTGTCTTCCTACATCAGCACAGCGACTCACCACAGACAGGCGAATTCTGTCACTGTGCTGCTGTTCGCTGTGCAGGTGTCGACCCTGTGCTAGTACACCAGAAAAACCTAACTTGTAGCCAACTAAATTTTTAAGCTGAGGAGTAGTTTACCCCCACCTGGGAACTAGTGAGTTATGGCAGGCTAGAACCCATAATTTTACCAATTCAATGTCCCAAACATAACTGAACTCTCTCAGAATAAAAAACGAGACAGAAGCACATTTTGCAGGCATGTCTACGTTACCCGCATCATTGTACATGCCTTTCTAACATCGCATCTTGGATCTTTCTTTGATCTCATTGGGACCACCTCTTACCAGAACGGGTTCAAACTAGCTCCGTGAATTTCCTTTGGCTTGCACTGTTCCTCCATCTCCCGACCTACCAGGGTACCATCTCACTAGACCAGCCATTTGTTTTTGGTCAAAACATAGCCCCTTTAGATGAAAAGGGGTTCAGCCCTTTGATGTTACAGTAAAACAAAGAGCCTTTACAGGACAGGAACTGTTGCAGTCCCCAACCCGCCCTGTTTGCACTCTGAAGACAAAAGACTGCTTTAACAGAGGCCACTTGCAGCTAAGTGGAGCTACATAACTCACACATCCACTGTATTTTGCAAAGAGAGTTAATAAAATTGTAAAAAAAATCCTGGGTGGTACATCTTTTGCACCACTATAGGACAGTTGCCATAAAATAAGTATAGACAATGTTCTTAAAGAATGCACAGTGGATTTACAAAGCTGAGTACTGATCGGAAAGTATTTCTTATTGACATGTTATTCTTTCCGTGGAAATTATTATAAATCAAGGAGTTTGGACTTGTATGTTTAGTTACATAAATAATAGACAGCATTGTAAATTTGACAGTAGCCACGTATTGAGCAGGTCCCTGTAAGGTGAACTTTTCCACTCTTGGATTTTCAAACACTTTTTATTGTTTTCTGAACTTAACTGAATTGTGTGTTATATATACTTTAATTTTAATTATTCTTTTTTATTATTTAGCAACTGTGTGCCCTTTAGAAGAGGTTTTACTTTGAAACCTTGGCTCTTATACAGTACTGACATCCTTTCTGGTGCGAGTTATTATCAAAATATAAAAGACATTTATAGCTTTTAATCACGTAGTGAATAGCTCATTTTCCAGTGCTGGCTTGAAAAGTATTGGCTATGTTGTGGCTGTACGTGATTTAGCAGCCAGTAGGATACTTTTGTCCCTTATTTTAGTCCGTCTCGCCTCCCCGACGATGTGTGGGCACACACTTGTGACTGCCAGGAATGGGATACCCATGCCAACAGTGGAATCACTACCATTGCCAGCTCAAGGATATCAGTCGATGAGCTGTATACTGAGCCATCAAACCACAGTAGAAGGGAAGAAGCTTGAGGCCATCTAGTGGTTAGATCACGATTGGGAACTGAGAAATGGCAGGTTCAAATCCTGTTGGAGCCAAATGCTACTTCTGTGACCCTAAACAAATCACTTAACCTCCCAGTGCTCCAGTCCATGCAGCTGCAGAAATGGGTCGAAGCAGGACCCCACTGGAAATGAGATGTTGCATCTCCATGCCTGCTTCTCAGCCTACAGTGCTTGTCCTGGAGCATGAGCAAGTCTTAGATCTGACCTGGCCTGATGTGCCCACAGTCCTTAACAGAACCAGCCACCTGCCCACAACAGTGGCACCTCTTCCCACTCCACGAACGTCACTACCAGGTTTTTCCTTACTAACCAACCAACCAAGCACACTACTAACACATAACACAAATTAAAGCATCGATCAGTGCTTGTTAGTTGTTTTGTGCGTTTTTTGGTTTATATTCACTTTTTGTTGTGTTGTGGTTTTCTGTTTGCATTCACTTTTTGTTGTGTTGTGCTTTTCTGTTTGTATTCACTTTTTGTTGTGTTGTGTTTTGCTGTTTTTTGTTTTCATTAACTGATTGGTTGTGCTCTGTTTTTTATTTGCATTCATTATTTTTGTATTCACTTTTTAGTTGTATTGTGCTTTTTTGTTCTTTTTTTGTGGTTTTACTAGTATTTTTAAGTCATCATTGTTAGATTCACTTTACAGTTTTGGCTTGATTTAGATTTTTTTTTTTAATTTTTGTTTTCTTTTGGTTGGTTGCACCTTATATTTTTTGTTTAATTACTTTATTTTTGTGGCAACACCCTATCCATTTGTTTTTGTTGCCTTTGTTTCTATTATAGTTTTTGGTTGTTGCTTTACTTATTTGACTGCATATGTGTGTGTATGTGTCTGTGTCTGTGTTTTGTACTTCAGAGCCACTGTACTTTCACCTAATTTATACCTGTGGCCTGAAAGCCTCCCCTGAATTGGGTAATTTCACTTTTTCCTGACTGCACCTCAGTTGTATATATTATTATTTTTATTGCCAGTACAGCCTCACTGCACAGATTGTCAGGTAATCTCAAACTGTTTATGTTGCCACGAATTGCTTATTTTGGCTGCTCTTTTTTATTTTATATTTTGTCCGTACCTCCCTAATGTTCATTTTGATGTTTGGTCATTTATTTGTCCAGCACATTGTTTTGTTAATATTGACTACATTTTTCCACTGAATGTATTTTCCCCCCATACCCATCCTCCTGGATCGCACCTGGAAAAGAACCTTTGCTCACTGTGCCTTTCCCAGTTACCAGTTATCAATAAATAAATAAATTAGTGTGAGTTTGAGTGTTCTTGAATAGGCAGTACTTGTGGTGGTAGCGGTGGGGAAGCATGGATAGCAGAGAGACTGGAAGTCGTTACTTTGCCCATACTAGAGCGTAGGGCATGGATAGCGGAGAGACTGGAAGTCGTTACTTTGCCCATACTAGAGCGTAGGGCACGGATAGCAGAGAGACTGGAAGTCGTTACTTTGCCCATACTAGAGCGTAGGGCACGGATAGCAGAGAGACTGGAAGTCGTTACTTTGCCCATACTAGAGCATAGGGCACGGATAGCAGAGAGACTGGAAGTCGTTACTTTGCCCATACTAGAGCGTAGGGCATGGATAGCAGAGAGACTGGAAGTTGTTACTTTGCCCATACTAGAGCGTAGGATGCTCCATTCCCTTTCTGACATCCATGGGGGCCTCTGGTAAAAAGCTGCAGAATTGTTTGTCACTAACATATGGTCCAGTGTAGGCTTCTCTCAAAGCGTGTTTTGTGATGTTACAGGAGCATCATGATGGAGGGAGAAGAGGCCTGAGTAAGCCATATATGTTTAGAAAAACCTGTTTTCTTTTTGGGGGCAGAGAGTAGTTGTATGTGGAGGGAGAAGGGTGGCGCATAGAGTTACATTCAACTCTGTATTTGTGTATCATTACAGATCTTCCTTTTGGACCGATTCCCCTTTGCCAGCACTCTCACAATGATTTTGTTAGGCAGTGTTGAAGTCAGTGTATGACATTTGAAAATTCTGGTGCTGTTCGCAGACCCTTTATAATGAAACAGACTTAATCTTTTGAAAATGATTTATTTTATTTTTGGTAACTGGGTAAGCCCTCTGGGAACCAAGCCTGTTTTTAGAGGCAACCCAGAGGAGACAGCAAGGACTGTACACAGACATTTTGGTTATCACTGAAACTCCCCGCAGTAGAACAGTTTGAGGCACTTAATAGGCTGAATATTTTTAAGAGATGGTAAGGTTGAAGTAGTAAATGTAATTAAGTACTGTATGTGCAGTCTAAGGGGCCTGCGCTACTAGCAAGATTAGAAACCTGTTTAATGGTATTCAAAAAACTGTAAGATAGCTTGGCTTTTTATTCCATTGTGGCAAGTACTGTGTTGTAACTGATCTGTATTAATGATTTGCGCTATGCATGATTGAACTTTCTAGCATGTGTTGGATGGTTAATATAAACCATGGATTACTGCTGTTAATCTTTGTTGCACACACACCTTTAGAGTTAAGGTTACGGTTTGAATTTGACAGCACCTGTCATGCTCAAAGTATCTCAGAGTGTTTCACAAACCTTTGGAGACATTTTTTTTTTATTTAATTCTTTTGGTAACTGGGTAAGGCCCACTAGACACACGTGCCTGTTTTCAGGGGCGACCTGGGAGCACTGGGGTGGTTAAGTGGAGGTTGAGGGAATCAAACCCAGGTCTGCTGGATGTACCAAGCTTATTCACAGCTCAGTACTCTGAACTCTAGGCTATACTGCAATAGCTTTGTAGTGTCTGTCAGCCATCAGATTGTGCCTGTGTGTTCTCAGCAATATTCACTTTCATATTTTTTATACTTTAGAGGGCCGCAGGAGTCAAATCAAAACCATCGCTCAACTAACAAGGGCCTTGTGTGTCCCCTCATTCTCTCATCCTTGTATATCCCGAAGAGCTGCATTTGGGATGGCAGTGGTATCCCATTCAGAGTTCAGACCGTGATCATGTCCTCTCTGATTACAGTTTTTCCCCATGGAAAATGGACCCAGTTGTTTCAGGTGGTCTTCAGTGCCCCATGTTGCCAAAAGCTTTAACCATTGATGCTTAAACGGTGAAGTACTGAAAAAAGTAAATGTCCATCAAGTTTGCCCTGTTGTTCCTACTTGGAATTCAGCTCTTAAAGAGCTTTTCCTGCCCCTACCTCCCTTTTGGTTTCTGATGAACCATTGAAATTATATTGAAATGATCCCACTGGGTTTTGAACCCTGAGATAGTACTAGCATTAATCACATTGTGGAATAGATATTCCACCTATCCACCACCATCTCAGTGAAGAAATATTTCCTGGCATCCATTTTGAATACCACCCCCCTGATAATTTGAGGTTGTGCCCCCACCACCCCATGGATGTTTTGTTTTTTAGTTTAAACAAATCTAGGGAGTCCTTCCTATTATGTCCCTGCATGTATTTGTAGGTTTCTATCATGTCCCCAATTTCCCTCCATTCTTCCAGTGAGTGTATGTTAAGATGGCCCAGTCTTTTCTGATATGTCTTACTTTGCTGTCCCTGGATCATTTTGTAGCTCACTGCTGAATAGTCTCTAACCTGTCCTTGTCTTTCTATAGATCTGGATTCCAAGACTGCATGCAGTACTTCAGGTGTGTTCCAACCAATGACCTGTAAACAGGCCTGTACGGCAGCGGTATCACCTCTTTGCTGTGACCAATGAAACCACACCAAATATATTTCAGCATATTAGCTTTCCCATGTCAAGTATTATATAGAGGAAAGGCTTTCAAACTGTAGTTTATTATAACCCCTAGGTCCCTTCTCTCCTTTGAGCACTCTACTGTGACTCCATTGATGCAATATTCTGTCTGTATAATTTTGTTTCCAGTGTGCGTCACTCCACATTTTTTGGCTTTGAATTTTAGTAGACCACTGCTCCAGCTAGGGTGGGACAAATTAGGTGGCCAGGTCACCAACTACAGCCTGACAATTGTTTCTGACCGTCTTTTCCCCCTAAATTGCTATTATGGCAATGTAATGATTACCACCCCTACTGCTTGCCAGTGCATGCACTACACAAGACCGTGCTTGCCATAGCCACACAGCAGGCCAGTTAGATCACAGACCATGCAGCTGTGCAGTGGGCTGCTTGCACAAACACGTACCCGTTTGTGTACTGCTAGCTGGATTTCTCATGCTGAGGATTGTGCGTGAGAGCAGCAGTTATTGTCACACAAAGACACACAAATCAGAACAGCTGCAGTTGTGATGCCAGGGACTGGAAGGGGCTGTTAGTGTCACACAAAGACACATATTGGAACAACCCTCCAAACCAGGCCTCTACCTCCTGACGCCTACGTTGCAGCTTCCTTGTTTGCTGACCTTCCTCCTCCAGGTGTCCACTCGAATGTACTTTTGCCTCCTTCCTTGGCACTGCTCATAGTCTTTTTTTTTTTCTCAACTGTTTTTTTATTTCCGATGTTAACTTAATTGACATCACAGTTCATATTTACAGGAAATCAGTTATAGATGTAAAGCAAGGCATTCAGTAGGCCTGAAGGCAAACCTCTACTGAGTAGGAAAAATTAATAAGCAAATGTATACATAAATCATGATGTAAGTGTGTTAAATGCAACACACCTGGTTCTACCTAAGAGTCTACAACTTTGCTCTGATTTTCAAAAGTCAGTTTGCACTGTCAAGTTATATACACAGGGGCTTTGTTAGGGAGAGAGACCTGGGGATCCACCCCAAAGTGGCGAGTGGGCGGATTCACCACCCCACCTGCTTCTGAAAGGTTTCAGAAAGGAAAGTAAGGTAAAACAACTGAATAGGTAACTTAGAATAAGGACTGGCACAACCCCACCCACCAGGATCTTCCCCAAAGCACCATTTCCCCTCAGGAGCTATGGTATCTGATCCGGTCTAAGTTGTGCTATGTGTAGGAACCATCTATTCCATTGGTTCATTAATCCGGGAACCTTATTTTGAATTCTGGCTGTCATATGTTCTAGTTTATAGATATCATATACTGTGTTTTCCCAGGCTGTGATGGAGGGAGAGTCGGTGCTAAGCCATAATCTAGTTATGCATTTTTTTAGCTGCTCCCAACAAAATATTAAGAAGGTATATTTGGTGTGGATCCCTAAAACAGCGAGGGTAATGAAGTAGGAGCCCAATCTCTGGTGAAAATGTGCCTAAGAGAGGGAAGAGATAGGTAACTCTGTCTCCAATAATAGTCTAGTATTGTGTCAGGACTGGGCAAGTCCAAAAAATATGAGAGTGTGTTGCTACATGACAGCCGCACTTCCTCCAATATGAGGAATCACTTCCCCTAAGGAACTTAGCTGTGATCTGGGGTGTGCGGAAGTATCTGGACACCACCTTCCAAGAATACTCTCTCCAGGTGTAAGAGCTGGAGGTTTTGTGTTGTCTGTGCCAGATCCTACACCAGTCCTCCCGGGACAGAGCAATCTGTAGTTCTGCTTCCCAATAAAATTGTACCAAACCCATGGCTTGGGAAGGTATCCCTTGTAGGGCATTATAAAGACGGGAGATCAAATGACTCCAATCTCCGCCTCTTTCCAACTGGATCAGGAGAGATCGGGGGGGGGGGGAATGGTCTGGGCAGCAGTATTCAGGCCTGTCTTTGAACTTAAGAAATGATGTAATTGTAAGTATCTATAAAAATCACTTCTAACCAAAGAGAATTCCTGTTTGAGTTGGTCAAATGATTTGAACACTGCATTTTCATATAGTTGATATGTGTGTTTAAGACCTGTACGAGCCCAAGATTGAAAGGTGGTATCCAAACGTGTCGGGGCCCATTCAGGGTCCTCCGCCGAAATTCCTATCTGGGACGCCAGAAACCTATAAGCAGGATGAGTTAGGAACTTCATCCAGAAAATCTCTTTCTTAAATCTGGAAGCTTTCTGTATTTTAGTGATGTTGTTAGGTTGGAAGACTAGAAAATGAAGTACGGGGCCACCTATCATGGCCCATTCAATTAGATGCCAGGATGGCACATGAGATGGGGGTAAGAGCCATGTGGTTATATGTGTGAGCAGAGAAGCCATGTTGTAATTTAATATATTGGGAAGAGATAAGCCTCCATTATCCTTAGGTTGTTGGAGTTTGACCATTGCTAGATGAGGTCGCTGGTTCATCCATAAAAACCGGCTAATAAAGTTGTCCCAAAGTCGAACATCCCTCCATAATAGGGGTAAGGGGATATTTTGCATCAAGTAAAGAAGTTTTGGGAGGGAATTCATCTGAATAGATTGAACTCTAGCCATTAGTGATAAGGGGAGAGGAGTCCATCTCTGTAGGTCTGAGTGTATTTTAGAGAAAGTGGGGGAATAGTTCGGGTTGTATAAGTCAGCTATCTTAGATGGGATTTTAATCCCCAGATAAATTAAGTATGATTTATCCCATTTATATGGATATTTATTAATGAGATCTTATGGGAAGGGAGGGAGGCTATATCAGCAGGGCTTCTGATTTATTTGGGTTTATAGTGTATCCTGTAAGGATCTCTATTTCTGCCAGTAAAGTAGTTAAGGTTTGTAGTGACTCTATGGGGTGGGTGATATATAGAAGAAAGTCATCAGCATAATATGCTATTTTATGGGTCGCTGAGTCAGAGACTCTATAACCGTGGAACCCGGGATTCTGTCTTAGCATCTGGGCTATAGGTTCCACAAAAAGAGCGAATAAGTATGGGGAGAGGGGGCATCCTTGGCGGGTGCCTCTGTGCAATGAGAAGCGGTTGGAGTGTGAACCATTTAACTTCACTACTGCCTCTGGATCTGTGTATATGCCTTTAATCACATCCATAAATAAGGTAGGGAATTTGAATTTTTGTAGGGCCGCTTGTGGAAAATCCCATGAGACCATGTCAAAAGCCTTTTGGGCATCTAGGCTTAATATCAGGAGGGGGAACTTTGTGGACTGAGCATGATCTATAAGATATAGGGTTCTTTTGATATTGTTCATTGTCTGTCTGCCTTTGATGAATCCAGATTGATCTGGGTGTATCAGGGAGGGGAGGATGTGGTCGAGCCGATGTGCCAGAATACTTGTATAAATTTTATAGTCCTGACTGAGGACCGAGATAGGGTGGTACGAGTCACAAAGATGTGGGGGTTTTTGGGGCTTCAGAATCACTGAGATAGTTGCTTGTCTCCAAGAAATTGGAAAGGAGGAAGTAGTATGAGCGCTTTGTAGTGCCCGGAGAAGGGGGTTTGCATTAAGTTCCATGTGCCTTTATAAAATTCCGCTCCACAGCCATCTAGGCCTGGGGATTTTCCATTTTTGGGGCTATGAATTGTGGTTTGAAGCTCCGAATCTGTGATCGGGGCTTCTATTTCGGTTTGTTGTGATTCTGACAAGGTAGGGAGATGGAGCTGAGAAAGGAAAGTTTAAATTTTGTGAGGATCGGGGCCCTCTGAGAGGAATATAAGTTCTGGTAATATTTCTTGAAGGCATCCAATATATGTGAGGTCGAATATCTGAGCTGACCGGAAATGGGGTCCTTAATTTTAGTAATGGTGCACTGTTGTATTTGATTTCGGAGACCGTATGACAAAAGTCTGGACGCTCTCGCCCCACCCTTGTAGTATCACTGCCTCAGCCAGGCCAAAGCCTGTTCAGTTTTGGCTGTCAGGATCTGTTGGATTTTATTCTGTGTTTGGACTTTCTGTGTTTGGACTATCATAGGTAGACGATCTGTATCTCCCTGCATATGAGCCTGCTGAAGAAAGCCTAGTTCCTCCTGTAGGGCTATTAATTTACTCTCGGACTGTTTTTTTCTTATGAGAGGAAAAAGCTATTATGTCACCTCTAAGGACTACTTTAATGTGTCCCAAAGAATTTGAGGGGAGATCTGGGGAAAAGTGTTATCTCTAATAATTTCGAGGATACATTTCTCGAGTAAATCTTGGAATTCTTTATCTCTGAGTAGGGACGGATTAAAATGCCACTGGGTGTTTAATCTCTCTTTTTGAATATTAAGGTCCAGGATGATAGGGGCATGATCCGATAATGAAATATTTAAAATCTCAGCTGATCGGATCAAGTCCACATGCTCCTTGCCTATACAGAAGTAATCAAGTCTTGAGTAGTGTTTGAAAGCATGAGAATAATAGGAGAATTTCCGATGTGTAGGATGTAACTACCTCCATGTGTCTATCAAGTCCACATCTCGGATAAGACGTCGTAGATGCTTTTGACCAGATGTCTGTGGGGAGGGACGAGCTGCTGAGGAATCGAGTGAGGGATTAAGCTGACAATTAAAATCACCCCCTATAATTAAGGTACCCTGTTGCCTGATGAGAATGGTGTCTACTAATTGTTGGACAGTTGAGGCATCTGAGGCCGGCGGGATGTAGAGACTACACACTTTTAGAATCTGTTTGTTCAGTTTGACCCCTGCTAATGCCAGCCTGCCCTCTTTGTCAGTGTACTGATCAACTAATTGTAGTTTTGATCGTTTTGGAATCAAAACTACTGAGACCCTTTTCCTTCCCCTGTGATAGGAGGATACTATTATATGCGAAAATCCAAATTTGAGCAACTTTTGATGCTCAGTGGTGGATAAATGAGTCTCCTGAAGTAAGAGAATATTTGGGTTTAGTTTCTTAAGTGCTCGAAGTGTACAATCCCTCTTGATGGGGCCGACCAGTCCGTTTACATTATGAGATACAAGTTTGAATTAGTTATGCATGCCTAATTTATGATTTTAAGTCTGTTTGACTCCCCGGGCCTACCCCCCTTAAGGTAGCACCTCTGGTAATCTGTTGCTTCTTAATCCTGTCTCTGATAACATATAGCATCTGAGTTATTAGCAATTTTCTGATAAACTGTGATTCAAAAATAAAAAAAAGAACTTATAACTGAGTGGGAATTTTGTAGGGAAGGGTAGATCAACCAGGTGTACGTAATTACATACTGAACAAAAGTGGTAACTGTATACAAACCCCAGTTAAGGGGAGACACTCTGTGACTTCCAACCATGCCTGCTCAGATGGAGTAAGCATGTGGGACAGATCTAGCGATCATCCATGAGTGATCCCCTTATCATCCAAGTGATGTGGGATCCTGGGGAAACTCCTGCCCCTAACTCTGGAAGGGGGACGGGAAGAGATAGGAGTAACCAATAACAGGAGTGCCAAAAAAAGTAAAGGTAATGGTAATGGGAAAGAGTTTGGGAAGGGGAAAAGATGCAGTTCCCTTACAGCATGTATCTTAAATAGCAGCAGAGTCTCTGTCCCGCTCCTTCTTTCTTAAATAAAAGTGGGGGAAGGGAGTAGGTAAAATTTAATAGTTTAGCCCTGGGAAAAACAGTCAATATCAGGACCTCAGAATTACATATTCCTGTGAATGCTAGCCCCCAACTCGGCGCTTATGGAAAGTGGAGAAGAATCACCATGGATCACAGGTTTAAAATGGATCACAAGCCCAGGGAAAACCCTCCCGTACCACCACTTCCATCATTTCCCCATATAGTAACCATGTTTGTCCCTCAGTGTTAATAAGTAAGGTCTAGTATGGTCAGGTCCTTCATGGTTACTCATTGCAGAGTTTCAGAGCGGTCCATAGGTTCTAAGAAAGTGAGGTGTCCGGGCATCAGGCTTCTGGTCCTGTAGCCTTTCTGGTCGATTGTTTCCCGTAGCTATATGGGTTTCATCGGTGTTCTGGCTAAGTCGTAGGCCCCACGAAGGGAAGTCTCTGAGGATGCGAGCTAGCAGCAGGGATTAAGAGACTTGTTACGTGGGGTGTATGCAGGGGGACGAGGAGGCTTGGAGGACGTACCATGCCGCCCATCCCAGGAAGCAAGAAAGATGGAGGACAGTGGAGGGAAGGTGGGCCCCAGAAACCGACCAATATACAGCCCAAATCACAAGCTGTAGGACCCTCTCTCTTAGAGGATAGATCAGGAAGTGGGATGATGGGCAGCACATTAGTACATCATTTCCGTTGTATTTTTATAGAAAAGAGTTGGGGATAAAGGAGCGAGCTCAACCAGCCAGTGAATATCCAGTCCTCCTTTATTAATAATTCCCCTCCAAAGTCATCCGTGGATCGTATTAAATTTGAATGATGCTGAGGGTACAGGTGTGTTCAGATAGATAGATAGAAAGATGGGGAAAACACCCTCTTTGAAGTTGCCAGGCTGAGAAGACCCGGAAGCTGTACCCTATTTAGCAGGCATATACATGGCTGCCAGTTGGGTTTGCTTAAGTATATCCCCCGGCCTCCCAATAGGCATCCGGGTCTGAGCAGGCTTAACGACTGCTCCGAGCCCACTAGCCCTTGGTGGTATCCGGGATCCTCTATTGACACTTATTTAGCGAGGATGGAGCACATATATAGTACCTTCCTGGCCAGTTCTGAGAAGGCTGGATCAATATTCTCCTACCCGGCTCAACCCGGCAGCTTTTTAATCAAAATAAAAGGTCCACGGCTGAGGAGTGTCGATATCAAGGCTGGGATGAGTCACCCCCCAAAAGAAGTGAGCACTGAGGATGCAACCCCCGGCCCGGCCAAAGTGTACAGTTTAAGGGTGAGAATCAGGTCCAGTCCCCCGGGCCCCCTCACAAAAACAGTAAATACATCTTAGATGTTTTCCTGATCTAATCAAATCCAATTAAAGACTGTATGTCCACCACCAACAAGCTCCTCTTGAGGCGAGCACTCGTCAGTTCATCGTAAGCCACCCCCAACCTGACCCCGCCAAACTACTCACTGTGAGTCAGAAGTTCTAATTCCAGCAGGGATTCAGCTGTTCTGCCGAGAAAATTGTGCCAGCAAAGTTTTGATTGAGTCAATAGTTGCTTGTTGATCTGGCAGTTGTTTAGGAGGAATCGCTCTGGGTGTGTATTTGTCATCAGGTGTTCCACGTGGTGTTTGAATCGTGACTGGTAGGGTGTACCCCCAGTTTCTCAGGTCTGTGCAGGCTTCCTCCATGAATTTGTAACATTGCTGCCCCGATGGAAACTGGATCACCATTCTGCTCGGGTATGGTGTCCTAAATTTAAGTTTCTGCTGTCTGAGATAGGGAAATAGCGGGATGTATGCCCTCTTTCTCTGCATCGTAGCAGGGGCGTAGTCATTGTCCATGAATATGCGTTTGTCCCCATAACAGATACGTGCTTTAGCCCAGGCTTGTTTCAGGATGAATTCCTTTGTTTGGAATCGAAGGAGCCTAATGATTATGGATCTCGGGTGGGTAGTCGGATGGACGGGCTTTGGGCCTAAGGCTCTGTGTAGCCTCTCTATCTCAAAATTGTAGTCTGGGCCCAGATCGAGGGAGTCTCGAAGGAGGGATTCCATAAAACTTAGTAGGTCTGAACCTTCACTGTCCTCTGGTACCCCGTATATGCATATATTCTGACGGCGACTGCGGTTCTCCGAGTCCTCCTGGCGTTCCACCGTGAGCTGGCAAAGGTGAACCACTTGGTTCAGGGTGACTTGTAACTGAGAGGTGGTAGAAGCCTGCTCTTGTATCTGCTGATCTAGAGCAGATACTGTGGTGTGCAGCTCCGTGAGATCATTTTGGAATTTTTCCTGAGTGTGCCTGAATGGCTGAAAATCTGCTTTAAACTCCTGGATGTCCTGTAAGGTTTTGTCTAGTTTACTGTCCATATTGGTAGTTTGCTTCGTTTTTGATTGTTCTGTCTGTGCAATCTAGATAGTGGAGCCTGGGTTGAGAGCATGGAGGCCCCTGAGTCGGTCGCGTCTCCATCCGAGTTTTCAGTGTCTGAGCGAATTACCGTGAATCTGTTGACTCCCCCACGTAGATTGCTAGCCACCATAAATTTTCGTGTAGTAGATCAGTGGAATTAGCGAGAGAGTGGCTAATTTATTAAATAAAACTAGGAGTGCGGGACGAGAGCTGTAGGGCTAAGCTGCCATTTACCCGGGAGCTGCACCGGAAGTCCACAGCTCACAGTCTTCTCAAGTTCGTCACCACCACTGGCTCCAATCTGCTCTTCCACTCGAACATGCCATGTAGGGGCTGTAGGCAAACTGACAGTGTTTTGATGCCACAGCCCTTCAGTTTGTCATCGGAGAGAGACAGAAAACTCAACTGTATATGTGTTTGGCAGAACTACGTGATAGTGAGAGTAAGCGAGGGAGACCATTTTTTCAGTAGCCCTTTTAAGGAATATTAGGAATGTTTGGAGCAGAGCAGAAAATACATTTTAAAGTCCCTTTAAGGAGTTGAGGGAGGGGGAGAAAAATTAGCTTTTGCCTTATTACCCTGCTGTGTGTTCTGAATGAAAAAATGTGATACTGCACAGACAGCAGTACATTTTTAATGGGGGTGGTGGGAGTACCTGGCGTACATGCCGGAAGTCCTTTTAAAGCAGTAGCGCAACGAAACCAGGCAAAACATTTCACCCTACTTTTTTACTGTAAAACAATCCAGGCATCTGACAGTTTTATGTGGTGGTAAAATGTTCTAGTTCAACAAAAATCTGAGCATTTTATAAATGTTTTAATTGAGTTTTTTTCTCAAGAAAAAAGATGGCTGCCACATTTGGCTTAGAAATTAGCATTGTAGCCCAGATAAGAGTTAGGATAGAGAAATTAAAAAAACCTTGTGGTGCATAGATAAAGAGGTACATAGAAAAGTAGATTTTAGAGGGGTGCTAATATTTTTACTTGTAACTGAAACTAGCTTTTTGGAAAGACATTTCTTCATGGCACTGCTGCTTTTAGGACAAGTACTGAAATGAAAATGTTCGACACTGTCAACCCCTTTAGACCTCAAGTGTCCCTAGTTTAAAAAACATATTTTATGACTGTTCACATTCTATAGAGACTGTTGATGTAGCTGGTTGTTTGATTTAAACTTCTTTTTCCTTTTAGAAAGTGAAAAACTGAGTGCCCACCATAATGGTGTTACCACACCAGAACATGTTTGTTTACATTTCTTGACCAACTAGGATGGGTATGGAGGGTGCATCCCAGAGCCCCACTGGAGGGGTGGGGGACCTTGTAGGGAGGGTGGGGGAAGGGCTAACAATGGTGCCCTGGGAAGGCATTGATTATTGAGCAGACTTGATAGACCATAGGGCCTAATCTGCTGGCTCATTGGTATATTAGTATGCAACTACCACTGCATCTTTCCTGGACTCAGGAATACCACAACACTATCTAGCAACTCAGTATGCAGTGGGAGTACAGTAGAGGAGATTTCTGTATTGTATCATGGGTGGTTGCACTGTTTGAGGGTGTTTCTAATGTTCAGGAAGTATGCCGTAAGCTTAGTTCAATGATTTGGAACAAAGCAAGGCTGGTTATAACTATACATCCCCATGCGTTTCAGTTCTAGTAGGCACAGAGGCAGATAACCAGCAACATCAATGAATTTTAGAGAAGGTAAATAATCAAAAAATGTGGGTTTTTACCTAGAAATAATATGAATCAAAAAGGTTGAGAGTGTCCCTTTATGGACTGGTGTTAACTGCAGTAGACGGCAGACATTAACTACCTAAAGTCCTGAAAATTAACTCCGCTAATAGCTTGTCTTAAAAATGATAGCCACTAAAAATTACATTTGGCTACCAAATTTTGAAAGTTAGTGGCACACCTTGCAAACAATCCTCAAAGTGATTTGTCTCACCTTGGCTCCTGGTTCTGTTCATTTCTTTATATGCTGCTGATCCCTTCTGCCTTATCTACTGTCCCGCAAAGTTTAGTGCAATCAGCAAACAAACTTATTTAACCCACAGTCCCGCCCCTATGTCACTGATATACCGGTACATATTAAAGAGTATTGGCCCGGCCCCAGGATAGAGCCTTGTGACACTCCACTTGCAACTTTCCTGACCTCAGAGAAATTTATTATCTAGCTGAACTTGCTATGTCCTATCAGACAGCTAGTTACCAATCCACTTGGAAAGTCCTTCCCCTAGTTCTGTTTCCCCAACCTAAGCCTACTGCATGTAGCACTGAATCAAAGATCTTACTGAAGTCCAGGTACAGAACTGCGACTGCCTTACCCCTGTCCACCATGTGTGTCTCTGAGCTCAAAAAGGCCATATTACGTTCATATGACATGACCGACCCATCTTGAGCCCATGTTCATTGCTGTCCTCTGGCCTACTTAGTTATATCTTACAATACAAAACTGCACACTGTATTCAAGGTGGGGCCTAATCAGGGGCCTGTAGAGTGGTATTATGACATCTTTCGACCAGCTTTTGAAGTTTGTCTAGATGCGGGCCATGATTTTGTTTTCTTCAGTAGCTGTTGCCCCCACACTGTTATAACCACTAAAAATGGGCAGCAGTGACTGACCAGCATACCTCCGGTATGGTACCTCAACCACAGTTCTGTAGTGTGTTGCAGCGCTGTTGCTGGAGATGAGCTCTGGTCTCTCGATGTGGGACATGCACGATAGTCCTTGGCCAAAAGGCAAAAGTGTTACCCCTGAGCCGTAATGATGCTGTAGACTTCACTGACAGAAGAGAGAGAGAAACAAGTGCCTTAGCTGGGACATGAACCCAGGCCGCCGGAATACCATTCTGGTTGCGCTACCTGCTGCACCACCAAGGTAACTGGAAACTAGGATGCCCTGAGGCGCCTTAGTCTTTCGCTAATGCACAGCCTGTGCTGCACGATATTTACATTTTTCAGTCACAAGGGGCGGAGTGCACTTTTAGGACCCAAACAAACACAAGAGAGAAAGAAACAGGTGTCTGGTCCCAGCTAAGGCACTTGTTTCTTTCTCTCGTCTGTTTGTTCGGGTTTCATAAATGTGCAGACCACACCCCTGTGACTGAAAAAGATTTCACAGATAAATTTGTAAACGACAGGTATAGTAATAATTTTTGAATGCGCTTGAATAGTTTTCGTAATTGTTACAAGACAAACTCATAAGCTAAAATAGTTCACATAGGTACAAAGGTAAAGCCTGCTTAAAATGCTGTGATTATAAAGATAAAGGCTGCTTCACAGAAGTATAAAGATAAGGCCTGCTTCACACACGTAGAAAGACATGTTTATTGCTGTAAATCCTAACCCCCCCCCAGACATCTTGTCTGCCCCTCCTGCCACACAGCAGTGTGACTAGTTTTGTAGAAGTTGCAGATATGCCATTAAACACACAGATGCATGTTGCCTTATTCTGCATGCCTCACTTGTGAAAGAAAAACTTTGGTTATTGCAGATAGATATTTCTCCGGTCCCCATTCCCCATTGTACAAAAATACCCACATATAATTTGTTTTCAAGTCTCCATGGTTGCTAAATGTAAACATTTAATGGCCTCCCGCCAATCCAACACCACGTTGAGTAGCAAACCCTGCTTGTTCTTTGTAGGATACAGAGAAGTACATTGTTGTACAGATAGTGCTAATACTGTGTAGGACATTTTGTTAATGTTAAGGTGCTCAGAAAACTCCACATTAAAATCGCTGGAAACCAAAGTCTTGCAGCTATCCATATGGTGACTGCAATGCAGGCTCCCCCCAGTTCGCCTTATCCGTGCAGCTCAGCCCTGTCATGGAGGATCCACCTGCATACCTCTCAACTGTCCCTGATTTTCAGGGATGTCCCTGATTGTGCCTCAAACTTTTCTGCTGTCCCTCGTAAAATTTGTGTTTTAGTGACAGAACAGTGGGGTTTAAAAGCACGAATAATGTCAAACATTAAAGTAACAGACTTGTTCATCTTCAGAAAATGCATCTTTACACAAATCCCCTTATTCTATCAGCTTTCTAAGTGAATAGTACCAGTTTTTAAGATGTGCCCCTGATTGTGGGTCTTTGTCCCTGATTATTTTAAGCCTAGTCCGTGATTCATGAGGCAAAAGGTTGAGAGGTATGTCCACCTGTAGTGGGTGAGAGGGCAGTTCAGACTGCGCTTATTCAGTCCGTTGATACATACAAAACTTGCAACAAGGGTGCCAGTTGCGATGTGGTTTCATGGTAAGGATACCCACCCACCAGGAGCTGGACGAAGGCTGCTGCGATTCAGAAACACTTAAACATTTAACACTTGTCCCAGATAAGTGACCAAAGTAAATCTACTTGCCCCACCACAATAAATAAATAAATAAATGTGTTTCGTTTCTGCTGAACAGTACACAAAATGGATACGTGCATAGCATGTGCAACAGTTCATAATTAATAACAGGTATTTTAGAAGTGTTTTTGCATCACACGCCTTTAGTGCAAGATTTGAGGGATATCCAGACAATTATTATAGTCCATAAATGTAGTTCAGAAAAGCCTTGTTGTCGTCAGCGTGTAGGGTCAGGTATTGTACTACAGTAAGTCTAACATTATTTGAAACAGACTTAAACATAAATCTCTGTGAACCCCAAAACAAGCATTTCGACACCTCATGCTGTCAATGCTTCCATTGGGAAGAAATTCCTTTGGAAGGCACTGCAGAGAACATTTTTTTGTTTAAAACATGTTTTACCATAAAAATGGAATGTGCTGGCCAAAGGCCTGGCAAGAAGTTAGAATGTCGTAGCAGATTCATGTGGTATGGTATGAAAACGCACTGTAAATTTTTTTTTTTTTTTTAGTTTGTCTGGAAGATCCTCTGTGGAGGCCATATGCAATAATAGAACATCAGTGAAATACCCACCTATGATAGATAATTTCGCTGTGGCACAACACAGATTTCCCACCCCTCCATCAACTAAGCAAGACAGAAAGTACACACACTGAGACAATTAGATCCCCCACCCTTCCAAATATATCTTGATGGTTCATTTTGTTACCCCATAACTTGCCATGGTTATGTATATCAAGTCTCAGGTGCTGAAATGTCCGGGAAGCAAGAAAGAAAAGGTGCCAGCATGGCCATCTTGCACAGCACTAGTCTCATCAGGTTTCTGCAACATGCACTAAGGTAAATGATGCTCTTTAAGTTGTCCATTGGGCTAGTTGGGGGAAAAAAAACTGTAGTCTGATTCATAAACGTAACTGCCCTGGGCCTTGGACTACTCCATTTGCTTATCATCACCACAACTTGTTTTTCGTTTTCCAGAAGACGGCCAGAGAAGCTGTGCACCCTGCAGTCCATAAAAGGACTTGTACCAGCGGAAGTTATTATATTGTTTGCTATCGTGACAGTAGGTCTGATGTAGCGCCATAAAAGGCCCTGTTACATAGCAGTACAGTCCATGAGTTCACCACACATTTCACTTAGCAAACCAAAGACAGTAGGCATGAGGCTGGCAGTGATAGTTTTCAGTGCCATGACCCTTTTGTATGAGGGCGGCCAGTTTGACAGTGAAACCATCCAAGGTCCTAGCTTTAGGGATCTAAAGCATGTTGGCACCCAGGTCATTTGCCAGTTACTGGTATGCATCCTTCATTATCTCATGTGCTGTCATTTATCCATCTGTGCCTGGTTTATGTTCCTGTATAGTGTTCGTTTACATTGAGCAAATTAAGAGGGTATGGTTTTTATCAACACAGTGAGCAATAATGAGAATGATGCATGGACTGAGAGCACAGTTATCCTACAATGGTCATAATATTTACTCATTAGGATAAATAGCATGTTTTCACGCCAGGGGTCCTTTGGTATGCTTGACGGGTGCGGAGTGCCAGCTGGGTTCAGCTGCCCAGAGGTGGAGTTGAAGCTAGTGAGTTTGGGGAGTTGGCCAGTGAGTAGAGAGTGGGGGTTGTGCTGCCTGTGTCCATCCTGGAGGGCACCAGAATTATTTCTCCACTGACTGAGCAGCACTGCCTCAGAGATCTTCGTGGACTAAAAGTCTCCATCACTAATTCACATTAATGGGACTACACCAGAGGCGCTAAAAACCGTGGGAGCCAAAAATCTTCAGGAGGGCCAGCACCAGGATAGGACCGCACTTGCGTGGTGCCGCGTGAATAGCTTGCACCATATAGGTTATCTCAGCATCGACCCTCCAACTTCCTCAGTTCCTTTTCTCCTGCCGAAAGTGCGCCGATGACAACGTCGCTCGTCTGCTGGGAGTCAAGTCTTCGTCTATACAACAGCAGCTATAGCCATTCAGTATTCAATTAATTTACTACTTTTAGTGTTCTTTTCTTACTTTAAAATGAAAAGAGAAGATGATGATGAAGAAGCAGAAGAAATTCTTAGCCTGCCATCAACGGTGTCAACCTTAGATGGTAGCGGTGATTGTAGGGAGACTTCATTTGAAAGCCCTGATGGCAGTGGGACTGTGTCCAGTCTGCCACCCTTTGAGGAGGGGGGGGTCTGACCACAGGCAGTCCAGTGCTTGGGGGGGGGGGCAGTCCGCCTGAAGCACAAAAGCAGCGGGCCCATTCCCAACCTCGATCGGGGACCCGGCTCCACTCGACCTCGAGCTCTTCTTCCTTCTGTTGGTGGGAGAAGAAACTGTACTAGTCGAGATCACCCTCTGGTACGTCTGCATGGAGATCGTCGGTGGTGGCAAACGGTAGGCCTGACCAACTTCAGTGGGGTCCTTTGTGGCTTAGTTCTTTACGGCCACGATTTTTGACACCGGGCCCTGTCTTTACATAGAAACATAGAAATTGACTGCAGATAAGGACCGAAAGGCCCATCCAGTCTGCCCATTTGTTTTTCTACCTTATAAATGTGCCATCGGCCTTTGCTCTGTCAGTGGCCTATCTAGTCATAGTCATTTGTATTGCTCCTTATGCCTATCCCATGCCTGTTTGAAGCCCTGCACTGTTCATAGCCACCACTTGTGGTAAGCCATTCCATGCATCCACCACCCTTTCTGTGAAAAAGAATTTCCACATTCCTCTTAATCGGACCCTCTAATCTCATGCTGTGTCCTCTTGTCCTGCTATTTTTCTTATATTTAAACATGTTAGACTCTTTCACCTTGTTAATGCCCTTAAGGTGTTTGAATGCCTCAATCATATCACCTCTCTCCTCCTTTGCTCAAGGGTATACATATTGAGCTCTGTTAATCTGTCCTCATATGTCTTCTGATATAGTCCTGCACCATTTTGGTTGCCCTTCTCTGGACTGCCTCAATTTGGTTAATGTCCTTGTGAAGGTGTGGCCTCCAGTACTGCATGCAGTACTCCAGATGGGGCCTAACCAGTGTCTTGTAAAGAGGGATTATTACCTCCTCTCTTCTGACTTGTGATACCCTACTAATACACCCTAACACCCCTAGCCTTACCTACTGCTTTAGAGGTCTGCTTGGATGATTTCAGGTCATCAGTGATGATGATGCCCAAGTCTCTTTCTTCCTTTGTGACTGCTAGCAACTCCCCTCCCAGCCTATAGGTGGCTTCAGGGTTTCTCTTCCCTATGTGCATGATTTTGCGCTTCTTTGCATTAAATCCCAGTTGCCACTCTTCTGACCATTTTGCTAGTTTATCCAGATCTCTTCTCATTCTGCCCACCCCATCTGGATCATCTACTTTGTTGCAGATCTTGGTGTCATCTGCAAACAGACAAGCCTTACCTCTAGTCCATCTGCAAGGTCACTAATGAAGATGTTGAAGAGGACTGGCCCCAGGACTGATCCCTGAGGTACCCCACTTGTGACTTGCATCTCTTCTGACTGTATACCATTTACCACCACTCTCTGTTTTCTGCCCGTCAACCAGTTTGCCACCCAGTTGACCAAATTCTGACCCACCCCGAGCCTATCCAGCTTATTTATCAATCTTCTATGTGGAACAGTGTCAGAAGCTTTGCTGAAGTCAAGGTAGGCGACATCAACTGCTCCCTCTTGGTCCACCACTCTGGTTACCCAGTCAAAGAAATCTATGAGATTAGTTTGACAGGACCTTCCTTTTGTAAACCCATGCTGTCTTGGATCCTGTGCCCCTTTGGATTCCAGGTGTTACACTATCCTTTCCTTAAGTAGCGCCTCCATAATCTTGCCCACTACTGAGGTAAGACTGACTGGTCTGTAGTTTCCCGCCTCCTCCCTGCTACCACTCTTGTGGAGCGGGATCACATGAGCCTGTCTCCAGTCTTCTGGGACTTCTCCTGTGCTCAGAGACTCACTAAACAGTTCTGCTAATGGCTCTGCTAGTTCCACCTTTAGCTCCTTAAGTACCCTGGGATGTATGCCATCAGGTACCATTGTTTTATATCCACCTGAGCTTAGCAAGCTCTTGTAGAACCCTTTCTTTTGTGAAGGAGTAGTGCTCACCTCCTCCCGCTGTGTCCATGATGCTGAGCTGTGGGCCCTGCCTACCTTCTCTTCAGTAAATACTGAGCAAAAGTATCTATTTAGGATAGATGCCTCTACAGGGTCCTCCGCTCCACATGCTCCTTTTCTCCATTAAGCTTAACAACCCCTCTGGACTTTCTCCTTTCACTAATGTATCTATAGAAAGTCTTGTCACCTTCTTTACTGTTCGTGCTAGTGTTTCCTCAGTTTGGGACTTTGCCTACCTTACTGCCTTCCCTGCTTCCCTTAGGGCAGTTTGGTATGCCTCCATCTTCATCCTGCTGTGTTCCCTTATATTTCCTGAAGGCCAGCCTTTTGGCTCTGACCTTTCTTGCTACTGTATTTGAGAGACAAAGTGGTTTCCTTCTTCTCTTTGCACTTCCTTTTCTGTCTAACACAATGGGATGTTGCTTCAAGTATTGCATCCTTAATGCTTGCCCACTTTGCCTGTACCCTCACCTGTGTTTCTTTTGCCAGGGCTAGCTTAACTCTGTTGGCCATCTTATCAAAGTCAGCTCCTCTGAAGTCCCATATTTTTGCCTTGGAATGGGATGATTTAGATGTAGCCAAATTGAACCATACCATGTGATGGTCACTGGCCCCAGGTGACCTTCTACCTGGAGATCTGTGATCCTTCCTTGTTAGTCAGTACTAGATCTAGGATAGCCCTGTCTCTTGTGGGTTGCTGTACCAGTTGTTTGAGGCCTCCCCGCAGGGAATCCAGTATGTGTCTAGTTCTGGCAGATGTTCCTGCTGGTATTGACCAATCTGTATCCGCATGTTGAAGTCTCCCATTATCAGAACCTCCTTTAGCTGTCATGTTTTTATATCTTCTAACAGTATTGTGTCTATGTCCTCCCTCTGGTCTGGGGGCCTGTAGACAACCCCAGTTCTTATGGCTGTCCCATTTCCTGTTTCCGGGGTGACCCACAGTTCTTCTGGCTTCTTATGTGTATTCTGAATTTCTGTAGCTTTGATATTTTCATTGACATACAGGGCCACTCCTCCCCCCCTTTTTGCACCTCGGTCTCTTGTGAGCAATACATAGCCAGGTACTGAAGTCTCCCAAGTGTGGTTACTGGTAAACCACATCACTACAATTGCTACTATGTCCAGTTTAGCCTCTGACATTATTGCCTGCAGGTCTGGGATCTTATTTCCCAGGCTGTGAGCATTTATACATGATTTTCCATTGGCTGATTTTGGTGTGTTGTTGTTGTGAGGTTTGGCATTACCTCTGAAAGGCCGTATGGGAGACAAACCTTTTTCTTACCTGGTGATGCAAATGAACTGCAAACTTGTTGAATCCTGTTTGACCACTAGCTGAGGGGAGGGTGTTCTTCCCATTCGAAATATGGGGTGCTGCACCCTCTCCCCATTTGCTAGTTTAAATATTCTGCAAAGACATCAAACTTCTGCCCCAATGCACTGACTCCTTCCTTAGTCAGATGCAGTCCATCAAATTTAAGAACTTTTCGCTCCCAGAGCTGTTGCCAGTTACAAATCTGTGTCCTTTTCCTGGCACCAGCCCTTGAGCCACGTGTTTAGCTCCCTTATTCCCCTCTCTGACCTTCCGTCCATCTGCTCCCCTCCCAGACTGGTGATCTCAGAGAAGGAGATGCCGGACGAAATAGATGATAGTTTGTCACCCAGCCTGGTCAGGTGTTCTTGGTCTCCACAACTGACCGTTGGCGAGATCATTAGTCCCTGGTGTACTAGGACATCAATGTTTTCTCCTGCTTTGTGAACAATTTTAGCAATGCGGTCAGTGTCTTCCATGCTGATGTACCTGGGAGACATCTGACCATTACCCCTGGCTGAGATGGGTATCAACTCCCGAATCATGGAGTCTCCTATGATCTGGAAGGTTTTGGATTTCTTTTGCTTTCTTTGTTTTGGTTCCTGATTTGGGTGAGTTTTGTTGTGCTAGCTCCTGTGTTGCAGTGTCCTGCTCTGCAGTGTCTTCTGCCTCTTTGTTTGATTTCAGAGATAGAGGCAGATACCTGTTTGTAGTGTTTATATGGTTTTTGGAGGTAATATGTTGGAGAGCAGAGAGTGATGGGGCACCCGATTTGCCCCTCCTAACCACCTGCCAACTTCCTGGACCAACTACCCTCTGCGGTCGAGGTTTTTCTGTTGGATGCTGGGGAAATGGCGGGTGGTTCTTATAATGTATTTCCTCTTGAATATGAAATTTGAGGCGTGCAATCTCTGCCCATGGAACTGAGCCCTAAGATCTCCAAAGGCCCAGCATGTAGGACAGTGTCCTAAATCCTGTAAGACTGTCCTTCTGAAAATTGTTCCACAGTACCTGCAGTTAATGATATCCATTCCAGATAAGTTGCTGGGTTTGTAACCTAGTCAGAGTAATTAGAAGGAAAAAAAAGGAAAAAAAATGCAAGTAATGGTTTGATTGTGTTTTGTTTAACTTGTTATAACAAGTTAAATTGCTAGATGCCCCTGTAAATGAGCTCACCTTGTGGAGCCCCACTGATCCACCCCTTCCTGCTCTGCCACAGGAAATGTCACAACTGTGGTACCCTATAAAAGGAGGTGTAGTGTGGGGTGGTTGGGGATGGGTGGGGTGGCTGGGCCCTTCCCTGCCGAAAAAGAAGAAAACCACGGACGAAAGAACAAGGAGGTAGAGCAGAAACAATCAGTCAACAACAAATGCAGTAACCCTGAAAGCTTATCCTAATGTTAGATAAAACTGTAAAACCTGTAAAGCACCACCTGTAATAATTTCAGAGAAGATATACGCTGTAAGAAACACTTTGCTACAGAGAAAAATAAAACAATGAAATGTTAGCAACAAACAGTAGCAATCCCTGTGAGTAAAAAATTAAAACAACACCACACAATAATCTGCTTAGCCAAAATAAGTCTTAATCCTTTTCCCTTGCTCTGATAAGTTTCTCAACTCTGCCTTTCAAGCAGTCTTAGAAGGAAAGAGCTCAGGCGAAGCTAGGTACCTTGGCCAGCAAACCAAGTCTTCTACCTCCCGGTGGGGCTCCAGTGAGCAGTTTCACTTCTGGGCCTCTCTTTTACAGCTGGGGGTATGACACCTGCCCAGTTGACTTAGCCAGTGTACCCGGTTCTGGGGCCTTCGGGCCCCTGAGCCATTGGCCACGGCTGAGATGTCTGCCTACAGATGTGCAGCTTTCGGTAAAGGAACACCGACCAGAAATTGGGGAAAAGGCTGTTTCTTTGGCCGAGGACTACTAAATGTCCAGACAGACACCACAGCAGCGAGGTAACAGCCAAGTAAGATATTCTTTTGCCATTTAAACTCTCAAATATGCAAACAGTCTCTGATTCAGAATGGGGCTGGGGGTCACTGGACCAATACCACTGCAGACAGTTGTTTCAAATATTAAAATTGTTTCCTTTTTATTTTAAATTTGGCCAAAACCTCAACGTTTCACTTACAAAGCAGGCTTTTTCAAGAGATGCCTTCTCTAAACAAATAAATATGCAAGGTTAAAATTACTATTCAGTCAACCAATAAATACCATAAAAACTAGTGTATCCAAACAACTGCCAGTGCTGCTCGCATAATCTTATCTGTATAAATCATGTGGCTCACTGTGTATTTTTACATTCATTTAGACAGATAATCCTGAAATAAATGAAAAAAGAATATTGTTTTATAGCTCCACACTATTTTATCACAGACATCTATTTAATTTGTTATTCTTTCAATGTCTAAGTTTTATTCCATGATGCTGTTAGTTCAAAAAAATAAACACACATATCATAACTCATTCTAAAATACCCAACACCAGACACCAATAGTGCTTTGAACACCAGAGCAATCTTAGACCTGGTTCTCTCAAATGGAGATGGAGAGAGGATCACAGATGTAGAAGTGGGTAGCCATCTGGGAACTAGTGACCATTGAACAGTATGGTTCACAATAAACACAGCAATAGAGTCAAGCCATACAAAGGTAAAAGTACTGGACTTCAGGAGGGCTGACTTTGCCAAAATGGGTGAGTGCCTAAGGAATGCACTAGCAAATGGGCAGGAAGGAGGGGTGGAAGAACAATGGGGAATAATAAAAACTGCCATCACAGAGGTAACAAGCCTTTGTGTGAAGCAAATAAACAAAACAAAACGATGTAAGAAACCACTGTAGTTCTCAAAGGAGGTAGCAGTGAAGGTTCAAGAGAAAAAGAAAGCATTCAGAAAGTACAAGGAATCACAGAAGGAGCAAGACAGAGAATTGTATCAGTTAAAACAAAAGGAAGCTGGGAAGGCAGTCAGAACAGCAAAGGCCTGAACCGAGGAAAAGATAGCCAACTCAGTTAAGAAGGGGGATAAAACCTTTTTAGGTTCATCAGGAGCAAAGGAAGACTAAGGGAGGGATAGTGAGGCTTAATGGGGAGGGGTGGGCAGAGGGTGACGGTGAAAAGGCAGAGATACTAAACAAATATTTTGCTCAGTATTTACAAATGAAGAGGGAAGTACCTAAAACAAACAATAGAAACATTCTGATACAGAAGTTGATACCAGCCCATTTACAGAAGAAAGGGTTCTGAAAGAACTCTTAAAACTGAAGGTGGACAAAGCAATGGGGCCTGATGGGATTCATCCCAATTTAAAAGAACTAAGGGTAGAACTAGTGACACCACTGACTACCCTCTTTAACAAATCATGGGAGGATGGGGTGGTACCTGAGGACTGGATAAGGGCAGATGTGATTCCCCTTCACAAAAGTGGGAGCAAGGCAGAAGTAGGAAACTACAGACCTGCTAGTTTAACCTCCGTGATAGGGAAAATGGTGGAATCACTTCTGAAGGAAAGAATTGTCAAGTACCTGGAGGCCAGAGGGGCACAGGACCCAAGGCAGCATGGATTCACAGCAGGAAGGTCATGCCAGACGAATCTGATGGATTTCTTTGACTGGGTGACCAAAGTAGTAGATCAGGGAGGGGCTGTGGACATGGCCTACCTAGACTTTAGCAAGGCATTTGATACAGTCCCACACAAAAGATTAATATACAAGTTAGAGAGCCTGGGAGTGGGGTCCAAGATGATAGCCTGGGTAAAGAATTGGCTGGAGAATAGGACACAGAGGGTAATAGTAAATGGATTCCACTCTGAAGAAAGGGGTTACTAGTGGGGCAAATCGAGGTTCAGTATTAGACCGGTCCTTCAGTGTCTTTATAGGCGACATTGCAGAGGTACTGGAAGGAAAAGTATGTCTCTTTGCACATGACACAAAGATCTGCAACAGAGTTAATGCACAAGGTGGGATGGAAAGGATGAGAAGGGACTTGGCAAGGTTAGAGAAATTGTCAAATGTATGGCAGCTTAGGTTCAATGCTAAGAAGTGCAAGGTAATGCACCTGGGAAACAAAAACCCAGGGGAAGAGTGCACAATGGGGGGTGAGATACTAACAACAACAAAAATGGAAAGGGACCTGGGGGTAGTGATATCAGATGACTTAAAAGTGGGCAAGCAATGTGAGAGGGCAGCAAGGAGGGCTGGGGGGATACTGGGATGCATAGGGAGAGGCATCACCAGTAGAAAACAGGAAGTTGTTATCCCTCTGTACAGACAGCTGGTGAGACCCATCTGGAGTACTGTGTGCAGTTCTGGATACCCAATCTCTGCAAGGACATAGACAAGATGGAAGCTGTCCAGAGGAGGGCAACTAAAATGTTGCAGGGTCTGCACCAGAAAACATATGGAGAGAGACTAAAGAAGCTTAATATGTATAGCCTCGAGGAAAGGAGGGAGAGGGGGGACGTGATAGAAACTTTCAAGTGCCTCAAGGGAATCAGCAAAGTCCAAGAGGATAGCATCTTTCAAAAAAAGAGGTGTGCAAGAACAAGGGGGCACAATTTGAAGATGGGGGCGGCGGCTCAGAGGTAATGTAAGGAAGTATTTTTCACAGAGAGGGTTGTGGATGCATGGAATGGCCTTCCGGAGGAGGTTGTGGAGTCAAAAACAGTGGTGGAATTCAAGCATGCATGGGATGGTCATAAGGCAATTCTAGGGGGTGGAGGTAGGAAGAAGTAGGCTGCTGGTTAACTAGGATCTGCAGCTTATCCATTAGGAAGGGGAATGGGCAGACTGGGTGGGCCAAGCGGTCCTTATCTGCTGTCAAATTCTATGTTTCTATGTAACAGGACTTCATGGGAGACCGAAATCTACTGGGTATTGACTGGAACATAGCAGAAGGGGGGAGTAATAAAGATAAGCTGTTAACCAGAAGGTTATTAGAGCAAACCGTGGAGCAGTATGTACACGGGCATGCAGCTAGGGGCCACAACACTCTCGATATAGTCCTCCGTGATCTGGGATATGCTGTAAACTAAATTTATGGTGCGAGAACCATTAGGAAATAGTGACCATCAAATGGTAGCATTTAATATCAGGAGGAAGGTCAGGAAGATCAGAGGCAGAACTCAGGGTGGAAATTTTAGGAGGGGGCAGTTTTGAAGAAGGGAGAAAAGCATTAACAACATAGAACTGGAGGCAAGAGATGTAAGGGGAAGAGATTAATTGTGTGTAGTTAAGGTTTGTGGGGAAAAGATAAACAACTTGAGGAGTACTTTGTACCTTTGATTAAAAAATATAATAATGCCAGTCCACCGGCTTAGCGGTAGGGTTACCGTTTGCAGTGCTGGTGACCGGAGGTCGGGAGCAATCTCCGGAGTCAGAGGGTTGGCCAGGAGGAGGAGGAGAATCAAGCTTCTCAAGGACTGCTGTCCTCCGGGGAGGGAGTAGAACAGTGGTCGGTATTAGCGCCCTTAGCGGAGGCTGGGGTCTGGCACACTGACACTGCAAATGGGGGTGGGGTTGGGGGGCAGATGCCCAGAATGCTGTGTGCAGAAGCGCGCATGGCACTACCATTGGCTTAATTGCACACCACCTTCTTCTCTGTGCCAGGGCCAGTAAGATGAAACTGGTCCTCTGCAGGCTCTGCACCTGGCCAGTTGGGCACCTCTGTTGAACTGGATCTGGTTCTAGGATGGCTAAATAAGAAAGTAATATCTATACTAACATACTATTTGCCAGCAGATTAGGCCTTACGGTCTATCGAGTCTGCTCGAACCTTAGATCCTTAGTTGGGTGCCGAGGCTGTCCCATCCCTTGTGCTCCAGAAACCCCTATCATCCATCCCCACCCCCCTGGGACAGGCCATCATCTGATACATCCACTTTCTGTGTCTGTCCCACCCTCTCTTGAAGCCCTCCACTGTGGATCTCTGAACCAGCCTCGCCAGGCAGTGCATTCCAAGGGTCCACCACCCTCTCAGTGAAAAATCTCCTCCTCTTCTCCCCCCTCACCCTTCCACCTTCCAACTTCAAACCATGCCCTCTGGTGATACCTCCCTGCTTTAGTCTAAAGATCCCCTCCATGTTTATGCTATTTATTCCCTTGAGGTACTTGAAGACCTCAATCATGTCCCCCTGTCTCCTCTCCTTCAATGAAAACAGGCAGAGCTCCTCAAGTCTGTCCTCGTACGTCAAATCCCCTAGCCCTCGTATCATCTTAGTTGCCCTCCTCTGTACCCTCTCCAGGAGCTGTATGTCCCTCTTCAAGTGTGGTCTCCAGTACTGTACACAGTACTCAAGGTGTGGTCTAACCAGTCCATTGTACAGCGGCAGAATCACTTCCTTGCTCCTAGAGGTGATCCCCCTTACGATGCATCCCAACATCCTGTTTGCCTTGCTAGCCACCCTCCTGCACTGCTCAGAGTTATTCATACATGCATCCACCATGACCCTAGGTCTTTTTCCTATTGAGGCCTCCAGCGCCTCACCTCCCAGGGGTGTACCTGTGTTTAGGAGTTCCCGACCAAGATGCAACACCTTGCACTTGGTGATATTGAAATTTAATTTCCATGTGTGAGCCCAGCTTTCCAGGGTGTCCAGGTCCCCTTGCAGGGCCAACCTCCCCTCTTCTCCCTCAACTACTGCTCCCATCTTGGAGTCATCAGCGAAGAGACTAATTTCACACCCTATACCCTCCCTGATGTCCGATATGTATGCATTAAACAGGATCGGACCCAGGACCGAGCCCTGCGGTACCCCACTACCACCCTCTCTAGGGTTCAAGAGCTCCCCACAGACCAGTACTCTCTGGGTGCGTCCAGCTAGTCAGTTTTCAATCCATCTGACCATCAAAGGGCCTACTCCTAACCCCATCAGTTTCTCCACCAGACCATTGTGGGGACAGAGTCAACGCCTTGCTGAAGTCCAAGAATAATACATCCACACGCTTTCCCCTGTCCAGTTCTGATGTTACCCATTCGTAGAACTCCACAAGATTGGTTTGACATGATCTACCTGGCACAAACCCATGTTGCCGACTATCCAGACCTCCCACCTCCTCCAAGTACACCCCCAATCGTTCCTTTAGTATACTCTCCATTAATTTCCCCACCACCGAGGTCAAACTGATGGGTCTATAGTTACCTGGTACTTCCCTCGCCCCCCTTTATGGATTGGCACCACATGTGCCTCTCGCCAATCCCTAGGTACCCTCCCTGTCTCAAGTGACCTGTTGAAGAGCTCCGCCAAGGGTGCAGCCAGTATGTCCGCCAATTCCCATAGTACTCTTGGATAAATGCCATCCGGCCCAGGAGATTTGTCTTTCTTTAGGGCCTTGAGGGCTAACCACACCCTTTTGGCGGAGATAGCATCATCCGTCCCCTCCAGCTTACTGGCCTTTTTATCCTTATCCAGATGTGACACCCCTGGGGTACCTCTCCTTCCCTCTTGCTCCATTTCTGTTGCTGCCCTGATCCCACTCACTGCCGCTTCTATCCCCTTCGTGCCTTGCTTTGTAGATATCCCATCCCCTCCCTAGTGAACACAGAGGCAAGTACTCATTAAATACCTCTGCCTGGTCCCTCGCCTCTCCCTCACCCTCCTTCTGATCTCAATCTGCTGAGATGGCCTTAGTTTTCTCCACTCCCCAATGTACCGAAAGAACCCCTTTTCCCCTCCTTGTATCCCCTGTGCCAGCCGCTGCTCTTTACTGGACTTTGCTCCCCTCACCATACTGGTGACTTTTCTTGATGCAAGATGGTACATTTCCTTATCCCTAGCTCCTCTTGTTGTTTTATATTTTTTGTAGGCCGCCTTCTTTTCTCTGACTGCTACCTGTACCTCACTGGAGCACCAGCATGGTTTATGTGACCTTGCTCCCTTACGTTTCAACTTAGCGCAGATCCTGACTGCCTCATGAAGTCCCCGTTTTATGACCTCCCATCTCCTTTCCACACTTGTCATTGATGTAATCCCCTTCAAGTGATCCTTGAGAATATTTCCCATGCCCTCAAAGTCTGCCCCCCTGAAGTCCACTGCCAGTGTCCTAGATCTCTCCCTCCCATGCTTATTTGAAACCAGACAGTATTGTGGTCGCTCCCAGTCAGGGGGTCCTGTACAACCAGGTCCCTTACCAGATCCCCATCTGCCAGAACCGCGTCCAGGACATGCCCCTCCCTTGTGGGCTCCATCACATGCTGTGTTAAGAACACATCCTGGAAGTCGTCCAGCAGCCTCTGCTCCTTGGCCACCTTAGAGGACATGGTTCCCCAGTTTGTACCTGGCATATTAAGGTCCCCCATCAACACCACTCCTTCCCCTTTTGGTCCACACTGGGCAATGCTGTTGTTCAGCAAACCATCCTCTAGAACATCACTCATCCCGGGGGGCCTGTGTACTACACCCAGCTTGACCTTATCTCCTGCTGGGGATCATAAGGTGACCCATAAGGCCTCCATGTTTCCCTCTGCCTCTTCTACCCTAGCAATTTCTATGTCATCTCTAATGAACATAGCCACTCCACCCCCTCTGCCCTCCTTTCTATCCTTCCTAAGCATAGTGTACGCCCGTACGTTTAGGTCCCTGTCATGGTTTTGTTGTCCCGTCTCCGTGACTGCCGCCACATCCACCCCCGAACAGCATGGCCTGGAACTCTGGCAACTTGTTTCCCAAGCTCCTGGCATTTTACTAACACAACCTCACCCCTTATCCCTGATCCTCTTTGTTGAACCCCACCCAGATTCCTTATACTTCCATCCTCCCTCTGCTCCTCCTGAAACCTCCACCCCAGTCTGTTTCCCCCCTCCCCCTTGGGCTTGAAGGCTACTCCCTCATCTGGAGGAGAGGGCTTCTGGTCAGCCCCTCCCTTATCCCCTCACAAGTTTAAACCCCACCTTTCTTGAATGTAGTCAGCCATCCCCTGTTTAAGGACTTCCTTCCCTAATGGGGCAAGATGAAGCCTGTCCTTGGCATATAGTCCCTTATCCTCCCAAACTCCATTCCAGTTCCCTAACACCCCAACCCACTCTTCACCCCACTTCTGAGCCAGTCATTATCCTCTGTGAGCTTCTTTTTTTCTCCACTGAGGCATTTGGTACTGGCAATATCTCCGAAAATGTTGCATCCATTATCCCGACAGACTCTGGCAAGTTCTTGGAACCTTGCTTGGATTTCAAAACGCTATTTCCTCTAGATCGTTAGTTCCCAAATGCACCAGGAATCGGTTTCCCTCCACAATCCTAACCATTTCATACACCATGAACTTTGCTCTGTGCACTGTCAACCCAGAGATACTCACTACCCTCACCTGGCTATGGCATCCACCCCTGTCCCTCCCACTGGATACCCCTAATCATCGAGTCTCCCAATAACAGAACCTTAACACTGCCATCATCCTTATGGTTTACCCACTATGCCCTCTCAGCCCCCTTCCCCTTATTCATGATCTCAATTCCATGGGAGTCTTCCTGCCTTATTAGAGACCCCTTGTCACTCTCCCTTTCTGCCTCCCTCGTTATTTTGCCCACTTAACTCAAACCCTCTGAATAGGTGTCCCTTTAACCCTCTCTTATCCGAGCCATTTATCCTGGCCCTGATTGTTTCCTCTTCCCCCACACCGCCATCCTCCCCCCCTTGTAATAGTACCCCTGCCTCCAGAGGCTCTGTGTGGATCCCCTTTAGCTAGGGCCCCATCCTTGGTACTGACCCCCCTGCTGAAGGGGGGCTCCGCTCCCACCTCCTTGTCTCCCAGTTTCTCTCCAGTCATGCTGTCCTCCCTCATGTCTGCAATATGTTGCATCTCCCCCATTTGCTTAACATTTATGTTTCCCCTTCTCCCTCTGGGACTATTTCTATCCTTCCCATTGCCGGTCTGTGATGCCCTATGGGTATCCGACTCCCTCCCCCCGGCCTCTGTATAAGTTTCCTCATTTCTGCCAACTCCTTCCTCCCCCTCTAGGTTGCTTAGTAGCTCAAATTTATTGTGACACTCTATGTCAGCCTCCATCAAGTAACCCGAGTTTCCCCTGACTGCACCTCTAAACTGCCCCTCTTCTTCCCCTCTTGCTCTGTTCACCTTAGGAGCTCCCTTCCCGCAGTCTGCTGTTTTAGGCTTCCACACAACAGCCCCTCCTGACTCTTCCCTCCACTCTCTTTGTATTCAGAACTTCACCCATACGCTTTCCCTTAGCCAACATCCCTATCTAAGGGTCCTCTGTCCCTAATACTCCTCCTGCTTGCTGTAACATAACGTCCTGTAATTTCAGAGCATTGCCCCAGCCTCCCCTCAGCCCCACCCTTCTGCTGCCCATATCCACACCCTTATCCTTGGACCGCCCCAGCTCCCCAGCTTACTCATAACCAATATACCTCACTCCTGATACAAGATAGCTGTCTACAGAGTGGGCAGCCTCCCTCTCTCAGGCCCAATTGAGAATTGTTGCATCCCACAGCCTGTGCGGCCTACAACCCTTCCAAGATGCCTGCCATGGTGAACATATCCACCCTTGTTTATCCCCTGTTTATAATGGCACACCCCTTTCTCAGTCCCTTTCCCTGAATACAGTTTTCTCTATACTGACTGCAGTTATTTACAAACCCAATTTCAACCCCACCAATAAAGTCCCCAAGTCTCACAAACACATACAGTCCAGTGTGTGTTCAGTCCCACTAACAGGTGTGTATGCAGACATCAGGTACCGTGTGATGTCACAGGCCACCAGCTCCTGTTGCTTGAATTTCAGTCCCAAACAGAAATACTCAGCCCTTCAATCCCAACCCCAGTGGCTTTTCAGTATTTAAGAAAGCCTACAAAACAGGATGGGTGGGAGCTCTTACCAACATAGGCAAACAACACATTTAAATTTCACTCTAATTATCACTGCCAAACAACTGTTCCCAAGCCTCCAAAGTTACAATATCACAGCCCAAGTAACAGTTCTAACTCAAGGTAATAATTTTTAACACATAGAACTAATTTCACTTACAAAACTATTCAAATATTTCAGTTAAAACAGAATATAACCCCAGACCTCTGTCCTTACTAGCCTTCTGCTTATGTTCCCAAGTGAACAATATAGTCAGGAAAGAAAGGAAACTTTTTAAGACGAATTAACTGGTGACCAGAACTTATAGGATGAGTACAAATAGGCTGCTAAGACTTGTAAAAGTAAACTCAGGGAAGTAAAAAGGGACAAAGAGCTGGGATCTACAGTATAAGATTGAAACAAAACAGTTAAGTATTCTGGCATATGTTAGTTCTAGAAGGGGAGGAAATGGGATGGTAGGACCACCAAGGGAGAATGACCAAATATGCGATAAAAGAGGAGGACATGGCCAGCATCTTGAACAGTATTTTTGGATCTGTATTCCAGGAAACAGTGATAGACAGAGTCAGAATCCCAGAGGGCAACATTGTTCTTAAGGTAGACTAATCAGAAGTATTAAGTTTGCTTAAGACAGTGGATACAAATAAGTCACCACGACCGGACGAATTACACCCTAGGGTACTAAAGGAGGTGGGGAAGAAACTGCTGGTCCCTTAGTTATGATTTTTAACAAGACCTTAGAATGAGGGAAGATACCTGATGCATGGGGGTTGGGGGCCTGCAGTACTAGTATCTTTACATAAAAAAGGGAGTACAAGTGAGAAATCAAACTATTGGCTAGTTGGTCTAATATCCGTGTTGGGGAAGCTGCTTGAAACTCTGATAAGGGATAAGATTAACAATTATATCAGAGAAAACAGTCTGTTTGACGAAGGCAGCACACATTCTCAAAGAGACAGAGGAGTTTTGCAAACCTGATGGGTGTCTTTGAAAGGTTTAGTCTGGCAGTGGAGGAAGGTAGACCTGTGCATGTGGTGTAGCTTGACTTCAGTAAGGCTTCTGATACCGTGCCCCATGCTGAATTAATCAGTAGTCTCATTAACATAACTATAAACTAGCAGAATGGATCAAATCGTGGTTATCAGACATGACCCAGACAGTGAGAGTCAATGGCTATGAATCGCAGAGAGTAAAGGTCACAATTGGAGTACTGCAGGACTCAGTTTTAGGACCTGCCTTGTTTAATATATATCTCTGGAATGCAGGTCAAAAGGGTAGGGTGAATGACTAAATTTGCAGATGATGCAAAGACTGGTCATGTTGTGGTCACCCTGGGAATAATAAAAGCACTGCAAGAAGAATTAGATCATGTCTGTAGGTGCACTGTGATGAGGTGGTTGCCAGATGTGAGATGTTCAAAAATCCAAGAATGCATTAGGAAAAATATTACTAGCACAGACAGAGCTGTGATATTGCCAATGTACAGGCAATGTTAGGACCACATCTTAAATATTGTGGACAGTTTTTGGTACCTAGTAACAAGGGTGATATTGCAAAACTGGAAAGAATCCTGAGAAGAACAACTAAAATGATAAATGGGTGAAAGGTCTATGTTATGAAGAAAGGTTGAATAACTTGTTGGTTAATACTGCATTTGCAGTTGCCATTGCTGAACCTTCCTCCTACAACAGTGTGCCCTTATATTCCTTGCACCTGACGTATGGTTCGCTACTCTAAGCTGAATGTGTACTTATTACGTATTACTTTCTGTGAGCCTATGAATCTCACAATCTAGTGTCTATTTTGCCACTGCTAAACTGCTAATGTGCAATTAATGTTTGGTAACTAATTTTCCTGTGTACCTGTTTGCATTATTCTTATGCCTTGATCGATGTCTTTGCTTTTGCGTTTGTACACCTTGTTGTGACGTGAACTGCCTGTTAAGCTCTGTATGTAACTAATTCGGTGTAACCCCTGAAAAATGGGTCTCTGGTCTCAGTGGGCCCACCCGATTACCAAAATGCAATAAACACTGTAAATAAATAAATAAAATGTAAGTTAGAGATGAAGAGCCTAATATTCAGAAAATGGAGCAATCACAGTGCAGCCGTTCGTGCTGTGATTGCCCCTGTGCATCATCCCCCCTCCTCCCCCCGGCACCTAAGATATTTAAATAGTGTGATAGTGCTCACCGATGGAGCGTGCTATCTGATGGGATATCAGTTCATGTCAGTGCAGTGCTAAGTGAATCTGCACTGCCCCAACATGGATCAGGGCTGCATGTGACCCACAGACATACTGCTGGCTGAAACAGAATAGCGCTTCATCCCTTGTGGGCAGTATACAACCTGAGCATGTAGGTGAGCCCATTTGGCAGCAAGGTGCTAAGGGGCCATTTGCGTGCCTATTATGGGCTCATTTGTATGGGGGACAGCAGCCCCTTAGCACCACTTCCTACATGAAAGGACAGCCCTGGTGGTCCAGTGGCTCCCCCCCCGCCCTCCAGTTGCTCGTTCCCTGTAATATTAAAATACCCTGGTGGTCCAGTGCCCCCGACTGTATTGGGCCCCGCCCCTATCACCCACCATGAACTCCCACCCACCCCACCCCACCCCAGGAACTGGTCCCCGTGAACACAGTGGCTGGCACAGCTCTCCTCTCACCTCCTTGGCTGGCCACCCTCTGACAGTCATGGAGCGTGATCATGTGTGTGACCGTGCTCCTCGAGGAGGTGAGAGGAGGGCTGTGCTGTCCACTGTGTTAACAGGACTAGCCCTTGGGGTAGAGGGGGTGCAGGTGGGGGTTGTGGGCAGGTGGGGACTGGGTATGGTCGGCAGGGCCCAGCTGGATCACAAGGCATTTTTGAAAATTAAACAGACACGGCAGGACAACTGTGCACTTGGGGCAGGGTTATACTAAAGGTGGGATGCGGCGGCAGGTAGGGGAGGGGTACCATGAATTCTGGTTGCAGTGGCATTGGAAGCAGGGACCTTCGTGGCTCTCTGTGTTTCTCCCACTAGACCATTACTTGTTTTTTTAACCAGGAAGTCATGTGCTGAAGGAATAGGAACTTGGGGCATTAAGGAGAGTGGACAGTGGCAAGGAGGCTGATGACACAGGAGGAGACTGTTGGGATGGAGTATGCTGTATGAAAATACTATGTTTCAGCATGGTTTGTTCTACAAACTTAAAAAAACATTACTTAACGTCTGCATTAGTATGAATAATACCTATGTTACATGATGATTTTTAACTTTTTTAACAAATTGACTGTTAAATGAAGTGAGAACATTGTCCTCCTGCATGACAGCTGCAGCTGCTACAGCACATGTTGCTGATCGGGCTCTGCAGCTGCTACAGCACACGTTGCTGATCAGGCTCTGCAGCTGCTAGAGCATACGTTGCTGATCAGGCTCTGCAGCTGCTTGAGCACACATTGCTGATCAGGCTCTGCAGCTGCTACAGCACACGTTGCTGATCAGGCTCTGCAGCTGCTACAGCACATGTTGCTGATCGGGCTGTGCAGCTGCTACAGCACACGTTGCTGTTCGGGCTCTGCAGCTGCTAGAGCACACGTTGTTGATCAAGCTCTGCAGCTGCTAGAGCACACGTTGCTGATCAGGCTCTGCAGCTGCTACAGCACACTTTGCTGATCAGGCTCTGCACCTGCTACAGCACACGTTGCTGATCGGGCTTTGTCCTCATTGATGTAATTTATTTATTGACCATATTGGAATTACAGACCTTTGAGTCAGAGACTCCTTTGCAAAGGCTCCACGTCAAAATACAGGTTAACTGTGCAATACAAATTAAAAGAACAAGTGGATACATGAGGTACAGAGCTAGGTACAAGACATACAGAGGGTAGACAACTATACCCTGAGTCACGACAAGCAGATAAGCAATAAACCACATATTACATTAGGATAGTACAATAAGTAACTGAACAGCAATATATTTGAGAACAGTCAGGAGCAGGTACAAGCCTATCATTTTAGAGATGAGGGGGACTACTCAGGAGACGGATACAGACACAGCGTTTTAGAGATGGGGGAGAAGGTATGGAGGAGGAAGGCAGGGAGTGGTGGGGGTTGCCTTTGGAAAATACTTTGTCCGTGAAAGTTAGTAGGGGGGAAAAGTAGGGTAGTTAGGAGAGCAGGGGGAGGGGAGGAAGGTTATAAGCAATGGCAGACACAGGAGGAGAGGAGTAGCTCTGAAAGTTTGGATATGAAGGGACCTAGTTTCAGTTCCAAGGAGGCATCTACAGGTAGGTCATTCATCCAGAGCGGGGCCCTATAGTAGAATGCACATTGCCCCAAGGACATCCTACAGTGAGGAATTAGGAGCAGGTCTTTTGTAGAGAATCTGGTGGATCTAGCTTGAGGGGTAAACTGGAGTAGATCACTGAGCCCCATAGGGAAGAGACCAGCTGAAATTTTCTTGGCTATAAGGCAGATTTGGTATTTTAGTCGAGCCTCAAAGTTTAGCCAGTTTGTTAGCTTGTAGAGGTCACAAGTGTGGGTTCGCCTGTCACACCCAGAGACTAGCCGGCAGGCTTTGTTCTGCATTGCCTTGATACGACTGAGAGCAGTGTTATCAGCTGCACCATAGAAAGTAATCCCGTAGTCAACCAGGGAAAGGACTGAGGATGACACAGCCAAGCGGAGGACTGCAGGAGGCATACAATGTTTGTGTCTGTGCAGCAGGCCAATTCTTGAGTTAATGGACTTGGTTAGAAGATGGATATAATTGTGGTAGGTGAGATGGGAGTCTAGGATGATACCCAGATATTTAATGGATTTTACCAGCTCGAGTGGGGCAGTTACTTAGTTAGGATTGCGAAGAGGAAAGTCTTTTTGTTTGTTTTGGTGATGGGCGAAGATCATGGCCTTGGTTTTTTATAGTTAAGCACGAGTTTGTGCTCAGTGAAACAGGCTTCTGCTTCCGAAAAGAAGCTCTGTAGGTCAGTTTGGAGGGTGGGGGGTTTGGGGGGCTACTGTAAATAACTGCGCCATCTGCATAAAGAAGAAGGCGACCTGTACAGGCTGAGGGAAGTGTGCTCAGGAAGAGACTAAAGAGGAGTGGACCTAAAATGGATCCCTGAGGGACCCCAGAGAGAACAGGCAGGCTGGCGGAGAGGGTAGAGTTCATTTTAACTTGCTGAGACCTTGCACTTAGGTAGTTCTCAAACCAAGAGATGGATTCCTGCACAAGCCCAAGGGATAGCAGGGTCTTGAGGAGGAGGGCATGATTAACTGCATCGAATGCCTTAGGTCAGTAAAGACTGCCCCAACTAAGTGTCCATGATCAAGAGCTTTGTGAATAAACAGTATATTCCAGCAGGGCAGAGATGGTACTGTGGCCCTTTCTAAAACCATGCTGTTTGTGGGAGAGTAGGTTATATTTTGACCGGTACTCAGTTAGCTGGTCAGCAACTATTTTTTCCAAGGGCCTTAGATGGGGGGAGATGGAGATTGGGCGGTAATTGCCCGGGGAGGTGTGGTCACCACCTTTATGAATGGGTGTAATCACAGCCTATTTCCAGAGTGTTGGGCAAGGACAGTGTCAAGGGTGAGGCGAGGGAGCTTAAGGTCCAGGGTGTCACCACTGTGCCAGGATTTGCCTAGCACTCTAGTTAGGTACAATTGCGTCTTGCAGGCAGAGATTATTCAGAAGCAGAAGGATGGTGTTTCGGGGGAAGAGGGGAGTGTGCACACAACCGGGGGGGTCGAAGAAGTTGGAGGGAAGCACGCTACTAAGGTCTGAAAAGGAAGAGGTAAAGGCATTGGTTATAATCTTGGAGTCCTGCGAGAGGGCACCATTGACAACAATTTGGGGGGGGGGGATGATTTATCACTGAGCTCCTTGATGTTATTCCAGAACTTACGCCCTGAGCCCCAGGAGGATGTGGGCACCTCTTGATAGTGGGCTGCCTTGGCTTTATAGAGTTCTCAAGTACATTTATTTCTAGTTTCCTTGTAATGTTGTCTGTCAAGGAGGAGGCCTGATTCACGGGCTTTGTACCAGAAGTTATCCCTGTGTCGCATGAGATCCAGAAGGGCTTGGGGGATCCAGGGTGTACTGCGGCCTTTAATGGTTTGTTTTGTGACAGTGGCAAAGAGGTCACACGCTGTGTTGAAAGTGGAGATAATGTAAGCTAAGCACTGTCAATGGACTGTGCAGTGTCAGTAGGGGACCAGTCACACAGTTCAAGAGATCCTGTCCCAAACGTAATCACATTGCACGTCAGCAGCCATTTTAGAGAAGCTGAATGAAGGAAATTTGAATCGGGAGAAACTGTTGTTTACATTCTTTAAATGCTTGGAAACTGCATGTACCTTAATTAAATGAATGCAGTTTCAGGATTCATGTAATCAGAAACCTTTCCTGTAAAGGCCCTTGAAACCAGATTTTAGAAAATCAACATGTCGCATTTCTGAATTTCTGTCAAAAGAAACTTTTAGATACCTCAAGGGAATCAACAAAGTCCAAGAGGGTAGCATCTTTCAGAAAAAGGTGTGCAAGAACAAGGGGGCACAATCTGAAGCTAGAGGGGGGCCGGCTCAGAGGTAATGTGAGGAAGTATTTTTTCACGGAGAGGGTTGTGGATGCATGGAACAGCCTTCCTGAGGAGGTTGTGGAGTCAAAAACAGTGGTGGAATTTAAGAATGCATGGAACAGACATAAGGCAATTCTAGGGGGTGGAGGTTGGAAGAAGCAGGCTGTTGGTTAGCTAGGATCTGCAGCTTATCCATTAGGTAGGAAAATGGGCAGACTGGGTGGGCTAAGCGGTCCTTATCTGCTGTCAAAGTCTGTTTCTTCTATGTTTCTAAGAACACTCATAAAAGAAATAAAATATAACAAAAACACACATGCAAATGTCATATTATTATGAGCTGGGCGGGTCAAGGTTTCTGAAAACCACCAGCTGTGTGTTAAAATAGGGTTGTTTGAACAGTGCACTGTCTGCTGTGCCAGGATATCTGATTTACCTGACCTACTCAGCATGAGTAATGGATTCATGGAAGGCATCTCTTGCTTCAGCTCTGTGGATAGTTCAACACATACAGTACATTTTTTGCAAGGCACTCTGGGATACCATATGAATGAACAGCACTGCAGTAATGCAAGCACCTTTTCTTTTATCCTCACAGTCCCAAACTTGAATGGATAGTATCCTCACATCCCTAGTAATAGAAGAGCCACTGTCCTAGGAACTGCATTTGTGGCCCTTGTTAGTGCAGTCTTTGCGACTTCAGTTCAGTGAGAAGGGAATGGTCAACCCGCTTCAGCAGCTCAGCTTGCATTATGAAGTATTTTCTATATTGCGGTTAACTTGTCCAAATGCAAAATAACAACATAGCAACTTGTTGTTTTTGACATCAGTTGCGCTTCCCCTGGCTGTTTGGTAAATGTGCAGTAGTGTGTTTTGCAGAAAGGCTTTTTGCTGGTTTGCATGTTGTGTTGTATGATCAGCTGTGGAACAGAAAGGGACAGCTAAATACAGTTTTTTTTACTTCAGTTTTTTTTGGCCACTGGCCGCCTATGCCTGCCTCAAATGATCTCTGACCCCCCCCCAACTCCATCTGCATCTCGTCCCACTGTCCTGCCAAGGGGGATCCACATGGGGTTAGATCTGAGGGTACAGATGCCATTATGAATGGCGGCTGGTGCTCATCAGGTTTGTCTTTCATTTTCTCCTCTTTCCCAACCCTTCACCCACCCGACTCCAGGCAGTGACCCTGCAAGTCACTCCAACACGTGTGCCACTGCAGAGACCAGTGCCATGGTCCACAGCAGGGGCCGCTAGTAGGGAGGAACCTGATGTCCATCCCTTCCAGGCTGGAAGCTCTACTGTGCAGCAGCACTTCTGCAAACTCCCCGGGCCACCCGACTAGTCTCCCAGACCCACCCGACTGCCCCCAAGTCTGCTTCTGAACTTGAGTCACCACCGTGGGAGCATGGTGTGTTACCCACTGGGTAATTGGGTTGAACAGCTGAATGCAGGTTTAACAAATTGTATGTGTTCCAGTAGTGTGAAGTGTTTATCTTACATGACAATGGGTTACATCACAAATTACCTGTTTTGTTACATTAATTTTACCCACACTCCTTAGTCACTGAACTGAACCCTTTTCAACCAACTTCTTCCACACCAGCAAATGTGAGGGGGTCTGGTTCAGTTCCAAGGCTGACGAGCACCCAGAGATCCAGCAATCCAGCAACAGCAGGTAGGAAAAGGAGAGACACTCCATGGGCAGAGTCAGCATGATCTGCTTAGTCTTCCTTTTTCATCCCCCCCCCCACACCTAAGACTACACTGCACATCTCCACCCTGCTATGCCCACACCATCCAGAGTCTAGCAGGATGTCTGTTCTCATCTGGGTCACCAAGGTGAAGATGAAAAGTCGTTTCCACCTCCTGTCGTCCTGATGTGGCACTCTCGGATTTGAGTGCAAACATGGCATCACCAGCTTGGCAAGCAATACACCTGTTGTGCTTTGGTCTGATTTATCTGCGAGTTTTGCAATCATTCATTTATATATAGTTGTCTGTAATGAATATTTTCCAAGTCCAGCCAGTTTCGGGCTGTTGGTGTGTGCAGGGGTACCTAACCCTGTATAGTTAGCAACCCAACCAGATTTGTAATGCATAAAATGATTGTGCTTTAATTTGGTTTCTGCTGCTCTAAGAGATGCTTCCAAGTAGGGCCCCGTGTTCACTGCGGCAGACTGCACCTACATTCTTTGGCAGGACCTCATGCTTGTTGCGGTCAGGCTGTGAGCAATTCTGCGGCAGTTCTGCGATGGGCTTTACATTCTCTGGTAACTCAAATGAGCCCCAAAATACAATCTAGTTACCCAGAAAGAATGCTGAGGAAAAGGCAGCCTGGGACAGTTTGACAGATGCACAGGCAAGGCAATGCAAAGCAATTCTGGCAAGGCATGGGGGATTGAAGGGTTATTTTGTTTTTTTTACTGCAGTCTGTTTTATTGTCCCATGGCTCCCTTCCACCTGCCCAGTGCTGGTTTACCACAGCTATGCTCCTGAGAATTTCTCCCCCTGCCTGCCCAGTTGCTTGAAGACCAGTATTGCCTGGTTGTGAAACAGTGCTGCTCCAATGGCTTCCTCCCACCCACTTGCTTGAAGCCTGGTGGTGATGGTTTGTGCTGTAATGCTGCTCTAGTTGCTTCCTCCTGCTCATGCAGTTCAACACCAGTGTTGTCATTTGTGTCAATGCCACTTGGTTTCCACATCATCTTCTCTCCCGCTCTGTAAGGCATTTACTGTGAGGCTAGAGAGCAGCTGGACCATTTTACATTAAACAAAGGTCCAGAAAGCTTCCCATTTTTTGTCTGTAATAATTACTTATACTTTTTCATTCTGCAGTTTTGCAGTTGGCAAATTGAACCACCATTCTTTCTCATGAAATAGATTTCCTGAAAGTCCCTCAGTGTATGTAGAAGGCCATATTGGTCATAAGCCTCAGGGCTGAGTGCCAGTGGATTGGAAAGAGCTGGCCTTCTTGACTACTGCAACATGGGGGGGGGGATGTATAACGGAGCTGCCAACAACTCTCACTAATGCCATTTTAAGCTTTCTTACAATCATTTTAGCCGTTTAATTGGAGTTTTCAGTGGTGACGTCCATTTATACTGCACCAAAAAAATGCAGTTTCTGTGGCAGAGGCTTGTTTCTGTGGCAGGACCATGTTTCTGCAGCAGTTGTTGCAACCGCAGAATCGCAGAAAACATGGGGCCCTGCTTCTGAGTTCGATTTTGGAATTCCTAATAAACCATTTGAGTTTTTCCTCTTTTTCCTTTGCATCTACAACTAGCATTTTGTTTTTTCCTCTGCCTAGAATTCCGTCAACAGATACAGTTGCTGTCTCAGGCCTGATGGAGAGAGCGAGAGAGCAGAGCCAGCTTGTAGGCATATGCCAACACACCCATCTCTACCTCAGATACCTTTGGTGGATCACATTTTTCTTTGCTTACACCCTCTACATCATTCAGATAGATGTTAAATAAAAATGGTGCCAGAATGTAACTTTGTCCCATGCCTTTATTTGCTTCAAACGTTTGATTTCTTCCCTTCTTCCATAAAACACAACAGTCCATCTGTCTCTGTGTATTTCTTATGAAATATTAATTAAAGTGTAATTACAGTTCTTTGACCCACTCCCCTTCGGTGGCACATTGGGCATGCCTTACAATCAAAAGGATACAGTACTGGGCACATTTTTAGCAAGTAACATTTAAACAGATATAGAGAGCCTGTCCTGCTAGCAGCCATAGAAACAAGGATGTTACCAATATGAAGTGTCATGTATAGTGAGAGGGTGACATTGTAGAGAAATGCGTATGTTATGAGATGTGATGAATTACCCGGGGCAAGATCCATGTTCGACTGTATTTCTGTGTAACCTAGACACTGTTGGCAAATGCATGGTGTAAGCACTGATGTTACTGTATATGACTGCAACCTGCTAAAAAACAAAACCTTTATTAAGTGAACTTTACCAAAAAAAGTGTAACCACAATTATAATCTCTCAGTTTTACCCAAAGGGTTACTTTTGAGAGGAAGGAGATGATGCTTTTAGACTGCTGAAGCAGTATTTTCTGTTTTCCTATTCTTTGATATTTATGTAGTTTTGAAATTATTGTAAAGCAATAATCTATTGTGGAATAGCTTACAACTAGAATAGTGTATACTAATCCATCTGTTACCGTGCTGTAACACCATTGAGGGGTTCCATGTTGTCACCTACCTAGGGAACAAAGCTCGAGAGGTGCTTGATATAATGTAACCCCGAGATGATGTTTCAGTGCCATTTCAGATGGGTGACACCATTGGAGCAGGATGCCAAGGGGTCAGGAGGAAGCCCAAAACTTTGCAGTAGCTCCCCCCCTCCCACCGATCACCACCTTAGGCAGCCATGCCAGCCTGAGAACCCAGCTTGAGTTATCACACCCTCTACATGGACTCCCACCAGTTGGGTGGCATTTCTTCTGAAACTGCACCTCCAGAGCCACATGGCAACCAGTCAGAAAGTGGCCCCTGTATTCCAGGAGAAGAGCTGCTCCGAACAAAGAAACTAAGCTCCTACAGCCACCCACGCCAGATGCCATTGGAGCAGGACACAAGGGGGTTGTGAGGAAGCCCTGGACTTTGCAGTACCTTCCTCTGCCCTCCAATGATCACCTCCCTTGTCAGCCCTCTCAGCCTGAGAGCCCAGCTTGAGTTGCTATTTGCCCAGCATGGACTTCCACCAGTCAGGCAGCGTTCCTTCTGAAACCACACCTCCCGAGCCATGTGGCAGCCAATCAAAAGTGGACTCTCTATTCTAGGATAGGAGACATTCTGAACAAAGAAACTGAGCTCCCACAGTCACTCACACCAGATGCCATTAGAGAAGGATGCCAAAGGAGTGTGAGGAAACCCAGTACACTGCAGTAGCTTCGTCCCCACTCCACAATCGCACACCTCCCTGGACAGCCCTCCCAGCTGAGAATCCAGCTTGAGTTGCTGCTGCCCCTGCATGGATTTCCACTAGTCAGGCAGCATTTCTCCTGCAACCATGCATCCCGAGCCTTCAGCCTCCTTCCATAAAAGACCTTCAGGCTAAGCGGCCAGTCTGCATTGCAGCTCTTGTGCTAAGGACCGAGTGCAAAGGACATTGACTGGAGTCTACCAGAATTCAGCCAGGAAGGCCTGTTTCCAGAAACTCTGTGCCCTTAATAGTTGACTCTGATACTTAACGCTTGTCACAAGTGGACACCAGGTATCTCTATCTCTTAATGCCTACTGACTGCATTGCTCCTTAGCACTCGCAACTGTCTGCTCACAACTTGCTGTAGTCCTCTGTATGAGCCTCTAAACTGGTGATATGATTTATGATTGCTTTATTACTGTGCAACAATTCATTAAGCTGTAAATGCTTTGGTTAGATATGCAAGGTATGAATAGCACGTCAGTATTCCTAAAGGGTTAGTTTGCTACTGAGTTAACATAACCTAAGCCTCCATGTTACACTTTGCTCGCAATTTGGGATACTCTTCTACACCTTTCTGGGAGTATCCTGGGCCTAAGTAGACCCCCCCAAAGCAGTAAACCAGCCTACACTCGAGGGTCTCATCTCTCTCTCTAAGCTACACCCTGTCTGGGTGGACTGTGCGTTTCAACTTCAGGGTGACCTCCGCCCCCCACACTCCACACAAACCAACACTTGAGGGTACCTCCCCTCTTTAAGTTACTCCCTAACTGGATGGGCTGTGCATATCAGTTTCAGGGAGGCCTCCCTCCTTTGCCAAATCCGAATTGGCCAACCATGGCCTCAGCAGGCCTAACCCTAGCTCTGCTCACCCTTAGTCTGTGGGTGATTGCAGACACTCCGGTAGCTAAAGTGCCTGCTCAAAACTTGAGGTTGCATACCAGTCAAACCATGCCCTCCATTCCTGTGGAGACCTGTCTAACCTATCCCCCATGTCAGATGAGCCTGCATCGTGGGAAACAGAAAGGTGCCACTTACCACATATCAAGGCAGATAGTATTGACATTTAGCAACTGCTCATTACTTTTTCTTAAGATGCTACCTAAGCTCTCCCTATTAATCTTTCTACTATCTGCTGGGGACATAAAGACCTCACCATCTAACCATACCTGGGCAAATTGTAAGGGGCTTAAATTAGCTCACATGAATGCTAATAGCTTAAGACCCAAGGCTCGTGAGCTAGAAATCTGGATGAATTTGTGTTCTCCTGATATACTTGTTGTAACTGAAACCTGGCTGAAGTCACAAGTCCCTTCATCTGAGGTTGACATCTCTGGCTACAATATGTTTAGAAGAGATCAGCCTGGTAATAAAAAAAGGGAGTAGTGATCCTATACAGCAAATCCTTACTCCATGCCATTGAATTTCCCCTTCCCACTCCTGCCTCCTCAACAGGTGAGTTGGTACTTATCAAAGTACTGCTTGGCAGTACTAAGTCTCTGCATGTAGGGTGCAATTTCGGCCCCCCTTCAGTTGCTAAACTTGCTTTGGACAACCTCCTGGGCTGCCTTGGGGAACTGCTTCACAGTGAAACAATCTTGCTTGGGGATTTTAACCTCAGCTGCTTTAATAAGGACTCCTGCACCTTCAAGACTTCTGTCAGTGACTCTAACCTACACCAGATCATCAGCGAACCAGCTTGGCTAAACGCCAGATTTGGGAACCACTCCTTAATAGACTGGGTCCTGGTCAGCAGAGTAGACTGTATCCAAGCATCCGGTACCTTCTCTGACTCCCTAAGTGACCACTCCCTGACATACTGTATATGGAGAAATTCTCCACCAAAGATTCCTTCTGGAACAATTGCTGTCAGAGACTACTCTGCTGTGAACTGTAATGCCTATTTCGCAGACCTAGCAATAGTTAACTGGGAGAGAATCGGTTATTTAGAGAATGTCAGTCTAGCCCTGGACTTTCTAATTAACAATTTCACCAATTTCATTAACAGGCATGCCCCCTTTATACAGAGAAGGGTTAAAGATGCCTGTTCCAAATGGCTTACTCCCTCCCTTCGCAGCCTGATGAAGCGGAAAGATCGAGTCTGGTATGCTTTTAAGACCACAGGCCACTAGCAAGACTGCACTGCCTATAGACAACTCAGGAACACATGTAAGTCCTCCTTAAAAACAGCCAAAGCGTTCGGCCCGGTGGCGCTAAGAGTTGAGGTGCTGGACACCACACCTCGTGCCACGCCGGCAACCCGAGTCCAGGAACAGACTTGGCCACCAGGGGTTGGCTGGAGAGGGAGAGGATCAAGCATCCAGAGGAGAGCTCTCCTCTCCCGGGGTTGGTAGTGGGCCATGCATCGCTTGCCAGTGGCCCCTGTTGGAGATCGGGGACACTGCAGCAGCGATGCCATACTAAGGGTGGAGCAGCGGCAGATGTCAGCACATTGGTTGCATAGACGTCATTGCACATCCACGCTCCAGGGTCAACCTGCAGAAGAAGCCCCGCTCCCTGAATAGGTGACGGCACCTCCCGTGCCCCACCGCAACACACACAGTGCCGGGCTTACCCTGCTGGCTCACCCGATCCCCTGGCCTGCCTTGGTTCCAATAATGGTGCCCAGTCGGACCAGGTAGGTAGTGGAGTGTCTGTCCCTGATTTCCCAGTGGGGTAGCTTCAGGCGGGTGGTATGCAGTGGTGGTGAGCGAGGATGCCTGAGAGAGTTCTAGGGGCCGTGGAGATAAAAAGTTAAAAAAAAAAAAAAAGAAGACAGCCAAAGCCTCGTATTTTAAGGGCCTACAAACCAGCAATCTGTATGGCCCAAGGCACCTTTGGATGCAAGTAAATAGCCTCCTCAAGGGGCGGACCAGTGCAAAGCACTGAGAAATTCTTCACAGCACAAATTGATCAGTGATCCTAAGCCAATAGATGAGGTATTTATTGTGGTTTTCACTGACCTTGATGCTTATAAAGACCCTACTGCTGTCCCCCCTTCCGGCACACCCACTGCCATCCCCTCTCCTGGCACACATGCTATTGATAGTCATCCCAGCTTTCAGTTTGGGCTGGTCACTAACAAGGAGGTGCTGAATCAGCTCCTAAAACTCAAAGCAGAAACATCAGTGGGCCATGATAATCTTGACGCTTGATCCTCTCCCTCCCCTGCTGAACCCCGGCAACCCAGGCTCATTCCCGAACCCAAGTCGCCGGCATGGCGTGAGGTGTAGCATCCAGTGCCTCAACTCTCAATGCCACCAAGCCTAGCTTTAAAACTGGAGCTTGATTTAAGAGAGTGTGCTTACTATTTTTGGGGGTGTGCCGTGTGTTGGGGATGGACGTGCTTTGTATTGTAGTCTGATTTTTTTGGGGTGGATGGGTGACAGACAAAGACTGACATGGAAAGCAGCAGCTGGAGAGAGTGCATAATTTGGTGGCTGTGGGTTACAGTCCTAAAAAGAAAAAAAAAATGAAAAATAAAATGTAACCAGAGGTTAGTTACTGCAGTTATTTTTATTATTTGTGTGATGTGTTTGTAAGGTCTGGGGTGGGGAATGGGCTCTTTATTAAAATATATGGAAATGTTAGTTAATGGATTTTGAGAAGTAATTGGTCTTTTATTAAGGTTGTGTACTTTAGTAACATGGGTGGGTGCCAGCAATTTTTTTACAACATTTTGGGAGGCAGTGGAATAACTGGGTATCTTTGTTGATTAAGTGCAAGCATAATGGACATTTTGTCTCCTCTGCTCAGTATGCACCTATGAAACCTATGGATATATGAGTGTGCCATGTCCTGTTTGCTGGACGTTACTTGGCAAACAGTTTATGGTTGTGTAAGAACATGGGCCAGGGCACCTCTCAGCCAATCAGAATGCGGCAGACTACCCATTGTAAAAAGATGTTTACATACTAGCTTAGATGAGTAATTCTGCCAACCATTTCTTAGTTTTCATGCTCAACTCCTTTTCTTCTGTCTGTGAAACATGGGTGCATTCAAGTACTGTAAGCAGGTGACTATAACTAAAGGTATTCCCAAAATTGCTAGCGTTTTAGCATGAAACCCCTATGTGTAATACATTTTGTCCTTTGTGGTAAAGTAAATGACCAACAAAAGTTAGCATTTTGAAATCTCTTCTTGGGTAGGAGCAACATTGATCTGACTAATGAATACATCTTGCACGAAGAACACACACAATTTTCAGAACCCTCTAGCACCAATGGCAGCTTGAAGTGATAGCCTTTCAATGTGCTTTCATCGGTTATAGGTACAGTGTGATCTGTTTACTTGTATGAATAGGAAAAGCAATTAAAGGCATATCCACGGATGATTTAAAGTTTCTCTCTTATTTAGGCTGGAATTACACAGTACTGCCTTAATTCTTGCAGTTATTTTGTTCATATGCTTTTGTAAGGCCATGCTAGTAGCTTCAAGGTCGTAAGATCTGGGGAAAAAAGCCTTCTGTTGCATTAAATCATTTTGTACTAAAAGCTGTTAAAAATGAGATCATCTTCTTGTTATGCTTAATGGATTGCAACATTCTAAAAACATGAAATGGTGTAGCCCATTGGGAATACTGAGGCAAATTGTTTTCTTTCCCTCTTTTGCTGCATTAATTTCAGTAGAGGACATTCACAAACCTCAAAGTACTACGTGTTTTGTAGTGAGCTGAGCTTCCACAGTTGTCATTGTTAACCTTGCGTTCCTGCTAATCGAGCATGTCTCAAATCCTTACTGTGTTTCTTTTTTTTCTCTTTTCTACTTGCTATTTATGCTTCTCCCCTGCCCCCTAAACTCCACCGCCTCGGGAGACACTAATTGCGTCTGCCCCAGCCTCATCCTACCTGCACCGCAGTATTCCCTCCATGTAGCCTTGGATTGACCCCCGGGTGGGGACAGGGATGGGGCGCCTACATCCCCAAACTATATTTATTTCGTCAGGGCACCAGACTGGGACAGGCTGGTGGGCTGTGGGGTCTGCGCTAGAGTGCTCATCTTCAAGGAGCCTAGAGGGCGATTTTCCAATGTTCCTGTGTTGGCATGCGTCTCCGATGTCAAGGCCCTCCCCTGCTGATGTGCGCCATACACTTTACCCCACGTTGTGAGACTGGGAACTTGCTGTGCCCCTGGCCTCCGCCAGATGGCAGTCAAACTCCGACCCTTGGGGTCCCCTCCCTCCCAGGAGATGAGAGCTGTCCTCTGGACGCTCAATCCTCTCCTTCCCCTGCTGACCTCTGGTGGTCCGGGCTCATTCCCGAACCCGGGTCACCGGTGTAGCGTGAGGTGTGGCGTCCAGCACCTCAACTCTCGGCACCACTGGCCCGGCCATCCTTACTGTGTTTCTTTGCCTTACCCATGTTCTAGTTTGTGCCTCCAAGTCCAGTGACATGGAAAGATTCCTTGTGAAATAGAAGTCCCATCCGTTTATTCAGAAACAGTTTTGGTACTTGCAGGAAACATTACAACAGAATAGCAGACAGCAAGAAACTGTGAATGAAACTGCCGCCAAACACTATGCATTTTTATTTCACTAGGCTTTTTGTGCCATATTACTGGTTCTGCCCCCTTCAGCCCTGACTTCCAGCCCTGTCTCATCTGTTTTCTTATTCTTACAATCAGCCTCTGCTGGCCGTAGTGCAGCTTCTACCCTGTGGTGGTTCGTGTGGGGTCTTTGTTCAGCTGCCCCCCTCACCCTCTAGTACGGGACATAGAGCAGCCAGTTAAGAGGCATGGGAACGAAAGTACTGGGCATCATCCTGTGTGCATTCTGTTTTTTTTTCACTTGTTGCCCCTTCCCCATGAAGACTGTTCTACAAGGGCACTGTGTGCTCATGCTCATGCCAGGTGTGGTAGCACATGGTGCCAGTTGGCGGCCTCCCTCCTGCAAGCAGCTCCAGCTACGCTGTCAGCACTGGTCACCAAGGTGGCAGTAGCGCAGTGGAGCACGCAGCCCTTCTTCCCCAGAGAAGGAGGGCATCCCTAGGAATGCTCAGCCCCCACCCCCACCCCAACCTGGCTGACTTTAGACGTCCCAAGCTGTTTCCCAAACAGGGGTCACTGGCATTTTACTAGAGGTGGCCCTACTCCTGTGCTGAGGGGTCAGCTGAAAAACGCTGCTCATTTTTACACTTTGCTGATGATCTGGTTTAAAGAATAGGCATAACATAAAGAATAATCCACAGTTGGGTGTGAGGCAGTTTTGTAATAACCAAATAACCTGGATGGGTCGTGAGGCCCAAGGTGCAGCCAAGGGTCTTCAGCCACCCAGGAAGTAAGGCATGCCTGGAGTGGATCATTGCACTTATTTGCAAAATGGTCAGAAATGTTGTAATGAATTTTAACACTCATCCCTCTCAGCTGTCCTACGTAAGGACATAGACAGGGTAGAGAAGGTTCAGAGGAGGGCAACAAAGATGGTGCATGGATTGCATCACAAGTCCTATGAGGACAGGTTGAAGGAACTGAACATGTACTCCCTGGAGGAGAGGAGGGAGAGAGGGGATATGATAGAGACATACAAGTATGTCACAGGGAGGAACAGGGTGCAGGAATACACGATTTTTAAGCGAAAAAGATGTTCCAGGGAGGGCATGGGATGAAGTTGGAGGGAGGACGATTCAGAGGAAACATAAGGAAGAATTTCTTCACAGAATGGGTGGTGGACAAGTGGAACACCCTGCCAGAGGAAGTGGTGGGGGCTGAAACAATCACGGGATTTAAGAATGCATGGGATAGACATAAAGGAATTCTGGAGGTCAGGGGTAAGGGGCAACAGACTTCTAGGAAAACATAAACTGAATTTACAAGCTCAAATGGGGAGACTGGGTGGGCCATAGGCCCTCATCTGCCGACACTGTCTATGTATCTATGTATCTGTCTAACATTACAAGGGAAAGCCCTCATTCAGCAGCTATTCATGTTCATCCAAACTGAAGATTGTTGGGATGACTCCTCTCTAAAGCAGGGGCAGACTGAGTAATACTAAAGCTTTTGACCTTGGAGGAGTTTTACCTGATGCTCCAGTCTGCCTCTGTCTCCTGCTGGGGAGAAGCCATTTCCTTCTGCTCTTTGCAGCTTTTTTTTATTTATTACTTAAATCCAGAATCGAATCCAGCGATGGATCCTGCCTGTCTTCTCAAAAGGAAGGTGGGAGAGAGTTGGGGCATTCTTTTTGGGACAGCCTTTCATTCTTGCCATGTGCTTGTGTCAGTGTCTCAGCAGACTGCACACTCGCCTCTGAGGCCAATAGATCAGAAGGCTGTGGGTTCTATCTCCACACCTGGCACTTGGGTTAAATTCAAATACTGACACTGTAGTGCAGCATGAGGAGGTGCTGCATTCCTGAGGTGCCGTCTTTCAGATGAGACGTTAAACCGAGGTCCCGTCTGCCTGTTCTGGTGGTTGTTCAGGTGGACGTTAAAGATCCCATGGCACTTCTCAAAAAGAGTAGGGGAAGGTTTTATTAATAGAACATTACAATAATAGTAATACCAACCAATCAATGAAAATACAAAACATTCTATAGGGAAGAAAAGAAAAATAAAAAAAATCGTAACAGTAGTACATCAACAGAGCTACAGTTCTATAGGTATCATGAAAAAGAAACCATACAGTAAACAACTTATGAAAACATTAGCAAGTCAGTGTGTGAGAGAAAAAAATAAATAAAAAAAAGTAAATAAATCATCCAGTTTTGTCCTTCAAAAAGGGCACTTCCCTCCACCTCATAAGCCACATTGCTTTAGACAAACATTACTGCTCCGTACTATATTGTGAAAACAAATCTTAATTCAACCCGCTCAAGAACACTAAGAGGAGACTGATAAATCTGTCTCATCGTAAGTTGACATTTTACCTGCCACAAATGGAATTTAAGTACTGCAAACAAAAGTCTCAATACACCAGCATCCATTGGAATATGACAAAACAAGAAACCCCCCACAATTTCCACATAAGAAATAGTGCGCCAAAAGGCCTGTCCCCATCGTGCAGCTAGGGTAGACCAAAAGTCTTGTGCATAAGGACAAGAGAGAAAAAAATGGGCCATTGTTTCCTCCTGGCCTCCACACGTATCTCTAGGGCACATCCTTTCAGAGACCATTTTATGTTTAGAATTTCCCTTGACATGCAGCCAGCTATGACTACTAAGCTACAACACATCCCAAAATCGAGGCAATATCAATTTATCCACCAGCCCTTTAAGAATGTGGTCAGTATAGCAATCAGGAAAATCCTTGAATACAGGGACAATAAAATGTGCCTGAGTTTGCAAAACACCATAAAGATATTTACTACTTCTAGAGAAAACCTGATCCAGAAGTATCTTCCATTTATTAAGTTTTGCAATGGCAGGCCTAAAATGAACAGGAAAGGAAGAAGTGCGCAATGCCCGCCTAACTGGCAGCGCGCAACAAGTAAACAATCGAGTCAACCACAGATCCGCATATATTACCCAGAACAGGGATTGAGGACAGCGAAGATCAATCAAGTTTCAGTGAAAAAAAAAACACTATAATAAAAAGTAATAGGAGTTATACAGTTCAACCCACCTTGTGCTATAGGCAAATTAAATACGGCCCTCTTAATGGGATTTAAACGACTACCCCAAATGATCTGAAAAAAAAAAAGCCCAAGCAAAGTGGTTTCCAAAACAGGGGAACAGGGTATTCCACACAAAGATATAAAAACTGGGGGAGGAGCAAGGTTTTAACGATGGATACTTTCTTACGTTTAGTTTGTTGCAAGGATTTCCAGAATGCTACCTTAGGCTTAGCCAAATCTATCCTGGCAGACCAGTTGAGGAGTGCATTGTCACCTTTGCCAAAAACAATGCCCAAAACCCAAATCAGTCCTAGTAATACAGGAATACCTTGCAAATCCGTAAACTTAGGGACCTAAATATGTAAAGGATACAAGAAACTTTTAAATTTATTAAGGGAGGTACCAGCAACTTCAGAATAAGTGGAAAAATGATGCAACACTCTGACACCAAAGGGCACATCAGAAACAAACACACAGACATCATCAGCATAAGCCGAGACTTTAGCACTAAGCGAACCCTTGGGGGGGGGGCGCAACACCAGTAATCAGAGTATCTTGGGCAGTTATCCTCAGTAAGGGATCTAAGCTAAAGACATAAAGCAAGGGGCTTAAGGGGCACCGCTGTCTCACCCCCCCCTACGAATAGGGATATAGGATCCAAGGTATGCATTCACCAAGGTTACAGTATAAGCATGGTCATAAAGCAAAGTAAGCCAAGTTACAAAATGTTCTGGAATACCATAGGACCTCAAAACACAAAATAAATAGGAATGTGGAACCCAATCGAATGCCTTTTCCTGATCAAAGGACATAAGAAACCCATTTATAGCATCAGCTTTATCAAGTTCGACCAATTCCTGAGCAAGAGGAGGTTAAAATAGATGGATCTACCCGGGACAGAACAGGACTGGTGTAGAGAAATTAATACAGGGGCCACCATCAATAACCTGGAATTCAAAATGTTCATTAACACCTTAAAATCAATATAAAGAAGGCTCAATGGCCTCCAATTAGAGAGATCACTTTTACACCCATTTTTATACAATAAAATCTGAACAGAAGTACAAAAATGAAAATCAAAGGAATGCTGCTGTAAAGTCCAATTAAATACCTCTGTAATAATTTCACTAAGTAAGGGACTACAAGACTTATAAAACTCAGATGGTAAACCACCTATCCCAGGCGCCGTATTGTTATGCAGTCGTGTTATTTCCCTCTTGACCTCAGTAGTACTGATTGGGGCAGTCAAGGCTTGCAACAGCACATCTGAGGAGGAGGGTAGGGTCAGAGAAGAAAGTATATCGCCAACACCAGTCTCATCCAAGGCAGGTGCAGGATACAGAGCCATAAAATGTGAGGAAACCGCCTTCAACATATCCAGGAAACCAGTGCACTTTGTACCATCTGGGCCTACCACTTCCGAGGATCCAAGGAGCACTTATGACTGTAGTCCAAAGCATCTCCCAAACCAGCTTTCTTGGCAGAACAAACCTTATGTTCATGCAAAAGAGATGCAGCCCTCGAATATTGTAGGGCTGCCATCTCCCTTTTCACAGCCTGTACTTGTGATGTCAGATTTAAATGTTGGGTGTTTATCACAGAGTACAATGTCCCCAGCTGTGTTCTTAATGACATATATCTTTTATACTTAGTCAATGTAACGTATTTAGCAAAATGCGTAGCTAAAGAAGTCAGTTCCGATTTCATTTCCAACCACCAACACAACAGATCCTCCGTAAGGACAGCCAAAGACATGTGGGCTTTTAACAAGTCATGCACCTGCCACAGAAAACTAGCATCATCCAAACAGAGGATATTTAGTTTCCAGTAACCTCTACCTACTGTAGCCTGAAGGTCGACTCCCAGGGTAGCTGACACAACTACACAATCCGAAGTCTCCGCCGGAATAGTACAAGCAGAAATAACAGTTACAGCTTTATTATTAAAAAGAAAATCAATCCATGTGGATAAAGCACCCTTAAAAAAAGTACGCCCACCCGTGGGATGAAAAACCCTATAAGCATCCTGAAGACATCCCTAAGTAAGAATACGGTTAAGACAATTGGTATCACAGAAATCCTTGTCAGTCAGCGCACCTCGATCCCCCTTATGCACAACACAATTAAAATCACCACCCCAGATAAGGAACCTAATTGTAAACAAATATGGCTTTATTGTGTTAAAAAAGTCAACCCTCCCTTTTTTTGTAATTGGTGCATACACCACAATCAACCTCCAACTAGTATCTAAATAAACAAAGTCCAGTAACAAAGCACGGGCCCAGACCTATTTCAACCAACTTAGTAACATGGAACCATCAAGCTGGAATAAAACCCCAACACCATCATCACATGTGTCTGACCCAAAGGAAAAAAAGGAGGGTCCCCAACGCCAAAGCTTCTCAGCCACAGAAACCAAAGAAAGGGCATTCAGTCGGGTATCCTGAATAAGGCAAATATCACACTGTAAATCCTGCAGAAAGTGAAAAGTAAGAAGACGCCATCGAGCATTTTTAACACTATTAACATTCAGGGTAGCAACAGTAAGTTTAAATGCTGAGGCCATCTTAAAAAAAACAAGGAGGTGAAGAGGGGGAAAAAAGGAAAAATCAGGTGATCTTCCCCGATTTGGTACTTCTACGGGGATGTACTCCAAGCCTCAGAGGCCTACTAGTGATGGCTACATCCTTAAGATTTGTCACTTTCAGAATCGGAGGATACAATGGGTTGGGAAGAAGCATCCGAATCGGCTCTCAAATCTGAAGACTGAGATTGCCTTGATAGTACCTCAAATTTATTATGTAACGGGACAATCCCACCAGGTGAGGAAGCTTTAGCCAGTTTAGACCGAGACTTGGTTTGTTTCTGAGCCTTCTTCTTCGCCTGCACAAAAGGTTCAGGAGGAAGCATGACCAAAGCATCTTCGGTCTGTGCTGGAGCAAGAGAGGACTCCTCAACTTCCAGGATGGGAGGGTTACCAGAACAGGGGCTTGAGGCATGACCTGCAATGGAGACTCACAAGGAGGTAAGGAAGGCTGGGCAGAGGCCTGAGGTTCAGGAGTAGTGACTTTGTGATCCTGAACTGGGGCAGACAACTCATAGGGGACGGAGGAGGCTTCGAGGAAGCAGTGTCCTTCTTTTGTGCTTCAAGAAGGAGTAATTCCTGATCAGGGCAATCCTCACAGTTATGAGTAGCCCAGGGACAGCTCCGAAAGCCATGACCTACTTCCTCACACAAATTACACTTAAGTTCAGTGGTACAGTCCATACTGGCATTACCAAAGGAAAGGCAAAGAGAGCACCTCAACCTATCACAGGCTGCACTAAGATGGGAAGGGGAGCCACATTTAAAGCAAGTACACGGCTGACCCACATAAAAACAATGACCCTTTCCCTACCTAAAAACAAACTGCTCAGCAAATGAACTAGGCCTACATTAGTATGCCGAAGTCGGACTTTAAATTTCCAACCTCCAAGTCCATAAGTGCTCAGAATCAAAGATAGGTTGAGGTGACCCCAAAACATCACAGTGCTGTTTCAACCAGTAAGAGATATCATAGACTGCCACAGTCTCATTACGAAATAAAATAGTAACAGTTTTAATGGCTGATCTAGTGAGGGGAATAGCTTGAAAGGGCAAGCATAAGGTAGAGTATCTAAGCAACTCATACTTGGTCCAGAAACTATCCAATCCCTGTGGAGTCTTGAAACTAATATCATAAAGAGAAGTCCCTGATACATGGATAACAGCAAAAATCTCATTAGTGAAGTAACCCAGAGAGCCCTTAATGAAGGTTTTATCAACATAAAGGCGATCAGGGATAACATCCAGGCCTCCAACATATTGTAGATGGACTGCATTTCTGTGTTGCAGTGGAGGAAGGGAATTGCAAAAAGCATCACACTATCAAAATCCTTCCCAAGTAAATTTCGCCTGTGTTCCATGGTCAGGAGGAGGGTCCCATATCGGAACCTCCGTATCCATGTGATCTCCCCAAGCAGTCCCCCGAGCACTAGGACCCTCCCCAGCTGAGGATGAGTCTGATAATAGTGGGACTTTCTCAAGCTGATCCATATCAAAAACAGTATGCTGTACATCGGCAGCATGTAAATCAGTGTCCATGGTGTCAGGAAAGGAAGGAAGCAAAGGAGTCGGCAAGACAGGGACAATATTACCTAAAGGGGATGTCTGCACGCCATGTCCAGATATTAGGCTATGGGTAGAATCAGGAACCCAATGCCCCGAATTGCCCAGTTTCCAGTCTGCATTCCGCAGGGAAGGCTCCAAGGAGCTTGGTAGGGACTCAGCAAGGGTGCAGTAGCAAGAGGGACAGACTCCCTCAATGGCGTGGAAGGCATAACAAGGCTAGCCGCGTGGCAGGAGCAGCAGCATCTATTACAGCCAGGACGTGACTCCTGTGAGTAGCGAGGAGAGACTTCAACCACAGTTCATCAGCAGGTAGAAACCCAGCCGAATCAGTAGAGGAATGGTCAGGTAAACTGAAAGTAGCAGCCATTGCATCTGAACTCACAGACAATTGCGAGGAAATAGGCTCCAAAGTTGGACCTGCAGGAGTGGAGCTCTGTTCTCCTGCAGGTACACCAGCAGACTGAAACGTGCCTGAGGATGAAGCCATGGTCCACCAGCGCCCCCTCCACAGAGTAGGGGAATTTCCCTGGTGTCCTGGCCAAATTTCCCCCATTCACTAAAAAAATACCACCAAGAGCTTAATCTGGTTCAGTTTCAGTTGGTTACTATCTGTATCCCCCTTCCCCTGGTCTTCCCTGAAAAAGGGACTTCTAGTCTCAGTGTGCCTACCAGATCAACAAAATTGCTCCCCGGGGGAACTTCTCCCAGATGTAGCAGATCAACTCCATGCTGCCTCCGTTATGACAAGGAACCTGCTTTCTTGAAAATGAACCCAGTAATGAAGAATACTATAGTAGGAATGCAGAAATCTTTCAAACATGAATCGAATTGTGTCTAAATATTATGAGCCCTAGTCATAGTTGTAAGGTAAGGGACCACAAAACAGTCGCAAGCAGTCACCCCACTGTGACCTCACCTAGCAGCCATACTCAAAGAACTGACTTAGTCACTTGGTAGGGAGAAGTTCCCCCGGGGAGCAAGTCAGAATGCAGGTAAGACATCCCAGATGTTAGTGTGCATGAATAGGGTTTGCAGACAGTTAACACCAGAGTAAGAGAACACACAGACTTAAAATTCCACTGCTTCATCTCCCTCCCCATGCTGTCAATTGGCCAAACAACAGGACCTCACTGAAAATGAGGTAATGCATCTTATCTGGGCCAGGCTGTGATGTGTTTCATTTGGTTTGGTTTATTCTGTTTTTGGAAGGTGCCCCTCCAAGGCTCGAAGCACCTGTGCAATTATTTAACCATAAATAGCTCAAACACTATAAACAGTATAACGGTGAAATTTATGGGGAATACATAATAGGTTGCAGCAGAATAAAACATTTATCTTTTCTAGTGAGTGGAGAGACCCATACTCATGAGGGGAGGAGCCATAAGTTAGTTATGAAGGTCTTTATACTCGCTAGTGGAAATAACTGTTATTCCACTGCCAACTCATTGTGTATGCGATATATACCACACTATTTGTAATTGCTGTGTTAGTGTTTTACCTTGATTTAGTTTAAACAGTCTTTCTTTCCACTGTAAACTCTACATTTGACCCATTTTTTTCTGTATTCTTTTTCCAGATTCTAAGTGGAAGTAACATGATCTTATTTCGAGTGGGAGCTCTTGCAGCAGGATATTACAATTAGGACTATGTCACAGGCACTAGGACCCATTGGAAACCTTTAGCTTGCAGTCTCCAATGGGGGCTGCCTCCGCCGCCGCCCAGTGATATATCGGGGGTGGTCCCCAGTCCCACCTCAGTTCTTTTCCAGTTGCAGACCCGCTTCCATCGGCTCTTTGGTTACCTTTAGGACGAAGTCTAGTAGTTTCTAGTGAAATTTCTATAGTTTTTGTTTTCTTGTTTTATTCTTGAAAATTCTGCTTTTTTTTCTTCACAACCTATTACTGCAGTGGCTGGTCAATTGCATAGTTTACTGTTACAACAAGTATAACAAAACCCTACCGGGCTCGGTTAGGGATCATTGTACCAGGGGAGTGGCTACTTCATTCACATCCTTGCGAAATGTCTCCGTCGGAGACATCTGTGCATCAGCTACCTGGAGCTCGGTGCATACCTTCATAAAGCACCACAGTCTGAACATTGCTTCTAGGCAAAGGGCAGGCTTCAGCCTAGTGGTCCTTCAGAGCCTCCTTTCTTAGAAGTGCCCTATTGTTAGCACTGGTGCTTACAGCCGCCTCCCAGTTCCTGTTCCTTTTTGCGGGACTGCTTGGGATTCAGTCCTAATTGTAACAGCCTGCTGCAAGAGCTCCTACTTGAAGTAAGATAGTAAAGTTACGTAAGAACTTACCATAACAGTAGATCCTTGAGAGGAGCTCTTGCAGCAGGTGCGGCTTTCCCTCCCTCCTTCCCCGGTGAGCTTTTGTTGCATCATTTTTACAGCAAGCTTCTGCCTGGTCTGCCTGCTGGGCCTTATTCACGGGTCTCTGGCAGGTGAACTGAGGTGGGACTGGGGACCACCCCCGATATACCATTGAGCGACATTGGGGGTGGAGACTGCTAGCTAAAGGTTTCTGATGGGTCCTAGTGCCTGTGACATAGTCCTAATTGTAATAGCCTGCTGCAAGAGCTCCTCTCGAAGATGTACTGTTATGGTAAGCTCTTACGTAACTGTACTTTCTAAGGTTTAGAGCTATTTATTTATTTATTTGTTTATTTAAAATATGGTAACTGGGAAAGGTATGCTGAGCCAAAGCTCGTTTCCAGGTGTGACCAGGGGTAGGGGATGGGGACAATTATACGATGTCATATACAGAAAGATATACATACAAAGAAATGCCATAAATACAATATTTACATTAATGTGGAAACATTACACCTTGTGGCTAGTACACGTTATGGCTAATATATCAATAAAACACAAGCATCTGAAACTGTGGACCATGGGTTGTTGGATCAGCTGACGGTGTATGGAGGACTCACTGGCACTGTCATTCACTGGTTTGAACCCTCCTTCGGATAGGATGCAGAAGGTGGTGATGGAAACTTTCTCATCGTCCCCAATGTCCCGTCTCTGTGGCGTGCCCTAGGGTTGGATCCTGTCACTTATGTTGTTCACAGTGTACATGCTGTCCCTGGGGAGGATAATTCGACAGTACATTCTGGGTTTCCACTGCTGTGCGGATGCTACCCAGTTGTATTTGCCCTTTGCACCCAGAATGCCCAGCGTGATTGAGGTGCTTGCTGTGTGTCTGAGATTCAGAAGCAGATGGAATCTAGTTGGCTGAGGCTTAACTTGGATGAGACTGTTGCACTGCTGATGGAACCGAGTCGGGGGAGGGGGACAGAAGTAGTCATGGGAGATATGGGGCTTTGACTTGAGTCATCTAGGCTGTTGGGTTCTACAACGGTGAAAAATCTAGGAGTTATTTTTGATGATCAGCTGACACTGCAGGCTCATGTGTCCGCTGTAGTCAAGAGTGGTTTTTACCATCTAAGGAATGTTAGCTGGATTAAGTCCTTTATCCCTTCTGAACACCTGACAACACTGGTGTATGCATTTGTGACGTCTAGGCTGGACTACTGTGATGCTCTCTACATCAGGGTTAGAGGATGTACCCTGCGATGCTTGTAGCTGGTGTAGAAAACAGTGACCAGGTCCAGTCATGTGACTCTGGTCCTGTGTGAACTGCACTGGCTTCTGGCGAATTACCTTCAGGGTTTCTTTATCAACTTGTAAAGCCCTACATGGTTTGGGCTCCGGTTATCTGTCAGGTCTTCTGAATCTTTTCGCATCTTCATGCCCTCTTTGCTCCTCTTCTGAAGGTTTCCTCTTGGTCCCAATGGCTCAGCTGAAATCCTGGGAGGATCTTACATTTGAGGTAGTTGGCCCTGTGATCTGGAACACTTTGCCCAAGGCATTGAGGGAGGCCCCCGCGGTGGAGGCCTTCAAAAGGCGGTTAAAGACATATCTGTTTGGTCATGCTTCTGGAGACTAGAACTAGTCTTTGGATACTACTTGTGATGCAGCTGCTATATTAAACTGTTATCATGGGAATTTTGTATGTAGTTTTTATGTTCATTATTCTATTTATTTATTGTGTTTTCATGCTGCCCGTCTGTACCTGTACAACACCCTGAGCCTCTGGGAAAAGGTGTCTTATAAATAAAATTACTACTACTATTACTGCTGCTGCTAATAAGTGAAATAGTATGTTTTGTAAGTGAAAAAAACACCTGGGATAGGCACAAGGGAATCATAAGGGATAGGAATGGGGTGGAAGAGAAAGTGCCATAGGCCTAAAAGGGTCTGCAGCGAAAGCAGCACAACGAAAAAGGGCAGACTGGATGGGCCTGATGGCCTTTATCTGCCATCAGTTTCTATGTTTCTGTGGATCCCCGGTGCTCTGTAGTGGGCCCCATCCTCTTCTCCGTCTTCCTGAATGACCTCCCCTCTGCCTGTGCCAACTCAGATATTCACGTGTGTGATGACACAGTCGTCTTCACTTCCTGCCCCTCTGCCACAGCTGTTAAAGACCTGCTCCAGCAGGACTTCTGTAATGTTCTGCACTGGTTCCAGTTGAACCAGCTCCAGGTCAGCACTAAAAAACAGTGCCCATAACCTTTGGAACTAGTCAGAAACTGGCCAGAATCACTCCCACACACACACAATTTTCACCATGCTGGATGGCACCCCCTCTTAAAGTGGTGCATTCTTTCAGGTACTTTGGTGTGTGGCTCACCAGTAAGCTTGACGACTCTGCAAATATTGATGCCATCCATGCTGAACTCCGTCCCATGCTTGGTGCCGTGTACCATAACAAAGACTGCCTACCTCTGCAGGTCTGCAAGGAGCTTGTTACCAAAATGGTACTCCATTTTCATGTACGCAGATGTAGTCTACGGCACTGCCCCCTCCACTTCCCTTGCCAGACTGGATACCCTCTGTAACTGCTTTTGTCACTTTGCTGCAAACTCCCCCCTTGTACTCGACACTGCTCCCTCTACTCCTCCCTTTCCATCCTCACTGTACCCTCATGTTGCCTCACTGTACCTCTTTCATATCCAAATACTGGTTTGGTTCCCTTCCCTCCTACCTCTCCTCTCTCCTCTTCCAAGTACCTCCTGCTCCCTCCATTCCAGGGATTATCACACTTTCTTCACTCCTCACTCCTGCTCCTCTGCTGGGCAATCTGCCTTCTCCTCTTGATTTCCCTTATTCTGAAACAAACGCCCCTTCTCCCTCCACCTCTCCTCCTCCCTTAGCTCCCTAAGACACCAGTTAAAACTCCAACCACACCCCTCCTGCTCCTGTTACCTTTCCTCCTAACTCCCCACCTGTCACCTCAAACATCCGTGGCTGGGTCTCTGGGTGAGCCTCCTCTACTTGCCTAGTGACTGTACTTGCTCACCACCACTGCTCTTCCATCTGCACAAGGTTTGGCTTTAGCATGTTTTCTGGTCTCTCATCTGTGTCGGTCATTACCTACACGCTGTGGATTATCGTTTTCCCCTTGTACTTGAATCTGGTATCTCATTTTTTACTGTGACTGCACCTCATTTGTCTGTGTAATTTTCTATATAATTTTATTTTTGTACCATTGTAATTATTAGTGCTGTGCTATTGACTTGCCTCATGTACTGTACTGTGTGTCTCCTGTTCCCTTTCCCTGGGTCACACCTGGAAATGAGCCTTGGCTCAGTGTACCTCTCCCAGTCACCAACTTACAAATAAAGAAATAACGTTTATTTACTCAATGTATCAACCACTGCTGGTATATATAGGAGATATTCCATGGGTTGATCACAAATAAACGTTTTATTCACTCTCGAGTGTTGCCAATGGTACTGCTTGGCAAGGAGTGGCATCGCATGAATGCCAGGCTGCATTGTTGGCATCAGGAAAGAGTGAACAAAAAGCTTATTTGTGATCAACCCATGGGATTTTCTATGTATGCTGTGGGCAGGTGGAAGTCTTTCCATTGCTCAGGACATTAAAAGGGCAGGTTGTTTTTTTGCACCCCCCCCGAGCATTCCAGATACTGAATGTTTACCACATTAACCATAACCAGTGTGGGGACCGTATCCCTATCAGTGAGTAGCAGAGACAGCATGCTTTGTCCTGCCATAGCCAGGTGATGGCAGTCTCTGTTTTATTGGTCCTGATTGGCTGAGGAAATCCACTGTGAAAGCGTTGGCAGTAGTGGAAATAACATGTTATTTCCCTGCAGCGGGATAGCAAGACAGACTAGCCCTTTTTATTTACTAGTGTTATTAATCATTCCCATGGTATACATAGGGAATATTCTGCGAAATAGCTTGAAACACAGTTGTTATTTAGTGTATAATGTTGTGGTCATTGTTCCCTTGCAGCTAGTGGCTGAGCGAAGCCCACGAGTACATGGGAGCAAAGACATCAACAGTCTACACTGAATAACATTCATATTTTAAGCCACCTCATAGAATCTTGTATGTGTAACATGGCAGTCAAATAGCATAGCTACTAGTAGAAAAAAACATAGGTACTAGTAAAATAACATTGAAGACACTAGCAAAAGAACCTAAGTTTTCCATGTTATTTACTAGTAGACACAGTATGTTGACAGGTGAAATAACATTTTTTATAAGGCCAGTCATCTCAAAACATATGTATAAATGTTATTTTAGTACTGCATAGTTATATAAGAGAAATATCATGCTGTGATGTCTCTCAGTACTTTTGGTAGTTTGATTCAATATTTAAAGTTTAATGTGACAGGTTTCTGCACCAGCTATTTTGTTGCTACATCTGGCGTTGAAACAACATGGGATTCTCTCTGAACAACGTAAGAGCTTTACTGATCTCCTGACACTGTTGCATTTGTGAGCTTCTTCTGTTATTGTATCTGACTGTCCCGCCTCTCTTTTCACTGCCTTAGAACCCTGCAAGCCTATTTTTATGAGTTTTACTGTGTTTTGCACTGGTTCTATATTTGTTCTGTGCTGGGCATAAAGATAGAACTGGCATGGGTGCTACTGTACATGCTGCAATCTTTTCTTAGGTTTGTGTGTCGTAACCCACTTATCATTTGTGCAGTGCCCCCCCCCCCCAATTACACACAGTCTACCTAAGCTATATTTTTTCATAGTAACTGCAGAGGCCAAAATTGCATGCAGTATTCTAAACAGGCCTCACTGCTGCCCTCTACAGGGTAATACTTCCTGTGTCTGTGTTGCTTCAGCTGTTTTTATTCAGGCTAGCATGTGACAACCCATGTAATAGAAGTGAAGTACATAACTGCATCAACCTGAGTTTCCACATGTAGCTTGTTGGACCTTTGCACGGTATTATAAACATAATCTTTCCCTCACAGCTTATTGATGATTACTGAACATTCCAGCGTTGATGCTAAGATATCATTCCGTAATTGTTTTTTAATGCAGACAAGGCATAAAACCGCTGTCATGCCAGTGCAGCATAACCTTGACACTAGATTTCTGTTTGCAGATCACTTTTCTTTTCCGTGTTGGCTGGCTATGCTTCTGTCACCCGTGGTGGCTGAGTGTTGGGAGTCAGGTGCTGCTGATGCTCACATGCCAAGCAGTAGGCCCACTCCTCAAGTTAATTGGGGGAAGGGTGCGTCTTAGTGCAGCTCAGCCATCCTGTGATCCAAGAGCCACAGCTGGCAGTGTCAGAGCTCTGCAGGGCCATTCACAGTAGGAGTGTGTGAGTATCTTTTTCAAGTACTTGGTGAATATTTGGACTCAGCACCCACATATGCATTGTATTCACTACCAGTTACTCTGATTCGGCAGAAAAAAATAAAAAAATATATATATATTTAAAAAAAATTCCTTCTATCCCTCCCAGGTGGCCATGGCTAGTTCTGTGGCGTATTCCCTTCCCAGAAAAAATTGCGGGTTAGGTGGGTAATGGAATAGTCAATCTCTGTGTTCTTCAGCCTCCCCCTAGGATCTGAAACAAGCAACCATGTTGGGGGGCCCTTTCAGTAAAGATTCCACTTTCAAGTGTATTTTCAATTTTTTATTCTTCCCCCACGTTTTGCTCATTCATTGAGCTTGTTCACGGGGTAATTCTATATCAGTTCTTTTTCTGTTAATACATACATTTTAATTACATATGGTTAAAATTTTTATCTTGATTATTTTGCAATTTTATATGTTTCTTAACAAATTTTATTCTAAACATTTCATACCATAAACAGTGCTTTATTGGGCCTGTTCACCAGTATTCCATATATTTTGCTTAATACTGGGCCCAAAAATGCTTTTGTTCTGTATTTTTTCCATATTCCCTGTAAATGACAAGAAATAATAAAAGTTTTCTAGTTTTTGCTTTTCCACTCTCAAATTTGTGTTGCGATAATATTTACTGCTTCCCAATGCTGGGATTGACCCTAATAACTGGACTGGTGGCATACCTTCATTTTTCAGCAGTTTATTTTAGCACTTCAATTCTATTTCCTGGAGTATATCCACTTCCTGGTTCTGTAACATATAAATATACAAAAATTGTGTTCAGAAAACTTTTTATCTTTATTTAGGTAATAGCATTCTCTTTGCTTCTTCCCAAATGTATCAAAAAGTGTGTTATCTTCTGTGTTGTTGCTGCGTAATTCTGAGAAAAACTGCTGCGTGTAGCTGCAATGGCCAACCGGTTGTTTGGTAGATACCAGTCCTAATCCTCTTGAGTCCGCCTCCAAGCACTAAGCAGTAAATATTATTGCAACACAAATTTGAGAGTGGAAAAGCAAAAACTAGAACATTTGTAATATTTCTTGTCATTTACAGGGAATGCTAGTTCCACCCTTAGCTCCTTTAGTACCTGGAATATATGCCATCAGGTCCTATTGCCTTGTCCACCTTGAGCTTAGCGAGCTCTTGTAGGACCCTTTGTTTTGTGACGGGACTTGTGCACACCTCCCTCCCCTCTATGTCTATGGTGCTGAGCTGTGGGCCCTGCCCTACCTTCTCCTCAGTAAATACTGAGCAGAAGTATCTATTTAGGATAGATGCTATTCCTTGATCCTGCTCCATACGCTTCCCCTTATCCCCTTTGATCTTAGCAATACCCCCTCTGGACTTTCTCCTTTTACTAATGTATCTCTAGAAAGTCTTGTCCCCTTCTTTTACTGTTCATGGTAGCGTTTCCTCGGTTTGGGCCTTTGCCTGCCTTACTGCCTTCCCTGCTTCCCTTAAGAAAGTTTGGTATGCCTCTCTATCTTCAACCCACTGTGTTGCCTTATATTTCCTGAAGGCCAACCTTTTGGCTGTGATCTTTTCTGCTACTGTTTTTGAGAACCAGAGTGGTTTCCTCCTTCTTTTGCTCTTGCATTTCTCCCTAATTCAATGGGATGTTGCTTCAAGTATTGCATCCTTAATGCCTGTACTCCCTCACCTGTATTTCTTCTTGCCAGGGCTAGCTTAACTCTGTTGGCCATGTTATCAAAGTCAGCTCCTCTGAAGTCCCATATTTTTGCCTTGGAATAGCATGATTTAGTTCTAGTGGCCAAATTGAACTATACCATGTGATGGTCACTGGCCCCCATGTGACCTTCCTCCTGGAGATCTGTGATCCTTTCCCCGTTAGACAGTACTAGATCCAGGATAGCCCTGTCTCTTGTGGGTTGTTGTAGCGATTGTTTGAGGCCCTCCCCCTGCAGGGAATCCACTATGTGTCTAGTTCTGGTGGATGTTCCTGCTGGTATTGACCAGTCTGTATCTAGCATGTTGAAGTCTCCCATTATCAGAACCTCCCCTTTAGCTGACATGTTTTGTATATCTTCTAATAGTAAAGTGTCCATGTCCTCCCCATCATCTGGAGGCCTGTAGACAACCCCAGTTTGTATGGCTGTCCCATTTCCTCTTTCCAGGGTGACCCACGGTTCTTCTGGCTCCTTATGTGTATTCTGAATTTCTGTAGCTTTGATATTTTCAATGACATAAAGGGTCCCCCCCCTTTTGCACCTCGATCTCTCCTGAACAGTACATAGCCAGGTACTGAATTCTCCCCAAGTGTGGTTACTGGTGAACCATGTCTCACTATTGGCTACTATGTCCAGTTTAGCCTCTGTCAGTGTTGCCTCTGGGTCTGGGATCTTGTTTCCTGGACTGCGGGCATTTGTGTACATGATTTTCCATTGGCCAGATTTGGTGCATTAGTTGTGGGTCGAGGTCCAGCTTTTCCCCTGCGTGTCGTATGGGGAACCGGACCTTTTTCCTTACCTGGTGATGCAGATGAACTACAAACATGCTGAACTCCTGTTTAATAACTAGCTGAGGGGGGAGGGGTGTTTTTCCCATTCGGTTTATCAGATGCTGCACTCCTCTCCTCATTTGCTAGTTTAAATATTTTGCAAAGACATCAGACTTCTGCCCCAATGCACTGACTCCCTCCTTAGTCAGATGCAGTCCATCGAATTTAAAGAACTTTTGCTCCCAAAACTGTTGCCAGTTACCTACAAATTTGTGTCCTTTTTCCTGGCACCAGCCCTTGAGCCACGTTTAGCTCTCCTATCTCCCCTTCTCTGACCTTCTGTGTGTCTGTCTGCCTCCCCCTCTCCCAGACCGGCAGGATCTCAGAGAAGGAGATGCTGGACGAAATGGATGACAGTTTGCCTACCAGCCTGGTCAGGTGTTCCTTGGTCTCCACAAATGATCGGCTGGTGAGATCGTTAGTCTCTATGTGTACCAGGACGTCGATGTTTTCTACTGCTTCCTGCACGATTTTAGTAATGCGGTCAGTGTCTCTCCACGCTGATGTACCTGGGAGACATCTGACCATTACCCCTGGCCAGAGGTAGGTGTCCACTTCCTGAATCCTGGAGTCTCCTATGATCAGAAGTGTTTTGAATTTCCTTTTTCTTTTTTTTGGTTTGGGCGAGTTTTGTAGTGTTAGCTCCTGTGCAGCGGTGTCCTGCTCTGTAATGTTCTCTACCCCCTTTGTTTGATTTCGGAGATAGAGGCAGATGCCTGTTAGTAGTTTTTATATAGTTTGTGGAGGTGATACGTTGGTGAGCATTGAGTGATGGGGCACCCAGTTTGCCCTTCCTAACCACCTGCCAACCTCCCGGACCAACTACCCTCTGCAATCGAGGTGCTTCAGTTGGATGTTGGGGAAATGGCGGGCGGTTCTTGTAATATATTTCCTTCTGAATATGTGATTTGAGGCACTCAATCTCTGCCCATGCTGCCCAAAGCTGAGCCCTTAGATCTCCGATGGCCCAGCATGTAGGACAGCGTCCTAAATCCTGTATAACTGCCCTTTTGAAAAGTGTCCCATAGTACCTGCAGTTAATAATATCCATTCCATTTGAGCTGCCGAGTTTATAACCTGGTCCAAGTAATTAGAAGGAAAATGAAAGCAAAAGTTTGAATTTTTTTTTTTTTATATATATTTTTTTGTTTTGTTTGTTTTTATATAACTTTTTATAACAAGTTAAATTAATTGTGCCTCTGTAAGTGAGGTCACTGTATGGATATCCCTCTGATCCTCCCCTTCCTGCTTTGCTACAGGAAATGTCACGACTGTGCTATTCTATAAAAGGAGTGTAGCATGGGGTGGTTGGGAATGGGGGTGGTTGAGTGGTTGGGCCCTTCCCCTGCTGAAAAAGAAGAACCACGGACGAAAGAAACGAGGTAAGAGCAGAAACAATCAGCCAACAACAAATGCAGTTGCTATCCCCCAGTCTGTATCTTGTATGTGCTCCTGCAATTAGCCTTGAAAGCTTAGCCTAATGATAGATAAAACTGTAAAACATGTAAGCACCACCTGTAACAATTTCACAGAAGATATACCCTGCAAAAAAGCAGTTTGCTACAGAGAAAAATAAAGCAGTAAAAAAGTAACAAAACCTGTTAGCACAACCTGCAGAACCCTTTAACAAAAAATATACCTTGCAAAAAACAGTTTGAATCGGAGAAGATTACAGCAGTAATCAGTAAGCACAAAACAGTAACAAATCTGTAGGCACACCCTGTAACAGTGCAGCAGAAAGTATACCCTGCAACATCAATTTGAATCAGAGAACAGTAAAGCAGTACAATGTAAGCAGAAAACAGTAACAAAACCTGTAAGCACAAAAGAAAATAACACACAGTGAATATGCCTAGCCAAAAGAAGCCTTAATCTTTTTCATTGCTCTGATAATGTTGTTCCTTGCTCTGTCCTTACAAGCAAACCTCGAAAAAAAGAGCTCAGGTGAAACTAAGTGCCTTTGCCAGCAAACCTAGTCTTCCTTACCTAGCCTTTTGTCTTGCCCTATAGTCATAATGCTGGGTTGCTCCACAGACGCATGCCCTGTAGGGGAGCTTATGGAACAAAGAAGTAAAGGGCAGATTTGTGACAGATGAAGTCCTGTCATCCCACTTTGCCCAGCTGGGCTGTCTTATCTACCTCTTCCTTGTTGGCTCCTACGTCTGGTCTCCCTTTTTTTGTATTTAAGTTTTTTATTAATAAATTGATTTTTTGGCACACAATAAAATGTTCAAACTGCATTTAGGTATAGTTATTTTCACAGGACATTAAAGGCAATAGAACCCATACTGCATTCAACTCTAAGATTCAGAAGGCAAGTCTTAACCAGAAGGAAGTCAGTATACAGATGTGTTGCCAATGGATGCTTAGTGAATATTAAAACAGTAGTGCCACATAATAACTCAGCATTGACAGTCACTCTGACAACTGATAACGTCTTAGAAACAAATAAAATAATGCACTGTGCCCCACATTAGCCCGTGCACATTATTAAGGTGGAAATTGTGTGTCCCTGTTCATATAGTAGGTCTGCCAAGGATGCCAAACTTCATGAAAGATTGATTCCCTCTCCCTCAGTCTGTAGATGAGTTTCTCCATCTGATAAATTGTCAGGACAGATTATTGCCTTTGATGAACTGTGTGTGTGTGGGGGTGGGTGGGGTGGTGAAGCTTAAGGCTAAAACCTTGTTAATTGCCTTCTTAGTGGTTAAAGGAAAACTACACCCTCATATCTTCCAAGTGTTACTTGTTTCCATGTCAACAGACAACTCTTTTCCTGTAGCTGTTTAAGATGTATGCAACTGCTTTACTGTGTCTTCACAGTTCATATTAGGCCTTGTTACTGTCTTGGGAGGCTCCATTTCATGGCTGTTGAAGTCTCATTGTCCATGAGAGCTACATTAGCATATGAGAACATGATACGTAATCACCCTTTAAACTCCCCAGTATGCCTGTCTGCATAATTGGTCTTAAAAGAAACAAGTTGCAAGAAGGTGTGAAGTGCCAGCCCAGTGGCACTGAGGGTTGAACCCTGGGCCGCCACCTCCCACCACAAGCGACCCCGGTTCGGGAACGAGCGTGGGCCGTCAGGGGTCGGCAGGGGAGGGATTGAGTATCTGGAAGACAGCTCTCCCTCCCTGGGGAGGGCGGTATTCCTGCTCTCGCTGTCTAGCGGTCTTTGGTGGTTTCAGGGGTTCCTAGCAGTCGGGAGCCAGCTAGTCAGGGGATTGGCTCGGAGGTACGTCTGTGGGTGCACTCAGGAATGAGCACACAGTGCGCAGGAGTGTATTGCACTTCCCAGCCAATAGGGGACATAAACACGGAAAAAAAATCTTCTCTCTGATAGGCGAAGGTAGGCTTAGTGGCACCATATCCAGTGCCGGGTAATGGCTGTTCTCTCGGGGGTTCTTCGCGTGCTGGTCCCTGCCTGACACTTTCAGATAGAGCACCAGGGAGATTGGCGGTCCTTGCCTCTGGAGGACTTGGATCCAGAGGGGCACTGGGATCAGCTGCGGGGAAGCAAGAGGACTCTGGAGCAGCAGCCAGGGCTTCAGGCGGATGGGAACAGCCGAAGTAAGCCCCATAGCCCAGCTGGAGAGAGTCCAGCGTAGTAAGGGTGATAAACAAAGTTGACAAAAAAAAGGTGTGAAGTACCGCATTTACCTTCAGTGAGCTTTGCAAACTATCTTGAGTTATAATGCAGTTTTTTTCACTTTAAACTCCGTTCAGTTTATGAGTTTCCAGAGAGTTTTTGCAGGATATTTGTTCTTTCAGCATAGAGATACATGATATAAATGGGTGATATGACATCACCCCCAGGGCAGTCACAGTGGGTTACCATGAGCAGTGAAAACAAACTAAGGCTAACACATATAGCCGTAACAGCTATAGGAAAGGAGTTGTCTGTTGACATGGAAACAAATAAAATTCACATGATATGAGGGTGTCGTTTTCCTTTAAAAGCAGAATAGAACAAGATGTTTGGAGTTCACCTTGATTCCTCATGGAAGGTCTGAAAAAGTATCACTGAAGGCCAAATCAGTGAGGTATCTAGGGAGAGCTCAAGGAAATGTTGCTCTAGGTCATGCCAAAGTTAGAACTGTGAACAGGACCAGAAAATATGGGCATGATCTGCCTCTAAAGTGCTGCATTGCCCCCAGCAGTGACTGCAAGTTTGCCCCATATGCGGACCTTTGAGTAAGAAAGTACCTGGTTCTGCACTTCCAGGTGAACTCTGGCTAGAAAACAGATGAGGTCACCTTTATAGCCCAGAGGGAGTATGTATTCCAGGTTTCCCTCAGATACATGGTTTGCAGTTCCTGGTTCCATTTTGCCAAAATATAATCAGTGGTGGTAGGCCGAAATTCTTGCATGCCTCTTTTGAGGTGGCCTACCAAAAGGTGCCAGACTTCCCCTTTTAACAGTGACATGCAAATAATCAACAGCAGCGGGGCTGGGGCTGGGATCTTGGCAGGTCTCTCCAGGCATGCAGGAGATGTTTTCTGACTTGGAGATATCTATAAAGTTTCCACCTAGCTTACCTATGAGTATTTTGTAGGTGTTAGAAGGTGTATATGCTTTGCTCATTACGAAATTGGAATAGCGGCCTTGTCCCAGATATTTCTGTCTACAGAAGGTAGGGGGTGATCTGGCCTTCCTTTTAGGAGGCAGTATAGTGCAGTGGTTAAGGGCACTGAGCTGCAAATCTGGAGACCTGGGTTTGAATCCCACAGCCCTCACTTGCATACTGTGTGACTCTGAGCAAGTCACTTAACTTCCTTGTGCTCCCAGGTTGTACCTGGAAACAAGCTTCAGCTTAATGCGCCTTTCCTGGTTAAACAATTTACCCTTTCCCTTTTAATTAAGCAACATATGTCCTTAGAGGTCTTCTCTCCCTCTGAGGTCCCATCTGTTATCTGAATTTGTAACATGGCACTAAACATGATAGGTAAATGGAGAAACCAGAGTGGTCGAAAGGCATCAAGTGACCAAAAGCGAGTGAGTATTAATCCACTAGTAGAGACCGCTCGCTAGTGCATGTAGGATAAAGATAGCACGCTTCATATTGTGAACATGCAAAATATAGAGAAGCAGTGTATGTTTTAAAATTATTTCTGGTAGTGTCGGTGCGTACCTGTAGATGGCGTTGGTGGTGCAGCAGTGGTAGAATCCTCGTCAGCATCGACCGGAGCGATCGAGTGGCTTGGGAAAGGTCAGAGCCAGTAGCTGAGGTGGCAATGAATGATGGAGGCAGTATGGCGCAGTGGTTTGACTCTGAGCTGCAAATCTGGAGACCTGGGTTTGAATCCCACAGCCCCCACTTGCATACTGTGTGACCCTGAGCAAGTCACTTAACTTCCTTGTGCTCCCAGGTTGCACCTGCAAACAAGCTTTCAGCTTAGTGTGTCTCACCTGGTAAAATAATTGGTAAAAAAAAAAAAACTGCAGCGGTATGTAAAAACGAATTTTGAGAGCGCACGCAGCACTGTTACGATCAACAGAGAGGGAAAGGAACAGAAATTAGTGTGTTTATATTTAGGAGTGTTAGCGGTTAGTTGTAAAAGTGTTCCAGGATGCAGCGGTGTAATGCAGCATTGGGATATTACCTTGTCGCACAAAGGACTAAAACTGTCATCAAGAATCAGAGAAGGATAATGTTGTTGACTGTGTCACAGAGCAAGAATGTGTCCGGCAGGTTTTCTTAAAGTACTCAACACTATGTAAATAGTAGTGTGCCATACAATGGGAATGTGCACGTTTGTCGAGGATAGCTGTCTGTAGCAAACAAGGAAGTGCAGCATAGTTTTAAAAAAATAATTGTAGATCTCAGCACCTGTAGTGTGCTGTGAAGAAGAACAATGTTAGCACAATCTGAGTCTTGCACTTGCCATGTTACAAGTGCATTAATCCCCTCCAGAGTCGGGCTTTACCAGTGGATTAATGCCCGGTGGGTGGTTGGAAGCACTCGGTATGCGGCCTTGTGCACCAAACCCCCCACCCCCAACCGGGCATTAATCCACCGGTAGAGCCCTCCTCTGTCGGGGGGGGGGGGATTAATGCTTACATATTCTGGGTTACTGGTTCGGAGGTCAGAGCTAGGAGTGAGCAAAGGCAAAAAGGGATTGTCAGTCTCCAGGGAGTCCCAGGATTGATAAGGGGACATTGAAGGAGTTGGAAGGAGGTTCACAGGTCATGTTTGGGGTGCTAGAAACTGAAAGTATATGTATATGAAAAGAAAACTGTATCCCTAGGTCTTATCAGTGTTGGCCTGACTCCAAGCTTCCAATAAAAAAATGAAATTTCTAGCCTAAACAGTTCAAACGTTAGACCTTTCTAAAAATAATTTCTTTGGGCCAGCCCAGTGGCGCTGGAGGTTGAGGCGCTGGTCGCTACACATCGCGCCATGCCAGCGACCCGGGTTCATGAACGAGCCCGGACCACCGGGGGGTCAGCAGGGGCGAGGTAGGACTGAACATCCAGAGGACTGCTCTCCTCTCTTGGGGAAGGGGGGATTCTGTTGTCCTGCTCATTTAACTGCCCTCTGGCGGTGGCTGGAGGGCAGAAAGGGTCAGGAGGCATGTACTGGCTGCTCACGCTGGTGGGAGAGAGGGCGGAGAAAACCATGAAAGGAGCTGAGCAGGCTCCATGATGGCCTGCTGTGTCCCTGTGCCGCCCCTGACCTTTGGATTCTGCACTTGGGGAGTCAGACTCCTCCCTGGCCCTGCCATGGGGTGCAAGTCGGGCAATTATGGGGTTGGCATGAGTGGGATGCTTGTGCCGGAGGATGAGTCCCTCCGAGGGATGACCATAGCTGCCTGCCAGGCGCCGAGGAGCTTAAACATATAACAGAAAAAAAAATGTCTGTGAGATGGGCTAACTTTGGAACCATTAGGGCTTTAATAATAATAATGAAAGATGGAAGTCGGATATATTGATTCGTCAGTATATAATATTATTACGTCTTTCCTATTAAATTGAGATATCAGACTATTAGGTGTTTATAAAAGTTATGGAATGTGGTTTTAAACTTTTTCTTAAATTTGGTTCCATTTCAGTCTGTTTCATAGTTAAAACTGTATAGTGCTGGGGTCACCACTTTGGCATGCTGGTGACCCAGCGTGCCTGCCCCAATCCCAGGATAAGGAAAACATTTGTACTTTTTATATGTTGAATTGTGAAAGAAAAAGTGATTCAATAGTAAAAATTAACTGCAAAAAAATAAATTAATTAATGATGGTAATGCACAAGTTAGGGTTTATGGGCTGGCAGTATAGCCTAGAAGTTAGAGGAACGAGGTGTGAATGAGCTTGATACATCCAGCAGACCAGACCTGAGTTTGATTCTCACAACCTCCACTTGCATACTGTGTGACTCTGATCAAGTCACTTAACTGCCCAGTGCTCTCAGGTCACCCCAAAAAACAGGCACTTGTGCCTAGTAGGCTTTACCCGGTTACCAAAGACTAAAATAAAATAAATAAAACTATTAATGTCACAAAAGTAAAACAATTAGACAGCAGTTTTTTGTTTTTTAATTAGATTATCAACAATATACAGCATTCATGGGAGGAAGATACTGGTAGTTGTTCCTTGGAAGAACAAATCCACCCTTTTTTTGTCAGTTGGCTAAAGTGTAACTGCATTGTCCTGACAACCCTAAATTGGGAGCATTTGATTCTGGATAATATAGTGCATTTCACGTAACTGATTGTTAACCTGTTACCCTGCCTTTGTTACTTAATTGTCTTTTTTTTTTTTAATTGTACTGCTACTGACGTGGAACCTTTGTAAAAGAGCCTTGGCTCAAAGGTACTTAAAATCCTAGATTCAAATAAATAAATAATTTTCACTAACCTCCCTTGTGCAGCTATGTAGAGAGAATTTTGACCTAAAAAAGATTCCACAGCTTCTAGTCACACCCCCAGTCAGTAACGGTCTGTTGAAAACTAAGATAAATGCTCTGGGAACATTTGACTTGCAGTAAAGTACTGTAGGTGGGAATTATGTTTCCTGTGAGGTTTGAACTTGGGAGTTCAACATTGTTGTCCTCAGTTGTAGTTTGTTGCAACACATGAGCCAACTTCTTAATATCCATAACGTATTCATGCATAGTTTGGAACTTGTTTTTTCATTTCATGACAGCACTGTGTAATGTGAAATGGTTGCCAGATAATGAACTGAAATACAGGAAGCAGGAGGAACATGTACGCTCCAATTCTCTGTTGCAAAAGGGCCTGGTGGTGTCACATTTGGTTTTCTTTTAATTTTATCACTTTCTTTGGCCAGGAAACCCACACTGAGCCAATGCTCATTTCCTTGGTCCACCTGAAGAGAAAATAAGCAGAGGGAGGTTAACTGACTTGCTCAGGGACACACCGTACGCGAGCGGCAGTTGTGGGATTCAGATGCAGGTCTACTTGGTCTTCAGATTCATAGGCTTGTGCTATACCCACTAGACTATACTGCCTCCCCAAATGGGTGCTTTATGGGACACTCCGTTGCCCAGACACCTGAAAGCACAGTACACAAAGCTGGGCATATGCATCATGGAAGGATTCCCCCCCCATTGACAGAGCTGTAATCTAAATTGATGGTTCAGGTGTCAGTGGGAGCAACCTGCTAACACTTTGGCATGCACCTGTGACCATGCTGTGGCATGGTATTGTGCTAGATGAATGACGCAGTGTCGTTCTGTGGTTGGCACCAGGCAAATGGGCATCCTGCCTTGAAGACCTCCCCCTTTCCCCGAGCACTACTCGGATAGGTCAGCAGCTCGTGGTCAGAGTTCTGAAGCCATGAAGGGATGTAATCAAAATTCCAAGCTGCTGATTTAATAAAGAGAATTGTACAGAATGTTAAAGAAACACAAAGTTACTGAGACCCCCACTGCGAGGCATCATGGGTGATGTACAGAATGTTGTCCATAAAAAGAAAACAATGCAAAACACAGTTTTTATACCAGCTTTTATTCAGGTATAGTTAAATGCGGAGTGTGTGTAGGTGGATTGGTTCTACATGATAAAGAGTGATTTAAAAATAGCACTGACAAAAACAGCAAGTGCACATTGCTGAAAGTTAAAATAGCGGTGAGTGCTACATTGCGGCGCAAAACCAGCGACAGGTGGCCACGTATTCTAAGGGGACACGACATGTGCTGAGTTTTATCTTTAAATTAACTATCGCCGGGGTGGACACTGAGGCAGAGGGAAGACTCGGGGACGGACGGAGGTTGGCAAGGGGAAAAGGGAACAGGTGCTCAAGAAAGGGGGAAAAAAAACATTAAACAATGAGCACAACAAAAAATAAAAACAGTATGTCCCAGAGCCCGGGTCCACTAACTACAAAGACAGTGACTCTCACCACTGCACCAGGTGGCCAGCTTGGAGTGGCCCCCCCAAGGAATCCCTATGTAGTGCACAACAGAAGTACTCCCTACATTAAGGAAATTGCTGAACTTACTTGCGCTATGAAGAACACATAGCGCTTTTGTTAATCACTATTTTATCGTTGCTGAAATTCACTCACTTAAATGGAGTTGCCCTAGTCACGGGATACCAGTGGATTATGAGTGCAGTTCTTGTACATAGGAGAATTACAAGCAGATGCATGGTGGCACATATTCCTTGCCCCCTATAATTTTGTAGAGAAACATAAGCATGCGTTATGCTAGTTACGCTGATAAACAACTAGCATGTGCTGCTCTTGTTTTAATATTTGTTTGTTGAATTTTGTTGACCTGGTAAGCCCACTGGGCCTAGAAAGTCCCTTTTTCAGGGGCCACTGGGGGGGATACAGATGGTAAGCAACTGAAATTGAACTAGATTAAGCTGTTGGTGGTATTTTTAGTGAATAAGGGAAATTTGGCCAGGACACCGGGGAAATTCCCCTACTCTGCTGGGGACAGCTGAAGGCGTTTGTCTTGCTGCGATGGCAGACAGTGCGCAGATCGGAACGGAGAAGGACGTGCAGGCAGAGGCTCTGCAGATGGATTTGCAGGAGAATGTTGAGCAGGCTCAGCCTGCTACACATTTATCAGCTTCGGAGGTCACTGGAGAATTGCAGGCGCTTGAGCATGCAGATGGGAGTCTTGTGAGGACGACGGAAACATCATCAGAAGCGTTACTTTTGGAAAACGCTAAGGATTTTGCAGTCCCTGATTCGTTTTTTCCGGCTACTGAGGGTCAAGGTGATACACTGGATGAAGTGCATGACGACGCAGATGTGGTATTTTCTAGTATCACTATGGTTGCCTCAGAGAACGCGGAAGTGTTAGCGTCTGTCGACATGGAGAAGAGCTCTACGAGGGAGAGAGTGGCTGAGGGAGCTACCAAGGAGTGGTCTGAAGAGTCAGCCTTGTCGCAGGCAGGCTAGATTCAGCAACTGGATGGCAGGTGGATACCTGACCCTACCTGGCTTACGTTTTCTCCAACGGAATCGGGACCTCCTCAGATGAGAGCACAAAGTGGCAATCCCTCTATTCAGGCAGGTCAGTCCAATTCATTACAGACTTCCACTAATGTGAGGATTTCTGAGACTGCCATAGTGACTATTGATGCAGGTACTGGCCCACTGTTGCACTCTCCATTACAGTCACCTAGAGATCAGGAGGCGAGGAGGGGCCCCCTCTTCTGGATCTCTTCAAAAACAATAAACTGGAACAAACTCTGAGAAGGAATGCGGTCCGATTACGGTATAGAGGTGGATTACTGGAACACCCTGATAGGCTATATGTGGCGAGAAAATTATTGCTGGACTCAATGCAATTTTTACCTGTTGACATTCATGCCTTAATTAATATTTGGGGGGAGGATACGTTTGATATTAGTTTTAAACAGGTTGCAGGACTGGATAAATTCTGGCAGAAATATGAGGGTTGTAAGTCCTTGCCCTTATGGTTGCCTTTCTGGGCAATACCAATCACTAAACCTCTCTTTAAAACGATTAATGTTATGTTCAGGAATGAGTGGGTAAATGTAGGAGACATTCTTTATTGGTTGGAACATAAATGCATGGTTCTGGGCCCTCCTGAGCCCATTCTTGATACTGAAGGGATTTGGACAGGGGCCTGGCGTTTTAAGGTTAAATTACACATTGTAAATAATGAAGTTGTTCACGTTCCAAATAGCTTCTTTTTGGGAAAAGACCAAGGAGTTTGTTTCTACCCTGGTCAACCTAAGGCTTGCTATTGTTGTGGTAGCCGACGACATTTAAGTAGCGCATGTGATAAGGTCAAATGCGCACTTTGTGGGGACTTTGACCATGATAGTGAAGATTGTAGGAATGTTTTCAAGTGTAATCTGTGCGATGAAACCGGCCATGGCTATCATCAATGCCCGTGGGCAGGCCAGAATAGACAGGGTGGCCTACATAAGGAAAAGTTAATATCCCAGGCTCAGGGTAGATGCAAGCCCCGCATGGCCCCTCCTCTGAATAAGGAGTCTGATCCCGTTGACCGGTTAGGACAGGAAAAGGTTCAAGAGGTCCTTTTTGCGGAGCAGTACTCAGTAAAGGACATCTGTGAACAGTCGGTACCCCTGGTTCCCCAACAGGTATTAGAGAACCCCCCCCTTCCTAAGGGTTCCAATCCACCGGTTTTGCAACCTCTCTCGGAGGGGCCCTTAGTGGTACATTCTTTAGACACTCCTTTCCAAACCCCTAGGAGGGTGACTCGGGCAAGTAGCCGTAATATAGCGGTGGTGGGGGTCTGCCCTACTCAAAATTCCTTCTCTGTACTGTCCGACATCGAGGGAGATGTAGACCTGAGATGATGAGACCAGATGGGACTTCTGCTATGGAGGTAGAAGATGAGGGGGGAACGGATTTATTGGATGTTAAGAAAAAGAAAGGGAAAAAGCGGAAACAAGATAAACCCTGAATTTCAGCCTTTAAATTCTTATGGTCTGTTTTAAGATGGTATCTATTAACTGCTGTAGTATAAAGAACTACAAAAGACGTTTACTATGCTTGCAGCAGTGTAGAGATTTAACGGTAGATATCATCTTTCTTCAGGAAACGCACTTGTCCTCTGTGGCTAAGATAGCTTAGGTAAAAAAACTCTGGTGGGGTGGACCCTCCTTTTGGTCATTTGGTGCGGATGCAGCAGATGGGATAGGCATTCTTTTTTCTCACCCCTCGGTACAAGTTACAAGGTTGGTGGATGTTCAGCCAGGAAGAGCTTTACTTTTGGACTGCTTTTTTCAGGGTTTCGGCTTTAGATTGATTAATACCTATGCACCACAAACAGAAACAGCTAGGATTGATCTGTTTCAACAAATCAAACCATATTTATTTACCTCCAAACATGTGGTGTGGGGTGGGGATATGAATTGTAGTCTTGACGTACGTATCAAGAATATTATCCAGCAGAAAACGTATTGTGATGCTCATGCACTTTCACAGACAGTAGCGGCGGCAAATCTGAAAGATGCCTTTAGAGGTTTGCATGCGGCTGATGGTTTTACTTATAGAAGGGCCTCCTTTCAAACCAGGATTGATTACCTTTTTCTTTCCCAGTATTTAGTCCCATTTGATTGTTCTGTACTACCTTGTGATTTTTCAGACCACAGGTTTTTATATGGTTGGATAAGTTTGCATCAGATTCCTAAATTATTCCCTGCTATTTCCAGACGTTGGAAATTCAATTCTCAATTATTGTCTAAGGCCTTTTTTTTGGACCAGCTGCGGGATTTTCTAACCCTCAGAAAGTCGGTTGCGGTTTTTTTCACTGATTGGATTTCTTGGTGGACAGATACTAAGCTGGCTGCCAAAGATTTTTTTATTGCATATGGTAAAAGAAAAGGTTCCTCAGAGTATTTACAATACTTAGATTTTAGGAATCAATATTATAAATTGCAGTCTCATCCACGGAGACTAGATCTGGATATCCAGACTCAATTAAGGATTGTTAAAAAAAAATGCTTCATTACCAATATCAGAGGGCAGTTTCGATCCATGCTGAACTGAAATTTGGTACACAACAACAACCTTTCAAAGACCCTTATGTGGCATGTAAACAAAAACTAGAGAAGAAACTTATGACAGGCCTTCGTACTTCGACAGGACAGCTAAAAACATCTCTGGCAGAAATACTGGAAATTGCTGAACATCAGGTGTCCTTACTATTTGGTACTGGATTTATTCCTACGGTTTCTTGGGAAGACGTTCTGCACTTTCCAGTTCCTCATATTTCTCAGGAAGAAGTAGATATATTGCAAGGGCCTATTTCCCCCCTAGAGGTACAGGCAGTCATTGGCTGTCTTCGTACGGGGGTTTCGCCAGGAATGGATGGGCTCAAGAATGAATTTTATACATTTTTTCAGGAAGACATGAGTGTCATCCTAGCTGAAGTCTATAACGATATTCTTTGATTTGGTTTTGGAAATTCAAAGTTTAATCTGGCCATTTTAACCTTTATTCATAAAACGGGGGATAGTACAGATTTTGGAAACTGGAGACCGATTAGTCTTCTGAACACCGACTATAAGATTCTTTCCACTTTACTGTGTAAAAGGATTCAAGTGGTAGCACAAGGGGTGCTTCATCCGGCATAGACTTGTTCTGTGCCCCATCGTTCTATTCAGCAAAATTTGAAACTCCTTAGGGATATCTGTGAATTTGGTGCCCAAAAAAAAATTATCAGGTTTTGTTCTAGCTGTTGATCAGGCAAAAGCTTTTGATAATGTGTCTCATACTTTTTTTTTTCAAGTTTTAGAACAATATCGGATTCCTCGGCCCTTTATCCAATATATTAAAATATTATACTCTCAGGCATACTCTTGCCCACTAATTAATAATCTTTTGGGTAAAGAAATCCAGTTGATTCAAGGGGTTCGGCAGGGTTGTCCTATTAGCCCACTACTATATTCTTTTGTGTTAGATCTTCTTTTAAGGGAAATTGAAAATAATAGGTCTATTCAGGGTTTATCTCTATCTTCTGCCATACCAGCCCAAAAAATCTCGGCCTATGCAGATGATATATGCTTATTGGTGGCGGATGTCCATTCCGGGATTGAGGCGTTACGGGTGATTAACCGTTTTTCAGCTCTGAATGGCACTAGGTTGAATTATGAGAGATGTAGGTGAGTGGAAATTGGTGGAAATTCAATAATTAATGACATTGGAGGCATTTTAGTTTCCGATTCCCTTAATATTTTAGGACTCCTTTTTGGGAGAGGGGATCTAGCTGTTTTAAACTGGGAGAAGTATCTCATTATAGGTGAACACAAGGTGCAACAATGGAAATCCTGGGGTTTTTCAAAAAAAACGGGTGTTAGTGATTAAGAAATTTTTATTACCTATCTTTTTACATGTGTGTTCAGTTTTTCTGGTCCCCATTTCTTTAGAAACTAGACTATATAGTTGTTTTTTTCAAATGATATGGGGTAGTCGGTTAAACCCTATCAAAAGGGCTTTCACATGTTTAAAAATTGGTCAAGGGGGCTTAGGGATAATAAATCCTACAGTTTTTTTTCACTCTTTTTTTATGATAGCCTCATTTCAGGATACAGTCCTGCCTCAGGACCACCCATGGTCGGCATGGACTCAGCTTTTATTTTCTCCATTTTTGTTACACTGGGAGGGTGGAGGTATTCCTAAACGGAATATGATAGGTGCAGCACCTTCATATGCAGATTCCGCAATGAGGAAACTTAGGGAATGGAAATTAGGGAAGGCACAGTTACATGAAGTCCCTAGGAAGGAATTTTATACTGAGATTATGGGTAATATCTTCTATGTTCAAATAGATTTCCCTTTTTGTGTCCCTACTAAACTCTCACGGGCCTTACGCCTCTTAATCGATCACAGGGTACCACCTCATATGTGGGATATTCAATGGCTCTGCTGTCATGGTAAATTAGGAGTTCGGGGCAATTTAAAACATAAACCCATCTCTGATAGATTATGTATCAGGCCTGGATGTATTGACCAGGTAGAAACTTTAGAACATTTTTTCTTGTTATGTCCTTATACTATTGCTTTTTGGTCCGACATGGCGACAAGGTGTTACTGGAGTATTATACAACACATTTCCTATCAGTGTTTAGTTTTGGGGGATTGTTCGGGTATTTTAGGGTGGTATCATCCCAGTACGCTTACTTTGATTTTTGCATGTATTAAATACCATTTATAGCAAACCCGATGCCAGTTCTCCTTGCAACACACTATTCTTCCTAACAGTATTGTACTTAGCCATATCGAATTAGCCTTGATTAAACAAAAGAGTCTCGAGCACAGTTCTTTAGACAATCAAGTGTTCCTCAGTTTTTGGAAACATATTAACTGGATTACTTAATTTTCTGTGTTTTGTGTCTCAGGTTTTCCTTTTATGGATTGTTACACATGATTTTCTTACTGTCGGTATTTTTTCTAAACATACGATTTGTCATTTTTTTGTTTCATTCGTGTTAACTAAGTTTGCTTTCTGTTAATTTGATGATGTTAATATGATTTGTACTTTCTGATGTATGGTTTATTTTCTAATAAAAAATTCCCCTACTCTTTTCGATAAGTGCCATGGGATCTTTAGCATCCACCTGAACTACCACCAATCCAGGCAGATGGGACCTCGGTTTAACGTCTCATCCGAAAGACGGCACCTCGGAAGTGCAGCACCCCTCTCATGTTGCACTGCAGTGTCAGTACTGGGGATATTAACCCAAGTGCCAGATGTGGGAACTGAACCCACAGCCCTCTGATCTCCCGGCTTCAGAGGCGAGTGTGCTACCTACTGAGCCACTGACACAATATGTTGGAGGCTTCCCTATCCTTGTTCCACCAGCAAAAGGAAACTGGCTAAACTTTGGACCCCATTCTTAATTGCTCTCGGGGTGGTGCAAAATAGGTGTGTTTTGGACGCATCATTGCTCCACCACCCAAAAGAACCATATACAAACACAGTTGCATGTCACAGAAGGGAAGAGTTCCCCCTGCAGACAAGACACAATTAACCCAGGTGGCATGATGTCATGCTGGAACCTAGTTACCCTGTCTTCCAAACAGGCATCTCACCCAGAAATGTCTCAACAACCCATCCTCCTGAAATGAGCCTGATTGATCCAGTGGACCCCCACCCACATCTGTTCCACCAAAGGTTATGAGGTGTGATGATCCAGGGGCATCCTTCTCCCTAACCCCAGCTTAGCCATATAATAGATGTCCCATTGATCCACACTCCCAGAGCTCCATCTACGCACTCCAGTTTCAGTTCTGTGTCTCTCGTTATCACCTGGGAAGCATAGAAGGCTGCCATGCCTTTGTTCATGACCCTGTGGACCATCATGTCGGTGCTGGGAGGTCGGAATTGTAAGGCACCGCATTGATCATTCGTGGCGGGGCGCCCCATGCATTTCGGAGGGAGGTAGGATTGAGATTGTTGAGTGCAGGAGGCGCCGTGGGTGCCATCGAACCATGGAGAGAGGCGAGACATACCTGGTTCCGGTGCCCAGAGTTCCTGTCAGACCAAGCAGGCAGGTGACGAGGGGGGGGCTGCACTGTCCACCAATCCTCTGAGGGCGGTGCTATGCAATGCCAGATCGATCAGGAACAAAACCGCTGTCATCTCGGACTTGATTTCCTTGGTCGACATGGCTTGCTTCACCAAGACCTGGTTGGTGGATATGCTGGCTCGGTTTAAGAGGCCACCATTCCCCCCGGTATTCGGTAGTGCACTGCCTCAGAGTCAAATGCAGGGGCGGGGGAGTGGCCATCTGTTTTAAATCTGTGCTTAACTTCTCTGTGCACCTAGTGGGAAGATAAAGTTCATTTGAATGTGTGGCCGTACATGGTGGTCCGGGCACAGGCTGTAGGATTCTCCTGATTTACTGCCCCCCCCCCTCCCCAGGGCGGCAGGTGATTTCTTACAGGAGATGGCTGATTTCGTTATCGGCGAGACGTTGGCATCCCCCCAATGTTTAGTCTTGGGGGATTTCAATGTCTGGGCCAATGATGAGTCATCCAGGCTGGGTTCCAACCTTCTCCAGACTATGTTTTCTCTGGGCCTGTTGCAGGAAGTTTCCTCTGTGATGCACCAGGGCGGTCACATGTTGGATTTGGTCTTCTCTCTGGGGCTTGAGGTTACTAACCTGAAGACTGATCGGGTCGTTTTGTCCAAGCATTGCACAGTAGAAATTTCACTCGGGCCCCCCCCCATGTACCCTCCCCCTGCTGAGATGGTCAGCTATCGCCCTTTGAGGGGTTTGATCCCGGAGGGATTACTGGCGATGGCTAATCTATCTAGTGTGGGCAGTGCATGCATAGGGGGTCCAGGCAAAGCAGTTGCCACCTATAATAGGGTGCTGACTGAGGCACTCGACTCTCTCGCAGCAATCTGTGTACCACCCAAATCTTCTCACTTGAGGTCCCCTTGGCTTGATGGGGAGCTCAAGGCGATGAAGATTTTGGGTCGGAGGTTGGAGCGCTGCTGGCGGAGGTCCAGCTTGGAGGTGGATAAACTGGCCCTGCGTACTCACTACCATGAGTATCGGGGCAATCACCCGGAAGAAGGCAGAGTTCTTGTCAAGGGAGATTGCTGCTGGGAAGAATCGTACAACAGCACTCTTTCAGACTGTGGACAGGCTCTTAAACTCAGCCTGTCTACGGCCGAACCAGACTTTTTCTAGCACTTTATGTGAAGAGTTTGCTCGATTCTTCTCAGACAGGGTGTCCACCATCTGGCAGCGTATTCTACCAGTGGACCCTATGCAGGCCAACAGTGGTTGCCAGGGTCTTCCGGAGAGCACTCCGCCTAGTTGGGGGGAGTTTAAGCCTGTGGAGGTGTCAGAGGTCATTGAGGTTGCATTCGAGTTGAAGCACACCTATTGTGAACTGGACCCAGTACTGACACATTTCTTAATGGAATGTGTGGATACCGTAGGCCCGGTGTTCGCCTTGATCATCTGGTGTTCTTTATCTGAGGGTTTTTTCCCCCATTCCTTGAAAGAGGCATTGGTGCATCCCTTCCTGCTGAAAAAAACATCTCTAGACCCTAACATCAAGGCAAATTATAAGATTGTTGAGAAGGTGGTAGCACTTCAGCTGGAAGAGCGCCTCTTGACCTTTGATCTCTATGAGCCCTTCCAATCTGGTTTTCGTGTGAGGCATAGTACGGAAACCACTCTTGTTAGAGTGCATAATGATCTCCTCAGGGCTAGCGATCGAGGGGAGGGGACAGTTCTTATCCTCCTTGATCTTTCTTCAGCATTTGATACAGTAGACCATTGTGTGTTGCTTGACCACCTGAGGGAATTTTGTGGGCTCACCGGCATGGTCACCTGCTGGTTTGAGTTCTATCTCACGAACAGGAGGCAACGAGTAGTGATGGGGAATTTCTCCTCCTCCTCCCTTAGTCTCCTGTCTTGTGGAGTACCTCAGGATTTGGTCTTGTTCCCAGTGTTGTTTGCCATTTACATGCTGCCCCTGGGTGAGATCATTAGGAAATACAGTCTGGATTTTCATTGCTATGCTGATGCCACCCAGCTGTATTTTTCCTTTGCACTGGGAACATCGAATGTGGTGGAAGTACTAAACAACTGCCTTGCAGCAATCAATGACTGGATGGCCTCCAGCTGGCTGTGACTGAACCCTGATAAGACGGAGGTGCTGGTGGTGGAGTCGAACAGAGGGCAGAATAGGATGACCTCTGGTGCGGAAACTGGCTTGTTTCTGGGATCCGTGCCACTGAAGGCCTCCTCAAGGGTACGAAACCTTAGCGTAATCCTTGATAGTGGTCTGACACTTGAGGCTCAGGTGTCGGCCACTGTCTGGACCAGCCTTTACCACCTCTGGAATATCGTCAGAGTTAGGTCCCTTGTTTCACCCCTGGACCTCCCCACTTTGGTGCATGCCTTCGTAGCGACTAGGCTGGACTACTGTAATGCGCTCTGCCTCGGGGTCTCGGGGGTGGGGGGGGTGTCTCCGCCGGCTGCAGCTAGTGCAGAATGCGGCAGCCAAGTTGTTGGTGGGGCAGTCTAAATTCTGCCACATCATCCCGGTGCTGCGTGAACTGCACTGGCTGCCGGTCAGATGGAGGATCCTCTTTAAGGTGGGGTTACTCACCTTTAAAGGCCCTACATGGGTTGGGCCCTTGTTGTCTGTCTGACCTTCTGTCGCCTGCTGAATCGCCCCGCTCCCTTCGATCCTCCTCAAGGGGACTCCTAGTGATTCCCAGGACAAGGTTGAAAGTGGCCGGCGACAGGGCATTTAGTGTTGCCAGCCCTGTCCTGTGGAATTCGCTTCCACCAGCTGTACAGGAGGCCCCTTCTATGGAGGTTTTTAAGACCCCCACCTTAAGGCTCACCTGTTTTGCCAGGCTTTTCCTGATCCCCCAGACTGAGTTGAGTAGCATCCTTCCTTTTTTGGTTTTACTGATTTTAATATGTATGTGATAATCTGTAGATTGGAAAGTTTATATTTTTGTAATTTATGATGAATTTCTTGTTGTGCGGCGCTCAGAGCCTCCAGGATTGGGCGCCTGATAAATAAAATTGGCCTTGCCTTGCCATTTGCATAGTGGCCCCGCTCCTTTCCAGTTTCTTGCAAAGAGATTTGCAGGCACTTGGGAGAGGGTTGCAGCCCTATTGAGCATGGTTGAATGAGGCCCTAGTGACAGCAGTGGTGCTAAGAAGTTTCAGTGACTACTTCACCCTACCTCGGCTTCTTGAGGTAGTTTTCTAGTTGGTTGTTTGGAAGAGGTTGCATTTTACCCGCACCCAAAAGTAACTGCTGAGACTCGTGCTGCAGTCTCCATGGCGATGCATTGTTGCTCGGTAGTAGGTTCCCTAGCATATTCAGAGGGCTTTGCCATCTGCACCTCCATTTCAGTAGGTTATGGTATTTTATCCCCCCCCCATTTCTAGTTAACTATTCACATTACAGCTAATCTGAATCATAATACAGTTTAAAAAAACAGAAAATGATTCAAACTTTGGAATGTCGGCTGCTGTATTGCAGGGATAAACTGCAGTTGAGCCAGATGTTTGCATTAATTTTGCTAGTAACCCCTTTATAATGAATGGGATAGTGTTGTAATATGGTATATAATATTATGAACTGAGGATTGTAAATAGAGGAATCTGATTGGCCAAGATCTCTTTGAAGCCATGATGATATTGGGCTACGTCATCACGGCTTCAAAATAGTTCCGGCACCACCAGCCTCTTTGCTCTCTACTGTCTGAGAACTATTTTTTCAAAATATACTCCTACACCGCCCAAAAGCTCATTCATAAAATGTTTTAAAACCTATTTGTTTTATTTTTTTTATTTGTAAAACTTCAAACTTGGTTCATAATGGCAATAAGTCACTCAATGGTGTGGTATATCATGGGATATCATCACTTCTTGGGTGATTGGATGTACTCGACCTGAGGCCTCGTGCCCAACCACCCGCAGCGTAACAATATCCCATGATATACCACACCCTGTCGTGCCTTATTGCTTAATTATGCACTGGACAGGAAAAATTGAGAAAGCTGATTGGTCGGCTACATTCCAGACCCGTACTTACATTCCCTCATAACAGAACGGCTAACAACAAGACCCCTGACCAGACGCTGTTTACTTAAAGCAATATCCCTGAGCCCTCTCAAATCCCTTCCTTGCAGAAGCCCCTCAGCTTATTCTTGTTGTATGTGACCAGTTTCTTAGGCAACAGAATTTAAAAAAAAAAGTAACTGCTGTAAATGCCTAAATAGATTGTAACACCTTTTAAAGCCATTTCAGTTATTTACTTTTGAGGAGTGCTCTCCGCAAAACTCCAGGGGCCAGAAGCATATCTACATCGGGAATACGATGTCTCTAATGCTGCCGACCGAAATCCTAAACTCCTGCATGTCTGTTTTTGCATGTGTGGCGGTGATATTAATTAGGAGTGTACTCTGAAAGTCTTGTTCATTCTGAATGTGTACATGTCTCTCTCAACTGAAAATGAAAGGCGTTAAAAGCATTTTTGGAAAAACTCTGCTGAGATCTTGAGCATGCGCATCATCGTGATCTCAGCCGAGTTGTTTTTTGTTTTTTTTTTCCAAAATGCTTTTAATGCCATTCCGGTGCTCATTTTCAGTTCAGAGAGACAAGTACACGTTCAGAATGAATGAGAGTTTTGGAGTACGCTCTTAATTTATATCACCTCCACACATGCAAAAACAGACATGCAAGAGTTTAGGAATTTGGTCAGCAGCATTAGAGACACCATGTTCCTGATGTAGATATGCTTCTGACCCCTAGAGTTTCACAGAGAGCACTCCTCAAAAGTAATTAATTGAAATGGCTTGAATAGTATGAAAACAATTATTTGACCTCCTGGGGCATTCGCAGCAGTCATTTTTTTTCCTTTGCAATAAGGAAAGTGGTCACACATGACCAAATATTTCAGTAAAAGCTGACAGTTTACCTTTGACAGTAAGAAAAAAAAAAACTAGCTCATAATACTTACTGATGTTACACTAAACTGACTGCTTCTAATGCCCTCTTTATGAAATCTTTTAATCAGTTAAAAGTTACTGCAGTTACCTGATTAATGACTCCAGCACTGGACTATTTTATGTACTAATGTACTTCCACAGTTTAAAAACAGTAAAAAAAAATTAATTGTTAGACCTTTGTGTCTTTGCATGATTGCAATAACACACTCCAGGACGTGCTTTATCATAGAATATCAACACTTCTTGGGTGCATATGGCACTCAGCTTTGCCTCGTGCCTCTCAGCACACCTGAGGTGTGCCAATAGCCTATGATAAAGCGCGCCTTGTCATGTGTTATTGCTTAATTATACAATGGCAGAAAAGAATCCTGGGCTGTTATTGGTTACTCAGGGACTGGGCCTGTGATGTTATCCCAGCATAACATCACGGCTCTAGTCCCAGCACTCATATGACCAAATCACATAAAAAGAAAATCACTACCCACTGGCCAGTACACCCTGCCAGCTAAGCCGCAAGAGACCGCTCCCCCCATCGTCAGAATACCGAGCCACAGACACCACATTGCAGTACAATAAACTGCACCCCAGCATCGCACATAGAGGGAACTGGTAAAACACCACCATACAGCCCAGCAGAAGCTTCTCAAACTATCCCAGCCACATTTTTTTTTTAAACTGGTCCTGTGCTCCGAGCGCGTGTTCACAATCCACAGGAGCACTGCACAAAATCACACAACACTCCGTACCTATGCGCCTTCTTTCTGCCCTTCTTTAACCACAAAAACAAACAAATGAAAAAACAAAACAATGCAGTATCTTGATCACCTTCACCCACCTACACTACCAGTAACTTCACTGCCCACTCTCAATGGCCACAGTTATATGACCAGGTGTCCTGGTGATGCTCAGCGTACCTGGCAGCTGTAATATTCCCTCAATAATTCTTCTCTCTCCCGGTACAAACAGCAACTATACGGGAACTTTGTACTGGAGAACCACAAAAACTCACCCAGTAAGAATTGCAAGTCACGGGGAGACAAGTTAGAGCGCGAAACCCATTCAGCAGGACAGTGGACAGCAAGGTACATATGGTGGTACAAACAGAAGAATGACCGCTGTTTAAGGTTCTTACCCTCCCTTGTGCAAACAGGCGCCAGCTGTACCGGGACAACCAAACATAAAAGTAACCATTGTGGTGGGGTGGGAGGCACAGTCCAAAGAGGCAAGTGGCTGAATCTGAGGAGCTCCACCTGGTGGCCAAAACAAACCAGTACTACTTTTCTTCCAAATATTCCTACACATTAAAAAATAATTTTAAATGTCCTTTCTTTTTTTTTTTAACAAAAGAACCATTGTATAATAGGAATAATGCACTATAGGGTGTGTGTCATGCTGGGATAACATCATTTCCTAGGTGTTAGATGCACTCGGCCTGTGGTCTCATGCCCAACCGCCCGAGGCATGACGTTATCCCAGCATGACACACACCCTGTCATGCCTTATTCCTTTATTAGAAAACAAGTTGAACTTCTCTTTCTGTTGTCTCTGTGGTCACCCAGGTGGCAGTATTCCAGCGAGGACAGCATCTGTCCTCCTCAGAGGAGTAGAGTGTCCACTGTGATGCTGAATTCCACACTTGTCCAGCTCCTGATGACAAAGGTTTGTTTCCGAATCTGGGTCACTGGCATCTTTGATTTTGATATGGCTTCTGTAGGTTGAGGAAGGATGGTTCTACTTTGTGCAGCTAAGTACTGGATATTGTTTACACATAGATTTGGCAAAGGGAGAGTTTTCAGTATAGTTAATCAAGCAATGCAGCCTGCAGTTATAACTGTCAGAGCTCAGTGTGGGTCTGAGACAAATTGAAATTAGCTATGATTTTCTCCATTAAGCATTGTATATGCTTAAATAAGAATGTTCCCATCTCTTGCCAACAAATTACAGCTGCACATAGGCAAGTCACTAAGGGGGACTTGGACCTGGGACAATAGAGTCAGAGTTTGTTAATCCAGCTGGAAAGAATACTTTCCTGAAGTTGTTGGCAGGACTTGTCTTCCATGGACTGCCGCCTCCACAGACTGAACTTGCTGACAAAAGAGAAGGCCATGAACTCGGAGCTTGAGAACTCTAGGATCTTTACTGCCTTTGGATGAGTGGTCATGCAGAAATACATTAGCTTGTTTGCTTTCTTTAGTATGTTGTCTCTTAGACGATATTACCTTTAAAGGGACACTGTCAATCCCCTTAGGCCTCGAAGTGTTCCTAGTTTTAAAAAAAGAGCACGTTATGATTAGTCACATTCTCTAGAAACTGCTGATGTAACTTGGTTGTTTGATTCTCATTCTTTTAAAATGTGAAAAACAGACTGTACACCAAGTGTTATCACTCAAAAGCATGTTTGTTTACAGTCCTTGATCAACTCCCACTGCACCTTTCCTGAACTTGGAAAAACCCCCAACACTGTTTAGCCACTCATGATGCAGTGGGAGTAGGGAAGACTTCAGCATCATGATTGGTTGCGCTGTTTGGGGATGTTTCTAATGTTCAGGAAGTATGCAATTAGAATAGATCCAGCATTTGAAACAAAACAAGGTTGGTTGTAACTGTATGTTAGCATGTATTTCACTTCTAAGCAATGAGGCAGATAAAACAACCAGCAACATCAATACATTTTAGAGAAGATAAGCAATCACAGAATGTGGGGTTTTAACTAGAAAATAATATGATGCAGAAAAGGTTGACAGTGTCCCTTTAATCTTTCCAAATGGGCTGGGGGATTACGTTGTCTTTAGCTGTGGACTTGCATGCTGTGCAGTTTTATTGTTCTGAGATCAGACCTATTGTAGAAATGTTCAAATAATGCCCCCATACAATAAAGTTGTAAGACAGTTCTGAGCTCAGTGAAAAAATTTGGAATGTAGGAAAGTGCTGTTTAATTTTACTGATTTTGAATAATAACGGACTAAAAATGTTTTTCTGAAATACTAAATTTCTACCAACTGGGATTCAGTTTGCTGTCCACACTTATGCAGTTATTTGGGCTCTTCTCATTCACTGGATGACTTCAAGCTTGGTTCCTCCCGGCATCTGTGATGTCGTCCTCTGGCTCCACACTGTCTGACGTCAGATCTTCTTTCCACTGGAAGGGACAGGGCTCCTCGTTTGCAGATCCTGCATTAGGAAAGGAAAAACAGTCGTCAAGTGCTAATATTGTGGGCAAATTCTCGATTATTTATTTTTTCTGACTTGCAAACTGTGCGTCATCTTCCGCTTACTTCTACATTAACCAATCGAGAATGGAACACAAAAAGCTGTTTCTTAAGCGGTGCACTCAGTGTTGTCTGCAAAGGATGGCCACGGTGTGTGCCTTTACTGCCGGGGGTGTCACCACAATGTTGGGCAGTGTCCAGGGTCAGGCCATGCATCCGGCATCACTGGATGACTGCAAGGCACAATTCGTCTGAGGTAGGGCTTAAGAATGGAAACAGGCCACTGTGGAGCAGTGGCCCAGATAGCAGCCATGGAGGAAGATGCTGCATTTTCAGGGCCTTGTCTGCCTTGGCCATGGTGCCGATGGGGGAGTTCAGGGGAATGTACCTAGCCATGCAGGCTTTTAATGAGAGCCCCCCTTAATGAAAGAAGCATACAGGTAATTAGGGCCAGTAATTTTCTGTTTTGAAAAATGGGTCATTTGACAAAATCTTAAAATCCGCTTTTTCCATTTTTCCCCAAACTAAGAGCAAATCAGCATGTTTTGTGCAAAAATGTGACTCAGAATGGAGTGTTTGCACAAAAAGCTGGTGTAAAGTGGGGTTGTTTGCATGATAAAGTGATGCAAATAGAGTTTTTTCATAAAAAAATTACTCCTAAACTGAAGGTCAGGGTGATGTAGACAAGCAACCAGACAAGAAGTCCAAGATGCAGGACTTCCTTGCACACAAGGTGTGTGTGGCAGCTACATGGCTCTGATGGCCTGTTTCAGTCATCCACTTTTTGACAAGTTCACTAACCTGCTTATTGTGCTCTGGATGAATAGCCAGACAGAAGGCAGGACCCTGTGGGACCTGGGATGATTGCTGTCTAAACACTAGCTGCGGACAATCCTGGACTAGATCATCTACTTCACCCATGCAGTGGTTGCCTTGGTGTCTATGCACAGGAGGATCTAACTGCATCAAGTTGGTGGATGTGCCTTTTCTGGGCACTCACCTCTTTTTCCATGGGGTGGAGGATCATCTTACCTGTATTGAGAAGTCCAATGTCACCCTAGATTTTTTGGCATCATCTCAGCGGGCTAAATAGCTGCCAAAGCCTAAAAAGAGTTCCTTTCATGGCTCTGGTTACCGGTAGCAGCAACAGCCCCAGCAGCAGTAGTTCCAACACTGAATACCAGCAGTGCTCACATCTGGCTATTGGGGTCAGAAAGGAAGGGGTTGCACCTGGAGGCTAGTCCTCCAAAGCCCCCCCTCAGGGCAGCAAAGTGACAGGTTGCAGGGTGCCATTCACCCTCCTCCACAGTCCATGGTGCAACTCCTAGTCAGGATCTGGCTCCTTTGCTTTCTTCAACAGTGGTCTGCCATTATATTGGACAAGTGGGTGCTGGAAGTGATGGGTTCAGGTCTGTCTCTGGAGTTTGAGACTCTCCCTCCATACCGACCCAACTACCAAGGGAGTCTATGGTGCCCGAAGACACACTAGCTGCATTGCAGAGAGATGTCACTTTGCTCCTAGAGCACACTATTACTGAGCCTGTCCTGGATGCTGTGCCTCCTAAGGGATATGTGTTTCTTTACTTCTTAGTAGCAAAATGGACGGTGGGCTGGAACCCCATTGTGGACCTGCATGATCTGAACCAGGCCATCTTCAGGCAAACAGTTTGTATGGTCACACTCAACCAGACAGTACCATCTTTGGAGCCACAGGCACGTTTTTGTTTCCTGAACTTCCAGAATGCATTCTTTCACATCCCCATCCATCCCACACGTGATACCTCTGGTTCCATGTTCGAGGGGTACTGTACCAGTTCTAGATCGTGAAGTATGGCCTGTCCTCGGCACCCAGGCTAGTCACCAAGTTCCTGTTGGCCAACCTCAGACCCAGAGGTGACAAAGTTTACCTGTCCCCAAACAACTGACTTATCATGGGCATTTCCAGGGAAACAGATAAGCAGTCCAGGGATCTGGCGCTATAGACCTTCTGGGACCTGGGCCTTTTGGTCAGCCCAGTGAAGTCAGAACTGGTCCCCAAGCAGGTGATCCTGTTCACTGGAGAGTAGTTGGACTCCATCCAAGCCAGGATTCAGTTACCGGCAGATAGGGCAGTGAATCTTACCTCTATTGCCTGATCATTTCAGGTTGGGAGATCGTGCCTGGGCTGGTAATTCCTCTGGCTGTTGGGGTTCCTGGTGGCTTCAGCCATCGTGGTCCATTATACCTGCTGGCATTTGCACCCCTCCAGTTGGTGCTGGGGCATCAGTAGTCTCAGCACCACAGTCACCTAGACCCACTGGTTTTGTGACCCAGCAAACTGGGGACACCATTGAGTGATGGCTGTGTCCTCAGAACCTCACGGAGAGAATTCCATTCATCTGCCCAGAGCTAGCCCTCACCCGTACTACAGATGTATCTCTGGTGGGATGTGGGGGGGGCTCACATGTCCAACTGCAGAGACCATGAGTAATGGTCACCAAGCGAGACCCTCCAGCACATCAACCTACTGGAGCTCCAGGCAGTGCAGATGTAGTAGTAGTAACAGTAGTAGTAAACAGCTGTATTTTTATACAGGATATAACTTTTAGGGCTAGATACCCTGTTCACAAAGTTGTCCTGTTACAGTGGCATTGTTGTATTAATCTTATAAGAAGTACAGAGTTAGAATTTACATAAGTCTAAGCAAGGATGGCACTAATGGAGTTTGCTGTACTGATTTGGGATCAGGTCATCAAGGTCCAGTCTGACAACACAACCACAAGTTTCTACCTGAACAAGCAAGGTGGGATGCATGCCTTTCCTGTTTGTCAGAGGTGCTCTGAACCTGGTCCTTGGTACACAGCCTGCAAGGAAATCTCCTTACGGTATATGTGGGGGACAACCAGTTGGTGAATGCTCTCAGTTGAATAGCAGAGACTTCTCCCTAGTGGTCTTTGCACCAGGATGTGATGATGCAGCTGTTTGCCTGGTGGGTCAGACCTCTGGTGAACCTGTTTGCCTCCTGGGAGAACAGAAAGTTGAGGCTGTTCTAGTGCCTGTTCCCCCTCAGATGGGAACACTGATGGTGGATGCCTTCTGCTGGCCCTGGACCCCTGGCCCTCTGTATGCCTTTCTTTCCTTTCACTTGAGTAACAAGGAGGTGCTCAAGGCACTCAGGGACACGGTAAACTGATTGTGATAGCTCCCAGCTGGCCCAGAAAGTTCTGGTACCAGAGTCATCTTAGCAGAAGGTCCCTGTGGTGGCTTCTCCCCCTGGACATGCTGACGAGATAAGGGTGAACTGTCCAGCAAATGGACCTGCACCTTTCAGCTGTGTACCTGAGTGGCTAGAGTGCCAGGGCCTTTCAGAAGACTTTCTTCATGTCTTTAAGTTGTCCTGTAAGTGTTGGACTTGTAATATGTGTTTATTTAAGTGCATGAGGTTCTTGGCACTGGTGTGAACGCAAGGAGATTAATACTCTCTCCTGACCTGTGATGTAGATCCTCAACTACTCTGGTCCCTTTCTCAATCAGAGTTAAGAGCCCCATCCCTCATGTGCACCTGGCTACCTTCTCTGCATCAAAACATATATAAGCCGCCCCACAACTGAATGTGCGCAGTAAACCAATAACCCAGACCAAAGAACATAGTACCATCCACAATACACTTTACAAAAACAGGCTCACACCAAAATGAGGTGAATATGTAGATTTATTAAAGGTCTGTGGATCCAGTACCTCTCATGGGAACACCAGCAGGAGCTCCTCACACCAACCAAACCTCTGACCGATTTCACTCAGGGCATCATCATCAGTACCATCTCTGCATACCAGGTATGGACCAGCATGTTGATGGTGGCAGAGGAGAACATGGTCAGGTGCTTTTTCAAATACCTGGACCACTTACACCCTCCAGTATGTGAGCCTCTGTCTCCATGGGACCTACTACTGGTGCTTGCTAAGATAATGGGTAAATCATTCAAGCCTGTGCACAAGTGTGAGATGTCACACTTGTCATGGAAAACTGCATAGTTAGTTCGCTGTCACCTCAGCCAGACGGGTGAGTAAACTCCAGATGCTCTCAAAGGGGTCTCCATGTTTGGTCTTCCACAAAGACAAGGTCATCCTTTGCTCCCACATGAGGTTCCTGCCTGAGGTAGTCTCAGATTTTCATCTGAACCAGGTGTTGTACCTCCCTGTCTACTTTCTGAAGCCAGCATTGGATGCCGAGTGTGTGCTCCATACCATGGATGTGCTCAGGGCACTCCTTTAAGAAATGCATGGCAGGGGTTCACGATGAGGCACACGCGCAGTTTTTGACCTACACTAAAGTTGCTCTGGACAGTTTGGCAGCTATACAGATGATTGGCAAATGGATAACCTCCTGCGTTGATCTGTGCTACAGGTTGGCTGGTGGGGAGCTGCCCAAGGGGTTGTAGATTCATTCTACCAGATATACTGCTGCCTCTGTTGCTGCTACCAAGAACATCCAGATCATTCCCCAGTACAGAATCCACACTCAGTCATCCTGATGCTGTGTTTGTGGCCTCAAGAACTGCTACAAGTTTGCCTAAGTATGGAGGCTTATTACTTACAGTTATTGACCTGTAATCATAGTTTTTATATTTATTCAGTTTTTGTTGACCGGGAAAGAGGACTAGACAATTTTTTGCCTATTTTCAGCCTCACCATACGAACATGCAAACATACAAACATACAAAAAAGCCAGCAGAAGAAGGCCATTTGATCTATCAAGTCTACTCGTATTGCAGGGTCCACAGCTTGAGCTGATGTCCTTGCCCTCCTTCCCCACTCCTCCCATCCTCTCTACTCATGATCCTTACCTTCCTCTTATGCCTATCCCAGTCTCTCTGAAAGCTGCCCACTGTCTTCAACCAGATGACCTCTTCCGGCAGTGCATTCCCAGTGTCCACCACCCTCTCTGTGAAGAAATTCTTCTTGACCTCCCTCCTAAACCTCCCACCCTCCAGCTTAAGACTGTGCCCCCTTGTGTTATGGTTGCCACTCAGCTTAAAGAGACTCTCCTTATCAACCTTATTTTTCCCTTTCAAGTACTTGAAGGTCCCAATCATGTACCCCCCTCTCTCCCCTGTCTTCCAGAGAGAACATGTTCAGTGCCCTCTGTTTCTACTCGCATGCCTTGCCCTGCTGACTGTCATCTTTGTAGCCTTCCTCTGGACCATCCCGGGGGAAGGGGATACAGATGGATGCCAATTGAAGCTGAACCAGATTTTAAGCTGTTGGTGGTATTTTTTAAGTTCTGTGGTGGGTATTCAGTTCACATCTACATTGATCCACCCATCCTGCAGGTGGCAAATGGATTCCTGCTTCCAGAATGCAGGATCTGATGTTAGATGGGGTGGAGCCAGTGGACAACAGCACAGGTGGTGGGAGGAGCCAAGCTTGGAGCTGACAGATGACTGAGCAGAGCCCTGCCAAGTGCCTAGGTGTTGATGGAAACTAAATTCCAATAGTAAAACTATGGTGACAGGCAAGTGACCTACTGTATATTTCTTTTTTTATGTTATGTTGTGACATTGTTAATCTTCCTTAGTTTTACTTTAATGGTCTGCAGTTTCTCTAAAACCCACTGATGAAATTATATTACAGCCCTGAATACAAGACTTGGTTTCTATTCTGTTTGTGTGCAGTTTGCTAAACTGGCACAATGCTGGTCTGTTTCTGTAAACGTTGTTGCTTTGTAGGGTTCATAAGGGTTGAAGGTTGTCAGGCTTCAAAGTTAAGATTATAAATGAGGCATTATTTAAAGACAGGCTGACTTAGTCACCGACTCTGCAAATTTAAAACACTTTTCAGTCAGGCTTCTGTTTCTTTAAATCTTTAACAGAGCACTGTCCCTCTGCTGTATTTTGATACACAGGGTCACAGCCTCTTACAGCAACTGCTTTTCTGTCATTTAGATGTGTTAAGTATAAGCCAGTATGGATTCACCTCTGCCTCCTCCCGCCCTCTGTTCTTTATATATTGTGGGGTGGGCAGATGGTTCCTCAGCATTCCAGGACTTCCCATGCCGGCGACGTCTCGGAGCAGTACACATGCTCTCTCACCGAATATAAAAGTAAACAGGTGGTTCTGCAAGTTCTCAAGTGCAACCCAACTTTATTTTTTTTGTAAACTCAGTTTTATTGGAGAAAAGCTTAGTATCATTGAATTATGCAATACAGAATGCACATTCAATTGTACATTGTTTCCCATACTTTTATAAAGTTTTCACCCAACTTTAATTTTAAAACAGAATGGATATTCTGTATAAGCTCATTGAACATGTAGCTCAGAACACTATTTTCATATGATGTAAAACATTTAAAAGAAAACTCATGCTGTACAGATCTTTTTGCTGCATCCTAGCAGAAGTGTCAGAATCCTAGTGGGCGTCTAAAGGATCGGGGCCTACAGTACCAGTTAACCTAGCGGCTCCAGACCTGCCTTCAGCGCAAATAATGGTGGTGCTAGCCAAAATACAAGCCACGGGGGAAGACACGAATAATCGGCTCACAGCAATGGAAACAAAACTACTGTCTAATGAACAACAAATCCAAAAAAACACGCACAAGATTAAAAATCTTTTTGAAGTGCAAACACATCAAAATGACTGCACTGCCGCACTAGTGCGTGATGTCTCCTACTTAAAAACAAAAATCGAATCATTGGAGAATGCACAACGTCAAGTTAACGTTAGAATAGTGGGTTTCCCGCCATGATTTGCTGGACAGTCTATAATTCCTGAAACAATCTTTAAAATGTTGTTCACTGATCTGATCTTGCTGTCTCAGGATTCTGGAGCTAAAGTGCTTAGAGCTTTTGCGATCCCTATGCGACCGCGATTGCGTGGAGACCCATCTCAGAGGTCTCTTACAGCAGTTGCCACCATCTTCCCTCCAGAGTCCCGAATCACCCTGTTACAGGTCACACGAGCTAAGGGTGAAATCATCTGGGAAGGCAGTCATGTGGCCTTTTTTCCCAATCTTGCAGCGGGTACTCAGAACCGGAAAAAGGCGCTCCAGGTAGTGAAAAAAGATCTTATTAAGAATGACATCCACGCTCAGTTAAACTGCCTGGCGAGACTCCAAGTGCACCATGAAGCCAAGACCCATTTATTCACAGACCCGATGGCAGTGGCGGCCTTTGCAGAGCGGGTGATAGCCAAGTTAAATCCCTCGGAGCATTCCTCGGATGGAGAAGGGTGAAGATCTGCTTTACCTAACTTCTGAATCTTGCTACTCATCTCTCTTAATGGAGTTGCTTGGTCCTTATTTGGGAAGGATGGGCAAACATCATATCTGTATGGGACATTTTTTGAATAAGTACTCTGTTTCTAGTATGTCCAAAAATTGATGCCTATTAAAAGTTGCTGTTTGTTTAATATTGTTTTTCCATACCTATATTGCTGCTCCTAGTTTAATTCTCTAGTTATATTTGCTCTGGAAGTTGTTTTTTATGGATGTTAATAATAGAGGATGCTTATATACACCGCTCGGTTTGTGAACTTATAATATATCCTGTTACATCATCCTGAATTCCCACTAGGTAGATTGCCTTGCCTCCTTAATTGTGTGGGACTGAAAATATAACCTGAGATCAGGACATCTTTAGACCGTTTGATCCATAATTTAATAACTAAGTTGCCCCCCCCTCAGGTAAGAAGTTCTGCTAGGGGTTTGATATGATGGTGTCTGAGATATATTTCTTACAGGTGGTGAGAGCATCACAATCTACAACATAACCAAACCGGACTTTTCTTCATTTTGTATAACAACTAAGAGCAGTACCTACACTGTACGGACTTATATAGATGTTTTTTTATGCCCTAATGAATAACTTGTTTAGCAGCAGTAATCTGTACTTGCACTGCAGGGACCTGTGAGTTTCAAATTCTGTAATGTTTTCTGTGTCAGTTTCGGCTGTCGTAGTCATAAAATCAATAAACACAAATTTAAAAAAAGAATCCCAGTGGGCATTATGCACCATGGACTGGTGCATCAGCTAGTAAGTGAGCACATGGTGGTTAGGTGAGACTGAGGGAGGGTTAGTGACAAGAAGTGAGAGGAGGTTAAGTGACTTGCTCAAGTCACACAGTGAGAATGTGGTACTGGTAAGATCCAAACCTGGATCTCCAGACTTCCAGTTTGGCTCTCTGATCACTAGATTACTTACACTTGAAAGAAATGTGTGAATAGACTTGGAACAGATCTGAGAGTCCAGTTGGGTTTAGTCATTAGAGTGCAAAGCTGTGACCCTGGAGACTCAGGTTGGAATCCCACAGATGCCACTTACTATATCAGTCTCTTTCCCTCCTTGTAAATTGTAAAATACTTTGGAATACAGTTTGTATGAAATGCATAATGAGACCAAATTGCTGTCTTTCCTTTTTTCTGTAGTGCTGTTAAAAGTTTGGTATTACTGCATGGAATTTGACATTGTTAGAAGTGCAGGCAGAGCCAAGGGCAGGTTCTTATCAAACCAAAGGCGGGGTCTCACACAGCAGGGAATGCCAAAGTTATATTTGGATTTCTTACAAAAGTGCAAGGAAGAAAAACAAACAAATGGTTGTATCTTGATGGATGAAATATGGAGCACCACAGAGCCTAATTCTAGAATGCTGAGTGAGATTACAGATTCTTGGAAAAATCTGACAGTGCAGCTTTAAGATGTTCTATTTATTGCGTGCTACAGTTCAGCAATATTGTGTGCCGTTGGTCAGCATAACCACTAGTTGGCACTGTTGTGCAACAGTGCTTCTCTTACAGCCTATAGCTATTTTCCAGCACTACGAAAGTCAACATATTGTAATACTAAGCAATAGAAAGCGTTTTCTTGCAGAAACTGCCATTCATTGAAAATTGTTACTTATTTTCGTAACATCACAATATAATAAATTGGGACATTTAATTATTATTTGATAATAGAGTATTTATCTAGCATATTCTACAAGGGACAGTGCTCTCTTTGTTTGACCTGTTAAGGTTTTTAACTAGAAGCAGGGTCTGAGTCTTGCTAAAAGACACACATACACACACACCCACAGCAGTGGCAGCAGTGGTGACATACACCATGGTTCGTGGTTGCATTCTTTTCCATTCTTATGGGAGATCCAGCAAAAGGTGTCAGATCCCCAATTCAGGGGGAAGGATTTCTGAAGTCCCCAGGTTGAACACTGTCTCACTAAGACTGGGAAGTATATATGTATGCCATCAATGACACCTTGATGCTGCACCATCCTGAACATGCCACTCTAAAGGACAGACCACCGCTGCGCAACTTGTTTTTATAGGAGGTCACTATATTGCGAACCTATAGGGAAAAAAACAGTCTCCATGGTAAAACGCTGTTGCACTAAGGAAGAATACCTGGACAAAAAAAAGTAAACCCAGGAAAGTTTCTGACCCAGACTGCCCCCACTGAAGGAGGAGAAGCATGTCTGGACACTAAGTCCTCCTGTCCCAGCCAGTCTGTGAGCGACCTTGGTCTGTTCCCAAACCTGGGTCGCCAGCGTGGTAGGAGGTGAGGTGCCCAGGGCATCAACCCTCTGTGCCACTGTGCCGGTACTTGATACATAAATTTGGGTGGTGGTTTTAAAAAAAATTATAAAATGCGAAAGCATTGAATATATAATAAAAGGTGAATCCTGAGGATTTACTTATTTATTTGGCATGGCTTAAAGTACTTTAAGAGTGAAACAGACAGTATCCAGAAAAAGGATGTTTATCCGATCATAACTCTTTTACATGCTACACTTGTACAAGAGGGTAGAGTAGGGCTGGGGAAGCATAAAATGTATTACAAACCCCATTCTCTAATAAGCATTATTCTGGCTTTAGTATCTGCTACAAGATCATTTTATGTCAGTTTGAGGTAAGTGCAGTGGTGGTGGTGAGAGGGACCTTCCTTTGCAATCAAAAACATTGTAATAGATGATATTCCTGTAAAGAAAATCTTTAGTACCATTTTACTTTAGATCTATAACTACATTAGTTACTGTGTAAGTACACTGTAAAGCCATAGAAATTATGATGAATTTACAAGCAACACCTGTAACTGCTGCATAATTACTTCATTTGCATGTAATTAACAGTTACCTGCCACCTAGTAACATTTATTTTATTTATTTATGTAGCTTTTGTTAACCGGGTAAGTACACTAGACAAGTTATATGCCTATTTTCAGGAACGACCCGGGAGAGTACAACAGGTATAACAGGGTACATCAATACAACATTGTAGCTGACAGTTAGTGATTTGCCAGGATGCCAGGATTATTGTATGCCTCACATTTTTTTTAGGTGATATCGGCAAAAGTCCGTCTATGTAACTTTTTATAATATTCTGAGTTGTCATTCTGGAAGTGGAAGGGATAGTATTTTGGCCCCACTGAGGTAGCCAGCCTGTCCCGTCCACCTTCCCATCAATCAAGCTGCTCCTGGTCCACCCCCATGCGCAGGCATGTAATAATGTGTGCACAAGGGAAAGCATGGGGGGGGGGCTCCTTTAAAGTCTATGGAGGGCAGTTTTAAGAACTTTTTTTAACATAATAATGCCAATTTGATGATTAATCCAGTTGACCAGTGCCCTTGATTAATCCTCAGATGGCCATTATTATATATAAAAACATTCTTAAAATTACCCCCCCATAGACTTTCATGCGTCATCTCTGCATTTCCCCGGCACACGTCATTACTTTCCTGGGGGCGGGGCAGACTGATTGACCAGGAAGTGAAAGGATCGATCGACTGGCTACCCCAGAGGGGCCAAAGTACTATCCTTCCACTTCCAGAAAGACAGCTCAGAATATTATCAAAGTTACAGAGATGGATTTTCCCCAATATCAGCTACAAAAAATGTAAGGCATAACTTTCCTTCATAAAGTTGTATATTCACTTTGAAATGATATGTCTCCAAATAGAAACACCGAAATTTAGAAAACATGACAGCAGATAAAGACACACGGTCCTTCCAATCTGCCCCAAACATTCTTAATTATATTTTATTTACTACTTTTAGTGTTAGTTAATACTTCTACTGTTTACATTTAGATTTCCTTCCGTTTTCAGCTAACCTCCCTACATCCCTACTTTCACATATCCTGTTCCCTGAACTGGGTACAAATAGCCCTCTGAACTTATCCCATCCATTTGATCCAGCTTAAACAACCTTCCTTGGTAATACATTCCATGTTTCTCCAACCCTGCCTTTGAGGTAATACTTTCTGAGATCCCTTTTAAATCTTCCTCCTACTATCTCCAGCCGTGACCCCAGGTCACTGTTTAGTGATTTCTGGTGACTAGGACCCCACTGTTACCTGTGTTTATTCCCCTTATGAATTTGTAAGTTTCAATCATGTCTCCCCTTTACCCTCTCTCTTCCAAGGTGTACATGTTCAAGTTGACCAGTGCCTCCTCATATTGATTGCTGTTCATGAATCATTTTAGTTACCCTGCATTGCAGAACCTGCAGTCTGTCCCTATCTTTCTTTAAAGGAAGGTTCCAAAACAGTACCCAACTGTATCTTCTACTGTATCCTGTACTGCAGTTGTAGGAGTTGTAAAAAAATGTAATATGGGCCCCAGAGACCTAAGAAAGCAGTATGACAGCCTTCTGTCTGTGTGAGGCTCCCATACTTTATAGTATCATACCTGGCACAAAATGCCATAAAATATTAAAAAGGAGCAGGAGGCAGTGACTTTGCGACTCCTGGTTCACACTGTATTGGCTAATAAATACAGTTGGGCACTACATGTGACGCTTGCCAGGTATTTGGCGCATCAGGCCCATAATGCTTATGCTTTCCTCAGGAATATACAGTGCTTAACAGATCATATTGTATGTCTCTTTTTTTACCATGGGCATTTTACCTCTTTTAATAGTTGAATTAAAGTAACAGTACTCTAAAATAAAAAAAAATTTCCATTTAGCTAATAACCGCTTGAAGTATTGTTAAAGTAGACAAGCTCACCTTGCACCACGCCGGCGACCCGAGTTTGGGAGCGAGTTCGGGGGTCGTCAGGGAAGGGATCATATTGATCGCCTGGCGGGCTGCTCTCCTGTCCCGGGGGAGGGTATCGGGATGCCCGGCACTCCGGCGGCCCCTGGTGATGAACGAGGGCACCGCAGAAGCGCGGGCAGCATGTAACAGCGTGCCCAACGCTGGCAGGGTTGCCGTCCGCCAAACATCGGGGGGGTGCGCACTCAGGGGGTGTGAGGGACAGAACAAGGAAAAATCCGCAGAGGACCTCAGGCAGGCAGGCACAAGGAGAGGATGCCTGAGAGAGTTCCCTCGAGCCATGACTGGAGGCAAAAAGACTTAAAAAAATTAGATAAGCTCATGAAGTTGAAGAAAAGTTACTTAGCAGGCAATATTCTAACATCTGCTAACTGTCATCCTACAAAGGGTCTCATATAAAGTTGCCCAATGTTAATGGATAGGTCAAATATTTCTGCACTTGCATCACTTGTCTATGACATGCAGCGTTGCAATGCAATGATGAGTCTCCATGACTTATAACCAGCTGGGTCAGCCACCCTTGAACGCAAGAGTATTTGTCATATTTCCCTGCTAGATCATCAGTACTTTCTTGGCACTCTCCCCTCCTATCAAAACTGCCTAATCTCCCCTGTCATAAACATCAGTTACCAGCTTGGGTCTCTTTTGACGAGACATTACCAGCTTGGGTCTCACTTGGGGAGGAAGTTGCATATCCCTGATGTAAAAGGAAAGCCAGTCAGGCAACATTTTCTTATAGAATGCCTCATATCTGGAATAACCTCCGTCTCAGCCTTACAAACCCCTGTGGTCTCCAGACTTCCAAGTCTAGATTGAAAGCCTACCTCTTCCTTCCCTGCTCCTGCCCAAGATGAATAATACCTGCTTCTGTACTGTGGTGAGTTATCACCTACTGTTCAGAGAACACAGTTTTTTTGTATGTATTAGATATGTTGTAATTCCTGCGTACTTGCCCGTAAATGTATATGATGCTGTTACCATTTGCCTACCTATCTGAGTTTGTTACCATTCCATGTGTGTTATCACTTTTGATGTGTACTTACGCCTCCCCATTCTGCTGCTTTTACCCTCCCAGGTCACAACTGGAGGCAAGATTTGTATTCATCACTGCTGGCATGTCTGGATTAAATACATCTCAATGAATAAACACACGATAAATGTGCATTTTAAGTTGCAACAGGGTTATTAATTGATGACAGAGGTCTTCATCTGAAATCTGGAACCCTGGCATGGCACCCAAATTACTGAATGTCATATTTAAGGACAGGCTACCTATGCCTAGACTGCATCATCATATATATCAGTAGTGTGTACTGCTATGGTGGAAGAAGTCTGTCAAAGTAGATTAGGGGCCGACTTATAAGAGCACAGTTTTGCCTTGACAGCTTTAGACTGGGAGAGCAGAAATCTGATGCCTGTACTGTGTTGGGTGTTATGTGATTACTTGGCAGCTCTCTTCTGCCTTTGCTACTGGGCTTTATAGCAAAAGTAAAATATTGCTGTAACAGGGTAGGACAGATGTAACCCACTGACCCATATTTAATAAAACCATTTATTTTTGGAGTGAAAAGATATACCTTTGTGAACAATGATTCTCCGTGATTTATTTGATGTTCTACTTGGTTTATAGCCTCTTGAATAGCTCATTTTTATTGTAAATAGTTTCTACTGGATTTCAAAGTAAATACCTTATGTACCATTACACAATAATACTGTTTCAAATGTTAAAGAAACTATGTTATAGCAGTACTTACAATAGGGAACATTGACTGGTAAGGTATACAGTCCCACATAGATTGTTATGCTGCGTCCCCTCCCAACACGCATGTAATAGGGTTCTCTACAGTCATCTTAATAAACTCCTAGCATTGTGTAACCTGCCGACCCCTACTCAAAAGTGGTACACGTAAAGTTAGCTGTCTTGTAACTGATAAGAATCCCATTCTTATAAAATATTGTACAACTATAGTATTCAAACATTGAAAATAAACATGTACCCAAGAGTAGCTCTCTGGCCCCATTTCCCCCAGCAAATTGGAGAACTGCACTTAGTAAGATCAGACGACATTTATGTATGGAGCAGCTGGGAACAGAACACTGCTGTGAGCAGCGGGGAGAAAGTCTCCACAAGGTGGTACCATCTTACATCCAGCTTAAACTAACATTCAAGGAGAACCTCTGTAAAAAGCTTTCAGCATCAGCTAAATGTATGCCAACACATCAGAAAACTGTCCTTTTCTTAGTAAGAGCAAATGGCCTACTAGCCAGGCATTGCAGCTCACCCCTCTGATACCTCCACCCTCTTCCATACTACAAGCCCTATGAACAGTACCTTAGAAAAAAATGTTCCAACCCCGATTTCAGTCCTCATCACCATCGTCTGCTGATACCTGCATTCCGAAATCAGACTGGATTTTATTCCATAAGGCTCTTGCATCCTGTGGATCCCCAAAAAGGTACTACTTTCTGCATAAATAACCCTCAAGTGGGCAGGATGTTGAAGTGAGTGTGTAACACCAGATATCTCTAGTTTTACCTGTAGGGCATCAAAGGATCTCTTCCAAAGACGGGTGGCATAACTGAGGTCAGGATATATGGAGAGTTTTTCCCCAGAGTCTGTCTCCAAAAGTCCAGTGTGCCTGGTGGCTTCCACAACCCTGTCCCTGTCCATCATGTTGCTCAAAACAATAAAGAGGGTCCAAGGGCCACTGTTGAAATCCAGCCACTTGCAGGGGTTACACCATAGGCCTGCTGCACTTCTGACACAGGGTGGAGCTTTAGGTTGTGTGCTGGCCATGACATAATAAATCCCCTCATAGCATTGCCCTCCACTGACTCTAGGAGGACTAAGAAGTGAATGTTGCTGACCCTGGTGAAATTTTCCAAGACCTCCAGTCAATACAGGAGGACCCTGTTGTCCTTTATAAGCCCAGTCATGGCCATAGTTGCTTTTAAGGCTGCATTGGCCACCCCTTTGCCTTGGAGACGGCCACCAAAGACTGGACCTTGCATGCCTGTAGCCACTTCTGAAAGTCCAAGACCTTCTGGTCATGGGCTATCATGTGTCGTTCCAGATATTCTCCTCCCCATCAAATCCTTACCATGGATGCTTCTGGTTCAGGCTTGGGAGCGCATCTGGGTCTCTTTCAGACTCAAGGCACATGGTTCTAGATCGAACTGTGCCTGCATATCAGCGTTCTGGAGATGCAAGCGGTCCTGTATGCCATACAAGCTTTTCAGAACCATCTCCTCCCAGTTCAGCTGTTGATCCAGTCCAACATTCTCAGTGTTGTATACTGTATCAAAAAGTGGAGGGGGGGGGAATGCATTCATATCCCCTATGCAGGGAAGCCATGAGATTTTGGTACTGGGCGCTAGACCACAGTCTGGGTCTCTCGGCAGTCCATGTCCCAGGCATGCTAAACAACCTGGCGGACAGCCTTAGTTGGACACAATCCAGAATGCATGAATGGGAACTTCTCTCATCCATCGTAGAAGATCTGTTAACCAGATGGGGTTGGCCAGAGCTGGACATTTTTGTATCCCCACTGAACGCAAATCTACCCAGTTTCTGCTCGCTAGATCCAGGGCCTGGAGTTTTCTGGTGAGATGCATTGTCCCATTCCTGGAGTGTGAGGTTACTTTACGCCTTCCCTCTGTTTCATCTAATTTAGAGAGTGCTAATCAAGCTACAGATGGAGGGGGTCAGCATGATCCTGGTTGCACCATTCTAGCCACGGCAGATATGTTTTCCATTACTGCAACAGTTAGCAGAGGAACCGCTGGTCCCTCTGCCCCTCTGCAGGGATCTGCTGATGCAGGCTCAGGGGACCCTGGTCCATCCGAACCTCAAGTCACTTGTCTGCATGCCTGGCTCCTAAGGACATAGCCAGCGCCCAGTTTGGTGTGTTCCAGAGAGTGGCAGTTGTCCTCGAAGCAGACCTCCACTCAAGCCATGTATGTCATGAAGTGGAAGAGGTTTGCCATCTGGGCTGCCAGACATCATCTGGACCTTTTCACTTGTCCGATAAGCCAAATTCTGGACTACCTGATATCTCTGTCGGACTCAGGTCTCCGGTACTCCTCCCTCAAGGTGCACCTTCCGGCTCTCTCTGCCTCTCACGAGCCCATGGGCGGTCCTACTATGGCTCAATTGGATGTGTCCCATACATTTGTCGGTTCCATGTGATTTCGGTGAAAACAGAATAGCAAAACAATAAGGGCGATGGCATTTCGGCGAATGACAAAACAGTGACTGTACTTATGGGCGATTGCCAAAAATGGTTACAAATGTTTTTTTGGTGGGGCTTTGCCACCCACCCCCCTTATTAAATTAACCAGCTCGAGGTTGTAGCACCTGGAGAGGGGTAGCATTTGTAGCCATTTTTGCTTATCACCCATATTTACGGTCGCTGCTTTGTCATTCGGCCGAAACGCCTTCGCTCGTAATTGCTCTCACCCTTATTGTTTCACTCATATTATATGATGCCCTTTCTCAGGGGCATCCTGCATCTGAAACCTCCAGTTTGTTCCTCTGTCCCAGCTTGGGATTTGAATTTTGTTTTGGAGAAGTTAACCCTGTCTCTGTTTGAGCCAGCTGCGATTTGCGAGTTATGCTTTCTGTCGTGGAAAGCATTATTTTTAGGTGCTGTGCTCTCTGGTGTGATGAGCCTTATTTGATTTTTTACAAAGACAGGCTGTCTTTGTGCACGAATCCTAGGTTTCTCCCTAAGGTGTTGTCTGAGTTTACCCTGAACCAATCTATCCACCTACCTATTTATTTTCCTAAGCGTGCCAGTCCAGGGGAAACACTGCTCCATACATTAGATGTGCGCAGAATTTTATCTGCTCTGAACTAAGGAATGCAGAAAGTCAAAGCAGCTTTTTGTTTCTTTCACCCTAGGTAGGGAGGGCATTCAGGTTTCTAAACAATGTTTATCCAAATGGTTGGCACATTATATTGTGTTGTGCTACAACAAGCATGGTGAAGAGTGGCCAGGAGCAGTGAAAGTCCATTCCACAAGGGGCATGGCTACTTCTGTGGCCTGTTTCAAAGGGGTCTCAGCTGCTGACATTTGTTTTGTTGCCACCTGGAGTACTGTCCATACTTTTACCAAGCACTGTGGTCTGGACATTGCCTCTAGAGCCCGTGCAGGCTTTGGCAGGGCTGTTCTGCAGGTCCTCCTATCCTAAGTTTTGAGATGGTCTTCCACCCAAACTGTCTTAGTGCATCTGTAACTGCTTGGGGCTCATTCCATATGTGTGACCTGATAACTGAGATACCCCCCGATGAAGACAGAACAGTTACGTAAGAACTTACCGTAACAGTAGATCTTCAAGGGGATCTCAGCCATCAGGTCTGCCTTCCCTCCCACTATCTCCCTTTTATGGGTCTGTTTCTCAGAACTGGCTTTCTGGTGTATCCAGCCTTTTATTTAGAACTGGGCACCTCTCTCTCTCTCTCTCTCTCTCTCCTCAGTTCCCCATGGCAAGAGCTTTACTCCCTTAGTCTCCAGGGGAAAGAATTGAGGAGGGAGCGGGACCACTCATGCCTTTACAGGGTTGGTGACGTTGACAGACGACGTTGGTGTGGGCAGCCCAAGTGGTACTGCTGAAAATCTTCCATGTGGATCCTGCTTCACCAACGGTGAAGTTCCTATAGTGTGACCTGATGACTGAGATCCCCTCGAAGATCTACTGTTATGGTAAGTTCTTACGTAACTGTTCTTTCCCTCATTTGTCTGCCACCCACACTTAACACCAGTGAGAGCTCCTGTGCCATTTTCCAGCAATATCTCCCCCTTTAACTGACACCCTATATTATCTGCCAAATTCAGGATGTACGGAAGTTGGCAGATAAAAGGGAGCAGCACTGTGTAATTATAAACTACAGTACTACAACTGAGAAGTGGATAAGCAGTCTAGAAGGGCCTCATGATCTCCTTCTGCCTCTAATACCCTAGTAAATCAAAATAAGATAAAATCAGGCTGGCTTTCACTGGAGAGACATTGGCTCATGAATGGCTCTGTGCTACTTTTCAAATTAATCTCCTCAGGTCCCTGTTAGCTTTGTATCTCCTGTTACCCCTTCTCAGTACACCGAGGGAACTCTGCTCCCTCACAGTTTTACCATTCTTAGGTGCTCCCAAGACTGTAAAGCTGGTTTCTCATTTAGACTTCCCATCCCATTCTGTTGAATAATCTACCTGCAGCAGCGTGAATTGCCTCCTCTTGAAATTACGTGACATACACGGTGACTGGACCAAAATAGGCAGAAATTCTACTTTTCCTAAAGCCTGTTGTGTTATGCTATGCAGTCTTTCTTTTGTGTTTTAGTGTGGCATTACACATATAGTGTTTGTGCAAGACTGCTTTTCTTCACTGCTTTGATGTATTTTGTGTCCATCAGTTGCCTATCCCCCAATATGAATGTAAACTTGTGCATTTCCTTTAAAGTTGTCATTTTTTTTGCTCTGCCGTGTTTTTTCTTTCTTCCATCTTGCCGTTTCCCAAGTCGAATTTGGAAATGAATTGATGTGTCAACTTAGCATACCTTCCTGCTAAAACATTTTAAAATATGTAATTAAGTAGTTTGTAACAGGTGTGTGTGTGTGTTGGGGGGGGTCATTAACAGATTAGACCATGAGGTGGAAGAAGTTCCTCACTTAGTGGTGGATAAGGGAAACATTGATAAAAAGGGTATAACATCTGTTTGTCAAGAAATGTGAAGCCTGACTCTTTCTTGCAGTGGGGTGTGTTTTGAACCTGCTTCATTGCCTTGTCAACCGAATTACAGTCGTGCGTAAGGTGGTCCAGTTGAGTGTAATAACCACACGCCAGTCCTCACTTTATACATTACCCCCTCTGAGTCCAGCACAGATCCCAGTCTTTGTTTAGGTACCAGTGGCCTGGTGAGAAGGAGAAAGTCTGTCTGCTGAAGATGGTGCCCTGCCTTGGTCTGCTGTGAGCTGTTGTAGATCTGATTTTAGGTACCATAGAAAACCTACTCCCATATTTGAGATCTGTCTTGTCCCGCATTAAGCCAAGCTGTCTGTGCCAGAGGATACTCTTTAAGTTTTCCATTTCCAACAGAGGACAATCCAAGCCTCATTTTGAAAGGATAGGTACTGCCTCCTGAATGGATTTGAAAACTTGAATTCGCTTCTCCACGAACACCTGTACCCTAGCCGGATAATCCAGTCAAATTTTGTTGTTCTCACTTTTTTTTTAAACTTTGTTTATTGCATTTATAATAAAGCAATGATATACAGTTTACACTCCTGCAAGACATCACACAATGTACCAAAAAGGTGACATCCAATGTATAAAGAATGCTTAGTCTATACAGACATTAGTAAGGATATGGGGGATAAACCAAAAAGATAACAGGAAACCTTAATAATGTCCAGAAAGGCTACAGTCTGCTAAGGCTTTTGGGGAACCGATCCAAAATATTATCACTTCACATGGTAGTAACTCAGCATCCAGTGTTGATATGTCCCCAAATCCAAAAAAAAAAAAGGTACTCCTAACATGTGTAGCATTACAAAACAGTATGCAGATTTTCAAAAGAGGTTCTCCAGCTAATAATAGTTAAACAGCTTTTAACAATCAATCATTTTTAGAAACATGGAAAACTGGCATCAGAGTAATAGCAATACTCAAGTGTCTCTTTTGAAGAGAGTCCGTAATGTCATTCAGGTTTCTTCATCTTTGTGTGAAGCAAATAAACAAAACAAGACGATGTAAGAAACCACTATGGTTCTCAAAGGAAGTGGCAGTGAAGGTTCAAGAGAAAAAGAAAGCATTCAGAAGTACAAGGAATCGCAGAAGGAGCAGGACAGAGAACTGTATCAGTTAAAGCAAAAGGAGGCTGGGAAGGCAGTCAGAACAGCAAAGGCCCAAACCGAGGAAAAGATAGCCAACTCAGTTAAGAAGGGGGATAAAACCTTTTATAGGTACATCAGGGAGCGAAGGAAGACCAAGGGAGGGATAGTGAGGCTTAATAAAGGGGAGGGAGGGTGGGCAGAGGGGAGACTGTGAAAGGCAGAGATACTAAACAAATATTTTGCTCAGTATTTACAAAGGAAGAGGGGAGGTACATAAAACAAACAGTAGTAACACTCTGGATACAGAAGTTGATACCAGCCCATTTACAGAACAAAGGGTTCTGAAAGAACTCTTAAAACTGAAGGTGGACAAAGCAAGAGAAAAGAAAGCATTCAGAAGTACAAGGAATCGCAGAAGGAGCAGGACAGAGAACTGTATCAGTTAAAAAGGAGGCTGGGAAGGCAGTCAGAACAGCAAAGGCCCAAACCGAGGAAAAGATAGCCAACTCAGTTAAGAAGGGATAAACCTTTATAGGTACATCAGGGAGCTGAAGAAGACCAAGGAGGGATAGTGAGGCTTAATAAAGGGAGGGAGGGTGGGCAGAGGGAGACTGTGAAAAGGCAGAGATACTAAACAAATATTTTTGCTCGGTATTTACAAGGAAGAGGGAGGTACATAAAACAAACAGTAGTAACACTCTGGATACAGAAGTTGATACCGGCCCATTTACAGAACAAAGGGTTCTGAAAGAACTCTTAAAACTGAAGGTGGACAAAGCAATGGGGCCTGATAAGTTCATCCCAGAATTCTAAAAGAACTAAGGGTAGAACTAGTGACACCACTGACTACCCTTTTAACAAATGGGAGGATGGGTGGTACCCGAGGACTGGAGGAGGGCAGATGTGATTCCCTTCACAAAAGTGGGAGCAAGGCAGAAGCAGGAAACTATAGACCTGTTAGTTTAACCTCAGTGATAGGAAAATGATGGAATCACTTCTAAAGGAAAGAATTGCTCAGTATCTAGAGGCCAGAGGGCACAGGACCCTAGGCAGCATGGATTCACAGCGGAAGGTCACGCAGACTTAATCTGATAGATTTCTTTGACCGGGTGACCAAAGTAGTAGATCAGGGAGGGCTGTGGACATGGCCTACCTAGACTTTAGCAAGGCATTTGACACAGTCCCCACACAAAAGATTAATATGCAAGTTAGCCAGCCTGGGAGTGGGTCCCAAGATGACAGCCTGGGTAAAGAATTGGCTGGAGAATAGGACACAAGAGTAATAGTAAATAGGGTCCACTCAGAAGAAAGGAGGGTTACTTGTGGGGTACCGTGAGGTCTGAAGAGTTAGGACTAGTCCTCTCAATGTCTTTATGTTTGCATTGCAGAAGGACTGAAGGAAAAGTATGTCTCTTTGCAGATGACACTAAGATCTGCAACAGAGTTGATGCACAGGGTGGGGTGGAAAGGATGAGAAGGGACTTGGCAAGGTTAGAGGAATGGTCAAATGTATGGCAGCTTAGATTCAGTGCTAAGAAGTGCAGGTAATGCACCTGGGAAACAAAACCCAGGGAAGAGTACACAATGGGGTGAGATACTAACAACAACAAAATGGAAAGGGACCTGGGGGTAGTCATATCAGATGACCTAAAGACGGCAAGCAATGTGAGAGGGCAGCAAGGAGGGCTGGGGGATACTGGGATGCATAGGGAGAGGCATCACCAGTAGAAAACAGGAAGTTATTATCCCTCTGTACAGACAGCTGGTGAGACCCCATCTGGAGTATTGTGCAGTTCTGGAGACCCAATCTCCGCAAAGACATAGACAGGATGGAAGCTGTCCAGAGGAGGGCAACTAAAATGGTGCAGGGTCTGCACCGGAAGACATATGAAGAGAGACTTAAGGAGCTTAATATGTATAGCCTCGAGGAAAGAAGGAGAGGGGAGACATGATAGAAACGCTCAAGCACCTCAAGGGAATCAACAAAGTCCAAGAGGGTAGCATCTTTCACAAAAAGAGGTGTGCAAGAACAAGAGGGCACAATTTGAAAATAGAGGGGGGGCTCAGAGGTAATTTAAGGAAGTATTTTTTTACAGAGAGGGTTGTGGATGCATGGAACGGCCTTCCGAAGGAGGTTGTGGAGTCAAAATCAGTGGTGGAATTCAAGCATGCATGGGATAGTCATAAGGCAGTTCTGGGGGGTGGGGGTAGGAAGAAGTAGGCTGCTGGTTAACTAGGATCTGCAGCTTATCCAGTAGGTAGGGAAATGGGCAGACTGGGTGGGCCAAGCGGTCCTTATCTGCCGTCAAATTCTATGTTTCTATGTTTCTATCTTCTGACCCAGAGTCAGGTTGTGGCTTCGACGACTGCGATGGCTTCGGCCTTCTTCCCTGCCTCCACTGGATTGCTGTACTAATATGTATGACCTCCGTAACGAATTTTGAGTCGCTCAGGCATCAAGAGAGAGTGACTGACCCCCAAACACCGGAGCCGGGCGCGAACTGCATCAGATTTCTTACGCTGGGTTTGTGTGGCGAAGGACAGGTCAGGAAAAAGATGTATTGTGGCCCCATTGAACATAAGTCCTTCAGCTGCTCGAGCTGCTTGTAGGATTTTATCTCGAATGCTGGAATTAGTGGTAACTAATAGGACTATTCTGGGAGAATGCCCACGAGGTCCGGCTGCTTGAGGTATTATTCGGAAGGCTGTGACAAGATGATCTGTGATGGTGTCCCTGGGCAGATTCAAAGCTTCAGATAACCATGACTGTAGAAAGGATAATAAATCGGCTTCTTCGCTTCCCTTAGGGAGACCAATGAGATTGCTTGATTTGTGGTTTTCTCCGCCAACTCAGAGGTCTGCGATGCTACTGTAAGTTTTGCATCTTGTTCCACAAATCGTTGTAAAATTGATTCAACTTTTAAATCAGTTGCCTGCATGGAGGCCTGAAGAGCCCTCCACAGGGGATCCCCACCAGCTAGAGTCATAGACGAGGTCGTGGCCTGTTCTGAAGTAGCCACCACATTTTTGGCTTCGCTACCACTCGTTTTCTGATTGCGTCCCATGCTGAATTTTTGTGTTGAACGATGCAGAATATTGTATACTATTCAGAGCTAACAAGTTGAACTCAGAATTTTTGCTGGAAAAGGTAATTTTCAACGTTTTTAACATTAAAATCTGCAGACCAGGATTGCAGCGTGTCTTGTCAGTAGACTGCTCACTAGCACCCCCCCCCCGTTATTCTTCTCTTTGACTCGGCTTATCAGGTCACTCAAGGTCTTCCATTTCTTATTCAGCAAATCAAAAAAAAAAAAGAGAGAAACTGAGTATTAAATAGCTGGTATAGCAAAGCTGTGCGCTACGCAAAAAGGGGTAATGCTAACCATTTTCAGAAATGCTTAGCAGTAGACTGCTAACCATTTTTTGAGTGAGTCCATGACACAGTACACAGCATTAATAAAACTGTAATTTTTTATAATTTTGCTAATCAATCTATGCTAAGTGCTATGTATTTTCAGACCTGATTAGCATATTTACACGTCAAACTGCTAATTAGTTTTTCAGCTTATTTAAAACCCTGAGAAGTCTTAATCATTTGCCTGTCCAACTTAGTGTCTTTGCTTTTCTGTGCTGCTTGGAGAATCAGCTGCTTGGTTAGAGGGTTTAGGCCCGAGAGCTCGATGGGTACGCTTAATTCTAAGTAGGGTCCATTCAGGGATTTGCAGCACCGAATTGTGAAGTGATGTACAGAGTCTGCCACTGAAGGGAAAGAGTCCTACAAGACTGATGATTCAGGCACGCTGAGGCGCGCAGTCACTGTGATGGCACTGCTGAGTTGACTCTACAGGCGAATGGTGCGGCCAGAGGAGGACATACTGGGTTAGAGCTGATTGTAACCACAGTATTCTCCTTTTCTGTTTTTTACATTGCATTTACTCATCACCTTCCCAGAATGGCACGTGGGTCCTCTCACAGACTTATCTAAGATAGCCAGATCGGCCCGCCGGCACAGCGGTTGGATTTCCACTTGCGACGCCAGTGACCCGGGTTCGGGAACGAGCCCGGCTCACTGGAGGGTCAATGGGGAGAAGGATTGAGCCGTCCTAGGGACAGCCTCCTTCTCCAGGGGGAGTGTAGGGGATCGTCCAGCGCTTGGTCTTAGCGGAGGCTAGGAGTATCACAGGACGACGGCCCAATACTAACTGGGGAGGAGCGGACGTCATGATTTATTTTATTTATTTATTTAGCTTTTGTTGACCGGGTAAGTGCACTAGACAAATCCTGCTATTTTCAGGCACGACCCAGGGAGGGGATACAGATGAATGCCAACTGACTTTGAAACCAGATTAAGCTGTTGGTGGTATTTATAGTGAATGAGGAAATTTGGCCAGGACACCGGAAATTCCCTACTCTTTTCGATAAGTGCCATGGGATCTTTAACATCCACCTGATCTACCACCAATCCAGGCAGATGGGACCTTGGTTTAACGTCTCATCGAGCGGCACCTCGAAGTGCAGCACCCTCTCATGCTGCACTACAGTGTCAGTACTGGGATATTAACCCAAGTGCCAGATGTGGGAACTGAACCCACAGCCCTCTGATCTCCCGGCCTCAGAGGTGAGTGTGCTACCTACTGAGCCACTGACACTGCTGTATGCCATGACGTAACTACGCTACCCCTAACTGAAAGCCAGGAAAATTGCTCGCTGGCCCTCTGGATGACAGCTCTCTGTTCCTAAGGGCCTCCAGCACCTTCCCGGTGCCTCCTGTTCCCCAGCAGCACCCCCGGGCCCTAGAAGGATGTGCTGGGGCTACCCTCCCCCCAGTGCCTTCCCCCTTGGAGGAGAGGGACCCGCTCGGTGAAGGGATACACCGGGATATCTCGGGGGTTGGCTGCGATCTGGGGACTAGAAGAGGGCCGGACAAGGACAGAAGAGGTCAGGGGGAACTTGTCAGAGCCTGAAGGAGTGGAGAACCAGCGAGCACGGGAGGTGGAATAATAGATAATACAAAAAAAAAAGATAGCCAGATAAAAATTGTAAAAGAAGGACCAGAGTGAGTAGCAACTTTGCACACTGTACCTACTGTATAGTGGAATAACATATAGAGACAGTTAATTCAATTAGCTTAACCATGCTGAGTCCTGTGTAGAAAGTCTACCTGATGAGGCACTGAAAATTGCTCTCAAGTTGCAATTTTAAGCACTTAAAAAGAAGACTAAAACTGAGTGGGCATGAAAAAATGTTGTAAGACACTTAAATCTAGATACTACTATAGCATTCACTAAAAAATCCAACAACAGCACATCAGCCACTGGTGGACATTTTGAGTAAGGTTAAGCATAGAACTTTTTGAGTCATATTAATGCTCTGGGGATGATTTTTAATCGGGTACTGTTCCAGTTGGTGTGCATCCATAGCTCCCCCACCACCACCACCACCACCACCACCACCGCCTCCACTAGCTCACCTCAGACGAGGCTGAAAATAGACAGTATTGTCTAGCCCTCCGTTCCTGGTCAACAAAACACTAAATGAAAACAGTTGCATTCTCAAAGGTTCCGTTAGCTTACTAAGGTGCAGCAGTCGTCTAACTGTGCTAGGCATGCTCAGTTAGATTGAAGACCTCCTCATTTATCACTCATTAAAAGACCCGGGGCCAGATTTTCAAATGTGGAAAAAGTGCACACATGCAGAAGACAAAACGTTGCACAACAGAGGGTTTTCTTGCACAACTGCAGTTTTTTCCACATGTGCTCAGTTTTTCGCAACCTTTTCCACAGTTTATTGCAGCTTGCACATATTTATTTTGTGCAGCTGTGGAAAAATACTACAGGTAATATTACCAGGCATAACATTTTTGGGGCAGCTTCAGAAAAAAAGAAAATTCCACCCGTGTGCATAAAATGCTGGAAATAGCATTTTCACACCCGGCACTAGCAAGTTTGGCATGGGGCCTTAGTCGGGGGGGGGGGCCATACTAACATGCTAATTGCCAGCAGATTAGGCCTTACAGTCTGTCGGGTCTGTTCGAACCTCATATCCCTAGTTGGGTGCCGAGGGCCTCCCCCCCTTGTGTTCCAGAAACCCCTGGCATCCATCCCCACCCCCCTGGGCCAGGCCTTCATCTTATACTTCCACTTTCTGTGTCTGTCCCACCCTCTCTTGAAGCCCTCCACTGTGGATCTCTGAACCAGCTCACCAGGCAGTACATTCCAAGGGTCCACCACCCTCTCAGTGAAAAACCTCCTCCTCTTTCCCCCCTCACCCTTCCACCTTCCAACTTCAAACCATGCCCTCTGGTGATACCTCCCTGCTTTAGTCTAAAGATCCCCTCCATGTTTACCCTATTTATACCCTTGAGATACTTGAAGACCTCATCATGCCCCCCCCCGGCTCTCCTCTCCTCCAGTGAAAACAGGCAGAGCTCCTCAAGTCTGTTCTCATACGTCAAATCCTCTAGTACTCGCATCATCTTAGTTGCCCTCCTCTGTACCCTCTCCAGGAGCTGTATGTCCCTCTTCAAGTGTGGTCTCCAGTACTGTACACAGTACTCAAGGTGTGGTCTAACGTGTCCATTGTACAGCGGCAGAATCACTTCCCTGCTCCTAGAGGTGATCCCCCTTACGATGCATCCCAACATCCTGTTTGCCTTGCTAGCCGCTCTCCTGCACTGCTCAGAGTTATTCATACATGCATCCACCATGACACCTAGGTCTTTTTCCCTGTTGAGGCCTCCAGCGCTTCCCTCCCAGGTGTACCTGTGCTTAGGGTTTCCCATGCCCGCGCAGTGATATTGAAATTTAATTTCCATGTGTGAGCCCAGCTTTCCAGGGTGTCCAGGTCCCTTTTCAGGGCCAACCTCCCCCTTCCCCCTCAACTACTGCTCCCATCTTGGAGTCATCAGCGAAGAGACTCATTTCACACCCTATACCCTCCCTGATGTCCGATATGTATGCATTAAACAGGATCAGACCCAGGACCGAGCCCTGTGGTACCCCAGTACTGACCTTTCTAGGGTTCGAGAGCTCCCCACCAACCACTACTCTCTGGGTGCGTCCAGCTAGCCAGTTTTCAATCCATCTGACCATCAAAGGGCCTACTCCCAACCCCATCAGTTTCTTCACCAGACCATTGTGGGGGACAGAGTCAAACGCCTTGTTGAAGTCCAAGCATAATACATCTACAGGGTTTCCCCTGTCCAGTTCTGATGTTACCCATTCGTAGAACTCTACAAGATTGGTTTGACATGATCTACCTGGCACAAACCCATGTTGCTGACTATCCAGACCTCCCATCTCCTCCAAGTACACCCTCAACCGTTCCTTTAGTATACTCATGTCAGGCTCTCTGAAATTCCTGCCTCTGCTATTTAGATTCCAGTTCTCTGGAAAATATTCCAAAGTTTATAAAACTAGACACAGACTAATACACAGTTTATTCATTGTTGACTTGGCACTTCAAACCTTGTAATGTAGAATTATGTATTTAGAGACACCCAAGGATGATGAGCAAGTCCTTGCAATGTTTATGTTATCATTATGATAATACGCCTAAATGTTTAGCATAAAAAGGTCATGTCGTCTTTTAAATTTCCAGTAGCAGGAGAGTACTGGCTATTACTGTAGTCTTGCCCACTGCTTCATAAAAAGTAGAATCTTGTAAGACCGAACTGTGGCAGTTTTTAGATATGTATTTTTTTTTTTTTTTACCTCTACGTGCTCCACGAGCCGCTACTCATTCAAGCCACCAAGGTCCCCGACCCACCTCAACCCCCATCGAACCTCCTAACTCATATGGCAGCTGCGCCCGAGGTAACCTAGCATAACCCTGTGCTGGATGGGTCCCTCTCTTCCGAGGGGGAAGGCGTCGGTGGAGGGGCCAGCGCAACTACTTGGCCCTGGGGTGCTGCTGAGGTGCCCATGGCTCCCTGGGGGCTTCGATGGTGTCGTAGGACTGACAGCTGTCATCTGGCTGGTCGTGGTCCGTTTTTCTGATGGTTTCCTGAATGTGTCACTCAAGCAGTGCTCCTGGTCTCCACCGGGGGCCACTGCCAAGCGATGGTACCCCGCTACCCACCCCAGGAGAGGAGAGCAGTCCCACGGGCGCTCAGTCCTCTCCTGCCCCTGCCAGCCCCCAGCGTCCCGAGTCCATTCCTGAGCCCAGGTTGCTGGTGTGGCGCGAGGTGTGGTGTCCGGCGCCTCAACCCTCAGCTCCACCAGGCTGGCATCAAATATGTATTTGTGAAACTGAGCTTGTAGGAAAATAATTGGTTAACTAATTGATGACAAAATGGCTTTGTTATTTAACTAATATCGATTGTTTACTGTTTACATAATTTTTACAATAAAAATATTTCATATGAAAATGTCATCTCAACTTTTTTAACTTTAATCAGGGCTATATGATTCGACATTGTTACCTTTAAGTGTTTTGAACTTGACTTGACTACATAGCGTCTGTATTTATGGCTTGGTTGTATAGTTTTATGAAGCGCTCGAGATGAGTTACATACGGTTCTTTTACAAAACCATTTTGAGGGGTCACACCAACTTATTGGAACATACTTTACACCACAATGCATCAGCAGCACCAAATGTCCACAGCAAAGTAATTCCACTGGAATGGAGGTGCGGAAAAAAACAAACATGTTAACTGTAATAAACCACGCATGCCAATGCTGAAATAAAACGTATATTTATTAAATTTAAAAAGTGCCGTCAAACATTAGAAGCACCCGATGACAAAAAATCACCAACTGGTTTCATGTCTCAGCACATCATCGGTGGAGGTACAGACATATACACACCATCTCTTTAAATAGGAAAATTCCTTAAAGGTGCAGGACCATTACATAATAATGAAGTGCAAAGTGCTCAGCATATAGCAACAACAAATGACCCACTTGAACATAAATATACCAGTTTAACATACATCTAAACAGTATTATTAAAAAGCACCAATCAACCTCAATACATATGTGTTACTGTAATACGTACATCTGTATCCTAAATTACTTTTACCACTGTGCTGGATCTATTAGATAAATCCTGAATTCCATCAAAAACTAGTCATTTTCTGAAATTCCATGGTGAGGCAGCCCAGGGCAATTCCTCCATAGTCCTAAATGGAACATCAAGAACGGAAATAGATCAGTGCTGTCATGCAATATAAGCGTAGAGACATTTTTTACATCCTTCATTGGTATCTGTATGCACCGAACAACCATTACGTACTCCTGAATTATAGCGCAATACCATATTTTAAACTGTAAACATTTCAGGGCAATCTGTACTTGTACTTTTTATGCTTCAAACATGTCATCAGGTCAGTTTTATCATTTAGACCCAGTGTTTGGAGGGCACCTAGAGTAAAAATCCAGTAGGATTCTCTTTCTGCCAGCGTAGCCTCTGTGTCATCACTCCTTGGACCTATCTGAACCTTCTCAATACCATAGAACTTAAATATGTCTCCAGGTAGAAGGTCACCTGGGGGCCAGTGACCATCACATGGTATGGTTCAATTTGGCTACTACATCTAAATCATCCCATTCCAAGGCAAAAATATGGGACTTCAGAGGAGCTGACTTTGATAAGATGGCCAACAGAGTTAAGCTAGCCCTGGCAAAAAGAAACACCGGTGAGGGGGTACAGGCAAAGTGGGCAAGCATTAAGGATGCAATACTTGAAGCAACATCCCATTGTGTTAGACAGAAAAGGAAGTGCAAAGAAGAAGGAAACCACTTTGTTCTCAAATACAGTAGCAGAAAAGGTCAGAGCCAAAAGGCTGGCCTTCAGGAAATATAAGGGAACACAGCGGATGAAGATAGGGAGGCATACCAAACTGCCCTAAGGGAAGCAGGGAAGGCAGTAAGGCAGGCAAAGTCCCAAACTGAAGAAACACTAGCACGAACAGTAAAGAAGGTGACAAGACTTTCTATAGATACATTAGTGAAAGGAGAAAGTCCAGAGGGGTATTAAGTTTAATGGAGAAAAGGGAGCATGTGAGGAGAGGAGGACCTGTAAAGGCATCTATCCTAAATAGATACTTTTGCTCAGTATTTACTGAAGAGAAGGTAGGGCAGGGCCCACAGCTTAGCATCATGGACACGGGGAGGAGGTGGCTACTCCTTCACAAAAGAAAAGGTCCTACAAGAGCTTGCTAATCTCAGGGTGGATAAGGCAATGGGACCTGATGGCATACATCCCAGGGTACTTAAGGAGCTAAAGGTGGAACTAGCAGAGCCATTAGCAGAACTGTTTAGTGAGTCTCTGAGTACAGGGGAGGTCCCAGAAGACTGGAGAAGGGCTCATGTGATCCCGCTCCACAAGAATGGTAGCAGGGAGGAGGTGGGGAACTACAGACCAGTCAGTCTTACCTCAGTAGTGGGCAAGATTATGGAGGCACTCCTTAAGGAAAGGATAGTGCAACACCTGAATCCATAGGGGCACAGGATCCAAGACAGCATGGGTTTACAAAGGAAGGTCCTGTCAAACTAATCTCATAGATTTCTTTGACTGGGTAACCAGAGTGGTGGACCAAGGGGGAGCAGTTGATGTCGCCTACCTTGACTTCAGCAAAGCTTTTGACACTGTTCCACATAGAAGATTGATAAATAAGCTGGGTAGGCTCGGGGTGGGTCAGAAGTTGGTCAACTGGGTGGCAAACTGTTTGACGGGCAGAAAACAGAGAGTGATGGTAAATGGTATACAGTCAGAAGAGATGCAGATCACAAGTGGGGTACCTCAGGGATCAGTTCTGGGGCCAGTCCTCTTCAACATCTTCATTAGTGACCTTGCAGATGGACTAGAGGGTAAGGCTTGTCTGTTTGCAGATGACACCAAGATCTGCAACAACAGAGTAGATGATCCAGATGGTGGGGCAGAATGAGAAGAGATCTGGATAAACTAGCAAAATGGTCAGAAGAGTGGCAGCTGAGATTTAATGCAAAGAGCAAAATCATGCACATAGGGAGAGAAACCTGAAGCCACCTATAGGCTGGGAGGGAGTTGCTAGCAGTCACAAGGAAGAAAGAGACTTGGGCATCATCATCACTGATGACCTGAAATCATCAAGCAGACCTCTAAAGCAGTAGGTAGGCTAGAGGGGTGTTAGGGTGCATTAGTAGAGGTATCACAAGTCGTAAGAGAGGTAATAATCCCTCTTTAAGACACTGATTAGGCCCCATCTGGAGTACTGCGTGCAGTATTTGGAGGCCACACCTTCACAAGGACATTAACAAATTGAGGCAGTCCAGAGAAGGGCAGCCAAAATGGTGCAGGGACTGCATCAGAAGACATATGAAGACAGATTAACAGAGCTCAATATGTATACCCTTGAGCAAAGGAGGAGAGGTGATATGATCGAGGCATTCAAACACCTTAAGGGCATTAACAAGGTGAAAGAGTCTAACATGTTTAAATATAAGAAGAATAGCAGGACAAGAGGTCACAGCATGAGATTAGAGGGGGGCCGATTAAGGGGGAATGTGAGGAAATTATTTTTCACAGAAAGGGTGGTGGATGCATGGAATGGCTTACCACAAGAAGTGGTGGCTATGAATACAGTGCCGGGCTTCAGACAGTCATGGGATAGGCATAAGGGAGCAATACAAATGACTACGAATAGATAGGCCACTGACAGAGCAAAGGCCGATGGCACATTTATGAGGTAGAAAAAGAAATAGGCAGACTGGATGGGCCTTGCGGTCCTTATCTGCCGTCAACTTCTGTGTTTCAATGTGGGCACTCCCACTGTCTCCAGTGCTCTTACAGTGTTTAGACAATGCACTTCTTTCATCCTTATGTTGTTTAGATCTTATGTGCTCACCAACCCTTACTTTCAAAGATCTAGTGCTTTTCCCCACATAGAAGACCCCGCATAAACATGCTGCTAGGTAAACAACATTCTCAGTAAAACAGTTCATGAAGTCCCTCACATCATAATCCATGCCAGTGTTACATTTGGTGAATGTCTTACACCTAGCAACATGGGAACATAATTTACAGTTCCCGAACTAGGTAATGGTGTTCTCTGTATGATACCATCTCTGTTTGAAGCTGGCAAATAGCTATGCACAACCCTGTCTTTTAAATTTGCCCCTCTTCTGTATACCGTTCTGGGTCTCTCTTTTACTGCATCAGCTAGATTGGGATTGGATTCCAGAATGTTACAATTGCTTTCCAGGACATTCTGTATTTCCCTAGAGTATCTTGAAAAGGTTGTAACCTCCTTTTACCCTTTTACCCTAGGTGCCCTCCAACCACTGGGTCTAAATGATAAAACTGACCTGATGTCATGTTTGAAGCATAAAAAGTACAAGTACAGATTGCCCTGAAATGTTTACAGTTTAAAATACGGTAATAGGAGTCTGTAATGGTTGTTAGGTGCATATAGATAGCAATGAAGGATGTAAAAAATGTCGCTATGCTTATATTGCATGATAGCACTGATCTATTTCCCTTCTTGATGTTCCATTTAGGACTATGGAGGAATTGCCCTGGGCTGCCTCACCCTAGTGTTTCAGAAAATGACTAGTTTTTGATGGAATTCAGGATTTATCTAATGGTTCCAGCACAGTGGTAAAAGTAATTTAGGATATAGATGTACATATTACTGTAATAAATATGTATTGAGGTTGAATGGTGCTTTTTAATAATAATTTTTAGATGTATGTTAAATTGGTATATTAATCTTCAAGTGGGTCATTTGTTGTTACTATATATGCACTGAGCACTTTGTAGTTCATCATATGTAATGGTCCTGCACCTTTAAGGGATTTTCCTATTTAAAGAGATGGTGTGTGTATGTCTGTACCTCCCCTGATGACGTGCTTGACACAAAACCGGTAGAGGATTTTTTGTCAACGGGTGCTTCTAATGTTTGGCGGCCCTTTTTAAATGTAATAAATATCAGTTCTGTTTCAGCAGTGGTGTATGCGGTTTATTGTAGTTAACATCAGCAGCACCAAACCTGGAAGAAACACACACAAAACAGTGCTTTCCACCAACAGGGATTCAGTTCACTATCCACACTTAGGCAGTATTGCTGGGCACAGCTCAGTTACTGGAAATCTTCAAGCTTGTCCTCTCCCACCACCCATGGTGTCACCCTCTGGCTCTGCCCTGTCTGATGTTAGATCTTCTTTTCCGCTGGAAGGAACATGTTCCTCCTTCACAGCTGCTGCAGTGTGTGAGAATTCTCAGTTTTCAAGTGCAAACCTTGGCAATTTTTCTCACATTTCTTTCGGTTTTAGACTTCATCTTTGCTACTCATTTTCCAGTTACTGCTCTGTTGACTGTGGAAGGATGGTACTCAAGAAGTTGGGATTTTAGCAGTGCATTCAGTACAGGCAGAAAATGTCTGCCGCAGTTCCTTATGATGTGTGTTTACTGCCTAGGGGCTAACTACGATGTTGGGAGTAAGCATCCTTTGTCATTAGATGAATAGGAGACACGCTTCCTCAGGAATGTCAGCAGGTCTTGATATCTGTGGGCTCAATGACTCACCTTGTGGCCTTGGTGGAAGACGCAGCAGCTGGGGGACCTTGGTCAGCCTTGGTCTTAGTCCTGATGGGGCAGGCCACAAGCATTGTGTTCATATATTGCCCAGCGTACTGGGATATGTATTGGACTCGACAAACCCTTGATAATAATAATAATAATAATAAAAATGTATTTATTAGGTGCCTTATCAAAAACCAAGGCACCATACAATTCATAAATACACACACTTTAAAATGCAAACATACAATAATAAAATAATGATTAAAAGATCAAACATCAATTAATAAAATCAACTAATTCAATTTCCAAATGCCTGCAGCCACAAATAGGTTTTTAAGGATTGTTTAAATCTCTCCACAGTTGTGCACTCCCGAAGCCAGTGGGGTAGAGAATTCCAAAGGGTAGGGGCAGCATACTCAAAAGCTCTTGGCCCAGATGTTTTCAGACATACCCTTGGAATCTCTAGCAAGCCCTCATCGGCCGAGCGGAGAGATCGTCCGGGGCGATAAAGAACCAGGAGCTCTTTCAGGTAGTCAGGGCCCTGTCCGTGTAGGACTTTGAAAGTCAGTAAACTGACTTTAAAGGTGATCTGCCAGTGAATAGGCAGCCAGTGCAGTTCGTGCAGAACAGGCAAAATATGACAGGATCGAGGAGACCCTGTCAATAGCCGGGCTGCTGTGTTCTGCAGTAGCTGCAAGCGGCAGATTTCTGCTCCAGGCAACCCCAGGTAAAGGGAGTTGCAATAATCCAAGTGCAAGGACACAAAGGCATGGATCAGAGTGGGAAGATCCCCAGATGGAACGAGGTGCTTAATTCTGGCGATATTCCTAAGATGGTAAAAGGAAGATTTGACAACAGCCAGCACCTGCAAATGCAGGGTCAGTCCCTCATCAAAAATTACCCCCAGATTACACACCCGTTCAGAAGCTGGGAGTGAGATACCATCAACAAAAATTCCCGGGGGTAGACCAACTCCCGACCCCCCTATCTGGTGACCCGGATCCATTGCCAACACCTCAGTCTTTCCTGAGTTCAACTTCAACCAGCTGGCATTCATCCACTCCTGGATTTCCTTCAGACAGTTGTTAAAAACCGAGACGGCTCCAACCTGGTCAGGTGTAAAAGACAGGTAGAGCTGGGTATCATCAGCATAGCAGTGATACCTCAGCCCATATGTTCTTACAGTGTCTCTGATGAGAAGTATGTACACCGCGAACAACATAGGGGAAAGCACTGAGCCCTGAGGAACTCCACACTACAGAGAAGTGGGGTCTGAAGAATAAATTCCTGTAAACCATCTGAGGACCATCCCTGACAGTCCACAGATGTACTTCAGGTGCTCTAGCAATACCCCATGGTCCATGATGTCAGATGCTGATGAGAGATCCAGAAGGACTAAGATAGAATGACTCTTCTGATCTCTCGCCATCAGGAGATCATTGAACACCCGAACCAGCGCTGTCTCAGTACTATGTCTCTTACAGAAACCGGACTGGAGTGGTTCATAGATGTCATGGATGGTCAAATGGTCCTCCAGCTGTGCTGCCGCTACTTTCTCAATCACCTTCCCCAAAAAGGGAAGGTTCGAGATAGGTCTGTAGTTGGCGTGGCAGTCTGGGTCCAAGGTAGCTTTCTTCAAGAGGGGTGTCACCACCGCTTCCTTCAGAGAGCTAGGAAACTCTCCAGATTCCAAGGAGCATCAGACTATCCGCAGAAGGACCGGGCTGATGACATCAATACAACCCAAAATTAGGGATGTTGGTCTGGGATCCAAACTACTGTACATAGGGCACACAGTCTGGATAATCCGCATGATGTCCATGAACTCCGGTCGGCTGAAGGTACTCCAAGAAAACCGAGGTGTAGTGACCTCGGACTGATCCAAAGCAACGCCCTTAGAGCGTGCCAGTTTAAGTACTGCTGTGATGTGAGCCACCTTATTAGCAAAGAGTTGAGCAAGCTCATCGCACTCTAATTACGAAAAAGCTTTCTGCACCTGCGGACAGGCTGGGTTGCATAGTCTGTCAACAGTGCGGAAAAGCTGTGCCGGTCGATTTTGAGCAGCTGCAATCTCCCTGGAGAGGAACTCTGCCTTCTTATGGGAGATTGCAGATTGATAGGCTTGATAATGCTCTATCAGTCTAAGGTGTTCGGCATCCAGGGTCCCCCTTACACTAACACAGCATAAGAAACACCATTGCTGTTGATAGTGGTAGCAGGAACATTCCCACTCTTCATACTCTCTCAACTCCCCCAACTAGCGAACCTTTGTCGAGCTTCCACTGAGTAAGGGGTTGGTAGGCACTTCCAGTGTACTCCCGATGGAGCAGTCAGTGTTGACTCTGGTTGATGAGTTGATCACAATTTTTCTTGAAACAGTTAACTAAGAAGTCAGAAGGCAGATGAGGCTTAGTCACTCTCCAAGACCCCAGCTTAGGAGGGGGTTCAGCCTATGACCCTGTTTGAGCCTATCTCAGTACAGCCTCCACCAGTGGTCCCTCTACATGTGCTTGCCTTGATTCCTCAAATCATGGTTAACCTACCTTAGTAACTGTTTTATATGGTGCCACCGCTAGACCCTAGATGACCTTGAGAAAGTCAAGGTCCCAGTCACAGCCCCGCTATCGATTTTAGTCTGTCTCCTGTCAAGGCTGTCATTGACATACAGTACATTGAGTTTGTCATCTGAAGAAGAAAGTTGATGGTGTTGAATGAGGAGGAAGTATGAAGGCTCCCTCTGGCAGCATTGGGCTATTTCAGGGTTCGGGTGGGACAGGCCTAGGCTTCCTGTCCCTTTGGCCCAATCTTGAGTGCTGGTGCCTTCTGGGCCTCTTTCTTAAGTGAGGACTCCAGAACTGGGCACAATACTTCAGATGTGTCCTCTATAGGTGCCTGTGGTCCCTCATGCTTGACCAGTCGTGGTGGAGCCTCCACCCCCCCACATCCATGAGAGGGGACACCCATGAAGGATTCTCGATCTGGGCCCGGGTTGCCAGGGCTCTGTCTGTGGTGTTCACCCTGACTAGTCAGGTGGTCCACACCCCCGAGAAGTGGCATTGGCCCTTGGTTCAGAGGGGTTGTCTTCAGTGGGATCATCAACCAGTAGTCGAGGAGACCTTGATTCGTTGGACAGTCAGTCAGCCAAAGGCGAGTCAACTTTCTTTGCTGCCATTCTGCAGTACATGTGTGCTACCCTAAATGTACCCATAGAGGAGGTGCAGAAATATGGGACTTGCCTCTGCAGGAAAGGGAACATTGTTTAACCAGGAGTAGCACACTAAGCCAAAGCTTGTTTCCAGATGCGACCTGGGAGCACAAGGAAGTTAAGTGACTTGCTCAGGATCACACAGTATGCACCCAGGACTCCCTGGGGGTGGCGTTCCAGTTGCTGAATCTGTTCTTTTACCAGGTGAGCAGACAGAATAAAAGAAGGACTAATTTCCAGTTGGGAAAAGGAATACATGGGGAAAAACAGGAGAAAACTGGGATTAACGCTAAAAGAGATACAATCTTCCAGCAATTACACTAGTAACAATAAATAGCTAGACAGTGAGTATATACATTAAATCAGCACAAAGTGGCATGATTGTGCAGCCAAGTGGCAGTATGAGTGCTTGCCCCATAAATATAGAAAATAATACAATTTATCTCAAATGATGTCTGAATGTTATAGTTTAAATTATGAAATGGATGGTCGAAATCCTCAATTCTGATTGGCTGAGACCACATTCAGCAAGGATGATATCTCAGTATATAATCCCAATCTGAAAGTAGCTGCTTATGCATTAAATCAATTATAGGTCATTCCATAAACCTACAATTATATATAGAATTACGATAGGGTGGGGGTAGGTGTATCCAGAATTTTACCACACCTGAGGTGTGGGATGCTAGGTTTATAAAAGCATACCACACCCAGGATGTGTGTAAAATTCTGGTTTTACACCCACCCAACCATTTGTTACTTTGTTTAATTAATGGTCATCATTTTTTTTCTGTGAGCACTCTTGACTTAGTTCAGCACTTCTGTGAGAGGCACACACACACACACACACACACACATATACGCACTGCCTGTCACTCCCTTACAGTTGAGGCATTACTTTTTTTTATTTCTGTGATGCCTTTTTTTTTTTTTTTTTTACAGTGAACAGCAATAATTTAATTTGGCTGCTGTAGTATGCTGCCATCTGGGATTAAGGTCCTTTGCCAATGGAGCTGCTGTGTGTGGAAGCTCCACTCGAGGGGAATGAATGGCAGGGTCAACCAGATCATTTGTTGAGGTTGTGAAGTCAGGAAGAGCAATGTTAAAAAAAATATGTGAAATGTTACCGGTCATGATTTGTGAGGCGAGGGATGAGAAGCGGGTACTTGGTTACAGAGTAATGAAGCCGAGGAAAGGGGCCGCCATGTTAGTGTAGGTATTTGGCCCGGCCATGCACGGACTAACCCATGGACTAAGGCCCGATGAGATTTCGGAGTGGAGCTTGATTGGCAGGTACTGATTACAATCTCCCATGTTGTAAGTTAGCTGTCTATTACAATTGTTATAACCAAGTATTACCTTTATTTTCTGTGTAACTGCCAAATTGTTATTATGACAACCTGCGTGTTATCCTCCCCTTGCACCCTTCCCCGCCCGCACCTTCCCCCAGGTTGCACCAGGAGACGAGCATCGTTTTGCTCAGTGTGCCTTTCCTAGTGAATCAATTCAATAAATAAATAAACCGAAAATATCAACCGGGAGGTTGTAACGGAGAATAAAAGTACAGTTATCCTTGCATAAAAAATTACAAGAAGTAATTTAAAAATATTTTTTACAACTAAGTTAAGTTTTTTTATTAAGCCAAAAATAGATATACATTTCATAACCACAATAGTACACTCCAAGTTGTGTGATACTGTGGGACATCATTCCTTCACCAGTGACTGTAGTCACTCTGCCTTCAGCCTCGTGCCTTGCAGTGTATCTGAGGCTGGACAATATCCCATGATATCGTACTCCTTGTCATGTATTACTGCCTAAATATTGTCCTAGATATTGGAAAATGCTTTTATTTTAGAATATACTCAAGTTTACTGTACCAGGCTTGTAACTTTCAGTTTTTAGAAGTTATATCACGAAAGAATATATCACCATTCTTGCCACCACACTAGTGAAGGGTTGGGTTTGTGAGTGTGCCCTTTGGGAAAAATACACGTGCACTTTGCATCATGTCTCAATGTACCCAAGAAGGAGACCACTAGGGAATATACCTTTTTTTTTAGAATTAAAGATACGTTATATTATTTGACTCATTGTTTTCTATGTAAAAGTGACATACATTTCAATGATTGAGAAAAGGATTTCGATTGGCAGGAGTCAAGACTTGCTCATAGGGATCCACATTTTTCATACCACTGGGAGCTATTCAGGGTGTGCCTAGGAGCCAAATTATGAGTATAATAAATATTAAATATTAGTATAGAAACCTAGTAGTTGATAAGTGTACTTTTTCTGTGATGGAAATATTGCTAAAAATACCCCCCCCCCCCAGCAGCACACATTTTGAGTATTGTAGGGATACTGGGCTTATGTTTGCTTCAGTCAGGTGGAGTCCTTAGGCTTTTGAGTTCAAGGTCCTCCAGCAAGGGCCAACAAAATAGTTACACATGCACAATTTGTTTTTGTCATAAAGGTGTTTATGTGCCTTATTCAGGGGTGACTGTTCAGCCTTGTCCCTGTTCTACTGAGCCATCTACCTCCTCCCCCGAGACCTTTCTCAGTCTAGAGTTCTCCCACAGATGTCCCCTTCGTGACAGGGCCAGAAGGAGGAGGGCCATCCTTTACTCTTCCCGTACCAGAATACAGAGTGGACGTCGGCCCGGTGGTGCTGAGGGTTAAGGTGCTGGACGCCACACCTCGTGCCATGCTGACGACCTGGGTTCAGATGCGAGCCCGGTTCATCAGGGGTCGGCGGGGGGGATAGGATAGAGCGTCCAGTGGACTGCTTTCCTATCCCCAGGAGAAGTCGAGGAGCCATCGCTCTACCGGCCCCGGTGATGACGGGGGGCACTGCTAGAGCTAGGCGTAGAAGGATGGCATGCAGCAGACATTGGCACGTCAGTGCTCAGATATCATTGCACGCTTGCACTCTCAGGGGTAGAAAAAAGTGGAAAAAATGGTGCAGCACAGGCCACGGCAGTTTTTTTTTTTTTTTTATAATTTCATTTTTATTATGCTTTTAGCACACATAGTCGACATATCAGACTGTTTACAACATTCATTTTTTACAAATGGACCTGGAATCAATTCTAAAGAGCATTAATACAATTAGATTATAGCTTATGACAGAGGCCACTGTTAAATTAGCTTTCATAAGTTAAATAGTGAATAAAAGTTAATGAACTGAGCATTCAGCATTCCTCCTCATAAGTCTGTCACTGTCACTGAATACCAGGCAGAGGAAATAACAGAATTATAGATTAAGCAGTGAATTCTTGTGAGTTAATTATCCATTTTACATATTTACTTATAGGCAGAGATCATGTCCCAATGGGGGATGAAGGGGGTGGAGGACATCCATTGTATGATCCAGCAACGTCTCAACCCAGCTTCACGGGGGGAGGGAGAGGGGGAATCGGGAGAGAGGGGTTTGTAGTAGAAGGGAGGGTAAGGAAGAGGATAGCAAGTGGACAGTCTATCAAGAGGTTCTAGAAAGACTCGGAGTAGCTTTAATCCTTTAAAGAGGTTCCTCCTCCATTCAGAATTTCGGTTCAAGGGACAAAGGAGTCGTCCTGTAGCATGTAATAAATTGCCAACGAGACCACCTGTAATTAAATTGGTCTCCCATGTCATTTAGGTTATGAGTTATTCGTTCCGTATAATATACTGTATCTGCTTAGTGATCTGCCACCAGTCTTGTATGGTTGGGATTTTTGTAGTTAGCCATACTTTTGTAATGGCCTTCTTGGCCGCTGTGAGAAGAAGGAGGAGAAGGTATTTAGCAGATGGTTTCCTTAGTTCTCTAGGAATTAATAGTAGAAGATATACTTTCCCAGTTAATTGAAATTGTGGGCCAAAGAGTTCTTGTAAGTTAGCCTGTAGAGCTAATATAAAGGGCTGAAGTTTAGGGCATGACCACATAATGTGTAAATGAGTCGCTCTGACCTCCCCGTATTGACGCCAGCAAGCTGCAGATCCAGATTGAGCATAGTGACTGGTGATTATTGGGGTCCTAAAATATCTGAAAAGGTTCTTCCATGCGTATTCACGCCATTGATGGGAGCTAGTTACCTTAGTAACATATTGGCATGCTTTTTGCCATTCCTCAGGGGTAATGGGGTGTTCCAGCTCCGTTTGCCATTGCAGTCTAACATTATCAAGAATGGCTAGTTGGTGAGATTTCTGAGAGTGATAATAAGCTGAGAGTAGGTGTCTTTGTTCGTGGGAATTGTTCAGTCGAATTTGAAGATTAATCGGGGGTATCTGAGCAGGAGTTTGTGCAGGAGCCGGCAGGGATTCATAGTAGCGGCGATGTTGTAAAAACCTGTAGAAATCCCTGAGTGGTAGACTGTATTGGGTTTGAATTTCAGCAAAGGGTCGCGCATTCCCTAGAGTTGTGATCTGCGGAAGGTATATCAGGCCCAGTCTTTCCCACGTTAAGAACCCGTGATCCATTCTGTTAGGAATGAACTGGTCTATGCTTGCTATAGGACGTATGAGGGGTAAGAAAGGCTCTAGGTGTTGTGAGCTCCTAATGGTTCTCCAGGCATTTAGGTAGTGAATTATCCATGGATTTGTAAGGTTGGGAGAAGGCAATACATTATATTGTCCGTATATAATCCTAAAGTAGTCCCTGTTGCTAATAAGAGACATTTCAATTTCTGCGCGCCGTGTGGGGTGATTATGCCATTTTGCCTTGCCATCAGGTGCGAAAGCAGTGAGGCATTGTGGTAAAGCCGGAGGTCAGGAAGTGCGAGTGCCCCCCCCCCCGATCTTGGAAGAGTAAGTACCTTGAAGTGGACTCTGGGTCTCTGCCCTGCCCAAATAAATCTAGAAATGGAGCGGTTCCATATGTGGAATGTTTTATCTGTAAGGGGGATGGGGATGTTCTGGAATAAGTAAAGGGCCCTAGTGAGTACTACCATTCTGATTAGCTCTATTCTTCTAGTGAGGCTCAGCGGCAAAGTGTTCCAAGTGGCCAGATTGGTTTTAAGTTGAGAGGTAAAGGGGATATAATTGTTTTTATAATAGTCTGTAGGAGACGGGGAAAGCTGAATACCCAGATATTTCAATTTAGACAAGGTCCAGTTGCAGGGGAATACATTTTGCACGTTGGAGGATGGGGGAGTAGTGAAATGTGAGGATCTCAGTTTTGGAAAGGTTGAGCTTATATCCAGACACCTGTCCAAACTCTTCTAAGAGCTGCCTTATTGCTGGGAGTGATTTCTCCGGGTTCTGGAGGTAAAGTAGCACGTCGTCAGCAAGTAGTGCTACACGGTGTTCCACACCTCCCAACATAATTCCAGTGAGATTCCGTGATTTCCGAATGTACTGTGCAAGAGGTTCTATGAATAAAGCAAATAAGAGTGAGGAGAGGGGACAGCCTTGTCTAGTTCCTCTGCCTAGCCAAAAATACCCAGAGTGATGTCCATAGGCCACGGCAGTTTGATGGCTGTGTGCCGCCGGCTGAATGATGCCCAGTGCGCATGCCGGTAATGGTTCCTCATCTGGCGCAGGGGCCCCTCTCAAAGGCAGAGCTGCATATGCCAGCTGGGCGTGCCACATCTGGGTCAGAGGTGGAGCTGAGTGGTGGCTGGATTCAGGCAGGTTAGTGGCTGCAAGGAGTAAAAATATGGCATGATAAAACAAAAAAATACAGAGTGGACCGAGGACCAAGGTACGGTCACAGGTGTCTGTGGGGACCCTGGCGGAACAGCCCCCAACATCCTGTTTTTCTTCTTTTCAATTTAACCCTGCCTCTGGACGTCCAGCATGTTTGTGGAGGGGCACACGCAGGATGTTCCAGCAGCTCCCACTATTTGTGTCACCCATGCTGCACTACCACTAGGCCTCCACCTGGTGTCAGTCTAAGGCTGGGCTAAAATCCCTTCCCTCCCCAAGAGAGGGGAGCAGTCCTTTGGATGCTCAGTCCTTTCTCACCCTGGTCGACCCCTAGCAACCCAAGCTCGTCCCAGAACTTGGGTCGCCAATGTGGCAACAGGTAAGGCACTAGTGCATCAGTGCGCTACAATAGATAGATATATGTGTGTATATCTATATATATATTAGAGGCCAAAAACTCAGTTTAATGCATTAGTTAGGGTTGTTCCACAGCAACAAAAGTAGGAAATTGTTTAGGTTTGAAAACCCCTTGGAGCCCCCGCCCACCCCCAATCGGCATTGGGGTGCATTGGGATCGCAGCCCAACTCTCACCCCATGACATGTAAGCAGCAGAAGTATAGGAGAATGGGGTGAGAGTTAGGACCAACGATCCCAATGCGCACCCCAATGCCGATTGGGGAGGGTGGGGGTCCAAGGGGCTTTCAACCCTAACACCTGATTTTTACTTTTGTCGCTGTGGAACAACCCTAACTAATGCATTAAACTGAGTTTTTGCCTCTAATTTCCTTCTTTGAGAATGATAACGAAATAGTGAATGGACAGTATAAGCGGCGGAGAATGGGCCCTTTGGGCCCAACGCCCCCCACATGATGTCTTGTGGCATAGTAACAGGAACAGCTACGCAAACAGAACGCTTAACAGTGGCGCATATGGTAACACATGGCTTAATGAGAACAGAAAGGTAACGACATGGTGGTGTAGACGGAATGGTCTGCCACGGATGTGTTTTCACATAGTAACATGGTGCCTGCAAACGGAAATGTCAATGGGCATGGTGACGCAAAGTGAAACAGAAAGAGAAACAGTACTGTAGACACAAATGGCAAAAAATAACAGAAACACAAGCGTAAATGAAAACGCAAAGGATAACGCACATGGTGGCGCAGACGTCAACGGTAAGTGAAACAGGTACGGAACCGCAAGCGGAAAGGGCAACAGTAACAGTAATATAAGCGCACAGGCTGGTTTTCCCCAAAACCTGCATAGAGAAAGACAGTGAGTACAAATAATGTATGCATAATAATGAGTATCGGAGCAAAAAATGAGAACTTGGAATACTAAATACGTTATATCTCAGGAACCGTACGACGTAGAAAAAAAATTTAAAAGTATGATTTACAACTGTCCTGGCTAATTTTCTAGGGGGCTAAGCATTTTTCCGACGAAAAGTCCGTATCTCGCACCGTTTCTGACATACGGGCCCCGAAAGGCGCGGTGAACGCCGTAATGTTATCCTATGGGGAGAAAAGAGAAGTTCGGAGTGCCATAACTTTGCCTCCCTGTAATATTTTTTCACCAAACCACTGAAAGGCACATCTGTGGGCTGTTGGCTGTGTTTCCTCCAAATTTCAGGAAAAAAGACTAAATCGTTATTTTGCAGCAGGGTGCCAAAGGATTCCTGTAATGCGTCGGGCACCGTAATGTTATCCTATGGGAAAAACCGTCAACTTTGGAGTGCCGCAACTTTACCGGCGTGTAATATTTTTTCAATACAACACTGAAAGGCACATTTGTGAGATGTCATCTGTGTTCCTTCCAAATTTCAGCCCAAAACTCCCAACCGTTCTTTTGCAGCGGAGTGCCAAAGAATTACTGTTATTTTGGGCATAGTGTCGCAAAGTAGTGTCGCAATTTGCGAAAGTTGCGACACTTTCGTGAGTGCGACACTAATTTGCGAAAGTACTTATTCCAGAAATTTGAAAAACATATTTCTGGGGTGTTTTACCCCAAAATAAAGACATGGCTAGCATCCTCAGGGCCCGACTAGGTGAATACAAAAAAAATTTGGTTGCTAGAGGGTCTCAATTTAAATGCCAAGCATTTTTCTGATCACTAACTGAAAACAAGATGGCGGATTTGCGACAGTAACAGGGCCATTTGCGACAATAAAAAGTGCATTTGCGACACTGTCGAACTTTTTGTTAACTTTTCCCATTGACTTATAATGGGAAATTGTTTTTTGAATAACTTTTGAACCGTTTAATATTTTTCACGAAATCTTTGAAAGGCACATTGGGGACCCCAGCCGCCGCGTTCCTGAAGATTTCGGCCGATCGCACAAACCGCACGACCTGTAGGCCGATCAGAATTCAGAAAAGCGTGAATGCCAAGAGATCGCACTTAATAACTCCGCAGCCGTATATCCAACCGGTACAAAACTTGGCAGATCCAAGGCCTATGGTTCTTGATCATGTATTCCAAATTTCAGGCAAATCCGTCAAGCGGTTGCAAAGTTATTAAGGTGCAAAGTTTTGGGTTTAACATAGAAATGGCTCCTCAACCCTAACTATGGTAGCACTACCATGTACCATATATATATATATATATATATATATATATATATATATATATATATATATATATATATATATATAATATATAAAGGCGCACTTGGCCCCTATAATTGGGGTTGAGTAGGCAGCTCAGTATTAAACTCAGAATTTTGCCCTTTAATAACTTCGCAACAGATTTGCATAAAATCTGGTATGCACCTTCCTGTGGGGGTAAATCTCTAGATTTGACAAGTTTCATTCTGGTCGGATGTGTGATCTCCGAGTTACGGAGAGGTGAAAAAAACATGTTTTTGCTCATTGACTTTGCTGGGATTTTTCTTTGAACTTGCCTACAGTCCAAAGAGTTTAGTTTTTGGGTGTGAAATTTGTCAAGGTAGACAGGGACTACCCCACAGATGTGCCGTTTGCTAGTCTGGCGAAAAAATATTAAGCAGTTTTCAAGTAATTGCAATTTAAAAATTTGAAAATATTTCTGAGCATGCTGAGTAAGCACTTCAGGATAGCTGTATGAAACAAAGTAGGAATCCTGCTCCATATGGAGAAATTCCTACTTCATATGGCTGCTGTCTTGTTTTCAGTTATGCCCCCCCCCCAAAAAAATTTGGAAACCTCCCAAAATGATATTCTGGGAAGGAACCTACACATGTAGCTTGCTTATTGGGACCCCCTTTGGTGCATTCTGCACTTTACGGGACGAAATATGCCCATAAAATATGTTTAATTGAATTATTTAAATCCTACTTTGTATCCGCATAGTACGACCTAGGATCCTACTTTGTATGCCGAGATATGATGTAGGATCCTAGGTCATGAGCTGAAAATAGGATTATTACAAAAAAATATAAATTTTTTTGCCATTGTGGGGTGACCAATCCCCGTGTTGGCACTAGAGAACCCCCCACACACACACACACACAAGTATGGGACTCTGGGGAGCCCACTCCAAGTGTCCTCAACAGGAAAAAAACATGTCTGACAATGGGGTGCCCAATCCTCGTGTCAGTAATAGGCCCCCAAAAAAACGTGTCTGACAACGGGGTGCCCAATCCTTGTGTCAGTAATAGGCCCCCCAAAAAACTTGTCTGACAACGGGGTGCCCAATCCTTGTGTCGGCAGGAACCCCCCACCAAAGAGGGGCACTGGGGAGCCCACTTCCAGTGTCCCCAGTAAACCAGGAACTGAATAATCAAGGTAAGCTCTGTATAATGGCTGTCTATGGCGTTTTTAACTTATGTTGATATCTCTGGCATTTTTCAACATTTTTTCACCAAATATTCAACATGGGCTTTGTGGGACCCCACCTCATGAACACTGTCACTGTCGTCTCATTAATCGGACTCGTAAGGTGATTTTGCGGTCGCTGCACACAATCACCTTTTGGGACTGAGTAATGAAATGACAGTTCCAGTGTTCATGAGGGGAGGTCCCAAAAAGCCCATGTTGAAAATTTGGTGCAGAAATGTTTAAAAATGCCTGTGTTATGAGCATGCGTTGCACAGTTTCTATGCACACTCATATCTTCACCAATTTTTAATATTTTCACTCCAGATTTTCAACATTGGCATTTTTTCACACCTCCTCATGAGCAGTATAGCTGTCATTTTTCGCATCCTGCCCGAAACATGTTTTCACACCTATGGTGCAGAATGGCACGGTCGCTGTTCAAAATCAGCTTTCGGGACAGAGTCGTGAAATTACAGTGCCACTGTTCATAAGGTGTGGTCCCCAAAAGCCCATGTTGAAAATTTGGTGAAGAATTCCTGAAAATGCCAGAGTTACGTGCGTCCGTTGGATTTATTCTACGCACACACATAACTTTGCTACTTTTCAATCTTTTGACACCAAATTTTCAACATAACCATTTTATCACACCATCTCATGAACAGTACAGCTGTCATTTTTTCACATCCTGCCCAAAATGTGTTTTTGCACCTGTGACATAGAATGGCATTGCAGGTGCACATAATTACATTTTGCCTTGCTTTTTGCAATTTCTCCGTACTAGGGTACATGAGGTGGGGTAATAAGATGGCTATGCTGACAATTGGGTCACTGCTGTTGGATACGCTCTGGGCCATGCACTTCCACACCTGCATACATATGCGCATCTACAGAGGAATTAGATCTACCGCGCCGACTAATGCAGCTATGACAATCCTGAAGGTATTACAATTGCCCCCTTCTAACCTCTCCTCCCTCCATTATCCTTGGCGCATTCTGTGCCCTCAGTGCCCTTGCTTTATAGTCTTATAGTCTTTTCCTAGGCCACATAATGTTTTGCTGGTCTAGACCTCATCCAATACAATATTGTACTCTACTGTCTATCAGAGACCTGCCTTGCACAGAACTCGCACATAGCAGTATGCTGACTGCCTTTGGTACCACACCTGTAAATTATGCTGCCTTGTTCTGTTCTTAGTGTCAAGTCTTACGTTGCTATTTGCAAATTATTGTACATCACTGTGCCAAGCCACGCCATTCTCACTTATAATGACTGTACATAGGCTGCTAATGTTGCTACATGAAGCCTACACCAAATTGTTGTATTGTGACTTGTTGTTGTTTAAACTACCCGGTCCATCTTGTAAATGAGCCGTGCTCAATGGTGTTCTGCCTGGCTAAATAAAGATATAGATTGATTGATTGAATTGGAGTGCAGGGTCCGACGGATACTATTATACTATCTCAAAAAGAAGGGAAATTAATTGCCAAAAACTCCATTAATGCATCAGTTAGGGTTTCTATTACAGTGACAAAGGACTGGAAATTCGGTGATAGGGTTACCAAACCTACCACCCCACCCACCTCCACACACCAACAGGCGTCGGGGTGTGCCTTGGGGTTGTTGGGCCTAATATTTAATTTATTTATTTATAAAATGGGTAACAACAATCATTGAAAATCCAGAGTCCTAATTGGATTAAACGTGTCACATGACTGTGCATTATTCCACAGCGACCAAATGCCTCACAGTATGACTGCACACCTGAACTACTTTCCAGTCCCCAGAACCTTCTCGTCAGCACTGAGATCACTCCATACCTGGCACAGACAGGATGCCACAGACACACACACACACATCCATTAATTAAAAAAAAATCTATCGAACTGTCCCACACTATATAGCCATAATATTTAAACAAAAGGTCACTTTTTAAATAACTTATCTGGTTGATCCTGCCATTTTCGGAGTCTAGGGTGTAATCACTTTCGTTGTTCCAGTGTAGCGTGACCAAGCGGTGGTAATAAAGGGAACAGACTCGGGTTTAAAAGAAGGCATATTGTAGCAAAAAAAAAAATATGCTAACACAATATTTTATGTTTGCTTGCGCACACAGCGCACAAGAAACATTTTGAAATGAGTAGTAGAGCATTGAAAAGGTGTGGCAGTGTTTGGCCAGTCCAGTGAATGCTTTCAGGGGCGCATCCTCAGCTACCAATCAAGAAGGAAGCTGCCGATGACAGCAGTTTCAGAACGAGTGCCAGACTTGAAAGAAATCTACTGCTCAATCATGGACAGTTTGTCATTGCAGCAGCAGATCCCCGGCAACCAGGCACATTCCAGCACCCTGCACACAGTAATTTGCATGGATGTATTTCTGAACAACTCGTTTACTCAATGTGCCTTTCCTGGTGAATATATAAATAAATGAGCCCTGCGCAGCTTTACATAATTGGGCGGCTCCCACCTACCACATACTCCCCCAAAGCCGACATGAGGTGCCCCAATCCAGTGTCGCATGCCTAAGCCCAAACATATCTTTTGACAACAGGGTGCTCAATCCCCATGCGGCATGCCCCCAAGTATTGTGGCACTGGGAGCCACTCCAGTGTGCCAAAGTAATTCTTATCTTTTCCAACACGGGTTGCCTCCGGTGTCGGATGTCTTGACCACTTTTTTCAGCCAACACCGTGCAGCAATCCTCGGTCAGCATGATCCCCCCAACTAGTCTGGCACACTAGAGTCCACCCCAGTGTACTGCAATTTATTTTCATAGTATTTCACCTGTAAAAAAGAAATCTGCCCCGAGGTCTTTTTTTTAAACCTACAGAAAAAGAAAACGGTCCCTTGTCCTCGCCACCTCCTCTATCCCGACCATCCCTCTGTGCACCCTACCTCCCGCACCCCACCCATATTTATTCTCCAGAGGTCTCGCGCAGCGATCTTCTGTGGACCGGGAACACGTCTTCACTCTTCAAAAGCCGACTGCAAACTGAAGAAAATCACAGTAAGCTCTAGAATGGCAATCAGTGTGGGGGTTTCAACTTAGGTTGATATCTCAGTCATCTTTGGGAGTTTTGGTCCCAGATTTTCAACATGAGGTTCTTGGGACTCCACCTCATGAAAACTGGCACTGTCATTTTGTTTCTCGGTCCTGAAAGGTGATTTCGCAGTTGTTGTGCAGAATTACCTTTCGGGACCGATTAATGAAATGACAGTGCCACTGTTCATAAGGTGGGGTCCCCATGTTGCAAGTTTTTTTTTTTTTTAATTTCTTTTTATTAAAAGTTTTCGTTATACACATTGCAAGTAAGAAAAGGGTTACAGTTAATTTATAAATGTTTACAATGGTAGCATTATTTTTGCAGCAGAATCATTAATCTCTGAGGGTAAAAAACTTTGTCCTATGAGATTAGTACACCAGGTAGTGATATATAATAAGTAGTCCATCTCCTTGTTGCACCTCAATTAATAATGTCAAGGAAAGGGGATTAATCCTATAGTTTTAAAAGGTATCCAAATAATCACCAAGGTATAAAGGAGTGTATTTGTGATTTCCTTCCCCTCATAATATAGGCAGTATAGCACAGTGGTCTAAGGCTCTGAGCTGCAAATTTGGTGACATCCAGCAGACCAGACCTGGGTTTGAATCCCACAGCTTCCACTTGCATACTGTGTGACCCTGAGCAAGTCACTTAACCTCCATGTGCTCCCAGGTCACTCCTGTAAAAAAGCTTTCAGCTTAGTGTGCTATACCTGGTTAAACAACTAAAAAAAAAAAAAAGTATAAGAGGAATCCAAGTCAATTTGACCCCTCTCTAACCCCCCCTTCCCACCCCATTACCTGCTAGGTGGGAAACTCAGGTATGACAACCCACAATAAGGGGAGAATTATGGGCAGAAGGTGGGGTCCACCGTTGATTGGTGAAGAGCCCACCGCTGCCATTTCAACAGGTAAGATGGACCCTTATTTTGTATTTTAGCATTTAAACTTTCAGAACAGTATATATCAGACATGATAATTCTCCATTCTTGGACCGTAGGAATCAGAGTTGACATCCACCTACGAGTTATAGCTTTTTTAGCAGCCAAAAGGCAGACCGGAAGGAGTGTCTTTTACCATGGGGGAGTGTGGTCCGGAAAGATCCCTAGTATAATTTATTTGGCCATTAACTCCACCGGCTCATTGAATATCCCAGAAAGTTCCATCTGAAGAGAGAGCCAAAAGGGCATCAACAAAGGGCACAGCCAAAACACATGACCCAATGAGGCCCTAGGACACCCGCACTCTCTCCAGCATCTTCCATATTTTTCTGGTAGAAACTTCAGGAGAATCGCTGGAGCCCTGAAAAATCGGGAATGGCACTTCCAAGCAAATTCCCTCCAATGAGGAGATGATGTGATCTTTATAGCTTGTAGTGCTGATCCCAGCCAAGCCTCAAGAGGGACCTCTAGAGACAAATCTGTATTCCATTCTTGTAAGATGGAAACCATGGATTCTAACTGCTCACTCCTTAACCCCCTGTAAAGCTGTCCTATCATGTGAGTCCCCAGATTTCCTCTGATAGCTTCAAGTAAATACTTTTAATAAATCAGGAAGGGGGAGGGCATTTTAACCTGAAGGCCTGTGTTTCGCAGTATATGGTTACGGACTTGGAAGTATCTAAATAAATCTGAGTCCCAAAGGCTATAGTGAGATTGTAGTTTTTCAAAGGGAAGAATCCCTTGGGGAGAAAGAAACTGGAAGACATGGGATAATCCCATCTGTCTCCAAGTGGAAAAGGCGTTATCCATATGAATAGGGACAAAAGTTTCATCCTGGGAAATTAACTTGCAGTACTCATAAATGGTGTGAATTGGTTGGGATCTTCTCATACGCCTCCACAGTCTAAAAACTGGAGAGGCAACCTTCGTGAGGGCAGAGGCTGACACCGTTCTCTTGTCAGAGGAAAATAATATTCTGTTAATATCAAATAGATAATTTAAGTGAAATTCGATAGTTTTCCAAGGTGAGACATAAGATCCTGCCAGCCACAGTATTAGAATTCTTAGAAATGCTGCCATTGCGTATAGGTTAAAGTCTGTCAAATTAAAACCTCCCTGGGCCAGTGATAACTTAAGGATGGATAACCTTATTCTTGGGCGTACTTTACCCCATATAAAACCTGCTATCATTCTATTCCATGATTTAAGGTAAATGTCGAGGGAAAGAAGGGGACATTTTGGATCAAGTACAGGAAATGAGGAAGAATATTTATACGAATAATTTCAATTCGCTGATAGAAAGAAAATATACCAGAAGTCCACCTATCCAGATCCGACTGGATTTGTAATGAGATGGGTTCATAATTTATCATTTTCATGATATCTGGGTCCTTAGGTATATGAAGGCCCAGGTATTTAATTTTAATGGAACTCGTTTAAAGGGAAAGGCCTTCTAAGTTGCTGAGAAGGTTTAAAATTGACTGTCAAAACTTCCGTTTTAGACAGATTTATTTTAAATCCAGCTATTTTCTCAAACCAGGTCAAAACTTTTCAGACTGAAGGAATTGAAGTATTAGGGGACAATAATGTTAGTAATATATCATCAGCAAACATATTAATTTTGTATTCCTGTTGACCTATGGGTATGCCCTCTATCTGGGATGAAGATCTCAAGACAGAGGCTGGGGGCTCAAGGTATGTTGCAGAGAGATAGGGAAACGGGGCAACCCTGCCGCATACCCCTACTCAAATGGAACGAAGAGAATAGAGCCCCACTGGCTCGAATATAAGCCCTTGGAGACCTATAAAGATTCATTAAACTTGTGATAAATGAGGAGGGGAAGTGAAATGCCGCTTAGGGTGTCCTACAAAAAGGACCATGAAACACGGCCAAATGCCTCTCAAGGCCAAGGCTAATCAAATGCAGATGGATTTTCCTGGTACAGACATATTCTTGGAGAATTACTGTTCGCAAATATTATCCATAGTACTCCTGTTTTGATAAATCCAGACTGGTCAGGGTATAATTTGTGGAATAATAGATTCCAATCTGGAGGCCAAAATGGCCGTGTAGATTTTATAGTCCACGTTTAATATGGAGATGGGTCAATAAGATCTAGGATACGAGAGGTCCTTCTGGGGCTTGGATATTGGGGCAGTTGTTGCGAAGTCCCAGGATGGAGGAGGGGCACCACCCTGAAAGACTTCAGTAAATAAAGCATGAATTTTGGGGGTAATTTCCTTAATAAACATCTTATACCATTCTGATGTGTAACCATCTGGTCCCGGGCAACGACCCGTATCAAGATTTTTAATTGTTGTAATTATCTCAGCGTGGGAGATGGGGGCTTTTAAATCATTGATTTGGGAGAGTGAACATTTTGGGAGAGTAGCTTGATTTAGAAATTGTGAGGGTCAGGGGTTTAAAGGTTCCTCCACGAATATAATTTAGCATAGTAGGACGAAAATGCCTGGAGGATATGTTCGTCTGAGTGGTGAACCTTCCCTGTAGTTAAGTTTTTAAGTTTCAAAATAGTGGCAGTGCGTCTATGTGACCTAAGCCTCTAAGCCAACTTCCTGGTCCCTCTTGGCTCGCTCTCATGGACTGTTTTGTCGAAGATAAAATAGAGACTGTTGGATCTTATTATCTATAATTTTTTGCAATGCGGCCTTTGTATCTTTGATCAGCCTTTGCACCTCTGTATCACCCTCTCTGAACAACATCTGATAGTTCAGAAGCCGCTCAGAGAGTCCACGGTATTCAGCCTCTCTTTCTTTATATTTTTGGTGGAATAGACTATTATTTCCCCTCTGATAGTTGCACCTCAGTGGAATCAACAAAGCCCAAGAGGGTAGCATCTTTCAGAAAAAGAGATGTGCAAGAACAAGGGACACAATTTGAAGATGGGGGAGGCGTCAGGGGCAATGTGAGGAAGTATTTTTTCACAGAGAGGGTGGTGGACACATGGAACAGCCTTCCTGAGGAGGTTGTGGGGTCTAAAACTGTGGGAGAATTCAAGAATGCATGGGACAGACATAAGGCAATTTTTGTGGGGGGTAGGAAGAAATAGGCTGTTGGTTAAATAGGATCTGCAGCTTATCCTCTAGGTAGGGAAATGGGCAGACTAGGTGGGCCAAGCGGTCCTTATCTGCCGTCAAAGTCTATGTTTCTATGTTTCATTAGATTGAGAAGTGTGTGTCTTTCTGTCAGGCTGATTTACTGTTCTTTACTAAAATAGTAGGTCATTATTTGTAAAGGGCCATTGATCTAAACTTTCTGTAAGAATGACAGATAACCTAGTGATTAACAAAGACTGTCAATGGAAGAGCTGGCTTCAATAACCTGGGTCCTAAAATGAACCAATGAAAAGTACTGTACTTTATGTTTATATGGAAAGCTGCTTTACACATAGGCAGGTTAACTGTGTGAAGTTACCCTCACTTTGAAAATTTTGGCAGGCTTTTGGTCCTGATTTGCTGAACGACTGAGACACCACAGAGGTCCTGTAATTGCAAAACTGCACACATTTGTGTTGCTGTAAACAGTACTGATGTTGTGGCCAGTAAAGTGATATCAGAGATACTGCTTGTTCCAAGAGCTGGTCTTTGTTTAGATCCAGCAAAATCACCAATCCCTGGTTGCATAATTGTGCAGGGAGGAACAATTTTTACCTTCCTTAGGAACTGGGATAGCTTCTGAGACAGGAAAGCTCTGTACAGGCAGGAGAGGCTTCACTTGAACATGTACTGTGCTAGGATTTTGGAGGAAATAATTAATTGATAGGGCTTTAAAAGGGATGTGGAGTACAGGACGGGAGTCATCAACTTAGAAGTGTTCAAGATCATACACAACAGATACAGGACTGATAGAGAAGATAATTATGTGACAATCACTGGCTTGAATAAATGGATTTTTTCTTTTTAAAATTTATGCGGAATAAGGACCCAACTGAAAAATATTCCCAGCGTAGTGGTTTGGTAACATTCTTTCTCGAATAAACATAATAGAAAAAGATTACAAGGTGAAAAAAAGGTGGGGTGTAAAATGCAGCTCAGGCAAAAAAAATGCTTGCTAGTGAATGCAAGGAGTCATAGCAGAAAGGGGGAGGAGTCAGACGTAGTTATGACGAGATAAACTGAATTCAGTAGGGGTGATGGAAACATAGTGGACAGATATTGATTCCCACAGAACAGAGACAGATGTCTGTACTACAGGAAGGAGAATGTGCAGGAGGGTTAGCATTGACTTGAATAACTAAATACGGGCATGTGATGTGGCAAAGATAAAGGAAAAGGAGGGATCTATAGAATCATCATTGGGAACTTTAGTTGGGGGGAGGGGTCATTGTGAATCTTTTATCACCTGCTCAGCAATACTGAGCAGAGGGACCAAGTAATTTCTGATGAACTCAGAAGGATAAGTGAGAAGGGAAATACAGAGCAGGATTTTCAGAGGGTGTCATCTGAGATGTATCTACCACTGTTTTCAAAACAGAACTGCAACCTAACTGTGCGACCATCTATGAACTGATCAAAAGAGTGATGCTTCTGAATTTTGCAACAAAAAGGCATAGCTGTGGCAAGAAAATGAGACAAGCCTTGTTGGTGACAATTTATTATCACAAAACGTGACTTTTTGCCACAAATGGATGCCTGTTTTGAAAATAGCAACAGCACTGCTTGGACACATTTGGGGATGGAGGCGCAACATGCAGTTGTGCCCCTCCTTTTGAAAATCCTACCCGCAGCGTATATGGAGGATATGTACTGTGGAGAAATAAATTAGGAACACAGGATGGTGCATTCAACACCGGGAAAAACTCCTGGAGACAGTAAATAATAGTAACCTTAATCAGTAATCATTAATAGTAACATTAGCAGTGTCAGTGGCTCAGTAGGTAGCACACTCGCCTCTGAGGCCGGGAGATTAGAGAGCTGTGGGTTCAGTTCCCACATCTGGCACTTGGGTTAATATCCCAATACTGACACTGTAGTGCAGCATGAGAGGGGTGCTGCACTTCTGAGGTGCTGTCTTTCAGATGAGACGTTAAACCGAGGTCCCATCTGCCTGGATTGGTGGTAGTTCAGGTGGATGTTAAAGATCTCATGGCACTTATCGAAAAGAGTAGGGGAATTTCCCCGGTGTCCTGGCCAAATTTCCCTCATTCACTAAAATACCACCAACAGCTTAATCTGGTTCAAGGTCAGTTGGCATTCATCTGTATCCCCCTTCCCCAGGTCATGCCTGAAAATAGGCAGAATTTGTCTAGTGCACTTACCCGGTCAACAAAAAAAAACTAGTATGTCAAGGGAGAAGCCAGGGATGCGGCATCACTGGATAAGTTGTGCTGAACAAGCTAGGAAAAACACTGGCTGTACTGTGAGTGAGCCTTTTGGGGGAAGTGATCATAATTTGGTACAACTTGATATTAGTCAAGATTTAGTGGTTGAGGGAAGCAGGACTAGATGTTTAGATTTCAGGAAGGCAAACTACTTGAAAAATGGAAGCTAGGCTAAGCAAATTGGTTAGGGCCATGGGTTCTGAGGGCAAAATGGTCACGGGAAAATGGGTTATTTTTAAAGAGAAACTGAAAATCATTATAGAACGAGAACATCACATTAAAGGCTAAATAGAGCAAGAAAGGGAGGCACCCAGCATAGCTATGAGGAAATGAAGCAACAAAAAAAAATTGAAGCAAAGGGCACACAATAGATTTAGAAGAGATGGGACACCACAGGCCAGGGAAAGGTATAAATAGAGCGAGGGATTGTAAGAAGAGCATTCAGAAGGTAAAAAGGAACACAGACTAAATGATAACTGGAAACTCGAGGAATTTTACAGCTACGTCAGGGAGACAAGTATGGCAGTCAGGAAAGCAGTAATATGAGTAGTAGATGGGGACAAACATACTGTATCAAAAAGGGTATCACAGAACTATATAGTCTCTGCCTCTATAGTCTCCACTGCTCAACTCCACTCCACCCCTCCCCAGACATGCCAACAGCCTTTAGCTCTAGTTGAGTTTTCATTGAGTAGTGTCCCCCTACTCGACCACTTATTGCCTCCCCCCCTTTTCCCCTGCCAACCCCCCTTGCAGTGTTTGCATCCTGGAGGGGTGTAGGCCCACCTGGCTATCCATCCTTCTCCCTGTTTTCCTCTTCTGACATAATTCCTCACTTCTTCCCAAATGTTACAAGTATAACTTTCCCTGTTTTAGATCTGTGTATGTCTATGATTGTGTAACTGTGCACAAATACATGCATGTGCAAAAGAACATGTATAAATAAAAACAATATTAATGTGTATATATATATATGTAACATGGACATATGTACATAGTTATATATGTGGGCAATTACTGCCTGACTAGCCTACAAAGTGTTCCATGTTACCTAAATGTTTTTGTACAGGCTTAGCTCTATGTACAGTCTATTTGTTCCTGTATTTAATATATATATTTCCTCTTCCCTTTCCCCCAGGATGCATCTGGAAACGAGCTAGTGTAGCTCAGGATGCCTTTCCTGGTAAAACTTTTCAAAATAAAAAAATAACTACTGAATAATTACTGCTGTTTGTTGTCCAGTGAGTATTGGGGGGGTGAAAGGGACTAGATGACAAGGATAATTGTGGGACTATGAGCTCTGAGAGCTGGGTGGTTGACTCTGAGTCTCTCAGTTAGAATCTAATCAAACTGAACACAAGTCATCAGGACTCATTGAGATTCATCTGGATCTATGTGATGATGGCGTCCGCAAAAGGGCGACCTGCAGAAGAGCGACGTCAGGGCGGCGAAAACAATTTTGCCACCCTGACAACCCCGGCGCATGGAAAAACTGTGCCCGGACTAAAAATACTTGCTTTCTGTCAGGGTCTTTGCCCTTAATCCCCCCACTTAAGGATTCTCAACTCCGGGGGGGGGTGCATATCAGGGTGTTGGGGTGCAAAAGCAAAATAAAATAAGATTTTGGGCCGGGCACAAGAAAAGCACAGTAACGCCTGGACCCAGACCCGAACCTGGAACCCCAGCACCGCAAGCAGAGTCCAACCCCCGACGCCACGGCTCAGCTCGGCAGCCGACCACAGCGCCAGCCCCTACATCCCCTCCACCCCCTCCTAGGCTACGCGTGCCATGCTCTCTCTCACTCAGCGCGTGCACACATAGTGACATCCTGTCACAATGGTCACCCACCACATCCGGTCACCCTCCCTGCCCCCTCGCCTTTCGGGTTTTCGCCCACATCCCATTGCTGTTTTGGACGACGCCGTGATTCAGGCGCCCATATCATGTGCTACCGATTCATCTTAGAGTACTGCAGGAGATAGCACATGGCCTATCAAGACCTACTGCAGATATTTTTACTCAAACTGTAAAGGTAGGCAAAGTACCAAGGGACTGGAAGAATGCAATAGTGATGCCCATTGAAAAAAGAGATGCAGGGGAGACATGAATAAATGTAGATCTGTCAGCTTTACATCTTGTTTAGTTAAAATGATGGAGTCCATAATCAGAGAAGAAACTGGAAAACTACTCAGAGGATAAGAATATGGGGAATGAGACCCAGCATGGATTTTCAGTGGGGAGGTCATGTTTGACATACATACTCAGCTTTATTGAACCATTTTGTTCCTGAAAAAAATGTAGATGCATAATTTTATTTCTACCAACCTGTATTTGGTTCAGTATCCACACTTAGGAAAATTGCTGGGCACTGCTCAGTCCCCAGAGGTCTTCAAGCTTGGGCCCTCCACCAACCATAGTGTTGTCCGACTATGCCCTGCCTGAGGTCAGACCTTCTTTTTGACTGGAAGGGGCAGGGCTCCTCCTTCACAGTTCATGTACACCTGCATCATGGACAAGCTACCTCAGCATGTGGCCTATACAGCAGTGCCTCAGGACCCTCATCTACCTCAAGGTGGTCAAGGCTGAGATCCAGGTTGAGGTCGAGATCTCAGTCCTGCTCTGGTAGATGCCACCGCCATAGGAATGTTTCATGCTCATTCTCTTAATCAGATGACTGTAAACAGTTATAACTGCAGCGGAGGTATGAGGACCTCCTCTGGCACCAATGGAGCGTGTCCATCCCATGCTACCACCCCAACCCCCTTTTGGGTTCCTACACCATTGCAGTTGCTGAGCCCATGTCCAGTGGATCCACTTCTGGCATTTTCTCCTCTTCGTTCAACTGTAATGGAGTCTCCATATCTGAAGACGTGGGAAGGGATTCCACCAAGGCTTCTTGACTGGGGACTGGTTTGCCAGGCATCCTGTTGCTGGTAGTCATCCAGATAGCAGGGTGGTTCACCATCGAGGGTCCAAGCTCGTGTTTGGAAACCCCAGTTCTGACTCGGAGAAGTCCTCTGTGGCCTCCTTCCAGGGACAGGCGAACATCTATTCTTCACATGGTAGGTCCAGCACTGGCCAGTCAATGTCCTTTGCTGCACTTCTGTAGCACTTGTCTACTACCCTGAATGTCCTCTTATTAGAGGTCCAGAAATGTGAAACCTACGGGACTTGAGACAGATGCTGTCCAAGCACCAACTGCAGACAGCTCCGGATTCGGGTGACTCATGCGCCCATGCACTGGCCACCTCGGTATTCATGTGGAGGAGGACCTGGCAGCATCACTCGAGAGTCTCACTTTGGAGACTCAGCACAAGTTGGTGAATGTGCCTTTTCTGGGCACCAACCTCTTTGGCCCCAAGTTGGAGGATCATTTCAGCTGGATTGAGAAGTCCAGTATCAACCTCGATTCAGTGGCATCATCCCAGCAGACTATTAGTCACCTAAGCCTAAGAAGAATTACTTTCTTGGCTCAGACTAAGTCAGCCCCAGGATGTTTTAGCACTACTGTGCATTGATGCCCAAGTTCAGCAGTAAAGGCTAGAAAGGTGGTGGGGGGGTATCTGGAAGCCAGTCCTCTGGAGCCCCCTCCAAGGGCAGAAAGTGAAGGATTGCAGGGTGCCATTCCACCTCCTGCACAAACCAGGGTACAGCTCCTGATCAGGGGTTGACGCTTTCACTTCCTTCCACAGTGGTCAGCCATCACATCAACAAGTGGGTGTTGGATGTGGTGGGTTCGGTATGGCTCTAGAGTCTGAGACTCTTCCTCCATACCAGTCCGGAGCACTGAGGGAATCCATAGTGCCGGAAGACATGCTAGCTGCACTGCAGAATATTAGCACTCATCTCCAAGAGTGCAGTTCTATTGAGCCTGTCCCTGACACACTAGCTTCTCGATTCTAGGTGTCTCATTACTTCTTCATACCAAAACAGGTGGGGAACTGTCATCCCATCCTATACCTGCATGATCTGAACAAGTTCCTCAGCAGGTGGAAGTTTTATACGGTCATGCTCAAACAGATCAGAATTGTCTGGGGAAGCCAGGGGCATGATTTTGTTCCTTGAACCTCCAGGACACATTCTTTCACATGCACATCTGTCTGTCCCACAGCCAGTAGCTCTGTTTTTTGTCCGAGAGGTGCTATACCAGTTCAAGGTCATGTTGTTTAGCCTGTTCTTATCACTGAGGATGTTCACCAAGTGCCTTTCTGTCATGGTAACCCACGTTGTCTGCAGAGGTACCGGGATATACACGTATCTGAACAACTGGCCAATCACAGGCATCTCCAGAGATGTGGTGGAGCAGTCCAATAATCTGTTCCTCCAGACCGTCCAGGACCTGGGCATTCTAGTTAACCTGGCAAAGTCAGAACTGGTCCCCAAGAAGGTGATCCTGTTTACTGAAGCAGAGTTGGACTCACTCCAAGCCAGGGGTCATTTATCTGTGGACAAGTTAGAGGATCTAACTCCTTTGCCTGATCATTTCGGGTTGACCAATTGTGCCCAGCCTGGGAATTCCTAAGACTGCTGGGGTTCAACGTGACTTCGGCCAGCATGATCAGTTGGGCCTCCTGGCACATGCACCTCCTCTAGTGGGATCAGGGACATATGTGGTCTCAGCACAGTGGTCACCTGGACTGACTGGTTTAGGTGACCCAGCCAATGTGGACAGAACTTAGTGATATCTGTGTCCTCAGAACCTCACAGAGGAAATTCCTTTAGTCCAAACATAGCCGACCCTCACCCTGACCATGAATATGTCTCTGATAGGATAGTGGGCTCACATTTCCTACCACAGGTCCCATGGTTTCCAGTAGCCTAGTGAGACCCATCAACACATAAACCTGCTGGAGGTCCAGGCAGTGCAGTTGGCATTGGCAGGGTTTTCTCTTCTGATTCAGGGTCAGGTTGTACACTTCCAGACTGACAACACAATGACTACCGTGTTTTTACTTGGACAAGCAAGGTGAGACAGACTACTTTCTGTTGTGTCAGAAGGCACTCCACACCTGGGCACTGGTACGCATCCAGCAGGCAAACCTTCTTGCTATGCGCATAGCGAGGGAGGACAGTTAGCTGGTTGATGCTCTCAGCTGAGTGAGGGAGACACTTCCTACAAGCGGTCCTTACACCAGGATTTAGTGATGCAGCTGTTCTCTGGGTTGGATACACCTCTGGTGGACCTGTTTGCCTCCTGGAATAACAGAAAGCTGAGGCTCTTCTGTGCCCACCCCACTCAGACAGGTTTGTTGATGTGGATGACTTTTGCCGGCCCTGGACCTTGGACCATCTTTATACCTTTTCTCCCATTCCCTTGAGTCACAAGGTGGTGCTCAAGGCACACAGGGAGAAGGCAAACCTGATTCAGATAGCTCCAGACTGGCCCAGACATTCCAAATACCAGGATCTCCTCAGCCTCAGCAGCAGGTCCCTGTGGCGACTACCTCTCTTCCTGGACCTGTTGACAAGACAGTGGGGAATGGTCTGGCACCTGGGCCTTCAGTCCCTGCACCCCTCAGACTGGTACCTGAGTGGCTAGAGTTCCAGGACTTTGACTTTTAAGAAGATGTTCTCCATGTTCTGGAGTCATCCCATAATGAGCCATCCCAAAAAGCATACTCATTCAAGTGGACAGGGTTCTCGTGCTGGTTTGAAGGCGAGAAGATCAATCCTCTCTCCTGTCCTGAGTATGAGATCCTTGACTACCTATGGTCTCTGTCTCAGTCATGGTTACAAGCCACATCACTTACGGTGCACCTGGCCGGTATCATTCCAAGTGGAGTGTGGGCCGGTATGCCCACGGTGGCCCAGCAGATGGTGGCATGGTGCTTTTTCAAAGGCCTGGACCTCCTTTCCCTCTGGTGTACAAGCCTCTGCCATCGTGGGACCTACTGTTGATGCTTGCTAAGCTATGGGTAAACTATCTGAGCTGATCCATAAGTGTGAGATGTCACAGTTGCCAAGAAAGACTGCGTTTTTGGTCACTGTCACCTCGGCTAGATGGGTTAGTGAACTCCATGTGCTCTCTGTTGAGACTCCACATTAAATCTTCCACAAGGACAAGGTCATCCTTTGTCCCATTGGAAGTCCCTCCTTAATGTAGTCTCAGAGTGTCACCTTAACAACAAGCTGTATCTTCCAGTCTACTTTCCGAATCCCACTTTGGATGTCAAGTGTGCGCTCCATACTTTGAACATATGCCAAGTGCTCCTTTATTGTAAGGAAATCACAGTCGGGGTTTGCAGTGAGGCACACCAGCTGTTCACAGTTTACACTGAAACTGCTTCAGGCAGCTAAGGAGATGATAGGCCTATGGATAGCCTCCTGCATCACTTTGTGCTATAGGCTGACTGTAAGGGAACTGCTCGAAGTTTTTTTTTTTTTGCATTATCTTTTTATCTTCCTCCTACGTGCCCGCTGTCATCCTCTCCTTCGGGTGGCCAAGTCCTGCCGTTTCCTCCAGCCGACCCGCCATCCAGCTGCTCCATCTCCTCGCTGTACTAGTTGTATTCCTTCACCAGAGGGCCCCACTTACCCGCTGGAGCTTCGGGAGGGGAAACCAGAGTGCACGTAGCACTCCCTTGCTTCATTACAAGGAGTGGAAATGCAGCCTGGAAGCAGGCTGCCATCATCCAGATAGTATGCATGCAGTTTCACTCTTTTCTCGTTCACCCTCTCTATGCCACCCTTGTATGCCCCCGGTATCCACTGGGGGCCACTACAGAGTGAGGCTACCCACCCAACCCACCCCAGGAGAGGAGAGCAGTCCTCCAGATGTCAATCCTCTCCCTGCCTGCCCCCGGGCGCCCGAGTCCGTTCCCAAACCCGGGTTGCCGGCGTGGTTTGAGATAAGGCGTCCAGCACCTCAGCCCTCAGTGCCAGCCTCTCAAGGGTTTAATGCTCATTTCATCAAACATGCTTGTCACTCTGTTGCTGCTCCAGGTAAATCACAGTGGAAGAGATATACAGGGTTGCTACTTGGTCCAGTGCGTATACGTTCATATCCCACTGCAGCACCGATGTGCTCTGTCATCATGATGCTGTGTTTGGGGGCTCAGTCTTCCAGTCTGTGTACCAAGTAGTTGGGGTGTGTACCTTGCTCCATTCTCCCAGAGCACTGGTAGGAGTCTGCCTAAATGTGTGTAGTGAACCCAATCCAGGTTGGTAGATATAGAGATTCTAGGATCGTGGATATGTATCCACACTTCTTGTCAGTTACCGTGCTGCTTTAAGATGTGCCGGAAAGTCTTCAAGCTGGCTCCTCCCACCCACCCGGGTGTTATAACCCTCGGCTCCGCCCCATGACATCAAATCATCCTTTTCGCTGGAAGGTTCAGGTTCCGTCCTTAGTACTCCCGTGTGTAGTAGGCCCTGGCTCTAGAATCTTCGGATTTGCTTCCAGAACTTATTTTAAAACTCTCTCGAGTTTGTCTTCACCACCTTCTCTCGCTACCGTGATGAAAGACAATTCGGTTCCTGGGTTTCGCCGGTGCCCCTGCAGGCAAAAAATGTGTTGCCCCAATCCACACGCTACTGCCTGGGACACAACCATGATCCACAGGCTTGCAATCACTGTGGCCCTTTTCACCTTTGGTTCTGGAAAACCGCGCTGCTCGACTTCAACTGGGGCAACCGGAAAAGTGTTAACCGCTAGTTAAATCCAAGGATGCCCATTGGGTGGTCTCCGCAGCTGCGGGGTCCACCAAGCAGCTGGAATAGTTTAAGGCTTTCGAGGAGGAGGTGGCTAAGGCTGTAGCGGGCTCCTCTATGACTTCGGCCTTAATTCCGCTACAACTGGGATCCTTCTGTTCGGCTTCCTTCAAGGAGTTGTGCCAGTCTCTAGCTACCAAAGGAGAGTGCCCTTTGGGGTCACATGTTTCGTGCTTTCGGAAGAAAGAGTCGAAAAAGGACAAGTCGCAACGTTGATGCTGTTAGGACTGGGAGCGGTCCCGCTCACTGGAAACCCCTGCTTTGACTTTGGTCGTAGTCGCGGCTGAGGCCGCTGGTTCACAGTAACCCCGTCAGACCAGTCAGCTGAGATGTCTGTCGACGCGGCCGAGATTTTTCTTGAGCCGATTGACGGGTTGTCGCCCGATCCAGCCGATGACTCTTTATTTCAGACTTCCGGTGCCCTCGGATGTGTTGACTTAAGCCAGGACCTGTCCCCCAAGGAACTTGACCAGGAGGAGCTGCAGGTTTCCCCGACTTCTTCTGAGGTCCCCCGTCGGCCCTGCCGACGGTCGAGGTCCTGGTATCATTCCTCAACTTTGACGTTGGACAAGACTTGACCTCATTGGTGATCTCGCTCCTGATGTCATGGTGAGCGGAGGCACAGCTCCCCATCCTCATCCTCCTCAGGTGAGGAGATGCTCCGGCGCAAGTTGCTTCGGCGCTACGTAGACCTAATGTGGCAGCAGTTGGTCCTATATGGGTGGAAACCGATTCCGGTTTCTACCCCGGGCATTAAGTGGCTTTCTTTCTGAGTGACCGACGTCCACCATGGCCACCGTCACCATCATCGAGGTACCAGTTCAGGCCCTGCCGGCTCAGCCAAAGCCAGCTACTCCACCAATCTGGGTGGAACCGCTGCCCGAGCAACTGAAGTTCAGGGCTCCAACCAAGGAATCTTAATCGGCCCAAGGCCTGCCCCATCGGTTGTCGGTCGCTCTTACTCCTGACCGCCCAAGGCAAGTTGAGAGTGACATGGGAGGTCTCCCACTTTACGAGGACTCTTTGGAGTCTGAAGATTCCTCCATGGTCTCCTGTCCTGTGGACGCCGAGTCTCATTGGAGTCTCTCCATTGACAAGGGCCCTACCTCGCCGATGGGTATTTGTCGGCTCATTTCCGAGTCCACGGGAATGGAGCTCCAGCCTGTGCAGAAACGGGCCAAGTATCTACTCACAGAGATTCTGCACAAAGGAGATACTCTGATGGAGGCTTTTCTGGTGGCTGAGGCCATTGTAGACCCAGCCTTGGAGCTGTGGCAGCATCCTACATCTTGCCCTGTGCTTTATGGCCCACATGGCCTGCAAGTAAGTGGTCCCTATGGGGTCCCTTTCGTGGTTTTCGGAGCACCCCTCTGTTGTGGGGTTGGTGGCTGACTCTGTCTTTCGGTGCTCAGGCAACAAAGGGGATGTGGACAGACCCCCGGACAAGGAATCCAAACAACCGGAGCATTCTGGGAAGAGGAACTATGCATCCTCCTCCCTTGGCCTTCGTCAGGCCAGTTCGGCCGTTATCATGGCACATTTCTCCCATGCCCTCTTGGGCTCCCTGGATGAGGTAATCCCTCATCTCCCTGCAGACCTCCAGACTACGGCAAAGCAGGTCCGGGACCTGGGTAGGGCAGTGGCGAAGCAACAACTCCAGATGGCTCTGGACATTGGTGACTCCTGTGCCCGTTCAGTAGCGGCAGCAGTGGCCATGCGCTGCATGGCTTGACTGCGCATCTCGACCTTTACGCTAATATGCAACACAAGCTGGCAGATGTCCCCTTCTTGGATACTGATCTGTTCATGCCCAGCTTGGAGGGCCACCTCAAATGTATAGAGAAGTCTAGTGCCACCTTGGACTCCACCACATCTGCCCAGAAGGACATGGGCCCCAAGCATCAGAAACGCAGGACCTTTCATTCGTCCACTCCTGTGGCCAGACTGGCCCAGCAGCAGCGGGGCCAGCAGGCTCAATCTTGCCATCCTCGGGCTAAGTCTGCGGCCTTCTCATTCAGGAAGTCCGGGGGGAAAGGTCCCGGTGGCTCCTACTGCGGACCCTCCTCCAAGCCTGCCCAGTGACGGATTGGGGGCACCTCCCTCAATCCCGTCACACCTCCCCTGGGACCTCCCGTTGGGGTCTGCTCAACCACTTCCTTTCCGCCTGGTCTACTATCACCACAGACCGTTGGGTTCTGGAAGTGGTCGGTCGCGGCCTGCCTCTGGAATTCTAGCAGGCCCCTCCATATCGAGCCCGCATCCCACAGGGGGATCTGGTGTCCACAGCCTCTCATTCGGCTCTCCGAGATGACTTCACTTAGCTCCTCCTCAGGGAGGTGGTGCGCAGAGTAGCGGACCTACCTTCAGACCCAGGGTTCCTTTCCAGGTACTTCCTGGTACCAAAATGGGTGGGAGGGCTGGTGCCCCATTCTAGATCTACTCGACCTGAGCAAGTTCCTCAGGTCCCGTACCTTCTGGATGGCAACTCTGGCTCAGATTATACCATCCCTGGAGCAAGGCATGTGATTCTGCTCCCTAGATCTTCGGGACGCGTTCTTTCACGTCCTGATCCGTCCGTCCCATCGATGGTTCCTCCGTTTCCGAGCTGAGGGAACGCATTACGAGTTCCAAACCATGCCCTTCAGCCTGTCTTCAGCCCCCAGGGTCTTCACCAAATGCATGGTAGTGGTGGTGGCTTACCTGAGGCACCGAGGGGTCCGGGTGTACCTTTACCTGGATGACTGGCTGATAGTAGGCTCCTCCAGGTGGACGGTGGAGCGGTCCAGGGATATGGCCCTCCAGACTTGCTTCGACCCCAAGTCGTAACTCATAGATAATAGATACATAGACAGTGTCAGCAGATAAGGGCCTATGGCCCACCCAGTCTGCCCATTTGAGCTTGTAAGTTCAGTTTATGTTTTCCTAGAAGTCTGTTGCCCCTTACCCCTGACCTCCAGAATTCTTATGTCTATCCCATGCATTCTTAAATCCCATGATTGTTTCAGCCCCCACCACTTCCTCTGGCAGGGTGTTCCACTTGTCCACCACCCGCTCTGTGAAGTAATTCTTCCTCACGCTTCCTCTGAATCGTCCCTCCTCCAACTTCATCCCATGCCCTCTAGTCCTGGTACATCTTTTTGCTTAAAAATAGTGTATTCCTGCACCCTGTTCCTCCTTGTGAGATACTTGTATGTCTCTCATCATCCCCTCTCCCTCCTCTCCTCCAGGGAGTACATGTTCAGTTCCTTCAACCTGCCTTCATATGACTTGTGATGCAATCAATGCACCATCTTTGTTGCCCTCCTCTGAACCTTCTCTACACTGTCTATGTCCTTACGTAGGTATGGTCTCCAGAACTGTACACTGTACTCCAGGTGGGGCCTCACTAGTGTCTTGTATAGCGGAATTATGACCTCCCTTTTCCTGCTGGTGATGCCCCTGCCTATATATCCCAGCATCCTATTTGCTTTACCTGCTGCTTGTCACACTGTTTCCCTACCTTGAGGTCATCAGAGATGATAACCCCAAAATCCCTTTCCTGTTTGGTGCATGCTATATCCTCACCCACCAACTGATATATTGTGCCAGGGTTTCTGTGCCCCATATGCATTATCTTGCACTTCTTTGCATTGAATTTCAACTGCCAAACCCCTGACCATTCTTCAAGTTTCTGCAGGTCCCTTCTCATTCTGTCTACACCCTCTGGTGTGTCTACTCTGTTACAGAGCTTTGTGTCATCAGCGAACAGTGAAATTCTGCCTTCTACGTCCTGCGCAATGTCACTGATGAAGATGTTGAATAGGACCGTCCCAGCACTGATCCTGTGGTACCCACTTGTCACTCTTCCTCTGTGGAGTGACAGCCATTTACCACCACCCTCTGTGTCCTGCCACCCAGCCAGTTACATACCCACCACACTACTGTCCTGCCCACACCCATATTCCCCAGTTTGTGTAGTAGTCTTCTATATGGCACAGTGTCAGAGGCCTTGCTGAAGTCCAGATAGGCCATGTCCACTGCCCTCCCCGATCTACCTCCCTGGTCACCCAGTCAAAATGTTCAACGAGGTTGGTCTGACATGACCTCCCCCTGGTGAAACCATGCTGCCTTGGGTCCTGTAGTCCATTGACAACCAGATGTTCCACCAATCTCTCCTTCAGTAGTGCTTCCATGATCTTCCCCACTACCGAGGTGAGGCTGACTGGTCTGTAGTTCCCTGCTTCCTTTGTTCCCACTTTGTATAAGGGAACTACATCTGCTGTCCTCAGTCTTTGGGTACCTCCTGTTTCCAGTGATCGCTAAACAGGATAGCCAGAGGTTCAGCCACCACCCTCTTAGTTCTTTAAGGACCCTGGGTTCACCCCATCTGGCCCCATTGCTTTATCAACTCTTATTACTTCCAGTTCCTTCAGGACCCTTTCTCGTAAAGGGACTTGTGTTCATTTCTGCACCATTCTCACCCCTTGTACTCCTTCAGACCCATTACCCTCCTCTTCCTCAGTAAAGACTGAGCAGAAATACCTGTTCAATATGTCAGCTTTACTGTTGTCATCCTCCACGCAGCCCCCATCCTCCCCTTCAGTCTCACTATCCCTCCTTTTGTCTTTCTTTTTTCACTTATGTACCTGTAAAAGGTTTGTTCTCTCTACCCACTGATTTTGCAATGTGTTCTTCTGTCTGAGCTTTGGCTTCCTTACTGACCTCCCTGCCTCCCTTTGCTTCTCTTGGTACTTCTCCCTATCCCCTTCTGCCTGTGTCTTTTTGTATTGCCTGAATGCAATCTTTTGGCTTTCACTTTCTTTGCTACCTCTTTGGAAAACCATAATGGTCTCCTCTTCCTTTTCCTCTTGCTAACCTGCTTAATGCATAATTCTGTTGTTCTTGTAATCCCCATTTTAAATACTGCCCACTGTTCCTCAACCCCTGATTCCTGTCCCATTCCCCTTAATGCCTCTTTCAAGTATCTCCTCATTTTCCCAAAGTCTGCCCCCCTAAAATCCAGGATACGTGTTTTTGTGTGGTTTGGTTCTGCTCTTTCTGTGATTTCAAACCACAATGACTGGTGGTCACTGTTCCCCAGGTGCTCCCCCACTGTTACCCTTATCACACTGTCCCTGTTTGTGAGCACTCGTGCCTTTGCAGGTGATTCAGTTCATCGAGGCAGAGCTCGACTCCTGCCGAGCCAGAGCTCGACTCCTGCCGGACAGGGCAGAGGTTCTCTCCTCCTTTGCCCAGTCATCTCTGGTTGGGCAATTGCGCCCTGCCCGGGACTTCTTGCATCTTCTGGGCTACATGGTGACCTGCACCAGCATGGTCCGGTGGGCCTGTTGGCCTATTCATTCCCTCCAGTGGGAACTGGCCAGCCAGTGGTATCAGTGCTCAGGTCATCTTGACCAGCAGGTCTCTGTGACCCAGAGGATGTGGGACGGCCTCCAGTGGTGGCTCGTCCCATCCCACCTGCAGGAAGGGATCCAGTTTGTCCACCCCGAGCCGATGGTCATCCTGACGACCGACGCCTCTCTGATGGGTTGGGTGCCCATCTGGGAGAGCACAGAGCCCATGGGCTCTGGTTCCCCCAGGAGTCCTGATACCACATCAGTCTGCTGGAGCTTTGAGCAGTTTGGCTAGCCCTGACCGCATTCGCTTAATTTGTTCGGGGTAAAGTGGTCCAGGTCCAGACGGACAAGACCACGACCATTCACTGTCTCAACAGGCAGGGCTGGATGCGCTCCCTGCCCCTTTGCAAGGAAGCTCACCGCATTTAGTCCCTCATGCTCAGCCTGGAGGCAGATCTGTTAGCCATTCATGTGGCAGGAGCCTCGAATCAGCTGGCCAGTTCCCTCAGCCGGATGGGCGGGGCATCTCACGAGTGGTCTCTCCGCCAGGACATAGTACAAGATCTGTTCTCCCACTGGGGCACCCCTCAGATGGACCTGTTCACCTCCAGGGAGAACGCGAGGCTGAGACTGTATCATGCCTACCCCCTCAGCAGAGTTTGCTGCAGGGGGATGCCTTCTCGAGGCCATGGACCCTAGGCCTCTTCTACGCCTTCCCTCCCCTTCCCTTGATTCACAATGTGCTCATCAAGGTCAGGAGGGACAGGGCGCGGGTGATCCTGGCAGCCCCAGACTGGCCACGCCAGTTCTGGTATCCAGATCTCCTCAGCCTCTGCTCCAGGCTCCTGAGGCGGCTTCCAGCATGCCCGCACCTGCTGTCCATCAATCAGAGGAAGGTACTACACCCGAACCTTCAATCCCTGCACCTGATGGACTGGTTCCTGAGCGGCTAGAGTTCTGTGCCTTTGCTGTCTCCGACGAGGTCCTCAACATTGTTGAGGCTTCTTGTAAGGAATCAACCAGAAAATGCTATGCCTTTAAATGGAAGAGATTCTCCATCTGGTGTCAGGGCAAAGGGTTGGAGCCATCGTCCTGTCCAGTGGCTAGCATTTTGGACTATCTTTGATCCCTCTCCCAGCAGGGACTTCGGTCAATGACCCTAAAGGTGCATCTGGCAGCCAGATTTGCTTACCGGCACAGGCTGGTCAGCAGTTGGTGGTGCAGGAGAAGGTGGTCTGGTGCTTCTTCAAAGGCCTAGGTCACATATCCCCTCTGGTGCATGAACTTCCACTTCCATGGGATCTAGTGCTGGTTTTGGCAAAGCTTATGGGCAAGCCATTCGAACCGATGTACAAATGTGACATCTCACATTTGTCGTGGAAGACCGCCTTCTTGATGGCTATCACGTCAACCAGAAGGACTAGGGAGTTACAGACGCTCTCTATCAAGTGTCTTTACCTAGTCTTCCACAGGGACAAAGTTGTCTTGCTCCCCCACCCGAAATTCCTTCCGAAGGTGGTGTCGGAGTTTCACCTTAACCAGGTGATTACTCTGCCGGTGTTCTACCCCACAACTCAGAAGTTGAGTACAGGTTCCATACCTTGGAACTGAGATGAATGCTCATCTACTACAAAGAGCGAATGGCGGAAGTTTGGGGAGAGGTTTGCCAGCTGTTTGTCAGCTATGCTGAAGCCACACCTGGAAGACCTGCAGCCAAGCGGACAATAGCTTGATGGATTACATCTTGCTTTGACCTCTGCTATAGGTTGGCGGATAGGGAGCCTCCCGTAGGGCTTAAGGCTCATTCCACCCACCATACCGCTGCATCGGTGGCTACTTCTAGGGGCATCCCTATCCAGGAAATCTGCAGGGCTGCTACCTGGAAGTCAGCACATAACCTTAATTTCCCATTACCACATCGACCTCAAGTCACGCTAGGATGCTGGTTTTGGAGCCTCAGTTCTCCAGTCCCTCTTTCCTAAGGAGAGAGTGTGCATCTTGCTTCCCTCCTCCCGGAGAACTGCTAGGAGTCTGCCAAGAAGAGTGGCTAAAACAACATATCCACGATCCTAGAAAAACAGGTTACTCACCTGTAACAGTAGCTCTTCTATGGACTGGTCTCTTGCAGTAAGTCGTTACCTATGGGAGTATCCACCAGGCTTCTTCCAGCTGTCTTCCGTGGGGTCATCACTTCCTGTGGATATGTATAAGAGTGGGCAGCCCCCAGTACCCTCTGTTCATTTTCCTGCCGGTTTCCGCTCACACAATCAGCTCTCCTGACCTCCTGGGCTGCAGTCTTCGACTTGAACTTGAACCAATTCTACCTTTTGTTCCAGGCCTGTGACCTACTCACAGTACCCCTGACTTCTTTTATACAGCAGGCCCGGTGTTCTATTGGAGCTCCCGGTACACCTGCTGCTCCCTGGCCCAGACATTCTTGTTGGGTCTGAGGATTCACTAGGGCTGCTGTTAGCAGCCCAGCCCAATCTTGCTTCTCTCTGCCGGGCCTGTGGAACACTCTCAGGCCCTGGCTTTTCTACTTCCAGGACCCAGGCCTGTGCACCACTCACTGCACTCCCGGCTCCTGCCTCTGGTCCTGGGTATGTATACGGTACTACTCCCAGGCCCTGGCTCTGGTTAAAGAGCCCATTGTACTTCTCGAAAAGAGTAGTGGAATTTCCCTTGTGCCCTGGCCAAATTTCCCCCCATTCACTAAAAAATACCACCAACAGCTTAATCTGGTTCAAGGTCTGTTGGCATTTATCTGTATCCCCCTTCCCTGGTCATGACTGAAAATAGGCAGAACTTGTCTAGTGCACTTACCCGGTCAACAAAAACTAAATAAATAAATCCATTTTATTTTAACTAAAAACACTGTACAAACTCATTTTTGTATGGCATAAAGGTATAAAATCTTGATTCCTTATATTCTGTTGAGTATTTGGAGCCAAAATTCAGTATGGGATGGCTGAAGGGAGTGATTGGAGGATGCGTGAAGAAGCAGCAACCATTAGTGGAACCCTTGGCGAGCTAGGGAGCCAAGTCACCTTGGCATATGGTCTTGAAAGCTGTGCAGGCGACAGCCCTAAAATTAGCATGCACACTGTAGTGTCTGGATGCTCAAGATGCCCACCTGAAAATTTATGCTACCATGGTAGCTGAAGCGGACTCCCACTCTACTACAAGCTTAGTGGTGGTAGCCAAACTCACTACAGAGTACACACAACTGTGTACCTGAATAGAAACCCTGAAAAATGAAGCACTGGCCTCACGTCTCAGGTTGTTGAGAATTCCAGAAGAGCTAGAAGATGACAGCATTATACAATACATACTAGGCTGTTTGCAGGGTAATGTACACCTACCTGACAGTGTTGAGGTACTGTACATTCCTTCATGAAGAAACCAAAGTAAAGCACAGCACTCAGGCAACAGAGTTTAAAGCAAAGTGCTTGACTCACATGAGAGGGGCACAAACTATAACTCATTTCCTTCAAATTGTCCTACTTAAAACTGTTGGTGCTGGGGTGAAAGAGAGGGTTAAAGATAACGTGCAACCGTTTTTACATATTTTTAATAAAAGCTTTAAAAGCTGCAGTTCAAGTCCTTGTGTCATGATTAGTGTTTCCTGAAAATTTTGTGCTGTTTGGATTTGTGGTTTTCTTTAAATCAGCATTTGTTAACTTGCTCTGTAGTGTCTGAAAACAGTGGAGTTATTTCTGTCCTCTCAGTCAAGCTTAGAGTGTGATGACATCATTTTGGAGTAGCTTGCTGTTTCAGATTGCCAATCAGAGCAGCACTCTGTAGAGTTTATGGTTTGCTGAGCTTTCCAGATTTCTTACAAACCCAGTCTCTGGTTTGTGTTTAGATAGATCAACTTAAAATATATAATTCTCTTCCTTTAAAAAGCCGATCATTTCAGTTTCAATGCTGAACTGAAGTAGTGGAAATATTTTTCTGTGAGAAATCAGCTTGCCTGTGTCACAGCTCTGTTCTTTCTAATCAAACCTCATTTTTTGTAACTATATAACACAGGTCTGTTTAATGAATATAAAATAAATAAGGGATATACAATGGTGAGCTGTCAGATAAATGATTTATCTACACAAGTGCTGTTTGACCTCGGGTAACCTCATGAGTGGCGTTAGCCACGAGTGAGATGTCCAAGGTCAAACAGCAAAAGTGTAGATAAATCATTTATCTGACAGCTCACCACTGTATATTTCATTTATGCAATAGGGATGCTTTCTGTCAGTGCAGGGACATTTGCTTTTGATTGTTTATCTTTTTTTCAATATGTTTATCAAAAAAGTGAACAAAAAATTGCATTTTCTGCTCTTTTTTGTTAATTATAAAAAAATCTATAAGGTATCTATAAATGAAATACCACTGTGCTATCTTTTTTCGTTTTAAAGTTATTTTCATTTGAATATAGTTAGTACTGGTACTGAGGCTGAACATTCTAAATGAGTTCTGGAGTGATTGTGACGTATCTACTATGTATATAAATCTGTGATGATGCGTCTACTATGTGTATAAATGTAAAATTTTGAATTTATCTCATAGTAGCTCAGATTTATCACATAGGATTTATGTTCACACCTATTGCATAAATCTAAATTTTGTTCATTCACGGAAAGTTTGTTTTTGATGTAGCCTTCATAAATACAATCATGAAAGAACATTTTTTTCATGTCAGATTAACAAACAGGTGCTTGTCACACTCTGCTACAGTATTTCAAGCACATGTACTGTCAAAACTCACAAATTTCAGTTCTTTGGTGGTTTCTGTGTGAAAATACATCATGTATGCGTATAACTAAAAACACTATGTGGCATCCAGATGCACCATATCTCTACCCCACAGCTGAGGCAGCTGCAGTCTACTGCCACCAGTCTCCTGCCCCACAAGCCCCTTGCCTTCTGCTCCACATTCGAGGCTGCTGCGCCCTGCTACCCCCTGTCTTCTCCCACACAGTCAGGGATTATGCACCCTGCTGCCTTCATCCCCTGCCTAAAGAATCAGGACTACTGCACGCTGCCGCCCCCGCCCAAACAATTGTGACTGCTGCATCCTGCTGCCCCCCCCACCTTCACAGTTAGGGATGCTGCACCTGTTGCCCCGTTCATGTCTCCACAGTCAGGGCTGCTGTGCTGTGCTGTGCTAAGCCCTAAAGTGCAAGGTTCCCTGCCTCCACAGGTGGGGCTGCTGCACCATGCTGCACTAACACCAGGGGTGGGGCTTTTGCTGCACCCTGCTACCCACTTATATGGCCCAAAATGGTCAGGGCTGCTGCACCACATGTACCCCATCTCACAGCCAGGGCTGCTGTACCCTGATGCTCCATGTGCCTTGCCCCACAGTTGAAGCTTCTGCATCATGCTGTCTTATATCCCCTGTCACCACTGACAGGGCTGCTGCACCATGCTTCTTTCTATGCAGTTGGGGTTGCTGTGGCTTGCTGTGCCCTAGAGCCCCAATGCCTCTGCAGTTATGGCTGCTGCACCATGCTGCCACTTGCCACAAGATTCAGGGCATTTGCTGCACCCTGTTGCATGCCTCCACAATTGAGGCAGTTGCACCCTGCTGTCTCCCTGCCACCAGTCAGATCCTTTGCTACACCCTGCCTGCTGAGACAGGACAGGGGGCAACATGTGCAATGACCCTGACTGTGAGGGTGAGAGAGAGAGGGTAGCAGGGTGCAGCAACCCCAGCTGTTTGGGAAGGGTGCAGCACAAGAGTAAGGGCATTTGCTGCACCCTGTCCCCTGCCTGTGGAGGCAAGAGGTTCTGTGGTACAGCAGGGCATAATGGTGGCAGGGGACAAAGGACAGTATGGTGCAGAAGCCCTGAATGTGGGGCAGGACACAGGTGGGCATTAGGGTACGGCAGCCCTAACCATAGCACAGGGTACACATTGTGCAGCAGCCCAGACCATTTGGGGTAATGGAAGTGTGTAGCAGGGTTCAGCAGCCCCAACTGTGGATACAGGCAGCATCAGACTCTAGGGTGTAGCACAGCAGCTCTGACTGTGGAGATAGGAACAGGGGACAATAGGGTGCTGTGGCCCTGACTGTGGATGTGGGGACAGAGGGCAGCAGGGTGCAGCAGCCCCAAATGTTCAGGCAGGAGATAGGGGTGGCAACAGGATACAGCAGCCCAAACTGTGGGACACGGTGCAGCAGCCATGCTTGTTTGGGACAAGGGATGTGGGGAGCAAGGTGTAGTAAAGGATTTGACTCTGGTGGCAGGGGGACAGCAGGGTGCAACTGCCTCAACTGTGGAGGCATGCATCAGGGTGCATAAAATGCCCTGAATCTTGTGGCAAGTGGCAGCATGGTGCAGCAGCCCTAACTGCAGAGGGATTGGGGCTCTAGGGCACAGCAGGCCATAGCAACCCTAACTGTGTAGAAAAGAGCAGGGTGCAGCAGCCCTGTCTCTGGTGACGGGATAGATAACAGCATGGTGCAGAAGCCTCGACTGTGGTGCAGAACACAGGGGGCATCAGGGTACTGCAGCCCTGACAGTGAGATAGGGTACACGTGGTGCAGCAGCCCTGACCATTTGGGGCAATGGAAGTGAATAGCAGGGTGCAGCAAAAGCCCCACCTCTGGTGGTTAGGGCAGCATGGTACAGCAACCCCAGCTGTGGAGACAGGGAATATGGTACTCTAGGGCTTAACACAGCACAGCAGCCCTGACTGTGGAGACAGGAACAAGGGGCTACAGGTTCAGCTTCCCTAACTATGACGGTGAGGAGAGAGAGGGCAGCAGGATGCAGCAACCTCAATTGTTTGGGCAGGGGGAGGCAGGGTACAGCAGCCCTGATTCTTTAGGCAGGGGATGGCGGCAGCAGGGTGCACAATCCTTGACTGTGTGGGAGAAGATAGTGGCAAGCAGGATGCAGCAGCCTCAAATGTGGAGCAGAAGGAAGGGGGCTTGTGGGGCAGCGACTGGTGGCAGTAGACTGCAGCTGCCTGAACTGTGAGGCAGAAACACGGTACATCAGGATGCCACATAGTGTTTCTAGTTATACCTAACATAATGTATTTTCACACAGAAACCACCAAAGAACTGAAATTTGTGAGTTTTGGCAGGTGCCTGTCACACTGTGCTACAGTATTTCAAGCACATGTACTGTTTGTCAATCTGACATGAAAAAAATGTTCTTACGTGAAATCTATTTATGGCGGCCATATCAAAGATAAACAGTTTCTGTGAATGAACAAAATTTAGATTTATTTTATATTCATTTAATAGCCCTGTGTTATCTAGTTAGAAAAACAATCTGAGTTTGGATTAGAAAAAGTGAGAGCTGTGATACAGACAAGTTAATTTCTCACAGAGAAAGATTTCCACTACTTCAGTTCAGCATTGAAATTAAAATGATCAGCTTTTTATGAGAAGATCATGCTGTATTTTAAGCTGATCTATATATCTATATAAACACAAGCCAGAGACTGTTTGTAAGAAACGTGGAGAGCTCTGCAAACCTTTAACTCTACAAACTACTGCTCCAATTGGGAATCTGGAACAGCAAGCTACTCCAAAATGATGTCATTGCACTCTAAGGCCCTGTCCACACCACACCACTTACAGTCGAACCGTTACAGACCGGAACCGTTACAGTGTGTCCACACTGCCGGCAAACAGTCCCGATAACGGTTTGGAACCGTTACAATAAATCCACATTTGTGGCTGCCCTGTAACATTACAGCTGCACTATCCCACAATGCAGTTCGTGCTGCACTGGGGAATACTTGAGCTACACTCACGCCGGCCCATACTATGGCTGGTAACGCTATAGGCATACCGTTGCAGAATCGCTGTTCAAACCAATTTCATAAGTGGTTTCCAACAACGTTACGAAAACGCCTTCTGTAACGTTACAGATGTAAACGCAAACTGTTGCGGGAACGGTTTGAGCCCTCTGTAACGTTACAGAGGCATAGTGTGGACAGGGCCTAAGTTTGATTGGAAGAACAGAAATAACTCCACTGTTTTCAGCCACTACAGAGCAAGTTAACAAATGCCGATTTAAAGAAAACCACAAAACCAAACAGTATGAAATTTTCAGGAAACACTAATCATGACACAGGGACTTGAATTTCAGCTTTTTAAGCTTTTATAAAAAATATGTAAAAACCGTTGCACGTGATCTTTAAGTTGGCTGCTCAAATGGCTTATCCGCCCATTGATGGCAATGTAATTAAACTGTATCCCGATTTGTATTTTGCCACCAGGAATAAGTGTAAGCAATTTGATACCATCAAAGCAAAGTTGTACTCATTAGGAATTGTTAATTCACTGTCGTTTCCTGCACAGCTCCGTTTTGTGTATGGCGGCAAGCACTCGGACAGCAAGGATGCCAGCTGTTGGACTGGAAAGACAGCAGTGGAATTTCGTTCTTGACTGGAGGACATGGCTTCCTTGAGGGAGGAAGTGGAGGACTGAGGGAATCTCTGTTTGATTTTGTATCTGACAAGTGTTTGCCAAACCCCGCTTACAGCAAATTTGGGAACTTAGACTTGCTTCATAAGACAAACATCAGATAAGAGCTCTATTGTAGTTATTCTTCAGATGTTAAAGTATTGGGGGGGGTCCTTTTGTATGCTGACCTTCTGAACTAGGTTTTGTTTGTGTTCAGAGGCCTCATGGTGTGCTGTAGGAGCAGGAGTACAGACACCATTATTTGCAGTGTTGAGTGTGTGCAGTTTTATGTTCTCCTGTTTTTTTTTTTTTTCCTTCCAGGTTTGCTTTCCCATATGTTGACTGTAGCAAACTAACTTCAGCCCTGTTCACAAGTGGTCCTGCTTTTCCTTAATGATTAACATACTAACATACTAAAATGCCAGTAGAGTAGGTCTAACGGTCTTTCGTGTCTGCTCGTTTGGTCAGCCCCCAACCTGGGAGCTGACCTTGCTGTACCCCCCCAACCCCTCGGGATTTTCCATTTCCAGTCCAGGATACTCCGCTTGTATTGGGGACTTTGCCAGCACATCCCTTCCCCTATACCTGTTCCAACCCCTCTTAAACCCCTCCACAGTCTCTGCCTCCACTAGTCCTCTGGACAGCGCATTCCATGGCTCCACCACCCTCTCAGTGAAGTAGCACATCCTCCTTTCCCCTGAGTCCCCCCAGCTTCCACATGTGCCCTCTAGTAGCCCCCTCTGCTTTCTTTGGAGCACCCCAACTGAGCCTCCCCTATTTATCCCCTGGGGATTTTCTTGAACTGATTATTCAGATATCATGCTGATCAAGCTGTGAATACATAACAGTTCAGTACTGATGCTTAATTCTTAAAATGTAACATTATCTCCTTGTCAGGATTATATTTTGTAATTCTTGACCTACATGTTCTAATAATAATTAGCATAACCAATGTGTTAACACCCAGATTTTTCTTTTATTAAGTGCCATTTCATGGTTTATAGCAACTAAAGAGTTGCAATGAAAATTACCTTTCATAATAGTTCCCTTAACCACCAAAATCATTCTGTTGGCTAGCATTAGTTAGTATAATTCCTAAAGTGTTGATATGTATGCCCCCCCCCAAACTCCATGGTTTAAAGAGTGGGGGGCAATATTTACTTATGTAATGTATTTTTTAACATTATCTTCTGTGTAATATCATCATGCCATAACATGCTTATTGTTTATTTAAAATTTGGGAAATAAGAAAGGCGCTTTGAGCTGTGGCTCATTTCTAGGTATGACCCACTCTCGTTTAAACTCATTTACTATAATCTAATTTCCAATCACACCTAGGATCACTCAGAACACACATTATTAACAGATAGCTGCTCTAGATCAGGCACAGTTGCTGTTTTTGTCTGATGTTCGTCACAGCGCAGTGGAGAATATCCTACTTCTTCCCCAAACAAGCTGAGACTGTACACTGTTACATACATGCCTGTACTTTCTGCAACAGTGTAACCATGTGATCAGCATTTTGTACATACTGTTACATATGCCCAGATATTCTCTCTTCATGAAGTAGTGCTAAGTTCGTCTGTGGCGCACCTTGTGCAGTGTTGCAAAGTGCGCTATGCCACAGAGTTGCTAAAGTGGGGTCATGTTTTGCTGACTGTGTGGAGAGTGAGGTTCGTGACTTTGCAACATCTTCTTTATTTTTTATTTATTTGAAAAAGTTTCACTAGGAAAGGCATACTGAGCTACACAGCTCATTTCCGGATGCATCCTGGGGGAGCGGGGATACAATTTGCATAAAAGATCCAGTACACATAGAGCAAAAAAGAAGACAAAATCATATAAGGATACAATTTAGAGACAAGAAATGCATATCAATTCAAGTTCCAAAATAATAAAACAGGAATAAAGACATACAATCGAAAACAAAAAAGCTGTGCCAGCAACAGGTTAGATGCAAACCCAGTCAGTGCTATTAACTTTCTGCTTGCCTGGAGAGGGGTAGTAAGGGATGAGAGCAGGTATGAGAAGGACGGTTGTGAGAGAAATAAAGATCAAGGTGGAGATCCAGGTCAGGAGCAATTGCAGGATGGGGAAATGTAGTTTCGGAGAAGATAGGCCAACGAACGATTGGATGGGGCTTCTGTTGTGTTTGTGTGGGGTAAACATTCCACCCATGTAACTGAGTGAAATTTTGGTTTCTTTTATATCATGGCATCCATACATTTTTAAATCAACCAAGAATATCTTACAAGAGAAGAAAAAAGGGCAGTCTAAAAAGTAATAAAAATGTATAGGTCCATCTGTGTCAAACTAACCATGCTGTCAGGAGTGAATATCACTCTTTCCTACTCATGACCTCGGCATGTACATGTCTGTAGGTTGCATATGACCAGTAGTAAATTCTGTGAGTTACTGCACTTGTGTGTATTGCTGATAACCAACTCTAAATGTAGGAAACCTACTCCTGTAGTTATTACTTGTCTTTTATTGTTGCACCTTGCCTCTTCCTTGCATCATGCTTACTGCATATCGTATTTGTTTTTGGCTTAGTATTCTGTATTACTTTTAGGCAATTGTATAGCTCTCTTTGCATTTTTGTACAATGTTTTAATCTCCACTGTCGTAGTCTCCCAAGTCGTGCCTGAAAATAGGCAATGTTTAGTCTAGTGCACCTACCTGGTAAATAAAAATTATGAAATATATATATATATATATATATATATATATATATAATTATAGTGGCACAGTAGTGCCAGTATAGTTAGGGTTGAGGGGTTGAGTACCCCATTTAAGGTTAAAGTGTGAAATTTTGCAGCTTAATAACTTTGCCACCATATGACAGATTTGCATGAACTTTGGCAGGCACAGAGCAGTGCCATAGAGCTCTGGACCTGCCAAGTTTTGTAGCGGTCGGATATACAGTTGCGTAGCTATAAAGTGCAATAGAAAGTCGCATTTATGCTTTTTTCCGCATTCTTTGCTGTGGTTACTACGGGTCGCCACGGTTTGCATAGCGGACTGACCCTCAGGGAACATCGGCCAGGCTCCCGATGTGCCTTTCGAAGATATCATGAAAAAATATTAAATGGTTCAAAAGTTATTCACAAGTTTCCCATTATAGTCAATGGGAAAAGTTAACAAAAAGTTTGACTGTGTCATAAATGCAGTTTTTAGTGTCGCAAATTACCCCTGTAGTGTCATGAGTCAGCCATTTTTTTTCAGTTAGTGGTCACAGAAATGCTTGGCATTTAAATTTGGGACCCTCTGGGGACACAATTCTTTTTGTGTTCACCTAGTCAAGCCCTGAGGATGCTAGCCATGTCTTTTTTGGGGGGTTAAACACCCCAGAAATATGTTTTTCAAATTTTTGTAAACTGTAGTGTTTCAAACTAGTATTGCACTTGCAACACTTTCGTGATTTTTTTGCGAAAGTGTCGTGATTTGCGATACTACTTTGCGACATTATGCCCAAAAGAATAGGAAATATTTGCCACCTTGCTGCAAAAGAACAGTTTGGTCTTTTGGGCGGAAATTTGGAGGGGAAGAAAGCCAAGATTCCACAGATGTGCCTTTTGGTGGTTTGGTGACAAAATATTAGAGGGCTGCAAAGTTACGGTACTCTGATGTCGACTATTTTTCCCATAGACTAACATTACGGCGTCCGCTGTGCCTTTCGGGGCCGGTATCTCAGAAACGCTTCGAGATATGGACTTTTTATCAGAAAAATGCTTAGCCCCCCACTAGGGAGCTAAGTGCAAAACTAGCCAGGAAAGTCATACATTTTATGAAATTTTAATTTTTTTTCTATGTTGTACGGTTCCTGAGATATAAGCAATTTAGTATTCCAGGTGCTCATTTTCTTCTCCAAGGCCCATTATTATGCATACATTCTTTGTATTCACTGTGTTTTCGCTATGCAACTTTTGGGGAAATAAAGGGTGTGTGCTTCTGTTACTGTTACAGTTAGCATTTCCACTTGCATTTCCATAACCGTTTGCGTTAGCATTCCTGTCTACACCACTGTGTGTGTTACCATTTGCGTTTTCGTTTGTGTTACTGTTACCATTTGTGTCTCCATTACTGTTTCTGTTTGCTTTTCGTTTTGCGTGACCGTGTGCATTACCATTTGCGTTTGCGTACGTGCTTCCGTTTGCATTTGTGTTTCCTTTGGCATCATCATTGCTGCTACCAATAGTATTTGCGTTTCCAATTGCGGTACCGTGACCATGCATGTTGCCGTTTGCGTTCCCGTATATGTTTGCGTTATTGTTCGCTTTGGCGTCACCGTTGCTGTTACTGTAACTGTTTGCATTTCCAATTGCATTACCGTTACTGTTTGCATCTTCGTCACCATTTGTATTTCTGTTGTCCTTAGTGTTTGCGTTTTCTGTTGCGTTTCTTTTGGCAATTGCGTTACTGTTTCCTTCTGCGGTGCCGTTGCCTTAACCATTTGCATTTCTGTTTGCGTTTGTGTTACGTTTGCATTTTTCTTACTGTTTGTGTTTCCGCTGGCGTTACTGTTTATGTTACTGTTTTTGTTAACGTTTGCGTTTCTCTTGCTGTTAGCATTTGCGTTACCGTTTGTGTTACCATTTTTGTTTTCATTAAGGTTTGCGCTTGCGTTTCTCTTACCATTTGCATTACCATTTACGTTTGCGTCACCATGTGCGTTACCATTTGCACTTGCGTTTGCGTTACCATTAGCATTACTATGTGACCAAAAATCACATTCCATGCACTATTTATAGTGCTCATTCTCAAAAACAAAGGAAATTCATGGCAAAAAACTCTGTTTAATGCATCAGTTAGGGTTGTTCCACAGCGACAAAAGCAAGGAAATTCGTTGTCAGGGTTGCCACTCCTTGCACCCCAAGCCCACCCCTTCCCCACCAACAGGAATCAGGATGTGCATTGGGGTTGTCGGTCCTAACTCTCACCCCATTCTCCCATACTGCACCACCTCAGCTTGTTTTACACATAGGATGGGGTGAGAGTTAGGACCGACAACCCAGTGCACACCCAGTGCCTGTTGGTGGGGACGGGATGGGCTTAGGTGTAAGGGTGGCAACCCTAACACCGAATTTTGTCACTTTTGTCACTGTGGAACAACTCTAACTGAGGCATTAAACTGAGTTTTTTGCCATGAAAATATATATATATATATATATATATATATATACTGTATATATACACAGTATATATATATATATATATATCCCAGCCCTGTATTAGGTTAAGTCTTCTATGTTAAACTGACAATGTGGAACTTCAATAACTTCGCAGCCGTTTTAAGTGAGTCACGTGAAATTTTGCATGTTCTATCAAGGACCAAAGATCTCTTGATGTGGTAAGTATTGTTTTGGTCGGATATGTGCGTGCGGAGATATGGAGCATCACAAAACGTAAAAATTACTGCTTTTTGTCAAATTCTTTGTCACACCACTGTGCAAAAACGGTGCAGAATTTTGGTCTGCCATTTTTAGGGTATATAGGTCTTGGGTCACAGTGGTGCCTTTTGAAGGTTTGGTGAAAAAATATTAATCTGTTCCAAAGTTATTAAATTTCAAAGATTCCGATTATCTCCTATAAAAGTTACATGTGAGCATTGAAACAGGATTATTTGTTGCAGATGCAGAATCCTGTTTCACAAACGCAGGATCTTTTGCCGCAAATGCGAAACTTTTTTGAGGTGCCACCATCTTGTTTTCAGTTAATGGGGAGAACAAAATTAAATTACTAAAAAATTAGAGGGCTTTAAGAAACACCAGCAGTTGTGTTTGCCTAATCAGGATCCATAGAATAGGATTTAGGGGTTAGTTTTTTGATTACTTAGTCAGAAATGTGCTTTTTTTAGCCGAAGAAATCCTTTTTTGCAAACCGTGGAATGCCCTTGCCACAAAACAGGATCTTTTTCCACAATTTGTGAAAAAAGTATTTTCTTTTGCCTCAAATTGCAAAAAAAAAAAAAAAAAGATTATTTATCACAATTTTTTTTTGCAGTCTGCAAAAGAATTTTTAAAACAGCTGTTTCTTTATCACTGTGCAGTTAAAAAACAGTTTGTTACTTTGGTCTGAAATTTTCTGGGCACATTGGCCTTGCACCAGATATGTGCCTTTTGCTGGTTTGGTAAAAATATATTACTTGGCTCTGGACTTCTGCTGGGTTACATTTTACTTTGTTTCCTATAGGATAACATTTTAATGGGAGGTTTTCCCAGTCATTTCTTTGTCATTCCGCTGTGAAAAAACAGTCTGCAGTTTTTTCTGAACTTTTCAGGGTACAATGGACTTGCCTCACTGATGTGCCTTTTGCTGGTTTCATGAAAATATATTAATCGGGCATCGAGTTACTCAGGTTTCAAGTTTTCCTCTGTTTTCTATAGGATCACATTGCAATGTCAGGTGTTTCTTTGGATTTGCACACAACGGGATGGGAACGCAGGGCCCTCTCACAGGCAAAGAAGGGTAACACTACATTATCTCAAACATTATGCATAGATGGGGGCCCTGCACTCCCACATGCAAATATGGATACCATTAAGGATTGATGGGAGGGCCCTGCGCTCCCACAGGGAAATAGGGATACGATTACAGTATCTCAGAAATTATGGATGGATGGCATTGTGTGAGCCCACATGCAAATATGAATACCATTATAGAACGATGGGCATGCAGGCCTTATGCATATGGTCCTGCGCTCCCACACACAAATATGGACAGGATTATAGATTGATGGGAGCAGGCCCTGCGTTCTCACAGGAAAATAAGGATACAGTTAGAATATCTCCAAAATTATGGATGGTTGGGAGCGCAAGGCCCAGAGAGTCCTGCACTTCCCTAAGCAAATAAGCCTACGATTATACTTTCTCAAAACGTAAGGACATTCTCTGCAAAAACTTTAATAATGCACCATTAGGGTTCCAGCAACAAATCTAGGGAAATGTGGTCTTAGGGTTCCCAACCCTAAGACTCCATGCCCACCCTCAGTTTCTAGTCCTAACACCCCACCCCCACTCTGCATGCAGGAACAGGTGTGGGGGTGTTTCTTGGGGTTGCGAACTCCAGTGCTCACCCCATTCTCCTATACTGTACCCATCTCAGCTTACTTTCTCATGGCATGGGGTGAGCTGTAGGATTCACAACTCCAAGGAACACCCCCCCCCAACCCGTGCCTGTTCCTGCATGCAGAGTGGGGGTGGCGTGTTAGGATTGGAAACCAAGGGTAGGAGTGGGATCTTAGGGTTGGAAACCCTAAGACCACATTTCCCTGCTTTTGTCGCTGGAACCCTAATGGTGCATTAACAAAGTTTTTTGCAGAGAATATATAATTTCTTTGCAGAGAAAAATAATATATATTTATATACTTACTATATATGCTGGCCCATCAGTGCAGCAGTAGCTGTACTGTTTGTGATGCCTGCAGCCTGGGTTCAAAAATGAGTCTGATTCGTCAGTGGGCCACCCAAGGGAGAAGTCTTGAGTGTGCCAGAGAATGTTATCCTTTTTCGGGGAGGAAGGGTTGCAGTAGCTGCTTTCTCTTGGGTTAGGGGTACCAGATTTTGGGATGCCAAAAAGAGGACACTTAGTCCCTCCCCCAGTGAGCCCCTGTGCCAGACCCCGAGTAAATAGGTTGAAAGTCTCCACCGCCTTCACAGCTCATTTATAAGGAGGTCCTGGGTAGGCAAGATTGAAAAAATTATAAAAATAATAATAATACAACAGGATAGAGAAGATATATGAAGAATATTTGGCAGCTGGAAAAGAGAACATGTCTTCATAAAAGAGGACATCTGGTAACGCTACCCTGGGAACCATCTGTAGGAGGGGTGGACATCTGCTGGGCCCAGTGTGGCACAAATGCATATGCATGCAGACATGGAGACCCATTTGTGTCGGCATGTGCAGTGGCAGGGATGCTGAGCAAAACAAAGGGAAAACTCCAGCATGAGCAGGATGATGGAGGCTCTCTCGGGCCCTGGCCCTGATGACTGGCCTACTCCCCAACCTGGAGATCCTTACAAGGTAAGGACCAGCACCTCACTGGGTTGTGACCAGGCCTGGTGGGAAACCAAGGTTGAAAGGGGGCAGTAAACGCTACAGAAGTCAGGGTATGAGATTGGGCGTAGCAGCCAGAATGGGACGGTAGTGGAGAGGAGCAGAAAAAAAATAAAAAAAAAGCTAGATATACATAATTTTCATCAAAACATAAATTATAATGCTTTTAATGCAGAAAGTTACTAGTGGAAGCATCTGTGGTAGAATGACTGCCTTTAACCACAGCCAGACAGTACTGTAGATGCAGACATGTCATGGCAAGTTGTGAGGAATAGGAAAAAAAAAAAAGTCAACCTTTCACACAGCAGTCAGCTGCAACTAACTAGGCAGCCTTCTCTGTTATTTATTTAAAAAAGGGGAGTAGTTGCTCTGAAGTCTGGCAGGAGGAGTCTCGCTAGGCAGTAAACTCTTCTTTCCACAAGATACACACCATCCCTAAGTTTGAAAAGAAGTTCGAGAAAAGTGCCTTCTAAATTGTGAAACAATGATGCGGGACCTACTCTACAGCGAGCAGGAATTAAATGCCCGGCTGGTGAAACTGATGTGCTGCATGGGTTAGTATGTATCCTGATGTTACAGCTTGTGCTGTGTTAGTTAAAGGCATGACTTCCATTGTACTGTAGCTGGAATAGTTAAGAAACATGCCTAACTCAGTTCTTGTTTATAAGCCAGAGCGTTTGGAAGCAGTGAGAGAAGCTTCTGCAATGTCGAAGAGCAGGTACTGTCAGTTCTTGTTTTACGTCAGGCTTGCTGGGATAGCTGAAATGTTCCTTTTCGATATAGTTATGTTGTTTCAGGTTTTGCAGCAGATAATGTTCTCACTCTAACTAGTACTGATTTTTTGGTTGGTTTGGTTTATCTTCATCCATGCTGGTCTTTCTAGCTCCTCTATATGTCTCAGTGAATACAATTACATGGGACAAGTAGTTGCTTATATTGAAATTGCACAGTAAGTCAGTCAATTATTAATAATTTAGAAGACTGACAGTGTAGTTAGCGAGTTATCCTCTGCTACTTTGTCTGGACAACTGACTGCTTCCCACTGCTTAGTTCAGAACAAATAAATTTATTGATTCTCAAATTTCTATGTTCACTGTCCTGGAGTAGCAAACCACATTTCAAAAAATGTGTCCCCTCCATCAGGTTTAAATTTACTAATTACAGCAAGTGTGTGTGTGTGTTGGGGGAGTAAGCTCAATTATTGGACTTGCTGTCTTCACTGCTACTGCTACACATGGCTGTTGTGATGTCATCAGTATTTTGAAAGCTGCTCTCTGATTGGTTTAGTATACATTGTGATGTACTTAAAGGAGTTCTACTGGCAGTGCTCAAGCCACTGGTGCATAGATTGTAGCTTAGAGCACCCCTACCCCCTTGCCCCAGTATATATTTGCTCAGTAAATTACCTCATCGCTCATAAAATTTAATTTCTCAGTTGTGGTGTAACTGACATATTGGTTACAGGAATACAGTCCCTTGGAGATCGTGCTAGGCAAACACCGTGATATAATGATGCGGTTTTGCCTCTTCCTGTGTATTGCCCTCATGTATGGATATATTAAAATCTCCATATTTTCTATGCCCAGTGGTTATTTTAGGTGCCTGTATACCATGTGTGTGCCACATACACATGGCATATATGCACCTTTTGTAAAAAAAAAAAAATGGGCATAGAAAATATGGAGATTTTAATACCTCTGTATATTAGAGCAATACACAGGAAGAGGCAAAACCGTGTCATCATATCGCGGTGTTTGCCTAGCACGATCTCCCAAGGGGCTGCATTCCTTTAACCAATATGCTGGCTGCACCGACTGAGATAATTAAATTTTACGAGCAATGAGGTAATTTACTGAGTAAATATATACTGGGGCTCGCGGGGGGTAGGGTGCTCAAGTCATTGTCTATAACCAGGCTCGTGGTTAATCGTTACTAGTAGTTCTCCTTTAACTGCAAGATAATATCATATTGCTGTGTTGGGACAAGATTACACTTTTTATCTGGCTATGTAACAGTATAGCTCTGTTTCCTATACCGTATAGCGGATACACAATAGGCTGGCTCAAATTATACAGTGTGTCCTCATGTGTGAGGGACAGGATCATAACTCATGAGTGACAGAGCCACACCTGAGTTACGAAAGCCATGCTTCCTCACAAGTGATGATCAACAGTGTATATTGAGTCGGAGCATTGTGTAGTCGATTTAGATATCAGTTTACTAGTTATACTGTTTAAATCTGCTATTTGTATGATGATTTCACTTGGTTTCTGTTTGATCACAAGATATTATCATGCTGTTTATCAGTACACATGCTTATATACACACATATACATACATATATATGTATATATATATATATACACACATATATACACATACACATAAAACTAAAAAGCAGAAAGTCACGAAAATCCACATATTTATTAGCATTGCCTTGAAAGCACTTCATATTGTGAGCACATTGATACTGTTCCAGCTTCTTTACAGTTTGTTGCCGACACTTGGGTGAGAGTGGAAAGATTAAAAGTTATCCAAGAAAGAAGTATTTTCCGGTATGGCACACTGCAGACAGTTTTTCTGTGTACATTACACTAATCAGACATTTCCACTGTAAAGTCACCAACTTGATAAAAAAGTTTTAATTGTTGTTTAATGGTGGCTTCTACAGGATATGGTATGTTTTACTCAGCATGTTTTCTTGTATTGGAACTGCCAATAATTGTTTTAGTTCCAAGATAAAAGTTGTCCCTTTCTTAAAAGCCTCAAGAAGGGCATTGGTACTGTAAGTGTAATTTTCTGACCAGAAATATTGGAAACTTTATTCACTGTGGAAACCTAACATGGTTTATTATACTTATAAAATATCCTATAGTTGAGTATATCCATTTTACTGTGCTCAAACACCCAGAACTGCTTCTTTACACCGATTTCTAGTTTTACAAATCTGTTAGCTAATTTATGTCATAGCTAGCAATCTAGTATTTTGTAACACATATATGACTTATATTTACTTTGGTGCAACATGATTGCCATGACAACGACACCCACAAAATAAACTTCTGTACAAGGCACTGACTTAGCTCATGCTGCTGAATGGAATCACAGCAACTAAAATCTTTTTTTAGTGGACATGATATCACCTTCCTTAACTGAGCAAGCCAGAAAAATAATACGTTTAGTTACTGAATAAATACTTTTAAGAGAAGAGGGATACCATTAAGCAAAGAGGGATACCATTCAGCAATATCCACTAGTATGGAACTACTACAGAATCTTGCACCACTGTGGTTTTGTTCTTGGATAACCCTGCCAACCATCTGCACCCACTAAAGCAACACAGCCAGCACCTACTATATTGACAACATTGTGGTGGAGAGCCACTGTGTGTAAAATGCTTGCTAATGCCAGCTGTTAATCCAAAAATGAGTCACATGCGTAAATGGTGTGAAGCAACTACCACTGCCTGCCTTGTGAATTCCTGCCTGGGGCAAACACTGTAGGACTACACCCCTTTGCAGAACTCTGAAGCTCATCTGTAGGACTTGCGGGGTGCATTATATTAGCACAGTACCCATTCGTTGCTGGAAAACAGAGTACAGAGACTAGTCCAGACCACAACTGAAACAGTCATTCTGGTCTCAGGCAGTACCCAGTTCCCATCCTAGCAATCCTTCTGCCAAATTAGGTGCAGTGAAGGGGGCTGACTGCACTAAAGGCAATGCACCTTTTTTTAATTTTATTAGAAAGTTTGGCCAAGAAAAGCACACTGAGACGAGGCTTGTTTCCAGGTGTGACTTGCAGAGAGTGGGATGGGGGAGTACAGTTCAATGACTAAAGCAACAGAGAAGAATACAGAGTACGTACTTCGTATAAAGTAACAATTCAAGTACAAAATTCTGGCAGAAATAACAGAGAACAATAAGGAGTACATAATGATAAAGTGCAAGATTCAGCACATCATTCTGACAAAAATATCACAGAACTATAAGAAGTACATAATAAGTGCAACATACAAAATCAATGACATAATTCCTTTTTTTTTTTTTTGCAGTTTCTTTTTCTTGGATTTTGCAATAATTACAAAATACTTTTCCAGCTTATATGCATACATATCAATACAACGAGACCAACAAGCATTTACAACAGTATTGTTATACAGAAGACAGTTATTACTTCACTAGGAAGGGGAATTACTGTAGAAATTACACAACATGTCCAAAATATGAATTCAAATAGTTATTGCCTGTCAAGGCCACACAACAGTTATAACATGAAATAAACTATATGTGCCATGCTGGAAGTGTATAGCCCAGCTTGGGCTTCAGTCATGCGTAAATCACCAAATTTACATACAGGAGTACCCTAGATGAAAGAGAGTCTCTGCTTCAGGCCAAATAACAAAGAAAAACACTCATCCCCCAATATATGCCCAGCAAGAATAGATGTATCAGGCCGGCCTGGTGGCTGAGGGTTGAGGCGCTGGATGCCACATCTCATGTCACGCTGGCGACCCGGTTTCGGGAACGAGCCCGGGTCATCGGGGGGGCAGCACGGAGGTGAAGGATTGAGCATCCCCAGGACTGCTCTCCTTCCCCGGGGAGGAGGGGGGGGATCCACCTGCTGATGCACTGGTGACCGCTAGCAGAGGCTGGAGGCGCTACAGTGCTCGGCCGCAAGTTGCTGAGGATTGGAGCTGCGGCGGACGTCATTTGGAGGTGCACAGGAGTGTGCACCAGCTGAGCTGAACGTCATTGCACGTCCGAGCTCCAAGGGGACACACAAGAACAGGGAAAACAACTGTGCCATGGTTCGGTGACGGCACCAGCCCCCCATGCCCATCGCTGGGCCAACCCTGGCTGATTTTCCCGGTCCTCCACGGACAGTCCTACCCTGCAGCCGGAGTCTGTCTGTAAGAGTGCCCAAGAGGAGTAGGGCAACCCACCCTGGGAGGGAGTTAGACCAGGGTACCCCGGCTGCAGGGAGGGAGGAGGTACAGCTCGGGGGGGGCCTCTGGCGGACAGGAATGCAGGACTCGGATGCCTGAGAGAGGTCCATGGGGCCGCGACCAGAGGGAAAATAAAGTCAAAAAAAGAAAAAAGAATAGATGTATCAGACTAATTTTGTTTACTTCCAGGCTGACTTCTTCTGTTGCTACAAATCCCAGAATCTGCTATGGCTGACAGCAGAGCAGTAGGCAGCAGTGAGAGATTCAGTAGCCTGCAATACATGATTGAGCTTTTATAATCTCTGATCAGATGTTTTCTGGGTCTGCTTTTCTTGGCACGGGGTCATAATGTCTCAAGACATTATGCTGCATCAATATGCCACACTGCTAATACAGTGCGATATATTGCAAGCGCCATGTGTCTTTCTTTTGCAGGGGGCTTTGCCCCATGCACCCTCCATTACAGGGGGCAGTGCCCCCTGAACCTCCCAACTAAACCAACTTGGGGGGGGGTTAACTGTTAACTCACACAAAATGCAAAGAAAAATTTCTGGCGTTGGGACCGGGAATCGAAAACCCGGGTTCCAATTGCACTGCCTCCTGCAATATCCGCTGAGCCATGGCAGCTGCTCGCCGGCCCCACCTCCCAGCACAGGTCTCATCCCCTACCTGGGAATAGTGAGAGGGGGCACTACCACATATACACCCTTTCGCAGTTTCGCATTCTCTCGCTGTACCCTACCGCACTGTTCCTTTTGCACAATTTTAACGTATGCTACTAAGCATATGAGATACCGACCCAGTAGTGCTTTTCACCAGGGGCTAAGTACAGCACTCTGTTGACCGTACATAGTCCAGTGAGGACAGCAGGGCTAGCAAACAAAAGATCAGAGCTTATATAAACTCTAACATGCACTGCAGACTATTGAATCTCCTACTGCTGCAGTACTGCTCTGATGTCAACTGCAGGGGTTCTGGGATTTGTAGTTACTGAAGATAGCAGCCTGTAAGTAAGCAAAATTAGTCTGATACAATCTGCTGTACTACAATAAATGGTAAGTAAACTAAAATGTTTTGCACACAAAGTGCACATTGGTACCAGCCCCACTTTTGAGTGTGGGCCCTCAGTTCTGACTGTTCCCCTTTAATGCACACTCCAAAAGGTTGTATTGCACTTATAAAATTGGTTTCATGTTTTAAATATATTTCTGTCCTTAAATAAACTTGTTTACTTGTTTAAAACCAGATATAATTTGTCAGATTTATGGTAAAATAATCCTTCCATCTGCTAGAAAAAAAAGTCTCATGACTATTGCCATGGTTGTGGACCTGACCAGGGCATTTGATCTCATTGACCATAAACTATTAATACAACAACTATCCAGAATGGGCCTGGGAAATAGTTCACTGGTGTGGCTAATGACTATATTGCATAGAAAGCGGGTTGGTAAGCTTGGATCTACTTATTCAAATAAATTATTGTTCCCTATGGCATGCCCCAAGGTTCGGTACACGGTCCTCTCTTATTTTTTCGTTAGTCATAACGATATCCCTAAAACTTGTAATTCCTGACAGCCCGGTGGCACTGAGGGCTGAGGTGCAGGATGCCTTACCTCATGCCATGCCGGTGACCCAGGTTCAGGGATGAGCCAGGGTCATTGGAAGCTGGCAGGAGGGAGAGAGGGAGGGAGCAGGACTGAGCAGCCGCAAGGCAAGCTCTCCTCTCCTGGTGAGGGATCCTGTGCCCTTCCCATAGTTCCAGTGCCCCCAGATGAGGCCTGAGGGCAGCGTGGGTGGTTTGAGGAGGGAGGGTGCCAAGGAACCATGGCATGTGCATGTCTCTACTCGCGCGCAGCCCTGGCATGGGGCAGAGGTAGATGGGGGCATGGAAAAACTGAGGAGAAAATGTAGATTGAAAAAACAAACAAACTTGTAATTCCTCAAGCATATTACTATATGCTGACAGTGCAGTATTATTTAATCATTCAAAGAACATGTCTGAAATGAAGAATGGATTAAGCTTGAGATGAGCCATCTGCTCATCTCAGGCAACATTCATCGGAATCCAGGCCCAGCCCCCTCAGCTTGCTGGGCCGTGTCAAATCTGGTGCGCTGTCTCTAGCCACCATTAACATATGCAGCCTCCTCCACAAATTAGATGCTCTTACAACATGGGCTAATCTGCACCACCCTGATGTCATAGCAGTACAGGAGACCTGGTTTAAACCTGATACCCTTGACACTGCCATCGCAGTGCAGGGCTATACTATTTTTAAGAAGGGCAGGATCTTCAGAAGGGGAGGTGGATGTTTCTGTATATCAGACAGCCTCTCATGGGTCAAGTCCTAACACTCCTTGAGTCCAGGGTTGATGCACAGATTCTTGCCCCCAGAATAATACTTGGTGCACACAGCAAGATATTAACAGTGGCATTGATTTATATCCCACCAAATTTAACAACTGTGGACCTAATCCCCCTCTTTGACTATATCAGAGACCTAGGTCACAAGTCAGAAACTATACTACTCGGTGATTTCAACATCAGCTGGTTCTCTTAACAGTGCAAGCCGTTATAAGGATGCTCTGGCAACTGCTGATTTCACACAGCTGGTACAGTCAGCCACTAGGGAGAACTACAAATCTGGGACCAGTACTCTGCTGGACTGGGTAGTCACCAACAGACCAGATCATAGTACCCACACTGAAGTCTTACCAGATTCAGTTAGCGGTCACTTGCCCATCCTATGTACCTGGTCTAACAAGTACATCAGTCCTCCAGCTCGGACCATTAACAGCAGGGTGCTCATCAGAGGATACCTAGAACCTCTAAAGACACAGCTCTGACAGGTGAACTGGTTGCAAATCGATGCAGCCCCGGATATCAATATGTCCTTGGATTACTTTATTACTACCTTCAACACAGCATGCAGTCTCCATGTCCCTCACAAAACAAGAAAGATCAAGGGTTACAGCAATCCCTGGATTACACATAACCTACCCGAGCAAATGAAACCCCGCGATCACCTCTGGTACAGAGCCAGGGCCACTGGCAACCAAGTGGATATACAGGCATACAAAACAGCAAGGAATGCCTGCACAAGAGCAATCCGGGCCAAAAAAAGCAAAATCCTATAAGGAAGCCCTAACCAATTCCTGGAAAGATGGACGCACATTTTGGAACAACATCTCTGAGGTGACAGGGAAGATCCCCAAAGAGACCCCGTCCATGCTCAGCATAAATGGCACTACAACCATTGATCCTCAAACCATAGCTGACAGTTTCAATGAGGCTTTTACAGATCTCAATCTTGTCCTACTGCCCTAAGTTCTTCGACCCCACTCCTTCTTCCTGCAGTTTGCAGTCAGCAGAAAATACGAGATCACACCGCCATTCCACTTTAAAATGGTGAGGAAAGAAATACATTCTCAAAGTACTTGGAAAAACTAGGCTAAATGAGGATTCACTTAACCTAAAGCTCATAGCCCTCACCATTGATGAGGTACTGTCTCCCTTGACAAAGATCTTTAACCACTCTCTCATGTTCTCCCAATTCCCACAAAAATGGAAAGCCGCCTTAGTTGCGCTAGTACACAAGTCTGGGGACTGGGCATTGCACGGGAAATACAGGCCCGTATCAGTCCTCCCGCCACTTTCCAAAGTGTTAGAGCGAATCATGTCTGATCAATTAGAATACATGGAGAAGTAGAATCTTCAGTGTAGTCAGCAACATGGGTTTCGAAAAGGCACAGCACTACTGCCCCACTCGAATTTTCAAACTATATATATCGTGCCTTGAATCAAGGTCAAATTAGTTGAAGCAACGTTCATTGACCTTTACAAGGTGTTTGATACTGTAAATCACTCTCTACTTATCAAACAGTTATCTGATCTAAGTTTATCCATGGACACCGCCAATTGGTTCAACAGCTACCTCAGCGGACGCACTCAGCAAATCAGGATTGGTGATAAACTCTCCGCAAAACAGCTGGTTCAATCAGGTGTCCCACAGGGGGTCTCTCCTGGGCCCACTACTTTTCATCATATTCCTGAGTCAGCTCCCAGCCTCCTGTCATGGTCAGATCCTACTCCATGCAGACGATGTGGTTTTTTACTTGAGTAATACTTATCCCACACTCCTGGCTAAGCAATTGCAGACTAAGCTTACCAACGCTGAGGCCTGGTTCCACTCACAGAACCTAGTCCTTAACTACACAGAAACTATGTTGTTTCACAGTACACAAAACAGGTTCCGCTCCCACCAGCAGGAAATCAGAAATAGTTCAGGCATTATGCTAGAACAGACTCGACTTTTTAAGTATTTAGGAGTGACAATTGACAGCACTCTGTCATTCTCCAGCCATATTGACAATGGTACCAAAACAGTAAGTACCATATTGGGCTACTATACAAACACAGACATTGCCTTACCCCGGAAGCCCTCAAGCTTGTTATACATAGTTCAGTAGTCTCAGTAATCGATTATGGGCTTGTGATCTATGGATCTGCCTCCAACACCTCCCTGCACCATGCCACCACTGTCCTTAACAAGGCCTGCCATCTTCTGACTGGGGCCACCCGCCTGACACTTGTGACTTATATGAGCAAGCAAACTGGCTTCAGCTCAAAGGCAGACTATCCTATCAGTCATGCCTAATAGCGAAAAAGGCCTCCCTTGGTCTCGTGCCTCCCAGTGTACAGTCAGTGTTTAGGTCGCCAAACCATACCTGGCATACTAGACGTACCTTGAACCACGCGATCATAGTGCTTCGCTGCCGTACCACCCAAGGTCAGTGCTCATTTGCATACAGAGCACCATTGTGGTATATATAATTCACTCCACTGTGATCAAAGACCAAACACTGGGCTCCTTCAAAAAGAAACTTCACCAATCACTAGTTGCCAGTGCCTCCTGTGACTGCCACACATAAAACAACTTGGGCCTGTTTCCTCTCCTTTGCCCACACCCTACCTCACCCTTCCTCCACCCTACCATCCTACCCTTGCTACTACCCTAAAACTTGCCTGCCTTCCTGAGGTCCCCAATAACCAATCCCAGCATCAGACTCTGCTTGCTGCTCCATAGAGGGCATCATCAGTTCCTGCACTGATTGCCCCACTCATCATCAGTTCCTGCACTGATTGCCCCACTCATCATCAGTTCCTGCACTGATTGCCCCACTCACCATCAGTTCCTGCACTGATTGCCCCACTCACCATCAGTTCCTGCACTGATTGCCCCACTCATCATCAGTTCCTGCACTGATTGCCCCACTGGAGTGCACTTGTAAACTGAATGACACAGCCCACATTTGTCTGCTAATGTTCCCCTCCTGGCAACACCGCCCCCCTTCACTCAGACAATGCCTTTGGCTGTATCCCTACTGTGGAAGAATGTAGGCCCTAGCCCTTAGCTTCTGTCTGCCCTGTAAGACCATGTCCCTAGTTGTCTTTCCCTCATTTTGTCACTGACAATGCCACTTGGCTGCATCTTTTTCCTCCTCAGCCAGATCACAACCCTAATGCCCTTTTTGCTAGTTAAGCTTACTCCTAGCTGCCATATTTCGGCAAAATACCTGTTTTTGTAACTTAAATCCACATGTGCTTATTTTATTGTTACCTTTACTCCTAGGATCACTATGTATTTTCTCACTATACTGTTTGTTTCTGTTCTTTGATATGACGTGGAGCCTATGTAAAAGGGCCTTTGATTCAAAGGTATTAATTCCAAGATTAAAATAAATAAAAAAAGAAACATTCATGGCGTTCTCACAGATGGGTAGAGGCAAACAAATTAGTCCTCAGCACTAGTAAAACCCAAGTCATGCTGTTTGGTTATGCCCCTAAAGTCGATAAATTCGAACAGGAATTTTGTAACTTTCCAAGGCACATCACTTGAGACTATTGATAACTTTTAAGTATCTAGGGCTATACCTTGGTTCAAGCCTGGCATATGAATGGCACACCAAACACACCACCTCTAGATTACAGCAAAACGGGGCCAGATTTATAGGCTCAATAAATGTCTGACACCCGACTCAAGAAAGCAGATTGCAGTACATGGGGCCAGAGTTTCAATGGGTGGTGCAGGGTTTGCATCAATCCCTACGTCACACCATATTCATTAATAACGCAGCTATTATATTCATATTTGTTGCAACTGCGCTGATTTCACAATCTCGTCAGTTTACCCACTTTCTGACGGCTTGCATCAAATCTTGGGTGCTGTTAAAACAGTCCCCATTATTGATGCGAGCTAGACTACAGAAAAAGAGGTCTAGTGAGCATTAGTTGCTGCAGGGATGAAAATCCTTCGATTGCCAAGCCCAGTGCGCCATATCTTGGCACATCCGCTTCTGGCAATCTCGGGCGTTTGAAAATCCGGCCCATAGTCTTTTACCAATAGTGCCTATGGCTTTTTAGTTACTGATGGCACTTCAAAAACTATTATTGACAAAAAGGAAGTTCTCTTTTACAGAATAGCTAAATTTGCTTTATTTTCAGGAAACAGACTGCATCACTGGATTAATTTAAATAGTTTACATTGGCTACTTCCATAACTCAAGGCCATCTCGCACGTTATAAGCTTTATGTTTAAAAAGAGCCTCAGTTGACCCAGTGTTTGCATCAGACCCAAAGCCCCCCACTACTTGCTAATCTACAAAGGACTTAAAACAGTCCTTGTTTCCTGATTTTTACCTAGTTCTTTTTTTAGGGGGGAAGGAAGGGATCGTAAATCCTTGTATTGAGGAGTTAACAGTTAGATCTGTTTCCCTTCCTGGTACACTGAAATTCAGGCACCGCCCTTGTGTTCATATGTTTTGTGATGTATGAGTTTGCAGAGCCCGGGAGTGCACTGCATTTAATTCAGTGGGGGCAGATTTTGAATGGTATATTTAAATATTTCAGACTGCCACTGGGTTTAAATCGATGCTGCTGCTTAAATAACAAGACTCTTCCTAGTTGAGTAGCAGCATCGATTTAAACCCAGTGGTACTCTAAAATATATAAGTATGCCATTCAAAATATGCCCCCATTGAATTCAGTGCAGCACACGCCCACGCTGTACAAAGTCATACGGCACAAAATGTTTTGAGCACGGGGGCAGCATGGTGGTGGAACTTTAATTTCAGTGTACCAGGAAGGGGAAGGGATGTGGCTGCCAGCACCTGTATACAAGGATTTATGATCCCTTTCCCTAAAAAAAAACTGTTGAGGTAAAACTTAGGAAACAAGGATTGTTTACGGCCTTTGTAGGTTCACTATCAGTGCGGAACTTTGAGATTGCACCGAAACTGGTGCTCTTTAAAATCCTATGCAGTGTCCGGTGCCTGGCAGAACCTACCACTTACATTTTCAATGTCTGATCCTAAGGAAGCACTTGTCTCATTACATCTCATATGCACACCAATATGGGTCAGTCAGCTCTTACTTTTCGGACAGCATCCCTGTAGAACAATTTGCCTGTAGCTCTTCGCAAATAATCTTCTGCTGATGCATTCTGTACTGATTTGCATGAACAATTAGAATGTTTAAATGCTTGTTGTTATTTTTAAAAATCTTTTGTATTTACTTTTGTATTGTGATCGCATCTTTGTGATTGCACCTGTAGTCTACTGGGGTCATACCTGAAAATGTGCTTTTGGCACCAGTGTACTTACACAAATATCAAAATAATCCAAACTAAACTTATCTAAGGGTTACCAGAAAGGGAACTGGCAATAAAGCCAGATGTCACAGAAATAATACCTCACACACATACCCATCATGCAAAACGTCATGGGAAATATATGCAAATCACTATGAACGAATATAGATACATAGAAATGGACGTCAGATAAGGACCGCTAGGCCCATCTAGTCTGCCCATAAGCCCTATACTTGTATGCAGTCACTGACCCTAAGTGATCAATGGCTTTTCATCACTCTCTCCTCATCCAGTGTTCCCTTAGGCCTGTCCCAGGCATGTTTAAACCCCTCCACTGTGCTTGCTCCACCACCTCTTGTGGCAGACTGTTCCAAGCATCCACCACCCTCTCTGTGTAGAAAAACTTCCTCACGTTACCTGTTAATCTACCCCCCTCCAATTTCATATTGTGTTCCCTCATTTTGATATATTTTCTGCATTGGAAAAGATCCCAAACCTGCACCTCGTTTATGTCCTTGAGGTACTTGAAAGTCTCTATCATGTCCACCATTTCTCTCCTCTCCTCCAGTGAGAACATATTGAGGTCTCTTAGTCTCGCCTCATATGTTTTGTGATGCAAGCCATGCACCGTCTTTGTCGCCCTTCTCTGGATAGCCTCCACCTTGTCTGTGTCCTTACTTATGTGTGGTCTCCAGTACTGCACGCAATACTGCAGGTGAGGCCTTACCAGTGTTTTTATACAGTGGCATCAACACCTCCCATCTCCTGCTAGTAATGCCTCTGTCTATGCACCCCAACATGCCACTGGCCCTCCGTGCAGCCTTTGCACACTGCTTTGATACCCTAAGGTCATCAGATATGATACCCCTAGGTCCCTTTCCTGTTTGGTGACAGTAAGCACCTCCCCACATTCTATAGCTCTCCCCAGGGTTCCACCTACCCAGGTGCATTATCTTGCATATTATTTCATTGAACCTCAGTTGCCACACCTCCGACCATCTTTCAAGCTTCTTCAGATCCCTCTTCATTTTCTGCACCCCTTCTGGAGTATCCACCCTCTTGCAGATCTTGGTGTCATCTGCAAATAGGCAGACCTTTCCTTCAGCCCCTCTGCAATGTCACTAATGAAGACATTGAACAGGACTGGTCCCAGTACTGATCCCTATGGTACTCGCTGGTCACCTCTCTCTCCCAGATTGGATCCCATTTACCACCACCCTCTGCCTTCTGTCCATCAGCCAGTTTCTAACCCAATGTATCACCTTATGCCCCATGCCCAGACTACTCATCTTGTTAACCAGCCTTCTGTGTGGGATGGTATCGAAGGCTTTGCTGAAATCTGGGTAGGCGATGTCTACCGCCCCCTCTCCGAATCACTTCCCTAGTCACCCAGTCAAAAAACTCTTATCAGATCTGTTTGACAAGACCTTCCTGCTGTGAATCTGTGTTGCCTCAGATCCTGGGCACCATTGGATTCCAGGTGTACCACTATCCTTTCTTTCAGGAGTGTCTCCATGATCTTCCCCACCACTGAGGAGAGGCTGACTGGGCTGTAGATCCCCGCTTCCTCCCTACTGCCACTTTTGTGCAGTGGGACTACATGCACCCTCCTCCAGTCCTCTGGAACCACTCCTGTGTTGAGTGACTCTGTGACTGGTTCTGCCTTAAGCAAGAGTGCATGGTGCCAGATCACCTCTCACACACTCTGAAAAGGATGAAAACAGACGACACAGACTCATATTTTATACTACACAAGACTCATCAGTGTGCCCCATCTGTAAAAGCCCAGGGGAAAGATGAACCAATCATAGTTTAATCCTACTGGTGTGGGTCATGACGAACCCCAAACAGGAAAGTAAAAGACAAAGGACATCAGCTCAAAAGCACTGACGCAAGCATTACCTGGAAAGGGCATTGGCAATATAGCCAGGGTTCAAAGAAAAGTACAATCACTCACATCCTCATTTTTAATTTCTTCTAAACTAAGCTAAAGTAAACTATGTCACTGTTTCTTTTGCATTGTCCTTTTGTGGCATTCATATTTGTAGTTTGTTTCTGAAAGTGTGAGCGAATAGCTGCCCCTCTCCCAGCAAAGTGCAGTAGCAGCGTGCCTTCTTACTCTCTTTTGCTGTGACTTTGTCTGTGATTCACTGAGATTTCATGTTGCTGGTACTGGCATTTTGTGCGAGCCTGGTTTGGCATCTAGAGAGAGAGCGAGCATGGTTTTGTGCGAGCAGGGTACAGCACTGGGAGAGAGTGGAGAGCAAGGGAGTGAGATGGTTCTAGTAGAGGCACTACAGTGTACATGCTGTGTGGCAAATACAGGATGGATAAATTGTTTTGGGGCTTGCAGAAAAACAAAGTGAACTGTGTGCGATGCCAGCGTGGTGTTTCAGTATGATTGCAGGAGTACCTGGGGACATGGAGACATGGAGACATGGAGTGTTAGCGGGATGTGAGACTACCACTTATTGTTTTAATTGTAATTTTTACATATAGGACAGGCTTACATTTTAATGTTGCAGATTTAGCTGTTAAAATTGATCCGATTGCGTTTAGGTGGGCTGGCACTCTTTGTGGTTGATATAGAGTAGTTTTTCTTGCTTAGCGAAACAAATGGGGGTATTTTGCGAAATGAACGTTCTGTGTAGCATATTGATTTTAGTTGTACTGCATCCTTCTTTGAAGTACTTGTTTGTACGTGTGCCTTAGATAGACCTAATGCACAGGTAACAGCCAATCAGGATGCAGAATTTACGTTCTACATTTTATAAATAAAAATATAATAGAAGAGGCCCAGTGACTCAGAGGGTTGAGGCAGTGGTTCGAGAATGAGCATGGGTCATTGGAAGTCAGCCGAGGGGGGAGGCGGGAGATTGAGTATCCCAGAGGACTATCTCTTCCTCCTCCGGTGAGGTAGGGCAGTCCTGCTGTGGCGCAGTACTGCCACTTAGGTGACCACAGGTAGCAGTGCACTTCAGAGAGACTTACTTGGTGGGGGACGCTGGTTGTGACATGCTGCATGCTTCCATGTGAGCTTGCTTACCATCCCAAAGCCAGTATCCCAGAGGAGAAAACCAAGAGGGAAAAATCGCAGACACAGCAGTGATGAGAGGTCTGACCCCTTGCTGGCCCTGCACCAGGGACAGGGCCCTCCATCCATGACCTGGATGTAGTGTCCACCAGATAAGAGGGGGCCTGCTAACCCTGCCATGGGGGGGAAGGGGCATGGATGAAGAACTGAGGTTGAGCTAAGTCCCTGGTATGCTGTGGGAGGAGGGTCAGACCAGGAAGATAATAGGGCCTGTACTGAAGGAACATAAACAAATTAATGAAAAAAGAAAAAAAATATATATATATATATAAACAGAATACGTTTAGAATATCCTGACTGTAGGATTTTTGTTGAGCCATTGTTTTGCACTGTACCTAACTGCAAGATGTATCTTTTCATTGAACAATTTAAGAGCAGCTGACACCTTCAAAAAAACTTTAACAAAACAGAATATTTAGATAAAGTTCAGCTTGTATTTCACATTAGTTCTTTATTCCTCCTCCCCATTATTTATTGCTGAGGTTATTTGAATGAAAACAGTCTTTTTGCTCCTGAAGAGTTCATCTATTTCTGTTGCTGTCTCCCTATCAGAGGTCATAATGCACTGCTTGTGACATCACAGTTACTCTCATGGCAACAGATTGTGATGTCACAACAGAGCATTATGATTTGAAGTAGGGAGTAAGCTATAGAGGCAGATTAAGTTTAAAGTAACTGCAAGGGATACAAATCATGTATTCATGCACATTTCCTTAGTAATAAATAATGGGGAGGAGAAATCTAAAATATATATGGAATACAAGCAGAATTTTACCTAATTACTATGTTTTTCAAAGTTTTCTTTGAGGCGTCAGTAGCTCTTTAAGGATTTCTATGGAACGTTTCTTTGCAGCATAGTCTGCTAAATACTGTTGGCATCTCTTCAAACTCTAACTAGAGCAGGCAAGTAAGGACTTTTAATATTTCCAGCAGCCTTCACCGTTTTCCTTCTGATTTAATTCCTGAGGCAAAATTAGTGTTTTGAAAGCTTGTAGAAGCTCCAGCTTCCCTTCCACAGCCGGATGGATTTCAGCAGGGTGGTGCTGTGCTTTTAGTCATCCTCAGAAACATGTGCTAGCCCCACCCTGTCAAAACCATAGCAGGAATGCGTTGTGCATCGCCAAAGAGTGGCATTAGAGAAGGAGGCTGTTACACACTACTGGGGCCTGTCTCATCACAAAACTAATAATGAAAGACTGTTTCAAAAATAGTTGAAAGACGTAAAAGTTCTCCAGTGAAGACTAAGAGAAAGTATGGAATATGTTGTTAAAAAAAGTCTGAAGACGTTTTATTTTTTAAGGGGAACTCCACTCTGCAGGAAAGAGGCTTATATTTGGCAGATCTTTGAACACTTGCGTCTAATTTCCCAAATGCGACCAACCAGTGTGGCACCAGGAGTGCCTCCAGGCACATCCTAGAAGAACCTAAACTGGGCCCATTCAAACAGAAACTTAGACAACACCTCGCTGCTACTAGCAGCTGTGTTTGCCACCTTTCGGCCCTTTTTGGCCTTACACGTTGCCTTCTCCCTGCACCCTCACCATCCTGACCTCCTTCCCATCCCTTGTCCCACCCCTTCTTCCCCTCTCCATTTCCCTGCTCCTGCTACTTGTCTCTCCTCTCTCTTCCCCTCCCTGACTGTCCTTGCCTTCTCCCATCCTGTAATCCCTCCTCTCTTTGCAGTTCCACTCCAAACACTGCTGACAGACCCCTGCCTGCCCTTTCTCCCCTACCCCCACTGTCATACTCCCACCCGTCTCCCCTCCCATCACCCACTACACTCCATCCTAACCCTCTGTCCTCCCTCTCATCTCCCAATTCTCAAGTTGATTGTGTCAAATCCTGACAGCATCCCTCCCTTCTCTCTTCCCTCTGCACTCCTATGACAATGTCAGATGCTTGACAGCATCCCTCTCCACCCTTCCCCCTGTATACTTCAAGTCCCGAAACCTACTGCACTTCTTACTGAAACTTGAATGTAAAAGCTTAACCAGACTGTAACTCTTGCTGTAACCTGAATTAACTCTTTGCCTGTCTGTAACTTTTTATGAATGATTGTACGCAACTCCATGTATCATGTATTCCACTTGTCTTGTGTTTAGTTTTCTGTTGTGTTGTCTTTACTCTGATGTGGAACCTTTGTAAAAGAGTCTTTGACTCAAAGGTACTGTAATCCGAGACTTGAATAAATAAATAAAGAAATAAAAATTTCACTAGATTTTCCAAACAACAGTGTTCCTTAATTAAGGGGCTTATACAGTACTTTAGTTAGCATTAATGATGCATGATACATATGAAGAAGCCAGCAGAAGAAGGCCATTTGGTCTATCAAGTCTGCTCGTATTGCAGGGTCCACAGTTTGAGCTAATGTCCCTGCCCTCCCTTCCTCCCCACTCCTCCCATCCTCCCTACCCATAATCCTTACCTCCCCCTTATGTCTATCCCAGCCTCTCTTAAAGCTGCCTACTGTCTTCAATGACATGACCTCTTCCGGCAGCGCATTCCAAGTGTCCACCACCCTCTCTGTGAAGAAGTGCTTCCTGACCTCCCTCCTAAACCTCCCACCCTCCAGCTTAAGACTGTGCCCCCTCATGTTGTGGTTGCCACTCAGCTTAAAGACTCCCTCCTTATCAACCTTATTTATCCCTTTCAAGTACTTGAAGGTCCGAATCATGTCCCCGCTCTCTCTCCTGTCTTCCAGGGAGTACATGTTCAGTGCCCTCAACCTCTCCTCATATGCCTTGTAAGTTTAAGGCATGCAGATGTAATTTTTTTGTCTGTGTGTTTCATGACTCAGTTACGCAAAGAAGCAAAATTGCAATGCTCTCGTGGGAGGAGGGGAAGCACTGACTAAACTCCCTGATTGCAGTGCACTACTGAAAAGTCATTGCCTCCATCCCTGCATGTTGGGTCTAAGTACGTGTGTAACCCCCTTGTTACACGGGGTTACTAGAATCCCAGTAAGACATAGTGGTAGGCAGGGAAGGCAGCTTGTGAAACTCCAGTTAAATGTATTTCACACTGTCTCACTCTGTTCTCAGTCTCAGCTGAGACTGAGGGATGACATCACCATAGAACTATCGCAGCTGCATGAGCCACAGTGGAATCTGCAGCAGGGAGTTGGAGTAGAATGTTGGGAGGTTTGAACAGTAGTCTGTAGTCAGTTGGAGTTTGGAGCTTGTAGTGAGAGGAGCGCAACAGCTCTATGTTAGGCTCTTGGAGCCTCAGCCCTGACACAGGGCTACATTCAGGGAAAAGGTGTGTGTTTCCACCTAAAGAAAGACACAGTGAGCTATTTTAAAGTGGTGGAGACCGCTGAATCGGGTCTCAGTGCCCCATCCCTGAGGGGATGGGGCAGGAGAGTTTAGCCTGCATATTCTGGGGCAACCCCCTGGCTACTGCTAGTGGAGAAGCTGCCTTATTTCATCCAAGAGTTTGGGAAACAAGATTTTGTGATTCGCCTGTGGGGCACCTGCAACCAGAGGGTGAGTTTCTGCTCTTTCTAAAGGGCCCATGTTTCACCCTGGGACTTGTGTGATAGTGGGGATTGGACTACTGAAGTGGTGGGAGGCCTAGAGTAATAGGCTTAGCCAAAAGTAAAAGTATGTTCAAGTCCAGCACAAAGGGGAAGTCAAGACATGTAGCGGAGATGTGACATACATCTACCCAGTAATCTACATTGCCAAGCTTTCAGAAAAGAGTTGTTTAGTTTCCAGAGAAATGGCCGGGTATGGATCGTGGGAGACCCCCCTTCTTTAGTAACCAGGTCCACCTCTACGGATTTGCTCTGTGGATTTCTACTTTGCCTCATGCACTTGACCAGTGATGAGGGAAGTACCCAGTTGTGGGATTGGAAGGAAAATTCCCTCTAGGAGTCAAAGGCTCTAAGGTGGTTTGGGGAGCCACCAACAGGAAAACTGGTTCATTCCCATAATGGACCGCGGATCAAGTGGCCGGCGAGGGAGCCGGGCCAGTGGGGAAAACCTGCAGTGTACAAGTCGGGCTGTGCACCCAAAGCTGCGCAAGTCGGGCTGTGTGCCTGGTGGGTTTAGAGCCTGAGAGCTGGAAATGTGAAGAAGTGTTCTGTTGTCTCTAATCTGCATTACCAGGAATGTAGCCCGTGGGTCCGTCTATACTTTGTTTGTTCAGCTTGGATGTGAATAAAAGCCACACTGTAGAATCCCATTCCTGGTTTGGACATTCTGATTATTGCTTCCTGTGTTCAGTTTTACTTGGGTGCCCCTGTGCAGAGTAGCCAAACCTAGGTCCCCTGTGCCGAGTAGCCTAATCCTCCCCGAACCCAGTCCCCATCAGGTACTGCTGTCAGCTTCAACAGCATGCCACCTGTCATTTTGCAAAAAGGCAGGGGTGAGGGGTTACACGTGTTTAAAAAATGTGTTACTTATCAGTAACAGCACCTCATTTTGGACCGTTTTTCACTTTATGAATGCACTGGGATTTTAATTGTTTGAATGGTCTTGAGGCTGGACCCCTCCCCATGTGCACCGGGTACCTTCCCCAGTAAATTCCACATTACGTTGGTAACACCGCTGGACCTTTCCCCTCATGCATTGGGTACCTTCCCAAGTTTATTCCGCATTATGTTTGTAACACTGCTGAGCTGCTCAACATGCAGAAAATTAAGATGTTTTCTGTTGTGTTATTTTTATATAAATTTGCATATACAGGAGGGTATCTGAAAATAAGCTTCAGCCTGAATATGTACTGTTCCTGTTTAAAAATACATTTTATATCTACCTACCTACAGTATATACAATATATCACTTGGCTCCAGTTTTTCACCCCTCCTTACCTGGTTAGCCAGACACTCCTTTAGCCCATTTTCATGTCTTGGTTCCCTCACCTGTTGGAGCAGTCACCCATGATCCCTGGATAGCCCCTTCCTGTCCCCTTTTATACTATCTCATACGTACTGCACCAGCTGGAACCGACTGACAGAGAAGAACAAAATGGAACGTTTTCAACCAGTTTTGTGGGGGTGGAGGAAAAGGAGACAGCGGACCAAACAGTTTGGGCCCTGCAGTTGGAATGGGAGAGCTTGACTGGCACTCACTGGTACAGACTGAACGTATGGCACTATTGCGTCCTTCAGCATAATGCTTCATACAGTCAGCAAGATTTAATGCACCCTTCCCCCTCCTCCGGGTCTGGGGCTACGTATTCTTGCCCACATGACTGACTCAACCTTGGACATTATGGGACAGTCGTGAAACTGAAGGTAGCAGAAGCAGGCACTCGGCAGTGCTGCTGTTGTATGATGTACGATTGCCCAGTCTCAGAATGTGAACCCAGGTTATCAGCATGGTTAGCTGCAATGCTTACCGTCACCATTGAGCTTGTGAAGCATGAGGACTGGAAGAACATGCTATATAGTAAATAATAAATTTTTTAAACTGTCTCTACCAAACCACCAAATCCAAAAAATCCAAAAAGAGAATTCCATATGCATCAGACAGAAAGACATACATGCATGTTTCTTGGCAGAGTACACCAGGGCAGTATACGTGTGATATTCATAAGAAGTGAGTGATCGGTCAGACTTCTAGTAGTAGTGGTAATAGTAGTAGTAGCTGTAGATTTTATTTATATGGCGCCCATCCCTGCAAGCTCTGGGTGCCTTACAACAATAATATCCATCAGAGAGATAGAGCAATAGAGCGATAAATAGAACAGGCATTAGGCTAACACAATAAATACAATTCTACTAGTCACTGTACACCAAACAAAAACAGAGATGTTTCAGCCTTTCTTTAAATAACGGCAATGAGGGGGACCTCACTAAGGTCCTAAGGGAAAGAATTCTATAAGATCTGGGCTGCAACAGCAAATACAAAAAGTTCCAGAAACACTCCAGATAGTCTACGGGTAATGTCCTATTTATGTTAAGTCTTTCATTGTGCTGCCTCTCCCGATGTGTCCAATGAAACAAACTCTTTCTTTCCAGAGATGGGGGGGGCGGAAAAAATGCTCCAAACTTTTTTAAACTAAGAGCAGCAATCTAGTGTGAGCCTAAAAAGAAAGAGCAACCGTAACGTGGGGCTTACAAAAGTACAGAAAACAAAATCGTATGAAAGAAAGATTGAGAAGGATGTGTGTTTTAGAATCAGATAGTCTAACTGGAAGGAATATTTAATTGGAGCACAAAACATCAAGTTTTGTGAAGGCACCTCCTGAGGAAGCCAATATTTGTTGGTGAAACGTAGAGAGTATGGGCCTGAAAATAAAATAAAGGAACAAGATTTTGGATAAAAAAGACCTGTGTACTTTTGTGAACTTTTTGCGCCCCCATCTTTGGAAAGAAAGAAAGAGTCTGCAACAGCAAATGCTTTATCACCTGATTGTTTAGATCTTGGAACCACAAGAAGATCCCTCACAGCAGATCAGAGAGGACGATTTGGTACATAAGGAGTGAAGAGCTCTGACCACTAAGCTGGACCCATACCACGTGGGACTTTATAAGTGAGCAAGACCTTTTTAAAGGGTGATTTGCCAGTCTACTGGCAGGAATGCAGTCCATATAGCACTGGCATGATTTGGTTGGAGGAAGATGCCCTAGCAGTCAGCTGGGCCACCACGTTCTGCAATAACTGCAAGTGTCACATCAACCTACAGTACTGCAGCTGACAGCCCAAGTTATAAAGCTTTACTGTAATCCAGCTGTGATGTCAGAAAGGCAAGTACCAGTGTTTTTAGGTCATCCAAAGCTCAGTAAAGCTTAATCTGAGAGGTGGTTCTAAGATGACAAAGGCTACTATGGACTGTGATGGACAACTAAAACTCTAGTGTCAGGCCGAGATCCATCCACTATGACACCTAGATGTTTAACTTTCTCAGCAATTGGGAGCAAGAGACATCGAGTGTTTTCCTGATAACCACTATTACCTGTGCCAGAAGGCCGGTGATTACCTGAATCAACCACTAGTACCTCTGTCTTATATGTGGGTTGAATCTCAGCCAGCTAGATGCCATCAATAGCTGTATTTCAGCAAGACATTTACTGAGGAAGGGAACAGCATCAATAACACCAGGCACAAGGACTGGTGTAACTGAGTGTCATCTGCATAGCAGTGAAAACTCAAGTTGTACCACCTAATAACCTCCCCTAAGGACAACATGTACCCTGCAAACAACATGGGGAACAGGATCAAGCCTTGTGGACATCGCATGATGGTGGTGCTTGCTTAGAGGTAAATTCACCCCAAACCACCTACTGTACCCTTTCTGGAAGAAAAGACTCCAACCAAGTCAACATCACTCTGGTACATCTGCCATAGTCCCTCAGCTGATCCAGCAACAACCCATAGTCCACTGAATCAAACACTGATGAGAGATCGAGTAGAATAAGGATGGAATTCTCATCCAGATCCCTCAACAGGAGGAGATCATTCTGCACCCTGAGCAACACTGTCCCAGTGCCATGTTATGACTGAAAACCAGACTGAAATGGCTTATTAATATTGAAGGCCTCGAAGTGTTTGCCAAACTACTATGCCACCACCTGCTCAATAACCTTCCCTAAAAAATGGAAGTTAGAGACTGGTCTGAAATTTGCTGGACTGCAGGGTCCAGTGATGGATTCTTGAGTAGGGGCCTCATCAGCACTCTTTTCAAGGCTACTGGGAACACACTCTCCTCCATGGAGCCGCTGCTGATTCCAGCACAGCAGGACCTAGTGCCATGCAGCAGTCCATTAGGAGCCATGTGGATGGAGTCACGTGATGCAGAGCGCGTAGCGGCTGTGTTCTCCGCGAGCTCCGCTAACTGATCCCGATTTCGTGCTTTTTGACCCCTTTTAAAGCGGTAAACCCGATCTCTCTGGTGTGGTCAGTTAGTCGCGAGGTGTTTAATAGCGGCACAGGCTGGTTCATGGAGATAGAAATGAAAAAATGCCATGAAACACTCCCCGGCTGACTCGAGAAGGCTAAAATCCAAGGCCTCGGCATCGCAGTCATCGCCAGGCCAGGGGAGTTGCCTGGGGCAGAGAACCTCTCACTTTGGCTATGTTTTTAGCAGAATTTTCGCCTCTTTCAAAGCCACATTGGAAGACATGGCTTGTGAGATTAAGTGCCTATCTACAACGATGGAGGATCTGAATAGAAAGATTTCAGATAACCTTGCTAGGATCAAATCGCTGGAAGGTTCTAAGGAGCAGATGGAGTCTAATATATCTGCGTTGCAACAGAAGTTTAGTAAAGTGGATTCTAAACTCGAAGACCTAGAAGGAGAAGCCTTGGCAGCAACAGCGTTGTGATTATTGGCTTACCTGAGAAAGCTGAAGGTTCTGATGCGATCAGGTTTACTCAAAGGCTGATTGAAAAATGGCTGAGCCCTCACCTTTGGCTGGTCTACATAATTGAGCGAGCACATCGAACTTCTAAGCCGTTGCCTCCTCAGGTGGCCCCGAGAACATTTATTTTTCGATTCCTGAATTATCAGGAGCGACAGCTATTTATTACTAAGGCCAAGGATAACAAAGAATTATACTGGGAGGGCGAGCTCAGAGTTCGCATAGGATATACGTCACCGTGCGGCAAAGAAGGGCAACTTTTCACCCGGTGGTTAAAAAATTGATCGCAGCGGAGGTAAAATATAGAATGATCTACCCTGCAAGACTTCAGGTGAAGATCCAAGAAGAATGGAAAACATTTGATTCCCCAGAAATGGCTAAGGAGACCCTGCAAAAGACCTTGCCTGCCTTATTTAAGGACCCCTGAAGATGAAGTGTAAAGTGGGACTCTGAAGCTCCTGTTTTGGAGATTATGTTTATATGTTGACTGATAGCTTCAACTGTTCTTACAGCAACTCCAAGGGGACTTATGTTTTAACTGGTGATCTTTATATGGCAGACTTTGGGAAACTGATAGCATCTATGTGAGCTGTGGCTACCTGTCCTGGTTTTACTTCTGTATTGGTTTTATGGTAACAGGTAGTATACCCGGCTTGATTTCTTGTTCGGCTCCTTTGGGGCACTATATGAGGAGAGGAGGCCTCCCAGGCAACTTCATTTTGGGCTCTACAATTGAGCTGTTGCACTAGTTTTGTTATTATATTACAGTACAGCTCTCGATATTTGGGAGTCTGTGGTGCCACCAACTTGTTGCTAAACGATACTCATGGTTAGCCTTTTTTGTTCCTTTCGCTAGAGGAACTCTTCTTGGGGTAACATGGGTAGATAATGTTTATGTGGGTACCACACCCTTGCAAGTTTGAATGGAAAGATATATCACTATCCTCTTAGTGCTTGGGGCATGTTTTCCTCATTGTATGTTCTTTTGGCTATTCTATGTATGGGATGTTTCAAGATGTACAATGTTATTTTCAAGGGGGGATGGTATTGAGTAAAGGGTCATTCTATGTGGTATACCTCAAATTGTGGGGGTTAGTATTATCAATGGGATTTAGTTCTCGGGAAAGGGAGGCGGGGCGGGGCAGGGGAGTAGGCTGAGTGTCCTGTTATCATGGGCTATGCGGAATATTTTTGGGGAAGGGGGGGTTTATCCTGGGGTACGGTATTATCTGGGGGTTTTGTGGAGGAGTATTTTCTCAGAGGCACTACGCAAAAGGGTTTATGGGTAGTTGTTCAAGGATACTATCTGAATTTGGTGTTAATAAGGATTTACATCTGTATTATGCCCTTTAAGTAGGTATGGAGATAATGATACAAACTAATTTTCTTACTTGGAATGTCAAAGGGCTGACAGCAGGACAAGCAATATAAATTACTTAAACCGTAGAACTTATTAAGGCCGAGGTTGTGTTTTGCAAGCATTTATTACTGTCGGAAGCAAATGTCATGAGGAGGTTACAAATAAGTCAGGTTTTGCCTCCCAGGGTAATACAGAGCCGGGGGTTATGTTGTTTCTACATAGATCTCTGTCGTTTAAACCCTTGCAAGTGATTCAAGATCAGGAGGGCAGATATGTTAGTCAGAGGGAAGTTACAAAACACTGAAATCCTGTTGGGATCGATGTATGGTCCCAATGTGGATACTCAGGATTTTTTCGTGGGTTTACTAAAAGTGGTATTGCCTTTCACTCACCTCCCGATGGTTTTGGGCGGTGACTTTAATTTGACTATGGATCCTATGATGGACAGATCAGGTAAATCACAGTTCTGCTTAACTCCAGCTATTCGGGCAATGACTGATTTGCTCGATCAGCTTGGATTGACAGACATTTGGCGAGTCCTTCACCCGGATTCCAGGGAATATACTTTTACCTCTTCTGCCCATGGGACCTCATCCCGTTTGGACTACTTCTTTCTCTCCCGGCCTCTCCTCAGAGGAGTTCTCGACTCTAATATTATACCTGGTCCCATTTCCGATCATGCAGCCTTAACGGTAACCATTTCCCTTTCTTCTATCATGAGGAAAGGGAATAGATGGAAATTAAATAATCAAATTCTCAGGGTACCCAAGATGGTCAAGTTTATAGCAGAGCAAATTGAGGAATTTGTGTTGAATAATCTAAGCGAGGAGACTCGTCCAGATATTTTTTGGGGCGCGTTTAAGGCTTTCCTAAGGGGGGTCTTAATTAGCCTGGCGGTGAGTAGGAAAAGGGGAAAAAAGAAAACCATGGTGGATTTATTGGCACGCATTAGGTTATTAGAAATTAATTGTGCCACTCACCCTACTAAGGATAATAAAGAGGAGTTAGTTAAGGTCAAAGATACCTATCTTAGGTTGCTTGGGGAACAGGCAGAACTTGCTTTAGTTAAGACGAAAGCCAATTACATTGACCAGGGAGAAAAACCTGGGAAATTATTAGCTAGGCGGTTATCACAATTAGAATCCTCTCGGCTAATTGAAGGAATTGTTTCAAGGGAGGAGGGTTGTGTTAAAACGTCCCGGATGAGATTGCCCAACTTTTCTGTCAATATTTTGGGAACTTGCAAGGAGATGGAAAAACCACCTTCGGGACGTCAGATCATCGCCTTTTTCAAAGGTTTGGATCTCCCTGTCCTCACTGAAGCGGATCGAAACTCCCTTACAGCAGATATAACCCAAGCAGAAATTGAATCTGCCATCAAGAATTTGTCCCTAGATAAAACTCCTGGCCCTGATGGGTTCTCGTCCAATTTTTATAAAAATTCTCCTCTTTGTTAGCCCCTCACCTTCTTAGATTGTTTCGTCATATCTGTGCGGGGAAGGAGACTGAGAAATCCTTTTTAGAAGCCTTTATTGTTTTACTCCCCAAACCCAATAGGCCTACCACAGACCCGGCTTCTTATAGACCCATTTCTCTCTTAAATTGTGATCTGAAAATTTTGGCCAAGTTGTTAGCGGATCGTATTAATAAGGTATTGCCAAAACTAATAGGGAGTGAACAGGTAGGTTTTATGAAGGGCAGGTCTTCGATTGACCATTTCAGAACATTGGCCCATGTCTTCTCGGCTTCCGAGGAGACCAATCTCCCAATGGCGTTGGTCTCCTTGGGCGACGAGAAAGCCTTTGATAGGGTCTATTGGAGTTTCTTATTTGAAACTATGAGGCAATTTGGATTCCCTGAAAAATTCTTGGAGTGGCTTAGGGCCCTTTACTCCAACCCCTCAGCTAGAATCATTTGCAATGGAGTGATTTCCAACTCTTTCCAATTATATGTGGGTACAAGACAGGGTTGTCCTTTATCCCCATTGTTATTTAATTTATATTTAGAACCCTTGATACGGAGAATACTCCATGCTCATGAGATAGAAGCCATAAAGATATTGGGATTCCCCATTAAAATTACTGCTTATGCAGATGATCTCTTGATATATGTCTCGAGGCCTGCTAGATCTATTCCCAAATTATTAGAGCTAATAGAACAATTTTGTCAGGTGTCTAATTACAAATTAAATTTAGATAAAACGGTGGTTTATCCTCTTAACACCAGGGTATTTAAAAGGGAGATAACAGAACTTGGACTGAAATGGAGTTCAGACTCACTTAAATATTTGGGCCTGGTCTTAACCCAAAACATGGCACGTATGCGTCAACTGAACTTAGATTCTTTGGTTCACACCATCTGACTCGACCTCAAGAGGTGGACTCAATTCCGTTGTCCTTGTGGGGAGGATCAACATAGTTAAAATGAATATATTTCCCAGGCTTTCCTACCCTTTAAGCAGATTAGATATCTTTCTTCTGTTTTCTTGGTTTAAGAAACTCCATGCTATAATTGCAATTTTGTCTGGAATCATAAAAAAATCCAGGATGGCCTATCATAAATTAGCTGCCCCAAATTAGTTGGTGGCCTAAAGGCTACCCACTTTAGTCTTTATTTTTGAGCTGCTCAATTAAGTGAAATGCAGTGAGTGGGGTTGAATGAAAGCGGTAAACTCACTCTATTCGTCCCTTTATGGGTAAAACTTGAAAAGGCCTTAATTAACAACCATGAGATTAACCCCCTTGCCCTTTTCTATCTATCCCCTAAAGCGCTTCCCTCGGTGTTGAAAAAATCTCCAATAGGAGTAGCGGTCAGATCCCATGGCCAGCTTTGCGGATTTATTAAATATAGTTATCTCGAAGACGGGGGGCAGCCGATTTGGGGTAATCCACGATTTCAGATAGGCAACAAAGTTATTAAACCGGGATGGTTGAAAATTCCTAAGGACTGCTCCCTTAGGGATTTCCTTGATGAAAATGGAAGCATAATCCCGGCCCAGGCAATAATAGACAGGTTTAAACTAGTTAGTAAAGACATTTTTAAAGTATTGCAGCTTAGGCATGTTCTGCTACGGAAAGTGGGTAGGGGAGAGGAACATGTGTCTTCTATTGGATTTTTGGAGAGTATAAGCCCACTGATTGGTGTCTACCAAGCAATCTCTAAAATTTATTTAGTTTTATTTCAGTGGGCTTATCCGACTAAATCTTGCCCCATGTAACTTACTGGGCTGGTGTGTTTCCAGATACTTCCTTAGATTGATCGGAATTTGGTTAGATGCCACAAATACCTTAAGCACCACTCAGTTGACGTCATACAATTTAAGGTTTTGCATAACATCTATTATTCTCCCCAGAAGTTAAAAGACTTGGATTTATTAAGTGACCCCAAATGTTATAGATGCTAAGCGGATTCAGGAAACCTTCTGCATATCTTCTGAATTGTCCTTTGATAGCTCCTTTATGGACTGAGATCCAAAACAACCTGAATCCGCTATTAGGTTTAGATGATATGTTTAGGCGGAGGTTTGTGTATTGAGGAAATGACTGCTTTTCCTGTTAGAAACAGGAAATTTTATATAACTAATTGCCATTACAGTTAAAAAGCTTGTGCTTGACATTGGAAAGACAAGGTCTGTCCTTCCTACAATGAATGGTTGCGAGCTCCTGGCCTTTTAGAACGGAGAGAATGATAGCTGTCCTCCATAATCAATCACATCTTTTGATAGGATTTGGACATTATTTTACACCTGTTATTCTAGCTAGATCTTGACTCTACCGGTTTTATTATATTCATTTCATTGTTGCCTCGGGGGTTCTTTTGGGTAGGGTGGGATAGGGTATTGTGTGGGCTGGGGTATGTTTCGAGTTTCTTTTTTGTCCTATTTAATTTGTTAATGGTTAGGGTAGGGAAGTAATTGCAGAGTAAATTTTCACTTGTGGGGATCGGACACCTATTATTGTGATGTATATTTTCTTATTGTATGTTCTTGGTTGTTTTTTTCTCTGCTGAAAATTAATAAAGTTTAAATGGAAAAAAAAAAAAAAAAGGAGCCATGTGGACACCAAAGTTAGATCACAGTATATGGGTCTCAGCCCACCTACCACCCAGAGGACTTCCTCCACCGTAACTGACTAAAATTCACCCAGACAGGTAGATTGTATAAGTTTGATCGCTGCTGGAGACAGCCAGGCCACAACTGCAGGCCCATAGAGTTCCCAGATCTGATGGAAGACACTCTGTCAGATAAGAATGTCCCAAACTCTCTGGTTTGCCAGTGCAGCAGCAAGGCATCCACCTGTGATGCCAACATCCCGAGTTCGAGAACAGACTCAGGAGTAAGAGGGCTGGCCGGTGGGAGAAGGATTGAGCATCCAAGGGATGGCTCTCCTTCTCCAGCGGGAGGGGGAGCTGAGTGGCTGGCACAATATGGACCCCTGGCAAAGGCTGGGAGCTCCACTGCGACCGGCTCCTGGATTAGTAGGAGACGGGCTAGATGTTGAGTTTGTCCCACGGATGTCATTGCATGTCCCACCTCCTGGGGAGCCCAGCATCACAAAAATGGTCCCACCCCCAATGAATGACGCCCCACACCAGACACCACACCGCCGACGGGCTCCTGCTCCCGTCCATGACTTAAGTCCACCAGTCTCTACCAGCGTCCCTGCCCTTGAGGGGGTACGTAGAGAGTTGGGAGTCTTGGGGGATGTGCTGGGGCAGAGCATATGGCCGATGGGGCCCAGCAGTGGACCACAAAAAAGAAAAAGTCCCAAACTCTTTGCATCTGTCTGCAGTATGAGCATCTCCAGACTGCAGACAGAGAGGCTGTGTAAATCTGGCTATAGTGCAGAAGAGCTGAGCTAGATGATTCGTCCCTGAAGCAATTACCCATAACAGCAACTCTGCCTTTTTCAGGGTGATTGCACTCTGGTACTCATTATAATGAGTACCCAACACCATTCTGTCTTCTTTAGACTTGGACCTCCTCCAGGAGTGCTCCAGTCGTTGTCCCTTCACCTCCAACCTGTGTAGCTGCCCAACAAACCACAGAGAGCCTCATTGGGAGATGCAGTAGCATGCACAGTATGGTGCTAGGATGTCCAGAGCAGTCCCTAAAGCCAAATTATAATGGCTGATGGTTGTACCAGTACCACTATCACATGCTGCCACCATGCACAAAAGGTCCAGCCCCACTAGGAATCTGTCTGACTCCAAATCCTTCAAAGGGTGGTACTGGAAGATCTCCATGGGGATTGGGAGGGTCACCAGGATGGCCTGAACTTGAAACTAATGGTGTGATGATTCAACCAAAAGAATGGATCAACCACAGGCCAGAGGGAAAAGACAAGATCCAAGGTGTGGACATGTAGTTGGGTTCAAGTGGTTACAATGTGTGTCAGCCCTAGCAGTCACATTTGCTGGAGGAGCACTTGCTCAAATTATGAGGCCTTGTTGTTGACCCAGGCATTGAAGTCCCCCAGTACCAGTCAACAAGGGGACTCCCAACACCATGTCAGCAGCAAAGTCCCAAGCTCCTGGCCGGCCCACCGGCATAGCACAAAGATACACCATTGTGTCGCAAGCGCCCCAGGTTTGGGAATGGACTTGGGACGCTAGAGGGCCAGCTGGGGTGGGGGTGGATTGAGTGTCCATCGCATGTTCTCCACCTCGGGGGGGGGTGGAGGGGGGTTGAGTTACTTTGGTCTAGTGTGCCTGGGTGATCACAGGAAGCACCGATACTGGAGCACCGGGTAGAGCTGTTCCAGGGAGGGTGTGTCGAACACTTGACATGGGTACATTGCAGTGTGCATCAGACGTGCCCCCCCCCAATAACAGAGCACCAAAAAGAAAAAGCCTCCAGCACAGTGATGGCCTTCCACCTCTGGCGACCAGGGTCCCCATTCATCCATTACCTGGCACCCCTAGGTTAGCACTGGGGGCTCCAGGGCTCCGCCCCTGCGAGGAAGTAATCCAGGGGGCAGTGAGGCAGAAGGAGGCTGTGGGCTCGCTCGCAGGTTGGGGTAGCTGAAGGGGATCCATCATCGGAAATATATAAAGCATACTAAGTGGGGGAAAAAAAGTCCCAAGCTCATGCAGCAACTTTCATTCCCTCCCAGGAGGGTGCTAGAGCAGAAGCACTCTGCAGCTGGCACTTATCCCATCTTTTACAGACATGCATTTAAACAACCTGGCTTCCCCCACCGAGTACCTCATGAGATCAAGATCAGATCTAAAGCAGATGGTCACCTCCCCCAAGTCACACCTTGGGCAGTGCACCACAGTGTGTTCAGTGGGGATGGCAGCCTCCAACACAGGGTCAGAGTTGCCGTCCGGCCAGGTCTTAGTGCTGCACACTAGGTTAGGTGAGGAACCCAAACTCAAATTTGCAGTAACAGCAGTCTTATTTTTCAAAGACCTAGAACTGCATAAAATTGCCTGAAGGGAGAAGCTGTGGCAGCAGCTCCATCAGCTACCAGCCCTGCTACTGAGTTAGAGACCTTGGGAACCAATATCAGACACAAGGGCCTCTCAAGATTTAATTTCTTCCCTGGGCATCTCCTGCTCCTCACACATCTTATCACCTTTCCACCATAACCCTGCAGACCATTTTTGCCAGCTCTGCTCTGTCAGTTCCCAATCTGTACCTCCTGACTATGCCATAAGACCATCAAAGGGGAGACGTATGTCAGCAAATGGACGGAGATGGTACAGCTGGTTCGAGAAGTAAGTTAATACCGAGCATAAAGGCCAGCACATAGCTTAACAGTCCACAGTAATTTAAAAACTAAATAGCAACCTAACCCCCCAATACCACCCACAAAAAAAAGGAAAAAAACACAGTAATGAATGACACAGTCATACAGTACAGTCACACTTTTTTATTTATTGACTTTTGGTAATTGGGTAGGCCCAGTGAGACAAGACAGTCCCTTTTTCAGTGGCGACCCAGTAAGTGCAGTACATTGATAGTGCAATTGTTGACACAGGAAACCATACAGGTATGACAATTGCAATAACAAGACCAACTAATGTAGTTACAGGAACATGTCATAATACAACACAATTATGTCATAGAAACATTCACAACTAGCACAAACAGATGTACAGAGAACATAATTACTACAGTTAAGAACCACTAGTATAGATTAAAGTACCATAGAGTATACTGTGGCAGACAGTAACAGAATCATCAGTCCTTATTTACAGGTAACATTGTACATAATTCAGATTGTACAGATAACTTTGTACCTAATTGAGAAATCCCGTGATGCTAAGCACAGAGGCAGTGGAGAGGGAGAAAGCTCAAATTGCTACACAATCACATCCCTATTCACATGTACATTAAACATAAAATTTACAGTTTCAATGTTTGGTGCCAATTAACAGTCTCCTTAACACATAAGAAGTCCACAGTGTGGTGCAAATATCATATTGCATGAAATAAGTCCAACAGTCATAAGTAGATCCCTGTAATCTATGGACAGAGTTATTGCACAAAATAATTTGCTAGTATACTGTACTAACTCTTATTCAGACAGCTTGAACAGCAAAATAGAGCAGAGCCACCAAACACTACTAGGCAGCAGTGCCACTGCGGGGGTTGGGGTCCACAAACTGAGACATCATAGAAGCACATGGAGCAAACAGACAGATGTGGCAGAAATGCTTTCTCTCCACCAGTTTCAACAGCCACATCCACACTTCAGATACTTCTGGTTAGAAGACCAGGTCAAATCAGATTGGTATTCCTGACAGTAAAATCCTCTCCTTATGGACTTTCCAGGGTATCAAACCAAACTCCTTAGCACCTCAGACTGAGTGCATAATGACTTTCCTGACCTCCCGAACCATGGATGGCCTTGCTTATCAGTAGCATTTTTAAAGATAGGGTGGGTATCAAATCCAACAGCTCCTTTGGTCAGCAACAAGGGAGTCCATTTTTCCTTACTCCTCCGCGTTGGAAGATGGCTGTAACACTGGTAGCCAACAGAACCTATTGGAACAACTTAAGCCCTAGCAGCTCATACCAGCTAGTTCAAATCTAGTAGAAGTACCAGTACATGGACCACTGTAATCCACAACAGGCCCACGGCAGGATCAGCCAGATGCATGGCCCCTGCTTTATACAGATGCAGGATTCAGTTCAAGTTACACTGCCAGACTTCTGGAGCTTCAGATTCAGTATAGCCAATTGCAAGGTGCTACACTTAGGAATGAGAAACTGAGGTTGGATCTGCACTCTTTGTAGAGATCCTCCTGCTGCAGTGGAGCAGGAAAATGACCTGGGGTCATAATAGACAGTCTGTCAAGAGGGCCAGCAGAATTCTGGGATGCATCAGAAGGGTGGTGACCAGCACAGCAGAGGAAGTACTATTGCCACTTTACAAGGCCCAGCTCAGGCTTGTAGTACTGGGTGCAGTTTCTGGGCTTCTCACAAAAGGACATTGAGGCAGTCAAGAGGGAGCAACTTTGGGCCACTGAAATTATCAGGAATGTGGAGGGCCAAAATTACTAGGAGATGCAGGAGGATCTTAGCACGTTTACCTGGACAAAAAGGAGGTTGAGACGGGGACATGATCTCAGTTTTCTGCGTACTCAGGGTATCGGCAAGGTTGAAAAGTGAAATATGTTTGATACAGTGTCCAGAAGGATATGGGGCATACCCCGAGGATCAGAGGTGGTTAATTCAGGAGTAATCTTAGGAGACACTTTTTTGTCTCAGAAAGTGGTGAACCTGTGGAACAACCTACTAGTGGTGACAGTGGATATGCAGACAGTAAAGGCCTTGAATGTAACCTGGACAATTATCTGCTTGTCAAGAGAATCACAGGGTACCCAGGTTAGTAGAGTTGGTAGGGAATCCCTATAAACCGTTGCATGTTTGCACGGTATAGACAAACATGATGGACCTTAAGGTACTGTCCAACCTTAAGTGGCTGTTACGTAATTACAGTTGTAGGATTATATAATCTCCATTCCATTTCAGCTCTCTTACAGACGCTAATAATGCTAACTTAATGGTGCCAAGAGGTGTGGAATCTGCTTGGGCTGCTGGAGATCATGGTTCATTTGACAGGAATGATGACTGGTAGGAAAGGGCAACAGATCTTATACATCGTCGTCTCCTCCCAGGGATGGGTGGAGCACTTCGTTGCTTGGAGAATGGCTGCTGGTGATGGTGTTGTGATGTCATGAGTGACCACATACTGTTGGCGACCTCCTAGGATACCAGCGTGTGCACGCTTCCATAGGTGGCAGGAGGTTTAGAATCAGAACAGGGAAAAATCATGGCTTTGAACCGAGCAGGCTGTGTGATAGCTTTCTGTCCTTCCACTCCACCAGGCCCCATGACATACCACTGTAGTCTTTCAGCCAATGTCCCTCAAATCAAGGTGCTTCCCTGCTCCTGACCAAGGCAAGGGCAGCCCCCAGAGCTGATATTTGACCTGGGAGCAGTCTTGAAAACCTGGGTAAGTAAAAGGGCATGATGAAGTTCTGGGGAGCCTTTTTTGAGTTTCACTGGCAACAAATATCATCACTTTCCCTTTTTTTTGTGCACCAACTCCCTTCTTGTGTTCTCTGAGAAATCTAGGGGCCTGGAGGCTGCAAGCAGCAGTAGTACTGTGAGTCCAGCAGGCAGAGGAGCTTAAAGGTCACAAAGGAGTTAAGGGAGGAGGATCCAGGAGGAACAAAAAAAAAAATTAATAACTGAAGTTGTTACTGACCCACTGGCCAGACCAAGTCCCGCAAACTGCAGAAATAGTGTGGGTCAGTAAGAACTTGAGTTATTCAATATTTGACTCTGGAAACTATTTGTTATTGAAATGTTACATGTTGGGTACTGCGTTGCCACATGGCTCTGTGCACTATAATTGCTTGCACTGAAGTCACTTTATACCCAGTTTGACCAGTTCTGTACTGGTTGTTTCTTATCACTTAATTTAGATTGTAACCACTTGTGCTTTGTGTCTTTTGTACCGTTTCTCTTTTGCCTGTAAGTGCCAGCTTTATGGCCTGGGTCATACCTGAAAATGGTCCCTGGGATCAGTGTACCCACCTGGTTAACAAATTAAATAAGTAAATAAATCAGTAAATCCCTTTTTAAGAGAGATGAAAGTGAATGGAGATTTTATAGTCATAGGAGTTTCTTTATGAATATCTAGACTAGTACAATGTATGTTTAACTCACATGAAACCTTTGCTTTTTGATTTTTGCATTTGTTGGTATGGTAAAGAAAAAAACATTTGAAAACTGGTCTTTTAAGTTTATTATGATTCAGTAACAGTTTTCTTGCTGGGGATGCCATTCTATTCTATAGATTGTTGATTGGACATTCTCTAATCCAAAATGATGCACTGTAAATCCAGAATGGGGAACTTTATTCAGTCATTTATTTATGTTATTTTATTGTTATTTATTTGAGTCTTAGATTACAACCTTTGAGCTGGAAGCTCATTTGCAGAGGTTTTACATCGAGCTACATTAACCATTCATGAGGTACAATCAAGAAACAATTGTAAGGTGACACAATAAGTGACATAGGTGGCACTGTCTTGAAAACAAGAGATACAGGCATATGCTAGGTATAAAACAGATAATAATGGGCTTCTAAGGTAGTATAAACATGACAGCAAGATTCAGGCATGACTGGTTGTAGAAGGAAGTACAGAGAGCTCAGGGTGATTGATTTGCGATATATGTGGCAGAGGGTCTCACGAAGCAGGTAGAAGGCAGAAGGGACGGAGGAGCAGGGAACGGGCAGGATCGAATCCTATTGTCAATATGGGGGGTTGGGGAAGGTAGTAGGGAGACAGGGTTATATGGCCTGAGTAGGTGGGGAGGGGCTGGGGAAGGCAGTAGAAGGCAGAGAGGGGGCTGAGGAAACTAGGAGAGAGCAGGTAGAGAGACTGAGTGGAGGATAGAGAAGATAAAGGTATTAACCGGGGGTGGATTGGACTGTAGTAAGTGCAGAGGGGGCACATAGGTGAAACAAAGTGCAAGGAAAGGTCAGGACAGGACCTAGTAAGCTAAACAGAAACGGAGACTTTTTACAAAAAGCCACGAGCTAAGAAGACAGATATTCTTGAGAGAGCTTTTGAGAGTCGTTGAGCTTTTACGTCAATGCAGGTTTTTTCTTCGAGTCATTGCCTGTGAATAAAGATTGCAAAATCAGTGACAGGGTTCCCCTAGTAAGAGAAATAGAAACTTGGATGGAGCTGGGGTGTGTGAAATGGAGGACATGTCCCATGAATGAATCAGTGTAATCACATTCTGAAACTTGGCAGTAGCTTTTAGGAGATAGATTTATAGAGGACTATTTAAATGCTGTATTTGTCATATAAAAAGTTAAAAAAAGGAAGTTACTGGCAAAAATTGGAACATTGCCAACTTTTTTTTGCTGACACTGTAGTAGCATTTCATTTATTTGTACAGTAAAAATGACTGGCAGTTAGATGTAAACACTGATCTTCATCTTCAAACCTGTCTGTTAACAGCTATAGCTAATTTGTAGGTTTTACTGAGTAGTTTAAAGGACATCTCAGTGCCATTTGCTTCTCCTTCTATCATCGTTGCTGTTTATTCTACTGAGGGAAGCCTCTCATAGATTTTGCAAACTTTTATTTACTGGTTTCACTCTGAAGATATGTCTGCTTAAAATTTAAACTTGGTTATTTTTATTAAAAACGTTACACACAGCTTTCAATGTTTATTGATCTGATTACATTTATAAACTGTATAATTATTAGTCCGTACTAGCCAGTAAATGTTTCTTGGGAGGTAGTGTGACTGCATAGTATCTTATCTTCTTACGTTTTTTACGCAGCCCCCATTCTCCAAGGTGTGGTCTCTACGGAACTTAGCAGGCTCCAGACCTTATACAACAAGATTGTGCGGTTTGCCACAATGTCCCACCCTAGAACACACCACTGCGAGGCCCAAGCCAAGCTCAGGTGGCCGTCACTGGAAGCCCGCCTCATCTACCCGACTCTTTGCCTTACATTCAAGCTACTGGGCCCCTCTCCTCCCCCTAGCCTCAAAGGGCTTGTCAGGGTTAAATCCAATCTGAGGAGCCTCCGCACCTCAGGACAAACTCTCCTCGTGGTTCCTAAAACTAGGACTAAAGCTGGGTCCAGGTCCTTTGCGTTCTAGCCCTTCCAACTGGAACAACCTCCCACTTGGTCACGGGAGGCAAGGTCTGGCCTGCTTCGGTCCAAACTCAAAAGCACACTTGCTCATCAGGAGTACTTGCCAATGCCTTAGGACATGACCACTTCACTGCCCTCCCTCTTAGGAAGGTGACTTGACTCCTGGCAACTTAGCCATTATCGTGCACTCCCATGTTCTTCATGTTTTGTGCATGTTTATGTTATATATCCAACTCTAAGAGGTCTCACTGACTGTATGTTCCGTACCACCTATCTGACTGTAACCCTATGGAATCCTTCACTGTCAAACAATATGTCATTTATTAATTTGTACTGTTCTGTTACCTGTATGTTATTTCTTTGCAGTGCGCCCTGAAAAGGACCTCCGGGGCCCAGTGGGCCTACCCGGTCAACAAAATTCAATAAATAAATAAATAAATTGTATAAACAAGGGACACTCACCGAAACAAGCAAGAGCCATACATCCTTCCTGCAAATCTAGAGATAAGAGTTTCATGTTCTAAACATTCTTATGCTAACTAAGCAGGGCTTTGGTTAGTAATTCCATTCTTGAAGTGTCTGAAACGTAAAAATGAAGATTTTTTGGGGAGAAAAGGACCGGTAGGCCCATCCAGTCTGCCCTATTTTTCCCTGCCTTTTCCGACACCTCAAACTCTATTTGGCCACTGGCATCCCTCCTGCATCCCTTTCCTCAGTGTGCGTATCCCACATATGTTTGAAGCTGCCCACTGTTTTCACCCCCACCACATCTTCTAGCAGGCTGTTCAGGCATCCACCACCCTTTCAGTGAAGAAGTATTTCTGGGGATGTGGATATGATGTTCTAGCCACACTTTCTGGCAGTGTCCTTTCCCTGTAAGATGTGCCGGAAAGTCTTCAAGCTGGCTCCTCCTAACCACCTGGGTGGTAGCTCCCTTGGCTCTGTCCCATGATGCCAGATCTTCCTTTCCGCTGGAAGAAGCAGGTTCCCTCCTTACCACTCCCGCGTTGAGTAGGCCCTAGCGATTAAATTCTTTGGCATTACTTCCAAACGAACTCTCATGAGTTTCGTCTTCAACACAGTCTTCTATTGCAACCATGATGGACGATAAGTCCGCTCCCTGGCTCTGCCGGTGCCCTTGCAGGCAGAAGATGTCTGGACTGACCCCATGCTCGTCGTCTACTGCCTCGACACGACCGCTGCGATCACCAGGCCTGCAACTTTTGCTCGCTTCATATCTCGCACCCCATGTCCTGGAGGACTGTCTTGCCCATTTGAAACTGGGCCGCCTGGCACAGTGGAACCTGCTGGTCAAATCCAAAGATGCCCATTAGGTGGTTTCCGCAGCTGCGGGGTCCACTGAGCAGCTTGCGGCCTTTGAATAGGAGGCGGCCCATTCCTCCTTAGCTTCTGCCTTCATGCCGCTTCAGCTGGGCTCAACCTTTCCGGCTCCTTCGAGGAATTGTGCCAGTTCCTGCTGACCTTTGGTCAGGGACTCACCGTCAAATCTAAATCTAAAAAAAGAGTCTAAGAAAGAAAAGACGTGGGATTGGGAGTGCTCTCAGTCGAGGGCTTCTAATTCCCGTGCTTCTCCAGATCTGGCTTTGGTCAGATTCTCAACCTTGGCTGCTGGCTCCACAGTAACCCCATTGGGCCTGTTGGCCGAGATGCTGGTCAGAGCCCCAGATGAGATTTTTCCCGAGGCGACCTACCAGTTGTCAACCAAAGCGGCTGATACTTCCTTGTCTAGGACCCCAGTCCTGACGCAGACCATTGGAGGGATGGATCAGTCCACTGACCTGCCACCTCTGGTCCCTGACCCAGACTGGGAGCAGCCTCGGCAATTGCTGACTCCCTCTGAGCCACCGGTCCTCCCAGCAGCTAAATTCGAGGTTCCTGTCTTCTTTCCGTGGGTTGAGCCAGTCCCGCCATCATCGGCGTGCCCGCTCTCGGCACCACAGGAAGCGACACCACTGCTATTCTTCACCCTTCTCCTCCTCGGGTGAGGAGAGGCCTCAGCGCAAGTTGCGTTGACACTATGTGAGGACTTAATGTGGCAACAGATGGTGTTTACTGGTGCCAGACTGACCCCGGTTTCAATGCCGGCTATCACGAGGGTGTCGCCTGAAATGCCCACACCGACTCTTCCAACAGAACCAATTAAGACGGTCTCAACTCCAGCTTCTCCACTGATTGTGGTGTAACCGCTGCCCAAACAGCTTGGCCGGCCAATGGGCTTCCCTATTGGGTGTCGGTCTCTGTCACCCCTGACCGTCTGTGGAGGGTCAGTGGGGACTCCGGCGGTCAGCCGCTCTTGATGACTGTTCACCGTCTGAGGGTTCCTCCTTGCACTTCCGTCCGGTTGACATGAAGTCTGTGGGGGATCACTCGACAGATGAAGGTCCATCCTCTTTCATGGGCCTCCTCCTTTTGATCTCTGTCTCGATGGGTATGAAGATGGAGCCTGTCTAGAAATGGGCTCATTACCCATTGACCGAGATCCTCAACTGGGGAGACTCTCTGACAGAGGCTTTCCAGGTGGCAGAAGATATTCTTGGCCCTGCCCTGGAGCTCTGGCAGTGTCCCGCTTTCTGCCCTGCACCTTCTGCCCAGATGACCCACAAGTATGCGGTGCCCACTGGATCCCTTTTGGGACTCACAGAGTTCCCCTCAGTGGAGGGCTTGGTGGCCGACTCTGTGTTCCAGTGCTCTGGCAACACCAGGAATGTTGAAAAGTCGCCTAATAAGGAGTCCAATAAGTTGGACCATGCAGCTAAAATGATCTATGCTGCCTCCTCGTTTGGCCTCCGCCAAGCGAGCTTGGCCCTCCTCATGGCCCACTTCTGCCATGCCCTGCTGGGCAGCTGCGATGGGGTGCTTTCTCATCTGCCTGCAGACCTTTAGACCACGGTTGAACAGGCCCGAGACCAGGGCTGGGCTGTGGCCAAGCAGCAGATCCAGATAGCCATGGACATTGGGGACTCCTGTGCCCGCTCTGTGGTGGCCTCAGTGACTGTGCACTGCAGGGCTTGGCTGAGGATCTTGACCTTCACGGCAGACACTCAGCACAAGCTGGCAGATGTCCCTTTCCTGGGCACCAACCTGTTCAGGCCTGGGGTCAAGGGTCACCTCACATGCATCGAGAAGTCCAGTGCCACGTCGGACTCCATGACATCTGCCCAGAAAGACCCCAAGGGCTCCAAGAAGTATCAGAAATGGAAGCCCTTTCAGTCCATCTCCACTCCTGAAGCCAAGCCAGCCCAGCAACCGGCTGGCCAGCAGGCTCAGGCTTGGTGACCTCAGCTCAAGTCAGTGGCCTCAGTTGTCCATAATCCAGGAGGAGGAGGCTCCAATGGGCCCTCCTTCTCCTCCAAGCCTGCCCAGTGATGAGATGAGGGGTGCCTCCCTCATACCTGTTACGCCTCCCCTGGGTCCTCCCATGGTGGGCCGGTTGTGCCACTTCCTTTCTGCCTGGTCAGCTGTCACCATGGACAGGTGGGTTCTAAAAATGGTGGGTCAGGGTCTGCCTCTAGAGTTTAATTATTTTATTAAATTAAATACACAAGCAGATGCTACAGTGAGCCAACATCAGGATCACTAACACAAAGTCCCGACCGGTTTTGTACTAGCGGTGTCATCGGGGCGTGTGCTGATTTTGCTGCTAATATTTATGATTTTATCTCATGCACTCTTCTACAGCAGTGGAGCTGTTTTTGCCTTTGTTTTTCTCTAGGTTCAAGCAGTACCCTCCTTGCCACGCCCGTGCCCATGGGAGGACTTGGCTTCCGCAGACATGCTGTCAGCTCTGATAGACGACATAGCCCAGCTCCTCTACTAGGAGGTCGTGGTTCCTGTCGCGGATCCTCTGGAATACCCAGGGTTTGTCTCCAGGTTCTTCCTGGTGCCAAAGCAGATGAGGGGTGGTGTCCCATTCTAGATCTGCATGACCTGAACAAGTTCCTCAGGTTGTGCACCTTCAGGATGGTAACTCTGTCTCAGATCATACCATCTGTAGAGCAAAACATGAGGTTTTGCTCCCTGGTTCTTCAGGATGCATTCATTTACGTCCGGATCCATACGTCTCACTGAAGTTTCCTCCACTTTTGAGCCCAGGGAACCCTCTACGAGTTTCAGGCCTTGCCCTTCGGCCTCTCCTCGGCCCCCAGGGTCTTCACCAAGTGCATCACAGTGGCGGCAGCTTATCTGAGGTGCCGAGAGGTCTAGGTCTGTCCCTACCAGGATGACTGACTGATAGCAGTTCCCGCCAGGCAGGAGCTGGAGCGGTCCAGGGAGCTGGCCCTTCAGACCTGCATTAAAATTGGCCTCCTGGTCAATGGGGGCGGTCGAACTTGTACCCTTGAGGGTGGTCAGCTTCATCGGGGTGGAGCTTGACTCTTGCAGAGCCAGAGCTTGGCTCCCAATGGACAAGGTGGAGGCTCTCTCCTCCTTTGCCCGATTATTTTGGGTTTGGTAATTGTGCCCTGCCCAGGACTTCCTGCACCTTCTGGGCTACATGGCAGCCTGTACCAGCGTGGTCTGTTGGGCCCACTGGAGAATGGGCTCCCTGCAGTGGGAGCTAGCCAGCCAGTGGTCGCAGCAAATGGGGCACTATGACCAGCCGGTCATGGTGACCCAGCGGATGTGGGACGCCATCCAGTGGTGGCTGGTTCCAGCACATCTGCAGGAAGGGATCCTGTTTGTTCGCCCAGATTTTATGCTCATCCTGACGACCGATGCCTCTCTCATGGGCTGGGGTGTTCACCTGTGGGAACACAGAGTGCACGGGCTCTGGACCCCTGAGGAGTCCCAATGCCACATCAACCTGCTGGTGCTCTGAGCAGTTCGGCTGGTGCTGACTGCATTCACTCCACGCATTCGGGATCAAGTGGTCCAAGTCCAGATGGACAACACCACGATCATGTGCTGCCTCAATAAGCAGAGCGGAACACACTCCATGCCTTTGTGCAAGGAAGCTCTATGTGTCTGGACCCTTGTGCACAGCTGGAGGTGGATCTCCTGGCCATCCATGTGGCAGGATCCTCCAGTCAGCTGGCAAATGCCCTCAGCCGGGTGGGCAAGTTGTCTCACAAGTGGTCTCCATCCAGAGATGGTTCACAGTCTGTTCTCCCAGTGAGGCACCCCACAGGTGGACCTATTCACCTCCACAAAGAATGCAAAGCTGAGGCTGTTTTGTGCCTGCCCCCCCCCCTGCAGGGAACACTGCATGGGGATGCCTTCTTGAGGCCCTGGACCCCGGGCCTCTTTTATGCCTTCCTTCCACTTCCCTTGAGCCACAAGATGCTTCTCAAGGCCAGGAGGGACAAGACACAGGTGATCCTGGTGACTCCCAGCTGGCCATGCCAGTTCTGGTATCCCGATTTCTCAGCCTCAGCATTGGGCTCCCGAGATGTCTTCTCCTATGCCCAGACCTGCTTTCCCTCAATCAGGGAAAGGTACTCCAACCAGACCTACAATCCCTGCACTACACGGCCTGGCTCCTGAGCAGCTAGAGTTCAAGGCCTTGGGTCTCTCTGAGGATGTCTTTACCATTTTGTAGGCATCTCAGAAAGAGTAGACCAGGAAGTACTATACCTTCTAATGGAAGAAATTCTCCATTTGGGGTCAGGGCAAGGGTTAGACCATTTGTCCTGTCCAGTGGCTAGCATCCTTGATTACCTTTGGTCACTCTCTCAGTCAGGCCTTCGGTTGACGACCCTTAAGGTGCACCTGGCCGCCATCTGTGCTTACCGGGCATGGGTCGGTCAGCAGTTGGTGGCACAGGAGAAGGTGGTCTGGCACTTTTTCAAAGGCCTTAACCACATTTCCCCTTCGGTGCACAAACCACCACCACCGTGGGACTTGTTGCTGGTTTTGGCAGAGCTCATGGGCAAGTCATTCAAACGAATGCACAGGTGTGATCTCTCTCTCTCTCACCTGTTGTGGAAGACCACCTTCTTGGTGGCTATCATGTCAGTCAGAAGGATCAGTGCGCTCCAGACTCTTTCGGTGGAGTCTCCTTACCTGGTCTTCCACAGGGACAAGGTTGTCTTGCACCCCAACCCGAAGTTCCTCCCAAAGGTTGTGTCAGAGTTTCACCTTAACCAGGTGCTTAATCTCCCGGTGTACTTCACTAATCACACCTTGGAAGCCAAGCACAGGCTCCATACTCTGAGGAGGGCTCGCTTACTACAAAGAGTGCATGGGTGGAGTTCGGGAACTGGTTCGCCAGCTGTTTGTCACCTGTGCTGAAGATGCACCTGGTAGACCTGCAGCCAAGTGGATGACTGGCGGGTGGATCACATCCTGCATTGATCTCTGCTATAGTTTGGTGGGTAGGGAGCCTCCCAGAGGGCTAAGGGCTCATTCGACCAGCCATACCACTGCATTGGTGACTGCCTCCAGGGACGTCCCTATGCAGGAATTCTGCAGGGCTGCTACCTGGAGGTCAGCACACACCTTCATTTCTCATTACCACATGGACCTACAGTAGAATCATGCTGGGGTGCTGGTTTTGGGGCTTCAGTTCTCCAGTCCTTATTTCCTAAGTAAGGGGTGTGTGCCCTGCCTCCCTCCTCCCAGAGAACTGCTAGGAATCTGCCAGAAAGTGTGGATAGAACATCATATCCAGATCCCTAGAAACACAGGTTACTCACCTGTAACAGTAGTTCTAGGAGTGGTATATGATGTTCATCCACACGGACCCAATTGACCGACCCAGCTTCAGCGCACACACTCTGCTTCCAGCGGGCAAGATCTGGCGTCATGGGGCGGAGTCGATGGAGTTACCACCTGGGTGGGTGGGAGGAGCCAGCTTGAAGACTTTCCGGCACATCTTAAAGGGAAAGGACACTGCCAGAAAGTGTGGATGAACATCATATACCACTCCTAGAACTACTGTTATAGGTGAGTAACCTGTATTTCCTCACATCCCTCTTAAACATCCGTGCTTCTAGCTGCATTGCATGCCCCTTTATGCTTATCTTCCTCTGAAAGACACTCATCACTTGCACCTTGTTCACCTCTGTGAGGTACTTATGGGTCTCAAACATGTCCTCTGTCACTTTCCTCTCCTGCAAAGAGTATATATTAAGATTCCCCAACCTCTCCTGGTATGACTTCTCATGCAGCCCCCACGCCATTCTGGTAGCCCTCCTCTGGACCGCTTTCACCCTGTCAGTATCAATGCAGAGGTGCGGCCTCCAGAACTGAACACAGTACTCTAGATGGGGTCTCACTACTGAGTGATACAGTGGCAGTACCACCTCTTCCTCCTGCTAGAAATCCCCCTACCTGTGCACCCCAGCATCCTACGAGTCTTGCCCACTTTTTGTCACACTGCCTACCACCTTGGGATCCTCAGATATGATTACCTCAAGGTCCCTTTCTTGCTTGGTGACTGTCAGTAGCTCCCCCCTTCCCATCTTATACACGACTCCCAGGTGTCCCTATCCCAGGTACATGACTTTTCACTTTTTGGCATTGAAATCCTAGACCATAGAACATAGAAACATAGAATTTGACTGCAGATAAGGACCGCTTGGCTCACCTAGTCTGCCCATTTCCCTACCTGACGGATAAGCTGCAGATTCTAGTAAATCAACAGCTTACTTCCTCCTACCCCCCCACTAGAATTACCTTATGCCTGTCCCATGCATTCTTGAATTCTCCCACTGTTTCTAACTCCACAACCTCCTCAGGAAGGATGTTCCATGTATCCACAACCCTCTCTGTGAAAAAATACTTTCTAACATTACCTCTGAGCCATTCCCCCTCTATCTTCAAATTGTGCCCCCTTGTTCTTGCATATCTCTTCTTCTGAAAGATACTACCCTCTTGTACTTTGTTAATTCCCTTGAGATACTTGAAAGTTTCTATCATGTCCCTCCTTTCCTCAAGGGTATACATAATAAGCTGCTTGAGTCTCTCCTCGTATGTCTTCTGGTGCAGACCCTGCACCATTTTGGTTGCCCTCCTCTGAACAACCTCCACTCTGTCTATATCTTTGTGGTGAAGGGGTCTCCAGAATTGCACACAGTACTCCAGATAGGGTCTCACTAACTCTACATCTCTACTGTCCCTAGATCCCGTTGCATTTTCTCCACCCCTTCCTGAGTGTCCACTGTGTTGAAGATTTTTGTGTCATCTGTAAAGAGTCATGCCATCCGATCTCCCCAGTTCCTCAGCAGTGTCAGTTATGAAGACATTGAAGAGGACTGGTCCAAGTACTGGTCCCTGTGGCACCCAGCTATTCACTCTTCTGTCCTTTGAGTGTCTGCAGTTTACCATCACCCTCTACCTGCTATTCGTCAACCAGTTTGACGCCCAGCTTACCACTTTCTCCCCAGCCCCCAAGCTGCTAAGTTTCTTTTCAAGCCTTCTGTGGGGCACAGTGTCAAAGATCTTGCTGAAATCCAGATAGGCCACATCCACTGCCCTTACGCTGTTGAAGAAATTTGTGAAATTTGTTTGGCATGGCCTTCACCCTTTGAAATATTGCTGCCTGTGGTCCTACAGCCCACATGCCTCCAGGTACTGCATCAGTGTCTTTTTCAACAGGGTCTCCATTCATTTCTTTCCACTGATGCGAGACTAACTGGCCTGTGGTTACTAGCCTCCTCCCTGCTGCTGCCCTTGTGTAGAGGTACCATGGGGTGGAGGACCCCCTGGCGGGAAGTGACCACCACACAGTGTGGTTTTCCTTCAGTCTAGGAAAGGAGGTAGCCATAACAAAGACTAATATCCTAGAGTTCAAAAGGGCAGACATTGGCAGGATGGGAAGTATACTGGAAGGGCACCTAGCTAACATCTGCCCACACTTGAATACCGAGCAAAAATGGACAGTCATTAAGCAGGGACTGGCTGAGGCCACTATCACGTGTTAAGAGCCAGAGTAAATTAACGAGGATCAAGAAGCCTAGCTGGATGAACAGGGAGGTTGAAGAGAGGATGAGGGAAGAGGGCTGCCTTTAGGAAATATAAAAGATCCAACTGGGAAGAGGACAGAGAGGAATACGTGAGGAAATCCAGAGAGGTGAGTAGAATAGTAAGGACAGCCAAGTCGAGAGAACTGAGGCTAGCACATGGGATTAGAGAAGGTGAGAAGGAGTTCTTCAGGTATATTGGGGAGAAGAGAAAGAGTAAGGAGTAGATCGTTAGGATCAAGAATGGCGGAGGATGGGTGGAAAAGGGGGAAGAGCAGGCAGGAGTACTCAACAAATACTTCTGTTAAGTGTTTACCAGGGAGAGAGAAGGGCCCATGCCTAAGGAGAAGGGTGGGTGTAGGGGGGGAGGAGGTTACGGATGGGAAGATCTCAGTGGACAGGGTGATAGAGGGCCTTAAGTCTCCGAGGGTGGATAAGGTACCAGGGCCAGATGGAGTGCACCTTAGAGTCCTGAGAGAGTTGGCAGAAGTCCTGGCGGATTGCTAGCAGACTTATTCAACACCTCCCTGGGTACAGGATGCATGCCCAGGGATTGGAGGATGGCGCATGTTGTGCCCCTCCATAAGAGTGGACCCAGGGTTGAACTAGGGAACTGTAGACTGGTGAGCCTTACCACCATTGTGGGAAAGTTAATAGAGACTATCCTTCAATGAAAGGCTGGTGAAGTTTCTGGAGGAGAAGGGTCTCCAGGATGGCAGGCAGCATGGGCATGTCATGGCCAGATCCTGTCAGACAAACCTGGCTGACTTTTTTGATTGGGTGACATGGGCACTGGAAAAAGGCCAAGCAGTGGATGTCCTTTACATGGACTTCAGCAAGGCCTTTGACTCGATGCCTTATGGTAGGTTGACTAACAAATTGGGTAACCTGGGAGCAGGGAGGAAACTGGTTAGATGGGTTAAGAGTTGGTTACAGGATAGGCAGCAGAGGGTAGTTGTGGGGATGAGCTATTGGAGCCTGGAGCTGTAACAAGTGGGGTCCCACAGGGCTCAATGCTAAGACCGGTGCTGTTTAACATTTTCATGGCCAACATATCAGATGGGATAAAAAGCAAGATAAGTCTGTTTGCAGATGACACAAAGAGCTATGCGGAAGTGGATTGGGGGTGATAAAGTACTCCAAGAGAACTTAACAAGACTTGAGGGCTTGTCAAACACAAGAAGTGTAAAGTCGTGTACTTGGTGGCCAGAAATCCCTGGAATAGTTACTGGTAGGGGGGAGTGCAGTTATCCATGTCAACGGAGGAGAAGGATCTGGGAGTACTAGTGACAGAGGAAATGAACTACTCAGCCCAGTGCAGGAGGGCAGTGGCAAAGGCTAATAAAATGCTAGGGTGCATAGCAAGGGGAATCACCTCTAGGAGAAGAGAAGTCATCCTTCCCTTGTACAGATCCCTGGTGAGGCCACATTTAGAGTACAGCATGCAGTACTGGTGCCCCTACTTGAAAAAGGATATCAAACTACTGGAGGGGGTACAGCGTAGGGCAACGGAAGTGATTCTTGGATTGGGAGACAAACCATATGAGGAGAGACTGAGAGAGCTCAATATGTATTCCCTGGAGGATAGAAGTGGGGAAGGGATATGATTGAGACCATCAAGTACCTAAAGGGCGTGAACAGAGTTAGCACCGAGGATATGTTTAGATTAAAAGGTGGGAGGGAAACCAGGGGACACAGTCTGAAGTTGGAAGGAGGGAAATTCAGGAGGGAGCTGAGGAGGTACTATTTCACAGAAAGGGTAGTTACAGGGTGGAATGCACAGCAGGAGAAGGTAGTATCATTGAGGTCAGTGACCAGATTTAAGAGGGGGTGGGTTAGGATCAAAGGGAGGATCAAAACTGAGGGTGGACTTGGGGGGTGTGTGGGAGGGACATGGGAGGAAATACAGTGGAAGAGGAGGCAAAGGGGGGGCAGCTGAAGTTTAAATGGCTGAAGTACTACAGTACCCTTAGCCCCCAGTCACCGTTAGGGCCATGCCAATGCCGGGCACCATGCACCCCCCAGAGGAGGAGAGCTGTCCCACGGGGAATTGGTCCTCGAACCCCAACCGACCCATAAGTGCTTCAGGCTTCTTCCCGAACCCGGGTAGTTGGCGCTGCAAGCTGTATCACTACTACTGTGACAGCTGGCTAATGGCAAGGGTGTTTCACCAGTTATTAGTAATTCACTTTGCAGAACTTGGTGAGCGTTTGAATACTGTTTTTCAAAATTTAGCACCTGGGAAGCATTTTGACTCCCCAAAACCTGAAATGACGTCCAGATTTGTACCCCTAGGAATGTTTGGCTCCCACTACTATAACATTAATTTAACTGAACCCCTGACACTAAGTATATTGGGCCCTATGCACTAAAGGGGTAAAAAGTACTCGTGATGAGCGCGTACCCCACCCACACAGCTCTGCACCCATGAGTTTGGGTGTGGACCACCGGTATTCACTATCGCTGGCCACCTGTCTGCATCCCCCTTCCCCAGCGCACAGCTGCACATTGCTGGATTGGGGCTGCATGGAGGAGAATTGAAGGACCCTGGCAGGCATCTAGTTGGATGCTTGCCCTGTGTCCCAGAGTAGATCCTCTATGCGGGCATGTGGGGAGCCTGGGATCACACAAAACCCTGCAGAGGTACAGGGACACCGTCAGCACCAAGTGGCTGCACTGACAGATGGTGCAAAGGGCACCTGCAGCTCGGAGTACTGCAGGGTACATGGTAACTGGTTAGCAGTTTGCAACATACTGTACAGGTGCTATGGGGGGGGTGATGCAGCACACAGTGGATTGGCTGCGAGTCTGTGCCATCTGCCACTGTGGGGGGGGGATACTGCCAGCAACATGCAGTGCGATTGGTGCAGTGTGAACATGTAGGAACCCACATGTGTGCAGTGCACTGGGACGGTATGGTGGACAGCTGTGGGATGGTGTGGGAGGGATACAGTACACCTGTCTGGAGTGCACGGTTCAGGGGATGTAGTACCATGATACTGCCACTTGCCATATAGTGCATTGCGGTGTTTTCAGTCTCATTTGAGCTACACATATACTTACTGTGTAGGACAGGGAGCCAAACTGTTAGGGCTGCATATCCATAATACTTGACCTGTATTTGCTTTGGCTATATGTCGTCAGTCGGGTGGGTACAACGGTGTGGCTGGCACTTTGCTGGCATGCTACAGGGGTTTGTGCCATTCTCCTTCTGCACTGGGGTTGTTACCACTGTTATATATTCCATTTTACACGCATCTATGCTATTGTGGCTGGTGTTAGACTGTGACTGTATGTATGTATGTATGTGTGTGTGTGTGTATATGTGTGTGTATATATATATATATGCACACATATGTCAGTGGTCAGTGGCACCACATGGTGGGGCTTTGTATCCGTGAGGGCTGGGTGCATAGAACATTTATGGCAGGGTTCCCCCTGCTGTATCTCATGCACCACAAGTGTGCAGCACTTCACACCATAGTGAATCTCGCATAGAGCGGGAATGCAGTCTGTACATGTCTGTAAGTCAATGACTATATGTTTGTAACTAAAAATGATGACTGTTGCACACGCTGACATGGAACCTTTGTAAAAGAGCCTCAGCTCAAAGGTATTGTAATCCTAGATTGAAATAAATAAAAATAAATAAATAAAAATGCCCCAACACTCCTCCTAGGCCACCCGTAGCATGTTGGTGCCTGTGCGGCCTGGGGATCCATTGTGCATCTGGGTGGCACGCAGCTTGTTAATGCCGCTGGGGGTCCACAGGCCCCCCCCGCTGTGTGGCTTTGGCACACAGGGTTGCCTACACACCTCAAATATGCGTGCGTAGACTTAGTGCATAGAGTCCATTGACTGAAGAAGTGTAGGCTCGGCTAATACTCCCAAGATCCATACATCTCCCCTTACAGTCAGTGGCAGAAATCCAGTGAAAGAATGCAAAATCTTTTCTGATCATATTTTTGAATGAACTTTAGTGGTAGGTTGTACAAAGGTTTCTTCAGAGATACTGTTCAGCATAATAACAATAAAGATTCTGCACTTAATGTAGTAACATAGCCTTTTCAGGTGGAAAGAGAATTCTAGGTAATCATGGTTGCCCCCCCACTGGCTTCATAAGGGGGGAAGTGGTGAGAAAACAGCAGAGGAAAGGAGATTGCAATACATGGTAACTTCCTTGTCTAGCTATAGGCCAGTAGGGAATAGGGAAGATTTTCCTTGGGCAGACTGGCTTTCTCTTGGGTCTTTTCCTGTTGTAATTTTTACTATGTTTCTAAGAAGGTCTGATGTTGCCCAATACCATCTAACCTGGAGGATATTAATGCGCTTTAGAAAATGGGCTACATGTATCATTTTTATTAGGATTACAAAAAATTAAAGTAATGCTATAAAAATGATTACAAATGAATGTTTAATCTTCCTTTGTAAAATAGTCCCTATACTGCTGTGCTAGCCAGTAGAGGGCATTGTAGTGTGTGGTAAGTGTTTGTTCCTTGAGATGTGTTTTTTTTGGTTTTAGGTATATTGTCTATTGCCAAGGCTCTCTATCCATTTTGTTTACTGGTAGTCAGGGGTGTGCTAATCCCATTGCCCCCTGTCTGGGGCAACTAAATTTCCTTGAAGGGCAAGTACAAAAAGAGAACTAATTTCATTGTAGTGAATAGGGGCAAGTGAAAATTCAGCTACAGTCATGGCTGGGCGAGTCCTAAAATTTTTGATTTAAACACCCCTGCTGGTAGTGCTCACCGCAATATTTCTGGTGCATTTCTGTTGCGCTGGTTCCATGATGACACCAGCAGTACTTTCTTCATTTCCGCTTTGGCAGATAGAAGCTTGGTGCTGTCTTGCCATGCATTGGACAGTGGGCAGGTGGCCAGAGGACATGGAGAATATTTTCGAATGTCAGGAAAGAGGCTGAAAGGGGTGGCAGCCGTGGACACTGTTATCGGATATTTTTTTTTTCTTTTCTTACCAAAAAAAAAAAAAAAAAGGATTCTTGCAGTGTATGTTCCGTGACAGGGTCTAGCTGTATTACAGTAGCGCTGAATATGCAACGTGGTAGCGCTACAACTTGATAGGGAAAATATTTAATTTTCTTTTACATGGGCAAAAGGAATGGTATTGGTTTTCTGGGTATCAGTGTTGGCTTGTTTGTTATTTCTTTGGTAGTTGTAGTTTAGTGGCAGTGATCACGGGGGTTGGGCACTCAATAACCAGTGGGGAAAAATGTGACTTGTTAAGCTGAAAATCCGAAGGGGCACAGGGATACCACTTTGGTACTGAGGCAGGCTGGGCTGCTACTTTTTATTTCCTGGTCTTTACTGAAAGTTTATGCACCCCCCTGTCATATGTACCAGCCAATCAGAGACCAAGAAATCTAAAGCCTCTTTTCTAAACTGCTTTCTACAGTCTTAAGTTTGTCCTTCCTCTCATGACTGCTGCCTCTTTCCTTCCTGATCTTCTCAATGTCCTCTATTTTTATGTATTTAAATAGTCTGTCATTATCCAAGGGATAAACCGTGTGTGTGTGTGTGTGTGTGTGTGTGTGTGTGTGTGTGTGTTGGGGACAGCCGCTGTGGTTGTGTGTGTGTGTGTGTTTGATTTTGAGACCTACCTGTATGTACTGCTCCCTCTCCCTAGTTTAAAAGTGTGCTAATTCCAGTGCCTAGCTTCTGCCCCAGTGCACTGGTGCCATCCCTGCTCAGGTGCATACTATGCCTAGCAAACAGCCAGTATGCCTCCCTGAACGTTCCCCTGTCCTCCAGAAGGAAAAAAAAAACCTCAGGCCGGCTCGCCGGCACAGCGGTTAGTTTCTGTCTGCGGCGCCAGCGATCCCGTTCGGGAGCGGACCTAGTGCTGGAGGGCCGGAGCGGGAGAAGGTTGGAGCGTCAGTGATGGCTCGCCTTCTCCGGTGGGGAGGGAAGGGACACTACCCGACGTGTGCTGACTTCTGGTGGAGGCTGGGAGTACAGCAGCACGTTGACGCCCTGGGCTTGACTGTCCTCGGACGTAGGTCAGAGGTACAGCAAGTTCTGGGGCAGACACAAGGGGAGGACATTGCAGACATCGGTGCTTGCGCCTGACGTCAGGGCACCTGCAACGTCCGTGAAGAAAAATGGAAAATGCCTTCCGGAGTAAGGTAGACGGAGTGCCATGCCGGGTAACGATATGCCACCGCCTGCCCAGCTGTCTCAGGGCCCCGACGAGATTTGAAGGTTTGGGGGTGGTCCATCCTGACCCCGCATGGGGGGCAAACCGCAGTGTGATGGGGGACCCTTAGCAGTCAGGTAAGGCGGTGGTAGGGACAGGCTTCATTGGCACCTCCTGAAGAGGGGACTCTGGAGGGAGAGGGGAGGATTTAAAAAAAAAAAAAACTCTTCTACCCACCAGCCTTTTAGTCATGTGTTGAACTCCCTATTTTCTCCCGTCTCTCCTCACCCTCACATTGCACCAGCAGGACATCAGAGAAGGTTACTGTCTCTTCTTCTTCTACCACCCTTAACTTCCTGCCTATTTCACGGATGCTGTCCTTTACCCTCTCTATACTCCCAAGCATTCTGCTGACCCTTTTGACAGTGACTGCACTCTGCTTGCTGTGCTTCGGTCCCTCGTTTTATGACTCCCAGGTCCTTTTACTCTTTGTTTGCAGCAAGAGGAGCCCCATGCAGTGTGTAGGTTGTACCTATGTTTTAACTTCTCAAGTGTAGCATCTTGCATTTGGCTACATTAAATCTGATGCCCCAAGAGCCAGACCAGTCATCCAGCTTGTTCGTGTCCTCTTGAAGTTTGCCCCCCATCTCAAGTGAGTCCACCACTGTGCAGTCACAAATTGTATTTATCATGCTGCAGCACCAGTAAATTGTGTACCTTTTATCGTGTTTATATTATGCCAAGAAAAACAAGGTTGCAACATTAGGACACATCCAGGAAAGCAATCACAGTCGTTTTTCAGCTCTCAACAAAGTGTCCACAATTGTAATTGTGCAGCAAGCTGTGCAAGACTACCAAGCAGCTGAGTCACAGATAAGCAAATGCTGTATTGGGATTTCAAAACCTGATTCATTGCAGAGTTGCACAGTTTTGCTGTAATCAACGGAAACCTTGCAGTGTAACATTTAATAAATAATACATTTTTATCTTTTCTTTCTTCAGATGAGCGAGACAAAGTACAGAAGAAAACCTTCACAAAATGGATAAATCAGCACCTCATGAAGGTCAGTCTTTTGTTTTAAGTCAGTATTGTCCACGCATTACGTGTTAGGGATGCAACTAGTTAAAGGGAATCTGTACCATGCAGGCTCACATTGTAAATATGTGAGCCTTACATGGTCGACTGTTAGCACATGTTGAAAACTAGAGGTGCTAGAGCCCCTGAATGTAGGTTTTAAAACCATGAACACCCCCAAAGCACAGCACCACACAGCGCCATTTTAACTCGGTTCAGGCATTCTGTGCAGCAAATGTGGCTCCTGTGATGACGTCTATGCCTCACCACGGTGAGGCAAGCAGGCGTCTATGTGGCAGTCCCGATGCTGAAACGCACATTGAGCTCTATACTGTAGTCCCCAGTAACAGTGTACATACCCAATACTAGTGCCCCTGGTCCTCTATTAGGCCCTATGGAAAATGAGTCAGAAAATGTCTTGCTGTGCCTGTAAATTCATTCCATGTTCAGAGACCCGCTGCTCCATTGATGTACGAAGATCTCTCCCATGATGCGCCGGCCCCAGCATGCTCGGCAGTGAGCGTGCACGTCTATGCCTGCTGTAGGCTTTATAATGGGAGTAGAGTAGAAAAAAATGTAAACACTATGCTGTTTATGTGATTCCTGGTACATGACAGCTACATGAGCCTCTATAATGATGTCTTCTGTTAAACCGAGCACTGGAATTTTCAGTATAACAATTGTTTATCTCAGCACTGTGAGCGAGCGTCGGAGACGTCTCGTGATGCTGGCTCACAGTGCTGAGATGCTGTTCGACCCATACTACAAATTCAGCGCTCAGGCCCAACTGAAAACATCAATATGAAGCTCTCATGTCATGTCTCAGAAATCGTGTACTATAGTGTTTGCATTTACTCTACTCCCGTATAAAAACCAACGGCAGGCATCGTGCCCTGCAGCTACTACGGCGTGCTGGACAGCGTCGCGATCGCAGCGCATCAGTGAACGTAACATGGAATAATTACAACGGGCAGGACGTTTTCTGTGCGACCCCCATGAGACTAACAAAAGCATAATGTACTATTACTATTACAATATAAAACTCAATATGTTCGATATAGAGACTATAGCGTCCGCTCTCACTAGGTGGTGGTACCAACGTCATCACAGGAGCCATTACCTGCAAAATATAAACAGAGAGTAAAATAGCGCATGCTCTTCGGAGGTGGTAATTGTTCAGTAAAACCTATTTTGGGGGGCACTAACATAACTGCTCTTCACCATGTTAACAGATGAAGCTGCAAGGCTCACATATTTACAGTGTGAGGCTGTATGGTACAGATTCCCTTTAAAGGTTCTGTAAAGGATTAATTAAAGGCTCTGTTGGAGTAGGAGAGCAGGTCCTTTTTTAATACCTAAGGGTTTTGGGAGGAGAGTAGGGGGCCAATGGGCTACAAAGGCTAAGGCAGAATTGCTTCTGAAGTTTTATTATTGATCCCAGTAGGATTGGAAGCACCCTGTATGACAGATGTCCCACTCCAGAAAGGTTCAGAAGAGAATACTTATAAGCTGTTAGCAGGACTAAAGAGGACTGGGGAGGTTCTGCATTAAAGATTTATCTGTAAATATAGTAGGTAACCCTTTGTGGATGGTGACCATTTCAGAGGATTAACGTTTTAGTAGGCGAACATGGGTATGAATGGGCAGCAAAGCCTTTTCGGAGCCTGAACAGATCTGAGCAGCTGGAGCTCAGAGCTCTAGAAAACATCTGTTTGGGAGTGTAAGCTGCTAGGCACTTCTTAGGGTTAGCTTTGGTGACATTTCTGTAGTACTGTATGAAATGGGAAAAAAACTCCAGGGAAGGTCTGCCGATTATGGCATGACAACTTTGTGTTTCTAAGTTATTAAAAACATATTTAAAAAGGATCTGAAAAACTTAACTGTATTTGGAATGTTTTTTGGACTCCAAATGCAAATATTTTCAGCTCCATGCTGCAGGGAAGTGTTCCTCATTTGTGCATACTGTTTATGCAAGTGTGTAGGTGTGTGCACGCGCTGGCATGTCTGTATATCATTATGTTGACCAAATTATTCCTAGCAACTAGAGAATATCTGGCAAGCATCTGACAAAACCTGGTTATGAGTACCTTATGACGGGTCTTTTAAACACTCATTTTTTTTTACTAAAAAATGCATTGTTGTAAATGGTTTCATGTAGAAATAGATACATTAGCCCCAGTACATAACATCCACCATATGCTGCCTTGCCCTTGGAGCGGTGGAGAGAAGGGGCGGGCAATAAATTTAGGGGTGACTCCCAGTTCTAGGGGTATTTCGGATGAAAAGTCCCACAGGGAGCCGTACCCTGTGTTTTGTTCAATTCCTAGGCTTTGCTTTTACCCACACTCCTGGAGGCATGGTCCACTTAGGTGCTATCTATAAAGACCCTGTGCGCACCAGCAGGAACTACTTCAGTCACACTACTTGAGCCCGTTTAGTGGAGCGGTCTCTCAGTGCCACTTGACCTTGAGAATTGCTGCTTTCCCCACCATGCAGGACCTGTCACCATCTTGTTCTTCTTCTCCTCCTTTGCTCCAGGGGCACACTGAGCCACCTTTGTTGGTCAAAAAATAGATTTTGCCTGTTTCACACTGCACAGATACTTCACCCAACATTGCATTACTTCATTTACCCTGTAACTCCCATGACATTGTTTGGTTGCATTAGCAGTCACCACCGCATTTTTAACAGTGTACCCGTTAATAAATGCAAGGAGACAGGACATGACTTTTGGGACTAACTTCTTGTACAGAAACTGCATATTTATTTATAGATGCAGGTGCACAGAGCTTAAGGTAGAGGATTGCATGCATCCCGAGACCTGACCCCATACCTCCCGCTTGGGCCCAGACATCATCCAGAAATCAGTAAATTCTGTTCTTACAAAATAGCCAGCAGAAAAGGCCTTATTGGTCTTTCCAGTCTGCTCAAGTGTTCAGCTCGGTCTAGTTCTCTGGAACTGCCCCCCTTCCTGGAGTCATCCTCCCCTCCCCCATCCTCCCCCATCTGTTCAGAAGTAATCACAGTTCTTTCTGTACATGTCCCTGACTAGCCGGTTGTGAGTTTGAGTCTCAGCAGCATTCAGCTGCATTTCAGCATATTTCAACATCATGTAAACTTCAGCTCAGTAACCCTTTTTCACAGTTACGTAGGTGACTTTACTTAAGGACAGAAATGACAGTTGTTGTCACCTCACAGCCGCACGCGAAATAAGGGACATTGGGGTATACCTGATCCTTTTAGGCACAGAAGGAATCAATTGGTGCCTCTGGTGGAAATCAAACAAACCTTTAATCATACATACACACTATGAGGTAATGCTACCTCAGCTTGCCCGCCCTTGCCTCATGCCTTCTTGGGGTCAGAGTCTGTGCCATTCATGGTCACAGCAGCAGTGGCTTACAAGTTACCCAGTCCGTCCCTTGCCCTTGCAGGTTCAGATCCTTGGCCTTCTACTGCCCTGGTGTTTCGCAGCTACACAAGCTGTTCAGGACACCGACCCTCTCCAGATCAGAATCTTATCTTACACTTCTATGTCAGAGACATAGGACAGCTGGTGCAGAAGCCATCAGAAAGCCCTTATGAGGGTGGACTTCCACAGGCACCCCACTGTCCCTAGTCTTTGAACCCGTTCAGGGCCAGAGCCTCCTGAGAGCCAAGAGAGGCAAGGAATCCAGCACACCAAAGGAAGACAGTAATAGAAAGTGAATAAGCTGCGTAAAGTTATTTATTTGCTACATGGAAACACAAGGACACACAACACATTACCAGGAACTCCATGCTAGTTGCCTCACTACTTCAGTTGGGTCTTCATCAAGGGGCTGGCTACTACTGTATCTGACACGCCTTAAATACCACATACTGCTGCTGGCGTCATCTTAGATGTAGTGGATGTCTTACAGATTGACCAATGTTTAAGCAGGGTCAAAGATTCCTAATTTACTAAGGACAAATAGAGCGCTGATTTCATCCTAATCTCTGGTGAACAACCAGAATAATCGCTAGTGAACAACCAAAAGCCATATTTAACCACAGGCTCGAGAACTGGTAAGACAAACAATTACAGAAAATGAGGAAAGATAGAAAGATGGTAACACGCTCTTTTATGTTCATTACTCCCTGATACTGTTGTCAAGTGAACCACGGACAATGATCTCCTAAGGCTAATGCCTCTGGAAGAACGTAATTGGGGATCTGCTCCAGCTACTCCTGGATCTAGGTCAGAAAAAATAAAACAGAGTGAGACAACAATCAAAGCACAATTAAGTCAGATAGAGAGCATGAGAATCGCACAGCTGCAAACATAAAAAATAAATCATAAGAAGAAGAATCAGCATTTATATAGCGCTTTTCATACACAGTATCCCAAAGTGCTTTACAAGCAATGCTAGACTGGTAGTGAAGTGACTGAATGTGTGGTGACAGCTATATTGCACATCATCACCCACACACAGCCTGGATAATTGCATGAACCGGTTTATGGGAAGGGGAATATTGTCCAGGACACCGGGAACGTTCCCTGCTCTTTGTGAAAAGTGCCCTGGGTTCTTTTACTTCCACCTGGACACCCACCAGGACTACACCAGGATGGGTAGAAGGGACCTCAGTTTAATGTCTCATCCGAAGGATGGCACACTCCAGCAGTACAGCACTCCCCCAATACTGCACTCGGATGCCTGCGGTTTTTAGGTGCAAGTCCAATCCTGGTGTGGGATGAGAACCCACGGCCTTCTGGTCCAGAGGCGGATGTGCTACCAACTGAGCCATGCTGACACATAAGTAGTCATCATATTGCTGTATCAGCATATCAGATGAAAGGCTTGCCATCTCACTCCTCATTGAGACCTGTAGGTTTCAGGGCATCTAGTACAAATACCCAAAAGTCTCCCTCTGCAGGAGTCTCTGTAGTCTGCTGCCTCACCCCCCTTCCCACACAGACACATTCCAGAATCATAAACATCATGTGGTCTGGATTGCCTTGATGCATTTCATGAAAATGCACACTAAATGGGGTACTTGACCTGTGTTTTTTTAATGCTCTGTACATGCTCCTGTATTCTTTCTCTCAAAGGTCATATTGTGACCTCAATATGTATACACTGGAGGAGAGGCGGGGACCGGGGTGGGGGGATATGATGGAAACCTTCAAGTATCTAAAGGGCATCAATCAACAAAGTGCAGGTGGGCAACATTTTTTTATTTAGCTTTTGTTTACCAGGTAAGCACACTAGGTATTCAAGTGCCTATTTTCAGGTGCAACCCAGGAGGATTACAAGGTACAGGCAATAACAATTACAACAACAACAGTTACCAACAAGGAAACCGGTACAGGATTATAGCAATACAGAGTCGGTGCATGGCAATCAACATAGCAGCTGGGCAGATAAGTGGGGATACCCAGTTTGTGGACACAGGGGGCCACAGGGTAGTTGTACATGAACAGCAAAGGAGGAGAGGAAGCATATTGCAAAGGATTGCAGCAAGCGGAAGGAGATGTGGGATAGAAACTCAAGGCTGCTTAGCCTGGCAGGGGGACACTTATCCCTGACAGGTTGTACCAGAATGATCAAGCGCGTAAGCAGTAGTCGAGACCTGAGGTGTCAACAAGACATATGGGGGGGGGGAATGCACAGCATTTTCCCAAGGCACATGCAGCAATGCACACGACATCTTTCAGTGTAGAAGATGTACAAGGACAAGGGGGCACAATATGCATTTGGAGGAGGGCAGGATAAAGGGGAATGTGAAGAAGTTTTTCCTTCACGGAACAGGTGGTGGATGCATGGAACAGCCCGCCCCAGGATGTGGTGGGAATCACCACAGTTGGGGGGGGGATTCAAACATGCATGGGATAGGGGGTGTGGCTAGCGTTACAACATGGCAGGCGTGTTTTAGCCCAGCTCCACAAGGCACAGCATTGTAGATGACTTTGAGGCACCTCACATTGCCGCAAAAATGAAAATTTGGCAAGGGCTGGATCCCTGGGGTGGATGGCCTCTGGCAAACACAAAAATAAACAGACTAAAGTCAATTTCAAACTGGTAGAAGCATCGAAAGAACACTGGAGGGGGTCAGAAGCCCACAGCAGACTACAGACCCCACGAGGCCAAGACAGCAAGCAACAGTATGTCCATGCTGGAATGATTGCTAGCCGAGGTCCCTGCTACTCTAGCTCAAATGCAACACGAAATGAAAGCAGACTTCACAAATATAATGGTGCAAATTATGCACCTACAAAGTGTAGTAACAGGCCTCTGAGAAACTACTGCATATCACACGACTCAGATTTCCGAACTGGGGCATCAGGCGAGCGGCTTGGGGGACTCCTTGTCAGCAGTCACTAATGAAAGAAACAACATGAAGAAAGCACTACAGGAGCTTGCAGTCAGGGTCAGTAACCAAGAGAACTGCTCTCGACACTCAAATTTACAGATAGTTGGTCTGCCGGAAGGAGTTGAGGGGAGGAATGCTGAGAACGGCCTTCAGAAATGGCTAGTTGAACACCTGGAACTACCTCAGGAAGCGTTGCTGATTGAGGTTGAAAGAACACATAGAGTATGCCCTGCGTCGAAACCAGGAGAGAGGCCTCGACAGTGCCTCATCAAGTGCTTGAGATACCAAGACAAGGCGACCGTCTTGAAGTGTGCTAAATCCAAGGGCCCGATCATTATTAGTAACTCTAAAGTGCACATATTTCAAGACTACAGTAGGGAGCTGCAGCTTCAGAGACAAAAATTTAACGTGGTCAAACTGAAACTATTCACCATGGGGTCCTTTGCTTTCATGTACGCAGTGAAGCTCAGCATAGACAGGCTGGGTCAGCGCTCTGAGTTCTTCACCTGCCCCAAAGCAGCAGAGAGGTGGGTAGAGGAGGAAGCCAAGAGACGTGGACGAATGTCGCCCTTGGATCCAAAGTGACAGATAAGTTGGAATTCCTATCTTTTTTTATTTAAAAAAAAAAAAAAAACAGGACTCCTTAGTGGGTGGGAGTATTATCCTAAACTGAAAACAGGAGCTGATTTTGGCCTAGTCACTGTCCAGCACATCATCGGGGATCAGCCCCCCCATGCCTGTCAGCTCATCGGCCCCGCGATGGGTAGTCCTGTGCGTCCTGCCTATTCTGACTAGTGCCTTTGACTTTAAACTGTGTGTGCAGTGCCTATTTATTTCTGTTCCTGGTTTGAGTTCTTTAATCATTGTTTTGCTTGAGAAAGATGCGGACTTTGAGTTTATGGCTTACCACTCTCCCAACATTTTTATTGCTTGAGATCGGGGTTATACTTGGGGGTCTTAAACTAATGTCATGTCGGATGGCCTTGGATTTTACTGCACTGCGTTGTCCCCGACCATGTCTGGGACATGGGTAACAGCTGGGAGATGACTACCTGTTGCCACTTGGCCCGAGGTCTCAAATGCAGAGGCCTCAGAGAAACTTTTTCTTTCACAATAACTTGACTCTGCTAATGGCCTTGCTTCTATAAAGGGGCGGAAACGAAAGGACAATTGACGCAAATAAGCACTTACCCTCCCTCTTTGTTTATCACTTTACTATCTGATATTTCTCCTTGGCTAGTTTAGATCATCCTAAAATGATTGGTCCTAATTATTTGTTCTTGTTTAACCACCCCTGAATGAGTATTATCACCTGCTCTGTTTTCACTACACCTAGGCTAGTTTCCCTCATTACCTAGGTCTTCACTGACCAGTTTTTTTATACAGTTGTCTAAACTCTGCCTAATGTTGAATGTCTCTGTGCTCATGTAATGTCTTCTTGTTAAATGTAACTGGATGCTTGTGTAAACGGGCAACGATACTCACATGCCTTTCCAGTATAACCAATAAAATGAAAATGAAATGAAATAATTACTAGTGCTATTATGTTCAGTTTGGTTACTTTTGCAGTCCTGCCAAAGCCCAGTTTACACAAAGCAGGGAAGTCATTTTAGTTAACCTATAATTTATATAAAACATGCATGGGACAGGCATAAGGGAACCCTAGAGGTGGGAAACAGAGGCAAATGTCACTGACCAAGTAGGGTCAGGGGTCGTTGGTGTACGCAGGAAATGCGGGCAGACTGGATGGGCCTTGCTGTCCTTATCTACTGTCAGATGCTACATTGCTATTGTATGTTACTATGTGAGACCTACATACACTTTTTTTTCATGTACACCAAAGAGCATACACTACAAAGTTGGATTAGTTCAGAAACTCCCTAACTTCTACCGTCTTCTTAATGTAGACCATTGCAGTTGTAGTTGATTGGATACAACAACAGCATATGTTGCATTTTCCACATCTGAACATTCCTTTTGGAGGGGTTGGTAACCAATTACTATATGGTTGTTATAAGTGCCCCCTGATGAAGAAATCTGGTTGAAGTGCTGGGGCAATGAGCCTTGTGTTCCTGGTAATGTGCTGTGTGCCCTTGTGTTGCCATGTGGCAAATCATAACCTTATCCAGCTTATTCACTTTTTATTGCTGTCTTCCTTTAGTGTGCTGGATTCCATGCCTCTCTTTTCTGTTGCTGCAGAAGATAGCTTGTCCTCTCCCAGCTGCACTGCGGTGCACTCATCACAGAGCATGGTCTTTCCTTTGTAGGTAGGGATTACGGGCAGACTTCGTGGGCCTTATGGTCCTTATCTGCCATCAGCTACTATATTACTATGTCTAGCCTCCTGAAACCCACTCTGGAGGGAGCCAGTGCCACCCAGACACAGGAACCCTGCCACCATTCCTGAGCCCCTCCGGCCAGTTGCATCTGGAGATACCGTAGTTGGATACTGCACTTCTGACTAACGTTTGGTGGGTCAGAGCCCCCATTTATATGGATCAGTGGTGAGAACCAGTGCCATAGTGACCCCTACTGCAGGAGAGGGCGCTTACTCCTGCCGCAGGGTCAGCTGTGTGAGACCAAAGCCTGGGAGCTAAGATCCTGTTGGGGAGGTGAGAGGGGGCCAGTGTAAAGAGAGAAAATCCACGTTTCTGTTTGAATGATGGTCTGAGCCTGGGGGGTTTCCCCTGGAACCTAGTGCCTACCGGTTTATGGAGGGCAAGCCATAAGGGTAACTGGTGGGTTATTGAGGTATAGGGTAGCCAAAGCTTCTAGAACTGATGGGATACTTCCCTGGGATCAGTGTTTATCCCTGGAAGCAGGGGTAGACTGGGGGAAAAAAACTTCCACGAAAAAAAAGAATAGGCGGGAATATTTTGTTTCTACCTGTAGATCATGTTACAGAAGGAAAGACTGGTAGAATATCTTGAATCCAGTGGGCCGTAAGACCACAGGCAGCAAGGATTTATTGGGGGAGGGGGGCTTCACATCATGAATGTGATAGATTTCTTTGACTGGGTGACCTGGAAAATAGATCAGGGAGGGCAGTGGATGTGGCCTATCTAGACTTTAGCAAAGCCTTCAGCACTGTGCCGCACAAGATGCTGATAAACTGAGCAGCGTAGGGGTGGGACTCGGGTCCCAGAGTGGTGAACTGGGTTAGAAACTGGTTCTGGTTAACGGATCACATCAAATCAAGCTTTATTTTTATAGTGCCTTTCAGAACCAAGGCGCTGTACATTAAATCGAATACAGACAAATATAATTATAAGTTAAAACAAGACAATAAAACAAATTAACCATAATTAGGGAAGGCCAAAGTAAATAAATAAGTTTTTAGTCAGTTTTAACCTGTCTATGGTCAGGCATTCTCTTAACCGACGAGGTAGAGAATTCCACAGGGTTGGAGCCGAAAAAGAAAAAGCACGGGCACCAGATGTCTTCAGTCGCACCCTGGGAGTCTCTAGCAATCCCTCGTGGGTGGATCAGAGAGGACGGAGGGGGCAGTAGGGTACCAGGAGGTCTTGCAGATAACCAGGTCCCTGATTATGTAGGGATTTAAAGGATAGCAAGCCAACCTTAAAGGTGATCCGCCACTGAACAGTGCAGCTCGTGGAGCACAGGCGTAATATGATTGGACCTAGAGGTCCCAGTCAAAAACCTGGCCGACGCATTCTGCATCAGCTGCAGGCAGCGGATATCAACCCCTGGTAGCCTTAGATAGAAGGAATTGCAGTAATCAAGGCGGGTAGTGACAAAGGCATGGACCAATGTTGGAAGATCATCGGGGGAACCAAGTGTTTCACCCAGGCGATATCCCTCAGATGGTAAAAAGAGGATTTGACGACAGCCGACACCTGAGATTTTAGTGTCAGACCATCATCAAAAATAACTCCCAGGTTACGTACGTGGTCTGAGGTAGTGAGCGATATGCCATCAAGCAATAAACCTGATGGCTGTCAAGCCCCCAAACCCGCCCCCCGGGTGACCAGGGTCCACTACCAACACTTCAGTCATATCTGGATTCAGTCTCAGCCAGCTGGTACTCATCCAAGCTCTGATCTCAGTAAGGCAGTTATTTAGCATGGAGAGTGCATCATTCTGTCCAGGTAAAAAGAACATATACAGCTGAGCAGATAGGAGACAGAGGGCGGTGGTAAACGGCATTCACTCTAACAAAGGGAGAATGACCAGCAGGGTGCCTCAGTTTCCCTATTTATATGCCCCTAGAGGGTGGAAAAACAGACCTAAGAACCTTTCTGCCCAGTGGACTATTACTTGTATAGATTGCACAGAGACACGCTGCCACCAAGCAAAAACACATCTTAGATAAACAGGATATACCTTATTAAACAGTTGCAACTTTTTTTTTTTTGCCTCCTCCAGGGCGATCCTGGGCAGCTACTGCCCCCCACACTGCCCCTCCGCAAGTCCGCCACCTCTGGGTTTCCCCACAGTTTACCCCCCCCATGGTGGGGGCAGGAGGGGAGGTCTGTCCTCCCCCCACCAGAGCACAATCCAGGCAGGGGCCTCAACTGGTGGCGGAAGCACAGCGGTCACGGCAGCTGGGGCTCATGGAGCTCAGAGTTGCTGTATCTTTTTCCATTTTTGCCCCCGCCCCGTGGCATGAGCATGTGCATGTGGAGGCATGTGCACACCACGTGCCCGCGCTCCTGTTCCTCCCTAACTCCGGTGCCATCCCCCGACCTTCACCAGGGGGCAGCTATAGAGCGGGATGACAACACTCCCTCCCCTGGGAGGGGAGAGCAGTCCATCGGATGCTCGATCCTCTCTGTTCCCTGCCGACCCTCGGCAACCCTAGGTCGCTCCTGACCCCGGGTCACCAGCGTGGAGCATGATGTGGCATCCAGCATCTCAACCATCAGTGCCATTGGGCTAACCAGTTGCAACACTGAGAACCAGTGTTAGCTTAACTCTGATTGCACAAGCACACATTACATTTTTCAGTAAGCCATTGTTACCCTAACAGTGCAGATTCCTTAAATGTGATTTTTAAGCATTTATGGGCCCTCATAACCCCTATCTTTGATAGCCAGGTTACATCTATCTATCTATCTATCTATCTATCTATCTATCTATCTATCTATCTATCTGTCTGTCTATCTATCTATCTATCCACGTTTCATTCAGGGTATGCACTTAAGGCCAAATAATGTTTTTCCATATTCCCTTCTATTCTGTAGATAAAGTTTGTAAATCATTACTTTCAGAAAGGTTTTAGGACTCCTGAAGTTAGAGGTTCTAGGGGCATAGCTATGGTTCACTGTGGTTCACTATCCACACTCTGGCAGTTCCACTGGAACAGTCTGATTTGCTGAACGTCTTCATGCTTGTATTGCCTGGGTGGACAGCACGATATGGCCAGGTGCAGCCTTTGTCTCAGCATACTTCCCGGGTCCCTTGTGGACAGGAAACTCCGGCCTTCAGCTTGTGGCACTTGAAGCGGAAGTAGCAGTTGCTGCAGCAAGCACCTCCTTGGTCTTGGCACTGGTCCCAGCTAGGGCCATGTTGCAGGGTAATTCACCAAAGGCTTCCGGGACATGTATTTGGCGCTTCAAGCCCTGGGGAAGAGCCCTGCCCATTGTGGTGCCAACTGCCAAACACAAGTGCTGCCAGCACCGGTCATGGGACTGGGAGAGATCATGATTCTTCTGGTCTCTCGACTTGCCTGACCACGCAACTATGGTTAAGTGCCCCCTCGATCAAGGGGAAGTTTGAGGGCCCTTTTTGTTCTCTCATCAAGCCAGTCAGCTTCTGCTCCAGTTGAGCAGACTACGGAAGTTGTCCTCATGCCTGTTGACCAGTTGTCAGAAAAGGTTGTGGAATCAATCTTGCAGACCTAGTATTCCCATTCCTCAATCAGGCAGATGTGGTTTGGTCAGTGACCCTGTCCGGTCCTCAGCTGGAGCAGCTTCCTCTGGCGGTGAAGCCTTCCCTGCCCATGCTGATTAATTTGGGCAGGAATGTGGTCTACCACAACCAGCCGGAAGGCTCCCCTTGCTGTTGATCATCTGGTTGCCGGTCAAGGTCATGGTTGAGATCTCGGTTGTGGCATTCCCACTCTCAATCCTGCTTGACCTCGAAGTGTCACCATTGACACTTCTCGACCTCTTTGGTCCTCGAGTGAGGAGAGGCACCATCGCAAGCTGCACCAGTGCTGCGAGAAGCTCCTCTGGCAATAGTGGGCCATTGCAGGGTATGGCTCTACTCCCAGGCATTCAGTCACCTTGCAGCTGCCAGTGGTGCCCCTGCCAGTCCACACTACACAGGTGCTTCCCGCAGCTGCTTCTTCACCTCTTCAGGTGGAGAGAGGGGCTGGTCAGGCAGGTGGAAGGCTCTTAGCCAGGTGCCTTCGACTTCTCTCAACCAAGCCATCAAGATTTTTCTCAGTCTGGTCAATCAGTTGTTGGATGAAGCTGTGGAGTTGGCCTTGCAGACCTCAGTGCCTCTGGTCCTTACTCAGGAGGACATGGAACATTTGGTGACCTTGGGCAACCTTTCCAGGGACCAGCCTACACCTGGGGTCGGGTCTTTGACGTCGTGTTGCTAAATGTTGGTAGGCGTGTTATCTGCGACCAACCTCAGGAAGACCCCCTCTCACTGTCAGCTAGGTGGCTGACAGTTGAGGCCATGGTCTAGGCATTTGCACTCTTGATCCCGCTCGACTGGGAGGCACTGCCATCGACACTCCTTGTCCTCCTCATCTTTGGGTGAGGAGAGGCACCGACCGAAGATGTGCTGGTACTACAGGTAGTTCCTCTGGTAGCAGTGGCTATCGCAGTGTAGGGCTTTACCCCAAGGACCTTTGGCCCCCTGGCAGCCACCAGTGGTTGCTCTGCTGGTCCAGGTTCCGCTGGTGCTCCCCATACCTGCCTTTCCACCAATTATGGTGGAGTCACCACCCCGACAGCTGCCATTCAGTGCTCCGACCAGGGAGATAGGCATAGAGGGATGCTGGTAGGGGAGGAGGGGGACAAACTTACCAGCAGAGCATGAATGAGCACAGTTATTAGGGGTAATAGGGCAGACTAGGTGGGTCAAAGGCCCTTATCTGCTGACAGCTTCTATGGTTCTGTTTCTATGGTCCTGGCTGTGCTGATGGGCATGTCTTTAGAGCCAATGCACAGGTGTGAATTGTAACAGGACTGCAGAACTGGGAACCTGGACTCGGACACCCTCTGCCAGTGTGTGCTGTGGAGCCAGCTGTCTGTGACTGGATGTCACAGGAGAGACTGCCCTGCATGGAGGGGTTTGGAGGAGACTGGTAGGTCTGAAATGTTCCTGTTCAGCCTGTGAGAATTAAAACTGTGGCCTCTGTGGAAGCACCAGGAGAGGTGATCATTGGAAAAGAGAGCAGTCTTGGATTGAGGCCTTATCCCCGCTGGGAAACACCCAACCTAGTAGGCTCCAGTTCATGGTGCCATTGCTTGATCAGAGACAGGGTTTCAGCCAGTTCCATGTCATGATAGTGATCGCAAAACAGTGATCGCTGTTATGGCAAGTGTATATCGCCGAAAAGCAAACTGGCGATATACACTTGTCGGCGACCCGACATCTGGAAAAGCAAGCACCCCTCTCCGGGGGCTGTCCCCAGCTCCTTAATTTGGATTCTCAATTCAGGGGTGCATGTGGGGAGGGGCATAGTCCGATTTGCAAAAAATTAAGTCCCAGAGTCAGCAGGCAGCGTGCACTTCCGTGCTTGGTCTCCAGCCACAACCCAGTACCTGCTGAGCCAGAGCTAATACCCACACACCACTGCTAGCTCGGGCAGCAGTAGGTATACCAGTCCCCTAAAACCACTTCTCTGTCCCTCCCCTCCCTCGCTTATTCTTCTGGTTGCCCTTCCCACACTCCGCTTTCACATAGGGTCGCTAACCCATGCAGGGTGACCCAGAATGATAGCGCTGAAAATGAGTCGCTATTTTTGTAGTCACTCATTTTCAGTCACTATCATCACTGGATACCATTTCAGCCAGATTCAAACAATCCCACCTGCAGATTTGCTCTCTGTAGCTGCTGCAGTGTGCTTGCACCAGCTATTTCTTACGTTGGCTGGTTGTATCTGATCCCGTAGAAATGCCCAGTACATCTCAGAGCAGCGAATGCCTTTGTAAATGTAGTAACAAAAAAAAGCTGTCCCCTTTGCTAACATGATTAGACTTATAACAGCAATAATGACCTCACAGTGTCATTTCCTAGAAATTAACAACTAACTAGAGAGGGTTGGCCCTCGGCTGCACCTCAGGCCAGTCTTCCTGCAACCAGTCGTTAATCCCCGGAAATTATCAGCTGTTCGGTCATTATTGCTTAATTTTTTTTGTAGTGGTCTGTTAACACTTAGTGAGGTGACAAATTAAATATTTCTCGGTGCAAAGAATAGGGAAAAACAATTTAAAAGGGCAGCTTCCTACCATGGATCGCTACAAACAGTAAACTTAGCCCCAAGAGGACTGGCATCAAACTTTTAATTTAATTCTTGCATGATTTTACAATGAAATAGATCATAGTTAGCTCCATGGAGCCAAATGGGAAAGTGCTGCTTCTTCCTGATTGTGAGACACGCCCCTGCACTAGCGCGTTTTACGATGTTAGAAAATGGAGAGTGTGGGGGCGCTCTATATGATGGGGGCATTTTGTACCCGATTTTTATTATACTTCAGGTTGTAGTTGCAACTCTAAAGTATAATAAGCAGGTAAAAAAATGCCCCCATTTACTCTATGGAGAGCGTCCTCATGCTTTTCATTACTGAAATCATAACCCATGCCAGCACAGGGGTGTGTCTCACAGCCAAGAAGTACCAATGTTTTCCTGTTTGGCTCCACGGAGCTAACTGTGATATACTTTATTGTAAAATCATGCAAGAAATACAAGTTCGATGGCAGTCCACTTGGGGCCAGGTAAAGTTTATTATATGTTTGGGGTGAGGGCAAAGTAAGAGAGTAAGAAGCTGCTCTTTATATGAGGGGAAATGAGCAAGCAGGGAAGTCCAAAACTGTTTTGAAACAAAGTACTAATACAGATTTTCATAGCTGTACTGCTAGTTGAAATTACACAAGTTTCTTTTATTATATATTTACCACAGACAGTGAACTATGGTGTGTCTTCATAGTCTTTTTTTTTACTGTCCTTATTCCATCAAATCCTTCCTATGTTGAATGAGAGTTTGCAGTTTCTGACTGACTCTGCTGCTGTCACAGTGGAGCCCTCTCCTGGTGTTCCATATTGATCTAGCTAGATGCACTTTTCTATGATGGAAATGGATGACACTTAAACAGTTTTCTCTCCTCCATGGGGCAGCCATTTACACCATCCCATGTCAAAAACACAGTGAGCGGTCATGTTGTGCTGCTCGCCGGATTTCTTTAACTAGCTGGCACAGCTGGGGGCTCCAGTCTTGTAAAACTATTAGGATACAGTAAGAGAGCACCTGGGTTTGAATCCCACAGGCACCTAGATGAATACTGTGTGATCCTGCGCAAGTCACTTAATTTCCTCGTGCTCCCAGGTCGCAGCTGGAAACAAGCTATGGCTTAGTGTGCTACTCCTGGTTAAACAATGCCCCTTCCCATATCTTTTTCTGAGTTACTGCTGTAGCATGTTGGTAGCCTTTTTGACTGTTTATAAAGTTATTCCATTTAAGTCCCTTTTCTCAGAAATTCAGTACCGTGACCTTCCATAGATGTTATTCAGGGTTCTGTGTTAAAAAGCAAATACACTCCAGCACACTGTGGGTGGTAGCTGCACGTAGTGATGCTCCACGGGGAGAACAAGCTTCACAAGCATGCCTTAAAATCATGCCGGAGAGCTGGCTGGGGCTGGGTAAGTTGCACAGGTGAGGTGCACAGCTTCCAGAGAGAAAGATATGGGTTACTGAGTGTTTGGGCATCAGCTTCAGGGCGATCACAGGGTAACACTGGCTGTGAAGGCAGCTGTTTGCCCACCCTCTGGGCCACAGGATTGGTGTTCCTTGGCCCCATTGTTGGGGTGGGGTGGGAGGCCAGGGAAGTGGGGATACAAACATAAATAATTAAGGACATAGCAAGCTCAACCATGGCTTATCCACTGGGTTTTGATCACATTTCTTATACATTTATTTTTGGTTTTGTTGGGTTATTGGAAGTATGTTTCCAGTATCAGAAATAGTTTCCAGTGCCCCCAAGCAGTGCGCAGTGTAGCCTGCAAATCATTTTGAAGTTATTCTGTTTTCTTATTTTCTTTCTTCATTTCATTATTTTAAAAGAGGTTCTTGGTCTCATAAATCAGCTGAGCTGTGATAAGCCTGACCACCAACAGCAAGGTGACCCCCTCATATTGTAGGTCATATAGCTACTCTTTCAGTTTTAACATACCAATAGGAGATGTGATCCCACTGCTTTCTTTATCTGGCTTATGTGAAGACCACTCTCTGGTTTCCATTTTTAATCAGAATGCTGGCCAGTAAGGGGCTTACAGGTTGCCAGTAGGGAGCACATTTCACACTTGTCCTGGTCATTTGGTAATTATGGACATAGCAAGCTCAGCCCTGTCTCACCCACTGAGTTTTAATCTTTTTTTTTTATTTAATTTTTAGTCAAAGTACGAGATGTTGCACAAGATCTCAGATACATAGTAGAGAACATAAAACATTGGAAGGCTTCATCTGTACAATTTGTAAGCTAGAAAATGAACGTAACTTATGGATTGCAGAGAAGCTTATGAACAGATAAGATTTTCATATGTGCTGAATACCAAGTTTTAATTAAGCAGTAAGGCACGACCATGGTGTGTGTTATTGTATATCAGCATCATGCTTTGGGTGCTTGAAGCACAAGGCCACAGGCCGAGTACATTCAACACCCGTGACTTGATGTTATTACGCAATAACACACACCCTATAGTGCCTTATTGCCATTATACAGTGGCTATTTTTTTTAAATAACATGGGGAAAAATGTGTTTAAAATACTAAAAAAAAATTTGTTAGGGGAGGTATACATATTCAAAAAAAGAGTCCATAGTTTCTCTTTTGTCCAGCAGGTGATGCTGCCGTTACATGGTTGTCCTGTATCTAATTTCTGTCTTTGTCAGTCCCTTTGCGTGTCTCTCACCTCTCCTGCACTATTGTTTTGTTGCTGTGTCTTCCCTTCCTCACACTGTACAGTCAGTTCATGTTTGACTGACTCTTAGTTTGATGTTTGTTTTTTCCTCCAGTAAGAAGAGTTATGACCAACAGTGCAGGGTAGTCACATTGAGTCCAAGTGCAGTCGGGAGCTGAAGCAGACCGGAAGAAAAGGGCCTGCCTTTATTTTTATTTTTTATTTTTTTTGTTAATCTTGACAACAGACTGGAGAAAATACTGAGGAGTTTGTCAGGAACCGGAGGATCTCAAATCAGTGAGTGAACAGTGCGGCACTGAACTGTGCACCGACTGTCATGATCGCGTGCCTAGGTGGGGGAACGGAAAAGCCGTTTGGAGTTACGGCTTTGTTACGATAAGCAGTTCTGTACTTATTAACTTGTTTTTTGGTTTTATTGGGCTCGCCACAACCCAAATCTGATATACCAACTTAGGGTAGCTGGTTCATTTCACTGGGGGTGTCATACAGACGAGGCACACTGATGAGTCCTGGTAGGACAAAACACGTGTCTGTGTCTTCTGTTGGCACCCTTTGCAGACTGTGTGAGAGGTCTTTCGGTACTGTGCATTTCTACTTAAAGTTGAACCAGCATAACATTTTGTGGTGATTTGCATATACAGCCCATGATGCTTTGCATTATGGGGGTATGTGTGATTTTGTATTTCTCTGTACTTGCACAGGTTCTTCATTTAAAGAAGAAGGTACAACAGTGTGAATTGCAGAATGGGGTAGAGTAGGAGAGTGCTGATATACACTCTGATTTTCAGACAGCACTTACTAAAGCTGCTGGGGAAACAATGCTTTACTAAATTAAATGATAAAGTTCGGGAGTGTACAGCTATTTTTCTGTTGTTTGGGGGGGAAGGGGCAGTCTCTGACATGGTGGGAGGGAGCTTTTGGTGTAGGATCCAGAATCGGGGAGGCTTCAAGATCTAATGGTGCACTGATTTTTTCTTTTTTTTGTGAGATCCTGTTGGTGCTGGACCATCATACAATGATATTATACTCAGATAATATCACAGGTGAAGGTGGGCACTGACCAATCACAGCCTAGGGATCTTTCTTGCTGTTGTATAATCACATTTTTTATAACTTTTTTTTTATTTTTGAAGGGTTGCTAGTGTTGTGTGACCAATATGAGAAACACAGTATCCAGTGCACACACAAGTAGCACGCCTACAAGAGCTGCCGCTTGCAATGCGGCAACCGGAGTTCCGCTGAGGCCATTTGGTTGAAGGAGGATTGAGCAACCCAGAGAAAATTCTCCTCCTTTGGTGGAGGGAGGGACATGATCCCTGCATATGCCGATGTCCTGAGGAGTGGGACTAACCAAGGAAACGGCCCTGGAGTGAACAGAATGATCATGGGTGCAGTCAGGCCTTGCTCCCTGCTACTTGCTACCCTCTCTGCTCCAGGTTCTCCTGCCTCTGTGCCTCTCTCTGGGTGTGGGAGATACTGAGTCTGGAATGGCTGGGCCCCCTCATGGAGGTGGGGGTATGAGTGACAGTACCAGTATGGGGAGCATAAATCATAAAATTAAAATAAATGGAAAGGTGTTGTGAAAAGCTAATATGCAGTGTTGTGCCCAATCCCAAGGACCCAAAGAATCATATACTAGAGTTCATACTAGAGTTCTAAGGGGGCACATAAAGCCTAATGCTCATGTAAACTACCCCCTTCCCTATCATATCGGTAGTAGTATTTAATGTTAGACCTTGATGACATATAGGCATCCAATCTATTCTAGAATATCTTCTTATTTTTGCTCAGTATCACATCTAGTGGAAGATTATTCCATGACCCAGTAACTCTCTGGGTAAAAAAGAATGTCCTCCTTTCACTCCTAACTCTACTTTCCCTTAGCTGTTGTGGATACCCTCTTGTTACTTTTTTTTAACTCTGTTTTTGGTACCTCTTGCTCGGTGGGGGAAGGTGCCATATCCCCCCAATAGCCCTGTTCCGTGGACCCTCAGCTCCTTAGCCCGGCCTCCACTATGGTGATAGACAGGAAGGACCATAGCTTTCCCTCCACGGGGGGATCGCTCTTCACCCCTTCGCTGGGCTTTGTTCGGTCCAGGACAGGGAGTCCGTCGTGGGCTTCCTAGTGCTGTGGCCAGAGGGGTTTTTCCTTGCAAGAACCCCAGGGGCATGAAAGTACAATAACGTTCAGTGCACGACGAGCGTTCTCCTATGCTTACCTGCAGGGCATCCGCCATTGCCCCCATCCCTGTTACCAGGTGTCCCCAACGGCAGTACCTCCAGTCTTCACCGGGGGTCGCAGGTGCCGGGGAAATGCTACCCACCCCTCCCCAGGAGAGGAGAGTAGTCCTTCGGATGCTCAATCCTCTCCTCCAGGGCTGACCTCCAATGAACTGAGCAGGCTCCCAAACCTGGGTTGCCGTGGTGGCGCGAGGTAAGGCGTCCATTGCCTCAGCTGTCACTGACATCGGGCCGGCTATCCTCTTGTTACTTCATTGTCAAGCGTGAAGTCCATATGTACAATAACCATAGGATCTTACTTCAAGGGGGAGCTCTTGCAGCAAGCTATAACCATTAGGACTAATGCCGCAGGCTTTAGGACCCACCAGAAAAAACTTAGCTAGCAGTACCCAGTGGGGACCTCCCCCGACATCGGCTCCACCCCGATGTCGGTCACGCTATAAAGGGGGTGGACCCCGGCTCCACCTCAGTTCTTTTCCCGCTCTCGTTGGGAAAGCCTTAGCACATGCTACAGCAGTTCCAGTGAAATGTTTTCGGATTTTCTCCATTTTTCTTCCTTTTTCGACCAGTTTTTGCCTTTTTTCCTTCTTCTGACCTAAATTCCGGCATATGTCTTCACCGCTGTCGGTCTCCTCCTCTGGTCCCAAGAAGACGAAGTGTGCCTGTGGCCACCAGATCCCATCCAAGGACGGCCATAAGAAGTGTGTCTTCTGTCTGGGGCCAGACCACGACAGCGCTGCCTGCAAGATCTGCAAAGGCTTCACCAGCAGCACCCGCATCAGACGCCTGAAGACCTTGAAGGCCCACCTGTTGGAGCCGAAGATGGACGTCCTGCAAACCTCAGGGGAAAAGGGAAGGCACCGGAACAAGTCTCGCAAGTGGTCCTGGGACAACGACCGTAGCCAGTCCCACCATCGGTCACGCTCTCATCTCCCCCCCAGAAAGGCCTCCTCGTCCAGCTCAGGTGGGTCCCACTGCCCAAAGCACTCGAAGCCAGAGAAGACATCCAGGCCAGAGCTTCCCGCCAAGACACCTGCCAAGGTGGGAACCTCTTCGGACAAGTCGTCGACAGCAAAGGTCACGCCGCTGTGTGTAACCTCCACTACGGTGGAGTCCACCAAGGCCTCTTCGGCGCATGCTTCAGCCCTGCCAAAGAAGGCCTTGCCAACGGCCCTACTCATTTCAGGTAAGCCGATCAAGGATTCAGGCTCCCAGGCTAAGTCTTCCACTGTGTCCCCGTCCCTCCAAGCCATCCAGTTCGGAGCCAACCCTGGCCAAGACACTGATGCCGGCTGAATTGCCTAAGGCCGAGGGGGTCACCAGTGACCCTGCGCCAGTTAAGGTGCCGTCACTGGCCCTGAAGTCTTTGACTCTGGAGGGTTCTTCTACAGGTTCTTCCCTGAAAGCCCTGCCGGTCCTCCCGGCTTTTCCTGTCCCATTGTAGGGGACGATGGCATCAATGTTTCCTAAGGAGGAGTTGTAAGAGTTCTTCTCCTTCTGGTGGAGTCAGGTAAAAAATGAGGAGACGCCACCGAGGCTGGACCCGACACTGGTTCCTGACCAGCTGGACAACCAAGAGCCCGAGGGTTTGCCCGTCAGATCGCCAGTTAAGACCTCCGAGGAGCAGCGCAAGCCGACTAAGTCCTGGTCCCCCTCAGTTGTACGTTCCCAGTCTTGGTCCGCGGACCACCAACGGTGCCCTTCCAGATTGGGCATCCGTCGTCGGTCTAGGCCCAGGAGCAGATCCCACAGCCACCATAGATCTTCACCTAGGCGGGCTCGCTTCTCTACCCAGTGCCAGTCCAAGGACGGGCATCAGTCATCGCTCCGTCGTCGGTCCCGGAGCCGATGTCATTCCTCGGACCTGCGCCAGTCCAACAGCCACTGATGCTCGGGTGAGGGTAGCTCCTACCGATGCAGCTCGGACTCTTTCTGGTCAAGGAGCCGGTCTTCCTCCTCTTCCTTATCTTTCTCAGGAGTTGGGGGTTCTTCTGGGGACAAGGATCTACCCCGTTCTACTCCTGATTATCCAACTTTTATGGACATCATGAGGCACATCCAGGCCTCTAATCAGTGGGAGACAGAGGACCTGGATCCAGAACACCAGAGACTGGCTTGTTACCTGAGGCAGAAGGAGCGCAAGCCTTTGGTGGTGCCTCCTCTGGTTGACACTTTCCAAGACTTTACCAGGATAATTTGAAAGCATCTAGTCTCAGTCCTGGCGGTTACTAAAGAGTCAGACAGGCTATACAAGGCCCTGAAGGATGAGCCTTTCTTGGCGGATTCTTCAGTGATAATGGCTGCTCATGACAAATCTAAGCAGCTGAAACATCTCAGCTTCCAGCCTCCCGACCAGGAATCCTGTTACCTCGCCAGGTGGGCAAGAAAGTATATTCTGCCTCAACCTGCTCCATTCATTCCCTTAATTTCCTCACGCATATGGTTCAGTACCAGAATGCACTTTGGGAGAAGGGACAGTAGCTAGCCAGTTCCTTGCCAGACTCCGCTCAGAAAACGGAGCTTCTGGACATCTTGAAGTCGGGCTCAGACATGGGCATGCTTGTCCTTTGTGCCTCGTATGACACTGCGGATACGCAGCTAGGTGGCAGCGTCAGGTGTCTGCCTCAGGTGCCATGCCTGGTTGAGGGTCTCATGATTTCACCAAGATCTACAGTCTGGAATCAGGGATCTCCCATTCCAGGGTTCCGTGCTCTTTGGGCAGGAAACCGAGTCTTCTCTCTCGTCTCCAAGAGTTGGGCAAATCTATCTGGTCTGTCCAACAAATGTATAAGGGGCACCAGAAGCATGCTCAGAGATGGCCTTTTCATAAGTCCTCAGGCTAGCAAGTGCGTGGAAACCAGCAGGGTCAGAGAGGCGACTTCAAAAGGAAGGCCAGCAACCAGCATCCCGGAGGCACTCCATTCTGAGACCCAAAATCCTCCCTGGCCTCTCTGCCCACCCCCGGCTCTGCCCAATGACTCCCTATCGACCCCCTCCTCTGGAGAAGGTGCCAGGGAAGGCTGTAGGGGGTCGTTTCTCCCTTCATCTGGAGGGATGGAGCTCTATCACTGTGGACCGGTGGGTCCTGGACTTCACAAGGAGAGGACATACACTGGAGTTCACCAAGATCCCTCCAGAAACTCCACCAAGATCCCTCCAGAAACTTCACCGAGGTCCTCCAGATATCCTCCTTCTCACAGTCCCCTTATAGAAGGAGAGATTCAGGCCCTCTTGCAAAAAAGGGTGCTAGAACCAGTTCCTCTGCGGCAGTGAGAAAGGGGGTATTACTCCCATTTCTTCCTGGTTCCATAGAAAACGCAAGACCTTCCGCCCATCCTGGACCTCAGCTTTCTAAACAATTATATCGAATACTGAAGGTTCAGGATGGTGACCCTTCCAGGTCACATTTCCTCTGCTGCACTAGGGAGACAGGCACTGTTCCCTGGACATACAAGATGTGTATATGCATATTGGGGTCTTTCCCCCTCACATGAAGTACTTGAGGTTCCACTTCCAGGGGGAACATTATCAGTTCCTGGTTCTTCAGTTCGGCCTCTCCTCCACTTTTCGAGTCTTCACCAAGTGCCTGACAGTGGTAGCTGCTGCTCTAAGACGCAAAGGGCATTTCGTCTTTCCTTACCTCGACGGTTGGCTGCTTGCAGCCCTGTGAAGGATGCGCCTAATTTAAGCTCTCAGAGGCACTTATACTCCTATTCCGAGAGGTGGGGATCACCCTAAACCTACCAAAGTCTTCCCCAGAGCCCAGTTAGAGACTCGTCTTTATAGGTGCGGTCCTGGATTCGGTCCGGGGCATGGCTTTTCTTCCCCAGGAGCGGGGAGATCACCTGTGGGAGATAGTAAGTAGTAACCCCTCAGGTCCAAGCCAGGACCTTCCTCACACTTCTGGGGCATGTGGCAGCGGCCATCCCTGTCACTCCCTTGCCCACCTCCACATGAGGGTCCGACAGTGGATGCTCAGGGTGCAGTGGGATCAAAGCTCCAACGGTCTCAACCATATGATCAGGATCTCGGAGCCAGTCAGTAAGACCCTGCATTGGTGGTTGGACCCTCTCAATTTGGAGAAAGGGGTCCCCTTTCATCAGGAGCCCCCAAGCCGGACTCTGACAACAGATGCCTCTAATTTGGGTTGGGGGGTGCTCCTCAGGGACCACCAGACTCAAGACGTCTGGACCCCAGAGGAGTGCAACCTCCACATCAGTGTTCTGGAAATGCGAGCGGTCCTCAGTGCTCTAAGGGCCTTTCAGGAGGACCTTGTACTGGGCACTCTTCTCGTTCAGATGGACAACATGGTGGTTGTCTTTTACATCAACAAGCAAGGGGCAGGCTCACTCCTACCCCCTGTGCAGGGAGGTGATGAGAGTCTGGTATTGGGTGCTAGAGCATCACATATCTCTGTCCGCTATTCATGTTCCAAGTGCCCAAAATGACTTGGCAGACAGCCTAAGCAGGTCTCAGTCCAAGGCGCATGAGTGGGAGCTGCTCCAGTTAGAAGCGGACCAGCTCTTCGGCGCTTGGGGTTGTCCAGAGCTGGATGCGCCTGGTGTTTTCTGGCCAGACGCATTGTCCCTTTGTTGAGCAGGGAGGTTTCTTTAAGCCTTCCCTCTCATTTAGAGAGTCTTGTTGAAAGTTCAGGCTGAGGGGGCTCGGATGATTCTAATCACCCCACTATGGCCTCAGCAGATTTGGTTCCCACTGTTTCAGTGGTTATCTTCAGAACCTCCAGTTTCACTGCCAGTGTGTTTGCAGTTGCTGTCCCAGGATCAGGGCAGGCTGGTTCATCCAGGTCTCAGGTCTCTGCACCTTCATGCATGGCTCCTGCAGACTTAGCCAAATCAAGGCACAGTCTCTCCCAAGAGGTGGCGGATGTCCTCGTTTCGGCAAGGAAGCCATCTACTCACTCCACTTACGCCATGAAATGGAAACGTTTTTGTTTATGGGCCTCGTCTCACCATCTGGACCCCCTTACCTGTCCAGTGAATTCGACGTTACGATACCTACTCTCCTTATACCAGCAAGGCTTGAGCTACTCTTCCATAAAGGTGCATATGTGGGCTATTTCTGCTTATCATGTCCTCTTTGCAGACAGGACTTTGGCCCAGTTGGATGTGTCCCGCACCTTTTTACGCAGCATTTTGCATTTGAGACCTCCCATTAGGGACCCTATCCCTCCGTGGGATCTCCTTTTTGTGTTGGAGAAGCTCACTCTCCCATCTCCCTTCCTTTGAACCTGCAGCAGAGTTTGAGCTGCGTTACATTTCCTGGAAGGTTTGTTTTTTGGTTGCTGTTACTTCAGCTCGAAGGATTTCTGAGCTTCGGGCCTTGATGTGTAAGGAGCCTTATTTAATTTTTCATAGGGAAAGAGTTTCCCTCAGAACAAATTCCAAGTTCCTTCCCAAAGTGATCCCAGAATTGACCCTCAACCAATCAGTTGACCTTCTAGTTTATTATTCTACCCCTGCTAAAAGGGGAGAGGCTCTCCTACACATATTGGATGTCCACAGGGCGCTGAGGTGCTACGTCATGCCTACAGCGGTACACCGTAAATCGGAGCAATTGTTTGTGGCCTTTGGGCCACAACATCTGGGCAAACCAGTGTCTAAACAAACTATGTCCCAGTGGCTTGTCCACTGTATTGTTTTTTATAATGACAAGCACAACAAACCTCTGCCGGGCTCGGTTAGAGGTCATTGCACCAGAGGGGTCTCTGCTCCTTTGCCTCCTTGAAGAACGTCTCTGTATGGGACGTTTGTGCTGCTGCTGCTACTTGGAATTCAGTGCACACCTTTGTTAAGCACTATAGCCTGGATATTGCCTCCAGGCGCCGTGCTGGATTCGGTCTGGCAGTCCTTCATGGACTTTTGTTTTAACCATGCTGTCTTTTAGCCATCAGTTTCCATCTTCCTTCTCCCGGGGTTAGTCACTTCCTTGGCACGGGACTGCTTGAGATTCTGTCCTAATGGTTATAGCCTGCTGCTAGAGCTCCCCTTGAAGTAAGATAGTACATTTACGTAAGAACTTACCGTAACAGTAGATCTTCGAGAGGAGCTCTTGCAGCATGCGCTGCTCTCCCGCCCTCCTTCCCCCTGGAGAGGTTTACAGCATGTCTTCGACAAGCTTCACCTGGTTCACATGCTAGGAGTCTGTTGCTGGGTGAACTGAGGTGGAGCCAGTCTGCCCCTTTATAGCGTGACTGACGTTGTGGCAGAGCCGACGTCGGGGGCGGTCCCTGCTGGGTACTGCTAGCTACGGTTTTTCTGGTGGGTCCTAAGGCCTGCAGCATTATTCCTAATGGTTATAGCCTGCTGCAAGAGCTCCTCTCGAAGATCTACTGTTACGGTACGTTCTTACATAACTGTACTTTCAGTGTCATTAACTATATCATATAAAAATAATAAATCCCCTCTAAATTCATCATGTTTCTAATGCCACCAATTTAGTGTTTTTATATGCATTTCATAGTCCATATTTTGCGTCCTACAAATTGTTTATGTCACTCTCATGGAGGATCTTTGTGGTGAGAGTTAGTTAAACCTGCTGAAGACCAGGGCCCGGATATTCAGACTGCGCCGGGCAGGGGTGCAAGCTGGGGTGCAGCACAACTGGGCTGCGCTAGGGCATGGACCAGGTAATATTTAACGGTGCTGCACCATGGCTCAACACCATTGAATATGGCACTGAGGGCACAAGCACGGCGCAGTGGCACTGCACCAGCGCAAGACACTGTACAGGAGCAGGGGGGTGCACCAGCGCAAGTGCGGTTGCGCTATGCGCCTGGCCCATGATATTCAGCATGGGGCATGCAAATGAGGTCATTATGCATGCAAGGTGCAAATGGAGCAATTTGCATGTCATTATGGCCTCATTTGCATGTGTTGCGCCGATTCAGGCTGCAGCTGTTGGGGATCGACGCCCTGCAGTCCCATTGTGGTCCCCCGCTCCTGTACGCCCATTCACGGGCATAGGTTTTGATAGACTCCCTGGTGGTCCAGTGGTAACCCCCCCATTGCCTGATCACAGGCATATGTAATAATAGCCTCCCTGGCGGTCCAGTTGTGACCCCCCCCCCAATCGCCTGATCATGGGCATATGTAATAATAGCCTCACTGGTGGTCCAGTTTGACCCCCTCCCACCCGCCCACTGATGTCCCCAGCACCCCCTCCGTCGCCGTCAGGTGGCGGTACCCCACCCAAACCCCCCTGGCCACCTGCGGATGACTAGCGTACGAACGGTTCGTATGCTGTTGATCCACTGCATGGACCAATGGGCCTGGCAGACCGTACTGCTACGCTGTCATTTGGTGGGCGAGCCGGGTGGTCGGCGGGCTGGGTGCTGCCACCCGCCAATGACAAGGGTGCTGGGTGGGGTGATCTCAGGGCGGGTGGGGTTTCACCACTGACCACCAGGGATGCTATTATTACATATGCCCTCGATTGGGCGATGGTGGGGTTACCACTGGACTACCAGGGAGGCTATTATTACATATACCTGCGATTAGGCGACGGGGCGGGGGGGGCACAATGCTCCCAGGGCAGGGTGCTTGTTGACAGTGTTCTTGGTGGGGGGCAGCCACCCACGGCTGGCGGCTAATGTGTTGTGCCCTGCAGTACAGCAGCCCGCCTGTGGGTGGTCAGGACTTGTTCCTTGTTTCACCTGGCACATCTTTGCGCCCCCCTGAGCATCGCAAGGCAGGGGTGTGCCTGCATATGCGCTGCACATCCCGGGCTCAATATCAGGATGTGCTGCATATGCATAGGCACGCCCCCTGCAATTGCGGCAGCTACATTACCGATGCGCCCGGGACATCGAGTTGCGACAAAACTCGACTCTTTGAATATTGCGTCATGCATTGGGAGCATGGCACAACCCTGTTGCGCCATGTGCAGCCCCTTTGAATATCCGAGCCCAGGTGTAAATGTTTTGCATCACCTTCTTATGTTTGATCCTCCTCTTTTACAGAAAATTAACTTTCCCTAAATTTGCCCACCACACACTATGTATTCTAATGTGGAAAAGAAATATATATATGTATATACAGTGTATATATTATAGGGGTGCAGTCATGCCCCTATAGTTAGTGTTGAGTAGGCAGTTCAATGTTAAATCCCAGATTTTGCACTTTAATAACTTTGCAACTGCTCAATGGATTTGCATGACAGTTTGCATGCACCCTCATCCAGGGTAGATCTGTGGATATGACAAGTTACGTTCCAGTCAGATGTGCGATTTCCGGTTCTGGAGAGGTGAAAAATGCACTTTTCTCTCATTGACTTTGCTGGGTTTTCCTTTGAACCTGCCTACAGCCCAGATGATTTGGAATCAGGGCAGAAAGTGACTAGCCCACAGATGTGCCTTTTGCTAGTCTGGTGAAAAAATAAAAATCCGTTCCAAAATTATTTAATGTTGAAATTTTGAAAAAAACATCTCTGAGCATGCTCAGTAAGCTCTTCAGGATAGCTGTATGAAATGAAAAAGGATCTTGTTTCATATTGGAATATACCTTTTTGTTTGCCGCCATCTTGTGTCCATTTTTCAAAAAACAAATTCAAAAGCTATAAAACTGGCATCATCGAGAGACACCCGCACATCTGTCTGGGTGATTGGGACCCCCTTAGGTGTAATGTGCACTTCACAGTTGCCCTAGATATTTTTTTTTTTTTAAATATTATGAATCTTTTTTCGTGACCGCGTGTTACAAAAAAAAGAGTCCTTTTTTTGTATGACATGTCACGAAAAATCATTCTTTTTCGTGAAGGGAGAATCTTTCCCTTTCATTATGATTGCCCTTCTAGTACTGTTATGTATTCTCCTGGTGTCTAGTGGCCCCTCCCCCACTCCGCTTGCTGTTCCCTTGTATTTTATATTGCCAGGTGTTTAGTGCTACCTCAACCCCGATCACTGTCCCCTTGTATTTGTATATTCCTGGTGTCTAGTGGTTACCCCCACCTCGCCGCTGTTCCCTTGTATTGAATATTCCTGCGTGCCTAGTTGTACCCTCTCCCCCAATCACTGTCCCCTTGTATTTTTATTCAGTTCAATTAAATTTTATACTGGAAAGTATGTCAGCAAAATTCCTGTTTCACAAACATCCAGTGGTAGAGAAAATCGACGATACAGAGAAAAAGGTAAATCAATATTTGCAAAATTTTACAGTATTTACAATAGGAACAGTGTATATGACAGGATCATCTAGATTAGAAAAAAATACAGCGCACACAACAAAAGAACCAATATACAGATACAGATAAACTCTAAGGTAACTCAAGGGCTGGTGGACATTCAGAGAGGTTGCCTTCCGGGACAGGCACAAGTGGTGGATTGGAGGAGGAGGTGGTCCTTGAGGAAGGCGCTGAATGAGCCTATTGAACTACAGGCCTGAAGTTCAGAGGGCAGTTTATTGTAAAACTTAGGGCCCTTGTACGTGATGGAGTTCTGCGCAGGCTTGGTGCGGTAAAAAGGGGTGTTGAAGATATGACAGGCAGGATTTAAAAAATGTTCCCACCCTTGTTCTTGAAGTGGGGTCATAAGAAGGCTGTGTTGAACATTTGGGGTCAAAATACAGTATGTAAAAATGATAAAGTTATGACCATTTATTGCAATTTTGCTACACACACTCGTAAGTTTGGACATTTTAGACTTTGACCCCAAATTTTCAACATAGACTTCTTATTACCCCAACTCATGTATGTCACAGCTGTTATTTTTCAAATCCTAGTAAAAATTTGTTTTCTCGCCTGTGGCGCAGAATGGCATTGCAATTGCATGGAATTATGTTTTGGCGGGGATGCAAACATTTTCTGCACTGGGTATATGAGGTGGGGTAATAAGATGGTTATGCTGACAATTTGTTCGCTGTTGTCCTATAAATGAAAGCTCAGAGGCCCTTCCACAGTGACATACATACATATATGCATCTATGGAGGAATGGGGGCCCTGCGCTCCCACAGGCAAATAAGGATACGATAACTGTATCTCAACAAATATAGATGGGTGGGACCACAGGCAAATAAGGCTACGATTACACTATCTAAAAAAATAAGGAAATTCATTGCAAAAAAAAAGCTACATTAATGCATCAATTAGAGTAGAGGATAAAGTGACAAAAATAAGGAAATATGACATTAGGGTTTCCAACCCTAACACCCCACCCCCACCCTGTACACCCCAACAGGCATCGGAGGTGTACCTTGGGGTCGTCAACCATAATGCCGACCCCATTCTCCTATACTGTGCCCATCTCAGCTTATTTTCTTATGGAATGGGGTGAGGGTTATGGATGACGAGACCAAGGCACACCCCTGACGCCTGTTGGTGTGTGAAGCACAATGCTGGGTGTTAGGGTTGGAAACCTTTAATGTCATATTTCCATACTTTTGTCGCTTTATCCTCAACCCTAACTGATGCATTAACGCAGTCTTTATCAAAGGAGATACATATATATATGTATATGTGTGTGTGTGTGTGTGTGTATATATATATATATATATATATATATATATATATGGGATATCAATATCCCATTGAAAATATCTCTGACATTTCCCCCCAAGTGCAGTTTGACCATTGACATCACTAGTGGCGAAGCCACAGGGGGAAATATTAGCGATATTTTCAATGGTGCATTGCATATTCCATTTATGCAACACTCCAAAATATTTTACTTAGTTTTATATGGTTATTTTTTATATTGCTATGTTTTCAGATGACCGAGCGCTGTTGTCCAGATGACCAAGTGGGTTGTGTTTATTTTTTTACGCACGTTGTATCAGCGCATCTTGACATTCACTCAGGAATGAGGAGGGAGGGATTTCTGGAGAGTGAGCGTCAGAGGATGTGGCCCTGTGAGGGAGCGGTGTAGCTTATGGCTTCTGTCTGTATTAGTAAGCAGGATTGCAGCGGTCTTATTAATGGAGTGCTGGTCCCGAGTATGACATTTTGTACTGGCTACCACAGGGGGAGATAGGAGTGTGGTGAGTGAGTAATGTTGAGAGATTTCAAGGGGTTGTTTTGAAAGAGAAACTTTGGTTGTGGCAGGCCATTTTTTTTTTTTTTTAAATATGCTTGTTTAAATGACAGACAGAAACGGTGGAGAACGTGAAAGTGGTTCATTGGTTGCAGCTGTGAAATGAAACTGCCAGCGGGAGCCAACATGCAAGTGAGCAGGTGCATTCTATTTCTGCTGCTTGTGCTGTCGGCTCCAGCCAGTGAGGAACTACAGTGAGAATATATTTCCTCCTGGGGACCTAGACTGAGAATATTTCGATATCCTCATTCTAGGTCCCAGGGAAGGAAAAATATTGATATATGCCCTTCGATATCCTCACAGGTGTAGCATAAATATATATTAATTGCAAAAAACTTAGTTAAGGCACTAGTTAGGGTTGAAGCGACAAAAGTAGGGAAATCTGGCATTAGGGTTTCCAACCCTAGCACCCCACCACCACCCTGCAGGCAGCAACAGGCGTGGGGTATGCCTTGGGGTTGTCAACCCTAACGCTCATGCCATTGTATGAGTATATAAGTGGAGATGGGTACAGTGTATGAGAATGGGGTGAGCTTTAGGGTTGACAACCCCAAGGCACACCCCCATGCCAGTTGCTGCCTGCAGGGTGGGGTGAGGTGTTAGGGTTGGAAACCCTAACACCGCATTTCCCTACTTATTTATTTATTGAATTTTGATGACCGGGTAGGCCCACTGGGCACCGGAGGTCCCTTTTTCAGGGGCGACCCGGGAGTTATAGGACAAAACATGGTAAACAGTTAGTATAGATACAAGCTTTTGGCATGCAACATTCTAACATGTATATATAGCAGTGATGTCTTACATAGCAGGTTACATTGAATTATTGAGGTGTACAATATAGGGGAGCCATAGATTTAGCTGAGTCACAATTACCCTCTTGGAAAATTCTTGGGAGGGAGAGACCACTGAAATGGTAGCTCTGTCTGCTCAGGTGGTAGTGACGTAAGTGCACAGGCTGGCGGGTAGTGTGTACCATCAATCCATAATTTTTGAGATAGTGTAACCATATCCTTATTTACCTGTATGAGCGCAGGGCCCTCTGGGCCTTGCGCTCCCATCCCTCCATAGAGGCGTATATGCATGTTGTCATGGAAACACAGGGCTCTCCGGGCCCTGCACTTACAATTTTAGGAAAACCATGACCAAATTGCCACCATAGTCTTCTTATTTCCCCACGTCATGAACCCAGTACTGAAAATCTCCAAATGCCTGCCAAAACATGATTCTGTGCCACCGCAGTGTCATTCTACATCACAGGTGTGAAAACATAGTTTGGCCAAGATGTGAAACATGACATCTATGATGTTCATGAGGTGATGTACAAATATGGCTATACTGAAAATTTGGGGTCAAAATATTTAAAATTACCACAGTTATGAGCGAATGTAGCAAACTTTCAATGGATACGCATAAGATCGCCATTTTTACCTATTCTGTCCCCACATTTTTAACATACCCTTCTTATGACCCGGTCTAATGAACAAGGGTGGTGAAAATGTTTAAATCCCGCCCGGAAGATGATTTGCCAAGCGACCACAAAATCACCATCTAAGACAGATTTGTGAAATTCCAGTAATGTTTCTCACGAGATGGGGTCCTGAAAATGCCATGATGATAATGTATTTATTTATTTAAGAGTTTAGCCAGGAAAGCATGCTGAGCGGGGGACCACTCGATTCCAGATGCGCCCTAGGGGTAAGGGGATAGATCATAAAATAAAATGCAGGCATACAAAAGTAAGCAAAATTACAGTAGATACAGTTGGAACATAGTTACATTGTTTAAAAGAGAACACAGTAATTACATAGCAGACAGTTGATATAGTTACATTGATAGAGGGAATACATTTAGCCACAGGCTGAGAGGGATTAGTGGCCTTAGTAGCCTGTACTAGCGAAGTTAGGGATGAGAACAAAGCCGTGGGGTCTATATATCGGTAGCAGAGCTGGGAGGAAGTCCGCAATACACAAAAATGACAAAGTTATGCATCAAAGTTGAAAACCCATTGAAATACATTGAAGTGTACTTACCTTGGTTTCTTATATAGCAATCAGCGGTTCCAGCAGCAGGGCATGTCTTCAATGGGAGAGTGTATGTATATACTCTGTCACCTGTTCAGGTGAGTGGGGCTGTGTGAGGGTGTACTGGGGGGCGTGGGGTGGTGAGTGCTGAGTGGGAGGTGGGGTTAGGACAGTCACGTCAGTGAGTGACCTTTTTCTTTTGTACTGGTAAAAAACAGGCAAAAAAAACATTGAGGAACCGTTTTCTTTATTTCAGGTGCAAATGGGGATCAGAGGGTGGGGGGGTGCCATTAGACACCAGGGAAAGGCAAAACAGTAATGGGTATGACGAATGGAGGGTGGAGTGGGGGTGTCGCAAGACACCAGGGATAAACAAAAGATTACGGGGACCAGAATCAGAGGGTGAGGGGGTGCCACTAGACACCAGGAGAATATAAATAAGTAAAGGGGGGCGATCAGAGGGTGGGGGAGGCCACTAGACACCAGGGAATTATAAATAAGTAAAGGGGACAGTGAACGAAGGGTAGAGGGTGCCGCTAAACACCAGGGAAAAATGATTTAGGATGAGGGTGATTGAGGGTGGGGTGTGCCAGTAGACACCAGGCAAACAAAAATATCAGGGGGCAGCAATCAGTGGGTGGGTGGGGCCACTAGACACCATGGAAACAAATGTATGAAAGGGATGGCGATCAGAGGGTGAAGTTGCCACTAGACATCCAGGAAAAGATGTCAAACAAAAAAGGATTTTCCTCTCAGGAAAAAGGATCTTTTTTTGTATTCAAGTCACGATAAAAAGATTTCTTATCTTAAAATCGGAATGGAAGTATAGCCTAGAGGTTAGAGTAATGAGCTGTGAATGAGCTTAGTACTTCCAGCAAACCTGGATTTGATTTCCATAACCACCATTTGCATACTGTGTAACTCTGAGCAAGTCACTTAACCACCCCAGTGCTCCCAGGTTGCCCCTGAAAACAGGCATTTGTGCCTAGTGGGCTTTACCTGGTTACCAGAAAAGAATAAATAAAAAAAAAACTTTCCAAGAGCATTTCTCCAACAGTTAAGTGCAGAATACAGCTGAGGGTGTCACGATAAGAAATCTACATATGTTGGCCGCTCTCCAGAGTGTCATTTTTGGTTTTTGATTTTTCTGGGGAAAAAACAGAAAACAAGAGGGTGGCAAACAAAAAAGATTTTCCCCTCACGAAAATGGATGACCTCAATTCGAAAAATAATTCTTTGTTTTTTCATTTTATACAGCTATTTTTTGGTGCTTACTGAGCATGCTCAGAACCAAGTATTCAAAATTTCCAAATTAAAAAACTTTGGAAAAGCAAATTTGTGGGTCAGTGCCTTTCTACCCAGAAAATTTCAGACCAAATTTCCTAACTGTCTGGGTGCTAGGCAAGTTGACAGAAAACCCATTCAAACCAAATGGAGAACCAAATCACAGAAACATTTCTTTTTTTACTGTCCAGAACTCGGAATCTGCGTATCCAACTGGGACGAAACCTGGTACATCCAGTGATCTAAATCAACAAAAAAAGACACAAGCACCCATACTGGCCAAGGAAAGTCCTCACATTTATTCCTGCATCATGGAGACACCAGCACCATCGATGTAGAACACAATTCCAACGGCCCCGACTGGTTTCACGCTTGTGCGCTTCCTAAGGGAGGCCAGCCATATAACTTAGCATTCAATTTATACATCACGTCACACCTGTATATGATTTTAAAACCAGAAACAATTACATGACCCATCACCAAAAAAAATCAAAAAACATAAGATACTCTCCTTATGTTATTACTATACACTTGTTTGCGTAGACTTCAAGCAGACTACATCTGACAGTGCTGAGCAGATGTGGGTAAAAGTTGTGATAACAGAGACAGTGTAAGAACAATAATTTATAAACCTCTTACTTCACTCATTTTTAGGGGTTCCTATCAGGTGCTGTACATTATACAGAAACATTTTCATGTACTAGATTTCATCAGTAAAGGAGGTCAGCCAAGGTCACATAGTAAGCTCACCATAGATGTCTGATATATCATGCTTAATTACGCTGGCCAAATATGGAAGTTCAGCCAGGGTCACATAATATGCTCATCATAATTATCTTACTATTAATAAAAAAAAAAAATTTTTCAACTGGACCGTTAGTTTAAAGGTCAACTAAGATAAAATAATATGCCCCCAATAAGTATCATGACATTACCCAATTTCAGATTCAATACAAAAATAATAAGATACTAAATATATTTCATTCCTCTTGATATAGAATTCCAAATTCAAAAATCCCTTATTTCTAGGAGCGTGGATATGTTGTTCATCCACACTCTTTGGCATGTCCCTTTCCTCTTTAAATCTTGCCGGAAGTCTTCAAGCTGGCTCCTCCCACCCACCTGGGTGGTAAATACCTCGGCTCCGCCCCATGACGCCAGATCTTCCTTTCCACTGGAAGAATCAGGTTCCCTCATGTTAACTCTAGCCATTGTAGGCTCTGGATTCACATTGTCGGTTTTTAACGAATTTGTCTCTCAAACTCATCAGAGTTTTCGATTCCGATAATAGCGTATCGAATATGGAGGACAAGTCGTCCCCCGGTTTTCGCCGGTGTACATGCGACCAGAAAATTTTGCGCACCGATCCCCACCTTACTTGCGTGTACTGCCTAGGTGCCGGTCATGACAGCCTCAACTGTCACCCTTTGCTTGGCTTTCCATCCCAACGCCCTTGACGACCGAGATGAAAGCGCCTAAGCTTGGGGAGACCGAGAAAGGAACCAAGCAGGAAATCGAAGAAGCGAGGTGGGAGGTTTCTGGCCACAGAATCCGCCAAACAGCTAGAACAAATGAAGGCCTTTGAAGAAGAAGCTGCCCAAGCTTCGGCTAGCCAAAGTTTCTTTGTGCCTCTCAACCTCAGTTCTTCCTTTACAGGTTCCTTCAGGGAGATGTGCCAGTCTCTCCCCACCAGGGGTGAGGCACCCTCAGGCTCACACTCCTCCCACCCTCGGAAGAGGGACACGGATCCATCATCTTCTAAAAGGAGACATTCCTGGGACCGAGAGAGGTCCGAGTCCCAGGACACTGCGACCTTGACTTCGGTCGAGATCTCTTCCTCGCTGCCGGCTTCACGGATCTTCCGTCTGGCCAGGCAGAGACCGAGGAATCGGCTGATCCAGCCGAGATTGTTCTCGAGCTGATTTTGCTGACTCTGGTCAGCGATTCTTTAGAGAAGACCCCGGTCCTTTCTTTCCCCAACAACGAGACACTGTCTTCGGGTGTCCCCATCGAGGGAATTGTTCTGGAGCCTCAATTTTTACCTAGCCTAATTTCTCCCAATCCTGGTCACCTTCTGTTGGTCTCGGGATCGAGACTGTCTCTTTCTTCGTGGGAAAACCAAGAAAGGCCACCAACATTCCAAAAGAGACGCCATTCAGGTCCTCATCCTCCTCGGACTAGAAGAGGCTTCACGGAAACTCCGTCGATGCTATGAGGAGCTTATGTGGCAACAGCTGATTTTGGCGGATAAGCTGCCACGCATCCACTCCAGGCCAGCATTACTTGGCCTGTGCTCAGTACGACACCCACCCCCTTCGGATCCGAAATCTTCAGTTCCTCCTCCTGTGGGGCCGGCCATTGTTCCTAAGCCCTTACCGGTCTCACCACCCATTAGGGTGGAAACACCGCCTAAACAGCCTATCTTGGGGGCTCCCTCGAAAGGGGACCATCCAGACACCGTGCTTCCTTGACGCCTGTCCATCACGGTTACCCCTGACTGCCCTCGGTGCATCGAGGGGGACATAGGCGGGAGACCGCTGTATCCTGAATCTTCGGATTTGGATGCCACCAGTTTGCACTTCCATCCGGGTGATGAAGAGTCACTCTCAGCAGACCTGGAGGAAGGTCCTTCCTCCTTTCAGGGCATCCTCCGCCTCATTTCCGATTCCACCGGAATGCCCCTGGAGTCTATCCAGAAAAAGGCTGAGTACCCCCTTATGGATATCCTTAAGAGGGGGGATACCCCGACGGAGGCCTTCCCAGTGGCTGAAGCCATTACTGTTCCAGCCCTCGAGCTTTGGCAGCGTCCAGCCTCCTGTCCAGCACCGTCTGCCTGTATGGCCCATAAGTATGCGGTGCCTATGGGATCCATTCCAGGATTCACGGAACATCCTTCGGCTGAGAGCCTGGTGACTGCTTCTGTCTTTAGACGTACTGGTAGCTCGTCCGACACTGACTGACCTCCGGACAAGGAGGCCAGGAACATGGACCACTCTGCCCGTAAGGTCTACGCGAACTCGTGCTTGGGCCTTCATCAGGCCAGCTCGGCTGTAATCATGGCACACTTCTCCCATGCCCTCCTAGGGTCACTGGATGAAGTACTTCCTCATCTCCCCGCGGACATGTAGACCACGGTCAAGCAAGTCCATGATCAGGGCCGTGCTGTCACCAAACAGCAGCTCCAGACGGCTCTGGACATCAGGGATTCTTGTTCCCGCCCTTTAGCAGCCACAGTGGCCACTCGTCACAGGGCTTGGCTGCGGTTGTCCTCCTTTCCGGTGGATACCCAGCACAAATTAGCTGATGTGCCTTTCCTTGGTACTGACTTGTTCGGTCCAGGAGTGGCATGCCACCTTCTGCGTATTGAACAGTCCAGTGCCACCTTGGATGCCACTTCTGGTAAGGGTTCTTCGGGCAAGAACCAGCAGAAGAGGAAGCCATCTCAGCAGTCCTCTCCTGCGGTCAGGCAGCCCTCCTATTAAGGAGGTCAGCAGCACCAACAGGAGCAGCAGGCTCAAGCTTGGCACCCTAGGCCCAGGCAGGGCCCTCAACAGCCCCATAAAGGAGGCCGAGGCGCTGGTCCAGGAGCTCCCTCCTCCTCCTCTAAGCCTGCTCAGTGATGGGTTGGGGGTTGCCACCACTTCTCCCATCACGCCTGCCCTGGGTACTCCTGTGGGGGGTCGGCTCCGCCATTTTCTTTCCGCTTGGTCCGATATCACTTCGGACAGGTGGGTTCTAGAAGTGGTCGGGCAGGGACTGCCTCTGGAATTCGAGCAGTAACCTCCCAGCCGAGCCCTCATCCCTCGGGAGGAAAGGATCTCAGCTTGCACTCAGTCGGCTCTTCAAGACGACATAGCTCAGCTCCTCCACAAGGAGGCGGCAGCTCCAGTGCCAGATCCTCCTACAGACCCAGGCTTCGTATCCAGGTACTTCCTGGTTCCCAAGCAGATGGGGGGTTGGCGCCCCATCCTAGATCTCCACGACCTGAATCAATATCTCAGGTCTCGCACCTTTTGGATAGTAACTCTGAACCAGATCATACCATCCCTGGAGTGAAACATGTGGTTCTGTTCACTGGATCTGCAGGACGCATTCAAACAACATGAAGTCTTGCTATATTATAGACATTAGCAGTTTGATCCAGCTCTAGAACTGCCCCGGAGTGAAATGGTTAAAACCATTCCAAAATAGAATTTTGGCACGAGAGCAGCTCTATCTGTGTCATTTCAAACTTGAACTGTCAGATTCTTTACTCCGCCTCAGTGAACAGTCGCTCCGGAGATTTCTCCTTCTGCTCGTTCATTTCGGTTTAAAAGTGTTTTCTCGGTTGGATTTAACCGAGAATAGTTTTATTTTAACCGCAAAACCGCTCGGTTCAAGCTCTATCTGTGGTAAACTGTAAGTAAATGAAGGTTTTGTCTGTGTGGAACTTGTGTTATCGTTCGGTTTTGAACTGATCAGTGGGTTTAAAACTCATTTAAAACTAAAAGTTACTATTTTAGAGATGCGGTTCCGGTTCTTATCGGTTCTTAAAAAAAATGGATTTATTACGGTTTTTTCCAATACCCGTGACACGGTTAGAACCGATAAGGTGTGTTCTTGCCTGGCACTGCCGTTAAAAGGGCAAGTTTTGGTTATAGGGCTGGCATTATGTCTGAGAAACCCAAAAGAAAAACGGGACCATTGGTTTCAACACTGTGATGTTTGTGGGGAAGTCTTTGCCAAGGCTGACCCACACACCATATGTGTTTATTGTCTGGGGTTTGACCACCTCAGTCAGACTGCCAGGTATGTGAATTTCCTGCAGCCACCCTGGAAAAAGATTGGGCAGGCTCAGGGAACGAGAGGCCAAAAGTCCGCTGACCCGATGGCCAGCCCGGTTCGGTGCCAACCGAACCAGAGGGAGTGCCCTCTGACCAGGGCCAGACTTCCTCAGGCAAAAGAAAAGCTGGTTCTGAGGAACCAATTCCAGTAAAGAAAACAAGAAAATCAGCAGGTCTGGAGTCCAAAATTCCTTCTCCAACTGCTGCAGAGATAGCAAAAGCCATACAAATTGTCCAGTCACTGTCTCAGGGTCCGTCCGAACCACCACTATCTGGTAACAGGTCGGTTCGTCCGGTCCCAGTGGTTCAGGATTATGATATTGAGGAATTTTATGAACCAGAGGAGGGGGAGGAGGATTATGAACAGCACGAATGTGGCTGGGAAGGTCTGGGTGTGCCCATTGAACCGGACATCTCCCCAGACAGACCTTTAGAATCTCCCCCTATGCTGTCTGAGTCCCCATCTCATTTTATGTTTTATAAAAAGTTGCTGAAACCTCCAGCTTCCTTTAGAAGAGGCTGTGGATGAGCAAGAGGAGCCTGATTTTGTAGAAATGATGGATATTCCGAGTCTAGGAGATTGTCTATTCCTTTACATAAGTCTTTTAGGAAACAAACAATTAAAATTTTAAAAGCTCCTAATTCTGTGCCTCCTGTAGATAAAAAGATGGACAGAAGGTATACATTGTCAGGCCCTGATTCAGAATTCCTTCTCAGCAATGCAGTCATGTTGGGATAGTTCAGGCTGCTGCCTCTGATAAAGCTAATATTCCTTGGCTTCACATCCTCCTGACAAGGATTCCAGGAAGATTGATGCCATGGCAAAAACAGTATATGGCAGCCTCTGGGACTCAGGCAAGCAAATTATATGGCTTATGTAGCTAGGTATCAGAAATCTAGATGGGATACTGTTATGCAATTGGCCAAGCAGGTCCATGGCCAGCTGGCTAGTGAACTAGAACAGGTGGCTGCTGATGGCATTGAAGCCTCTAAGGTTCAGTTTCATGCTGCTGTGGATGTTAATGATGTTTCCTCTAGGTCATGGCCACATCTGCAGCTTTTCGTAGGCTGGCCTGGCTCAGGTGTACTAGTTTTTCACAGGATACCCAGACTAAGGCTATGGATTTTCCTTGGTGGGAAATTCTCTGTTTGGAGAGCAGACAGAGAATTACATGAAGAAGATGGATGAATATAGGACTACTTACAACAGTGCCCAGGCTAAGGAGCTGCAGCTACCTCAAAGGCATGCCCTGAGGGGTAGGGGTAGGCCTTTCACAGGCCTTTCTACCAGACTCAGGCCTCCTCTGCCTATGCTCAGAGGGGCTTCTTCAGGAGGCAGGGCAGACGAGGGGTGGGCAGACCTGCTCCCACCCCCAGCCTAAAGCTCCTATGAACAGACACCCTGATGGGGTGCCCAGGGCCGATTCTTCTGTACCAGTGGGGGGCAGGCTGGCTTACTTCAGTCAGAATTGGGCTTCTTTAACCTCAGACAAGTGGGTTCTGGAAGTAGTAAGCCAGGGTCTGGTTCTCAGCTTCAAAAAGTTTCCCAAGTTGAGAAGCACACTTTTTCTACCTGCAAGTGCTTCAGAGACCCTCGCTCTGGAAACAGAGGTCTCATCCCTGTTAGCTCTCAGAGCAGTAGAAAGGGTTCCTCCCCTGCATCAGGGCAGGGGTCTGTATTCCAGATACTTCCTTACCCCAAAAAAGACAGGAGAATGGCGGCCCATTTTAGATCTCAGATATCTGAACAAGCATCTTTTGAAACCAAAGTTCAAAATGGTAACTCTGGCAATGATTTTACCTTCCCTAAGGCCAGGGACTGGCTAGCCTCCTGGACCTCAAGGATGCCTATTTCCATGTCCTAATCAGAAGATCCCATCGAAAGTACCTCAGATTGAACTGCCCTCAGGTCATTACCAGTTCAGAGCAATGCCCTTCGGCCTTACCTCTGCTCCAAGGGTATTCACAAAGTGTCTAGCAGTGGCAGTGGCCCACTTAAGGAGGCAGAGGATTGCTGTTTTTCCTTATCTAGATGACTGGCTCATTGTAGGCCAGTCCCCAGAACAGGTAAAATCTCACCTGCAGGTCACCCAGCAGCTTCTCACCTCCCTGGGTTTCTCTAAACCTACAAAGTCGGTTCTGGAACCAGTCCAGGTACTCACCTTTATAGGGGCAGAATTGGACACAAAGCTAGCCAGAGCCTTTCTTCCCCCAGAAAGGGTAAGGAATTTAGTGGCTCTGGCCTCTTCCTTCACTCTGCAGGTCTCTCGACCAGCAAGACACTTTCTGCAGCTCCTGGGGCACATGGCTGCATCCACAGCTGTTGTTCAGGGAGCCAGATTTCAGATGAGAGACATTCAGTTTCACTTGAGAACCTTTTGGTCTCAGAGAAGAGACCCCCTTTCCAAGTTGGTCCCAGTGACTCGAACCTTGATCCTAGCCCTCCAGTGGTGGCAGGATCAGAGCAATTTAAGAGCGGGGGTCCCCTTCATTTCCCCTTCTCATGACTTGACTCTCACTACAGATGCTTCCCTTCTGGGTTGGGGAGCCCACATGGGCGACCTTTCCACCAGGGAGTTTGGTCCCCAGGAATCTCTGCTCCACATCAATTTGCTGGAACTCAGAGCTGTCTTTTAGCTCTTCAAGTTTTTTCTGCATCTGTCCACGATAAGGTGATACAAGTCAGAACAGACAACACCACAACAATGTGGTACATCAACAAACAAGGGGGGCACCGGTCTTGACCTTGTGCACGAGGCAATGAAGTTGTGGTCTCTGGCCTATTCCTGAACACTTCCCTCATAACAGTTCATCTTCCAGGGAAGGACAATGTCCTAGCGGATGCCCTCAGCAGGATTTCCAGGGCCATCACGAATGGTCCCTGGATCCTCAAGTGCTGGGGATAGTTTTTGCCAGGTGGGGCATCCCTCAGATAGATCTTTTGCAGCCCCAGACAATCACAAACTTCCTCTGTTCTGTTGCAGGCCTCCAGTGCTGGGCTCAGTTCCCTGGATGTCCTTCTTCTGGATTGGAAGGAAGTTCCTCTGTTTCCCCCTTTCTCTCCTATTCAAAGTACTAGTCAAAATCAGATCTCAGCCTTGCAGGGTGATTCTGATTGCCCCTGATTGGCCAGGCAGCCCTGGTACCCACTCCTTCTGTCTCTGACAGTCCATCTTCCCCTGTGCCTCCCCAGGAATCACAATCTGTTGACTTGTGCCCAGGGAAGGGTTTGGTATCCGGACCTCAAATCCCTCAACCTCAAGGCCTGGCTCTTGAGGAGTTAGAGTTTGCTGATTTACACCTCTCTCAGGGTGTTCTTGAGATCCTAAAGGCTTCCAGAAAGCCTTCCACTAGGGCTACTTATAGTTCTAAATGGAAAGGTTTTCCATTTGGTGTGCTGGGAAAATATTTCTCCAGAATCTGCTGAATTGCCCATTTTGTTAGATTACATGGTACATCTTAATTCCTTGGGTCTCAGACCAGCTACCCTGAGAGTTCATTTGGCAGCTGTGTCTGCTTTTGTGTCAGCAGGAAAGTCATCCCTCTTTCCTCTCATCCTGTGTTTTCCAAGTTTTTAAGGGATTACTCCATACTAATCCTCCTTTCGGGAACCGCCCCTGCTTGGGACCTTAATGTTTGCATTGCCCAGTTAATGCAACCCCTTTTGAACCTCTGTCTTCTGCAGAGCTTAAGTACCTAACTTGGAAAACTGTTTTTCTAGTGGCTATCACTTCTGCCAGACAGCATAAGTGAATTGCAAGCCTTGTCAGTGGAGACTGACTTTATTTCTTTCCACAGGGATAAGGTAGTCCTTAGGACTAATAGGAAGTTTTTCCCTAAGGTGGTTTCAGATTTCCATCTTAATCAATCTATCTCCCTTCCAGTATTTTTCACTGATCACTCCTCTTCGGGTGAGAGGAGGTTGCACAGCCTGGATGTTAAGAGAGCTCTTAGTTATTATGTAGAGTGTACCAAAGGTCACAGGTTCGAATCCCTGTTTTACCCACTCCGCCACCCCACTTTTGTATAAATAAAAGAACAATAAGAACTGGCCTGGGTAGGAGCAAGGTAGACTCAGGCTCCTACAGTCCTCTCCTCGTCGACTCTCTCAGCTCACCACCGGCTGGCCCAGGTTCTCACTCTGTCTCTCCAACTCTCTCATGTGGCCTGGGGACTTGGGGAGGGACTTGGGGGATGCAGAGAGACGATCGGGAATTCAGAGGATCGACTGCTCGGTTGGGAACTTGGGGGTCTGTCAGTCGGACTACAAAAATTGCCTCCGTGCGGTCAGTGGGCCTGAATTTAGTACCTGCGCTTCACTAGTGCTCTCCTGGTTGCAAACTTGCTCCCCTGTCCTCGCTGCTCCTTCTAGATTTCTCTTCCTCTGCATGTGAAGCCTGCATGCAGATCACAGTGAAGAACGCTCACTTTCAGATGGTGGAAAGGGATTGGCTGAGTTCCCTCTATCTCCACCAACTGAATCACGCCAAAAAAAAAAAAAAGCTTTTCAAAGGGCATACTGCTGCCCATGTACTGCATGTCTGCATCCCTTCACACTCCAGGAAACGTGGTCTATCGGCACACACCACGGTTTACTGTGAGCAACGGTTACCGCTGTTTGGAAAAACTGTCTCGGTGTCTATACCGTACGGTTTCAAACCGCAGTATACTGTCACACCGGTATACTGTGACAACCCTTTGTCAGATATACTTAAGAATTATAGTTATGATTTGTGTTATGTTTAAGGACTTCAGGTGGTTCCAAGGTGTCCCCAGTAGGAATATTAAATACCATATAAGAACTCTACATCCCAGTCAAGTAAACATTAGTGAAGTTAAAATATGGGAGGTCTGAAGTGGGGCTCCCAGCTTCATCCAACCTGAGATGGTGCTTAGGCCCAAATACAGGGGGCAGAGTATATGGGTGGTATCAGAAATTCACCAAAGTTCCTCTCTGCAGCTCCTCCAGTATGGAAACAAGGATCCCAATTAACTTTATAATTCAAGGCCAGCCAATTGTTGCAGCATAGAGGTTTCTTTCACTTATTCCAGAAATTCCATAAAAGGCATCTAGACTTTCTGATAATGATCCATATGCAACCGCAGCATTGCTGTGATTCTTTTCATGTTGATTTTTTTCAAAGTAAAAAAAAAAGTACAGAACAAGGGTTATGGCATATCATTTCCCAGCTGCTGGTTCAATACATCCATGGGCCAGCAGATGCAGGCTGCACTTAAATTAGAGTGCTTATCCAATAACTCCTGTGCTGTGCCTCAGCTCTTCTCAGTGACATATGCACTGCTGCTCACTGACATCTGTGTGACTTTCTGTAGCCACAGGAAATGTTTAGTCCACAACTGAGAGTAACCACGGAGTCCAGACTCAGTGCCCAGGGCAGAAGAAATCATATGCTCAGGGCCTTTATACCAGCCATGTCTGTGTTGCGTAAAATCTTTGCTTTTCTCAAAGATTGGTACCCATCTACTGCATTAAGTACCTATGTCTTCTCGTAGTGACTGCTGAGAAATATACCTTTTGGCGGCTTTGCAGACCAGTTCCTATTGCGATCAAAGTTAGGAGGTGTTTTGCAGCTGTGCCTCTGCAGTTCATTTGGAGTGGGACTGGTGATAGAATGAGTGTAAGAACTCGCTTATTATTTGCTGCTACTGCTGTTTGTCATAGTTTCAACATATGTGCTTCTGCTGTTTGTCATAGTTTCTATGTATCTACGTTTGCTGTTTGTCATAGTTTCTCCATATGTACTTTTGCTGTTTGTCATAGTTTCTATGTATGTATTTTTGCTGTTTGTCGTAGTTTCTACGTATGTACTTTTAATGTTTGTCATACTTTCTCCATATGTACTTTTGCTGTTTGTCATAGTTTCTCCATATGTACTTTTGCTGTTTGTTGTAGTTTCTACATACGTACTTTTGCTGTTTGTCATAGTTTCTACGTATGTACTTTTGCTGTTTGTCATAGTTTCTATGTATAGTATGTACGTTTGCTGTTTGTCATAGTTTCTACGTATGTACTTTTGTTGTTTATCGTAGTTCTACGTATGTACTTTTGCTGTTTGTCATAGTTTCTACATATGCTACGAGTACACCAGAGTATGTGTATGTACTAACTACATATAGCCTTTGACGGCAGATAAGGACCACTTGGCCCACCCAGTCTGCCAGTTTCCCTACCTACTGGATAAGCTGCAGATTCTACATATGATTCTACATATGATTTACTAGGCAACATTCAAATACAACTAACTGCTTTAACTATGAAAACAATACATACAATACTTTTCCATACCACTGCTAATGAAGCAACTCACATACACAAATGTCCTAATTCAGGAACAGTACTTTTGCCATTACCACCACTTTACTTTGCCTTAACTCACCAGATAAAGCCATCTCCCATGCTGTTCTGTGTCATATTTATGAATCTGGTTAGTTCAGGCAAAGTGAAGTGGTCTTAATGCTGGAAGTCTCATTCCAAAATAATGCCAATATCCTTAAAATACAACATGAACAATTGAGACCAGCCTTGTTGGTACCATCCAAATTTTGTTCTGATGCTGTACTGGGTTCAATTATTCATTTCTTTATAGCTGTCACCTGAGGAGGGACATCAACGGACTATAACTGGTACAGCGAAGTGTCAGAAAGATGATACAGGGCCCCGCAGGGCAGATCCTGTGATGAGCAGCTGGAGGCCCGGAATTTGTATTCGGTAGAGGCTAGTCAGGAGTGGGGGGACATGACTGAAACATGTGATTTCTCAGGGGCATAAACAAAGAAGCACTGAGGCCCGATTTGTAAAAATCAGGATGCAGTCAATAGGGGGCACATTCAGGAGAAACCTGAGGAAGTTCTACTTTACTGAGAGGGTGGTGGAACCGTGGAACAGACTGCCAGTGAAAATGGTGGGGGCAGCTACCCTAAACAGGTTCAAATATGGTTCGGACAGGACAAGGGGACTCACACTCCCCATGGCGGTACAGCAAGGGGTTGAGGGGTGGGGTAGTGGGGGGGGGGGATATAGCCCACCAGGGCTGTAGGTCAGTGTGGTGAGGTAGTATAGTAAGGGTAGACTCGATGACCCTTTGGTCTCCTTCTGCCATAAAATTCTGTTTCTGTGTATATAAAACTGCGCAAAGGGATCATTGTGGTGGCGTGGTAGTGCCACTGTAGTAGTTTGGGTTGAGCAGGCTCATTACTAGTATTTGCATTCTTGCTCTTTGAGGCATAATGCAAATGCCCTACAAAACTGGGAAAATAGGGTTGAGTGATTTTAAATGTGGGAGAGTCCCAAGTCTGCAAAATAAAACAAGCCAGTTTTAAGGAAAGGAAAACTGAAAAATGGTAACGGTATGAAACCTGAACTCTTCTGGTTCATTATATCGTACACAAAGGTAGTATATTTGTACTTGTTGTAACAGATTAAAATATAACATAGAAACACCGACAGTGATGGCAGAAAAAAGACTAGTGGTCCATCCAGTCTGCCCAAGTTCCCTGTCTAACCCTGGGACCTACTGTCCATCCAAGGTCCTAATCTCCACCCCCCACCCCCACATTCTCCTTTCAGTTTATTTCTCCCCGCGTGACCACTATACCCTTGATCCTATCCCACCCGTACTTGAAACCATTAACTGTTTTAACTCCCACTACTTCAGTTAGAAGACTGTTCCACAGCTCCACAACACTTTCTGTAAAATAATGCTTCCTCATGTCTCCCCTGAACCTCCCTTCTGTCAGTTTCTACTCATGCCCTCATGATCTTGAACTCAAGCTAAATAGTTCCTCACAGTTCACCCTGTTAAAGATGGCATGAAATGATTACTAACTGGCAGCTGTTTATAATGCTCCTGTGTTTAGAAAACCTACTAATTCCCCTAAATGGTCCATATTTTACTGTGCATGGATGAAAAGTGATGTAACAACTACAGTATATTTTGCATTATTTCGTTTTTATGGGCAGCATTCTGTTACAGTTCTCTTCATGGAATCAGTGGGCTGGGATTTTAACTATGTTATGGTTTGTGTATGGAACTGTAAACATGGTCCAGATTGGTCAACAACTCATGCTTTGCATTCTGTACACAAACTGTGACGTAGTAAAAACTCCAAATTACTGGTTCTACAAAGAGAACTGTGTAGAATGTTGTCCATTAAAAGAAAACAATTGGAAATAGTTTTTTCACATTGGTGGTTATTCTGGTACAGCTAAATATGGATCATGTGTAGGTATGAATTTCATTTCTGTAAATAGGAACATTAGTATCTGTCAATTAGTATGTTTTTTCCTGTCCCCTTTAATTCCTTTTAGGAACTTGAAGGTTTCTATCATATCCCCCCTCCCTTCTGGTCTCCTGCGTCTAGCGAGTACATGTTCAGTGCCTTGAGGCATTCCTCATAAGACCTGCCCTGTTGGTCCTGAATCATCTTGGTTACCCTGTGCTGCACTGTCTCCAGCCTGTCCCTATCTTTCTTAAAATGAGGGCTCCAGAACTGGGCACAGTACCGTAGGTGTAACCTCACTAAAGATCTATGAAGGGGTAGTATCTATTACCTTCTTCCTCCTGATATCAGTACCCCTCCCAGTACACCCTAGCATCCTACTTTCCTTACCATAGGCCTTTTTGGACTGGCTTGATTGTTTGGGGGTGTCACTGAAGATAACTCCAAGGTCCTGTTCCTTAGCCGTAGTGCTGAGTCTCACCTCACCCATCCAGCACTCTGTCCTGGGGTTTATTCCCTAGGTGTGTTACCTGGCATTTTTTCGCATTGAATTTCAACTACCAAACCTTAGACCTCCCCTCTAGCTTTTGTAAGTCAATCAGCATTTGCTATCCACCCTCCCATAGAGCTTGGTGCCGTCTGTGAAGAAACACAACCTGCAGATGCAACCATTTAAACAAGCATTTGTCAATGCCAAATGTTGGCTTGCTGGCATTGGCAGTGCAGGAGTTAGAAAGATGCATAATAGGAGTGGCAGTGAAGTACTGAACTAACGCCACGCCCCACCCCCCAACCCCGGCAGAGACTGAAAGGTGCTGGGAGTGTGGCTTTGGGTCGTCGGCCATATCGCTTACACCATTCCACCTCACCCCACCCTGAAGACACCGACAGGTGTCACGGTGTGCTTTGGGGTCTTTGGCCCTTATGCTCACCCCATTCCATAAGGAAATAAGCTGAGATAGGTGCAGTATAGGAGAATAGGGTGAATGTTAGGGCGACAGACCCTAAGGCACACCTCAGTGCCTGTCAGTGGCTGTAGGGTGGGGGTAGAATGCCGTGAACATTACAGCCGACGAACCCAGGTTATGCCCCCGATGCCTGTCAGTCTCTACAGGGTGGGTGTATGGTTGGAAACCTTAGTGCACCGGGCTTTTGTTGGTATTTTCACTCCAGATTTTCAACATGGGCTTTTTGGGACCCCACCTTATGAACAGTGGCACTATCATTTCGTTGCTCAATCCTGAAAGGTAATTTCGTACAGCAGCTGCACCATTCGGAGCCACAGGTGCGGAAACACATTTCAGGCAGGATGTGAAAAATGACACCTCTACTGTTCATGAGGAGGTGTAAAAAAAATGGCAAAATTGAAAATCTGGAGAGAAAATATGAAAAATTCGCAAACTTACAAGCGTGCGTAGAAACTGTGCAATGCATGTCAAGAATGCAGTCATTTTTGGGAATCTTTTCACCAAATTTTCAACATGGGCATTTGGGGATTTCTCCTCATAAACAGTGGCACAGTAATTTTGTTAATCTGTCCCGAAAGTTGATTTCGCACAGTGACCGTGCCCATTGTGCGTCACAGGTGCAAAAACACGTTTTGGGCTGGATGTGAAAAATGACAGCTGTACTGTTCATAAGGAGGTGTGAAGTAATGGCAGTGTTGAAAATCTGGAGTGAAAATATTAAAAATTGGCGAAGTTACGAGCATGCATAGAAACTGCACAATGCACACTCATAACACAGTAATTTTTTGAAATTTTTCCATCAAATTTGCAACATGGGCTTTTTGGACCACAACTCATGAACAGTGGCAGTGCTATTTCGCTAATCAGTCCCAAAAGGTGATTCCGTGCCGCGACTGCAAAATCACCTTTCGGGATCTAAAAACAAAATGCCAGTGACATGTTCACGAGGTGGGGTCCCAAGAACCCTATTTTGAAAATTTGGGGGCCAAATTCCAAAAAATGGCTGACATATCAACCTAAGTTGAAACCCCCCATTGCTTCCCATTATAAAGCTTACCGTTATTTCTTCACATCGCAGTTCAGCTTCGAAGAGTGCAGCCGCATCCCAGTTAAGAGAAGATCGCGGTTCCCTACCTCCAGAGGGTAAGTATGGGTATGGGAGGTGCGGGCAGGTGGGTGAGCAGAGAGAGAGGTGGGGAGGGGTTGGGGAGACATCGGTGACCGCTTTTGTTTGCAGGGGAGAAAAAACATGAGGTTTCTTCATTTACAGGTTAAGAAACAAAAAAATAGGCACACTGGGGTGGGGTCCCAGTGTGCTACAGTTCTGGGTGGGGTGAACGGGGGAGCGGGGAGTGCAGCAGCAGTGGGAGGTTGTGGGAGGGTTTTATTGTCTGTTGGGGAACGGGGAATGGAGGGAGTGGGGAGGGCAGCAGCAGTGGGAGGTTGTGGGAGGTCTTTTTTTCTGTTGGGGGATGGGGAACGGAGGGAGCAAGAAGGCAGTAGCAGTGGGAGGTTGCGGAAGGGTTTTATTGTCTGTCGGGACTGGGAACGGAGGGAGTGGGGAGGGCAGCAGCAGTGGGAGGTTGCGATCTGGCGGGCGGCAGGAGCTGCGAACATGCTGACATGGGGATTGGGCACCCTGATGTCGGCTTTCTGGGGATTGTGAGCCTGACGGCAGGATCCACCATTTTTACTGAAATGTTTCACCAGGAAAGGCATATGATGGAGGCATGCCATCTGCCGCTGCAATGACGAGCTTGTCTCTGATTGCAGCGGCAGATTTGTTTCATCTCCATGGCTCTCTTTGAAACTGCTGTCATCGTCAGCATGCTTACTGATTGGGGGCTGAGGGACGCATCCACCAAAGCATCCCCTGCATTGGCCAACACTGACACACCTCTGCAATTCTGCAACCACCACAAGATGTTTCTTGCGCATACGCACAAGCCAACATAAAAATATTTATTTATTTATTTGAATTTTGATGACTGGGTGGGCCTGCCGAACCGAACATGTCCCTTTTTCAGGGGCGACCCGGGGAACATGAGGATTCCAATACGATAGAGAATTGCAAACAAGGTATACAACTGGTAGGCAGGATCATTGTACAGGTACAAAGAGTAGCAATCGAATCAAGTCGAGTTAAGAACAGCAAAAATGACTGTCATTATTCAGACATTCCCATAGCATACTGAAACTTATAATAGTAAAGACAGAACTGCATTGAAGTAGCAAGAATTAAATCGTAAATACATATAAACCCTGGTGATATAGTACATATGTGCAGGACAGAGAGTTGGGGATAGTAGGTCAGGTAGGGGGGAGAGAGAGAGGTAGGGAGGGAGGTGGGGAGACACAGATTGACATAGAAAACAGATTACTTGCAGTTACAGCTAGGAAGAGGGAAGAACATTTCTTTGAAATGACTTCTGAATTGTGGTAGGGACATACAAGAGGGCAGTGTGCGTGGGAGGTTGTTCTACTTTTGAAATAATAGCTGGTTGCATCTGTGTGGGAGCAGTTCGACTCCAGTTTTCACAATGGGTTTTCACGAGATCATTACTGCATTGAATGAAACTGCTGGAAAATTCAATGGGGTTATACCATCATCTCATAATATAATTCTCTTGTCTCATGCAATTATGGGCTGACAGCTGCTCTATCTAGTTTTATTAAAAAATAAATGTATAAACCTCCGTTGTATTCCACTGTGTACCTGCTTACCACTGCCAGTCCAGGATCCCTGTAATCATAAAAACAGCCTCTTCTCTCTTTCTGCCGCAACACTGCTCTCTCCCACTGGGTATTCAAACCCTTAAAAAAAAACAGAAGTCCCCCCATCCCACTGAATCCTGCTGTCTCCTACCTGCAAACTTGTTTAAAAACAAATGGAAGTCCCTTACCCCCTCCTGCTGTCTCCTTGATTTCTACTTCCTGGTCCTCACATCCCTGAAAAACGAAAATAAATCTTTTCCACCTTTCTCCTTTATCTCCAAACCTTCCCACCTGGATTCTCCCAAATGTCCCAGTTATACCCTGACCACCCATGCCCCCCAGCTCCCAATGCATCCACCTTCAACCCCTCCACCCCCCTTGTGCAACAGCCACTGGCACAGCCCACCACTCCCCTCCTCTGTTGGCAGCAGTCTAATTGCAAGTGCCATATTTATTCCTTGATTTACTGTATGTGATTGAATTTTATTGACCGGGTAGGCTCACTGAGATGGAAAATTAGGGGCGAACCAGGATTAATTACACATATTTGGGGACAACTTAGTATACAAGCAGGAGACACTGGGAAATGCATAGGAAGCAAAGCATGAGTGCTGCCTAAGGAAGCCTTGGTGGTGTAGATCAGACATGTACAGCATAGGGAGGGAAGAATCAAGGGCCTTGAAGCACGCCTGCCCTTTGTGTGTGAAGTGTGCTTGCTGCCCTGCATCTCAGGAGGGCACTGTAGGGAGACGATTCCTCCAGGTGTGCCAAAGGATAATGCCAATGCACTCAGGCCCTGTGCCACCCACCTGCCCAGCATGACAGATCTCCGCTGCCACTGGATTCGGAATGATACAGCTGGGTGGATTTCCCAACCCCAACAGAAACTAATGTGGGAGGATTTCTCCTCACAGTGCAGGTAAAAGAGATTATTCTGTAGGGTCTGGGCATAGCAACTGGACGAGGTGGTAGTCTGGCCAATGGCTGCTGGGCTGGGGCTGGAGCAAGAATAAAAAAAAAAAAAAAGAAAGTAGGTATTTAAGGTGAGGTGACTGGAAGGTAGTGCTGGTGAGGCTGCTGGGGTGTCACTGTACACTAGGGTGTAATTGGGATTTTTGTGGGGTTTGAGGTTGGATGTCTGGCGTGAGAGAGGGATTTGGGTGCCACCGGATTCCAGGAAGTGCGTGGCATGCGATGGGGAGAGGAAGGTACCACTTTATATCAGGGACTTCCGGGAACAGTACAGAGAGAGAGAAGGGATGCCACTGGGCACCTGGGAGTGCATGGTGCTGGATGGGCACACAGATGGGGGCACTGGGCACCAGGGAGTGCTTAGTGTGGTACATGGAGAGGGAGGTGAATGCCACTGGATACTAGGGAGAGCTCAGGGCAAGATAGGGAGATAGCGGGGGGGGGGGGGGACTCATAGATGCCAGGATGTGCAGCACTCATGCACTCATCAACACAATGTGCAATAGTCAATAAAAATGTGTGCTCTTTTGTTTTAAATACCTTACATTATAAATAAACTACATTAAAGCAACAGTTGTTGTTGCTGCACAAAGCACCAGCACTGCTTCAAGCACTTATTGAAGGAACATCACACCCCACCCCACAGTTCCTGAGATTCAGATTTTTATCTTAGCGTTGCATTTCCTGTCGTTTCAGCTTTGCGCTGCAACTCTTTAACTTTTTACTCAACAGTTGTTTATTTTGCAATACATTTTTGTTAGGCTGTGATTGTAAAAGAGACAGAGCTGTAGTATCTGCAGTTATTTTCCAGCTTTCCTTGTGTGTCATTTCATTTGTCCAGGATCACTATGGTACTGCAGCTTTCTTTAGCTGGGAAGGCAAACCAGTGCACGGCAGTCCCACAACCAATGGCAGTGCCACCCTATGACTGTTTACTAATCCGAGGAGCTGAAAGAAAACAGGCAAACTGAAAGTGCGTGCGCAGGAGAATTGTAACATTATGGACTTAACTGAAACTTTGTCTCTACATATCTAAAATTTTAACCTGTGTAGGTGAATATTTTTCATTTTGGAGATCTTAGGGCATCCCCGTGTCTCATTAATAGCCATGTCACTAGTATTAGTCAGTACATTCTCTCTGTACCACCACGTGATGATCATGTTACTCGTCCCAGCCCTGAGTGGATGTGATTGGAATGGTGAGTAAAGTATGTGTCATTTGAGTGAGTAATACAATACTAAGATCATTGTTCATCGACGGAAGACCAGGTATTGTCGATGTGCACTTTGCATACTCATAGGGGTTTAGGTGATGTTCAAGAGAAGCCACAAAAGAGACATGATTGTACTGTTGCTGTTATATAAGCTCCATGTCTGGGCCTTGGAGAGAGAGTTCTTAGTGCGTTTGCTCTCATGCCTGTTCTCCTCTGCTGTGCAAACAGTGGCGTGACAGTTATATGGGTGGGATGGTGGGGAGATCATTATTCTGTTATGCTTGATGTGGGGTAGGGGTCCATGGAAGAGTGCTACAGTACTTATATCTTCAGCTGCACCAGTGCTGAGAGAGAAAATGGGATGCTGGCAGTGAGCACAGCAGAGTAAAGAGACTTTGAGGTGGCGATCAGCACTATCCTAAAACCGGCTGCTCAGTGCAACAGGGTATACCGGGGGGCTAAGGGATGCTAAGATGAAGAGGGATAGGGATTGCTGGCAGAAGGAGAGCGGTGATACTGCCTTTGCATAGATCACTGGTGAGACTGCATTTAGAATACAGTGTGTAGTTATGGGGCCTGCACCTAAGGAAGGATGGGGATAGATCATGCAACAAATGGCCACAAAAATTAGCCATGGCTAGCAAGGCAAGGCACACGATGAGAGCCAGAAAAGTCTCAACATTTAGCCTCTGGAGGACAGAAGGGGGAACAGGATATAACAGAGACCTTCAAGTTCATGAAAGGTTCAACAAAGTGGATACAGCGAGTTTGTTAAAAATAAGAAGCAGCAGTTCATCCACCAGGGGACATGCATTAAATCTGGAGGGGGAATGGTTAAAAAGGACACCAGGAAGAAGTACTCCATGGAAAGGTTGGTGGAAAAGTGGAATGAGCTTCTTGACAAGGTTGTGGAGGCAAATAGTGGGTTCAGAAGGAAGGGGGATATATACAAAGGAGTTATCAGAAGGAAGGGGGATATATACAAAGGAGTTATCAGAAGGAAGGGGGATATATACAAAGGAGTTATCAGAAGGAAGGGGGATATATACAAAGGAGTTATCAGAAGGAAGGATGAGGAATGGGTAGGGGAGACTGGGAGGGAGGATGGAGCTTACATCACCTCCAGGTAGGGAATCTTGGGGCAGACTGGATAGCAAAGGTCTTATTCTAACAAAGTACTTTTTCTTTATGTATCTAATATTTGAACCTGTGTAGGTGCATATGTGGTTGGCAGTGTTTAGTCGGCATTTAGAGCAGCTGTTGAAACTCATCAGCCCACACTTTTTTTTCTGGCATTTATAGATGGTGTTAATATAGTGCTCCATGCATAATCTGAAGATGTATGACACTTCAGAAGTGGGAAGGGTTGAGGGTGGTGAAACAATTACAATTTTTATTTTAAAAAGGCTGCTAAACTCTTACTGTGTAAGGTAGGATGCTTCAAACCCACTGTTATAAGTTACAATTCTGTAAATTTAAAGCATCGGTCCAGGTTTACCAAAGGGAAAAAAAGTTTGAACTTAGAAATTGTAGCTTTTTTTGAGTTAGAGACACCTTTTCCCATAATTTTTTCTCTGTTCATTTTAACTTCTTACTTTTAAAAAAAATGCCATATTGAAAACTGATTGCAAGGATTACGATAATTTTTTTTTTTTAATTCTTAGGTAACCAGGTAAGACCCGCTAGGCACAAGTATCTGTTTTCAGGGACAACCCAGGAGCGTTAGGGAGGTTAAGTGACTTGCTCAGAATCACACAGTATGCAGGTGGAGGTTGTGGCAATCAAACCTAGATCTGCTGGATGCACCAAGCTCATTCACAGCTCGTTACTGTCACCTCTAGGCTATACCCCCATCCTCATGTTGAGAGTTCTCCAAAATCGATGTTGAGTTCCACATTCTAGGATCATGGATATGTTGTTCATCCACCTTTATTGGCATGTCCGTTTCCCCTTTAAATCTTGCAGGAAGTCTTCAAGCTGGCTCCTCCCACCCACCCGGGTGGTATATACCTCGGCTCTGTCCCGTGATGCCAGATCTTCCTTTCTGCTGGAAGATACAGGTTGCCTCCCTCGTGCTCATGCATTTCATAGGCCCTGGCTTTCAGTACTTCGGTTTTACCAAAGTTAAAACTCGTCCGAGTTAGTGATCGTGCTTTTACGACCTCGATCATGGAAAATAAATCTTCTCCAGGATTTTGCCGGTGTCCTTGCAGCCAGAAGATGTTGCGCACCGATCCCCATCTCACGTGCGTCTACTGCCTAAGTGTCAGCCATGACACCTCGTCCTGCAGCTTTTGCTTGGCCTTCCATCCCAACGTTCTGGACAACCTCCTGGCACGCTTAAAGTTGGGGAGACCGGAGAAAAGGAATCTTTTGGTGAAGTCCAAGTAGGCTATGTAGGCAGTTTTCATGACCGCGGGTTCCGCCGAGCAGCTGGAACGTATGAAGGCGTTCAAAGAAGAAGCCACCCGCACTTCGGACAATCAGAGCTTTTTTGTTCCACTCAACCTGGGCTCCACCTTCTCAGGTTCCTTCAAGGAGTTGTGCCATTCTCTCCCCACCCAGGGAGAGGCGCCCGTGGGCTTGCACTCCTCCCAATCTCGTAAAAGAGATAAGGAACCGAGCATGTCTTCGTCTCAGCGAAGACGCTTTTGGGATCGAAAGAGGTCTCAGTCCCAGGAGCATGCGATCTCGCGCTTCCTCGGCTGCAGGCTTCACGGACCTTCCGTCAGGCCAGCCGACTGAGGATGTGGCCGAAGAGGCCAAGATTGTCCTCGACCCCATCAACCCACTGTCGCTGGCCCCAGATGACGATTCCTTGGAAAGGACTCTGGTCCTTGTCTTCCCCAGTGAGGAGACCCAGCCTGCTGGTGTTCCCATCGAGGACCCGGTTCCAGATCCCTGGGTATCATTGGTCCCACCGGTGTCAACCAAGTGACCGAGTCGGCCCGTCTGATCTCGGTCAAGGTCTAGAACCCCTCATCCAGATGGCCGAGGAAGAGCCACAAGTGCTTCAAAAAGAGGCGACACCACCTGGTATCCTCGTCCTCCTCGTATGAAGAGAGACTCCGACGGAAACTCCGTCAGCGCTACGAGGACCTCATGTGGCAACAGCTGATTTTGTCTGGGCACAAGCCGACTTCGACTCCTACACTGGCAGTTACTTGGCTTTCACCTCCTAGGCCGAAGCCGACCCCCTCGGAACCGAAGCCTTTGGTTCCTCCGCCGTTGGGCTGGCCCATCCTCCAGTTCAGCCTATACTGGTCTCTCCACTGATAGTAGTGGAGCCACCACCTAAGCAGCCTGTGGAAGGGGCTTTTTCTAAAGAGGACCAACCAGATTCCGGGCTTCCCTGACGTGTCGGTCACAGTCACCCCAGGCCGCCCTCAGTGGGTCGAGGGTGATTTGGGCAGCAGGCCGTTGTACCCTGACTCTTCGGACTCAGATGTCATCTGGCTCCACTCTCATCCTGGGGATGATGAATCATCCGTTGGCACAGGGATTGAGGAACCCATCCAGAAAAAGGCGGAGTACCCTCTCACGGACATCTTCAAGAGAGGGGATACCCTGACGGAGGATTTTCCTGTGGCCGAGACCATTTTTGGTCCGGCACTCTAACTGTGGCAGAGTCCTGCCTCATTTCCAGCACCGTCTGCCAGCATGGCCCGCAGGTACGCGGTGCCCATGGGGTCCCTTGCGGGGTTCACTGAGCACCCTTCGGCCGAGAGCCTGGTGACCGCCTCTATGTTCAGGCATATTGGCAGTTCTGCCGACACTGACCGAACTCCCGATGAGGAGTCCAAGTATTTGTCCATTCAGGGTGGAAGGTCTATGCGGCATCCTCCTTGGGCCTTCATCAGGCAAGTTTGGACGTCATCATGGCACACTTCTCCCATGCCCTTCTTAGGTCATTGGATAAAGTCCTCCCACATCTCCCAGCGGAGATGCAGACCACGGTTAAGCAGGTCTGAGATCAGGGCTGTGCTGACTCCAGACCAAGTTAGCTGATGTGCCTTTCCTTGGGACCAACTTGTTTGGCCAGGAGTGGCCGGTCACCTACAGTGCATAGAGCAGTCCAGTGCCACCTTGGATGCCACTTCTGCCAAGAGTTCTTCGGGGAAGAACCAGCAGAAGAAGAAGCCCTTTTGGCACTCTTCCCCTGTGGTTCAGCAGTCCTCCTTCCAGGGAGGACAGCAGCATCAGCATCAGCAGCAGGCTCAAGCTTGGTGCCCTCGGCCCAAGCCTGGACCCCACCAGGCCCGCAGATGAGTCCGAGGCTCAGAACCTGGAGCTTCCTCCTCCAAGCCTGCTCAGTGATGGGGCGGTGGTTGCCACCCCTATTCCCGTCACGCCAGCTCTGGGTCTTCCCGTGGGGAGCCGGCTCCGCCACTTCCTTTCTGCCTGGTCCACTATCACTACAGACAGGTGGGTTCTTGAAGTGGTCGGTCAGGGACAGCCTCTAGAATTCAAGCAGTACCCTCCCAGCTGAGCCTACGCCCCTTGGGAAGAACGGATTTCCGCATACACCCAGTTGGCTGTTCGAGACGAGATTGCTCAGCTCCTCCTCAGGGAGGCAGTAGCTCTCATGGCGGATCCATTTGCAGACCCAGGCTTTGTCTCCAGGTACTTTCTGGTGCCCATGCGGATGGGGGGCTGGCTGCCCATTCTAGATCTCCGTGACCTGAATCAATATCTCAGGTCACGCACCTTTTGGATGGTCACTCTGTCCCAGATAATACCATCCTTGGACCGAAACATGTGGTTCTGTTCACTGGATCTGCAGAACGCATTCTTTCGTGTCCCAATCCATTCGTACCATCAGCGGTTCCTCACTTCAGGTTGAAGGGACCCGTACGAGTTCCGAGCCATGCTGTTCGGCCTGTCATTGGCCCCACGGGTCTTCACCAAATGCATTGCAGTGGTGGCGGCCCATCTCTGGCATCAGGGGGTCAGAATTTACCCCTACCTCAACGATTGACTCCTTGTAGGTTCCACCCAACAGGAGGTGGAGGGGTCCAAGGATCTGGCCCTCCAAACCTGCTCTCAGCTTGGCCTCCTGATCAACGAGGCCAAGTCGGAACTCATGCCTTCTAAGGTGATGGGCTTCATTGGGGCAGAGCTCGACTCTCATCAAGCCAGAGCTCTGCTCTCAGCGGACAGGGCAGAGGTTCTCTCCTCCTTTGCCCAGTCATTTCTGGTTGGGCACTTGCGCCCTGCCCGGGACTTTCTGTGCCTTCAGGGTTACATGGTGGCGTGCACCTCAGTGGTCCATTAGGCCTGGTTGCACATGCGCTCCCTCCAATGGGAACTAGCCGCCCAGTGGACTCACCGCCATGGTCATTTCAACCAGCTGATCAGTGTAACCCAGAAGATGTGGGATGCTCTCCAGTGGTGGACCGCCCCAGACCGGTTGCAGGAAGGGATCCCGTTTTTCTGTCCTGAGGCGACGGTTGTCCTCACGACCAATGCTTCTCTCATGGGCTGGGGAGCCCACATGGGGGACAACAGGGCCCATGGGCTCTGGACCCCTGAGGAGTCCCTATGCCACATCAACCTGTGGGAGCTCAGAGCAGTCAGACTGGCACTATCAGCTTTCACTCCTCAGCTCTGGGGTCAAGTGGTTCAAGTCCAGATGGACAATACCCCGACCATGTACTACCTCAACGAACAGGGCAGCACGCACTCCCGTCTGCTGTGCAAGGAGGCGCTCCGCATCTGGACCCTCGTAAGCCGGTTGGAGGCGGATCTCCTAGCCATCCCTGTGGCATGAGCCTCAAACCAGCTGGTGGATGCTCTCAACCGCTTAGGCCAGACATCCCATGAGCGGTCTCTCCATCCAGAGGTAGCTTACAGCCTGTTCTCCCATTGGGGCAAACTGATGGTGGACCTGTTTGCCTCCAGGGAAAACACCAAGCTGAAGCTGTATCATGCCCGCCCCCCTCAGCCGGGCTCGCTGCAGGGGGATGCCTTCTTGAGGCCATGGACTCTATGCCTTCCCACCATTTCCCTTGATCCACAAGGTGTTCCTCAAGGTGAGGAGGGCCAAGGTGAAGGTGATTCTGGTAGCCCCAGACTGGCTGCACCAGTTCTGGTATCCAGATCTCTTCAGCCTCAGCTGCAGGCCCCCAGAGCGACTTCCAGTACGCCCGTACCTGATATCTCTCAGTCAGGGGAAGGTATACCATCCGGACCTTCAATCCCTGCACCTCACAGCCTGGTTCCTGAGCGGCTAGAGTTCCAGGCTTTGGGTCTTTCCGAGGAAGTCCTCACCATGGTGGAGGCATCCAGGAAGGATTTGACCAGGAAATGTTACGTCTTCAAATGAAAATGTTCTCCATTTGGTGACAGGGCAAGGGCCTGGACCCTCTGACTTGTCCAGTGGCTAACATTCTCGACTACCTTTGGTCTCTGTCCAAAGGGGGTCTTCGGTCATCGACCCTTAGGGTGCACCTGGCAGCCATCTCTGCTTACCGGGCATGGGCGGTCAGCCATATGCTACAGGAGACAGTGGTCGGGTGCTTTTTCAAACTTGGATCACATATCTCTGGTGCGTGAACCTCCACCTCCATGGGATCTACTGCTGGTACTGGAGCTCATGGGCAAGCCACTGAACCAATGCACAAGTGTGCTGGTCACACTTGTCATGGAAGACAGCCTTCCTGGTGGCTATCACGTCTGCCAGAAGGACGGGGAGCTCCAGGTGCTTTCGGTAGACTCCCCTTATCTGGTCTTCCACAGGGACAAGGTTGTCCTACGCCCCCACCCGAAATTCCTTCCGGGGCGGTGTCAAAGTTTCACCTTAACCAGGTGTTAACTCTGCCGGCATACTACCCTAATTACACCTCGGAGGCCGAGTACAGGCTCCATACCTTGGACCTGAGACGAGCTCTCTCCTATTATCTCAGGTTGTGCCTGAAAATAGTCATGTCTTGGCTATGGTACTTAATCGGTAAACAAAAACTAAATAAAATAAAACAAATAAATATTATAAGGAGAGGACGGTGGAAATTCGGGGAGAGGTTCGCCAGCTGTTTGTCACCTACACTGAAGCCGCTTCTGGCAGACCTGCAGCAAAACAGACCACTGCAAGGTGGATTACGTGTTGCATAGGGCTGTGCTATGAGTTGGCAGGTATGGAGCCTCCCAGAGGGATAAGAGCTCTCTCTACCCGCCATACCGCTGCATCAGCGGCTGCTTCCAGGGATATCCCTATCCAGGAAATCTGCCAGGCTGCTACCTGGAAGTCAGCAAACACCTTCATCACCCATTACCACATCGACCTTGAGTCATGCCAAGGTGCTGGTTTTGGGGCCTCAGTTCTCCAATCTCTGTTTGCTAAGTAGAAGGTGTGTGCCTTGCCTCTCTCCTCCCGGAGAACCGCTAGGAGTCTGCCAGAGAGTGTGGATGAACAACATATCCACGATCCTAGAAAAAACAGTTACTCAGCTGTAACAGTAGTTCTAGGAGTGATATATGTTGTTCATCCACATGGACCCACCCGACCTCCCAGGCTGTGGATGCACAACACCTGGCTTCCAGTGGGCTAAGATCTGGTGTCATGGGCAGAGCCAAGGGTTATACCACCCAGGTGGGTGGGATGAGCCAGCTTGAAGACTTCCGGCTATCCTTAAAGGGGAAAGGGACATGCCAAAGAGTGTGGATGAACAACATATACCACTCCTAGAACTACTGTTACAGGTGAGTAACCTGTTTCTACCAGCTCCGTATGTCTGACTTCGGGGTGCGTACCCTGACATCACTGCCCAGTCGTCCGCTCTCTTTCCCCTGCTCCTCCGTGCTCTTCATTCTCCTTCTCTCAACCACTTATCCGCAATGCTAATCCAAGACTCTCCAGGGAATCTCTTTTCATTCCGCTGCACTGGACTAGCAACGGGTTCCATTTTAGAAATCACCACCACCTATGCTGTTATACAGGATACTGCCTCTTTCATTACCTGGCTGATTTTGCATTACTACCCAGCTACTGGCAATCCATTTTTCCATGAAGTGATGATACACAGGACAACCGAATATTGCTGAGTCATTCATACAGCAATTCTAGGCAGCCTTACAGTGCATTATCACTGAGCCGTGCCTTTCACTTCGTGCAGGACTGCTCGTCTTCCTTCCTTAAAGGCACAGTCACATATTTGATGCCCTCGAGTACTGCTCGTCTTAGGCTCAGGAAAGCCCCATTCTGACTGGATTCCACACTTGGTCCAGCCATTTCCGTTCAAGTCCAGCTTGTATTACGGCACAGCCCCTAATTGGCATGTTCTGCCTTAATCTCTTGGCATAACCTGACCATGGATCACAGGTACTGCTCTCCTGTTCCTTCCAATTACATAGCAATATAATTTTTGCTGCTACAAGTCCCTTGCCAGACCTTCAGCACTGATGGAAATATCCAGCCTCGTCAACCTTCGCCATTGTCGACAGGGTTTCCCTTCTGCTGGTGACCTAGGTGACCCTGAGGAGAGTGTGTCATCACCTCCTCCTGCACTACAGGAACTACCTACTCTTATTCAAAAGCCCCCCAGGCCTTGTTACTCTCTAAAGGATTGGCCAATCCCTCGTCTAATAATCGCTTTCTGTCCTTGGAAGCCTGCCTGCCTGTTCCGCATTCACCTGGTCCAGAGCTAACGGACCTGGAGGTGTGCCTTTCAGCTCTTGAAGCCCATGCCAGTACCCAACCTAGCTTCTCCATGTCTGGACTACCTTCTGCATTGCCAACTAATCTCTCCAGTGCTTTAGAAGGATTATTTATCACTTCCCAACCGCCCATGGCTCTGATGGCTACAGCTTCTCAAATTCACCTGGATCCTGCATCTTTCAGCACGGGCACTCCTCTTCCTGAGATATCTGCAGTGCACCTGATCCCGAGTCACCTGCACAGAGAAGTCATCGACGGCAAGGATGTTAACCTCATTTCCCTCCTGATTTCCTCTCATGATACTCCAGAAAACAGAGTTGTCTTCTGCGGTGACGTCTTAGTGTTGCTGAAATCCAAAGACCCTCGGCTTGCCAAAAAACTGACCTTCCCTGAATTTATGCTTGCATTTAGCTTATACAGGGACCGTAGTCTGTTCTACTTTTCCTTCCTGCTGCCAGGAACTTGACTCTTACTTGTATCTTGTGGTAGACCTGGGGGCCAGATACGGGGGCACACTGTTCTACAACTACCACCACTCCTTCTCTGCAAAGGCAGCAGCCGCCTTAGCTCCCTTCCAGACCAAGATAGACTGGTCTACCCTGGACACTGAATTATTTTGCTGCCACTTTGCTGGCCAACAAGCTTTATCCTGCTGGCTATGCAGAACTTATTCCCACTGCCCTTCTCTATGTCCGCTTTCAATAAATCCATCAGTGGATCATCCTGTAAGACTTTCACCCGAGGACTCTGTTCCTGCCACCCCCGGCCTTACTCGCACCATACCAAACCCAAGGGCGCTTCCTCGCTCCACTCATGATAGCAGGGGTTGACCCCTCACCTTCGTCGGAAACCAATCAATCTGCAACAATTATAATTCTTCTAGCTGTTTTGCCACCAGGTGTTGCAGCCTTCATGCTTGCACCTTCTGTAGCGGAGCCCATCCTAGGACCGCCTGCCCAAACTTACCTCACTAATGGTGCCTTGCCTACATCTTAATTACCGTACTCTCCTGGTAGCTTCGGGTCCAGTAGTCTCTGTTAACTTCATTTATACTTCCACTTCCTCTGGCAACTTTATCTAAAGGTCAGTCGATACTTGCACTGGCCTACAAGGAGGCGTTCATCTGTAATTGATCAGACCTTACCTTTGGTGCTTTGGTGCACTTACATGGAGGTCGCATCCATCTCCAATCTGACCTACTCAGGGAACCTTTCTCCCGATTTGATTTGATCTTCTGTGGTGATCATCCTACTCAGTGGCAAACCACGTGGGGTCCTACTCATTCCTCAACCAGTTTATACTTGCTAGATGGTGGACCCACGTGGGGGCCCCGCCATCCTGACTTTCCCTGCAGGGGAATCCAACTCAATGCCTATTCATCCTTCAAACTAAGCATGGGCGGACCCTTGCAGGTCTTGCTCATTCGTCAACCATTCTGTACACACTACACGGCAGACTCACGTGGGAGTCCAGTCCATTCCTACCATGCCCCATGAAAGGGCCTTACTCCCTTTTCAACATCCTACAATCTCACCACTGGAAGACTCACGAGGGGGTCTCGCCATCTCTAGCCTTTGCCATTTAGAGGCCTGCCCATAGCTCTTTTCTGTCTTCAGCAGTACCACATGGGGTTCTGATGTCCCTAACTGGCTCACATGGAAACTTCGCCTGCACTCGTGGAATTTCCTCTCAATGTGGCCCTATGCTGAAATTCTGTCCTTCCAGCCAATCATAAAGATTATACTCTTCAGGAATGCACTGTTTTGACATCTTCCATGGTAATTCCATTCAGAATACAGCAAACACCAACTTGTCCTACAATTCACAAACAGTACATCAAACTCTCTAGTCCTTTCCAAGCTGTCTCTACAGACACTATTGCCAGCTCGGCCTCTCCTGCCTCGACACTCACTCTTAAGAACTTCTGCTCAAGGTACAGCAACAGCCATGGACAAGGACCTGTTTCCCTCTCAGGACGCTCCTCAACAGCTTTCACCTACATCTCTAGGATTAAAATCATCCCTGCAACGAAGAAGAAAGCTCCTTGAACGGGGCAGCTTCCGCTCCCCCACGATTGGTCGACACCCAGCCAGCCACCGACTGAGACCAGGACGCCCGCCTGCAGCTCCTTGGAAGCTGCCTGCCCTTGAACGGGGCTGCTTCAGCTCCCCCACGGTTGGCCAGCACCCAGCCAGCCACCGACCGAGACCAGGACACCGACCTGCAGCTCCTTGGAAGGTACAGGACAACACAGCCAATCGGAACACGGGCACTTCCAGCAAACCTGCTCTGACTGGCCAGGACTTTTCCCCTGCTTCTGCCACCTGGCACTTTTTACAAATAGATTTTAGATAGAACTAGGCACATTTCAAGTGTGTAATGGAAGTTTTTTCAACTGTATTAGCTGGATTGTAATTTCTACTAGTGTTTTAAAGTGCTCACACCTCTTCTGTCTCAGTGCTCCTCCTGCACCCCCTCCCCATCCAAGCACTCTGCCTTGGCGCCAAAAAGTCTAACTCCCTTTTGTCTTGCTAAATTGCTCAAATCTAAACCCATCCTAACCTCTGTGCTGTTTAAGATCTGCTCTTTTTTCTTCTGTCCAGCTGCCTGCCCTTGAACGGGGCTGCTTCAGCTCCCCCACGGTAGGCCAGCACCCAGCCAGCCACCAACTGAGACCAGGACACCCGACTGCAGCTCCTTGGAAGGTACGGGACAGCGCAGCCAATCGGAACACAGGGACTTCCAGCAAACCCGCTCTGACTGGCCAGGAATTTTCCCCTCCTTCTGCCACTGGTACTTTTTACAAATTGATTTTAGATAGAACTAGGCACATTTCAAGTGTGTAATAGAAGTTTTTCAACTGTATTAGCTGGATTGTAATTTCTACTAGTGTTTTAAAGTACTTACACCTCTTCTGTCTCAGTGCTTCTCCTGCACCCTCCCCCCATCCAAGCACTCTGCCTTGAGCTAGGCACATTTCAAGTTTAGTTTTTTAGTTTTACATTAGCAGGTTATACAGACCTGCCACTAGAGGGATTCTTGGTCTTTCTACACAAATCACTGTACTCAATCGTGGGCAGTATGTCCTGCATTATCATTCTACTTCTAATCCTGGCAAAAAGTATGACTCATAAAGCACTGTTCCATGCTAAGTCAGAAGTCATCCCAGCCTGGGAACCCACAACCATAGTTCCTGCTGCATCTTCATATTGCTTCCCTACTCTTAATCTGTCGGGTTCTCATTTTAATTCTTATCCCTCTCCTCTGGCCCTCCTCCCTTTGCCAATGTCTTTCCGTGCACTTCCCCTGCTAGCCTTGAATGGCCATGTCAGCATCTCCTATGCCCTGGCTAGACGTACCTCAGTGACTGAACACCACACAAGAACCCATACAAAAAGAGCCCACTTCTACCTGATAAATGCCCTTAAGAAAATGTTTCTAATTCTCCTTTTCTGTTCAGGCAATGTCGAACTAAATCCAGGTCCCCCAACTCAAATCACTTATCCGTCGGAGTTTGCATCTGCTCCTGGGATGAAACTGATGATGGTCAATATACTAAGCCTGCTCAAAAAACTTGATCATCTTCAAGTTTGGGCGGCCCACACTGACCCAGATCTGATTATAATTACCGAGTCATGGCTAAAAAAGACCAACACTGATCTGCAAATTACTATACTGGACTTCAAGCTCTTTAGGGCTGATAGGGATTCGGGGGAGGGGGGTGGTTGTATACGCCAAATCAAAATTTGATGTTGGCAGCATTTCCTGTAAAACTAAGCCCAAGGATTACGAGATTGTCTAGCTTAAACTTTACCTTCCATCCTCAGGTGCATCACAATCATTGGTGGCTATAGACCCCAGTAGAACTTTAGAAATTCTTAACGTGTTGAAATCCATAACTTTGGCTGCTAATCACGGAAACAATAATCTTAGGGGACTTCAATATGGATTGGCTCACTGCTAAATCCCACTCCCTAAAAGCCATCTGTGATGAGCTAGGTCTTACACTGATAGTAACTGAATCCACAAGAATCAGTGCTTCTAACTCTGCCAACAGCTCACTCTTGGATGTCATCTTAACTTCGCATCCCCATAAAATCTCACATTCTGCAGTTTTCCATAAGGACATGAGTGACCACAGTATCGTTGTATGTGCAAGATTCCAATCTAAAACCCAGCAGCACCCTAAATTCAGAATCAAACGCTCGTTCCGTAAATTAAACTCAGTAAACTTCCTAACCGATCTAGCTACGATCAGGTGGCAAGACCTATATCTTGCCAAATCTGCTGATGCCGCCGTCTCTGTCCTAAATGACAACCATAACCCCCTAATTAACAAGCATGCTCCTCCTATTAAAATGAGGGTGCGGAAAATCTCGCATCCATGGTTCACCCAAGAGCTCAAATCTGCTTTTACCAATAGAGACAAGCTATGGGCTAGGGCCAGGCACACAAAGAACCCGGCAGACTGGCAGGCATTTAGAACTGCCAGAAATGCCTGTGTTAAAAGTGTACGTGCTACTAAAGCAAACTTCTACATCTCCACTCTGGAGCAGGCCAAAGGGAACTCCCAAAAAATCTGGAAGACACTGAGATCCATTGAAGGCCATCCTGCTGCTTCCTCCCCTCCCACCAAGATTCTGGCCAAGGACGGGATGGTTGAAAATAAACTGCGAATCCTCGAAGAACTTAACCTTCACTTTGCCACTGTCGGGTTGGCATTCGACTCCTCCCCATACGCTAGCCGAGTGAATAGCAACACTAACCCAGATTCTACATATGCTACTCTACCTCATCCCTTCCAGTTATGCCTGTTTAGCTACAAAGAAGTCGAAGACATAATTCTTAGCCTTGACACCAAGAAAAGTGCAGGGGACGATGGCCTTGAATAATTTTTCTTGCGGTTAGGCTATGCCCTGCTCAGCCCCCATCCTTCACATCTTCAACCTCTCTATTACCACAGCCACTGTTCCATCCTGCTGGAAATCTGCCCATGTTCTTCCTCTCTTCAAATCAGGAGATCCTTGTGACTTAAACAACTACCGTCCTATCTCTATCTTGCCGTTCTCTCCAAAGTGCTGGAAAAACTTCTATACAACCAACTAAAAAATCACCTTGAAGCGCACTCACTCCTAAACCCGGCCCAATTTGGCTTTAGGTCACAGTACCATCTCAGCCTTGGCTAAAGTCTCTAATGACTGGATCCATGCTATGGACACCAAGAAGGTTACTGGTGCAGTCTTCTAGACCTCAGTAAGGCCTTGACACTGTAGACCATCACCTCCTAATCACCTGTCTTGCCTACGTAGGTGCCACTCCACTTACCTTACAGTGGTTTTACAGTTATCTCATGGAAGGATACAAAAGTCAAAGCTGATGGCCTACTATCTGCCCCCTTCCAATTGCCAGAGGAGTCCCTCAGGCTCCATCCTAGGACCAATCCTTTTTGCCCTGTACATCAACAACCTTGACTCCCACGTAAGAACTGTAGCATACATTTCTTTTAAGTGATCTATACGGTTTTTGTACGATCAGGCTCGCCCTTAACTGGAAGTCAGGAAGCACCCGAGCTGACTTTATCCAGTTAGAAAGCAACCTTATCAATGCCAAGCTCTCTTAAATGCCAAAAAAACCAAGACAACGATTTTCTCGAGACTTGCCTTGTCTGGTGCCCTACCTACCCCACCTAAAAACTTCATAGTTACCTCCCTAGGTGAACCCTTGGAAGGGTTCCAAACATTTGGAACCAACTACAAGCCATGCTGAAGCTAACCAACATCGTACCAATTAACTCCTACAAAACACTAGCTATCTCTAAATTAAATAGACATACTGTACGTAGGTGCTAAATTTAAATATCTAGGTATGTGGATAGACAACAAGCTTTCCTTCAGCGACCACATCAAGGATCTATCAAAGAGGTTTAAAGCACGCTTGGGATTCTTCTTTAGAAATAGGACCCTCTTTTCTCTCGCAACCCGCAAAAGACTTGTCCAAGCAACATTCCTTCCCTTGCTTGACTACGGAGACATTATCTTTATCCCCTCCCCAACCTTGAGCCTATCTAAACTGGACGTACTCTATCACCATGCTCTTCGCTTCATTACTAACTCTGCATACAGGACCCACCACTGCGATCTTTATGCAGCAGTTGGGTGTACCTCTCTTGCCACCAGATGCCTCCTGCATGCTGGCATTTGGACCCTCAAATTACTACTCCACAAACTGCCTGTCTATTTAACGTCTCTCGTACACATCTCGCATAGCGCCTACTCCCTAAGGAAATCCGACCTTATCCTACTAGATGTTCCCAGGACACGTACCACAGCTGACCAAAGAGCTGTCTCATACGCCCTCCCAAACATTTGGAACCAACTACAAGCCATGCTGAAGCTAACCAACATCGTACCAATTAACTCCTACAAAACACTAGCTATCTCTAAATTAAATAGACATACTGTACGTAGGTGCTAGTAGGCCCCCAACGCCAAGTCAACTTCCTAGGTACCAACTGGCCCTCTACTTATTAAGCTGAAATGTGTTGCATAATTTAGGGCAAGGTTAAAGCTGGAATGTACTGCATATATAGCACAAGGACTTCTATTGTGTATACCTCTTGTATTATATATTTTTTCTTTGTTGTTCTACATTTTATATCTCCTGTCTATGTAATTGCAAACTGTATGTGTATGTGCCTCAGGACCTCCTTGTGAATGAGCTTGCTCAACGGAGTCTTTCCTGCAATCAACTTGAACATCCTGGACAGTCTCCATCTCTCCCTCCTAAATCACAAATTAGTATAATAGTACATCCCTTAGTATGCCCAGAGGAAAGGCATTTCAGCAGCCATGGTTCCTCAGAGGTTTCCCCCATAGGGGGGTTTTCCTGTCTTGCGTGCTGCCATTTACACTCTCCGAGTTGGAGGAGATATTCATAATACCCTTTCTGAGCTTTAACAATTCCAGTCCGGCCTCTTGATACAAAAGGGGTGAGAACGAGAAAAGCCACAATAATGCGCAGTTCTAAGTTCACACAAGCACATTATTCCCTCACATTGAATAGGAGGGCTTGGCCTGTAGTTTAAGGGGAGTAGTTGTTACGCAGCTTTAAACATTCATCTGCCATTTGGATTAAATCTGAATTGCCAAACCTTTGGCCACATCTCTAACCCTTTCAGTTCCTTACTCATGGCCCTTTTCCACCCTTCGTTGTTTAACTTTCCACAGATGTTATTTCAGCTATGAAGATGCATATCTTTCTTGCCCCCCTCCCCCACCATGTCATATATAAATATGTTAAAGGTCTGGTCCCAAAACGATCCTTGGGTCAATCCAGTGGTGATATCTCCTGCCTCTCAATGCTCCTGTTCAGAGCCACCCTCTGGGTCTTTCCATGCTGCTAGTGTCTTACCCAGCCAATTATTTTTACCATGTGAAAGGAACCCAGTTTTTTTAGGGCATATTTTGTCTTCCCTGCACTCCTGCTTCCCTTTAGTACTTTGTCACCCAGCCCCTTTACCCACCCCCCCCAAAAAAATTCATGAATTAATCAATTAATTAAATAATTAAACATTACTGTCTACACAAGTGCCCAACAGCTGCAGCAGATATGATGGCTGCATTTGCAGAGATGGCTGGAGAACAAATTGGATACACCGTTTGGTCTGTCTCTTCTTGAATCCTGTGGTCACCCTTACAGAATGTAGACCTAAATCTGTGGTGGGAAATTCTTCTTTGGGAAATCTGAGATGCATTATTCAGAATCGTCAGAATGTCACACAGTTTTCTTTCCTGAGAGTTTTGGACACTCAGGTTTGGCCTACATTTTTTACAGCACTGGGGCAGATGTGACCAGTGCATAGCAGGTATCTGGGATTCCTGCCAAATTTTACATTTTGGGTTTTTGGATAAAGGTTCCCGAAAATCCTAAATCTTAAAATATTAGGACTCCATATCGAATTCAAATATTGAAATCTGATCCAGTGTGGAATCTGACATGCATTCCTGCATCCCATTTGTTTTGCTCACAGCCCTTGTACACTGTATAGATGCTTTCAAGTTTGCCAATATAAACACCCCTAGGTCTCTTCCTTTTGTTGTACTTTCCATCACCACCACCCCATCTTGTATTCTGTTCTCTGGTTTCTGGTCCTACTGTATATGCATTACTTTGAACTTTTTGGCATTAAATTTCAGCTCCAAGCAATGTGAGAACAATTAGCGGTCCCAAACCAGGCTTGTTAAGTCCACCAAGGTCATTCAAAACAGACCAGTCACTCTGAACAGCAGATGAATAAATCAACAGTGAACAACATCCTCTTAAAAAATGTTCACCAGATTTTTTTATTAAATTGTTCAGGCCATCAGACTTCTGCCCCAAACATTTTCTCTGGCTTCCGCTAGCTTTTTCAAGGGGTAGTGGTCCTACAATTCATAAACATATAAATTACATTTTCAATGTAGTTGTTATGCAGCTTTAAACATTCATCTGCCATTTGGATTAAATTTGAATTGCCAAACCTTTGACCACCTCTCTAACCCTTTCAGTTCCTTACTCATGGCCCTTTTCCACCCTTCGTTGTTTAACCTTCCACAGATGTTATTTCAGCTATGAAGATGCATATCTTTTTTTCCCCCACACTATGTCATATATAAATATGTTTAAGGACTGGTCCCAGAAACGATCCTTGGGTCAATCCAGTGGTGATGTCTCCTGCCTCTCAATGCTCCCTGTTCAGAGCTACCCTCTGGGTCCTTCGACGCTGCTAGTGTCTTACCCAACCAAATATTTTCACCATGTGAAAGGAACCCAGTTTTTTTTTAAGGCATATTTTGTCTTCCCTGCACTCCTGCTTCCCTTCAGTACTTCGTCACCCAGCCCCTTTACCCACCACCCCAGGGCCTTACCTGGGTGGTAGTATCTCCCACGGATTGCCTCCATGGGGGGCCTGGAGTGGAAGGGCCATCCTCTCCCCCACTGGAGTCCACATCCACAGGGCTGTGCCAACAACTGTATGGTCCCCCCGCAAAATATTTTGTAGGGCCCACTTCCCCAGCAATAAGTGTAAAATAACCATTAGCACATATGACATTTTTATGGCGTAAGTTTTTTTGTATTAGTCCTGTTGAACACATATAGTTTGTTTGTGCTGTCCCCCTTGCTGGCACCACGCTCAAAGATCTGAACAATGTAATTTATTCCTTGTCCTTCTGGGGACATCAGCACCAAGATTAGATGTTTTGAGTAATGTGCCCTGTTGCTTCTTTGTTCTGTACCCCCATCTCCCCCAACCATGTGAAACTGGAGTTGGAATCTTCTGACGTCACTGCTGACAAACCCAATTTCAAATGGATAAGCAATTTCCAAAGAGTAACTTGCAAGTTTTTTGTGAGAAAATGTTTTCTTAATGCTGACCTCTGAGGCAGTGGGCCCCCTAACAGTGCGGGCCCTACTGCAACTGCAGCTCTTGCACCCCCCCCTGGTCACTGCCCTGCTCATCCAGACATTCAGCCCAGGGCACTGTTGGTGGTAAGTGGCCTGCAGAAACCAGGCCATCATCTTGCCAACAGCCATGTTTTCCACCTTTGGTTGTCTTCCACCCCAGATCACCCGATGTCAGGCATAGCCCACTACTGGCCTTGTCATGCATCTGACATCCCCTGCAGTGGAGAAAGCTCCCCTGTCCACTCCAGGGGTTGCCAGAGTGGCAGAAGCTGATGTCCTCTCTCCCCGAGCTGGTAGTGCTGTTGCAAGGCATTACTTCCCCAGCCCTTGACCTGCCTGACCCAACCCAAGTTCGCTTTTGAACCTGTGTCACCAGCTTGGGAATGCACTGCACTAACCACTGGGCCATCGAGTGGCCCCAGTCACCCACTTTCTTGACCAGCCATCTGTGTGGAAAAGAGAGAATGTCTTTAAGTCCAGATGCAGGACATCCACTCACTGACGCTTAACCACAGCCCTTGTAACCTAATCAAAGAATTTGATAGGGTTTGTTTGGTAAGATGTTCCACGAGTAAACTCATGCTGCCATGTGCCATGTAGACCATTTAACTCCAGAAACTCTACTAGCCTGTTCTTTATTAGTGAGTCCTATAGTTTTCCCATGATAGAAGTCAGACTGACCAGTCTGTAGTTGCCCAGCTTGTCTTGCCTCACACGTATGTACAGAGGGGCCACATCTGCTATCCTGCAATCCCATAGCACTTTCCAGTTTCCAAAGGTCAGCTCAAGAAATCTGTCAGGACCTGCCCCATCTCCCCCTGTGTGTATCCTATCATGTTTATCCAACTTCAGTACCTGTATGCCCTTCAAAACCCTCTCCTCTGTGGTGGGCTCCATATTGGTATTTGATAATGACCCTTTACTGATTTTAATGCAGTGTTCAGGCAGTGGTCTTCTGTCTTTCACTGTGAACTCTAAACTGAAGTATTTGTTCAACGTTTTCACCTTTTCTTTCTCATCCTTCTCCCACCCTCCGCTTCCTGAGCCTGGCCACCTACTCCATGGTTTTGCACTGTTCTCGAATGTATCAAAATAATGATTTCTTACCTTCTTTATCCCCCCTGCTAATCTGAGCACTGCACGTGCTTTTGTCTGTCTCAGTGTACTACTGACCACTCTAAGCCTTTCCTGATATGTCCCCCTACCACTTCTGTCTGATTTGCTCTGTACCTAATGAATGCCCTTCTTTTTGCCTTCACTGCCTCTGCCACCCTGTTGGAAAACAACCTCCCTTTCTTGACCTCACCCCACCATCCTTAAGCTAAGACTTGAGGCCCCCAGTACCACTTTTATCAACCCCCTTTTGCTTCCCACTCCTGCCGCTGCTTTCACATCATGCAGTTTTTCCCCTAGCACCCTCATCCCCCCAAAATCCATACTTCTGAAGTCTAGGACCGTAGTCCTGGAGCATACCCTGTCTGCTTTCAGCTTAATCTCTACCCAGATGGTCCTGTGATCACTAGATCCCAGTAGTTCCCCTACCCTGACAGCGCTCCCATGCTTTCCCTGATTGTCATGACCAAATTCAGTATGGCCCTTTCCCCAGTGGGTTCTGCGACATTCTGAACTAGAAACACCTCTTGCAGTCCATCTACTAGAAACTGACTCCTTGTGCTTGCTGTTACTGTGATACTCCAGTTCACATATAGCATGTTTGATCCTCTAGTATCAGCAACTCCCACAGTTCTGCCACCCCATGATTTCCTCTCCTAGCTTCCTGTGAATTTCTCCTCTTAGTTTCAGGGAAGGTACACCACATGGACCCTGATCATTTTCCATGTCCCTGCAATTGCTTGAAATGGACTGCTTCCACCCCTGTACCCCTTCCTACTTCCTGCATATCAGAGGCTTGGACACCATCCCTAATGTATAGTGTCACCCCTCACTCTCTCCCCTGTAGCCTGTCCCACGTGAACATTGTGTACTTTAGTCCCCTTAACTCCCACTCACGGTACTGTGTTGCACATCTCTCAGTTACAGCCACCATGTGCACTTGTGCTTCAGCCATAATGCTTGGAGGTCACTGGTCTTGTTTCCCTGACTTCTAACGTAAACACACATCACCATCCATACCACTGTTTCCTCCCTATTGGCCATTTCCACAATTACTGTGCATTTGAACTCCATCACTGTTCCACCTGCACTCCCCATGCTCCTGGCTTTTTGCATTGCCTCCTTCCACATCCGCCCCCCACTCTGCTCTGTTGATACACCTGCATTATTCTGACACACTGGCCCCACTGCAGCTTCCCTCCTGTCCCCCTGTCTGACCTGCCTCTGCTGCCTGCTTTACTGCTGTGGGGGAGCGCCTTGTGATTGCTCCTCAGTTGTGTAGATGTGTTGGTCCTCAGCTGTTTTGCCTCCTCCCCTTTCTTAGTTTAAAAACTTTCATATGTACAAACCGGTGTGATTGCACTCTTGTTCCTACTTCATTGGGAGCAATCCATTCCTTTAAATAGCCTCAGGCCCCACCAGGGGTGGCCCCAATCTCCTAAGAACTCAAAACCCTCCCCTCTACCCCAGTGTTTTAGCCACATATTGACCTGATCAATTTTGCATTGTTCCCTACAATTCTAGTGTGGCTGCAGTAGGAGCGCAGTGCAGGTCACCACCCCTGCTCTTTCCCTAAGAATCATACCTAAGCAAGCAGAAGCTCTTTTATGCTTCCTCTGCACTTCTCCTGGCCATGCATGTCTACGTGCACTGTCAGATCTGACCTCCCTCATCCCTTCCAGTGATATTCAACACCTTCTTTCTTTTTTTTTTTTTTCACTTTATTTCTTTATCCCTCCTATCTACTCCCGGTGCCCACTCCTTCCGTCCACTCATGTCCTCCAATCCACCTTCCGTGGGATCTGCCCCTAGAGTGCCTCTTCTTCCTCTCCTTGCACAGTGGGGTCTGTCCCTTCTCAGTGGTCTGGATGGACCCGGAGCGGCTTTCATCTAGGGCTGCCGAGAGGGTTTTTCCATTTTCTCCCCCAGATCCCCTACCCTCTGAGACGTCGGCACTTGGGATGTACGTCCCGGTGGTGGCGTACTGGCCTTGCGCCAACCTCTCATGTGCTGCTGACGTCCCCCTCCCGGCTCGGTGACGGGCCGCCCTCCATCCTTCTTGTTGCGGTGCTTCCACCAGATACTGAAGGATGCAAACGCAAAATGCTTCCATGGTCTCCACCCTGAGGAGGAAAGCATCCATTGGGGACGCTCGATCCTCTCTTCCTGCCGACCCCGGCCACCCGAGTCCGTTCCCGAACCCGGGTCGCCGGCATAGCGCTAGGTGTGGCATCCAGCGCCTCAACCCTCAGCGCCACCGGGCCGGCGCGACACCTTCTTTCTAAGGATATTTGTATTTGCCCCAGGGAAACTGTGGATATTGCTCTTGATGTCTGGTGTGAAATCCAGTGTCCCACCTACGCCTCTAACAATGGAGTCTCCCAGTTCCATAGCCCTCCTCTTTTCTTCTTTGGGGCTCTCACCCTTCCTTGGCTTGTCACCAATGGACAAGTCCCCCTTTTCTTATGCAGTGGCCCCCACCCACTCCTGAAGGGATTCCAGTGGGACTCCCTCTGGCAAGGGCAGGTACTTGTTTCAAGGGGGGAAGGGGCAAACCTTGCATCTTTGGTATCCTATCATCGCTAACCCTTCCCTCCCTCTAAACGACAGTCCATTTCCTCATACTAGATTTCTGGGCCTTCTGTGGCAGTGGAGCTTCTAGTCACCTTGGTTTTTCTCTGGCTCTTGCTATCTAGTAGCAGATCAGTGCACTTGCAGTCTCAAGCTCAACTCCCAACACATGAACCTTCCTACTGTTGAGGCACTGACTATGTACCCAGAGCACCCTGTAGGTTATGATAGCCCCACAGCCCTTGCACTCCACCCACTCCCCTTTGCAGTGTCCCATCTGAATGTTCATGCATGATGTGCCTTAGTGTTTATCAACAGCTAGTCTCATTTATGCCGTTACTTGGCTGTACTCCACATAGGGATTCTGCTACCCTCAGTAAAAGCACCAAGCTCACCCGGCACACACAGACCTCTGTGAAGCCCTACCCAAGATAGGGATTAGGCTGCCTTCTCTAAAAACACTGTTCACACAGACTCAATAAAGCCCTACCCTAGATTAGTCTACCCTTAGTAAAAACACAAAGTTTTCTCTGCAGACACAAATCTCTTCATAGCCCTACCCCAGATAGGGTTTAGGCTACTGTCCATAAAAAATACTGCACACACAAACCTGGGAGGCGGTATAGCGCAGTGGTTTAAGGCTCTGAGCTGCAAATCTGGTGGCATCCAGCATACCAGACCTGGGTTTGAATCCCACAGCTTCCACTTGCATACTGTGTGACCCTGAGCAAGTCACTTAACTTCCCTGTGCTCCCAGGTCGCTCTTGTAAAAAAGCTTTCAGCTTAGTGTGCTACTTCTGGTTAAACAACTAAATAAAATAAATAAATAAACCTCCGTGAAGCCCTACCCAAAATAGGGATGAGGTTACCTAGTTTAATCAATACACTAAGTGCATGCTGCTCACACAGTCTTCAATGAAGCGCTCCCCCAGTTATGAACTTGTTTAGTTACAGCAGTGGCAGTTAGACTGTAAGGCTGTACACGGACAGTGATATAGCTTCACCCTAGACAGTGATTAGGCTACCCTTCGATATTGCCATAGTTTTATAACAAGTGCTCTTACCTTACTTGAACCAGCAAAGGAAACAGCATCCTGACTGTGCCTAAGCAGAGTCCAATAGCAGTCCTCCTTCTCATGGTCCTCACTCTTCATGGCTACTCATGCCAGAGGTCCCTTTGATCTACATACACTCGTATACATACATACATACATGCACATGCACACACACACACACACGTACATGCACAATATACATATATGCATGCATATATATATATATATATATATATATACACACACACACACACACAAATGCATATGTACACACATTTGTGTGTGTACTATATATATACAGTATGTATATATATATATATATATATATGCTTATATATACACATGCATATATGTATATTTATATGTATGTATATATGCATACATATACACGTGTGTGTGTGTGTGTGTGTATATATATATATATAAATATATATACATACATACACACATATACAGTATAGATGTACATACATACAACAGGATGAAGCAGAGAAATGCTGCAGAATATCACAGAATGCTGCAATTTACTGCAGGGGCCATTGTAAGTCAATGGCAATTAAGCCCTTTTGTCATGCAGGATTTTGTGACGTCATTACTGCAAGTTACTGCGCTTCATCATGGCTGACACATCTGTACATATATAAACATACATACATGTATACACATATATACATAAGTGGAATTTACTATTTGAAAGGATTGTTTTCAAACATTTTGGCATGTTTGTGACAGTTAACGCATGCATCATTATTTTAATGCATGCATCATTTTCTGAGGATAACTTGTGGCACTTGCAACAAGAAGTGAAAACACACTTTTTGTGGTTAAACATTTTGATGCAAATAATGCAGTTGCACTAAAATCGTGATGCAGGTCACCATGTGCATCCAGAGGGCGTTCGAAAATACAGCCCTGCATCATTAGCTGTGAGGCTGTAAGATAAGACAGAATCTAGGTATTCTGTCGGGTATGGTTGGTCTGAACTGCAGATACATTAATAGAAACATAACAACTTAGAATATGATGGCAGATAAGGACCACTTGACCCATGCAGTCTGCTCATTCCTCCTTACCTACACTATTACTGCAGACCATGCCCAATCCATAGCTCGTTCTCCCACCCCACCTTCCTTTCCAGTATTCCTTTGTGTTTATCTCATGTATTCTTGAACCCCACCACTGTTTTCACCCCTACCACCTCTGCTGGAAGGCTCTCTCTGTGAAGAAGTATTTATTTATTTGAATTTTGGTAGCCAGGTAGGTCCACTGAGACCATGCAGTTCCTTTTTCAGTGACGACACGGGGACATGCAAACAATGTACAACTGGTGTGACAGAGTGCTAGTGTAAACAGAATAACATGGAATTTCAGAGGCTTCAACAGCTAAATACAATCATAGTAAGTGCAATGAGGACAGTAAATGAAGTACATATACAGATTAAAAGATTAAAATAGATTACAGGACATAAACTGAATATAATTACAGAAGTAAACATTTTAAAGCTTCAGGAAAAATGTACTCATAGCAAAAGATAATACAGTATGATTGTACTAGCATCAAAAAATCATACTTTTAGCAAAAAGTAGTATGGAATGTTATGGATTAGTGGAAGCAGGAGCAGTTTGGAGGTTTAAGGAGGAGACAGGTAAGTTATTTTTTGAAAAGTGACCAGGTAGGGCAGGAGAGTGCAGAAGATGGAAGGGAATTCCAGGCCGAGATGGCAGAGTAGGCAAATGAATGCTTACCCGCAAGTCGGAGCGGTTTCTGAGTGGCTAGTAACGGAACTGAAGTAGATCTGAGTGGGCGAGCGTTTATTTTGCGATATACGATACCCCTTAGACAAGAGGGATTAAAGATGTTTACTAGCCTGAACACAAAACATAGTGTGAGATACTGCAGCCTACTGTCATAATCTGGCCAGTTTAGGGAAGCTAGGATATCACAGTGGTGTCTTCTAGAGTCAGCCCCCAAGGCAAAGTGACCAATCCTGTAGTACAATTGTCTCAGCCGGGCAAGGGAAGAGGGCTGCGCGGATAGCAGGAGTGGAGTGCCGTAGAGTACCATAGGGAGGAGGGTTGTAGACGCAATTGTTTGACAGGCTGCGGTTTATAAGAGGGGACAAATACAGTATAAGAGACCTAGTTTCTGGTTTATGGCTTTGTTCAGCTGGGTTACATGAGCCTCTACTGAGAAGGAGGCGTCAAGATTCAACCCAAGATATTTAAAAGTTTTGACAGCTTCAATAGTGTCACCTGGTTGTGCTCGGATTTGGAGAGACAAAGTTGGATAGTTTAGGGGAGGGATTGTGGAATATCATAGCTTTAGTTTTTTTCATATTCAGAATTAGATGATTATATGAGAACCAAGTCTCGAGCATATTGAAGTCTGAGCTGCGACTATGGTTAAGCCAACCCAAGTTTTCAGATGAATGGTATAATATTGTGTCGTCCACGTACAGTTGTACAGAAGCACCACCACAGAAGTCTGGAAGCTCATTCATAATTAACGAGAATAGCAGTGGACCAAGGATTGAGCCTTGAGGAATGCCGTTTGAAATAGGTGTAAGGGAGGAGACTGATCTGGACCATTTTACCCTTTGCGATCTTCCAGTAAAATAGCCTTTAAACCTTGTTAACGTCAGACAGTCGAGGCCAGTTTTGTGCAATTTACCAAGCAGAAGGCTGTGGCTGACGAGGTCAAAGGCCTTAGTCAGATATACGAACACCGCACCAGTAAGAAGAACTGCATCACTGGCTTTCACTTCTTCACATCTCTCCTGAATCTACCCCCCCCCCAGCTTCGTAGCACATCCCTTGTTCTTGAGCCCTTTTCTTATGAAAATACTTCCCTCCTGTACCTTATTTACCCCCGTGAGGTATTTAAAGAGCTCTGTCATATCCCTCCTCTTCTTTTCCAGGGTGTACATTTTAAGGTCCTTTAGTCTCTCCTCGTACGGCTTCTGATGCAGACCCTACACCATTTTAGTTGCCCTCCTCTGGACTGCTTCCACTCTGTCTGTGTCCTTCTGTAGATGTGGTCTCCAGAACTGGACATAGTATTCATGGCGGGGTTTTATCAGGATTCTACACAGAAGCAACACCACCTCACTCTTTCTGCTGGTGATATCCCTCCTTATGTACCCCAGCATCCCAATAGCCCTCCCTGCTACCTTGTCACAGTACCTGGCCACCTTAAAGTCATCCAATATGATTACCCCAGGTCTCTTTACTGCTCGGTGGTTGTCAATACCACTCAATCCATTTTGTGCTCTGCTCCTGGATTTCTGTGCCTTAAGTACATTATTTTGCACTTTTTTGCAATGAAACCCAGCTGCCATACCCTTGACCACTCCTCCAGTTTTCTCAGGTCTCTGCTTATCCTTTCCACCTCCTCTGTAGTGTCTACCCTGATGCAGATATTGGATCCGCAAAGAGGCAGACCTTCCCTTTCAGTTCCTCCGCAGTGTCACTTAGAAATGTCAATTTTGTCAATGTCAATTTTATTTAAAAAAGACGCCCAATCCCAAAGGCTCTGGGCGCCGCACAAAACTATACAGTGTGTCATACCATATACATTCCTTAAAATAACATACATAAAATTAAATTTCCAAAAGCCTGCATAAATAAAAAGGTCTTCAGACGGCTCTTGAAAGCCTCTATAGTAGGGGCCTCTCTCACTTCCAACGGCAGCGAGTTCCAGAAAACTGGAGCAGCAACTCCAAACGATCGGTCCCCAGCTGATTTCAGTCTCGCTCTCGGGACTTTGAGGAGGCCACTATTAGAGGAGCGGAGATCACGGATAGAGGTGGACGGTACCAGGAGATCAGAAAGGTAACCAGGGCCCTGTCCATGTAGGGTCTTTTAGGTGAGAAAACCCACCTTGAACAATACTCTCCACCTGACTGGCAGCCAGTGCAATTCGCGCAGTACTGGAGTAATATGACTGAACTTACTTTGTCCAGTCAAAATCGGCAGCAGCATTCTGCACTAGCTGCAGTCTGCGAAGAGAAGTTCCAGAGACCCCGAGATAGAGGGCATTACAGTAGTCAAGCCTAGAAGTGACTAAGGCATGTACCAAAGTAGGGAGGTCCAGAGCCGGAACAAGGGGCTTAATCCTGGCGATATTTCTCAGATGAAAAACAGGAACGAACCACAGAGGATATTTGAGCCTCCATGGACAAATTCCTGTCAAAGATCACACCAAGATTACGCACCCATGGGAGGCCATCAATGACACAGCTCCTAGCACAATGCCAGTCACAGAGTCAGAGGCCATCCCATCACGAACTCTGTTCACTCCACTACTAATACCTCAGTCTTGTTAGGGTTCAGTCGCAGCCAGCTGGAAGACATCCAGTCATTTATCTCAGCCAGACAGATATTTAACACATCCACTGCATTTGATGTTCCTGGGGCAAAGGAAAGGTATAGTTGACTATCATCAGCATAGCAATGAAAACTCAAACCATACCTCCTAATGATCTCTCCCAGGGGCAGCATGTACACTGCGAACAGCATAGGAGCCAATACCGAACCCTGAGGGACTCCACACGGAAGGAGGTAGGGTGCAGATGAGAAATTACCCATCACAATCCGCTGCCTCCTGTTAGTAAGAAATGACTCAAACCATTTGATGACAACACCGGTGAGTCTGCATAACTCCCTCAGGCGGAAAAGCAATACACTGTGGTCCACAGTATCAAATGCTGAAGAGAGATCGAGGAGAACAGGAATTGTCTTGTCCCCCCGATCTCTAGCCCTGAGGAGGTCATTTTGCACCGAACCAATGCAGTTTCAGTGCTATGTCTGGCCCGATAAGCTGACTGGAAGGGATCATACAACCTCGTGGGTCCTGAGATGTTCTCCAACTGAAGTGATACCACCTTCTCAACAATCTTCCCAAAATGGAAGATTGGAGATAGGACGTAATTTGCCCTAATCTCCGGGTCCAGAGAAGCTTTTTAAAAGGGTCTCACCAGAGCCTCCTTCAAGGCATCCGAAAGACACCCTGACTCAGGAGCACCGGACAATCAGGGCAAACACCGGGCCAACAGTGTCAATGCACCTCATCAGGCGGCGTTGGCACGGGATCCAGTTCACAAAAGTTATACCTCAAGTTGGCCAATATCTCAGTGACCTCCACGAAGCCTCCACTGGCCTAAACTCCCCCCCAGAGAGAGTGCTCTTAGAACACGACTGGCGACCACTGACAGCAATGATATTACTGGCTGAGGAGACTTCCTGCCGGATTGCAGACACCCTGTCTGAGAAAAAACGAGCAAATTCCTCACAATCCTCATTCGAGGAAACTCTTCCGGGTTAAAGACAGAATGGATGGAGAAGTCTATCGACAGTCCAGAAGAGTGAGGCTGGTCGGCTTCTCCCAGCAGCAATCTCCCGAGACAAAAATATTGTCTTCTTTCGGTTGATTGCCTCCTGATATGCGCAATAATGACATTAATGAAAGACATTAAAGAGGACTGGTCCCAGCACTGATACTTGAGGCACCCTGCTAGTCACCCTCCCTTCCTCAGAGTGAACTGCATTTACCACCACCCTCTGTTGCCTATCCCCTAACCAATTTCCTATCCAGTTTACTACCTTTGGACTCACTCCTAAGTTACACAGCTTGCTTACTAGTCTCCTATGTGGAATAGTGTTGAAAGCCTTACTGCAATCTACTTGCTGAAATCTAAGTATTGTGCTGCTAGGAGTCGGTGGTTTTGTCTTCCAGTGTTGAGACTTGCTCATTTGAGTTGTTTTACATCTCACAGTGGTGGGTTTGAAATGGACATAGAGGTATGAATCCGCAGCATTTACTGAACCGCTGGTATAAGTAGTCGAGGCCTTATTTAGTTGTTGTTTCGCAAATTGTGTCACCATAAAGAATTATTGGGATTAGTAATTGTTAAAACACATTTGTGTGTGCATGTTTCATGTGTTTGTGCGCACACTTAGGTAAAAAAAGTGAGATCTATGTAACATATGTACCTAATTTGATGTTTGCTTTTTAACTAGTTGGTTAATGTAGTACCAAAAGAGATACATTTGAGTAAAGTCCAGTCTGTAGGCACTGGAAAGTTTTTTTTTTAAGTCAGGGTTTCTGTCTCTAGATCCAACGAGCACAAGGATTGATTTTAACACTGATAACTAGATTTTTAGTCTGATGCATGTCTGTAGACTGTTAAAATCACATTGCTAAATTTTAGCTTTGGTGCAGAAGGAACTTTAGCTGACAGCATACATTATGGTGTTTTCAACATATGGATGAATTTGGACATCCTTGCAAATATTGGTTGCTCATTGATATGTGTGAAAATAACTAATTTAGTAAAAGTGAATTTGTCTTTATCCAAAGAAGCAAAGTCCAGAATGGTTAAATCATTTACAAAGTGACTTGCTGTACCTTGGCTTCTAAAAAGACTCCCACTATCAGTTACTGCATCGTCTTTGTGAGTCCAGCAATAAAAATGACAGATAATAGATATCGATATCTATTTATAATACATTTAAAAAGGCATTAGAGGAAAGTTTATTTAGATTTGATTTCCAGTACCTAAATCATAGATCTGAATTACATAGGAACATAGTATGACTGAGAAGACATCAGACAATGGTCCATCCAGTTCACCTTCTGTCCTCAAGTCGGTTGTATCCATGCTATTTTAAAATTCATTTTAGGGCTGTGCGCTCCCATTTCTTGTTTAGATCTTATATTTGGTAATATCCTGCTGCAATAGAAAACTACGTAGAGTAATTTTAAAAGTCTCCCTACTCCTTGCTTCTATTGTCTTAATGGCAGCTTATTCCAAAGGCTTTCCCTGCTCTGATATAGAAATGGGGTGTTATTTAATGTCCATTTCACTAACAAACATAGCAAAGTGTAAAACTTTTGGCATTTATCTGTGAAATTATGATGAGCTGACACACTAGAGTACCAACATTTGGCATTCATGTGAAACACCCTGATGTGCTGAAGGTGCAGCTGGTCAGTTTTGGTGATGTTATGCTTTCATTAGCTTTCTATTTTCCTTCCTAAATCAGTAGGGCAGGCTCTGCTTGACTTCAGCTCATTCACAAGCCCACACGTGTTCCCAGATACCCGTTAAGTACCACTGTGTGCAGTGTAGATCCTGCTGTGACCTAGCTGCTCAAGGAATCAATTGAAACTATTGTACTGGTCTTTGTGGGGATCGATTATGCTACTGGTAGGCAAGGGTTTTCTACTAGTCTCTCTCAAATGGTGATGGTAAGACCCCTGCTGAGAAAGCCCTCATTAGATCCTAACACCCTCACTAATTTTAGACCAGTCGGTAACCTGTATTTTATGGACAAGCTTATTAAGAAGGTGGTGGCAGAATGGCTCACTAGTTATCTTAAGAACAACAGCATCTTCAAGTCGTTCCAGTCTTGGTTTCCGAGGCATCATAGTACAGAGATGGCTTAAGTCTGAATCTGCAGTGGTCTTAACCTGGTAAAGGATAAGGGAAGACTTCCATTTTGCTTCTTCTTGACCTGTCATTGGTATTTGACACTGTGGACTCCCGGGTGATGGAGAAATGGCTTGATGAATACAGAGGACTGACAGGGACTATTAGTAAATGGTTAAAATCCTTCCTGTCAGACTGAGCCCAGTAAATTCTACTCCTGACTGTAGAATTCCCCAAGAATCAGTACTATAACCTGTTTGAGGTATATGTATTTCCACCTCGGGAGATTGTGAAGTGGCACAGTGTGGAATTTCACTGCTAGGCAAATAACACTCCGCTGTACCTCTCCTTTGCACCTGGCAAGACTTCTTCTATGTTGATGTTAGAAGAGAACCTTGAGGATCACCAGAGTCTGAATGGTAGCCAGTTGGTTGGCACTCAACCTGGAAAAGATACAGCTGTTACCCTTTGGCTTGGAGTGGAACGTATCAGTATTACAGTGTAGTCCAAAGCTACCTGGTCTAGATGGGCTACAGTATGTGGTGGCTAAGAAGTCCATAGTCGGGGGTGCTTGTCAGTAAACAGTTGTTTTTTGAGACCCATGTTTCAGCTGTGGTCCTTGGATGTCTGTTGCCACATTGGGTGAGGCCAGCTGGCAAAGAGGAAACCCGAAGCAATACAAGAAAATGTGAACAGTCACAGCAGGGGCTCAAGTTGAGAAAATGAGACAGGAAAGCTGTCACTATTATTTATTTATTTATGTCTTTGGTGACCACCGGGTAGGTGCGCTGATCCAAGGGACCATTTTCAGGCACAACTCGGACTGTAAATAATGGCATATTAGCGAAACAGAGTACAGGAAGAGAGACATGGCCACAGTGCAGGCCATTAACAATGAGGTGCAGGAAAATGCAGTACAGAGGGTGTTAACAAACAAGAGAGATACAGTATAGTGCAAGGTGAAGTTGTAGGCTAGTGACAAGTGCAATACATCATCACAGGAACATGGACGAACAATACAGTAAGGTTGCAAATTACCAGGTAAACCATAAAATGCAGATTCAAGTAAGTATGCCCATAACAGAGACAAGTATTAACCAGGTGGATATACAAAATTCAGGGTGACAGTCCACAATAAGCTAAGTGCTGTGGAGAAGACCATAGGGAGGGGGGAGAGGGCCAGGTGGAGGTGGGAAAGAAGCTGGAGAGGAAGGGGTTACACTGAGCACAACTGGTTTCCAGAACTGAAGAGGCATAAAAGCACTGAAAAATAATTTTTTTTTACTGAAATGAGGTGCACCAAGATACTCACGAGAAAGCACAGACTAGACCCCACAATGTTTTTCTGAGCACCCTAGCTTTGTCAAGGGGAGGAACCTAAGTAAGTGACAGTGCCTTTTATATTAGCAAATTAAAGCTGCAAGCGTTATCAACTTCAAGCAGTGAGCTGACATAAGACGGTGCTACAACTTAAATACAATGCTTAGTTCCTGTGGTCACTGAGAATGAATGGCAAGTATTAGATATTAGGCATGTATGAATGTTTCCACCATGTGAAATTAACACTAATCAAAAAAGTGAAATGAAAAGGTGAAACAAAGAAACTATATATGTTCAAATACCAAGGGCGAATAAAATCACCAAAAAGGTGAGAAAGTGCCTGTAGTGATGACAGTTTCTGCATAGATTTTTTTTCTGTTTATTATTTTTCTGCTTTAGATTGCAGAAATGATGCTAGAGTCATTAGAATCACTAAATGTTTGGATACTGTCATCCCTTCTGGTACTACTATAACGCTGCTTTTTGCAATGCCAGTTGATGGACTGTTTTCATTATTACTCTGCAGCTCTCTGCCTTGTTCTCTTTTTGTCTCTATCTCTTCCCTTCCCGCCTGATTGCATTACCTTTTTGGTGATTTCATTCTCCCTTTGCGTGCGCGCACACACATATGTATGTATCCATATGGTGTGCGGTAGCACCCCAGTAGTTAGGGTTGAGTAGGCTGTTTAATGTTAACCATTTTTTTTCACCTTAATAACTTTGGTGTTGTTTGCAAAAAATGTTGGCATGTGTGGTCAGCCAAGACTTGAAAAGTTTCGTGCTGGCATCTTGTTTGGTTTTCGAGATACGGAGCACCCAAAAACTGAGGGAGGGGGATGCGTTTGGTTTCCTTATACTTACCATTGCATATTTTTTTGCTCTCACCTACAACCTAAATGGTGTGGAATTTTTTCATGAAATTTTCAGGGTTGAAGGAGCCTATACCAAGGATGTGCCTTTCAAAGGTTTTGTGAAAAAAATATTATATGGTTCCAGAATTACAAAGATTTTTTGTCTGACTGAGAAATGTGAATGGTTAAAAAAAAACTGTTGTTTCTTTTTTAATGATTTACCTGTCATGACTCGGTCTTTACTGCTGTGACCTCTGTTTCCAGGATATTGACTCGATTGGTCAGAGAGTCAAATTTATCTGGAAGGCCAGACACAGTATATATATTAGACGGTTGATTTTAGCGCCTATGTTCTGTAGGGTTTCCTCTTCCCCGGCGGTGTCTTCAGTGGCCAGATGTCCCTGCGTGGACCTCATGGCAGGGGGCCCTAAAACAGTCTTGCTCTTAGTGCCTTCATGGTGAATTTTGTCTTTCTTTGGCTTGCTCATTCCTGTTCTTGAAACTTTCCGATCTCCTTTTTTGCCAATGCAAGCTATCAAAAGGACCGACTAGGTATAATAAATTAATAAAGTATACAGTCGCTATGGATAGCACCAATACTAAACCTCCATCTTGCTCGGGCTCAAAAGTGCCCCCACCCACATTCTTTGTATGAGAACAGTGGGACTTTCCCTTGAATGCAGAAGGTGCAGCCGGAGTTGTGCTGTCAGGTTCAGTTCAAATACTGTGTACCATTTGTTAATGCACGCATCCCCTCACCCTCCACCCCCAGGATGCATTTGGAATCGAGCAGTACTCTGTTCAGCATGCCCTCCTGGTGAAACGCTTAAATAAATAAATAAATAAGCAGTGAGCCTGCTATCACCTATTCTCTCTGTTTGTGTCTCAGTCTGTCTGTCTGTCTATCTATCTATCTATCTATCTATCTACTTACCCGTCAACAAAAACTAAACAAATAAATCTTTTTTCTTAAGTGGAACAGGGTGCCCACCCCCAACATTGCTTCTTTCGTCCCCTCCCTCCCCTTCCCTCCAGGTTATCCTTCTCCTGTTTCTGCTGTGTACATGGCAGCAGCAAGATGCCCATCCCTGGGGCTGCTGAACAGTAGCCTGACACTAGCGTGCTCAATCCTCAGTGTCAGAATATCCCCTGAAATAAAGAAAACCCAACCCTTGATTTTTTTTTTTACCCTGTAAAAAAGAAAATGGTCCCTCGCCGATCTGACCCCCAACACACACACACCCACACACGCCCCGCCCACCCCACCCAAATCTCCCCACTCTGCACCCACCACCACCCCACCCCCCACACCCTCACTCACCTGAACATGTCCCATGGTGTAGATCCACACTCTGATCGAAGACACGTCTTCCTGCTGGAAGCGGCAACTACAGTGTGAGAAAATTAGTCGAGTGTAGTTTAATGTATTTCAGTGGGGTTTGAACTTTGATTCATAACTTTGCCATTTTTACATATTGTGACCCCAAATTTTCAACATGGCCTTTGGGGACCCTATCTCACGACCAATGGTGGTGGAATTATGCAAATCAGGCCCAAAAGGTGGTTTTGCAGTCACTTTGCGAAATCACCTTTTGGGTAGGATTTGAAAGTTTTCACCACTCTTGTTAATTAGGTGGGGTCATAAGAAGGCTGTGTTGAAAATTTGGGATCAAACTATATACAAAAGATAAATCTATGAGCAAACATTGCATTTTTTCTACACTGCCTCATAACTTTGTTAATTTTAAATATTTTGACCTCAGATTTTCAGCACAGCCATTTTATCACACCATCTCATCAGTGTGACAGCTGTCATTGTTCAAATCCTGTCCAAAATGTGTTTTTTGCACCTGTGGCACTGAATGACATTTCAGAGGAGCTTACCTATGGGGTTCATAAGGAATGGTAATAACAAGGCTGTGCTGAACATTTGGTATACAGATACAGTAAAATGCCCAGGTTATGAGTAAATGTAGTATTTTGATGTTCACGCATGACTTCTCTAATCTTCAATATTTTGACTACAAACTTTCATCATAGCCATTTTTGCACAACCTCGTAAATAAGGCAGGTATCATTTTTTGAAATCCTGGATGAGATGTGTTTTCACACATCTGGTGTGAAATGGCATGTCAGACTCAACCAATATACTATAAATGCTACGTCATATTTATAAGGGGAGTCATAAAATGACTATATCTTGAAAATTTGGAGTCAAAAATAAACAAACAAACAAAACAAAAAAAAAAATATATATATATAGTGCCAGTCTTGACCTTGCCTGTCTACCCTAAATAGTGACTCCTGTAAGTCCAAGCACACTAATTACTACTGTTAAAAGACTGATCACATCTATAATCGACTCTTCCCTCTCCCCTTTTTCTACCCCCATATCTGTCCCTTCCACATTCCTTTGTCCCTGGTTCCAGCTCTAAATTCTCCATACCGTATCACTATATATCTTTTTATATTAGGTTTTATTTGTGTTCGGTGCACCTGATATGTATATTTCTTTATGTTTATGAAAACTAGTTTCTTGTGTGTTGCATCCCATGTATATTGTCCCTTGTTCCTTGTTAACAAACCCAGGTCCACCTCGAAAATGAGCTTGCTCAGCGGTGATTGCCTGGTTAAATAAAGACTTTGAATGATTGATTGATTGATTGACCCCAGCAGGTATGCTTGTGATCCCGTGCCAGTGAGCAGAGTTTGGGGGCGAGCTGAGTGATCCATCTGGATAGGATGAGGGTGGGTTGATGGCACTGTTCTAGGGACATGGATATGTTGTTCATCCACACTCATTGGCAGGTATCCTTGCTGCTTTAAATCTTGCCGGAAGGTCTTCAAGCTTGCTCCTCCCACCCACCCGGGTGGTATAACTCTCGGCTCCGCCCCATGACGCCAGATCTTCCTTACCGCTTGGAAGCTCAGGTTCCCTCCTTAACGCTCTGCGTTTGAGACTGGTTCCTATTTCTCCGTTTGCGGATTTAAAAATAAATTTTGCGAAAAAGTCTTCAGTCTTCTATCCCTCGCGGCTGCGATGGACAAATCGACTCCCGGATTTCGGAGATGCCCATGCGGGCAGAAGATGTCTCGGATGGATCCACACTCCACGTGTGTCTACTGCTTAGGCCTTGAGCACGACCCGCAGGCTTGCGACCGGTGCTCATCTTTCTCAGCCTACGTCCTCGAAGACCGTGCTGCCCGATTGCAACTGGGCCGTCCCGAGTAGCGCTTCCTCCGTGAAGCCCAAGGAGGCCCGCTGGTGGTGTCCGCGCGGGCGGCCTCGGCGGATCAGCTCGAGCGGATGGTCGCCTCAAGAGGAGGCGGCGCTGGCCGTATCTTCTCGGTCGGCGGCATTTATCCCGCTCTCTGGGCTCTTCTTACACGGCTTCTTTTAAGGAGCTTTTGTCTGTCCCTCTCCACTAAAGGAGAAGGGCCTACGCTCATGGACCTTATTCTCGGTCCAAAAGAGGGACAGGGTAAGTCCCTCCGTCCGCGCCTTGGGAGCGGGAAAGGTCCTCTCCCGGGCCGTCGGACCGGCCGGCTGTCGACCGCTCGGCTTCGCCACTGGCCTCACGGTGTCCCGTCCGTCAGTTGACCGAGACTCCCACCGATGAAGTCGAGATTTTCCACCCATTGGACGGGCTGTCGCCTTTAGCAGCCGAGATTCCTCTCCGGTTCCCCGGGAGGAGTTGAGGATCCGTGGGCTCGCCTGTGCCTCGGTTCGAGCCCTCGGATGGACCATCCGAGCGAAGGGAGTGCGGTTCGGCCGACACCTCCCGCGCACCGACCTCGGAAATTCCGGGACTCTGGTCTCGGTCTCGACCTCTGTCCAGCCGATCCCACCGCCATAGGCGGTCTCGGTCTCGGCATCATGTAAGCGGCGTCGCCGGCTCCCCGCCCTCCTCCTCGATGAGGGAGGCTTCGCTGAATTACGCCGAACGCACGAGGACCTTGTGTTGCAACAGTCTCCTCCTGGCCGGGAGTAAGCCGACCCTGTCGCCCCGCCATTAAGTGGCTGTCACCGAGCGCCGACACAACCCTCGACTTATCCGCTGAGCTCATACCCAGGCCGGTTGTTCGGCCAAAACCAGCTGCTCCACCGATCCGGTGGAACCTCCGCTTCCACAGCCACCACTGGGGCTCCGACCAAGGATTCTCGGTCGGCTAAGGGTCTACCCCATCGGGCTGTCAGTTACCCTCACTCCCGACCGACCTCGGCAGGTGAAGGTGGCTCAGGCCAGAGGCAGTTTCTTCGAGGACTTCTTCCGGTCCGAAGATGATTCCTCCTTTTCCAAGCGACTGGACTTGGAGTCTTCAGGAGGTCAGTCAATGGACGATAGCCCGTCGTCCTTCCTAGGACTGCTTCGCTCATCTCGAGTCCACCGGGATGGAGCTCGAACCCGCCCAAATGGGCCAGGTATCCCTCACGGAGATTCTGGACCGAGGGATCTCCGACGGAGGCTCTTTCCGTGGCCGAGGCCATAGTGGTCCGGCACTGGAGCTTTGGCAGCCTCTGCTTCCTGCCCTGCGCCTTGGCCAGGATGGCCAGGAAGTATCGCGGTCCCTACCGGTTCCTTGTCCGGTTTTTGAACACCCTCTGCTGAGGGGTTGGTTACTGACAGCGTTTTCGGTGCGCCGGGCTACGCCAGGGATGTGGACAAACCTCCTGACAAGGAGTCCAAGAAATTGACTATGTCGGGCGAAACGTCACGCTAGGGCCCCTCTCTCGGCCTCGTCAGGCCAGTTCGCCGTCCTCATGGCACATTTTTCTCATGCCCTGTTGGGCTCCCTGGATGAGGTCATCCTCATCTTCCCGCCCGATCTGCAGACTACGGTTAAGCAGGTGCGGACCAGGGCAGGGCAGTGGCCAAACAGCAGCTCCAGACTGCTTTGATATAGGGGACTCATGTGCCAGATCAGTGGCGGCCGCAGTGGCTATGTCGGCGGGCTTGGCTGAGGATATCCACCTTTACTTGGATACCCAGCACAAGTTGGCGGATGTTCCTTTGGGACTGACCTCTTGGCCCTGGGGTGGAAGGTCACCTGCAGAGGATCGAGGAGTCCAATGCTACCTTGGACTCGGGTCTCTTCCGGCTCAGAAGGACCGAGGCCGCCAAACCACAGCCCTAAAGCCCTTCGTCCTTCTGTGCCCCGTCGCCCTGCCCAGCAACGTCAGGGCCAGCAGGCTCGGCCTTGGCATCCCAAACCCAAGCCAGGCTTCCTCTAACAGGAGGCAGGAGGAAAAGGCCCAGGAGGTCCCTCGGCGGTCCCTCCTCCAAGCCTGCCCAGTGACGGGCTGAGGGGTGTCGCCCCATTCCCGTCTGCCTACCCTGGGTCCCCCGTGGGGGCAGCTCCAGCACTTCCGTTCCGCCTGGTCCGCTGTTTCCCACGGACAGGTGGGTCTTGAAGGTGGTGGGAAGAGGCCTGCCTCTGGAATTGAGCAGGCACCACCCTTCAGAGCCGTCGCCTCCGGGGGCCGGGATCCCCAGCCTCACTGGCGGCTCGTCGAGCGACATCGCTCTCCTCCTCCAGAAGGAGGTGATAAGAGAGGTGGTGGACCTCCTTCAGACCCAGGGTTTGTGTCCAGGTACTTCCTGGTTCGAAGCGACGGGGCTGGCGCCCCATTCTAACCTACACGACCTAAACAAGTTCCTAAGGTCTCGAACCTTCAGGATGGTCACTCTGGCTCAGATAATACCATCCTTGGAGCAGCGGCGTGTGGTTCTGCTCTCTGGACTTGCAGGGCAGCGTTTTTCCGCGTCCTATCCGTCCGTCTCACCAGAGATTCCCGCCCGCTTCGGCGGAAGGATCCTCTTGATTTCAACCATGCCCTTCGGCTTGTCTCCAGCTCCCAGGGCTTCACCAAATGCATGGCAGTGGTGACAGCATTCCCTCGGCGCCGAGGGGTCCGGTGTACCCTTACCTGGACGACTGGCTGATAGCAGCTCCCTCCAGGAAGGAGGCGGAGTGGTCCAGAGATCTGGCCTCCAGGTCTGTTCCTCAACTGGGCCTCCTTATCAACGAGGCCAAGTCGAACTCGAGGCGAAGCAGGTGATTCTATTCATCGAGCGCAGCTCGACTCTTGAGCCAGGCGCGGCTCCCGGCGGACAGGGCCGAGGTTCTTTCCTCCTTTGCCCGATCATTTCTGGTTGGGCAATTGCGCCCTGTCTGGGACTTCCTGCGCCTCCTGGGTCTCATGGCGGCCTGCACCAGCGTGGTCCGTTGGGTCCGCTGGAACATGCGTCCCCTTCAGTGGGGACTGGCCAGCCAGTGGTCACAACGCTGCGATCCTTTGGACCAGCTTGTGTCGGTGACACAGGGGATGTGGAACGCTCTCCAGTGGTGGACCGTTCCAGATCATTTGCAGGAGGGCATCCCGTTCATCCGCCCGACCGGTCTGTCTCTATCGACCGATGGCTCTCTGATGGGTTGGGGTGCCCATCTGGGAACACGGGCTCATGGCCTCTGGTCCCAGCGGGAGTCCCGATGCCACATCAACCTGCTGGAGCTCGGCGGTCCGCCTAGCTCACCGCCTTTGCTCCGTTCCTCCGGGGTCAAGTGGTCGAGTCAGGCGGACAATACCCGACCATGTACTATCTAAACCGCCAGAGGCGGGACGCGCTCCATGCTTCTATGCAAGGAAGCTCTCCGCATTTGGTCACTCGTGCGCAGCCTGGGAGGCGGATCTCCTAGCCATTCACGTGGCAGGAGCCTCCAACACCCTGGCCGATGCCTGAGCCGGATGGGGCTGCATCCCACGAGTGGTCTCTCCTGCCGAGGTAGTACAGCATCTGTTCTCCCATTGGGGCACCTCAGGTGGACCTGTTTGCCTCCAGGGAGGAACGCAGCTGAGTCTGTTCCATGCCGCGCCCCTCAGCAGGGCTCGCTGCAGGGGATGCCTTCTCGAGGCAGTGGACCCGGGCCTCTTTACGCCTTTCCCATTTCCCTTGATCCACAAGGTGCTTCTCAAGGCGAGGAGGGACAAGGCGCAGGTGATTCTGATAGCCCCAGACTGGCCTCGCCAGTTCTGGTACCAGATCTCCTCAGTCTCAGCTCCAGGACTCACGGCAGCTTCCAGCTCGCCCGGACCTGCTCTCAGTCAATCAGGGAAGGTGTTCCATCTGGACCTTCAATCCCTGCACTGACGGCCTGGTTCCTGAGCTGCTAGAGTTCCAGGCCTTGGGTCTTTCCGACAGGTCCTCAATGTAGTTGAGGCGTCCGTAGAGTCGACCAGAAAATGTTATGCCTTCAAATGGAAAAGGTTTCCATTTGGTGTCAGGCAAGAGGCTTGGACCCTTCCTCCTGTTCCTTGGCAAGCATCTTGGACTATTTATGGTCCTTTCTGGTCAAGGGCTTAGGTCGGCGACCTTAAGTGTACCTAGCAGCCATCTCTGCTTGCAGGGGCGGGCGGAGAAGCAGTCGGTGGCGCAGGAGAAGGTGGTCTGGCGCTTTTCAAAGGCCTTGATCACATTTCCTCCAGTGTGAACCCCCACCTCCGTGGGATCTACTGCTGGTATTGGCAAGCTCATGGGCAAGCCATTCGAACCTATGCACAGGTGTGCTCTCTCTCACCTGTCGGAAGACCGCCTTCTTGGTGGCTATCACGTCAGCCAGAAGGATGGGAGAGCTCCAGGCGCTTCCATCGAGTCTCCTTACCTGGTCTTCCACAGGGACAGAGTTGTCCTGCGCCCCCACCGAAATTCCTTCGAAGGTGGTGTCGGAGTTTCACCTTAACCAGGTGTTGACTCTGCCGGTGTTCTACCCCAATCACACCTCGGAGGCGGAATATGGGCTCCATCCTCTGGACCCTAGGCTCGCTTATTATAAGGAGCGCACGGCTGAAATTTGGGGAGAGGTTCGCCAGCTGTTTGTCACCCTACGCTTGAAGTCGCATCTGGCAGACCTGCAGCCAAGCGACGATAAGCAGGTGGTAACCTCCTGCATAGATCTCTGATAAGTTGGCGGGCATGGAGCCTCCCAGAGGGATAAGAGCTCATTCTACCCGCCATACTGCTGCAGCGTGGCTGCTTCCAGGGACGTCCCCTATCCAGGAAATCTGCAGGGCTGCTACCTGGAAGTCAGCAAACACCTTCATTACCCATTACCACATCGACCTTGAGTCACGCCGGGATGCTGGTTTTGGGGCCTCGGTTCTCAGTCTCTCTTTCCCAAGTAAGTATTGAGGTGTGCGTCTTGCCTCCCTCCTCCCGGAGAACTGCTAGAGTCTGCCAATGAGTGTGGATGAACAACATATCCATGTCCCTAGAAATACAGGTTTTCACCTGTAACAGGAGTTCTAGAATGGTATATGTTGTTCATCCACTATCCTCCGACCTCGGCTCGACAGCGCAGACTGAGCTTCCAGCGGGCAGATCTGGCGTCATGGGGCGAGAGTAGAGTTATACCACCCGGTGGTGGGAGGAGCAAGCTTGAAGACCTTCCGCAAGATTTAAAGCGGCAAGGATACCTGCCAATGAGTGTGGATGAACAACATATACCATTCCTAGAACTCCTGTTACAGGTGAGTAACCTGTATTTATGTGACACCCTCCAGCCAGGGAATGAAAGCTGCAGGGTTGTCTGCATGGGCCCGGCTACCATATAGTGAAGACAGCTGTCCTCTTGACATAAGACCCTGCACCTGTGCACCCATGTGTGGCAGAAGGCCCTGTGCATTGGCTGACAGCTGAACTCTTTGCCCTGTGCATTGGTATCTGCGGCTACATTTAAGAACAGGGACCAGAGGGCCCTATGCTTCCGCAGCCCACCGGACAGCCCTATGTATTCTTGACATCCATCACTGCACTTCTGTAGCCGGACAGAGTCTCCCCTTTGGGCCCTGTGCATCTGCATCTCGGGACCTGCATGAATGAAGATACAGTTCCACTGTCTCAAAAAGAAAGGAAATTCTTTGCAAAAAAAAACTTTGCTAATGTACTAGTTAGGGTTCAACTTAATGCCACAAAAGTAGGGAAATGTGGCATTAGGGTTTCCAACCCAAACTCTCCACCCCAGCCCCCAAGCAGCGAAAGGAAAAACAAATAGTGGTTTAGGTCTCCAGAGTCTTGGCAAATCAGTGGTGGGTCTTCTTTGGGGTAGTCAACTTTAATTCCCCCCCCATATGTAGCCTCCAGTCTGAAGCACAGGGTCATCTTCAAAGCAGTGTCTCACAGTGATACACTTTTCAAAGCTGGAGAAGTATGTATTGCTTTTGCCACATGCTGCAAACACAGTCTGTTGTACCTTTCTTCTCATAGGGGCCTGTGGGCCTTGTGTGAAGAAAGGAGATCATGTCTGACGTTGTTTGCTCAGGGAACAAGATGGGCGTTAGGGCTGACAACCCCGAGGAAGACCCCACCATTGATTCATCAGGACTCCAGAGACCCAGAACCCTAATGATATTTTCCTTTTGCTGCTCTTGGGGGTAAGGAATTAGGATTGGAAAACTTATCTCCACCTTTCCCTACTTTTGTGGCATTAAGTTGAACCCTAACTGGTGCATTGTCAAAGTTTTTTTGCGAAGAAGAGAATAAATATATATATAAACTGCCTTATAATACTTGCCATTCATTCTCAGTGTCCATAGTAGCCAAACACTTTACTTATGTTGCAGCGCCATCTCATGGCGGCTCACTGCTCTGTGGTACCAGTATGCTGTTTGCAGTTGATAAAAGCTTGCAGCTGTAACTGAATAACTTACAAGGCATTGTCAGTTGCCTAGACTCTTCCCCCTTGACAAAACTAGTGTGCCCAGTAAAATATTGAAGTGTTTAGTCTGTGCCTTCTTTCGTTCGTGTCTTGGTGCACCTCACTTCAATAAAGAAGTGTTTTTTGCAGCAATGTTATACCGCTCTCAAGTTTTGAAACCAGTTGAGTTTAGTGTAATTGTTGTTGTTTTCCCAAGAGGAGACCCACAGGAGCTTTCTTGACATATGTGTGTGTGTGTGTGTGTGTAGGGGAGGAGATCATGGTATTGTCATCCAGCTAATTGCCACTATTTTTTCCATCTATTTTTCATGCCCCCTTTGTACCCACCCTCAGCCCCACTGAGGCACAACCTGAGATGAGAGATCTTTCTGGCCAGTCAGAAGACTGTCACTTAGCTGCACAGGACTAGACCAATAATGTCACCACATCCTATGCCAGCTTTCTATATGATGTTGACATCAAGATTTAATCCTATCTGAAGCTGTGTATTCCTGCCCACACAATTTCCCATGCCCTGGGCAACCAGGGAGCAGTCATGTAATGGCAAGAGTACCCCACCCTCCACAAAGTAGTAGGCATCAGAGATAGACATTCAACACTAGTAAAGAAAAGAAGCAGTGGTGCACACAACTCCAAAAAGTGAAAAAAGATTCTACTCACAAGCTACGCAGGCTAGAAATGCTTTATTATTCAAAATGCAGTTATAAACCATTTGCGAGATTGAGTCTACAAAGTGAAAACAAACTCCCCAACATTTTACGTCACTCTGACAGTTTGTCACGGGGCCATATAGCACTGCTTCTGCTGCCCAGTATGTGACAGTCGGGGCTCAGGACTCAAACCTTGGTTACCAGCATGTTAAGCTGCAACACTTAATCATTAGGCTTTTGGGATGGCTATATTACACTTTTTAGTTAGGGAATATGAACTGTGGCAAACATGTTTACAACAGAGAAGTGAGTTCTTTGTATGGTTTGGAACTCCTTTTTTAATTTTTATTAATAGTGTATTTTTTTTCCCACTGCTTGTGGGGCTCAGTGACAGTTATACTGACCATCCATGTTCTGTTCCCCCTCCAGCTGTTGGGGGTCACGCTGTGTGGCAGTGGGGGCTGGGTTTCTTCCTGTTTTTTGTATGCTGTTGCTTGGTTTCCCCGACACGCCACTCTTCAGAATGGTGGCACAAAGGATGTAAATCCAGGCTGTAGACATGCTAATGTACGTGTCAGCCAAGTGCCTAATGGCGTCCTCCCCTCCCTGCACTGTGAGTCTCGTCCCACTGCCTGTGCACCACAGGTGGTGGTAACAGGCCGATGTTGCAGCCCCCCCCATAGAGGAGGAGAGCATCCCATTGGGTGCTCCAGCCTCCTCCCCCTGGCCAGCCCCCAACAACCCAGGCTTGTTCCCAAAGCCGGGTTGCTGGCTGTCATAGCGGTAGCGCTACCATTGTGTCAGCAGGCCAGCCCTGAACTTTTTTTCTTTGAGGAGAAAGCTGTCTGTTTTACTTTTCCCTGTGGAGGATAATCCAAACCGGAAGGCATTAATGAAACAATTCCTAAAACATCAGACACATAGTAAAAATAGTAGGATGCTTAATTTTGAGAGGCTGTTCACTTTTGACTGGGAGGCTCACATGACCAGGGCAAAATGCACCTAATAAACTGTGAACCAAGTCCAGACTTCAGTGCCGGCATCGTTCAGGTGTTTTGGTGTATGACCCACTGGTGGTGTGGGGTTTTACATTTGGTTGTTTTTGCATGAAATTAAGGATCAGTCTGTTTCGAAAGGAGGGGTCCTCATCCTTTGAAATATACCAATGTGTGAAGAGCAGTGGTGTAGCTGGCAAAATAACATTTTTATATTGCTCTTTTTCCCCTCTTCCTACTGGATGGCCCCACTTTGCCCCAGCTACCCTAGCCCTATCACCTCGATGTCCACTGAGACTTACCTGCTAGCTGGAACACCCAGGGCTTGCCTCCCGGTGGAGTAGATGGGGTCCCCCAATTCCCATCAGGAACTGGATCCAGTAATCTGGACTGGTGAGCCCAGCTAATCGGGTGCGAGTCTGCAGGGCCCAGAGTGCCATACTGCCGCTGGTGGGTGTTTTATCCCCTTTTGGTTACCCCAAGTGGCGTGGTGTGCAGTGACACCATGATTTGCACCATGCATTCTGGCATGCCACCTATTGGCATCTGCCCTACCCCTCCTGCCGTCTGGGTAGTCCCATGCCCTGTTCCTCCCGCTGCCACTAGCAGCCAGGCAGACCCCAGGCTTTTCAACCCCACCCCCAAGAGAAGAGTGCAGTCATCTGGATGCTGCTTGATTCTCCTCCCACTAACTGGTCCTCCAACACCTTGAGCTGGCTTCCAAACTCGGGTCGCCGGCATCACAAGCAGTATTACTACTGCTACGCCAACAAACTGGCCATAGAAGGTAACATTTGCCAGCCAAAACCCTTTGGTGCCACCGTTGTAGACACGCCCATACTTGTTTACTAGACCCCTTGTACACTCCATGTTACTTAGTTTAATGCATCTAGCAGTATGTTGAAAATCAAGCAGAGCACAATAATCAGATTACACCACCAGCAGGGGTGGATATCAGACAGTGGGAGTAACCAAAGTCAGTGGTCAGGGCCCAGAATGCCACCCCCTTTCCAATAAATGTGTAAGTCTTTTCTTACTTGGCAGCTCTGTTCCTATTACTTGGTACTTGTGTTCCTCCACCCCTCATGTAATTTACATGTTTGCTTAGTTTAAAGCTGAAAGCTTTGTCTTACGTGTTACGTATATCTGATGACTCCTGGTATAACATTATGTGTGAGAAACTGAAGTGAGGCTTCCTCCATGGAATGCCCTACAGTGGATATTTTCATTCATCAGCATGTCTGTCAGCACATTTATTAACTGAACAGTGGAAACAGCAATGTCTCACTTCCTGGAAATGAAGGAAAAAAACGGTATAAGGAAACCTCAGACAAAACTGTGTTGTTAGGAGAAAAAAAAAACAATCCCCTGCTCTGTAGCTTTATCTCATTCTTATAAACCAGCTGAGTGCGATACAGGAAAAATGCAAAGCCCCTCAGGCTCACTCAGACCTGCTATTTTAGAGCTGCAGCTGTGTTCCAGTCACGCTGCTTGCCAGTGCCGTGCCACCTGTGATTGGATGGTGCCAAAGGGAGGCCTCGGTGACATCACAGCATGCTGCATTGCAGCAGACAGTTGGATGGCTAATCTGATATTATAGTGGGTGGCAGCTGTAAGGGGGCTCAGTGCTCCCGTGGGAGACAGTGTGGCTGTGTGCAGGACCAGACAGTGGCTTAGCATTAGGAAAGGCAGTGCCTGTGGCAGACTAATAACAGAATGAAGCTGTTAACTGATGCTGCTTTGAGCAGTAATTTCACTTTGAAGTAGGACTGGCTAAGTGACTGGTTTCACACAAGAGGTCTATCAGGTTTCCAGTGCTAATCAGAGCCGCATTACCAATAGCACTTAATGCGAATATTTAGTGCTGTACGCAGTGTAATTTAATGCGACTCAGACTGACTTCATGAAATAATCACTCTCCTACGTGATAACAGTATTAAGGGTCGACTGGATTACACTAGATTATAATTATGGACTTCTAACCTGTTTTTTTTTTTTTTTGATTCTGGTTTTGTGACCTTGGTGGCAGTGTGTCTACCAGGGATATTATCAAGTTGGCAGTGGGGACACAGCAAAATGTGGTGTCAGTCGTGGCTTATGTGGTTATTATGATCACAATGTCTTTGAAAAGTATGTTTGGTCAGAATACAATTTAGATTGGGCTGGAGCATTTGGTAGATAATTGAATTTTAAGAATCTGGCTACCCCTTGCAGATTTCTTGAAGTTCTTGAAGTAAATTACTGTTTTTATTGTTAGAAAAATGATGGAAAATGGAAACTGTTTAGTTGAATGGAATGGTACATCTTTGAGACCCCTTCTTTTGTGTCTCAAGCAAAATTCAAGTGACCATTATGAAGGATCAGTGGAAGTGCTTTTAGGAAGGTTTTCACAAATGTCTACTATCATGCATCTGAATGTCTAGCAGTCTAAACCTGACACAGTTAGAGCTGCCTGACTTTTTCTACATGTTCAACTTGTGATCACAAAATAGGCAGTGACTGACTGACTGACTGATTGAGGAGCTTAATATTTAATTAAACTGGGTTTAACCCACCAGCCTATCGTGGCACACCTGGGAGACCTGGGTTTGTGTTTATACTCCGGTGTCCTACCCTGGCATAGGACTGGGTTTGTAACAGATGTGGGGGTGCTTCACTCTCAGGAAGGCAGGGCACTGATGGCAGCTGGCATTCACATACACCCTTACCGTGACAGTGAAGGCAGATGCTCTTCTACCCTCCGAACTAGAGGATATGGTGCCATTGGGACCCTGAAGATGAGAGTGTAGATGGAGGAAAATGGGAACGGGTGGGGTGGGGGGAGTTGACAAAAAGGCAGAGATTAATTTAGTAAAAGCAGTAGTCCATTTTGACTGGAAAACTTGGGTTGGGCTACAGTGCAGTGCAGAGCTGGTGCTGCATACTTAAAACAAAGATATTTCAAGGCCAGCTCCTTTGCCTACTAGCACAAAAGTTTGTCAGTCTCACCAGTTTTACTTTTCCAGGGAAGGGGTTGGCCCTGACGAGGAACATCTGTTGTCATCTACATGCCCTCCCTGGTGACTTTTCAGCTGAACACCAGCTGCCAAAGCAGGAGTGGAAGCAATTTTCCTTCCACCATTCATATACACTGTATCCCAAAGTGTTTGAACCGTAAAGAGTGGCAGCAGTCACATTAGATGTGCACATGTGGAAGTGAGGCAAGCACAAATGGAGAGAGACAAAGAGGAGAGTAAGCACAGGGAGGGTGTGTGACTTGTTCAGGATGGCAGTGATGGTGGTGGGATTGAAATCTGGGTCTCCTCCACGCGGACAGCCCTGTGCTTTAACCACTAGGGTACACTAAATTCCAGTACAGAGGGAGTGGGCTGGCAAGGCCAGGGCATCAACAGGAGAGTCAGTTATAAGATGAGTTTGTTGCCGATTGTATTTTTGTACTTGCATAGAGTTCAGTAAGTGTTAACCATGATATTTTCGAGGGGCAAAGCTGGCATCTGAACTGGAAAGATGCACCAGACTTAAGCTCCTGCAAAGTTAAGCCTTTAACCAGCCTAATTTATAATTTAAATTGAGCTGTTGCTTACTTCAGTACTGAAGTTCGAGAGTGAAACCTTCAGTGATCATTTTGATCCTAAATTTGGTTCCTTGGGATGTAATACAAGAGGGGGGAATTGCTGGAGACAGCATCTGAGCAAAAACCAAGAAATCTGGTCTGAGCAAAGAGACTCTGCAACCACAAAATGTGATACACTGGAGACGTCTGCTCCCAAAGGTGCAGTCTGTCAAGTGAGCTTGTAGGCTGTCACAGTTACAAAAAAGAGCAAGAGACAGACACACTCACCATTAATCTGGAAACTTTCAAATGTTCAATACAAGGGGAAAGAACAGCCCATGCTTATTCACCTCTAACAAGGTGTCATATGGGGTGGGCAGATAAAACCTTATTAGATGCAAAGTTTCCAGCTTAATGGTGAGTGCTTCTGTCTCTTGTTCTTTTCTGAGTGAAGAGACATCACCGCCGCCTGCCTCCTCTGAGCCTGTCGTGCCATGTGCCCCCCCCCCATGAAGAGGCGGGGGCACCTTGAGGCACCAAGAACCTGGCGGTCTTTCTCTTAGTGGTGTGGCCATGTTTGTTGTTTAGCGGACAGTGCTGCATGTGCGTCTGTTTGTTCTTGTATGTCCACAGTGATACTTGCCTATGTGATACTTACCTGGCTGCACTGACATCCGTGAGTATGCTACTTTGTGTGGTTTGTATGCACCTTTTATATGAAGGATGGAAGAGTGGGGAGTGTGCGGGAACGGCCAGACCACCAGGCAACCAATGGTAGTGACAGCAAGGGTGCTAAGGGGCTGTAATTGACATTCAGATGGCCGTGTAGTGCCTTGCATGCCCAGTGAGCTCATTTGTGTGCTCGGGCTAAATATGGCCAACAGAGAATCTGGCAGTATCTCATTTCAGGCAGCAGTATCTACTGTAGGCCATATGCAGCCTTGGTCCATGTCTGCGCAGCGCTGATCGTCTTAGTGCTGCACCAACAGGGCTCGATATTTAGTCAGTAAGTGCCATTCCTTTGACGAGTGTTGACCAGCTGAATATTGCTCAGAACCAGACGTGCACTTTTGTAAGCACAGCACAGCAGGTAGTGCTGCGATTGCACCTGGCTCTGAATATGGGGCCCTGTTTGATTGCAGAAATACAATGAAATGTAAGTGAAAAAAATGTGGTATTTTAAGTAGTCAAAAGCTAGTAATTAAACTGGGATTCAGATTGCAATCTCCTGGCTAATGATCCCTTACACTAGTTCAAGTTCAAGTTTCAAATTTGTTGCAGGAAAGCTCCATTGAGCAAGCTCATTCACAAGGAGGTCCTAATTGCACAACAAGTACAATGAAGGAAGGTGCGATACAAAGAACAAAAAATACAGTCAGGAATACACACACAGGCAGAATCCATGGTGTACATTGGAAAGGTACATAACAAGTACTGCGGCAAATAAATAGCATACTACAGGATTAGAAAAACTATAAATAGAGATACATCATATTACAAAAAAAAAAAAAGTAATACAGTGCAAAAAATAAGTGCTAGGTAGTACCCTTATATGAGATAAAGGAATTATATGATCAGTGCAGGGAGATAGAGGGGTGATAGGGGCAAGGGTGTTAACAAGGTAGATGAGACAAAGTAGGTGATCTAAGCCCCACGACAGTTGCCGTCATTAGACTGTATATGTGTCACTTCCACATTGTCTTTCTACCATAGAAGCACAGAATTTGTCAACAGTAAAGGGCCGTTTGGCTCACCCAGGTTGCCCAGTTGTTCCCTGCCTTGTCCTTCTCTGAGGACCCTAACTGGTCTCTGGTGAACCTCCCTCCTTCCTGCCTATTTACTAATATTCCCCTCTGTCTAGCACATTCATGCTTAAGCTCCCCACTGTTTTCGCCTCCACCACTTTTACTGCCAGTCTATTCCAGGTATCTACCACCCTTTTTGTGATGTAGTACTTCCTCACATCCCTCTTAATTAACCTCCCCCCACCCCCAGCTTCATTGCATGCTCTCTGGTCTGGGTCTCTCTCTCATTTGAAAGTGACTATGCTCCTGCACGCTGTTCACCCCTGTGAGGTATTTGTAGGTCTCTATCATGTCCCCTCTTTCTGTCCTCTTTTCGAGGGTATATACTGTATGTTGAGGTGGTCTGTCACTTTCTCCTCACAGGGCTTCTAGTGCAACCCCTGCACTATTTTAGTTGCCCTCCTCTGGACTGTCTCTTCCCCATCCATCTCACTAAATACCTCCTAACCCCTCCTGCCCACCCTTCTCTACTCCCCTCCTCCACCCTCAACTTACTACCACCTCCTCAATCTGACTGACAGTGACACATGTTGTCTGCTACACCCCACCCCTCTCTTTGCCTCTGCATCCCTCCCTCTCCCTCACTCCCCCCAACCTCTCCTTTCTCCCTTTCCCTCTTCCCTCTTCCTGCCACTGTGTTATGATCTGTACTCCTCTGTAATCCTAAACATGTACAACAACCTGCGTGTTGTTCAGTCTTCTATAGGATTGTGAATTTTGGAACCTCGTTTGTTACTTAACTGATTATGTGAAGCCTCCTATTCTTATGTACTGTTTTTTTTTTTTTTGTAAACTGACACGGAACCTTTGTAAAAGAATCTCTGGTTCAAAGGTAGTATAATCCTAGCAATAACTAAATAAATAAATAATAAATGAATACCCTGTCAATGTCCTTTCTGAGTGCAGCCTCCAAAACTGGACACAGTACTCTAGATGTGGTGTCACCAGCGATACCCTTCCCTAGGTAACCCAGCATCCCACTAGCCCTACCCACTGCTTTGTCACACTGCCCTGCCACTCTGAGGTCATCAGTTATGAAACCCCAAGATCTCTTTCTGTCTGTCAGTTTGTATGTATGTCTGTCCATCTAACTGTCTATCGATGTATTTATCTGTCTATTTATGTATCTGTCTGTCTATCTATCTATCTATCTGTGGCATATTGCAGAATATAAACATGTTATTAACGGTAGAATGTTTAACTGAGTGCTGCCTTAAACTAGTGTCAGAGCACAGCAAAGCCACATGTGTTAGGATGGCACTGAGGTACATATGCAAGTAAATAGCTTATTTTCAGTCAACTTATGCAGCGTTGTATTTAAAATATGCATACCATTGTGTGTTGGGTGATGTCAGTCACAACATACAGAAATAATATTTCTGTAGGGAACATCACAAGCTCAAATGCTGCCATGCTTGTTTTCCCTTACATAATATGCCAAGCTGTCTGTTTGTCTTGCCTGTCTGTCTATCTATCTGTCTCTTCTTTTTATTTTTTGATAACTGGGTAAGGCCCACTACTCACAAGGCCTGTTTTCCAGAATGACCCAGGAGCACCGGGGAGGTTAAGTGACTTGCTCAGGGTTGCTGCTCTAACCTCTGATCTTTACTGCCATCCCCACATACTATGTATATTTATATAAAAATGTGTATATTTATACAGTGTAGGAGATCATTAAACCTTAACAAATTAATTTTTTAGTTTTTCAACTGAAGCCTTCTAAATTAGGATAAAAAGTGGATGTACAATGGCCTGACTCAAAATTTGCAGTTCATCCCAAACAATGGGGGAGGGCAAAACCATAACTCATGAGTTATGAAAGTCTTTTCCCTCACAAGTGGAGATATATGATGTATTTTGCGTCAAGCCATTGTGTATTGGATTTATATAACATCACTTAACACTTATACATTTTTAAATTAGCTTTTTCTTTTTCACTTAGCTTTTACTCCACTGCATGACCTGGGGCGGATTATCAGTCCTGTCGCCATGGACTGGTGTCTGCCTCCCCGGGACCCACTTGACATTCGGAGACCCCCACAGATTTTTCCCTCTGTGGCAGGATCAAAGGAGGGAGGGTCATCCTCTCCACCCCTGAATCACAATCCAGTTTGGACCATGTTGGTCTGGGTGGCAGCACGTGTCTGTGGGCGAACAAGCAGGGCTTCACTATGCCCCAGGTCCCTTTTTTTATTTTCTCCCACCCCACTTGCGGCCAACATGAAGCATGCATGTGGAGCCACGCACACATCACCAGGCCACAGCCCCTTCCTTCTATGTTGCCCTAGTCTGCACTACCGCTAGGCCTCCATTGGGTGACAGTCAGTGAGCTGGCAGGCAGGCTAGCCCCCCCCCGGCCGGGAGAGGAGAGCAGTCCCTTGGAAGCTCGATCCTCTTCCCCCTCCTGCCAACTCTCAGCAACTCGAGTCCATGTCTAAACTCAGGTTGGTGGTGTGGTGTCCAGTGCCTCAACCCTCAGTGCCACCGGGCTGGCTTTAAATTAGCTTTTTGGGTGAAGAATTTACTGTTTTTCCGTGATTTGAGCAGCTGGCTTCAGTGCTGCACAGGTCTATCAGCATTGTGATAGCCATTCTCTGATTGGTTCTATTCTGTGCTAAGGTCAAGAAAAGTGACTATGACATGTATAACCTCTAGATGAGTTTCACTAAGGTTCAACTAAGGAGCAGAAGGCCGAGGCCCATAGAAGCGCCTATTGTTCAACCATAATAAGATAACTTCACAGTAAAAGACAAGAGTTTATCTAGCCTATTTTTAAAGGATGTTTTTATCTCACTGATTACTGCATCTGAAGTCAGAGTTCCATGGGTTGATGACCCTCTGCGAGAAAAAATATTCTTAGATAAATGTTTATCTGGAGGTTAGATAGCATGATAAACAATTTTGTCAGGGAACGTTTATCACCACTGGTGTTATATAATTATGGAATACACAATGGCCTGACTCAGAATATGCCACTTATCTTTGTGAGTGAGGGGCAGGGCCATATCTCACGAGTAGCAGAGCCATGAAAATCCCGCCCTCTCACCAATGATAAATAAATGCATGGTGTAGTTCTCATTTGGGGCGCGCTTCCCCCGAGAGCCCTCCGCCTGCTGAGATAGTAAGCTACCGCCCTTTGAGGGATCTGACCCCGAGGGTTTTCTGGTGGTAGCTGACTTATCTAGTGTGGACACTGTATGCGGGGGTATCGTCACAGTTTCTGCCTATAATAAGGTGTTATCTGGGGAACTCGACTCCCTTGCACCAGTCCGTATACGACCCAAATCTTTCTCACTTGAGGTCCCCGTGGTTTGATGGGGAGCTTAAGACGATGAAAGTTTTGGGTCGGAGGTTGGAGTGTGCTGACGGAGGATGGGCCTGGAGATAGACAGGCTGGCCCTGCGTGCTCACTATGGTGAGTACAAGGGGGCAGTCAACCATAAGAAGGCAGAGTTCCGGTCCAGGGAAATTGCTGCTGGGAAGAATCGACCAACTGTGCTTTTTCAGACTGTACACAGGCTGTTAAATCCAGCCTGTCTCCAGCCGAGAAAAGCCTTTTTGGATGCTTTATGTGAAGGGTTTGCCCGGTTCTTCTTGGACAGAGTGTCCGCCATCAGGCAAGGCATTCTGCCAGTGAGACAATTTTTGCCCAACAGTGATCGCCTTGGATGCCCAGAGAGCATTCCACCAAGTTGGGGCGAGTTTAGACCAGTGGAGATGGCTGAGGTCGCTGGGGTTGCTTCAAAGCTGAGGCACACATATTGTGAACTGGACCTGGTGCCGGCGCATTTCTTGATGGGATGTGTCGACTCCATTGGCTTGGTGTTTGCCTTGATTGTCTGATGTTCCCTCTTGGAGGGAGTCTTTCCCGATACCTTGAAGGAGGCATTGGTGAAACCCTTTCTGAACAAACCATCTTTGGACACTGACATCAAGGCAAATTACCGTCATATTTCCAAACTTCCATTCTTGGGTAAGGTTGTTGAGAAGATTGTGGTGCTGCAGCTTGAGGAGCACCTCATGGCCTTTGATCTATACAAGCCTCTCCAGTCGGGGTTTCAGGCAAGGCACAGCATGGAAACTGTATTAGTTTGGGTGCACAATAACCTTCTTAGGGCAAGAGATCGAGGGGAGGGGACAATTCTCGTTCTCCTCAATCTCGCCTCAGCTTTTGACACAGTGAACCATTGTGTGCTACTTGACTGCCTGAGGGAATTTTGTGGACTTGCCAACATAGTCATCTGCTGGTTTGAGTCCTTTCTCACAAACAAAAGGCAAAGGGTAGTGATGGGGAATTTCTCCTCCTCCCCAAGTCTCCTGTCTTGTGGAGTACTCCAGGGTTAGGTCTTGCCACCAATGTTGTTTGCCATGTACATACTTCCCCTAGAAGGGCTCATTAGAAAATATGGCTTGGGTTTTCATTGCTATGCCAATGATACCCAGTTGTATTTTTCTTTTGCACCGGGGACATCCAGTGCAGTGGATGTGCTTAACATCTGCCTTGCCGAAATCAGTGACTGGATGGCCTCCAGCTGGTTGCAACTGAATCTTAATAAGATGGAGGTACTGGTAGTGGACTCGAACAGAGGGCATGATAGGAGGGCCTCGGGTGCAGAGACAGGATTTGTCCTGGTTCTGTGCCTTTGAAGACCTCCTCCAGGATGCATAATCTGGGTGTTATTCTGGATAGCAGTTTGACACTTGAGGCTCAGGTGCCGGCCATGGTCTGTGTCAGCTTTTAACATCTGAGAAATATTGCCAGGATTAAGCCCCTGGTTCCAACCCTGGACCTCTCTGCCTTAGTAAATGCCTCTGTAATGTCGAGGCTTGATTACTATAATGCGCTGTACCTCGGGGTCTCGGGAGGTAACATTCGCTGACTTCAGTTAATGTAGAATGCAGTTGCTGATGGGACAAAGTAATTATTGCCACGTCACCCCAGTGCTGTGTGAACTGCACTGACTGCTGGTCAGGTGGAGGATCCTCGTCAAGGTGGGCTTGCTCACCTTTAAGGCCCTACATGGCCTGGGCCCTGGTTACTTGGTGGATCTTCTTATGCCTGCTGTCTCAGTCTGCTCCCTACGTTCCTCTTGGAGGGGCCTCCTTGCGTTTCCCAGGATGAGGTTAAAAACTGTTGGCGATAGAGGTTTTAGCAGCCCCGTCCTGTGGAATTTGCTTTCTCCAACAATAAAGGAGGCCCCTTCAGTGAAGGTATTTAAGATATGCCTCAAGGCCTTCCTGTTTGAGCAGGCTTTTCCCAACCCAGCATGGTAAATATTGCCGTATACTGACTTGTTATATTACCTGTCCTGATTTCTTTATTTACTTATTGAACTTTATTTAATTGTATTGTAGTTTTATGATGATCTTATTTAATGATGTTGTGTTGTGTTGGTTTTATGTACGGCGCCCAAAGCCTCTGGGATTGAGCGTCTTTTAAACAAAAAATTTGCCTTGCCTTGCCAAATGTCATATTCTGAGTAACGCCAGTGTGCGTCCAGTTTATAAAATGGTTCTGTGTGATAATAGTGACTGCACAAAGGCAATCGCTATTATCGCGACCTGCATTATTGCCGAAACCATTTTCTGTGATATGCAGAAAAAGGCTACTGGGAATTGTGCTTCCCCCCGTAACCCTCTAAATAAAGATTCTTTACTCCAGAGGGGTGCATGTCGGGGAGGGGGGCACATCCCGGTTAAAAAAATCTAAGTCCCACAGCTGCGGGAAGCGCAAAAGGAACACCCGCCCCCAGTCCCGAACCCAGAACCTGCTCCGTTGGAGCCAACTACCCTACCCACCACACCACACAGTTGACTTGGCAGAAGCAGGCTCACCGCAGGGTCACATCCCTGTTCCCCATCCCTCCATGTCCTGTTGGCCACCTTCCCTTTCTGTTACCCACACTAACCTCGCTGTTGCAACGTTTGCTGTCCCCCTACAGTCACCTACGATGATAGCACTATCATGTGAGTCGCCGTTATGACAGTCACCCATATGCGGTCACTATCATCATGGTATACCTTATAAAATGTATCATAAATTGTAGAGCTTTCTAATTAGTTCTTTATATAAATTTCTAACTGCTTCTGTGTGATCTTACAGTTGAGTGCAGTAGAGGCCATGGTACCAGTTTGCACTGCCCCCCCCCCCAAAGGGTACACTGGCCACAAGCTATAATGAGGATTGTTGGAAAAAGGATTACCTCTCCCAGACTGTTTCCAGTTACTCCCTGGTTTCCAGTGACACAGTGTCTCTCCCCATCCCCTTAATTTCTGCCTAGTGTCCATTGGCACTCCTTCTCCATAAACCCTCCCTGACGACCAGTGACACCACCTCCCTCTCCCTATCCCCATAAGTTCTCCCCGGTGTCCAGTGGCGCCCCCTTCCTCTTCTTTCCTCATAAGTTCTCTCTGGTATCCAGTGGCACCCCCATAAGACTCCAACCCCAACACCCTGGTCCCTGAAGGCAGCTGGCGCAAACGCACTGCTCACCTCCTCAGCCAACTGTCACCTAACCCTCACAACTAATGTAATGAAAAAACTCCCCCCACCCATCTCATCCCTCCCACACATCTCCCCTTAGTCAGCAACTCACCCAAAAGTTCTAAAATATAAAAAAAAAAAAGAGTTAATGCAGCACACCACCAGTAGTATGTTAACAGTCTCACTGCCAGGCGTAAATGTCTGCAGTCTCTCCCAGCTGTGTTTTATGATATCACATGAGTGGGAGATTGCTGGCATTCTGGCCTGGCAGTGAGAGTGTTACGATAATATCTTATGGATCACTAAGATGATCCCGGGACAGCATGGCAGCACATGTGAAGAACGACTCATGGACTTCAATATGTACTCGCCGGGAGACAGAAGAGAGAGAGGGGGCAAAGGCAAGGCATTCTATTTTTATATTGTGCCCTATCCTCACGTGCTCTTTGCACTGTACAAATCAAACAAAATACATTATAACAGAACACAACATAATTAACAAGAAATACAGTGATAGTAACATTTGCATTTCTAAGAGGGATAAATAGGGTGGAATATACTGTATACTGTACGCACGTTCCCTGCAGCTCATATGGCAGCCGGCCGAGGAGGTGAGTTGAGGGCTATGCCAGTTGCTGTCTCGGGATGTACAGCATGTCCCCAGCCACATCAGTAATGGGGGGATGGATGGGTGGTGTACAAGGTGCAGGTTGGGGAGGTGGCAAGTGGACCCCCCTCTGTTCACTGTTCCATGTGTTGACCAGCAGTTGGGGGGGGTACCACTGGATGCCAGGGATGCAGTAAGGGACATGGACCGGGTGGTCGGTAATTAGGGGGTGCCATTAGACACCTGGGAAACCATATACAGCACTGGGGCAGGTGATCAGACAGTGGCGGGTTCCACTGCATAACAAGTATACAATATATTACCGAGAAGGGAGATCGAGGGTGGGGGTGTCAGTAAACACCAGGGACATCTTAACGTCTTCAGGACGGGTGTTGGGGGGGGGCACTGGACACCAGGAAAAATTTACATTGCCTGGATGGGTGTGTGGGGTGGAGGGGGGCATTAGACACCAGGGAATATATTTACATAGAAAGGATGGGTGTGCGGGGGGTTGGGGTGCTGCTGTCCACCAGAGCTGACATGGCAGGTGCCCACAGAATGGGCATAAATGGGCCGGTGCTTCAGTGCAAATGAGCCCATAATAGACATGCTAATGGCCCCTTAGCACCTTGCATGCCCAGTGGGCTTATTTGCATTTTTTGGCTGAATATCGTGCCATGGCTCCTGGTGCTAGTTGGTCTGAGGGCGCAAGTCGTTAGGGGCCGGATACAGCACAGGTCCATGTTGGGGCAGTGCAGAATGACTTAGTGCTATACCGACATGGGCCAATATTAAGTTGGACAGCACAAGTCTGCTACCTGACTGAAAGTTATAGCCTCTCGGTGGGGCGCAGGCGCAGTACAAACTTCCACTGTTGCACATTTTTGAATGTCTAGCCCCAGGTGTCCAGTTCTGGTACTGAATAACTCCACGCCTACTCCTGACACTGGCTGCCCATCTCCAGCGTTGGGTGTGTGTATTTTTTTTTTTTTTTTTACATTTCTGCAGCCACCGGGTACCCAACCTCGGTGACTCACTAACTCAACTCCCCGTCAACTTGAAATAACCTCCCACCTTATGCCGTCCTCTTTCCCCCTTGGTTAGGTACATTCACCACCACCATCACCCTTTGTGCTAAGCCTCCCCCACTCTCTTCTCCCGCCTACTATTCTTTTAAGTAAACCCTCACCCTCACCCTCACCTCTGGCTTCCATGCTGCTCTCTTCCTCCTACCACGGCTCCGCTGGTACATACTATTTTGAAAGTTCCCATGGTGGGTGACTGGCACAGCCCTCCCTCTCCCTCGGCCAGTTGCCATCTTTGCCTCTACTCGCTAAAGAAGAAAGCATCTGAAAACTGAATCCCAAAAACCTACTGCACATATGCAGGGACGTAGTTTTTTTTTAACCTAAAGAAAGAGTTTTTGCTTAGTTGCATATTTGAAGTCATGCCATTACAGGATTGATATATATAGCCTGTTGCCTGATAATTAATTCAAATAATTATGAACTATAAAAATCTCTGCCCTTGCACCTTGATTATCTATTTTAAATTGCTACTTCTGTACCTGCCTAGTCCGTATTATTTCTGTAAATACTGTACATGCATCTTGCATTTTGTATATTTATTATGTTCTACAGACTATTGTAAAAGTGCTATTGTGCACTTATCTGTTGCTGTTATGTATTGTTTCTCTGTACCTCCCTTTTACCCTCCTCTGGGTTACCCCTGAAAAAGGGACATTCTGTCTCAGAGGGCCTACCTGGTTACCAAAATTGAAATAAATAAGTTAGCAATTACTCACTTCAGGGTGTGGGGTTATAGGCATTTAATCCACACTTGGGGTGCATTGCGAGGCATGAGGCCGCAGGCCTCTCAGGTGACACTTCCATGCATATTCTCTCCAATAGGAGGCAGTCGTTATCCTATGTGCGGGGGGCTGTATTTATACCACTACTCTATACTGTGGGTGGTGCCCAGCGCCACATTCCATCTGTTTAGGATGAGGTCTGTAGATATTGTGGTGTTGGCTTGTATAGCTTTGTATAAAGTAATTATTAAACGGGCCCTAATATTACCCAGCATGTCATTTTTGAGATGATGAACCAGTGGGGAGTTTTTTCCTGCCACCTAAGTAAAGTTCTTTTCCTTCATCTGAAGATACAACTGCAGTCGTAGACGTTTATGGAATTCTGTTGATGGGAGATGATAAGAAACCAGGAGGGATACAAATGGTAGGATCCCCATTGGTGTGACCATTTGAAAAACGTAGGTGATGCCATATTTGTGCCAAGCTTAAAACGCTTTGTCAACCTTGTTTGGAGGGAAGTCTAGGTTGTGCGTGATTGCCCGCAGGTAAAGCTGATCCGTGGGAGTAAGGAAATGCTTCCGAATAAATATCCAGCACCGATATGTTTCTGCTATAAATTGGTAGAATTTACTGAGAGGGGTACGGGCTGGTAGATTTCCCAATATGTATCGAGCATGGTCTTGTGTGTTGTTTAATGTATGTTCTAATATCTTCCAGCATGATTGGTGTGATGCAGCAATCCATAAACATATTATGCGAAGGTGCAATGCCAATGCTTACCAGAATAGGTCCGGCAAGTTACCCCCCCCCCCGGTACCTGGGCAACTGTAAGATGGCGTAACGAATCCTCGTGAGTTTGCCCTGCTAGATAAATCTGGAGATTGCTTTTCCCCAGGCCTTGAAATAGGTTTTAGCTGGCATGAGTGAGAGGGTTTGAAGGAAATATATTCGAGGGAAGATGTTTTGCCTAATGACTTCTGTTTGGTTGAAGAGCCCTAGAGTAGGAGATGTCCATCGGGAGTGGTCTGCTGAAATTTGATGGATCAAGGGTTCATGACTGAGTAATTCCAGATGATCCAAATTTTTAGTGATTTTAATACCTAGGTATCTAATGGTTTGTTTATATCATTTAAAGAGGAAGGTTCTTTTCAGCTGGGACGAAGGGGAGTAGTTATAAAGTGAATCGTCTGTTTTCAGTGTGTTTAATTTATATCCTGCCAGTTTGCCGAATTCCTGTAGATGTTCCCAGATGACCGGAATGGAGTCCTCTGGAGAGGCCACCCTTGGTAGCACATCATTCACAAATAATGATATTTTATATTGCCAGCCTCTCAGGGGAATCCCCTCCTCCTTAGGATCTTGTCATATTGCTTCTGCCGGTGACTTTTATTAAAGGGCGAACAAAAGCAGGGATAGTGGGCAGCCTTGGTGGGTACCTCTAGAAAGAGGGAAAGGGCTGGAGAAGGAGCCATCTAGTTTTTAAGTATGCTTGGGCTGGACCATATATGGCCTATAATATTTATATAAATTCTTGTGGTATTCTTAAATATGACAGGATAGTCCACAAGTATGGACAGGCCATGCGGTAAAATTAGATGGCCTTTCTGTATCTAAAGTCAGTAGTGCGAGCGGGATCTGTCAGATGTTCACATAACCAATTAGAAGAAGATTTCATCAGACACTGTCATGTGCCTGTCTTTGGCTTATAAACCCTACTTAATCGAGGTTAATTAGAGTAGGGAGATGTTCAAGACACCTGGCCATGATGGACATGTATATATTTTGTAGTCACAATTAAGCATGGATATTGGCTGATATGAGGTGGGATGGTGGGGGCCCTTTCTTGGGTTTCAGGATCGCTGTGATGGTTGTGTATTTCCAGGAGGGGGGGATTCCCCTTCCTGTGTTTCCCTGAAAGCTGTAAGTATATGCGGTAAAGGGGTTCTCAAAATGCCTTGTAAAATTTGGTAGGGTATCCGTCAAGACCCAGGGCTTTCTGAGTTTTTGTGTCCCGGCGGACAGTTGCAATCTCGGGTGTAGTGACTGGGACTAGTAAACCTTGGGCCTGCGATTCAGGTAACTGAGGGAGAGGAATTTGGCTTATATATGATTCTATTCGGCCTTGGGAGGGTTGGGTTTCAGCTGTATGTAGCTGTTTGTAAAATTTAGCCATTGCCAACCTGATTTCGTTGGGTCTGCTTAAGAGAATTCCCGAGGCTGGAGCAGTTATCTGCGTTATGCAATCCGTGTTTTATGGTTATGGATTCTGTGTGCTGAGTTACGTGCTCCTCTGAGACCACCTTCATAACGGCGGTGTTTTAAATATAGAAGCAGTTGTTCAGTTTTCTGGTCTTGTATTTTTTTTGGAGGCCTTGCTTTACTTTCTGAATTTGTGTAGCTAAAGAGTGGCCCCACCGATGCAAAAAGCATTGGGGGGTATGCAACTTGTTCTGAAGTTCATTTTGGCATGCTTCTCTGTCTCGGTTTTTTCCTGGCCCTGTAAGCAATGTTCTGTCCCCTGAGAATTACTTTGAGGGTGTCCCAGAAGACGGTTGAGGTTGTGGCTGAGTCAGTATTATTGGTGTGAATATGTATGATGGCCCCTTCAACAGCTCCCAGAACTCCGGGTCTTTAAGATGCATTAAAGTAAGCCACCAGTGATTGGCGCTGGGCTTTTTTTCGCAGGTCAAGCACTGTGTAGACTGGGCAGTGGTCCGAGAGGAGTGATGTACCATGTTTTAAGTATCTGCCTGAGTTGAGATGTTCTGCCATTGTAAATATAGTCAATATGCAATACCAAACCTGTGCGGGGCAAGTTTGTATATTCTTTACTTGTCAGGAAAAAGTGTCTCCATAAGTTGACGATCCTAAGTGAGCTACATGTGTCTTGGGTATTTCTGAAGTGGTGTGGTGCAGTGGACAGTGGAACCAGAGTTATCCAAATCTGGGAACAGAGAGACATTTACATCACCTCCTATGATTAGCTGACCTTTCAGAACTGGAAGTAATTTATTAAGAAAATGTTGGGCGACTGCTTTCCGGGAACCTTGCAGTATATATAGGGAAACCAGAGTTACTGGCTTATTATCATTTTTGGAACTAAGTATGAAAGTTTGGGATAAAGGAAATAATGTAAGGGCTGTTTTGGTAGATTATAAAAAAGCTTTTGATCTTTTTGCTCATGGGATGGTAATACAAAAATTGCTAAATTTACATGTGCCAGAGTGCATTGTAAATTTGGGTGGCCAGTTTTTTGCAGGGAAGATCACAATGAATTGAGATGGTAGGCGTGAAATCTGAGGTTGTGGGTATGTGTGGTGGGGTCCCTCAGGGAACTAGATTGGGGCCGTTATTATTTTTGATTATGATAAATGATCTAGACACGAAGGGCCCATGTGTAAAGTACATGGATGATACTACAGCATTGGATATTTGGGAAAATGTTGATGATAGTACTGTGCAAAGTGATTTAGATTATATAGAAATGTGGTCTGAAAAGAATTTTATGCAAATCAATCCTACAAAAACCAAAGAGATACGTTTTGGTAAGCAGAATAAATGGACTGAGATAAAAGGATTGTCTTTTCGGGGGTGAGGAGGTAAAGTGAAATATTTGAAATTTTTTTCAGAATGATTTTTCTTGGACACAATAGGTTTTAAGCATGGTAAAGAAAGCAAATAGTAGGTTATGCTTTTTAACTGTTATGAGATGTGCAGGTTTGAATGAATCAGATTTGGTTTATTATTTTACTACGGTGGTTAGACCGGTGGTTGAATAAGGAGCTGCTGTGTGACATAGTGGCCTCACCAAAAGTGAATCTGAAGGTTTGGAAAGAGTATAAAAAAGGGCACTAAGAGTAATTGTTGGGTGGGATGTGAGTTATAGGGAAGCCTTGATTAAATGTGGGCTTGATAGGTTAGTTGCTAGAAGAGAGAAAAAGTGGCTAAAGAGGTTTTTGAAAATATTTGTGAGCCTGACCATAAATTGCATTGTTTACTTGTGTCGAGGAATATGTCTGGGTATAATCTGTGAAGTAAGGAGGTGTGGGAAAAACCTGTGGTAAGAATTCAAACTTACAGCAGATCTTTGTTCGTGCAGTATTTGAATATGGTGAAATGAATGTTATATTTTTTTTATTTTTTTCTTGTTTTAAAATTGTATAATTTAGTGTTTTGGATCTGCTATATGTAAATGTTTATCTTGTTATGCTGTATAGAACTTCAGCCTGTACTTTTGTGCCTGGTTGCAATATTAAGTAATAAAGTATTAACTAACTAACAAAGTGAACCATTGGCCATGGCAAAACGTCATTCAGTGTCTGTGACCTGGTCTTCACACAAAGGATGCTCCCCTGGGTATTAAAGGTCATGGGAAACAGTTTTTACACCTCTATATGCCCTCCAGTTGTTCTTTTATTGCATACCCAGTATTATTATATGTTTTTGACCTTTTATGTTAAATTAATAATCTAATTTCGTTATCTTTGTAACTACCCTGAATCCCTCTCTGCTCAGCAATTGCTGCTGCCCCTTTTCATACTGCCTGAACATTCTTTGACATCACAAACTCCCATTCCAGGCCTTTCTGATGAATAGCATGGAATGGGAGTTACATATGTCATAGAATGTCTTAGAAGTACTGTATGAAAACCAAGTGCTGTGGTTGGTGAGGAGAGTTGAACCCTACTGTATGTAGATCTGAAAGCACCCCAAAGCAAGGTTATTTATTTATCAAAAAATCATCAAACCATATCAGACTACATAGCTGGCATAGAAAGGAAGATGGAAGGGCAGTTAACTATATAAAAATCATTTCCTGTCTCCTTTAAGATTACCACTCCTCGTCTCCTTTCAGACCCATGAGAAGAAGATACCACTGTGTGATTGCCCAGTGAGAAGAATTTTGCATGTTCTATTTCAGAGAGGTGGGTCTCCTGGAGTAGCACTCTTCTCTGGTCGATCCCTCTTAAGTTGGCACAGTGACCGATATCGTTTAACTGGGCTATGTATTCCATTGATTTTAAAAGAAAGCACTGTCAAGGGTTTATCCATGGGGAGAGATGGTTTTCCTGGTTAAACTGAATAAGGGCAGGTCTCCCCCTTCCCATGGGGAGGTTTGAGCATCTCCAAGAAGAGTGGGTTGGTAGAGAAAGCAAGCAAAGGAAGTGAAGAGGGATAGCATTCATAGTGAAGGTAGCAAATAAGAGTTCAGATGCAGAGTACATTTTTGCTTTAGTAAACAGCTCAGACCACATACAGGTAAGGTGTAATCAACTATAAAAATCATAACTAGTGCCAACAGGGTACACTTCTTACACTCTGGAGATAACAGTACAACCATTTGAAATGTTCCGTCCTTCCAAAGGGGGGACAGAGATGATAGGAAAAAGTACTTCCTAGGCAGGGAGAATTGTATTCTCCTATGAGGGAAAGTTGATTTATCCCTTTGGGGGTATGTCACAGCAGTAGATGTGGGCCCCAGTAGCAACAGGTTACTACTAAGTAAGGAGGGAGGGAAGGTAGGTACTTCCTAACCTTCACTGGTCTCCTACTAAACTGTCCACTGGTACAAGAGTATATGTAAATGTAAGGGTGTTGTGGACCCAAACCCCTTCCAGATATTGGAATTTGGGAGTAGGGGTCCACGGACGGGGCAACACTCGAGTTCCTGTGGCTTTCCTCAAGGCGCTTCTCAGTGTGTAGAGTAGGCAGTGTGGTTATCAGATGGTTTCCATCACTTCACTGTAGTGGCGTATAAAACACTTCAGCTATACATGCTTCTGTTAATCTTCACCTGTTATGCAAGGGTTTGCTGTCGTAGTGCTAGGACTAATGGATCCTTCGCCCGTGTTGGTATATGAGAAGAAGTCGGCCTATACCAGCTTTATGGACAGTTGTTGTGCTGGGGGGGGTGCCTAGAGGTTTCACGTATCTTACAGGCAGCTACTTCCTATATAATGCCACCTATGAATGACTGCGGAATCTTCAATCATCGGGAGGGGGCAGCAGAGTCTTATAAAGCAGTGGGAGGGCTATCATTTAAATGAATCTCTTCATCCGTGGGTTCTAGCTCCTCTTGCTCAACACAGATATTCAAATTTACCAAAGATTACAGGTCAGTTCTTAGGTTGCACTTTTTAGTGTTACAATTGAAGCCCCTCTTGGTGGACATACCTGTTTTGCATTGACAGTGAGGGACCAGGTGCCGTAAGTCTTCACCTGGTGTGGAAGTGCCTACTTTTGATGTATTAGGACTGATAATCCATCATAGAAAAAATGGGCGAGATTCCCTTCTAATCGTCAGTAGTCATGATTGGGGGGATCCTTCAAGAGGGTTGAGTTGTGTTATGGTCAAGAAGTTCTTAATGTGTGCTGCCTTGCATTGCTTATCTTGGGGTGTTCAGTGGCCACCAGATAGCCACAGCACCTCACGAAAGAGATGCAGTATTAATAACCCTGTTCAGTCAGAGAGGTTAGCTCCTTTTGTTATTCAGGATTCAGATTTTTCTACCCCATGCCTCACCACTAACTATAAAAAATGTTTTATCAGGTGTAGGTAAGGAGGACACTTTCTGGTGCATAGAAGCTTCCCCACTGAAAATAGGACACCGTGATGCATCTTCAACTGTCCTCCCTCCGAGGGACCCTTAATTTGGGTATTTAGGCTAAGGGGCATTACTTTATTATTTCAAATGTAAAACAAAAGCATTAAAGCAAACTCAAAATGGAGGAACAATTGGTATCATAAAAGGTAGTAGATAAGGGGCAATCTAAAATTAGAATGAAAGTGTATCTAAAAATGTTTGTGGTAACACACTGCTGCTTTAAATTTCCAGTGACCTTTGTTATTGGCATATTAGCGTGAACCAAGAGAATGGGGAGCAGTCTTGAAGTGCAAATTATTTTAACAAGGGTGTTATGTTAGCTGTTAGTTCTCAAAAAATTAGTTCTAGCTTAACACAGAAACATAGAATTTGTTGGCAGAAGAGGACCGTTCGACCCATCCAGTCTGTTCAGATGGTCCCTGCATAGTCTGTCACCACAGACCCTAACTGGTCTCTCTCTCTCTCTCTCTCTCCACCCTGCCTATTTACTAATACTCTCTTATGTCTGTCCCACACAAGCTTAAAACCCCCTTCTAATTTCGCCTCCACTACCTCCACTGGGAATCTGTTCCAGGCATCCACCACTCTCTCAGTGAAGTACTACTTTCTCACATGCCTCTTAAACTCTCCCTTCCTAGCTTTATCACTTGTCCTCTGGTCCTGGTGTTCTTTCTCATTTGAAAGAAACTCCTCTCCTGCACCCTGTTCACTCCCGTAAGGTACTTGTAGGCAGGCCCGTAGCTACAGGGGGCGTAGGGAGGCACTGCCCCCCTGTAATTTCTTTTGCCCCCCTGTAAATTTTCAGACAGTCCACATTGCTTTAATATGCTTGGTAGCTGCCCCACCCAGTCATTCTTTCTGCCCCCCCCCCATCTCACTGTCCTAGCTACGGGCCTGCTTGTAGGTCTCTATCATGTTCCTTCTAGCTCTCCACACATGTTGCGATCCCTCAGTCTCACCTTGAAGGGCTTTTGATGCATCCCCTGCACCATTTTAGATGACATCCTCTGGACTGCCTTTATTCTGTCTATATTTTTTCTGAGGTGTGGCCTCCAGAACTGGAGACAATACTCCAGGTGGCGTCTCACAAACGAGTGATACAGTGATAACACCATTTCCCTCCTCCTGCTGGAGATACTTCTCCCTGAGCATCCCAGAATTCCACTGGCCCTACCCACTGCCTTGTCACACTGCCCTACTACTTTGGGGTCATCAGATATGGTAACTCCAAGGTGCTGCTTAGAGACTGTCAGTTTCTCCCCCCATCCTGTACTCTGCACCTGGGTTCCTATACTCTAAGTGCATAATTTTGCAATTTTTGACATTGAGCATCAGCTGCCAAGCTCCTGACTGCACCTCAAGTATCCCAAGGTCCCAACACATTCTCTCCACCCCCTCCTGAGTGTCCACCATAGTACAAATGTTGGTGTAATCAGCAAAGAGGCATACCATCCCTTCCAGTTCTTCGGTAATGTCACTTAAGAAGACATTGAATAGGACCAATCCCAGTACTGAGCCCTGTGGCATCCTGTTGGTCACTGTCTCCGCATTAGAGTGAGTGCCATTAACCACCACCCTCTGGTACCTATCCACTAACCAGTTCCTTCTCCCAAGTTACGACTTTGGATCCCATCCATAGGCTGCTCAATTTCTGTATCAGTTTCCTGTGCAGCACAGTGTTGAATGCCTTTCTAAAGTCCAGATTGACTTTGTCCACTGCCCTCTCCTGATATATGTCATGGTCACCGAGTCAAAGAAATCAATCAGATTCATCTGGCATGACCCCCCTCCCCCACGAATCCATGCTGCCTTTGGTCTAGTAGCCCATTGGATTCAAGATACTCTACCAACCTTTCCTTTAACAGGGTTTCCAAGACTTTGTCCAAGACTGAAGTGAGACTGACCAGCCTATAGTTGTTAGCCTCCTCCCTGCTGCTGCTCTTATGGAGAGGGGCCACATTTGTTCTTCTCTAGTCCTCTAGAACCAAGTCTGTTTACAGTGAGCTGTTAAATAAAGCTGTAAGTGGGGCAGCTAGCACCTCCCTAAAGTTCCTTAACTACCCTTGGAAATGTCCCCTCCAGTCCCATAATCTTGTCTATTTTCAGAGCTGCAGGTCTCTTCAGGAATCTTTCCTCTGAAATTCTGAAATGCACTTATGTAGACTGTGAAGACTAAGCAGAAGTAACTGTTCAGGATTTTTGTTTTTTCTTGATCCTCTTCTGCATTGTCCCCACTGCCGTCCTTCTTATACTGACTGTACCTCCCCTTGCTTTCCACTTATCACTTGTGTACCTGAAAAAGTGTTATCCCATTAAGCTACCCCTCTGGCCATCCTTTTCCTCTGTCTGCACCTTTGCTCCCCTCGCTGCCTTTCCTGCTTCTCTCTGTTTTACTTCAGGTACCTCCCTGTCTTCCTCCCTCTGCGTTTCCTTATACCTCCTGAATGCCACGCTTTTTTCCCTCAGCACCTGGCCAGTTCCCTAGAGAACCATAACAGTATCTTGCAGAGGTTGGTTGCCTTAATTGTGCCCTCCCTTATTTTCCCCCACTGTGCCTCTACCCCTCCCTGGCAATCCCCTTCCTATGAGGCAGTTTTTGAGGTAGTCTCCCGTTTCTTTAAAATCCACCTTCCTAAAGACAAGGACCCCTGTCCTTGTGTGGTTTGCCTCTGTTCCCATCTTAATGATGTCTCCGGAAAATCCTGCCAGATGAACCTAGTTCAGTATTATGACTGGGTCTCAAGGGAACTGGACAAGGGTCATGTGGTGGAGGTCATATACTTGGACTTCAGTAAGGTCTTCAATTCGGTGGCGCATGGGAGGTTGGGAGGGAAGTTAAGATATGTGGGGGTGGGGACTAAGATGGTTAAATGGATTGAGAATTAGCTGCAGGGGAGACAGCAGAGGGCAGTGGTAGTGGTGGTGGTGTGGACTCTCATCTCCAAGGGCTATGATGAGTGGGGTACCACAGGGATCAGTACTGGGGCCAGTGCTGTTTGGAATAGTCATAGCGGACATCTCGTATGGCAGCAGGAATAAGATCAGTCTGTTCGCTGATGATACTAAATTGGGGGCGGTGGTGGATGATATAGCAGTTGGCAGGGGCTGTAGGATGACCTGACCAAACTGATGGAGTGGTCAGAAGCGTGGCAGTTGGGTTTCAGTGTGAAAAAGTGCAAAGTCCTGCACTTTGGAGCAAAGATCCCAGGGAGGGGTTACCAACTGGGAGGGGTGCAGCTAGGTTCCACCAAGGAGGAAAAGGATCTAGGGGTGGTTGTAAGGGGGATGATGAATGATACAGAGCAATGTAGGGTGGCAGCAAAAGCCAACAGGATGCTGGGTTGTATCGCGAGAGGGATCTCCTCCAGGAGCAAGGAGGTGACCCTGCCCTACTATAGGGCACTGGTCAGGCCATACCTGGAGTACTGTGTGCAATTGTGATACCCATATCTGAAGAAGGATGTGAAATTACTGGAAGGGGTACAACGAAGGGCCACACAGATGATCCAGGGATTGGAGGACAGACCATATGAGGAGAGGCTGAGAGAGTTGAACACATACTCCTTGGAGAAGCGAAGGGACCGGGGTGGATTATGATTGAGACCTTTAAGTATGTAAAGGGATAAACAAGGCAGGCACTGATAGAACACTCAGGCTGAGGAGGGGGACGGACATGAGAGGGCACTGCCTTAGTCTGGAGGGGGGAAGATTTGGGACGGAAATAAGGAGACACTTTTTCATGGAGAGGGTCATGGCAGAATGGAATGCTCTACCGGAGGAGATGGTAACCTGTAAGACAGTGGGTAGTTTCAAAAGGGGATGGGATGGGACAAGGTGAGGGGGTGGTAACTGGGAAGGGGAAGGGGGCAGGGCAGCTGCAAGGTGAGGGTGCTAGCTGCACACTCGAGCAGACTTGATAGACCAGATGGCCTATTTTTGCTGGCAAATTCATATATTCATAAGTATAGGAAACACAGAAGGAGTAGGACAGAGAAATGTACCAGTTAAAGCAGAAGGAAACGGGGAAAGCAGTCAGAATAGCAAAGGCCCAAACTGAGGAAAAGATAGCCAACTCAGTTAAGAAGGGGGATACAACCTTTTATAGGTACATCAGGGAGTGAGGAAAGACCAAGGTGAGGGATAGTGAGGCTTCATAAAGGGGAGGGTGGTGGGCAGACGGTGACAGTGAAAAAGCAGGGCTACAGAAATAATACTTCTCAGTATTCACAAAAAAACAGGAGGGGGAGGTACCTAAACCAATCAATAGAAGCACTGTGGATGGGGGGGGGGAGGGGTTGATACCAGTCCTTTCACATAAGAAAGGGTCCTAAAAGAACTCCTAAAACTGAAGGTAGGCAAAGCAGTGGGGCCTGACGGGAGTCACCCCAGAATTCTAAAAGAACTAAGGGAAGAACTAGTGACACCACTGACTAGCCTTTTTAACAAATCATTGTAGGATTGTGTGGTATCTGAGGACTGGAGGAGGGTGGATGTGATTCCCCTTTACAAAAGTGAGAGCAAATCAGAGGCAGAAAATTACAGACCTGTTAGTTTGACCTCAGTGGTAGGGAAAATGATGGAATCACTTCTGAAAGAAAGAAATGTTGAGTACCTAGAAGCCAGCGGGGCACAGGACCCAAGGCAGCATGGATTCACAACGAGAAGATCTTGTCAGACTAATCTCATAGATTTCTCTGACTGAGTGACCAAAGTAGTAGACCAGGGAGGGGCTGTGGACATGGCCTACCTAGACGTTAGCAAGGCATTTGATACAGTCCCACACAAAAGATTAAAAAACAATTTAGCCAGCCTGGGAGTGGGTCCCAGGGTGGTAGCCTGGGTAAAACATTGGCTGGACAACAGGATACAGAGGGTAATAGTAAACAGAGTCCACTCGAAGAAAGGGGGGTTACTAGTGGGGTACCACAGGGTTCAGTACTGGGACCAGTCCTCTTTAGTGTCTTTATAAATGACATTGCAGAGGGACTGGAAGGAAAAGTATGTCTCTTTGCAGATGACACAAAGATCTGCAACAGGGCTGATACATAAGGGGGAGTGGAAAGGATGAGAAGGGACTTGGCAAGGGTGGGGGAATGGTCAAAAGTATGGCAGCTTAGATTCAGTGCAAAGAAGAGCAGTGTACTACACCTGGGAAACAAAAACCCAGGGGAAGAGTAAACAATGAGGGGGAGGTACTAACAACAACAAAAATGGAAAGGGACCTGGGGGTAATCATATCAAATGACCTAAAGATAGGCAAGCAATGTGAGAAGGTAGTAAGAAGGGCTGGGGAGATACTGGGATGCATAGGGAGAGGCATCACCAGTAGAAAACAGGAGGTAGTTCTCCCTCCGTACAGATAGTTGGTGAGACTCCATCTGGAGTACTGCTTGCAGTTCTGGAGACCCCATCTCCGCAAGGACATAGTCAGGAGGCAGTCCAGAGGAGGGCAACTAAAATGGTGCAGGATCTGCACCATAAGCCATACAAAGTGAGACTAAAGGAACTTAATATGTATACCCTCGAGGAAAGGAGGGAGAGGGGGACATGATAGAAACTTTCAAGTACCTCAAGAGAATCAACAAAGTCCAAGAGGGTAGCATATTTCAGAAAAAGAGATGTGCAAGAATAAGGGAGCACAATTTGAAGACAGATGGGGGACGGCTTAGGGGGCAACCTGAGGAAGTATTTTTTCACAGAAAGGGTGGTGGACGCATGGAACGACCTTCCTGAGGAGGTTATGGGATCAAAACAGTGGGGGAATTCAAGAATGCATGGGACAGACATAAGGCAATTCTGGTGGGGGGGGGTAGGAAGAAGTAGGCTGTTGGTTAACTAGGATCTGCAGCTTATCCAGCAGGTAGGGAAATGGGTGGACTAGGTGGGCCAGGCGGTCATTATCTGCTGCCAAAGTCTGTGTTTCTATGTTAATGTTAAACTGCACTGTACAGTGATTAGTGGTACCTAAAAGACTGCCCACACTGAGAATACCTATGGAAAGATGGCACAGTGGACTGCTATGGACTCAAGCTATGGACTGAAACAGACGTAGCAAGTTTCTTTTTCAGTTGCATAAAGCACATTTATCCATCCAGTCGTATTTGTATTAGAAGACTGTATCAGTCCTCTGTGACTATTCAATAAGTGTTTAAAAAAAAAAGACTGCCCACTGTGATGTCTGCAGTGCTGTCCATGTTTGTAAGTACCAGGTCCAGCACTGCCTCATCCCTTGTGGATTTCTTGTCCAGCTGCCTGAGAAAAGACATAGTAGGGGGTCAAGGATGGCCCTGGTCCATGCCAAAGCTGCATCTGGAAGGCTCTATTCCACATCTGGCAGATTGATGTCCCCAACTAGCAGCATCCTCCCCACCACCCCCATTGGTTACCGCCCTGATGATGGCTTCCTCAAGTACCTTATCCAACTCCTCTTACTGTGCTGGAGATCTGTATACTACCTCTGTGGCCTGTAATTCACACCTTAGAAATGCCTCCCAAAAAGGGACGGTCAGTTAGCTTTCTAGGTTTCAAAATAATGTTTTTATTTACTTCCAGGTTTCAAAGTAATGTTTTTACTTAATAAGTAATCAGATCAGGAATCTTACTCCTCCAGACTTTCAAATAGAATCTGTGGCGCCAGCCCAGCAACCACGTCAAGGTAAAATCTCAGAGCTGGCTCCTGACTCTTGAGTTGTAAAGATGGATTCAGGTATCAGTTTAATGTAACTGGGAGCATATAATAGAAAAGTTAACTTTCCCCAATATATCTATTAACTTAACTTGTACCAAAAGATCTTCCATTTTTACAGTCTTAAAGTAAAATGTTTTAAACATTTGGGTTGCTGATATTGCCCTTTTGTTTTAAAGTAGCAGCAAAGTTAATCATTAACGGATGTATTAATCTGGCTATTCTCTGTAACATGATATTAATATGTGAAAATCAATATTTTATGTAGAAATGTCCATCCTGCCCTAATTGTGGTAGTTTATTGCCATGATATATCAAGACTGGACATACCAAGATAACAGGCAAGATTTTCAAAGGGCATGACGCAGGTGCGAGCCCTCATTTCAGATGCAGCCTGCGTCATGCCAAATGTTTCATAACCTTTGAACACTGTTTTCAAAGGTTTGGACATACATGCAACATTTCTACCTGTTTTCCAGTAAAAAAATGACACAAGCATCATATATTGACACATTCATCTGTTTTCACGACAAAAGTTGTGGTAAATGCACCCAAAAGTTAGGCTACCTAACTCTCTGTTTGGCTCATTGTTCTGTGTGTGCTATTTCCAGACCCTAAGTGGAAATAACGTTTTTTTAAAGGAAAACACTCATTATGTTCACCCTCTCACTCCCGAAAGCTTTATCCCTCCGATTATGCTTTTCGCACAGCAAAAAAATGTTTTCCTCATTTTAACCTACTTTATTTTACTTTTGTAAAGTCTGCGATTCCATGGTGCGGTGCTGCACTGTCAGATGAAATGGAACCATGCAGCGTCTGCCATGTTTGGGAATCGTGGATTTTACAGAAGTAAAATAAAGTAAGTTAAATCAAGGAAAAACATTTTTTTTGCTGTGCAAAAAGCATAATTGAAGGTAAAGCATTCGGGGGCTGGAGGATGAACATAATGACCGTTTTCCTTTAAGTGAAAGTAACGTGTTCTAAGTGAAAGTAAATATTTATCTCAAAAAAACATGATTACTTGCTCAATTTTTTTCACACCTGGTATATTATAGATATATCTATATATAGACTGTATTTTGATACATTGTAGTAGCATGGTAGTGCAGCTATATTTAGGGTTGAGTAAACACTGTACTGTATAGTTCTGTACTCCCATTTTTTGACCTAGTGACCTGAAAATTGGCATGCAGCAGCCTCTATGTCAGTATCGCTGGCCTCCTGAAATGTTATAAATAGCAGTTCAGTAGTTTTAAAGATATGGTGATTGTCAAAAACATGAACAGTTTGAAAATTAAGGCTAGCTGGGTCTGTGGTGCTGGGTGATAGGGGATCAACTGGCTTGCTGGCTACCTGGGTTCAAACCCGAGCCTGGGACAACAGGAGTGGAGGCTGGTGGGGAGTGTTCGGAGCTTCCGTTGGACGCTATCTTCCTGTGTGTGGGGGGGTGAGCCTGCATCACTCTGGCGCAGCTCCTCGTGGCCTATTGAGGTGACCCATTTTGCGGCAGCAGTGTGCCCAGCCAGGATGCCACTTGTTTGCAGCTGCTTTGCAGGTGTAGGGTGGGCGGAAGGGAGAAAAATGGAAGACACAGCTGCCCTGCTGATGGGATGATGGCGGCCGGTCCCCCATGTGCCAAGAAGCCTGGAAGTGTCTTCGCTGATCCCATGCCAAGCCCAGCATAGATGGCATGCCTTAGGGCGCATCTCCTCTCCCAGTACCCTCCACAGGAGGGGGGCCCCCCCAACAAAGTAATACATCTTGTGTGCGGCAGCAATGGGGGTTGCAAGATGGTGATGGGGGTCCTAGGCTGCCCGAGGGAGTGATCAGCAGGGGGCTTGTGGGGAGCATAACCAAATAATACAACAAAAAAAAAAGAAAGAAAATTAAGACTTACTTGCTTACCAGTAGGTAAAAAAAAAAACTGAAACCAGAAACCTTTTTTTTTTTTACACTTCTTTTTCCATCCTGTCACCGGAGTGGTGGCCTCTCTCAGGGGATGTCCCGGGTGTCTCCCACCCAGCCTAAACCCCCTCTACTCCTGGGTCCCCTTCCAGAGCTCCACTGATACCTAACCTCTGCCTGACGAGACACCCCCCCTGGCTTACCCTCCAGGACGGGGCCGCCACACCTACAGGTGCCCTAGACAGCTAGTTTAATCCAGGCATTGGTGGTATGTGGAGGATTGGGACCCAGGTGGGCAGGGTCCAGTGGTGGGTGTGGGGCCAGGACGTGCTGTCGTCTACCAGCACTCTGGGGCGTTTCCTTGTTCTGGTGGTTCTGTACCCCCAGCCCTCCCCTAGGCATGCACGATCAGACAATGACGCCCGGTGGAGGAGACTTTTTCGCTCCCGAGCACGTTCCTACCATCTGCCATGCTCCACCTCCCCTCTTGCATGCAGGCTGCTGGCACTGTACCTCCCATCTGCCCCTGGGAGGCACCCAAGTACCGAACCCTGCAACCCTCCCTTCCCGGGAGAAGGCCTGCTGTCAGAGAATGCTCCAGCCTTCTCCTTCCCTGCCAACCCCCGAAGGCCCGTGCTCGTTCCCAAACATGGATCGCTGGCGTGGTGCGAGGTGTGGTATCCAGCACCTCAACCCTCAGCGCCACCGGGCCGGCCAACTTTCGTGTTCATTAGATCCCGGCCCATTGATGGTGCAGTAGTGGGTTGGGAATGAATAAAACATTTTAAATTAAAGACGTTATTAATAAGGACTATATCATTTGACACTCATGCGCAGACCATTTTTTCACTTCACTGAAAGACAAGGGGCTCGATTCTCATGTGAGTTAGAATGCTGCACCCCCCAGGTGTGCTGAACACACAGCGTATGGGGCTCGGGGCATTCCCTGGTTGGCAGTCAGGATTCTCAAGTCCCGTGTGCCACATGCCACAGACTGTGTGGACCTTTTTACGGGGTTTGCGCCAAATACTTGGTGCAAGCCACTGTAAAGAAGGTAAACTGTCACAAATGTGCGCAACATTTGTGAATTGGACGCATGGTGTGTCATTGTGTTCGGGGCAGCACAGGGGTTGTGAAAGCCCTGTGTCAGCCTTTGAGGATCGAGCCCAAGGTGTTTTCCAGCACCAGCCTGAAACTGTGAATGCACATGTTCATGCACAGTGGAAAGTATACTGTAGTTGCAAGTCAAACTGGGAAGTAAGAAAAGCATTCGACCTTACTTGTGAACACATTTTGTTCTTGGTATTGCCACCAGGAGCCTATCCCTGGTGTTGGTAATTCTTTTTCCAAACTGCCTCCAACCCTAAGAACCTATTCCAGGTGTCAGCACTAAATGCGGCCACTGAGAACACTCAACATTTATACTGTTGATGGGAGACCTGAATATGCCAGATGTTAACTGGAGCACATTTGCTGCAGCCACATCCAAGAGCAGGGCCATTCTTGATGCCCTACAGGTGGCAGGCATTGGACAGCTAGTTTCAGAATCCACTCGTGAGGGAGCAATCTTAGACCTCGTACTCTCAAACGGGGGCAGTGAGAGGATCTCTGATCTAGAAGTGGGTTGCCATCTGGGGACAAGTGACCATCAAACAGTGTGGTTCACATTAAACTCAGCTACAGAGTCAAGTCATACAAAAGTGAGGGTACTGGACTTTAGGAGGGCTGACTTTGGCAAGATGGGAGAGTGCCTCAGAAAAGCACTAGCAAACAGGCTAGAAGGAGGTGTGGAGCAACAATGGGGAATCATCAAAACTGCCATCACAGAGGCAACAAGCCTTTGTGTGAAGCAAATAAACAAATCAAAACGAAAGAAAAAGCCACTCTGGTTCTCAAAAGAGGTGGCTGTGAAAGTCAGGAAGAAAAAGATAGCATTCCGGAAGTATAAGGAAACACAGGAGCAGCAGGACAGAGAGCTGTACCAGTTAAGGCAGAAGGAAGCAGGGAGGGAAGTCAGAATAGCAAAGGCCCAAACTGAGGAAAAGATAGCCAACTCAGTTAAGAAGGGGGGATAAAACCTTTTATAGGTACATCAGCGAGCGTAGAAAGACAAAGGGAGGGATAGTGAGGCTGAATAGAATGAACGGTGGGTGGGCAGAGGGGGACAGTGAAAAAGCAGGGATACTGAACGAATATTTCTGCTCAGTATTCACAAAAGAGGAGGGGGAAGTGCCTAATCCAATTAACAGAAGCACTCTTGATAGGGGGGTCGATCCCAGTCCTTTCACAGAAGAAAGGGTTCTGCAAGAACTCCTAAAACTGAAGGTGGACAAAGCAATGGGTCTTGATGGAATTCACCCCAGAATTCTAAAAGAATTAAGGGAGGAACTAGTGAAACCACTGGCTACTCTTTTTAATAAATCATGGGAGGATGGTGTGGTACCCGAGGACTGGAGGAAGGCGGATGTGATTCCCCTTCACAAAAGTGGGACCAAGACAGAGGCAGGAAACTACAGACCTGTCAGTCTGACCTCTGTGGTAGGGAAAATGATGGCGTCACTTCTGAAGGAAAGAATAGTTGAGTACCTAGAGGCCAGTGGAGCACAGGACCCAAGGCTGCATGGGTTCACAGCGGGAAGGTCATGTCAGACGAATCTAATAGATTTCTTTGACTGAGTGACCAAAGTAGTAGACCAGGGAGGGGCTGTGGACATGGCCTACCTAGACTTCAGCAAGGCATTTGACACAGTCCCACACAAAAGATTAATAGTCAAATTAACCAGCCTGGGAGTGGGTCCCAAGGTGGTAGCCTGGGTAAAACATTGGCTGCACAACAGGACACAGAAGGTAATTGTAAATGGAGTCCACTCTGAAGAAAGAGGGGTTACTAGTGGGGTACCGCAGGGTTCAGTATTGGGTCCAGTCCTTTTTAATGTCTTCATCAGTGACATTGCAGAGGGACTGGAAGGAAAAGTATGCCTTTTTGCAGATGACACAAAGATCTGCAACAGAGTTGATACACAAGGAGGCGAGAAAGGATGAAAAGGGACTTGGCAAGGTTGGAGGAATGGTCAGAAGATGGCAGCTAGGATTCAGTGCAAAGAAGTGCAAAATAATGCACCTGGGAAACAAGAACCCAGGGAAGAATACACAATGGGTGGGGAGGTAGTAACAACAACAAAAAGGAAAGGGACCTGGGGGTAACATATCAGATGACCTTAAGGTTAGCAATCAATGTGAGAAGGCAGTAGGAAGGCTGGGGGTATACTGGGATGTAAGGAGAGGCATCAGCAGCAGAAAACAGGAAGTTGTTATCCCTCTGTACAGACAGTTGGTGAGACCCCATCTGGAGTACTTGTGTCCAGTTCTGAGACCTCATCTCCACAAGGACATAGACAGGATAGAGGTAGTCCAGAGGAGGGCAACTAAAATGGTGCAGGGTCTGCAAGAGAAGCCGTATGAGGAGAGACTAAAGGAGCTTAATGTGTATACCCTTGAGGAAAGAAGGGAGAGGGGGACATGATAGAAACGTTTAAGTACCTCAGTGGAATCAACAAAGTCCAAGAGGGTAGCATCTTTCAGAAAAAGAGACTTACAAGAACAAGGGGACACAATTTAAAGACAGAAGGAGGGCGGTTCAGGGGCAATGTGAGGAAGTATTATTTCACAGAGAGGGTAGTGGATGCATGAAACAGCCTTCCTGAGGAGGTTGTGGGGTCTAAAACTGTGGGAGATTTCAAGAATGCATGGGACAGACATAAGGCAATTCTTGTGGGGGGTAGGAAGAAATAGGCTGTTGGTTAACTAGGATCTGCGGCCTATCCTGTAAGTAGGGAAATGGGCAGACTAGATGGGCCTAGCGGTCCTTATCTGCCATCAAAGTCTATGTTTCTATGCCGATAGCCCACTTCTTTTCCCGGTCCCAGAGATAAACATGCCCACTGAGTGTCTTCTCTCCTGGGCCTGCTCTTGCCCGCCTTCCCAAAAGCAAATAAATTATGGGGCCAACCAGAGCCCATCCCTGGTGGCATACTGCTGTCTCTGACCCTGATTCTGGCACTGGGAGCTCACAGTGGTGTTATCAAAGTAAAGAAAAATATGCAGCCAACGGGAGTCCATTCCCAGTAGCTGCTGCCCCCACCCCACCCCATGCAATGCTGCAGCCACCATGACTATTTCCATTGGGTGCTTCTGCCTACGACCCCTTTGAAATAAGAAACAAACTCACTTCCTCCCAGCATGATGGCACCGACCCCCATCCCTGGTGTGAACAAAGAGTCACCCCCAGGCAGTGGCTGGGTATATCCCTCATCTCACCTCCTTTGCCAGCCACCATCTGGATAACATAACGTGTTCAGGATTCTAAAATGGACAAAATGTATCTATTTCAGTATCTCAGTTTACAATAATGAAACAGACAAATTTTATCTATTTCAATGTCACAGGGGTGGTTATGTTATTCAGATGGTAGCTGACTGAGATTAGAAGAGGGTTATTGCCAGCTGCCATCTGGGGTGGCATGGTGCCGGGGTATGAGTGAATACCAGGGACTTGCTGGTTTGGGGCAGGGTGTGGTAGGGGATACAGCTGGATGCCAGGGACTGATGATTTGGGCAGGGTGAAGGAGCTGAGTACCGCTGGCTGCCAGAGAGTGATGGTTTAGGGCTGTGTGAGGGAAAGAATGGTACTGAATGCTAGAGACAGATTAATTTAGAATACTTTGAAGAGAAGGGTGCCACAGGGGAGGGGGGGGCTGTGGATGCGAGGATCTATTTGTCATCGGGATCGGGGGTGGGAGAAAGACAGGGCCCACTGTGCTCCAGGGACTGCTTCACACAGTTTGGAGTGTGCATGGTGAGTGGCACTGGACACTGCATTCTGCTTGCACCTGACACTGTCAGTACAAAGTAGTGCAACTTTTACTAAATGTTCCTTTAGAAAAGTAAAGCAGTTGCTTGCAAAACAACTAATGTGAGGTATTAGTTAGGACTGAAACACAATGTTTCAGTAATATGGAAATGTGACAGGGTAAAAAATGCCCTTTAACCCTTGCTTAATCTGTGGCATGGTGTTACTAAGGGGTTTGAATAAACGATCAATGCAGCATTTGCATTTCCCTAACTTCTGCACGGTCTTTTAAAGTCTTGGTGTACGAGTAAATTTCTGTACTCAGAAATATAGTGCTGAAGTTAGGATAATGCCAGCCCTGCATCAAGCGATCATTCAAACCCCAAGGAACGCCATGTCGCAGGTTCACCACTGACTCTACTTTAGTGTCAGATTTCCCTGTGTTCAAGGCTTTGTTTAGTTTAGTTTTTATTTCATTAAAAGAAAAAAAACGTTAGGCAATTGCTTATTTTCAAAGGGTTCAGAGTGAGATACAAACATTACTGCATACAGATATTGTTCCATGTTACAGTCATTAATACAGACAGATAGAATTACATTAACAATATAGTGCATGTAGTACGCTTGGTATATTTATTTAAAAGTTTCACCAGGAAATACATACTGAACTAACAAGCGTTGTTTCCAGGTGCGTCCTGTGGGGACGGGAAAGGGGAGTACCTTTGAAAATACATAGAGTCAGACCAGCTTGCTCCCCTCCTGGCTCAGGTATTTAATTCCTGCCAGGAACTGGGTGACCTGCCGGACTCCTGGCAAATGGCATTTATAACTGTTATCCCAAAGCCGGATAAACTGCAGGATTGTTGTGAGTCGTACCGACCAATCTCTCTATTACATGTGGACTCCAAAATACTAACAAAAATCTTGGCCAATAGAAATAACAAATTTTGCATCTGTTACATCTGGACCAAACCGGATTTATGCCCACTTGTCAGTTAGCGGATAATATTTGGCATCACTTGAACATAATCCATTATGGCCACCAATCCAAGGAAACCCAAATTGACATAACAGTCGATGCGGAGAAGGCGTCTGATTGCCTCGGCTGGGAATTTCTCTTTGCCACCCTGCGTAAATATGGGTTTGGGCATAAATTCAATATCTGGTTAAGATCCCTTTACTTGGCCGCCACTGCCAGAGTTAAGGTCAGTGGGACTGCATCAAACTCCTTTTATCCGTGGAACCAGGCAGGGCTGCCCCCTGTCCCCGATTCTTTTCGCCTTGAGTATTGAACCCCTTGCAGCACTTATTCGAACCCATCCAGTTTTGGAGGGGATACGGATAGGAGGGGAAGATAACTGGATTTCACTATACGCAGACAACACCATGCTATACCTCCGAGATCCCATTCGCACATATCCGACTCTCCACCAGGTTTTGTAACAATTCGGCCAAGTCTCCAGTTTTAAAATAAATGAGGAAAAGACAGAAATAGTTATAATTAGTGGTACAAAGACACCAACTCTGGTTAGCCTGATCCCATTTAAGTGGGTCACTACATCTTTCCGTTACCTGGGGGTGCATATTCCAGTACAGATGCACAGGTTATACCAAATAAACTATGGTGCTCTGCTGAAGGCAGTGCAGACTGACCTCAAAAGATAGGAATTACTCCCGTTATCTATCCTAGGCAGAGTTGAAGCAATCCGGATGAATATCCTACGTCGCTTTCTATTTTTATTTCAAGTTCTCCCCCTCACAATACCCTGCTCAGATTGGTTGCAAATAAATAATTACACTGTTTTGTATGGGGAGGTAACAAGGTGAGAGTGTGCTGGTCTGACCTACAAAGACCTAAATTAAATGGAGGTCTAGGCCTACCTAATTTGAAACTATATTACCAAATGGCCCAAATTACCCCCTGGATCACCCTACTTAAATAAGATCCAAACAATATCTGGGAAACTCAGGAACTGAATGGTGGACTGGGCCCACATCCGCTGGAAGGATTCGAAATTGCACTGGCAGATCTTTCTAAACTGAATGTATCTAACCCCTGGACCGAACACCTATACCACATATGGAAACAGGTTAAAAGGGCTTTAAATAGTGGCACAGTACCAACACGGCCCCTATTGAATTCACAGGCTGTGTCCACGAGGCCGAGGCACTAGACCAGGGACAACTAGCTGGAGCAATGGGTTCCACAAGTGGCACAGTACCAACATGGCCCTCGTTGAATTCACAGGCTATGTCCATGAGGATGAGGTACTAGACCAGGGACAACTAGCTGGAGCAGTGGGTTCCGCAAGTGGCACAGTACCAACATGGCCCTCATTGAATTCACAGGCTATGCCCATGAGGCACTAGACCAGGGACAACTAGCTGGATTAATCTATATCGACCTGTCTAAGGCATTGGACCTTGTGGATCACAAGCTGCTGCTCCACAGGTTAACCTGCATTGGGTTGTCCTTGGACATAGTTGGGTTGTTCTCTAGCTACCTGTCTGAGTGCTCACAGAAGGTAAAGATTAATGGTACCATCTCAGAGGCCAGGAAAGTCACGGTCGGGGTCCTGAAGGGGTCCATACTGGGCCCCCTCCTGTTTAGCCTCTTCGTAAATGACCTCCCAGCTGCATGCCCCTCTGCCAAAGTCCTGCTCCATGCAGATGACACGGTGCTATTCCTTAGAGGCTCCTGCCAAGACACGCTGACCAGGAACCTACAGTGCAGCTTTGACCTGCTATAGGAATGGTTTAACACCAGCCTCCTAGTACTCAATAGTAACAAGATTAAGACAATGCTCTTTACTAGTCACCAGAAGAGGAAATCCACCATACCATTTAAAATAGCACTCATTACGGACTCCACCCTCGAACAGGTTCACTTTTTCCAGTACATGGGGGTCATAATCAATGAGTCTTTCTCTTTCAACGAACGCTTAAGTAATATGACTAAGGCTGCAAACAGGAAGTTGGGGACACTCTACAGACTCTGTTTCTGCCTCACCCCTGAAATCAGGCTCCAGGCGGTCAGTGGCACAATCCTGCCAATCCTGGACTATGGAAACGTAGTTTATGGTGCTGCCATGGACACTAGCCTACACAAAGTCCACCTTACCCTCAATAAAGCATGCAGATTTGTCCTGGATGCGGATTGCATCACACACGCTTGCGAGCTCTACATAAGGACAAAGTGGCTCCCCCTCTGGGATAGAATAAAGCTCCAGACCTGCTTACTAGAAAAGAAGGCCCTGCTGGGACTGGTACCTATCTCCCTGCAGGCGTTATTCAGACCTGTCCCAGGTGAACATGCCACAAGAAGCATCTCCAGGCAAGTCTTAGCTGTTCCCTTCAGGAGATCAGCCGTAGGGAGGCGTGCCTTCGTGGTAAGGGCCCCCACCTGGCTAAACGAGCTTCCAAACTCAATCACCAGCCTTCAACACCTAGGCACTTCAAATCTGAATTCCGTAAATCCATCTCTCCTCCATACCACTGCCTCTATCAACCATAATCCTAGTATCCAGCCCACCACTCAACTGCCCACTTGCACTGGCCAGGTTGCACCTACTCCCCCCCTCCACCCCTTCCCCCCTCCCTACCAACCCCCCTCAACTTGTCCTTTGTCCATTACCCTCTCACTGCCTCCCCCTCCACCTGCCTTCTGTCCAGTTCACCCACACTACCTCCTTCCTGGTCCCCGTCCACTTCCTCTGCCCCCACTCCTTCTCTCCACCTGCCCTCTGTCCAGTACACCTACACTACCTCTAGCCCATTTTCCTGACCTCTTCCTCCCTCCTTCCACTCTCCCCCACCTACTTGCACTTGCTAAACCCCAACTTGTCTCTCTGCACTTAACGTCTCTCAGATGGCTGCACATTGCGTGACTCCACTGGGAAATTGACAGTGGTGCCAGCTGCTTCATTCATGTCTTCACTTGTGTAAACCGTAAATGTATTTGCTTACCCTTCCTATGTAAACTATATGTTAGTAGTACAACCCCAGTGACAATTTATCTGCTGTAATTTTGCTATTGCAACAAAATGTATCTTCTTAAGTGTTGACGAGGATCCTTTGTAAATGAGCTCTTAGCTCAAAGGTTTGTAATTCCGCGTTCCCAATAAATAAAATAAAAAAAAATATTCAGGGGTCCCTAACCACACAAACCCCGATCATCTGCTGTAATAAATTTACACCCCCCAAACTAGATGTAATTTTCCATAGATGGAGAACAGTGGGATTACAGTACTTTCCTTAATTCATCCAACAGGGAGTCATCATGTCCTTTGCAGAGATGACAAGAGAGTTATCCTTGAGACAGACAGATGTTTTCCATTACTTCAGGTTACCTCATTCCTTAGGCAGGGCTCCCACCTACAGGACTCCCAACAAGAATCCCACCCCCTACCCCAACTAATTTATAAAGCAGCACGAGGCCTAATGTCGAATACATTTATCTCACTGCTCACCCAAACATATCTTCAGATGCAGACTAACACCCCTCCAAGTTATCAGCAGGCCTGGGAAAGAGAATTAGGTCGATCCCTCACGCCACAAGTCTGGAACTCAGTATGGTATGGTGTATTCCATACCTCTGCCTCAAATAACTGGAAGCATCCCTTATCATATTTTTGGGACTGTCCTCTCATTCGCCCGTATTGGACAGAATTAAGCCGGAGGTACAAGCAACTGGGTCGAATGTCAGAAGATCCTGATTTAACATTCCTTCTCTTGGGCATCCTTCCCAAAGGTAAAAGCAGTAATATACAGAAATCCTTTTTAGGAATTCTCTTAGTGGCTGCAGGGAAGGCCGTAACAAAAAATGGTTAGTTACAGACCCGCGAACAGTGACAGAATGGATAGTGTTAGTGAAGCAAATATACTGGGTGGAAAAGTTGATGGCGGACCCTAAAAACAGAAAAGTTAAAGGGAACTTGGTTCCCTTTCATGGCGCTAATTGAGGAAATCGAGGGTATTTCCATCATAATCCAACAGGCGCAAGGCTGTTGAGCTGCACATTTAATGTTTACACTGTCAGAGTATATACCTGGACCCCACTATAAGCTCTTAACCTGAGACATTTGCTAGTTTTATTACCCTGTCTCTCTCATTGCCACCATTTGTTACTGCATGATGTACAGTTAATGTCTTCATGTACATAGTTCAGAATGAGAATTAATTCAGATATTTTTTTCCTTTTCTTTTTGTAAGGTTAAAAAGCACACTTTTAACAATGAGGACTGTGTCCCAGTTTGTGATGATATCCCGACCATGGACTGGAAAAGAGAACATTTGTTTTTAGAATATGTGTTTATTGTACCCTCCCGGTCTTATGGTATTGGAGAATTGAATTTGTACTCTACAGAATTGCAATAAAGAAGTTAAAAAAACAAACATAGAATCAAAAACAACATAACATGTTACAACTGTAAACAGCAGAGAAATAAATGTGAAAATAACTATGTACAGTAAATTGTGTACATGGATTTAACCCTTACAGATGAATAAACAGTGTGAAAACTTGTAAACCATGCACCACTGCATTGAAAATTATAGCTTCTAAAGCTGAATGTGTGCCAGCACTGGCCAGTAGTGAACAATACATGTTACAGTGGGAGTGGGGAGAGAAAGCAGGCTTGAGGGGGAACATAGCAACAGAGTTACGGTCAGGACTAAGAAAGGTAGGTTTTGTGTGGGGAAGGTGAGATAGATTAGGATTTGGAGTAAGGAAAGGGTTATAAGAGGAGGTGGAGGAGAAAAGGAGAGGAGGAGGAGGGGTAGAGTAGGGAAAGGTGAGCAGAGAGGAGGGGATAGGGTGAGATAACAGAGGGAATGGGATAGGGGTATGGAGAGGGATTGTGAAAGGAGGGGAGGAGGAACAAAGACAAGGGGGTGGTATAGTGATGGGAAGGAGGGTAAGAGATGGGGGAGGACATAAGAGATTGGATATAGGGGAGGAATTAGGCGAGTTACAGGTTACAGTTGCAGGTGTGGGAGGAGAGGCTACACAGGAGGGAGGACAGGGAGTAGGGAGAGGTGGCTGAATGGAGTAGGAGAAGGAGGGAGTTCCAGAGCTTAGGGAAGCAGTAGGAGAAGGCAGACTGGCCAGCTGCGGAGAGTTGGGGGGAGTACAAGGGAGTGGGAGTTGCGGAGGGCATAGGAGTTGGGACAAGGCAGGGAGAGAGTACAGGACAGGTAGGAAGGGAGGGAGCCAAACCAATACTTGGCAATAAATGATGAGCAGTGTGCCTATGTCTAGCTTCAAGGGAGGGAAAGGAGAGGGACGTATAAAGGGTACAATGATGAGTACGTCTAGGGCTGTCCAAAGCAAAGCAACAGAATGAGTTGAAGAGAGAGTCTAGCCTGGAAAGGGTTGATTTGGGGGCAGAGCTGTAGACTATAGTGGAATATGGGGAGGATCATTTTCTGTACGACAGCGCTATAGGCCAGGAGCAGGATGCAGCTGCAATGGTGGTACAGTGCTTCTAATTTAGGGTGGAGTTTTTTACGTATGGCATTACTGTGTTCAAGAGAAGTCGAGGTGGTTGTCAAGCCAGACCCCGAGGTACTTGAAGAATAGTACATTCTCAATGGTGGACCCATCTAGGGTACAGAAGGATAGAGGATTGCCAGCCCTAGAGAGCGTTTTCCGAGTGCCGAAGGTCATAGAGACCGTCTTTTTTGGTGTTGAGGGCCAGCTGATTTGAGCAGAACCAGAGCTGGATGTTGTCAAAGTCCCATTGAAGGTAGGTCAGCAGGGGAATGACCAGAGGCAAATAGGACTGTGTCATCAGCGTACATGTGAATGGACACTGAGGTGCAGGCAGCAGGAAGGTCATTTAGAAAGACCGAGAATAAGATAGGACCAAGGACTGAACCTTGAGGTACCCCAAAGGTGTTTGGGAGGGGAAGGGAAAGGGCGTCCTCAATTCAAGCTGACTGGGACCTTCTCATGAGGTAGGAGTGGAACCAGTTGGTGAGCAAGGAGGAGAGTCCTGCTGCAGAGAGTTTAGAAATGAGAAGGAGATTGGCAAGGGTCGAAGGCTTTGGCCAAGTCGACCAAGATGGCTGATGTTACTTGGCCCTGATTCATCCCTGTGAGAATGGTATCAGTTAGTCGGAGGAGGGACGAGGCGGTGGAGTGGATTTTGTGGAATCCTGACTGGTACAGGGTGAAAAAGGAGGAAGAATCAAGGAAAGGGGAAAGTTGAGATAGCACCAGATGTTCTTGGAGTTTGGCGAGGGTGGGGAGGAGAGAAATGGGATGACAATTACCAGGAACAGATGGATCACCACCTTTAGGGACGGGAATGACTGTGGCATGCTTCCAGGCAGACCGAGGCAGAGGAGAAAGAGAGGTTTAAAAGGGTGGCGATGTGGAGACCAGTGGCAGGGAGTGCAAGGTGTAGGAGTTTAGGATCAAGCTCGTCAGGACTTTTACTCTTGAGTGGGTTGAGTGCTAGTAGGGCATTGGTGGCAGCATCAGGTGTGATGGGAGAGGAGAATTGGGCAGGTTGTGGGGAGGAAAGGGGAGGAGTGGTCAAGCAGGCGGAAAGGATGAGAGGAGGGAAGAGGCACAGGAGGTGAAGAAGGTGTTGAATTCACTGGCCACTGAGAATTGGTCAGTAATGGATGAGTCATTTGACTTTAGAGCTGGGATAGTGGGTTGGGCCTTGGGAGAAAAAAAGGCACAGGCAACCTTCCCGAACTTTGAGGGGTGGCTGATATTGTTATGGAAGGTAGAGGAAAAGTACTCCGCTTTGGCTAACCTAAAAGCTGCAAACTAGTTTAGAAGGGTGCATCAGTACACACTGGGTACTTTGTCAGGTTACAGCATTAAAGCTTTGTGTTTCAACCCTAACTATAATGTTTAAACATATTTTTTTGTAATACATTTATTGTTATGTAAAATGTTGGGAAATGCTGTACAGTACTGTGCATTTTCCATTCATAATCAACACATCTTTTCTAGTTTAAATTTACAGCTCGCAAAGTAATACCAGTTTGATTATATTAATGCAAAGGTGCAAAACTCCTACTCCCTCTGCAGAGTGTTCTGTATTTGTACAGAGTGTGTTTACATTTCTTGTGGCATCTCTATATTAAATTGTGTTTCAGAAGACCCATCTTTTCCTCAGGATCTTCAGCTGATTGCCACCTAGACGGATGCTATCAGAGATCATTTTGTGTGCATTGCATGCAGCATGGCACAGCTCAACTGAGGTCACTCTTTCATGCAACTGATAGTAGTACTCAGGATCAAGAAGTGCAACATTTCAGAAACATTTGTGCAACTGCATACCATTTGAAATTCTACTAGGAAGGATTGGAACCCTGGATAATCTGGTGTGACTGAAAGGCAAATTCAGCCTTCCATATGGCTCACTGCTCTCTTGTCCTTATGTAGCCTACTGCAGTCTGTGGACATAGCTCCCCCTAGTGGTCACCCATATTGTAACTGCTGTTAAAGCCTATAAAAGACAAAAATGCATTGACTAGAAGTGTTATGTACACACCATTATTCAGTCTTATCTTTAGTTTGAAAGCAAAACTAACAGAAACATGTCATTATTTTCCTCTCAATTTGTTCTGTTTACTTATTCATTTCTTTCATTAAAAGTCTTTTGTTGAGTTGTTCGCCCCCCTGCACTATAGCAATGATGTGATGTAATGCATGCCACGTCGTTTTCCAGCACTGTAGAACATAGTGAAACTGCGGTATCTTATTCCACGCCGACATTTGCTAAGTCTAACACTACTGTTGACACCTATCTGCAGTGGTGGGGAAAGGTTGTTTTGTTCCTTTTTAAACTTTTCATCTGACTCGGCCACACTCTGACTTATAGGGAGATCCTCAGCTCCCCTGCCCTTAATACTGCAGGCCCTAGAGGTCCTAATTAAACACACAATCTAAAGAAATCATTTTTGAAACTGCTGACAGGGCAGATATCTTACTTTATATGTGGTTTGTCCTGTGTTCCTCTACCTACCATGCTGCTGTACTGATAGACCCACTGTGCCCCGTGGCTAGCCCTTTGATGACATGAGTGATGGCCTAAGCTGTGGGGGATGTCTGTGTGCTGGCACTTAGTAATGTATGCTAATACTTTGTAACAGTGCATTTTCACGCTTGTTCTACCGGTACTGATTCGGCTGAGTCTGCATGGTCAGTACCTGCAGACAGAGGCAGGAGGCAGTATAGTGCAGTGGTTTAAAGCTCTGAGCTGTAAACCTGGAGACCTGGGTTTGAATCCCATACCCCCACTTGCATACAGTGTGACCCTGAGAAGTCACTTAACTTCCTTGTGCTCCCAGGTCGCACCTGTAAATAAGCTTTCAGCTTAGTTTGTCTCTCCTGGTATAGATATATAAAAAAAAAAGGAACAATTTCTAAAGAAAATGGGTACCATAGTTAAACTAAGTCAAGGGGAAAAAATAAACATTCATATGGGCACAATATTTATTTATTTAAAAATTGGTAACTGAGAAAAGCATACTGAGCCAAAGCTTGTTTCCAGATGCGACCTGGGAGATGGAGGGGAAGAAAACATCAAGCAAATACAATAGAATAAGATGTTTACAAACAAATAAGATGCAGCCAACAGTAGTGTAATTTGGCAAAGGTGCAAAATGTTCAAGATATGGGTATCAGGGCAAGAACACGCTCTACATCCTGAAACAAAACTGGTAGACAATCACAGTGCAGAGAAATGGGAGACATACAGCCATCCCATGGGAGGGGACATGAATTGGGGAGGGAGGAGGGAAAAACAGGTCAGGAAGATAAGAGGTTAGGGCATTATGGATGCAGTATCATAGTGTTAGAAATACTCCCCATACCTTGGGCCTCAAAACATAAATGGTAGTGCTAGTAGTTATTTTATTTATTAAGTGCCCAATCGCAGAGTCTCTGTGCACTGTACATCATAAAATAAAACATATAACTGAAAACACCATAACACCTAATCATAAATATAGGCGGCATAAAAACACAACAGTGCACATTTAGCAGCTAGGATAACTTGAAACTAAGACTAGTGGGGTTAAATCAGATCAAAAGCCTGACTGAACAGGTGGGTCTTTAGGCGCCTCCTAAAGGCCTCCTCCAAAGGGACCTCTCTCAAAAATCTGGGAAGTGAGTTCCATAAGGCCGGACCAGCAACCTCAAAAGTGCAGTCACCCAACGTCTTGAACCTGGCCCTAGCAACCACTAGGAGGTTTCCCTCTGAGGAGCAGAGAGGGCAGACTGGGCAGTAAGGAGACAGGAGTTCAAGCAGATAACCTGGTCCTGGTCCCAGTAAGTCTTTATAGGTCAGCAAATCAAGGTTGAAGAAGATTCACCACATCACTTGACAGTCAGTGCAAGTCACACAGGACCAAGGTCACATGACATGATATCAGAAGGCCTGTCGGTATCCTGGTCTCTGCGTTCTGCACTTGCTGCAGGGGTCATAGGATCCTTCCACTAACCCCCATATACAGAGAGTTGCAGTAGTCAAGTCTGGAAGTCACAAAAGCATGTACCAGTGAGGGCAGGTCTTCCAGCAGGATCAAGGCTTTAATCTGGGAGATGTGAAGATGGTGAAAGCCATTCTGGACTATGGACTACACCTGAACCTCAGATGTCAGTCTTTCATTCAGAATGTTACTCAAATTCTTCACATTGACAGATGCCACCAGACTGGAGGAACCAAGCTCCAAGCTGGTCCTCTCTGCTGTTGCCACCCCCTCCCCCCCACTGTCAACCAGGCTCAGTCATTAGCACCTCCATATTGTCTAGGATGAGCCGAAGCCAGCAAGGAGACATCCAATCTTGGATCTTGACCAGACATGAATTCAGTACATTGACTGTGTCAGACGTTCCGGGTGCAAATGACTGATACAGCAGGGAATCATCTGCATAGCAGTGAAAACCTAAGCCGTACCACCTGATGATATCGCCCAGGAGCAGCAAGTACACTGCAGACTACATAGGTGAGAGAATCAAACCCTGTGGCACACCACAGAGCAGGGGCTTCGAGAGTGAGGAAAAACTTTCCATCACCACCCTCTGCGTCCTGCCACTGAGGACGGACTCAAACTGGTTGCTGACCCTACTGGCGAGTCTACAGTACTCCTGGAGATGATCCAACAGCAACCTATAGTCCACACTATCAAATGCTTGTGACGGATCAAGTAGAGCAAGAACTGACTGTTCCTCTCTATTTCTAGCTATGAGGAGGTTGTTATGCACCCTTACCAATGCAGTCTCTGCACTATGGGTGGGCCTCAAGCTGCAGAGTCATTGTCTTCTCAATAACCTTTTCTTAAGAATGGAAGGTTAGAGACAGGTCTAAAATTTGCCAAACAGTCCAGATCCAAAGATGTTTTTTTTTTTTTCAGAAGGAATCTCATTAGCGCATCTTTCAATACACTCAGAAAGGACTCTGATGAAAGGGAGCACTGGACTATCTCGGCAAACACTGGAACCAAGAATTCAGCACAACTGACTAGGAGTATGTGTTGGACCTGAGTCAGATCACAATAAGTGGGCTTCAGATCAGAAATCACCCCACACACCTCCTCCACAGAAGCCAGCCTAAACTCACCACAGACAGGAGGAGTGCTCCTTAAGATAGCCTGCTCCACTCTGCTGGGCCGAAACAACCCAGTCGGGGTTATCTCAGATCTGATCAAAGACAACCTATTGGAGAAGAACTGACAGAACTCTTCACACCAGGTGGATGAAAATATCTCTACCAGCTGGAGACATGCAGGATGTAACAGCCTATCTACTATCTGGAAGAGCTGAGCCGGTCTGTTCCTCCCCACCAAAAACTTCCTAGATAGAAATGTTGCCTGCTTATAGGAGATTGCCCTCCTATACTCACTGTAGTGGGTTCTCAGAACCAGTCTGTCTCCATCTGCCCCAGACTCCAACCAACAGTGTTCCAGTCTGCAACCGAAAGCCTACATCTCCCCAGGCTCCCCATTGAACCACAAGGATCTTAAGCGAGAAGACATAGGTGGTACATGAACTGATGTGGCAGTATCAAGGACCAAGGCAGCAGCCCTGTTTTAGGCTACCACTGCTTCCTCTGATCCTGTCCTACACACAGCCATCACACCCAAGAGGTCCAATGCTGCCTGAAGTCCTGCTGGAGACAACCCCTTTAAAGAGCGACAATGATCGATCTCCACAGGAGAGGACAGCTGGGGGTGTGTGTAAATGACAACTTCATGGTGCAGTGATCCAACCAACTGACTGGCTCAGTCTCAAGATTATTTACCCTAAACCCCAGTAAGAATACTCGGTTCAAGGCATGACCGTATTGAAGGGTCGCAGTAGTAAGCACTTGTGCAAGGCCCAGTGATGGCATCAATTGGAGGAAATCTTGACCAAATTATGAGAATTTGTCATCGACCCAGGCATTGAAGTTGCCCAGATGAGTGACTCCAGTACCCTCTCAGTGACGAAGTCTGCGATTTTCTGCAAGAAATCCCTGTCATGCTCCGGAGGCCAGTGCACAAGAAGGATTCTACAACCTGCGCCTGGATCCCCACGTATGGCAACGCATTAAATGAAGTATATCCCATTGGGTGCCAAAAACAAGCTGCACTCCAGGGAAACAAAGACACAAGCCAAACTAAAAAGTACGGAACACTCACAGTTTATTCCTCATTCTCCTAGAAGGAGGTTGCACTAAACACTGGTGCTCCAGGTCCCTACATGACCCTTCATCAGGGGGTGCACTATGGAGTTCAACTCTGACTTAAAGCAGATGGCCACTCCCCCTCCCCGGCTATCCCTCAGCAGGCAGTGAACCACAGAGAATCCAACCAGGTTTGGTGCCTCCAGAATTAGCCCCACGTTGTCAGCCAGCCAGGCCTCTGTGCTGCAAGCCAGATCGACTGTGGAAATCAAGTCCGGTATAATTGTATTATAAACAGTATCTAATCAGGAGAATAAACAGATGTCTGTAAGGCTGGTGTCAGAGGGAAACGTTTTATTTTCAAAGGAAGTGGAACTCTTTTATAGGTGACAGTTGCCTATATGCTAAGGACCATCTCCACCTCAACAGAAGAGGGGGCTAGCCTATTAGGTGGGGAATCTTATACAGTATGTCTTCCAAAACAGCTGTAAACTAAACAGGAAGGGGACAGTAGCAGAAGACAAAAATGCTGCAACATCTTGCCCAAAACCGTGTTATTCTTTTCCACCCCGCATTACACCTAGTCAAGGTAAAAATAGCATAGGTAATGGAGAAAATTCACTAGCAACTGAGAGCTGTGCTCAGTGCCTGTAGTCTTAAATAGCAAATGGGAAGACCTCAAAATAGTCTTAGATATTATATCCCCAGATGTAGTAGGGATTACTGAGACCCGGTGGGACTCCAAAAATACATGGAATAAACCCTCAGAGTATACAGGCTGGGCAGAAGAGGGAGCATAGCACTATTTATTAGAAACAGTATTGATTCAGTGGGCATCTCAAAAAAGAGAAAAAAGATAAATGTGGAAACCAAAACAGTCTGAGTTAAAACCACTCCAAAGAATAGTGAAGCATTAATTATTGGTGTGTGCTGTAAGCCCCCAGACTCTACTGAAGATATTAACCTGGCAATATTTAATGAGATTAATAATGCCTATGATAACATAGAAACACAGAAACATAGAAGTTGACGGCAGGTAAGGACCGCAAGACCCATCCAGTCTGCCCATTTGTTCTACCTTATGAATGTGCCATAGGCCTGTACTCTGTCAGTGGCCTACCTATTCATACTCCTCTTCATTGCTCCCTTATGCCTGTCCCATGCCTGTTGAAGCCCTGTACTGTATTCATATCCACCACTTTCTGAGGTAGGCCGTTCCATGCATCCACCACCCTTTCTTTGAAAAGAACTTCCTCATATTCCTCCTTAATCGGCCTCCCTGTAATCTCAAGCTGTGTCCTCTTGTCCTGCTATTTTTCTTATATTGAAACATGTTAGACTCTTTCACCTTGTTAATGCCCTTAAGATGTTTGAATATTTCAGTCATATCACCTCTCTCCCTCTTTGCTCTAGGGTATACATATTGAGCTTCGTTAATCTGTCCTCATATGTTTTCTGATGCAGTCCCTGCACCATTTTGGTTGCCCTTCTCTGGGCTGCCTCCATTTGTTAATGTCCTTGTGCAGGTGCGGCCTCCAGTACTGCACACAGTACTCCAGATGGGGTCTAACCAGAGGCTTGTAAAGAGGGATTATTACCTCTCTCTTACGACTTGCAATACCCCTACATACACACCCCAACATCCCTCTAGCCTTGTCTACTGCTTTAGTGGTGTGCTTGGATGATTTCAGGTCATCTGTGATAATGATGCCCAAGTCTCTTTCTTCCCTTGTGATTGCCAGCAATTCCACTCCCAACCAATAGGTGGCTTCAGGTTTTCTCTTCCCTATGTGCATGATCTTGCACTTCTTTGCGGTAAACCCCATTTGCCACTCTTCCAACCATTTTGCCAGTTTATCCAGATCTTTTCTCATTCTGCCCACCCCATCAGGATCATCTACTCTGTTGCAGATCTTGGTGTCATCTGCAAACAGACAAACCTTACCCTCCAGTCCCTCTGCAATGTCACTGATGATGATATTGAAGAGGACTGGTCCTAGGACTGATCCCTGAGGTACCCCACTTGTGACTTGCATCTCTTCTGACTGTATATCGTTTACCACCACTCTCTGTTTTCTGCCCACCAACCAGTTTGCCGCCCATTTGACCAACTTCTGACCCACTCCGAGCCTACCCAGCTTATTAATCAATCTTCTATGTGGAACAGCATCAAAAGCTTTGCTGAAGTCAAGGTATGCGACATCAACTGCTCCCCTTGGTCCACCACTCTGGTTACCCAGTCAAAGAAATCTATGAGATTAGTTTGACAGGACCTTCCTGTTGTAAACCCATGCTGTCTTGGATCCTGTGCTCCTATGGATTCCAGGTATTGCACTCTCCGTTCCTTAAGGAGTGCTTCCTTAAAATCTTGCCCACTACTGAGGATAAGACTGACTGGTCTGTAGTTCCCTGCCTTGTCCCTGCTACCACTCTTGTGGAGCAGGATCACATGAACCCTTCTCCAGTCTTCTGGGACCTCTCCTGTGCTCAGAGACTCACTAAACAGTTCTGATAATGGCTGTGCTAGTTCCACTCTTAGCTCCTTTAGTACCCTGGGATGTATGCCATCAGGTCCCATTGCGTTGTCCACTCTGAACTTAGCAAGCTCTTGTAGGACCCTTTCTTTTGTGAAGGGACTAGTGCACACCTCCCTCCCCATTGTGTCCATGGTGCTGAGCTGTGGGCCCTGCCCTGCTTTTTCAGTAAATACTGAGCGGAAGTATATATTTAGGATAGATGCTTTTCCTTATTCCTCCTCCTCCTCACATTCCCCCTTATCCCCTTTGATATTAGCAATACTCCCTCTGGACTGTCTCCTTTCACTAATGTATCTATAGAAAGTCTTGTCACCTTCTTTTACTGTTCTTGCAAGTGTTTCCTCGGTTTGGGCCTTGGCTCTGACCTTTTCTGCTACTGTTTTTGAGAACCAAAGTGGTTTCCTTCTTCTTTTGCTCTTGCTTTTCTTTCTAACTCAATGGGATGTTGCTTCAAGTATTGCATCCTTAATGCTTGCCCACTTTGCCTGTACCTCCACACCTGTATTTCTTCTTGCCAGGGCTAGCTTAATTCTGTTTGCCATCTTATCAAAATCATCTCCTCTGAAGTCCAATATTTTTGTCTTGGAATGGGATGATTTAGTTCTAATGGCCAAATTGAACCATACCATGTGATGGTCACTGGCCCCCCAGGTGATCTTCTACCTGGAGAGCTGTGATCCTTTCCCCATTAGTCAGTACTAGATCTAGAATAGTCCTGTCTCTTGTGGGTTGTTGTACCAGTTGTTTGAGGCCCTCCCCCTGCAGGGAATCCACTATGTGTCTAGTTCTGGCAGATGTCCCTGCTGGTATTGACCAGTCTATATCTGGCATGTTGAAGTCTCCCATTATCAGAACCTCCCCCTTTAGCTGTCATGCTTGGATATCATCAAACAGTAATGTGTCTATGTCCTCCTCCTGGTCTGGAGACCTGTAGACAACTCCAGTTCATATGGCTGTCCCATTTCCTGTTTCCAGGGTGACTCACATTTCTTCTGGTTCCTTATGTGTATTCTGAATTTCTGTAGCTTTGATATTTTCATTGACATAAAGGGCCACTCCACCCCTCCCTCTTTTGCACCTCAGTCTCTTCTGAACAGTACATAGCCGGGTATTGAAGTCTCCCAAGTGTGGTTACTGGTGAACTGTGTCTCACTAATGGCTACTATATTCAATTTAGCCTCTGTCATTGTTACCTGCAGGTCTGGGATCTTGTTTCCCAGACTGCGAGCATTTGTGTAGATGATTTTCCATTGGCTGGACTTCAGTGTGTTAGTTGTTGGGCGAGGTCCGGCGTTTCCTCTGTGCGTTGTATGGCAAGCCGGATCTTTTTCCTTATCTGGTGATGCAAATGAACTACAAACATGCTGAACTCATGTTTGATCACTAGCTGAAGGGGGAAGGGTGCTCTTCCCATTCAACATATTGGGTGCTGCACCCCTCTTCCCATTTACTAGTTTAAATATTCTGCAAAGACGTCGAACTTCTGCCTCAATGCACTGACTCCCTCCTTAGTCAGATGCAGTCCATTGAATTTAAAGAACTTTCACTCCCAAAACTGTTGCCAGTTACCTACAAATGTGTGTCCTATTTCCTGGCACCAGCCCTTGAGCCACATGTGTAGCTTCCCTATCTCCCCTTCTCTGATCTTACGTCCATCTGCCCCCCTCTCCAGACTGTCAGGATCTCAGAGAAGGAGATGCCGGATGAAATAGATGACAGTTTATCACCCAACCTGATCAGACGTTCCTTGATATCCACAACTGACTGGCTGACGAGATTGTTCGGCCCTGTGTGTACCAGGACATCAATGTTTTGTCCTGCTTCCTGTACGATTTTAACAATGTGGTCAGTGTCTCAGCTGGGAGACATCTGATCATTACCCCTGGCTGGAGATAGGTATCAACTCCTCAAATTATGGAGTCTCCTATGATCAAAAGCGTTCTGAATTTCTTTTTTACTTTTTTTGTTTTGGTCCCTGTTTTGGGTGAGTTTTTTTGTGCTAGCTCCTGTTCTGCAGTGTCCTCTGCCCTTTGTTTGATTTTGGAGGTAGAAGCAGATACCTGTTTATAGTTTTTATGTGGTTTGTGGAGGTGATATGCTGGAGAGCACTGAGTGATGGGGCACGCGATTTGCCCCTCCTAACCATCTGCCAACCTCCCGGACCAACTACCCTGTGTGATCGAGGTGCTTCTGTTGGATGTTGGGGAAATAGCTGGCAGTTCTTATAATATATTTTCTCCTGAATATGCAATTTGAGGCATACAGTCTCTGCCCATGCTGCCTGGAACTGAGCCCTTAGATCTGCAATGGTCCAGCATGTAGGACAGTGTCCTAAATCCTGTATAACTGCCCTTTTGAAAAGTATCCCGTAGTACCTTCAGTTAATAATATCCATTCCCGAGGAGTTGCTGGGTTTATAGTCTGGTCAGAGTAATTAGAAGGAGGAAAATAAAAACAAAAGTTTGATTTTGTGTTTTGTTTGTTTGTTTGTTTTTGTATAACTTGTTATATCAAGTTAAATTACTTGTGCCCCTGCAAATGAGGTCACTTTGTGGATACCCCTCTGATCCTCCCCTTCCTGCTTTGCTACGGGAAATGTCACAACAGTGCTACCCTATAAAAAGAGTGTAGTGTGGGGTGGTTGGGGATGGGGTTGGTGACTGGGCCCTTCCCCTGCTGAAAAAGAACCATGGACGAAAGAAACAAGGCGTTAAGAGCAGAAACAATCAACCAACAACAAAAGCAGTAGCCCTGAAAGCTTAGCCTAATGACAGATAAAACTGTAAAACCTGTAAAGCACCACCTGTAATAGTTTTACAGAAGATATATCCTGTAAAAAAAACCTTTGCTATAGAGAAAAATAAAGCAATAACAGAAGATATACCTTGCAAAAAACAATTTGAATCAGAGAAGATAACCGCAGTAATCTGTAAAAACAGACCTGTGGGCACACCCTGTAATAATTCAGCAGAAAGTATACCCTGCAACAACAATTTGAATCAGGGAAAAATAAAGCAGTAAAATGTTAGCAACAAACAGTAACAACACCTGTGAGTACAAAAGAAAATAATAACACACAGTAAATCTGCCTAGCCAAAAGAAGCCTTAATCGTTTTTCTTGGTCTGATAAGGTTCCTTACTTTTTCCTTACAAGCAGCCTAGAAGAAAAGAGCTCAGGTGAAGCTAGGTGCCTTTGCCAGCAAACCTAGTCTTTGATCATGGCAGATTTCAGTTTCCCTGACATTGATTGGAAAGCTACAGAAGGATACTCCAAGTTAGCCAAACAGTTTCTCAATTATTATACCATGCCGTTTAATCTGGAACAACACATGCAGGAACCCACTAGAGGTGAAAGCATTCTTGATTTGGTTTTGAGCTCTACTGATGTCCAAATTATGAATTGTACCACTGATAAACCACTGGCCAACAGTGACCACCTCATGATCAAATTCAGTGTCAAAAAGGGGAGAACTCGTGGGGGGGCACTGCGGAGCCCAAGCTGAACAGCAGCATTTTCTAGCAGGTCTGTATATTTTGGCTACAAAAACTGCTAATTACCCTTTTGGAGCCAGACAGCTACTTTTATTTAATTTCTGTTGGAACGAGGAGACTGAATTACCTACAATGTGGAACCCTTGTAAAGATAGAGGAGGAGGATCAGGAGGAAAATTGGCTTTGTCCTCTCAGCCCATGAGGTCTGGCCTGGATGTGCAGGCCACTCTACCCCATGAGTCCAAAGAAACAGTGGCATTGATAGGACTCAAATTGCAGTGCATTATAACGTCAGTCTCTGACTTAAATGCAAAAAATGGACACCTTTGCTGCCAGAGTGACTGGGTTGAGACTACTGTGGACGAATTCATATCAGAGCTTCATGATGTGAAGAAACAGGTGGATGCGTCCTCCGCCACCACCACTACCCTAGTAAAAGAGAACACGCACCTCCGGGCTAGGCTCAAAACCTTAGAGAACCAGGCCTATTTGGCTCGCCTACGGATTCTAGGGCTACCAGAGGGGATTGAAGGAGATCATCCCGTCGTGTTCCTGCATGAATGGCTACCAGAGAAACTGTTACTTGAAGGTCAGTCAGTCTCCTTTCACTTACAGAAAGCATACCACATAACACTTCACGGATACTGGGAAGCCTCACATACTCCCTACCCCTTGCTTCTTTTGATGGATGGCATTGGCACCAGGGACAAAGTTTGAAGGCTGTCGAGACAAGCAGGCTCGCTCTAACAAGACGACCATGCAGTATGTATTTTTCCGGACATTAGTTACGCCACCCGAATGCATTGGAAAATGTTTGACTCAGTAAGAAAACGACTCCGGGAGGCTTCTATCCCCGAAACAATGGTTTTCCCTGCAAGATTAAGAATTGTGCACAGTTTATTTATTTATTTAGCTTTTGTTAACTGGATAAGTGCACTAGCCATAAAATGACTATTTTCAGGCACGACCCGGGAGAGTACAGACATGTAGAAACTTAACAGGATAACAAATTATAAGTGCTTTACATACAATGAGTTAGAGAGGATACAATATGTCTGAACATACAAAGTAAAGAGCTTTACATACAATGAGTTAAAGTGGATACAATATATCAGAGACATACAGAGTAGACCATTCATAAGTTCATAGGTACCTATCTATGCAATGAATAGAGAGGACCATGGACAATACATTTTCAGGTGGCACATCATATGAACAGAAACAAGGTACACAAAAACAGGTAATACAAAAGGAAGAAATAACCATTGAGAGCAGGGGGAGTCATTAAGGAAAAGGTCGGTAAGTGAGGAAGAGGGGAGCAAGCCATGAAATTAGATTATATGGGTGTATGTAAGTATAAGGGAGATGCCTGCAGTGCAAGATTGTATATGGGCAGGGAAAGGGAGCCGGGACAGGCTGAGGCAGTAAGAGGGTTATATAGAGGTGAGGAAATACTATTGTATGGCCAGAGACATCAGTCATTAGGTAGGGTGAAACAGGAACAGGTATCAGCAATCAGCAGATCTGACAGTTTTCTCTAAAGCATGTGTGGAGCTAGAAAGTCTAATGTTGAGGGAAGGGAATTCCACAGCTGTGGAGCTGCATGTTCAAATGCAACAGTTCCTTTCTCGTATGCACCTCGGCAAATTCAGAAAGGATTTGTCAGCTGATCGAGACCATGGAGTGTGTCCTGAGGAACAAGCATAGCTGCAAGACACCTAGGGATTTGATTTCAATTATCTAATCAATAAGAGAGCCAAAGTAGTATTTCCTACTAGCTAACGGAGACAGCCAACCAAGGTCATTATAAAGCTGACAGTGGTGTTTAAGCCGAGGAGCAGAAGAGGCATAGTGACATATGCTGTTACACGTGAATATCCCATCTGAGTAGGTCAGTTTATGAGCAGCCCCAAATAAGGAAGCCCTATAGGTTAGGGTGGGAGCAGAATCCTCCTAATGGCCATTTTAGCCGATGGCATGAGCATATAACTAGTCTTATATGCAACACCCAGTTTGAGTTGACAGCTCTGCAAACAGACTGTACATGAAGATTAAGATCAAGAGATTGATTTAGCGGGATGCCCAGGTACTTGAAAGAGGTCACACATTCCAGTAATTGACTTTCTAAGTCCTGCACCGTCAGTGCTGTTGTGCAAGCCCAGAGCTTTGGGGCCGATCCAAGCAGCATGGCTTTAGTTTCGCTAGTGTTGACAGCCAGTTTGTGGTCATATAGCCAGTTTTGGATATTGTTAAAGTCAGAGGAAAGGGTTGTGTCGATAGTGTCTATATTAGTAGAACTTGTATAGATGACAAGATCATCAGCATATAGAATAGCAGAGCAGGATTTTAGAGCAGCTCCAATGTTATTTATATAAAGAGAGAATAGGAGGGGCCCTAGGATGGAGCCCTGAGGTACACCAATGTTAATGGTGGTACTGTTCGATAGAGAGGAATTCAGTTTCACCACTTGAGTTCTGTTTGTCAGGTAGCTTTCATTCCAGTCAACAACAGAGAAGGAGAAATGCAAGTGTCGAAGTGAGGAGAGAAGCAAAGTGTGATCAACAAGGTCAAAAGCCTTTGTGAAGTCAATAAAGACAGCCCCAGTCAGATTGCCAGTATCCATTTTTGAAAGAGTGTCAGTGGTGAATTTAAGGAGTGCAGTCGTCGTGCTGTGTCCTTTCCTGAAGCCATGTTGGGTATCCGAGAGCAGGCTGTGCTTAAGTAGATAGTTGTCTGAGTTGCGACAATTTTCTCCAGGATTTTGCTCAGTACTGAGAGTATGGCAAGTGGTCTGTAGTTCATGACAACCTTAGGATCCCCTTTTTTAAGTACAGGTGTGATCCATGGTGGTTCGCAGACCCATCTGAGGCAGGAAAATGGGCAAATCGTTTCATTTTCCACAGGCATAGCTCCCGAACAGAAGACAGTGATAATGAGGATCAGGAGGGAGACTGAATGAGTAAAGTTCTGTCTTGTAATTTGACTCGCTGATCCCTCTGTGTCCTTCCAGCTCGTTCCTTAAGGGGGCTTCACTATTTCCTAAATGTTTTGAACTTGAACATGCATCAATGGGTATTTGGGAAGGCCTCCTCTTATTAAAAAGGGGCTTCCACTTATTTTTAGGAATTTTATGTGCAGGTAGACTTGCCTAACTGTGCTCTCAAGCTCATTTGAAAGTTCTTTGGATGATTAAAAATAATGGTAAAGCTTCCAGTTATACAGAGTTAACTGCTCTAGAAATGTTTAACTGTTAATTCTAGTATATTAACTAGTAATTGTTTGAAGTTTCTATCTATAACAGGAGAACTCTACTGCCAGGTTGTTTATAAATTCGGAAATTGTATCTTAAGCTATGTAGTATGACACTAAATAGCCCTAAATAAGGGTGAGTTTCTTTCTTGGACTCTCAATCTTTAGACATTAATCTATAGTAATAGTCATACTACTCATGGGTTCACTAACACAGTTCTATGTTGTTGTAGTCTGCTTAGAAATTTTATTACGTTAAGATATCCCCTACTATGTGATATCAAAATATTTAGGAGACACCCATCGTTGTCTTAAGCGGGGGGTTATGTACCCTCCTACTGGTATGCTATTTCTATTTTATTTATTTATTTATTTGATATTCAGAAAGACCTTTGAGTCAGAGACTCATTTACAGTGGTTCCACGTCATACATACAATGTACAGGGGCGGAACATTAGCATACAGAAGAAGAACAGCACATTACATAATAACAAGAAGTAACATGAGGATAAGATGCACAGGTTACATTGTTGTTACATAGTAGGCTAACAGAGAATTCTAGGTAATTTTGCACAGCCAGGTGTGAGGAGGAAGAAAAGTGAGAGATTCAGAAAGTGGCTGATTGTCATGTTTCATAATTGCAATTGAGGTACATTTGCTGCTTATAGCTTGATAGTAAGGAGGCAAGGCAGGTCAGGTGTCATGGGCAGTCACATCTATTTGAGACCTGCAGGTATTCCCTTAGCATTGATATAAATGGGCCCAGCCTTTTTTCCTCAGTTATATGGTTTTGGAGGGAGTTTGTCCAGGAAGGGGCCCTGTAGTTGAAGGTGCGTTGGTATTGGGAGGTCCGGCCATGGGGTACCCATAGAAGCCATTTGTTTGAGCTTCGGGTTGTTTTGCTTAGTGGGGCTGGGAGTATTATTTAGAGTAGGGAGGGTGGGGTGAGGCCTAGTAGCACCTTTTTGGTCATAAGGCAGGTGTGGTACCTGATTCTGTTATCTAGATTTAGCCAATTTGTGCTGCTGTATAGGGAGCATGAGTGAGTGAGATGATCACATCCTAGGACTAGGTGGCAGGCTCTGTTGAGCACTAGCCGGAGTCTGCTTAGGGTTGTGGAGGGTGCAGCACTGTAAATTAGTATACCGTAGTCTAGCAGGGAGAGGATCGAGGAGTTTACGGCGAGTTGTAGTGCCTTAGGGGTGAGGCAGTGTTTATACCGGTAGAGTACGCCTAGTCTGGTGCTAAGAGCGGTTGTTAGGTGTAGGATGTGTTGATTAAAGCTGAGGGTGGGGTCTAGAGTGATCCCTAAGTATTTAAAGTTGTATACTTGTTCTAAGAGGGTCCGGTTTGCCATGAGGAAGTGTGGGCACAGGGTTTTATGAGGGTTTTGAGAATGGGCGAATATCATGACATTAGTCTTATTATAGTTGATAGTAAGACGGTGGGAGGTGAGCCAGTCTTCCAATTCCTGGAAAGAATGTTGGAGGGTTTGGTGGAGTATGAGGGAGCCGGCTGGAGGTGAACAAGACCGCATCATCTGCATAAAGGAGCAGATTTCCAGCAAGAGGATGGGAGGAGTTGAGGTAAGGCTGAAAAGTAAGGGGCCAAGTATGGAGCCCTGTGGAACACCGGTTGGATGGGGAGGCAGGGTGATGGGACATGGCGTGCCTTGACTCTCTGGGTTCTGTCTGAGAGATAACTAGCGGAACCATTTTATGGAGTCATTGAGAGACCTGTGTGGGCCAGGTATTTAGTAATAGGGTATGGTTGACTGTGTCAGACGCATAGTTCCACTAAGATGGCACCTGTGGAGGTGGCCTTGTCCAGGCAGAGTGGACATGGGAGGTAAATTGAAGGAGGGCGGTAGTGGTGCTGTGGCCTTTTCGAAAACCATGTTGCTGTTTGGTTAGAAGGTTATATTTATTCAGGTGTTCAGTGAGTTGGTCGGCTACTATGCGTTCTAGTGCCTTCGACGGGGGATAGGATTGAGATGGGACAGTAGTTATTTGTGGATGTTCGGTCACCACCTTTATGGATAGGTGTGATATAGGCTGACTTCCAGTGTGTGGGGAATTTCCCTTGGCAGAGGGAGCAATTTAGAATGTGGGTGAGAGGGGCCAGGACTTCCTGGAGGGAGAGGCGGAGAAGTCTAAGGTCTGGGAGTCGTGACTGTAGTGGCTTTTACTTAGGGCTTTAGTCAGGTAGGGTTTCGCCGATCCGGATTAAGGATACGAGGTAGAAAGGCGAGTATGTGGGATGGGAAATGATACGGTCCCAATGGGCAGTTAGGGGCGTAATATATGGGAGAGATCAGAGAAAGCAGTATTTAGGGAGCGGCTATGTTGGCAGGGTCAGCGGAGAGGTTACCATCAACAGTATTTGGTCAGGTGGTAGATTTGGGTTTTGCCACAGAGTTCCTTTTATGTTCTCCCAGAACTTGCACATTTCCCAGGTGGAGGTTAAGGTGGCTTTGTAATGGTTTGCTTGGCCGCATATATGGCCCATGTGCATTTGTTTCGGCCTCCCAATAGTGTTGCCTGTCCTGAGGCCGCTGGGTCTCATTGGCTGGATGCCATAGAGCATCACGCGGCGCAGTAGGCCTTGGAGTTGATCCGAGAACCATGGGCATGATTCCCTTTGGTCATAGTTTTGAAAGGGGAACTTGTCACAGGCTGAGTTGAAGATGTTGACAAACAGTTCGAGGGCGTGGTCAGGGTCGAGTGTATTAGTGAGGTGTGTCCAGTCCCAATGTCTGAGGTGGGCCTTGAAAAGGGTAATTTGCCAGGCCCTAGTTTACGCTAGAAATAATTTTAGGCACAGTTTTGGGGAGGGTACCAGACCAGTTGCAGAGTACTGGCGAGTGGTCACTTAGGGTGTCAGGGAAGACTTGGGTGCTTATTATTTTGTGGGGGCGGTTTGTGAAAACTAGATCTAGTAGGGTTGATGTCCCCGTACGGGCATGAAGCCGGGTGAGTGTATTGACGACCTGGGTGAGGTCGAGGGCAGCAGCCTCATTGATGAAGGGCGCGGCTGTTTTGGCCAGCCAATTAATGTTGAAATCCCCTACTAGTATTTTTTCTTGTTTTGGGGTAGGGTGGCAAGATGGGCCGTGATGGCTTGGAAGGCTAGCTTCTGGTCGCTGGGGGGGACATAGGCCGTGGTGAGGAGGAGAGGGGATGTAGACCTACCTAGGGTAATTTTTAAGGTGAGGGCCTGGGCCCTAGAGGTAAGTGTGGGAATGGGGAGAGGGTGGCCAGTGAGGGAGTCCTTGAGGTAGGTTGCGCAGCCACCCCCTCGCTTTCTTGTACGGTCGGCGCGATAGAGGCAGTAACCAGGCAGTATAATGGCAGAGTCAGGGACAGAGGTGGAGAGCCAGGTTTCAGTCAGGGCAATGATGTCTGGGTTGTTCTGGAGTACCCAGCCCTGAAAGTAGTCCCATTTTTTTTGCAGGCCGCTAATGTTAAGTGAGGCAATGCGCAGACCTTTTCCAGGAGATCGGTGGGTTGGTGAGGTGAGCTGGGGGCCAGAGTTTGGACCAGGAGATCGGTGGGTTGATGAGGCGAGCTGGGGGCCAGGGTTTGGGTGGATATTACCTGTCAGCAATAGGAAAAGAATGAGTGACCTGAGTCGGTATCGGTATATTCGAGTAGTAGGTCTTCGGCTTTTATGCTGTACATGGCTGGTGGTGGGTATTGGTAGCTTCAGTAGAAGGGGGGCCGATAGGAGGAAAAAATGGTGGAAGGGTTTGTGTAGCTGCGGATGTGGAGGGTGGTTGGCGGTGAAGGGGGTGTTCCAGTGGGTAACTCGCTGTGGAGATGACCGCCAGCAGCTGTGGTGGGTGTGTCTATACAAGTTTTGGGGGGTGGGGGTTTGGGATAGATTTGGGTCTGGTATTTAAGGGTCTGGTAGTGAAGGCACAGCGGGCGGGCAGGGCTGGGAGTGCCAGCCAGAAAATTGACAGAGGGTTTCGGCACTATGCCCCCTTTTCATGTTATGAGTGTGGGGTGGGGATGGCTGGATAAAATGCAGGAGTAGCATGATGAGGATAAGTGGGAGCATGGCAGGGTAGAAGTGGGGTAAAGTAAGTGGCAGGTCAGAAGAGAGAAATGACAGGGAGGAGAGACAAAAAAAAATTAAAAGAGAGAGTAAGAAGGTGGTGATAGGACCTCTAATGGTGGAGGAAGATAAGCTGCAAATGGGAAAGTGGCCTGATAGGTTTTCGTGATCATGTGATCACAAATCTGCCTATATACTTGGATGCCGACCAAGGGTGGTGGTGGGGGCGGCAGGGCAGAGCCAGCGAGACAAAGGAGCCACAGGAGTTGAAACTGCGATCTGCCGAAAATTGTCCTGGTAGGTTACCTGCCTCTTTCTCGCTGGTCCCCGGTGCTTGTACAATGACGGGAGGGGGGAGGACTACCCTTGCAGCCCTCACGACCACCTGGCATTCTGGAGGAGAGAGGAGAAAGCAGGCAATTTAAATAGGGTTCAGTCAAAGGAGCTCACTAATGATGGGGGGTAGCAGAAACAAACATTTAAAAAGATTAAGGCAGCAGTTAGTGAGCATAGATATTAGGTTTTAAGGCAGCAGTTTGGTCCAAACAGTAATAAAACGTCTTTAAAGGGACGGCTAATACAGTCTAAAATCAGAGGTCCAAACAGTAAAATTGTGTTAAAGGGAGCTAATACAGTCTAAAATCAGAGAATGCAGGCAACAAGCTAACAAAAATAAACTATCTTCATTGTTAGTGAAATGAATCCCCTCTTTAAAAAAAGGGGCCAAGAGATTTTGCTGAGCCAGCGGACAAAGAGCCACAGGAGTTGAACCTGCGATCTGCCGAAAATTGTCCTGTTAGGTTACCTGCGGCTTTCTCGCTGGTCCCCGGTGCTTGTACAGCGGCGGGAGGAGGGAGAGACCACCCTTGCAGCCCTCCACGACCACTGGCGCTCTGCCGCTTCGCTGGTCCCCGTGCTTGTACAACGACGGGAGGGAGGGGAGGACTACCTGCAGCCCTCACGACCACCTGGCATTCCTGCCGCCTCGGGCTGGTCCCGTGCTTGTAGAACGACGGGAGGGAGGGGGACTACCCTTGCAGCCCTCACAACCACCTGGCGTCTCTGCCGCCTCGCTGGTCCCCGTGCCAGGCCAACGACGGGAGGGGGAGGCGGGAGGACTACCTTGCAGCCCTCACAACCACCTGGCGTTTCTGCCGCTTTCGCTGGTCCCCGTGCTTGTACAATGACGGAGGGAGGGGGAGGACTACCTTGCAGCCTCATACCACCTGGCGTTCTATCTTGGCATATCCTGAATAAGGAATGTTATGTTTGTATGAACATATGAAAATAATAAAAAAAAAAAGTATAAAAAAAAGCGGAGAACTCTGAGTATTGTAGTTACAGAGGTCATCTTTTTCAAGTTGCAGGACCACGGGGCATGTGATGAAGTTGGAAGATTGGAAGTTTAAGAGAGATGTGTGGAACTATTTCTTCACGAAAGGGTTGTAGACGCCTGAACGGAGTGCCAGCAGAAGTGGAGGGGGAAAAACCGGGGTTTCAAGCATGTGTGGGATAGACATTGGAGTATATTAGAAAATAGACAGGGAGGAAGGAAGGTCACGAGACCAGTTAGGGTCTTTGATGACAGATAAAGCAGACTAGGTGGGCCAAGTGGTCCTTTTCTGTCGTCAAATTTTGTGTTTCTATGTTTCTTTTTAAAAAACTTCTTTGAGAAGACCAGTCATTGATGTTGTTATACAGGTATTTGGCCACAACATTTGGCCCACGTACTGTCAACGCTTTATACAGTACATGTCTCTCTTCCAGTAGACCCATTACATCCTTTCATTCTCTTATCCTTTCCACGAGCTCCATTAACCCTTGCTCTTGAGTGTCTATTCAGCATTGTATACTGGACTATGCACTGCCCCTTAGGGCCTGTTTTCATGTATGTGCTTTATCTCTGAAGGGCAGATCATATGTAATGTATACCACCCCCTGTCCCTTTTACAGTTTGGGCTTTCTACCTGAGCCTTATCTGTCAGTGGAGGGTTATCTTACAAGATGTACTTAGGCGTGAGCACAAAAGAAATCGAAGAACGTTTACCTATGTGGGTATCCCACTCCCTTGTTTCTCTGGTGCTACCTTATCATTGCTTCAAGCTGATGTGAACATGTTCTGAAGAGCCTTAACTTCACCTCCAGATGTCTCAGGCATCCACTGGAGTTAGGTGGACACTCCATTGCCTAGAGCCTAGCCTAAAATATAAATAAATTAAAACACATAAGCCTGCACTGAGAAGTATTCTCGGCCAGGTTGTGGTAGAGTGGATCATTACTATTTTGCTTCACCCTGGTAATTCCGCCCTCATATAGCTCCATTGCCCTTTCCCTGTCTTGTCTTATCTCCAGTGGTAAATATTGTTCCTTTTGTTTTATCTTTTGAATCCTAGCTTTTACTTTACCACCTGCATGCTTCTGGCTTCATCTCTTATGATATGTATTAGTATTTAGTTATTGTTGACCAGATAAGTGCACTAGACATATCCTGCCTATTTTCAGGCACGACCCGGGGCAGGGGGGGATACAGATGAATGCAAACAGACACTGAACCAGATTAAACTATTGGTGGTATTTTAAGTGAATGAGGGAAATTTGGCCAGGACACCGGGGAAATTCCCCTGCTCTTTTTCGATAAGTGCCATGGGATCTTTAATATCCACCTGAACTACCACCAATCCAGGCAGATGGGACCTCGGTTTAACATCTCATCCGAAAGACGGCACCTCAGAAGTGCAGCACCCCTCTCATGCTGCACTACAGTGTCAGTACAGGGATATTTACCCAAGTGCCAGATGTGGGAACTGAACCCACAGCCCTCTGATCTCCCAGCCTCAGAGGCAAGTGTGCTACCTACTGAGCCACTGACACTGCGGCAAATGTAATAACGTAAACTAACAATAAACTGTTAACTGTAATGGCAAATTCATGTGTATTCTGAAAATGTGTTTTTCATGATGCTTAACTCTCTTCTGCTACATTTTAGTCATAAAGTAGTTGTTCCAGTACTGGGGTCCCTTCTAAGTTCTCTATCATGTGTGCAAAGGGCAACCATCTAGTGTTAAATGTGTCTGTGGTCAAGTTCAACCGGGCTGTAATTTCCTCCAACCTTTTGATCTTTTTACAGTTTATTAGCCACTGGTTCAGTTCTGGGGGTTGTACTATTAACCATTTTTGAGTTATGGCCTTGCATGCCACATCTATTAGGATGTAATACATATACTGCCTTGCCCCCCCCCCCTGATTGGATCTAGGCCCCTGCAGTATTCATCACTGTTAGATCCTGGGGTATTTCCAGCATCTCTTTGATTTTTTTCTCCTATTTCCCTCCAGAACCCTTGCAGTACTGTGCATTCCCAGAATATGTGTATTGCCGTTCCCCTCTCACCACACTGTATCCAACATTGATCTGTGGAGCTGGTGCCCATGTGTCTGGTATAATGAAAAAACATGTCAGGAGTTTCCATCAAAATTCTCTCCAGCTCCCTGAAGAGGTTGTATGGTGAAGCCCTGCCATATCTGCTGCCAATCTTTCTCTCTTAATATCTCGCCTGTCTCCCGCTCCCATTTTCATTGGATCTCTTCCACCCCTTCCCTTCCTGTGTCTTTGTTCAGTTCTTTGTAAACTGTGATACTCTTCATTTGGCCTGTTGCATTCCAGTTAATATCCTGATAGTGTTCACTATCTGGTATTGTGCTCCTAGCTCCTCCCTGTCTCTTCCTTTGGATTGTAGGTCTGATCTCACCTGCAGGCTGCAGATATCTAAAGAAAGCTTTCTGTGGCAATCCATATTCTATTTGTAGTTGCCTGAATGTCTTCATTCCTTCCCCTGTTCTAAATTGTGTGACAAGTTGCAGACCCTGCCTAGCCCAGTCCTTGAATGTGTGGTCTGTATGTCCTGGCAGGAAATGTGAATCTTTCCAAATGGGTACCCAGTCTGTCTGGGTCTGTTGGATGAGATACATGGGAGGCATATACTGTAAAAAGAAATTAAAATACTGTAGATTTATAATATGCAATGAAAAAGTTAGATGGAGTTAAAATGACAAGAATCAGCTAAACAGAGCCATTGGGGAACTTCATAAATTTTGGGGCAGTATGAAGCATTTCATGGGGTTAAACAAAACGCACTGTTTAACTGACTTTTTTTTTTATCTTTTCTTTATGCCCTCCTCTCACCACAGTACTTCCTTTCTTCGGGAGTCTCCTGTATTGGCCTTGTACATCTCTGCTCCCTCATGCGAGGCGTGCACTCCACCCCCCATGGAACCTTGGGTTGTGTTCTCAGGCGGGTACAGGATGGGGTCCTATCCCACATGTCTGTATTTCGCCGGGGATGCTGTAATCAGGCGCCAACTGGGGCACTGGGATCATGCTGGAGTCTGCTCACAGGGAGCACTGCAGGGTTTTCCCGCCTTTTCTGTCCCCTCTCACAGGTTGTTGGCACGCTAGGGGAGCCAAGGGACGGCACACATCGAGACGTGTGAGCATTCCAGCTCCCGGCCAACATCCCCCCTCCCTTCTTTCTGCAGTCCCACTGCGCCTCCACCCATGGTCACCCAGGTGGCAGTAGAGTGGCGGGACATGCATCCCACCCCACCCTGGAGGAAGAGAGCAGCCTCTGGGTGCTCAATCTTCCTTCCCCCAGCCAATCCTCCAGCAGCCAGAGTCCATTCCTGAACCCGGATCACTGGTGCTGCAAGCAGTAACCCTACCGCTACGCCGGTGGGCAGGCTGCAACTGACTTTGTTTTTGATGGTACTATCTGCAGTGATCCTCTCTTGATTGCAGATGCCTTCAACAATAAATTTTCTGACTTATCTGCTTTCACCCCGGGGAGCCAGCTAGTTCTTCCACAGTGTTTCCTGATTCTGCTGTGTGCCTCGCCTCAGCCTTTCCACTTCCTGTCAGCTGGCTCAGCAGAAGCTGTAAAACCTATACTGGGAATTAAAGTTGCTGGTAGTTCTGACACTGATCTGCAAAACAAGCTGCTGAGGCTAGCAGCCATGGGGGATTGCTGCCCCTGTAGCCCGGATTTTCAACTTGTCCCTTTTGACTGATGGTGTTCCAGATGTCTGGAAGATAGCTAATATAAAGTTCCCATCCATAAATCTGATGACCCTAGTTCTTTAGACAAATACCACTCAATTGCTCTTCTCTCCATCTTGAGCAAACTTCTTGAGAAAATTGTCCTTATCCAGTTAACTGACCCCATTTCTAAACTCCGTGTCCTCTCTGACTCCCAACATGGGTTCAAGAATGGTCATGGAACCTCGACAGCTCTCATGAAACTTGTTAAGGATATTGGTTATGGCATGGATAGCGGTCTGGCCACAGTGGCGATATTTATAGACTTATCTAAGCCCTTCACCCTGGTGAAGTATAATATCCTGTTATGCAAACTCTCTGATGACACCAAACTCTGGGGGCCACGTTTGACTGACCAGGATACTGACGCATTATAGTCTGTCCTGAATAGAGATGGCACTTGGGCTAAAGAAAGGGGTATATAAATTTCAGTTTTGACAAATGCGCCATAATGCCTTTTGGGAACACAAATAGAAAACACGTTTACTACATAGAGAGGCAGGCCATAAAAACTCAAGACATGGAGAAATACCAATGGCTTACTGTTAATCAAAGTTTAACTTTCGATAGGCAGTGTACGGACGTTATAGTGAGGGCAGACTTCATTTATTTGAAAATTACTTACTTAGTACTTGCCAGCAGAAACAGGCCACACGGTCTGTCAAGTCTGCTTGTTTCTAGGTGCGATCCAGGGGACAGGCAGTGAGAAATACAATTAAAAAAAAGCATACACAGTATTAATGATTGATGACAATGCAAAGTACGAACAGTGTGCAGTTAAACAAATTACAAATGCACATAAAAAGTAAATGGACCTAAACAAAGATACAGTGTATGGCTTTGGGATGCAAATAAACAGAAGCTGATGGAATAGATGGCAATGTAGACGTATTAAAGGAAGTAGCTTGATGTAGGCTGAGGTAGACAAATTGAGTCCTGTGGTCAGTAAAATGAAGCATTCATTGCTGTGATCTGAATGCCATCACTCCAGTATATAGGGCATATGTCTGGTCACATTCGGACCATGGGTCACTTTGTGGGGCCTCTTATAAGTAAGAGAAGATAAATAAGCTAGAGACAGTACAAAGAAAAGCCACAACATTGATAGTGTGTATGGTTTACATAATCTGCCATATCAGTCCAGATTGGAGAAACTAAAGGTAATGTCTCTTCATACCATGGGTGACAGTAGGTGTACTCTGCTGAGTACAGTAAACACTGGAAAATCCAGGGGCAACATGAGCTTCGGGCCAGGGCAACAAACAGCCTGATGCACCTAAAGAAGTGTTTTCCCCACTTTGGATGCTTTAGTGTGAGTTTGTGAATGATCTTTGGAAGATGTGCGGATGCTAAACTTAGAGGCCATGATTGTATGAGTGACCCAGTTGAGTAATGTATGCATGAGCGCTGGTGTGAACGTAAGGCTGGCTACCTTGATATGATACAGAGGCTTATCACAATGTGTCCTAAACATTGTAACTAAAAGCCAGCCAACTTCTGCCTGATTGGTAGCATGTTAGAAAAAATGGACTATTGTGAATCTGTTAGATAATTGGCAGACTACATATTGTTGACTGAAATGGGGTGGAACAATGTTTGTGTAGCGGGGCAGCACATCTTTTGGCATGTGTGTATGGGGCAACAGTTCCATCAGCTCTTGAGTACAACTTTAAAATTCCTTGCTACACCCCTGCTTCATACTAGACGAACAGATTTATTATTACTTTCTGACATAATTTGTGAGCCAGCTTTAATAAATTAACAAACCATAGACTGGGCTCCAGCTGCACTAAACGACATCTGCTTCAAGTCAAAAGAAAATCATAATGACTGAAAAACAAAAATATTTTTTCATGCATATAACTCTTTAACATGCTCAATTGCCTGTAAAGCATACACATGGCATCTAAAGGCCACTGCTGCTCCTGATGGTATTATAAGCCTGTCTATACCAGCAGCCCCTTCCCTCCTTCATGTTATTAAAAATGTTTTTGGGGGCATGGCTGCTGTGGGCGCTTGGCAGCTAGATTGCAATCATGAAGTTAGATCACGTTTGCTGTAAGTATAAGTTGAGGAGGCAGTATAGCACAGTGGTCTAAGGCTCTGAGCTGCAAATCTGGTAACATTCAGCAGACCAGACCTGGGTTTGAATCCCACAGCTTCTACTTGCATATACTGTGTGATCCTGAGCAAGTTACTTAACTTCCTTGTGCTCCCAGGTCACTCCGGTAAAAAAGCTTTCAGCTTATTGTGCTATTCCTGGTTAAACACTTAAAAAAAAAAAATCTCTAGTTAATGCATGGGCAAAAACATTTAATGTATGGTTAATTTAGGTCCTGGGGCAGGTAGCTTCTGTCCAGGAGTTACTAACATACTAAAAGCCAGCAGAATAAGCCAAATGGTCTGTCTTGTCTGCTGCAAACCCAATGACTGCTCACCTTTCCATCCCCATCAGCCCCCAAGAGGGTCTTCATTTGTTTCAGTTTCCCCTTGTACCTGTCCCACTCCTTTTTGAAGCCCTCCACTGTACCCTCTTCCACCAGCCTCCCAGGCAGCGCATTCCTCTGCCAATGCCTTCATAACCGTTGGATGTAATCCATCCGGCCCTGGCGCCTTATCGGTTTTTAGTTTCTGAAAGGCATACTTCACCCTATTCACTGTGATTTCTCCCCCCAATCCACTCCCTCATGCAGCCTTCCTACTCCACCTTGATCTGGCCCAGCCTGTACCCTAGCCTCTTTCCATTCTCTGGTCTCAGACTGAGACTGACCTCTCACTTTTGCTGGCTCATCATCTCTCCCATCAGGCTATAGGGATCCCTTATCACTCTTGCAAAGATTGAGGCAAAGTACTCATTTAGAACCTCTGCCTGATCCCCCGCTTCCTGAGCCCAACCCCCCACAATCTTAATCCTATTGATCTGTGTCCTCACTTTTCTCTTCTCTCTTATGTATCTGTAGAATCCTTTCCCCCCCTTCAGGATATCCCTCGCCAGGTTTTTCTCCATCCCTGCCTTGGCACCCCTCACCACTCTGGTGACCTTCCTGGCCAATAATACATACTCCCCTCACTCTTTATCTCCCCTAGAACGTTTGAAATGTACGTAGGCAGCCTTTTTATCCCGCACCGCCTCCTGCACCTCCCTGGTCCACCAGCATGGCCTGCAATTTCCACCATGCTTACGCCTTACTTTAGTACAGGACCTAGTAGCCTCTTGCACCCCTTGTTTAATGGTCTCCCACAAACTTTCAGCATCCATATCTGGCTTAATCATGTCCAACCTCTCCTTAGTATCTTACCCATACCCACGCATGCTTCTGGAAGCCCATCTTCCTGGCATCGGCAGGCATTTTTCTCACGTTTCTTCCCTACAGTGTGCAAGCCCCTGATGTCAAGGCACAATGCGCTGATGTCCACACTGCATGTTGGCCGTCCTTCCCCTACAACTGGGGCTTGCAGTACTCGGAGCCTCCGCTCGGAGTCAGGCAAGTGCATGGGTATTGGTCTCCCCCCTCCCTGGAGAAGGTGAGCTGTCATGGAACGCTCAAGTCATTCTCCCCCAGCCAGCTGTCCAGCGACCCGAGTCCGCTCCCAAACCCGGGTCGCCGGCATGGAGCAAGGTGTGGCGTCCAACGCCTCAACCCTCAACACTGCTGGGCCAACCGGCATAAAATATTTAGCTACAAAACAAGCGCAACCCCAGCTGAAAATGTGCCCTAGGCATTTAGTCACTGGTGTATAATGGCATTTGGCATAATTAAAATATAAAGACTGCAAACTGTCCTGTGTGTGCCGCTGTGCTGCACTGTGTTCGGAGGAAGCTTCCTTGGTGGCAGCAACTGGACTTATCGGTCATATGCACAAACTCTGTTTTAACAGGAATTTCTTGAGTATTTGGTTCCATAGATCCAAGCTGAATTGATTGGTTGATGCAGTTTGAATCCTTGGAACCAAAGACTCCTGAGTTTTACTTTGCTTTTGTGAATTGTTCAGCAAAATTGTGGGCAGGTGGTGACATTCCCTTTTTCTTGTGGCTGTGGTCGTTATTGTTCTTGTTCGAGGTTTTCTTTCGTCCAAATGTTTTGTTTGTTTTTAAAGTGTAATGTTATGAGTTGTTTTTTTAATGTGTATTGTAAAGGTGCCCTGAGCATATACAAATAAAGTTTTACTTACTTTACTAATTGTGATGTCTATCTCATTTTGCAATATGTGGTCTCTGTTTCCTGTCTGTGGTTTCTCTATTCTTTTTCTGTGGTTTGTCTTTTTTTCCTGTCTGTGGTCTCTCTCTTTTGAGCCTGCATGCGAATGCCAAACTTAATTATTGTTCTTAATATGCAGCAGTACATATAGAAATAACTCTGTTAACTGCAAATGATCTTCTTCAAGGATATCTCCGCCATACAGCCACACATATAGGACTTGTGCTGGCAGGCAGTGGGACTCATCAGGTAACTTTTCCATAGACCTGGCCTGCCCACTGCGTGTTGGTTGGAACCAACCCTCCCACAGTACCACCTGCAAAAGGGGAGCCAACCCATATCACATCAGTGCTTTTTTCTCCCACTTGCAGTGTAGGTCACTTGGCTCTTCAGGTCAGGAGTCCTTCTAGCCCTTTTATTGTTTTCTAACAAATACTTTTGTTCATAATGGTAAGTCTTCTGTATGTGCCTGTTGTGTTTCCTTGCTTGTTAGCTATTAATGTGGTCCACTGTGGGAGCCCCTGTTGGGCACTTTGCCCCCCCCCCAATGGAGTGATTTCTAGACAATGTCTCTGCCTGCCTGTTTTGGACCAGTTATTTGCAATGTTTACTTTTTTCTGTTTACACGCAGAATCTCTGCTTGAACTCCTAACCTGTTGGCAGTACTGGGCTTGGCACTTTTTGGTCCATTTCTGCCAAGGCCTGTATACTGTGCAGCACACTGCTAAATATTCTTAAAGGGAATCTTGACCTTTCAGCTGCTCTTTATATATTCAAGACCCCAACCACCCGATCTAGTACTCTATGTAGTAATGTTGGTGATCCAGTAGTGACAAAATACTTCAGTGTTCCATACTATTCTGCCTTGAAGCACAGCACCATTTTTTCATTCGTTTCATGCCCTGCAGTCTCCCGTTGCAGCGTGTAACATGTAAGGTATGTGCCTCACTAGGCTTGAGCAGCCTGCAATATTGCTTTTGGTTCAAGTTTCAAGTTACAGCTTCTCACCCCCAATGCTAATGAAACATGAAGAGCAGATTTTTTTAAAGTAGCTGTGACTGTATTAAGGGAAGGAAGGTAACATGCTTCACAGAATCGGAGACAACTTAAAGAAGAAAACAAGCCCTCTGTTCATCTACAGCGTCAGTAACGAGCGTTAAAGTTACAGCTTTTCTGTCCAAAACAACATCCAAATCACTACTAATTAACTCAATTTGCTTTTCACTGGTAAACATAATTTTGTCTAAAATAAGTTATTTGCGGTCAAAAAACTAGAAATTGGATGGAGATTTCTGGATTCTCAGTTCTGTAGCCCATTTTGTGATGGTGAAAAGTATGAGATTAGCAGTACTGGAGATTAGTACTAGTGAAATGTAAGGGACTGGCAGCACTGGATACTGAAGTCTTCTGTTTCTTCACAGGCCTGATAGTGGATTGGGGGTGGGGGTCGCCAGGGTTGGAAGAGCAGGCTAGTATTTAGAACACCAGGAGGGAAGCACACCTTGTGCACCGGCAGGTCTATGTAATGTATACTGCCCTACCTGTGTCGGGCCGGGGATACGTCAGTGGCCACTGTGGTGTGGGTGACACTCTCAGGAGGTACACTGCTAGGTTTGGGTGGCAAATGGTGACACCACAGGGGTACTGGGATGTGCCAGCTATTGAGTGGGCTTGTACAGATAAAGGGACACATTCATGTGCAGTGGCCATCATAGTTTGAAAGCCCATGAAAAGTTCTTTCAAATGAGATATTTGGCTCATGTGCATCTGGAAGCACTCCAGAGATATAGCTGACTGAGTCTGTTCAACATTAATACAACATTGCAGCCATTTTAGAACATTATGGTACCACTGAAAAACAGGCTGTACCTAACTACATTGAGATCAGCACAGCGTGTTTCTTGATGACATCACAATCTTCTGCAAATGGCTGCAGTTTAATAGTAATATTCAGCAAACTCCATTATCTGTATCTCTGATATACTTCCAGCTACAGGTGAGCTATGTACCTCATTTAAAAGAGTTTGTCATTGGCCTTCAAACTACTGTATGTCTGTCACCCACTGTACAAGACTGTCTCCCTTTAAGGCTTCCTCACACTTTCATGAAATTGGTGCTCCTTAAAAGTGCGTGGGAGGATCCAGCTTGGAGACCTTGCCCAGTTTCCGCCGCTGCCCATGCGGACAAAAGATGTCTCAGACCGACCCGCATGCTTCGTGCATTTATTGCCTGGGCCATGATCATGACACTCAGGTGTGCGAAATGTGTTGCGCATTTCATACAAATGTTTTGGATGAACATCTCGCACGACTGGAGTTGGGTAGGATATGCCCCTGTCTCGACGATTGGCTCATAGTGGGTTCCTCCAGACAGGAGATGGAGAAGTCCAGGGGTCTGGCCCTCCAGACCTGCATCCATCAAGGTCTCCTGGTCAGCAAAACCAAGTCAGAACTCGTACTTTCGGAGGTGATCTGCTTCATCGGGGCAGAGCTCAACTCTTGCCGAGCCAGAGCCAGGCTCCCGATGGGCAGGGCGGAGGTTCTCTCCTCCTTTGCCCAATCATTTCTGATTGGGCACTTTTGCCCTGCCCAAGACTTTCTGCACCTTCTGGGGTACATGGTGGCCTGCAGCTCTGTAGTCCAATGGGCCCAGTGGCATATGCGCCACTTCAATGGGAGCTGGCCAGCCAGTGGACTCAACAACATGGTCATTGTGACTCAGAAGATGTGGGACGCTCTCCAGTGGTGGACTGTCCTAGCACACTTGCAGGAAGGGATCCCGTTTGTCCATCCCAAGCCAATGGTCATTCTTACGACCGATGCCTCTCTCACATGCTGGGGTGCCCACATGGGGAATCACAGAGTCCACGGGCTCTGGACCCCCGAGGAATCCCAATGTCACATCAACCTGCTGGAGCTCAGAGCAGTCCAGCTGGCACTGTTAGCATTCGCTCCGCTTCTTCGGGGTCAGGTGGTGCAAGTGTAGATGGACAATACCACGACTATGTACTATTTCAACAAGCGGTGCGGCACGCACTCTCGGCCTCTGTGCAGGGAAGCGCTCCGCATCTGGACTCTTATGAGCCAACTAGATGTAGATCTCCTAGCCTGTGGGCAAGGTGTCCCATGAGTGGTGTCGTCTCCATCTAGAGGTAGTACACAGTCTGTTCTCCCACTGAGCAAACCTCAGGTGGATCTTTTTGCCTCCAGGGAGAACGCAAAGCTGAGGTTGTTTCATGCCTGCCCCTCAGCAGGGCTCACTGCAGGGGGATGCCTTCTCAAGGCCGTGGACCCCAGGCCTCTTCTGTGCCTTCCTTCTACTTCCCTTAGTTCACAAGGTGATCCTCAAGGTCAGGAGGGACAAGGCACAGGTGATCCTGGTAGCCCCAGACTGACCTCACCAGTTCTGGTATCCAGATCTCATCAGCCTCAGCTCCAGGCCTCCGAGGCATCTTCCCCGTACGCCCAGACCTGATATCAGTCAGTCAGGAGAAGATATTCCATCTGGACCTTCAATCCCTGCACCTAACAGCCTGGTTCCTGAGTGGCTAGAGTTCTAGGCTTTTGGTCTCTCCGAGGATGTACTCACCATTGTGGAGGCATGTAGGAAGGAGTCGACTAGGAGGTGCTGTGCCTTCAAATGGAAAAGATTTTCCATTTGCTGCCTGAGCAAGGGCCTGGACCCTTTGTCCTGTCCAGTAGCTAGCATCCTCAACTACCTTTGGTCTCTGTTCAAAGGGGGTCTTCAGTTTACGACCCTTAAGATGCACCTGGCAGCCATGTCTGCTTACCAGGCGCAGGCTGGTCAACAGACAGCACAGGAGAACATGGTCTGGTGCTTCTTTAAAGGCCTTGACTATACTTCCCCTCTAGTACGTGAGCCACCACCACCGTGGGATCGACTGCTGGTACTGGCAAAGCTCATGGGCAAGCCATTCGAACTGATGCACAGGTGTGAGTTGTCACATCTGTCATGGAGACTACCTTCTTGGTGGCTATCACATTAGCCAGAAGGACTGGGGAGCTGCAGGTGCTCTCTGTTGAGTCTCCTTACCTGATCTTCCACAGGGACAAAGTTGTCCTTCGTTCCCACCCGAAATTCCTTCCGAAGGTGGTGTCAGAGTTTCACCTTAACCAGGTGTTGACTCTGCCAGTGTACTACCTCAGTTACACCTCGGAGGCCAAGTACCGGCTCCATGCTTTGGACGTGAGACAAGTGCTGTCTTATTATAAGGAGCGGATGGCTGAAGTTTGGGGAGAGGTTCGCCAGCTGTGTGTCACCTACGCTGAAGCTGCACCTGGCAGACCTGCAGCCAAACGGATGACCGGTAGATGGATTACATCATGCATTGATCTCTACTGTAGGTTGGCGGGCAAGGAGCCTCCTGTAGGGGTAAGATCTCACTACACTCGCCATACTGCTGCGTCAGTGGTTGCTTCCAGGGACATCCCTATCCAGGAAATCTGCAGGGCTGCTACCTGGAAGTCAGCAAATACCTTCATTTCCCACTACCACATTGACCTAGAGTCACGCTGAGATGCTGGTTTGGGGGCCTCCATTCTCTAATCTTTGTTTTCCAAGTAGGGGGTGTGCGCCTTGCCTCCCTCCTCCTGTAGAACTGCTAGGAGTCTGCCAGTGAGTGTGGATAGAACAACATATCCATATTCCTAGTAAAACAGGTTACTCACCTGTAACAGTAGTTCTAGCAGTGGTATATGCTGTTCATCCACCGAAACCCACCCAACCTCCCCGGCTTTGACGCGCAACCCTCTGCTTCCAGCGGGCAAAGATTTGGCATCATGGGGTGGAGCCGAGGGATATACCACCTGGGTGGGAGGGAGGAGCCAGTTTTTAGACCTTCCAGCAAGACTCTTAAAGGGAAAGGACCTGCCAACAAGTGTGGATGAACAACATTTACCACTCCTAGAGCTACTGTTACTAGGGAGTAGCCTGTTTTTTTTTTTGTCACAAGACTTCTATGAACAATAAAATACAATTACTACACTGTCAGCACATTTTTTATTATAGTGACCTGCATAGTACTCACACATGGTGCATTGTACAGAAATTAGGGAAGTATCCCACTTCCTATATGGAGAAAAATCCTCACTAAAATGATTCCCCCAATTTTCGACTATGGCGACATTGTTTACAGTCCTGCTCCGAAGTCCAGTTTCGCTAGACTGGATCCATCTTTCACTCCTCTTCTCAATTTGCCCTTGACAAACCCCTGCATACGCTGCACTGTTTTTTGTATACCTCCCCCTTCCTCCTCTCTTGATGCCAGGCTTCTCTCCCACTGTGCCTTCTTTTGTCTCCAATTATTGGTTTGGTTCCCTCCCCTCATATCTTACTTCTCTCCTCTCTTCCCCCTTCTACCTCTTCCTCCCTTCACAATGCTTGCTTTCACTCTCCTGCTCTCCCACCATTGGAATCTATTGCTGGCCAAGTCGGTCTTCTCCTTTCTTTAATGCTCTGAAATATCTCTGCAGGGATTTCTCTATTTGCTCCTGCAGCTGAATCTGATTGGGGTGGACTTCTGTCACCTGCCTTTCACCACACACCAACACTTGTGCTATCCCCCCCCCCCCCGCAGTTCATCAGTCACTACTCACAGCTTCTCATATTATTATTGTTACTCCCTGTTTTATGTTATTTTGCCTGTTCTGCAGCTACTGTATGGTAGTTTACAGTATGGCAATTTTATTCTTAAGCATTATTATGACTGCTTCATTCTGATGCTACCTCTGCTGCAAACACCCAAAATAAGTACTTCATCTCTTGCGCTGTCCATGATACTTCTACAGTGGCCCACCCTGAGCCTGGCCCCACCACTACAACCTCTCCAAATAGCTACCACTTTCTCCCAACACAAAGTATACAACGCTTTGCTGTCCCTAACCTCAGCCAAAAGCAGCCCTGATAGTATCGACCTCAATATCCTTCGTATCTCCACCCCAGCCATTGCCATCCCAGGGTTTTAAATAAGCTACGTAAATTGATTAGCACTTTCTGCTAATCAGTTGCAAAGATGCATAGCACTTGCCTCAATTTGATTAGCAAAGTAAAAATATGTATACATGCAATCTTTTTTTATATTTTAGCCTGAATAAAAATGCTCATTAAAATTAGCTCAGTCTTTGCGTGATTTGTTTCATTTGAACATAGACACAAGCCTAACTGGCAGTATAGCCTAGGGTTAGAGTACTGAGCTCTGAATGAGCTTGGTACATCAGAAGACCTGGGTTTGATTCCCTGACCTCCACTTGCATGTTTGTGTGTGTGACCCTGGGCAAAGTCACTTTACCTCCCTAACAGATACAAGCCTAACCGGCAGTTAGACTAGGGGTTAGAGTAGTGAACTGTGAATTAGCTTGGTATATCCAGCTGCAGACCTGGGTTTGATTCCCACAACCTTCATTACTTGCATGTTGCATGACTCTGGGCAAGTCACTTTACCTCCCCTGAAAACAGACACATGCCTAACTGGTAGTTAGATTATGGTTAACTTAGTACATCCAGCTGCAGACTAGGGTTTGATTCCCACTACCTGCATGTTGCATGACTCTGGGAAAGTCACGTTACCTCCCCTGAAAATAAACACAAGCCTAATTAGCAGACCATGGTTAGAGTACTGAGCTGTGAATTAGCTTGGTACATCTGGCTGCAAACCTGGGTTTGATTCCCACAACCTCCATTGCATGTTGTGAGTTTGGGCAAATCACTTTACCTCCCCTGAAAATAGGCAGTTGTAACACGCACGCGTACACACACAAACACACCAGCCCCTCTATGGCAAAACCCTCCCCCCATCGACCTTCAACACCCTCACCACTCCTTTCCTCTGCCCTGCCAACTTTTTGACACTGAAATGAGGGGCATGGACACGCAGCATGAATGACACTGGCGACAAAACATATGAACCCACTGGATTTTTTTTTTTAACTGCTTTGCCGGCCCTGTGTTGTCTGTTCCCACTGCCCTACCTTCTGTACAGCCTGCAGGTTGTCCGCCATGACCAGGTTGCATTCCTCGAGTTGTAGAACTTGCCATGTGCTGCCTGTCTGAAAAAAAATCTGCTTTCTGCTCTGCCCGTTGTAGTCCTTTCTGTCCCAAACCACGTCGTCCACCCAATTAGCCACATTTTCCCAGTGATCTCCTGGTCGGCACACAAAATGCCGCAACTGCAGTCGGAAGCACCAGAAACATGCAGCTTGGCCTTTCTTCAGTTAGATCCTTCCGACCAACCAGCTTATGGAGTTAGGTGCTTCGGACCAACCAGCTCGCGAGGTGGGGAGGGGCTGGCACAGAACTAGTGGTGCCAAAGCTGAGAGCGGAGGGGGAAGAGTCAACCACAGAATGCATTGCATATTTTTGTGATGCAGTAAAATGGATGCATGAAACAGCTGGATTGCATGTCGCAAACTGCGATGCGATACCGACTATTTAAAACCCTGCATCCCACTTACTCACCTGCTGAATCTCTCTCTCTCTCTCTCTCATCTAGTAAAGTCCCCCAGGCTTGGAAAACTGCTAAGGTCATTCCCCTCCACAAAGGTGATGACCCGTCCAGCCCTGGGAACTACTGACCTATCTCCCTCCTCTCCTCCCTTGCTAAGCTACAAGAATCACTAATCTACTCAAGGGTCTCTGAATTCCTTAATGTCTCCAGCACACTTTCCCTACTCCAAGCCAGTTTTAGAAAAAACACTCAACCACGTCCTCCCTACTGCATGTCAGAAACACCATACTTTCTGGTATGGATTTACCGCGGCCATAGTTATCGACTTGGTCAAAGTGTTCGACACAGTGTCCCACCCACTCCTGCTCCGCCAGCTCCATCAAATTAGCCTACCTACCCCAGCCATAAACTGGTTCAACTCCTACCTAGAGAACTGGTGTTAGGCTGTTTAGTTAGGCTGTGCCCTATCCACTCCCCCTCCAGATCGTAGCTGGAGTTCTCCAAGGCGCCATCCTTGAACCCGTGTTATTCTCCCTTTTTATTAATGGCCTCCCCTCAGCTTGCTCAAATCCATATGTGCGTGGATGATACGATCATCTATACCACAGGATCCTCAACCTTTAATGTAGTGACCCCCCCTCCAAAGTGATTTCAGCAGCATGCTAAACTAGTTCAAGACAAACGGCTTGCAGAAAACTGTCTCCATGACCTGTGGGTCAAGGCAGAAACTTTCAGCTATCTTGTCCTCCCTTGTCTTTTCCACCCCTGATGGCTCCCCCCTTGCAAATGTTTCTGCATACAAATACCCTGGAGTATTGCTGGACAATAAACTTGATTATTTAGTCCACTTAGACACATTGCATACCAAGCTCCACCTGAAGCTAGGTGTAATGTACCGCAACAAGGACTGCCTCTCCCCCTTCATGCATCATGAATAGGTCATTAAAACCATCCTCCCTGTGCTGGGCTACACAGACATTGTCTATGGTACTGCCCCCTCTTCTTCCCTTGCCAGACTTGACACACTCCTAAATTCTTTCTGCGGTTTCACCACAGACTCCCCTTTATGCACTCACCACTGCTCCCTCTACTCATCTCTTTCTATCCCCCCCCACCACCACCACTGTTGGTTGCACTCACTTGCTTTTATTGCCAAATACTGTTCTGGGTTACTACCTTCGTATCTCTCCTCACTCCTAACCCCTGCCAACCCCTCCTCCTACCCACTCTATTCAGGGGCCTGCCGCTCCTTTTCTCTCGCTCTCCCATACTCCGTGGCAAGTCAGTCCACCTTCTCATTCCTTCTTTCCTCTCTCTGGAACCAACTCTTGCCTTCTCTCCAGCTGGCCACCTCACTCCTGACTTTCAAGTGCCTGCTCCAAAGTGAACTAGCTGCTTCATGCACTGCTCCTAGCCTCTACCTGCTGTTGTTTAAGCTACCCTAATGCCTCCCAGTCCTGCATACAATAACTTTATTCTTGAATAACCGTTGTTCCAATTGCACTTAATGTATTTTGTACTGAATGTGTTTTGTTCATTATTGTGACATAAATCTTGTCTCTTGCACATTTTCTGTTAGGAACTGTTTTCTGGATTATATACTGTGTTTTATTCGAGGCCTGTTTATTGTGTTACATTCATTTTTGTATTGTTCCTACTGTATTCCCCATCCCCCGGCTTGCACCTGTAAATGAGCCCTGGCTCAGTGTGCCTTTCCCGGTTACCAAAGTTTAAATAAATAAAAATAAAATAACTGTATAGTTTGTTATTCTTATTTTCATATTATTGTACTAGTTTTGTACATTACATTGTACTTTGTATCTGTTCAGTTCTATTCTGCCCCCACCGATGCATCTGGAAATGATCTGATAGCAGCTCAGTATGTATTTTGTGGTAAACTTTTGAAATCAGTAATTACAAATAAATAAACATGGCAAAGTGACCTCTGTGGAGCGCCTGGAGTACAAAACGGGTGCTACACTGCGGTCGTGATGATTATTTCAGTGGCCTGTCCAATAGTCATCATAATGATGAAAACATTGCCCCCTCTGCACTGAATTCTGTGGATTTTCTGATATAAGCCACACATTAGTATCATCCCTGGAAAATGTAGAAATTTATAATAAATGTGACTTAAATTTGCCGACTGAGCAGGAGTAGAGCTTGCTGCATCCTGATTTGAACATTGCCTGTTCCCCCATACAATATATGCACAGTGCCATCGCAAGACTGCTCTTGTTGGCGCAAGCCAGTTCTTATGTTATTGTATTATTGCAATATAATAACTGGCCATAAAATGTTTGTCAGTAGAGATGAGATGGCCAGTTATTATTTGCCACAGTAAATGGCCAGTAATTACGGCAGTCATACAATCACTGAGTAGCAGGTGCTGTCTTGAGACACTCTTTCTCGAGTGCTACGTTCAGTGACCGCATTCAAATGGTTTCTCTTCAGACTGTCCTTACCACAAAAAAAAATCCAGTTTTTTTTTTGTACAGCAGTGCTTGTTTTAGGTCTCCTGCTGAAATTTGCAAACACTGTCACACTTGCTTATTGTGCTGCGACCCGCAACTCTTCACTCATGCTCCATTTGTGCTAGTATGCTACTGACCGAATTTAGCTGGTGTCACAGATACTCCTCGCTAGCTCCTCACAACTGCTAGTTTAAACCAAAACAAGGCAACAAAAATCATGGATGGCAACAAACTAGAAACAAAATTGGCTATGATGACGGTTTAAAACACATCTGGAAAACAGCTGTGCCTTCTACTGTTTTTCTGCAGGGGAAAACTGGTGAAGAAAAATTGATGGCCAGAAATGATATAAAATAAAACAGGGGGTGATGTATATTTGAATTTAATATATACCCTCCGTGTATGATGCTTGAGTAACCCCCTCAAGCCTTGCTCTTGGGGATTCTGTAGCATCACCCACCTTGGGTGTGTGTATTACATTCTTGAGACACGCACCACGGCATGTATTATTCTGTCTATTATGGTGTGGTGCTGTAAGCTCATAAATGAATGAAGTACTGTCTCTGCCTCTTAAAACAGAATGTTTTATTTGCAAGTGTTACAGACTATATTATTATAAAGGGAAAACAGGAAACAGCTCGGTATTAGCAGTAGCCAGCCATTTCACGAGCAGCTGATCATGCACATTCTAGTTCTTGACAGGTGTTAATGACAAACAATTTTCCGCTTAGAAAGTAGAGGTAATTGGTATGGCAGACAGAGAAATTGAAGAGTTGTGGATCATGTTTGTGCTGTATCAGATAAATGCATTCATAAATAATGATGTTAGTCTGTTATGTTAGCATTGCTACAGTGATTCAGTAGTAAACATGAACATCATTTCTCCTGCAGGGATGAGAAGATGAGTAGGCTACCCTACCAAGCAATTCATGTACTTTTTATGTTTGCTTGCACGCATGTGCAAGAAACATAGTGCCACCATATGAGTTTTTGTAGGTGTGGCATCCCCGCTTCCAATACCCTGATCGTTTTTGCAGGCGCAGCAGCAGGGCACTAATCAATGTCTGAGCTGTCTATGACAGCAGTTCAGATGCAGTGGCGTACAGTTGAAAGAGAAAGACCACTAGAATCAGTGGTGGTAATGTGTAGGCAACTTGCATACTGCCGTGCCGTCAGCAGTATGCAAATTGCCTACACGTCACCACCTTAGCAGTTGCTCTCTTTCAGCTGTATGCCACTGCATCCCCCAGCATGATGCGCCCCCTCCTCCCATGTGTTGTGTGCTGAGGGAGTGCCCAACTCTTGGCACATGCACTCCTCCCCCAGCACACTGTATGTCCCTAGGGTGCCAACTCGTGAGGCTCCAGCACCCCCAAAAAGCAAACTTCAAGGTGCCACACTGGGGAGCCCACCCCAGCGTGGCAAAGTCCCACGCCGCTGCTGTGCTGCCCCACACACTGTATGGCCAACGGAGGTGCCTAATCCCCATTGGTTGCACTGCCCCCCAAACAAACTTCCAGGTGCCACGCTGGGAGCCCACCCCAGTGTGGCAAAAGTCCCACATCGTTTCTTTTTTAAAAAAAAAAAACTGTAACAAAAGGAAACGGTCTCTCGTTGACTTTCTTGTCCCCCCATCCTGCACCCACCCTCTGCTCACCCCACCTTTCCACACACCCCTCACCCCATACTTACCTCCGGAGCCTGGCACGATGCTCTTCGGTGGACCAGGAACACGTCTGCACTCTTCAAAGACGACCGTGAACTGAAGAAATGCCAGTAAGCTGTATAATGGCATAAATTGGGTTTTTTCAACTTTGGTTCATATCTCGTCTTTTTTCCAAATTTATGCACCAGATTTTCAACATGGGGTTCTTGGGATCCCATCTCATGAATTCAGTCACTGTCATCTGGTTATTCAGTCCCAAAAGGTGATTTTGCGGTCTCTGCGTGGAACCGCCTTTTGAGACCGATTTACAAAAAGACAGTGTTACAGTTCATGAGTTAGGCCACCAAAACCCTATGTTGATAATTTGGTGAAAAAATTCCCAAAAATGACTTTTACGAGCGTGCGTTGCGTAGTTGCTACGCACGTTCGTAACTTCGAGAATTTTTAATATTTTCACTCCAGATTTTCAACATTGCCATTTTACCATACCTCCTTAAGAACAGTTCAGCTGTCATTGTTCACATCTTGCCCAAAATGTGTTTTCGCACATGTAGCACACAATGGCGTGGTCAGTGTGCGAAATCAATGTTCGGGACAGAGTAAGAAAATCACAGTCACACTGTTCATGAGCAGAGGTCTTAAAATGGCTATGTTGAAAATTTGGTGGCTAAAGTCCATAAAATGACTGTGTTACGAGCGAGCATTGCGCAATTTCCACGCACCCTTGTAAGTTCACAGATTTTTAATATTTTCAGTCCAGATTTTCAACATTGGCATTTTTCCACACCTCCTTATGAACAGTACAGCTGTCATTTTTCACACCCTGGCCGAAATGTGTTTTTGCACTTCCGGCACAGAATAGCGCAGTCGCTGTGGGAAATCAGTGTTCGGGACACATTAAGAAAATCACAGCGACACTGTTCATGAGCGAAGGTCCCAAAATGCATGTGTTGAAAATCGGCTGTAAAAATCCCCAAACTAATTACATTGTGGATGTGTGTTTCGCAATTTCTTTGCACGCTCGTTCCTTCACCAGTTTTTTATATTTTCACTCCAGATTTTCAACATTGCCATTTTTTATACCTCCTCATGAACAGTACAGCTGTTATTTTTCACATCCTGTTTGAAATGTGTTTTCGCACCTGTGGCGTCAAATGGTGCAGTCGCTGTGCAAAATCATCTTTCGGCTAACAAACTCATAGTGTCACTGTTCATGTGGTGGAGTCACAAAAGCCCATGTTGAAAATTTGGAGTAAAAATACCAAGAAACGCCCAGGGCATTAGGGTTTTCGACCGAAACGCCCTACCCTGTAGGGACTGACAGGTGTCAGGGGTGTGACTTGGGACTGTCGACAATAATGCTCATGCCATTCCACCCCCACCCCCACTCTGCAGCCAGTGACAGGCATCGAGGTGCACATTGGACCCTTTGGCCCCAGAGTTCACCCCATTCTCCTATACTGCACCTATTTCAGCATGTTTCCTTATGGAATGAGGTGAATGTAAAACCCAAACACCCCAAGGCACACCTCAACACTTGTCAGTGTCTGCAGGGTAAGGTGAGGTGAAATGTTATGACCGTCATGGGAGACGACCCAAAGCCACACCCCAATGCCTGTCCATCTCTGCAGGGTGGGGGTGGAGTTGGTGTCAGTTCAGTACTTCACTGCCATTCCTATACTGCATCTGTGTAACTCCTGCACTTCCACTGCAAATGCCAGCAAGCAAACATTCGGCATTGGCAAATGCTTGTTTTTGAGTTACGACAGCGAAAATGGTTCTCATATTACTATCATAACTAGGATGTCAGCAACCAATGGGAACTTTGTTCATTCTGTTGAAAACCTGTGGTCCGAGATTTTACCTCTAAAGTCTTTGTTGACATGTTGTGTGGAATATTTTTCAAATCAAGAGCTAGCCCATGGCATCCAAGCCGTATCTGCCTCATGACGCCACCTCTGTGACATCATGGCACACATGCTCCCAACGCCGAATTCGAACAAGCTCTCATATGAATTTCATCCCTATAAGGATACTTTAAATTTTACTGCTAGACAGCATAATAGCACTTCCAAGAATCAGTTTGCTGTGGGTGTTGGGTATTTGGTGTGTGTCCTCACCTGTTATTAGTAACTGACAACCAGTATTAATTGAAGATAAGTACCTGCATAATACAGAGTTCTTTAACTCTTTAAAGTTGTATACAACCACTTAATTTCTCTACATGACAGTCCCAGAATAAGCACTCCTTACTAGGCTCTGTCCTGAAAGTACCCAGGGCAATGTAATAAAATGAAAGCAGTACATAGCTGAGGTAAAACAAAAAAACTGTCTCTTAATGTCCCAGACTCCAGCTGACATTTCTCGCAGTGACATCCTCATGTGTGATATCATTACAGCATCATGCATAACACTCATGGCGTGACTTGTAGGAAGGGGAGTATAAAATCCCTTCTATTTTTTTAGCAGTGGCACTGCCACAAGAAGCTGCAGGAGAGGCAGGGGAGCCAAGAATAAGTAAAAACACAATAAGGTAAGCCTTACAACATTACTAGCCCAACCGGCAAAAAGCAGCAATACTAGTGTTTCACACCAGTTTTCCAAAATGAAACCTCTTCTGCTGTTTACTCGTAGAAGCTACGAGCTGGCAACACACTCTGGAACTATTTAACAGGTACTCACATGTTTCAGAGTGAGCTCTTAGGAGAATGTTTGGTTTCTTTTTTGAATAGAATGGGCTTTCACCTTTGAACTACAAAATAATACAGTGCATATGTATTCTGTGTCCTGGTATAGCTTTATATAAACAAGGAAGTTGATGTCCATATATATAAAGATAGTATTCCTAACTGGGTGAGCTGCCTACATTTTTCTGTGTCCTCTGGGGTTCACATGGGATCCCTGGAATACAGTAAAATGGGTTTGAGACTTGGGTGTTGCTAGTGTGAGGAGCCTAGTGTCGGGGGTTGGAGGGAGTGGGGAGGCCTGGTATTCGTGCCCCGCCCTCCCCGCCACATTGATGTTGGCTGTGAAGGCATGCTTTCCCTTGCTGCTTTAGTCAGGGGTGAGAGTGCGGCATTGCTGGACCTGATTGTCAGGATCAGGGGTGGGCCAAAAGACAAAAAAGTCCGCCCCGGTGGCTCAGTGGTAGCATGTTGTGCTGCCACGTACACAACCCCAGTTCAGGAGAGAACCAGAGGCATTCTACTGGGAGCCAGGCCAGGTAGAAACAGCTGCTACTCAGCAGTGTGTTTCAGCAGGGGAGAGCTGGCTGCAGGTTCCACCACCTAAGTGACCCCTATGGCTTGGCGTGGGAACTTGTTCCTGCTGCAGGGGGAACTGTGTGTGCGAGACCCACAGAGACATGGCCTATGCCGGAAAGGGGGGAGAAAACTTGGGGATAAAAACCCAGTAGCTGTTTATATCATGGTCAGTGTCCTCTGGGCCTGAACAGGGTATATCCTTGTAAACATTGTATATCCCTGTAGTAACGGGAAGCTGCCAGCCAGGCGAAAAATGTATACAGAACAAAACGGGGGACAGAATAATAGAAAGAAATGCAGTTGGCATCAGCAGAATTGAACAATGCAGTACTCAGCCCCCTCCCTATTTGAATTTAAATCCATTCTGCATGAGAGCAGCATATCTAACGCTTGGGCTTCATCTGCTCTTGATTCTAAAAACAATTTGGACAAGTTGTTAATGCACAGGCTTGTATAAGCAGCAGGACCATGTCCGAATCTTACCAGGGTTTTGTACTCACTTTGTGACCTTAAGCTAGTCACCTGACTTCCCTGTGCTGTAAAAATGGGGGAGAAGCTGGACTCTACTAAAAATGAGATGTTGCATCTCAGTTGAGGTATCCTTTGTAGAAACGTAGAAACATAGACTTTGTCTGCAGAAAAGAACTACTTGGCCCATCCAGTCTGCCCAGATGGCCCCTGTCTAGTCTGTCTCTGCAGACACTAGCTGGTGTCCAGCGACCCTCCCTTCTCCTGCCTATTTACTAATATTTCCCTATGTCTGTCCCACACATGCTTGAAGCCCCCTACTGTTTTCACATTCCATCATTGGTAAATAAATTATAAAATAAAGTAATCTGAAGTTTCCCTTCCTTGGATGCCAGGGGTATCACTAATGCATTGGAATAACAGACTCCTGGGGGTACAGTTTGTCATTGATATACATATGCCATGGGGTTTAAAGGCTCTTGATATCACCGTGCAAAGTTTTAAATGTTTGGGGTCAAAATGATCAGATCCATAGTTCTCTTTTACTGTGAGGCACCCAGCACGCTGGGATTGGATGCCACGCACATCACTGAGTGCCATACCAAATAAATTACCTTACCTTTTTATGTATAAATCTCAAATTCCTGATTAAAAATATCTCTCTGTCTCTCTCCCCCCCCCCTCTCTGTCTCGCGCTCTCTCTCTCTCTCTCTCCCTCCCTCCCTCTCTCCCTCTGTCCCCCTCTCTCTCTCTCTCTCGCTCTCTTTTTCCTGGGTAGGTGCAAGAAATGTTTTCAGGCACGACCCAGGCCATTGAGGATGGCACAGGAGTACAGCAAGTACAAAAGAGGATGGGACAGGGCATACAGTCATCAATAGACAGTGATTATATACAGGATATTTACATCAATACATAAATAAAGTTGCAGCACAATACTGTAGGTAAATAGAATTTACGTCAATAGCAGGTAGCAGCCAAGTTTTAATACAAATTAAGCATGGTAGGTGATGGAGAGGGAAGAAGGGTGTCAATGCAGTTTTGTAATGGAAACATAGAAACATAGACTTTGACGGCAGATAAGGACCGCTTGGCCCATCTAGTCTGACCATTTCCCTACCTACCGGATAGGCCGCAGATCCTAGTTAACCAACAGCCTATTTCTTCCTGCCTCCCACAAGAATTGCCTTATGTTTGTCCCATGCATTCTTGAATTCTCCCACAGTTTTAGACCCCACAACCTCCTCAGGAAGGCTGTTTCACGCATCCACTACCCTCTCTGTGAAATAATACTTCCTCACATTGCCCCTGAACCGCCGCCCCTCTATCTTTAAATTGTGTCCCTTTGTTCTTGCACATCTCTTTTTCTGAAAGATGCTACCCTCTTGGACTTTCTTGATTCCACTGAGGTACTTAAAAGTTTCTATCATGTCCCCCCTCTCCCTTCTTTCCTCAAGGGGATACATATTAAGCTCCTTTAGTCTCTTCTCATATGGCTTCTCTTGCAGACCCTGCACCATTTTAGTTGCCCTCCTCTGGACTGCCTCTATCCTGTCTATGTCCTTGCGGAGATGGGGTCTCCAGAACTGGACGCAGTACTCCAGATGGGGTCTCACCAACTGTCTGTACAGAGGGATAGCAACTTACTGTTTTCTGCTGCTGATGCCTCTTCCTATGCATCCCAGTATACCCCCAGCCCTCCCTACTGCCTTCTCACATTGCTTGCTAACCTTAAGGTCATCTGATATAATTACCCCCAGGTCCCTTTCCTTTTTTGTTGTTATTACTACCTCCCCCCCATTGTGTATTCTTCCCCTGGGTTCTTGTTTCCCAGGTGCATTATTTTGCACTTCTTTGCATTGAATCCTAGCTGCCATACTTCTGACCATTCTTCCAACCTTGCCAAGTCCCTTCTCATCCTTTCCACGCCTCCTTGTGTATCAACCCTGTTCTTCAGATCTTTGTGTCATCTGCAAAGAGGCATACTTTTCCTTCCAGTCCCTCTGCAATGTCACTTATGAAGACATTAAAAAGGACTGGACCCAATACTGAACCCTGCGGTACCCCACTAGTAACCCCTCTTTCTTCAGAGTGGACCCATTTACAATTACCTTCTGTGTCCTGTTGTCCGCCAATGTTTTACCCAGGCTACCACCCTGGGACCCACTCCCAGGCTGGTTAATTTGACTATTAATCTTTTGTGTGGGACTGTGTCAAATGCTCTAGCAAAGTCTAGGTAGGTCATGTCCACAGCCCCTCCCTGTCTACATTGGGTCACCCAGTCAAAGAAATCTATTAGATTAGTCTGATGACCTTCCCACTGTGAACCCATGCTGCCTGGTCCTGTGCCCCACTGGCCTCTAGGTACTCAACTATTCTTTCCTTCAGAAGTGACTCCATCACTTTCCCTACAACAGAGGTCAAACTGACAGGTCTGTAGTTTCCTGCCTCTGTCTTGGTCCCACTTTTGTGAAGGGGAATCACATCCGCCTTCTTCCAGTCCTCGGGTACCACACCATCCTCCCATGATTTATTAAAAAGAGTAGCCAGTGGTTTCACTAGTTCCCCACTTAATTCTTTTAGAATTTTGGGGTGAATTCCATCAGGCTCCTTTGTTTTGTCCACCTTCAGTTTTAGGAGTTCTTGCAGAACCCTTTCTTCTGTGAAAGGACTGGGATCGACCCCCCTATCAAGAGTGCTTCTGTTAATTGGATTAGGCACTTCCCCCTCCTCTTTGTGAATACTGAGCAGAAATATTAGTTCAGTATCCTGCTTTTCACTGTCCCCTCTGCCCACCCACGTTCATTCTGTTCAGCCTCACTATCCTCCCTTTGTCTTTCTAGTCGCTGATGTACCTATAAAGGTTTTATCCTCCTTCTTAACTGAGTTGGCTGTCTTTTCCTCAGTTTGGGCCTTTGCTATTCTGACTTCCCTCCTGCTTCCTTCTGCCTTAACTGGTACAGCTTTATCCTGCTCCTTCTGTGTTTCCTTATACTTCCGGAATGCTATCTTTTTCTTCCTGACTGTCACAGCCACCTCTTTTGAGAACCAGAGTGGCTTTTTCTTTCATTTTGATTTGTTTATTTGCTTCTCACAAAGGCTTGTTGCCTCTGTGATGGCAGTTTTGATGATTCCCCATTGTTGCTCCACACCTCCTTCTAGCCTGTTTGCTAGTGCTTTTCTGAGGCAATCTCCTATCTTGCCAAAGTCAGCCCTCCTGAAGTCCAGTACTCTCACTTTTGTATGACTTGACTCTGTAGCTGAGTTTAATGTGAACCACACTGTTTGATGGTCACTTGTTCCCAGATGGCAACCCACTTCTAGATCTGAGATCTCTTACTGCCCCCATTTGAGAGTACGAGGTCTAAGATTACTCTCTCACGAGAGGGTTCCAAAACTAGTTGTCTGAGGCCTGCCACCTGTAGGGCATCAAGAATGGCCCTGCTCTTGGATTTGGCTGCAGCAAATGTGCTCCAGTTAACATCTGGTGTATTCAGGTCTCCCATCAACAGTATCTCCCCTTTCTCTGCCATTCTAAGAATGCCTTCTATCATATCCTTGTCCATTCCCTCCCCGTGACATGGGGTCTGTACACAACCCCTGTGCAGATTTTTGTGCCCTTTCCAGTCTCCAAGGTGACCCACAGTGCCTCCTCTCCTCCCTGTTTACTCTTTTGTTCAGTTGCTTTTATCCCTTCCTTTACATAGAGAGCTACTCCTCCCCCTCTTCTCCCCTGCCTGTCTCTCCTGTCTCTCCTGTAGGTTATGTACCCTGGTATGTTAACATACCAGTCATGGTTCTCTGTGTACCATGTTTCTGTGACTGCTATGATATACAGGCATCCCTCTTCCATCAAGGCCATGAGCTCAGGGAGCTTGTTGCCCAGACTACGGGCATTGGTACTCATTACCCTCCATTTCCTGATAGCCTTACTCCTTTTTGCCCCATCCCTGTCCTTCTTGCCTTTGTCACTTTCTCCATTTACCCCTGCCCTTCTCCCTATCGACACCTCTATGTTGGTGTTTACTGCACTTACTACTGTGATTTTTTTGGGGGCGCTAGGATTTCCCTGCTCCTTTCCAGTGCCTCCCCCCTTGGCTAGTTTAAATGCTTGACAATGAAGCATTTAAACCTATCACCTAGGATCCTGGTTCCCCTCCTGGACAGATGCAGCCCATCATGGCAGTATAATCTTGCATCACTCCAGGTGGACCCCAGTCCCCAATGAAGCCAAATCCCTGAGCGCCACACCAGTTTTTCAACCACTGATTGAATCCCATGGTGTGGAACACCCTAGCCTCTCTTACGCCATAGATGGACAGCACCTCCGAGAAGGTTACCGTGCGTGCTACTTGTCTAAGGCCCCTTCCCAATTCCACAAACTCTTCCTGCACTTCTCTAATCCCTTTCTTAGACAGGTCATTTGTCCCTAGGTGGACAATGACATCCAGCTCCCTCCCCTGTGCAGCTGCTCCAGCAATCCTGAGAAACATAGAAACATAGAATTTGACGGCAGATAAGGACCGCTTGGCCCACCTAGTCTGCCCATTTTCCTACCTAACAGATAAGCTGCAGATCCTAGTTAACCAACAGCTTACATCCTCCTACCCCCCACTAGGACTGCCTTATGCCTGTCCCATGCATTCTTGAATTTTCCCACTGTTCTTGACTCCACAACCTCCTCAGGGAGGCTGTTCCATGCATCCACAACTCTCTCTTTGAAAAAATACTTCCTCACATTACCTCTGAGCCGTCCCCCTCTATCTTCAGATTGTGCCCCCTTGTTCTTGCACATCTCTTTTTCTGAAAGATGCTACCCTCTTGGACTTTGTTGATTCTCTTAAGGTACTTGAAAGTTTCTATCATGTCCCCTCTCTCCCTTCTTTCCTCAAGGGTATACATATTAAGCTCCTCTAGTCTTTCTTCATATGTCTTCTGGTGCAGACCCTGCACCATTTTGGTTGCCCTCCTCTGGACAGCCTCCACTCTGTCTATGTCTTTGTGGAGATGGAGTCTCCAGAACTGCACACAGTACTCCAGATGGGGTCTCACCAACTGTCTGTACAGAGGGATAACAACTTCCTGTTTTCTACTATTGATGCCTCTTCCTATGCATCCCAGTATCCCCCCAGCCTTCCTTACTGCCTTCTCACATTGCTTGCCCACCTTTAGGTCATCTGATATAATTAACCCCAGGTCCCTTTCCATTTTTACTGTTGTCAGTATCTCACCCCCATTGTGTACTCTTCCCCTGGGTTTTTGTTTCCCATGTGCATTACCTTGCACTTCTTTGCATTGAATCTGAGCTGCCATACATTTGACTATTCCTCCAACCTTGCCAAGTCCCTTCTCATCCTTTCCACTCCATCTTGTATCAACCCTGTTGCAGATCTTTGTGTCGCCTGCAAAGAGACATACTTTTCCTTCCAGTTCCTCTGCAATGTCACTTATAAAGACATTAAAAGGACCGTCCCAGTACTGAACCCTGCGGTACCCCACTAGTAACCCTCCTTTCTTCACTGTGTACTCCATTTACTACTACCCTTGCTTCTGTTGTCTAGCCAATTTTTATCCAGGCTACCACCTTGGGACCCACTCCAAGGCTGGCTAATTTTGTGTATTAATCTTTGTGTGGGACTGTATCAAATGCCTTGCTAAAATCTAGGTAGGCCATGTCCACAGCCCCTCCCTGGTCTACTACTTTGGTCACCCAGTCAAAGAAATCTATTAGATTCGTCTGACACGACCTTCCCATCGTGGATCCATGCTGCCTTGGGTCCTGTGCCACACTGGCTTCTAGGTACTCAACAATTCTTTCCTTCAGAAGTAATTCCATCATTTTCCCTACCACTGAGGTCAAACTAACTGGTCTGTAGTTTCCTGCCTCTGTCCTGCTCCCACTTTTGTGAAGAGGAATCACATCTGCCCTCCTCCAATCCTGAGGATTCGCTCCCTGTCCCTCCAAGCCATGGCGCCAGGCAGGCACCTTACCTCCCTCTCCCTTTTCTCCCCCAGTTCTACCTTTCTAACAATGGAGTCCCCCACCAGGAGTCGTTTCCTTCCCCTGTGGGGTCCCCTGCCACCCTCCTGTGGGTCTCCTTTGTGGAGGTTCCTAGCATCCTCCTTGGTCTCCACTGCGGGTGCCTCCATAGAGGAACCACACTTTGCCAGAATGGCATAGGAATTGTGGAGAGGTACAGCTGGAGGGATGTGCCTCTGTTCCACCACCCTCACCCTCCCTGAGGCCACTGTGGTCCAGCCGCTCCTCTTTCTTGGCAACCTCTGAGGCAACGGCAGTGGCACTGGTGGTCCCTGGATGGAAGAGGAGGTCCCACAAATCCTGGCCAACTTGGCTTGGAGATGAGCAACCTCCTCCCTCGGCCCAGAGAGGTGCCTGCAGATGGGACAACACCGCATCCTCCAGAACGTCTCCCGGAAGACTGCAGCTCCACAGCCACTGCAAACAAACAACATCTTTGGACCAAGAAAAGTAAAGGAGGTGCAGGGGAAGTAGTAGATTCTGGATTTGTTATCGGTTCACCCCACTTTGAGTACTGTGTGCTGTTCTGGAGCCCTCACCAAGGACATTGACAGTGTGGAGGCTGTGCAGTGAGAGGCTATAACACAGAGGTAGCAAGGGAAGCCCTATGAGGAAAGGCTGAAGGGCCTCAACATGCACTCCTTAGACAACAGGAGAACCAGAAGTAGCTGACTGCGACCTTTAAATGCTGCTGGGGATATACAGGGTAGAGTGTGGGGAGCTTTTTAGGTTAACATAATAAACACAGGTGCAATGTCATAGAGTTGGTCTAATGTAGAACCATTTTCTACTAATTTTGTGGTATTTTCCCCGACTGTTCCTTTAAAGCAGCTGCGCAATTAATTTTTTTTTTCACAAAAACTAGTTCCAGCTACGGTTAATAAATGTATTAGCATACCTGTCAAGTCTACCTTTCTAGTTAGAGGCCCTAAGGGTTTCAGTTCAATACTTTAACATAAAGCTTGTTTGTCCAGCAATTCTATTATTGCATTATCATTAATACAGATATTATCTCTTAATATTAATAGGTAGAAGACTTGGTTTGCTGGCCAAGGCACCTAGCTTCACCTGAGCTCTTTCCTTCTAAGACTGCTTGAAAGGCAGAGTAGAGAAACTTACCAGAGCAAGGGAGAAGGATTAAGACTTAGTTTGGCTAAGCAGATTTACTGTGTGGTGGTGTTTTTATTTTTTACTCACAGGGATTGCTACTGTTTGTTGCTAACATTTCATTGCTTTATTTTTTCTCTGATTCAAATTGTTGTTGCTGGTATACTTTCTTCTGCATTATTACAAGGTGTGCCTACAGGTGTGTGCTAACAGATTACTGCTGTAATCTTCTGATTCAAATTGTCTTTTGCAAGGTATATCTTCTGTTACTGCTTTATTTTTCTCTGGAGCAAAGTGTTTTACAGGTATATCTTTCTGAAATTACTGTATTACAGGTGGAGCTTACATTTTGTGACTTTTATCATTGGGCTAAGCAAAATTACTGTTTGACACTGTGTTTTATTTTATTCTTGTTTGTTGAAAAGGTTTGTTGTCTCAGAGGTGTTTCAGTCTCCTTCTCACATTGAAGGAGCTAATTGCTTTTCCTCCACAGCTCTTCCAAAGGATTAGGTGTGTATGTGGGGTGGAGCTGGCAAACTGTCAGTAATTTCCAACAGAAAGAAGGGTTAAAAAGTCAGGTTAGTTGATATCTTGGAGGTAGAAGACTTGGTTTGCTGGCCAAGGCACCTAGCTTCACCTGAGCTCTTTCCTTCTAAGACTGCTTGAAAGGCAGAGTAGAGAAACTTACCAGAGCAAGGGAGAAGGATTAAGACTTAGTTTGGCTAAGCAGATTTACTGTGTGGTGGTGTTTTTATTTTTTACTCACAGGGATTGCTACTGTTTGTTGCTAACATTTCATTGCTTTATTTTTCTCTGATTCAAATTGTTGTTGCTGGTATACCTTCTTCTGCATTATTACAAGGTGTGCCTACAGGTGTGTGCTAACAGATTACTGCTGTAATCTTCTGATTCAAATTGTGTTTTGCAAGGTATATCTTCTGTTACTGCTTTATTTTTCTCTGGAGCAAAGTGTTTCTTACAGGGTATATCTTCTCTGAAATTATTACAGGTGGTGCTTTACAGGTTTTACAGTTATATCTAACATTAGGATAAGCTTTCAGGGTTACTGCATTTGTTGTTGACTGATTGTTTCTGCTCTTACCTCCTTGTTCTTTCGTCCGTGGTTCTTCTTTTTAGGCAGGGGAAGGGCCCAACCACCCCACGCTACACTCCTTTTATAGGGTACCACAGTTGTGACATTTCCTGTGGCAGAGCAGGAAGGGGCGGATCAGTGGGGCCTCCACAAGGTGATCTCATTTACAGGGCACTAGTAATTTAACTTGTTATACAAGTTAAACAAAGCACAATTAAACCATTTCTTGCATTTTTTTTTCTTTCTAATTACTCTGACTAGGTTACAAACCCAGCAACTTATTTGGAATGGATTTCATTAACTGCAGGTACTGTGGAACAATTTTCAGAAGGACAGTCTTACAGGATTTAGGACACTGTCCTACATGCTGGGCCTTTGGAGATCTTAGGTCTCAGCTCCGGGCAGCATGGGCAGAGATTGCACGCCTCAAATTTCATATTGAAGAAGAAATATATTATAAGAACCACCGCCATTTCCCCAGCATCCAACAGAAAAACCTCGACCGCAGAGGGTAGTTGGTCCAGGAGGTTGGCAGGTGGTTAGGAGGAGCAAATCAGGTGCCCCATCACCTCTGCTCTCCAACACATTACCCCAAAACCATATAAACACTACAAACAGGTATCTGCCTCTATCTCTGAAATCAAATAAAGAGGCAGAAGACACTGCAGAGCAGGACACTGCGGCACAGGAGCTAGCACAACAATACTCACCCAAATCAGGAACCAAAACTAAACAAGCACAAAGGAAATCCAAAAACTTCTGATCATAGGAGACTCATGATTCGGGAGTTGATACCCATCTCCAGCCAGGGTGATGGTCAGATGTCTCCAGGTACATCAGCATGGAGAGACACTGACCGCATTGCTAAATTGTTCACAAAGCAGGAGAAAACATTGATGTCCTAGTACACATAGGGACTAATGATCTCGCCAGCCGGTCAGTTGTGGAAACCAAGGAACACCTGACTAGGCTGGTGACAAACTATTATCTGTTTCGCTCGGCATCTCCTTCTGAGATCCTGCCAGTCTGGGAGAAGGGAGCAGATGGACGGAAGGTCAGAGAAGGGAGATAGGGGAGCTAAACACGTGGCTCAAGGACTGGTGCGTAGGAAAAGGACACAGATTTGTAGGGAACTGGCAACAGTTCTGGGAGCGAAAGTTCTTTAAATTTGATGGACTGCATCTGACTAAAGAGGGAGTCAGTGCATTGGGGCAGAAGTTTGACGTCTTTGCAGAATATTTAAACTAGCAAATGGGGAGAGGGGTGCAGCACCCCATACGTCGAATGGGAAGAACACCCCTCCCCCCTCAGCTAGTGGTCAAACTGGAATTCAGCGTGTTTGCCGTTCATTTGCATCACCAGGTAAGAAAAAAGGTTTGTCTCCCCATACGATGCACAGGGGTAATGCCAAACCTCACCCAACAACTAACACACCAAAATCTGGCCAATGGAAAATCATGTACACAATGCTCACAGCCTGGGAAATAAGATCCCAGACCTGCAGGCAAAATGTCAGAGGCTAAACTGGACATAGTAGCAATTAGTGAGACGTGTTTACCAGTAACCACACTTGGGAGACTTCAGTACCTGGCTATGTATTGTTCAGAAGAGACCGAGGTGCAAAGGGGAGGAGTGGCCCTGTATGTTAATGAAAAATATCAAAGCTACAGAAATTCAGAATACACATAAGGAGCCAGAAGAACTGTGGGTCACCCTGGAAACAGGAAATGGGACAGCCATAAGAACTGGGTTGTCTACAGGCCTCCAGACCAGAGGGAGGACATAGAACATTACTGTTAGAAGATATACAAACATGACAGCTAAAGGGAGGTTCTGATAATGGGAGACTTCAACATGCCAGATACAGATTGGTCAATACCAGCAGAACATCTGCCAGAACTAGACTCATAGTGGATTCCCTGCAGGGGAGGGCCTCAAACAACTGGTACAGCAACCCACAAGAGACAGGGCTATCCTAGATCTAGTACTGACTAACAAAGAAGGGATCACAGATCTCCAGGTAGAAGGTCACCTGGGGCCAGTGACCATCACATGGTATGGTTCAATTTGTTACTACATCTAAATCATCCCATTCCAAGGCAAAAATATGGGACTTCAGAGGAGCTGACTTTGATAAGATGGCCAACAGAGTTAAGCTAGCCCTGGCAAAAAGAAACACAGGTGAGGAGGTACAGGCAAAGTGGGCAAGCATTAAGGATACAATACTTGAAGCAACATCCCATTGTGTTAGACAGAAAAGGAAGTGCAAAAGAAGAAGGAAACCACTTTGGTTCTCAACTACAGTAGCAGAAAAGGTCAGAGCCAAAAGGCTGGCCTTCAGAAAATATAAGGGAACACAGCGGGATGAAGATAGGGAGGCATACCAAACTGCCCTAAGGGAAGCAGGTAAGGCAGTAAGGCAGGCAAAGTCCCAAACTGAGGAAACACTAGACGAACAGTAAAGAAGGTGACAAGACTTTCTATAGATACATTAGTGAAAGGAGAAAGTCCAGAGGGGTATTGCTAAGCTTAATGGAGAAAAGGAGCATGTGAGGAGGAGGACCCTGTAAAGGCATCTATCCTAAATAGATACTTTTGCTCAGTATTTACTGAAGAGAAGGTAGGGCAGGGCCCACAGCTCAGCATCATGGACACAGGGGAGGAGGTGAGCACTACTCCCTTCACAAAGAAAGGGTCCTACAGAGCTACTAAGCTCAGGGTGGATAAGGCAATGGGACCTGATGGCATACATCCCAGGGTACTTAAGGAGCTAAAGGAGGAACTAGCAGAGCCATTAGCAGAATTGTTTAGTGAGTCTCTGAGCACAGGAGAGGTCCCAGAAGACTGGAGAAGGGCTCATGTGATCCCACCCACAAGAGTGGTAGCAGGGAGGAGGCGGGGAACTACAGACCGGTCAGTCTACCTCAGTAGTGGGCAAGATTATGGAAGCACTCCTTAAGGAAAGGATAGTGCAACACCTGGAATCCATAGGGGCACAGGATCCAAGACAGCATGGGTTTACAAAGGAAGGGTCTGTCAAACTAATCTCATAGATTTCTTTGACTGGGTAACCAGAGTGGTGGACCAAGGGGGAGCAGTTGATGTCGCCTACCTTGACTTCAGCAAAGCTTTGACACTGTTCCACATAGAAGATTGATAAATAAGCTAGGTAGGCTCGGGGTGGGTCAGAAGTTGGTCAACTGGATGGCAAACTGGTTGACTGGCAGAAAACAGAGAGTGGTGGTAAATGGTATACAGTCAGAAGAGATGCAAGTCACAAGTGGGGTACCTCAGGGATCAGTCCTGGGGCCAGTCCTATTCAACATCTTCATTAGTGACCTCGCAGATGGACTAGAGGGTAAGGCTTGTCTGTTTGCAGATGACACCAAGATCTGCAACAGAGTAGATGATCCAGATGGGCTGGGCAGAATGAGAAGAGATCTGGATAAACTAGCAGAATGGTCAGAAGAGTGGCAACTGGGATTTAATGCAAAGAAGTGCAAAATCATGCACATAGGGAAGAGAAACCCTGAAGCCACTTATAGGCTGGGAGGGAGTTGCTAGCAGTCACAAAGGAGGAAAGAGACTTGGGCATCATCATCACTGATGACCTGAAATCATCCAAGCAGACCTCTAAAGCAGTAGGTAAGGCTAGGGGTGTTAGGGTGTATTAGTAGGGTATCACAAGTCGTAGAGGAGGTAATAATCCCTCTGTACAAGACATTGGTTAGGCCCATCTGGAGTACTCGTGCAGTATTGGAGGCCACACCTTCACAAGGACATTAACCAAATTGAGGCAGTCCAGAGAAGGGCAACCAAAATGGTGCAGGGACTGCATCAGAAGACATATGAGGACAGATTAACGGAGCTCAATATGTATACCCTTGAGCAAAGGAGGGAGAGAGTGATATGATCGAGACATTTAAACACCTTAAGGGCATAAACAAGGTGAAAGAGTCTAACATGTTTAAATATAAGAAAAATAGCAGGACAAGAGGACACAGCATGAGATTAGAGGGAGGCCGATTAAGGGGAATGTGAGGAAATTCTTTTCACAGAAAGGGTGGTAGATGCATGGAATGGCTTACCACAAGAAGTGGTGGCTATGAATACAGTGCAGGGCTTCAAACAGGCATGGGATAGGCATAAAGGGAGCAATACAAATGACTATGAATAGATAGGTCACTGACAGAGCAAAGGCCGATGGCACATTTATAAGGTAGAAAAAGAAATGGGCAGACTGGATGGGCCTTGCTGTCCTTATCTGCCGTCAACTTCTATGTTTCTATGTTTCTATAAGTTGAATAACCCAATTAAGAGGGCAAGAGTATTTTGGTACTTAAGAGAACAACCTTTAGATGTTGTTTGTTTGCAAGAAATGCACTTAACTGTGGTTGAGCATGTGAAACTTAGTTGGGGGGGGCAGATATCAGGTCTTTGCTTTTTCATATTCCAGGGGCAGGCTTGGGGGGGCAGCTATATTGATTCCAGTGACTACCCAGTTCCTTGTCCACAAGGACTACATTGATCCTTCGGGATGCTACGTTATTCTTACCAGACATCTGTGTGGTGATCCCCAGGATCTTGCTGGTAATATCACAAGATGATGACGCGTCATTACCCTTACCATAATACTGTCCCTGTGTATGGAAATAAAGTTAAGTAGATATGTCCGATGCCAAGCTCCATTTTTACTTAATTTGTCTAAATCCCATGGGTATGGCATTCTCTGGGTTCAAGGCTCCCATGCCCCTGTCGCTTTCACCAGGAGGGCATACCTGTTGCTCCTGCCTTTCAGATAGCTGGGCACCACTTCTCTCTCCTTGGTTCCCTAGAGGGAGGCCTGGCGAGTAAGGTCACTGGCCGGAGAACTGAGGAGGGAGTGGGACCACCCACGCTTGCATACCGTAGGACTTCGGCATGTGACGTCATTGTGGGCGGCCCCTACTAGACTGCTAGAGAAAAGTTTCTGTGTGGTCCTAGCTCCTGATGAGTATGAGTTCCATAGGTGTAACCTGATGACGGCGATTCCTTTGAAGAGCTGCTGTTATGGTAAGTTCTTACATAACTGTTCTTTTTCTGTTCCTCCAAGTGTTGCGAGATGGAGCTGACATCAAGATGTTAGAGCGCTGATGTTTCCTCACAGTACTGTGACTCCACAGCACTACCACCTGTGGTCACCCAGGGTATACCGTCGCAACAGTGAAACAAATACCACAAAGACCATTACAGTGACAAAATCGGCAGTTCGCTGTAATGGTCGCACGGTACTTCAACATGACTTTTCCTGGTGTTGCGCCCCCTCCCCGAGACAACTCTGACCTGGAGTTGATTATTTTAAAATCTGGGGGATGTGGGGGGGCTAAAAAAACATTGTTTTCCTGATGGCACAGTGCCGACTGTCAGCATTGTGCCATTGCTGTAATGCCATTCGACAGATTTCCTGTTGAACTGGCGTGGTGGAACCATCACCCATGTAGCAGTAGAGTGGTGGGAGCCAGTAACCCACCCACCCCAGAGGAGGCAAGTGTCCATTCAATGCTCAACCATCCTCCCCCAGCCCGTCCTTCTGCAGCCCTAGCTCATTCCCAAGCCCAACTCATTGGCAATGCAAGCAGAAGCACTACCACTGCGACAGTGGGCCAGCCCCAGAACAGTCATTTTATTGTCGGTAAAATTACAATAGTAACATCATACTCTTTCTTGCATTCTGATTAGTCTGTGCTTTCAGCAGCAAACACATTTATTTCATTTATTTAGTTTTTGTTGACCGGGTAAGTGCACTAGACAAATCCTGCCTATTTTCAGGCACAACCCGGGGGAAGGGGATACAGATGAATGCCAACTGACCTTGAACCAGATTAAGCTGTTGGTGGTATTTTTTTTTTTTAGTGAATGAGGGAAATTTGGCCAGGACACCGGGGAAGATCCCCTACTCTTTGGAGGGGGAATCTTTGGTGGACGGACGCAAGATGGCCACTATGTCCCAACCTGCAGAGTTGATGGATGTGACTGAGCAGAGGGAGTGGGCGTCCTCTCCTGCACCAGAGGAGACAAGTACTGTAAACTTAGTTACTGAGTTGCAAGATGCATCTATGCCACAGGAATTCTTTGCTACAGAAAATGTGCTTCATGCTGTACCTGCACAGTCTGACCAAAGCAGTTTATCAGAGGACTATGCTGCAGTTCTGTTACAAAAGGAACGCTTGCTAGACAAGGTTCTCGCTGATGTGGAAAGCTGTAACAAACGAAAAGAACCGCTGCTGCAGGAAATCGGAACTTTGCAGTCCGACGTTCTAACTTTGTCCAAAACAGCTCCCTGTACTTCCGTGTCGCGAGTGGTTTGTGCGACGTCAGGTGCGTCTACGGAGTTGTCTGCCTCGCATTTTGTACCTGCTTCAGCGGAGATCTCTCGGGGAACAAACTCAGTAAGTGTTTCTACTCCTGCTTTTACCACTGAGAAACGTTTGGAACCGAAAATGAAAGTTAAGAGTAGCGGTTCGTCGGAAGCGCTGCATCTTGTTAAACACTTTGGTATGTCTGCTACTGTTGTGCATCGCGCTTCAGAGATCTGTTCCCCTATTACCTGCAATTTATAAAGAGGAGAAGCCAGTTAGGGAGAGGAAAGTGATTCTCTAGTAATTGAGAATCCCGGTGAGCAGTCTGTTCCTCTTATATCCCTAGCTGAAGACAGGGTATCTCCTGCACAGTCTATGAGACCTTCCTTAGCCTCCTCAGTTTCTAACCATTGGTCCCCTGAAAGAGCCATTTCTGAGGCAGGATGGCTACAGAATTCCTCTGGGGAATGGGTGCCTGATCCTAATGATGTTACGGTACAAAATTATAATAGGCTGGGTTGTACCCCAGTGGATTTACGCTCTTTACAAACTAACACTCCAAGACCTGTTAGTCCAGCTCAAGCCTGTGTTACTGACTGTTCTGATGCTCAAACTTTTCTAAGTCTGGATTGCCCACAACTACTAGCTTAAACCCTGAAGTACATGGGGAAGTTCCCCCCTCTAACTTTAAACTTTCTGATTTATTTTCTAACAAAGGAGAACCTGCACCTCGTCGGAATGCTGTGAGGTTATTGTATAAAGGTGGTTTAGAGGACCTTCCTGATAGGCTTTATATATCTAAGGTGTTATTGAAAGGTTCTATGAAATTTATGTCTTCAGATATTTATGCTAATTCATTTAGGAAATGCTAATTACGATATCAGTTTTAAAACTTCTGGAGGTTTGGAGCGTTTTGGTCTGTATTTCAGATGGTTAAGAACTCCCTCTTTGGACCCCTTTTGCAGTCCCTCTTGCAAACCTTTAGTAAAATTGATTACTATTTTGTTTCGTAATGAAGGAGTTCATATAGAAGACATTCTTTTTTGGTTACGTAGGAGGTGTGAAATTTTAGACAAACCGGTTCCTATCTTGGATAGTGAACAAATTTGGAATGGAGGTTGGAAAGTGAGAGTTAAATTGTTTTCTTCTAATAATGGACCACAGCACCTTCCGAATAGTTTTTTTTTAGGGAGGGATAGCGGATGTTTGTTTTATGTTGGTCAACCTAAGGCGTGTTTTAAATGTGGTTCTAGAACCCATTTGAATACTGCTTGTGATACTCCGCGTTGTTCCCACTGTTTTGAATTTGGTCATTTAGCTGCTAGTTGTTTGAACTTATTCAAATGTAATTTGTGTGAGCAGTCTGGACATGGATATGCCAAATGCCCTTGGGCTTCCCATAACAGAGATAATTGTCCCTCTCATGAAGGGTTGATTACGGGTGCCCAGCATGGTACTTCAGTTTCAGCAAAACCCTCTGTCACACTTCCTTTACTTCCTCAAACTTCCCCTCCACATGCTGAATCTAGTCCAGTTGTAGAAACTGATCCAGATAGCTCAGCTTTGGCTGCTGTACAAAACAGTATACCGTCACTCCCTTTGGAGGAGGGTACCTCGGATGTCTCCCGGTCCACTACACCTGTTCTTGCTCCTTTAGATAAGTGCGAGACTTCTGACATGCCCCCCCCTTTATCCCAAGAAATTCCTTTTAAAAAAGTGACTGCAAAAAAACGTCACAGGTCAGGAAAGCTGGTTCCCTCTCAACAGGAGCCTAAGGCCTCTACGAGTGGTGATACTTCAGAGTCTTGGAAAGTGGGCAACAGTTATGCAATTTTGGGTTCGAAGGAGGAGTCAGAGGGTGATGAGTCTGACCGTTCTTCTAAGGTCTCATTGATTACAGATACCTTTTCAGAAGGAGAGGACGGTGACATAGGAAAGACTGAAAGCTTTCCTAGGCGTTCTCAGAGAAGACGAGTGTCTAAAGTTACTTAACGGTATTTACTTAAATGGGGTTTACAGGAGTATTTATTTTTTTCTTTTTTCCTAATATAATGACCTCGTTAACAGTTACTACACTTAATGTAAATAGTATAAAAAGCCATAAAAAGATGGTTACAGCATTGTCTTGTTTACAACAATTGAATAATGATATTATCTGTCTCCAGGATACAAGGTTGAAGACTATGAAGTTCAACAAGCACGGAATCTTTGGTCATTAGGGATGTCCTTTTGGTCAAATGGAGAAAATCTTTGTGAAGGGGTTGGGGTTTTGTTTACAAATTCAGCTTTAAGGGTATCTAAAATGGTGGACATTTGCCCAGGGTGTGCACTTTTATTAGATATTAATTTTGGGGGTGAGAGATTGCGTTTAATCAATATATATGCCCCACAGACCAAAGCTTTGAGAGTTGTGCTCCTGAATGACATTCACTCCTATTTGTATACTTTGAGCTTAATTATTTGGGCTGGTGATTTCAATTGTGTCCTTAATGTTAATGACAGAGGAATGAAGACAACTAAATTGTTTTGTGATTCCCAGAAATTGAATCAAATTTTAGATACTGCTCAGCTTAAAGATGCTTATCGTAGCATTTATTCTGATGGGGGTAGGACTTTTTTTAAAAATCAGTTATCAACATGAATAGATTTTATTTTTCTTTCTATTTCTTTACATATAGTTAAGACTACCTTGAGAGTTTGGAATTTTCTGATCACAAATCTCTATCTGTATGCATGTCTTGGGAAGGTGCCCCACGTTGCAAAAAGAATATCTGGAGACTGAATGCCTCCTTATTATCTGATGAATCTGTTAAAAAGGCCTGGCGGTCAGAATTTAATGCTAGATTGTCAGTTTTGGATGTCTATGAGGATGTTGCTACCTGGTGGGAAGATACCAAAAGTGACTGGAGAGTTTTTTTTCAATCATTTTCAAAAAAAAAGATTAATTCACAATATTTAGAATATCTAAGATTGCGAGTGCAGTTGCAAAAGTTAATATCTTTAACTGAAACTGAAGGATTAGACTATAGTACTCAAATCAGTAAGGTGAAAACCCTCATGTTTCAATATAGATATGATAGAGCTAAATCTCTTGACTTTGAGCATAGGTTTGGTTTGAAACTGCATAAAGGTGCATTGGATCCCTTTAATGGCTGCAAAAATAGGGTGGTAAAACGTGTCATTACGGAATTAATATCTGATTCTGGAGGTTTAGTACGGACTCCGGCTGCTTTATTGGATGTTGTGATTAATTACTTAGCTAGCCTGTATTGTGCAGATGATAACATTCAATGTGAGTTATTAGACCTTGAAGGACTTCAATTACCCCACCTAAATTCAGCAGAATGCACACGTTTGTTGAAGGATATTTCTGAGTCGGAAGTGACAGATTCTATTTTTTCTTTAAATACTGATTCTGCTCCTGGTACGGATGGCTTTGGTGTAGCATTTTATAAGACTTTCCATAGTACTTTAGTTCCAATATTGACATCTTGTTTAATGATATGTTATCATCAACTAGATTAGCTCCTTCTATGAATCAGGCATTAGTTATTTTACTTTATAAAAGGGTTTGAAAACGGATTTACGAATTGGAGGACAATAAGTTTATTGAACACTGATTTCAAAATTCTAAGTAAAATTTTATTACTGAGACTTACACCAATAGTGGATTCATTGATAAGCCCTTATCAAACTTGTTCCTTACCAGGTAGATCTCAGAATGATAATTTATTGATAATTCGTGAACTTTTTTCAGCATCTCAAACAGGTAAATTACATGGTTATTTACTTAGCCTGGATCAGGAAAAAGCATTTGATTGTGTTTCACATAGATTTCTGTTTTTAGTCTTAAAAGCATATGGTCTACCTAAAGTTTTCATTGATTGGATACGATTATTGTATCAATCTGCTTCTTTGATACCAAATGTCAATGGTTGGTGTGGCTCTCCAATAGCAATTAAAAGAGGCGTTAGGCAAGGATGTCCGTTGAGCCCGTTACTATATGTGTTCTATATTGATATTTTTATTCGTATGGTAAGTGCCCATAGTGGTTTAGAAGGTGTGAGTCTAGCAGAGAATGTCTTACCAATTAAAATTTTAGCATACGCGGATGATTTGGTTGTTTGCTTAAAATCGCTTAAAGAGGAAACCCATGTTTACTACTGTTTTAGATTTATTTTCAAAAGCTTCGGTTCAAAGATTAATTATGGTAAGAGTAAAGGATTTCCTTGGTCCTTCTCCTATTCCTGAATCTGGCACCCTTTGCAGGAATTCATATTTCAAAAGATCCAATAACTATTTTGGGAATTGTGTTTGGAGATATAGATATGATGTATATAAACTGGTCCCAGAAAATTAATGTTGCTCAATCGGTAGTTGCTCGCTGGAAAGGGAAACAAATAGCAAAGCATGTGAGTTTGCTTATTAAAACTTTACTATTGCCGATTTTTTATATTTAAGTTATGTTTCCTCCACCATCGTCCTTATTTACAACTTTATATAGTGTTTTTTTTCAGGCCTTTTGGGGGAGTAGATTGAATCCCATTAAACGAGGATTTACGTATAGAAATATTAGTCAGGAAGGTGTTAGTATGATTCATCCTATAGCTTTTTTCCTTAGTATTTTTTTGTCTTGTAATTTTTGCCCTCTGTTACAGCCTGGCTTGAAGCTTTGGTCCCCTTACGTAAATGTATGGTTTTTGAAAGGTTTACCATTCTGGAAGAACATTAATTGGACTTTGTTTAAAGTTCCCAATATTCCGACTTACGGCAAAGGAGTTTTTAGTTTAATAAAAAAATGGAAATTAACTGTACCCAATTTGGAGACATTGAACCGAAAACAATTATATAATACCACTGTTTCTTTTGATTTTTCAGAACCCTTAATTTTTCCAGATTGTACTCCCCAGTCTCAAGAAAGAGTTTTAAAATTACTTTCCCATGGAAGGATACCTGCCTTTATATGGGATAGTGTTTGGCTGAGCTCTTATGGTAGATTGCCTGTGGGTAGTACACATAAACATAAACAATTATGTGATAGATGGTGTACTCGTGCACTCTGTAATTCTGAGTTGGAAACACAGAAACATCTTTTTTTGGATTGTTCGTACATTAAACCTTTTTGGGTCTGGTTAGCAAAAAAATGGAAAGAACCTTCATTCTCTTTAATTTCTTATGAGATTTTAATGTATGGTTCAAATAAGGGTGAATGGTCTAGGTATCCTGCTGATACGTTGCTTTTAGTTTTTTTTGTTATTCGATTTTATATTTGGCAATCTAGAACTTTTTGGTCTACTCAACAACGCACTATTTCGTTTGAGGAACTTCTCTACAATATATCAAATACTGTTCATGCAATGTATAACTCTGATATGAAAATGTATGGTCCACCTGCATGTTCTACTTTGTGGGTGAATTGTGATAATTGGTTGAGTTAATGTTTGTTTCTTTTCTTACTATATAATTGATTTGTATATTGTTCGGAGACCTCCATTTAATAAAAAATTCCCCTACTCTTTTCGATAAGTGCCATGGGATCTTTAACATCCACCTGAACTACCACCAATCCAGGCAGATGGGACCTCGGTTTAACGTCTCATCCGAAAGACGGCACCTCAGAAGTGCAGCACCCCTCTCATGCTGCACTACAGTGTCAGTACTGGGATGTTAACCTAAGTGCCAGATGTGGGAACTGAACCCACAGCCCTCTGATCTCCCGGCCTCAGAGGCGAGTGTGCTACCTACTGAGCCACTGACACTGTTAACATGAACCATACTGGTTATAATGTACAACTTGGGTCAGTATCCCCAGCAATAATGTGTTTGACCTGTGAAGATAAAGTACTCGGCCTTCAGCATTGTACTTTATTCAGTTGACAGTTGCATTATTGCCCCGTATAGTGACCGCATCCTGATTAGCACATTATCACTTAAATAACCACACACCTCGGATGGGTTGTGAAGCACAAAATGCAGCCATGTGCTGTCAGCCACCTGGGGAGTGTGGTTATTTTTTTTTTTATTTAGTTGTTTAACCAGGAGTAGCACACTAAGCTGAAAGCTTTTTCACAGAAGCGACCTGGGAGCACAGGGAAGTTAAGTGACTTGCTCAGGATCACACAGTATGCAAGTGGAAGCTGTGGGATTCAAACCTAGGCCTGGTCTGCTGGATGTCACCAGATTTGGAGCTCAGAGCCTTAAACCACTGTGCTATACTGTGATAATATTCAGGTAGGCAGAGTATACAAAGAAATAACCAGCTGATGTGGGTGACTAAACATCCAAGGCCAAAGGTAAATACGTTTCATGAACTACAGAAGCCAGGTATTCTGAGTATACTTTTGCTAACTAAATGGTATTATTATTTATACAACTTGAAGTTTTGAAACAAGGATTTTAAAAGCTCGATGGTAGTGGAAAAATGAAGGTTCCTTCCCCCCACTTTCTGTGGACTAGATGTGGAAAAACTATTATGAGCAGTATCTTAAATGTGGATGAACTATTGTGGACATACCTTTAAATGAGGATAAACGATCACTGGCATGTCTCAGATTTGGTTGTAACATAGCTATGGATGATGTCAGGTGCTGATTAGACAAGACAGATCACCTGACGATGGACTAATTCCCAAGTGATCCATGCTTGGGAGAATTAATCCATGGTTGGCATTGGGAACAAACACCGTGTGCTGGGGGCAGGGGTATCGGCACCACAGTTCAGCGAGCACTGTGTGCTGGGGCGATTGTCAGTCCCAGAGTGCATATGGGCTGTGCTCTGCTTCAGTCAGCAACATGGTCAGGACAGAACAAGTCGGTTGAATGAAACCGTTACAGAGAGCTGCAGATCACAGGCTGGGACGCTCTACCTGTGCTAGACAGGCAGCACAGCTAGTGGGAGCGCTGAGGAAGGGAGCCATTGCAGACAGTTGCAGTTTGCAGGCAGGAACACAGGCAGTACACAGGCAACACAGCTGTCAGGCGGCACAGCTATCGGAAGTGCCCAGGAAGGGAGCTGTTACAGACAGCCACAGGTTGTAGGCAGGGACACAGGAATGTATTGGGACCGTGCTGGGGAGTGCACAGATCCATGAGCGGCTGCAGTAAATCCCACTGACAAGTGTGGTCGGGACAGAACAAGTCGGTGGAATGGAGCCATTACAGACAGCTGCAGATCACAGGCAAGGCACAGCTATCGGGAGCACTGAGGAAGGGAGCCATTACAGACAGCTGCAGGTGCAGGCAGGGACACAGGAAGTACACCGGCAGCACAGCTGTCGGGAGCATGCTGGGGTGCACCGAGATTGATGAGCGGCTGCGGTAAATCCCGGCATAAACCATGTTACAAGTGAATTAACCCACTTCAGAGCATGGGTTAACTTGAGAATTAATCTATGCCTGGGTGGTTGGAGGCACTCGTTCCCCCCACGTGGAGTAATTCTCAAGTAAACCCTAGCTCTGTCGTGGGTTAATCCTTAGATAAACTATTGTGGGTGTGTCTTAAATGTGGATAAACTTATCATGGGCATGTCTAAAATGTGGATGATCAACTAAGGAAGATTTTGTAGTACTTTATGGGGTATTAAATGGTGATTTTACCTCTATTCTGACTGGTTTACAATAGAAACTGTCATAATACAGGATATTTGCATATCTTGGAGTGTGTTATTGCTTTTAAAATGGTGAAAAAAGCCCTAAGAGAGTAAGAGTTCAAAAGAAAATACATTTTAACAAACCTGTGTGCTTGTGCTGTAATGACCACAGTCATGTGACTGGATTTCACTAATCAAAGTGCAGGATTTCTCTTACCTGTTTTATAAAGGGTAATTCCTAAAAGTGCATAGTAAACTGTGCCTCAACCTGACATTAAATGCCCGGATTAAATACTTGCTGTACTTGACTGTAAATCCTTCCTAACACTAAAGTTGCGTTTAATAACAACAACAAAAAAAAATCTACAGGCTGAATGACCAGCTTGATCCCAACCATAGAAAATATTTGCTGGAAATTGATAATCATTTGTATGGCTGTGGGCAGAGCCTACAGCCATTTTACTTTCGGTTGCTTGAAAACGTCTGACTGTGGCACGCTTCCATTGGACTATTGGAAGCATCTTTTTGAAAGTCCAACACAGCTGGGAACACTCTGCCATGGTCGGCAGCTACGAAGTAACAACCGTGCTATTTTGGCTGTTACTCATGCATTCCGGGACAAGAACTGCGTATGCACATCTAGGGCGCATGCGCGGTTCCATTGGCGCTGCCATCTTGGGAATGGCAGAATGCCATTCACTGCAACTACTAATGCGTGAATGCCGGACATACACAGTTGCGTTGCTGCTGCCATCTTGGAGATGGCACTCGGCAATGCTCACTCTCTGGAGCTTTGCAAGCTCGCCACAGCTGTATCCACCCTGGCTAGATCTTGTTTAATAAAGGAATTTGTAAAGAAGCAAAATACTGGGTTTGCTTGGTTTACTTGGTTTCAGAGGACAAAAGAAGGCTACTGCCCATCGAGATTGTCCCCCACCACATTGGTGGGATAATTATACCTTGAAGTTGTTAGACTCGAGCCAACAATCCAGCCCCCTTTTTGAAGACTGTATTAGAGCTACTGTTTGGGGGTTCTTACTGTAAAGTAGTTTAACCTTTTTGTTGTTTTAGCTTTAGATACAAATATCTGGTTGTTATGATACCGTGGGGAAGTCCAGCTGGAAGGAAATGTAAGCCACAGTGGTGCATTAACTCCTGAGAATTCTTGATTTTGTACAGTAGGTGAAGGTCACCTCTAGTACGTCTTGTGCGTAGTGAGTGTAACCCTGTAACTCTTAATCTTTCCTCGTAGTCAAGTTCGGATAAATAAGGGACCATTCTTGTGGCTCTTCTCGCACCCTCTCAACCCTGTCAACGCCTGCCCCAGGTAGGGACTCCAGCAGGGGATCCATAGTCCAGATGGGGCCTGACATAAGCTCTGTACAAGGATTATGCATTCCTGTGTCCTAGACACAAACGAACGTTGGATTTGAGTGAGCATGTTAGATTTCCTAGCTATCATCCTGCAATGATCACTAGAGGATAGTTTATTATTAATGATTACCCCAGATCACGCTCTAATGGTGACACATGAAGGCCACACTGTTCAGAAAATAAGTCTGCCTAGGTTGTTCTTACCAAGTGTACAACATGACACTTGTCTGAGTTGAGTGTCATTTGCTTAAAACTGCCCATTCTTCGATGGATTTTAAGTTATTCCTCATGGTTTCTCTGTTTGTCGATGTAAGAACAGAGCCACACAGCTTGGTGTCATCAGCAAATTTTGAGAGAACATTTTCAGGGCTAGCCTGCAGATCACTAATAAAGACGTTAAACAGGGTGAGTCCCAACACAGACCCCTGTGGGACCCCGCTGGTCACACTCAGTGGGTGGGAAAGTGAGCCATTAATTCTGACTTGCTGATATCTTCCATTCAACCAACCTGACACCCAGTTGATTATGTAGTAAGAGAATCCCATATCATTCATTTTGTCAAGTAGGATGTCATGAGGGACTTTGTCGAATGCTCTACTGTAGTCGAGAAGTATCACATCCATAGGGATGCCATTATCCAATGCCATACTGACTTGATTATAAAAGGAAACCAAGTTAGTAGTACAGGAGTATCCCTGTCTGAAGTCATGTTGTGTAGTGTCAGTCAAGTTACCCCCAATAGATTCGTGCTCTAGTAGATTCTTAATAACTTTCTCCATGATCTTGCTTATAACAGAAGTCAGACTTATCGGATGGTAATTTTCTGGTCTAGAATGGTTACCCTTCTTAAAGATTGGGACTACAGTAGCCATTTTCCAGTCCTGAGGGATAATTCCCTCATATAAGGATTTGTTGAATATAATTGAGAGTGGTTTAGTAATAGCAGCAGCTGTCTCTATTAGAAATCGGGGCTGATGTTATCAGGACCTGGACTGGAATTAGGTTTTAGGGATAAAATTGCTTTTAGTGTATCATCCTCGTGATGATGTAAGAGGGGTAACATTGTTCGCAGGTTTGAATCGCTTCGAACCTCTTTATTGGTAAATACTGAGCAGAATTGATTGTTAAATGTGTCTGCCATATCTCTGTGTGCAGATATAATTGTGTCATGTATGCATAGGGGCCCCATGTGTCTATTATTTAATTTTTTTATTATTAAGGTAGGAAAATAGTGATTTATAGTTGTTTTTGGTATGGGCCAGACGAAACTCAAGTTTCTTTTTAGATTGCAGAATAGCTTGTTTTAGTGATTTTAGAGTTTCCCTGTATTGAGTGAACAATAATTTTCTGGTGTCACCCTTACTGTTTTTAACTTGTGCAAATAGCCTCTGCTTCTTCTTTTTTTTTTTTTTATTTTATTCTTTTTACACCTCGCCTCTCATCATCCCTTCACTCTGGTCATGGAGCCCCGGCCACCGGATATTGCCGACTCTCGGGTCATCCTGGCTTACCCCCAGAGAGGTGAGCTGGTGTCTGATCCTCTGCTTCTTCTTAATTAGAGCTTGATAGTTTTGTTAAACCACAGGGTATTTTCCCTTTTATTATATTTTTTGTTGTAGGAACATATAATTTTTCTGAGTTATAAATGGAAGTTTTAAAAAAGTCCCAGGATTCTTCCATGGTAAGAGAGGATAGTGCTGTATCCCAAGGAATTGAGTCTAATTGGTTATTAATAGCATTGAAATTAGTTTTTTTATAGTTTTTCAATTCAGTACAGTTGGTGATATGATGACAAAATGACAGTGTAAGGGAAATGGTGTAGTGATCACTTGATCCTAGTGGGGCACCAATTATAACTTTGGATATTAAATTCCCTATATTAGTAATAACCAAGTCCAGTATATTGTCACCTCGTGTTGGTTCTGTAACGATTTGTTCAAGGCCCATATCAACCATGAGTGTGATTAAGTCTTTCTCAGCCTGCGATTCGGTTAAAGAATACCAATTTATAGTAGGCAGGTTGAAATCACCCAGTATAAGGATTTTTCCTTTAGAGGCCATATCTAAGATTTCATTATTTAAGCAAGTAGAATATTCTTTATTTGATGTCGGGGGCCTGTAGCATGTCCCTACCATCAGCTGTGGGTAACCCTTGAACTGGATGTTAACCCAGATTGATTCAGTATCGCATGTTGAGGGGGATTTGAAATGAGGATATGTCGTCTCTAACATATAGACATACCCTCCCTCCCCCCATTTGTCCCTGGCTGTCCTTATGATACAGTTTATACCCTGGGATGTGCTGGATCCAAGAAGTATCAGGATCCCACCAAGTTTCTGTAATGGAGATGAGTCCATATTTATTCAGTTGACACATAGTTTCTAATTCAGCCATTTTAACCTGATTTAAAGATCTAGCATTGGGTTGGAGTGTTTAAAAATTGTTTGGATGTAAGTGGGTCTGTGTACAGTAAGTATTTGTTCTTTTTGTGTTGTTGGTAACATCACTATGTGAAGGGAGACATTAGATGCATGAGCAGAGGGTGTGTGTGCGCACGCACGCACGCACGAGTGAGACAGAGAGCATCTCTGGTTTAAATAATATTTGGATTGCTGTGTAACTGACATGCTGCTGTAGGTCAAGATATGTATGTTTTTTGATGCGTTGGTTTTGTATCTAAAATACTAAGAACATGTTCATGACAACCCTCTCCCAAGCTTTCATGTATATAATGTACCCTGAAATTAGCTTACGCTGTTGATGTAATGGCAAAAGAAGAAAGTCTAAGCACTCAAGTAAAAGATGAAAAATTGTTGTGGAAGTAGATGATCCAGTGATTCAAAACAAAATGCAAAGAAACAAAAAAAAAAACCCCTAAAAAACAAAACAAAGTGCCCCCCTTCCCCGAATATCACATTTGGATGATGTTTAGAGGACATTATAATGGTCTATATATGTCCAGTGCTTTTGAATTGAGGACATACCAGGTATTGTTGCAGTTGTGCATGATGTAAGCTAGGTCCTTGCAGAAATAAGTCACCATACTTTTTTCCTCTTTCAGGTACGGAAGCATGTAAATGACCTGTATGAAGACTTGAGGGATGGACACAACCTGATTTCCCTTTTAGAAGTCCTTTGTGGGGAGACGCTGGTAAGTGGTTTTATTTTTTGTTTGTTAAATTTATGGATTTTAACATTGTTTTATGATTTCATGTATAGCAGTTTTTTTATTTGTTAAATTTATGGATTTGAACATTGTTTTATGATTTCACATATAGCAGTTTTACAGTTTCACACATATCATTTCCTTCATATATTTCAGCATGTTGTATTTTATACAAACAAAATACAACTTACATAGTGTCTGTCTTTATCAATCAAAAGTAGTGTAAGTCTTTATTGTTCCTGTTACTTGATGTTCTGTTTTTGTTTTTGCTAATTTCCTTTATTTTTTTCTTTCATCTTTATTCTGCTTTGGAGTCTAGTTCTCTGGCAAAATCAGTAGAACTGTTGCAAATTGTTTACTAACGACACGTAACAATTGGGACACTGTAGTCTCAGTTGTTGAATATTGTGGCTTATTTACCATTATTTAAGTAGTATACAGTTGCCAGTTATTATTGTGGTGAATTTTAAAGTTTGCCAGTGACGTGGATGCCGTGAAAATGATATTCGTGAACCACAGGCAAAAATGCAAACTTTGTAAGTCTACATAGAAGATTCGCCCATTCAAAAATCTCTCAAGTGTTTGCAAATGTTACTTTATAGATCATTTATACAGTTTTTAGATACTATATAGAGAACATTATAAATGAGATATAAGCATACCTCTCAAGTGTTCTGCGGAACATGGAATATTCCACATTTCAGTCCCTAAATTGGTCAATTCCATAAGGTATACCTACTGGGTATCGCTTGCGTCACTTTAAAATAGCAGTTCAAATTATGATGACAGTTTTATACCAGTACAAATCAGAGAGTATCTCTAGCCTTACACTGGCCTGCAGGCCAGGGTCAACAGGGCCAATTCAAAATGTATCCCAAAATCACAAAACAGTGTATAAACTGGCTCCCACAGCAACCATAACTTTCTGTAAAATCTGCTTTCCTATTTTCAGTTTAGTAGCTTCCACAGTTGATTCATTTCACCACCAGTGTATTGTAAGTCCCAGTGCTTTGCTCATGTAAGTGAGCTCTATTAAGGGATGTGGTCCTGAAAATACAAACATATAGTATTGAATTTCCTATCCTCTTTTTAATTCATTCCAATAAACATAAAGTTTCCCACTGCTTCAAATTTGAACAAAATATGCACTCACCAAAGAAGCTGTAAGTATAAGGTTTTCAAACAACTCAGTAGGAGCTGTGCTTCTTCTCTCACGGTGCTGATCCCAAACTTGAATCGCCCGCAGAGTTCATAACTGGTACCATAGCTATGCACACGCTGTTCCTTACTGGCAGCCTCCCTCGTGTGTACTGCTGCACTGACATTCGTAGGTGTGGATTGCAGTGTGCCCTGTGCATCACATGCGTGCCAGCAAAATAACGTCATATGCCATGCATCACAGGCCCCCTGAAGAAGCCTCCCTGTGAGGCGATATGCAGGGGTGTTATCCTTGCGTTAACATGCTGGAATACCAATAAAGTCGTTGTCTTCGAATATACTTGGTGTGTGCACAGCTTTTCCTTTCTGCTCTATGAAGTGCACTCATGCCTTTGAGTCTCACCCATGGGCTAACACATCAGTAAGCGATGGGCTGTCAGCAGGTTTCCCTCGGAGAAGGGTAAACACTTCCAGTAGTCAGCTAAAATAGCTTCTGCCGTGGTCTCCTCTTTATATCAAAAATAATGTGTTGGATTATATTAAAGAGTTAAAAGGCAAAATTACCACTATCACAAATTATGTGGCACTAAAGAAGGACCCCTTTCCTGAAATTAAGGCTAATTTGGATGCATGAGTCAAGAAAGGCCTTTTTGATTCAGGGTGGCATGAAGATTACATAGAAACATAGAATTTAACCACTGATAAGGACCACTTGGCCCATCCAGTCTGCCCATTTCCCCCTGCCTACACTATTAAATCAGACCGTGCCGGATGTACAGCTCTTTCTCCCGCCCCCCCTTCCTCTTCCATAAGATTCCTTGGTGCTTATCCCATGCATTCTTGAACCCTGCCACTGTTTTTGCCCCCACCACCTCCTCTGGAAGGCTGTTCCAAGAATCCACTACTCTTTATGTGAAGTACTTCCTCACATCTCTCCTGAATCTAACCCCCACCTCGCTTCAAAGTATGTCCTCTTGTTCTTGAGCACCTTTTCTTCAGAAAAATACTCTCCTCCTCTATCTTATCCACCCATGTGAGATATTTATAGGTTTTTATCATATCTCCCCCTCACTCCTCTGTTCCAGGGTGTACATATTGAGGTCCTTTAGACTGGATTGCTGAGGGACTGGTGAAGAAATATCCAGCTACTCCTGTATTTTATTGCCTCCCAAAGGTACACAAGGGCATGTCCCCACCCCCAAGTAGACCCATAGAGTCTGGGTTCAATTCCATCTTGGAGCCTCTATCAATTTATGTAGATATCCACATTTGTAACTCTGTTACAAACATGCATACATATCTGCAAGATACCCAGGGATGTTTTATAATTACTGAAGGATTTGAACATGCAGAATCTGGAATTAGATCATTTTAGCAAGCATAGCTGTGACTGATCTGCACACTTCAGTCCCTCACAGTGAGGTACTGAGTGTACTAGAGTCAGTCTTAGGACTGAGAAACCTGAATGACCTCCCACCTACACAGTTCCCTCTAGAAATAGTGGAAATGGAGGGCCGGCCTGGTGGTCCTGGAGGTTGAGGTGCTGGTCACTACACCTCGTGCCACACTGGTGACCCAGGTTTGGGAATGACCCTGGGCCGACAGGGGTCAGCAGGGTGGAGAGAGGATCAGGCATCTGGAGGACTGCTCTCCTCTCCTCTCTCAGGGGGAGGGAGACCTGTTGTCCCGTTCATTGCCCTCTGACAGCGGCTGGAGGGCATTACATGCAGAGAGGCATGTACCGATGTCACTACATCGGTGGGGAGGGGGGACGGGAGAAAATGCAAAAAGGAGCCTGGCAAGGTTCCATGATGGCCCCGCATCCTCGAGGGCCGACCCCGGTGTCTGGATTGGGTCTCGGGGGTGGGGGGGAGACGTCACCCTCCTCCCTGGCCCTGCCATGGGGGGCAGTCCGGGGGGAATTTACAGGATCGGCAAGAGTGGGGACGCGTGGGACTGGAGAAGTGAGTTCCTCCGTGAGGAGGACCATAGCCCTCTGCCAGAGCTCACGGCGGAAAAACACCTATCTAGAAAAGAAATAGCAGAAATGGTATTGAGAAATAACTACTTCAGATTTGGAAACTGTTTTAGTTTTACAAACAGATCAAGGGGAAGGCGATAGGGGTCCACCATGGCCACATTATACAGCAACCTTTACATGGACAGTTTTGAACAACAGTATGTACTGCATGGAACAGTGAATAAGTGGAGAGATTGTATAGTGATATACAAGTGATATATTGATGATCTTCTTATTTGGAAGGGAACCATACAAGATCTTGAGGAATGTCACCAATATTTGAATTACTGTAATACCAATCTTAAATTCACATTGTAATACAGTAATAAAATATTCTGTACCTTGATATGGAAATCTTTTTGAATAGTCGAGGGTTTGGAAGTAGGCTTTACCAAAAACCACCGAGAGAAATATGATTTTATATAAAGACAGGTGGACCCTAAGAAACTGACCAACAGTATTCCTTATGGTCAGCTTCTGAGGGTCAAGAGAAACTGTTCTGACCAGGAAGACTTGGAGAATGAGATCAGGCTTACGACCAAACAGTACAGTAAGGGAGGTTACCACAGTAACATTTTGAACAACACAGCAAATGGGGCTAAGAATTTGAAATGAAGACCCTTTTTGATATCCTCTAGAAAACATTTTGAAAGGTCCAAAAGCACAGTGCTTTCAACCAGGGTTCTTTCTTGATGTGGGAAAATTAAGAGGAATAATACAGAATTGCTGGTCAATATTATCAGCAACGGACAAGAGTAAAGGCTTGTTCTCAACTCCGTAATGTGAGCAACGCTTCAGAGAGAACCCAGAAGCTAGGCCTGCTGCATTTGACCCAACAGTTTGTGCACGTAAGTTCTGCTGTTTTTGCACTCTGTTAGCTACGGGATGAAGTTATGTGAAGCACTTTAATAAATTTTGACACGGTAAGCTGTGTTTTCTTTGATTAATTAGTGCACAAACTGTTGGGTCAAGTGCAGCAGGCCTAGCTACTGGGTTCTCCCTGAAGCGTTGCTCACATTAGGATGGTCTCTGATTCTGTTTTGCACCAGATTTAGATTACTCACTGTGAGTGAGTGGAGCCCCTCTTTCTTGTGTTGTGTGTTGTTCTCAACTCCACCATTAATTGTGGCAAAATGTAGCCCTACCTTAAGGAACAAACTGGTTCATTCTGATATGGCACCAACCCAAGAAACAAGAGGATTTTCATTTGGACGACCAGCACCAGGGAACTTTCCTTGTGGCACGTGTGTCCAATGTTCCAAGTACTCCAGTGGCCTATGATATTAATAATCCCCGTAGGGATGAAAAAGTAACAGTAATGCAAAGAACTACATGCTCAAGTATGTATGGTGTATCAACAACAACAAAGTCCTGCATTCACCACTCTCAAATAAAAGATAGGCTCCAAGTAGAAGTTCAAAGGCACTTCATTTTAATATAAAGTGCATTGTGCCGTACAAATAGTAGCTTCAGACGCGTTTCTGAATTTTCACGATTCCTTCCTCAGAGGATCCATTAAGGTAGGAATTGTGAAGATTCAGAAACGCATCTGGAGCTAGTGTTTGTATTGCACATTGTACTTTATATTAAAATGAAGCACCTTTGAAATTGTACTTGGAGCCTATCTTTTATTTGAGAGTGGTGAGTGCAAAACTTTGTTGTTGTTGCTATAATTGTTTATCCTGGAGCACTCCACCCTGGTGCAGCCTGTGGTTCTGGATTTTATATGCATGTTGTATATTTGTTGAAATGTTCCTTTGATAAGGGATGTGTGGGAAAAACTAGTAGACCCTTACCTCAGTGAATATCCGAACACAGGTCATATATTAGATGCCAGTCAAAAAACTAAAGTGTGACTCGTCATTTTAATGCAGAGAACCACCAGGTAGCTTCCCTTAGGTCCCGATTGCCCATGTAGTAACTGCAGTCCTACTTCTCTGATAGTCTAATGGATCGCTGTCTCCCTTGATTGGCCACGTGGCAACTGTAATCTTACCTCCCTGGTAGTCTAGTGGGCCCCCTGGCCCCCCCAGTCGTCCACGCTTGAAACATACCCCACATTCTTGGTAGTTAGTGGACACCCTCCCTTGATCACCCATGATTACCCAGGTTTGACACATAACTGATATCACTGCCCACCCGACTGAGTGCCACCCTCCCATCCGTCTGTGTGACAACCCAGTCAACCGCTGAGCATTCTCTCCCACACCCTTATCCTGCCACCGGTTCTTCAGTCAACGATGGCAATCAGCACAGCCCTCTGCTCACCTCCTCAACTGGCCACCATCTGACATTCACAGAGCACAATTGCAAGTACAGTAGGAACAGCTGTTTATTTATTTTTATTAAGGTGTTTATGCTCCCACGCATCTTGGACAGGCTTTTAGCCCTGTCTGTGACTCCCCTCGGCTGCCACCTCCCGGTCCCACTGGGCCCCATTCCCCACGGATTGTGCCTCTTCGTGGCCAAAGGAGCTCCATCATCCACCCACCTGGAAGTCCTGCATCCAGATTGGGGGTCCAGCAAGCCAGAGGCTGTGGGGTGGAGGCAGTCAGGAAGAGCTTTAAGCCAGAGACCACCATATTTTTCCTCTGATTTTCTCCGTTATGGTGGGCTGTAAGTGCGTGCGCATGGAGGTGCCCACTCATGACGTAACTGGGCCCTTGCTTCTGTGCTGCAGCAGGCTCTGGCACTGCCACTTGGCCTGCATCAGGTGGCAGCCAAGGAGCAATGCAGCATCCCCCCCCCCGGGGAGAAGAGAAATCAGTCGGACACTTGATCCTCTCCCTCCCTGGCAACCCATGCTTGTTCCCGAACACAGGTTGCTGGCATGGCAGGAGGTGAGGCACTGATGCCTCAGCTCTCCACACCACTGGGCTGACTGAAACAGCTGTTTTTACAGTACTTGTGATTGCATTCTGTGAACATCAGGCAGCAGCCAGCCGAGATGATGATTGGAGGGCTGTGCTGGTCACCATCATTGACCAAAAAACTGGTGACCAGGGTGATGGGGGTGCACGGTGTGGGTTGTCATTTCGACAGGTCGGTGGCATTCAGTTGGGGGAAGGCGTGCTAGTCCCCCAGGGATACTAGTTACATGTCAAACCTGGGTGATCAGGCAGAGAGGGCTTCACTAGACTACCAGGGATGTGGGATATGTTTTAAACTTGGGTGATTGGATTAGGTCCACTAGACTACAAAGGGTGTAGGATTACAATTACCACTTGGGTGTTCAGGTGGGGGAGTCCACAAGGCTACCAGGGATGCAGGATTACAGTTACTACATGGGCAGTCGGGGGGGGGGGGTGACCACCCAAGAGTTTGGATGCAGTATACCCACGCTGCATTTGGGGGGCAGTGCAACATTAGTCCACAGTTAAAGTCAGGGTTCAGTGGCAGTACACAGCGCCATACTGGCATCTATTTAGCACCACTGCAACCTAGGAATATACCCCTGCGCCATTTATGTATGAGGTATCCCTCAATTGCATAGGCACGGCAATATATTTTGTGTGATTGCACTGCTGGGTTTGCCTGGTGCACTGGGGCGCCTGAAGCACTGGCCCTAATCATGATAAGTGACACGCTGACCTCTTAAACGTTGGGCCTTATCCCATTAAAATAAAAACTTTTACACTTTTTAAACACAAAACTGACAACCGAGCATAGGTTTCTTCAAAATAATGTGTTCGGTCAAAGACACTTGGCCTTTGTTACCAAACGTATATATTCTACCTAGCAACACCCTAACACAAGGAAAATAAAACCTTTTTTTTCATTAAAAGAAAACATTTCCATTTTATAAGCACAGTACCACACTCCATAGCATATGTTTCTTGAGAAATAATGCATTTTTGGGTGCGATGAAAGTCACTCGGCTGTTGGCCATGTGTCTTCCAGTTCATCTGGGGCCTGCATTGATTCTTTGGAAATGCATGCCATGGTCAACGTGAAATGGAGTGCGGCACCATGTAATGTATCTGGAAACAAAAATAAAAAGTAGGAATCAACTTTAGGGGCTGAAAAGGAGTTCATGAAGAAGTATATATATATTATAGCAGTGTAGCCGCACCCCTGTAGTTAGGGTTGAGTAGGCACATCAATGTTATAATCAAAAATTTGCACTTCAGTAACTTTGCAACCATTCAGTGGCTTTGCACGAACTTTGGTATGCACCTTCCTGTGGGGTAGCTCTCCTGATGTGGCAAGCTACGTTCTGGTCAGATGTGCAGTGTCCAAGTTACAGAGAGGTAAAAAAAAAACATTTTTGCTCATTGGCTTTGCTGGGATTTTTCTTTGAACTTGCCTACAGCCCAGATGCTTTGTTTTTTCTTGTCTGAAATTTTCAGAGTAGAAAGGGACTATCCCACAGGTGTGCCTTTTGCTAGTCTGGTGAAAAAATAAGCTGTTTTTAAGTTATTGCAATTTAAATATTTGAAAAAATAGTTTCTGAGCATGAAAAGCAGGATCCTAGTTCGTATGACGAGATACGAACTAGGATCCTACTTTGCGAGCCGAATATCCACAGGTATTTATTTTAAAACAAAAAAAAGTTGCTGCCAACATCAGGGTGCCCAGTCCCCATGTCAGCACTAGATACCAGTGTCTCCAACAGTCTCCCACATTGCCGACATCGGGATGCCCAATCCCCGTGTCGGCAGTAGCTCCCCCCCCAAGGTGGGACACTGAGGAGTCTACTCTCAGCGTCCTCAGTTATGTTTTATACCCCCAAACACCACCAGTACTTTGGATAGTGGGGAGCCCACCCCCAGTGCCCCAATGTTGCTTTCCATATACTTGAAACAAAGAAAACAGCCCCCAATGTCTTTTTGCAATCCTGCAAAAAAGCAGTCCCTCATCGTCTCCCTTTTCCCCTCCCTATCCGACCCTCCCACAAACCAACGCCCCACATCCTTCCCTTCCCCTATACTTACCACCCGAAGTCTTCTTCTGTCATCTTATGTGGACTGCGACACATCTGCACTCTTCAAAGCCAAACCGCACACTGAAGAATCAAGGGAAGCGCCATATAATGGCTGTCAGTGGCGTTTTGAACTTCTGTTGATATCTCATCCATTTTTCATTATTTTTTCACCAGATGTTTAACATGGGCCTTTTGGGATCCCGCCTCATGAACATTGGCACTGTCATTTTGTTACTCAGTCCTGAAAGGTGATTTTGCGGTCACTGCATGGAATCACCTTTTGGGACCAGTTTACAAAATGACAGTGTCAGTGTTCATGAGGTGGGGTCTAAAAAGCCATGTTAATTAATTGCAAAATACCAAAGAAAAAGCCTGAGTTATGTGCGGTTGTTGAAATTTCGCTACACACACGCGTAACTTTGGCAATTTTTAATATTTTCAGGCCAAATTTTTAACCATGCCATTTTTTCACACCACCTCATGAAAAGTACAGTTGTCATTTTTCATATCCTGTCTGAAATGTGTTTTCACCCATGTGGTGCAGAATGGTGCATACACTGTGTGAAATCACCTTTCTTGACCAATTAATGAAATGACAGTGCCAGTGTTCAGGAGGTGGACTCCCCAAAAGGCCATGCTGAAAATTTGGTGGAAACATTCTTAAAAATGTCCGTATTACTTGTGGACGTTGAATATATTCAACGCACATGCATAACTTTGGCACTTTTCAATATTTTAGCACCACATTTTCAACATAGCCATTTTTTTATACCACTTCATGAACAGTACAACTGTCATTTTTCACATCCTGCCCAAAATGTCTTTTTGCAATGGTGTTGCAGTTGCACATTATTAAGTTGTGCCTTGCATTTCACAATTTCCCTGTTTCGGAGTACATGAGGTGGGGTAATAAGATGGCTATGCTGACAATTTGGTCACTGTTGTTCGACACATGGAGGGCCCTGCACTTCCACAGTAAAATACAGGCAGTATTATACTGTCTCAAAAAGTAAGGAAATTCATTGTAAAACCTCCGTTAATGCATCAGTTAGGGTTCCTATTACAGTGACAAAAGTAGGAAATTCAGTGTTAGGGTTCCCACCCCTATCACCCCAACCCACCTCCCCCCACCCTCCACACACCAACAGGCATCGTGGTGTACCTTGGGATCGTCGGCTCTAACTCACCCCATTCTACATGTAAGGAAGCTGAGATGGTACGGTATAGGAGAACAGGGTGAGAGTTAGGCCAGACGACCCCAAGGCACACCCCAATGCCTGTTAGTGTGTGGAGGGTGGGGGAAGGTGGATTAGTAGGGGTGGGAACCCTAACACTGAATTTCCATACTTTTGTCGCTGTAATAGGAACCTAACTGATGCATTAATATATATATATATATATATATATATATATATATATATATATATTTATCTACATTTGTGCTGTTTGACCTCAGACACCTCACTCGTGGCATACGCCACCGTGAGGACACCCGAGGTCAAACAGCACTTGTGTAGATAAATCATTTATCTAACAGCTCTCCATTGTATATAGCCCTAATATATATATATATATATATATATATATATATATATATATATATATATCGCACAAGGCCGTAGGTCGAGTACGTCAACCACCCAAGGCATGCGTATATCAGAGCACGATTGCACACCTCAGAGTGGTTTATCCATCTTATAAAATGTCAGAATTATTTTGGAAGGGGTAAAAGTGCAGGTGTGCGGTCACGCTCTGATATATGCACGGTCATGTGATGATCAATAGCCAGTCATTTCCAAGCAATTTCCCTACACATTTTATAAATATATATATATATATATATATATATATATATACACAGTGCAAGCCTGTTATAATGGACACATCTGTGCACACAACTTTTGTCCATTATATCCAATGTCCATTATATCAAGAGGAGGTAGAGCCTATGTGTTAAGTGTAGTGATATATGTAAGCACATGGGCTCAGAGTGAATGAAAACCTATTAGAAAACTTCACAGATTAATCAGAATACTGCCTATATGTTTCTGTATACTGTAGGTTTATTTAAAGTTCTTTAACTGTCAGGGAACATGACTGAAGGTAAGAAAAAGATAGTAACTCTAGTGGCTGGATGTTTGGGTTCTAGGACAGTAAGAACAAAGGCAACTGAGCTGCCCGAGTGGCGCTGGGGGTTGAGGTACTGGGCCACACCTTGTGCCACGCCCGGCAACCGGGTTCGTGAGCGAGCCCTGTTAGGTCGGTCAGCAGGGAGGGGAGATCGGTGTCCGTAGGACTGCTTTCTTCCTGGGGTGGGCTTAGTGGGACGATCGCTCTTAAGGCGGCCTCTGATGGTGGTTGGAGGGCCCGACATGGCGGTGCTGTGTAAGCAAGGGCGGAGCTGTGGCCAACGATGCCTTGACGTAGTCAAGGCCTGCATAAAGAAAACCAAGGAAAAATCCTCCACACCTGGGGATAGACGCAAAGCACCTTCGCCCCAGGACCTCACACCATCGCTGGGCTCCCTCCTGTTCTCGGCCGCCCTGTGTAATCCCAGCATTCTACACTGTAGATAGGGCACCCTGGACATGTAGGGCTGCCCTTCCTCCAGGGGGAGCACAGATCTGGAGGTTGTGTCGGGCTGTGCAGGGGGAGAGGACAAGGGAGTCTCAGGCCGGAGGTAGTGACCTGGCCACTGAGGGTTGCTGGAGAGAGTTCCCCAGGTGTGGGAGTAAAAAGAGCTACAATAAAACAAATTTAAAAAAACAGGCAACTGTACTGTAAGGGTTTGACTGATGTATGAAATCATTTTCTTTTAGTATAATTAATTAATTAAATTTATGCAGTTTGTGGAGAATTATTTTGAAATAAATTTGATTTCTGTAGTTCCTCCATAATGAATTTTATATTTGCCAAATCTCAACAGCTCTGTACCCTCCTCCCCCAGAAAAAGCACTACAAATGCCCATAAAAACTTCATAGTGTCCATTATAAGCAATGTCTCTGTCCATTGTAACCAGAGAACAATGCATTGGATTTGACATATTTGGTTTGGGAAATCAGTTTTTCAAACACCATGAAGTCTTGCTATATTAGGACTTATTGCAGTTAGCCACTGCACTTGAACTGCCCCGGAGAGGAAAGAGTTAACTCCAGAGAATCTGGAGTTCTAAAGCGCGAGGGCGCTATACCAAAGCTCTATCTGGGCAGTTTCAAATGAAACTGTCAGATTCTTTACTCCTTCACTGAACAGTCGCTCGGAGATCAGCTCCTTCAGCTTGGTTCATTTCTCGGTCAAGCGAGTATTTTGGTTCATTTGAACGGCAAAAATAATTATTTTACGCATTTGGTTAAAGCTCTATCTGGTAAACCGTAAGTACAAAATGGAAGTCTGTGTGAAATTTAGTTATCGGTTCGGTTTTGAACCGATCGGTTTCTTATTTTAACGTTTTAAAGTGTTGGGCTTTTAGAGTGCGGTACCGGTTCTTATCGGTTCTAAAAAACTTGATTTTAAATAGGGTTTTTCAAATACCCATAAACGGTTAGGAACTGATAAAAGGTGTCTTGCCTGTACGGCCATAAAGGGCAAGTTTTGGTTAGGCTGGCATTATGTCTGGGAAACCCAAAAGAAAACCGGGCCCACTGCTTCAACACTGTGATGTTGTGGGGAAGCCTTGCCAAGGCTGTCCCACACACCACTTGTGTTTATTGTCTGGGGCTGACCACCTCCTGTCAGACTGCCAGGTGTTTAAAATTTCTCTGCAGCCACCCTGAAAGAGATAGGGCCGGCTCAGGGAACTATTGACAAAAGTCCGCTGACCGGATGGCCAGCCCGGTCCAGTACCCACTGGACCAGAGGAGTGCCCTCTGACCAGGGCTAGACTTCCTCGGGCAAAAGGATGGTTCAGAGGAACCAGTTTAAAAAAACAAAAAAAACAAATAAGAATATGACAGAAATCAGTAGGTTTGGAGTCAAGATTGTCTCTCCAACTGCTGCAGAAGTAGTAAGCCATACAGATTGTCCAGTCACTGTTTCTAGGTCCTGTCAGACCATCTACAGTTGGTAAAGGTGGCTCGTTCAGTTCCAGTGGTTCAGGTTTATGATGTTGAGAATTGTTATGAACCACAGGAGTTGGAGGAGGAAAATTGATCAATACATGTGTGGCTGGTAGGGTCGGACGTGCCCATAAGCGGACATTTCTCCAGACAGACTTTTAGAATCTCCTCCTATTCTGTCTGAGTCCTTTCTCAGTTTATGTTTTACAAAAGCTTGCAGAATCCCCCAGCTTCCTTTAGAGGAGGCTATGGATGAGTAAAGGGAGCCTGATTATGTAGGAATGATGGGCTAGGAGGTTGTCTTTCCTTTGCATAAGTCATTTAGAAGTAAACAACTAAGATTTTATAAGATTCTTCTTCTGTCCCTCCTGTAAGATAAAAAATGGACAGAAGGTGTATTTAATCAGGCTCTGTTACAGACTTCCTCACTGAGCAGTGTAGTCATGTAGGTGTGGTACAAGCTGCAGCCTGTGTCAAGGCTAGTCCCTGGCCTCACATCCTCCTGAATAGGATTCCAGGAGGATTGATGCCATGAAACAAGAAAAACAGTATATGGCAGCTTCTGTGGGACTCAGACGAGTGAGTTGTATGGCTTATGTGGCTAGATTTGAAATCTAGGTGGGACGCTTGATATTGCAGTTAGCCAAGCAGGCCCATGGCCAGCTGGCTAGCGGGTTGGAACAGGTGGCTGCTAATGGCACTGAAGCCTCTAAGTTCAAGTTCATACTGCTGTTGGTGTTAATCTTGTTTTCTCTAGGGTCATGCCACTCCTGTAGCTTTCTGTAGGTTGGCATGGCTCAGATGCATAATCTGTCCCAAGATACTCTGTCAAAGTCTATGGATTTGTTTCTTGTTGTGGGTAATTTTCTGTTTGAGGAACAAACAGAAAGCTATATGAAAAACATGGATGATTACCTAAAAAGTGCCCAGGTAGAGGCTCAGGCCTCCTCTGCTTCCGCCAGAGGGTCTCTTCAGAGGCAGATATAGGCAGGGCACAAGTAAACCGTCCCCTCCCTTAGCCTAAGACTATTGCCAAGCAGGCACCCTGATGGGGTGCCCAGGGCCGATTCTCCTATACCAGTGGGCAGGTTGGTTTTTATTTCAGCCAGAACTGTGTGTCCCTAACTCAGACAAGTGGGTTCTGGAAGTAATAGGTCTGGTTCTCAGCTTCAAACAGTTTCCAAAGATGAGAGCCAGACAGGTCCACCTGCAAATCCTTCGGAATCCCTTGCTTTGGGAGCAGAGGTTTCTTCTCCTCTGAACTGCAAAGCAGTAGAGAGGTCCCTCCTTGCCACTGGGGCAAGGGGCTGTGCTCATGATACTTTCTTAACCTATAGAAGGCAGGAGATTGGCGGCCCATCTCAGATTTAAGGTACCTGAACAAGCATCTTTTGAAAACAAAGTTAAAAATGTTAACTCTGGCTGAGGCCAGGGGACTGGCTAGCTTTGCTGGACCTCAAGGATGCCTATTTTTTCATGTCTTGATCAGGCCTTCTCACCGAAAGTACCTCAGGTTACCCTCAGGCCACTACCAGTTCAGGGCAATGCCCTTTGGCCTTACCTCTGCGCCAAGGGTATTCAAGAAATTCTAGCTGTGGTAGTGGCTCTTTTAAGAAGGCAAGGGATTGCTTTGTTTCCTTTCCTGGATGACTGGCTCTTAGTGGGTCAGTCTCCAGATCAAGTAAAATCCCTTGCAAGTCACCCAGCAGCTTCTCACCTTTCTGGGATTCCTGCTGAATTTACAAAGTCAGTTCTAAACCAGTTCAGGTACTAACTTTCATAGGTGCAGAGTTGAACACAAAGTTAGCCAGGGCATTTATCCCTCTAAAGGGTAGGCAGTCTCTTGCCCTGGCATCTTCCATTACTCTCGAGTCTCTTGACCAGCAAAGCATTTGCTACAACTACTAGGGCACATGGCTGCTTCCACAGCTGTAGTGCAGGGAGCAAGATTCCAGATGAGGGACATTCAGTTCCATCTTAGGGCCTATTGGTCCCAAGGAGGATTCCTTTCCAAATTGGTTCTAGTGACTCAATCCCTGGTCCTGGCCTTACACTGTGGCAGGATCAAAGCAATCTAAAACTAGGGGTCCTCTTCATTCCCTCCCCGGATGCTCCTGTGTTAGGGTGAGGAGCTCGCTTAAGCGACCTGTCCACTAGGGAGTGTGGTCTCCCTAGGAATCTCTGCTCCACATCAATTTTGGAACTCAGAGCTGTCTTCTAGCTCTTGGAGTTTTCAGCTTCTGTCCAGAACAAGGTAGTTCAAGTCAGGACAGACAACACCACAATAATGTGGTACATCAACAGTGCGGGGGCACTCGGTCATCAGCCTTGTGCACAAGCAATGAGTGGTGGTCTCTGGCTTACTCCTGAACACCTCCTGATAGCAGTTCACCTCCCAGGGAAGGACAATGCCCTGGCAGATGCCCTCAACAGGATTCTCAGGGCCATCACGATTGGGCTCTGAATCCTCAGGTGCTGGTTCAGTCCTTGCCAGATGGGGCTCATTTTCAGATAGATCTTTTCGCCGCCCCAGATAACCACTAACTTTCTCTGTTTTGTTGGGGCCTCCAGTGCTGGGATCAGCCCCCTGGACACTTTTCACTTGGATTGGAAAGGAAGTTTCTGTTCACCTTTCCTCCCTTTTCCCTTTCTTTCAGGGTACTAGTAAAATCAGATCTCAGCCTGCAAAGCGATTCTGATTGTTCCAAGCTGGGCCAGACAGCCCTGGTACCCATTGTCTCTGTCCTTGACAGTCCACCCTACCCTGAGCTTGCCCAGAGTCCACGACTTACTGGCCTTTGCACACGGAGAGTGTGGTATCCAGACCTCAAATTCCTCCTTCTCAAGGCAGCTCTTGAGGAGTTAGAATTTTGCTGATTTACCCTTTTTCAAGGTGTGGCGGATATTTTAAAGGCTTCAAGGAAGCTTTTTCACTGGCGCCACTTACAATTCTAAGTGGAACAGGTTTTCAGTCTAGTGCGCTGAGAAGCAGATTATACCACAGTCTGCTTATCTGCCCATTTTCTGGACTTTTGGCCATTTAAATTCTTTGGGTCTTAGGCCAGCTACCTTAAGGGTTCCTTTGGCAGCTGTCTCTGCTTTTTTTTCTGCAAGCAGGGAAGCCTGGTTCCTTTTCTTCTCAACCTGTGTTTCCAAGTTTTAAGGGGTTGCTTCACACCAACCCTCCTTTTAGAACCAGCTCCTGCATGGAGGCCAGATGTTTACGTGCTCAGTTAATGCAAACCCTTTGAACCTCTGTCCCCAGCAGAGCTCAAGCTTCTCACTTGGAAAATGTTTTTCTGGTGGTTTCACTTCTGCCAGGCGCATAAGTGAACTACAGGCCCTGGCAGTGGATGAAGATTTTTCTCTCCCCACAGGGATAAGACAGTCCCTAGGACTAACACAGGGTTTGTCCCTAAGTGGTTTCAGGTTTCCACCTGAACCAATCCATCTTTCTCCCAGGATTTTTCACTGAGCATTCTTCCTCAGGTGAGAGGAGACTGCACAGCTTGGACGTCAAAAGAGCCTTATGCTACTATTTGTAACGCACCAAGGGTCACAGGTTTGAATCCCTCCAACTCTTCCTTACCTAGGGCGAGGTTGGCAAAGGGAACCTGCCACTAAGAGGACAATTGCAAGGTGGATTGTCTCTTGTATCCATTTTTGTTATCAAAGACTAGGTAGGAGAGCCCCTCTCAGAACTGAGGGCTCACTCCACTAGGTGTACAGCTGCATCTCTAGCGGCTGCTAGAGATATTCCCATTCTGGAAATCTGTCGAGCTGTTACTTGGAAGACAGTTCACACTTTTACCAAGCATTATTCCCTGGATTTCAGTCCAGGAGAGATGCTCGTTTTGGCAGCTGTGTGCTTCAGAGCCTATTTCTAAGTAGGTTCTGACCCTCCTCCATGGAGGTACTGCTGTGTAATCTGCAATAAGTCCTAATATGCAAGACTTCATGGTGTTTGAAGAAAAATTACTCACCTTAGAATTGCTTTTCTTCTCATGGAGTCTTATATAAGAACTACTAACCTGCCCTCTCAGAACTTCTACTGGGGTGGGGTGGCAAGTTAGTGCAAGCACTGTGTCATGCCATTGTAGTTCTTCCTTCACCCTCTTTTATTTAGGTTAGGGAACTGGGGTTTTCTGTGTTGGTGATTTGTTGGCCCCTTCCTGGACTTGAGTCTTTGGGGAAGGAGTTCCTAATAGTGCTTGTCAGGGGAAAACTAATAATACCATTATTCATTCTTATTATTGTTATTGTTGTTTCTATTGTTGTTATTACTACTAGTAGGTAGCCATTTGCCCTGAGTGCAGAGCTTTCCACACAGACTTGTTGCTTAAGTGTTAGCTTCGTAAAGATCTGACAGTTTCATTTGAAACTGCCCAGATAGAGCTTTGGTATAGCGCCCTCGCGCTTTAGAACTCCAGAGTCTCTGGAGTTAACTCTTTCCTCTCCGGGGCAGTTCAAGTGCAGTGGCTAACTGCAATAAGTCCTAATATAGCAAGACGCCATGAGAAGAAAAGCAATTACTAAGGTGAGTAATTTTTTCTTATCCACTATAACTGACTGTCCATTATAACAGTGTCAGTTTTAAGTGCAGTGTGCTATATATATATATATATATATATATATATATATAAATCAGTTTTAACATGAACTGCTACTTTAATGAGTGTCCAAGTGATTATCCATGTACAAATGAAGTTGAAGATTTAATCATGGGAAGTATTTCTCCATGTGTAAAGCAACCTGTCAAAATGCCGAGATGATAAGCACTAATGAACCTTTTGTTCTTGTCGACTCCCCAGTTTGACTATTTCCTCCATTTGGGCTGGATAGAAGGTTGAGAGGTATGGCCACAAGGCCCATTTACAGGACTATTGTGTTATGAAAGGTTTTAATTTTGACTGTGAAGGATGTCAAAACGGATGTTTAACCCTGTGCGCAGCTCTACAATTTAAAGGAAAGCTGCATACTTTCGCAAGCACATGTATGTAGAGTTTTCCAGTGCAGGACAATATACATGTTAGAGTCATTTGCTGTCCTCTGTGTGCATTACTTTTCTTTGCGTTGTATTTCTTCTTTTTCATTATGTTCTTTCTTTCATGCTCTTTTTTCATTTGTGGTCTTTCTGGTGTTTTTGCTGTCCCCTCTCCTGTCCGTTTTGTTCATTAGCCAAGGGAGCGAGATTATCTGAGGACCTTACGGTTGGTGAGTGCATCTGAAGCATGCGTGTGCGAACAGCATGAGGATGAGGAGGATGTGGATAAGGGGGTAGGTGTGGACCCCCATAACTATACTAACCTAGTAATTCAAGTCTGTAGTGTTGAGTGACTCAGAAGTAACATGTTAACCCCTAGCACATGGCTAGAGGAAGTTCTCTACCCTGACTTTCATGACAAAGGAAATGCACAAAGAAATCTGTGTAAGATACACACACACAGCTTTGAAAATCTTTATTTTAGAAATCAAAATAATGAACACAGTTCTGTTGATTTATGTGTTAGGTATGTTCTCTGTAATGAAGGTAAGGGAAGGTGTACTCATTGCACTTCTTGGCACTAACTAGACTTCTTCGCGTTGTACTTAAAGAGATTTTCAAAAATCAATGAAAACTTTTTGAAATACAATATTCCCCGCATCTCTCCTGAGTCTGACCCCTCTAGCTTCTTATCATGCCCTCTTGTCCTTCAGCACCTTTTTTTCTGAAAAATACTTCCCTCCTGTACCTTGTTTACCCCCGTAAGCTATTTAAAGGTCTGTATCATATCCCCTCTCTCTCTCTTGTCCCTTCCAGGGTGTACATATTTAGGTCCTTTAATCTCTTGTCATAGGGCATCTGATGCAGACCCTGTACCATTGTAGCTGCCCTCGTCTGGACCACTTCCACTCTGTCTGTGTTCTTTCTGCGATGTGGTTTCCAGAACTGGACACAGTACTCTGGTGTGGTCTTACCAGTGATCTATACAGAGGCAATACCACCTCCCTGTTTCTGCGGGTGATACCCCTCCCTATGTACCCCTTCATTCCACTTGCCCTTCTAGCTGCCTTGCTGCATTGCCTGGCCACCTTTAGGTCATCCATTATGATTACTCAAGGTCTCTTTCCTGCTTGGTGATCATCAGTACCACCTCCTCACAGTTTGTACTATGCTCTGGGTTTCAGTGCCTCAAGCGCATTATTTTGCACTGAAACCCAGCTGCCATACCCTTGCCCATGCCTTGAGTTTTCTCAGGTTGCTGCTTATACTTTACCACCCCCCCATCCTCTGAGTGTCCAACTTATTGCAGAGTTTGGTGTCATCTGCAGAGAGGCAGAACTACCCTTCCAGTTTCTCTGCAGTGTCACTTATACGGACATTAAAGCACTGATTCCTGAGGCACCCCAGCTGGTCACCCTCCTTTCCTTAGAGTGAACTCCATTTACCACCACCCTCTGCCACCTATCCCTTAACCAGTGCCTTTTTTTTTTTTAACTTTATTTGTAGGGACGTGGATATGGTGTATATCTACACTGTAGCAGAATCCTTTCCTTTTAAGAAGTGTCCAGAAGATCTTCAAGCTGGCAGTATCTTCCTTGGCACCACTCCGTGACGTCAGATCTTCCTTTCTTCTGGAAGCATCAGGTTCCCTCCATCACAGCTTCATGCTTGATGTAGGCTCTAATCTTACCAGGTCTTCAAGCTTTCTTTGAACTATCAATCAAAACTGGAATTGGGTGCACTGAAATTGGGTTGCAGCTTCTCAAACGATGCCCATGCGGCCAACAGATGTCACACACTGATCCGCATACCTCGTGTATGTTCTGCCTGGGTACGGAACATGGCCCACAGGCTTGCAGCCTATGTTGTACCCTCCACTCCACCACCATGGACAACTGCGATGTCCATCTCCTCCTGGGGCGCCCGGATGAACGGAACCCGATGGTTCGGTCCAAGGATGCCTATAGGGTGGTTACTTATGCAGTGAGCTTGGCCAAGCAACCCACCTCCTTTGAAGAAGCTGCAGCCCAGGCTGCTGCAGGTGTTTTGTCCGCATCTACCCTCTTTCTGGTGGGTGTTGGCACCTTATTTACTGGGGCATTTAGGGATCTTTGTCAGTCCCATCCAACCCTTGGGAAGGGCCCTACCTGTGAGTTGAAATCTTCAAAATCAAAGGAGGACTCCAAATCCAAGAAGTCCCGCTGTCCATCGTGGAACTGCGAGTGCTCTCAGGCCTTGGGCTCCAGTGCTTCTCCTAGCTCGACAGCTGTTGACTTTTGGCTCACATTTCTGTGTAGGCTGCTGGCTCCGTGATGTCCCCATTGGGCCTGTTGGCTGAGATGAGAGTTGACCAAGCTGTCGAGATTTTTTCTTGAGCCGGTCGACACATTGTCGCCGTATAAGGGTGAAGACTTCCTCTCAGGACCTCAGTCCTGCCTGTTATCTCCCAAAGGGGCCAGATCAGTATGTTGAGCTGGACCCTCCTTTTGGGAGCCTGACCTTTAGGACTTCCAGGGCGTCTTTCACTTGCCCCAGATGGACAAGGTCCAAGTCAAGGTCTCGTAACTTGAGCAGTTTCTGACACCATCAGTTTCGCTCTTGGCACTCTGGTAAGAGATGCCATTGATACTTCTCCACTTCTTCTCTTCACGGGAGGATCTGCTCCACTGTAAGGTGCGACGCAATTATGAGGAGTTGGTCTGGCAACAGTTGCTGCTCGGCACGGGCAACAGGCCTTTGATGGTGCCTCAGCCCACTCTGGTGCTCCCATGGCTGCCGCAACCCCAGCCTGAGTTGACATGCCTGACTCAGCCATGTTGGCTTCACCGCGCATTCGGGTAGAGCCTCCACAGCCTAAGGAGGGACCCCCTCCCAAGTCTGCTCAGTCTGCCACTGGGCTTCCCCTTCGGCTATTGGTCATGGTGACCCACTCTGATGAACCCTGCTGAGTCATTGGGGATATGTGGCTCAGCCAGTGTTCGAGGAGTACTCAGATTTTAAGAACTCTTCGATGTACTCTCATCTGACGCCTAATTATGACCACGAGTTTGGGGAGGAACCTTGGCTGAGCAAGAACCTACTTCTTTCGAGGCCTTACTCCGCTTGATCTCCGAGTCTATGGGTACCCCGCTGGAGCCAGTCCAGAAGTGGGCTCGGTACGCCCCTCATGGAAATCCTTGACAGGTATGACTCCCTGTAGTCTCCTTCCCAGTTGCAGAGGCCATCCTCGGCCATACTCTGGAGCTCTGGCAGCATCCAGCTTCTTGCCCCATGCCATTGGCTCATACGGTCCGTAAGTACACGGTCCCTACCTAGTCCCTTTCCAAGTTTACCTACCACCCTTCTGCGGAAGGCTTGGTAATTGAATTGGTATTCCTTGCTCGGGTAACATCGGGGATGTGGATAAACCTTCTGACAGGGAGTCAGAAGAGCTGGGCCACTCGGCAAAGAAGTCTGTGCAGCCTCCTCCCTTGGCCTTCGGCAGGCAAGTGCAGCCCTTTGGATGGCCGGCTTCACCCATGGTTTGTTAGGTACCCTGGATCAGGTTATACCCTGGTTCCCAGCTGACCTGCAGTTGCTGGTCAAGTTGGTTCAGAATCAGGGCCGCGCAGTCACTAAGCAGCAGCTCCAAATGGCCCTGGACATTGGTGATTTCTTCTTCGCCAGGTCCATGGTTGTAGCTATGCGCTGCAGGGGTTGGCTGTGGATTTCGACCTTTATGGCCGATACCCAGCACAAATTAGCGGACTTTCCCTTCTTAGGTACTGATTTGTTTGGGCGTGGGGTAGATGGCCATCTCACCCATTTTGAGAAGTCCAGCGCTACCCTGGACTCTGTCACCTTCGCCCAGCGGGAGGTTAAAGGACTGAAACAGAAGAATTTTGGCCCTCCTCTGCCCCTGTGGTCTGTTCCACTCAGGCCCCTGCGCCACAGCAGTAGCAGGCCTGGTGGCCTCGGCCAAGGTCTTACTCCTCAGCCACCAGACAGTCCAGTGCACAAGAGTCGGCAGCCTTCTTGGCCAGCTCTGCATCTGTCACAAAGCCTGCAAAGTGACGGTTTGGGGGTGCCCCTTCCCCGCCCATCCTGCTAACCTCAGGCCCTTCCGTAGTGGGTTGGTTCCACCACTTCACTACCGCGTGGTCCACCATTACTGTGGACAGGTGGGTGCTCTTGGTGGTTGGCTACAGTCTGCCTCTGGAGTTCAAGGCTCCTCTGCCTAGTCAAGCCCATGCCCCGCATGAAGACACAGTGTTTGTGGACATGTTGTCTGCCCTTCTTGAGGATATCTAACTACTCCTTCATAAGAAGGCAGTGGTTTGTGTTCTGGACAGTGTGACCATTTCATGGTTTGTCTCCAGATACTTTCTGGTTCCGAAACAGAAAGGGGGCTGGTGCCCCATACTGGACCTGCATGGCCTCAATCAGTATCTTTGGCCACGGAAGTTCCAAATGGTCAGACCATTCCGTCTCTGGAGCAGGACATGTAATTCTGCTCCCTGGACCTCCAGGATGACTCCTTTCATGTCCTTATCTGTCCATCCCATTGGCCGTTCCTCTGGTTCTGCTTGGAGGAGGCCCTGTACGAGTTCCAGGCCATAACATTTGGCCTCTCCTAGGCCCCCAGGACCTTCACCAAGTGGATAACAGTGGTGGCAGCATTCCTGCCATGCAGCAGAGTCCGGGTGTACCCCTACCTGGATGACTGACTGATCTTGGGTCCCTCCAGGCTGGAGGTAGAGCGGTCCACAGATCTGGTCCACCAGACCTGCTCAGCTCTCGACCTCCTGGTCAACAAGGCCAGATCAGAACTCAGTCATTCTCAGGTGATCCCGTTCATTGAGGTGGAAGCGGACTCCTGTCGGACCACGACCTGACTCCCAGCGGACAGGGCAGAGGATCTTTCCTCCTTTGCCCGCTCATTTAGGGTTGGGCAGTTGCGCCCTGCCCGGGACTTCCTGCATCTCATAGAAACATAGAATTTGATGGCAAATAAGGACCGCTTGGCCCACCCAGTCTGCCCATTTCCCTGCCTACTGGATAAGCTGCAGATCCTAGTTAACCAGCAGCCTACTTCTTCCTACCCCCATCCCCTAGAATTGCCTTATGACTGTCCCATGCATGCTTGAATTCCACCACTGTTTTTGACTCCACGACCTCCTCCGGAAGGCCGTTCCATGCATCCACAACCCTCTCTGTGAAAAAATACTTCCTTAAATTACCTCTGAGCCGCCCCCATCTTCAAATTGTGCCCCCTTGTTCTTGCACACCTCTTTTTTTGAAAGATGCTCTTGGACTTTGTTGATCCCCTTGAGGTACTTGAAAGTTTCTATCATGTCCCCCCTCTCCCTCCTGGGCCTTATGGTGGCTTGCACCAGCGTGGTCCATTGGGCCTGCTGGAGAGTGCGCTTTCTGCAGTGGGAGCTGGCCAGGCAGTGGTCTCAGCTGGTCATGGTGACACATTAGATGTGGGACACTATCCAGAGGTGGCTTGTCCCGGAATATCTCTGGGAAGAGGTCCCGTTTGTCCACCTGGAGTCGATGGTCACTCTTACAACTGACAACTCCGTGCTGGGCTGGGGTGCCCATCTAGGGGACCACAAAGTCCACCGGCTCTGGACCCCAAGGAATCCTGATGTCACATCAACCTGCTGGAGCTCTGGGCAGTGTGTCTGGCACTCATGGCATTCCCTTCGCATGTTCGAGGTCAGGTCATCCAGGTCCAGACAGACAACTCAATTACTATGTACTACCTCAACAAGCAGGGCAAGGCACATTCCCTCCTGTTGTGTCGAAGAGCTCTCTATGACTGGACCGCCGTTTGCAACCTGGATGCCGACCTAGCAAGTTATGTGACTGGCATGTGCAACCAGCTGGTGGACACCCTCAGTCGCATGTGCGAGGCATCTCATGAGTGGTCTCTTCACCAGGAGGTGGTCGACCGTCTATTTTCCCTGTGGGGCTCTCCCCAGGTCAACTTGTTTGCCTCCCGGGAGAACGCAAAGCTGAGGCTGTTTTGTGCCCTCCCCCCTCAGTGTGCATCACTGCTGAGGGATGCCTTTGTGAAGTCCTGGGCCTGAGGCATCATGTGCACCTTTCCTCCCTTTCTCCTGATCCAGAGGTGTTGATCAAGGCATGGAGGGACAAGATGCAAGTGATTCTGGTGGCTCCATACTGGCTGCGCTGGTTCTGGTACCCTGATAGCCTCAGCTGCAGGCCTCTGTTGCGTGTGCCTTTCCACCCGGACCTGCTTTCATGCTCTCAGGGGAAGGTCCTTCATCCTGACCTTCAGTCCCTGCACCTGATAGTCTGGTTCCTGAGCAACTAGAATTCCAGGCTTTGGGTCTCATCAGCGAGGTCCTCCATGTTGTTGAGGCCTTTTGGAAGGAGTCGACTTGCCATTGTTATGCCTTCAAGTGAAAATGGTTTTCCATTTGGTGTCAGAGCAAGGAGCTGGACTCCTTGTCCTGCTTGGTGGTGAGCATTTTAGACTACCTGTGGTCTCTCTCTCAGTTGGGCCTCTGGTCAGTGATCCTCAAGGTACACCTGGCAGCCATCTCTGCATAATGGGCTCGGGCTGGTATGCCATTGGTAGCGCAGGAGAATGTGGCTGGGCACATATTCAAAGGCTTTGACCACTTGTCCCCGCTGGTGCATGAATCACCACCACCTTGGGACTTGTTGCTGGGTTTGGCGATGTTTATAGGCAAGCCTTTCGAACTTATACACAGGTGTGAGATGTCACACCTGTTGTGGAAGACACCTTTCTGGTGGCTCTCACCTCTGCCAGAAGGATCAGTGAGCTCCAGGTGCTTTCAGTGTAGTCTCCTTTCCTGGTCTTCCACAGGACAAGGTTATCCTGTGCCACTACCTGAAGTTCCTCCCAAACATTGCTTTGGAGTTTCACCTTAACTAGGTGATGACTCTCTCTGTATACTTTATCAACCCAACCTCAGAGGTTGATTGTAGGCTCCATTCGTTTGTCCTGAGGCAAACACTCTCTTATTACAAAGATCGCATGGTTGGAGTTTGAGGAGAGGTTTGACAGCTGTTTGTCACCTACTCCGAAGCGGACGATTGGCAGGTGGATAGTTTGCTGCATCGACCTCTGCTATAGGTTGGCTGCTAGGGAGTATCCCACTGGGCATAGGGCTTATTCCTCCAGACATGCCTCGGTGGCTGCTTCCAGCGATGTACCTATCCAGGAAATCTGCAGGGCTGCTACCTGGAAGTCGGTGCATGCCTTCATCTCCCATTACCACATCAACCTTGAGTTACGCCGGGATGCTGGTTTTAGGACCTTGGTTCTCCAGTTACTCTTCCCTAAGTAGGGGGTGCATGCCTTGCCTCCTCCTCCCAGGAGAACTGCTAGGAGTCTTCTACAGTGTGGATAAGTACACCATATCCATATCCCTAAAACTGAAGGTTACTCACCTGTAACCGTAGTTGTAAGAGTGCTGTATGGTGTACATCCACACGACCCACCTGACCTCTCCTGGCAAGTGGCGCACCTGACTTGCTTGCGGCGTGCAAGATCTGACATCACAGGGCGGTGCTGAGGAGGATACCACCGAGATGGGTGGGAGGAGCCAGCTCGTAGGCCTTCTTGCCAGTTATTAAAGGGAAAGGATTCTGCTGAAGTGTGGATGTACACCATATACCACTCCTACAACTACAGTTACAGGTGAGTAACCCTCATTTTTATTTTAATAATAGATACAAAGCAATCCAGTTTGAGATACAGTTCTTGCACCAAGGATTAACCAGTTTCTTACCCAGTTTACCACCTTTGGACCCACTAATAAGCTATCCAGCTTTTGTACTAGTCTCCTATGTGGAACGTGTTGAACACCTTATTGAAATCTAAGTAGGCTATGTCCACTGCTCCACCCTGATCTAGTTCCTTGGTCACCCAGTCAAAGAATTCTATAAGATTTGTTTGACATGACCTCCCCTGTGGATCCATGCTACCTTGGGTCTTATAACCCACTGGATTCAAGATAATGCACAATCCTTTCTTTCAGCAGTGATTCCATTAACTTTCCCACCTTCGAAGTCAGGCTGACTGGCCTATAATTGCCAGCCTCTTCCCTGCTATCTTTTTAGTGAAGTGGGACTACATCTGCCCTCCTCCAGTCCTCCGGGACCTCTCCTTTTTTTCAAGGAGCTGTTGATTAGGGCTGTTAGAGGTGCAGCCGTCATCTCCCTGAGCTCCCTCAATACACTTGGGTGGACTCTTTCTGGCCTTGTTGTTTTGTCCACTTTCAGAGTTATGAGTTCCTTCAGGACTTGCTCCTCTAGAAACTGACTTATGTCCACCTCCCTCCCTCCCACCAGTGCTCCTGTTGCATTTTTCTGGCCCCCCCCAATCTCTTTCCTCTGTGAACACTGAGCAGAAGTATTTGTTCTGAATGACTGCCTTTTCCTGTTCCCTCTCTGCACAAACCCCTCTTTCTCTTCTTAACATTGCAATCCCACCCCGTCTTCCTTTTTTTGCTTATATACCTAAAAAAATGACTTGCTCCCCTTTGTTACTGCCTTCCCTATTCTCTTCAGTTTGTGCCTTTGGACTCCTTACTGCTCTCCCTGCTTCCCTGTTTCCCCTAACACACCTTCATATCCTCCTTCCTCTTCATCTCCTTGTACCTTCTGAATGCTGCCTTCTTAGCTTTTACCTTTTCTGCCACCTTTTTCAATAACCGTAGCGGTCTCTGTTTCCTCTTTCTTTTGCTCCCTTGCTTAACGCAAAGGTTTGTTGCCTACACTATGGCCCTTTTTAGTGTCCCCAACTGTTCCTGCACCCCACCCAGTTCATTCCCCCCTCGCCAGGTTATCCATGAGGCATTCATATAATTAAGATATGGTGAACACAATTTAGAAAACAAATAAAGAAAGACTGAAAAAATCTGTGCAGCAAATACGATTACAGATTTATATTGTAAGGAAGTGTTTATTTACTACCCACCTCATTGTCCTCATAGCCACTTGTGAAAGCATGGGGACTTACACCCAGAACAAGTACTTAGTTGATTTTTTTCAGCAACTTCTAAAAAAGAGATTTGCTTTTCACATTGATCTGGATTAAATTTAAAGGAAAATGTCACATACTACCCAAACCTTCCCTGCCGCATCCCAAGACCCCGATTTGCATTTTTTTTGCATAATGTTTTTATTTATGTTTTAAGCATAGAGCAGTCATCACAATACATAGGAATCATATCTTGGTAGACAAACTGGGTAAAACAAAATTCATTCTACATCACAGAGTATAGTCAGATGAAGCGGATCTAGGAAAACAGTAGTAATAGTTAGGAGTGTATTGGAGGTGCCCAGCATCAGTGAAACTTAGCTGCACTTTCTTTCGCTGGAGTATGGACTGAAATCTAGATCAAACCCTCCTGCAATATCCTGGCCTCCTCCTCAGGTAGAGAGTTCAGGTAGTTCCCCAACTCTGGAGGAAGAATTCCTCCCTGGCCCTTCGGGTATATGTCAGGCAGTCTAATGCCAAGGCCTGTAGCGTCAACATTGAGATTTTTTTAAAATACCTTAGGATATGTTTTTTTAACTTTATACTGTGCCTTGTAGCTTCCAGTTTCAGAACGTGTCTGCGGCCGTCTCATGGCTGCTGCACACATCCCTCTCTTTCTTTCTATTAATATGCCCTGCTGACCAATGACATGGTCAGCAGGGCATATTAGCATAAAGCAAGCATGGGAGGCATGCAGCAGCCGAGCGATGGCCGCAGCTACTCTTTGAAACCAGAAAATACAGAAGAACAGTGTGAAGCTAAAAAAACTGTATGTTAAGGTATTTTAAATAAGTGTCAACATATGCTTAATAAGCAGATCAGGGCCTTGGGATGTGGCAGATTAGATGTGGGCAGTATGTGGTGTTTTTCTTTGCGCAAAACAGTTTTTACATTGGCTTGCTTGCTTGTTTAGTTACATATTTACTTAAACTTTCACATGCCCTATGTTCCAAGAGGGTCCTGTAGGGGGCAACGCAGCAGCAGCAGATGCTCACCACAGTGAAAGTGTACTAGGGCAAACAAGTATACACAATTGACTCAGCATCATGGGGTAGCCAGACAGAAATCTAAAGAAAGACTGAACAAAAATAAAGATAGGCTAAAAAGATGACTGAACAAAATATTCATGTCAAGCTATAGTGTGAAAGATTTCAGCCTTTCACATAATTAAACAGCACTAAAGTTTATGTAATGCAGTTTATGCTGTGGACTGTGACACAGGACATTCCAAAGGGTTGTGTGTTTATTGGTTTAATCCATATTTATGGTTTGAACAATGTACTTAAGTCAATGCCCTCATAAGCTCTTGGATTGCTGATTAAAAGCAAATAAATTGTTTCTTTAAAGCTGGCAAAGGAAGCTGGCACACGCAGTAACCGGTGCTGCCTTGCTGTACATTGTTGGCAGCAAGATTGTACCATTTTTTTTGGGGGGTGGGGTTAACAAAACTGCATAAATCAGAAATTGGCTTTCTGAATGATAGATGACTGCTTGACAATGAAATCTTTGAGATTTTTCATTCATCCTTAGTTTGGGGATATATAAATGTAGATGACAGAACTTGACTTCTTAGTCCCCAAGGGAGCATCTCTGCACTGGCTCACTCAGGCGGGCCTCTGTTTCCATCCTGTAGTTGCCTCTGGGAGAAGTGACTTTAGTAGACTCCCTGTGAAACAAAAGTAAACAGTTTAACCGCTTGTAAACATACAGATGTCTGTTAGTATGGGCAGCCACATGATGCTTCCAAAGTAAGGTTTGGATTTCCCACTGTAGTGTGCTGTAGCATAGCAGTTTTACTTAATTCAATGTCATTTCGGTTCATCTGAGTTTGGTGTGATGGCCATCACAAAATATTTGAAGTTACCACCAGTTGGAGTTTAGGCTGAATTTAGCAGCAGCAACATAAACAGGAGGAAACAATAATAACTATAGCAGTTTTAAAGTGGAAGGGAGTTCTAGATGGAGTGAAGACAGATTGAAGGCTAAAAGAGAGGTTGATATATGGGGTGGGGGGTCAGAAAGGCGGGCACTTCTGAACAGGCATACAGTAAGAGGTGGTAATTGTGGGGGTTCTCTTTCACTTTCACACATCTTGCATACACCGCTTAAAAAACAGACACAGATAAGCAAAGTGCTTGAGTCATGTGTGAATTACAGATACCAATGGAAAAGCAAATTATCTTTGTAAAGTTAAAAGGGAGACTTTGTGCTTCACAATCCTGAGGCAGCTTTTTCACTGATATGAGGGTATGGAGCTGTCAGGCCTGACACAGCCTTTTAATTGATATGAGGATGTGGAGCTCTCTCCCAGAATTAATTCCTGTACATAAAGCTGGCACGCCCAGTTCCTGATGTTCAGGTTTTCACTGGTGTAAGAACAGCAGTGAACCATAAAAGTCTGGATGACTCAGTAGCACTCTTACCTCCCGGTCAGATGGCCTTGGTTTCCATTTGTATAGTCCATGGTTTGGGCTAATACACGGTGCTGACACTGCAGTGCTCAATTGGAGGGGGGGGGGCTGCAGGAATGCAGTTGCTGTCCTTGAGGCGAGATGTTAAACCAAGGTCTCTGCAACCTGCTCCCACTGTTTGTTCATGCAGACAGAAGTTAAAAGTTTCCCCAGCACTATTCAAGTAATCCTTATACCCTTGCCAACACCCCACCCAGTCGGTAAAAATTGTCCAGAGCCATATGTGTGTGTTTGTGTGGGATGTTGCTGGCAAATAATGGCTGCATACTTGCCAGCATGCAGTCACTTTACTACTGGCATGCTGCTCGTTGCTTTATGAAATGGTTTAGGATGCAGCCTGTATAAAAAATATTGCATTCATGTTTGTCAGGGATATAACTTATTCACAATGACATATCCTGGTCAGGCCTGTTAGCCCATCCTCCCACCCAGGTCTGTGTCCAGCCCCGATGTCCCCCAAGGTTCTGCCCTCAGTGGCAGGGGCTCCAAGGTTAGGGTCTTCTTACCTCCTCAGGCAGTACAGTGTGTGGACTAGGACCTAGTGCTGGCTGGCATTAGGACCCAGGAACATCCTAGGAGCCTAGGCTGTCATATAGACAGTCATGTTTTTTTTTTTTTTGTTACCCGTTTGTAGCGTATCAGGTGGCCTTGTCAGTATACAGCCACATGCTTGGGGGGAGCAAGTTCCCTTAGGCCACCGGAGGAGTTGCTGCAGTACTGCTGTCCAACGCCTTCCCTCCCTGGCTCTAGTGCAGTGGTGCGCGGCAGCTGCTGTGATTTGGCCTGCCTTCTGACACAACATCTTGAGCGCCTGAACTCTGGTTACCTACGTGGCAGCACATTGCATTGCCATTGAGTCATTGGTTGGGGGTCACGGTGATTTGAATTTACATATTTTATTGAATTGGCCATTTCATTCTGAAGTGAAGTTTACCGTTTTGTTTAATATGACCAAGAAAGTATCAAGAATCAAGTAGCATTTGGTTGCCTGACTATACAGCTGAAGGTGAAATGCTAGACATCTTGCAACAAATTGTAAATGCTGGGGTGAATGGCCTGTCTTAAGTATATTAGCAAAGCTTTTATAATCTTGTTAAAAGGTGATTGCTTTGCAGCTAAGTAAAGCAATTTCTCTGGTTTCTGGAAATGAGGTACAGTAGTCCCTCTCCATATTATTTCCGATTGTGCTGTCTGCCGATTCCATAGTAACTGCAGTGCATTCTTTAACCAGTCAATCCAATCAATCAATCAGTCAGTCTTTATTTCCACTTATGGGAAGCCATTTTGCTATATATTTTCATAGTGTGCCTTCTCTCCTCTGTTTTTTCCATCTGTCTGTTTCACCTTGTCAGTCCATCACTTACTCCTTCAGTTGGGCATTCCCAGACCCCCTCCCAGTCCCATCGGTCACTCCCTCCTGCCATCGAGTCTGGCAGGGATCCATATAGGGTGGGATCCAGGCATGCTGGTGCCATCATACAGGCATCCAGTGCACATTGGATGTTTCTGTGTAGTGTCCTGGATCCTGTCTGTCACCCACACTGCACAAGGCAGCAGCCCAGCAGGCCACATAAGCACACAGTGTACCTCCTCGTAGGAGGTCATCCCACTGTCCCACCACAGGGCTTGCTACAGTACTGGAACCTGGTGCCAACCCACCCTACCTCAGCCCCCAGGCCACCCAGCCAGCCGGCTCCCGAATCTAGTCCCAAACCCTGGTTGCCGGCATGGGAATGCAACCCATCACCCACGGGATCATTGGGTAGCCCCTGCGCCTCCTCTTGATTACTTCCTTGATCCATTTTACTACCATCTTTCGTGGGTCAGTGCTGTTTATGTTTTGAAAGTTCTGGGGCTGACAGTTCTGGTAGTTTGGAGGGCACCATCATGGATAATCACTGTGGAGGTCCTGGGATTTGGGTCATCTTCCCAGGAGTCTCAGAACATACCTAGACATGACAGTTGGACTAAACCAAAAGTCCCCAAATGAGTCAATATTTCATGTTTGGTGTTGCATAGATGGGAAGATGTTACTTCTAGAATTATGCCTTCATTATGATGATAGTCATTGGATTTAAAAACTTATCAAAATTTACAAGCTTTACCCTTCATTATGCTAACATAGTTCTGGATTTCTAAATGCAGTATTTACACTGGAGCAAGTAAATGCATGTACTTCTGTTTGGTTACAGTGTGTGTGACATTGTGTACATTTTCTCTTTAGCCTCGGGAGAAAGGGAGGATGCGCTTTCATAGACTACAGAATGTACAAATTGCACTTGACTATTTGAAAAAGCGCCAGGTATGGTAATTATTTTTGATTTGCAGTTATTTATATGAAATTACGTGCATGTTTTAACTGCATAACCAGGCAACTTGGATCTAGTAGGTGATTTTTCATTCAGTGTGAATCATTTTAAATTATTTTGCAAGTGGAATAACATACGTCAGGGTATGCTAGATATATATTTGTTCCATCAGTTGAAGGTGGTGCTTTGCAGTGCACCCCAGGTGTCTCTATATCGCTGCATATCCAAACACCTTGGTGCGTGTTATTCCTTACAGACATTACCAAAATGAAGATCACGTGTATATTTCCACTTTGCATACATCCCTTGACAACAGCCTTCTCACAGGGGCCGTTTTCATCGACCTCTCCAAGGCCTTCGATACAGTACACCATGGACTACTAATACACCAACTACTGAATGCTGGGCTATCACCTGACTCTTCTCTCTGGTTTAAAAGCTACTTAGAAAACCAGTCACAGAGAGTAAAAATTGAGGACGCTCTTTCTAACACCCTGCCTGTTCGCTTGGGTGTCCCACAGGGATCCATACTGGGACCCCTCCTTTTTAGCCTTTTCTTCAACTCCCTCCCTTACCACTGCTCTGAGCAGATCATACTATATGCCGATGATGCTGTTGTATTCTCCACTCACAACGATCCTGCAACTCTTCAACACAACCTTCAACTTGGTTTCAGTTCTGTAGAGACATGGTTTCTTTTTTTTTTTATACTTGTTTATTGATTATACAGTGTATTTCACAGACATATGTTCCAAATACAAAAGCCTTGTTGTTTAAACCTGGACAATATTCCTATCTTAGACTTTAGGTAAAATTAACTTATTTTATAACCCGATCTGTTGTGGGATATGGTTAAGTCTGTTCATCAAGTCATTACATAGTTTGCTATGTCTCTCAAGAATGTTTAGAAACATAGATTCATTGTTACGAGCTACTAAGATAAACATTGTAAACAAACAAAACTGCTAGAGATAGAGCTTAACAGCTAACTGCCATTGTCAAAAAAGTTACATAAAAAGGCTATCTAACTTATTTTCTGCCCAAATATGTTTCATAATTAATTTTAAGACATACCAGAGGGGAGGAGGGAGGAGGCAAAGAGTAGAAGCAAAGGGAAATGGGGCAAGAGCCCCAAACACAGAAACCAGCCAGGTTGTTGTAATCCCCATTAATTTCAGACCCATTGTTTTAACCTATAAATTTTCGTCCATACTAAGCTACAAGTATCATGGAAGGCTTCACTTTGATATCTAATCCATCTATTCCATCTGTTAATAAACTTTTCATTTTGATGATTTATTGAGTGAGTTATTTCTTCCATGTGTTGAATTTGGGTCACTATTATTAGCCAGTCTCGTGGTACTGGGGGGGGTCTGGTTGCAGCCAGTGTTTTGTTATTGCTTTCATGGCAGCCATTGTTAGAATGGCCCAGAGGTAATGTGCCTCCCTGCCTTCCACCCCCTCCGGATAGAGGCCAAGCATACAGTGCTCCGGGGCTATAGTGGTTGATAACTCAAACAACTTAGATAAGTGGCTACAGATCTGTTTCCAAAAACTTTGGAGTTCGCTGCAGAACCAGAATACATGCGATTGGTCTGCAGAAGTGTTACCATATTTCCTCCAGCAAACCCCCCTGGGTTAGTAGGCCCATCCTAGTTAACCTCATTGGGGTATAAAAGAACCTAATTCTAAGCTTCCAGGTAAACTCTTACCAACCTGGGGAAGAGGTGGTCCTCCAGGTATTTCTAAAAATGTTCACCTAAAGTTGAGAATTCAGGGAGATCCCTAACTCCGATGTCCATTTCTGTTGAATCCCCTGTATGTTGTATCCCCTATCCACAATCAAATTATTGTATAGCATAGTTATTGCTCCCCTTCCATTTGTGCTCTCCCAAATTGTCTCAAAAACATACGGAAAGGGTCTTTCGTCCCGCCAGGCCTGCATCTGTTTCTGTTTAGCATTTATAAAGTCCCTTATTTGATAATAATATAGGAAATCAGCATTATTCCAATTGTTTTGGGCTCTTAGGAGTTCAAAAGGCTGAACATCTTGTCCTTTAAGCAATTGCCACCGAGACATGGTTTCTTAATCATAAACTGGTCCTCAATGACAAGAAAACCAAATCTATGCTCTTCTGCAGCTCTCATAACCCACACAAGCTACACCACTTGGCTATCTCCACCACCCAGGGGAACACTCTAGATCAGGTGGTGTCCTTCAAATACTTATGGATACAGCTTGACCCTAATCTCTCCTATGGACTTCATGTAGATAATGTAGCTAGAGCTGCTAATACACGGCTTGGTCCCTCTAGAAACAAAGACCACACCTCACTTAGGCTTTGAAGGTTGCAGTGCTGAGCTCTGTGATCTCTGTAACAGACTATGGTCTCATCATTTATGTCAGCCACAACCACAACCCTTAGGTGCCTCTCAACTGCCTTAAATAAAGCATGTCGGCTCATCACTGGTGCTCACCGTCTCACCCACACATGTGACCTGTACACTCAGACCGGCTGGCTCCAACTATCAGACTGCATAAAGTTTCTCACCTGCTCCATGGTCAAAAAAATCTACCTTGGACTTGCAGCTTCTGGGGTCTCAACTCTGTTACAACACCGAATTAACAAATGGTGCCTTAGGAGATCCACGCTACAGCTACTGAAAGTCCCCCACTGTCACACTTCACAGGGACAATGCTCTTTTGCTTATCGAGCACCACTCTGGTTCTATGGCCTCAGCCCAACCATCTCCTCTGCCCCAACTATCGGTATGTTTAAAACTAGGCTCAAGGACTATCTCACCACCAACAGCTCCTGTGACTGCCCAACTTAACCTTATTTCTCCTCCTTTCTGCTCTAGTTGTCCCCCTCCCTCCCCTCCTCACTGGATTCTACCCTCACATCTTGGTATACCCAATGCTGCACTTTCACCCTCTCGCCACCCCTTCCTACATTCCTTCCCCCCCTACCCTCTTCTCTCTCCTATGACTCTGGCAATTTTTATTTGTTGTCTGTTTTCTCTGACAAATGCCGCTGGCTGCCTGTTGCAATGCTACCCTTGAACTGTATTAATCTGTACTCTGTTTGAATGTCCACATTGTTGTAATGCCTATCTTGATGTTCCCCATAATTTGTATTTCTCTGATGTGGAACCTTTGTAAAAGAGCCATGGCTCAAAGGTATTTATAATCCTAGACTTGATAAATAAATAAATAGGTCATCAGCATTTATTTCTACTTTGGATACGTCAGAAAGAAACACTTGACCAATGGAAAAGAAGCTTGCACAATGTCATCACCGTGGTCTCTGCTGTACTTGAAACAGAGCACTGAAATTATGCAAAAATTGTTGAATATTCATTATTAAAAAATATTTTAAAAGATTTTCCATATAAAATATATTGTATAAATTGGACACACAATGTCCTGCCTGATAATATTCCCTTGTGTGGGGACATGTATTTCATAACTCATTTATGGCTCTGCCACTCATTTGTTACAGCAGTACCCACTCACTTATAAAGATAAATTGCATATTCTGAGTCAGGCCATGTTCTACATAGAGGATAATGTATGGGGAGCAGATAACAACCGCGTTGTATTCTCATCGAGAGGTTACCATGGTCTGTAAACCCTTTAGAGTGGGAAGCTCAAGAGGTTTTCAGTAACCATGGTAACCTCAAGATGAGAATTAACACGGTTGTTAACTGCTCCCATACGCTGTCTTTATAGTGTATGGGGAAGCAGTCCAGGCACATAGTTCACAAAACAGAAGGAAACAAATGTTTACCTGAGTGAAGACGTGGACAGGATAAAAAAAAAAAAAAATCGCTGTCCCGCCTTGCGACTAGGAAGTCTATAACTAGAGGTCAAAACGGGTCGATGTCAACATTGCGCCATCCGGAAACACTTTGAGGGTACTCTTCTCGATTACCAGGTAGCTGACGAGAAAAGTAAATTAAAAACTAAACAAACGAGTAACCGCCGTTTTTGAATGCTGCCGAGTACGGTGAAAGACTGTGATGCGCTGGTGCAGTGGAATGTTTATCTCGGCTGCATTCTGTTTTGTTATGCCATCGATGTGACGTACCATCAATGAGTTAACAACTTCATCACGTCACATCGATGGCATAACAACATGAGGAAAAGATAAAAAACACCAGATAACAACGTTCCACCATACATTATATGTATATTATACAAAGATGGACTGGAGTTAAGGCTTATACAGTGGAGCCCGCTTATAAGAACATTCTATTTGCCTCAGAAAAATGTTCTTATAAACGGGCTGTTACTAAAAGCGGGCTTCCATTTATAGCAGTACCGCCAATGACCACTAGATGGCTCCTGACCCCACTGTTTGTAGAAATGACAGTAAATGGAGATTTGATTAATTATCACGTTTACTGTATGAATTATAAGCAAAAAGATCACATAAAAACAGCACTTTATAAAATATAACACTACAGTACAGTATATAAATTCTAGCACTATGCAGTATTAAAAGAGGCAGTATAGCGCAGTGGTCTAAGGCTCTGAGCTGCAAATTTGGTGACATCCAGCAGACCAGACCTGGGTTTGAATCCCACAGCTTCCACTTGCATACTGTGTGACCTTGAGCAAGTTGCTGTTTAACCTCCTTGTGCTCCCAGGTTGCTCCTGTAAAAAAGCTTTCAGCTTAGTGTGCTATACCTGGTTAAATAAATAAATAAAAGCTGATAGCGATTAAAGACAACTTTCAGCACACACATTAATTAATTCTTAGCAGCACAAGTCTCAAAACACACAGGTTCGAATAGTCTAAAAACCAGCAGCAGTGCACAATAAAAGCGAGTGCTAATATTTCCACAAAATACATTTTAATACGGCTTTCAAAATCACACGCATGTGGAGGAACTGGTGCTGAAATCCCGCACATCTGCAAGAGTGTGCCACTTTGCGCATGCGCAGGATTTCTGTCTGACAGCTCTTCTGCATGCCTGATTCTTAGCTCATTTTGAAATGCATTTTGTGAAAATACTAGTGCTCGGTTTTGCAATTCAGATACATGGTCCGCTTGCTTATAGGCAAATGTACAGTGTTATCTTATTTTTTAAACTGGCATGTAAAAAAGTGCACTTTGGGACTGTGATCCCGAGCACACGCGTGTTCCTCCAGTGGCTATGCTTCTGATGACAGCAGGCTTTAGTGTGGGATGAATGTAAAGAAATTAAAGCTTAAATTCACGGAATCAGGTACAAAACTTTTTTGGGGGGCTACACAGGAGCATTCTGTGGTAACTGCTACACACTTATGTACCTAGAGGCACAAAGATTACAGTTACTTGCCAAATGAAGGGCAAAGCTGACAGTGCCCCTTTAAATTGTGTGAAGTTACGCCAGGTATGCCATGGAGGAGTGTTAATGTGAGTGAGGGATGTGTTAATTAAGTGATTAGCTGTTTATCAACAACAATAGTGAGCTGCACTACAATGGCAGCTGGAATTAGAACCTTAATTAGCCGTGAATTAGTTGCCTAACAGAAACGCCTAGCACTCGATCAGGTAACCATGGAGGCTGTTCTTTGTAATTAGTTCCTCAATTTACAGTTGTAAGATGTCAGCAGGCAGCCGTGGAACCTCCGAGATGGTAGTGAACTGCAAAAAAAAAATATTCTTATAAACGGGCTTGTAGCCCATAGACTATAATGGGGCAAGATTGGTACACTGAGAAAATGTTATTATAAACGGGATGTTCTTATAACATCTTATAATATCTCATGACAGATAATATAATCAGATCGAATATCCCTGTCAAACTCGCTTCTATGCTGCTCTCTCAGACATTTTCCTATCGGCCATGGTCCACTGAAAGATACATGTTGCAAGTACCACGAGCCAAAACAAGAAAGGGTTCTACTGCTTTCTCCATTATAGCTCCTAACTACTGGAACTCTCTGCCGCTGGATGTCTGTAATGCGCCTAGTCATGCACTTTTCAAAATGTGGCACCGGTCCTTTCTTAAGAATTGTGCCCCCTGTACTTGTTTCAAACCCCCCCAAACCACTCGCCTCTACCACTGTCATCCCCTGACCCTAAGTCTACCCTACCTGGGCTCACTAGGACTATTGTTTGTTATACCTCTCCCTATCATGCTGGTCACCCCCCCTCCCCCCACCAATCTTGCCTACTTGCCCTTCCTTCACCTTTTCTAGTCCCCTGACTGGGTTTAATCTATAGAACAGGACTCTATCACTGTATTTTGTTAACATCCTGTTTCTCAGCCATGTTATGCACTATTTGCCCTTGTACTTAGCTTGACTTATCGGGTAGTTTTGCCTTTTGTTTTTTTTAGCATACCTTGATGCTTGCTCCTGCTGATTCTGTAAACATGTTAAGCACTGTAACTGCTGTAATCTTGTATTCCGTATTGTATCAAAGCTATTATTCATTGATATGTGTTTCCTATCTACCTGCCATTTATCTTGTAACCTCACGGGTCGGGCCTGAAAATTGTCACCCTTGGGTCTAGTGCCCCTACCCAGTCAACAAAAACTAAATTAATAAATAAGCGATGTTCTTATAAGTGGGCTCCACTGTAGTGGAAAACTGTTGCTGCTAGCTAAAACAAACTCTAGCCAGAGCCAGTAGGGCTGTGAAAAGCTACCAAATGACCAAAGTTATTTTCTTGTTGGTGCCATATAGTACTGTTAAGTCACAATCATCAAAAACTGGCACGCTGCTAATTTCATTCCTCTTGAATTTATTTAGAGTACATGCTGCTCATGCTGTTGGTGGTGTGTGTGCGCGCACGCACGCCCATAGGAATCAGATAGCTAGCACAGCCTGCAAGCTGCACTGTCTATAATCTGACATTGTAGTCTGATGTTCAGAGGTTCAGTAAACTCGAGAGTTTATAATGAGTTAACCCCTAGGTTGCTGAAAGAAATAGAATAAATCTGTTAGACTGAGCTGGACAGATGATAGAGACAGCAGTTTAAAGGGGCCTTTTTGTTAATATCCTGAGAAGTTCTGAGGTACAGTACAGTAGCATCCCCCTCCTTTCAGATGCCTTTAACATAGATCAGCAAATAGCAAAAATCAGAGGGGGAGTGCACTATTTTGCATCTGTGGAGGAATACTTCCAAATGTCTAAACAGGGAATTCCACAAGCAGCCGTTTTAGAGCTACAATCCCAATCATGCTGTAGGCTCCACCCACAGCCCTAAAAAGTGACCAGCAGTGGGTTGTAATCCCCAAAGCCACTGGCTGAGGGCATTAGGACTACTGAAGGTCACTTTTTCAACCCAAGGGACAGCAGTTTTCCACTGTTAACCAATAATACCAGTCCATTTTTGTTTTATGAAACCTTTGTTTAAATAATAGATTTCTACAGCTTTTTTGGGCAGCTTGCTGCTTTTGGGTTCTGTTTGAGTGCGGTTTTCTGTTTCTGTTAATGAGCTGCTGCATTTTATGAATGTGGAGCTACTTGTAATGAGCAGCAACAGGGCTTCACAAACAGCAACAGCTTTTAACAAGCAGCTGTACTGCAGAAATGTTTGTGTAGCAACAGCAGCCTGTAGGATTAGCGGCAGCTTTTATGATCAGCAGCCAGGTTAAGGAGTGTATTGCTCATGTTCAGATGTCTATTTAATGGTCTGAGGGCAATAGTTCAGAGACCACTTACTGCTGTCACAGCAGCAGAGCTATAGCACAAACTTTGGGGCCTATGCACACAAAAAAAGTCACCTACGCACCGTGTATCTGAACTGCGTAGGCAACCCAAGTTGGAAAGCTGCACAATGGGAGTCCCACAGACACCTGGTGGCATTCACAAACCATGCATAACGCAGTTACATGCCCGATCCCCAGGCTACTCAGACAGCAACATGCCGGGGGCAGCCGGGGGTGTGTGTCGAGAGAGTGCCTGCACTATGTGCCATTCATTAAGGCGTGTAGTGCTAAGTACAGTGGGGTGCAGGTTACAGCAGCCGGGACACTGCCGTAACCCACTGCATGCCCCCAGCCAGTCGTGGCGGGACTGGGATATGATCCTCTGTGCTGCCTCAGCCCACTATGCTGATGGGGGAAGGCTGGGGCAGCCGATCGGTCAAGTGCCCGTACATATTCCCAAGTCTGGTCCTGATCCGAAGCTTAACATACCCCCACCCAATACATGTTGTCCTCATCTCCATATTGCAACAGCACCACCCCCAAACGCATGGCAGCCCTGACCCTGTATGTCCCAAGCAGAGCCTCCTCACACATGTCAGCCCCATCCCCTAGATGGCAAGTACCCCCACATGTCAGCTTGTTCCCAGATGGCAAGCACCCCACACACACACACACACATGGTGGCCCCAACCCAGTTGTTCCAAGCAGACCCCCACCACTCCCACACACGACAGCCCTGTCCCGGTGTTGAAACAGCTCCCCCCGCACAGAGGAGCCCCAGTGTCCCCACTCTGACTCCGAACCCCTGTACCCTAGCTGAAGCACATGTTGCCAGTTGTCCCCCACCCACCCACCTGCGGCACCGACCCCACCCTAAACCCCATACCTGACAGTCAGTGCCAAGACAGCTGGTGGCATAGCCCTCTGCACACCTCCTTGGCTGCCAGACGTCTAACAGATGCTTGGCGCGCGCTGCTATACAGAGGCAGTGCGCTCCCAGCATCAGTAAGATGTCCAGCGGCCGAGAAGCTGTGCGGAGGAATGTGCCGCTGTCTGTCTGGGCACCGACTGTCAGGTATGGGTTTGGGGGGCTGTTGCTGGTGGTGGGGGGGGGACAATTGGCAACATATGCTTCAGCTGGGGTACAGGGATCAGGAGTCAGAGTGTGTTCACCAGGGCTCCTCTGTGTGGAAGGGGTCTGTACACTCACCGTAATGGCAATCGCTATTCCGTGATCGCTGTTATGAGATGGAACCCTGTGGGTATCTAGTGACGTCATGTTTTCATATGCCAATGCAGCTGTCAGATAAACTGAGATTTCAGCAACCATAAAATAGAGCTCCCCAGGATAGTTACAGGGGATTAGCATGAACATTGAAACAAATTAAAGCAAACATGCTTATCCCCAACAGCTACAGGAAAACAGTTGTCTGTTGACATGGAAACAAATCAAATTTATAAGATAAGAGCGTGTAGACTTCTTTTAAGGAGGCTTTAGTCAACCTGGATTCAAAATGACACGGTAAAGCTTGGGTGCATGTCTATTCATCTCCTAAATCCGGATCTGGATTCTAAATAAATCCAGTGGTTACACACAGCACCCTTCCATGGCATCTCTGAAGCTGACTCTGGAGACCCAAAAACCTAATGTTTTTTCCTTTTGCTGCTTGGGGGTTGGGGTGGGGAGTTAAGGTTGGAAACCTCAGCAGCACATTTCTCTACTTTTGTAGTGTTAAGTTAAACGCTAACTGGTTCATTTGGTGCATTAACAACGTTTAATGCAAAGAATTTCCTTGTGTTTTTTTGAGATAGTGGAATTGTATTCTTAGGACCTGCGAGAACAGATGAAGATGCGCAGGGCTCTTAGGGCCTTGCACCAAGGGAAGACTGTGTCTGCTCATGGAAATGCAGTAGCAGATGTCAAGAATTCATGGGGCTGTCTGGTGGGCTGTGGAAGTACAGTGCCCTCTGGTCCTTGCTCGTCCATGTGGCTGCAGATATGGATGCACAGGGCAAAGAGTCCGTCAGCCAGTGCACAGGGCTTTCTGTCACCCAGAGGTGCAGGGCCCTATGCCAAGAGGACAGTTGTCTTCACTGTATGGTGCCTGGGCCTGTGTGGACAGTCCTGCAGGTTTCATTCCCTGGCTGGGGGTGGCGTTGCATAATAGCGCCTTCCCCCCAACTCTCACCCTATCCAGCTGGGTCAACCCTAACACTCACCCCATTCCATTAGTAAATAAGCTGAGGTGGATACAGTATATGAGAATGGAGTGAGCATTAGGGTTGACAACCTCAAGGCACACCCCACGCTGATTTGCGAAGAGGCTGCAGAGGTCAAACCATAATGTTTTTTCCTCTGGCTGCCTGCAGGATAGGGGGTGGTGTTAGGGTTTGAAACTAACCCTAACACAACATTTCCCTACTTTTGTTGCTTTAACCCTAACTAGTGCATTAACAAAGTTTTTTGCAATGAATTTCCTCATTTTTTGAGATAGTATAATCGTATCCTTATTTGGCTCTGGGAGCGCAGTGTAATCATATCCTTATTTTCCTGCGACTGTGCTCCCATCCTTCCAGAGATGTGTATATATATGTTGCTGTGGAAGTGCATGTCCCTCAAGGCCCTGCGCTTTCATTAGTAGCACAACAGCAACCATATTCTCAGCATAGCCTTTTTATTTTCTTATTACCCCACCTCATTAACCCAGCGATATCACCACACAATCAGATTTAATTTTGCGCTTCCTTTTTGGGTACTGAGAACACCACGCAATCAAATTTAATTTTGCATGTCTTGTTTTGGTACCAAGAACACCAACCAATCAGATTTGATTTCGCTCTTCTTCTTTTTTTTTTTACCAAGAACACCACACAATCAGATTTCATTTTGCGCTTCATTTTTTTGTTACCGAGAACCCCAAGCAATCAGATTTTATTTTGCGCCTGTTTTTTTTGGTACCAAGAGCACAGTGCAGTCAGATTTCATTTTGTACTCATTTTTTTGCTATTGAGAACCCCAGAACACCCTAGAATATTTAAGGAATTGGGGGAAGTGCTGGCAGTACCACTGGCAGCTCTGTTCAGCAAGTCACTGAAAATGGGGGTTGGGGCTGTGGAGGACTGGAGAAGGGCTGATGTAGTCCCTCTCCACAAAACATGGGAGCAGGGAGGAGACTGGAAACTATAGACCTGTCAGCCTGACCTCGGTGGTGGGTAAAATGATGGAATCTCTGCTAAAAAAAAAGGATAGTACAGCACCTTGAATCAAGTGGAGCACAAGATCCAAGGCAGCACGGATTCACAGCAATAAAGTCATGTCAAACAAATCTGATTGATTTCTTTGACTGGGACACTAGGAAAGTGGATCAGGTGGGAGCGGTGGATGTGGCCTACCTTGACTTCAGCAAGGCATTCGACACCGTTCCACATAGGAGGCTTGTGAACAAGCTGGGCAGCCTGGGATTGGGACACAAGGTGAAGAAATGGGTTGGAAATTGGTTGAAGAATAGAACATAGAGGATGGTGGTAAATGGGGCTAAATCCAAAGTAGGGAGGGTGACCAGCGGGGTGCCACAGGATTCAGTTCTTGGGCCAGTGCTGTTTCATATCTACATCAGCAACATTGCAGAGAGGCTGAAGGGAAGGTGTGATTCAGTGTGAAGAAATGCAAAATCATGCACTTGGGGCACAGAAACCCAGGGGAGGATTACATGATGAGGGAGGAGATGTTAGTGGCCACAAAACAAGAAAGAGTTTGAGAGGTCATCATGTCTAGCGACCTAAAGGTGGTCAAACAATGTGCCAAGGCAGTGGGGAGAGCCAGTGGGATGCTGGGGTGCATAGGGAGAGGTATTACAAGCGGAAGAAAAGAGGTCTTAATGCCACTGTGTGGTCATTGGTGAGACCTCATTTGGAATACTGCATCCAGTTCTTGAGGCTGCATCTCCGGAAGGACATAGATAGGGTGGAGGCCATTCAAAAAAGGGCAACAAAAATGGTGCAGGGCCTAAAGAACATAAGAATTTGATGGCAGATGGACCGAGTTGGTCATCTAGTTTTCCCATGAACCTACCACCTCCCCTATATTTTACAGTTTTTGTTTACACCGTAGTGCCAGTCCCATGCGTGTTTAAATGCATTCACCGTCTTTGCTGCAACTTCCTCTGGGTGGAGGCTGTTCCATGTGTCTTATTACCCTCTCCATAAAAAAGTACTTTCTGATATTGCCTCTGAGCCTTTCCCCTCTCAGGCGTAGGTTGTGCCCTCTTGTATGCACCGCTCCATTTGCCTGGAAGAGGTTGTCTACCTGAACAGTGTTTATACCCTTGACAAATTCGAATGTTTCTATCATATCCCCTCTGTCCCTTCTCTGTTCCAGGGAGTACAAGTTTAGGTCTTGGAGTCTAGACTCATGTGGCTTGTGATGGAGGCCCTGCACCATCTTTGTGGCCCTTCTCTGAATTGATTCCAAACGCAATATGTCCTTCTTCAGGCAGGGCCTCCAGAACTGGAAGCAGTACTCCAGGTGTGGCCGCACCAAGGATCTATGGAGTGGAATGATCACTTCTTGTTTCCTGCTTGTTATCCCCCTGCATATGCATCTGAGGATACTGCTTGCTTTTTATGCCGCTTTTTGCATTGATTCCCTACTTTAAGGTCATCCGATATGATTACTCATAAGTCCCATTCAGTCCTGGTCTCTTTAAGTCAATGACTATCCAGTAAGCATTGAGTTCTTGGGTTCTGTTTTCCCAGGTGCATCACTTCGCATTTTTTAGCATTAAATCTAAGTTGCCAGTTGTTGGACCACTGTTCAAGTTTCCTGAGATCCTCCTTCACACTGGAGGCTTTCTCCCAATTGTCCACCCTGTTACATAGTTTTGTATCGTCTGCGAACAGGCAGACTTTACGAAGAAGAACATACGAACATATGAAGAAGCCAGCAGAAGAAGGCCATTTGGTTTATCAAGCCTGCTCGTATTGCAGGGTCCACAGCTTGAGCTAATGTCTCTACCCTCCCTCCCCACTCCTCTCATCCTCCCTACCCACGATTCTTACCTTACCCCTGTGCTTATCCTGGCCTCTTTTAAAGCTGCCCACCATCTTCAATGAGATGACCTCTTCCGGCAGCACATTCCAAGTGTCTACCACCCTCTCTGTGAAGAAGTGCTTCCTGACCTCCCTCCTAAACCTTCCACCCTCCAGCTTAAGACTGTGCCCCCTTGTTATATGGTTGCTACTCAGCTTAAAGATGCTCTCCTTATCAACCTTATTTATCCCTTTCTAGTACTTGAATGTCCCAATCATGTCCCCTGTCTCTCTCCTATCTTCCAGGGAGTAGATGTTCAGTGCTCTCAACCTCTCGTGATAAACCTTGCCCTGCTGACCGTCTGTCATTTTTGTAGCCCTCCTCTGTACCTTCTCCAGCAGGTTAATGTCCTTCTTGAGGCGTGGGCACCAGTAGTGAACTCCATACTCTAGATGCGGCCTTACCAGTGACCTGTACAGGGGTAGTATAACCTCCTGTCTCCTACTACTGATCCCCCTAGCTATGCATCCCAGCATCTTATTTGCCTTTGCTGCTGCTTTCTTGCACTGTGTGGGGTGCTTCAGGTCACTAGTGATCATCACTCCCAGGTCCTTCTCCTCCTCTGTTGCAGATACTTGGACTCCACTCCAGGTAATACTGTGTCCTGGGATTCTTGGCTCCATTATGCATAACTTTGCATTTCTTGGCATTGAAGCCAAGCTGCCAGATCATGGACCACCTCCCCAGCTTTTCCAGATCTTCCTGTAGGTCCCTTATCCCTTTAGCAGTGTCCACTCTCCCACAGAGCTTGGTGTCATCGTGAATAGGCACATTTTGCCTTTAATGCCATCCCCAATGTCATTGATGAAGACATTGAGCAACACCGGGCCCCAGCACAGAGCCCTGAGGGACCCCACTGTTTACCTCTCTGGAGCCAGATAACTCTCCCCCCACCACCACCCTCTGGATTCTGTCCCTCAGCCAGTTTTCCACCCATCTGACCATCTTATCCCCAACTCCAAGATCCACCAACTTCCTGATCAACCTTTTTGTGGGGCACAGAGTCAAAGGCCTTGCTGAAATCAAGATAGAGGATGTCTACCACTTGGCCCCTGTCTACTGTCTTAGTCACACAGTCAAAGAAGTCAATCAGATTTGTTTGACATGATCCCCACCCCAATGAACCCATGTTGCCTCTGAGCCTGGAGACCATGTTCCTCTAGATATTCCACCAACCGTTCCTTTAGTATGGTCTCCATCAGCTTGCCCACAATGGAGGTCAGACTTACTGGTCTGTAATTCCCTGAATCATCCTTGGGACCACTTTTGTGAAGGGGCACTACATGTGCTGCTCTCCAGTCTTGCGGTACCACGCCTGATTCTAGTGAACAATTAAATAGGTCTGCTAGCGGCCCTGCCAGCTCCTCAGACAGTTCCTTTAGTACCCTTGGATGTACTCTGTCCAGGCCTGGTGATTTGTCCACTTTCAATGCCAGCAGACCCTCCCTCACTCTATCCTCCTCTATCACTATGTCTGTGTTCCCCTCCCCCCCACTCCTCTTTTCCCTTCTGAAGTACTGGTCCATCCTTTTCCCTGGTGAAGACAGAACAGAAGCATTCATTTAGTGTCTGTGCTTTTCCTCCATTATCCTCCACCCACTCAACACCTTTCTTAAGCCTTAAGCCTTGTCCTTTTCTCACTTATATAGTGAAAGAAAGCCTTTTTCCCTTCTTAATTCCTTCAGCTATTTGAAGCTCCTTCTGTGCCTTTGCTCGGCGGACTTCCTTAGTTGCCTCACTAGCCAACCTTATGTAATTTTCCCTATCCACCTCTCTCTCTTGGTCTTCCTGAATTTTTTATAGGCCAACCTCTTTTCCCTTACTGCCTTGGCAACCCCAGAACTGAACCAGCTGGGCGCTTTGACTTTTGTGTACTTCCCCCTGAGCCTAACACTCATCTGTGGCAACCAGTATTCCTTCCTTAATAATGGACCACTTTAGGCCCACCCCCATATCTGCTCTGATGCCCACTAGATAGCTCCTTAGACCCTCACCCATTTTCCTGAAGTCTGCCCTCCTGAAATCCAAGATTTTGGTCTTAGTCAGGATGCTTTCCCTACCCATATCCAAATGGGACCACACTGTGCAATGGTCACTTCCCCCTGGTGGCTCCCTGACCATTATTTCCTGTACATGCTCCCCATTTGTGAGCACCAGATCAAGAATTGTCTCAGCTCTGGTTGGTTCAGTTATGCCCTGAGTCAGGAAGCCACTCTGCAGTCCTTCCAGGATCACCTGACTCTTAGCCTAAGACCCTCTTACCCACAAGACCATCAGCAATGTCACTGATGAATATGTTGAAGAGGACTGGGACCCAGCACCAATCCCTGAGGGACTCCACTGGTCACAAAACCCTCTTTGGACATGGCGCCATTTACTGTGACTTTCTGAGTTCTGTCCTGCAGTCAGTGTGCTACCCAGCCTACTGTCTTATGACTGACACCTGTGTGTTCGAGTTTTTTGTTCAGCCTCCTATGTGGGACAGTGTCAAAGGCCTTGCTGAAGTCCAGGTACGCCACGTCCACTGTCCCCCTCCCCCGGTCCACTGCTTTGGTCACCCAGTCGAAGAATTCAGTCAGGTTAGTGTGACGTGATCTACCTGTGGTAAATTCATGTTGTTTGGGGTCAAGTTTTCCTGCCTGTTTTAGGAAGTCTGCTATCCTTTTTTTTTTGTCGACTTTATTTATGTCCTGGCTGACTCAGGGCATCTCTCGGGCGTACGCCTGTGACTTCAGGTCCTTACTCCCCACCTGAAACTCTCTGACCGGGGACAGAGACACCCCACCCTGCTACCCAACCACAGCCGACCCCCTGAATCTATGCCTCCCAGTGTGGGGCCACTGGGTGCCTTACTTGGGTGTCCTCATCTGAAATCCAGACAGCAGGGAGCAGGGCGAGGGCTCGGCTGAGCTGGTGAGGAACGTTCAGTGGTGCTGATGTGGGCCGGAGTCACTTGGGCTGCCGTCGCCTCTTCCGAGGGCCAGGGTTTTTTCCATTACTTTCCCCCGGAGCGCATACGTGCAGTGAAGCCTGTGGACGAAACGTGCTGACATCCGCTGCTGCTCCAACCCTCACCATGGCACCGCTCCTTGCAGTGCCCCCGATCTCCAGTGGGGGCCACTAAGGAGCGATGCAAACCCCGGAGCCCACCCTGGGAGAGGAGAGCAGTCCTCCAGACACTCAGTCCTCTCCTACCCCTGCCGACCCCCAGCAGTCCGAGTTTGTTCCCGAACCCAGGTCACCGGCATGGCGTGAGGTGTGTTGTCCAGCGCCTCAACTATCAGTGCCACCTGGCCGGCTCCAGCTATACTTTCTTTAAGTAGTGTTTCCATGATTTTACCCACCACCAAGGTCAAGCTGACTGGGTGGTAATTTCCAGCCTCCTCCCTGCTGCCACTTTTATACAAGGGTACCACGGTACCCATTTCCAGTCAAGTGACACCTTGCCGCTTTCCAGAGATTCATTGTATAGCTCAGCTAATGGTGCAGCTATTTCTTCTCGAAGCTGTCTCAGTATTCTCTCAGCATCCCAAACTGAAATAAATAAAAAAATTAAAATTCTTGGGTCAATACCGTCTGGTCCCACGGCTTTGTCTGTCCTCAGTTTTTCTAGTACTTTCAGCACCCTTTTCCTTGTGAAAGGGCTTGTGTTTACCTCCTGTGCAGGGTGCTCTGTTCGGTTTAGTGCTGGACTGCTACCATTCTGCTCTGCATTGAGTGCTTCAGCTTTGTCTTCGTCTTTTTCCACTATCTGTTACTTGTTGACATTCTGACTATCCCCCCTTCGTTCTTCCTTTTTTCGCTGATGTATCTAAATAAGGTTTTATCCCCCTTCTTGCTTCACAGCGCTATTTTTTCCTTCATTTGTGCTTCTGCTAACCTGATAGCCTGCACCACAGGTCATACGAGGAGAGATTGGAGGAACTCAGTATGTATACACTGGAGGAGAGGAGGGAGAGGGGAGACATGATAGCAACCTTCAGATATCTCAGGGGGATTAATAAGGTTCAGAAGGGCAGCATCTTTCAGAAGAGAAGCTGCTTTTAAACAACAAGAGGGCATGACATGAAACTGGAAGGGGGTAGACTAAGGGGCAACATGAGAGAATACTTTTTCACGGAAAGGGTAGTGGATGCTTGGAATGGCCTGCCCCTGGAGGTGGTGGGTGCAGTCACAGTGAAAGGATTTAAATATGCTTGGGATAGGCATAAGGGAACCCTTGAGGGGAGAAGGAGAGGCTGCAGCCGGTGACCAAATAGGGTCAGCGGCAGCTAATTAAAGGTAAGGGTATAAGGGCAAACTAGATGGGCCTGGTGGTCTTTGTCTGCCATCAGTTTCTATGTTTCAACTTTAATGCATAAGTCTGCCATTTTTTAATATTTTGACACCAAATTTTCAGTATTGCTTTTTGGGGAACCCACCTCATGAACAAGACAACTGTCATTATGCAACTCCTGCCAGACAGGTGATTTCGCAGTCAGTCGGTGAAATCACCTTTCGGGAGGAAGTTGTATAACAGCAGTCATATTGTGCATGAGGTGGGGTCATAAGAAGGATATGTTGAAAATTTGGGATCAAAATTATTAAAAATGACAAAGTTATGACCATTCATTGCAATTTTGCTATGCACGCACATAACTTTGGAAATTTTTATATTTTGAATGAACTAAATTTTAAACATGGCCTTTTGGAGACCCCACCTGATAAAACTATAGGACTGTCATTATGCAACTGTCTCCTGCGGTTGCTTGGCGAATTCACCTTTCAGGCAGTATTTAGAAAGTTTTTCTGACCTTGTTCATGAGGTGGGAGGTGAAGAAGGCCATGTGAGAATTTTAAGGTCAAAATATGTAAAAAGACAATGTTAACCGGTCATTGCAATTTTGCTACGTACGCTCGTAACTTTGAAAATTTTAAATATTTTGACCTCAGATTTTCAACATAGCCTTCTTATTACCCCACCTCATGTGCAGCACAGCTGTCATTTTTTAAATCCTGGTGAAAATGTGTTTTCATACCTGTGGCGCAGAATGGTATTGCAGTTGCGCAGAATTACGTTTTGGTGGAATTTGGAAAATCATCTGTACCAGGTACATGCAGTAGGGTAATAAGATAGCTATGCTGACAATTTGGTCACTGTTGTCCTATAAATTGAAACACAGAGCCCAGAGGGCCCTGTACTTCCACAGCTGCATACATGTATGCATCTACAGAGGTTCCAAAAGGGGATGTTCCCGCAATCTATTTCTCACTGTGATGCCGTGCCTTTTTTTGTATAAAGTTTGGCACACACTGATGTTAGTGCCCCTTGAGTTTGTGGAATGAGGCGCTTAGGGTCTTGTGGCTTTTGGGGAAAATAAAACAATTAGTTGAAAATGTTGGCTGCTTGTGTTTCAGTGGAGTGCTGCATTTTGAAAGTTGCATCAACAGAGGGATGGGAGCACAGGGTACAAAGGACGCTGCGCTCCCACAGAAAAATAAGCATACTATTATACTATCTCAAAAAGTAAGGAAATAAGTTGCAAAAAACTTTGTTAATGTTCCAGAAGGATCAAAGTGACAAAAGTTGGGAAAGAGGCGTTAGGGTTTCCATCCCTAACACCCCACCCTCCCAAACCAAGCAGGAGAGCAGGTGTGGGGTGTGCCTTAGGCTTCTCAAGCCTGATACTCACACCAGTTTCATGAAGTCTGCACATCTGACCTTATTTACTGATGGAATGGGGTGAGTGTTAGGCTTGAGAAGCCTTTGGGAGGGTGGAGTGTTAAGGTTGGAAACGCTAGCGCCTCATTTCCCAGCTTTTGTCGCTTTTAACTGGAGCATTAATAAAGTGTTTTGTAACACACACACACACACGTGTGTATATATATATATATATATATATATATATATATATATATATATATATATATATATATATATATATATATATATATTATATGATATATATATATATATATATATATATATATATATATTTATATAGGATACATGATGGGCATGAGTGTGATATGGAAAATATTTTCACTCCCCTAGAGTGACCTCTGAATACTCACGAGTGGCAAAGCCATGAATGAGGTTTCAGAGGTCACTGTACAGGACTGAATATATTTCCCATATCACACGAGTGCACATCATGTATCCTGTTTTTACAATGGGGGCCTCACTGTTGCAAAAAGGTTACCAGAGGTGTAATAAATGGCATTTATTTTAACTCCGGTGATGTCATCAGGATTTATTTCACTGTGGTGAAAATAACATAGTTTATTTCACTGGAATTTGTCTCACCCCCATTGTATGTGTATATATATACTGTATATATATATATATATATATATTTTACACATATATATGTAATGTGATGGGTTGAAGTGCAATAATACATTCATTCCTAATAGTGTGGTGTCAGGTCTATAATTTATGAGTGGGGAAGTCATAAGTTAGTTATGGAAACGGTACTGGGTCAGCATGTAGGCTGCAGACAGAAGAAAAGGAATTTGAAGTGTCTGACGAGCAATCAGTGCCCATCCTGCTGTATAAGGAAAATGACTACCCCTGTCAGAGCAGCACGCCATGAAGCACTGCAGCAGTTTTTGGTGGCTGTGACTATCAGTACATGTTTTCATTTGTAGCAGCTTTGCTATATGATTGCATTGTTTTTGTGCTCTATGTGTGGGTGATGTTTTGAATTTTTGGCTTTAGTGTGAGCACTTCACTTACTGTGAGGGTGCTAGCATTTGTTTTTGCGTTTTCCCAATTTGAGTCTGCCTTAGTTGCAGAGAGGTTTCTCTGTCTGTGAAGACCACACTATTATTGCCAACACCTTAAACAAATATGTCGTAGATTTCCCAAAGTCAGTGCTCACTTTTCACTCTCTAGTGCCAACACCACACCAATAACTCCAAATACTAGCTCAAACGCAGAGGCATCCCTGCCTCACCTGCTGCCACAACAACAAACTGGGTTTGGTAATGAGCCTAGGCCGCTCAGGGGTCAGCCAGGGAGGAGGAGGATTGAGCGTCCCAGTGGATGCTCTCCTCCTCCTTGGAAGGAGGCATGTGTGCTCCACTGCAACTGACCATGGGTGACGATGCAGGTCAGAGCAACACTTCTGGGTGGGGGATGCTCCCTGGTGGAAGGACATCTAGCATGTCCTCAACATGCATGCATCCAAGTCGTCGTTCCCATGGAGCATTCGTGGGTCTGGGAAGTCAGGGGAAGAAATGTGGAAAAACACCACCAGCAGCAGGATGCTGCCCCGCAGAGTCTCACAGATTCCACACCACCTACTGCGCACAGGGTATGCCGGACTAAGCCTGGCACCAGAGGGGGTTAGAGGGTTCCCCCCCAACAGCCCCGCCACAGGGGGCAATCTGTGGAGGAATCGGTGGCCCCAAAGGTAAGTGCTAGAGATGGAGGGTGATGGGATTGTGGAACCATGTGGGCTGAAGGGGGCCGACTGGAGGAGCGGGGTGGGGGGGACTTGTTCTGTTTGATCCCTATAAATAAGACTTAGGTTTTTAATTAGTAATCATGAATAAACCTCAGTCTGAGCTGTGGCTCTGATAGTCGGCCTTCCAGAATGTCTTCATATTTGGAGCCACAGTTATTTCCAATCCTCTGGCCCATTTTGTTTTCTATATAGGTTTTTATCCTCCTGGCAGGTATGGGTGTCAGGCTGAGCTCTGCCCCGTCATCCACGGCCATCCTGTTTCTCCTCTAGTCTCGGGGGATTTATATCCCCACGGATCCCCCCCGGCAGGGCCAGGAAGGGAGGGCCACCCCACCCACCCAGAACATAAATCCAGATGTCCCCAGAGCCAGAGAGACCGAGCAGGCAGGGCTTCATGGAGTCCATACTCCGTTTTCCTCCTTGTGTTTCTCCTCCTGGACTGCACAGATGTGTAGTAATCATGGTGTGTGAGCTCCGCCTCTGCGGAGATGCTCCCAGTGCTCTGAATGTGTGCCCCTCCCACTTACAGGGCTTCACACACACTACATCTGGATTCCTCCAAATGGCAGTCAAGCGGCAAGGCATGGGATCCTCCCTCCCCGAGGGAAGAGAGCAGTCCTACGGACGCTCATTCCTCCCTCCCCCGGCCAACACCTGAGCAACCCGAGTCCATTCCTGAACCTGGGTTGCTGGCGTGGGACGATGTAAGGTGCTCACCACACCACAGCCCTCTGTACTCCAGGCCAGCACCCTTTTATTTTTAATTGTTCCTTTCACATGGGATCCTTCCCTGCTGCCAGAAATGATGTAGTCGTTCCCCTTCTCAAGGTGGTGTCATGGATGATTTTTGTGGTCATCCTTTCTATGGTCTGTGTCCCCCTGTCATTCCTGAGATGTGGACTTCAGAACTGTGGACAGTACTCCATGTGTGGCCTTGCCAGGGACCTGTACGGGGCAGTATCACCTGCTTTCTCTTACTTTCAAATCCCCTTATAAAATGGTGAGAGAATCTAGAAACTTCATTGGTTAGAAGCCATCACATGACCATGGATTGAAACACCGTTAATGCATGGTTAGATGTTTAGCTAATGTCATCCTGGTATTTGCAACGTAATTACAGATCAGCACACCTTTCTGTTTCTTGATTGAATCCCTTTACCAAGAACTGCAGCTTACACAACCGAGTTTTAACTCTTAATTCAGCACATCGGCCAGAGGCCCCATCTCCCCTGTATCTCTCTCTGTTTCTCTCCTCCCTCCTTTAACTGAAGTATTGTGTATAGAGGTGACCTCATGCTGCTGGGTTCTTGGTTACGGACTGTTTAATACATTGTCATTTTTTTTTTGTATTTAATTGTTTAACCAGGAGTAGCACACTAAGCTGAAAGCTTTTTTACAGATGCGACCTGGGATCACAGGGAAGTTAAGTGATTTGCTCAGGGTCACACAGTATGCAAGTGGAAGCTGTGGGATTCAAACCCAGGTCTGGTCTGCTGGATGTCACCAGATGTGCAGCTCAGAGCCTTAAACCACTGCGCTATACTGCTTCCCTATATCGTTATGTCAATAAGAAGTAAAATTACTTCCTCGGCTACATCCAGGAGCCATGTTTCTGTATATTTCATTAAACTGCAACCTCAAAATGCCCTTTTATAGGGAGAATAAACAACTCCAAGCTGTGGTTTAAATGATTGCAATATATGGATAAGCCATAATAATAGTATCTTATCTGATTAAAAAATTTCCCTATAATACAGTACTTCAGTTCTGATAATACCACCCCTGCTCAAGTGATAATACCATTGTTTCTTGGTGATAATACTACCGTTGCTGTCTGAACGATAGTATTATCACCAAAACTCCAAAGCGCAAGCGCACGACTGTCTCGTGCAGACTCGGAGCCAGCTTTTACTGTAACCGTCTGCGCGTAGAATAGAGGACGACTCGCTGCTAGCCAAAAACATGAAAAACTTCCCCAGAGTATTACCTAAACCACAGGAATAATTCCTTCCTCTCTCCAATCCAGTCAAACTCCGCATGCTGAACCATCAGACAGCTCTCAAGCCGCCGCATAAACAAGCCGCCATTTCTTGAAAATTATGTGAAAAGCACAGCTAGTTTCAATCAGAACACATGCTGTGCACTTTACATGCACAGCCGCGTGGCATCAACAGCAACGGCTGGCAACCATGGGAAAAGAAAGTGCAGCGATACAGACATGACTACTGTAGCAGGCAAATTTAAAACATTTAAAATGCATCGGATCCATATATTACAAAAAATAAATTATAGCGGACTGAGTATTACGAGGCTAAATAAGCATCTTGAGGTTCTGGGGACATGTTGGAACTTCTCAAGCTTTGCTCTCAAGGTTCACATGTCCCCAGAACTTCTCGATGCTATTATAGCCTCATAATACTCAGTCCCCTATCATTTATTGTATTTTTTTTATGCACTTCCTAGGGTCGCAAAGCCACTAGGCCTTCAGTGTCATGTCCTTATGCCCCTGGGATGTGCATCAAAATCCTTAAAACTACAGCTGTTGTGACTTATTCCTTACTTCCTGTACACCTCTGCAGCATCCAGCTTGCCTTCCCTGTCATTTATTGCACTGAGCAGTAGGCCTGAGGCAGTCACTAATGATTACCCCTGCACTCTCTCTCTCTCCTCAGTTGTCTGCACCATCCTTACTCCCCCATAGTCCATTTTGGGTTCTTTCCACCAAAGTGCTTCTTTTTTTTTGCATTTAAGTTTAGTTGCCTTAATCTAGACCTCTTTTTCAAATATTCCAGGTCTCTTCATTTATCTTAATCCCTTCTCAGTGATCACTCTGCCACAGATCTTGGTGTCATCAGGAATGAGACACTCCTTTTTCTGGATTCTCTTCTCCTATATTGCAAAGGAAGATATTGAAGAGCACTGGTCCCAGAACTGATCCCAGCAGTAGCATGCGCATGACTTCCTGGCCTCTTGAGTGTGCTCCAGTGATTTAGCCCTCTGCAAACTACCTGCTAGCCAGTTCTCCATCAACCTGGTCAGTCTTTCCCCTATACCCAGGTAGCCAAGCCTTTTATATTAGCCTTTGTGTAACAGAATCAAGTCTTGTGAAAGTCAAGGTGCAGTCTTCCACTGCTTGGCCCCTGTCCACTGCCTTCGTGGCCCAATCAGGTTAGTTTGGCAAGAACTCCCTGCTACAAACTAATGTTGCCTCCTGTCATGCAACCCATGAGCCTCCAAGAATTCCACTTCTGTTCCATAAAGGAAGTATCTGCGATTATCTGTTTTTGAATTTGAAATGACATAGGGACTCCCTTACTTTGCGGAGTTAGGTGCCCATAAAATACATTTTTTTCATTCTGTCCCCCTCAGGAAGGAAGGGATTGTGTTTTGTATCCAAAGAGGCGGATGTTAATCCCTTCCATTTCCCAGTGTGCTGGCCCGTCCCTGCATTCAGACACGTTAAAACGTGTAAGAAGGGAGAGAGTGGGGGCATGCTCCATTGAAGTTAATCGGGCCAGTCCAATCTGCATTTTTTATAAGTTAGAGTATATTGTGGAAAAAATCAAACCCACCGCTCGACTAACAAGGGCCTTTTTAGTCAAGTGGTGGCTTTGATTTTTTTTTCTGAAATGTACTCAGACTTGTAAAAAAAAATGCTAATTAAAAAGGACCCATTTACTTTAATGGAGCGTGCCCCTGTGCTATCCCTGCTTTCATGTCATAATGTATCTGAGCATGGGGGTGGAGCTGACATACTGGTCAATGGAAGGGATCAATTGGCTGACTCCTTGGGGCCAAAAATACAATCCTTTCCCTCGCGAGGGGCATTAATGAAAACATAATGAAATGCCTTTTCTAGGGGCATGGATGTGGTGCACTATACACACATAGGCAGTCTTCCTTTCCCTTTAAGACCATCTGCAACATCTTCAAGCTAAGCTCCTCCCACCTACCCACCCATGTGGTATACTCCGTGGCTGCGCCTGTGACGTCAGAGCTTCCTTTCTGCTGGAAGAGTCAGGTCTCCTCCTTCGCAGCTCTGCGTGCAGTGTAGGCCAGAGTTTTCAAAGCCCTTTTTCTTAGTGCTTTCAGCTGTTTCTTTGATCTCAGTTCCGTTGTGGAGTGTGACGAAGCTCAATCTAGTCCCGGATTCAAACGATGTTTCTCTTGTAATCAAAAAATGTCCCAGATGGATTCACACTCCTCGTGCATCTACTGCCTTAGGGCAGAGCACCATTCTTAGGCGTGCGGCCTGTGCAAGTCCTTGTTACCCTCCTCACTTGAAGATCATTATGCCCACCTCCTCCTCAGCTGCCAGATGAATGGGACCACTTGGTCAACTCCAAATATGCGCGTAAGGCGATGTCCATGGCCATGGAAGAAGCGGCGGCCCAGGCAGTGTTGGTTTCTTTGATGGCGTCCATTCTGCTCCCATCTGGGGGCCAGCATTGGGGCATCCTTCACAGGCTCCTTCTGAGACATCTATCAGTTGCTGCAAACCATTGGGGAAGGTACTACCCGTGGAGATAACAAAACTGTTAAAAAATTCCACTGTCGGTTGTAGGACTAGGAACAAGCATGCTCGTCCTGCTTCCGCGATTCCCTTGACCGCTCTATGGCTGTCAAGCACTCGACCACGACCGAGCCACACTTGGTCGAGGGTCAGGCCGCTAGCTCCACAGCAACCCCATCGGGCTTGTTAACTATGATACAGGCCAACTAGGTGGTCAAGATTTTTCTCAACCTGGTTGACCTGTTTCCAAAGGGATCAAGCATGACTCAATCACAAGGACTCCTGTCCTCTCATCCTTTCTCAGGAGGGTCAGGAGAAGCCAGTCGAGTAGACTGTCTCCCCACAAGACCTCCCTCCTTTGGGGGTCGGTCAGAAGAACCCAGTCCGTGTCCTGTATATGGCTCCTCCTCCCGTTTCTCCTTGCTATTGATGCTCCAGTCTTCAATCGAGGTCAAGGTCCCAATCTCTGGTACAGGGAATCCTTGCATTCCTGTACTTGGCCCTTGGCCAGGAAGTGTTGTTGATGCTCCTCTTCCTCGTCATCTTCGGACGAAGAGAGGCTCTGTCGCAAGCTGCATCAGTGCTATGAGCATCTGATGTGGCAGCAGTGGGTCCTCGGACATGATAGGCCCCTTCCTCAGACCCCAGCACTTCCCTGGTCATCTCCAGTCTGGTCCATTCCATCCTGGTTCTGCTGTGTTCGGCTTCTGTGATGCCACCTTCTCCACTGATCCAGGTGGAGCTGTCGCCCAAGCAGCCCTTACAGGGAGCTCCTACCAAGGCCACTCGTCTGACTACCAGTCCTCTCAGTTGGCTGTCAGTTGAAATTACCCACTCGGACAAGTCCAGGGTGGTTCATGGGGAGAAGCAGCCGAGAGCAGTTTTTGAGGAATCTTTGGACTCCGAGGGGTCCTCTATACAGTTCTACTGTACCCTGGGCTTCGACCGTAAAATGGTCAAAGAGCGTATCACTGATCATGGGCCAGTCTCTTTTGAGGCTCTGCCTTGCTTGATCTCTGAATCGATGGAGATCCTGTTTGAGCCGGTCCAAAAACAGGCCAGGTTCCCCCTCACTAAGATCCTTGACCAGGATGATTCCCTGGGGTGGCTTTCCCTGTGGTGAAGGCTATTTTGGGTTCCAGGCTGGAGCTCTGGAAGCATTAAGTACATGGTCCTGACCAGTTCCCTTCCTTGCTTCTTGGACCATCCCTCTACTGAGGCTTTGGTGGCAGACTCCATCTTTAGCAAGATGGGCAATGCTGGGGATGTGGACAAGCCCCTGACAAGGAGTCCAAGAAACTGGATTATGCAACCAAGAAGGTCTATGCTGCATCCTCCCTGTGTCTGCATTAGGTGAGCTCCACCTTAATGATGGCAATCTTTGGCCACACCATTATGGGTGTCCTGGACCATGTCCTCCTCGCGTTCCTGCAGACTTGCAATCAGTGGCAAAGATAGTCAGAGACCCGGGTCGATCTTTAGCCAAGCATCAGCTACGGAATGCCCTAGTCATCAGTGACTCCAGTGCCTGGTCTGTAGCAGTGGCGGTCAGGATACACCGTAGGGTCTGGCTGCAGATTTCCACCTTCACGGCACATACCCAGCACAAACTGGCTGATGTACTCTTCCTAGGCACCGACCTTTTTGGCCCTGGGGTGGATGGGCATCTCACTAGGACTGAGAAGTCCAAAGCCACCCTGGAATTGGTGACATCCTCACAGAAGGATCCCAAGGATCAGATGCTGAAGAAGAAGTCCTTTCAGCTTTGGCTGTTTCTGTCCCAGCAACCCAAACTGCAGCAGCCCCAGAAGGGTTGTCTCAGGTCTGGCAACCTAAGCCTAAGTTTGCCAGCCAAGGCACCAGGAAACTCAGAGGCAGGGGTGATGGAGCTCCTCCAGCCGCTGATGCCAGTGCCTCCTCCAAGGCTGCTTAGTGACATGTTGGGGGTTTTCTTTTTTTTAAATTTAGTATGCTTTCTGCTCTGCATGCCTGCCTGTGCTGCTCAGCCCCCACTCACCCAGTTTTCCCTCTTCACCTCTTCGGGACCTACCTCCTCCTGGGTCAATACCCTTGGCTTGCCCCCAAGGGCAGGGCCACCTTCCCAGTACAAACCTGCACGGAGGCGGGAGAAGGATGCTGGCAGGTGTGCCTACTGGCTTTGCCTCCCTGGATTGCTCCCCAGGATGGGGCATGAGGTCGAGCTGGATCAGTGGAGACAGAATAGGCTGACTGTGGGAGCGTCGTGGCGGGTAGTCGGAACCGTGAAGCAAGGCATCATATATGGCGGCTGCAGTTTTTTATTTTCATTGTAGATCCTGGGGTGCGAGGGGCGTGCAGTGACATCCGTCTTCCCCACTCAGAGTGACAACGCCCGGCATGATGGAACCCCCAGCCTTCTAGAGGTCCATAGTGTGCTGGACACTCTATCCCCCTCCTCCTGGAGAAGGAGAGCAGTCCCTAGGATGCTCGGTCCTTCTCCCCCCGGCTGGCAGGCCGGCATGTTGGGGGTTTTCTGCCTCCCACCTGCCAGGTCCCTCCCTCAGCTTCCTGTGGGGGGGTGGGGGTCAGCTGCACCATTTTTGACACACCTGGTCTGTCATCACTTCCGAAAACTAGGTGCTGGAAGTGGTGGGAAGAGGGTTGCCTCTCGACTTAGAGGCTTGCCTGCCCTACCGAGCCCATGCTCCATAGGAGTCTGTTGTGTCACTGGACATGCTGTCTGCCTTCTGGGAGGACATTGCTTAGCTCCTCGAGAAAGGAGCCATGGCCAGTGTCCCAGATGCCACAGCCGGCCAGGGCTTTGTGTCCAAGTACTTCCTGGTTTCCAAACAAATGGGGGGTTGGCACCCCATACTGCATTTCCACGATCTCAAACAGTTCCTAAGGGTGCTTAAGTTCCAGATGGTCACTCTGAACCAAATTATTTCATCCCTTGAGCACAGCATGTGGTTCTGCTCTGTGGACCTCCAGGATGCCTTTTTCCACACTCCAGTCTGTCCGTCCCATTGGCAGTACTTTTGGTACCCATGTGGAGCAGATTCTTTATGAGTTCCAGGTCATGTCTTTTGGCCTCTCCTTATCTCCCAGGGTCTTCACCAAGTGCATAACAGTGGTGGCAGCATTCCTGTGGCACTGAGGAATCTGGGTCTGTCTCTACCTGGATGACTGGCTGATTGCTGGCTTGTTACAAGAGGCAGTGGAGTGGTCCAGGGACCTGGCCCTCCAAGCCTGTTCAACCTTGGGCCTTTTGATCAACCCAACAAAGTCAGAAATCAACCCCTTACAGGTCATCCACTTCCTTGGGGCAGAGCTCGAACCCCTCCGGGCCAAGGCCTGACTCCCTGTGGACTGAGCAGTGGATATAACCTTGTTTGCCTGATCATTTCAGGTTGGGCACTCACGCCCTGCCTGGGGGCTTTATGTGGCTGCCAGGGTTCATGGCATCCTGCACAAGCATGGTTCAATGGGCCTGGCCTGCCAGTGGTCTCAAAACTTAGGTCACTGTAGAATGCCATCCACTGGTTACTCATCACAGAACATCTTGAGGAAGGAATCCTGTTCTTCCGCCCAGAGGCGATGGTCACCCTGCTGATTGATGCGTCTCTGTTGGGATGGGGAGCGCACCAGGGGGACCACAGGGCCCCCAGATTCTGGACCCCATGGAATCCTGTTACTACATTAACCTGCTACAGCTCCATGCAGTGTGCCTTGCTCTGATAGAATTCGCTTCATTTGATCGGGGTTGGATCATGCAGATCCAGACAGACAATACCATGACCATTTACTTAATGAACAAACAGAGTAGAATGCATTCCCTTCAGTTATGTCGGGAGGCCTTCTACAGTTGGACCCTTGTGCGCAGCTTGGGTGCTGACCTTCTGCTGATTCATGTTGTGGGAACCTGCAACCAACTAGTTAACGCCCTCAGCTGGGTAGGCGAGGCATCTCATGAGTGGGCCCTGCATCAGGAGGTGGTGGACCACTTATTCGACCTGTTTGCCTCCTGGGAGAACACAAGACTGCGGTTGTTCTGTGCCCGCCCCTCTCAGTGTGGGACAGTGCAACAGGATGCCTTTGGCGAGCCCTGGACCCCAAACCCCTTTACGCCTTCTCTCCCTTTCCCCTGATCCACAGAGGGTTGGTCAAGGTGTGGAGGGGCAAGGTACAGATTATTCTGGTAGCCTCAGCTACAACAGTTTTGGGACCCAGATCTCCTCAGCCTCAGAAGCAGACCTCCGTGGCAACTGCCCCTATGCCCGGATCTGCTATCCAGTAGAGGGTCTTGCACCCGGACTTTCAGAAACTGGCACCTAACAGCATGGCTCCTGAAAGGCTAGAGGACGAGCCTTTGGGTCTCACTGAAGAGGTTCTTCATGTTGTGGAAGCCTTCCGGAAGGAGTTGACTTGCCAGTGCTTTGCCTTCAAATGGATGAGGTTTTGCATTTGGTGCCAGGGCAGGGAGCTGGATCTCCTGGCCTGTCATTTGGCTAGCATTCTGGACTACCTGTGGTTCCTCTCCCAGTCAGGCCTGAGGATGATGACCCTCAAGGTGCATCTAGCAGTCATCTCTGCATACTGTGCACAGGCTGGTATGCCGATGGTGGTGCAGGAGAAGGTGGTTGGGTGCCTCTTTAAGGGCCTTGACCACTTGCTCCCACTGATTTGTGAACCACTACCATCTTTGGACTTGTTACTGGTGCTGGCAGTGCTCATGGGCAAGTCATTCGAACCAGTGCACAGGTGTGGCATCTCACACCTGTTGTGAAAGACTGCCATCTTGGTGGCTATCACTTCCCCCAGAAGGATCAGTGAGCTCCCATCGCTTTGGGTGGAGTCTCCATATTTGGTGTTCCACAGGGACAGGGTTGTCCTACGCCCCAAGCTGAAGTTCCTCCTGAAGGTTGTTTCGGAGTTTCACCTTAATCAGGTGATTACCCTCTGGTGTACTTCACCAATCCAAACTGGTAGGCGGAGCACAAGGTCCATATGTTGGATCTGAGGTGAGCGCTCGCTTATTATACGGAGCACATGGTTGGAATTTGGGGAGAGGTTCGCCATCTGTTCATCACCTATACTGAAACCACACCTGGCAGCTAAGCAGATGATTGGCAGGTGGATTGTCTCTTGGATCGACCTCTTCTATGGGTTGGCTTGTAGGGAGCCTCCCATAGGGCTTAAGACTTATTCTACCAGACGTACTGCTGCTTCAGTGGCTGCTCGCAGGGATGCTACCTGGAACTCAGCATACACCTTCATTTCCCACTACAACATCGGCCTGGAGTCATGCCTGGATGCTGGCTTTGGGACCTCAGTTCTCCAATCCCTTTTTTCCAAGTAGGGGTGTGTGCCTTGCTCCCTCCTCCCGGAGAACTGCTAGGAGTCTGCCTAAGTGTGGATAGTGCACCATGTTCATGCCCCTAGAAATGAGGGTTACTCACCTGTAACTGTAGTTCAAGGAGTGGTATATATTGTGCACATTCACACAATCCACCCAACCTCCCCTAGCAAGTGGAATATGGATCCCTGCTTCCAGCGTGCATGATCTGATGTCACAGGGTGGAGCTGGGGAGTATACCACCTGGGTGGGAGAGAGGAGCTTAGCTTGAAGGTGTTCTGACCGGTCAAAAAGGGGAAGGAAAACTACCTCAGTGTGGATGTGCACCATAATACCACTCCTAGACTGACGGTTACAGGTGAGTAACCCACATACCTTATGGACACATTACTCCTGTGAAGGTAAGGGAACCTCTACGATATGTTATATTCAGAAACAGATAATCATACACATTTTCTTAAATGATGGATAGAATTATCATTTTCAAGTTATTTCAGCTTTTTTGTGAAAAAATTTTTATGGTTGCATTCTAGCCCTCATCAGTTGAGATTATTTTGTTGGCTACAGTTCCCATACGGTCCATGAGAACTTCATTGCATGCTTCCGCTGTGCCTATCCACTGTAGACAATTTATGTGACAGATGGTTTCTTAACACTGATTTTCTCATGCAGTACTGATTTACCCTGTCTCTGCAGTCAATTGTTACAGTCTATGGTTGCCTTTTGTTGTGTATAGAAATCTATACACAGTTTATTCTTGTTGTAGGACAGTTCAAAGGTCACAAAACTTTGTTGTAGTGTCATTCTGATGTTACAATGATACTACAACCTTTCTGCTTTGAACTGTCCATGCAGTTCCTTAGCACAGCTGCGATACAGCAAGGATGGGGGCAGTACCAGCAGTTGTGAAACACAAAGGCAGATTACCGTGAGGTGGAGGAGGCTAGGTCAAGAGTGCCTGTCTCCACTGACATAATATGTTGCTTCTGAATGTAACTGCCTCAGATGGCTCATTAGCTTTTGTAAGGGTGGACAGAGTACAGCTGTGGCTGGATGGCACCACCAGCTGAGTAAAGCCGCACCACAGCTGTCTCAAATTAAATACCCACATCAGTTTAGATTAAGGCAGGTTTTCAAAAAATAAAAATGATACCTGTTTCATTTCTAATATAGAGAATTAAGTATGGGTTGGGGTGTGTCACGAGTTTACACACACCGAGTTGTCAGGATGCTACATAGTGCTTGAGGGTTTGTGAAAAGCATCCCACAATGAGGGTATGTGCATGTTGTACATCCGACCATATTTTATTTTATATAATTGCTGGGTTTCCCTTTTCGCCTCAGCAATTATATAAAATAAAAAACTTCCGATGCATCACAGTGTGGCTTCTGAGGTGCCGATTTGAATCGGTATATTTTAAAGCCTTTTTGCCCTGGTTTGTGAGGTTTTTACTGTGTAGGGAAAAAAAAGAACTTACCATGAGTTCTTCTGTCGGTCCCAGTACTGTTTCGAGAGAGATGGGCGGTCGGCGGTCTTGAGTGTTAGGCGCTGCTGCGTGAGCATCAAGCTGCAAGTGAAACCGTGCGCGTGTTTGCCGTTATAAACACTCCTTTATAACGGCAAATTACGCCACGGTTTCCCTATGGGAAAAAGGGAAAGCCAGTTATTATAAAGGAATAATGCATGACAGGGTGTGTGTCATGCTGGGTTAACACCATGCCTTGGGTGGTTGTGCACGAGGCCACAGGCCAAGTGTGTCCAACACCTAAGAAGTGATGTTATCCCAGCACAACACACACCTTGTCATGCATTATTCCTATTATACAATGTCTCATTTGTTAGGAAAAATTTTTTAAATATGTTATTTAATGTGTAGGAATACTTGGAAGAAAAGTAGTGCTGGTTGTTTTGGCCACTTAGTGGAGCTCCTCAGATTCATTTGCTTGCCTTCGGCTCTGTACCCCCCAACCACGACAGTGGTTACTTTTATATTTAGTAATCCTGATACAGTTTACGCCTGTTTGAGCTGGTACGAAACTTTAAATAGGGGTCATTCTTCTGTTTGTACCACCATATCTGCCATGCTGTCCTTTGTTCTGTTGAATGTGGTTCACACTCTTAACGTGTCGTCCCCCCCCAATGACTTGCAGTTGAGACTGGGTGATTTTTTTTGTGGTTCTCCCAGTACAAAACTCCTGGTACAGTTGCTGTTTGTACTGGGAGAGAGAATAATTAATGAAATGAGTGCCCGGAGTGAATTTTATAGTTGTCAGGTAAGCTGAGCATCACCAGGACACGCAGTCACATAATTGTGGCCATTGGGAGTGGACAGTGAAGTCAATGGTAGTGTGGATGGGTGAAGGCGATCAGGGTGCTGAATTTTTTTTTTGTGGTTAAAGAAGGTGCATAGTTATAGAATATTGTGTGATTTTTTACGGCGTGTGTGTGGATTGCAAGCACCAACTCCGAGCATGGGACCAGTTTATAAATAAATGTGGTTGGGATAGTTTGTGAGGCTTCTACTGAGTTATATGGTGGTGGTTTTTAACAGTTCATTTAGGTGCGGTGCGGGGTACAGTTTATTGTACTGCACTATGGTGTTTGTGGTTCAGTATTCTGATGATGTGGTAAGGGGGGCTCTTGCAGCTGGGCTGGCAGGGTGTACTGGCCAGTGGGCAGTGATTTTCTTTTATGTGATTTGTTCATATGAGTGCTGGGACTAGCTCCATGATGTTGTGCTGGGATAACATCACGGGTCCAGTCCCAGAGTGACAAGTCACAGCCCAGGATTCTTTCTTGCCATTGTATAATAAATGTTTTACCAGTCCAGTAATGGAGGGGATAGGCAGGGCAGGTGAGCTGGCAACTGGATGCGCTCTGGTCTTAGAAAACCGACTGCTCGCTGAACAAGCAACCAGTTTTAAACCATATACTATATAATCTTAGTATATGGACAACCATACACAACAAGGATTGTGTTACCACCTTGGATTGAGATGACATCAGGGACCTCTCGAGCTTTGCTCTCAAGGTTTATAATCTTTATCTCAATGATGGAAACACAATAATAGTTATCATACACAGTTCTGTATATATTATGTGGCTGCCCCTTGTGCATGGATTTCCATCCTAGCTAAAATCTATTGTACCAAAGGTCATATAATGCTGTTGTACCCTTCTGTGGTACAGCAGGAGTTTCAATTAGAATGGAAACTTGCGCCACCTGCTGTTTTAGTTTATTTTTCCCTACACTTTCAGAGCAAAGCTCTCTCTGTAACACAGAATCTTCATTTGTTTCATAATTAAAAAAAAAACAAACATAAATGCAGCCGGAGGGGAGGGGCAACAGCTTGGTGAGGTTGGGTTTCTGTTTTTGTATAAAGAATACAAAAATTAAACCAAACATTTCTTAGATTGGGGGAGGGGAGAACATTTTTTAATTTCATGTTTCAAACCATATACTGTACAAAATAACACATGGGCAACCATGCACAACTTAGCTTTGTTTTTATCTCAGGGTTGTGATCACATCAGGAACCACTCAAGTGTCCCTATGATGTCATCTGAACCTCTTGATGGAAACACAGCCTTGTTTTGTTGCACATGGTTATCCATGCATTATTCTCTGTATTGTTGGAAATACTGCCTTCCCACTGGTGGTAAATTGCTGGGATGCAGTCCTTTAAAGAAAAGCAAGTTATGCTCTCAATCCACATTGACCTCATGAATGATACACATTCAGAGAACTGCAGTATAATAATCTTTGAATCATAAAACATTAGTGCCAGATTTTAAAAATACCATCAAATGATTGATCCAAGACAGCTGAACTGAATGCAGCCTAGTTCTTGCTGCTTGTGTTGTCTTTTGGCATTTGTGAAAGGCTCCGCCTGTAGTTCAGTGGGTGAGCAACCAGCCATGCCTACTTCCTGAACTATATAAGCAGCTCCTTTCATCCTCTATGTGGAGCTCCTTCTCTTTGCCAGCTGGAGTCTCTGTTGGTCTGTCTGCTCACTTTGGACCTGCTGTGGCCTTACCCCCCAGTTTCAGTCAATCAATCAGTACTTTATTTGTATAAGGCACCCTTCCCATGCTCAGGGCACCTTTACAGTACAAAATAAAAACACAAAGTGCTACAATTTAAAACAGATAAAAACATAACAGCATTAATAACTTATTGAAAAGGCCTGGTTTAATAAGTGGGTTTTCAGCAGCTTTTTAAAACCCTTTGTGTGCTCTGGACTCTGCTCCGTTGCTGCTGGATGTGTTCATATGTCTCTCCTCCTTTGATTAGTATTTGTTTTGCTTCTGGCTGCTGTGTGCTTCCCTGTGTGCTGTTTTTGTGTTCTTCTGTGTTTGTTCTTTGGTTTTGTATTTTCTTTTGGGGCTTCTAGTTGCCCTTTATTTGTGCTATATTGCTCCTTTGCTGTGCTCTGGTTCCCTGTCCTCCCCTGCTACCTGACATCCTCAGTTTTCCTGCATTTATTGTCTGTTTCAGCTTCTGTTCCTACCCTCTGGTGCTGTTTCCACGTCATGGCCTGCTCCTGGCCCAGGCTGTTGCTGTCAGCTGGCAGCAGCAGGGAGTGGCAGCAGGCACTGCTGCATTCCTGTCGTCTGCTCCAGGTACTTTGTGCTGCTCTTGCTCCATCCTTCAATTCTTTGCGGATTTAGTTTCCTAGTGCTCTGTGTCTACATTGTTAGTTTGTACTACAGGTTACTTATTGTTGTTTTCTTCCCTTATGCAGCCCCGTGCCTGTGCTATGGCTCCATTTCTTCTCCGATTTAGCAGGCCCCCAGTTCTCCGCCTTGTCCTTTGTCTGCTCAGCTCAGCCTGCTGCTTTCCTGCGTACCAGTCCACCCTCAGTTTCCTGCAATTGTTGTTTATGTCAGCTCCCATTCTACCTTCGCTGCTGCTGCTTCTGTTAAAGGAAAACTGTCTAAATATTTGAGTCCCTGTCCCCCCAAAGGCTTACTCCCCCGATTAGGCTTTTTCCCAGAAAAGCCCTTATTTCTACCAACTTACTGTACTTTAATTTTTAGTGCCAGAGAATCCAGGGAATATGGCCGATGCTGCCTTTGGCCTCCATTTAATTGCAAAATCTTGGCCTTGCACTGTTAACCCAAATGTAGGTGCATTGAAGTAAGTGTTGCAGCGCCTGCACTTTTGCACTGAATGGAGTTGCATGGTGGCCATATTCCTGATTCTCGGACACTAAAAAATTTAAATACAGTAAGTTGCAGCAAATAAAATAGGGGCTTTTCCAGGGAAAAGCTTAATCATGGGGTAAGCCTTTGGGGGGTGGGAACTCGAAGATTTAGACAGTTTTCCTTTAATTCATTGCACCTGGCCTAGGCTCCTGCTCTCCATTTGCTGCCTCTCCCTGTTGCAGCTTGCTCTTAGTTCTCAGTGCTAGCTCATCTCTGGTTCTGCCAGCAACCTTGCATTCCTCTATGGTTCTTTCCTGCTTATTTACCTCAGCTTTTCTTTCTTTGCTGTGCACTTCTTTCCATCCGCCCTCAGTTTTAGCCAGCACTTTTTGGGATTTAAATCTGCTCAGCATGTTTATATGCACTCAGTGTACATGCTCCTCCTCTAGCCAATCCTACTTCTAATTCGTTACAATATTGTTTACCATTATCGGTGCTTGTATAAATGTCTGTGTGCCCAACCTCTGATGTATTGCAACCCAGACTGCAATGATTTTACCAAAGTTGTTGTTTTTTGAACTGTACTGTTGTCATTTCTGTAGTCTCAATTTTGTACGCTCCTGGGTCGTGCCTGAGAATAGGCAGGATTGTTGCCTAGCGCACTTACCCGGTTACCAAAAGCTAATAAATAAATATCAGTTTGCTTGGCTATTCGGTGCTACTAGCTATGCAACAGAATCTCACCCGAGTCTCCTGCCCTTCCATATTGCTTTCCCCATGTGACCAGCCCTTTGGGGTTTTTAATCTGCTCAAACATGTTCATTGGTACTCAGTGGGATTCTACTCAGCAGCCTTTTTGGGGTTTTTAATTGGCTCAAACATGTTTATTGGTACTCAGCGGGACTCAACCCAGAGACTAAGTAAGTCTATATTGTGTTCGCCATATGGTTCACACCCACTTAAAAGCATTTGTACCCAGCAATTATTCTTGTTGTTTCAGTGCATTACTGCCCATACCTACAAAGTCCATTGCTTGTTAAGCTCAGCTCCTGCTGGATGCTTTTCACTATTTTTACACTACTTCATTATATTTGGAGGTCAGCTCAGCTACAGCTATCACTGTAAACTAGTTTTAATAAATCTGCATATGGGCCATAGTGCTTTTCTGTGGCTTCTTTATTTTGCCTATGGCGAAGGCCTGAGTGGTTATAGTGGAGAGTTGTGGCCCTGTGTGGTCCATGTACCTCGTGTTTGTATACCGCCTTCACTGCAAAAATCCTCTGGGTATTTGTCACCTTTAATTGGTGCTTATTGATGGACTGGTTGGCTAGCCTTGCACTGACTAAAGGCCCAGATAAAACCTGAGCTGGGTGTGCAGTTCCTATGCTAGTAGATTGGCGGGTCAAGCTACTATGCTTCTGTGTACTATTAGTTTACTAGGCTCATTGCTACAGGTGTTTACCATGCTGCTCATTGCCTGTTACTCCCTGCCCTACCATGTATGGGATGTACTGTTACCAAAGGTGTTTACTTTTCTGCATAGTACCTGATGTTCTCCACATTACCTAGTATAGCCTGCTCCATTGCTGCAAGAGATTAGACGACCATGCCCATCAATTTATTGGCTCTGAGCTTGCTCGCAGCTGATAGTCTTGCTCTGTGCCTAGTTCGGATCCTGAGCGTGTAATGCCCGGTGTGGGGTTCTTCCTTTGTGGCACATAGTGGGAATGTCCTTACCCCAGGTGTAGCTTTAGCCATTTGTGCACAGTGGCACCTCTTGATGTAGAATTTATGACTAGCTGCGAAGGGAGGATATAGGGCTATCCTTTAGCTGTAGTATCAACTGCCGTGGCACCTTCAATGCATTCTCCCTACGACTGCTCTCGGTTCACTTGATCTAAATAGTAGATTGGTAGGTCAAGCGAGTGCCTCAGTGATCATTCTCTCTTCCTCCAGCCTTCGAGGTAGTTTGTTGCAGAGGCCATTACTCGCAACCCTCCATGGCATTCCCATTAGAGGGAAAGAGTGAGAGTTTCCTCTGAATTGGAATATTTTCTGCTCCCCTTGTTTAGGTTTCTAAATGGCAGTAGCAGACCCGTCTCTGTATACAACATCTCAAGCCTGGAGCGAAGGTGATCTCGACCTTGGATCCCCAGAGATTTCCTCTTCAAAGGGTTTTTTTCTCTCCCTTGTGCCGCAGGTCATAATACTAGTTAGTTTAGCAATATTCCCTAGCTCACTTAGGTAGGTTCCGCTGTTGGATGGAGATGTATGGTGGCCCTACTAGTCGTTCCCTCTCTCTTTAGGAAGACCCTTGCTGTCATCAGTGCAAGCCATATTACTAGAGCTGTCCTGCTAACTTGTGTGTCTCATTTATGTTTCATTAAGCTGCCTGTTGCTGTCAGTCTGCTTCTCGACCTCCTAGTCATTGATCACTGCTACAATTGTTTTGGGGTTTCTTCCTAAGATACCTTTAGCCAAGGGACCCTTCCCGCGGTACCTCTGGGGGTGGAGCCCTCTTACAGGGTTTCTTGCTTTCAGTACCCCTACAGGGTGGTAATTCCTACTAGAATAAAGAGTGTGAATGCCCACAAATGTTGTTATACAGTTGCACAAGCATAACATTATTCTGGTTGAGAAAGCCATTGAATTGAAAGGCTCCGCCTGCAGTTCAGTGGGTGAGCAGCCAACTACGCTTACTTCCTGAACTATATAAGCAGTTCCTCCCAGCCTCCATCTGAAGCACCTTCTCTTTGACCCACCATCCTTTCCTCCTCCTCCTCCTCCAGTGGTTCACCTCTTTACTCCCCGGGGTTCCTTCCTAAGGTACCTTTAGCCAAGGGACCCTTCCCGTGGCACCTCTGGGGTGGAACCCTCTTACAGGGTTCCTTGCTTTCAGTATCCCTGTACGGTGGTAATTCCTACTGAAACAGAGAGTGCGAATGGCCACAAACATTGTTATACAGTTGCACAAGTATAACATTATTCTGATTGAGAAAACCATTGAACAATTATTTTATATTCGTAATTAGATACTGTTGTTGCTTTAAACACCATGGATACTGACAAGAAGCATAAAGAGCACTGCGCAGCAGTTTATGATGAATAAAGTCATATCACCAAAAATAGATCCTTCAGACCCAAAGTTTTCAATCAGGATGTCTGGCCTGGAGAGCGGTGGCGAGACTGAAAGTCCAACTACACCAACCACCCTGATGAAAAAGTCTTTATATCTCCCTGTAGAACGTCAAATTCTGAGGCTTTCTCACATACTGCAGTACCCCACACTTTGTTGCAATCCCAATCCTCTGCTTTGGAGCCAGAAACAAAGTAGGAATACATGCTGGAATCCTTTGGCAGGTTCATGGACAAAGTTATTGCTTGTATTGATTGTTATGACTTGTGATTTGACGTGTTTAACAGGAAAACAGAGTTTTTTTTTTTTGTTTTTTTTTCCATTTATATTTTATCTCCCCTTAGCCTGTCTGCCGCCAGATGTCCTTCCGACCGGTCACGGACCACGGCTTCTGCTCCCCACATACGTACGGACCCTCCGTACCCCGTGGCTCCCCCCGCGGTGGGGCTGCGACCTCCCCTGCGCATGCCGAGACGTGTAACCTTAGTCGGACGGCGGCCTGGGAGCACATCAAAGCCGTGGTGGGCTTCATTAGCGGCTAAGGCGGCTAGTTCTTTTCTGTTTTTCTGGAGGGAGGCGGGGTCATGCAATGGCCGCGGAGCGTCCTGCCCCGCCTCCAGTGCATGCCTGTGCCGGCAGCTGCACGACCCCTGGCCTCCACCAGGAGTCATCCGCGCTCCGGACACGTCCCGACCCTCCCTCCCGGAGAAGGAGAGCAGTCCCAAGGATGCTCGATCCTTCTCCCCCCGGGCCGGCCCTCCAGCGACCCGAGTCCGTTCCCGAACCCGGGTTGCCGGCGTCAGGAAAACAGAGTTTTTACAAAGTTAAGTGAAGGCCACCCCTGAGAAAGCTGCTGAGCTGGAAAAAAGTAGTTGTGGAACACTGAGTACACATGGAGAAACATGCAGGGGAAGTTTCAAGCTATTGAGGCTTCAGTGTATAGCATCATTAAGGAGAATTTCGTATATCTCACAAACTTGAGTAGACTAACAAACTACTGCCATATCGCAATTTCAGGATGGTCATTGTACCTGAAATAAAGGAATAAGATTTCCCCTCGATTCATGAACTGGTGGAAGATATTCCTTCTACCACATTTGATTTACCAGCTGATAAACCATCCCCCTTTGCTCGGCAGAGCATTCGGAGTTCATAAAATGTTACAGGATCCCAGCTCACCTACAAAATCTACGATCCTGGCAACACTGCTGTTTGAATCAAACCGAGTCTTTAGTTTTAAGCTAGCTAGAATTATACACATTCTGGAATAAAAGAACTTTTATGCTTATCTGTTCCCTTTGATATCAGACTCAGCCATGCCATGCGAAGTTCTTGGCATATTGCCAGGATGTGTTTGAGATGGGTGCAAACTTTTCTCTGTTACTTCCTGCAAAGGCAAAAATGATGAAAGATTACAAGACCCACATATCCTTTGAGGTAGACCAGCAGGCAACTCATATGAGAGCCCATTACTCGGAGAACTTCAAGCCTGATCTGGTTATCTCACCAGTGAATTTGGACAAAGAATGTCTGACTCCATGGAGAAAATTGGTTTATAATTGGTTTGGAAATGTGGCTAGTTTTTCCTACTTTGTCGTTAATCCCACACGGTATTAATTCTTTATAGTGGACATTGGGAGACTGTTTGCGTTGTTCAGCAGTGGACTGAACAGTGGGCAGCTGGTGCTCGCAGAGCTTATAGTTATGTGATTAAAGGTTTCTGCTTTATTGATGGTCAATCTTCATTATGAATTGGACTTTATCTTTTTATTACAATGAGCACTTTGAATCACTTCCCCATTTCTTTTCCTTTCTTTTCAAGATAAAATACCAATATCTTTATAAATATTGGGAGAGGTGGGTAATTAAGCACGTAATGTATATGTTGACTATCTTATTTTATTTGCAGTAATTTAAAAAATACCAAAAATAAAAGTTGAAAAAATCCTATCAAATAAAAAAAGACCTATTAAGAAATTCAGCAGTGTTTTTGTAGGAGTGGGAGTAGAGTAATTAAAATGGATACACTGCTTGTATTTATTTCTTCTTCCATAGAACTTGTTCTCAGTCTTGCACAGCCACTTCTTTCCATCCCTGTCGCCCACCCCTATCACCCTAGGGAGAGGTCACCCACAGATCCCCCCCCCCAGAGTGAGATCAGAGTGGGTAGGGGCCATCCTCCTTCCCACCGAAGCACAATCCAGATGCTACCCAGAGCTTTGTAGGTGGTGCAGGGGCTGTGATGACCAGGACATCATCCTTTGGCTGGACAGGTATTTCCTTGTTTACCCTCTGATCACACACCACCACACAGACATAGTGTCATGTCCTGACTGACTTCACACTCTCTAGCATGCTCCTGCAGCAGAGGCAAGCTTCTGGGTCCATTAAAGGAGTAGCTAGAGTGGCGGAACCCGACACCATCCCTCTTTGGTCAGGAGTTCTGCTGCGCAGCTAGCCAGCCCTCAAGGTTACCCGACTGGCTTTCTAGGCTCGCTTCTGAACCCAGGTCAGTGATGTGGGAGCACTCAGTGCTACCCACAAGGCCATTGTGCAGCCCTGTATTTATTTTCATTTTATTTAATAGGTAACTGGGAAGGCAATGGGCAGAACTACCATTGTTTTCAAAGGCATCCCGGGGTAAATATCTGCTTTATGAAAACAACAATGCAATACCAAAAATACATAAAATGATACATTAAATTATTCTGTACAGTGACATCTCACAGAGTATATTAGACACTGTCTGAAATCAGACTAAAATAACATACCTGTTAAAGAATCTGTAATACGTTTTGGCATCGAGTTCCATGTTTTTATATCATGGTATGAAAATGCATGTTGTCCTATAGAAGTTAAGACTGGCATCACCTAAGGATCTTAGATTTAAATTGCAGTCGGTAAAGGGAATCCTGTCTTAAAAAGTAATAGGTTTATTTATTTATTTAGTTATTTGATATCCAGGTAGGTGCATTGGTCCAAAAACGTTTTCAGGCATGACCCAGGCCATAGAGAATAGAACAGAAGTACAGCAAGTACACCAGTTTAGGGCACTAAGCATATAGCGACATCTGTAGGTGCAGAACCATATAGTCACATCCATAATGTAACTTGTGTCTTAAAGTATTATCGTACAGTTTTCTAAATCATTGCTTTCCTCAACAGGTGAAACTGGTGAACATTAGAAATGATGACATAACAGATGGCAACCCCAAGCTAACGCTGGGGTTGATTTGGACCATAATTTTGCACTTTCAGGTAAGGCTGCTTTACCTTACTTCTGTACCATTGACATGTTTGCTAGATTGACCCTACCTTGGGGTTTTTCAACTGGATTTTCAGAGTTTTGTTTTTGTGAATGTCTTCAAACCTTCCACCCCACACACCCTAAAGCCTTGTTCACGGTGCAGGGCATCATGGGTATTTAAATCCTTGTGAAAGTCAGGCTGACATGGCTTTTCCAGAACAGACAGTGTGTTTTAAATAGGCTTGTACATCTGATCTGGTACAGGCTAAGAATCACAATGTACAGACATGAATATCATCCTTTTGGGACTCCTTAGTGTACTGCAGTCATTGTCTCAGCCAGGCACCAAATCAGAACCCCAACGCAACATAGGTTTAGAGGGGAGAGGCAGTTTGCAGGAAGAGTAGCGTATGGGATCCGTAGAACAATGCTAGGAGAGAAGAAATATCCAAATTGTTTGCTTTTTGTGCATCACTCAAAACCATGCACGTACACTGAGGCCTCATTCCCAGTGAAAGACATCATGAGTATGCAAATTCTTGTGCAAGACAGGCTGCCAAGGGGAATTTTCTCTTGGCGAATTTTTAAAGAGTGTCACAGATAGCATGACCAAATTTACATACGACACAGAGAAGGCAAGTGTTGTGGATCATGAAATGGAAGGTAGAAAGTTACAAAAGGACTTTGAAACACTGGCGGTTTAGGCAAACGGGTACAGTACTGTAGTCCTGTTTCTTGACTTGGCCTGCTTCGGGTATTTAGTTATAGGGTTCCAGAGGTCCTGAAAAGACCTACAAGCCTTGGATTAATTTGTAGTTTGTGGGACCTTTGAAGGTGACACTTTACTTTTTTTATTTTATTACTAGGTATGTCTCTGGTCCCAAGGGACCTGTTTTCAAGAATGACCAAGGGGTCTAGGCAGACATGCAAGAGTAAAATAGGTAATGGTATGAACCTATTTACAAGGTATTTGGTATCACAGTTGCATTATAAGAGGCCAACTTTATCTGCCACATGAGTATGGTTTTCATCAAACCACTGCATTTGGGATAGTTCTGGTAACATCATGGCAGAAATATGGCTCAGACAGTAGATGGGGGGGGGGAGCATCTACCATCTGAAAGGTCCCCCATTTGTTTAAAGATCTCATTTCTTTGATTTTTTTTTTGTTTAACATTAAACTTGACATTATATTAGACTTAGTATCCACATGAGTGACCAACTGGGGAATGAAATTTAATACAGAAAAATGCAGGGTACTGCACCTTGGCAAAAACAATCCACTACACATGTATACATTATGTGATGTCCAATTGGAGAAAACAAACATAAAAAAAGATTTAGGAATTCAGGTTTCCAACGATCTGGGCTCTTCACATAAAACAAGTGCCACTATAGCTAAAACAAGCAAAGTTATATGGGTGATACATAGTTTGTTTAGGGACAAAAATGTCCTGATCCCAACTTTACAGATCTTATGTTAGGCCACATATGGAGTTTGCCTCCCAACTCTGGTACCCCTACAAAAGAAGTGATAAGAGACAGACTGGAAAGGGTACAGACAAAATTTACTAAGTCAGTAAAAGGTCTAGAGGACAAAGATTACACTGAATGATTGCAGTCATTAAACCTAATGTCCCTGGAAACAAGACGGATATGTGGAGACCTTCTATTTCTGTATAATGTTATGCAAGATCCTTATTTACTAACTGAATTGAGGATCACCTTTAACTCTTAGGCTGCTGACAGAATTAGAATGTATAGGTATTTTGGACTGATATCAGTCCGCTGCCCTGCAAGGGTTAAACCACCGGTGGTAAAGAAACAAGAATACATCATTACAAATTAAAGGAAATAAATTCAGACATAGTAACAGAAAATATTTTTATACAACTAGGGTTACCATCACTTGGAATTCTTTCCTGGAAGGGAGTGTCATAAGTAAAACTAGACTTGAATTTAAGAATAACCTTGACAAACACATTTTATTGGGTAATAAAATAAATTACTATCAGGAGTAAGTTCAAGAGCAATTATAGTCCTCTTGCCTTCTAGTTCCTTACCTTCCTAGTATGGAACTTTTTATTGAGTTATTTCCAGTACACACATCAACAACATAAGCAACAAGTACAAACAAGTATTCAACATTTCATTACGTACAGAGCAGTTCTGAAGTTCATAGCACTGCACAACAGAGAGAGTAACCCACAACAGAGTATTATATAGGATCAGTTAAGAGCAGTCAACAAGTCGTATCTGCTTATACTTGTAAGCTCGAACAGATTTAAATTGAATGAAGTGTCACTGCGGTACAGCACTTATCGCTTTACTACCATGTGTTTCACCTGTTGGTGGTTCTCAAGGGGGCTGGGGGGTGGTTCCCTGGTTAGGCTGTTATCCTCTCCCGGGTACAGCAGGTAGCATTAACATTAGGGAACAGATAGGACTACCCCTCCCTGGACAGTACTATTCGGTGGGGTTGGAAACGTTAAGAAATGTGCCCATACTCTGTCGTAAGAGTCAGATTTGTCCGGGGAGAAATTTGACAGGCATTTTGTTGGAGCCAGGTGGCCCACTGCCAGCAGCCACTCATTAAGGAATGGTATCTTCTTTGATTTCCTTCTCTGAAGAAGTGTTTTGGCTGTGATAGTGACTTCTGTGGCCCAGTTTTGGATAGGTGGCTCTTGAGGAGAGAAGAGTGAGGAATATCCATAGTATCAGAGGAGAGTCAACACCTAGTTCAAGTGGGCAGCCTGTATTACAACAATTGAGCACCCCTTTCCAAAAGTTGGAGATCACTGGGCCTGCCCATAGAATGTGGGAGAGGAACTGAAGGTGAGCATCGCATCACATCTCCAGCAGATGTCTGAAGTAAGGAGATCCATGGCCTTCAGTGCTTGTGATGTTCTGTACCACCTGTGGAGAATTTGCATCTGTATAAGCTGGGTTTTGGTGTCCATACAGGTAGTGTGGGCTTGGTGCCAGGCAGTCTTCCGTTGGTGTTCTATAAAGGCCACCCCAGCTCCTCCTGCCACTGCAACTGAACCTTGTGTATGGGAGGTGGGAACCATCTCTAAGTGAGTTGTAGATAACTCCTGACACCCCTTTGGGCACCACCCCTTCAGTGGGTATTGCTTGTCTTGCTGAGGTGTGGACCTCAGACAAAGGGACAAAAGCTCTTTGGGATCGAATAGTGGGCCACCAGACCTTGAAAGAAGTGTAAATATGTTTGGTCTGTGAGGCAGAGGTTCTGGGCATAATGAATACTTGCTTTTTGCCCCGTTTAAAGATATTGTTGTCCCACAGTGAGTCATACTGAAGGGGGGGTTCGGGGAATTGGTGGGGCATTGACACCTTTGTCCAATGTATGTAAGATATTGAGATAGTGGCATGTGTCTTCATTAGCTTAGTTTTATTGTAAAGTACCACCCGGGGGAGGGAGCATTGTATAGTTGCCCTTTCATGGCCACCTACAGAGGGATACCTAGAGGTGAAGTAGAGAACCATTTAACTGTTTGCACTAGGACAAAGGCAGCATAATAATGTACAAAACTGGGAAGTCAACAGCTCCCCTTGACCAGTGCTGTCAAAGTGTGGCCCTGCTGAATCTGGTTGAGCGACCTTCCCATAAGAAGGATCCCACCAAGATCTCAGTTCTGGTACAAATTGAAACAGTTTTTTAGCTTTGGCACAGGTTTCAGCGTGTAACAGAACTGAGTTTTCAAAAAACCCATCTCTTGATCTGCTGTTCTAGAGCAGTCAAACAATGGTGCGAAAACCGAAAGTATTTCTGGCCTGCTGATGACCGGGTTTTATTGGTACATTTAGAAACATAAAAACATAGACAATGATGGCAGGAAAAGATCTAGAGTTCATCTAGTCTGCCCCAAGTTCCCTATCTGTCTCAGGATGTATTCTTCATATGGGACTGTATCCAACAGCTGCTGTCAGTACACTACTGCTCAGAACAGGTGCGGTCCTTCTCAGGATTACCGAAGACTTTCCAATCAGCTGAGCTCTGTCAGAAAGGTGGCCAGCTGTAGCTGACAAATTCGAGATCTGCATTGCAGGAATCTTTTGCCACGCTTTGTCATCAGGGTGAACATTGCAGGCAGAGGTCTGAAGCTGGCATCTGGTAACCTCCCCTGCAGGGCTGGTGTTAGGACTTTGGGGGCCTCCAGCAAATTCAATTACTGAGGCCCCACACATGGGCACCTCGATGGGCCCCCACACACCCTCCCTGGGCCCCTTCCTGCCCCCTTCCCGTGCCCCATTCCCAAACCCCCAGTAATCTTTGTACATAAATCCAACTACTGCACAATTTGTCAGACGCAATGACATGGAGACACTAGAAGTATTTCATTTCTAACATATAATTAATAGAATAAATTGCAAAATAACCTTCCTTAACTGCCCCACTGACTACTGCATAATTTGTCAGACTCAGCCTCAGACACAAATTAATGACCTTAAGAGCAATACTACAAATAATATAATTGCAAAAAATGCTCCTCTCCAGCTGCTGCAATATTTTTTTTTTTACCTCTGCTCTGCTGCTCTCTATCTCTCCAGACTCCCATCTCCCCGTACTTATGCTTCAGACACAGACCTGAGGGGGGGACAGAAATTTTCAAGTCTGAGTTGGAGGAGGTGCGATAAACAGCGATGGACCTATTGGAGCCCTGTTATTGGTTCCAGCACAGCTCCTCCTCCCACGTCAGCACGTTCTGTGCAGCACAATAGAGGAACATAGGGAACATGAAACAAAGCTGCCTGGGTATAGAAGTGAAGGCAGGATGGTGGCATGGACCGCGTGGTGTAGTTTTGTATTCTTTTGGGGAAATCGGGGCCCGATTTTCAGGCACAATGGGAAGCTGGCAGCAACAATTGTAAAGCTTCACAGTATAAATCACACGAAAGGGCAACTGGATGAGGACATCACATGTTGTTGATGGGGAGCTGGAGCGGAGCCGGAGAGAATTCGCTAGTGCAGTCAGTGAGGAGCACAGGAGCTTGCCAATTACTAATGCTGCTCAGCTTTGTTGATTGGGGAGGGCAGTATTTTTTTTTTTTATAAGATGCTGTGGTGATCTAGGCAGGGAATGGGGTGGGACAGACAAAAAAGCATGCTGCTGGGCTGGTTAATGGGTTGCTGCTGGTGCCCGCCGCCAGGCCTGCTACATGTGCCGCCTGCAGCCCGCTGCATTTGGGGGGGCCCCCGCGGCCGCGTGGTTCGCGGGTGCCTAACACCGGCCCTGCTCCCCCGCTATTATTGCAAGTAAGTATTCAAGCTTTTCTTCCAGCTGCTTAGCCATTTTCTCATCCTCCAAAACAACTTCAGGAAAAGACATTACAGGTGCAGGGTTATCAACGGTCATTATTTGGGTCGCTGGTGTCGACTTGCCAGCACATCCTCCATCTCCTCCAGAACCAGGTTTTAGCAAACCAATAGCAACTTCCTTGTTTCGGGGTCTCATCCACCTGGGCAATCATATCTACCTACTTCACTCCAAGGTCCCCCATCCTCCTACAGGAAATGAGCAGAGCCTCCTGCAGTAAAATTTGGGGATTTTCCACAGTGTCCTGGCCAACATTCCCCTTCCCATAAAACCACTTCATGTAATTGTCCAAGGCTGTATGTGAATGCCGATGTGCAAAATGGCTGCCACGCTGTCACAGTGACTTCACTGGCAGTCTTATATAACTTGTAAAGTGCTTTAGGATTAAATATACATAAAAAGCATTATATAAATACTAATTCTTTTTCCTCTTCATTTAATGTAAGCGGTCCACCTACAGTATTATGGCAGTGAGCAGGTTTATGGGCTGTAGTTTACAATTACTGTCTTGTGTTCTTTTGTATGCCACCCTCATGTGGTGCAAACCTGGGTCGTTATATGAGGTATCCAAAATTAAAAGTTTGAATTCCACTCAAGATTAAGTATATTTACTGTACATTCTGTTTTAAAACTAAAACAAAAAAAAAAAACTGCATGAGCTGGGGATGAGCTTGCTATACCCATAAGTATTCAAACCTGAGTATCCAGCAGTGAAAGACTGCTATCTTATTTTCTAAATCACCCACAGTAGCTGCGTCAAATATTCCTGAGGATCTAGATTTCTGTATTGATGGAAAAAGGAATATTTTGTTCAGCTGTTTTTTTTTTTTAAACACGTCTTTTCTCTCTAATTTTCTTGAGTGTATGTTGCAGCACACAGTGACACCTGTTGATATCATTCAGCAGAACTTCTGGGGCCCTATTTTCAAAAATGGGCGAAGCGCAGCACGGAGTTTTGTACTGTACTTACCCATTGCCCATAACCCTGAGGATGCTACAGTCAGTCACATAGTGCACCGGCACTATCCGACTGAATATAGGGGCACATCGGTGCAGCTCTAAGCCGAGTGGCACTGCCCCAGCATGCATCCAGCCAGTGCAGGGAATGGCACCACCAGACCTGATAGCGCCGGTAGCCCCCGGCACAATATTCAGACAACCACATGGAAATGAGCACATTGCACATGTAAGCCCTAAAGGTCCATTTGCATGCCCATTATGGGCACATTTGCATGGGAAGAGGCTGCAGATTTGTACCCCTGTGACTGGCTCTACACTCACGTGATTGCTTGCGTCCAAAGCAACCATGCATTCCCTGGTGACTAGTGACATCCCCCACCCTCTGATTGCTGTCCCCAGTAAAGTAAAGCCCTTTCCATGGTGCCTAATGGTCCCCCTAAGCCTTTGATCGCTATCCCTGGTGTAATGTAAACATCCCTGGTGCCTGGTGGTCACCCTCCTTCTGATCACCATCCCCAGTATAATTTAAATTATCCCTGGTGTCTGGTGGCCCCCCTCCTTCTGATCACCATCCCCAGTGTAATTTAAATTATCCCTGGTGGTCTCCCTCCTTCTGATCACCATCCCCAGTGTAATTTAAATTATCCCTGGTGGTCCCCCCTCCTTCTGATCACCATCCCCAGTGTAATTTAAATTATGCCTGGTGCCTGATGGTCCCCCTCCTTCTGATTATCATTCCCAGTGTAATTTAAATTATCCCTGGTGCCTGGTGGTCCCCCCTCCTTCTGATCACCATCCCCAGTGTAATTTAAATTATCCCTGGTGCCTGGTGGTCCCCCCCCTTCTGATCACCATCCCCAGTGTAATTTAAATTATCCCTGGTGCCTGGTGGTCCCCCCTCCTTCTGATCACCATCCCCAGTGTAATTTAAATTATCCCTGGTGCCTGGTGGTCCCCCTCCTTCTGATTACCATTCCCAGTGTAATTTAAATTATCCCTGGTGCCTGGTGGTCCCCCTCCTTCTGATTACCATCCCCAGTGTAATGTAAATTATCCCTGGTGCCTGGTGGTCCCCCTCCTTCTGATCACCATCCCCAGTGTAATTTAAATTATCCCTGGTGGTCCCCCTCCTTCTGATCACCATCCCCAGTGTAATTTAAATTATCCCTGGTGCCTGGTGGTCCCCCCTCCTTCTGATCACCATCTCCAGTGTAATTTAAATTATCCCTGGTGCCTGGTGGTCCACCTCCTTCTGATTACCATCCCCAGTGTAATTTAAATTATCCCTGGTGGTCCCCCTCCTTCTGATCACCATCCCCAGTGTAATTTAAATTATCCCTGGTGCCTGGTGGTCCCCCCTCCTTCTGATCATCATCCCCAGTGTAATTTAAATTATCCCTGGTGCCTGGTGGTTCCCCCTCCTTCTGATCACCATCCCCAGTGTAATTTAAATTCTAGGGACATGGATATGTTGTTCAATCCACACTTATTGGCAGGTTCCTTGCCGCTTTAATTGTTGCCGGAAGGTCTTCAGGCTGGCTCCTCCCACCCACCCGGGTGGTAAAACTCTCGGCTCCGCCCCATGACGCCAGATCTTCCTTACCGCTTGGAAGCTCAGGTTCCCTCCTTAGCGCTCTGCGTTTTAGACTGGATCCTAACTCTTCGGTTCATCCGAAACTAGTTTTGAAGTTTTCTAACCTTCGGTCTTCATCTTCCCTCACGGCTGCGATGGACAAATCTATTCCCGGCTTTTGAAGGTGCCCTTGTGGGCATAAAATGTCCAGGACAGATCCGCATTCCACGTGCATCTACTGCCTAGGCCTGGATCATGACCCGCAGGCCTGCGAGTTGTGCCGTTCTTTCTCGGCCAACGTCCTGGATGATCGCGCTGCCCGATTGCAGCTCGGGCGCCCCGAGGAGCGTTTGCCACCTGTAAAATCAAAAGAGGCTCGTTGGGCAGTGTCCACGACGGCTGGCTCGGCTGAACAGCTCGAGCAGATGATCGCACTCGAGGAGGAGGCAGCCCAGGCCGCATCTTCCTCCTCCTCCTCGGCTGCGGCATTTATCTCACTCTCTCTGAGTTCCTCGGACACGGCTTCATTCAAGGAGCTTTGTCAGTCCCTTTCCACGAAGGGAGAGGGGCCATCGGGACATTCTTCTTGGCCCAAGAAGAAGGAGTCGAAGGGTAAGTCCCACCGTCGGCGTTCGTGGGAGCGGGAGAGGTCTCCTTCCCTGGACAGCCGACTGTCGACTTCGGTCGAAGTTGAGGCTCAGGCCGCTGGCTTCACGGTGTCCCCATCAGGCAGCCTGCCGAGACTTCCGTCTACGCAGTCGAGATTTTCCTCGATCCGTCGGACGGGCTGTCGACTGGTGAAGCCGACAACCCACCTTCCCTGCTTCCCTCGGTGGAGACCGAGGATCTGCCTGCGCCTTCGGGGCCATAGTCCCCGGTTAAAGTGCCTGAGCCGAGGGAAGAGCGGGTGTCCCCGCCCCCTCCCAGACCCGCTCTCGGTCTAGCCATTCCTGCCGACATTGGCGGTCTCGGTCTCGGTACTGAAGTAAGCGGAGACACTGTTCCTCCTCGTCCTCTTCCTCGGATGAGGGGAGGCTTCGGCGTAAATTACGTTGACGCTACAAGGAGCTTATGTGGCAGCAGTTACTATTGTCTGGGTCTAAACTGACTCCGCTTCAGACCCTGGCCATCAAGTGGCTGTCTCCCGAACGACCGAACCAACCGCTCTTCCCAGTCGAGTTGCCTGTTCCAGAGCCGGCTGCTCGGCCAAAACCGGCTGCTCCACCGATTGTGGTGGAACCTCCGCCTCCACAACCGAAGTCTGGGGCACCGACCAAGGATTCTCAGTTGGGTCATGGCCTGCCCCACAGGTTGTCGGTCACCCTCGCTCCCTACCGTCCTCGGCAGGTAGAGGGTGGCTGAGGGCCGAGGCAGCTCTTCGCAGACTCTTCGGAATCCGGTGATGACTCCTCCATGTTCTCCAGGCAGGTCGACCTGGAGTCCTCCAGGGGCCAGTCATTGGATGATAGCCCATCGTGCTTCTTGGGTCTGCTTCGACTCATCTCGGAGTCCACCGGGATGCAGCTCGAGCCCATGTCTAAATGGGCCAAGTATCCTCTGACGGAGATTCTGGACCGAGGGGATTCCCCCAAGGAGGCCTTTCCAGTGGCTGAGGCCATTGTCGGCCCAGCCTTGGAGCTCTGGCAGTGGCCTGCTTCCTGTCCTGCACCCTCAGCCAGGATGGCCAGGAAGTATATGGTCCCTACCAGCTCTTTGCCCGGTTTCTCAGAGCACCCCTCTGCCGAGGGGTTAGTCACCGACAGCGTCTTCCGGTGTTCCAGTAAAGCTTTCGGGATGTGGATAAGCCCCCCGACAAAGGTCCAAAAGCTGGACTTTGCCAGGCGCAAGGTGTACGCTGCGTCCTCCCTCGGCCTCCGTCAGGCCAGCTCGGCCATGCTGATGGCACACTTCTCCCACGCCCTCTTGGGCTCCCTGGAGGAGGTTGTCCCTCATCTCCTGACCGACCTGCAGACCACGGTCCGTCAGGTGCGGGACCAGGATAGGGCGGTGGCGAAGCAGCAGCTTCAGACTGCTCTGGATATAGGTGATTCCTGTGCCAGGTCAGTAGCGGCCGCGGTGCCATCGCGCGGGCGTAGCTGAGATATCCACCTTCACGGCGGATATCCAGCACAAGATGATGGATGTCCCTTCTTGGGGACTGACCTCTTCGGCCCTGGAGTGGAGGACACCTCCAGCAGATCGAAAAGTCCAATGCCACTCTGGACTCGGTCACACCTCACCAGAGGGACAAGGCGCGTCAGCAACAGCATAAGTCCTTTCGTCCTCCCGGCCCTGCTGCTCGACCGGCCCAACAGCACCAGCAACAGGGCCAGTAGGCTCGAGCTTGGCGTCCCAAACCCAAGCCGGCGGCTTCCTCCAACAGGAAGCAAGGAGGTAAAGGCCCAGGAGGTCCCTTGGCCGGTTCTTCCTCCAAGCCTGCCCAGTGACGGGTTGAGGGGTGCCTCTCCCAGCCTCGTCACTCCCCCCTGGGTTCCCCCCGTGGGGGGATGGCTCTGCCACTTCCTTTCCGCCTGGTCCGCTATCACCACAGACCATTGGGTGTTGGAGGTGGTAGGAAAAGGCCTGCCTCTGGAGTTCGAGCAGGCTCCACCCTTTCGAGCCGTCACCCCTCGGGGGGCCATGGGGTCCACAGCCACGCTGTCAGCCCACCAAGCTGATATTGCCCTGCTCCTCGAAAAAGAGGTGATCAGGAAGGTGGCGGATCCTCCTCCAGACCCGGGGTTTGTGTCCAGGTATTTCCTGGTCCCAAAACGGACAGGGGGGCTGGTGCCCCATTCTCGACCTGCACGACCTGAACAGGTTCCTAAGGTCTCGGACCTTCAGGATGGTCACTCTGGCTCAGATAATCCCATCCTTGGAACGAGGCATGTGGTTCTGTTCCCTGGACCTCCAGGACGCGTTCTTTCACGTCCCAATCCGTCCGTCTCATCAGAGATTCCTCTGCTTCAAAGCAGAGGGATCCCTTTACGAGTTCCAGGCCATGCCCTTCGGCCTCTCCCTAGCTCCCAGGGTCTTCACCAAATGCATGGCAGTGGTGACAGCATTCCTGCAGCGCCGAAGGGTCCAGGTGTACCCCTGCCTGGATGACTGGCTGATTGCAGCCCCCTCCAGAGCAGAGGCGGAGCGGTCCAGAGATCTGGCCCTCCAGGTTTGCTCTCAGATTGGCCTCCTCATCAACGAGGCCAAGTCGGAACTCGTGCCGAAGCAGGTGATACTCTTGATCGGGGCAGAGCTCGACTCTCTTCGAGCCAGAGCTCGGCTCCCGGCGGACAGGGTGGAGGTTCTTTCCTCCTTTGCCCAATCATTTCTGGTTGGGCAATTGCGTCCTGCCCGGGACTTCCTGCGCCTGCTGGGCCTCATGGTGGCCTGCACCAGCGTGGTCCATTGGGCCCGTTGGTACATGCGTCCCCTTCAATGGGGACTGGCCAGCCAGTGGTCACAACGCTGCGATACGTTGGACCAGCCCATGACAATGACCCAGGAGATGTGGAACGCTTTCCAGTGGTGGACCGTTCCGGCACATCTGCAGGAGGGCATCCCGTTACGTCCGCCCTGAGCTGACGGTCTCTCTATTGACCGATGCATCTCTGATGGGTTGGGGTGCCCATCTGGGGGAGCACAAGCGCCCGGCCTCTGGTCCCTCGGGAGTCCGATGCCATATCAACCTGCTGGAGCTCCGAGCGGTCTGCCTAGCTCTCACCGCCTTTGCTCCATTTTTACGGGGTCAAGTGGTTCAGGTCCAGACGAACAATACCACGACCATGTGCTATCTGAACCGCCAGGGTGGGACCCGCTCCATGCTGTTATGCAAGGAAGCTCTCCGCATATGGTCCCTCGTGTGCAGCCTGGAGGCGGATCTCATAGCCATTCACGTGGCAGGAGCCTCCAACACCCTGGCCGATGCTCTAAGCGGCTGCGTCTCACGAGTGGTCTCTCCTGCCGGAGGTAGTACAAGATCTGTTCTCCCACTGGGGCACACCTCAGGTGGACCTGTTTGCCTCCAGGGAGAATGCGAAGCTGAGTCTGTTCCATGCCGCCCCCTCAGCAGGGCTCGCTGCAGGGGGATGCCTTCTCGAGGCCGTGGACCCCGGGCCTCTTCTACACCATTCCCCCATTTCCCTTGATCCACAAGGTGCTTCTCAAGCGAGGAGGGACAAGGCACAGGTGATTCTGGTAGCCCCAGACTGGCCCCACCAGTTCTGGTATCCAGATCTCTTCAGCCTCAGCTCCAGGCTCCTGAGGCAGCTTCCAGCCTGCCCGGACCTGATCTCAGTCAACCAGGGGAAGGTATTCCATCTGGACTTTCAGTCCCTGCACCTGATGGCCTGGTTCCTTGGCGGCTAGAGTTCAGGCCTTGGGTCTTTCGACGAGGTCCTCAGCGTTGTTGAGGCGTCCCGTAGAGTCGACCAGGAAATGCTATGCCTTCAAATGGAAGAGATTCTCCATTTGGTGTCAGGGGAAGGGCTTGGACCCTTCCGCCTGTCCCTTGGCAAGCATTCAGGACTATCTGTGGTCCCTTTCTCAGCAAGGGCTTTGGTCGGACGACCCTTAAGGTGCACCTGGCAGCCATCTCTGCCCGCAGACGCGAGCCGGGAAGCGATCGGGTGGCGCAGGGAGAAGGTGGTCAGGCGCTTTCAAGGCCTTGACCACATTTCCCCTCCGGTGAGAACCTCCACCTCCGTGGGATCTACTGCTGGTATTGGCCAAGCTCATGGGCAAGCCATTCGAACCGATGCACAGGTGCAATATTTCCCACCTGTCGTGGAAGACCGCCTTCTTGGTGCTATCACGTCAGCCAGAAGGATGGGAGAGCTCCAGGCGCTTTCCATCAAGTCTCCTTATCTGGTCTTCCACAGGGACAAGGTTGTCCTGCGCTCCCACCCGAAATTCCTTCCGAAGGTGGTGTCGGAGTTTCACCTTAACCAGGTGTTGACTCTGTCAGTGTTCTACCCAATCACACCTCGGAGGCCGAATATAGGCTCCATACTTTGGACCCTAGACGGCCTACGCTTATTATAAAGCGGATGGCTGAAGTTTGGGAGAGGTTCGCCAGCTGTTTGTCACCTATGCTGAAGCCGCACCTGGCAGACCTGCAGCCAAGCGGACGATAAGCAGGTGGGTCACCTCCTGCATAGAGCTCTGCTATAGGTTGGCGGGCATGGAGCCTACCAGAGGGATAAGAGCTCATTCTACCCGCCATACCGCTGCATCGGTAGCTGCTTCCAGGGACGTTCCTATCCAGGATATCTGCAGGGCTGCTACCTGGAAGTCGGCACATACCTTTATTACCCACTACCACATCGACCTTGAGTCACGCCGGGATGCTGGTTTTGGGGCCTCGGTTCTCCAGTCCTTATTTCCCAAATAAGTATCGGGGGTGTGCGCCTTGCCTCCCTCCTCCCGGAGAACTGCTAGGAGTCTGCCAGTAAGTGTGGATCGAACAGCATATCCATGTCCCTAGAAATACAGGTTACTCACCTGTAACAGGAGTTCTAGGAATGGTATATGTTGTTCATCCATACGACCCACCCAACCTCCCCGGCTCCGACGCACAACCTGGCTTCAACGGGCTAGATCTGGCGTCATGGGGCGGAGCCGAGAGTTTTACCACCCGGGTGGGTGGGAGGAGCCAGCTTGAAGACCTTCCGGCAACAATTAAAGCGGCAAGGAACCTGCCAATCAGTGTGGATGAACAACATATACCATTCCTAGAACTCCTGTTACAGGTGAGTAACCTGTATTTATCCCTGGTGGTGGTCCCCCTCCTTCTGATCACCATCCCCAGTGTAATTTAAATTATCCCTGGTGCCTGGTGGTCTCTGCTCCTTCTGATCATCATCCCCAGTGTAATTTAAATTATCCCTGGTGGTCCCCCCTCCTTCTGATTACCATCCCCAGTGTAATTTAAATTATCCCTGGTGCTTGGACACGGTCCCCCTCCTTCTGATCACCATCCCCACTGTAATTTAAATTATCCCTGGTGGTCCCCCCTCCTTCTGGTCACCATCTCCAGTGTAATTTAAATTATCCCTGGTGCCTGGTGGTCCCCCTCCTTCTGATCACCATCCCCAGTGTAATTTAAATTATCCCTGGTAGTCCCCCCTCCTTCTGATCACCATCCCCAGTGTAATTTGAATTATCCCTGGTGCCTGGTGGCCCCTCCTTCTGATCACCATCCCCAGTGTAATGTAAATTATCCCTGGTGCCTGGTGGTTCCCCCTCCTTCTGATCACCATCCCCAGTGTAATTTAAATAGTCCCTGGTGTCTGGTGGCCCCCCTCCTTCTGATCACTATCCCAGTGTAATTTAAATTATCCTGGTGGCCCCCCTCCTTCTGATCACCATCCCCAGTGTAATTTAAATTATCCCTGGTGCCTAGAGGTCCCTCTCCCCCCGTTGATCGCGAGTCGGTGTAGTAGATGTATCCCTTGTGCCTGGTGGTCCTCCGCTCTCACGATCACAGCCCCATTATTATGAATGAACTCCTGGTGTCCAGTGGCCTCTCAGCCCACTGATCGCCTAGCACCATTATTGTGAATGTTCTCCCTGATGTCCAGTGGTCCCTCTGCCCTCCACTCTGTGGCCCTGGTATCACAAAATACCTCCCTGGCATCTAGTGGCACCCCCACCTGCCAGTCCCCATCCCTGTAGCCCCATTCCACTTCCCTGACGTCTAGTGGCCCACCCCAAACAGTGGTCACTGGTCAACCCACTCTGCCAACCCCCTCCCACTTACCTGAACTGCTAGTCCTCCGGGAGACCATACAGCAACTGGCACAGCCTTTCTCTTACCTCATAGGTGGCTCACCATATAGAGAAATAGGAAGCACATGTCTAAAGTACAATACTGGGTGTGCGTCCTCTGTATTGTACAGGGAGCATGGCCTGTGTACTGTGGGGGGCCACTAGACACCAGGGAAGGGGTACTTTGCTACAGTAACAAGAATAGGTGGGTGGGGGTGCCACTAGATGCCGAGGGGTTTCTGATACCAGGGCAAGTAATGGGAGGCAGTGGGGAACCACTGGACACCAGGGAGTTAATTTCATAATAATGGGGTTGGTGATCGGAAGATGAGGGCCTAGCCCCAGGATAAATGTTTTTTTTATTTTTTTTTATTTTAGTCTTTGGTAACCGGGTAAGGCCCACTAGGCACAAGTGCCTGTTTTCAGGGATGACCTGGGAGCACTGGACAGTTAAGTGACTTGCTCAGATTCGCACTGTATGCAAGTGGAGGTTGTGAGAATCAAACTCAGGTCTTGTCTGCTGGATGTATCAAGCTTGTTCAGACCTCGTTCCTCTAACAACTAGGCTATACTGCCAGCAGGGATGGCGATTGGTTGGCCGGGGGTGCCACTAGGCACCAGGGATGCATTCAGTTACATGGGGGTTGGTGATCAGAGAGTGGGGGGAGGACCACTAGGCACCTGGGTTACATTCACTTGCATGGGGATGGCGATCCGGAGGGAGGGGACCCGGTTGGCACCAGGGATAACTTTAATCACACCAGAGGTGGTGATTGGAGGGTGGGTGGGGGAGCCACTGGACACGGGGGCATTAGTACTTTACCAGGGATGGCAGTTCGTGGACAGGGGTGCCCTAGGCGCCAGGGGGTGGTTGTGCTCCCCCAGCCAGCAACGTAGTTGTTGGCTGCAGTGACTCTGGCAGCCACTAGGGTTGCCCAGAGTAAGTCAGGGTTTTGATCGGCAGTATTTGCACTGCACAAAGTGGCCTGTGCTGACCTGTTTTCACAGTGTAAATGCGCTGAATATCGTGCTTCACTGATATTCCTGTCCCCACTCCTCCTTTTGCCCACCAAATACATTATTTTCTTTTGTGTGTGGTGATCGTGTTAGCGCATGAGAAAGCCCCCTTTGAATATTGTGCACAGGTGCAAACCCTGGGCAAACAGGGTGTAATCACTTTGCTCACCGGGCAAAGTTTTAAATATCCGGCTCCTGATCTAACGCGGCGGACCTCACAATGGAGCCCTGCCTGCATGCACATCTGCACCAAGTGCTTCTTGTTCAGGTTCCCCTTTTACTTTAGAGACAGTCCCCTTCTTTTTAATTCTTGACTTGACTGGCAGTGCAAGAGGATAAATGCTCATCTTCTGATTGTTAAGTACTAATGCAGTTTGCGACATAGTTTACAGTTTAGCCTGTGATGCCAATTTTTTTTTTTATTAAATGTAATTTAACTAAAGCAGCTTAATATGTATACCCATGAGAAAGGAGGGAGAGGGGGGCATGATAGAAACTTTCAAGTATCTCAAGGGAATTAACAAAGTATAAGACGGTAGCATCTTTCAGAAGAAGAGATGTGCAAGAACAAGGGGGCACAATTTGAAGATAGAGGGGGGATGGCTCAGAGGTAATGTTAGAAAGTATTTTTTCACAGAGAGGGTTGTGGATGCATGGAACAGCCTTCCTGAGGAGGTTGTGGAGTCAGGAACAGTGGGAGAATTCAAGAATGCATGGGACAGGGATAAGGCAATTCTAGCGGGGGGTAGGAGGAAGTAAGCTGTTGATTAACAAGAATCTGCAACTTATCCATCAGGTAGGGAAATGGGCAGACTAGGTGGACCAAGCAGTCCTTATCTGCCGTCAAATTCTCTGTTTCTGTGTAACTCAAATAGCATTACTGTACACTAGGTGGCACTATTGGTTTTGTTACAGTACTTAGAGAGGTCAGTGTATGGGAATGAAAACTACTCCGATATTTTAATATTACAGGGGTGATGTGGAAAAATCAGTGGCAGCATTGATACCTGTGCATCTTGACACTAGGCTGTCAAAGAGCGTTGACCTGTTTTATGAAAACTGTTTACTGAAGCCTTGTCATAGGACCAGATGCTGTCCAATATTTAATATTACAGGGGATAATGTGGATGAATCAGTGGCAGGGTTAATACATGTGCATCTTGACACTAGGCTGTCAAAGATCGTTGACCTGTTTTATGAAAACTGTTTACTGAAGCCTTGTCAAAGGATCAGATGCTGTCCGATATTTAATATTACAGGGGATAATGTGGATGAATCAGTGGCAGGGTGCATCTTGACACTAAGCTGTCAAAGAGAGTTGACCTATTTTATGACATCTGTTTGCTGAAGTCTTGTCATATGATCTGGTGGTATCAGAGTCATATGCCCGCTTTTAAGGGCAGTGTTCCAAAAAACTATTATTATAATCAGTCTTACTGTGGTGCCCAGTCCTGCATGTCTCTGGTGTCCAGTTAAAGCTCTTTGTCAGGCTGCCCTCTGAGTTTTCCAAAAGCCAACCAAGTGTTTAACTCAGTGGATAACACTTTAATGTTAAACTTGTCCTGTTTCCATTGCAACTCTTGTAATAGCTTACCTGCCCTCACATGATGACCTGTGTTAACGAGTGGCAAAAAGTCATGATTCTTACCATTTGGGCTCCTCACTCACGAGGCTGCAGCCAAGACCAGCAAGCGTGCAGGTGCAGAATCTACTGAGCATAATGAGAAGCACTGGGCAAACAAGTGGTTAACATTCTGCATGTTAACATAACACATCAAAAGAATGCTCTGAAGAATCAGAAATGATTTCTGTACATGTTTTAATGTGCTCGGTGTAATATAATATACTGACAGCTTGTCTTGAAGACAGCGTTTTAATATATTTTGCACCTGTTGCCGGCATTTACACGCAACCCAGCGGTCTGCTGCTGGGCATTTGCCTGTTATTTCTTGATTCTTCAGCTAGGAAGCTGAGCCACGTCACATTTACTTTGATTGGTTTGTGTTTAATTATTATGTCCTTGTGCTTATGAGGACTTTGTTAATTTTGTTCTTCTGCTCAGGGCATCAGGCACGCAGTTGCATAGAGGATTCTTCAGCTTCTACTTACAAGACACTAACTCCTCTATAAGGCCTTTTTTATTTTTTTGCAGACTGCATTAAGACACAGAGTACTGCATTCATTTTCATAATCTAGTTTATGCTTCTGAGTGCACTTATGTATAATATATTTAGTTAGTTATTTGAAAACTGGTGACCGGGACAGGTACACTGATCCAAGGCTTGCTTCCAGTTGCAGCCTGGGAGAAAGGGAAGGGGAGAGCACAGTTACGAAGAAATACACACCAGGTATAATTACAAAAGCAAAGACATAAAGTGCATAGGTCGAGTGCAGTGCAGACAGTAATGCCAACAATTGCAACAGGTTGGCCAGTAAGCAGCATACAAAAATCAACAAAAAATGTTCAAATCAGGTAATTTCAAAAAGTGCGGGGGAACCTGGATGATGGGATGCTAACCCAGTGCTGAGAGGTGGGGTTGGGAAAGGTAAGGAAGAGTTCAGGAAGACGGTTGGCAGAAACAAGGGGGAGGAGGGAGAAGTTTCATTTGGCATCTAAGGAAGGGAAGGGAGGGAGGGAGAGAGAGAGAGACAGATGGAGGAGGGTAGCTGATTCCAGAGGGATGGGAAACAGTATGATAAAGCAGATTTTCTAGCTGAGGAGTTTTGGTGGGGAAAGGAGAAAGTGCACAGATCCATGGAGCACAAGGAGTTGGAGGAGAAGATGGGTAGATGAGATGGGGTTTGTAGGAGGGAAGGGACCCAAACCAGTAGTTAGAGAAGAGGGAAGCACAGTGGAGCTGGTGACATGTGGGGAGTGGGAGGATGGATACGGAGAAGTATAAGGAGCAGTGGTGGATGTGAGATAGAGAGTTTGTAGCAGAGCGGTGGAAGGCGTTGCAGAGAGTGTTCATTCTGGTCAGGAAGTGGACAGGGTGGTGCCATAGACAACATCCGTATAGCTGAAGACCGTGAGAACCATTTTGGTGACTAACTCCCAGTGGGAAAGTGGAGAGAGGCATTCCTTATGTAAGCAGCAACCCACAACAGGATGTGGGGATATTGGGGATTAATGAATACCCTGGTTGTTGATTAATCCCCAGTAATCCTATACTCTGTCATGGGTTAGTGCACTTATAACGTGGGTTATGTTTAAACAAGGGAAAAACCAAAGAAAGGGGTTTTCCCCCCTGTTTAAATAGTAAGAAAGGTACTTTATCTTGCCATCTTGCAAAGTAGTCCCCAGCAAATGATGCATATTTGATTGCTATTATGCACATAGAAATGTCAGACATACAGTAATGAGACGAGCTGTGAGATTTCTTGTGCATAACATTGACTCCTACACTTCCTACGACATTCGCTTTACACCCTCTCCCCTGACACACACACACAGACACACATGCAGCTCAGATCTCTAAGGCAGCTTTGAGGATCGCAGTACTATGTCCTGCGACCACTGTCCGCAGTACAGGGGGATGTCATGTATTGTAGGGAAACACAAATGTCAGAAAGTGGTAACATCATTTCTGACATTTGATTTCCATAACTTACTGTCACTGATTTGAACACATTTACTGTGCGCACTGCCTCCCCCCATGATCCCTACTGACTACCGCTGTGCATGTTGTCTCTCTCTCTCTCTCACTCTTTCTCACTCTGCCATTAACAACAGCACATTCAAGACATCTACTATGTCTCCTGCTTCACGACTGTTTTAAAAGGAGCTCACAAAGAGTCAGGGAGTACACCGGGGAAAAGGCAGCACATTGCACAGGTTGCTGGACAGCACTGTCTCTTGTTGCACTCTGTGTTGTCGGGGGGGGGCGAGTCTGAGTATGGGACAGCCAGCAGCACTCTTGCTATGGAGACACCACACAAAGCAACACAGGGAAGCTCCTGCAGACACAAATGTCCAGCTACTTGGGACACGGCCCTTGCCACTCTGCTTGTGGTACTTTCTCTGTGGGGGGTATCACATTGGGGGAGGCTGCCACAGAGCACATCGCCATCTCCCACTGTCATGGGTACTGTTACTTCATCAGCTTCACTATCCGACAGTGCTGACTGACATATCCCACTCTCGGTAAGTGGGGGATGGGGAGTGGACATCGTTGGGGTGGGGGGGCACAATCTCTCACTCTGAAGCACTCTTGAGGGGTGTAACTCGCTGTCTCCCATGCCCACAGATGCCCAGGGGAAATGTCACTACCGAGGGAAGGAATGGGTGAGGAAACACATACAGTCGATCTACTGCCATTGAAACGGGATGGTTACTCAAGATAATCCTGGCTGTCTCTCGCTGCTACATGTGTCTATGGCTGCCTTTCTCTTTTGCTCATTCATGGAGGGAATGAATGCCGATGGCAGTTTACATGGGTCTCGCCACGGAGAGCGACTACACCAATAGGGTTGTGCATTTTTGCCAACCCATGTTATAATGTGGAATAGGGCACTGAGTTTGGGGTGGGTTTGGCATAGATGGCATCAATGTGATCCGAGAACTGAAGCCTGCTAGCTTACTGCACACTGATGTACTTGAATGTTGGGACAACCTCAAGTGAGGAGCCATCTAGCATGGAGAAAATGAGAGGGAAGTGAGCCAGGCCAATTTCTGGCTGGTACCAAAGGTCATAGACACAGATTATTTTTTTTTTTATGCATGAATGTGAACACCACATTTATTGCTATGGAAATTATCATTAGCTCATCGTCAGAGTAACAGCAGAAGATTTGGGCTCTTCTCATCTGACAGCCCAGGAATCAACAAAAAAAAATGCTGCTCCACAGCACACCATGCTTCCACCCTGGAGAATGGAGCTGGTGTGCGAACCCTGGAATCCTGCACTGAGGCTGCTTGAGAGCTGAGCAGGTGGTGGAGGTGAGGTGCTCAGCTCCTGGGGGGGGGGGTATGGACCTTAGACTGGCATTTTTGCTAGCCCCTACTAGTTGACTGAGGAGTGGAGTTGACGTCAGCTGTGAAGGCAGTCACGCGCCCACTTTCCCGGTTGAAGGGGGCAGCTGTAGAGTCCCAAACATCAAGGCGAGAGATGGGGAGACAAAGGGTAAAAATGGGATTAAAAAAAGTGTTGGTCGGTTCCATAGTGTTGAGCAATGGCATATTGCCCTGGCACACCGGGGACCCAGATTCAAGCTCTGAGCCTGGGACATCAGGAGTAGAGTCCGGCAGGGAGGACTTAAGAGCATTCTTTGGACACTGTCCCCAGGGTGGGAGTGGGGAGCTCGATGCACTGTTCTGTAGCAGCTCCTGGTGGAGGCTTGCTGGGCATGCCTTTGATGGCATGGGTGACCATGCATGGTTAGGCACCTGCCAGGTCAGCACTGGCTGCATGAGCATGTGGGGGCGGGGAAATGCCTCACCAGTATGCTTGAAGATGGTTTCTCCAGTCCTTCCCACACCATTGCCCAACCCCAATACACCAGTCTTAGAGCCACATAGTTTACATTGTGTGTGTATCTCCTCCTTCCATTCACGATGAGCCCCAAGCGAGGACCAGCTGGCAGTTAGGACAGAGGATGGTAGGAGTACATGTATATCTCTCCTCGACAGTGATGGAAGGGGGCCCCTGACAAGGACAAATCAGCCCCATGGATACTGGGTTGAGGTCAGGTTGGCCTCTGCTGACGGGCAGCATGGGGTCAGCTGGGCAACAAGTGTTGCACTAGCTAGCATTGCCTTTCAGCTGAGCAAACAGATGTGGTTAAACAGCAAAGGGTGAAACCCTCCTGATTCATGCGTGCGCAAACGAAGCATTTTGTGAACTGCTGTGATTAACTGGTTAACTTGTCAGTGTTTTCTGTATCTGACCACAATGTGCAGCTAATATCTTCCAGGCACATCTGATATTCCTTTGTTGTCCTTCGAAGTCCTATCTTGCAAGTAAGCTGCCCAGGAGAACCCTCCTTTTGAATTTTGTAAACACACAGGACATGCTTCTTGTGGTTATCGATTAATGTATTTCCTGATTCCAGTTTGTTTGCACAGTTTACAAGCCACACTGAGTACTGGCTAGCTTTCTAAAGCCAGAGGGGGCTTATGTGATTATACATCAGTGACAGTGTCGCATAAGCTGTAAGAAATGACATTGGTCAATGCTTTATTTATTTTTTTTGTTCTAGGGAGCTCGGCCTCCTGAAGCTTTGTTGTTGTGAGCCGACTGTTATTTTGAAGGCTTATACGATGGGCTTCCACAGGCCCAGCACGTAGCTTCGCTGAGCCGATCTGCGGAGCCCAGGATTTTATGTTTTCAATACAGTAATGAGGCAGTATCTAAGTATTTACAACAGAAAACTAATAAAATCATCGCAGCTGTTGAAGTGCAGTCAGAACCACAAAGATCACTGTAACACAGTGGGCATCCTAAAACGCTTTCTGTTTATATAATCAACGTATTCACAGCACACAGGCAAAGATTCAAGATGTCAGGGTTGGACTGAGGCTAGCTGGCTGTGTCTGACACTGCTGGCATGCACGTTGCTGTTTATTTTGGATCAGCTGGTTTCAAAGGTTGCTTGCTGTGGCTTTCTTCAGCATACCTCACTGAACTGGAGCAGGACGTAATGCGGGTGATTCTTTTCTCCATCGGCATTTGATGGCAAGTTCCGTCTGTGAAAGGGTTTAATGATTGCTTGTTAAACTACCACCACAGTAACAAGTCTCCCCTTAAAGGAGCAGTGAGCGGCAGCAGACTGGAGTGTCTAATCTGACACAGGCCTTGCCTGGGCAGAATGCCATGACATTTACTTGCGTGTACATTTCCCATATGCAAAATGGCTGCATGGCTGAGGAGTATGTGAGTGAAGTCTGGAAAATATTAAGATGTTAACAGTGACTCCTAGCAGTATGAAAACTGTTACGTTCAGTATGGCTGGACTTGTGTGATCGTATATTATTGGGATGAGATGGGGAATGTTTGCTCCTGTACAAGAGCCCAAAAGGAGGAATGTAGCTCAGACCCTGCCAAGGCTCCTCTGAGCCCTGAGAAACATCCTCTGGGGAGGAAACACTTTAAGAAAAAGAAGGGAAAGAAACTGACAAAACTGTTGAATTCTGAGCCGATTCATATTCAACAATATGATAAAGAACAGAAAACTGGAACTTCTTTGCCAAATACAGAAGCTACTGATATCGATAGAAAACAACCAGATCATTTATTTTCAGAATGTGCACCTACAGAAAAGCAGATGGTTTGTGTGGATCTGAACATTTCTCCTGCTAATACCGATCAAGAAGTCTTTGTGACTAATGCAAGTGGCTATTCCAGTGACATTCTTAGTCTTTCTTCTGATATCTGTGTGTCAAACAAGCCCATTCAGGGGGATGAAGAGGCAAATGGAACAGACAGAGAACATGTGGAAAATGGATGTGCCTTACACTTTATCAAACAGCAGAGGAAATCAGTGGCCCGCAGTCAGGTGAGGTAGACAGTAGTGGTGGCTTTTAGTATAAAAAGACCAAACGCTGGAGCTCTCTCAGTCCTCCTTTAGCGACTTGGTATATGAAAAATAGACTTGGGGGTATTGCTTCATCAGGGGTGTCTATGACTTGTGTGTGCTTTCTAAAAACTGTGGGAGATTACCCCAAATTGATTTTCAAATGACTACTGAGTCATCGCTGTTCAATAAGTGGCCTTTTTTATTTTGTTGTTATAATTTATTTATTCAGGATAGCCAACTGAGATGAAACAGACCGTTTCCAGTAGGGTGTTGCTTTTGCCCATTTTCCCAGCTAGGTGAACTACAGCTGTTGGAGGTTACATAACTTGCTTAAGGTCACAAAGTGAACATTTGTCTGTAGCTGGGTTTGAACTTGGTATCAGGTGTCTCACCTCCTGGATCAAGGGAGGGGGGAAAACCTTGGTGGCACGCCTTTCCAAGTAAGTGGTAATAAGCAGATTCCTACGTGACTTCTTTTACGAACCATTTACTGACACACAGAACAAACCTGCCAATAACTGGGCACTTCTTGAAGTGAAACGGTGCATGCAAGGGAACATGTGACATCAATAGCTGCTTGCTTTCATTTTCTGTGTTTGCATTTTACATACTGTATGTCTTTATAGAGCCCTTATGATAAAATGGAAAGCAGATCCAGTCTGGCTGTCACCGCTTTGATAGTAATTGTATCAGAAAAAAGAGGGATTCAGATAGCATGTGATTTAAAGGGACACTGTCAGCTTTTTCAGTATTTTTTTTTTTACCACAGCATCCTGCTCCCTCTGGCATCCTTTGGAGTCACAGATGACACACCTGGTCTCTCCACTGCAGAAAAAGCAGAAATAATGGTGTTTTGGTAAAAAATGTAATTGTATTTGTCCCAACTGTTTTACCCCTCACCGCATACCCCACTCATTAATAAGTGTGTATGGCGCTGAAGTGTCAGTTCACTCATTTATGAGAGAGCTCCATTTTTTTTCCAACACATTGAAATTTAATAGAAAATATGCTTATATGGGCAGCACTCTCCTTGGCAATATCAGTTGTAGTGGGAAACAAGCGGTACATCTAAAAGACCTTGCACTTTCAAAAGTTGAGCCGTGACTCCGGGTATGCTCATCTGTGTCGACTCTGATGCGCTTGCTAGGAGTTACGGCTCGATTTTTGAAAGTGCAGTGTCTTTTAGATATACCAATCATTTTGCACTACAACTGCCTTTGCCAAGGACAATGCCACCGATATAAGCGTATTTCCTATTGAACTTAAATGTGTTGGGAAGAAACAGAGCTCACCCATGAACGAATGTACTGGCGCTCCTGCGCCATATATACAGATGAACGCATGTAGTCCGTGGCAGCAAGGATAATAGTCGGGACAAATGAAATTCAGTTTCTTACCAAAACACCACTATTGCTACTTTTTTTCTACAGTGGGGGTGACCAGATGTATTATCTGCGACTCTGCAAGATGCCAGAGGGAGCAGGATGCTGAGGTAAAAAAAAAAATATTTAAAATGCTGACAGTATCCCTTTAAATATGTAGCTAAAAAAGTTAGCTTCTCATACTAAGTTTTTAGTTTGCTTTGTAGATGAGCAAAATTCATTTGTGCCTAACATTTATGTATGCATGTGTGCATGTATGTATATGTACACACACACACACACACACACACACACAGACACACACACTGCATTCCACTTGTATGCATATTGGTGTATAGCACATTCCATTTACATGCACAAAAACAACATGTCCCATTCCCAATCCTGTGTAATTAATGATAGAAAATTAGCATGTATGCACACCAAATTTTGGTTGTACGCACAGTTTTTCCTCCAGACTGGGGCTCCAAAGACATTACTACTTTCAGTCACTCCTGTTAAAAAGGTACTAGTGGTGCTGCCAGTGGTTAAACGTATGTCAAGTTTAGTCCGTTACAGCCTGTCTGTCAGAGCCAGCAGCCGTGGGGGAAACAAATTGCTTAATAGCTTGGAGTGTGCAACATTTGATAAATTAGTGTGTTTCAGTACAATCTGGGTTGTATGCAGTTTCGGAAGTACGCACACAAATAGAGTGTCCCAAGCATGTGTGTATATGAGGAGTCGACTGTGTGTGTGTGTGTGTGTGTGTGTGTACAGTGGCGTGAAAAAGTATTTGCCCCCTTCCTGATTTTCTCTATTATTGCATATTTGTCACACTGGATGTTTTCAGGTCTTTAGACAAAATATAATATTAGATAAAGGGAACCTGAGTGAACAAATAACACTTTTTTTTTTTACTTATTTCATTTATTTAATGAAAAAAGTTAACCAACACCAACTGGCACTGTGTGAAAAGTAATTGCCCCTAGTTAAATCAACCCAATTAAAGGGATAATTAGAGTCAGCTGATTAGACACAGCCAGGCTTGATTACAGCCAGCCCTGCTCAATATAAACCTCACTTATTTTGGCCCTTACCATCAGAGTCACGTTGCCAGCACAAAGATTCAACAAGCACATTATGCCATGATCAAAGGAAGTTCCTGAAAAGATCAGAAAAAATTTGTTGCCCTCTATCAGTCTGGAAAGGGTTACAAAGATATTTCTAAGGCTCTGGGACTCCATTGAACCACAGTGAAGCCATAATCTCCAAATGGAGAACACTTGGAACAGTAGTGAACCTTCCAGGAGTGGCGGCCTGAAAAAATTACTCCAAGGGCACAGTGTAAAATCATCCAAGAAGTCTCAAAGGATCCTAAAACAACATCCAAAGAACTGCAGGCTACTCTTGCCTCAGCTAAGGTCAGTGTTCATGACTCCACAATCAGAAGAGACTGGGCAAAATGGGCTTCATGTGAGAGTAGCAAGGGAAACCACTGCAACCAAGAAGAACATAAATGCTCGTCTCTCATTTGCCAAGAAGCACCTGGATGATCCACAAGCCTTTTGGGAAAATGTTCTATGGACAGATGAGTCCAAAGTGGAACTTTTGGACAACATGGATCCCATAATGTCTGCGTAAAGCAAACACAGCATTCCACAGTAAGAACACCATACCAACAGTCAAACATGGTGGTGGTAGTGTGATGATATGGGATGCTTTGCTGCCTAAGGACCTGGATGACTTGCCATAATTAAAGGAACCATGAATTCTGCTCTGTACCAGAAAATTCTTAAGGAGAATGTCCAGTCATCCTTCCGTCAGCTGAAGCTGAGCGTGAGTTGGGTCATGCAGCAAGACAATGATCCAAAACACAAAAGCAAGTCCACATCAGAATGGCTAAAAAGAAGTAAAATTAAAGTTTTGGAGTGGTCTAGTCAAAGTCCAGACTGAAACCTAATAGAGATGCTGTGGCAGGACCTGAAACGAGCAGTTCATGCTCGAAAACCTACCAAATGTTACTGAATTAAAGCAGTTCTGCGAGGAAGAGTGGGTTAAAATTCCTCCACAGCGATGTGAAAGACTGATATTGAATTATAGGAAGTGTTTGGTTGCAGTCATTGCAGCTAAATGTGGCATAACCAGTTATTAAGTGTAAGGGGGCAATTACTTTTTCACACAGTGCCAGTTGGTGTTGGTTAACTTTTTTTCATTAAATAAGTGAAATTAAAAAAAAAAACAAGTGTTATTTGTTCACTCAGGTTCCCTTTATCTAATATTACATTTTCTCTAAAGACCTGAAAACATCCAGTGTGACAAATATGCAATAATAGAGAAAATCAGGAAGGGGGCAAATACTTTTTCACGCCACTGTATATATATATATATATATATATATATTTGCCTCAGGCATGCAGTCCTTTGGGCCTAACTTGAGCCATGCTGCTCGCCAGACGCATCCCACAATGATTGTCAACCACCATGGTGCTCTCCATATGCTCCACATTGTACAGGACAGGGTTTGTCCCTCTACATGGGGCTCCCTGTGCTGCTTCTTGGGGGAAGGAAGCACTGGATGCTGTGGATGTGGTGCAGCTGGGGTGAATATATTACATTGGCAGGGGGGTTGACTGCTGTGGGGGTGGGGCTGGTAGACATCAACTGGCATGCACGGATGGACTAGTTCATTTTCTTGACTCCCCCAAGTCCCTGCACGTGTGCATGCTCCTGGCATCCTGGGAGGAGTGCAATACCACCCCAAACCTGTTTCTACCAGGTGCCGCTGTGGAGGGTGGTATCTTGCCACCTGCCCAGAAGGAACGCTGTCCCTACCTGCCTTTTCACATGCCATCCTGGCCTTGGGCACAGACTTAGATCATCAACATGCTAGACATGCCCATGGTGCCTGATGCCACAGGGCCGGCAACATTTATTATTTTAATGCTTTTTAAGTTTATTATTTAAAGCAAGACTGTATTAGAGGACTAAACAAAGTGGTACATTGAGTTTCAGTTAGAAGGCAGAAAACCAACATAGTATCAAACAAATGACACAGTTGTGCAGAGCTTGACATAAATTAACTTCTTTTCTATTCATCCCCAATTTTTCCTCCTGTTTTTGGATCATCTGCACTTTTTGCGTACACAAAGTGGCACCTAAGATTTTGTAATGCAGCATCCATTTTTTCAGAGTTTTTTTTAGTTTAGGTATGATTTAAATAATAATGTACTATAAAAACAACAGGGGTAATTAGCATATTACATTTTTTTAATTAAATTGAGAATATGATTTTGGTTAAAACTGCAAGAGCAACTTACTGAAATATTGGCCGCATACCACATATATATATCTTCACCCTTGTGTCGACCCCACGCATAGGTTGACTCACCTTTTTCCTCGTCAGCTTTGGCAAAATTGCAAATGTTATTTTGCTGCCCACACTGGATGGAAAAAATCTGTTTCGTGACCAACATCAGACACAGAGTCTGCCTTCGTGGCCTGAACTGGACACAAAATTAGGTTACACAATTGCAAAAAAGAGTTTACTATAGTAAATACCACAGATAGGGTGACCTCATAGATAAGTTATGTCCCCCTTCTTGGCCGAATTTTAGCACCAAAAGCTAGATGTATACGCAAGTATATATACAGGTGGTAGGTTTAAATGCTTCATTGGCAAGCATTTAAAATAGCCAAGGGGGGAAGCACTGAAATGGAGCAGAGAAATCCCAAATCCAGCCCCCCCCCCAAAAAAAACAGGGTAGTTAGTGAGGTAAATGCCAAGATAGAGAAGTCAATAGGGAGAAGGGCAGGGGTAAATGGAGAAATAGGCAAAGGCAGTGAGGACAGGGATGGGACTAAAAGGGGTAAGACCATCAAAAAGTGGAGGGCAGTGAATACCAACACCTGTAGTCTGGGTAGCAAGCTCCCTGAACTAGTGGCCTTGATGGAAGGATGCCTGGATATCATGACAGTCACAGAAACATGGTACACAGAGAACCATAACTGGAATGTCAACATACCAGGTTACACAGTCTACAGGAGGGACAGGGAGGGTGGAAAAGGAGGAGGAGTAGCTCTCTACATAAGGGAAGGGATCAAAGCAACAGAACTAAAGCGTAAACAGGGAGGAGAGGAGACACTGTGAGTCACCCTGGAGACAGGAAATGGCACCATAATGCGCACAGGGGTTGTATACAGACCTGCCTCTCAGGGGGAGGAAATGGACAAGAAAATGATAGAAGGCATCCTTAGGATGGCAGAAAAAGAGGAGATATTGTAGATGGGGGACCTGACTATGTTAAATGTTAACTTGAGCACCTTTGCTGCAGCCACATCCAAGAGCAGAGTCATTCTTGATGCTCTACAGGGGGCATGCCTCAGACAGCTACTGTTGGAACCCAGTCGGGAGGGAGCAATCTTTGACTTGGTACTCTCAAACAGCGACAGAGAGAGGATCTCAAATTTAGAAGTGGTAGGGAAAATGATGGAATCACTCCTGAAAGAAAGAATTGTTGAGTACCTAGAGGCCGGCAGGGCACAGGATTCGAGGCAGCATGGATTCACAGCAGGAAGGTCATGTCAGATGAATCTAATAGATTCTTTTGGCTGGGTGACGAAAGTAGTAGACCAGGGAGGGGCTGTGGACATGGCCTACCTAGACTTTAGCAAGGCATTTGACACAGTCCCACACAAAAAATTAATAAATAAATTAGCCAGCCTGGGATTGGGTTCCAGGGTGGTAGCCTGGGTAAAAAATTGGCTAGACAACAGGACACAGAGGGTAACAGTAAAAGAAGTCCACTCTGAAGAAAGGGGGGTTACTAGCGGGGTACCACAGGGTTCAGTACTGGGTCCGGTCCTTTTTAATGTCTTTATAAGTGACATTGCAGAGGGACTGGAAGGAAAGTATACCTCTTTGCAGACGACACAAAAGATCTGCAACAGGTTTGATACACAAGGAGGGGTGGAAAGGATGAGAAGGGACTTGGCAAGATTGGAGGAATGGTCAAAAGTATGGCAGCTTAGATTCAGTGCAAAGACGTGCAAGGTAATGCACCTGGGAAACAAAAACCCAGGGGAAGAGTACACGATGGAGGGGGTACTAACAACAACAAAATGGAAAGGGACCTGGGGGTAGTCATATCAGATGACCTAAAGATAAGCAAGCAATGTGATAAGGCAGTAAGGAGGGCTGGAGGAATACTGGGATCTATAGGAAGAGGCATCACTCAAGTTGTTATCCCTTTGTGCAGACAGTTGGTGAGACTCCATCTGGAGTACTGCATGCAGTTCTGGAGACCCTATCTCCTCAAGGACATAGACAGGCTGTAAGCAGTCCAGAGGAGGGCAACTCAAATGGTGCGGGGTCTGCACCAGAAGACATACGAAGAGAGACTTAAGGAGCTTAATATGTATACCGTTGAGGAAAGGAGGGAGAGGGGGACATGATAGAAGCTTTCAAGTACCTCAAGGGAATCAACAAAGCCCAGGAGGGTAGCATCTTTCAGAAAAAGTGATGTGCAAGAACAAGGGGCACAGTTTGAAGATGGGGGGGGGGGGGCTGCTCACCGGCAACGTAAGGAAGTATTTTTTCACAGAGAGGGTGGTGGACGCATGGAACAGCCTTTCTGAGGAGATTGTGGGGTCAAATACTGTGGGGGAACTCAAGAATGCATGAGACAGACGTAAGGCAATTCTGGTGGCGGGTAGGAAGAAGTAGGCTGTTGGTTAACTAAGATCTGCAGCTTATCCAGTAAGTAGGGAAATGGGCAAACTGGGTGGGCCAAGCAGTCCTTACTTGCCATCAAAGTCTATGCTTCTGTGTTTCAGTATACTGAATCTTGGCCATCATTTTGTGTACAGGTAATAATGCAGCTCTCTGCCTGTTTTGTCCTCCCGCCCCCAAGCCCCCCACAATAATTGGGATCGGTATTGCAACATCCTTGCTTCCTTGCTAGGACGGACGGTGGAAGGGTGGGTAAGTGGCTACCTTCTCGTTCGATCCAGTATTGCTCCATGGTAGGCTAGCAGGGACCCCAAATACCAGGCATTGTGCCTACTCCCTTCTTGGCAGCCGAACTCCTCACCCCGGCAAAGGATCAGGCCCATTCCCACTCCAAAACTTTCCACTTCCAAGCCTGTGCGCACAGTCAGTCAGTAAGCCCAGGTGCAGAGAGTGAGTAGCAAACCCCTAATTCTATATACGAATACCACAGTCTCTCTGCACTCTTCTTGTGCAATTCACCACCAAGAAAGGAGTTTCATAAACTTAATTCATTTATTGTTACCATCATTATCAGCATATAATTAAACATGAACCCCTTCTACCTCCATTCACACTAAAAACTCCCTGGCGATTTGACCAAGGCATGGTCTTCCTCAGAGGAAGACTGTGCTGGGGATTTTTTAGTGTGAATGGAGGTAGAAGGGTTTCATGTTGAATTATATGCTGATGGTGATGGTAACAATAAATCCTTTCCCACTTCAGCAAGGGATTCTGTGGATCACACGGGCACACAGGCATCTCAGATGGCAGTGCAGCACTGAATCTGTCAGACTGTCTTGTTCAGAAAGCAGTGAGAGCGATTGAGATGTGAGAGTAGATTAAAAGGGTGGCTTTTGGATTTCAGCTGATTGGACTCAAGTGTGACGCTACATGGGCCTTGTTTTAATTGTGGTGTGAAAATCCACTGTCATTGGAAAATATATATTGACATGGGAGCTTGTAGATCTCAGAGTGGAATCAGGCAGAAAGGCAGCACTAGCTGCTGACATCTGACTTGTACTCATAAAGATGAAGAAAATCAGACCCAGTGGTTGTATTGTGTCTCAGCATGACAATAGCAAGGTCCCATGGTGGAGGAGCTTGGTTTCTCTTGTCCGGCACGGGCATCGGTGTCCAGAGTTGAAAGACATTTAAAATATGCCCCTATAAAGATTAAAAGAAATATTAAGACATGGAAAAGCACTTTTTTGTCACTCTAGATGGTATTTTGTGGATGTAATAAAACTGTGTTTAATGTGCCGTATAACCCAGTGTGAAGGGGAGGCAGAAAACAAACAGCTTGAGCATACACACTAGCCTCTTTTGTTTGTGCTGCATAGGTGGGTGGTTCGCCTGGCTGTCTTCCTGGCACAGGAAAAGATAATGACTTGTGCAGTCCTGTCCCATGTTTGCCTTTTGCTGGTTAGGATTGGAGTGGGTGTGTTTGCAAGATTTTGAAAACTATTTGAATTATAAAAGAAAATGTCATTTGTATTGGTCAGTGCATCAACTGATTTTAGATAACATAAGAAACATAGAAGAAGAAGATGATGGCAGAAAAAAACTATTGGTCCATCCAGTTGGCAACTAAGACCCTAGTCTACTCCGAGACCTAGTGTTCTACAATTTGTCTCCATTACCCCTCCCCCCATGTCTCAGAGTGGAAGTCCTCTTAAAGGTTTAGGGCAAAATACAATCTATACTAGTAACTGAATATCGGAAGATCCTCTTCTCGCTCCTTTTCTAGTTGCTCTGCTATCTGCTGTTAGAAACTGCTGCAGTCTGTAGTCTGAATTTCATGAACAGATCCAAACACGTTTGACAGCAGACTGTTAAAACAAACAGCCTGCACAATGATCTAAAGCCTATTATTAGAGGGTTATTAAATTAGAAAGACACGATCACTGCCCTCGCCCAGACTAAACAGGCTTTTTCAACCCCTACTAAATACAAAATGTGATTCCTTGTATTTTTGTAACATTTATTGTCAAAGAATTATTTTAATTCATTTTCTTATTTTGGTGGCACTCATGCTCTGGGGCAGCCTCTCCTAACCTCTCTAGCCTCGTCAGTTACTATACACTGTGGGTCTGTGAAATGGGGAATATAAGTATGACTGTGTGTTGTTACTCAATTTTAAAAATTCAGACATTTTGGAGCCTGGCAGTCTGCTCACTGAACAGTTTATTCAGAATTGTTTCGCCACATACTCAGCACCAGCGTTTCATGTTAATATCTTTTTCAGGGTTAGTGGCCTTTAGATTTCTGGAGGAACACAGTGGTAGCCATTGACATCATTAATGATACCCTTAGTTATGGCTAGCCATGGTGGACAGGAGCCATTCAGTTAAAAAAAAAAAGTCCATGCTCTTCTGCAGCTCACAAACAGGGCCGGTGTTAGGATTTTGGGGGCCCCCTGCAAATTCAGTTACTAGGGTCCCTTGGCGGGCCCCCGCATCCCCTCCCTGGTCCCCTCCCTGAACCCCCTTCCCGTTCCTCCTCCCCAAACCCCCCAGTAATCTTTGTACATAAATCCAACTACTGCACAATTTGTCAGACACAATGACCTGGAGACACTAGAAGTATTACATTTCTAACAGATAATTAATAGAATAAATTGCAAAATAACCTTCCTTAACTGCCCCACTGACTACTGCATAATTTGTCAGACTCAGCCTCAGACACAAATGAATGACCTTAAGAGCAATACTGCAAATAATATAATTGCAAAAAATGCTCCTCTCCAGCTGCTGCAATATTTTTTTTACCTCTACTCTGCTGCTCTCTATTTCTCCAGACCCCCATCTCCCCGTACTTATGCTTCAGACACGGATCTGAGGGGGGGACAGAAATTTTCAAGTCTGAGTTGGAGGAGGTGCGATAAACAGCGATGGACCTATTGGAGCCCTGTGATTGGTTCCAGCACAGCACCTCCTCCCACGTTAGCACGTTCTGTGCAGCAGAATAGAGGAACATGGGGAACATGAAACAAAGTTGCCTGGGGATAGAATTGATGGCAGGATGGTGGTGTGGACCGCGTGGCATGGTTTGGTGTTCCTTTGGGGAAATCAGACCCCGATGTTCGGGCACAATGGGAAGCCGGCAGCAACAATTGCAAAGCTTCATAGTGTAAACCACATGAAAGGGCATCTGGATGAGGACATCAAATGTTGTTGATGGGGAGCCGGAGCGGAGCCGGAGAGAATTCGCTAGTGCAGTCAGCGAGGAGCACAGGGGCTTGCCAGGTACTAATGCTGCTCAGCTATGTTGATTGGGGGGGCAGTATTTTATTTTCTTATAAGATGCTTTGGTGATCCAGGCAGGGAGTGGGGTGGGACAGACAAAAAAGCATGCTGCTGGGCTGGTTAATGGGTTGCTGCTGGTGCCCGCCGCCAGGCCTGCTACATGTGCCGCCTGCAGCCCGCTACATTTGGGGGCCCCCCAAGGCCATGGGGTTCGTGGGTGCCTAACGCCAGCCCTGCTCGCAAAACAAGCACCGGGACCACCCCCTCACTATTGCAAACTGCCTAGGTGCAATCCTAGAACAAGTGCAAACCTTCAGATACCTTGGAATCACTCTTGACAGTTGTCTATCCTGTGGGGCTCACATTGACAATGTTGCCAAAGCGACTAACACACATATTGGCCTGCTTTACAGGCGTAGGCAGTGCCTAACTCCGGAAGCCTTAAGGATCGCAGTTCAGAGCTCAGTGATCTCTACAATCCACTATGGCCTCATCATCTACGGTTCCGCTTCCACCACCGCCCTCAGGCGCATATCTATGGCTTTAAACAAAGCTTGCAGACTCATCACTGGATCCCATTGTCTCACCCATACATGTGACCTATACGCCCAAACTGGTTGGCTTCAACTCTCAAGCCGCATCAGGTATCTAACATGCATAATGGCTAAACAAAACATTGATGGGCTTTGCCCCCCCCCCCGGAGTTCAAGCTCTGCTACAACCTGCACAGAATCCCCGCCTCTTCAGGGGCTCTGAATCTCAATTACTGCATATTCCAAGATGCCGGACCTCACAGGGACAAAGATCCTTTGCCTACAGAGCTCCCAACTGGCTAAATGGTCTCACCAGGGACATCTCCTCCCTACCTAGGCTAGGTCCATTCAAATCTAACCTCCGCCTATTCCTATCTGCCTCTAGCACACGCGACTGTCTTCTCTAACCTGCTGTCCCCTTTTTGGCGCTTGTTCCTTCTCATCCAACCCACTACTCTCCCCCTCTAACTTCCTCCCTCCTCCTCCTACTTGCACTTCCTGTGTGTTTTGACAATTGCCTCTGGCAGCATCTTCTTCTCATGTCTCACCAAGTTCTCGTTATCAATGTTATTCCTGTCCTCTGCATGCTCCCAGTACCACCTAATCTGTATGTACTCATGTGATGATAAACAACTGTAACTTGTTATCCTGTAATAATGTCCTGCTTGTTTGTTCTCATCCTGACATGGAACCTTTGTAAAAGAGCCTTGGCTCAAAGGTAATTGTAATCCTAGACTCTAATAAATAAAAAAAAAAAATGGCATGAAATAAAAGCCATGACTGGATATGGCCAGTTATTATAACTGATAGTCCATAAGAGTTATATTTCAATGGGCTTGTGCAACTAAGTGAGAAGTTATGCTTGTGCAACATTGTTCCTGGCCTGTAAGTATGTAAATGAATGTGCTGTTGACTGTCATACCCAGATGCTTTGGTCATTCACAATCTCTGTCCCATGGGGAACTATCAGCCTGTCAAGGTACAGAGCAGGCAAACATAATTCCTGTAGGTTAAAAGTACCTTAGGAAGGAGCCCCAAGGAGAGAGGTGCACTGCTGAAGGAGGAGGGGAGGATTGCAGGGGAAAGAAACATTGCTTCTAAGTGAGGCTGGAGGAAGCTGGCTTAAATAGCCCTGGAAGGGGGCGTGGCTGGTTGCTCCCACCCACTGAACTACAGGCATAGCCTTTGAATCTGATGGGTGTACACAGCTTAGTAAAGAGTTTTGCTTGCATAACATTGTTGAGAGCCTGAATGTGTTGTTGACTGTCATACGTTGATATTTTGGCCATTCACACACTCTATCCCGTGGGGAACTACCACCCTGTTGGGGGACTGTGAAGGCAAAGGAACCCTCCTGAGGAGGGTTCCACCATTAGAGGTGCCATGGGAACATAATTTTTGTAGGCTAATGGTACCTTAGAAAGGATCCCAAAAGTACTGCACAGCAGGTGGTGACCATAGAGCCTGAGTGAGGACAGATTGACAGCAACTAGTGATGACTGATAACAGACAGACTGAATTGAGCAGTGACTGACAGTAATTGGTAACTGACAACAGATAGAGGCATGATTTCTGTAAGGTGAGAGGGAACAGCAGGATGGAAAAGAGGGCCACCATCCAACTGCAACTCACAGCAGAAACCTACTAGGGTAAACGCTCTACTGATGCGGATATACTACATTATGGACCACCTCATGTGGAGACTACCTAATTTTTATGACCTTAGGCATGGAGGAGAGGGAAAAAACTCTAAAAGGAGAAAACCTCTGGGGATCCACGTCCTTGGTCGCATTCCCTCCAGGCAGGGGATGCAATTAGTGATGGCTCGGCTACTGCAATTTAGAGATCGATTCAAGGGGAAGTTTTGTAAAGAAGGGATCTTACTCTATCCCTCTAATGGGAATGATGTGGGGGTGCCATGAGCCAATCTGTGCAGTCAAAGGAGGTTCCCCACAAAAGAAGGCCACTTCCCAAATTGGGAGGAGTAGAGAAATGACAAAAAGCACTCAGATGGCCTCCACTGAGAGGAGGCCTGGAGAGGAAGCCAAAACCCTTGAGGGGTAAGGCATAGAAGCTGGGCCCATGAGGGGCTGGTGCTTGCATACTTGTATGATCGTAATCCTTGGGGGCAGAGGAAGGAAAACTAGGTGCAGGTGTACCTTAGGTGGCTGTAGGGGAGAATAGCTTTTGAAGGTGCTGCTGACATTGTCTGCACAGCTAAAGGGGCCCCTGTGGACTTAAAGTGTTAAATGCTACATCAAGAGATGCTGCAAAGTCGATCTGCATGGCTAGAGCTTCCTCTGGAACGTAGGACAGTTTCACTCAAAGGGCAGAAAGAGAAGGAACCCGTCTTAGTCAAGGGACCCACTCTCAGGATGTGCGCTTAAAGGGAGCAGAGTAAGATTGTAGGCATAGAGGGCAGGAAGCCCTGGAAGCCATGCTATGATCATTACTAGCATGTGTCCGAGTAGTGGGAGGCCGATGGTGAAGACTGAGGGCTGTGAGTACAAGGTAGAAACAAAATGTAGACAAGGCTGAACGACTGATTGAGACATCAGATGGGAACTAGGACACGGTATGAGACTGAATGATACATGCCTGGACTGAATGGTGAACACATGCCAACCAGTCCAGTAAGGGAGGTCAGTGTTAGACTAGTTGCTGATGCACTGCAGGCCAGATAGTCTGAGGCAGTAGAGAATAACAGATGAAACTGCTAGGGAAAGACAGGAGCATATGAGAACTGAAAACTAGGAAGCAGCGTGCTGCTGGAGTGACCAAACTGATTAAACCACCAGAACACAAATGAGTGTGGCTGCCTTGCTAGGAGCCAGGTGACTGTAGCTGAACTGGAAGATTGCAGATTTTATTGGAAGATAAAGCAAAATGGGAGCCTGAAATAGCACAAGTCAAAACAATAATGACAAAGCCAGGACACTGTGAAAACTAGAAGCACACAAGAACCAAAACAGTAAGAAACAAAAGATACATGGGAACAAGAGTGCAGCAGGAATGGTTGACTGAGAGGCGCACAAACTGCATCCAAGAAGGTAGAAAGCAAAATATTGTCCTAGAAAGCCGGTGGAGGAACAAACCAAATAGAAATCTCAAAAGCACAAAGGGAAAGCGGGAGACAGATATGGGGAGAAAAGGGGAGGGGGTAGACCCTCTGCTGCATCAAAGAAACAGTTCGTCTGAGTGAGGCTGGAGTAAGCAGCCTTAAATAGTTCAGGAAGGGGTGTGGCTGGTTGATCCCGCCAACTGAATACAGGCATAGCCTTTGGGGGAGGGAGAGGATATATATATTATAGTGGCGTGATAGTGCCACTATAGTTAGGGTTCAACAGTCATTTCTATGTTAAACCCAAAATTTTACACTTTAATAACTTTGCAACCAATTAACCAATTTTCATGAAATGTTGTGTGCGCCACCCGGGACCAAAGATCACTTGATCTGGCAAATTTTGTTCCGATTGGTCATGTGGTTGCGGAGATACAGATTGCCAAAAAATGTGAAAATTACCATTTTTTATGCAAATCCTTTTTTGCCCATTCTCAGAAATGGCCTGGGCATTTGGTCTGAAATGTTTAGGGTATGTCGGGCTTGGGTCGCAGATGTGCCTTTTGAAGGTTTGGTGAAAAAAATATTAATCCATTCAAAAGTTATTCAGTTCCAAATTTTCCCATTATTTCCTGTGGGAAAAGTTAGCTGCAGCCTTGACAAAACTTGTTTTTTGCCACGAATGTGGTGTTTTTTGTCGTGAATGCGAACAGTTTTGCTGAGCTGCTGCTATCGTGTTTTCAGTTAGTGAGGCAAATTCAAATATTTCAAAAAATACTTGCTCTTGGTAAACACCAGCAGTTGTGTTTACCTAATTGGGGCCCGAGAAATCAGATTCTGGGTGCAGTTTGCGCCCCAAATGCCCAGAAATATGTGAATTTTGTCCACGGTCATATTTGTGCCGCAAATTGCGGCATCTGTTTTGTGAAACTTGGGAGAGTTTGTGCCACAAATTGTGCAAACTTCCCATTGTTTTGCAAAAACAAGGAACAGTGTTTTGCAGAACAGCTGCCACAATTTGCAGCACATAAGACTGCAGAAAAAAAATTATTTAGGGCCATCTTTGGGGCAGATTAATCCCAGATTCCAATTCTTCGGCCTTGTTTAGGTAAATACCTGTTGGTGATTACCTAAAACGAGTACTTTTTGTTTGTTTTAGTGCCTCTAAGGGAAAGGGGGTCAAGGAATGCTAATATTGATTTTCCGACATTGGGGTACCCAAACCCTGTGCCGGCTGTAGAGGTGCCTCCCCAGCCACTGTGGGACACTGGGGAGTCCACTCCTGGTGTCCCGAGATATGTATCCCCCACCCCCCCCAGCAGTGCGGGACACTGGGGAGCCCACTTCCAGTGTCCCAAAATATGTATTCAGTGTTCACCTGTAAAAAAAGAAAACAGTCCTCTGATGTACCGTGTAGTTGCCAACATCGGGGGGCCCAATCCCTGTGTCAGCACTAGAAGCCACCCATCCTCTTGCCAGTGTGGGACAGTAGGGATTTCACTCCTAGTGTCCCCAGATATGTATTCCCCCCCGACAGCAGTCGGGGACACTGGGCAGCCCACACCCCGTTTTCCCGAAATATGTATTTCTTTTAAACCTGTAGAAAAGAAAACAGTCCCCTGGCTTCTTTTTTTTTTCTTTGTCCTGAAAAAAAGAAAACGGTCTCTCAACGTCTCTGCAAACCCCCTCCCTCATCTCGACACTCCCACTAAGTACCCACACCCCGCTAGCCCTGTACTTACCACCGGAGTTCGTTGGCTGTCATCTTCTGTGGACTGGGACACATCTGCACTCTTCAAAGCTGAACCATAGACTGAGGAATTAAGGTAGGTGCTGTATAATGTATTTTAATGGCGTTTTGAATTTATAATGATAACTTTGCTATTTATTTGGACTTTTTTTCACCAAATTTTCAACATGGCTTTTTGGGGACCTCACTTCATGAACACTGTGACTGTTGTTTCATTAATTGGCCCCAGAAGGTGATTTCATGGTCACTGCGTGAAATCACCTTTCGAGCCTGAATAACACAATTTTACCACCAGTGCTCAAGAGGTGGAGGGGGGCCAAGGCATAGTAATACTGATTTTCCGACATCGGGGTGCCCAATCCCCATGTCGGCAGTAGAGGTACCCCGCCACTGTGGGACACTGGGGAGTCCACTCCTATTGTTCCAAGATATGTATCCCCCCCCCCCAGCAGTGTGGGACATTGAGAAGCCCACTCCTAGTGTCCAAAAATATGTATTCAGTGTTCACCCATTAAAAAAAAAAAAAAGGAAAAAGTCCCCTGATGTACCATGCAGTTGCCGACATCGGGGGGCCCAGAAGCCACCCACCCACCTGTCAGTGTGGGACACTAGGGAGCCCACTCCCAGTGTCCCCAGATATGTATCCCCCCCAGCAGTCTGGGACACTGGGGAGCTCACTCCCAGTGTCCCAAAATATATCTTTCTTTAAAACCTGTAGAAAAGAAAAAGTCCCACAGCCTCTTTTTTGTCCTTAAAAAAAGAAAATAGTCCCTCGTCGTGTCCGCCGAACCCACTCCCCCATCCCGACCCTCCCACTGAGTACCCACCACCTCACACACCCCCCTTGCCCTGTACCTACCACTGGAGTTCGTCAGCTGTCATCTTCTGTGGACTGGGACACGTCTGCACCCTTCAAAGCCAAACCACGAACTGAGGAATCAAGATAAGTGCTGTATAATGTATTTCAATAGCGTTTTGAATTTATGATGATAACTTTGCTAGTTTTTGGACTTTTTTTCACCATATTTTCAACATGGCCTTTTGGGGACCCCACCTCATGAACACTGTGACTGTCGTTTTGTTAATTGGCCCCAGAAGATGATTTTGCGGTCGCTGCATGAAATCAACTTTCGGGCCCGAATAACAAAATTTTCCATCAGTGTTCATGAGGTGGGGTCACAAAAAGTCCACTTTGAAAATGTGAAAACATTCTTAAACATGCCCGAGTTATTTGCGTTCCTTTAAATATTTCTATGCACATGCATAACGTTGGTCATTTTTAATATTTTTCCGCCAAATTTTCAGCATAGCCATTTTTTCACACCACCTCATGAACAGTACAGCTGTCATTTTTCATATCCTGCCCAAAATGTGTTTTCGCACCTATGGCACAGAATGGCGTTTTGGCACAGAGTTTATAATTTTTTCCTATGGGGTTTGTGAGATGGAGTCATAAGAAGACTATGTTAAAAATGTGGGGTTAAAAGGGGGGCGTGGTCAGCAGCTGAGCTTATAGCAGCTTCCCGACGGAGCTCCAGTATCAATAGCATACTTTTATAAAATGAAGAAATTTTACATTGCAACGGAAGAAGTAAACCTAAAAATCTGAAACTGGACATTCCGCTGAATCCGACGATCTAAGTTTCGGCAAGACCTTAGCCGAATTTTGGGAGAAATGGGCAGAACAAATAAAGCGTCTGCGAGCGGGGAAGGCACTCGAGCAAAAGATCCAAAGTTGGGTGCCAATAAGGACTCAAACGTGGGGGTTGGAGATGAGCCCCCCAACCCCACCATCTAATGTGGCACTTTTAAAAGCAATCCAGAAACTTGACCAGAAAATTGAAGATTTTATTACCCAATTCAAAATCTTGGACGCCAGAGTTAATGTGCTGGAGGAAGAGACAAAAACAGTGGGGGAATTGGCAACCGCGGCATTAACGGTTACGGTAGGACTGACAAAAGAAAATACAGTACTGCGAAGGAAATTTGAAAATTTAGAAAATTTTTAAGAGCGACCCATGTGAGTATACTGGGATTACCAAAGGGGTGGAAACAGAGGATTGTATAGGCTTCTTGAAAAAGTTTTTCTCAGAAATTGTGCAAGTACAAGAGGAACTCTTGGTTGTTAAGGCTTATAGAATTACTCCTCATGGTGCAAGAAGACGTACAGTTACAAATCATATCCCACCTCGTATCCTTCTGGTGGTATTGGGATTGGTAAAAGACAAAGACACAGTAATTACACGGGCCAAGAGCAAGGGTACTATGGCATGGGAAGGACAGAATGTGCACATTTTTCCAGACTTAAGCTGTGCTACCAGGCAATGCATTAAAGGTGTCGATGGCATACGAGCTCGACTAACGCAATTGGGAGTGTAATACGTGCTACTAGTTCTGGCAAACTTGAGGATTTTTTATGGCGGAAAATCATACCGATTTGCCGATCCTGGAGATGCCAGCAAACTATTGGATCATATCGAAAAACAAATTTCAAACAAAGGAAGATAATTTGGAAAGTGATTCGGGGGATACTGAGTAAATGCCTTGCATGCGATGCTGTATTGCAATTAAACTTTAAAGTACACAGTGAACTGTTTCCCAGCAATGTCAATAGCTACACATTCTCTTCTTGTTTGGGACTTTAAAAATTCATTAGGGGATTGTTTGGAAGTGACTTTGAGAGATGGGTGGTTGGGAATCACTGTCTTAACTAAACAAATAAGATGGCAACTTCACAGATAGCATAGGGCCTGCAATTCAAACATTGCCGACTCTTCAGTGTGATGTGAGCACCATTGATTTTTTTGAGTAAGCGCAGGACAGTATTGATCATGAGGCAACTAAAAGTTCTTAATGCATGATACGGTTACTTCAATATTGATTTATCTACACTATAAATGCTTAAAGATGTTTTACTGAGTTGCAAAGTTGTTAATATTACTAAGCTAATGGGCTGTTGGAGCTGAGGGAACAACGCAGGTCTATAGATCTGAACAACCTTCTAGTATGGGAATAACTTAACCCAATAAAATGGGTACAAGATGTGGTTATTATTGAACACAATGTGCCGGTGAATCCCTGCTCATGGCAGCAATGGCCAGTTGTATAACTGTTCTGGAGAAATATTATGCATTTTAATTGTATATCCCCCCTGTAGTACCACGTTACAGGGGCTTATCGAATCCTTACTGTAAAACTGATGTAAAGCTTTAATTGTAATGCCTATTTTTGATGCTGTAAGCCTACCTGTGAAGTGTATTGTTCTGTGTATCTTATACAGTAAATCAATAAAAATAAAGTAAAAAAAAAAATTGGGGTTAGAATATGAAAAAATGCCAAAGTTATGACATTTTGTTGCAATTTCGCTACACCCGCTCATAACTTCGGAAATGTTAAATATTTTTATCGCAGATTTTCAACATAGCCTTCTCATTACCCACCTCATGTATGTCACAGCTGTCATTTTTCATATCCTGCCCAAAATGTGTTTTCGCACCTGTGGCATAGAATGGGGTTGTAGTTGTGCAGAATTACATTTCGGCTTGGATTTGACAATTTTTCTATACAAGGGTACATGAGGTTGGGTAATAACATGGCTATGCTGTTAGTTTGCTCACTGTTGTCCTATAAAAGGAAGCAAAGGGTCCAGATGACTCTGTGCTTCCACACCTAGATACATATGTGCATCTATAGAGAGATGGGAGCACAGGGCCCAGAGGGCTGTGCGCTCCCACGGACAAATAAGGATATGATTATAATATCTGAAAAAGTAAAGACATTCATTGCAAACTCTTCATTACTGCATCAGTTAGAGTTCTTACTAAAGTGACGAAAGCAGGGAAATGTGGTGTTAGGTTTTCCAACCCAAACAACCCACCCTGCAGACACTGGCAGCATTGGGGGTGTGCCTTGGGGTTGTCAGCCTTAACACTCACCCCATTCCATAAGTAAATAGGCTGAGATAGGCAGAGTATAGGAGAATGGGGTGAGCGTGAGGGCCGACACCCGAAGACACCCCCAACGCTTGTAAGTGTCTGCAGGGTGGGGTGTTAGGGTTGGAAACCCTAACACCACATTTCCCTGCTTTTGTTGCTTTAGTAAGAACCCTAACACATATATATATATATATATATATATATATATATATATATATATATACACACACACACACACACACACATTCAAATATATATGCAGTTTAATTTTGGACAACTTTTGTCACTATTCTTTTTTTTTATTATTTTACAAGGCTTTTTTTGTCTTTATTAGGATGCCATGAAAAACAGACACATAACTAAAAGCACTGAAGCATAAAATAAGCAGCACTACAACTTTAAGTAATTTACAAGGAGATTTGATCCCCCAGTGCTGTCTAAAACTGAAAAGTATATTATACATATATATGAAATTTAAAGGCCACTAACCATAAAGGCATGATTATGATTATCACAAAATATAGGTGTTGATTATATGGCAGAATAACTCTGAATGAATTTTTCTGGTGAGTGAAGACTGTTAGACTCCATAATTTTTGAGTATTCTGACTACTGAGCAGACTCCTCCCCTATATATGTAAGACCTACAGTAGGATCAAAGATTCGAGGGACAATATGTCTTTTCAGTTTTAAACATTAAAAATCAGGGAAGCCTCCACGCTCTGAAGGTAGTATATTCTGACTCTATTGAGAGGAGGCAAGGCCATTCAGTGCATTAACACTTTCTGTGGCTGCTGGTCGCCATGGTTTTGGCTCAGTGAGTGACTGTGTGCAGCACATAGCTCTCAACTGCTATGAATTTTGCATAGCGCTATGATTTTCACACTCAAACTTACCTTTGCTCCACATAGGTTTACTGATGTTACTAATAATGTTAGGGCTATTTCTGGACACACATAGTATTAAATCATTGAACTAAGTTGATAGAAACATTCTTTATCACTAACTATATGGGGCGCATTATTTGTAGACATATTATGGATCAAAATAAGAAAGTACTACACATTCTGGCCCTTTGCTATGACTTTTGAAGGCCAGTACTATGATTTTTCATGCTGAGAGGTTGAGAGGTATGCAGCTGACCAGGTCCCACCTACAGGTTGACCCTGGAGGCTTACTTTGAATTAGTAGCAGGAAGCGTGTGTTGGGAGGGCCATGGAGAAAATGGTGTGAACTAGGAAGAGAAAGTGGCCACTGCCATTAAACCTGTAAAGGGGCTGTTCTGGCCCCTTAAACATACTTGGAGCCCCCCATTGGGCCACCTGTTTCCAGAGAATGAGCTTACTCAACTCCCTTAGAGCTGGGAGGCAGAGTAAGTCCCTGGGGCACACCAGGCATGTGCTGTGCTGATCAGAAGGGGGAGTAGAAGCAGAGGTGGAGACCATTACCAGTGGAGAAGAGGGGAAGTAAGTCTAGCCAGGTCTAGTGTAGGTGAGTTAAACAGCTGAGCAAAGCAGCCATCCAGGACAAGCATGGATTTCCAGCAATGTAAGGAGATGGAGGTCATGGTCCCTGCTGGAGTAGAAAATCTGTGGATAAAAACGTGCACTGTATATATAAATATCAGGGGACTGTTTTTTTTAATTACAGTAAGGCCTTCCAGGGTGTGCCTAATTGTTCAAGAGCAACACTTCTCATTCTGTAAGGGTTCTTGAGGTGTGTGCCATTCTCCCAAAATAATACACACCTTCTTGTGCCATAATTCTTGAATGTGCTGCACTAGCACCCCCAAGAAGTAGAAATTCATGATCTAGGGCTGTGTTTTTTTTTTTGGGGGGGGGGATAGTATCATACTGCATACCTCTTTTCTCACGTCCCTCTTCCCTTACTGATTGCTCTCATCGGATATTTGTTAATTTAAAAAATGTGTGAACTGGAAAGGCACACTGAGCTATTTGCATTCGCAGGCATGACATGGGGAGAGGGGAACAGGGGATAAAATATTATACACAGGTTAAGGTGAAAGTTCCATGTTGATACAGACAGTCAAATAAGATAGCGGAAGCCCACTAATAACAACTGTGGTAGGGCAACAACTCAACAAGACAAGAGTGAACATCATAATATGACCCCTCAAAAGCATGAGCAGAAAATTAGAATAAAATCCAAGCGGTTAAGTGCAGTAAATAGGAGAGATTTAAAGAAAGGGCACAGAGCAAATGAGGGTTGCACTGGAGGTTCACCAGGCTCAGGTGCTAGTTAGGTAAGGACAAGATGGGTAAGGGGGGCAAGCCTGAGAGAGGAGGGGAGAGGAGGTGGCAAGAGGATATTGGTTTTGACATGTTAATGCTTCAGTGTTGCAATTCCAAGACCACCCATTGGCTGGCTCATGGTTGTTACTCGAGAGACAGGTGAACTCCCTGTACCCCCACCCCCTCCCTGCGGAGCTCAGGCATTTAGCCTATGCAATGCCATTGGAGCTGTATTGACTTGGAGATGGGTATAGGGCTCTGGAATCAACCTCTGGGTATTATATATAGCAGTATAATGTGTTGCCTGACACACCCCAAGGTGGAGGGAATATTTATTGGAACACACAGCAATTTGCCATAAAATGTTTCACCAGGAAAAACATACTGAGCTAACATCAGCTTGTTTCTAAATGTATCCTGAGGAGAGAGAGTATATTGGAGATGTATGCAGTGGAAGTACAAATAAATGCAAGAGCCACATCATTAGTATGCATAAAATACAACAAAGCAGACTACATGACAAGTAGCAGGGGATACAGGCAGGTAAAACTTACATGAGCAGGCCTGGCAGCCCAATGAGAAGGTGCAGGAATGGGTCAAATAAGTTCTAGTACCTGGATCTTCTCAGCCTCAGCAGCAGGCCTCCGTGGATGTTGCCTCTCTGCCCAGATCTGCTGACCAGACAACAGGACAAGGTCCTGCACCCCGACCTTCAATCACTGCACCTCTCAGTCAGGTTCCTGAATGGCTTTAGTTCCAGGCTCTGGGCCTTTTGCAAGAAATCCTCCACATTCTGTACCTAATTTCTGTGACTTGGAACCTTTGCAAATGAGTCTTTGACTCAAAGGTATTTCCGAATCATCAATAATTAAATAAACATTGTAGACGCATCCCGTAAGAAGTCGACTTATAAATGCTATGTATTTACGTAGAAGAGGCTCTCGATCTGGTGCCAGGGTATGGAGCATGGTCCCCTTTCCTGCCCCATGGTGAGCATCCTCGACTACCTATGGTCCCTCTCTCAGTCAGGTCTACGAGTGACAACCCTTAAGGTGCACCTTGCAGCGATCTCTGCATACTAGGTGCAGGCTAGTATGCCAACGGTAGCCCAGGAGAATATAGTTGGGCATTTTTTCAAAGACCTGAATCACTTGTTCCCACCAGTTTGTAAACCTCTGCCTCCGTGGAACCTACTGCCAGTGTTGGCAGTGCTCATGGGCAAGCCATTTGAGTCAATGCACAGGTGCGCGATGTTACATCTGTTATGGAGGATGTCAGCCAGAAGGATCAATGTGCTCCAGGCACTCTTGGTGGAGTCTTCCTACCTGGCTTCCACAAGGATAAGGTCATCCTTCGCCCCTATCCGAAGGTCATATCAGAGTTTCACCATAACCAGGTGATTAACTTACCAATATTCTTTACTAACCCAACCTCGGAGGCTGATCGCAGGCACCATACCCTAGACCTGTGGGGGGCGCTCTCTTACTATAAGGAGTGTATGGCTGGAATTTGGGTTAAGACTTGCCAGCTGTTTGTAATATACACTGAAGCCCTGCCTGACAGATTGGCAGCAGAGCAGACAGTTGCCAGGCAGATAACACCCAGCATCGATCTTTGCTTGAGGTTGGTTAATAGGAAGTCGTCCAAGGGGCTTAGGGTTCATTCCTTCAGACATACTGCTGCCTCAGTGGCTGCTTCTAGGGTTGTCCCCATTGTGGAGATATGCAGAGCTGCAGTCATGTGTAAAGTGCACACTTTCATCTCTCATTACAGCACTGACATAATGAGTTATCAGGATGCTACTTTTGGGTCCTCAGTCCTCTAGTCTCTGTTCTCCAAACAGGTGTGTGCATCTTGCCCCCTTCTCCTGGATGACTGCTAGGAGTCTGTCAAAATGGGGATAGTGAATTGTATCCACATTGATAGAAATATAGGTTACTCACCTGTAACTGTAGTTCTGCTAGTGGTATACAGTTCTCATTTGCACAGCCCACCCGACCTCCCCGGCAAGTGGCATCCAGATTCCTGCTTTCAGCATGCAAAATATCTGATGTCACAGGGTGGAGATGGAGGATATACCACCTGGATAATGGCAGGAGCTTAGTTGAAAACTTTCAGTGACTCAGCTGTCTCCAGCGGAACTGCCAAAGTACAGATGTGAACTATGCCACCAGTAGAATTAAGGTTGCAGGTGAGTAACCCATATATTTAGGCTCAATTCAGCTGGTACTTCATATATCTTCTCTCAACTTCTCCTCCCCTTATTCATTACTGAGGACATTTTAAAAAAAGCAAGATCTTGATTCCTTCGATTTCATCTGCCCCTACAGCTTATTCCCCACTTTTATTTATTTATTTTTATTTAGTTTTTGTTGACCGGGTAAGTGCACTAGACAAAATCTTGCCTATTTTCAGGCATGACCCAGGGGAGGGGGATACAGATGAATGCCAACTAACCTTGAACCAGATTAAGCTGTTAGTGGTATTTTTAGTGAATGAGGGAAATTTGGCCAGGACACCAGGGAAATTCTTTGGAGACACAGTCCTCAGTTGTGGCCGAAGATTTCATCTGCCCCTACAGCTTATTCCCCACTTGGAGGCACCCTCCTCAGTTGTGGCCCCATAGGAATAGGTGTGATGTCCCAAGCAAACATTTTGTGGAATAAGTAATAGGAACTGATGAACTCTAAATGAAAAAAGATTGTGTGAAACATAAGATGAATTTTACCCAAATATGTTTTTCAAAGTTCTCCTGCAGGTATTGGTTGCTTTTTAAGTCTAAACTGGAGACATTCTTATGGAATAACAATATCAGTCAATCATTTTTATTTTGCCAGGAAATATATAAATATATTTCAGATTTTCACTGTTAGGGAACAGAGATGGACTAGACTGATCAAAGGTCTTTCCCACTTCATGCTACCTATGTTTCCATGTCATTTTTCAAAGTAGGAAAGCCGGTTCTCTGTGCAACAAATATTGCTAAATAAATGGGGGTTGGGGTGGGGGTGGGGGCAATGAGAATAGTTATAAAATGTGCTCATACTTTCAAAGTAATCTGAGGAAGATGATGCATAGGTTTACATGTTCACGTCTCCCTTTAAATTTGCTTTTTAGATCTCTGACATCCACGTTACAGGGGAGTCAGAAGACATGTCTGCTAAAGAGAAGCTGTTGCTGTGGTCAGCACAGACAACTGAGAGTTACATTGGCGTGCGCTGTGACAACTTCACCACCTGCTGGCGAGATGGGAAATTATTTAATGCCATCATTCATAAATACAGGTAAGAAACTCCTTGCCGTGTGTCTTGTTCACAAAGTCGTTTTTATTTTTACACCCATCTTCATCTTTGTACTTGTGCATGGAGTGACTAAACAGCCGGATTTCAGTACTGGATGCATTCATGCTACTACATATATACTTCAAACATTTTAGTTCTAGGCCCTCCAGTGTGCCAGCGGTAAGCACATTTGCTTACCTTGCAGGTGACTAGGGTTTGCTCTTAGAGCAAGGTATGTGGCAATGGTTAGGATATCTCAGGGATTGAGGGAGGCACCTGCCAATGCATGACTACCCCATTATGGCCCAGGAGGAGGGTATCATGCAGACAGGAACCTGGGTCCCTAGGAATGCCCTGCTGATGACTCAGCAAGATGATTAAATTTGATCAGCTCTATATAAAAACCTCCTCTCCAGAAAATTAACTGTGCATGTATGTTTGTCTACACTGTTAGAGAGGCCACACTATTAAAGCAGTTCTGTTAGTGATACACCACCATTAATGATATCTCTAGAGGAAGAACTTTACCAGTTGGTCAGTGATATCCTGTAGTGGTGCACTAAGGTCAGTGCACACCTCTCTTCCCAGTCACCCTCCCTAAAAGTTTCCTTCATAACTGGACATGGCAAGAATGCACAGCACTGTATGGTGTGGTAGAAAATGACTGGGAGATCAGTAAGCAGGAGAGATGCTGGTTGCAATGTTTATGTGTCAGTGTCTTAGTAACTTACATGCCCACTTCAGGGGCCCGAAGATCAGAAGATCACGGGTTCTAGTTCCACACCAGGACCCTGGATTATCACCCAGAACTGATACTGTAATGCAGCACTATGATGACGCTGCACTGCTGAGGTGCTCTCCTTCGGATAAGATGTGAAACTGAGGTCCCTTCTGTTTTTCTCCGGTGGCTGTTCAAGTGAAACTTAAAGATTCCATGGCACTTATTATAAGAGGTGGGGAATTTTTTATTAAAACAAAAATCATGTGCAAAAACAAGTACAAATCAAATTACTTTCTGAAATATAAAGGAAACAAAAAACAGAAGGAGGAAAGGTCCATACCTGTGTAGCTTACACCAACCAAATTTGGGAGCAGTAAAAACCACCCAGACCCCAAACTGTACCTGTGTTAAGCCATCAAACTCAGTAGTGAAACGTTGCTTTATAGGTGATACTATAAAGTAGTGCCCAGTTTAACCCCTTCCATCCACTATTCCATCTTAGGAATTCTTCTTCCCTGTGTGCATCACCTTGCATATTTTGGGATTGAATTTCATATGCCAAACCTTGGACCACCTCTCTGTCCTTTGCCGGTCCCTCTGCAACTCGCTTACTCCCTCCTCACTGTCTACCTTGTCACAGAGCTTAGTGTAATCTGCAGAGAGACACGTCTTGCCCTGTGTTCCTTCTCCTGTTTCGATGAAGATGTCAAATAGGACTGGTCCCAGGATTGACCCCTGTTGCACCCCACTTGTGACCTCCCTCCCTCTTACCCAGTTTAGCCCCCTGCTGTCTCACCCCTAGCCAGTTTCCCACCCATTTAACTAGGTCCTTTGATACTCTCAGATCCTTTAACTTCTTCAGCAGCCTTCTGTGTGGCACAGAGTTGAATGCCTTGCCAAAAACAAAGTAAAGTAAATCTGCTACTTGCCCCGTATCTAATGCCCTTGTTACCCAGTCAGAGAATGCTACCAGGTTGGTCTAACAAGATATCCCTGCCACAAACACGTGATGCTTACTGTCCTGGTCCTCTCTGATTAGTATCTGTTAGTTTACCTACAGTTGAGGTAAGACTGATGGGTCTGTCATTTCCTAGTTCCTCCCTATCACCTCCCTTGTGGACTGTAAAAACTGAGCAGAGGTAGGCATTTAGAATGGCTACCTTCTGCTTATTCTCCACTAGTACCCTTCCTCTCTCTTAGACTTACAGTTCCCCCATCCTTTTTCCCTGATGTAGCTAAAGAACTGTTTTTCCACTCCCTTGACCACCTCTCTAATACACAGCTCTGTGTCTGCTTTTGCATCCCTGACTGCTATCTTGGCCGCCTTCATCTTTGCCTGGTATTTGCTTAATTTCTCATCTTCCTGTTTCTCCTTGCAGCTAATGAAGGCCCCTATTTTGGCCCTTGCCGCCTCCCTGACCTTCTAAGAGAACCAGTCTGGTCTCTTGTGCCTTTTACCCTTGGTAGACGTTCTCAAGCATGATTCAGTTGCTTAAAAAATGACCCCTTTGATTTCTATCCACCTGTCCTCCACATCTCTGATTCTGTCCACTTCCAGTCGGCCACCTTTGGAAAGACAGAATCTGATGAACCGGAAAGTTTCAGATTTCAAATCCCAACTGGATTTTAGTTACTGATGAGAAAAAAAAACCTTATTTTTCACACTCTAGGGGCAAGATTTTCAAAAGTGAAAACCCTTCTTTGTATCCAGGGTAATTTTCAGAGGGTCTGTGTCAGCCCCGTGTCCTGAAAGCAAGTGGTGGACATAGCTAAAAAACAACAAACTGTGGTGCACCAAAGGCAGAAATGAAAGCTGAGGCACCACTGTAGATGGCCAAAACTTTAATTCCCCCAGGAGCTTTCATTTTTGCCCTTAGTATGCCACAGTTTGCTGTTTTCTGGATTTGGTTGCAGTGTGCAGCACTGCCGGTCTTTGGGTGAACGTCACTGAATCTTTTTTGTGGACACAGACAATGCTGGGACTGAGTCTCCTGGACCTTAGACCATTTTTTTTGGTCTAAGCTGATGTAGCCATGATCGGTAGTTGGAGCTCCAGTTGGCCACAGTCTGATGGAAACCACGGGCAGTTGCCATATGTCAGCTGCGGTTTCAAAAATAGCACCCACCACATCTAAGTTGAGAGAGATGCAGCAGGTGCAGTGGGATGCTGGCGTAGTGCCTGTGTCTGATGTTTTGAAAATCTAGCCCAAGGGGTCGGTTTCAGCAGTTGGCAGAAACCATTTTCAGAAATGAAAGTATGAAGTAATACGTACGTCTGCAGATCTGGGAAAGCAGTTTTTACTTCCTGGTAACATTTGCATGTGTGGTGTGACACTTTTAGTTTTATTTTATTGTTAACTTCCCTTTTTTAACTTTTCATTTCCCAAACACCAAATTCAGAACCCATGGGATGATCTAACAAACCTTCAGGCTTCAAATCCTAGCTATTATTTTAGGTACAGATGATCAGAAAACCTTTAGTTTTTCACCCCTAGGGCCCCATATTCAAAAATGGGCAATGGGGAGTGCAAAGTTTTGCCAATTGCCTGTGACCCTGAGGATGTAATAATCGGATAGCACACAGGCGCCATCTGGCTGAATAGTGCTGCCCCAACATGGATGCCGCCAGTGCAGAGAACAGCACCACCAGACCCAATAGCACCAATATCTCCCGGCATTATTTTCAGACAACTCCATGCAAATGAGCCCATTGGGCATGCAGGGTGCTTAGGGGCCATTTGCATGCCATTATGAGCACATTTGCATGGGAAAAAACAACAAGTTTGCACCCCTGCAACCAGTTCCGTCCCCATCCCGATTGCCCGCTCCAGTACAAAGCATGTATTCTCTGGTGTCTAGTGGTACCCTCACACCCACCAATCACTGGCCCTGTATATTGAAATGTATGCCCTGGCACTAGTTGTCCCCCTACCTTCTGATCACCAGCCCCAGTGTAATGGCATCCATCCCTGGTGTCTAGTGGTCTCACCCAGCCTCCCATACCTTCTCTTACATACAGGGCCACTCTACCCCTCGTTTTTACTCCTCCTGTCTCTCCTGAATAGAGCATAACCTGGAACATTTGTATCCCAGTTGTGATTGTGGTGTACCAGGTCTCTGTTATTTCCAGCACGTCCAGGTCTGCCTCCACTAACAAGGCCTCCAGGTCTGGGATTTTATTTCCCAGGCTGCAGGCATTTGTAACTGTGGCCTTCCATGTTTTGCTGCCCGTCCCCCTTCTAATCCTGTGTTTGCCCTCCTGCTTCTTTCCCTCAACCCTTTTTTACTTTTTATGTTGCCCTCCTACCCCTGCCTTTACCTTTGTATCTGGTCCTGGTGTCCCTGTCCACAACCTATATTCATGTTTGAAGTTTGAAGTTTATTGTTCTAGGAATTAATACCTTTGAGCCAAGGCTCTTTTACAAAGGTTCCACGTCACTAAGTACAAAAACATAGTAGACAGTGTTACAGACAATCAGTAAGCCGTTTAACAAGGCCACAACTTAAACAGTAGCATTTATGTACAGAAAAGAAAAAGGAACTCAGAGGCAGTGTCAAGGGCAAGGAATAAGGATTGGAGAGCTTGAGAGGGAAGAGAGGGAGAAAAAAGAAGTTCAAGAGCAGACAGAACCAGGTTAGTGGTACTCAGGTTGTCTTTGTCAAAGAGGAGACCATGGTGGTTGAGTGAAACAAATGTAAGTGCACTCAGTTGGATGAGACTTTAGTCAAAGCAGTCACAGGAGCTGGAGGCTGTGAGATAAGCGTAAAGTATGGATTTGAAAGCTCCCAATGTCGTGGAAGATAGGGAGGGCAGGTTAAGGGCATTGTACCAGGTAGGGGCATGGTATGTAAAAGATCTTTGTCCCTGAGCAGTCCGGCATCTAGGGACAAGGAAAGGTTGGTAGTCAGATCTTCTGGTGGTATGAGTGCCATTGTTCAGGCAGAGCAGGTCCCGAATACATGGAGGAGTGAGTCCCAAGATTGATTTTTTTGCCATCATGCAGGTGAGATACATGAGGCGATTGGAAAGATGCAACCAACCGGTTTCCGTGTAGAGGTCACAAGTGTGGGTCCGTCTTTGTGCTCCAATGAGGAGTCGACAGGTTTTGTTTAGTGCTGTTGAGATGCGCTTTAGTGCAGTGGTAGTAGCTGAGCCATAGACAATTAGACCATAGTCTATGATTGAGATGATGGAGCTTTGAACAGCAATCCTCAAGGCAGCTTGGTTGAAAAATTGGCGGTTCCGGCTCAAAATTCCAATGCGTTGGTGCACTGTTTTTGCAGTGTTATTGATATGGGCCGCAAAAGTAAGACATTCGTCAAAAGTGATACCAAGGTATTTGAAGGTGTTCACTTGTTCTAGTGTATTTCCAAGAGAAATTTTTATGACGAGTGGAGTATGCCTATTTCTGTTTTGATGACTGATGACATACATATTCTGGCTACATACATATTTGTGTCCTCCTTGTTGCCTACATTAACCTGTGGGGGTGGGTGATATGACTTGTCCTGCTCCTTTCCTCTACTCCCTCCTTGGCTAGTTTAAATGCTTGCCAATGAAGCATTTAAACAGTTCACTAAGGATACTGGTCCCCTTACTGGAAAGATGCAGGCCATTGCCACCGTACAGGTCTGCATCCCCCCAGGTGAGTCCCCATTCCCCAGTGAAGCCAAAACCTTGTCTTCTGCACCAGGTCTCCATCAAAAACGTTGAAGTCCTTGGTGCAGAGATCCCTAGCTTCCCCCTTGCCGTATGCAGGCAGCACCTCCGAGAAGTTCAAGGAGTTTGCTACCTGTTCTGGATGTTACCTGGGCTGCCTGGAACTGCCTCAGTACAGTCCCAGTGGTGCCCAAGAATTCTGTCAGGCTTTACCACTCACCAGCTGGGAAACCATACTTTGGAGAACAGGCCAAAGCTGATTCAGTCATCTTTAATGTGGCACATGACCGAACCAAGCAGCCAGAACACTTTAGTTCCCTCCACCTAACAGGGAGTCTTGACAGCTGGACCAGATGGGCAAGTGTACTTTTGCCTCTGCCACTCTGTTCATTCGGGCCGTAAGTTATTTGGCTCACATAGTACAGTATCAAAATCTCCTCTGGGACCAGGCTCAGGATGCAGTCCTAGCCATGCCGAATGACTCTTCTAAGCAGCAGGCCCCTCAAGATGGGCTTGGATCTTGGTACCCACATCCTAAGGGCTTCCTACTATGCGGTAGATACCTCTGGCTGAGCAGCAGCTGTCTGCATTTGTATGCAAGGTCACTCTTGGCTAAGGGTCTCAGGCTTTGCCCAGGACATCCAGTCTAATATAATGGATGCCCCTCTCAGAGGTTTCAGACTTTTCGTGGGTGACGTTCAAGATATCAGCTCCGGCCTTCAGGTCTCTGGATGGGCTCTCAAATCCATCCACACCATGTATCTTACACAGCTGATGTCAGGGCAGCGTGCTCCTTTTCATTGCTACTCCCGCAGGCAGGCCCCAGTCCCTTCCAAAATCCAGGGATAGCACAAGGTGGCGGCGGCCCTTCCCACTCCCTCTCTCTTTCTGTCACCCGTAGTGCCTGAGGTGCAGCAGCTGCCCAACCAGCAGCTGCTCCCACCTCCTGATGCCTTGCCAGACCCCCCCCCCTTTCTAGTCATACATCAGGAGGTGGTTGTAGTGGGTCACTTCTCCCTTCATCTGGACAGGTGGAGGGGGATATCTACAGACAGCTGGGTGCTGCAGTTTACTGAGCACAGCCACACTTTCGAATTCATAGAGTGACCTCCAGAAAAGGTTCCAGGACAGTTCTCATACGCTACTGGCCACGCCCCCTCATGTGGGAGAAAATTCAGGACTTACTTCAAAAAAGGCCATGGAGCCAGTCCCGCTTTTCCAACAGGGCTGGGGGTTCTACTCCTTCTTACTGGTCCCCAAGCGCACGGGAGACCTTCGCCCCATCCTGGACTTAAGCGAGCTGAACCTGTTCATAGAGTACAGACAGTTCAGGATGGTCACCATTCAGGGTTTGCTGCCCCTGCTACACCAGGGGGACTGGATCTGCTCCCTAGATATACAGGATGCCTACTTGTGCCCACCGGCGCTTCCTCTGTTTCCACATCCAGGGAGTGTGCTACCAGTTCAGAGCTCTGCTTTTTGGCTTGTCCTCAGCCCCCAGGGTCTTTACCAAATGCCTGGTAGTGGTAGTAGCTGCCTTGAGATGGGAGGGATTCTACGTGTTCACCTACCTGGATGATTAGCTACTAGCTGCTCCATCCGGGGACCATCTCCTTCAAACTCTGGCTCATACTTGCAGCCTATTCCAGGCTTTGGGCATCTTTATAAACATGCCAAAGTCATTTCTGACCCCCTGCCAACACCTCCAGTACATAGGGGCAGTGCTGGACACAGCTCAGGGGATGGCCTTTTGCCCAGAGACAGAGAGGAGCGTCTGATGTACCAGGCCTGTCAACTTTACTCCAGTCGTCATGTCCCCACAAGATTTTTGGGGGGGCTTTTAGGCACCATGACTGTAGCCATTGCCATGATTCCTCTAGCCAGGCTGCACATGAGAGTCTCTTAGTGGACACTGTGGGTCCAATGAGACCAATGCACGGACACCCTGGATCAACCGCTCCAGTCAAGAGGGTACTGTTGTGGTGACTGGAACCCGGCAACCTGCTTTGAGGGGTTCCCTTTTGTATTCCTCCCCCTCAGCAAGTCCTTTGAGAGGATGTCTCGAGTCTCCTTTGGGGTGCTCAGCTGCAAGTCCACCAAACTCAAGGGAGGTGGACCAAGGTGGAGAGGGAAATCCATATCAATGTTCTGGAAGTGCGAGCAGTCCTGTTTGCCCTACAGGTCTTCCAGACTCAGCTATCCCCGAGTCTGCTTTTGATCCAGATGGACAACATGTGCACAGTTTATTACATAAACAAGCAAGTGAGAACTCATTCCTATCCCCTGAGCAAGGAATCAATGAGAGTCTGGTGCTGGGCCATTGTGCATGGCCTGGAACTCTTGGCCGTCCATGTTTCTAGTGACCAAAATGTCTTGGCAGACAGCCTAAGCCGGTCTCGTTCCATGGCCCATGAGTGGGAACTTCTCACTTCAGTGGTAGAAGTTCTATTCAACCGATGGGGTCATCCCAAGTTGGACCTTTTTGCATCCCCACACAGTGCAAAACTGCCACTTTTCTGCTCGCTAGATCCAGGGCCTGGAGTTTTCTGGTGAGACACATTGTCCTTCTCCTGGACAGGGAGATTTCTGTATGCCTTCCCTCCTGTCCTGCTCCTCCATCGAGTTCTGATCAAGCTCCAGATGGAAGTGGCTACAATAATCCTAATAGCCTTCTTCTGGCCTCCTCAGATCTGAGTCTCCTTGCTGCAGCAGCTTGCATTGGAACCTCCAGTGCCCCTACCCCTGTGCACAGGCTTGCTCTCCCAGGAGCAGGGCAGTCTGGTCCATCTGGACCTCAAATTTCTTTATCTACATGCATGGCTCCTGAGAACATAGCCATCGCCAGATCTGGGGTATCTCCTTGAGCGGTGGATGTCCTGGTGGCAGCCAGGAAGCCCTCCACCAGGGCCACTTACTCTATGAAATGGAAGTTCTTTGCTCTTTGGGCTGCATCGAACCATTTAAATCCCTTCACTTGTCCAGTGGATTAGATACTGGAGAGCCTTCTTTCCCTTTCAGACTCGGGTTTGCGGTATTCCTCTATTAAGGTACATCTTTCTGCCATCTCTGCATACCATGTACTGTAGATGGTCATTTAATGGCTCACCTTGATGTGTCTTGTACATTCTTAAGGGGGCATTCTGCATTTGAAGACTCTGTCCCGGCCTAGCACTTCAGTTTTGTGTTGGAAAAGCTTATGCCGCCTCCCTTTGAACTGGCCGCGTCATGCGAGCTGCACTTTCTGTCATGGAAAGTATTATTTTTAGTTGCCATTACTTCTGCTTGGAGGATTTCCAAACTTCAGGCCCTTATGTGTAAGGAGCTTTATTTGTTTTTTTCACAAAGACACGGTGTCTTTTAGAAACCTGATTTCTTTGTAGGCAGCCTTTCTTTTCTGTTTTGTTCTCTTTCTTGTAATGTCTGTTGTTTGTATATCATGTTAAAAAATGTCTTCTTCAATAAATATGAAGTTACAAAAAAAAAGACAGGGTGTCTTTGCGTACCAGTCCAAAGTTTCTTCCTAAGGTGGTGTCAGAGTTTACTTTGAATCAATCCATCCACCTGCCTGTTTATTATCTGGAGCATTCCAGTCGAGGAGAGGCACTGCACCATACCTTGGATATGCATAGAATTTTGCGGTGCTATACACACCGGACCAAAGACTTCAGGAAGTCTAATCAGCTATTTGTTTTGTGCAACCCTGGGAAAGAGGGCGTTCCAGTGTCCAAACAGTGTTTGTCAAAAATGGTTAGCCAGTTGCACTGTCCTTTGTTACTGGAAGTATGGCTAGGAACTTCGGGGGTGGGGGGTTATGGGCCATTCCACTAGGGGTATGGCCACCTTGATAGCTTGTTTCAGAAATGTGTCAGTTGCAGACATTTACACTTCTGCCACCTGGAGCTCTGTCCACACGCCTTCACCAAATATTACAGTCTGGACTCTGGACATCACCTGTAGGTGCCAAGCTAACTTTGGCCTAGCTGTTCTCCAGCACCTCCTCTCGTAGGCCATCATTTTTTACCTATCACCCAGTTTTGTCTGTCAGTAGTTGCCAAAACTGCTTTGGACTCAATCCTACTGGTGATGGCCTGCAGCAAGAGATACCCTCAAAGTAAGATAGCTCAATTATGTAAGAACTAACCGTAACAGTAGATCTTCGAAAGGATCTCTTGCAGCAGACCCTGCTTTCCCTCCCTCCTTCCCCCTTATCCTGTCTCTCTTCTTTCTCTCTCTCCTCTTCTAGAATCCTCCTCAGTTCCCCCTTACACCATCCTGCTTTTGGTCTCCAGCGAGAGAACTGAGGAGGGTATAGGGGCTGCCTGCCTTTATAGGATTGGCTGATGTCGGTGGCTAACATCGTAGGTGGGTGGGCCCCTCTGGTAGACTGCTAGCTAGAAAGTTTCCATGTGGTCCTAGTGCCTGGTAGCTATAGTCCTACCGGTGATGGCCTGCCACAAGAGATCCTCTCAAAGATCGACTGTTACAGTACGTTCTTACGTAACGGTACTTTCCTGCTCCTCTGACACCTTTCTCCATTGAATAATGTAGGAAAGTTCCACCACCTAGAAATGCCAGTTCCTATTTTACAGATCAAAACATTGTTAATTTAAACATGGGGGGCAGTGGACCCAGGGGTCTGAGCACCACAAGTGAGTGAGAGGTATAGTGGTATAATTCCTATGAGTATCACCACTGTTTCAACCACTCCCCCGCAACCCACTGGGGCATTGCCTGAATGTGAAATCTTTCTTTCCAGTCAGAAGCTGACCAGGATGACACCCAACACGCTCTTGACTGATTTCTTGCTGGAAGTTTTTCCTCCCTTTGATAATTATCTTGCACGGAGTTCAAACAGTGAAACGGCAGTGATTTTCCTTGTACATTCCTTAATTTTCCCGCATTTCAGTTGGTATTGATTGTAGAGCAGTTGTAATAAGGCCACTAGAGAAGTGATGAGATTGAAGACAACTTACAATAACACGGGTTTTGCAAAGGAGTGTAATTTTTGTATCTTTTTCACTGATGCTAAACTTTAATGAATTGTTGACTGCATGTCAGGTTGTAGATTATGTCGTTTATGGTGCTATAACATGTTCTTTCAGATCTAGCTAGATGATGATTGAAGCTATAAATTCTTCTGCCAAATTTTGATGTATAGAAAGCCCCAAGGAAGTATATGAATGGAAGCTAAATGTTATGTTGTGCTACGCTCAGATATGCAGTGTGATATATTAAAAGGATTTCTTTTCCACTGGTGCTTGTTTTTGCTTGCCTCTGCTTGAACAGTTGCACACTAGGAGTTTGAAACAGTGTCAATGCTGAAACATTCTGGCACAATATACTGTATTAATATTTCCAAGTCAACCCCTACTTTCTTCTAAGCAAGGTGATCGTATATGGAGACTCCACTTTGCGGAGTTTAAGGCCTTCATAATGTACAGCTTTGAAGTACCTGATCAAAAGACAGTGCCTTCTGCTAATCATTATTCTCTCCAGAATGCGTACCTTCACATGCTGTAATCTCTTCTAGCCATTCTTCCTTTGTGGTATTTATATACATGACTTAAATACAACAGAGCGATAAAGCATACGTTCACTTATTCTTTGTATATTCAACAGTTGTATTTTTACTTATTTATTTAGTTAGTTAAAAATTGGTAACTTGGAGAGGCACACTGAGCCATGGTTTATTTCAGGGTGCAACCTGGGGGAAAGGGGAAGGAGAGAAGCACAGTTATAAACAAAATACAGCCTGTCAGGTGATGCGGTTAGAGTGACAATGATGTAAAGAGCATACGTTGAGTGGTGTACAAAATGGCAAACATTCCATATGGAGGACAAATAAATTAGCATGCAGATCATCTGTACAAATTGAGCAAACTCAGAAAGTACAAAGTGCCAGAGTGAAGGGACCCTGAGCTGGTGCTGAAAGGAGTCACAACAGGTTGATGACCTTCAAGGAGGTTGCTGGAATTAAGAGGTTTGGGGGAGAGGTAAGGGGCATTCAAAAACCAGGCAGGGGTGAAGAAGGGTTCAGGAAGATGAGTGGGGCCGCAGTATATGAAAGCAGGTTTCCAAGCTAAGGCATGAAGATGGGGAAGAGAGAAGGTGGGGGAAGGTGTGCAGGTCCCTTGAGTGCAGGGAGTAGGAGGAGGAGAAGGAGGCAGTATGGGAGAGGAGATGGGATAGGTATGTGGGAGAAACCCAAACCAGTATGTAGAGTTGAGAGAAGCACAGTGGGACTGGCGGTGTGAGGGGAGAGGGAGGAAGGATAGGGAGGAGTAAAGGGAGCAGTGGTGAGTACAGGAGGGTGAGCTGGTGGCAGAATGGGAGAAGGCATTGCAGAGGGTGTTCAGTCTGTCAAAGGTGATGGATGGGGTGGTGCCATAAACCATATCTGCATAGTCGAAATCTGGGAGAACTATTTTGGTGACCAGCTCCTGATGGACCCGAGGAGAAAGGACTTTACTGTGGTACAGAGCACCAAGTTTGGGGCAGAGTTTGGCATGGATGGCATCAGTATGGGTGAAGAAGTCAAGCCTGCTATCTAACCACACACCAAGGTACTTGAAAGTTGAGACTGCTTCAAGCAGTGTGCCATCCAGTGTGGAGAAGATGGGGATGGGGTAAGCTAGGACAGTTTCTGGCTGGTACTAAAGGTCATAGACACAGTTTTCATTTAGGAAGATGGAGAAGAGGACTGAACCCAGAAATGAGCCATATGTGACCCTGGCCAGGGGCATAGCTACAAGGATGCAGGAGGTGCAATGGCACCCGGGCCATGAGGTTTGAGGGGCCCAAATCATAATTTTGATGTTTATTCAAAACTGGGGAGGGGCCCTGTAACATCGTCTTGTACCCAGGCCCTCTGTGAATTTGCTACGCTACTGATCCTGGCCTGGATAAGGAGGGGTGGGGAGATGGCACTTCCTAACTGAACCAACTGCTGACAGTCCAAGAGGTAGGAATGGAACCAGTCGATAGCAGGGGAGCTTAGCTTATCCAGGAGGTGCTGAATCAAATGCTTTGACTAGATTGACGAAAATGGCGGCTGTGATGTGTCCCTGATCCATCCCTGAGAGGATGTTGTCAGTGACCCTTAGAAGGGAGAGGACGGTGGAATGATCCTTCCTAAAGCCAGACAGGATGGGGAGAGAATGTTGAAGGAGAGGATGAAGTCTGGAAGCCATGAGTAGACTGGTTTCTCCTGCAGCCTTGCAAAAGAAGGAAGGATGTAGATAGGGCAGAAGTTGCCAGGAATGGAGGGATCACCCCCTTTGTGGAGGTTGAGAACCTTGGCAATCTTCCAGGGCTGAGAGACAGTGCAAAGGGAGAAGGAGAGATTTAGAAGGTGAGAAGGTGGGTAGCTGATGATAGGAGCTGACAGATGGAGAAGTTTAGGGTCTAAGCCATCTGTGCTAGATTGTGAAGGGTTGAGTGAGGCAAGGGTGAGCATGGTTTTCTGGTGGGTAACGGCGGGGGTCAAACCCCAGGGTGGGGGTGAGATAAGGAGGAGAAGGGGGAGAGAAGAACAGCCAGGAGGTGGGAAGGAGAGGAAAACACAAGTGATAAAAAAACTTATAAGTGAAGTGAGCAGCAACAGACACTGATGAGCCATTAACCACGAGGACCAGGAGAGAGGACAGATCTGTGGGGGACAAATAAAGAGTGAATCACCTTACAGAATTTGGGTGAGGAATCTGGAGGTTGGCCTTGAAGTAGAGGGACTTGGTGGTACGAATGATTGTAGTGCAAGAGTTCCTAAGTTCCTAGTAGAAGAGGAGGTCTGACTTGGAGCGGGATATTGCATTGTTCATTTCTAGATATTCATCACGTCATTTCTTTGCTCTCACTGCTGCATTATATTGATTTTAATTAGCTGCTATTGTTCTGTTAACTAGTTCTCTGCATTTATTATTTGTATTTCCACTGCTCCTTTGCCCCAGGTCACCTGGAATCGAGCCTTGGCTCAGCATGCCCTACCCAGTTACCAAATGCTTAAATAAAATAAATAAATAAAAAATTAAAATTTATACCTGGCCCAGGCTTGGTCACAGGTCTTGTACCAGTTGATGAGATTGAAGGAGATGGGAGTTGATGAGAGGATTTAACCCTGGATTTCCTGATGGGGATGTACTTATACAAGACAGAAGTAAATATTGAGTGGGAGAAGGAGAGGGCCATATCAATGTCTGGGGCAGTTAGCATGGGGTACCAGTCAGTTGTAGCCAGATCACTCAGTAGAGCTTCTTTGTTCAGTAACTGAAGGGACGTGGACCAGCCATATTTTGGGGAGGAGGTAGGGAGCTTGACTTTCTCGACACAGAATATCATGCAGTGGTCACTGAAGGCAACTGGCAGTATATCTGGTGCAGCAGTGCGTTGGGAGTGTGATGCGAGGACCCAGTCCAGGAGGGTATGGTTTGATGAGTGGGGACTGAGTCAGTGGTTTGTCTTAGTTGTGAAAGGTTAATGTTCTCAGTCCTCTGGGTGGTCGGCTTGGAGGTTGGGGAGAGCCAATTAATATTGAACAAATCCAGGAGGATCAGCTCACCAGCAGAAGAGTGTGAGGAGAGAGTGGAGAGTGAGTCCATCAGAGAAGAGGGGGAAATTCTTGGCAAGGCATAGTAAACACCAGTACAAATGGATAGTGAAGAGGGAAAGGAAAGTTTAGCTAACAGAAACTTGTGGGATGAGGGTGCAGCATCCCTGAGCGTGATAGTGCAAGAGAGGTTCTGGCAGACTTATAGAACAACTCCACCCCCTTGCTTACCACTTTCCTGCCTAACTAAAGAAGTGGTAGTCTGGAATGGCCAAGCTGAAATCAGAAATACTGGAAGAAAGCCAAGATTCCATGATACAGAGGAGGTCTGGAGATTGAAGAGAGACCCATCCAGTGAGGTGATCCAGTTTAGGGAGGAGGCTTCTAGCACTGAGGTGGAAAACACTAAGGCCTCGAGGAATGGGGAGAGGGTGAGGCCAAGGTTGAGTTCCACATCACAAGCAAGGGAGGGAAGAAGAGTAAAGAAGTGGGGAATGCGGTAAGACTTGCATCCTGTTTAACAGGGAGGAGAGAGTCTCGGGGGGGGGAACAAGATGGAACAGTGGAGGAACTCCAGGTTAATGGAGGAGGAAGGAGACTAGGATTGATGGGGAAGGAGGAAGGAGAGGATGGAGGAAGGGGAAGAAAGGAAGAGGGGAGGGTAGAGAGGGTGGGAGGGGAAGAATTTGGGAGAAGAAGGGGGAGTAGGAGAAAGTAGAGGAGTAGGGCAGGGAGCATGGTAAGCAGGTAGACTGAGAACTGAAATGAGCAACTTGTTCAGACACTAGCAAAAACACCAGTACATAGGCAACCATGCACAGTAAGCGCTGCACGTCCTCCCTCAGGAACTTCTAGGCTGTGCATGCACAGTAGGGTTTCAGGGCTAGAACTACATCGCAACGCCCAGGGACCTCCTGCTGCATACTTATGTGCTTTCCCTTTGTTGTTCTCCCTAAATAGGCCAGGACCCCAGCCCATAGCTTTCCTACAAGCCATCTCACAAGTGGGGCAACGCAATCCCCTGGAGCCTTAAAGGTAATTGTGACTCCCTCCTCCTGCTGGACTTTGTTGCTGGGTGTTAGCCCATCGACGCTGCACATCAACTGCCCCACCCAAGGCCGGCTTTTCTCTTATTGCTCCCCAAGGGTCACGTGACTGTTCATGAATTTTTCTAAGTGCCTGTTCTAGAAGCGTGGATATGTTGTTCATCCACACTCTTTGGCGTGTCCCTTTCCCCTTTAAATCTTGCCGGAAGTCTTCAAGCTGGCTCCTCCCACCCACCTGGGTGGTATATACCTTGGCTGTGCCCCACGATGCCAGATCTTCCTTTCTGCTGGAAGATTCAGGTCCCCTCGTGCTACTTTTACAAGTACCGTGGGTCCTGGAGTCTAATCGACGGTTTTTGCCTCATTTACTTTCTTTAAAACTCATAAGAGTTTATGACTCCAATCTGAGTGCATCGGACATGGAGGACAAGTCATCCCCCGGTTTTCGCCGGTGTCCTTGCAGACAAAAAATGTCTCGCACCGATCCCCACCTGTCATGCGTTTATTGCTAGGGTGCAGTGCATGACACCACTGCTTGCACTGTCTGTCTGGCCTTCCATCCCAACATCCTGGATGATCGCAAGGTGCGCCTACAGCTAGGGAGACTGGAGCTTCGCAATCCACTGGTGAAATCGAAGGAGGCCAGGTGGGCGGTTTCCGCTGCCACGGGATCCGCCGAGCAACTCGAACAGATGGCGGCTTTCGAAGAGGAAGCTGCCCAAGCTTCGGCCAGCCAAAGTTTTTTCATGCTGCTCAACCTGGGCTCTACCTTACTGGGTCCTTTCGGGAGCTGTACCAGTCTCTCCCTACCAAGGGTGAGGCGCCCTCGAGCTCGCACTCCTCCCGGCCCAAGAAAAGGGACGAGGACCCCAAATCTTCTTCTTCTGGCCGAAAAAGATGTTCCTGGGACCGAGAACAGTCCGATTCACAGGACCAGGCGGTCTCGGCCTCGGTCGAGATCACTTCCTCGGCCGCCAGCTTCTCGGACCTTCCGTCAGGCCAAGGCACTGAGGCCGAGGATACGGCAAAACTGGCCGAGATTTCTCTTGACCCAATCGAGCCATTGTCGCCGACCCCGGTCGACGACTCTTTGGAAAGGACACCCATCCTTTCTTTCCCCAATGAGGAGACCCGTCCTGTGGGCATCCCGATCGAGGGACAGGAGCCAGATCCTCGGTTTTCACCGAATCCGGCCTCTCCCGATCGACAGAGCCAACACCATCGGTCTCGATCGAGGAGTAGGACCCCGTCTGTCGAAAAACCGAAAAAGGGTCATAAACACTCCTGGAAGAGGCGCCACCGCCGTTCCTCATCCTCCTTGGATGAGGAGAGACTTAGACGGAAGCTCCGTCGACGTTATGAGGACCTCATGTGGCAACAGCTAATTCTGACTGGTCAGAAGCTGGCTACTCCGGCTACATCGGTCATTACTTGGCCCCAGCCTCTTCGGCCGACACCGACTCCTCCAGTACCGAGGACTCCGGTTCTCCCTCTGGCAGGACTGACATGCATTCGTGCTCAGCCTGTTCTGGTCTCCCCACCAAATCTGGTGGAACCACCACCTAAGCAGCCTCAGGGAGGGGCTCCCTAAAAGAGGATCGGACAGATACGGGCTTGCCCCATCGTCTGTCCATCACTGTAGTTCATGATCGCCGTAGGCGGGAGACCCCTGTATCCTGAGTCCTCAGACTTGGATACCACTGGTCTTCACTAACAGCCTGACGATGAGTTGTCAGTGACAGGCCTGGAGGAAGGTCCTTCTTCCTTCCATGGCATCCTTCGACTCATTTCTGAGTCCGCGGATATGCCATTGCAGCCTATCCAAAAGAAGACGGAATGTCCTCTCACGGATATCCTTAAGAGGGGGGATACCCTGACGGAGGCCTTCCCAGTGGCTGAAGCCATTGTTGGCCCAGCCCTTGAGCTATGGCAGCGCCCTGCCTCCTGCCCGGCTCCGTCTGCCCACATGGCTCGCAAGTACAGTGTACCCATGGGGTTCTTGGTGGGCTTCACTGAGCATCCCTCGGCCGAGAGCCTTGTGACTGCCTCAGTGTTTCGGCGCATGGGTAGCTCAGCAGATACTGACCACCCTCCAGACAAGGAGTCCAAAAATATGGACCATTCTGCCTGGAAGGTATATGTGGCCTCATCCTAGGGCCTTCGTCAGGCTAGCTTGGCTATAATCATGGCACACTTCTCTCATGCCCTCTTGGGGTCACTAGATGAAGTCCTCCCTCATCTCCCAGCGGACATGCAGACCACGGTTAAGCAGGTCCATGACCAGGGCCATGCTGTTGCGAAACAGCAGCTCCAGATGGACGTGGACATTGGAGATTCCTGTGCCCACTCCTTAGCAGCTGCAGTGGTCACTTGCCACAGGGCATGGCTGAGGTTATCCTCTTTTCCTGTGGATACTCAGCATAAATTAGCTGACGTGCCCTTCCTTGGCACTGACCTCTTCGGTCCCGGAGTGGCAGGTCACCTCCAGCGCATAGAGCAGTCCAATGCCACCTTGGATGCTACCTCTGCAAAAGGTTCTTCGGGCAAGAACCAGCAGAAGTGCAAGAAGAAGCCCTTTCGGCACTCTTCCCCTGCGGTTAGACAGCCCTCCTATTAGGGAGGTCAGCAGCATCAGCAGCAACAGCAGGCTCAAGCTTGGCGCCCTAGGCCCAGGCAGGGTCCCCAATAGCCCCGAAAAGGAGGCTGAGGTGCTGGTCCAGGAGCCTCCTCCTCCTCTAAGCCTGCGCAGTGACGAGCCGGGGGGTGGCCAACCCTACTCTCATCATGCCAGTTCTGGGTCCTCCCGTGAGGGGCCGGCTCCACCACTTTCTTTCTGCCTGGTCCGGTATCACTTCGGACAGGTGGGTCCTGAAAGTGGTCGGTCGGGGACTGCCTCTAGAGTTCGAGCAGTACCCTCCTTGCCAAGCCCGTGCCCCACTGGAGGAAAGGATCTCAGTTGGCGCTCAGTTGGCCCTTCGGGACAACATTGCTCAGCTCCTCCGCAAGGAGGCGGTAGCTCCAGTGCCGGATCCTCCTACGGACCCAGGCTCCATGTCCAGGTACTTCCTGGTGCCCAAGCGGATGGGGGGTTGGTGCCCCATCCTAGATCTCCACAACCTGAATCAGTATCTCAGGTCTCGCACCTTCCGGATGGTAACTCTGAACCAGATCATACCATCTCTGGAGCGAAACATGTGGTTCTGTTCACTGGATCTACAGGATGCGTTTTTTCATGTCCCAATCTGTCCACCCCACCAGCGGTTCCTCCGCTTCAGGGTCGAAGGGACCCTATACGAGTTCTGAGCCATGCTGTTCGGCCTGTCATCGGCCCCTCGGGTCTTCACCAAATGTATTGCAGTGGTGGCAGCCCATCTATGGCATCAAGGGGTTCGCATATACCCCAACCTCGACGATTGGCTCCTGGCGGGTTCCTCCCTGCAGGAGGTGGAGAGGTCCAGGGACCTGGCCCTCCGAACCTGTTCCCAGTTAGGCCTCCTGATCAATGAGGCCAAGTCGGAACTCTTGCCCTCTCAGGTGATGGGCTTTATCGGGGCAGAGCTCGGCTTCCGGCGGACAGGGCGGAGGTTCTTTCCTCCTTTGCCCAGTCATTTCTGGTTGGGCGCTTGCACCTTGCCTGGGACTTCCTGTGCCTTCTGGGTTACATGGCAGTGTGCATCTCAGTGGTCCGCTGGGCCAGGTTGCGCATGCGTTCTCTCCAGTGGGAGCTAGCCGCTCAGTGGACTCAGCGTCAGGGTCTTTTCGACCAGTTGGTCACTGTCACCCAGTAGATGTGGGACGCTCTCCAGTGGTGGACCGTCCCAAGTCGTCTGCAGGAAGGGATTCTGTTTGTCCACCCAGAGCCGACAGTCGTCCTTACGACCGATGCCTCTCTCATGGGCTGGGGAGCCCACATGGGGACCACAGAGCCCACGGGTTCTGGACCCCTGAGGAGTCCCGTTGCCACATCAACCTGTTACAGCTCAGAGCAGTCAGACTGGCACTGTCAGCTTTCGCTCCTCAGCTCCGGGGTCAAGTGGTTCCAAGTCCAGACAGACAATACCACGACCATGTACTGCCTCAACAAACAGGGTGGCACGCACTCCGGTCTGCTGTGCAAGGAGGCGGTCCGGATCTGGACCTTCGTCAGCCGGTTGGAGGTGGATCTCCTTGCCATCCATGTGGCAGGAGTCTCTAACCAACTGGCGGATGATCTCAGCCGCATAGACCAGACATCCCACGAGTGGTCTCTCCATCCAGAGGTAGCTTACAATCTATTCTCCTGTTGGGGCAAACCGTTGGTGGACCTGTTTGCCTCCAGGGAGAACGCCAAGCTATTTGGCATGTCCCTTTCCCCTTTAAATCTTGCCGGAAGTCTTCAAACTGGCTCCTCCCACCCACCCGGGTGGTATATACCTCGGCTCCGCCCCATGACACCAGATCTTCCTTCCCGGTGGAAGATACAGGTTGCCTCCCTTGTGCTCACTCATTTTGTAGGCCCTGGCTTTCAAAACTTCGGTTTTACTGAAATTAAAACTCGTTCGAGTTAGTGATCATGCTTTTGCATCCTCGATTATGGAATAGAAATCTTCTCCAGGAATTCGCTGGTGTCCTTGCAGCCAGAAGATGTCACGCACTGATCCCCATCTCACATGCGTCTACTGCCTAGGTATCGGCCATGACACCTCGTCCTGCAGCTGTTGCTTGGCCTTCCATCCCAATGTCCTGGATGACCACCTGGCACGTTTGAAGTTGGGGAGACCGGAGAAAAGGAATCCTCCGGTGAAGTCCAAGGAGGCTAGGTGGGCGGTTTCCAGGACCACGGGTTCGCTGAGCAGCTGAAGCATGAGGCGTTCAAGAAGAAGCCGCCAGCACTTCGGCTAATCGGAGCTTTTTTGTTCCACTCAACCTGGGTTCAACCTTCACAGGTTCCGTTAAGGAGTTGTGCCAGTCTCTCCCCACCCGGGGTGAGGCACCCGTGGGTTCGCACTCCTCCCGATCTCGTAAGAGAGACGAGGAACCTGGTACGTCTTCGTCTTGGCGAAGGTGCTCTTGGAACCGAGAGAGGTCTCAGTCCCAGGAGCATGTGGTCTCGACCTCGGTCAAGATCGCTTCCTTGGCCACAGGCTTCACAGACCTTTTGTCTGGCCAGACGACCGAGGATATGGCCGATGAGGTCAAGATTGTTCTCGATCCAATCGACCCTCTGTCGCCGGCCATGGCCGATGACTCTTTAGAGAGGACTCCGGTCCTTGTGTTCTCCGATCAGGAGACCCAGCCCACTAGTGTCCCTGTCGAGGTCCAGGACCCTCGGGTTTCACCGATCCCTCCAGTGTCTCCCCAACGACCGAGTCGCCCTGCCCGATCTCGGTCGAGGTCTCGAACCCCCTCGGTCGGTTGACCAAGGAAGAGCCACAAGCGCTCCGGAAAGAGGCGGTGCCACAGGTCGTCCTCATCCTCCTCCTTGGATGAGGAGAGGCTCCAATGGAAACTCCATCAGTGCTACGAGGACCTTATGTGGCAACAGCTGATTTTGTCCAGGCAGAAGCTGGCTCCGCTGCCTACTCCAGCCATTACTTGGCTCTCGCCTCCTAGGCCAAAGCCGACCCCCTCGGAACTGAAGCCTTCGGTTCCCCTGCCCGCGGGGCCAGCCTGTCCTGCGGTTCGGCCTATTCTGGTCTCTCCACTGATAGTGGTGGAGCCGCCACCTAAGCAGCCTGTGGGAGGGGCTCCTTCCAAAGAGAACCGACCAGATGCCAGGCTTCCCTGACATCTGTCGGTCATGGTCACCCTGAACTGCCCTCAGTGGGTCGAGGGTGACTTGGGCGGCAGGCCACTATACCCCTACTCTTTGGACTCAGATGTCACTGGGCTCCACTCTCATCCTGGGGATGATGAGCCGTCCATTGGCACAGGGATGGAGGAAGGTCCTTCCTCCTTCCAAGGGATTCTCCATCTCATCTCTGATTCTACAGGGATGCCCCTGGAACCCATCCAGAAAAAGGCTGAGTACCCTCTCACGGACATCCTCAAGAGAGGGGATACCCCAACAGAGGCTTTTCCTGTGGCCAAGGCCATTGTTGGTCTGGCACTCGAACTATGGCAACGTCCTGCCTTATGTCCAGCACCATCTGCCCGCATGGCCCGTAAGTATGCAGTGCCCATAGGGTCCCTTGCGGGGTTCACAGAGCACCCTTCGGCCGAGAGCTTGGTGACCGCCTCTGTGTTCAGGCGTACTGGCAGTCCAAGCTTTTGGACCACTCAGCACGGAAAGTCTATGCGGCTTCCTCCTTAGGCCCTTCGTTAGGCAAGTCCGGCCGTCATCATGGCACACTTCTCTCGTACCCTTCTCTGGTCATTAGATGGAGTCCCCCCACATCTCCCTGCGGACATGCAGACCACAGTTAAGCAGGTCCGGGATCAGGGCTGTGCTGTTGCCAAACAGCAGCTCCAGATGGTCCTGAACATTGGGGATTCTTGTGCACGCTAGATGGCTGCTGCAGTTGCCTCTCTCTGCAGGGCTTGGCTGAGGCTCTCCTCCTTCCCGGCGGATACTCAGCATGAGTTAGCTGATGTGCCTTTCCTTGGGACCGACTTGTTCGGCCCAGGAGTGGCTGGTCACCTACAGCACATAGAGCAGTCCAATGCCACCTTGTACGCCACTTCTGCCAAGAATTCTTTGGGCAAGAACCAGCAGAAAAAAAAGAAGAAGCCCTTTCAGCACTGTTCCCCTGCGGTTCAGCAGTCCTCCTACCAGGGAGGACAGCAGCATCAGCATCAGCAGCAGGCTCAAGCTTGGTGCCCTTGGCTCAAGCCTGGACCCCAACAGGCCCTCAAAGGAGGCCAGGGCTCAGGTCCTGGAGCCTCCACCTCCTCCAAGCCTGCCCAGTGATGGGGTGGGGGTTGCCACCCCTATCTCCATCATGCCAGCTCTGGGTCTTCCCTTGGGGGGCTGGCTCTGCCACTTTCTTTCCACCTGGTTCGCTATCACTATGGACAGGTGGGTTCTTGAAGTGGTCGGTCAGGGACTGCCTCTGGAATTCGAGCAGTACCCTCCCAGCCAAGCCGCTTCAGAAGAATGGATTTCCGCATGCACCCAGTCGGCTTTTCGAGACGACAATGCTCAGCTCCTCCTCAAGGAGGCAGTAGTTCTCGTGGCAGATATATCTGCAGACCCAGGCTTTGTCTCCAGGTACTTTCTGGTGCCCAAGCGGATGGGGGATTGGCATCCCATTCTAGAGTCTCCATGACCTGAATCAGTTTCTCAGGTCAAGCGAATTTTGGATGGTCACTCTGTCCCAGATCATACCATCCTTGGAGCGAAACATGTAGTTCTGTCCACTGGATCTGCAGGATGCATTCCTTCATGTCCCAATCCATCCGTCCCATCAGCGGTTCCTCCACTTTAGGGTCGAAGGGGCCCTGTACGAGTTCTGAGCCATGCCATTTGGCCTGTCATCGGCCCCACGGGTCTTCACCAAATGCATTGCAGTGGTGGCGGCCCATCTCCGGCGTTGGGGGTCAGAATTTACCCCTACCTTGATGATTGGCTCCTGGCAGGTTCCACCCAACAGGAGGTGGAGAAGTCCAGGGATCTGGCCCTCCAGACCTGCTCACAACTCGGCCTCCTGATCAACAAGGCCAAGTCGGAACTCATGCCTTTCCAGGTGATGGACTTCATCGGGGCAGAGCTCAACTCTTTTCAAACAATAGCTTGGCTCTTGGCGGACAGGGCGGAGGTTCTCTCCTCCTTTACCCAGTCATTTCTGGTTGGGCACTTGAGCCCTGCCTGGGACTTTCTGCGCTTTCTGGATTACATGGTAGTGTGCACCTCAGTGGTCCATTGGGCCCGGCTGTGCATGTGCCCCCTTCAATGGGAGATGGACGCCCAATGAACTCTGCGATATGGTCATTTCGACCAGCTGATCACTGTAACCCAGAAGATGTGGGACGCTCTTCAGTGGTGGACCGCCCCAGACTGGTTGCAGGAAGGGATCCCGTTTGTCTGTCCCGAGCCAACCGTCATACTTATGACCAGTGCCTCTCTCATGGGCTGGGGAGTCCGCATGGGAGACAACAGGACCCATAGGTTCTGGACCCCAGAGGAGTCCGGATGCCACATCAACCTGTTGGAGTTCAGAGTAGTCAGACTGGCATTGTCAGCTTTCACTCCTCAGCTCCATGGTCAAGTGGTTCAAGTCCAGATGGACAATACCTTGACCATGTACTACCTCAACAAACAGGGTGGCACGCACTCTGTCTGCTATGCAAGGAGGCGCTCTGCATCTGGACCCTCGTAGGCGATTTGGAGGCGCATCTTCTAGCCATCCATGTGGCAGGAGCCTCAAACCAGCTGGCAGATGCTCTCAGCCGCCTAGGTCAGACATCCCACGAGTGATCTCTCCATCCAGAGGTAGCTTACAGCCTGTTCTCCCACTGGGGCAAACCGATGGTGGACCTGTTTGCCTCCAGGGAAAACACCAAGCTGAGGCTGGTTCATGCCTGTCCCCCTCAACAGGGCTCACTGCAGGGGGTTGCCTTCTCGAGGCCATGGACCCCAGGCCTCCTCTATGCCTTTCCTCTATTTCCCTTGATCCACAAGGTGTTATTCAAGGTGAGGAGGGACAAGGCGAAGGTGATTCTGGTAGCCCCAGACTGGCTGCGCCAGTTCTGGTATCCAGATCTCCTGAGTCTCAGCTGCAGGCCCCCGGAGCGGCTTTATACACGCCTGGACCTAATATCTCTGAACTAGGGGAAGGTCTGCCATCTGGACCTTTAATCCCTGCACCTCATAGCCTGGTACCTGAGCGGCTAGAGTTCTAGGCTTTGGGTCTTTCCGAAGATGTCTACACCATGGTGGAGGCATCTAGAAAGGAACTGACTTGGAAATGTTACGCCTTCAGATGGAAAAGATTTTCTATTTGGTGTCAGGGCAAGAGTTTGGACCTGTTATCCTGTTCCATGGCTAACATTCTTGAATACCTTTGGTTTCTCTCCAAAGGGGGTCTGTGGTCATCGACCCTTAGGGTGCGGGCCGGTCAGCCGACATTGGTGCAGGAGACAGTGGTCGAGCACTTTTTCAAAGGCCTGGATCACATATCCCCTTCGGTGCATGAACTTCCACTTCCATGGGATCTACTGCTGATACTGGCAAAGCTCACTGGCAAGCCATTCGAACCAGTGCACAAGTGTGAGCTGTCACACTTGTCGTGGAAGACAGCCTTCTTGGTGGCTATCACATCTGCCAGAAGGACAGGGGATCTCCAAGTGCTTTCGGTGAACTCCCCTTATCTGGTCTTCCACAGGGACAAGGTTGTCCTGTGCCCCACCCGAAATTCCTTCCGAAGGTGCTGTCAGAGGTTCACCTTAACCAGGTGTTGACTCTGCCGGTATACTACCCTAATTACACATTGGAGGCTGAGTATAGGCTCCATACTTTGGACCTGAGACATGCTCTCTCCTGTTGTAAGGAGAGGATGGTGGAAATTCGTGGAGAGGTTCGCCAGCTGTTTGTCACCTATGCTGAAGCTGCTTCTGGCAGACCTGCAGCTTAACGGACCATAGCAAGATGGATTACATCATGCATAGGTCTGTGTTTTGAGCTGGCGGTCAAGGAGCCTCCCAGAGGGAGAAGAGCTCATTCTACCCACCATACTGCTGCATCGGTGGCTGCTTCCAGGGACATCCCTATCCAGGAAATCTGTCGGGCTGCTACCTGAAAGTCAGCTAACACCTTTATCACCCACTACCACATCAACCTTGAGTCACACCGGGATGCTGGTTTTGGGACCTCAGTTCTCCAATCTCTGTTCCCTAAGTAGGGTGTGTGCGCCTTGCCTCCCTCCTCCCAGAGAACTGCTAGGAGTCTGCTAAACAGTGTGGATGAACAACATATCCACGATCCTAGAAAAACAGGTTACTCACCTGTAACAGTAGTTCTAGAAGTGGTATATGTTGTTCATCCACACAGACCCACCCGACCTCCTCGGCTGCGGACTTCGCACTACCTGGCTTCCAGCGGGCTAAGATCTGGCGTCATGGGGCAGAGCGCCGAGGTATATACCACCCAGGTGGGTGAGAGGAGCCAGCTTGAAGACTTCCAGCAAGATTTAAAGGGGAAAGGGACATGCCAAACAGTGTGGATGCACAACATAAACCACTCCTAGAACTGCTGTTACAGGTGAGTAACCTGTTTTTTGACACCGTTCACCATTTGCCGCTACTATCCTCCCTTACTGAACTAGGTCTCTCGCAGGATACCCTAGGCTGGTAAACCGACTATGTTTAAGGCAGATCTCAACAAATAAGAATAACTCACACACTATCCTCCCCCCTCCCAGTCACCTCCGGGGTCCCACAGGGGTTGATTCTTGGACCTCTGCTATTTAGCTTATTTCTTAACTCCCTTCCAAACGCCTGCTCTGGTAATCTCCTTCTATACACAGATGATGTGGTACTGTTCAACACCCATTCTGACCCCGCCGGCTTCCAGCAGACCCTCCAAAAATCTTTCAGGGAGGCTGAATCTTGGTTCGCTGACCATAGACTTGTACTAAACTATAAAAAACAAAATCCATGTGGTTTGCTCATGCCCAAAATAATTACAGTGGTCACCCACTGCTCATATATAACTCCCTTAATGAATCTCTGGAGCAGGTCGCCTCCTTAAAATACCTAGGGGTTACACTGAAGTCAGGGCTTACCTACCATGAGCATGTCTGACGCCTGAGCTCAGCTGTCAACATCCGCATTGGTCTGCTACACTGTTACAAGCACTGCCTCTCCCCCCCCCCGACACCTTGCAGCTAGCAATTTCCTTGTCAGTCCTGTCACTCATCGGCTACAGCATCTTGATCTGTGGTGCAGCCGACAGCACTGTCCTCAATGAGGTCAGAAGTGCTCTGAATAAGGCCTGTAGGCTGGCCACTGGCTGTGACCGACTTACCCACACCTGCATGCTCTATTCCCTCACCAAGTGGCTCAACTTCGATGGGTGATTAAATACCAGACCTGTCTCTATGCCAAAAAAATCACGGCTGGCCTCACCCCCATAGGTCTCACACCACTGCTGCGCCCAGCTCAAGTCACCAAATGCACACGCTACTCTGAGAAAAATCCCTACGATGTCCCTCTCTGAAAAACCATGATGAGTCAAAGAACCTTTCGATACTGGGCTCCCTACTGGTTGAACACACTCCCCAAATCCGTACTCTCTGAATCCAAGCTTGGCCTTTTCAAGTCCCTCCTTTGGGAACATATCCTGCAGGATGCTGCCTGTGACTGCTACTGATCCCCAATCAATACTAATGGTCCCTCTTGGACAATGGACTGCCCCTTTGCTGGTCTTGCCTTATTTTACCCACTTCTGGATAGTGACAGACACATAGGGTATTGGCCCTGCTGTCTCTACCAGTGGCCTATGATTAAACTTCTCTGGTCATGATTGCTGTTAATTAATATAATAAACGTATTGCCTAATGTCAGTGTTCTTGTAATCTACTACTTGTCATGACCACTGCAAATCAGTGTTACATATGGACTGCCTTGTATCTATGTCCTGAAACTTGCTGTGTGCTGTGATAATTGCTTTGTTACACTTCATGTGCATTATGTTCCTAACTGCTTGCCCTGTTGTCAAACTATCTCTGTACTAATGTATTTCTCTAACGTGGAGCCTTTGTAAAGGAGTCTCTGACTCAAAGGTTTTAATTCCAGTATGTTTCAATAAATAAATAAATAAAACCATTGAGTATCAAGGAGTTAAGAACAGCAGGCAAATGGTATTAAAATTATGCTTTGTAGACTTAGCAGAGATAACAGTGAGACTGAACCCTGTAGTGGTGTAACAATTTCAATTACCTGAGTTTAGCAAGGTGTCAGAGTAAACAACAGTCAAAAGCCAACAGGTGTGTAAATGGTGAAAGGAGCTGGAAAAGCTGTGCACTGCATAATCATTGAAGCAATAATCAGAAATGAGGCTTTTCCCAGATAGGGTGCAGCTGGTATATGTGAGTCAGCAAGGCAGCAAACAGTCACTTTCTAGGGACATGGATATGTTGTTCATCCACACTGTCTAGCAGGTTCCTTGCTGCTTTAAATCTTGCCGGAAGGTCTTCAAGCAGGCTCCTCCCACCCACCCGGGTGGTAAAACTCTCGGGCTCTGCCCATGGCCTTGAATCTTCCTTACCGCTTGGAAGCTCAGGATCCCTCCTTAGCGCTCTGCGTGTAGACTGGATCCTAATTCTTGATTCGCCGAAACTTATTTTAAAATTTTCAAGACTTTGGTCAAGTTTCTCCCTCGGCGGCTACGATGGACAAATTGACTCCTGGTTTCAGCTGATTGCCGTGTGGGGAAAATATCCGGGGCGGACCCGCACTCCATGCATCTACTGCCTCGGCCTAGAACATGACTGCTTAAGGCCTGCGAGTTATGCCGTTCATTTCAGCCAACGTCCTGGAAGACCACACTGCCGGTTACAGCTTGGCAGCGCGAGCGCTACCGCCCGGTGAAGTCGAAGGAGGCCCATTGGAGCGGTTACCGCAGCGGCTGGCTCGGCTGAGCAACTTGAGCAAATGATCGCCTCGAGGAGGAGGCGGCACAGGCCGCATCATCCTCTTCCTCGGTCGCGGCATTTATCCTGCTCTCTCTGGGTACTTCATATTCAGCTTCTTTCAAGGAGCTTTGCCAGTCCCTTTCCATGAAGGGAGAGGGGCCATCGGGACATTCCTCTCGGTCCAGAAAAAAGGACTCAAAAGGTAAGTCCCATCGTCAGCGTTCGTGGGAGCGGAAGAGGTCCCCTTCCCCGGACAGTCGACGCTCAACTTCAGTTGAGGTTGCAGCTAAGACCACTGGCTTCACGATGTCCCTGTCAGGTCAGCCGGCCGAGACACCCGTCGACGCGGTCAAGATTTTTCTCGACTCGTCGGACAGGCTGTCAACTGGTGAAGCTGACAACCCTTCTTCATCGGGTCCCCCGGTGGAGATCGAGGACTTGCCTGCGCCTCCGGTGCCGCAGTCCCTGGTTAAGGCTTCCGAGCTGAGGGAAGAGCGGGTGTCCCCTGCCCCTTCCCAGACCTGTCCTCGGAAACGCCGAGGATCTCGGTCTCGGACATCGTCTCGGTCCAGCCGATCCCGCTGACATCGGGCGGCCCGCACCGGCAGCAGCGCACGGCCATCCTCGCCTTCCTCCTTGGAAGAGGAGAGGCTTCGGCGCAAGTTGCGTTGACGCTACGAGGACCTGATGTGGCAGCAGTTACCTCTGTCCAGGAACAAGCCGATACCATCGCCTTCCCCGGCCGTCAAGTGGCTGTCACTCGAGCGGCTGAAACAACCCCTCGCTGTAGCTGAGGTGCCCAAGTCTGGGCTGGTTGTTCGGCCGAAACCAGCTGCCCCACCGATTGTGGTGGAACCTCCGCCTCCACAACCGAAATCGGGGGCACTGATCAAGGACTCTCAGTCGGGTCACGGCCTTCCCCACAGGTTGTCGGTCACCCTCACTCCCGACCGTCCTCGGCAGGTGGAGGGTGGCTCAGGCCCCAGGCAGCTCTTTGCGGACTCCTCGGAGTCCGACGACGACTCCTCCCTGTTCTCCAGGCCCATTTACCTGGAGTCCTCTGGGGGCCAGTTGATGGACGAAAGCCCATCGTCCTTCATGGGTTTGCTTCGGCTTATCTCGGAGTCCACCGGGATGCAGCTCGAGCCTGTACCCAAGCGGGCCAAATATCCCCTGACGGAGATACTGGACCGAGGGGATTTACCATGGAGGCCTTTCCGGTGGCTGAAGCCATTGTTGGCCCAGCCTTGGAGCTCTGGCAGTGGCCTGCTTCCTGTCCTGCACCTTCGGCCAGGATGGCCATGAAGTATGCGGTCCCTACCGGCTCTTTGCCCGGTTTTTCGGAACACCCCTCTGCCGAGGGGTTGGTCACCAACAGTGTTTTCTGGCGTTCTGGGAATGCTAGGGATGTGGACAAGCCCCCCGACAAGGAGTCCAAAAAGCTGGACTGTGCCGGGCACAAGGTGTACGCTGCGTCTTCCCTTGGCCTCCGCCAGGCCAGCTTAGCCGTGCTGATGGCACACTTCTCCCACGCCCTCATGGACTCCCTGGATGAGGTGATCCCTCATCTCCCGGCTGACCTGCAGACCACGGTCCGGCAGGTACAGGACCAGGGTAGGGTGGTGGCTAAACAGCAGCTCTAAATAGCTCTGGACATTGGAGACTCCTGTGCCAGATCGGTTGCGGCCGCGGTGGCCATGCGCTGCAGAGCATGGCTGAGGATATCCACCTTCACGGCAGATACCCAGCACAAACTGGCGGATGTCCCCTTCCTGGGGACCGACCTCTTCGGCCCTGGAGTGGAAGGTCACCTCCAGCGGATCGAAAAGTCCAATGCCACTCTGGACTCGGTCACCTCTGCCCAGAAGGACAAAGGCCGCCGACAGCAGCAGCACAAGTCCTTTCGTCCTTCTGCGCCTGCGGCACGTCCGTCCCAACAGCACCAGGGCCAGCAGGCTCGCGCTTGGCATCCCAAACCCAAGCCCGCGGCTTCCTCTAACAGGAAGCAGGGAGGTAAAGGCCCAGGAGGTCCCTCGGCCGGTCCCTCCTCTAAGCCTGCCCAGTGACGGGTTGAGGAGTGTCGCCCCCAGCCTCATGACTCCCACCTGGGTTCCCCCGTGGGGGGACGGCTCCACCACTTCCTTTCTGCCTGGTCCGTTATCACCACGGACCGTTGGGTGTTGGAGGTGGTAGGAAAGGGCCTGCCCCTGGAGTTCGAGCAGGCCCCGCCCTTCCGAGCTGTCACCCCTTGGGGGGCTTCAGGGTCCACAGCCTCTTTGTCAGCTCACCGAGCCAATATCGCCCTGCTCCTCGAAAAAGAGGTGATCAGGAAGGTGGCGGATCCTTCTCCAGACCTGGGGTTTGTGTCCAGGTACTTCCTGGTCCCAAAACGGATGGGGGTCTGGCGCCCCATTCTCGACCTGCATGACCTGAACAGGTTCCTAAGGTCTCGGACCTTCAGGATGGTCACTCTGGCTCAGATAATCCCATCCTTGGAACGAGGCATGTGGTTCTGTTCTGTGGACCTTCAGGACGCGTTCTTTCACGTCCCAATCCGTCCCACAACAGAGATTCCTCCACTTCAGGGCAGAGGGATCCCTCTATGAGTTCTGGGCCATGCCCTTGGTCTTTCCCTAGCTCCCAGGGTCTTCACCAAATGCATGGCAGTGGTGACAGCATTCCTGCGGCATCGAAGGGTCCAGGTGTACCCCTACCTGGACGACTGGCTGATTGCAGCCCCCTCCAGAGCAGAGGTGGAGTGGTCCAGAGATGTGGCCCTCCAGGTTTGCTCTCAGGTTGGCCTCCTCATCAACGAGGCCAAGTCAGAACTCATGCCAAAGCAGGTGATCCAATTCATCGGGGCAGAGCTCGACTCTCTACGAGCCAGAGCACGGCTCCTGGCGGATAGGGCCGAGGTTCTTTCCTCCTTTGCCCAATCATTTCAGGTTGGGCAATCACACCCTGCCCGGGACTTCCTGCGCCTCCTGGGCCTCATGGTGGCCTGCACCAGCGTGGTCCATTGGGCCCACTAGTACACGCGTCCCCTTCAATGGGGGCTGGCCAGCCAATGGACACAGCACTTCGATCCGCTGGATCAGCTAGTGACAGTGACCCAGGGGATGTGGAACGCTCTCCAGTGGTGGACCGTTCCAGCACATCTGCAGGAGGGCATCCTGTTTGTCCGCCCCGAGCCGACGGTCTCTCTATCGACCGATGCCTCTCTGATGGGTTGGGGTGCCCATCTGGGGGAGCACAGAGCGCACGGCCTCTGGTCCCTTGGGAGTCCCGATGTTACATCAACCTGCTGGAGCTCGGTGGTCTGCCTAGCCCTCACCGCCTTTGCTCCATTTCTACGGGGTCAAGTGGTTCAGGTCCAGATGGACAATACCACGACCATGTACTACCTAAACCTCCAGGGCGGGACACGCTCCATGCCTCTGTGCAGGGAAGCTCTCCGCATTTGGTCACTCGTGCGCAGCCTTGAGGCGGATCTCCTCGCCATTCATGTGGCAGGAGCCTCCAACACCCTGGTCGATGCCCTTAGCCGGATAGGGGCTGCGTCCCATGAGTGGTCTCTCCTGCCGGAGGTAGTACAAGATCTGTTCTCCCACTGGGGCACGCCTCAGGTGGACCTGTTTGCCTCCAGGGAGAATGCGAAGCTGAGACTGTTTCATGCCCACCCCCCTCAGCAGGGCTCGCTGCATGGGGATGCCTTCTCGAGGCCGTGGACCCCAGGCCTCTGATACGCCTTTCCCCCATTTCCCTTGATCCACAAGGTGCTTCTCAAGGCGAGGTGGGACAAGGTGTAGGTGATTCTGGTAGCCCCAGACTGGCCCCGCCAGTTCTGGTATCCAGATCTCCTCAGTGGCAGCTCCAGGCTCCTGAGGAGGCTTGCAGCCTGCCCGGACCTGATCTCAGTCAATCAGGGGAAGGTATTCCATCCGGACCTTCAATCCCTGCACCTGATGGCCTGGTTCCTGAGCGGCTAGAGTTCTAGGCCTTGGGTCTTTCCGACGAGGTCCTCAACGTCGTTGAGGCGTCCCGTAAGGAGTCGACCAGAAAGTGCTACGCCTTCAGATGGAGGAGATTCTCCATTTGGTGTCAGGGCAAGGGCCTGGACCCTTCCTCCTGTTCCTTGGCAAGCATTCTGGACTACCTGTGGTCCCTTTCTCAGCAAGGTCTTCGGTCGACGACCCTTAAGGGGCACCTGGCAGCCATCTCTGCTTACGGGAGGCGGGCAGGAAGCAGTCGGTGGTGCAGGAGAAGATGGTCGGGCGCTTTTTCAAAGGCCTTGATCACATATCCCCTCCGGTGCGAGAACCTCCACCTCCGTGGGATCTACTGCTGGTATTGGCTAAGCTCATGGGCAAGCCATTCGAACCGATGCACAGGTGTGACATCTCTCACCTGTCGTGGAAGACCACTTTCTTGGTGGCTATCACGTCAGCCAGAAGGATGGGAGAGCTCCAGGCGCTTTTCATCAAATCTCCTTATCTGGTCTTCCACAGGGACAAGGTTGTCCTGCGCCCCCACCCGAAGTTCCTTCCGAAGGTAGTGTCGGAGTTTCACCTTAACCAGGTGTTGACTGTGCCGGTGTTCTACCCCAATCACACCTCAGAGGCCGAATATAAGCTCCATACTTTGGACCCTAGAAGAGCGCTCGCTTACTACAAGGAGCGGACGGCTGAAGTTTGGGGAGAGGTTCGCCAGTTGTTTGTCACCTACGTTGAAGCCACACCTGGCAGACCTGCAGCCAAGCAGATGATAGACAGGTGGGTCACCTCCTGCATAGATCTCTGCTATAGGTTGGCGGGCATGGAGCCTCCCAGAGGGATAAGAGCTCATTCTACCCGCCATACCGCTGCATCGGTGGCTGCTTCCAGGGATGTCCCTATCCAGGAAATCTGCAGGGCTGCTACCTGGACGTCAGCACACACCTTCATCACCCACTACCACATCGACCTTGAGTCACGCCGGGATGCTGGTTTTGGAGCCTTGGTTCTCCAGTCTTTATTTCTCAAGTAGGGGGTGTGCGCCTTGCCTCCCTCCTCCCGGAGAAGTGCTAGGAGTCTGCCAGACAGTGTGGATGAACAACATATCCATGTCTCTAGAAATACATGTTACTCACCTGTAACAGGAGTTCTAGGAATGGTATATGTTGTTCATCCACATGACCCACCTGACCTCCCCGGCTTCGACGCACAACCAGGCTTCCAGCGGGCTAGATCTGATGTCATGGGGCAGAGCCGAGAGTTTTACCACCCGGGTGGGTGGGAGGAGCTAGCTTGAAGACCTTTCAGCAAGATTTAAAGTGGCAAGGAACCTGCCAGACAGTGTGGATGAACAACATATACCATTCCTAGAACTCCTGTTACAGGTGAGTAACCTGTATTTTGTGGGTAAGGAGCTCTCTTGGTGCAGTAAGTTGGTGCAGTCTGTGAAGTAAGCCCTAAAAGGCACTGGAGAACAGAACAGTTCTAGGAATCTAAGCAAGAAATGCTTGGAGAATGTAGGTTGATTACTCGACCCTCCATGGCACCAAACGGTATGAAGTTAGACAGTGGCCAGATTGGTGGGGGGAGGGGCTCTTCCTGAGTGCTTGCACCCTTAAAGACCCCACTGCAGGAAGTCTAGGATGGAAAATGCAGTCCAATGGAACCAGTGTACTAAACCTGGAAAATATGGGTGCTGCCCTGAGAAGAGACAAAGGAGCAGACCAGTAGCAGTACCAGGCAGCCCCTAGGCATCTCAGTCAGTAATTGGGTGTGCGGGGGTACCCTGCTACCTGATCTCTGTCAAGAGAAGGGGGAAGCATGCTTTCACCTTACTACAGCCCCAGGTATCCCTGATTAAGACCCCCAAATGCAGTCTTGTGAGACAGGTGAGTACTGGAACCAGTACTGTCAACCAAGGTTGCAAGACAAATTTAAAAGTTTCACCAGGAAGACATACTGAGCAGAGATTGCTCATTTCCAGATGCGTCCTGTGGAAGAGGGGAAGAAGAGCAGGCAGTAGTACAGTACTACAGCTGGCAGGATGGCATTCTCCTACCGTTTCCCTAAACTTTGGAATGCCCTCCCCCTAGCCACCCGCTCTGCACCTCTTACCACTAGACGCCGACTTCACACAGGTATTTGGACCCTTAAGTTGTTCTTACAGAAACTACCATGCTACCTAACATCATTAATCAGCATCTTCCACAGTGCATATTCCCTTAGGAAAACTGACTTTGTCTTGCTCGATGTTCCTAGGACTTGTACTTCATTTGGCAAACGTGCAATTTCGTATGCCCTCCCATCTATGTGGAACCATCTCCAATCCCTACTAAAACTAACAAGCATTGTCTCGGTCAACTTTTTCAGAGTGTTAATTGCATCTAAAATAAAAGATATTTGTAACTGCCACTTAGCACCCTTTTATCCCTATGTGTGCTTCTTGTCTATTGCATCTATTGCCCCTGCCATACTGAGACCTTTATCCCTCAACCCACTTTACCCTTTGTTAACCTTCCCCTCCCCCTTCCCTCACCATTATTATTGCTTCCTTCTTCTAGTACTTCACCACTTTTTTGTTTATCTATTGCATCTTACAGCGAAAAAGTGTTTAACCACACCTGATATTGTTTGTCCCGAATCTGCACATATATCTGTAACCTTGTATCTCGCTATGAATTATCTAATTAGAGCTTTATGTGCATTCTGTATATTTGGTTATCAGAGTGTTATACTGTATAATGTACCATTGTATGCGTATTAACTTCAGGACCTCCTTGTGAATGAGCTTGCTCAATGGAGACTTCCTGCAATAAACTTGAACCTCTCTTCCCTCACTTTCACTTCATCTCCGCGATTTCTACTCACACACCTGCAGCTGCTCTCGATTCTTCATTCCCTCTGCTCCTTCCCCCTCCTTTTCCCTCCCCTACTGTCCCCTTCCCATTTTATCAAATGCCATACCTCGCTATCCTGCTCCACTAAATTGTTGTACGTTACCTATGTATTTCCCTGAGTTGCTGAAATATGTCTAGCTGCTTTCCTTTGCTGGGCGACTGGTACCATTACAGTCGATCCCCTATGAACTGCTATCACCAACTTGTACATACAATTCAAAATGTAATTTGTGATGTCTGTACAGATTGCTTTTCTGCTTGTATATAGTGTATATCACTTTTCTTAACTCTATAAGTTAACCTCTTGCCATTTACTTTGTTAATTTATGTGTTTTGTTGCATTTCTTTCTCCCTTGTCCCCTACCCAGCCCTGAACGCATCTGGAAATGAGCTGCTAGCCCAGCTCAGTATGTTTCTCCTGGTAAAACTTTTGAAATAACTAAATAAATATATGTACAAGAAAAATAAATACAGGAACAAAAGAAATACAGAGTAAAGGTATGTTACAGGGTAGCTACTACTGCAGCTACAAATTACTCAAGACATAAAGACATAAAGAATTTAGAATCATATTAGATGTACTGTAGTTCTGCCTTCCAAACGTAGTCCAAAAGGAAACTGTTGTTTAAAAAATCCCCAAATCCTGAGAAACCCAGGAGGAGCGGCAGCTAGCTCACTAACCATTTTGATTGTCGAGGAGGTACTAATTGTTGTCCTGGGACAGCAGCATCTTGATCCTTTGTTCGAAATTCTTTGTTGTTGCCAGCAGCCAATTGTGTATGTTCTGTGGTAATGACTCTGGCTGAAGCTGAAGTTTCTGTAGACCAATGATTGTTTTCCAAGAGGTATTCCAAAACTGATTCCAAACTGATTTTGCACAAAAAGCAGACACCCGATGATAAAAATTTTGAAACAGTTGTGTGCTGAAAGCTTTCCTGGATAACTTGCGTAAAAATGATGATGGTAATTCAGGCAGGAGCAGATGAAAACGAACAAAGCTAAATCTAAAAAGGAGAAACACACACACGCAACTAACAGACTACTACAGCAACCATCTTGAAAGCATATACACAGCTATCACAGTTATCAGTTACCTGTGAACCAAAAGGTTGGCACTATATGATTACTGATAAGTAACCTGACTAGTTTGTTTCCCACTAAAGCTTCAGTCTTTTTCCATGAACGTCTGTATTTATTTATTTATTTTGTACTTTCTGTTTAGCCCCACCTGGTCACTTGGCCAGTTTCAGTTCCCATATCTGGATGCTTGGCTGTCCCAGTCCCGTCACCCCACCATCTTCCAGGGATTACCTGTTCTCCTGGCTAGTCTGGGGGTACCCCCTTTCCATGATGGAGGTCTTCAGGCTAGGAGAGGTCTCTCAGGATCCGGCAAGTTGAAGCCAGGAAATTTCACCTAGACTGGTAGGTGTGGGTTGGTGAGATGCCCTGGGACATCATGCAATGGTCAAGGGTTTTTCTGCTTTCCTCCCTTTTCCCAGGGACACTGGCCGTGACATAGAAAAATCTAATGACACCATGGCTTTGACAGGCATGTGCACCATTGTGCTCTAGCACCTAATACAGCCAGTCGGCGTGTCTCTCCCAATTGAGTGCACTGTCAGCCTGCACTGCCACCCATAGTCACCTAGATGGCAGTTGCTTGGCAGAGTGTCCACGCCCCCATGGGATGCTCAATTATGGCACTCTAGTGACTTAAGTTAGTTCCTGAACCCAGGTCCCTTGGGTCATGAGCAGTAATGCTTCCACTGCATCAGTGGGCCAGTGTGAACATCTTGGTTGTTGACCAGGAAGAAACTGTATCATTTAAACTTAGAAATGTAACTCCTTAGCTTTAAGTTTTTTAACAGCCAATTTCCTGATGTAACCCATCATCAGCTTGTGCTTACTTAGCTGCAAAAAAGTTTTCCCTTCAATTACGGATGTTGCAAAGCTCTCACTTTAAAACCAAGTTTTTCCTGGGATGAAGTCATTTTGCAGTCTGTTTCACCTAAGGCCATTTTCATTTTTTCCATTATTGAATTTTTCTCATTTAAAAGGGCACACCTTGTTAGTAGGGGATTTTATTTCATTAGTGTTATACAATGAAACATTTTAAAAGTATGTAACAATAGAAACTGTGAAAGAAGTACTTTTTGAACCGCAGATATACTGTACCATCCCACTGATGTTTAGTAAACCTTTTCATGTCATGTTCAGCACTACTGAGAACCATAGGGCCGAACAGACTATGAGAGGAGCTCAGAACAGGTTTCATCCTACACTGAAGGATCATTTGTGACATACAGTGCATTTTGTTGTATTATTTAAACAGCTACTGATACCTCAAAGAAAACTTTAAAAAGCATAATAATTAGGTACAGTTCTGCCAGCATTCCATTTATATTTGATATTATTCTCCTCCCCTTTATTTATTACTTAGGAAATTTGCATGAATATATGATCTTTATCCCTTAGAGTTTCTTTAGAGGTCATCTGCCTTTGTAACTTACTCCCTACTTCAAGTCATAATCCTCTGTTGTGACATCACACTATGTTGCCATGGGAGTAACTGTGATGTCACAAGCAGTGCTCTGACTTCAGGTAGGGAGAAAGCAGCAGGAGTAGACAACTCTTCAGGAACAAATATCCTGTTTTCATATAGATGACCTCAGTGATAAACAAGCATTTGTCAGTGCCGAATGTTGCTTGCTTGTATGTGCTGTTTAGGTATTTGGAAGTGATAGTTCCATGCCTTCCTCCCAAGTCATCCACTGTGTCTTTCCGCTCAGTATTCACAGAAGAGTGGGAAGGGCAAGGGCCACAGCAGTACAGCAGTTGCCAAGGGGGCGAAGAGGTGGACAATAGTCCATTCAAAGGCAAAAGAGTCCTGCAGGAGCTCACTAAATTAAAGGTGAATAAACTGATGGAACCAGATGGCATACAGTACGCCCAAGGATATTAAGAGAACTGCGAAGGAAGATAGTAGTACCTCTCGCAGCCATGTTCACTGAGTCATTCAACATGAGTGAATTGGAGGAGGGCACATGTGGTCCCTCTACACAAATGCAGCAGCAGGGAGGAGGCAGAGAACAATAGGCCGTTCAGCCTCACCTCAGCAGTGAGGGAGGCCATGAAGGCATTGCTTAAAGAAAGGATAGTGGGGCATCTAGAAGCCATCGGAGCCCAGGACCATAGACAACATGGATTCACAGTGGGGACATCATGTCAGACAAATCTGGTTGATTTCTTTGACTGGGTGACAAAGGAAGTGAATCAGGGTGGGGCAGTGGACAACACTTACCTTGATTTTAGCAAAGCCTTTGACACCATCCCACATAGGAGGCTGATAAACTAGCTGGGTAGGCTGGGCATGGGGGAAAGGGTGGTAAACTGGGTTAGAAACTAGCTAACAGACAGGAGGCAGAGAGTGGTGGTAAATGGGGTGCAGTCTAGGAAGAGGGGCTGACCAGTGGGGTGCTGCAGGATCTTCATTAGTAACATTGCAGAACGGCTGAAGGGAAATTTTTCACCAAATTTTCAACATAGCCATTTTAAGACCTCAGCTCATGAGCAGTGTCACTGTGATTGTCTTAATCTGTCCCAAACATTGATTGCGCACACTGACTGCGCCATTGTGCGCTACATGCACAGAAACGCATTTTGGGTGACATGTGAAAAATGACAGCTGTACTGCTCATAAGGAGGTGTGGTAAAATGGCAATGTTGAAAATCTGGAGTGCAAATATTAAAATTTGTGAACTTCTGACGTGGGTAGGAACTGCATAACACACGCTCGAAAAACAGTCATTTTTAGGACTTTTTTCACCAAATTTTCAACATAGCTATTTTAAGACCTCTGCTCATGAACAGTGTCACTGTGATTTCCTTAATGTGTCCCATACATTGATTTTGCACACCGACTACGCCATTGTGCGCTACATGAGCGAAAACACGTTTTGGGTAAGACGTGAAAAATGACAGCTGTACTGCTTAAAAGGAGGTGTGGTAAAATGATAACGTTGAAAATCTGGAGTGAAAATATTGAAAATTTGCGAACTTACGAGCGTGCATAGGAACTGCGCAATGCACGCTCGTAAAACAGTCATTTTTAGAATTTTTTCACCAAATTTTCAACATAGACTTTTTGAGAGCTCACCTTATGAACACTGGCAGTGTTGTTTCGTTAATTGGTCCTGAAAGGTGATTTCACGCAGTGACCGTGAAATCACCCTTCAACCGATTAACGCCATGACAGTGCAAGAATTCATGAGGAGGGGTCCTAAAAACCCCATGTTGAAAATTTGGGCCCAAAATTCCCAAAAATGCCTGATAAATGCAACAAAGTTGAAAAAACCCTATTTATTCCATTGTACAGCTTACCGGCATTTCCTTAGTTTGCGGTCGGCTTTGAAGAGTGCAGATGTGTTCCCGGTCCACCGAAGATCATCACGCCGGACTCCGGAGGTAAGTATGGGGTGAGGGGGTGTGGGGAGGCAGGGTGTGCAGTGGGTGGGTGCGGGTGGTGGGTAGGGAGATGGAGACTACGAGGGACCGTTTTTTGTTTACAGGGTTTTTTTTTAAAAGACAACGCGGGATGTTTGCCATGCTGGGGTGGGCTCCCAGCGTGGCAGCTGGAAAGGCTGTTTGGGGGGGCTGGAGCCAACGGGGGATTGGGCACCCTTGTTGGCCATAACAAACTTTGCCACACTGGGGTGGGCTCCCAGCGTGGCACCTGGAAGCTTTGGGGGCGTGCAGCTGTGAAGCGCCTGAGTTGGGCACCCCATCAGCTATAACAGTTTTTCAGCTGGGGTAGGCTTCCAGCGTGGCACCTGGAAAGCTTTTGTGGGGGGGGCGTGGAGCCTACGGGGGATTGGTCACCCCCATCGGCCATACAGTGTGTGCGTGGGGGGGGGAGCGCATCAGCATGCAGTATGTGTGCTTGCGTGTGTGTGTGTGTGTGGGGGGGAGAGTTCTGCTCACTGCAGCGGAGCTCTCCCTTTCAACTGTACAACCACTGCATTTTCAACTGCCGTCATAGACAGCTGCAGCAGTGATTCGGGAACTGGGGCCGCGCCTGCAAACATACTGACTGAATTGGAAGATGGGTGCCACACCTCCGGAAACTCGGATGATGGCACTTTGTTTCTTGCACATGCGTGCAAGCAACATAATAATGGGTAGGAGGAATACAGCACTAATGGGAAATATAAGCTGGACTATGTCTAAATATTAGGTTTTGTTAAAGTTATCTTGAATGTGTTACCAGCTCTTTAAAGGTGCATTTAAAATAAATCACTAAGTTATAATAATGTTGAAATGAGTTTTTATCTGTCATTGCTGCATTTGACTATATTTACTATTCTATAACATTCCATGACAAAGCAGTATGTCATTTCAGTTATAGCTCAGTTTCCTCTGTTATAATAGGGCAAAATTAGCCCTTTGGTATAAAAAAAGATAATTTGGCCACTTTACATCTTGTTAATTGTTTTAAAATAACTTTCATAATGAGTTGGCATAGAAATGGTTACTGACTAGGCACTAAAATGACAACATCAGAGTGTTGTCAGACCACAGTATTGGGAAAGGGCAGTAATGAAAATGACTCACATTCACTTTGTGGTTCTCGTACTCTCAGAATGTGTGTGAGAGCACTCTTTCCGTAAGAGTGGCCTCAGTGCTGATATCAACATTCACATCACAGTGACCTAGATGATCGGCTGCACTGTCTAATGCTAACAGCACATTCAAAACTGCGCAGTGAAGCACTCACTCGCTCACAGTGCAGTACCTCACAACTTCACAGCAGTGATTAGCAACGATGGCCTAAGATCAGTAGACTCCTTTTATGGATGAGGTATGAAAACTGGAAAAAAACACAGCCCCTCAAAAGACTTTTAATTTAATTTCATTTTTATTGGGATAAAACAATTGAGAGAAGCTCATTTCTAATTGTGTCCCATCAGGCATCATATAGACGTTAAATAATACATAAAACTAATTATATAATTTATAATATAAGAACAACTAATTTCAATTCAGAATACAATCATGCTTTTCTAAATACAAAGAAAAAATATTAAAACAATTAAACAATTTGGTGATACCCTGAATGACAATCACACCAAGACTTGAACACTGGCAGGGAGTCAATGAGCTGCCATTTTCTGGTAGTATATATTTCGTTGATGATTTCTGAGTTACTGTATGAACATTTGTTTGCAATGAATTCCACATTTCGGGATGGTAAAGGCTAAATGGTGCCCTTCCCTGGACTGATTTGAATCTTTGAATTATATACTCCATATTAGAGGTGAACCCATTGGCTTCCCAAGTGTTCTGTTTCTTGGAAAGTCTCTCTGTTTGAAACCTTGACCATACTTCAAGTCCAGAGCTGTCATGCCCGTAGAGTCTGTGTGCAGAGGAAGGTCTGTAAAAAGACACCTAGTTGACCAAACACTATCAGGTGACCATGGATTATTTACCAGTTAATCGCACTAGACAAGACAGTTGACTATTTTTATGCACAACTTGGGAGAATCACAGAACAGGAGGTAATCAGAAACATTATACAGGATACAAGATGACACATACGACTACATATGAGTAGGCATAGAAATACCTAAATGAGCAAAATTCAAAATATTTTGGGGGACATAGTGCAGGGTACAGGGCAGAAAAACAACAGCACAACACAATAGTAATCTCGATAGAGGTTATAAACATAATGACAAGCTCAAAAGGTAAGCCGGGGCAGCAGTACAAACAAGTGTAATGACTTGGAGACATACTGATATTCTAAGGCAGTCTACGGACAGTTACATATGGAGGCTTTGGAAAGGAGGGCGTGATACACACACACACTTGAAAGCTAGACTCTAAGAACACATCCAGACCAAGGCCACGATGGAATTCCAAAACTTCAGGGTAGAGTAGGAGAAGGGACAATTCACCTAATTTGGATTTGGTCTTGGGGATGGTTAAAGAACCAGGAGCATTGGTCCTTAGTGGATAGGAAATGCTGTCTGGTATTAGAATTGAATAGAGGGGTAAAGGGGGCCTGTTAGTTATTTTGCCCCCCCCCGAGAAATTATTTTGACATAACGTTCCTGTTAAAGTCCAAAATAAAGCAGACCCTAAGAGCAGCATCCCACTGTACCTGTATACTCTGAAGCACTTGATGAGATTTTTTTTTCTGTGTAGATTTGATATCTACTTACTGTGAAATGTATATAAGAAATACGTCATGGCTGCACTGAAAATATAATTCTAGGGACGTGGATATGATGTACTATCCACACTTCTGGCAGTGTCCTTTCCTCTTTGAGGCTTGCCGGAAAGTCTTCAAGCTGACTCCTCCCACCCACCCACCCAGGTGGTAATTCCATTGGCACCGCACCATGATGTCAGATCTTCCTTTCCACTGGAAGAAGAAGGGTCCCTCCTAATCACTCTCCACACTGAGCATGCCCTTTGCTTGAAACTGTTGCAATTTGCTAAATTCTTTGTCTTCAATTGACTTCCTTCCCCTCATCCATGAAGGACGACTCGAAGTTGGTACCGGGATTCAAAAAATGTGTGTGCAGGCAAAAGATGTCCCAGACGGACCTGCACTCCACATGCGTCTACTGCCTAGGCCACAAAAACAATTCCCAGGCGTGTTGCCTTTGTTGCACCTTGCTTCCTACAACTTTGGAAGATTGACATCAGCTCCTGCTGGGGTACCCTGATGAACAGGACCCCCTTCCCGTTAAATCAAAAGACGCCCGTCAGGTGGTCTCTTCAGCTGCGGGGTCCACTGAACAGCTTGCGGCATTTTAAGAGGCTGCAGCTCAGGCTGCAGAGTGTGCCTCTTCAACTTTGGCCTTTCTGCCACTTCCTTTAGGGGTGTTTCTGGATTTGTGCCAGTCCCCTTTCCACCTTTGGCCAGGGCCCCTCTTTGGGCACTAAATCCAAATCCTCTAAAAAAGAGACTAAAAAGAAGTCTTGTCGTCGATTGTGGGATCGCGAGCGCTCTCAGGCCTTGGATTCCCGTGCTTCTATGGAGGTTCTTTGGCCCTGGCCACTGGCTCCATGGTTCCCTCGTTGGACCAGTTGGTCGAGACACCTGTTGACCAACCTGTCAAGTTTTTTTCTCAAACCGGTCAACCTGTTGTCACCAGATGAGGCCAATACCTCCCTCTCTAGGACTCTGGTCCTGCCTTTTACCTCCCAGGGAGGGTTGGTCCAGTTCTGCTGATCTGCTTCCTCCTCCTCAGGATCCGGTGAACTGGGAGGATCCTCAGCTTTCACCGGTTCCCTCCAAGACCCGCCATCAGCAGCCCTGACAATCGAGGTTGCGGTCCCAATCCTGAAGTCCCAAGTCAAGCAGCTCACGTATGCATTGGCGTTCCCACTCTTGACATTCGGGCAAGCAGCGTCATGGCTACTCCTCCTCTTCTTTCTCCTTAGACGAGGAGAGGCTGTGCTGCAAACTGCGTCGGCGCTACGAGGAGCTTATGTGGCACCAGCTCATGTTCACGGGAGTTAAGTCAATTCTGGCTGCCACCTCAGCCAGCATATGGCTCTCACCATTGAGGCGCCAGCCTACCCTGGCTGGGCCGGAATTGGCTCAGCCTCCCCACCAATTCTGGTGGAATCGCCGACTAAACAGCCGAAGGAGGACCCCCTCCCTTGGATGCCTGCACTGCTTCAGAGCTTCCACACCAGCTGTCGGTCACCATAGAAACATAATAACATAGAAACATAGAATTTGATGGCAGATAAGGACCGCTTGGCCCACCCAGTCTGCCCATTTCCCTGCCTACTGGATAAGCTGCAGATCCTAGTTAACCAGCAGCCTACTTCTTCCTACCCCCAACCCCTAGAATTGCCTTATGACTGTCCCAGCATGCTTGAATTCCACCACTGTTTTGACTCCACGACCTCCTCCGGAAGGCCGCTCCATGCATCCACAACCTCTCTGTGAAAAAATACTTCCTTAAATTACCTCTGAGCCGCCCTCCTCTATCTTCAAATTGTGCCCCCTTGTTCTTGCACACCTCTTTTTTTGAAAGATGCTACCCTCTTGGACTTTGTTGATTCCCTTGAGGTACTTGAAAGTTTCTATCATGTCCCCCCTCTCCCTCCTTTCCTCGAGGCTATACATAATAAGCTCCTTAAGTCTCTCTTCATATGTCTTTTGGTGCAGACCCTGCACCATTTTAGTTGCCCTCCTCTGGACAGCTTCCATCCTGTCTATGTCTTTGCGAAGACTGGGTCTCCAGAACTGCACGCAGTACTCCAGATGGGGTCTGACCAGCTGTGTGTACAGAGGGATAATAACTTCCTGTTTTCTACTGGTGATGCCTCTCCCTATGCATCCCAGTATCCCCCCAGCCCTCCTTGCTGCCCTCTCACATTGCTTGCCCACCTTTAGGTCATCTGATATGACTACCCCAGGTCCCTTTCCATTTTTTGTTGTTAGTATCTCACCCCCATTGTGTACTCTTCCTCTGGTTTTGTTTCCAGGTGCATTACCTGCACTTCTTAGCATTGAATCTAAGCTGTCATACATTTGACCATTCCTCTAACCTTGCCAAGTCCCTTTTCATCCTTTCCACCCACCTTGTGCATCAACTCTGTTGCAGATCTTTGTGTCATCTGCAAGAGACATACTTTTCCTTCCAGTTCCTCTGCAATGTCGCTATAAAGACATTGAAGAGGACCGTCCTAATACTGAACCCTCCTATGTACCCCACTAGTAACCCCTTTCTTCAGAGTGGACTCCATTTACTATTACTCTCTTGTGTCCTATTCTCCAGCCAATTTTTACCCAGGCTTTCATCTTGGGACCCACTCCCAGGTTAGCTAACTTGTATATTAATCTTTTGTGTGGGACTGTGTCAAATGCCTTGCTAAAGTCTAGGTAGGCCATGTCCACAGCCCCTCCCTGATCTACTACTTTGGTCACCCAGTCAAAGAAATCTATCAGATTTGTCTGGCATGACCTTCCTGCTGTGAATCCATGTTGCCTTGGGTCCTGTGCCCCTCTGGCCTCTAGATACTCGACAGTTCTTTCCTTCAGAAGTGATTCCATCATTTTCCCTACCACTGAGGTTAAACTAACAGGTCTGTAGTTTCCTGCTTCTACCTGGCTCTTACTTTTGTGAAGGAGAATCACATCTGCCTTCCTCCAGTCCTCGGGTACCACCCCATCCTCCCATGATTTGTTAAACAGGATAGTCAGTGGTGTCACTAATTCTACCCTTAGTTCTTTTAGAATTCTGGGATGAATCCCATCAGTCCCCATTGCTTTGTCCACCTTCAGTTTTAAGAGTTCTTTCAGAACCCTTTCTTCTATAAATGGGCTGGTATCAACTTCTGTATCCAGAGTGTTTCTACTGTTTGTTTTAGGTACCATGACTCCTGAGAGAACCCATGGGGTCAGCAGGGACTCAGGCGGTCAACCTTTATTCGACGAGTCCTCATTACACTCCCGTCCATTGAATGTTGAGTCAGGAGAGGACTTGTCAACAAAGCACAGTCCTACTTCTTTCGCGGGCCTACTGCGTTTAATCTCAGAGTCTATGGGTCTTTTGATGGGGGATGCCGTTTGCCAGCCCTGGACCCCAGGCATTCTTTATGTCTTTCTTCCCATTCCCTTGATCCACAACATGGTGCTTAAGGCAGGCAAAGAACACGGTGAACCTGATCCTGATAGCTCTATACTGGCCCAGACAGTTCTGGTACCAGGATATTCTCAGAGTGAGAGCGCAGGAGCGCGCTCCATTATATGAAATGGGCAGCAGTTTTTCTATTTTTTTGTAAATTATATAGTGGCTACTTGGCAGTGAAGCGTGGGCACCAGTCAACTAACAAGGCCCTTGTTAGTTGACAGATGCCCACGTTTCACTGCCAAGTAGCCACTATATAATTTAAAATACATAGAAAATCTGCTGCCCATTGCAAATAATGGAGCGCGCCCCCGCACTCTCACTGGCATCTTGTCAGCATGCTAGTGAGTGCGGGGGGCAGAGCTGGGGTGACAGCAAACATCCAGGAAGTACTTGGGACCCAGTTTTTACATTTTATGAGAGCGATGGATCTATTTAATTACTTAAAACTTTTAGGTCATATTCACTTTATTTTGATCCTCTGGTGGCAAGGCACTGATGGCTATGGTGCAGTGGCATATCTTGGTGAGTCTCTTTAAACTTAGATTTGTGGGCTTTTAGTGGTACTGTTATTTCTTTGCTGTCTTTACTTAGAATTGTTTTGGGGGCTGCTGAAAATTTGAAACCTAGTTTGGTGTGATATTAATGGTACTGTTTTCCTTTGTTGTCTTTACTTGTTTTAGTTTTAAACCTAGATTGGTGGGCTTTTAGTGGCACTGTTATTTCTTTGCTGCCTTTACTTTGAATTGTTTTGGGGCTTTTGAAAATGTAAAACCTAGTTTGATGTGCTTTTTAGTGGTGCTGTTTTCCTTTGTTGTCTTTACCTGCTGTTTTTGTTTAAAACCTAGATTTGTGGGCTTCTAGTGTTATTGTTATTTCTTTGCTGTCTTTACTTAGAATTGTTTTTGGGCTGTTGGAAATTTAAAACCTAGTTTAGTATGCTTGTCATGGTGCTGTTTTCCTTTGCTGTCTTTACTTGCTGCAGATTTTGTCTTGTCTGTCTTGCCCCGCAGTTTGAGGGAGGGGTGCTAATTGTCTGACCTCTATGTGAAAACTGGAGGTGGGGCTAAGTCAGATTTGAGGTAGCAAGTTGATTTTTGGTTTCTCAGAAGAGGCCAGGACTGGAAGGATGCAGATTCATTTCAGTGCAGTGCAGTAACTGCTCATTGCTGTTTTTGTTTTAAACTTACAGATTTGTGAGCTTTTAGTGGTACTGTTATTTCTTTGCTGTCTTTACTTAGAATTATTTTTGGGCTGTTTAAAACCTAGTTTGGTGTACTTGTAGTGGTGCTGTTTTCCTTTGCTGTCTTTACTTCCTGCAAATTTTCATCCACCGTCCCTCCCCTGCCCCCCACTCTTAATTACTGTATATGCCCTGTTAAATCTGATTGACAGGAGCCAAGCATAGGGACTAGCAGGGGTTATAGAGTAGGAGGGGCATAAGGGGGAGGAAGCCCGCCCTCAGCACAAGTGTTTTGGCTCTCATTTTTTTGGTATTGTTGTCCATCTTTAAAAAAAGTATCTGAGGATCAATTGCAGGATTTTCATGACAGTAAATTAATAAAGAGGGAATAGCAGTAAAAGTGCAGTATTGATGTGGGATGTGGTGCAATGCAGTGGATGCGGGGCAGCCGTATTTAGGCAGACCTTCTGGATGCTGAGGTGCTGCCCTATCTGCAGGCATCTCTCTGGACTGCGGGATGAGGTAGCCAGACTCAGAGCAGAAGTAAACTGGGTCAGGAGTACCTTTGCCCCTATCCAGAGACCACCCAGTCCAATGTTGCTGCCTCAAAGGATGCCAAGAACGAGGAGCACTTGGATGATGGTGGGCTCGGGGAGTATTAAGGCACTCAGGCAGAGGCACATCCCAAATCCTATTCCACTCCGGAACTGATATGCTGCACTGGCAAATGGGGACAACCAGAGGTACCCAGAGAAGTGGAAGGGAAGGATGTGGAGGTCAACCAAGGAGGTGACCTCAGTGGGGAGAGCAGTGGACCCCAGAGGAGGAGGAGGAGCGAATTCTGGTGGGGGACTCTTTATCGTAAGAAGGATCCAGCTAGGAACATAGCTATTTTAAGACCTAGGAACCAGCTAGAATCCAGCTAGGAACATAGGAGAGGAAGGACTGGGAGGTGAGGTGCCTGCCAGGTGCCACGGTATGGAAGGATCAGAGGAAGATCCTGAGGATCGCCGGGAAGGCAAGACAGGAGGGTGAGCTGGATGTCATTATCCACCTAGGTACTAATGACCTGGCAAATGGGGAGCCTAAGGAATTTCAGGAAGAGTTTAGGAAATTGTGGAGGGGTCTCAAGTAAGTAGCTGCTTCTGTCAGCTTCTTGGAAGTACTACCTGTGAGAGGCATGGGAGAGCATAGGGCACTCCCCAGAAACTTTAACTCATGGTTGAAGAACTGGTGCTGTGAGGAAGGGTTTGGATTCATTTGTGACTGGGGACCCACCTGGAGGGATGGGGGCCTTTTCAAGCCTGATGGCCTGCATCCATCCTGGAGGGGACTCCAAGCACTCAATAATAAGTTTAAATGCTGCATGGACAAGCATTTAAACTAGCCAAGGAGGGTGGCAGGTCAGCAAGGAGGGTACCTAATTGCCTACCCCCACAGCTAGCAGTGGAACCAGTGAACAGGAGGAGTGGATATCTGTACAAAGCAGTGTGCAAAAGATGGAGATAAGCACCCAAGGGGTGGATAGGCAGAAAAGGGCCAAAATTCAACAGAAGGGCAGACAGCAGGGATAACCAGGGAAGGGGCTGGTGTAGAACAGCTAAACAGTCCAGGAAGTTCACATCATGGAAAGCCATGTGTGCCAATGCCAGGAGCCTTAGCAACAAGATGGAGGATCTGGGAGGGTGAGGGTGGTGTAACAGAGGTGCATCTTTCCAGTTGTACCTCTCTACAATTCGTATGCCACTCTGGCAGAGTGTAGTTCCTCTATAGAGGCATCCGCAGTGGAGACCAAGGAGGATGTTGGGAACTTCCACAAAGGAGACCCACAGGAGGGTGGCATGGGACTCCACAGGGGAAGGAAACAACTCCTGGTGGGGGACTCCATTGCTAGGAGAGTAGAACTGGGTGAGGGAGGTAAGGTGCCCGCCAGGTGCCATGGCTTGGAAGGACAGGAAACAAATCCTTAGGATCATGGGAGCAGCTGGATGGAGGAGGGATCTGGATGTCATTGTCCATCTAGGGACAAATTACCTGGCTGGAAAAGAGATCAGAACAGTGCAGGAGGAGTTTGTGGAGTTGGGTAGGGGCCTTAGACAAGTAGCACGCATGGTAACCTTCTCGGAGGTGCTATCTGTCTATCGCATGGGTGAGGCTAGGGTGCTTCACACCATGGGATTCAATCAGTGGTTGAAAAACTGGTGCAGAGCTCAGGGAGTTTGGCTTCATTGGGGACTGAGGGTCTACCTGGAGTGATGCAGGCTTATATTGGCGCGATGGTCTGCATCTGTCCAGGAGGGGAACCACCATCCTAGGTGATAGGTTTAATTGCTTCATTGGCAAGCATTTACACTGGCCAAGGGGGATGCACTGGAAGGGAGCAGGGAAGTCCTAGACCCCCCCCCCAAAAAAAAATATCAGGGTAGTTAGTGAGGTAAACACCAAGATAGAGATGTCGATAGGGAGAAGGGCTGGGGTAAATGGAGAAAACGACAAAGGCAGCAAGGACAAGGATGGGGCAAAAAGGGGTAAGGTCATCAAGAAATGGAGGGTAATGAGTACCAATACCAGTAGTCTGGGCAACAAGTTCCCTGAATTGGTGGCCTTGATGGAAGAGGAATGCCTGGATATTGTGGCAGTCACAGAAACATGGTACACAGAGAACCATGACTGGGATGTTAACATACCAGGGTACATAACCTACAGAAGAGACAGGGAAGGTAGAAGAGGGGGAGGAGTAGCTCTCTATGTAAGGGAAGGGATAAAAGTAACGGAACAAAAGACTAAATAGGGAGGAGAGGAGGCACTGTGGGTCACCTTAGAGACTAGAAACGGCACCACAGTCCACACAGGGGTTGTATACAGGCCCTCATCTCAGGGGGAAGGAATGGACAAGGATATGATAGAAGGCATCCTTAGGATGGCAGAGAAAGGGAAAATATTGTTGATGAGGGACCTGAATATGCCAGATGCTAACTGGAGCAACTTTGCTGCAGCCACATCCAAGAGCAGGGCCATTCTCAATGCCCTACAGGGGGCATGTCTCAGACAGCCAGTGTTGGAACCCACTGGGACAATCTTAGACCATGTACTCACAAATGGAGACAGTGAGAGGATCTCAGATCTAGAAGTGGGTAGCCATCTGGGAACAAGTGACCACCAAACAGTGTAGTTTATAATAAACTCAGCTGCAGAGTCAAGCCTTGCAAAAGTGATGGTACTGGACTTCAGAAGGGCTGGCTTTGTCAAAATGGGAGAGTGCCTTAGAAAAGCACTAACAAACAGGCAAGAAGGAGGGGTGGAGCGACAATGGGGAAACATCAAAACTGCCATCACAGAGGCAGCAAGCCTTTGTGTGAAGCAAATAAATCAAAATGAAAGAAAAAGCCACTGTGGTTCTCAGAAGAGGTGGCGGGGAAGGTTAGTGAGAAAAAGATAGCATTTAGGAAGTATAAGGAAACACAGAAGGAGCAGGACAGAGAACTGTACCAGTTAAGGCAGAAGGATGCAGGGAAGGCAGTCAGAATAGCAAAAGCCCAAACTGAGGAAAAGATAGCCAACTCGCTTAAGAAGGGGGATAAAACCTTTTATTGGTACATTAAGGAGCATAGAAATGGATAGTGAGGCTGAATAGAATGGACTGAGAGTGGGCAGAGAGGGACAGTGAAAAAGCAGGGACACTGAACGAATACTTCTGCTCAGTATTCACAAAAGAGGAGGAGGAGGGGGAGGTACCTAATCCAATTAACAGAAGCATTCTGGATAGAGGGGTCGATCCCAGTCCTTTCACAGAACAAAGGGTTCTGAAAGAACTCCTAAAACTGAAGGTGGACAGAGCAATTGGGCCTGATGGGATTTACCCCAGAATTCTAAAAAGTTTAAGGGGAGAACTAGTGACACCACTGACTACCCTTTTTAACAAATCATGGGAGGATGGTGGGGTACCTGAGGATGTGATTCCCCTTCACAAAAGTGGCAGCAAGACAGAGGCAGGAGACTACAGACCTGTCGGTTTGACCTCTGTGGTAGGGAAAGTGATGGAATCACTTCTGAAGGAAAGAACTGTTGAGTACCTAGAGGCCAGTGGGGCACAAAACCCAAGGCAGCATGGATTCACAGTGGGAAGGTCATGTTAGACGAATGTAATTGACTTCTTTGACTGGGTGACCAAAGTAGTAGACCAGGGAAGGGGCTGTGGACATGGCCTAACTAGATTTTAGCAAGGCTTTTGACACAGTCTCACACAAAAGATTAATAAACAAATTAGTCATGAAGTTTATGTTGTGGTCAGCACACGGGTGGAGAGGCAGCTAAAAGTTCCTATAGTATTCCTGTTTAGTTACAGCCGCACTCTCCCCTCCTTCGGACAGAAGACTTTAAACACACAGAAGTTTTGGTGTCTTTTTTGTTCAGCCATATTTTCGGTGACAGTAAGCAGAATCTGATGTGCAGCTGTCCGAAGGAGGGGAGAGTGTGGCTGTAACTAAATAGGAAAAAAAATTAGCCAGCCTGGGAGTGGGTCCCAGGGTGGTAGCCTGGATAAAACATTGGCTGAACAACGGGACACAGAAGGTAATAATAAACAGAGTCCACGCTGAAGAAAGGGAGGTTACTAGTGGGGTACCGCAGGGTTCAGTTCTGGGTCCAGTCCTTTTTAATGTCTTTATAAGTGACATTGCAGAGGGTCTGGAAGGAAAAGTATGCCTCTTTGCAGATGACACAAAGATCTGCAACAGGGTTGATACACAGTGGGGGTGTAGAAAGGATGAGAAGGGACTTGGCAAAGTTGGAGGAACAGTGGCAGCTTGGATTCACTGCAAAGAAGTGCAAAATAATGCACCTGGGAAACAGAAACCCAGGGGAAGGGTACACAATGGAGGGGGGGAGGTAGTAACAACAAGAAGAATGGAAAGGGACCTGGGGATAATCATATCAGATGACCTTAAGGTTAGCAAGCAATATGAGAAGGCAGTAGGGAGGGCTGGGGGGATACTGGGATGTATAGGGAGAGGCATCACCTGCAGAAAACAGGAAATTGTTATCCCTCTGTACAGACAGTTGGTGAGACCCCATCTGGAGTACTGCATCCAGTTCTGGAGACCTAATCTCCGCAAGGACATAGACAGGATGGAGGCAGTCCAGAGGAGGGTAACTGAAATGATGCAGGGTCTGCAAGAGAAGCCATACGAGGAGAGACTAAATGAGCTTAATATGTATATCCTTGAGGAAAGGGGGGACATGATTGAAACTTTTAAATACCTCAGTGGAATCAACAAAGTCCAAGAGGGTTGCATCTTTCAAAAAAAAGAGATGTGCAAGAACAAGGGGACACAATTTGAAGATAGAGGGAAGGCGGCTTAGGGGCAATGTGAGGAAGTATTTTTTCACAGATGGTGGTGGATGCATGGAACCACCTTCCTGAGGAGGTTGTGGGATCTAAAACTGTGGGAGAATTCAAGAATGCATGGGACAGACATAAGGCAATTCTTGTGGGGGGGGTAGGAAGAAATAGGCTGTTGGTTAACTAGGATCTGCAGCTTATCCTGTAGGTAGGGAATGGACAGACTAGATGGGCCAAGAAGTCCTTATCTGTCATCAAAGTCTGTTTCTATGTTTCTGGAGGCTGCCATGGTGCAGTCGGACCGGGACATTTTGGCCATCACAGAGACCTGGTGTATAGATAACCATGACTGGGAGATGGCCATACCAGGCTACAACATATTCAGATGAGACAGGGCAGGCAGGAAGGGAGGAGGAGTGGCACTTTATGTGAAAGATGGCATAAAGGCCATGGAGATCCAGGAGGAACAAAATGGGGGAGAGATACCATGGGTTAAGCTGGAAAGGAAAATGGGGTCAGCCATCCGCACAGGAGTGGTCTACAGACCACTAGCTCAGGAGGAAGAAACAGATAGGAAGCTGATGTTTAGCCATCCAAAGGATGGCAGACAAGGGTGAGGGGGTGCTGGTTGGAGACTTCAGTATTCCAGACGTGGACTGGAGCCTCCCAGCAGCAGCAGCATCAACCAGGAGCAGATTTATCCTGGACTCCCTTCAAGGTGCCTTCCTCAAGCAACTGGTCATGGAACCAACTCAGCAGAAGGCAATACTGGACCTCATGCTCACAAACAGGGACAGTGTGATGTAGGTAACAGTGGGGGAGCACCTGGGGAACAGTGACTGTCGGTCACTGTAGTTTGAAGTCACAGAAGGAGCAGAACCAAACCGCACAAAAACACGTATCCTGGATTTTAGGGGGCTGACTTTGGGAAAATGGGGAGATGCTTGAAAGAGGCATTAATGGGAATGGGGAGGGAGTCAGGGGTTGAGGAACAGTGGGCAGTATTTAAAACGGATTACAAGAGCAGCAGAATGATGCATTAAGCAGGTTAGCAAAGGGGAAAAGGAATAGGAGACCTTATGGTTTTCTAGGGAGGTAGCAGAGAAAGTGAAAGCCACAAAGGTGGCATTCGGGCAGTACAAAAAGACGCAGGCAGAAGGGGATAGGGAGAAGTACCAGGAGAGGCAAAGGGAAGCAGGGAGGTCAGTAGGGGAAGCCAAAGATCAGACAGAAGAGCACATCGCAAAATCGGTGGGTAGAGGGAACAAAACCTTCTACAGGTACATAAGTGAAAAAAGAAGGGCAAAGGGAGGAATTGTGAGACTGAAGTGGGAGGATGGGGGCTGCGTGGAGGATGACAACAGTAAAGCTGACATACTGAACAGATATTTCTGCTCACTCTTTACTGAGGAAGAGGAGGGTAATGGGCCTGAAGGGAGTACAAGTGGTGGGAACAGCACAGAAATGGACACAAGTCCCTTTACTCAGGAGAGGGTCCTAAAGGAACTGGAAGGAATAAGAGTCGATAAAGCAATGGGGCCAGATGGGGTGCACCCCAGGTCCTAAAGGAACTAAGAGAGGTGGTGGCTGAACCTCTGGCAATCCTGTTTAGCCAGTCACTGGAAGCAGGGGAGGTACCCAAAGACTGGAGGACAGCAGATGTAGTCCCTTTATACAAAAGCGGAAACAAAGAGGAAGTGGGGAACTAAAGACTAGTCAGCCTGACCTCGGTAGTGGGGAAGATCATGGAAGCACTGCTGAAGGAGAGATTGGTGGAACATCTGGTTGCCAACAGACAACAGGACCCAAGGCAGAATGGTATCACTGGGGGGAGGTCCTGCCAGACCAACCTCATTGAATTGTTCGACTGGGTGACAAGGGAGGTGGATCAGGGGAGGGCAGTGGATGTGGCCTCTCTGGACTTCAGCAAGCCCTTTAACACTGTGCCACATAGAAGGCTATTAAACAAACTGGGGAATGTGGGAGTGGGCAGGACAGTAGTGCGGCTGGGCAGCAGGACACAGAGGGTGGTGGTAAATGGCTGTCACTCCACAGAGGGAAGAGTGATCAGTGGGGTACCATAGGGATCAGTGATGGGACCGGTCCTATACAACATCTTCATCAGTGACAATGTGCAGGACCTAGAAGGCAGAATTTCCCTGTTTGCTGAAGACACAGAGCTCTGTAACAGAGTGGACATGCCAGAGGGTGTAACTAGAATGAGGAGGGACCTGCACAAACTCGAAGAATGGTCAAGGGTTTGGCAGTTGAACTTCAATGCAAAGAAGTGAAAGATAATGCATATGGGGCACAAAAACCCTGGAACAACATATCAGTTGTGGGGGGGGGGGTATAGCATGCATCAAGCAAGGAAGGGACGTTGGGGTTATCATCTCTGATGACCTCAAGGTAGGGAAATAGTGCGACAAGGCAGCAGTTAAAGCAAATATGATGCTAGGATGCATAGTCAGGGGCATCACCAGCAGGGAAAGGGAGATCATAATTCCACTATACAAGACACTAGTGAGGCCCCACCTGAAGTACAGTGTACAGCTCTGGAGACCTTACCTATGTAAGGACATAAACAGGGTAGAGAAGATTTAGACGAGAGCAGCAAAGATGGTACAGGGATTGCATCACAAGTCCTATGAGGACAGGCTAAAGGACTTGAATATGTACTCCCTGGAAGAGAGGCGGGAGAGAGGGGATATGACAGAGAGATATAAGTACCTTATAAGGAGGAACAGGGTGCAGGAATACACTATTTTCCAGTGAAAAAGATTTTCCAGGGCTAGAGGGCATGGGATGAAGTTGGAGGGAAGGCGATTCAGAGGAAACGTGAGGAAGAATTTCTTCACAGAAAGAGTGGTGGACAAGTGGAACACCCTGCCAGAGGAAGTGGTGGGAGCTGAAACAATCACGGGATTTAAGAATGCATGGGATAGGCATAAGGGAGTTCTGGAGGTCAGGGGTAAGACAGAGCAGACTTCTAGAATAACATAAAGTGAACTTACAAGCTCAAATGGGCAGACTGGGTGGGTCATACAGTGATCCCCATTCATTAAAACTGAGAGGCGGGCCGCCATGCTATCTTGAATGTCTGCCTCTCATTTTGTATTGCCGCCACTCTTTCCTGCTTGATTGTGCTGCCCTAGAGCTATTGTCCCTTTAAATGTTCGCAATCGCACTAGGAGCGTGCACGTTAGGAGCGCGCACGCAAGCAGCAGATTCCAGCATCCATGAGCAGTCACGGAGGTATTGATCATGCAACCGCAGTTCTGTTACACCATCGGTGATCACAGGGTTGTTGGTCTAGCAGTCAGCAGACCATGCAAGGCGCCAAATCGTGGAACCAATCACAGAGGAAGCAGGAGAGTGACAGCCAAGAAGCCCTATAGTGGAGCAGCTACAACACTTAGGGGTAAGTCCCACTAAAGTAGTCTGCTGCCACTTGAGGGTTTTTGCCAGTGTGACTGTGTGTCTTCCAAGGATTGAGATCGTTTTGTAGCGTGTGGAAGTCGGGGCTATACTGATTTGTGACAGCAGGCAGCTAACCCCCAAAAAAAAAAAAAAACATAAATCTGTGTTGAAGAAGCACTACAGTGTTGATCACAGTGAAAACTATTTTACTGAACTTTGCTGCTAATTTACTGCTTTGAAGTTGGCTGAGTGAGATGGGCAGGGGAGGGAAAGATCATTGTGTGGACTCCACAGAGCAGCAGCTTTCACTGATTTGACTGCTGAAAAATAACTTGCAATGCTTGGAATAAAAACTACAGACTGTCTGTGAGTCACTGACTCTTAGAGAAGTGTTGGCTGTGTTTAATAACTGACTGAGTAGGCAATTTTACTTAAATAAAAAAGATCTGAAGGTTTGAGGAGAACTATTGGGTTTGATTTGAGAGGGGAGCAGAATCACTGTGTGGTCTTCACAGCGGACCTGGGCAGCAGCTTTATTTGAACTGCTGAAGGGTAGGAAAAAAAATACTGGCAGTAAGAACAAAAAAAAACACAGTGATTGCACAGAAGATCAACGTTTTGGTGCACTTTACAGCCCTTTGATAGGCGACACTGGAAGGGCCTTAGCCTGAGTTAAACCAAATAAAAATAAACCTGACCACCAGAGATTTGTTTTGTAGTCAGTCTACAGTGTCTGTCCCACCAGTCAGGTTGTGCAGCCTTGCTTCGTCAGTGGTCACTTGTTCTGAACCCTGATTCAGGGAGCAAAAAAATATTTATGTGAGAGAAAAAAATATTCTGGTCTCCTTAACTGTGCCACCAGGGGGTCTGCACCACTAGTCAGGTTGTGCAGTCTTGCTTCGTCAGTGGTCACTTGTTCTGAACCCTGATTCAGGGAGCGAAAAAATATTTGTGTGAGAAAAAAATATTTGGGGCTTGACCAGCATTATCAAACTCTCGTTCTGTATTGACAAATAAACACACGACAACACTTAGGAAAAAAAAGCTGTATTGTACACAATGCAGAAACTGACTAACTTTGGTTTCAAATTAACTCAAAAACAGAAACATCCTGATCAAGATGACAATTGTGAGTCGATGATTGGGACAATGCCAGTTGGTCCAGTTGATATTGACGTCATTGTCCAAAAGACTCCCTGCACTTCCTCCTGTAATACAGAAATAAACACCTCTAAGCATAGAGCAACAGGCTTTTATACTGGCTGGCTTAACAAATACTGTTGGTTACAGTACAAAGAAAATGATGGCATGTTTTGTGCATTTTGCATAAAACATAAACAGATGCCCAAATCAGGAACGGTTTGGGTACTCAGTGGGTGTAAGACATTCAGAGAAGATGCTATAAAAAGGCATCAGAACAGTTCAGTTCACGTTGCTGCTTCTGAACTGGAAGCTAACTGCAGAATTTCAGCTTCAAAAGGTGGAATAGAGCAGGCAATGCAGCAGGCCCTGACCCTGGAACATGAAGCTTTTGTGGTATCCCTTTGTTGCATGTACTGGCTAATAAAAAATGAGCTGCCTCACACAAGCGAAATATGGCTCACTGCTGGATCTCGCCAAATCATTGGGATGCAAATACCTAGACAATATACATATTGCTGATGCTGTTAAATATCGTTCTGATCGAACTGTCAGAGAAATGGTTCTCTCTCTGGGTGAGGTGGTCAGGAGATCAGTTCTTACAGATTTGAAGGCTGCCAGATTTTTTTCACATTTGGTGGACGAAACAACTGATATTGCTGTTATGAAGCAGCTCATTTTGTATGGTATGTACTGCAAAGAAGGGAAACCCAGAGTTTCTTTCCTGGGACTTGAGGAACTAATTGATGGAAAGGCAGACACAATTGTTAAAAAATGCAGGAGTTCTCTGATAACAATCAAATCTCGTTGATCATCTTGCAGGGTTAGGCAGTGATGGAGCAGCCGTTATGCTGGGCAGGCAAAGCGGGTGGCTAAAAGCTGAAAGAAGTCAGCCCAGTTCTTGTTGAAAATCACTGTATGGCTCACCAGGAGGCCTTGGCTGTAAAGGCAGCAGCAAAAGTGAACAACATTAAAAGTTTAATCAAACACTAGATCACATACAGATATTATGAAAACTCTGCTGTTCGCATGGCTGCTCTGAAAGAAATTCAGCAGGCAATGGAAAACCCTGTTTTAAAGCCTAAACAGGCAAAAGCAGTTAGGTGGTTGTCCCATGATGCAGCATGTGACACACTAAGGAAGATTTTCCCATCCGTTGTTACGTCCTTGCATAGAGAGGCTTCTGAAAGGCATGATCCCCAAGCTGTGGGCCTAGTAAAAATGGTGGAAAACTGGGAGTTTTTCTCTATTTTATGCATGATGTGTGACATACTTCCACACCTTAGCATCTTATCTAAATGCTTTCAAGCATCAGTTCTGAATTTTGCTGATATAAACAGACATTTACATTCCACTTTAGAGATTCTTAGGGCACGCCTACTGGTACCTGGTCAATATTTCTCCTCTGTTTCGCCTGAACTAGTACTCCTGAATGATAATGGCCTGAACTTGCCATTTAGCGAACCACAGTTACATCATTTCAGAACCTCTGTGCATGACAACTTTATTAGGGCCCTAATTGCTCAAATTGAGCAAAGGTTTCCAAGCACAGAACTTTTGGATGCGTTCAGTATCTTTGACCCCAGCATGATACCGGAAGGTGATATTGAAGAGTTGGAAGGGTATGGTAGTGATAGCCTTGAGATTATTCTTGGTCAGTATGCTACTGTTGTGGATGTAGATGCTTCTGCACTGGAATGGGCTTCCCTGCGTAGTCTCATGTCCATGAAAAAGATGGCCTTTAAGACTATTTCTGATGTGCTGCACGCTCTAACTACTAAGTATGTAGACCTGTATCCAAACATATCTACTTTGGCAGAACTGGCAATGATAATACCAATGTCAACTGCAGATTGTGAGAGGGGGTTTTTCTGCACTGTATCGAATAAAAACGCAGGAACGAAATAGATTAAGTACTGCGAAACTGAAGATTAGATCTTGGCCTTGCAGGCACTAGTAAAGAGATGTAGTATGGCCGCACCAAAATGTCAAGACTCTCACAAACTGTTGCCTGGCCTGCAACTAGAATGCAGAGGTTCTCCAGTATGTTTTATCACAATTTTCTTTTGCTATTGCACACTACAGAGGCCTCCAGATCATCATATTACTCTTATTTCTTGTTTCTTATGCATTTATTGCATCCCGACTGGCTCCGCCCACTGGTAGCTCCGGCCCTGGTGACCCCGCCCCCTTTGGCTCCTCCCCATTACCACCGCTCTATATTTTCACGCAATGTGGAACACTGGTCATGGGTCCTTATCTGCCGACAGTGTCTGTGTATCTATGTATCTTGGAGATTACATTCTTATTGATGCTCCACCACTGCTGATAAGGGGCCCCAGCAGTGAAGTTCACACAGGGCCCTGCAATTGCTAGGGCCAGTGCTGCAGACCTTCAGTCCTTGCACCTATCAGCTTGGTGCCTGAGTAGCTAGAGTTCTAGGGTTTGGGTCTTTTGGAAGACATTCTTCATGTTTTGTAGGTGTCGCATAAAAGTTGAATGAGGATCTCATGCTGGTGTGCAGGCAATGACATTGACCCTCTTACATGTCCTGTGGCACAAATCTTTGACTATCTCTGGTCCCTATCTCAATCACATTACGAGCCATGCCCTTAAAGGTGCATCTGATCACCATCTCTGCATACCAGGCATAGGCCAGTATGCCAGCGGTAGCAAAGGAGAAAGTGATTGGTACGTTTGCAAAGACCTGGATCCACTTGTCCCCTCTGGTGCGAAAGCGTCTGCCACTGTGGAACCTACTGCTGAGGCTTGTAAAGTTTATGGATAAACCATTCAAGCCCATGAACAAGTGTGAGATGTCACACTTGGGGTGAAAACTGTGTTTTTGGTTGCTGACATCTTAAGTCAAATGGCTGTGTTAGCACCAGGTGCTCTCAGTGGAGTCTCCATATCTGGTTCTCCACATGGACGAGGTCATCCTTCACACCCACATGAAGTTCGTGCCTAAGGTAGTCTCAGAGTTTCATCTTACCCAGGTGCTGTACCTACCCGTCTACTTTCCAAAGCCTACTTCTAATGCAGAGCATACTCCTCATACTGTGGGGATGTGCACCAGGTGCTCCTTTAATACAGGAATCACATGCCCGGGGTTCACAGACAGATTCCCTAGCTGTTCCTGACATATGCTGAAGCTCTTTAGGCAGATCGACAGGAAAACAGATGATTGGCTGATGGATAACCTACTGAATCTGTCTATGCTACAGGTTGGCTGGTAGGGAACTGCCCGAGTGGGTGAAGGCTCCTTACACCTGACATACTGCTTCCTCTGTTTCTGCTGCCAGATACATCTTAATCGAAGAAATCCATGTGGGCCAGTGCACGTATTTTGATATCGCACTTCAGCATTGCCATGCTCAGTTGTTGGTGATGCCGCATTTGGGGCCTCAGTCCTCCAGTCTCTGTTTGCCAAATAGTTGGTAGTGTGCTCCTGACCCCTCCTCCTGAAAGACTGTTAGGAATCTACTGAAGTGTGGATAGTGAACTGAATCAAGGTAGTCAGAAATAGAGGTTACTTGCCTATAACCATGGTCTTGCTACTAGTATTTCGTTCTCATCCACAGAGCCCATCAAACCTCCCCATTCAATCTCCCCTGGGGTTCACCCATGTCGCAGCGACATGAATCTGGTTGCCAGAAACATGTCGCCTGCAACTACCTTGCTGTACATTACAACCCAAGTAGGGCAACAAGAGAGACCAGGGGAGAAGAGTTGGTTTTTGCAGGGGTGGGGGGGGCTTCGCTTTATACAGTAGGTGCTCAGTGACACCTCAGTCAGTGGCCAGCCATGATGGAGGGAGGAGGGCTGTGCCAGTCGCTGGCTGGGGGTTGGAATGGGGGGGCAGCGGGGTGGTTGGTCACTACCTGCCAGGGTTGAGGATGGGTGGGCAGTCCACTAGATCACCAGGGATGTGTTACATGGTATTTAACTGGATGGTGATCAGGGATGGGGAGGGACCAAAAGACTACCAGGGTAGTGTTAGGAACTTAGATAACAGGATGGTGATCGAGGAGGGGGGGTTGGGGCTCTAGACTACCAGGGCATCTATTGTGCTATACAGGAACAGCAATTGGAGAATAGGGGAAGGACCACTGGACTACCAGGGACCTATATTTACACTGCTGGGATCGGGATCAGAGGGCAGGGGCACTGCTAGACACCAAGGACATATTTGTTCAGTAGGACCTGGGATCAGAGCGTGGGGGAGGCCATTGTCGCCACAGATAGTTCCCTGGAGCAGGCTATTTGCAGTACTAAAAGGCCTCCCTCCCCATGTAAATGAGCCCATTATGGGCATGCAAATGGCCCCTTAGTGCCTTGCATGCACAATGGGCTCATCTGCATGGGGACTTTTGAATAGTCTGACTTTTGGCCCGGTGCTAGCCATTGCCGTGGCCCTCTTTCGGGGGCACTATCAGGCAGGGCTAAGTGGTTTAGCCATGAGCAATATGGGACCTATATTCAGGTGACTAGCACCCTGTGCTATTTGTCTGAATATAGCAATTTTGCCCACCAGCGTTGTTGCAAGACAGAGCACAAATGTCTTTTGAGTATCTGGCTCCTAGAGTTGTTTATATATTTTTTTACATTTTATAATGTTTTCTGTTGTACTATTGGTGCTTCAAAAGTGTACTTCCACCATTTTCTGCTCATTCATCTATTGTTGTTTTAGTGGGTATACACAAGCACAATTTGGAGCAATGCTTGTGCAGCATTGTTGATCGTCAGAAGCGGTGTGCCGACCAAACATCGAAACTTTTACGGCAAAATCCCTCAAAGCGACAGTTTCAACAGGTTTCGAAATTATCGCTGTAAGTGACCTGAGTGCGAAATTTCACCCTTTCACTGTGTGTTGCCAGAGTTGATAATCTTTAAGGGGGGCACCTGTCGACACTGGGGATCTCGCTGTGCTGAACTTCAACAACGGTGTTGTCGATTCAGCATAGGTAAACTGTCAGAAGGCTAGTTGTATGATTGAATTTTTTGACTGTCTTATGTAGATGCTTTGGCCATTCACACTCTGTCCCCTGCAGACTACCACCCTGATGGGATACTGTGAAGAGAAAGGAACCTTCTTGAGGAGGGTTCTAACCCTGGAGGTCCCACAGGAATATAATTCCTTTAGGCTGAAGGTACTTTATGAAAGAGCCCAAGGAGAGAAGTGAGCCACTGGAGATGGAGGGGAGAGCAGTGGGAGCAAGCAGTGGAACTTCCGAATCAGGCTGCAGGAACCTGGTTTACATAGCCCGGGGGTTGGGGGTTGGCTGGTTGCTCCCACCCATTGACCCACAGGCTTGATGTTTTCATCCAGTGGATGTACACAGCCACAGTGTGGAGCGATCCCTGTGCAACATTGTTGATAGTGAGAAAGCTAGTTGGTTGACTGATCTGTGTAGATGCTTTGGTCATATGCACTCTTTGTCCCCTGAGGAACTACCACCCTCTCAGGGTACCATGAAGGCAAAAAACCCTCTTGAGGAGGGTCCCTCCCAGAGGGGCCATGGAAACATTATTTTAGGCTAATGGTAGTTTACGAAGGAGCCCAAAAGAACTGTGAAACAGGAGCTGTAGGCACACACTGAGCAGAATAATGATATAGCAGGCTGATAGCGGGTGACAGTTAATAACAAACAGAGGCATGACTGTCAGAAGTAGAATGGGAATGATGGCCCAGCAGTGCAGCTGGCAGGAGGAGGTTTGAGCACCCGTAGGATTGCTCACCACCTTGGGTGGGGAGTGGGCAGAGCTCAGGACAGGCCAACACACGGGAGGGGGGGAGTCCTGGGGGAAGATGGCAGAGGTAAGCCCCAGTTGATGTTGGGGTGATGACATGACTGGGACGCTTGGCAGATGAGGGCACTGCAGGCATCAACATAAGTCTGGCTGGGATGCTTGGCAGACGGGGGGGGGCATGGCAGGCATCAGCACGTTGTGCAGGAGTGCGTGATGTGCATCATGACACCTTGCTGGATATGCAGCCAGAGCTGGATCCATTACACGGTGGGGGTTGGGAAACACCACAGACCCTACGGGGGATGGGGCAAGCCCTTTGAGTAACAACGTGGCTGGGATTCTTGGCAGATGGGGGCTAACTGGGGAAAGAGAGAAAAAATAATTAAAACTTAAAAAAATGAAGGAGCAAGGAAATGGCAGTATTGTGAGATTAAAAAAAGGAAGGATAATGGGAATGGCAGTATTGGATAAAGTAAGCTGCCATCCAACACCAACTCACACTGGAAATCCTATTACCAGGTAAATTCTAATTTGTATTACATTAAGGCCTTTGGCACTCCGAAGAGGAAGAAAAAAACAGCAAACAAAATCTCTGGGGAAACATGGCCTTGGATGCCTTCTTTCCTGGCATGGGTACTGTTATGATGGCTCGCTTTTCTAATTTGAAATTCCAGTTCAAGGAAAAATATTCTGAACATACAAACATACGAAATTGCCAGCAGAAATAGGCCTCATGGTCTATCGAGTCTGCTCGAGTGTGCAGCTAGCCCCTCATCTTGCAGCTGCCCCTCCCGTTCCCCCCTTCCCAGTATCCATTCCCCTTCCTCTGTCCAAACCTCTCTTGAAACTGCCCACCGTCTTACAGGACACTGTCTCATCTGGTAAGGTGTTCCATTTGTCCACCACTCTTTATGTGAAAAAATGTCTCTCATCTCCATCTTGAATCTTCCCCTCCAATCTCAGTCCATGCCCTCTCGTGTCCCTCCCCCTTCTCATCTGAAAAATCCCTTCTGTGTTGGTCTTGTTTATCCCCCTTTAGATACTTAAATGTCTCGATCGTATCCCCCCCGTCCCTCCTCTCCTCCAGTGAATACATATTCAGCTGTCCCAGCCTGTCCTTTTAGGGATTGCCCTCCAATCCCTGGATCATCGTTGAGGCTCTTCACTGCACCCAATCCAACAATCTGACGTCCTTCTTCAGGAATGGGCACCAGTGCTGCATGCAGTACTCCAGGTGGGGCCTGACCAGTGACCTATACAGAGACAGGATAACCTCCTTCCTTCTGGAGGAGATCCTTCTCACAATACACCCCAGCATTTTGTTGACTTTTGCAGCTGCCTTCCTGCACTGAGCAGAGTGGTTCATGCTCCCCGTAATGATCATTCCTAGGTCCTTCTCCTCTGTGGAGCTCCCCAGCTGTACCCCATTCAACTAATAATCCCTCCCCTGGTTCCTGACTTTGAAACGCAGAACCTTGCACTTTTTGGCATTGAACCCCGACTACCATGTTTCTGCCCACTCCTGCAGCTTAGTCAGGTCCTGCTGCAAACCCTTCCACCCCTCCATGTCATCAACCACAGCTCCCATCTTGGTATCCTCTGAGAAAAGACTGCTCTTGCTCCGGATCCCATGTGAGATATCTGCAATAAAAATCCCAAACAGCACCAGTCCCAGTACCGATCCCTGTGGTACTCCGCTTGTCACCGCTCTCGGTGACGAGAGGTCCCAACTACCACTCTTTGCTGCCTTCCCTTTAGCCAGTTTGTGATCCAGTTCACCATTTTTGTTCCTGCCCCCACATATTCCAGTTTTCCCCCAACCTCCCATGCGGCACTGAATCAAAGGTCTTGCTGAAGTCCAAATAAAGGACATCCACTGCATGGCCCTTATCCAGTTCCCACATCACCCAGTCGTAGTACTCTACAAGGTTTGTCTGGCAGGATGTGCCCACTGACCTCTCTTTTAGTATGGTCTCCGTGAGCTTTCCCACGATCGATGTGAGGCTCACTGGTCTATAGTTTCCTGGTTCATCCTTTGGGCCACTTTTGTGAATGGGCACCACATGGGCCATTCTCCGGTCCTGTGGTACATATCCCATGTCCAGGGAGGTATTGAACAGGTTGGCCAGTGGCCCCGCTAGGACCTATTATAGAGAGATGACTTTGGCTCTATCCTTTAATGGGAAAGCACTATGTTGGTGCCTTGATTTGATTTGTGCAGATAAGGGACATTTCCCTGCAAAAGAGTCCCTCCCCCCAAAGCATGAATTAAGGAGAGTAGTGACTACCAAAAGACTAGCACCAGCCTCGAGGCCTTGAGAAGGCCTAACCTTGACTCGAAAGTAAAGGAAGGGGCTGCAGATTGAGGCTAGGTAGACCTTAGATAGCCATGTGTAGAATGGCTTTCGGAGGTACTACCAACGTGGTTGGCACAGCTAAAGGAACCAGTTTGGGCTTAGGGCTCCACCCTCTGGCTCCCCACCCCCCTCCCCACCTAACCTCCCCCCTTCACACCTCCTCACCCCCACACCCTCCTTTCCCTACCTCCATCTTGCTCTTCCTACCCCTGCTCTACCTGGTATATCCCTCTTGCTCAACTTCTGCTACTGGCACCCAAGTTCTGTTTTACTACCCCTGTTCTGTAACTTGCACTTATGTCCCTCATGCTGCCTCATGTATACTCTGATTTGTATTCCAAACCCCTATGTTCATGTTCAGCTCTGTTCCTAACTCGCAATGTAACCAAGATGCTGTATTAACTGTCATTGTTTGCTACTGCTGTGTACTATACTGTCTCCCTATGAATACGCTCAATTGTAATACCTTCCACCTATACATTGACGCTGTAATATACTACTGTTAAGCTCAATTATTTTTTATGTTTACTTGCCTCCTCTGTAACCCCCAGGTCGCACCGTGAGACAAGCATCTTTTTGCTCAGTGTGCCTTTCCTGGTAAAACATTTTCAATAAATAAATAAGTCTTAAATGCTACATTGTGAGGTGCCATTGAACATTGGTCTGCACAGCTGAAGTTTCTGTAAAATGTTGGACCATATCACAATCTGGCCAGACTGCCAGGAGGTGCGGGAGGACACAAACAATCCTGAGAAGAACCCCATCCATGATAAACCCTCACCCTCAAGATGTGGACTTAAAGAGGAGTGAGTAAGCAGGTCTGCCAACTTGGAAACCCTGAGGGCGAGATTTTGGGAATGTGATAATGGCCATTAAAAATGCGTTATTAGAGCCTGATGCATGGATTCAAAATTAGACTGACTGAATGATGATTGCTGAAGGAATGTATCTATAGATTTGATTGGACTGCATGAGGACTTCTGAAGAATGACCAATATGATTAAAAATTAACTGAATGACAAGGTACTAAAAATATGAACGCATATCAAAGGCCAATACCATAATGAACACTCAGCCATGTGAACACATATCAAAGACTGATATCAAAATGAACACTCGGCCATGAGCAAGAAAGGCAGGAAGCTTTATTAAAGCCATGGAGGTGGTAAAGATACTGAAATAGACATATTGAGTAAAGTCTGGCTGAGATGGCTGAGAGGCTCACTGAAATTGTTAAAGGTCGAGTGGTTGCAGCTGTCTGTCAGAAGCAAGGTGAATTTAAAGGGACACTGTCAGCTTTTTGCTAAATGTCAGTGTCCCTTTACTGGTTGTACCTCACAAAAGAGCTGCACAAAGTAATGGATGACAGACTATCTGAAATGCGTATTTATTACATGTGAATAGTTCTTATGAAAATAGGTTTTTATCGTCCCAACCTTATTTGATGTGGTCTGCTTCTTCGTGCGCATCCCCGACACTGTTATGTGGCTGAATTGAGCCAAACTTGTGCACGACCGGGTTTGGAGATTTTTGAAGCATATGAAGTAAATAGCTGGCTGCACACTATTCTTTGAGCTGAGTTCAGCAGTATGAGTCTTTATGTAAAATAAGGGTTATTTAATATTGGAACTGCAGTTTGAAAAGGGAAACCGGGATTGGCGCATGCGCCTCTGGCTGCTGCAAACGAAGCTTCCGAATGAGGCAGGAGGAAGCTGGTTTATGTAGCCTGCGTGTGTGTGTGTGGTCGGGGGGACAACTAGTTTTTGTCATCCATCAAACCACAGGCCTAGCCGTTTCATCGTTCTGGTTGACATGGCACTGCCAGAATGTTGATATATACTGTTCAGGGTTAGCTTCTTAGTGTTTGAACAGGCGGTTCCAAGTCAAGGTCCAGTTGGAATTTTGGATTTTGTTTACAAGTGATGACATGTCAACTGAGAAAATAAATGCTCATGACATGGCAACTGTGAGAATAAATGGTGATGACAAGGCAACTAAGAGAATAACGTATGTATTCTCTCAGTTACCTTGTCATAATCTTAAAAACAAACAAACAAAAAAAAAAAAAACATAATTGATCTGGGCAAATTTCTTCACACTGCCATTGCATAAACATGCACTCTGTACTTTGAACTGTTCTGTATGACTGCTTACAGCTATAATATATGTCTATGGAAATATGCGGAACTGTAGGAGACAGTGAGTTAAAATAAGACTGATGATCTAGGTGGGGCATAGTGTTTTTTCCCCTAAAACTGGAATGAAGGAAATGGAAACAGAGTTACATCCTCAGTGTGTAACATTATCAAGACCATCAAGGGGTTCTGCTTCTGCAAACAAAATATTAATTAATAAATAAATGATTTGTTTCTTATTAAGAGTTTTAATTTGTTTCTCTTTCTGGGTATTTATTTCTGTCATGTAAGTCAAATTGCTGAAGATGCTGTTGCATATTTTCAGCTCTGGTAAAGCTCTATATTACAGTTTTCTGGGTGTTAAGAAACTGGATGGAGCATTTCCTGCAATTTGATTGGCTTTGAGAGTTCTGAGTAGTTGTTTTATATATATATATATATATATATATACATATATATGTATATATATATGGTAGCAGTAGTGCTACCATAGGGTTGAGTTGCACTTTTAGGTTAAAGGGTGAAACTTTGCACCTTAATAACTTTGCCACTGTTCAACAGATTTGCCTGAAATTTGGCAGGCACGGGGGCGCCACAGATATTGGGATCTGCCAACTTTCGTACTGGTCAGATATACAGCTGCGGAGTTAAGCGACATCCTGTAGCGCTATTATGGTTTTTGCGATTCTTTGTTCACACCTACAGGTTGCACGGTTTGCACGATCAGTCCGAAAACTTCAAGGAACGTGCAGCCGGGGTCCCCGATGTGCCTTTTGAAGATTTTGTGAAAAATATTAAACAGTTCAAAAGTTATTCATAAAACAAGTTCCCATTATAGGTCAATGGGAAAAGTTAACAAAAAGTTCGACAGTGTCGCAAATGCACTTTTTAGTGCCGCAAATGGCCCAAGTAGTGTTGCAAATCCACCATTTTGTTTTCAGTTACTGATCAGAAAAATGCTTGGCATCTAAAATTGGGACCCTCTAGGAACACAGTTTTTTTTGTGTTCTCCTAGTCGGACCCTCAGGATGCTAGCCATGTCTTTATTTTGGGGTTAAACACCCCAGAAATATGTTTTTCAAATTTTGCAAAAAGTAGTGTCACAAAGTAATGTTGCACCTGCGACACTTTCTCAAATTTTTGCGAAAGCTTTCGCAAATTGCGGCACTACTTTTCCAGACTTTGGCCAAAATGACAGGAAAGTTTTGCCACCTTGCTGCAAAAGAACGGTTTGGTCCTTTGGGCTCAAATTTGGAGGGGAGGCAGTCAACATCTCACAGATGTGCCTTTTGGTGGTTTGGTGACAAAATATTGCACGGATGCCAAGTTACGGTACTCCAAAGTTGATGTTTTTTTCCCATAGACTAACATGGTGGCGTCTGATGCGCCTTTCGGGGCTTGTATCTTGAAAACAGTGCGAGATACGGAATTTTTGACGTGACAGTGCGTAGCCCTATAGGCTATGTGCTCAGCAAAAACCTAGCCTGGAAACTCATGAATCATGTGAAATTTTAATTTTTTTCTGTGTCATACGGTTCCTGAGATATCAGCAATTTAGTATTCCAACAGCTCATTTTCTGCTCTGAGGCCCATTATTATGCATACATTCTTTCTACATACTGTGTTTCTCTATGCAGCTGTTGGGCAAATACAGGGTGTGCGCTTCCATAACTGTTACAGTTACCGTTCCCACTTGTGGTTCCATACCCGTTTGCATTACCGTTACTGTGTACGCCACCGTGTGCGTTACCCTTTGCGTTCTCGTTTGCATAGGCACTTGCATTCGCGTTTTAATTTCTCTTTACTTTGCCATTATTTCTGCTGTTAGCGTTACCATCTGCACTTCCAATTGCCTTACCGTGACCGTGCGCGTCACGGTTTGCGTTTCCTTACGTGCTTGCGTTTCGTTTCTGTTTTCTTTGGAGTTATTGTTACTGTTACCGTTACCATTAGCATTTACAGTTGTGGTACCGTCATTGTGCGTGTTACGGTTTGCGTTTCCTTATGCGCTTGTGTTAGCTTTTCTGTTTCTGTTCTCTTTGGCGTTATTGTTGCTGTTACTGTTACCATTTGCGTTTACAGTTGCAATACCGTGACCGTGCGCATAATGGTTTGCATTTCTGTACATGCTTGAGTTCGCGTTTCCCTTTCTGTTTCCTTTGGCATTATTTTGCTTGTTACTATTATCATTTGCATTTCCAATTGTGGTGCCATGACCATGTGCGTTATGGTTTGCGTTTCCATACGCGCTTGCCTTTCCGTTTCTGTTTCCTTTGGTGTTATTTTTGCTGTTACCATTACCATTTGCATTTGCAATTGCGGCACCGTGACCGTGCGCGTTAAACTTTGCATTTCCATATGCGCTTGTGTTTGTCTTTCTGTTCCCTTTGGCATTAATGTTGCTGTAATACTTAACATTTGCATTTACAATAGCAGTACCGTGACTGTGTGCGTTACCAGTTGTGTTTACGTAAGTGCTTGCGTCTCCGTTTGCTTCACTGTTCACTTTGCCGTCAGTTTGCACTTGCGTTTCTAATAATGTTTGCGTCACCATGTGCGTAACCGTTAGCCCTTGCGTTTGTGTTGCAGTTACTGTTACTATGTCACTACACATCACATGGTGGGAGCGTGGGGCCTGAAGGGCCCGCACTCCCACCACCACATTCTATTCACTATTTATAGTCCTCATTCTCAAAAGAAGGGAAATTCATGGCAAAAAACTTAGTTTAATGCATCAGTTAGGGTTGTTCCACAGCAACAAAAGTGAGGAAATTCAGTCTTAGTGTTGAAAGCCCCTTACACCCCCACCCACCACCCCAACCGCCAACGGGTGTGCATTGGGGTCATTAGTCCTAACTCACTCCATTTCCTATACCTCAGCTTCTTTACACATGTGATGGGGTGAGAATTAGGGCTGATGATTCAATTCACACCCCTGCTGGCAGTTGCGTAGCGGATGGGTGCAGCAGGGCCAACCCAACACTGAGTTTTGTCTTGAACATTGGGATATCTCTAACTGATGTATTAACTGAGATTTTGCCATGAATACTCTATATATATATATATGCATAGATATTATGGCAAAAAACTCTGTAATGCATCAGTTAGATTGTTCTACAGTGACAAAAGCAAGGAAATTTGGTGTTAGGGTTACCACCTTGCACCCCACCCACCCGCCCCTACCAGCAGGCATCGGGTGTGCGTTGGGTCGTCGGCCTAACTCTCACCCCATTCCATGTGTAAATAAGCTGAGGTGGTGCAGTATAGAAGACTGGGGTGAGAGGACCGGCGACCCCAGCAGCACATCCTGATGCCTGTTGGTGGGGTGGGGTGGGTGTGGGGTGCAGCAGTGGCAACCCTAACACCGAATTTCCTCGCTTTTGTCGCTGTGGAACAACCCTAACTGATGCATTAAACGGAGTTTTTTGCCACGAATATATATATATCTATATGGATGAATCCTTTCTCCTCTTTCTTTCCTCTTCTTCATTACTGATAATCTCTTGCATATCTACTATCTATTCCCTGCTATCCACTTCTTTAATATGTCTAGGTATATTACCCCCGACTCCCATTTCTTGTTGGAGGGCCTATGAACCCACTGGTTGAGTCATGCCCACTACCTTTTTTTCTCCCTCTCCCTCTCCCTCTCCCTATGTCTTACACTGCCCCCCCCCCCCCTTCACCCTTACCTTACTCATCCCAATCTCTGGCCTCCCTCCCATCACCTTTTCTTCTTCCTGGCATCCCCTCCCCATCCTGAATTGCCTGGCTGTTACGTTTTTGTGCAAAGTACTGTATAAAACCCTGCCTGCTGTTGTTAACCTTTGCTCCGCTTTCCTTCTCAGTCTTTATTTTTTTATGTACACATGCATCTACATCCTTGCAAAGTTGTTCTGTACTGCATCATGATCACTTGTGTATTGCTACAGCACTTTGAAATTGATTTTATTTTTGTATTCCATTGTATTGACTGTATAGATAAATATCTATTGTTTCTATTGTAACTTTGACTTGTTCTAACCAGGTCCATCTCGCAAATTAACCTTGCTCAATGATGTTCGCCTGGATAAATAAAGATTTTGATTGATTGATTGAATCATGGTACCAACCATATTTACATGACTGTATACCATAAAGTAACAGTAAACAACTGACTATAAAAAACTCTCACATATCATTCATTGCTGTCTTCAGTTTACTACAGTTGAATCTCTCATTCATGCTTTAGTCTTGTCCCGTCATGATCAGGGCAACTTTCTTATTCCTTTGCTCCCTGAGGCTCTTCTGCAACATCTGTTATATTTTAAGTGCTACAACCAGAAAGTACTGTCACATAACATACTATTCTCAACAATCTATACTCATTCCCTGTCCCTTCCCATATCATTTACAGTCCTGCTCTTACTGTCTTCAGAATTAATCATGGTGTGCATACTTTACATCTCTCTGCATTCATTCATGATGACTAAAACAACTCTCCTACATTTGGACCACCATAAAGCAGTGGCACTTAGTGTCCCCCTAATCCTAGGGGCACCTACCTTTACAGCACTTCATTGTCCCCCCATCTGCCCCGCCCCCCTTCCCCACTGGGCAACCATTCCTCTCTCTGTCCATGCCTTCGTGCCCCCTGTCTGCTGCTCTCCCTAGCCCCACTGTCTCCAGCCTTCCTTAAATCTGTTCTTAACCCTATGCAGGCACACTTCACTGGCAGAGCTGTGCCTGTTCTCCACTCTGTTTCTCCCGCCACAAGTAGGCTTAACTCTCTGACGCAGGCAACTTCTCACCAATGCCAAAGCAATGTCTCAATGTTATACCTTAAGCTAAATGCTATCCCAATCTTGTAAGCCACACCAATGTATTGTCTACCTAGCTTGTAATGTATTGTTTTGTACCAATGCAGTTTTGTACTTGCTTGTAATGTAATCCCTTGTATGTAATGCTATGCGTCTGGTCACTTTCCTCTTGTAACTGTCACAGAACCTACAAATGAGCATCCACTCACAGGTGTTCTCCAAGATATCATTAAAATGAAATAAATAAAATAAAAAAATCTGCCTGCTCACTTCATTCTCAGCCTTCCTTCCTTGCATAATTTCCTGAGCTCTCTTGTCTCTATTGGTGGCTATTCTTTCATTTTCTCTGCTTCCCATGCAACTGTGGAACAGCCTACCTATTTATCTTCACCGGGCTGTTGTTACTTCACTCTTTAAATCTCTCCTTAAAACATTAATACTCCCTCCTGCCTACCCACCCCTCCACTGAGTCTATCAAAGTTCTGTATAAGCTCTGTCCTGTGAACGTCTGATGCAGCGTTGGCTATTTTGAACAGACTTGGTGTTAACACCAGTTCTTGAGGCTAACAGCCTCTTGACCAGTCACCTATTGGTAATTATGCATGAATTCTGGCTTCTTATTGGTTGTTAATTTTTCAACTCATTTTTAGCCTGTATCTTTAGAATGTTTGATTTGGTTATTGACAGATATGGTAAGAAGGTTCCTTACTATGTAATGATGCTGTCAGCAGCTTTGCAGTGCTGTCAGATCCTCAGAGGAGGGTCAGAAAAAAGCAAATGTGCTGGAAAGATACTTCTACTCAGTCTTCACAGTGGAGAGAGAGGGGGATGGACCACACAGAAGCAGGAAACATGGGGGGAGTGGACACAAGTCCATTACCAGAGAAAAGCCTGAGACAACTTGCAAATCTGAAAGTGGATAAGACTATGGGGCCAGAAGGAGTACATCCAAGGGTGCTGGGGGAGATCGGGGGATACTGGCTGCACCTCTGACAGCCCTATTCAACAATTTTTTTTTTTTTGGTCAACTTTATTTATCCCCTCCTAGCGCCAATGTCTCAAGGCATCTCTCAGGTGTACCTCACTCGACCTAGGCACCTACTACCTGCCTGAACCCCCCCCAACCAAGGAATCAGGGACAGAGACACCCCACATCCCTTCCTTTGACCTCAGCCAGCCCCCCCCCCAGATCTGTGCCCCCCCGGGGCGGGGCCACCCTACTCCTTACCTGGGTGCCCTTTCTGGAATCTAGTTTGCTGGGTCCGGGACCAGAGCAAGGGCTCGGGAGAGCTGGTTGGGAAAAGTCCAGTGTTGGGTATGTGGGCCTCGGTTTCCTGAAGTCACCATCGCCTCCCTGAGAGCCGGGGTTTTCCACCTCAGTTTTTGCTGTGTCCAAAGGGCATGGACATGCAGTGGCATCCTGCTTGTGATGGGCTTGCTCCTGCACGCATGCAAAAGATGCCTACCGCTGCCCCCATACCCTCCATGCATGTCCATGCAGGCTGCAGTGCTCCCCAGTAACCACCGGGAGCCACTAAAGCTTTGTGGAGCAAACCCCACCCACCCCAGGAGAGGAGAGCAGTCTATCAAACGCTTGATTCTGCTCCTCCCTGGCCAACCCCCAATGACCCGAGTCCGCTACCGAACCTGGGTGTTGCCGGCATGGCGTAGGGTGTGGCGTCCAGTGCCTCAACCCTCAGCAGCACCTGGCTGACCACCTATTCAATAATTTAATGGAAACAGGAGTGGTTCCAGAGGACTAGGGGAAGGTAGATGTAGTCCTGCTTTATAAAAGTGGCAGCAGGGAGGAGGCTGGCAACTATAGGTCAGTCCGTCTGACGTCAGGGGTGGGGAAGTTAATGGCAATACTGCTGAAAGAAAGGCTAGTGGAGTGTCTTAAATCCAGTGAGTTGCAAGACCCAGGCTAGCATGGATTCGATGGAGGGAGGAGGTTATGTCATATGACCCTGATTGATTTCTTCAACTAGATGACCAGGGAAATAGGCAGGGTGGGGCAGTGGATGTGGCCTACTTAGACTTAAGCAATGCCTTGGACACCATACCACATAGAAAGCTTATAAGGAAACTGGGCAGTTTGATGGTGAGACCCAAGGTGGTAAACTAGGTTTGGAACTGGTTGATGGATAGGTGACAGAAGGTGGTGGCAAACAGAACTCACTCTAATAAGGGGAGAATGACCAGCAGGGTATCTCAGGACTCAGTACTAGGATCAGTCGTCTTCAGTGTCTTCATAAGTGACATTGCAGAAGAGCTGGAATGGAAGCTATGCCTTTTTACAGATGACACAGAGATCTGCAGTAGGATAGGTACTCCAGAGGGGGTGGAGAGAATGAGTAGGGACCTGAGAAAACCCAAGGAGTGGTTGAGGGTGTGGTAGCGGGTTTCAGTGCAAAAAAGTGTGAAATCCTGCACCTAGGGTACAGAAATACATGGGGTGGCATATAAAATGCGGGGGTGGTATTGACTGTCTCAAAGCAGGAAAGAGACCGTGGAGTTATCCTGTCTGATGACGTCAAGATGGCAGGGCAGTGCAACCAGGCAGTAGGCAGGGCCAGCTGGATACTGGGGTGTATACAGAGGGGAATCACTAGTTGTTGGAGAGACGTGGTGTTACTATCCATTTCATTTCTTTCATTTTTTATTGGTTATACTGGAAAGGCATGTGAACATTGCTGCCCGTTTACACAAGCATCCAGTTACATACAACAATCATGTGACATGATATAGGCTGAGGCATTTAACTTACAACGAGGGTTAATACAGTGGTACATAAAATCAGGATGATACAGACCAAAGGGCAAACCATAAATTAGCCTTGGTGAATTAACAAATACAAGGTGACATTAAGCATTCAGTGAGGGTTTAATAATAATATATTATACAATGGCAAAGACATTTCCTGACCTGTGATTGGTCAGTGGGTGCCTGGCACAGTGATGTTATTACACAATAACATTACTGTATTAAGACCAGGCACACACATGACCGCATTACACAGCATGAAATCATGCCTCCAGTAGACAAGCAAATGCCAGTCTGGTCACCCCTGTAAAGGACTGCATGCCCCCCACACGCTGCGAGCGTCACCTTCCCAAAACACCAATTCCTTAGAGAACTTATTCAGTGAAAGAAAATGCAATACTGCAAAAGACAAAACTGCCTAATGTTCAAGCCCATTTTTTTTCTTCAGTTTTGTTTTTCCCAAAGTGGACAGCTTCACTAAACCACGGAGACCATAACTTCTGGTTACAGGGTTCACTGAAGCCACTCTGTTCAAATGGCCATAGCCTCTCATCCATCTACTTTCAGTAACAGTGCAAAAATCACTGAAAATGTCACCAAAACATGACATTCAGTTTCTGTGCTGCCAAGAGAGAGGAGCGACAAGAGTGACAACACTACCATTCACTGTTCATTGCTCCATCAGTGTGCGTGCTCGCTCCTCAGCACTTGCTCATTCCTCCACACATCACCATTTAAAACCCAATAACACAAACCAAGAAAAACCATCTCAGTTGAAGTACTAGCCCACAAACAATCCTGTCTGTATATGTCTGTCTCTCGGGGACAAGGTGTGTGTGTGTGGCGGGGGGGGCTAGAAATACACAGAACCACAGAATGAGATGGGGTACTGGACCATGAACCACCAGCACCACCTACTGGACTGCTTTTTGTTATATTTTCAACATATGCTTCCTACACAAAAATAAAAGACAAAAATGTCATAGACGGACATTTTTTTCAACTTTTTATTATTTTTAAATGAGCCATTGTATAATAGCAATAAGGGACTCCAGGGTGTGTGTTATTGTAATAATACGCCACTCCTGGGGTGGTGGAAGCACTCGGCTTCGACTCGTGCTTCAGCCCACACCAGGAATGACATTATTACACAATATCACACACCCTGTCATACCTTATTGCTTAAATAGAACAGTGAGAAACAAAAAATGTAAGTGCAATCTAAAAAGTAGCCTAGGTGGATTAACAATACAACAAGTGCTAGAAAGGATAAGTGCCAGAGGTGGATAACCAGAGGGTGAGGGGAAAAGAGTGCAGAAGGGGAGCCAGATTAGGGCTGCAGGCAGGTGCAGGTGCAGGAGAAATGTCTCCTGATATTGTGTTTGAAGGCATTTTTGGAGGGACAAGTTTTATTTCCGAGGGAAAGCGTTGAAGAGCTTGGGTCCCATAAAGGAGAGTGTTTTCTGGCCTTGAGGAATCTAGCAGAAAGGGACAGTGAAAGAGAGAATGGAGGACAGTATAGCGGTCCTGGTGGTGATAGCTGTCTGGAAGAGAGAGAAGTGAGGCAATCAGGGAGCAGTCCACGGGAGAGTTTGAAGAAGAAGGTAGCCATCTTGCAGTTGAGGCGGGCCTCAAAGGAGGGCCGACTGGTGAGCTTATAAAGGTCTTGATCAGTCATTGGTGAGACCCCACCTGGAGTACTGTGTCCAGTTCTGGAGACCACATCTCAGGAAAGACATGGACAGGGTAGAGGCTGTCCGGAGGAGAGCAACTAAAATGGTGTAGGGACTACATCATAAGTCCTATGTGGAAAAACTGAGGTATCTTAGTATATACACCCTGGAAGAGAGGAGGGACATGATGGAGACCTATAAGTAACTTGTGGGGGTGAACAAGGTGCAGAAGATGTTGCACCAGGACAAGAGGGCATGCAATGAAGCTGGAAGGGGAGAAATTTAGGAGGGATTTGAGAAAGTACTTCCTCACTGCAAGAGTGGTGGGTGCCTGGAAAAGTCTTCCAGTTGAGGTGGTGGGAGTGAAAACAGTGGAGGGCTTCAAGCATGCATGAGACACAAAGGAATCTTAGTAGGAAGGTGAGGGGGAGGCAGGGGACAGCTGGAAATCAGGTATGGTTTGCGATGACAGTATAGGCAGAGACAAATTGGGTTGACTGGTTGTGGTGGTGGGAGTGATCTTTATCAGCCGACAAATTCTGTGTTCCTATGTTTCAGTGGTAAGTTATGTATGTATGTATTGTGTTGGTTGCTACAAGGTTTTCAACTCTTGTTTTGAGCTGTATCTTGAGAACAGGTTCTCTAATTGTCACCAAACATGGTATGGAAGATACATGCTACGAATTCTTGAAGCTTCCAGCTTATCACCCTTGGTCGCCTAATTGTTTTTTTTTATATATAATACATTTTTATTGTTTTCCTGATCGTACATAGCATCCCTATATACAGTACAACTAACATGTCAATACACACAAAATGTAAACATTGCTCACATATACATAACCTTAGAACATCCCGCTTGCGGTGCAGACATCCCGGTTTCGGGAATGGACTTGAGAGTCGGAGGGCCGGCTACGGGGAGAAGAATTGAGCATCCCGTGGACTGCTCTCCTTCTCCAGTGGGAGGGGGTAGAGTGTCTGGTGATTTTGGGACCTCTAGCAGAGGCTGGGGGTACTGCCACGGCCGGCACTGTCATCTTGGGGGGGGGCAGGGTGGACGCTGGTCATCATTGCAGGTCTCTGCCCCCGGGGATCCTTGCTCACACATAAATTCCTGCCGCCACCCTCTTGATGCCTCCTGCTCCAGCCCAACCATTCCCATCGCCTCTGCCTGACAACAGGGTAGACGTGTGTCCGACGGCCACTTGGTACTGTGGCCCCACCCTGTGGGGTAAGTAGATGGGTTCCTCCCTTGGGGATGCCAGCGGAATTCCCGACTTAGGTCCACAGGCTCTGAGTTCGGTCCTTCCAAGTGGGGGCAAACCTGGGATCATCGCCGACCAAGCAGGTAAGTCTGAGGGGGGGGGATTGGTTGGGGCTGAGAGCGGAGGGGGCTGAGCTCTGGGTCCGTGTGACCCAAAAAAGTATAGTAAATTGCTAAAAAAAAAACCAAAAAAAACAGCCCTAGAACGTGCAAATAATATGTATAAACCTATGAGGCCTAGTATTCCACTTATATGGATAGCATCTATTATTATCCTAGTTCGTATTGCAGTTAATGGAGGCAGGATGGCTTCAGCTTGTCTCCATACGGGATCTAAATCCTCCTCTAGGTCCAAAACCTCTGACTATAATTTTTCGAAAGACATAGCCTCCTTGACTAAATACCACCATTTAAATTCTTCAAAAATTCCTATTACCTGGGCATTACATTTCTCCAAGATTAATCTTTTGGTAACCATTGTACTGATACAAAAAAACTTTTGTGGGGGTTTTGTTAATCTTTAAGGTGCTTGTATTGCTCAGGACCAAAAAACAAAATTCAACAGGAAGTCTTCTCTGACACTTTAGCTAATAAATTAACTGTTTAATTCCAACAGCTCAAAATATTCTGACATTGCCATAAGCAGTGATAAAGATTTCCCACTGCTCAGCATAGATGCCAACATTTTTGATTTCCCTGGTTACCTATTTTCCCCAAGAATCTGGGGTGTATAACATGCCCTGTATATAACTTTTTTTCTGAGTAGTCTTATTCTTTGCATATTAATAGCCTTTGTTAATGTTGGTTCGTAAATTTCTCCATTGTTGGTTCGAATATTTTAAACCTAATTTGGCGCACCATTTTTTATCTGTTATAGCCTAGGGTTCCTTATTGGACTTAATTATAACACTGTAAACCCTTTGCAATAATGTTGCTGTGCCCAATTCAAGTATAGTAGTCTGTTTTTGCAGTAGTCTATCTAGATTAACAGCTGATTCATTATTACACATCTTAAACAATATGTTGAATATGTTTTTACTGTCAAATAGTTTAAATAATTAAAATTTGATTCGTTGAGGACACATTTCTTTAAATCTTGCATTGGAATAGAATGTACCCTCCTCTATTAATTGATACCAGTTTTGAATATGGGATTTACTCAGTGCCAAACGGGACCCTCTATACCCCTCAGGTAAGATTATTTTACTGGTCCAAATATTTAAGTATAACCAGTGAAAGTAGTTATGGTTCACCAACTTCTTTGCAGAATTTAGAATTTTTGATGTGTCAGCGTGGCTCAGTTGGTAGCATAACCGCCTCTGGACCAGAAGGTCGTGGATTCTCATCCCACACCAGGATTGGACTTGCAACTAAAAATCGCTGGCATCCGAGTGCTGTATTGGGGGGTGCTGTACTGCTGGGGTGTGCCGTCCTTCGGATGAGACGTTAAACCAAGGTCCCTTCTGCCCATCCTGGTGCTGTCCTGGTGGGTGTCCAGGTGGAAGTAAAAGAACCCAGGGCACTCTTCGCAAAGAGCAGGGAGCATTCCTGGTGTCCTGGCCAACATTCCCCTTTCCATAAACTGGTTCATGCAATTATCCAGGCTGTGTGTGGGTGATGATGTGCGATATGGCCGTCACCACACATTCAGTCACTTCACTACCAGTCTAGCATTGCTTGTAAAGCGCTTTGGGATACCGTGTATGAAAAGCACTATATAAATGCTGATTCTTCTTCTTCTTGATCCTGTTGATTCAAACACCTTAGCGATTAATTTTAATTTTGTCTGTATATCTAGTACTAAATTGCTAGTGGAAAGTTCATTTTTAACAGTATTGGGTTATCCAAAATTTCCTCCTTATAATGTAATGCCCATTCCCATAAAATGCAAATTTGGTGAGATACTGCATAAGTAATAGGGTCTGGACAACCCCCCATACTCCGCGGTACAGTCAGTTGGTGCCAAGCAATTCTTGGCTTGCCTGCTCTCCATAAGAATTTAGTAAACATGGTCATAATGTTCTTAAACCATAGTATTGTAGGGGAACCCTTAATTGCTTGTAAAACAAACATTAAGTGGGATAGCACCATCATTTTTACAGTTTCTATTCGACCTCATAGTGATAAGGAAAGTTTCTGCCAGTTATCTAATAATTTTGTTTTGTTATTTTGCTTTTTCATAGTTAACTTTAGTAATTGCAGCTTGGTTTTTGGAAAGATTGATCCCTAGATATTTAAAAGCTGGCTGGATAGTGAACTTCCCTTTATTCCAAGGGTCTATAGAGCAGTGTTTATCAGATATTTTCATAACAATTGACTTCTGGATATTCAAGCAATATCCTGAAACCTTTGCATAAGAGTCTACTTTTCCTGCAGGAACATTGGTAAAGAATGGTTTATGTTCTTAATTAACAAAAGTATTTCATCAGCAAATGCATTTAGTTTTGGTGTTAATTCCCTGAGTTTCATGGGTCATCCTTATGTAGTTCAAGAAGGGTTCAAGGCATACTATATAAAGAACTGGAGATAAAGGGCATCCCTGCCTAATTCCATTCAACATCTGGAAGGGGTCCGACAAATAGGAATTGACTGAAAATCTTACTGTACATACGAACACATGAAGCCAGCTGAAGAAGGCCATTTGGTGTATAAATTTTGCTCGTGTTGCAGGGTCCACAGTTTGAGCTACTGTCCCTTCCCCCTCTCCCCACTCCTCCCATCCTTCCTACCCATGACCCTTACCCTTACCCTATACCTGTCCCAGCCTCTCTTAAAGCTGCCCACTGTCTTCAATAAGATTACCTCTTCTGGCAGTGCATTCCAAGTGTCTCTGTGAAGAAGTGCTTCCTGACCTCCCTTCTAAACCTCCCACCCTCCAGCTTAAGACTGTGCCCCCTCATGTTATGGTTGCCACTCAGCTTAAAGAGACTCTCCTTATCAACCTTATTTATCCCTTTCAAGTACTTGAAGGTCCCAATCATGTCCCCCCTCTCTCTCTCTCTCTCTCTCCTGTCTTCCAGGGAGTACATGTTCAGTGCCCTCAACCTCTCCTCATATGCCTTACCCTGCTGACCAGCAGTCATCTTTGTAGCCTTCTTCTGGACCTTCTCCAGCAGGTTAATGACCTTTTTGAGGTGTGGGCACCAGTACTGAACTCCATACTCTAGATGCGGCCTCACCAGTGACCTGTACAAGGGCAGTATAACCTCCTTTCTCCTAGTACTGATCATCCCCCTAGATATACATCCCAGCATGCTGCTTTCTTGCACTTCGTGGAGTGCTTCAGGTCACTAGTGATCATCACTCCCAGGTTCTTTTGCTCCTCTAATGCAGATACTCGGAATCCACCCAGGTAGTATTCTGTCCTAGGATTCTTGGCTCCAATATGCATAACTTTGCATTTCTTGGCATTGAAGCCAAGCTGCCAGATCCTGGACCACCTCCCCAACTTTTCCAGATCTTCCTGTAGGTCCTGTATCCCTTCAGCTGTGTCCACTCTCCTACAGAGCTTGGTGTCATCTGCGAATAGGCACATTTTGTCCTTAATGCCTTCTCCAATGTTCACTGATGAAGACATTGAACAACACCGGCCCCAGCACCGAGCCCTGAGGGACCCCACAGGTTACCTGTCTTGTGCCAGATAACTCCCCCCCCCCCCCACAACCACCCTCTGGGTTCTGTAGTGCTAGCATATAATTTTTTAGTCAGTGTACATAAATTAAATTGGGCTCTGCATGTCTCCAGGCATTTCATCATATAAGTTCTACATAGGAGATCAAATGCCTCACTAGCATCTACCACCACTGCATGGTAGATATCATCCAGTATTTTACCATGTTGGAATAGGCTTTGAACCCCTCTTGTTGCTTGGAACATTGACCTTCCTTTTACAAAACCAAACTGATCAGGATGAATAGTGTGAGTTAGCCCCTCCTTCAACAGCCAATTTAGCAAAAATCTTATAGTCAACATTCAAGTAATGCTATTGGCCTATAGCTACCTTTCTGAGTCTTTTCCCTCTTTTAAAATAAGTATTATTCTGGCTTCTTCAAAGGATTTAGGTAGTTGCCCTTCTCCTGTTATTAATTCTGAAATCATCTGCTCTATCCAGGGTGCTAATACATCTGAAAAAGCTGCATAAAACTCAGCTGTGAAACCATCTAATGCAGGGTTTTTCCTTTCTGTCATCGTTTGGACTATTTCAGTAATTTCATTCCTAGTAAATGGTTCTTCCCTACACTTAGGGTTTTGCACATTAGCATTAGTTAGATAATTAGACAGTTCTGTTGGATCAGAGGTATGAGTTTTTGCTATATCCTTTTATAATTCTCAATAATTAAGTAGCCCATTTCCTTATCTTTCTAAAATCTAAACCCTTGGTTGCCTAATTATGTATGCTTGTGGCATGTGACTGGCTTTTAGAGTTTCAACTCCATTTTAGGCTACAGTATACCTTGAAAAAACATATCCAGTCACAGAATTACCAGCAGTGGTGCGGATGGTTCTTGCTACTAATTGTACAGATGTCAGCACCTTGGTTATTGTGACCAAATGATAAAGTGCGTTCTGGTTTCTCACTGGCTGTTAAATTTGCAGCTCCAGTTTGAATTATATCTCAAGAGCAAGATATGAAATTGTGGTCATAGTAGGTATTTAATTCCTTGCTGCCAGTTCTGTAAGCTGTCAGTCACTTGGCTATTGTGACCTTACCAAGTATTCTGATTGGCTGTTAAATTATTGACTCTTTTTTTTTTATTTTGTGAGAGACTTATCCAGTTCTGATGAAACGTGATATAGGTATATTCTTTGCTAGTAATTGTTCAGGCTCTTAGCATCTCAGCCATGGGGACTTTATGTACGAGTTCAGCCTTTTAACTGGGTATTATACTTTCAGTTCCATTTGGTCCATATCTTAGTAATGACTTATCCATTCCTTGCTGCTGTTGACGCTGTCCACATTCTGGTGACCCCACTATGCATAATTCCTATTTTGTGATTCAAACACATACAAAAGTCCATGCTAAGGCTTCACGGGCACATTAACCAGGCTGGTTCCTCTGTTCCAAAATATTTATTAAAACGGGTTCAAGTTAGCAGCACTCCCCTCTTACTGCCTGGAAGTCGTTTTTGGTTGTCACCTTTAATCGTTTTTGCATTCAACTGTTTTGTGATTGCCTATTATATTCTTGGAAATATTTTTTCTAGGATCGTGGATATGTTGTTCATCCACACTTCTTGGCATGTCCCTTTCCCTTTAAGGATTGCCGGAAGGTCTTCAAGCTGGCTCCTCCTACCCACCCAGTTGGTATATCCCTTGGCTCCACCCCATTACACCAGATCTTCCTTTCCGCTGGAAGATTCAGGTTGCCTCCTTTGCGCTACCACATGTTGTAGGCCCTGGCATCAAAACTTTCGGTTATTCTGAAAATTCGTCTAGTTCACATTAGTGATCACGACTGTTTCTCTTCGATTATGGAAGACAAGTCTTTCCCCAGATTTCGCAGATGTTTGTGTGGCCAGAAGATGTCATGCACCGATCCCCACACCACATGCGTCTATTGCTTGGATGTCGACCATGACACCTTGAAGTGCGATTTTTGTTTTGCATTTCACCCTAACGTCTTCCATGACCATCTCGCATGCCTGAAGTTGGCGAGGCTGGAAAAACTGAATCCTCTGGTGAAATCAAAGGAGGCTCGGCGGGCAGTTTCTATGGCCACAGGATCCACCGAGCGATTGGAGCGTATGTAAGCCTTCGAGGAGGAGCTTCTTTGTTCGCTCAATTTGGGCTCTACTTTCTCGGGTTCTTTCCAAGAGTTGTGCCAGTCTCTTCCGACTAAGGGGAGGGTCCTGTGGGCATGCACTCTTCTTAGTCCCGTAAGTGGGAAAACAACCCGGGCATGTCTTTGTCTCGTCGAAGATGTTCTTGGGATCAGGAGAGATCTCGGCCCTAGGAACCGGCAGTCTCGACCTCAGTCGAAATTGCCTCTTCAGCCGCTGGCTTCTTGGCTTTGCTGTCTGGACAGTCGACCGAAGTGTCGATCGACGAGGTTGAAATCCTCGATCCGATCGACCCCTTGTCGCTGACTCCAGTTGATGACTCTCTCACTCGGACTCCAGTCCTTGCTTTCCCTAACGAGGAGACCCAGCCCACTGGGAATACTGTCAAGGAAGTGGTCCCGACCCTGGGAAATCACCGGTCCTGCTGGTATCTCCCAAGCGACCAAATTGACCTGGCCGATCTCGATCGAGGTCCAAGACCCCCTTGACAGGGCAATGAAGAGCCACAAGCGCTCAAAAAAGAGGTGATGCCATCGGTCGTCCTCATCCTCTTCGGATGAGGAGAGGCTCCGGTGGAAACTCCAGCGGTGCTACGAGGACCTCATGTGGCAACAGCTGATTTTGACTGGTCACAAGCTGACCCCAGCTTCTACCCCGACCATTACTTGGCTTTCGCCTCCTAGGCTGAAGCCGATTCCTTCAGAGCCAATTAAGTCGGTTCCTCCACCTGCGAAGCTGGCCAAACCTCCGGTTTGGCCTAAATTGGTCTCTCCACCAATCGTGGTGGAACCACTGCCCAAGCAGTCTGTGGGAGGAACTCCTTCTAAGGAAGCTAGACCAGACACTGGGCTTTCCCGGCATCTTTCGGTCACTGTCACTCTGGACCACCCTCGGCGAGTTGAAGGTGACCTGGGCGGTCGACCATTTTATCCGGATTCCTCAGATTCGGATGAGACCGGGCCTACATTTTCATCCCGGGGATGATGAATCAGCTGGTGGGATATAGATGGAGGAAGATCCTTCATCCTTCCAGGGCATTCTTTGTCTCATCTCTGAGTCTGCAGGGATGCTCCTGGCGCCTATCCAGAAAAAGGCAGCGCACCCTCTCACAGACATCCTCAAGAGAGGGGGATACCCCGACGGAGGCCTTTCCTGTGGTCAAGGCCATAGTTGGCTCAGCCTTAGAACTTTGGCAGCATCCTGCCTGTTGTCCAGCTCCGTCTGCTCGCATGGCCTGCAAGTATGTGATGCCCGTGGGGTCCCTCGTGGGGTTCACAGAGCACCCTTCAGCCGAGAGCTTGGTGATCACCTCTGTGTTCAGGCATACTGGCAGTTCTGCTTGACACTGATCGACGTCCCGAGAAGGAATCCAAGCACTTGGATCATTTGGCTCAGAAGGTCTGTGCAGCCTCGGCTTTAGGCCTCCATCAGGCAAGTTTACTATTATCATGGCACACTTCTCTCATGCCCTCTTGGGGCCTTTGGATGAAGTCCTCCCACATCTTCCTGCGGACATGCAGACCATGGCCAAGCAAGTCCAGGACAAGGGCCAGGCTGTTGCCAAACAGCAGCTCTAGATGGCCCTGGACATTGGGGACTCTTGTGCCCGCTCGTTGGCAGCCACAGTTGTCCTCGCCACAGGGCTTGGCTGAGACTCTCCTCTTTCCCAGCAGATACTCGGTACAAACTAGCTGATGTGCCTTTCCTGGGCACCAATCTCTACAGCCCAGGTACGGCTGGTCACCTTCAGCATATTGAGCAGTCCAGTGCCACCTTGGCTTCTGCTAAAGGTTCTTTGAGCAAGAAGCAGTAGAAGAAGAAGACTCCTTTTTGGCATTCTTCCCCTGCAGCCCAGCAACCCTCCTTTCAAGAAGGGCAGCAACAGGCTCAAGCTTGGCCCAAGCCAGGGCCCTCCCAGGTCCATAAAGGAGGCCAAGGTTCAGGTCCTGGATCCTTCTTCTACAAGCCTGCTCAGTGACAGGGAAGGGGCTGCCACCCCTTCTCCCGTCACACCAGTTCTGGGTCCTCCTGTGGGGGGCCGGCTCCACCACTTCCTTTCCACCTGGTCCGCTATCACCATGGACAGGTGGGTCTTGGAGGTAGTCAGTCAGGGACTGCCTATAGAATTCGAGCAGTACCTTCCAAGCCGAGCCCGCACCCTCAGGAGAAAAGAGTATCCGCCTATACTGAGTCATCTCTCCAAGATGACATCGCTCAGCTCCTTCTCGAGGCAGTAGCTCCAGTGGCAGATTTTTCCAGCAGACCCAGGGTTTGTCTCCAGGTACTTCCTGGTGCCCAAGCGGCGGGGGCTGGTGGCCCATTCTAGATCTGTATGACTTGAATCAGTATCTCAGGTCACGCACCTTTTGGATGGTCACTCTGTCCCAGATCATATCATTCTTGGAGTGAAACATGTGGTTCTGTTCACTGGATCTGCAGGACACGTTCTTTCACGTCCCAATCTGTCCATCTCATTGGCGGTTCCTCCACTTCCGAGCCAAAGGGACCCTGTACGAGTTCTGAGCCATGCCGTTCAGCCTGTCATCAGCCCCACAGGTCCTCACCAGATGCATCGCAGTGGTGGCAGCCCATCTCAGGCATCAGGGGTGTGTGTGTGTCAGAATTTACCCTTACCTCGACGATTGGCTCTTAGCAGGTCCCACCCAATAGGAGGTGGAGAGGTCCAGGGATCTGGCCCTCCAGACCTGGTCCCTGTGAAGTAGACAGCCAGTTCTGAGTGCTAGATAATATTTTTTAATATAAAATGTATTATGACTGTCTCTGCTGAAAATCAAATGCTCTTGGAATGACCTCTCTCATCCCCCAAGATTTCAGCTGACAGATGCAGGCCAAGAGAACTGCTGACAGTTACTGGAAGACTTTTATTAAGGATCCTATTTCTCTGAGCTAATTACAGAGTTGTTAAGTTAATGTTGTTAAGAGAGAAATCATAAACTAGGTTTATGACGTTAAAATAAGGGAAGCTAGGATGTTACATAGAGGTGAAAGGTTGTAAATGACCCTGTGAAGCCTGTGTGAAGAGGGTACAGCATGAGATCAAAAGAGGTGTCATTGAAATTTGAGTTATGCTAAGGCTGCAAAATTAATACTTTAAAATTACATCCTGTGGTTGTATAAAAATATATATTTTTTAGATATTTGACCAGAGGAGGGGGCTGGATGACTTAATCCAAAAAGGGTTGGCCAATACTGCTTGAAAAGAGTATTCTCTTTCACTATAGAGTGGCATTTTGTATCTGACACTGACCAAGAAAACATCTGAGCACTGAAAACAAGTATTTAGAAAGCTAGACAAATCTAAATATAGTTATAGGAATTGCACTGTTTTAAACCTTGTTTTGTTTAAAGATCTGTATGTCTTGTGATATAAGAGATCTGTATTGTATGTTTGGCAAATTATTATATAGTTTAGTAAAAACTCTAATTTTAGAGAAAACCTGGTCTGTCTTTGAATTGCTTTCTTTTGCTAAGAAATATTTATGGTTCAGCAGACATATAGCTTGTATGGTGGTATCAAATTGGAAAGAGAAGAGTTTTAAATCTGAGGTCTTTATAAAAGTTTTAAAGGGTTCATCTCTGAACACCTGGTTAGGTGCCTGTAGGCAAAGATATCTGGCCCCCTGAAGACAGATATATCTGAGCCTGTGCATTGGGTATGATAGCAAGAGGTTAACAGTTTGAATCCCTCCAGAACTGGGACCAAAGGTTGATCCGAACTCACAAAAAACAGACAAGAGGGTTACCTTGTCTGTTACACTGTTCACAAGACTGCACTCAGAGGTTGGACTTTGAGAGAAGAGGGCCTGATCTACTGAGTGAATCTGTGACACTCCCAACTTGACCTCCCGATCAAAGGCCAAGTTGGAACTTGTGCCTTCCTAAGTGATGTGCTTCATTGGGGCAGAGCTCAACTCTCGTCATGCCAGAGCTCAGCTCCCTTCGGACAGGGCGGAGGTTCTCTCCTGATCATTTCTGGTTGGCAGTTGTGCCCTGCCCGGGACTTTCTGCACCTTCTGGGTTACATGGTGGCATGCACCTCCATGGTCTCTTGGGCCCAGTGGCACATGTGCCCCCTTCAGTGTGAGCTGGCCGCCCATTGGACTCAATGCCATGGTCATTTCTACCAGCTGGTCACTGTAACCCAGAAGATGTGGGACACTCTTCAATGATGGACTGCCCCAGACCGGTTGCAGGAAGGGATCCCGTTTGTTCACCCGAGCCGACAGCCATCCTCACGACCGATGCCTCTCTCATGGGTGGGGGAGCCCACATGGGGGACAAAAGGACCCACGGTTTCTGGACCCCTGAGGAGTCCCGATACCACATCAACCTGTTGGAGCACAGAGCAGTCAGACTGGCACTGTCAGCTTTCGCTCCTCAGCTCTGGGGTCAAGTGGTTCAAGTCCAGACGGACAATACCATGACCATGTACTACCTCAACAAACAGGGCGGCACACATTCATGTCTGCTTTGCAGGGAGGCGCTCTGCATCTGGACCCTCATCAGCCGCCTGGAGGCAGATCTTCTAGCCATTCATGTGGCAGGAGCCTCAAACCATCTGGTGGATGCTCTCAGCCACTTAGGCAAGACATCCCATGAGTGGTCTCTCCATCCAGAGGTAGCTTACAGCCTGTTCTCCTACTGGGGCAAACCGATGGTGGACCTGTGTGTCTCTAGGGACAACACCAATCTAAGGTTGTTTCATGCCCACCTCTGTCAACAGGGCTCGCTGCAGGGAGATACCTTCTCGAGGCCGTGGACCCCAGCCCTCTTCTACACCTTACCTCCATTTCCATTGATCCACAGGTTGCTTCTCAAGGTGAGGAGGGACAAGGCAAAGGTGATTCTGGTAGCCCCAGACTGGCTGCGCCAGTTATGGTATCCAGACCTCCTGAGCCTCAGCTGCAGGCCACCAGAGCAGCTTCCAGCACACCTGGACCTGCTCTTTCTCAATCAGGGGAAGGTGTACCATCTGGACCTTCAATCCCTGCACCTCACAGCCTGGTACCTGAGTGGCTAGAGTTCTAGGCTTTGGGTCTTTCCAAGGATGTCCTCACGGTGGTGGAGGCATCCAGAAAGGAATCAACCAGGAAATGTTATGCCTTCAAATGGAAAAGGTTTTCCATTTGGTGTCAGGGCAAGGGCCTGGACCCTCTGTCCTGTCCAGTGGCTAACATTCTCGACTACCTATGGTCTCTCTCCAAAGGGGGTCTTCGGTCATCGACCCTTAGGATGCCCCTGACAGCCATCTCTGATTACTGGGCGCGGGCCGGTCAGTCGACGTTGATGCAGGAGACAGTGGTCGGGTGTTTTTTCCAAGGCCTGGATCACATATCCCCTCTGATGCATGAACCTCCACCTCCATGGGATCTACTGCTGTTACTGGCACAGCTCATGGGCAAACCATTTGAACCAGTGCACAAGTGTGCGTTGCCATACTTGTCATGAAAGACAGTCTTCCTGGTGGCTATCACGTCTGTCAGAAGGATGGGGAGCTCCAGGTGCTCTCAGTGGACTCCCCTTATCTGGTCTTCCACAGGGACAAGGTTGTCCTGCTCCCCCAACCGAAATTTCTTCCGAAGGTGGTGTCAGAGTTTCACCTTAACCAGGTGTTAACTCTGCCAGTATACTACCCTAATTACACCTCGGAGGCTGAATACAGGCTCCATACCTTGGACCTGAGATGAGCCCTCTCCTACTATAAGGAGAGGACGGCGGAAATTCGGGGAGAGGTTCGCCAGCTGTGTGTCACCTATGCTGAAGCTGCTTCTGGAAGACCTGCAGCAGAATGGACTATTGCAAGGTGGATTACATCTTGCATAAGTCTGTGCTACAAGTTGGCGGGCATGGAGCCTCCCAGAGAGATAAGAGCTCATTCTGCCCACCATACCGCTGCATCGGTGGCTGCTTCCAGGGACATCCCTATCCAGGAAATCTGTCAGGCTGCTACCTGGAGGTCAGCAAACACCTTCTTTACCCATTACCACATCAACCTTGAGTCACGCTAGGATGCTGGTTTTGGGGCTTCAGTTCTCCAATTTCTTTTCCCCAAGTAAGTATCATTGGGGATGTGCGCTTTGCCTCCCTCCTCCTGGAGAACTGCTAGGAGTCTGCCAAGAAGTGTGGATGAACAACATATCCACAATCCTAGAAAAACAGGTTACTCACCTGTAACAGTAGTTCTAGGAGTGGTACAAGTTGTTCATCCACACGGACCCACCCGACCTCCTCGGCTGTGGCTGCACAAAACCTGACTTCTGGCCAGCTAAGATCTGGCATCATGGGGCGGAAATGAGGGATGTACCACCCAGGTTGGTGGGAGGAGCCAGCTTGAAGACCTTCCGGCGATCCTTAAAGGGAAAGGGACATGCCAAGAAGTGTGGATGAACAACATATACCACTCGTAGAACTGCTGTTACAGGTGAGTAACCTGTTTTTTCTGAATCATAGAAATATAGACTTTGAGGGCAGATAAGGACCACTAGGCCCATCTAGTCTGTCCATTTCCCTACCTACAGGATAGGCCGCAGATCCTAGTTAATTAACAGCCTATTTCTTCCTACCCCCCACAAGAATTGCCTTATGTCTGTCCCATGCATTCTTGAATTCTCCCACAGTTTTAGACCTCACAACCTCCTCAGGAAGGCTGTTCCTTGCATCCACTACCCTCTCTGTGAAATAATACTTCCTCACATTGCCCCTGAACCGCCCCCTCCCTCTATCTTTAAATTGTGTCCCCTTGTTCTTGCACCTCTCTTTTTCTGAAAGATACTACTCTCTTGGACTTTCTTGATTCCACTGAGGTACTTAAAAGTTTCTATCATGTCCCCCCTCTCCCTTCTTTCCTCAAGGGTATACATATTAAGCTCCTTTAGTCTCTCCTCATACGGCTTCTCTTGCAGACCCTGCACCATTTTAGTTGCCCTCCTCTGGACTGCCTCTATCCTGTCTATGTCCTTGCAGAGATGGGGTCTCCAGAACTGGACACAGTACTCCAGATGGGGTCTCACCAACTGTCTGTACAGAGGGATAACAACTTCCTGTTTTCTGCTGCTGATGCATCTCCCTATGCATCCCAGTATACCCCCAGCCCTCCCTACTGCCTTCTCACATTGCTTGCTAATCTTAAGGTCATCTGATATGATTACCCCCAGGTCCCTTTCCTTTTTGTTGTAGTTACTACCCCCCCATTGTGTATTCTTTCCCTGGGTTCTTGTTTCCCAGGTGCATTATTTTACTTCTTGCATTGAATCCTGGCTTATCATACTTCTGACCATTCCTCCAACCTTGCCAAGTCCCTTCTCATCCTTTCCACGCCTCCTTGTGTATCAACCCTGTTGCAGATCTTTGTGTCATCTGCAAAGAGGCATACTTTTCCTTCCAGTCCCTCTGCAATGTCACTTATGAAGACATTAAAAAGGACTGGACCCAATATTGAACCCTGCGGTACCCCACTAGTAACCCCTCTTTCTTCAGAGTGGACTCTAGAGGAATGGTCAAATGTATGGCAGCTTAGATTCAATGCTAAGAAGTGCAAGGTAATGCACCTGGGAAACAAAAACCCAGAGGAAGAGTACACAATGGGGGGTGAGATACTAACAACAACAAAAATGGAAAGGGACCTGGGGGTAGTCATATCAGATGACCTAAAGGTGGGCAAGCAATGTGAGAGGGCAGCAAGGAGGGTTGGGGTTACTGGGATGCATAGGAGAGGCATCACCAGTAGAAAACAGGAAGTTATTATCCTCTGTACAGACAGCTGGTGAGACCCCATCTGAGTAATGTGTGCAGTTCTGGAGACCCAGTCTCCAAAAGACATAGACAGGATGGAAGCTGTCCAGAGGAGGGCACTCAAATGGTGCAGGGTCTGCACCGGAAGACATATGAAGAGAGACTTAAGGAGCTTAATATGTATAGCCTCGAGGAGAGGGAAAGGGCCATGATAGAAACTTTCAAGTACCTCAAGGGAATCAACAAAGTCCAAGAGGGTAGCATCTTTCAAAAAAGTGTGCAAGAAACAAGAGGGCACAATTTGAAGATAGAGGGGGCTGCCTAGAGGTAATTTATGAAGTATTTTTTCACAGAGAGGGTTGTGGATGCATGGAACGGCTTTCCGGAGGAGGTTGTGGAGTCAAAATCAGTGGTGGAATTCAAGCATGCATGGGACAGTCATAAGGCAATTCTAGGGTGTGGGGGTAAGAAGAAGTAGGCTGCTGGTTAACTAGGATCTGCAGCTTATCCAGTAGGTAGGGAAATGGGCAGACTGGGTGGGCCAAGCGGTCCTCATCTGCCGTCAAATTCTATGTTTCTATGTTTCTATGACTCCATTTACAATTACCTTCTGTGTCCTGTTGTCCAGCCAATGTTTTACCCAGGCTACCACCCTGGGACCCACTCCCAGGCTGGTTAATTTGACTATTAATCTTCTGTGTGGGACTGTGTCAAATGCCTTGCTAAAGTCTAGGTAGGCCATGTCCACAGCCCCTCCCTGGTCTACTACTTTGGTCACCCAGTCAAAGAAATCTATTAGATTCATCTGACATGACCTTACTGCTGTGAACCCATGCTGCCTTGGGTCCTCTGCCCCACTGGCCTCTAGGTACTCAACTATTCTTTCCTTCAGAAGTGACTCCATCACTTTCCCTACCACATAGGTCAGACTGACAGGTCCGTAGTTTCCTGCCTCTGTCTTGCTCCCACTTTTGTGAAGGGGAATCACATCCGCCTTCCTCCAGTCCTTGGGTACCACACTATCCTCCCACGATTTATTAAAAAGAGTTGCCAGTGGTTTCACTAGTTCCCCCCTTAATTCTTTTAGAATTCTGGGGTGAATTCCATCAGGCCCCATTGCTTTGTCATGCCCAGAAACTTGCATAATTTTGAGGGATCGCTGCAACCTTTTCCAGAGGCAGTTTGGTTTGTCTAGCCAATTAGTAGTCATTCTAGTCTTTAGTAGCGCTAGATTAGCTGCTTAGTTTTGTTATTATCTGCTGCTCTTAGTTGTCCAGTTCATGATTTTAATTAATTGTTTAATAGTTTCTTCTAATTATTCTGCAATGTGTTTATGGTGGGGATATGCGGGTCGTATTTTCCAGTTCTGTCATGTCATGTTGGATCAAGTTGGGCAAACCAGAACCAGAACCAAAAGTGTAATATATAATAATAATTAGTGGTGCAATCAATAGGATATCACAAGACTAATTTTACACAGCAGGTTTGGATCTGCTGCACTGAAAAGGCTGCTGTGAACCAGTGGCATCATTTCTTCCCCCACCTGTTCCATCCCACCCACCCTGCTCCACTGGTACAGTCTCCCACAGGTGTAATATTGGCCTTGTCAGCGCAACAGATGTTTACCTGTAAAAGAGGAATGGACTACTGCATAGATAGATACAAACAGTACTCCCTGTATGTAACTTTGTTTCAATAGCCAAGTGCTTAAAAGGCAACTAGCCCTTCATGCAAATGTGACAGAAAAGAAGTATACAAGTGGACATTCAAGCAGAGGCATAATACACTGACCGACTGGTCCTGCATGTTTTTTAAAGGGCTAGTGTACTGTAATTGATGTAGATAATTCCTGACAGCATCCCCAAGTGTGCAATTGCCTGTTTAATAGCTGTTCTGTAACTATTTAGTTGTTTTGTAAAGTACATTTTTTTCATCATTGTATTACATTTATGTATTCTTGGCATCTGCTCGTCGCTATTCACAAAGAACATTCAAATGTGACGTAGTGGGGGGAACCCATGTCAATAAGCTGCTCCTATCTCCAAGAATGATTACAGTTTGACACCGGAGCCAGATTCACAAAAAATCACAGCGTGCAATGTAACATTTTGGTGCTGTGGTTTGCTATTGCCCAGGTGCCAAAAACTGCTATTCACAGTTGGATAGTTCTCCGTGTTATCCGACTGTGAATAGGGGTGGACCCAGGCAGCGGTAACCCCAGTACTGCCAGCACTACCCTAGTAGTGGAGCCTGGACATGCAGACAGGAGCTTGAGCCCACAAGGAATAGCACAGGGATTCTATTTCCTATTCACTAAAGCAGCCATGTATATGAGCCCATAGGACATGCACGGCACTGGATAGCTATTTGCATGCCCACTATGGGCCCGTTTGCATTGGCTGTGGGTGTCGTAGCATGGTCCCTCCCAGCCCCCTACCCACCGCAGCCGCAGTCACTGGTAGTCTAGTGGTCCCTCCCCTGTCCTGATCACCATCCCTAACAAAGAACAGTACCCCATTCCCTGGTGTTAGTGGTTCCCTCACCCATCTCCAATTGACATTCTGTATTATTAAAACACATTCCCTTGGTAGTCCAGTATCCCTCCTCCCTTCCCCGTTCTCTGACCGCCATCCCCATAGAAATAAAAAACTTCCCTGGTAATCTAGTGGTCCCTCCCTGATTGCCCATCGCTGCCCAGTTGTTTTGTGTTTTCAGAAGTTCCCTGGAAGTCTAGTGGTCCCTCGCCCCTCCCTGATTACCGTTCGCTGTCCAGTTCATTATGTTTGCAGAATTTCCCTGGTAGTCTAGTGATCCTTCCCCCCCCCCCCCAAGCTGATTGCTGTCCAGTTATTTATGTTTTCAGAATTTCCCTGGTAGTCTAATGCCCTCCCCTCCCCAATCCACATCCCATGTAATACCCAGTAAAATATACCTGGTGGTCTAGTGCCCCCACCCTCCCTGGCAGGCAGTGACCCACCACCACCACGCCTTCCGCCCCACCCCCAGCTGGCAACTAGTAAAAAATGTTATCAAATTGTAATTGTAAATATTAGATCAAAAGGGGGTTTCTTCCTGTTTAAAAACAAAAAAAAGGGACTGTATCCTGCCGCCTAGACAAATAGTCTCCAACAAATAATCCACCTCTGACTGCTTTTATGCACTTACAAATGTCAGAGATCCACTACTGAGATGATTTCTGACATTTGCTGTGTACACCACCATTTCTTACACTGCGAATGCTCAGCACATGCTGCCCCCCCCAACAGAGACACAAACATAGAGAGAAAATGCAACAGCGTTGGTGATCTAATGACCTTCCTGCTCAGATCCGTAAAAGCCTGGCAGATCGGAGACACTGACACGTCCCTGTCAGTGACTGAAGAGCGAAACACACACAGACACAGATGATAGCGGACAGTGCTGTCAATGCTGACTTACTTCTATACTCTTCCCCCTGGCTGACTCCCCCCCCCCTCCCCGTGTCTTGTCTGTGTCTGTGTGTCTTCAGGACCACCTTTGCTGTGATAGGCATTTGTTGGTCGCCCCCCGCCACACAAATGTACTTTGCGGAGTAGGATTCTGCATCTCTCCCCAACTATCTTCTTCTCCCTGTGTGTCTCTCTCCTGTGATTACTGTCACAACCAAAGCAGGGGAAGGTTGGAGACTCCTTGTAATATTCCCCGGCGCTCCCCACCACTACCCCATGGAAGCACACATCTGGTTGGGAGAGGACACTGAGGAGCTAAACACAGACAATGAGAAAGAAAGAGAGAGAGAGAGAGAGAGAGAGGAGGAGGGAGAGGGAGGGAGAGAGAGAGAGAGAGAGAGAGAGAGAGAGAGAGAGAGAGAGAGAGAGAGAGAGAGAGAGAGAGACTGACTTAAATGCCAAGTAACTATACTGCACGACTTCTGAGACTTCCCCCATTACAGCACAGATGTGTCTCACTTACATTGTGGGGTTTCCGGGCTGCTAGCACTTCCTTGTGGCTGTTTGTGTCTCTCTCTCGCTTTCTCTCCAGTGGCTGTCTCACTGGGACATGACTCTGAGGCAAGACAGAAGTGCAGACAGCGAGCAGCTGCAGGGTGGGCTGCCAGGGTCCCTTACTATATCCTGTTTATTTTTCCCTGTACCGCGGTCTCTCTCTTTCTGTGCAGCACATGGTGGGGGCGCCTCGGGGGATCTGGGGAATTATCGCTGATGGACAGACAGCTGCATCACTGATGGACAGACAGCTTCAGAGAACACAGTCTGCCATCTTGTAACACACAATGATCAGGGTTCTGGGGGGAAGGCGTGCTGGCACCATCTGAAGCCACACAGTGACAGCACCTTGTGCCACAGTTCAACAGCACTTCATTGCTGCATTGGGGCAGAGAGAGTCACAACTGAGAACAGGTACACCAGGGCCAGTACAGTTGATGAAGAATCGTATTACTGTGACAGCTGGGCTCTCTCACTTCCCCACATACTTTAATGGCTGACGTTCTGCTTTGCCTTTCTCAAGCAGGAAATGAGTGCCAGTGACACTTTTCTTCAGTCCCCCTGCAGAACTGTGCATTAAAAAGGGAATTTAATCACACCTCCCACCACGCTGGCGACTCATGTTCGGAAGCAAGCGCGGGCCGCTGGGGGTCAGCAGGGGAGGAGAAGGATCGAGCATCCTAGGGATGGCTGTCCTTCTCCAGGGGGCAATCAGTTGTCTGTGCATGCCTGGCCCTGGCGGAGGCAGGGGGTGGCACACCGAAACTGCCGACTTGGGGTCAGAGGCGGGGCACACGCCTGATGGGACATGCATGGGAGCATGCGCGCTACCATTGCTGGTGTCATTGCACGCTCCACCACTGAGGGGGTGAAAAAACTGGAGGAAAAAAGAGTTTCCTGCTGGTTGATGGAGGGAGCTCGCAGGTCCCAACCCTGAATAGCCACGGCACCGACCATACTGGATCTGGTCTTCGGCAGGGTTTGGAGTGCCCCGCTGGGGGGGGTAGACCCTGGGAGTAATGGTCGACATCGGCTGTTGGATGTCGGGGGATGGGACTGGGGCTCCCTCTCGATTGAGGGCCATGGAGCAGGAGCATAAAATAATAGCAAAAAAATAAAAAAGGCAATTTAATGCATGGCCGTGCAGAAGGATTCCACCAATTGGGGTGGACATTTTTCATAAACCATGCCATTTATTTATTTAGTTTTTGTTGACCGGGTAAGTGCACTAGACAAATCCTGCCTATTTTCAGGCACAACCCGGGGGAGGGGGATACAGATGAATGCCAACTGACCTTGAACCAGATTAAGCTGTTGGTGGTATTTTTAGTGAATATAAAAGCTATAAAAACAGCTAATAGACAACTGGATTACCACAACATTCAATTTCAGGAAAAATCAGTAAATTTACAGTACGTCATAAAACATGCAGATCCAACTTTCAAAATAACAAGATGAGAGGTTTGTGTATGAGCTGGCACGTGTGTGTGTGTGTGTGTGTGTGTTGGGGGAGCGTTGACTACAACGATCGCGCAGGATGGCAGAAAGAAAACTGTATTTGCAAATATAATTGATAAAAAAAATTAAAGACCAGAGTATGTGACAGTTTTTTTTTTATGTTTCTTATTCACACAGTCAAAATTATCAGCACTTTAAAGTTTAAACATGTAACACAGTGTTCAGTTCAGACTGACAGTCTCACTTAATTTGCCGTTCTCAGTTCACATCTACAAAAGAAGACAACCAATCATACATAAATCATAAAGACATCTATCAGGCAAACAAATATAGTGAGTGCAAAAAAAGTCTTGTTTTAAAAATCCAAGTCAGTGTGCAGTCATCGAGATGTACAAGGTAGCACTCCTCCCACGACACCGCTTCATTTGAAACTGCCAGATGCACGCAACAGACAGTCATTGCTGGAGCCCTGATAAAAATAACGATAATTCAGGGTTTGGCCGCAGTGATAAAACAATTACATCATCAAACAAAAAAATGAAATACACCGCAGGCGGAAACAATTATGTACTCCAGTAAGCATGGAGAGCTTAAAATGGCATGGTACACTCGCTCTTTGGGAAAAATAGCCAAGTGCTTAAACTGCATCTAGCCCCTGTGAAAACTGTCAGAGCAGTACACAGATAGACATGACAGCAGGTAAACAGGCACATTACAAGATCCAAGAACAGCAGTGCTCAATGACAGCAATACGTGATGCACGAATACAAGTCCAGTATTTGCAAAAACAGGTTTATTTACCAGACATGGAAACCCTCAGTGCACACGCCATGCTAATCATTCAGGAGGTATGAACCTCAGTGCTTCGCCAGAAGGCTTCTGGGGGAGGGGGGCACAAGATTTAATGATAGTCCTTAAATAGTCCCTTAGTGATGATATCACAACAGAGGCAGGCACACTAGGTGGCAGCAAGCAGAGGCATACAACACTGACTGACTGGTCATACAATTTTTTTTTTTTGTAAGGAAAAATAGCCAAGTGCTTCAACTGCAACTAATCCCTCGGGGAAACTGTCAGAGAGCAGTACACAGATGGACACGATGGTAGACTGGCAGGCGAGGCACACTAGGTGGCAGTAGGCAGAGGCGTAATACACTCATGACTGGTCCTACAGTATAGGTGTTTTTAGGAAAAACAGCCAAGTGTTCCAACTGCAGCTAGGCCTCTGGGCAACCGTGACAGAGCAGTACCCATATTTTCATACAGATATGTTTTTCTGTGCAGTGTACATCTGGCCCCCGCCTGCCCAGTGGCCACGGTTGTCCTGGACTGTCTCCTGCCAGGCCCTGCTTCTCTTCCAGTCTCTGTCTCTCGCGTTGACTTTTTCAAGAAGTATGTTTTTAAAGTATTTTTCATTGCAGTTTACCTCTAGCCCACTTCTGCTGTGTCCAGTGCCCACAGCACAGCTGCCCTGGACTGCCTCCTGCCAGGCCGTGCTTATGCTCCAGTCTCCATCTCTCTGACCATTTTAAGATATATTTTTTCAGGCATTTTTTCTGTGCACTTTAGCTGTAGGACACCTGCATCGGACCCCAGTGCTCAGCGCCAGGACTGCTGTCGGACCCTGTTCTGTTCCAGTCTTTCTCTCTGATTTTTTGCAACAATGTAATCTCTTCAGGTATGTTTTTCAGTGCAGTTCAGCTGTAATCTCCCTCCCCAAATGGCATGCCCAGTACACTGTTTGCCCCAGACAGCCTGCCAGCCCCAGCGACCCTGCTGTGCCATCACTGCCTCCCCAGTTGTCTGAGTTTTTTAAATGGATATTTTTTAAGTGCAGTTTTTGTTTAATAAAATATTTTCTTAAGTTTCAATTTTTGAATCTCCCATGCAGCCCCAAGCAGACCAGATAAACACTCAAGTCTCTCAGTCGCGGTTTCAGTCCTCTCAGCTGTCCTCTTTTTCTCTCTCTCTGTGCTGCAGCAAGTGACTTGCTTCCCACCCAGACACCAGCTCCACCCCAGAAGCCTGCCATCCAGTCAAAACCACTGTGATACCCCCATTCTCTCCACATACAGGCACCACAGACTGCCAGTTGCATGTTCCCATTCACCAATGGCACTGAGTGATGTGTACAGTACACTTACCTCCTCTCTACACAGTCTTTGTCACCACCATGGACGGATTACCCCTTCTTGAGCCTGAAACACCTCCTCCATGTGCTCATCCTTCTCAGCTGCTCACCCAGCGCTACTCCACCTCCTTCCCCACCCCCCCCCAACAGCCACACTAAGTGCCGGCCTGCCCAAGCCAGGTCAGTCTGGCACAGAGTCCCCCCACCTCCTTCCTCCTCCCTCCCTCTCACTCTCCCTCCCTCGCTCACCTCATCTCACACAGTTGTCCAAGACTGCACCAGACAGTCTGCTACTCTACCCTGCCTCCCACACTCACTCACTCACTCACTCACTCCCTCCCCCTCTCTCTTTCACTCTTCCTCTGCAGCACCATCTGGCAGAGGAGAGATGAGAGCACAATTGATTCCATAGGGTCCTAGCACCCTACCTGCTGACGTGCTGCAGATGCAGACTGCAGCACAGCAGACAAATGCACGATGAGGGAAGGGATCAACCAGGATTGGGAAGGACAGACAGGCACCGACTAGGGTGGGACTGTTTCCAGGGAGGGATTGGGAATGGGTTTGGGAATGGGAGGATCAAGATGAAAGGAGGGAGTGGCCAGACTCAAGAAGACACCTAACTAGTCTCTCTCGAAATCTGTCTCTGTCTCTGGAGGTGCCCCAATACCATATAATGGCCAATTTGGCCATAAACATTATATAAAAATAGCGGGCAGGTCAGGAACAGGTCGGACTGACCGTGGTCAGATTCTAGCTTGCTAGATTGGGTGGAGCAATACCCGGCTGACCCAAATCTCCGACCTGGCCCACTGAACACCCCTAGTTTAGGGATACTTTGTTGAATTGCACACACACATACAGTGGAGTCAGCCATAGTCCAACACAGTAACTTGTAATACGTACCTTGCAGGCAGGTCCCAATCCATCAGAATCATTTTTTCCACCTCGGCACCCCTCCCTGTCACCACAGGGGTACCACAAGGCTCAGTCCTAAGACCGCTCCTGTTCTCCATCTTTATGAATGACCTGCCTTCTGCCTGCCCACACACCTCAATCTACATGTATGCGGACGACACTGTGCTGTATACTTCTGGCCCCTCAGCTTCAGAGGTTAGGACCAGATTGCAGCTGGACTTTAATATGGTCCAGCACTGGCTTCACTCCAATCAACTCTTCCTCAATGCCAAGAAAACAGTCTCAGTAACCTTTGGCACAAGGCAGAGACTATTGAGGCTACCCTTCCCTCTCACTTTCCACACCCTGAAGGGATGCCCCTTGAGGCTTGTACCTCCTTCAGTTACCTCGGGGTCTGACTTGATCAGCATCTAACTTTTCTGCTCACAGTGACTCCATACTGAAGAAACTTCACCCCAGGCTTGGAGCACTCTACTGTAACCGAGACAGCATCCCAGATTCCGCCTGTAGGGCCATTGTGCAGAAGATGATCCTCCCCATCTTCAACTATGGGGACGTAGTCTACAGTGCCAGTCCCAAGTCCACCTTAGCCAGGCTAGATCCTCTTTTCCACTCTTTCTGTCGTTTTGTACTAAACTGTCCTTACTCCTCACACCACTGTGCCCTCTACCACTCAATGAATCTCATCTCTCTTGACAATCATAGGCAGCTCCATTGCGCCAAGATCCCAGCCAAGTACTGGTCCCAGTCGCTCCCCTCCTACCTCACCGCTGCTCTAGCCAACCCCAGCACCCTAGCATATTCCCTCAGAAAACTTGACTACCGGTCTTTAGCTGTCCTACATAGGGCCACTGCTGCTGGACAGGGAGCATTCAGCTACCACATTCCCAAGTTGTGGAATTCCCTCCCTGTACACATTCAGCACTTCTCTTTTCCCCTGTCTCATAGCTCCTTGCTCCAAGCTCATTTCTCCACTACCTGCACATGTGCCTAGGCAGTTTTGTTAAACCATTCTTTTTATATAGCAACGAATTGTTATACCTATCAAACTATATTTATGCCAGTGTATCTAAACTGTGCCTGTATTCTGCTTGTTCCCCAGATCCATTATGTCCTTATATCTGGACCCATTGTGTAGCAAATACTCTGCATGAATCTCAATTGAACTGTTTGTCATTCACCTGTGTATTTGTTCCCCCAGGATGCATCTGGAATCGAGCAGTAGCCTGCGCAGCATGCTTTCCTGGTTAAACGCTTAAATAAATAAATAAATGACATCACAAAATACTGCAGCAAATAACTGACATTGAATAACACTGTTTCCTGCAGCATACTGCAGCATTTTGTGATACACAACTGCAGCATTACTACGTTGCGTCCTGGCTGGTGGTGCCACTGTACTTAAGTTAATAGGGCCTCCTGGTGGTATCTTTTACAGTATAAGAGACTCTGAGTGTGAGGTTTGGGCAAGAGGACAGCGAAGTTGAGCAGTTCTGTCTACCCAGACCTCATGAGAGGAGTTGGAGGCCATATTAACATAAATCACTCGAGTTTAGCTCAAGTGATTTAGAACAAGTTTATAGTCTCTGTTTGGAAACATAGAATCTGTCTGCAGATAAGGACCGTGTAGCCCACCTAGTCTGCCCATTTCCCTACTTGGTTTGGCAATCCTTAGTCTTATCTGGACTGCCTTTCCCCCACTGTGCTGTACAGCAGGGTGCCTTTATGCTTAACCCATGCACTTTTGAATCCCCATACTGCTTTCGCTTCCACCACCTCCACTGGAAGGCTGTTCCACAGATCCACCATCCTCTCTGTGAAAAAATACTCTCTAGCATTCCCCCTAAGCCTCCCTCCCTCCAGCCTCATGTTATGTCCCCTTGTCCTTGTGCACATTCTTCTCTGAAATATGCTCCCCTCTTGTACCCTGTTTATTCATCTAAGGTAAGTGAAAGTCTTTATCATATCCCCTCTCTCCCTTCTCTCTTCCAGTGAACAGATGTTTAGTTCCTTGAGTCTTTCCTCATAAGGCTTGTGGTGCAGTCCATGTATCATTTTTGTTGCTCTTCTCTGGACTGCTTCCATTCTGTCTGTGTCCTTCCGGAGATGCTGTCTCCAGAATTGAACACAGTATTTCAGATGAGACCTCATCAGTGATCTATTCAGTGGCATCACCACTTCACTCATGTTACTGGTTATGCCCCTTCCTATGCACCCCAGCATTCTGTTTGCCTTCCCCACTGCTTTTTCACATTGTTTGGCTGACTTCAGGTCATCGGATATGATAACCCCCAGGTTTCTCTCTCCTGACTTGTGGTGGCTAGAACTTGCCCCCCCCCCCAATCCTGCATTCCTTTCTTGGGTTTCTGTGTCCCAGGTGCATTATCTTGCACGTCTTAGCATTGAAACCCAACTGCCAAACCCTTGACCATTCCTCAAGTAGTCTTAGGCCGTTTCTCATTTTATCTAGCCCCTCCTGTGTGTCGACTCTGTTACAGATCTTGGTGTCATCTGTGAACAGGCATACTTTCTCCTCCAGTCCCTCTGCAGTGTCGCTTATTAAGACATCGAATAGAACTGGACCCAGTACCGATCCCTTTGGAACCCCGATGGACACCTCCGCCTCTTCTGATTTTATGTCATTTACTACCACCTTCTGAGTCCTGCCTTTTAGCCAGTTTCCAACCCAGTTTACCACTTTAGAGCCCACACCCAGATTCCCCAATTTGTTAAGCAACGTTCTATGAGGAACAGTGTCAAAGGCTTACTGAAATCCAGGAAGGCCACATCCACTGCCCCTCCCTGATCCACCACCCTGGTCACCCAGTCAGAGAAATTGATAAGATTAGTCTGACAGGACCTACCCTCAGTGAATCCATGCTGCCTTGGGTCTTTTGCACCACTTGATTCCAGGAACTTCACTACCCTCTCCTAAGCAGGGACTCCCATCAGCTTCCCCATCACTGAGGTCAGGCTTACAGGTCTGTAATTGCCTGCCTCCTCCCTACTTCCAGTCTTGTGCAGGAGGACCACCTCTGCCCTCCTCCAGTCCCCAGGTATCTCCACCGTCTCTAGTGACTGGTTGAAGAGGGTTGTCAGCGGACCTGCTAGGACTTCCCTGAGTTCCTTCAGCTCTCTAGGGTGAATCCTGTCTGGCCTCATTTCCTTGTCTGTCTTTACTTTTCCTAGTTCTTCCAAGACTCTATCCACCATAAATGGGCTGGTGTCCACCTTTTCTCCCCTGTACATATTTCTTCATGAGTCTTGGCCCCTCCCCTGCCTCTTCCTTGGTAAATACTGAGCAAAAATATTTGTTCACTATCTCAGCTTTTTCAAGGTCATCCTCCACCCACTCACCCTGTCCCTTCTGTAGCCTAACAATACCATTTCTAGAATTGTGGATATGTTGTTCCTCCACACTGTTTGGCATTGTCTCTTTCCCCCTTTAAATCTGCCGGAAGGTCTTCAGGCTGGCTCCTCCCACCCACCCGGGTGGTATAACCCTCAGCTCTGCCCCATGACACCAGATCTTCCTTTCCACTGGAAGATTCAGGTTGCCTCCTCTTGCTCTCACTTTTTGTAGGCCCTGACTTCTGATGCTTCGGTTATTCCAAAACTTCGTCTTGTTTGCGTTAGCGATTGTGACTGCTATGTCTCAATTATGGAGGAAAAGTCTTCCCCCAGATTTCTTCCGGTGCCCATGCGGCCAGAAGATGTTGCACACTGACCCACATACCACGTAGACACCAAGACTTGCGAGATTTGCCTTGCCTTTCATCTGAATGTCCTTGACAATCGTCTCGCATGCCTCAGATTGGGCAGGCCCGAAAAATGGAACCTGCTGGTGAAGACCAAAGAGGCCCGGTGGATAGTTTCCATGGCCGAGGGATCAGTCGAACAGCTGGAACGTATGTAGGCCTTTGAGGAAGAAATGTCTCGCTTCACGGAATCTTGCTCTCAGGGTTTCTTTGTCCCGCTGAAACCTGGGCTCCACTTTCTCGGGTTCCTTCTGAGAGTTGTGTCACTCTCTCCTGACTAAGGGCGAGGGTCCTGCGGGCACTCACTCCTCTCGGTCCCGTAAAAGGGACAGGGAACAGGGATTGTCTTCGTCTCAGCGAAGATGCTTTTGGGATCGTGAATGATCTTGGCCGCGGGGACCGGCCATTTCGACCTCAGTCGAGATTGGCACTTTGGCCGCTGGCTTCTCGGCTTTGCCGTTGGGCCAGTTGACCAAAGTTTTCACTGATGAGGTTGAGATTATTCTCGATCCTATTGACCCATTGTCGCCAACTCCGGTCGACGACTCTCTGACTAGGACGCTGGGCCTTTTCTTCCCCAAGGAGACCCAACTTGCTGGGAACCCCGCTGAGGAGGTGGTCCCTGACTCCAGGAAGTCCCTGGCCTTTCCGGTGTCTCCTGAGCGACCATGTTGGCCTACCCGATCTCGATCGAGGTCTCAGACCCCCTCGGCTGACAGGCCGAGGAAGGCGCATAAGCACTTCAAAAAGAGGCGACGCCATCGGTCATCCTCTTCCTCCTCGGATGAGGAGAGGCTTCGACGGAAACTCCGTCAACGATGCAAGGACCTCATGTGGCAGCAGCTGATTCTGTCTGGGAATAAGCCTCTACCTCTGCCATTACTTGGCTTTCACCTCCTAAGCCAAAGTCAACTCCTTTGGAACCATTAGAATCGGTTCCCTTACCCATGGAGCCAGCTAAACCCATTCCGGCTCGGCCAAAAGCGGTCTCCACTGATTTTGGTGGAGCCACCGCCTAAGCAGCCTGTGGGAGGGGCTCCTTCTAAGGAAGCTTGGCCAGATACTAGGCTTCCTCGAAGACTCTTGGTCACTCTCATGCCTGATCACCCCAGGCGAGTTGAGGGCGACCTAGGCGGCCGACCATTGTATCAAGAATCCTCGGATTTGGATGACACCGGCCTTTACTCTCACCCACGGGATGAGGAGTAGGCCAGTGATTTATTGACAGAGGAAGGCCCTTCATCTTTTCAGGGCCTTCTTCGCCTAATCTCTGATTCCACAGGGCTGCCCCTGGAACCAGTCCAGAAAAAGGTGGAGTACCCTCTCACGGGTATCCTCAAGAGAGGGGACACCCCGACGGAAGCCTTTCCTGTGGCTGAAGTCATTGTCGGGCTGGCCCTAGAACTTTTGCAGCACCCTGCCTTTTGCCCAGCTCCATCTGCCCAGATGGCCCGCAAGTACACGGTGTCCATGGAGTCCCTTTCAAGGTTCACAGAGCATCCTTCAGCCAAGAGCCTTGTGATTGCCTCTGTGTTCAGATGTATGGGCAGTTCTGCCGACACTGATAGACCCCCAGAAAAGGAGTCCAAGAAATTGGATCACTCTGCTAGGAAGGTCTATGCGGCTTCCTCTTTAGGCCTCTGACAGGCAAGCTTGGCCATCATCATAGCACATTTCTCCCATGCCCTCTTAGGGTCCTTGGATGAAGTTCTCCCACCTCTCCTCGTGGACCTGCAGACTACAATCAAGCAGGTCTGAGACCAAGGCTGCGCAGTAGCTAAACAACAGCTCCAAATGGCCTGGACACTGGGGACTCATGTTCCCGTTCATTGGCTGCCGGAGTTGCCTCGCGCTGCAGGGCTTGGCTGAGGCTCTCCACCTTCACAGTGGACACCCAGCACAAATTGGCTGATGTTCCTTTCCTGGGCACCAATCTCTTTAATCCGGGTGCGGATGGTCACCTTCAGCGAATTGAGCAGTCCAGTGCCACCTTGGATTCTGCTACTTCTGCCCAAGGTGCTTCTGGTTCTAAGGGATCCCGGTGCATTTTTGGCACTGCCGCCACGCCGACTCTAGCAAAGGACTTCAGCCCGCCTCCCTGGAACTCGCCCCCAGATCCAATGCAGAGGAATCGGTGCATTTTGACACTACTACGGCGGCACTCAAAAGCCGCTCCCGAATCCAGCGAAGGACTTCAGCCCGCCTCCCTGGAACTCGCCCGGATTCAACTCAGAGGATCCGGTGCATTTTCGGCACTACGCGGCAACCTCAATGGCGCCGATGCGGTGACTCCAGCGAAGGACTTCAGCCCGTCTCCCTGGAACCTCGCCCGGATCCAACACACAGAAGGATCCTCAGCATTTTCGGCACCATCAGTGGCGCTAACGGCCGCGCTGACTCCAGTGAAGGACTTCAGCCCGCCTCCCTGGAACTTGCCCCTGGATCCAATGCAGAGGTAGGATCTCAGTGCATTTTCGGCACTACCGCCAAAAAGCAGCGCTCAATGGCCGCCGGGCCGACTCCAGCAAAGGACTTCAGCCCGCCTTCCTAGAACTCGCCCCCAGATCCAATGCAGAGGGATCTTGGTGCATTTTCGGCACTGCTGCTGAAAAGCGGTGCTCAATGGCCACCGAGCCGACTCCAGCGAAGGACTTCAGCCCGCCTCCCTGGAACTCACCCCCCGGATCCAACGCAGAGGTAGGAGTGCCTAACCCAGTGGGAGCTCCATACCTTGCGGCTCTTCACTGATTGGCGCAGTGTCGCTGCAAGCGGCCCGTGATTGGTTCACACAGTTTCTGCACCTAAATCATTGGTGCGCTCACAGACTGCTGCCAACTCTGCATTTTCTTATATTGTTATTTGGGTTATTTTTTGCTGATATTATCCTGTGTAAATAATGCCTTGTCTAGCTGCTTCTGTTAAAATCTAGCATAAATATGTCCATAACTACATTGATTCTGTAATGACTGCTAGCCTTTTCACAAATAGTGTGAAGGACTACTGTTAAATCCTGTTTTCTAGAGTGCTGTAATTCTGTTTGGTAGCCAACTGTTTTAGCTCTGTTCTCTCTCCTTCCCTGTCTCGCTGTCTGGGACTCCCTCTATATGCCCCCCACTTGCACCAATTCTCTATTAGAACCCACAGCCTGAATAGCTGTATTACGATCCCCGGAGGTTTACAAACTCCTGGCTTTGGCCCACTCTCTGCTGTACTACTCTGCCAGCCCTATTTTCACCTGAGCTCTCGCCTCCTCTCCCCTCCCCCGTTCACTTATAAAATCTTTCTCCCCACTAAACTGTGCTACCTGATCCCTTTGTGTTGCTACCCCACCCTCAGCCACGACAGCTCTTTATTATTTTCATTTTCTCTAACACCCCCATCCCCAAAGACGAACTGTCGCCAGCCTCCCTCCTACACCAGCCAGCTATTAATTCTTGTGCTTCTTCTTTTGGCCCCACTAGAGATTCCGGTGCATTTTCGGCACTACCACAAAAAAGCGGTGCTCAACGGCCGCTGCGCCGACTCCAGTGAAGGACTTCAGCCCGCCTCCCTGGAACTCGCCCCCGGATCCAACGTAGAGGTAGGAGTGCCTAACCCAGTGGGAGCTCCATACCTTGCGGCTCTTCACTGATTGGCGCAGTGTTGCAGCAAGTGGCCTGTGATTGGTTCACACAGCTTCTGCACCTAAACCATTGGTGCGCTCACGGACTGCTGCCAACTCTGCATTTTCTTCTATTGCTATTTGCATTATTTTTCTCCCGGCCCCACCACCTCCTCCCAGACCTCCTTTAAATACACTCTTGCCCCTCCCACTTTTGGACAACTAATCCTATTGGATACAGCACATCCAGCCTCACCCTATCCTCCTTGCACAAATGAAGCACCTAACTTATCGCCTCCTTACTATCTCTAGCTCTCCCTCAGTGCCCATTCTCATCTGTAGATCCTCCTCTCTCCCTGCCCCCTAGCAATCTGAACCTAGTCTAAAGCTACAAAGTAAACCACCTGTTTACCAGCGAAAAGATTAAAGCAGGACTGCCACACTAAACCAACTAATATGGGGCATAACTACATAATACCACTTCTACTCCTCTCTACCTCCCTTGGCATTGCTGGCACCACTTACAAATTCGGTCCCTAAACTCCACACTCTGAAACCTCTTTGGGTGCATCCTGGCCCAAAAGCATGCACATGGCCACGGCCACTTCGGTAATGTTAGGCCCCCCATTCCCTCCCACCTCCCATACACAGTCACCACCAAGCTAGCCTCCCCTTCCTTAACCGTAATAGTTAACCTCCCCCTTATGTAATGCACGCATCCAGACACCCCCCCCATCTAAAGCGCAAGCGACAGTCACAAGTAAAAATTAACATCACCCTATACGCCAGAAAGGTTACCCTCATGCTACTGCTACTCTTAGGCAATGTTCACCTAAATCCTGGACCTACAACCCTGAGGAGCAGGGATGCCCACTCAGTGACTGGTCTAAAGATAGCATCGCTAAACATCTGCAGCCTAACTGCAAAATTTGACCAGCTCCAGGCTTGGATGACCATTCACACCCCAGACATACTCTGCCTAATGGAAACCTGGCTGTTAAATAAGATCAAAGATGGTGAGGTGACCATTGAAGGATTTCAAATGTTTAGACTCATAGAATAGGCAAGAAAGGCGGCGGCTGCCTCGTGTATGTCAGAAACACACTGAGTTGCTCCGTCCTCCCTATCTCCAAAGTTGCAGAGGACTATGAGCTATTAGTGGTAAAAACTCAAGCTGGCCTAAATGGCAAGACCATTACCATTGCCACAACCTACCTGCCCCCAAAAGCCAAGGAAGGCCTTCCTCTGGTTATGCAAGAAATAAGCGGTCTCAAAAAGAGCTCAGATCTCATCTTGATGGGCGACTTTAACATAAACTGGCTTTGTAAAGAAACGACAGACGCCAAAGACCTAATCACTTCCCACAGTCTCACCTAACTCGTAACTCACCCCACCAGACAGAACTACAAGGCTGGTACCAGCACCCTAATTGACTGGGTTCTGGTCAGCACACTGTCCAGATTCTCTGAACTCAGAGTTCTCCCGGATGTACTGAGCGACCACTCACCGATCTCTTTTCTCTGGACCATTAAAATTGCCAAAAGCCCACCACGTCTCATCGAGAGCAGGGTCCTGCGAAAAGTCAAACTTGGTTCCCTCAAATCAGCACTGTCTGCCTACAGCTGGTCCCCCATACACAAGGCATCCACTCTGGACTAGACACTCAGCTTTTTCATGGAGGGTTTTAACTCCATCTGTGATATTCATGCCCCACGCACTAAACAGAAAATTCGAGGAGTGGAGAATGGCTGGCTGGATGGTAAGCTCCTCTTTCTCCTAAAAGAAAGGGACTGCCTTTGGGCCAAAGCCTTAAACTCTGGCTGTAAGCATGACCTACAACGTTACAAAACCACTAGAAATCAGTGCACTAAACTTATCCGGCTGGCAAAGGCCAACTTACATAAGTCCCAGCTCAACAACGCTTGGGGAGATGGAAAGAGGTTTTGGGATAACCTCAGAAACACCCTTGGCAAAGACCAGAAGTTGAGTCCTACAATGCTCAATATCAATAACACACCCTCCACAGGTCCTCTAGCCGTTGCTGATGCCTTTAACCAGGCCTTCACTGACCTGTCCCCAGTACTACCCCCAGACTACCTTCTGCCGGTGGAGGACCAAGGTTGCGTCAACCGTACTACTACTAACCACCCTGCTTTCTACTTTAAGAAGGTGACAAAAAAAAAGGAGGCCCTAACAATGGTCAGGAAAGTCCTAGGAAAAACTAGGTTGGGGACTGGTGGGATAGACATGAAGATACTATCTCTGACCCTTGATGTTCTGATCAAACCCATTACAATGATATTTAACAAATCCTTGGCCCTAGCTCAATTCCAGGAAGTTTGGAAGCAAATCCTGGTAATTCCAGTGCATAAGAATAGTGACAAGGCACTGGTATCTAACTACAGGCCAATATCTATCCTCTCCCCACTATCCAAAGTGCTGGAGAAAATCGTGGCAAACCAACTCACAGAATACCTAAACAAGTACAGTCTGCCCTGCCCAGACCAACATGGTTTCCGGCAAAAACACAGTACCACTACTGCACTGCTGGCATACTCTGATTATGCACACAAGGCACTGGGTGAAGGCAAATTGGTGGGGTCCATCTTCAAAGACCTCACTAAAGCTTTCGACACCGTCAACCACCCTCTACTGATATTCCAGCTCCAAAGACTGGGAGTGGCTCCAAATGCCCTAAATTGGTTCAATGATTACCTATCACAAAGGAATCAGCGACTCAAAATCGGGCAGATGTTATCCAACTCCATAGATGTACTCCTAGGAGCTCCTCAGGGATCAATCATTGGTCCCTTGCTTTTCAGCTTCTTTGTTAATGAACTGCCCGTGGCCTGTGACACCAGTCTCACCCTGTATTCAGATGATGCTGTGCTGCTGAGTAGTGGTACCCCCCAGGCAGCACTACAAACAGAACTACAGACCTCCTTTAACAAACTTGAGGACTGGTTCTGTAGGAAAAAGCTGCTACTGAACTACAAGAAAACCAAGGCCATGCTCCATTCCAGCCCTTACAATAAATGCAGGCTACACCCTCTCGATATTACCAATAACGCTAGTGAGCAGATTGAGCAGGTACAATCATTTAAGTACCTAGGGGTCACCATTGATGACTCTTTCACTTATATGAACCATATTGACTCCCTTGTCAGATCAGTAAATACAAAGATCGGGGTCCTCTACAGACATAAGAAATCCCTCACTCTGGAAGCACTCCGAATCTCAGTCTTCAGCTCAATACTCCCCATGATAGACTACAGGCTTGTGGTCTATGGAGCTGATACTGCACTTAACCTAAAAGACAGACTCAAATACCAAACCTGTCTACTGGGTAAGAAGGCACTCCTCGGAGAAAAACCCACCCTACATAGAAAACCTGCTCAAGGCCTCTCTCTCATCCCATATCATCACAGGGAGGAATAATGGAGCACTGTCCATCCCTTTCCAGCGAACCTCACTTGGGCAGCACACTTTCTCCTACCGAGCCCCCCTCTGGCTAAATGAGCTCCCACAGAAAGTACAAACACACAGCCTGCCAGAGTTCAAAACAGGCCTCAAACAGCACCTAAAGTCTAGCTCACAATGCACCTGTTTCTCAGGCCAAACCTGAAAGACTAACCCACACCCACTGGTTAAACCCAGCACAGATACCGAGAAAACTGGCCCTCATCCTAGCCTAGCCAGGAGCACTAGTAAGCTACTAATCTTCCTTCAGGCTCTGTGTACAGCCCTTCCAAACCCCCTTCTCCCACCTTCCCAACCATAGTCTATCAATGGACCTTTTACGGTCTCCAGGACTAAGCCACCCCTAGAATCATCCAAGACATAACCTAAATCCTCTTACAATCACTTTATTTTCCACTATTTGCATAAAATTCTCATGTACTACTCTTTAATTGCCTAATGTGCTGAACCCAGTAACAACTGTGTTTGTTCTGAATCTGTAACTACTGTATTTGTGTCTTGTATTATTTGTCCACCCTGATGTGGAACCTTTGTAAAAGAGCTCACGCTCAAAGGTCTTCCAATATTTACAAATAAATAACTAAAAGAATCAGCAGAAAAAGAAGAAGCATTTTTGGCACTCTTCCCCTGTGGCCCAGCAGTCCTCCTTTCGCGGAGGTCAGCAACAGCAGCAGGCTCAGGCTTGGTGCCCCCGACCCAAGCCCGGATCTACCCAGGCCCACAAAGGGGGTGGAGGTTCAGGTGCTGGACCCTCTTCAAGCTTGCTCAGTGATGGGATAGGGGTGGCCACCCCTATTCCCATCACGCCAGCTCTGGGTCCTCCTGTGGGGGGTCTGCTCCACCACTTCCTTCCCACCTGATCCGCTGTTACCATGGACAGGTGGGTCTTGGAAGTGGTTTATTTATTTATTTATTTTGAAAGTCAGATTTACAACCTTTGAGTCAGGGACTCATTTACAAAGGCACCTTGTCGCAGGGAGGGTAGACATGGTTACAATGTGAGATACAACAGTGGTAACATACAGGTGCAATACAGATAACAAAAAGAACACAATCTAACAGTGGTTTATGGGATAAAGTTACATGCAGTAAATAGCAATCGTATAAAAAAAGGGGGATGGGAAGCAGTCCAACGGACATTGTCAAGGCTGTGGGCAAGAAATGGGGAAGGACCCCAACATTAGGTTGATTAAGGGCAACTACAGCTTCCGGTGCCAAAGAGGTGGTTATGGAGAACGACTTTAAATGGACCAATTTTGGTAGCTTAGTGATAGAGAACGGGAGGGAGTGGAACCATGTGGGGGCATGGTAATGGAAGGACCTTCGGACTAGGGGGTCTTGGTACGGGACACCAGAAATGTGGCCTTAACTGAGCTGTGGGTGGCAATGGATGAGGATGCAAGCCACAGGGACGCGGTGACCCCTGGGGGAGTCCTAGCAGGGATTTTTTGGCAGGTAAGCAGGTTTGGTAGTGCAGGCGCTCCTCCAAGGTGAGCAGGTTGGCGGTGGAATAGAGCAGGCAAGTATGGGTGCAGAGGGATGCACTGGTCAGGAGCCTGCAGGCCTTGTTTATCGAAGTCTGGATTCTGGTGAGGATGGTATTGTCGGCCGCAGTGTAAATAGGCAGGACGTAGTCCACTAGGGACAGGATGGAGGAGTTAATGGCCAGTTGGAGAGCAGTTTGGGGGAGGCAATCTCTGTGGTGATAGAGAAGGCCAGTCCAAGAGTTTATGGCTGAGGACTGGGTATTGATGTGGATGTGGAATGTAAGAGCTGAGTCGAAGGTGATGCCCAGGTACGTGAAGGATGACACCTGCTCAAGAGAGTGAGCATTACTAGGGAGAATGCAGAGGGGGGGCATTTTTGGCCTTATTCTGGTGATGTAAAAAAAAGCATAGATTTAGTTTTTTGAGGTTAATGACCAGCTGGTGGTCAAGGAACCACTTTTCGGCTTGGTTGAATGTGTGCTGCAGGGATTCCTGTAGAGATGCAGGGTCAAGGTGGGAGACAAGGAGAACCGCATCATCGGCATAGAGTAGCATATTGCCCAAGCAGAAGCTGGGGAGGGTATTGAGAAATATGCTTAACAGAACAGGGCCCAGGATGGAACCCTGGGGGACCCCCAAGTGAACGGGCAGGTTATTGGACAGGGTGCTGTTTACCTTCACGCACTGTGATCTGGCAGAGAGGTAATTGGTGAACCAAGCCAGTGGGCCAGGGGAGAAGCCAAGTTGGTGGCGGGAGTCAAGTAGAAGGGGGTGATAGACAGTGTCAAAGGCCTTGGAGAGGTCAGTGAACACTGCACCCGTAACATGACCAGAATCGAGAGCAGAGTGGAGGTGCTGGGAGAACTGTAGGAGGGCTGTAGTGGTGCTGTGTTCAGGGCAGAATCCATGTTGTTCTGGACACAGCAGGTCATATTTAGCTAGATACTCGAAGAGCTGAATGGCCACTATTTTGTCTAGTGATTTGGAGAGAGAGGGAGAATGGAGATGGGCCTGAAATTGTTAGGGGAAGTTCTATCTCCACTTTTATAGATAGGGGTGATTTCTGAAATTTTCCAGGCACTGAGAAATTGACCAAGACATAGTGACCAGAAAGGTTGGTGAGAGGGGCTAGTACAGTATCTAGGACTAATCAAAGAATCCTGGAGTCCAAGGGATCACAGCTAGGGTTGTTGCTAGCTAAGACTTTTTGCAGATGAGGCCTGGCTTCAAGGAGTGATATGGCACGCAGGTAAAAAGGGGGGCGATCCGAGGTGGGGGGGTGGAGGCAGGGATAGGGTCAAAAAAGTAGTTGGGGAGGACAGAGCTTAGATCTGAGAAATCCATATTGAGGCACTCAGCTATGCGGGGAGGATCAGTAGTGACGGCACCGTCTATGGAGAGTAGTGATGGTGTGGGGGAGCAGGTCTTTCCATTGAGCTCTTTCATATTGTCCCAGAAGGCATTGGATGAGTACCAAGTGGATTCAAGGGTGGCTTGATAATATTTGGCCTTAGCCTGCCTTATAGCCCAGGTGCACTTGTTACGTGCTGCATTATAGGCTTGTCTGTCAGCCAGCTTGCCTGTCTCGACAGCAATGTGCCAGAGATTATCTCTTTGTTTCAGTATTTGAATGAGGGATGGGGAGATCCATGGGGCATTGTGTTTCTTTGGTATGGATTCTGGTCAGAGGGGTGAAAAGGTCGCAGCCTTGCTGAAGACACTGGAGAAATAGGATAGGACAGAGTCAGTATCTGTTGCAAGTAGGATTGGGGAAAAGTCAAGCTGGGCTAGGTGCGTTTTTAGCTTTCTAAGACCCCCGGGGGCAAAAGCGCCAGCGCGAGTTGACCTGGGACACTGGTTTTGGTGTGGGGGATGACCAGTGGCAGAGGACAGGAGAGTGGTCACTAAGAGAGTCTGGTAGTACATTAATATCCCTGATTTTTGGGGGGCGGTTCGACAGAATTACGTCTAGGAGGGTGCTGGAGCCACCTAACCCAGTTAAATCTAGTGGGTGAGGTAACTAGTTGGGTCATATCTAGGATAGTGAAGGAGTCCCTGATATGGGGAGCAGTGGTACTCAGCCAGTTGACATTAATGTCAGCTAGGGTCTGCCCCTGGAATTTGAGCAGTACCCTCCAAGCCGGGCCCGTGCCCCACTGCAGGAGAGAGTATCAGCCCACACTCAGTCGGCTCTGAGAGACAACATTGCCCAGCTCCTCCTGAAGGAGGCAGTGGTCTGAGTGGTAGATCCTCCAGTAGACACAGGGTTCGTTTCCAGGTAATTCCTGGTCCCGAAGCGGATGGGGGGTTGGCTCCCCATTCTAGAGCTGCACGACCTGAACCAGTATCTCAGGTCTCGCACCTTTCGGATGGTAACTCTGTCCCAGATCATACCATCCTTGGAGCAGAACATGTGATTCTGCTCACTGGATCCTCAGGATGCACTCTACCATGTCCTAATCTGTCCATCTCACCAACAGTTCCTCCGCTTCAGGGCAGAGGGAACCCTTTATGAGTTCTGAGCCATGCCATTTGGCCTGTCATCAGCCCCATGTGTCTTCACCAAATGCATTGCAGTGGTGGCAGCCCACCTCAGGCGTCAAGGCGTCAGGCTATACCCTTACCTCGACAACTGGCTCTTAGTAGGTTCCACCCAGCAGGAGGTGGAGAGATCCAGGGGACCTGGCCCTCCAGACCTGCTCTCAACTTGGCCTCCTGATCAACGAAGCCATGTCGGAGCCCGTGCCTTCTCAGGCGATGTGCTTCATTGGAGCAGAGCTCGACTCTCGCGGAGTCAGAGCTCAGCTCCCGATAGACAGGGCAGAGGTTCTCCCCTGCTTTGCCCAATCATTTTTGGTTGGGCAAGTGCACCCTGCCTGGGACTTTCTGCACCTTCTGGGTTACATGGCTGCCTGCAGCATCATGGTCCGTTGGGCTAGGTGGCATATGTCTCCCCTTCATGGGAGCTGGCCACCCAGTGGACTCATCACCTAGGTCATTTCGACCAGCTGATCTCTGTGACCCAGAAGATGTGGGACACTCTCCAGTGGTGAACCATCCTAGATCAGTTGCAGGAAGGGATCCCGTTTGTCTTCCCCAAGCCGACGATCATCCTTATGACTGATGCCTCTCTCATGGGCTGGGGAGCCCACATGAAGGACAAAAGGGCCCATGGGGTTCTGGACCCCCCGAGGAGTCCCATTACCACATCAGCCTGTTGGAGCTCAGAGCAATCAGACTGACCCTGTCAGCATTCGCTCTGCAGCTCTGGGGTCAAGTGGTTCAAGTCCAGATGGACAACACCGCAACCATGTACTACCGCAACAAGCAGGGCGGCACACATTCCCGGGCTGCTGTGCAGGGAAATGCTTTGCATCTTGATACTCGTTAATTGACTGGAGGCAGATCTCCTAGTCATCGGGGAGACATCCCACAAGTGGTCTCTCCATCCAGAGGTAGCTTATAGCCTGTTCTCCCACTAGGGCAAACTGATGGTGGACCTGTTTACCTCCAGGGAAAATACCAAACTGAGGCTGTTTCATGCCCGCCCCCCTCAGCAGGGATCGCTGCAGGGGGATGCCTTCTTGAGGACGTGGACCCCAGGCCTCTTCTACGCCTTCCCTTCATTTCCCTTGATCCGCAGGGTGTTCCTTAAGGTGAGGCAGGACAAGGTGCAGGTGATCCTGGTAGCCCCAGACCGGCCATGCCAGTTCTGGTATCTAGATCTCCTCAGCCTCAGCAACAGGCTCCCGAAGCTTCTTCCAGCACACCCGGACCTGATCTCAGTCAATCAGGGGAAGGTATTCCATCTGGACCTTCAATCCCTGCACGTTACAGCCTGGTACCTGAGTGGCTAGAGTTCCAGGCTTTGGGTCTCGCCGAGGATGTACTCACAGTAGTTGAAGCATCCAGGAAGGAGTCGACCAGGAAGTGTTATGCTTTCAAATGGAAAAGATTTTCCATTTGGTGTCAGGACAAGGGTCTGGACCCTCTGTCCTGTCCTGTGGCTAACATTCTAGACTACCTATGGTCTCTATCCAAAGTGGGTCTTTGGTCATCGACCCTTAGGATGCACCTGGCAACCATCTTTGCTTACCCGGTTGGCGGACGGTGGCGCAGGAGACAGTGGTCAGGTGCTTTTTCAAAGGCCTGGATCACATATTCAGTTCGGTACATGGACCTCCACCTCCGTGGGATCTACTGCTGGTCTTGGCAAAGCTCATGGGCAAGCCATTCGCACCAATGCACAAGTGTGAGATGTCACACTTGTGGAAGACGGCCTTCCTGGTGGCTATCACATCTGCCAGAAAGACAGAGAAGCTCCAGGCGCTCTCAGTGGACTCCCCTTATCTGGGTTTCCACAGAGACAAAGTTGTCCTGCACCTCCACCCGAAATTCCTGCCGAGGGTGGTGTCAGAGTTTCACCTTAATCAGGTGTTGACTCTGCCTGTGTTCTACCTGAACTACACCTTGAATGCCGAATTCAGGCTCCATATTCTGGACCTGAGATGAGCTCTCTCCTATTACAAGGAGAGGACAGCAGAAATTCATGGAAAGGTTTGCCAGCTGTTCGTCACCTATGCTGAAGCCACTTCTGGCAGACGTGCAGCAAAGTGGATGATTGCAAGATGGATTACATATTGCATTTATCTCTACTATAGGTTGGCAGGCAAGGAGCCTCCCACAGGGATAAGAGCTCATTCTACCCGCCATACTGCTGCATCGGTGGCTGCTTCCAGGGACATCCCTATCCATAAAATCTGCCGGGCTGCCACCTGGAAGACAGCAAACACCTTCACGCATTACCACATTGACCTTGAGTCACGCTGGGATGCTGATTTTGGGGCCTCAGTTCTCCAGTCTCTGTTCCCAAAGTAGGGGGTGTGCACCTTGCCTCCCTTCTCCGGGAGAAGCTGCTAGGAGTCTGCCAAATAGTGTGGATGAACAACATATCCACGATCCTGGAAAAACAGGTTACTCACCTGTAACAGTAGTTCTAGGAGTGATATATGTTGTTCATCCACATGGACCCACCCGACCTCCCTGGTTATGATACACAAACCTAGCTTCCAGCAGGCTAAGATCTGGTATCATGGGGCAGAGCCGAGAGTTATACCACCCGGGTGGGTGGGAGGAGCCAGCTTGAAGATCTTCTGGCAGATTTAAAGGGGAAAGGGACAATGCCAAATAGTGTGGATAAACAGCAACAGAAACAGTAACCTGTTTTTCTGGTCTTCTTCCTCTCGCTATTATAATGGAAAAAGGTATTGTCCCCCTTCTTAATAGCCTGTGCTATTCCTTCCTCCGTTCTTGCCTTAGCCCCTCTGACAGCTTTCCCAGCTTCTCTCTGCTTCTCCAGATGTTTCAGTTAGTCTTCTTCTTTCTGTGTCTCTTTGTATTTCCTGAATGCCTTCCTTTTTTCTCTGACTTTCTTGGCTACATACTTAGAGAACCACAGTGGCAGCTTCTTTCTTTTGCTTTTGCTAAGCAATCTGACACATTGATTTGTCACTGCTGCTATGGATCTCTTGAGCCTAAGCCACTGTTCTTCTACCCCTCCCCCTGTGTCTTCTGCTGCTAGGGCAGCAAGAAGATACATGGGGAGAATGAAAGAGGAAAGAACAAATGAGCAATTATGCTCACTTTTCTTTTTGTTTAGTTTTATTGTGCTGTTTTCCCCGTGGCACTAACATTGAACACTCCCTCCAAACGCTCCTGCACAAGAACACACTGTACAAAGGTATAGTGGCTCTGCATGCTGAATGGATTAAATCAGGTCAGTGAATCATAATGTTTACACTCTCACACACATTGTCAGGCTACACTCACCCCCTCCTGTCAACCATCCAGTTGCTTTTTAATATCCTTTCCATCCATCATGCTACTCTAACCCCCCCAACACGATATTTGACCCATTATCATTTTTACATTTACTAGATAGATCTTAAAATTCCTGTCTTAGACCTATTCCAGCTCCTAATGGGATTGCATTGCTAACATCCCCAGTGGAGTGGGTCTCAGCTGCTCCATTTTTCTACAGCTCTAGGCGAAGCTGCCGTAGTCAGTCCCTGCTTTGTCAGGCCATGACTAGGCTGCTCACTTTCCCTCAGCGGTAGATGGGGCTGCTGTAAACTGTACCTGCTGTGTCAGGCCTCCACAGGTTTGCTCCATTTTTCCCTCAGCTTTAGATGGTGCTGCTGTAGTCAGGCCATGAAAGGGCTGCTCCATTTTCCCCAGCTCTAGATGGTACTGCTGTAGAGGCAGTGTCTGCTATGTCAGGCCTACACAGGTTTGCTCCCATTTTCCCTCAGCTCTAGACAGTGCTGCTGTATGCAGTCCCTGCTGCATCAGGCCACAGTTTTGTTTCATTTCCCTCAGCTCTAGACAGGACTGCTGCTGGCAGTCCCTGCTGTGTCAGGCCACAGTTTTGTTTCAGTTCCCCTAGCTCTAGATGGTGCTGCTGCAGGAAGTTCCTGCTGCATCAGGCCTCGAAAGGGCTGCTCCATTTGCCCCATCTCTAGAAGGGGCTGCTGTATGCAGTCCCTGCTGTGTCAGTCCACAAAAGGGCTGTGCTGTTTTCCCCAGCTCTAGATGGGATGCCGTAGGCAGTTCCTGCTGTGTCAAGAGACAGGATTGCTTCATTATCCCCAGCTCCAGACGGGACTGCTACGGGAAGTTTCTGCTCTGTTAGGCCACGATGACACGTTTGCTTTATTTCCCCAGCTCTAAATTTGGTTCCTGCAGGAAGTCCCTGCTGTGTCTGGCCAAGACAGGGCTGCTCCAAGTTTCCATGACTTTTGGTGAGACTGCTGCAGGGAGTCCACAGTGAATAAAATATAAACATAACTTTTTTCTGTCTGGTATTATATGACGTATTGTTCACAGCACAGGCTTTGTTCTGAGGGAAGTAATTAGACCTACCTCATCAGGTGCTGCAACATACCTTGCACTATATATGCTCCTACCCTGTAAGTCCGTCTCGGATATATGTCAGCCCCACTTTTACGTGTCGGTTTTAGCAAAATCGCAGACATAATTTTGCTGCCTACGTTGGATAGAAAAAAATCTGTTTTGTGACCAACACCAGGCACAGAGTTTGCCTTCTTGGCCAGAACTGGACACAAAATTAGTTTACACAGTTTCTAATAGCAAATCCTGCTGCTATATCGACTTCACAGGTATAGTAAGTCGAGGCCACCTTCTTCAGGGCTTATTATTAGCACCCAAAGCTAGACGTATATTATACTTGAGCATACATACAGTATATCTTAATTTGCTTTTGCTTCAAGGACACATACAGTACTGGTGCACCGCACTACATTGGAGCTAATTCTAGTCAAAGAAACTAGTAGCAAATTACACTTTGATTATAGAACTATTTCTTAAAACTTAAAATTCCGTACCCATTATTTTCAATATTTATATGCTTTAAACTGACTGAGAAGTTGCACGTATTCTGGCCCTTTGTTTCGTAGGTTTTCCTGGCCAGTGCTACACATTTAAGTGCTGACAGGTTGAGAGCCATGGTAATAGAGCCTGATATATTGCACCAGTATTTTTAGTCAGTTGAGTCTATCTATTATACCCTTCTAAAAGAATATTACAGGGGGTGATTTGTACCCCTTGGCTGTGCAATGCTGAACAGTGAGCTTTATATGGCTAACTGATTATGTTCATATAAAATATAGCAAATGATTGCAGGGTTCAGCCTAATAGGTGGAATAAAGTTCAATTACATATGGAATATGACTTGCTGGACTGCAAAGGCATGCTTCAGCATGGTTTTTAGGTGGTGGGTGTACACAAAGCAGGGCTCAGGAGGCTAAAGCACCAGTTGTAATGTTATAATTGTCACAATATATGGGGGAAAATCCTTTGAAAAATTATGGGGCTTTGCAGTGCAAACAGACATTGAACTTAACCCGGGTGAACACTTTTGGACATCCCATACAGAAAAAAAGTGCATTTTCCATGTGCTGTACTGAATGGGAAAAAAATGGCCCCTTTATTGTATTTTAAAATATATGAAAATAGCAAGTAACTGTGCAGTTCAATAACACATACACAGGGATGACTTGTGTGTGGGGAGGGTCCCCCCCCCCATTTATTTTGTGTCATGGTGTGGCAAGTGTAGGTGTGCTAGAGCTGTATTGCGCATTCTTCGTGATCACAACCATTGTAATGTTTTTTGGTTTTTTTGTGCCACTAAATGATGCCAAATAAAGAGAAACACCAGCCTCTGACAGTAGTCATTTTTAGTGCTATTGATGAGTGCCAGCGCAAGCCCTGCATGTAGCGACGGTATTTAAAACATGCACATTACCCTTCGTAATGAGAAATGTGCTATCTATATGTATTGTACATATGTATGTGACATGTTTATTTATTTAGTTTTTGTTAACCGGGGAGGTACACTAGACAGCATAGCTGCCTATTCTCAGGTACGACCCAGGAGATAACATCATGGAACAAGTAGAAGTCAGACATAGTACACTTACACAAAATTTTCAGCAATGACAATACATTTGCAGAAATCAATATGTAGTAACAAAACAGAAATATAAGTGCAAATAACTAACAGTCATAAGTCATACAACTAGTAAGTGCTAGAAGAGAGGAAATGGCAAGATTTCTAGTCAGGTTTGAGAGTAGTAGAGGTTGGAGCCGGTAGGCAGCTAGGAGGAACCAGTACAGAAGTGGGTGAATAGAGAACAGGAGCAGGGTTCAGAGCTTAGAAGAGCCATACAAAGCTCCTGTTTGAAACTTTGTGGAGAAGGGGAGATTCTTAGACTCAGTGGAAGGGAGCTCCATAGTTTAGGGGCCCAGCTAGAGAAATCATTCTCCCCCATTTTGGTTTTACATCTCGGTTGGACAAGAAGGGATTTGTCAGCTGATCTCAGTGAGTAGGCAGAGATCACAGGTTTGTGCAGTAGAGCCAATTTGTCAGGTATCTGGGAGGAGATTATATTCTTTATAAAACAGTAGCAAGTAAACTGAAGGAAGGCTGAGGGGGTAAACCATCCCAGACTGGAGTATAGTGTGCATCGGTGAGTAAGTTTGGGTAAAGACAGAGCAAAACGGCAAATGCTGTTGTAGCAGACATCCCACTTTCGGAGGAGCCCTCCAGTAGTTGCCAGAAAGGCTATTAACCCATATGCCAATTTGGGTCTCAGGATCCCCTGTGCAATGGCTATCCTCACTGTGGTTGTTAGGCTATGTCTCACCTTATATGCCAGTCCAAGTTGAATATTGACAGATTTAATGACTGAGGCTAGGTGCAGGTCAAAATCCAAGGCGGGATCAAGGGTTACTCCTAGGTATTTAAAAGAGGTAACTGTGTTAAGGGGAGAGCCATCAAGTGCTCTGACACTTAATGCTTGGGTGCAGGACCGAATTTTTGAACCTGAACCGAAGAGCATAGTCACCATTTTATTTTTATTTAAGTCAAGCTTGTTTTGCAATAGCCAGCTCTGAAAGGTATTGAAGTTACTATTGAGATTCAGGTTGATATATGAGAGGTTTGTGGAGGATGAGTAAAGAACAAGATCGTCGGCATATAGCAAACCTCAGCAAGCACCAGTGAGCGGTGGGATGTCATTTATGAAGACCATAAACAGGAGAGGACCAAGAATTGAACCCTGGGGCACTCTGATCCAAGTAGAAGCAAGAGGGGACTTAGCATCTCCGATCTGGACAAATTGTTGACGCTTTGAAAGATAATTTTGGAACCAGGCAGCGACAGAGGTAGAGAAGCTTAGGGGTGACAACTTTGATAGGAGCAGCGGGTGGTCAACTAAATCAAATGCTTTTGTAAGATCAACAAACGTAGCCCCAGTGAGAGAGCCTTTGTCCATAGTGAGTCTGACATCAATTGTAAACTGTATGAGAGCAGTGGATGTACTATGCCCACGTCAGAAACCATGTTGGTCAGGGGTGAGGAGTTTGAAGGAGTAGAGGTAATCCGAGACCTGGGTAGCAACAATTTTCTCCAGTATTTTAGAGAGGGTGTAGAGGATGGCAATAGGGTGGTAGTTATCCAGGTTAGTGGTGTCCCCCTTTTTGTAGACCGGTACAACTCTAGCAATCTTCCAGAGGGAAGGGACATGTCCTGTAAGAAGAGACAGATTGAAAAGTCTAGTCACTGGAGAGACTATAGACAGTGCAATGGTTCTTAAGAATTTTGGTAAGAGTCCATCTGTCCCTGCCAATCCAGTATGTATGCCATATATTTTCCCACTCAAAATTATACCAGAACTGCCAGTTTTGGTATATATGAAAAAAACCAAAAACAAATTGTATTCTGTCATTATGGAAACAAATATGTTCTGCATGGGTGAGTGACAGACAGTGTCCTGCTCTTCATGCTGCTGGGCAATGCGTCTCGTTCCATATAAACTTCTGTGCTTGCTGCTGAGCTCTGAGGTTTGGTTGTACTTACAGTCACCACATCTCTGGGAGAACACAGCTGCCGTGGGTGGGACTGTAGGCTGCCTTGTTTCCCAATTCCTTGTTTATGTGCAAATTGCTCATTTTATTGTGATGGAGGCATCTTTTGCTGCAGAGTACTACATTTAGGTTTGATAAGGGTCATCAGGGTAGGTTAAGCCTGAACATTGAGTAGTAACACTTTAAAGGAAAACTACACTCTCACATCATTTCAATTTTATTTGTTTCCATGTCAACAGACAGCTCTTTTCCTGTAGCTGTTAGGATCTATACGTGTTTGCTTTAGTTTGTTTTCACTGTTCATGGTAGCCCGCTGTGACTACCCTGGGGGTCTCCATTTTATTATTGTTGAAATATCACTGTCCATGAGAGCTGCATTAGCATATGAGAACAAGATGGCACATTACCCATTTATACCATGTATCTCTACGCTGAAAGAACAAATATCCTGCAAAACCCCTCTGGAAACACATAAACTAAATGCCGTTTAAAAAGCAGGTTGCTACTTGTGGCCCTCCTGAACATATATGAAAGCTTACTAGCCCCAAAGTTGTCTGCAGGACAAATTTCTGTTTATTTCTGTGGGGTTTAAAAAATCCAAATGATCGTAGAGCCAAAAGCCAGAATGGTGCCACCTCCTGTTTAGCTGCTGAGACCCCCCCCCAGGCAGAATAGTATAGGGGCATTCTTTTAACAGCATTTGGTTGCATTTTATTATGATTTAGAGGTCCGATAATAGCAAATCAAGGCCATCACTTGACTAACAAAGACCCTGTTAGTGGAGCAGTGGCCTTGGTTTGTTATAATCAGACCTCTAAATTGTAATAAAATGCTGTTGAAAAATGCCCCCATACTACTCTATATAGCGCACCCCTGTGCTCTTCATTTACTGACATCATGAAACGTGCAGCGTGGGAGCCTGTCTCAGCTAAACAGGAAGCGGCACCATTGTGGCTTTTGGCTCCACAGAGCCAAATACAATTGTTTGGATTTTTTAAACCTTGCTGAAATAAATGGAACTTCGTCCTGCAGACAACTTTAGAACAAGTAAGCGCTGGTATATCCATAACACAAGAAAACTCGCACTGGGCTGGGGTGCTCACAGCAAAAAGGCAATTAAAAACATGGCTGTAGCCAGGTACTCTCCACCTCATTTAAACATGTTTGGCCTTGTGGCATTAAATAAACATTTTTAAATATGCTTTAAAATAGCACTCTGGTGTTGCTTTCTTTTCAAATGAGGTGGAGAGTGCAGGGCTGCACCAAGTTTTTAAAAGAACTGATACACTGTATGTTTGCGGGGGTGACAAATAGGAAACTGTGAACCTGCTCTTAAAAGGGGAAAACCATGCATTACAACTCGGATGGTTTGCAAAGCTAACTGAAGGTAAAATGTGGTATTTCACACCTTCCAGCAACTTTCTTTTTCGGTATTGGGAGCATGGAAGGTAAGTACAAATGGTTCCACACCTAATCAGTAATGTTATATAAATACACAATTGATATTGTAATTATTGCGTATATTCATGTAGTATTGTTACAAGCAATTGGGGTCACCCATCAAACTTAAAAGTTTCTTTTGTTCAAAATGTAACATCCAAATCATATGTGTTCCAGAAGAGCTTATCATTTACAAAAAAATTAATGTCATACAGGTACATTAAAAATAGGAATTTCCACTCGCTTCTAGGAAATGGCTGTAATTGATCTTTGGATTTCCAGTGCTTTAAGATTAGTCTCTTAACCGCAATGCAGTTTGCTTTAAATATTTTTTTATATTTTTTCTGATCTTGCAAAGTACAGTAGTACTATTCCAATATGATATTGATAAAATTAGGGTTATTAATCCCTAATCCCAATTTCACAATTATGTAAAAAGATTCTTCATACCTTCCTGCAGCTTTTTTCTTTAAAGTCTAATTAAGCAGACATACTGTGGAGTCTAAAGGGTGATTACACATCATGTTCTCATATGCTAATGCGGTTCTCAGGAACAATGAGATTTCAACAACCAGAAAATGGAGACCCCAGGCTAGTTACAAGGCCGAGTGTGAAGCGTGAAAACTAACTAAAGCAGTTGCATACATCTATAACAGCTACACGAAAAGAGTTTTCTGTTGACATGGAAACAAATAAATTTACAAGATGTGCGGGTTTAGTTTTCCTTTGATGTAAGCATTGAAAGCTCAAGTGAAGCATAATAGTGGTCTCAGGAGAGAGTCATCACATAGAGGGGGAGGTGTCTCCATCTGGTTTTACATACTGCCTTTCACATTCTTTTGATGAAGAGCCCTGAACTTAAAATTTTAAGTTTTTTTTTATTTTTTTATGTCGTGGTTCTACTTTTCCATTCCTCAGCAGTTTCACTTAACCACAGTTATTGAAAATGACTCATGGTTGTTTTGGGAAGGGAGGAGAGGCTTGACTGGATCCTTTTTATAAACACTTGTAGAATATTTGTGTTTCAGTTTTTTTATGGGATAAAACCATTGAGCTCAGCTCATTTGCAATGGACGTCCTGGCAGTCACACATTAGTTATGTTACTAAATCACATATCAATTACAAAAATAAGTAGCGTGATATAGAGACATAGACACACAGAAACTTAGACAGATATTGTCTGCCCGTATTACCCTATCATACCCAGGGACCTGTTGTCTCTGTGGGGTGTGTGCTTACCCTTTTGGCCCCTTTTGTTGTTCGTGTTTCTTTCTGCCTCCCACATCCTGCCGAGTAACTACTATTCCCTTAGTTCTGTTCCAGCTGTTTTTAAAGCTGTTTATGGTTCAGGCACCCAGCACCTCTGCCGGCAGACCATTCCGTGTCTCCACTACTCTTTCAGTAAAATAATACTTCCTCCCATCCTTTTTAACCTCCCCCTTCCCCCATTAACCCCCACTCTTGACCCCATATCCTAGCTGCTCTGCTTCTGTTAAATAGCTCTTTACAGTTCACCTTGTTTATTCCTTTCAGGAACCTGAACATCTCGGTCATATACCCCCGCTCCATTTTGGTTTCGAGTGAATACATGTTCAGCACCTTTCACTGATCCTCCTAGGCTCTGCCTTCCTGGCCCTGAATCATCTTGTTCACCCTGTGCTGTACTCTCTCCAGCCTGTACCAGTCCTTTTTCAGGTGAGGACTCCAGAACTGGGCACAATATTCCAGATGTGAAACTACGAGTGACCTAAAGAGAGGTAACAGTACCTCTTGCTTCCTACTGTCAACCCCTCTCCCAGAGCACCCTAGCATCCTGTTAGTCTTGCTGAAGGCCTTGTTACACTGGCTGGTTTGTTTAAGTGAGCCACTAATGATGTTGTGTTCAGCTGAACCCTTCCCATCCTATGCTCTCTTTTTGTGTTTTTATTCCCTAAATGCATCACTGTGCACTTTTTGGCATTGAATTTCAGCTGCCAGACTTTGGACACATTTTCTAGCCTTTGCAGGTCTCCCTGCAATTCTCTTATCCACTCCATGTTGTCAGCTCTACCACAGAGTTAGTGCCATCTGAGAATAGCCACATATTGAATAGGACTGGGCCCAGGTCAGAACCTTGTAGTGCTCCGCTGGTGACCTGTCTTTCCACTAACCTGACTCCATTCACCACAACTCTCTGCTGTCTCCCCTCCAACTAACTCCTTAACCACTTTACTATGTCCCTAGCTGTACTTAGATTCAAATGTTTTACATATGTCGGAGTATGGTAAGTGTGCTGTGTGCCCTTTGTCAACTACCCTGGTTACCCAGTCAAAGAATACTATCAGGTTGGTCTGACAAGACTTCTCTGCCACAGACCTGTGCTGCTTACGATCCTGAAACCCACCGTTCCCTTGGTATTACACTAGGTCCTTTTTGACTAGTGTTTCCATCAGTTTCCCTATCATGGAGGTAAGGCTGATTGGTCTATCGTTTCCTGGCTGCTCATCGTCCCCTCCCTTATGTAGCAGAACTGCTGTATATCAGCCATCCTCCAGTCCTTGAGAACCACCCCTTGCTGCAAAGAGCTATTAAACAGCCCCGACAGTGGTTCAGCTAATATTCATACCAGCTCCCTTAGTACCCTCGGATGCATCCCATCTGGTCCCGGGGCCTTGTTTGCCTTCAGGCTGCAAACCCTTTTCTAACTCTTTCGCTAGTATACTTCTGCAGTTTCATTTCTGGGAGCCCTTTATCAAGCTGTCTTTATGCCACTCTCTGGCAGGGGCCCAGTGTTCTCCATAGAGAATACCAAGCAGAAGTAGCCATTCAGCACAGCTACTTTCTGCCCATATTCCTCTATTACCCTCCCCCCCCCCCAGCCTGTCTTTTTCCCTTATATATCTAAAAAACAGTTTTTCCCCTCTCTTGACCCCCTCCGCAGAATGCAGTTCTGTGTCTGCCTTTGTGATCTTGACTGCCCTTTTGACCTCTCTAATTTCTTTACTGATACTCGTCCCATTCTTTATCCCCTGCTTTTCTTTGTACCTTATAAAGGGCTTCTTTTTGGCCCTCAGTGCCTCCCTTAATTTTTCAGAGAACCAAATTGGTCTCGTATAGTCATTTCTCTTGTTAACTGTTCTTGTGCATGTTTCAGTTTCTGCAAGAATGACACATTTTAAGACCCCCCCCACCAACAATCTTTCTTTTACTCCTCCCATGCTATCTACCCCAGCTAACCTGCCCAGGGCTAGTTCCCTTATTTGGTTAAAATCTACCCTTCTGAAATCTAGCTCCTTAGTCTTAGACGAGGGCTTACTGGTGTCCAGGGCCTCCTCAAACCATATAGTATTGTGGCTGCTGGACCCCAGTCGTTCCCCAACCCCACATTCCATCTACTCTTTCTGAGTTGGTTAAGAATGGTTGATTGTCTTAATGGGTTCCCTGACCTGCTGCACCAGCATACAGTCCTGCAAAAGTATCATGCACTGCCTGGTTTCTGGTGCTTCTGGCTTCTGGGATGGTCTAGTTGATGTCTGGAAGGTTGAGATCTCCTGCTACTACAACCTCCCCTTTTGCCATGCCTTGTTATACTCCTGCTTCTAGTTCCTTATCTCTCTCTGCCCTGGTGGACTGTAAACCATCCCCAAGCAAGGTTTTCTACCTGATGACTCTGAGCTGTACCCACAGTGATTCTGCCTCCCCTTTACCTCCAGTGGATTCATCCTCAACTTCCTCTATTCCTTCCCTGATGTAAATGGCCACCCCTTCACCCCTACCCATCCTAAATAGGGTGTGTCTAGTGGTCGCCATGTCCCAGTTGTTATTCTCATGTAACCCCTAGGTGACACTATCCCAAGGGCTTCTACTCCTGCCTGCTTGGCTAGTAGCAGGTTAAGGGACCTGAGTTCTGAAACAGGTGCCTCCACCCGGAGATCAGGGTTGGTAGTGGTCAAGCTAACCTGGGCACAGCCTTCCAGGACACTGTAACCCTCCTCTTTCCCCTCTAGTGGCTTGAACACTGTACAATAATCACTTTCACAATACCCCTGGTACACCACACAAGCACCCACACTGTTTGCACTTACCACCAGGGCTGGTTCCTCTGGCTCGACCCTGGGGACCCCCTGTAAAACAAGGTTATGCACAGCAAATAGCAACAGTACAGTACTTTGAGCACAAACTGGAACCATAGTCAGATTACATGCAGAAAAAGTTAGATCTAATTTATTCAGGGGACTTGAACAAGGGAGGGGCAAAATCAGGTTAATTAGCTTAAAGGTTGTATCAGTCAAGCAGTTATGCATGCACTTTGAGTCCCCCCACACAGTCCACCTCTGGGTACCCAGGTGGAGAAGAGATGGGCTAGCCAGGACCGATGCCCGGGGTTGCAGCTGGTTGGGGCCCTGTGATGGAAAACACAACATGCACAATACACAGTATTTGTAATCCAGAGCCAGAGGGCTCAGTTTGTAAAGGAAACGAAACAACAAGACAATCAGATGACACACTCAGATTAAGCTGTTGTTGCAGGGAGCTACTCTGGTATTTACTCACGATACCCAAGACTGGACACAGGCTGGACGAAAATCGAGACTGCAGGTGGTCGATCTGGAATGCCAGGAGAAGCAGGGCCCACATGAGTCGCACAGGCGTCGTTCCTGTTCAGGCATGGAGCAGGGGGCTGATCCCCAGGCCGGTGTCTCGTCGATGGCTTCTCTGTGCACTGGGTAGTCTGACTGAGCCAGTCTGGCAAGGCCCAGACCACATGGAGACGAATTCGGATGCAGTTCATTTTGGGCTGGATACAGCTTCCAGCAAGCAGAACACAGTTCACACAGTGGGGGACTAACTCACGACTCACTAACAGCTAATAGCAAATTCTACTTTACCAGGCAAAGCACTCCCCGGTCGCAATCGCAAAGTCTCTGCACACACTGGGAGATTAGGGGTAGCCGGAACTCCTGACAGGCCGATTGCATTCAGCAAAATCTTCGGTCTTCTTCAGGTTGAGCCTGGCCCACTTCATTAGCTTACTTTAGTCACACAAACTTGGATTTAGTCCAAAATAATTCTCTTCTCTCCCTCTCAGGAGCAGCACACCGACATGCAGGCCAAAAACTTTACCTTTTCAGAGTTCTCCCATGCGAATCCACTCAGGATTGCTGCTCAGAATCACTTCAGCTCGTTCTTGTTCAGCTTTCAGCTTAGATCTCACTGAAAACTGCAAGCAGCTCGGGACTTCCCCAAGATCCAAAAGATTTGGTTGGCTGATTTGGCTGTCAGCCAAAGCAGGAGCTCCCCCTTCAGTTGCAAAAAAGGCACAAAAAAGCTCCAAACTAAAGTTCCTACAGATTTTGAATTCAGACAGCTCCTGTAGTCCAGCTACATTTTAGGTCCTACCATTACTGTTGGGTCCAATTTGCAGTCCAGGTAAGATAGTGGAGACAAACAAAACAGTCCTTGCTACAAAGAAAGCAGTTAGACAAACTACATTATCATTATCACTCTAAATGATTTTCAGTAAATAGTTACTTCCAGGGACATGGATATGTTGTTCATCCACACTATCTGGCAGGTTCCTTGCCGCTTTAAATCTTGCCAGAAGGTCTTCAAGCTGGCTCCTCCCACCCACCCGGGTGGTAAAACTCTCGGATCCGCCCCATGACGCTAGATCTTCCTTACCGCTTGGAAGCTCAGGTTCTCTCCTTAGCGCTCTGCGTTTTCAACTGGTTCCTGTTTTTTCCGTTTCTCCGAATTTAGTTTGGAAGTTTTCTAAAACTTCGGTCTTCTTCCCTCGCTGCTGCGATGGATATTTCATTTCCCAGCTCTCGGAGGCACCCGGGGAATACCTCCAGGAAGGACCCACACTCCACGTGCATTTACTGCCTCGACTTGGACCATGATCCGCAAGTCTGCGAATTTTGCTGTGCCCTTTCGGCCAGCGTCCTGGAGGATCGTGCGGCCCGTTTGGGGCTCGGGCGACCTGGAATTTTTTCCGCGCCGGAAAAATCTTTAGAGGCTCATCGGGCAGTGTCCGCGTCGGCTGTCTCGGCTGAGCAGCTCGATCTCTCTTCCTTCATGGAAGAGGCGGTGACCAAGGCTGTCCCCCCCCTCCTCCTCGGTCACGGCGCTTATCCCGCTCTCTTTGAGTTCCTCTCATTCAGCTTCGTTCAAGGAGCTTCATCACTCCCTTTCCTCAAAGGGAGAGGGATCTTCGGGACCTGCCTCTCGGCCCAGGTCAAAGGAGTCGCTGGGTAAGTCCCATCGGCGGCGCTGGCGGGAGCGGGAGAGGTCCCCTTCCCCTGCCTGCTGACTTTCGACTTCGGTCACGGTTGCGGCTCAGGCCTCTGGCTTCACGGTGTCCCCGTCAGGTCAGCCGGCCATGACTCCCATCGACGTTGTCGAGTCTCCTCTCGACCCGTCACCCGGGCGGTCTACTGCAGGAGCCGTCAACCCTTCGCCGGTTTCCCCGGTGGAGGCCGAGGTTCTGCCTGCACCTTCGGGGCGACAGGCCTCGATCTTTTTGTTCGAGCCGAGGGAAGAGCGGGTGTCCCCCGCTCCTTCCCGGACCCACCCTCGGTTTCCCCGAGGATCTGGGTCTCGGTCTCGGTCCTCTTCTCGGTCAAGCTGCTCCCACCGACTTCGGTGGTCTCGGTCTGGTCACCGAGTTAAGTGGCATTACCGTTCCTCCTCGTCTCCCTCCTCGGATGAGGAGTGGTTTCGATGCAGATGGTGTCGACATTACGAGGAGTTCATGTGGCAGCAGTTGCTATTGTCCTGGAATCAATCGACTCCGATTCATTCCCCGTCCAGCAAGCAGCTGCCGCCCGCATGGCCAACGCAACCGCTTGCTGCAGTCGAGGTGCCCACTTCAGGGCCGGTTGTTCGTCCGAACCTTGCTGCCCCACTGACTTCGGTGGAGCCTCGGTTGGGTGACGATCTGTCCCGCAGGTTGTCTGTCACCCTCACTCCCGACCACCCTCGGCGGGTGAAGAGTGGCTCAGGCCTGAGGCAGCTCTTTGCAGACCCTTCGGAGTCCGACGACGACTCCTCCATGTTCCCCAGTCGGGAGGGCCCGGGGTCCTCTCCGGACTGCTCTGTGGACGACAGCCCATCGTCCTTTCTGGGTCTGCTTCAGCTGATCTCGGAGTTCACCAGGATGCAGCTTGAACCTATGTCCAGACGGGTCCCTTATCCCCTGACGGAGATTCTAGACTGAGGGGATTCACCATCGGAGGCCTTTCCGGTGGCCGAGGCCATTGTCGGCCCGGCCTTTGAGCTCTGGCAGCGGCCTACTTCCTCTCCTGCGCCCTCGGCCAGGATGGCCAGGAAGTACTCTGTCCCTGTCGGTTCTTTGCCCAGTTTTTCCGAGCACCCCTCCGCTGAGGGGTTAGTTACCAATAATGTCTTCCAGCGTTCGGTGAACACTCGGGATGTGGATAGACCCCCCGACAAAGAGTCCAAAAGGATGGACTATGTCGGGCGCAAGGTTTACACCACGTCCTCCCTAGGCCTCCGACAGGCCAGCTCGGCCGCACTGATGACAAATTTTTCCCACACCCTTTTGGGCTCCCTGGATGAGGTGCTCCCTCATCTCCCGGTTGACCTGCGGACCATGGTCCGGCAGGTGCGGGACCAGGGTAGGGCGGTGGTGAAGCAGCAGCTTCAGACTGCTCTGGACTTAGGTGATTCCTGTGCCAGGTCAGTAGCGGCCGCGGTGGCCATGCACCGCAGGGCGTGGCTGAGGTTATCGTCTTTCTCAACGGATACCCAGCACAAGTTGGCGGACATCCTCTTCTTGGGGACTGACCTCTTCAGCCCTGGAGGGGAGGGACACCTCCAGGGGACCGAGAAGTCCATTGCCACTCTGGACTCGGTCACCCCCGCCCAGAGGGACAAGGGCCACCAGCAACCTTTGCGTAAGCCCCTTTGCCCCTCGGCCCCTGCAGCTCGACCGGCCCATCAACCCCAGCATGAGGGCCAGCAGGCTTGTGCTGGGCATCCTGACCCCAAGCCAGCAGTTTCCTCCAAAGGAAGCAGGGAGGTAAAGGCCCAGGAGCTCCCTCGGCCAGTCCCTCCTCCAAGCCTGCTCAGTGACAGGCTGAGGGGCGCCGTCCCCGGCCTCGTCACCCCTAACCGGGTCCCCCCGTGGGGAGACGGCTCCGCCCCTCCTCCGCCTGGTCTGCTTTCACGGACTGCTGGGTGTCGGAGGTGCTAGGGGAAGGTCCTGCCTCTGGATTGCGAGCAGGCCCCACCCTTTCGAGCCGTTGCCCCTCTGGGGGCCATGGGGTCCACAGCCTCGCTGTTGGCCCGTCGAGCCGACTTGCCCTGCCCCTCGAGGTAGAGGTGATCAGGAAGGTGGCGGATCCTCCTCCAGACCCTGGGTTTGTGTCCAGGTATTCCTGGTCCCCAAACGGACGGGGGGGCTTGCGCCCCATCCTTGACCTGCATAACGGGATGGTCACTCTGACTCAGATATCCCATCCTCGGACCGAGGCGTGTAGCTCTATTTCCTGGACCTCCAGGACGTACTTTACATTTCGATCCGTCCGTTTCTTGGGAGACTCCTCCGTTTCTAAGCGGGGATCTCTTTACGAGTTCCAGGCCATGCCCTCCGGTCTCTTATCAGCATTGGCACCGAAGGGTCCGGGTGTAACCCCACCCGGATGGCGGCCTGACTGCAACCCCTCCAGGGCAGAGGGGGACGGTCTAGAGTTCTGGCCCTCTAGGTTGCTCTCAGACTGGTCTCCTGTCTAATGGAGCCATGTTGGAACTCGTGTCTAAGCTAGTGATCCTTTCTTTGGGACGAAGCTCGACTCTTGAGTCTGAGCTTGGCTCCCGACGGACAGGGCTGAGGTTCTTCCTCCCTTACCTAGTCATGTCTGACTGGACAATTGCGCCCTGCCTGGGACTTCCTGCACCTCCTGGGCCTTGTGCGGCCTGCACCAGCGTGGTCTGTTTGGACCCGCTGGTCCATGCGTCCCCTTTATGGAGGCTGGCCAGCCAGCGGTCACAACGCTGCGATCCTTTGGACCAGTCAGTGACAACAGCCCAGGGGTTGGAGAGCGCTCTTCTTCTGACCATTCCAGCTCATCTGCAGGAGAACATCCCGTTCGTCCACCCCGGGTCGACAGTCTTCTCCGACCGATGCATCTCTGATGGGTGGGGGTGCCCATCAAGGGGAATACAGAGTGCACTGCCTCTGGTCCTCTCGGGAGTCCCGATGTCATTCCAACCTGCTGGAGCTCCAGGCGGTCCGCTTAGCGCACCGTTCGCTCCGTCTGTGCGGGGTCTAGTGGTTTAGGTCCAGGCGGACAATACCACGACCATGTGCTACCTAACCCGCCAGGGTCGGATGAGCCCTTTGCCATTGCGTAAGGAGGTTCTCCGCATTGGGTCTTACATGCAGCTGGGAGGTGGTTTCCTAGCCATTTCGATGGCAGGAGCCTCCAGCACCCTGGCTGATGCCCTAAGCCGGATAAGGGCTGCGCCTCACGAGTGGTCTCCCTGCTGGAGGTAGCACAAGATCTTTCTCCCTCTAGGTCACGCCTCGGGCAGACCTTTGTTTTATCCCTCCAGGGAGAATACAAGGCCGAGACTGTCTCAAGCCCCCCCTCAGCAAGGTTCGCTGTAGGGGATGCCTTTGAGGCTGCGGACCCCGGGCCTCTTCTACGCCTCTCCCCCATTTCCCTTGACCCACAGGCAAGGCGAGGAGGGACTAGGCGCAGGTGATTCTGGTAGCCCCAGACTGGTTTTGCCAGCTCTGGTATCCAGCTCTCCTCAGTCTCAGCCCCAGGCTCCCGAGGCGGCTTCCAGCCCGGCCGGTCCTGATCTCTGTTATTAGGGAAAGGTATTCCATATGGACCTTCAATCCCTGCACCTGACGGCCTGGTCCCTGTGCGGCTAGTGGCCAGGCCTTGGGTCTTCCGGCAAGGTCCTCGACGTTGTTGAGGTGTCCTGCCAGGAGTCGACCAGATATGCTACACCTTCAATGGAAGAGTTCTCCATTTGGAGTTAAGATAGGGCCTGGTCCCCTCTCCTGTTCCTTGGTGAGCATTCCGGACTACCTGTGGTCCGTTCTTCTTGAGCAAGAGCTTTGGTCTACGACCCTTAAGGTGCTCCTGATAGCCACTCCTGTCTTCCGGGAGCGGGCCGGAAGGTAGTCGGTGGTGCAGGAAAGGTGGTCTGGCGTTTTCCAAGGCCTTGATCACACCTCCCCGGGAGAGTATCCCCATCTGTGTGGGATCTTACGCTGGTATGGGCTTAGCTCACGGGCAAGCCGTTTGAACCTTTGCACAGGTGCGATTTCCCCACCTGTTGTGGAAGAACACCTTCTTGGGGGCTACCACGCCAACCAGAAGGCTGGGAGGCTCCAGGCGCTCCTTTGAGTCTCCCTATCTGGTCTTCCACAGGGACAAGGTTGTCCTGCGCCCCACCCGAAGTTCCTTCCGTAGGCGGTGGCGGAGTTTTTCCCTAACTGGGTATTGTCTCTGCCGGGGTTCAACCCCATTCACCCCTCGGAGGCCGCATATAGGATCCATTGGGATCCTAATTTAGCGCTCGCCTTCCCAGGGAGTGTAGGGCTGAAGTTCGGGAGAGGTTCGCCAGCTGTTTGTCATCTACACTGAAGCCGCACCTGGCAGACGTGCAGCCAAGCGGACGACGAGCGGGTGGGTCACCTCCTGCATAGATCTCCGCTATGGGTGGGCGGGCATGGAGCCTCCCAGAAGGATAAGTGCTCATTTTACCCACCCTTCCGCTGCATCTGTGGCTGCTTCCGAGGATACCCCCGTCCAGGATATCCGTAGGGCTCCTACCTGGAAGCTGGCATATACCGTTTTTACCCCCTTCCACATCGACCTTGGGTCACGCCGGGATGTTGGTCGGGGCCTTGGTTCTCAGTCCTTATTCCCTAAGAAGGGGTGTGCGCCTTGCCTCCCTCCTCCCGGAGAACTGCTAGGAGTCTGCCAGATAGTGTGGATGAACAACATATCCATGTCCCTAGAAATACAGGTTACTCACCTGTAACAGGAGTTCTAGGAATGGTATATGTTGTTCATCCACACCACCAACCTCCCGGCCGGCTTCGAAGCACAACCTGGCTTCCAGCGGCTAGATCTGGCGTCATAGGGTGGAGACGAGAGTTTTACCACCCGGGTGGGTCGGAGGAGCCAGCTTGAAGACCTTCCGGCAAGATTTAAAGCGGCAAGGAACCTGCCAGATAGTGTGGATGAACAACATATACCATTCCTAGAACTCCTGTTACAGGTGAGTAACCTGTATATCTTTCAACAGAGCTCCCTCTCAGATTACTTAAGCTGCAATTAGGCAGCTCTTAAAGAGACAGTACACAGCGGCTATACAGGCTCTGATAATCACATTTAAACTGCTAAAACGCAGGACACCAACCTGGCAGTGAGCATTTAGGCAAACTCAAGGAAGACTTTTTGGGAACCCCCATTTGTAGGGGGGTTACACTCATTAGCCCGAATTTCTGTAACAGCCACTAGATCCAGCCCAGAGCCTGCTATCAGCGCCTGAAGTTCGCCAATTTTGTTACCCAGATTCCTGGCATTGAGGCACACCACCCCTCTTGTTTTTTGAATGACTTCTCCCCATCGTAGTTCCTTGATATTCTAGCTGTCTTGTGTTTTTCCTTTTTTGCTGGTCTAGTTGGTCTACATTCTCTGGTCCCCTGAACTCGTTTCAGTCTGCTACTGCTTCTTGTACACCTTTCCCCCATCCCTGGGGGAGTCCTATCTAGGGTCACCACTTTACCTACCTCAACTGTAACATGTAGTAACATTACATATATTAGGCACAATACACATACTACAGTTATTGCGCATTGGTACTCTGCATCATTTAACTTCCAAGAATCCTGGTCTGCAAACATTTAACTTTGGAGTTGAGGTGACTCTTAACCCTGGTGGCAGTTGATCCCAAAATTGTGGGATCATGTAACTATAAGAATACATTGATCTGCTTGTTGTGCACCTGGGTAAAACTAGCTCCAAGGATGCAGCATTCCGTAGGGAAGGATCTTGCTTCGAGGGTATCTCTTGCTGCAGGCCATACTGGTAGGACTAAGCTGCCAGGCACTAGGGCCACATGGAAACTTTCTAGCTTGCAGTCTACCAGAAGGGGCCACCCACCACCGATGTCACCCTCTGATGTCGACCTATCTTATAAGATTGGGTGGCACCCTCCATAGCCTCCTCAGTTCTTTTCCTGCTATTGACCAATGCATGTTGGACTTCTGGAAACCGCCGCAGCTGAAGTCAACCACCATGTTCATGTGCTGTCAGCATTTTTCATTCTAAATTCTTACCATAGTTCTTTTTCATAATGTTTCCCCCTTTTTCGCATCCTTCAAGCCTTTGGGCCTTCTGCGTATCTCTCCTTTTCCATAGAGGAGCATCTTCTGCTTTCTTTTTCTAAGGATACCTCAGATACCTCCCCTGTTCCCCTAGCGGACGCTTGCTTTTGTCTCCGGCGGGAGTACTGAGGAGGCTATGGGGCCGCTCACTCTTACAGGATAGGCTGACATCAAAATGTGATGTTGGTGGTGGGCAGCCCCCTCTGGTAGACTGCTAGGTAGAAAGCTTCCATGTGGTCCTAGTGCCTGGCGGCTTAGTCCTACCAGTGTGGCCTGCTGCAAGAGATTCTCTCGAAGATCTACTGTTACAGTAAGTTCTTATGTAACTACTTTTCGGGGTACATTTTGCAAGGTGACACCCCTAGTACTCTGGCACAAAGTCATATATGCTTTTACAGCACAGATTATTTTTAAGGAGTTTTCTTCAGTTGGAAAGTGAGATCCACCCCAACCTCTTATAAAGTTCACCATGATGTATATTTTTGCAACATTCTAATGCTAACCGGGCTAAGCAACATCCAGATGGTGTAAAAGAATAATCATGCAGCACATCCACATAATCAAATAATGGGAAAATCTGTTTCATGATGCTCTTCATACAGAGTTTAGGACTGAAACAGTTTCATTATTTTTAGAGTGATTCTATGCTAATTCCTGTTTTCTTTGCCATCTCATTGACATGAATATTACCAGAGATTCTGGGCTCTAATGGAAAAAAAAACCCAACAACAACAGAAAAGATCTTTGTAGGTGTTAACCTGCTTTAAGAAAGTTCCATCATCTGCAGTAATCTTTAACATTGTGATCAAGGACATTACCAGAGCCGCTAGGCTGTAATAACAAAAAACACAGATCTTTGTAGGTGTTAACCTGCTCTAAGAAGATTCGAACATCTGCAGCAATCTTTGACATTGGAACCAGGGAACATCTCAACTTGGAGATCAAGAAATCATGAATTTGGTTTTCTCTGCATTTACCTTTAATTTGGAGCATGTGAAGAAAGTTTGGAGCCCATTTAAACCATTTTGCAGCTGCTCGTGCACCACCATAACTGATGGATAGATCAAACGTATCATCTGTGTATAAATGGTAATCTGTGTCTCTGATGCAGTCCCCTGGTCCACTAAAATTATTTGTAAACAAAAGGGGTTCAATAACTGAACCCTGTGGTATATCTCATGATATTGCTGACTCTTATGATGTTCTCCTGTTTACCTTAGTATAATGTTTGTGTTCTCAAAGCAAGACATAAATCACCTTAATGCTTTAGCTCCTAGTCCAACCCTCTCTTACTTGCTCAACAGGACCATGTGGCCCATCGGAAGGCCTTGGAGAGGTCAACAAAGATTGTCCTCGTATGCCTCCTGCAGTCCATAGCTTTACCTGCCCCACCCCCGACTAAAACAGAAAGAAGGAAGGACCCGAGTAGAGAAGAATCCCCCAGAGAACAGGATAGAGAGACTAGCACAGTGGTAACAGACAAGGGGGATGGGAATAAAAGTTGCAAAAAGAGAGGTGGGAAAAGGCAGGGCAGAAAGGAAAGAAGGGGGGCTGTAGGTAAAATGTCAGAAAGGTGTGGGAGGCCATGTGTGCAAACGCAAGGAGTCTGGGAAATAAAATCCAGACATGGAGGCCATTGTGCCAGAGGCTGACCTAGTTATTGTAGTCATTAATGAATCATGGTGCACAGGTAGCCACTTGACTGACATTGCCATGCCTGGCTATAATCAGTTCAGGAAGGATATGGTGGGAAGGAAGGGAAGAGGGTGGTGCTGTGTGTAAGGGAGGGCATCAAAGTGATGGAAATGCTGGTAAACTGGGGGGGGGGGAGATGGGGGGTTGGAAGTGCTGTGGGTCATCCTGGAGACAGGAGCCAGAGCCACTGTTCACACTTCAGCAACCTTCACGGGGAAGAGCTGGATAAGGCACTGGGGGAAGCTATAAGCACAATGGCAGAAAAAGGGGAGGTGCTGCTGGTGGGGACTTAAGTGTGCTGGATGTAGATTGAAGTCTTCCAGACATGGACTCAGAAGCAGAGAAATCCTAGACTCCCTGCAGGGGGCATTTCTCTGGCAACTAGTCAGGGAGCCCACTCATAATGGGGCTGCAGTAGACCTGGTGTTCACTAACAGGGACAGCATTGCGGATGTCAAGGTGGGAGGCCACCTGTGGACCAGCGATCACTGTACATAGGGATGACAGCGTAAGCAAACCACACAAGGATGAGGGTCATGGACTTCAGGAGGGTAGATTTAAAAAAAAAATGGGTGACTGCCTTAGAGATGACCTAGCATGGGGGTATAGCCAGGATGAGGTGGAGGAACTGCCAGCCAAAATTAAGGGATGGTGTATTGAAGGCAACAAACCTCTGTGCAACAGAAGTGAGCAAAAACCAAAGGAAAAGAATACCTCTATGGTTCTGGATGGAAGTGGGTGTAAAGGTTAAGGCTAAAAGAGTAGCATTCAGACAGTACAAAGAGACATAGAGGAAAGAGTATAGGGAAGTGTACCAGGAAAGCAGAGGGAAGCAGGGAATTTGGAAAGAAGCATAAAGGTGCAAACTGAGGAAAGGATAGCCAAAGGATAACCAAAGGGGACAAGACCTTTTTTTAGGCATGTAAGTGAGAAGAGGAAGATAAGAGGAGGGATTGTGAAATTAAAACGGGCATCGGTGGTGGGGAGTGTGCAGAGGATGATCAGGAGAAAGCAGATATTCTGGACAGATATTTCTGTTCAGTCTTCGAAGGGGTGAAGGGACAGACTACATAAAGGCAGCAGAAAATAGGGGGAGGAGGAGGTCGACACAAGTCCATTTACAGAGGAGAGAGTATTGAAAGGACTCACAAATCTGAAAATGGACAAAGCTATGGGGTACATCCAAGGTTGTTGAGAGAAATCAGTGAGGGACTGGCTGCATCTCTGACAGCCCTATTCAACAACTTGCTGGAAACAGGAGTGGTTCTAAAGGACTGGAGGAGAGCAGATGTCCCACACTTCATAAAATTGGTAGCAAGGAGGAGGCTGCAACTATATCAGTCTGACATCAGTGGTAGGGAAGCTAATGGAGTCACTTTTGAAGGAAAGGATTGTGGAATATCCTGAACAGAGGAGATCACAAGACCCGATTCAGCATGGATTCCGGGGGGGGGATGTCATGTCAGAGGAACCCTGATAGATTTCTTTTACTGGTTGACCAGGGAGGTAGATCAGGTCGGGGCAGTGGACGTGGCCTACTTAGACTTTAGCAAGGCCTTCAACACTGTACCACATAGACGGCTCATTAGGGAACTGGGCAGTTTAGGAGTGGACCCTAAGATAGTAAATTGGGTATGAAATTGATTCATGGATAGGCAACAGAGGGTGGTCATAAACTTGAGGGAGGGGGGGAGTGACCAGCAGGGTACCTCGGGGATTGTATTTGGTCCATTCCTCTTTAATGTCTTTATAAGTGACATTGCAGAAGAGCTGGAAGGGAAGGTATACCTCATTGCAGATGACACCAAAATCAGCAATAGTGTGGATGCCCGCCACAGGGGTAGAGAGAATGTGCAGAGACGTGGCAAAACTAGAGTAGTGGACAAAGGTATGGCAGCTGACTTTCAGTGGGATAAAGTGCAAAATCATGTACCTAGGGCACAGAAAACCAGAGAAAGAGTATATATAATATGGCGGGAGAGATATTATTGATGGTCACCAAACAGGAAAGAGACCTAGGAGTAATCATATCTGATGACCTCAAGGTGGCAAGACAGTGTGACAAGGCAGTAAGTGGGGCCAGCAGGATGCTGTGGTGCGTAGGGAGGGGTATCACCAGCAGAAGAAGGAGGGATGTAGTATTGTCACTGTATAGATCATTGGTGAGTCCCCACGAGGAGTATTGTGTCCAATTCTGGAGACCACAGCCCAAGAAGGACAGAGACGGGGTGGAGGCCGTCTAGAGGAGGGCAAATAAAATGGTGCAGGGGTTGCATCATAAGCCCTATGAGTAGAGACTAAGGGATCTCAGTTTGTAACATGGCTAAAATAACAGCATCGCAGGGAAGAAAGACGATTGGTTCAAGCGTGTCACCTGGTACAAAAGCAACACAGCATTATTCCAGCCATAATGCCATGTTGACAGCGTGAACATGCTTACAAAACTATGCTACTCATGTATGTGTTAGGTGTAGTTTGACCAATAGGTGGCGCAACCAACATACAGAATGAAAGCCATGGTGCAGCCTGAAAAGAGATAGTGCAGGAGTGTGTTTGCCGATCCTGCTACTGTGAAGTACCGGAGATCGCAAACAACACGCAGTTGTGCTTTTTCTGACCTACTGACCCAGTAAGTAGTGTAGAAGTCACTCAATGATGGAAGACAGGAGTCGGAACTAGAGGCGAAAAAGAGATTACAGTCAAAGAAAAGAGAAGTTCTGTCATTGTCTCAAAGTGCCACCTATTGGTCAAAATGATGACCAAAAAGTGAGGCAAAAGGCGCTACGTCGGCATCTCTGTCAATTGTGAATGACTCTGGAGACCAATGGGCAGGAGATAAGACTTCTGTGTAAGGTAAAAGTGCAGTCTGTGCCGCAGGACGAGTTGCGCGAGCTACATAATATTACTTGGAGCAGATTTGCAGTGGAACAGGATGGTGCGCTGAAACACATCACTAGGGAAAAAGAGTAGAAGTCCTGTGCTCGTCGGAAAGTGCCACCTATTGGTCGTCATACTGCCGGTCACGCTGTACACGTAGGGCACAAATTACTGCCACTGTTGGAGCATAGTAAACTATGCACAGAAGACATTTTCCCCACAATGCATCACACCATCGATGTGACATACAAACGAGCAGACAGAAAAACAGTAGCCCAGTAAAAGTATAAAGTTTCCACCTGTTAGTATTAATCTGTCTCGATGTTCACACTTAGACAAAACTTAAAATGTGTCACAAAGTCATACCCACTATATTACTTGATGTTGGCTCTGCAAAGTGCACGCGCAGGCTTTTACTTCCACAGAGTGTTAGAAAGTAATACACGTCAACCATAATTAACGACGTGGAATAAGTCATGATCATTATTTTTCCATAGCAAATAAAGGATGATGTGACAAATGTTGGTCTTGCCTTTGCCATGTTACAAGTGCATTAAGCCACTCCAAAGGTGGCATCTACTGGGGAATTAATGCATGGTTGGGCCATTGTAGGCACGAGGCTGCAATGGCCCCACCATGCATTAATTCCCCAGTAAATCTACCTTCGTGTCAACAATAACATGTACACCCTGAAGAGAGGCGGAGAAGGGATATGATACCACCTCCTTCACAGTGCATAATGGTACCCCAGCAGGCCATTTGAACACGTGTACTGAATACATTTTTTTTTTTTTTTAATTTTTATCTGTAAACTGTGAACCTTTAACCGTTTTGATTCAAGATGACTTGTCTAAATGGGGCAAACTGACTCTTTCCTTTTTCCAAAAAGTAGAGAAACAAGTAATTCGAATAAGTATTTTACCCTGTTTCCTGTACCTTTTCCAGAACATCCCAGAGTTACCTCCACATTTTTATTACGCCTCCTGGGACAGATTGATTTCAAATTTTATATGGGGAGGGCAGTGTCAAAGGGTCCATCTCTCTATTCATCAGTTACCCTTGGCTTCGGGAGGGGTAAATTTGCCTAAATTTAAAATCTATATGCAAAGGCGACCTTTGTTAAGGAGTTACTTCTTTGGTTAACACCTACGTACACGCCCCTTGGAAGGACGTTGAATTGACGATAAATGATCTTTATGACCTTGACCCCATCCTTTTTGCCTCCGGGGAAATTCTCCGCCATTACACCACTTTACTAAATTCACCTCCATTATTCTGAAAACATGGCATAGGATGAAACCGCATCCAAAGTCTGAGAATATCTTACTATAGGTTACTATTGTCTAATGGTAATTTTCAGCCCTCTCAAACTGATCTAACCTTCAGAAACTGGCGTCAGGTAGGACTCCCAATACATTTGCCAGGCATAAGCTGTTTTGAGGCATTACAAAGGGATTATGGTCTTGCAGATCGAGATCATTTTAGATACCTTCAACTACGGGCCTGCATACAGCATCATTGCCCTTGTTGGACTAAACTACCCAGGCCAATACCCCCCCCCCAATTAGCCATGTTAATTGACTGTACTATTGGTTCTATCTGGGGGCATTTAATAGGCCAAATATATAGAATCCTTAGAGAAGCAGAGGGGGACTCCTCCCAGTTGGTCCTAGATAGTTAGAATAAAGATCTAGGTCTCATGGTACTGTTCGAGCCATGGCTAAAATCAGCACTTCCAGCAGTCAAAATAACTCTTTCGTCAGTCTGGAGGGAGTATGCATGGAAGTGCCACTATAGATATTTTAGGTCTCTGGCTGTTCTTCTTAAATACCTTCCACCAAGTTTTGGCATTTGCTGGAGGGGGTGTAGGTGCCAGGTTGCAGATCAGGGTCATGTATTCTGGTTATGTCCATTACTGACTTCTTTTTGGTGCACTTTGCAGGAGGAACTTCATGAATATTTTGAGGATCCAGTAGAATTATCGGCTGAAATGGTATTGTTAATGATTATGCCCCAATATCATCCTTCTTGGCATAAAACTTTATTGCCATTGTACAGACTGGCGGCCAAGAAATCCATCACCCGAAGGTGGATGACCTCTGTTACTGACTGGAGGACACTAGTAATGGATATTTACCAACTATAAAAACTTATGGCTGGCCTCCATGATAAGATGGCTGCTTTTAATACAAAATGGCAAACATGGATATGGTATATCGCGCAGATAGACTCTGACTTTGTCCCTTGAATTTTCTCCTGCATGGTGTTGGGGATGCTGTCCTCACTGAGGGAGGAGGGGTGGGACAGTGACCATGCTATTGAAACCTCATGTAAAAAGTATGGTTTTGTGGAAATGTCTAAAATCTATTAAGGCAAAGATCTAAGAATATAGACATCGTCATATAAATGGAACTTAAGTCTGATATCTCTGCAATGTATGATCAACATGTCAATACCTATACTGGTAATATTAGAGATGTGTAACAAGATGTGCTTTGTCCAATAAAAATTATATTTCAAAAAAAATATCTGTGTTTAGATTTTCAGATGTGGCCGCCTTTCTTCTCATGCTTTCTTTCACTGGTCCAGATCACCTAGTGTTTTTGAGGTTGCTTTAAAAAGACTAGGTCAGCCACCCAACTGTCCCAGTGGTAATGGGGTGCATTACCATGGTGATGACCTGTAGCAGTAAAGTAATAGTAGTAACACTTTTATTTATTTATATACAAAATGAATTGGATTTCTCCACTGAGCCAAGGCTCATTTCCAGTCAGGTGCAAAGCACAATTCCAGTTACTTTTACATATCAAATTCATCACATTTAATGATAATAAAATATACACAGATTCCAGTGTAGTGTGTTACATAGACATAATTACATTGTCTCAGATCACATATACATGGAACACTTAACACCAATGTGGAGTGTTACTTAGACAATACAATTACACAGACTCAGATCACATATATATAAAACACTCAACATGGTACACGCCTTTCTCCTGTTAGCTATCTTCGTAAACCTTTAAATTGATTCTGATTTATATATTCAGAATACCACACCCTTATTTTCTCCACCTGAAGTTTCCTACTCGTGTGTCTCGAATGTATTGGTATTTTATTGTATTGGACCTGGAGTTGGAAGCGAGCCTGGGAAGTCATGTTGGGGACCAGGCCACGGCTGGAACACTGTCAGGAAAACACCCAAGCTCAAGTAGATGCAGGAGGTGCAGGACTGGAAATGGCTAATCCCCACAAAGTATAAAAGAAAATGGTGCTGCACTACAGTGTTACTTGCAGAGTTCGAGAGTAAAAAAAAATGCTGGAAACTCTGATATTCTTGTTGATAATTTATTGCCTAAACAATGAACACAAAACACTCTCAAACACGGCCAGTCACCTGGGAGGAAAAGCAAAGAACCTGCACCTGACCCTTACTCTTTTCTCCGATAGAGGAAGTGTGACTACCTGAAATTCCTAAGGGAAAAAACTTACAATATACAGTCCACAGAGGGATAGCAGTAGACACAATAATATTCCAACATGCAAATAGGGAGCTATTTTAAGACACCCTTCAGTTTGTTATATCAGTGAGGGAATAACTAAATACATGCTAGGCACAAATATTTAATAACTGTTGATGTGGTTTTCAGGAATCAAGGAGAAAAGCTGAACCACAAATGAAATGTCCGTAACTAAGACTGTTCTGATGGTAAGGCACTTGCCTTTCATTCTGGACATTGGGTTCATAACCTTCACCTGCACTCCCAGTCGGCGCTGACAGGGGTAGAGGAGCTGTCCTAGGGATGCTGTCTGTATGCTGGGGAAGGTTACCTGCACTCCCTGCTGTTCCAGCGACATTTTCTACTCCAGGGAGGGTGACCTGTCCTCCATGCTGTCCCAGGGATGCCCTTTCTACTTCAGGGAGGGTGACCTGTCCTCCATGCTGTCCCAGGGATGCCCTTTCTACTTTAGGGAGGGTGACCTGTCCTCCTTGCTGTCCCAGGGACACTCTCTCTCTCTCTCTCTCTGCTTTAAGAAGGGTGACCTGCACTTTCAGCTGTCCCAGGGATGTCCTTTCTATTCCAGGGAGGGTGATCTGAACTTCCCGCTGTCCCAGGGATGCTGTCTACTCTGGGGAGGGTAACTTGCACTTCCTGCTGTCTTAGGAATGCTCATTATTCTCCGGGTAGAGTGACCTGCACTTCGCAGTGTCCCAGGGATGCTCTGTTTACTCCGGGGAGGGTGACCTACACTCCCTGGTTTCCTAGGGGTACTTTTTCTAGTCCAGGGAGGGTGGCCTGCATTCCCCGCTGTCCCAGGGACACTCTTCACCAGGGAGAGTGATCTGCACACCCTGCTGTCCTAGGGATGCTCTGTCTACTCTGGGAGAGGATGACCACTGTTCCCTGCTGTCCCAAGGAGACTCTTTTACCCTGAGGATGGTGACTTGCACTCCTCGCTGTCTCATGGTCACTCTCTGCTCTGAGGAGGGTAACATCTCCCTGCCCCAGAGAAACACACTTTACTCTGAAGAGGGTGCAGTGCACTCATTGCTGTCCCAGGGATGCTCTTTCTGCTCTGGGGAGAGTGACCTACACTCCCCACTGTCCCAGGGACACTCTACTGTGGGGAGCATGAGCTGCACTCCCTCCTGTCCCAGAGATGCTCATTATACTCCAGGGAGAGTGATCTGTACTCCCTGCTATCCCAGGGTTGCTCTGTCTCTCTACTCTGAGGAGGGAGACATGCACTCCCTGCTAAACATAGAAACTGATGGTAGATAAGGGCCGCTTGGCCCATCCAGTCTGCCCTTTTTCATTGTGATTGCTTTCACTGTAGACCCTTCTAGGTCTACGGCACGTTCTCATCCACACCTTTCCTATCCCTTATGATTCTCTTTTGTCTATCCCAGGCTTTTTTGAATCCTGCCACTGTTTTTGCCCTCTGCTTCCTCCACTGAAAGGCTGTTCCAGGCATCCACCACTCTTTCTGTGAAGAAGTATTTCCTCACATATCTCCTGAACCTACCAGCTTCATATCATGATTCCTTGTGCACAGCTGCACCCTGGTGACCATGGGGTGGGGAGCCTTCTTACTCATTACGTCTTTTCTTCAGACTTCAGGGCAGAAGCGTGAGCTTTTTGGTGGGAGGGTGTGGAGGTGCCATCACTAGGCCCCCCCTTCCATGTTTATACAGTCAAGGCTGGGGGAGACCACGGGGGCTGACTGCAGTGGTGCCAGCTTTCACCCCTTCAGCCATGAAAGGAAAGCATAGTCCAGTACTGTTCAACAGGGACCCTCGACAACAGTGGAGAAGAAATCTGCTGTCATTCAGTACCACAGAGCAGCTGCAGTAGGATCAGGGAGCCGCTGTAAGGAAGGAAGCTCTCCCAGCACGGATAGCTATACGAATGGAAAGCTTTGACTTTGGAGGGTCCTGAAGTGGCAGGTAGGCAGGGCAGGTGTAGATGGGATATGGTGGATACAGTGAAATCAGAGAGAAACAGATGGAATAAAAAAAAAAACTGCCAAAACAAAGTCAAAGGAAAATATTCATTTTCATTTCATTTCATTTTTATCCTTTTAAGTCTGATGAGCATAACTGCCCGTTTTCACAGACAACGACCATTACATAAATATACAAATACAGTAACAAAATACAAAGCACACATTACAAAATAAATACAATTTTGAATCAGCAAGTACATTCCTCAGAAAGTTGTAAGTGCTTTTTCAGTCTAGATATGAAAGACAACACTGAATTACAGTTCAACACATCCTGGGGAAGAGAACTGAAAAAATGTGGACCCCTATGTAATACGGAACGTTGGCCTAAAGCTTTCTTAAAAAAAATGGAAAACCAAATGTGAATTTAGATTGAGTTCTGGTGCATTTAAAGTTTATGTATCTAGGAAAATAGGAATTTATTGAAATGGGCAAAAGACTAGATTTGATTTTAAATAGGAAAATGCCCATTTTAAAATGAATTCTATTAATAAGGGAGAGACAATTGGAGGAGTTCAGGAGAAAACAATGATGGGTTCTTGTAGGAACATGAAGCATAAATGTCAAGGTAGAATTGTAGGTAACAGTCTATCCAGAGACTTATGGTCCGTGGCTGCATAGACCGTTAGCCCATAATCCAGGACACTAAAGAGAAAGCTGCGTGCCAATAACTTCCTGGATTCTGGTGTGAGGAATGACTTAATTCTAAACAAGCAACCAAGTCTTTGATGGATTTTTTATGTGACATGATGTTTGAAAGTAAGATTGGTATCGAGTACAAGACCCCAATATTTAAACAAATTGACCAGTTCAGTGGTATTTCCCTTGACATCACGAACATGTACTAAATCAGCAACATTGTTTTTTTTTGTTAGAGAACATCATTTTAGTTTTAGCAGAATTCAGCACTAAAGAATTAGAAATTAACCAGTTCTGAAAAGAATCAAAATTAGTCTGAATTTTACAGAGGGCTTCGTTTTCATGTTTGACTGCCTCGTAGATTACTGCGGCATCTGCGTACATTATAATGGAACTTGAGACACATGAGCTAGGGCTGCATTCACGTAAAAAGAAAAAATGAGTGGCCCCAGGATGGATCCCTGGGGTACAGCACATTTAATTGACTTGGGAGAAGAGTAATGACCATCAATGCTGGTCACATGTGTCCTGTTTGTGAGGTAATGGGAAAACCATTTAATGGCTTTGCAGGATAATTGCAGCTTGTCCAGAATACAAGGGGGCAAATTATGCTCCACAAGACCAAAGGCCTTGGTGAGGTCCACAAAAAGGTCCACATAAAGGTACTAATGATCTCAAATGGCTCTTTTTATTTTTTTCTGTTGCAAACTACAGCAGTGTTTATTCTTGAAATAAACCTCTCAGTGATTAATACAGAGTTTCTTGCTGGTATAAATCTACAGCAGGAGTTCTCACACTTTGTCATAGTGAGCCTCCCCAAAGCCTTGGAAAACATCTTGAGCCTCCTCTTACTACAGAAATAATTTTGGGCCTCCCCATAGTTAGAACAACTATCATACTTTGCACATTACAGGAAGAATCCAATGAAGTGCATTTGAGTTGTTGAGTTTATTCTCCGTTTTCATAACCCCCCTCCCCAGGTCAGCCTACTTGCTCCACACTTCTGACTTTTGGACCCTGTTTACCCCACATTGCAACACCTCCATGAGTCAGACTGTTTTCTTTGTCAGTTTTACCCTACTCTTAAACACCTTCTCGGGGACCATTTTGCTTCCTCCTGGTCTTGCTCCTAGTATCTCTCTGCTTAGCCTTAGTATTTGTGCTTTTCTGCAGCCAGTATAATGGGTTAATTGTTACCTTGTTCCTATTCATTTGCATTATTTTGCATTTTATTTTGCACAATTTCCAAGAATTGTATTTCCTCCATATAGCTTTCCCCCATGTCATACCAGGAAACAAGTGTTTGTTGAGCATGTCTTTCCTGGTAACCATTTTGTACATAAATTTGCATGCCATTATTCGCTTTCAGTTTGCTGCATCCTTTCACATAAAACATCCAAAATTTGACATTTAAATACAGTACATTTTAAGGCTTGCTTGAGCCTCCCCTGGGACGCTGGCCTCACCATTTGAGAAACCTTGATCTACAGAGATATAGAAGCATTCAATATAACAAAAAAAACAAACACTCAAACCACAACAAGCTGCTTTGCCTTTTTTTTATAATTAATATCTATTAAGTTTTTGCAGAAAGCTGCTTTGCTTTGTAATAAACCTTCAGTAAACCAATTTTTTTCAAGAACTAAGTGTATTAGGGTGTTCCTGTGGCGGGGACAAGTAGTGATCCTTGAATAACCACCATGTTGTTATGGCACCAAACTTTCAACCAGGCTTCTAGTCCAACACATAGACCAGCTCTTAAAGTCAGGCACCCTAACAGGAAACAACCTATTTCCCAACCACCATCAATGTCCCAAGATCATTTACTAAGCATAACATAAAGTTAAAACAGATTGCGATTCTTTGTCCGAAGTGTAACCTTGTTAATTCTGCCTTTGCCCAAACAAATCCTGTACCCCACTCAAAATTCCAGTTCCCCACAACCCTCAGTACTTAAGCACTTCAGTCTTCAGACTCTTGAATCCTCACTGACCTGTACACACCTCCTGCCTACCGACAGGTTCTGGGCCGAATGGCCAGCTTCTTTTGGATCTGAGAAAATATATTCCAAGTCCTGAACTTCAGTTCAGAGCTGTGCCAGAAAAGCAATTGATGCTGCACTCGGAGGTTGCGCAGTGTCTTTCTCACTCCTTTGAGTTTGTGCTTTTGTCACATGGAGCATCTACTCTCCAGGAACACTGACACCTTTGTCTCTTCCATTTGCAGTGGGCTGACTTGCCTTGCTGCATGATTGATGCATCTCTTTCAAACACCCCTTGTAGTGCTACTAGGATACTGTGTAATATGGCCTCTCTGTTCTGGGCCTGATGTGGTATCGCGCTGTACACCTGTGGAGTCTCAAAGGGGGCACTTCTGGTGGCCAAGACAAGTTGGAAGTTAACCAAGTATGCATGAAAGCTCTACTGGTGGTGCATTTGTGCCCTCTAGGTCACCAGCACTTGTATTTTTGCATGCACAAACCTGGTTGTAGCAATTCCTTTAACTTACCTACAACAAAGAGATCCTTTTTGAGTCTTGCACAGATTGTTGAACTTTGGTTTCGACACCATCTGTTCTCACTTCTACTTCCAATATCGTCTTGCTTATGCTGCCCAATTTTTATCAAAGTCTAGCATGGACTTGCAGAGCTGCTGCAATTTGCAGTTAACCATGAAGAGACTCTTCTGCTGTATCATCTGAATTGAAGCATGCAGCAGGGCTTCCTTCTGCTGATTGGAGCTGCTTGCTGTTGAGCATGGCTTAAAAAAACTTCATAAGAGCTGGTAACAACTCTCTAGCTACCTGTCTTACAGTCTGGTGGATATTGTAGCTATTACATTTTTTGTCTAAAATATTTCAGTAAAAGTGTTTTAAGCTATACAAGGGATGTTTGCTTTTGGGATGTAGTCTTGTGCATCCTCACTAACCAGTAACCCCCCCCCCCCCCAGCAACTAACTTCTAGTTTGTTTCATTAAACCACAGGATAAACCTAGGTTCTCCATTTTATGAACTAGTCTCCTGCGTGATACAGTGTTAAGTGCAATACTGAAGACTTTCACTTCTCTGTTTCATTTATAACTATGCACACTGGAGTGGAAACAGAATCATTGTCCCCTGACCTCCAGCTGCTCCGGTTGCTTGTCTACACTTGACAGCAAATCCTCGGATTGTGACATCACAGTCTATTGCTGTAGAACAATTAATGATGTCACAAGTAGAGGATTATAATGTCAGCCAGATTAGCAGAACTCCAATGGCCACTGATGTTGTTTTCATGTTAGCATGCATAGAAATACTGTATAAGGGGAAGCTATATCCCGAAACCATATGAAAGCTGGACAGAGTATGATGACTGGGTTCTCAAAGTTTACCTCAATATGACAGGAGCTTTTTTCTTTTCAACTTTCTGTTGTTGCTGCTGACATCCACTTGGCCCTTGGCCCCCTCTCGAGCCTCTACCTTGTCCCAGCCTCATCATCCCACTGTCTTCCAGGACTTGTCTACCCCCCTCCCAAGTTACCACCCCTTGTCTTATCCCTCCTACGGCAAGGCCCTCAAATGTGGCCTGGACCATTGGGAAATTCCTTAACCAGCCATCCTGGGAGAGTACCTATGTCAACGGATGTGGGCAAAGCAAGGCAATTTTATTTGTATGACACCCAGTCCCAGAGGCTGTGAGGTGCCTCACAATAACACAACAATTTGATAAAATGCAATGGAAATAAAATAATAAATTAAAATGTAAATAAGCCCAGCAAAGACATTAAACAGCAGCATCAGGCTCAAAACACAAGGCAAAGGAATGTGTTTTCAAATGGGATTTGAAGATAGCCAGGAAGGAGCACCTCTTACCTCGGGGGGGGGGGGTTACATTCCACAGAACTGGGGCAGTCACTCTGAACGCCCTGTCTCCTGAGAACTTTAGATGGGATCTTGGGAAAGATAAGAGGCTCAAAGGGGGTGGCCAGGAGCATATGGAGTAAAGAGGTCTTCCAGATAGCCAAACCCAAACCACACAGGGCCTTGTAAGTTAACAAGCACACCTTGAAGTTGATGCACCATCACACTGGCAGCCAGTGCAGAGCACAGAGAACCAGTGTAGCAGGCTTGAACCGGGAGGTACCAGCAACCAGCCAGGCTGCCACATTCTGGACCAGCTGCAAGTGACGCAGGAATTTTTCAGATGACCTAAGGTGAAGAGTGTTCTAGTAATCAAATCTTCATGAAACTGGGCATGCACCAGTGTTGCTAAGTCAGTTGATCCAAGAAAGGGCTTGATCCGGGAGATGTTTTGAAGATGGTAGAAGCCACTGCAGACAACAGCCGATAACTGATATTCTAAAGTCAGCATAGAGTCAGCAGTGACCCCCAGATTCCTTGGGAGTACGATGAAAAGCCAAAAGTCAGGATCACGACATCATTCAGGATCCCAAGTTCGGCTGCCCGACACACACCTGCCCGACAGACTGACGCTGGTGCCGGCAGGGGTAAGGTAGTGGATGTGATGACCCGCTACCGTGCCTCTAGCTGTGCACCACAAGTAGGGGAAAAATCTGGTGGTTGGCCGAGCTGCTCCCGTGACGTGGAGGGCTAAGCCACTAGCAGCTCTGCCACCAGTGTGCTCAGACCCGGGTTCTATTCCCAGAGCTACACTTTTGCACGGTGCTGTTTTGCGCCCCCATAAACTGTTTTAACCTACTCTCGAGGTCCGCTCCATCTTGGAGTTGGTTATTTTAGTTACCGGGGTGTGGAGGCAAAACACCTCGCGTGTGTGTGTGGGGGGGCTTGCCCCTGCATTGTACCAACACCTTGTCAGTCTTCCGACAGTCGGTCTCCTAAACTCGGGCTTATGGAGTTCAGGAGACTGACTGTCGGGATTCAGTAGTATCCGATTCCTCACCCTGTCTACAGCTTTGAGAGCAACACCATCCAGGGTAGGATAGTGCTACAACTGCAAGCACAGTGGGGCCCCCCCCCCCTGCAAGGATGCCGCATTCTAGGATGTCATGACATGGGCATGCTTAGCATATGCCTAGTAATGTTGGTAGTGTCCTCCCCATCCTGTGGCTCAGCAGTACATCTCCCCCCGTGGTCACCAATGGGACAGTATGGTAGCAGGGATACAATCCCCTTCCCAGAGGTAAGGATCAACCACTGTGACTCTGCACTGTTCTCCTCTCGACTGGTCCCTGATGACCCAGTCTCGTAACCAAACGAGGGTTGCCGGCATCGTGAGCAGTAGAACAACTGCTGCATCAACAGGTCAATGTCAGGAGCTTTATAAATGCTCAAAATATTTTGAAACTAAGTACACAGTATTTAATTGTTTTAACATTTTACAGTTTTAAGGTAATACACTACTTTTTATTATAGTTATCAAAATAAATACTATTACGCACGCGTTTAAGTCCTCAGAGATTCCTTCATAAGGTAAAGAGGCATTAACAGATGAATGGAACTCTGAGGCCTTGAAAACTTTTTTAATATTGCTTTGGTTAGTCTACTAAAACATATTATAATGGTGGAGCAGGCTAGTTCAGGAAGTGGTGAACACTGGCTCTATACCAGACTTCAAGATTAGTGGGATAGACACAGATGAGTAGGGTAGTTAAGGGAAAAGCAGGATGACAAAGTGTTAGTAGAAGGGGGGAGTAGTTAAATTAGGGAAAAAACAGAGGAAACTAGATAAATGAAACTCCTTGTCTGTCCTGAACCATCTGTGTATATGTCGTATGTCTTATCCTAAAACTGCAAACTGGACTTGGCGTTAAGTAGCGTGGTGTCAAATATCTGCTTTACAAGGCTGCTTTGCATAGCAAAAAGCAGTCTTTTCGTCATTACATAGGAGCAGGTGAGCATGGCCAACACTGGAATGCAAGCAGTTACCCTGTTTGTTGCCTCTGAGGGACAATCTCAGTGGGGTGCCCACCGACCTGCACAACAGGTTTAATGTAATCCTCCAGATCTCTTAGCAGTCTGTAGTATGACATTAGGTTAGTTGCAGTTTCCCATCAGTCCTTGGTGTCTAGCGGTGCCTCCTCCCTCTTTCCGGCTTGTAGCCGATCAGTTCCTGGTGTCTGGCAGTACCATTGCTCTGTCACTGGCCCATACCTGATTAGTTCCTGATGTCTATCAGTACCTCCCTCCCCAGTCCCATATCAAGTGGTCTTTGGTGTCTAGCACCTCCTCCAGTACTTCTGCTTCACCAGTGCCGCCAGTCATTGTTAAACATTGTAAAACCCACTACCCACCCAGCTGAGGGCCCCCACCCAGTCCCCAGACACTCCTCTAACATTGTTTGCAGCTTAAAAATGAATTGTTTCAGAAGTTTATCACACCGTGCTGATCTTCCTACTACCGTTCTCACCGCCAGGCCTGAATGCCGGTATTAACGCACCAGTAGTGCTTTAAGCATTTGAGTGCAGTGCTGGCATTCAGGCTAGTGGGGAAAGACAAAGGATGAGGGCAGGTGCCCTGTGATGGACTTCTGAAGTGATGTTTGCAGTGCAGATGGTGTAAAGGGGGGGGGTCTGTGGACTAGGTGGGGGGCCACAGATGGGTGGTGGTGGGCTTTTCACTATTAAAACATTACAGCACTGTGGTGAGGTAGAAATGTGGGGAGGCACTTACACCATACCGTTCTGGAGAAAGAATGCTGCTGCTGTTATCAGCTTGCATGGAGATTCAAACTGCACGAAGAGATTAGAGAAAGAGGTTAAGCACGGTCAGGGATCTTGCTCAAGGCAAGTAGCAGTTTGGGTTTCAGGCCTGAGCATGTAGGTTCAGAGTGCTACATTTAAGCCACTAGGCCAGTGAGGGGCAATACAGAGCAAATAAGCTAAATAAAATAAACAGTCCATGAATTGTGAAAAGGTTAAATGTAAAACAGAGGAAAGAAAAAGAGATGAAGTTCAGAAACAGGAGAATATGCCCAAAACAGAAACGGGCCAGAACACTGTGGGGAAGGGATAGAATGGATGTAGAACACTGGGGGGAGGGGGATAGGGTGGACCTAGAGTCCCTTCAGACCTAAAATTACTATGTCACAAAAGAGTAGAATTGTAGATCAATGTTTGTGTTTTTGGGGAGAGACCGTGGGTGCTAAACGAAACTTACCACTACACAACCTAAAGCACTGTACAAAGCTTGCCTGTTGCTACACAAAATTAATTTTGTATAGCAGTCACTGCTAGACAGCGATTTTGTAGTAAAACTTTCACTGGTCCCTGGTGTTCAGCGTCCCCTCCTCCTGTGTACAGCTGACACCTACCACCCCAATACTGTGTACGGGACCCCCTGTTATCTAGTGTCTCTCTGCCAGCGTGCACTCGTGCACACACACACCTGCACTTCTACCTTCCGTATGCCATCTATGTGGCCAAACTACTGCCTTATCTGTATACTGGTATTGCTCCCCATACAGTTTTTGTAGTGCTTGAATTCCAATTGTGATCCCCTCCCTCTCTCTCTCTCTCTCTCTCTCTCTCTCTCTCTCTCTCTCTCTGTCTCTCTCAGTTGCCAGCATAGCCGGTTTTAGGCACCAGCGAACCCTGCGGTTGCTGGGAGCCCCTGCTCATGAGGGCCCCCAAGCAGAGAAGTTTACCTTATTCATTTTTAAACATTTTTTTATCTTAATATATTTTTAAAACATCAGTGAAGGACTATGCAGATCTTTCTGGTTATGTCATAAAATACCTCAACAAACTATGATCCAGTCAGCATGAAGTGGATAGGCAGCAATGGATGGGACGGGAAGAACAGCCCCAAGAAATGACACTGTTGTGTCCTCCTAAAATTTTTTTAAATACTACTGGTTATACTAAAGCTATATAGAAACAGAAATATAAAATTTGCGGCAGTTAACTACTGCTTGGCCCTCCTAATCTGCCCATTTTCCCTGCCTATAGTATCACCACAAATAAAATCTTGCACCCTCACAGGCTACAGTAAAACACATGGGCTAAGGTGGGCCAAGTAGAAGGCCCCATAACTTCACCAATTCTGCTGGGGCCCCAAACCCTAAAGCCGGCCCTGGTTGCCAGAATAACATCACCCCCTTTCACTCCTGGGTCCCAAAATGCACTCTTCTCCAAGTCTGAAACAACCTAGTGCATTGGTAGTTTCCATGCAGAACTGAAAAGCCAATAGTCTGTGACAGCCAATTGCCAACTTTCCAGCTCAACATGGAAACAGCACTGCATTTTTTGTTTTATTCCCAGTGTAGAATGCATTTGGTGAGTTAATAATGAAAGGGTGGTATTAACCTGGCAGCTGGGAGGGTTGGGGGAGGCTCATGAGCAGAAATCAAGTATCTCAACAACTTTACTAGAAGCAAGAACTACTACTGGGATAGTGTTGTGTCAGCTGACAGTTGCTTCTGCATTAGCTTAAATGTGTGTGGTTTCTCTTATTGTGCTGCGAGTGTGGGATTATTACACGCCAGTAATAGGACAAGTAAATCACAATTCAAGTTGCACATTAACTCGAGATGCCTTATCAGGTTAATGCATTAAGCAGTTGTTTTGGCTCTGACCAGAGCTTGTGTTAGTTTAGTTTTAGGTTTTGTTTCACACAAAACCCTTTAGGCAGGTGCCTGTTTTCAAAGGGTTTAGAGTTAGGGTTTAATGGTGTCTTTGACACTTTCTGTTGTTCATCCCTTTTTATCTCTACTATCATGATTTATGCCACTTAGTAAGTGCAAATGTGAGATCTTGAATCTGTCACTCTCTTACTGCCTTGCTTTCCATAGCCTCCCTCAATCTTGATTCATCCCTGTGTGTCCCTTATGACTGTTGCAGCTGTTCATGGCGTGCAGAGCTATTTAGGACACAGTGAGTGTGAAAGACATCATGGTATATAAAACCAAACTCCTCTTGTGAGGTTGCTTGAAATGGTTTTTCAGATCACACAGAAGCTCAAGCCTGAAAACCTGTTGGGCTCAAGAACTAAGTGGTAGCTGCTGTTTTCCTTTAATTATGTCAAAATAGCTGGTTCCATTAAAAAACTAAATTAGAGCTTGAAGGAACTCTGTGCTGCATTGACTTGAAATTGAAGCAGCTACAGTAGAACAACACTGGGTTGAGAAACAAGAACTGCTTTACTTCTTGTTACAGTGCAATGAACAAAAAACAGTTAAAATAATCCATGTGCAAGTATAGGACAAAGAGTTTTCAACATACTGGGCCTTATTCAAGTTCAAGTTCAAGTTCAAGTTTATTGCAGGAAAACTCCATTGAGCAAGCTCATTCACAAGGAGGTCCTGTGACATAAACACTTAAAGTTCAAACACAGATAGGTAATAACAGTATATACATGAAATACACATTACATGATGCAGGCTGGATATACATACAAGGGTACCACACGGTGACCGTAGGTGGTAAACATTGTTATGAGACGAGGGAAGCGACTTATAGGTCGCATACTGATAAATGAAACATGATGACTGGTGTGATTTGATTTAATCAAATCAAATCAAATATACAGTATTTTGGCAGCTAGAAAAAACAACAGTCTACAACTGATATGAGAGGGAGGAGAGATTTGATAGAGTAGCAGTGGGAGTAAGCAAAGATAAAGCCAGGAGTAGAAGGGAAGGAAAGCAGTTAATATGACAAATCAATTATACCTCACCAGTGGATAAATATGGCACACATGGGAAGGAAGAGACTTAATGACAGTTACAGGTGTCTTTTATTTTGGCTGAACTTAGCGATTTGTAGAAGTTTATTGAAACTGTGTTAGTTAGTTTCAGTACGGTTTGTAATTGGTTCCAAATGGAGGGAAGGGCATATGCAATAGCACGTTTACCAAAGGAAGTCCACGTCCTTGGTATGTCAAGCATAATAAAGTTAGATTTTCTTAACGAGTATGCACTATGTGAGATACTAATAAGGGAAGAGAGATAGCTTGGCAATTTCTGCAGGAGCAGTTTAAGAGTCCATAGCCCAGCATGGAGCAGGCGTCTAGTAGTAAGGGATGTCCAACCAACAGCTGCATATAAGTCACAGTGGTGCGAACGGTAAGGGGAGTTGGTAATGAACCGTAACGCACGGTGATAAAGGATGTCAGTGTAACCCCTGCAAATGGGGGTTCCCAAAAGACTTCAGGAGCTTGCTTGAGTGCTCCAAGCCTGAATGGTGTTTGGCATTTAAGCCATTTATCAGTGAGTGTTTTAGAACCTCTGGTACTGTCTCTTTAAGAGCTGTCTGCTTGCAGACATAATTAGTTTGTATGGGGACTGTGTGTTTCTTTGATTGAGTACCACTCAAGCTGCTGCCAATTCACTTCATTTTGCAGTCACTAGGGTGCAAAGGAACCTATCTGAAAGATGTAACTGTTTGCCAGAAATTATTTAGAGTGATAATGAAATTACAGTTTGTCTAACCTGCTTTCTTTTGCAGTCAGAACAGTGTCTGTCTAGTTCCCCATTCTGGTTTTGAACTGCTGAACTGGACCAATCAGTGTGGGGTAAGCTAGCTCTAAAATGGTGCCTTGGACGAATCAGAACTTGGACTCATAATCTGAGCCAGCCACAAGAGGATTGTATGGGCAGTGACTCTGGGAGATGTAGTTTAGACTTCAGTGCCTTTTTGGACCAACAGCAGCAGTCTATTGTGAGACAGCCAATCCAGTCAAGAACTGGGAGGAACTCAAAGGAAGTGCCCGGTTTTTGTCAGTTGGAGTTTGAGTTGAGCTTTGGCAGTGAAGAAGGAAGGAGCCCTGTGCTTTTCAGTGCAGTTTTAGTCAAAAACGTGTAAGGCCCAGAGTTCCGGTCTGCAGCTTGTTAGGACTGAATCCGTCCTGTGAAAAGAATCAAAGGATCTCTGAAGAGTAGAAACCAGGCTCACCCTGTAGAAGACTGGAGGAATTGCTGAAAATTACACTCGGTCTGTCAGGAACTGAATCTGCTGTGTGTTCTCCCGGTATTGTGCAGTAATTGCGATCGGGATACAGATGCAGCCTGCCTGGTATAGTGCTTTCTTTATATGGATGTGTGAAGAGGTTTGTGCACCTCAAGTGAGCCCTGCTGACATTGAAGGACCCTATCTTATTTGGAGGTCGTGAGTACTAATTCAGGGTCGCTCCCTGTTGAATTGCCACATTAAATCCAAATGGAATTACTGTACTGCTGACTGTTTAATTCTCCTTTTCTCTGTGTGAAAGGGCCCCTACCAGCTGCCACGGTTTGGACTAGCCACTAGGGCTTGGGTACCCAGGGACAGTAACTGATAGGGATAGGCCTGTGCACAGAGCCATAGATAGATTATTAAAGTGATAAGCTAATTAACCTGATTTCCCCTGTCCTTGTTATATCCCCTAAATAAATCAGAGCTGCTTGTTTCAGCAAAGTTATACTGCCTGAGGTATTTGTCTATGTTAAGTACTGTACTGTGATTGTTGCACTGTATCTCATTTCACAGGAGGTCCCTGTGCGGAACCAGACCTGGGGGTAAGTGTATACTGTGAAGGTAATTCTGATATATTGTGTGGGCCACTAGTGGGAAGAAAGGGGGGTTGCAGTGTCCCAGAGGGCTGTGACCAAGTTAGTTTAATTATTGCAAACCCTGACCTCTGGGTGGAGGCACCCGCCATTGGATCCAGGCCCCTCAACCTGTTAGTGGCAAATCAGGCAGGGGTAGTAGTCCCTGGGATAGCGCCATCTAGGGGTTACACCAGTTTACTTAGATTTGCAAGAGTGGTGGAGGAATAGATTACATCGCCATAGTCGAGTAGGTGGAGAAAAGTGGCCTGTACAAGCTTGTTTCGAGTTTCAAGGGGGAAAAGGGGCCTATTTCTGTAGAAGAAACCTAACCTTGCTTTTAACCTTCTAGAGACATCTTCGATGTGGTCACTGAAAGATAATTTATTGTCGATCCAGATACCTAGATATTTAAATTTGGTTACAACTTCCAGAGGCTCGTTTAGCGTGGTGACAATGAAGCCTTGGGCAAGAGTATTGGGGGGGGCCTGAGACAGCACTGCGGGAGAATATCATCGCTTTAGTCTTCTTGGCATTGAGCAGAAGCTTTGCCTTTATTAAATTATGCTCAAGTTGTGCGAAGTCCGCTTGAAGCACTCCCTTGACTTCAGATAACGATGAGCCAGAAGTATACAACACAGTATCATCTGCAAAAAAGTGCAGATTGGACGTGAGATATGTTAGCATCTAAGTCATTGATGTACAGAGAAAACAAGATAGGGCCTAAGATGGATCCTTGGGGGACTCCTCTTGCAACTGGCAAGGCAGCAGAAAAAAAGCCTTCCGCCTTTACTTTCTGGAATCTTCCAGTTAGGTAGCTAGAGAACCACTGGGTGGTATGGTATGTGGCACCCAACTTTGCAAGGCAATTGACTAATAGTTTGTGATCAACAGTATCAAAAGCTTTGCTGAGGTCCAAAAAGACTGCACCAGTTACCTTCTTAGCATCTATAGCAGAGATCCAATCATTGGTTACTTTTGCTAGTGCAGTGTTTGTGCTATGATTAGCCGGAAGCCAGATTGAGCTGGGTTAATGAGAGAGAAGAGTTTCAAGTGAGATTTTAACTGAATATGGATCAGTTTTCGAGAACTTTAGAAAGGATAGGCAATATGGAGATAGGCCTATAGTTGTTTACATCGCATGGGTCACCAGATTTAAATAGGGAGGATATGTGCTGATTTCCAGCAGGACGCACAGCAGCAGATGTAATGGAAAGATTGAAGATGTGGAGAATTGGGGCAGTGAGATGGGCATAGCCTGACCTTAGGAAAAGGGTTCCAAGCCATCGTCCCTGCACTTTTTGGTGTCTAAGTTAAGAAGAGAATCTTCTACTTCTTTATAAGTTATCTCGCAGAGTTGGAAGGGACTGGGTCCAGGACTAGATGTGGCGGGAGGGTATGCTGGCTCACCGCAGCACCAGCATAAGGTGACGAGTCAAAAGCTAATCCAGCTGTGGCAAAGTGGGAGTTAAGTTCCTCCAGGATTAGGGACTTGTTTTCACAATCTTGCCACTGCGACTATCTTTGTTGGGACAGAGGGCCATGGGCCATCCTTCTATAGCTTTGATAGTCTTCCATATTTTATGAGCGTTACCTTTAGCTTGTTCGGGAGTAGAAATATAATAGTTAGCTTTAGCAGGCGAAGTTTTTTCACACAGTTATTCCTGGCTGTTCTAAAGGCCTGCCAATCCGAAGATTCTTTGGAATGTCTAGCTTTAGCCCAGAGCTTATCTCGAGCTATAAGGGCTGCCTTGAGATCCGAGGTGAACCAGGGATTGGAATTGTTCCATACCCTTACTTTGATGAAAGGGGCATGCTTATTTATTATTGTAGTGAGTTTGTCATTAAGGATGCAAGCTGCCTTGTTGACATCTTTGGCTTGTTGACATCTTTATTCACAGTCACTGTTGGGTGTGGTGCAAAACAGATGGATTTTTCATACCATAGTGTTGCCACCCAAAAGCACCATAGATAAAGCTGGGCGCTTGCCACCAAGGAAGGGGGAAGGGCGTCCCTCTCCCAGTGATGGAGGCTCAGTGCAAATTGCAAATCCAGCTGTTATACAGCAAATGACAATTTGGATAGGGCCTGCAGCCAGGCCGCAGCATTGTATTGTGCCAGGTGCGTGGTGGATTGCCAGATGTAGTCTTAGACTGTTGCGACTACAGTAGTACCCCCCGCCACCACCACCTCATTACTCATGCACACAGAAAAGAGCCCTGGTGGGCCAGTGTCCCATTCCTTCTGTGGCCTGGAAGCAATGCCATCCAGTTGCCCAGAGGACCGTCCAAACCCCCACCCTCAGACAGCCTTGCCCCTGGCAGTACAGTCTCCCCCGTAGCTTCTGTGTGCCTCCATATGTGGTGGTGCACTGGTTTGCACTTCAAGTTTGTCTGTTGTGCCTGCTGTTGTAACTGGTCGCAGCAGTGTATGTCCTGTCAACGTAGGGAATGTACTGGACTGTGCTGGACTGGACATATGGTAGTCACCATATCTTTTAGGATGATCCAGGGGTCCATTTGCGTGGTGGCCCCTGGCTCATGGGAGTAGGTTGCTACTGTGGCACAAGTGGTCATATCGACCTCTCAGTGTGGCCATTTACATTTGTGAAGGGGGCCCACCGTATGTTCCCTGTGTTGTCTGTCGTCCCCAAGGCAAAGGTAAGCCATTTTGATGTTCATTTCTCAGGCCTGTCATAATGGATCGTATTTGGATCAGGGCAGTGCTGTGTTGTGCTGTTAGTCAGCTTATCACAAACCTGTGCTAACACCAGTCCAATATACTGACCTTATAGACCTGGCAAACACAATGGGGGAGGGGCCACATGAGGGGCAGCTGTTCAATGCTGCTGGCGGTTGCTGTCTTCATTGTAGTGCAAGAGGGATTAAAAAATGAATTAGAAACACACACCTTAAAAAAAAAAAAAAAGGATGAACTCTTTAACGGGGCATTGTCAACCTGTTTTGCATCATAATCTTTCTAGTTTACAGGGACGCTGTCAACTTTTTGTGTATTATGTTATTTCTAGTTAAATAACCCACATTTTACAATTGATTACCTTCTCTAACGTTCACTGATGTTCCTGGTTGTTTTATCTCGAGTTCAAGTTTATTGTGAAGGGATAAAATCCATTGAGCAAGCTCATTTGCAAGGAGGTCCCTTGCACACATAACATAGCAAAGTACAGAATACATGGGAAAAAGAAAAAAAAAACAACAGCACAACTACAGCATAGCAGAGCAGATCATATGAGATCATGTAACATACGAGTAATAACAAATACATATGGAGTAAAGGAAGTAAGAAATAAAAAAATTAACAGAGCAGATCAAAGAGAAGAAAAGAGAAGGGAAACAGCAGTTAATGGATGGGGAACAACAAAAGAGTTTAAGTGCACGATGTTGAAAAAGCCAACCCAGGCGAGTACGAGTGGAAATAAGGGAGGTGGGAGTGAAGGGCTCACACTAATGTGCATGCCCGGGATCTTGGCTCCATTTTTCAAAGTGAGTTTTTTGCACTTTTAGTGCTCGTTTTTCTTTCAGAGGGGCATCTTCTTGCTTAGAATTGAACACTCTTTTGAAGAGCAACCTGTTTCATATTGCTCAAAATGAATGTAAACTCATTCATGCACGAGTCTGGAGCCATGACAGTGCCTTTGCAGATGTGCGGGCAGGCATGTTCACACTAGCAGCAAGACACTTCCGTTGACTTGAAATAACGCTAAAGAGCGGACAGTGTCCCTTTACCTACAGTCTGCAGTTCAGTGTGGCAGCAGGTGCCCCCCTCCCACTGAGCGGTACTTAAGTGATGCATGTTCAAGCATCCTTTGGGTGTTGTTCCTGTGCTGTATGTCTCATGCCCCTTCAGTCTGAGTACCTCAGCTGTTTGCCTTGTTGCTGGTTCCATTCTCTGCAGGTAGTATCCTCTGCTGTCCTGCCTGCTGGTCATGGCTAATTTGTCTTGCCTCTCCTTCTTCTTTTGCCCTGGTTTTATTTTTATCTTATGTGGTTGGCTGCAACATTCCACTGCTCATTTCAGACTCTCCCATGCTTGGCCACTTTGCCCTCCGTTCCCATGGCTCTTCAGGAATCCGTCTTTTTCTATCGCACATAACTCCGCTGTGTGCTTCCTGCTGCCTGGTTCGGTTGTCCATTGGCCTGTTGCCATGATTACAGTTTTCATTATTTATTTATTTGTACATTTTGACAGGGGAAAAGCACACTAAGCTATGGTAGCTTGTTTCCAGGAGTATTTTGGGGGGTGTGAGTTGCATAAACCTGTTTTATTGACAGAAAGCATAGGACACTACGCAGAATAATTCCTTTAGAAACTGGGCTAGCATCTGTGAAACTCTAAGGAAGAGTTCTTGGGAGTGTGGACTTTTTTGTTGCAGGACTGTGCCCTGAGGCTCCTCTGTGGGGGTGAAAGCCTTATATATGAACCAGAAAAAGGATATTTACTTGTTCAAAAATAGCATTCCTACTGATGCGAAACAGCACATTGTGTTCATACTGCTTAACTTATTTAGTTTGTAAAATTAAAATATTCCTAAACTGGAGGGATAACGATCTAGGTCTTGGGTCCCCGGAGGTTTCCTCCACAAGTGGGGGGATTCCTCCCCTTCATGCCTGGGGGTTATAATACATTAAATGACTATATAGTTAATCATTTTTCTGTGAATTGGGGTCGAATGGTTGCTCTGCTGTCTCATCAGCAATGGTATACTTGTGTATGAATCTCGTTCTCCTTATGGGAAGTAAATATTTTAGTACATTCTATTCACTGTTGCTTATGGGCCTTCTTCCCAGGGGTACAGTTTTTCCTCAGGGGACTTCATCCCTAGAGCATCTCAAGGGGTGAAACCTCCCCTAGGAGAGTTCCTGGGCTGGATTTTCTAACATCTAGAATTGCAGCAGTTTGCGGCAGTCTAGAGAAATTTTTCATTTCCTCCATCCCTTACTCAACGCTCAGTAGCCCAACTGTTTGTGATCTAGCATGTGCCATTCTCAGGGACCCCTAACATGCATCTTGCAGCCAAACTTTGCTGCAGGCTGCTGTAAAGCAGGTCAGCTGTCGCAACTGTGCTGAGTGTGCCCAGATTGGAAAATAAGGTGCAGTTGTGGCATTCGGCCGTCCCGCAGGTGCAGTGATGCAAGGGTTTGACGCAGGGCTTTATGAGAGCTGTGTGTCACCCTTTGAAAATCTGACCCCCTTTGTCTGCCTGGCCCCCAGAAAGGGCGGTAGCTCCTGTAGCAAGGACAGAAAGAGTGGACGCCAAACCTACATTGCGCAAACATTCAAACATGTATTCACACCCTTAACAACTGCTTACAGTCCTACTCAGTACCTTCATCCTACCAAGCATTCCTTTATGTTGCACCAGTCATTCCAGTTACATTGCCTGTGCATTCTTACATAAGTTGCCTTATGGACGGATGGACTTACTCTTCCCCCAGAATGCATCTGGAAATGAGCTGACTCTGGCTTAGTGTGCCCTCTGGCCAAATATTTTCATTAAATGAATGAAATAATTGTAATCATTTTTAACACTACAGTTCTTTATTGTCACGTCTCGTATATAATATTTGCAAATATACATAGTGTTTTCACTGAGTTTCCATTTTTCTGTTTCAGAAAATATCATCCTCAGCTCTCTCCTAGCCCTGTTTTTCTTGAAACTAGCATTCTCTGGTGGGCCAGTGGTTGTGTATGTTACAGATGGGCAAAGTGGTCACACTTTGTTCTGCAGAGAAATTCACCAAGTTTCTGCACTTTACAGAAACGTTTTGTGTAGTTCTTTGTGAAGCGAAATCAGCACTCACAAGAAAAAAGCTCTGACACCTACTTAACTTTTTTCCCTGCAAAGTGGCTACACCACAAATAAAATAAATACATAGGCAAAATGGCACTTTGTTCACAAAGTATCATGTTGTGAAATTTTTAAAGAAAAACAAAGTACCCTTCCCCCACCTTTGTAGCACCATATCCCGCCCTCTTCTCAGCGTCCAAACAAACAATAATGATAGCCCTCTTCCATCAAGTCTCTTGGTACCCCACCCTCCTCCTCCCCAACCAAGCCAGAAATTAAAATAAATTTAACATTTTCTATGTTAATGCCCTTCCCCCAGCCCTCGTAGCACCCCCCCTTCTACCCTCTTCTTTCAGTTGGCAGCCCACAAGTTAAGTTTAAGTAGGCTGGCTTGGTGGCACTGAGGGTTGAGGCGCTGGGTACGAGCTTGGGGGGGGGGGGTGTGTGAAGGATTGAACTGCTGCCAGCAAGCTCTCTTCTCCTGGGGAGGGTTCTGGTGGTTCCCAGAACTATAGTGGCACCTAGTGGAGACTGGGTGCCCTCACAGTTGGACCATTTCGACGGGATTCAGAGGAGGCGGAGGTCTACATAAGTCATGGAGCTTGCAGCCTGATGTGCTAGCGCCGTTGCGGATCCTCCACTGGGGAGTTGGAAAACCAGGAAAATGGCCCTGGCACCCAGGAAAGTGAAGGCAGGACCTGCGGATGGCACCCAACGCTCACTGCTGGATCCACCCCATCCAACCTCTGGCTCTTTGCCTCACTCTGGTGGCCCACTGGATTGTAGATAGAGCACCGGAGGAGTTGGCGGCCCCACCTCGGGGGGCTCAGAGCTGGGGGGTTGGCTTAGTCAGGTGAGGCACGAGGAGCATCCTGGAATGGAGGTTTGGGCAGCAGGATTCTCAGGTTGAGCGGGAAGAAGTGCCGGTCCCTGTGCCCTAGCTGGAGAGAGTCCTATGGGGCTAGCGAGAAGGGGGCATAAATGGAATCTACAAAAAAAAAAAAAAAGACAAGTTTAAGTACCCCCTTCCTTCCAGCCCATGTAGCACCCTTTCCACCATTCTCCCCTCATGGCACCCATTTTAATAATAAAAATATATTGGCAATCAGTTTCGGCCATCCGTGCACCTCTCCAGCCATCCGCTATTTGAATGAATGAAAAGGAGCACGCTGAAATAGTAATACGTCTGCATGTTGTCTGTTCATTCAGATGGTGGCTAGTCAAGGTAGCAAGCAGAGGGTTGGGTGCCATAAGTGTAGCGGGTTGGATGGGGTGCTGTTTGTCTGGAGAAAGGGATACTTCATCCTCTCTGGTAGGCTGAGGGGGGAGAGGAGAAGGAGGGAGGAGGTACTACCAGGGCTGGGGAAAGGGGGGTTAACACGGAAGAAACTTTGTTATTGTCTGTTGTAGCTGGGGGAGATGAGTGGGATGGAGTGCTAAGTGGACTGGGAGAAGAGGGATATTATTGTTTGGTAGCTGGGTGGGAGTCAGGAGGGTGGGATAGGGTACTATAAGGGTGGGGAAGGATATTTTGTGGGGGAGGGTTAGTAAAGGAAATCACACTAGCAAAGTTGTGAATTGGTGAAGTGCCAAACTTTACATTGCTGCATATCCTGGGCAGTTTAGCACTTAGCCAACATTTTGCCAGCAAAGTAAAACTTTACAACATAGTGTGTGTGTGTGTGTGTGTGTGTATGTGTAGCTTGAGGTTGAAACGTCACTGATCCTGGGTCCGGGACCTACTCATCTTTGCCATGCACCTCTAAGAGCAGATTTGTAGTGATCCAGTGAACCAGTAAAGATTAGGGAACCATTGTAATAAACATCTGACACTTTGTCCACGATGACACGCAGAATAATGGCTGGGTAGGGGGTTATAATGAGAATTTTACACCCCCTCCCCAGTGTGGGATACCACATAAACCCCTGAGGAGGCGAAGCTTGAGGGGTTTATTAAGGCATCCACACCAAGGGTGTAATGTGGCACATTCGAGTTTACACCCCCTACCTAGCCTTTATATAATTGCTGGTGCCTTTCGCAGAGCAATTATATAAAAAAAAAAAATAGCCGCACTGCGTCGATTTTAATGTGGTCCCCGGCTCGTGACAAAAACGTGTTCTTTTTTTTTTTAAGTATATTTTAGTCAGTCGCCTTTTTTTTAAAGTCATCCGCTTTATAAAAAAACTGCTCATCTGTTTAATTGACTTACTGCTGCTGAGTCAGAATACGGCGAACCGCGGAGCGGTGGTGAAAGGCTGAAGGCACCCAGAAGAGGAAGATTGCAGCTGGTGCATGCGCCGAACTAGGAAAACCAGGCAGCTGGTTACAACAGCGAAATTACAACCCGGTTTCCCTGTGAGAAAAAACGAGCATCAGTTATCATTAAATTTTTATTAGCATCAAGGCTGAGGTTAATATTTATATACAGTAAGCTGCCAAATTAACTTTATTTATTACTTCTGGTCTACTTGCAATTCCTATAATGTCAATTTTTGTTGTTTTTGTCAAGATAGTGAATGAAAGCATCTCAACGACAAACGATTTTTGCTAGATGCTACAAATGTCATTGTAAATGAGTGTAGTAGCTTATATGTCCAACATCATCCTGTTTATTATAGTTTCATAAACGAAATTTGAATTGAAATCTTGGTCCTGGACTAGTTAATAATGAGAACATTTTCCAACCTTTGATAGACATGACTAGTTTTAACCTCCCCCGCCCCCCCCCCAATGCTTGCAGTCTCCTGTTACATTTACTAACTCCCTAAAATACACCCTTTGCTGGAAGACTAGGCCTCCTGTCCACTTTTCTGTCTAGTAATAATTGCACAGACACAGTGGTTGGGGGAGGTGGCGCAGCAATCGGGGCCTGTAGGAGGAGGAAAGGGTGCTGTGGGCACATATTTGGGGCCTTCTCTGCCAGTTTTCCTGAGAGTGGGCACAGTCTGAGAATGGCAAGGCACTCACTGACCCCAAATTCCTGCTACAGGACCGTTGCTAGGCCCTCCTGGGTGGAGGGAAAATGTGCCTCACCTCCAAGATGTATCCATGGACGGCTGGTCCAGGGGAGCGTGAGATGTGAGGCACTTACACACCTGGCTCATTCGGGGACTAATCACTAAAATCTTCCCAAGCCACAGAAACATATGTTTCTGGAGGTACAGAGGAAAATTTAGGTGTCAAAATCAGGGTCATCTGAGAAGTATTTCAGGTTGAGACGCAGGCCCCAACCGTTTGCTCAAAGGGGCGCTGGTGGGTTGTCCAACATCACATTCTGTTCGTCAGTTGCCAGATTCTTCACCTTGAGAGTTAGCACATCACATCAGCCAGCCCTAGAAGTAGGATACCTCAGGTCACAGCCAGGCAAACTCAGTTTTCCTGCACTGCATTGTGATATACTTCCACTAGTGAAGGGGTCTGATCAAATGTCGCCTTTCATGTTTTTCATATGCAGTCATCTTCCAGAAGACTTTTGTTTGAAGGAGCCTTTAACCACTCGGTATCAAGTTCATTTTAGTTTACGCAGACGCCAGGATGAATGATTACTGCTCTACTTGTGTTAGGTTGAAGTCCTCAAAAGATGATCTCATCCTATGGAATATGCAGCTGTGTTGATTTAGTACTTTTTGTATTTGAATAACTAGGCATGGATCTCTTACGCTGTTGGGTAATAAAGATTCTAATTTATCCCTTCCTTAGCTATGTTACTAACTCAGTACATTACACTTAGTTGGAACTCGACATAAAGCCCACACAGTAGCTTATAATTCCAAAGCTTAATTCTCTTATCTTCCACAACCCTTTGTACTGTAACTGAGTTGCAGTGGGGACACTGCCGTAGATATTATGTTGTACTGTGGCTCTCTATATGTATTTTAGCCCTGTTTATTGCACAACCTTGAGACAACAGCTTTTATGTTAATTTTTGATTTTGTATAGTTCTGTGCCTCAATGTATGTTGTAAACTGTTTTGTCCTATGTCCCCTTCCCTTTGTCGCCCCTGAAAAAGGGACTGCATGGTCTCTGTGGGCTTACCCGGTTACCAAAATTCAAATAAATAAATATACCTCTTCAGCCCTGATGACAGCAGGATTCCCTGCATACAAAACACAAGGTTTAGAGTAAATATACTGTAGGATGAAAACAGAAAATAATGTTAGAATTGATATTTTGGCAGTTACCCTTCTTCAAGAATGATCTGTAAAGAAAAGACTTAAGGACAGTTATTCCTAAACAAGCAAAATCTGTATTTGTTGGAGTACTCACCCTAACCACTGTTGGGCTAATGAGTGACTTTTATGCACTTTGATTATGTGCAAAGCTCATTCCAATTTATTTTTTTGTCTCTTTTCTTTTAGGCCGGACCTGGTAGATATGAACCTTGTTGCTGTTCAAAGCAACCGTGAAAACTTAGAACAAGCTTTTTATGTAGCTGAAAAACTTGGTGTTACAAGACTTCTAGATCCAGAAGGTGAGCTAATATGTCATCACTGTACTACTCTTCCATGAATCAAACTGCTAATGTTGACCAGTGGTCACAAAAAATTTACCCCCTGTCCTACCAAGAAAAGGATTTATAAGCAGCCAAGTGCCACTAAAATCCAGACATGTAACCAGTTCTAGAGACAGCATAGATTAGTGGTCAGAGTGCATAGTTTAATCCAGGAAACTGAGGTCTGAATTCAGTCAGCACCACTTAGTTACTGTAAGACCTTGAGCAAAGCACAGTCTCCCTGTTCTTAAAGAGGAACGGCTGTTGTTTGCTGTAACCAGAAATCCCAGGAGCCCCTGCAGCTCACATCAGAGCAGGGCTGCAGCAGTGGGAGATGTGACTAGGAGGACAGTAGGACCAGCAAACAAAAGATCAGCACTTACAAAAACTCTTAACATGCACTGCAGGCTATTGCCTCCTCCACTGCTAGAGCCCTGCTCTGAAGTCAGTTGCAGTGGATGCTGGGATTTTTGATTACAGCAGATGTCAGCTTGAAAGTCAACAGAATCTGTCTGATACTACCTACTATACAGCAGTAAACAGTAAATAAGTAAAAAAAGGAGTTCTGTACACAGAGTGTAACTTGTGACCAGCCCCACACTTGGGTAGGGACTCGTACTGCTGATGGTCTCTCCTTTACCTAATTCCTCCCGTCCTTAACAAACACAGCTTGTCTTTGCCTGCTTCAGTCTTGCTTAACCACCCTGTACAGTCTGAACCATGTGCAATCTCACACTGAACCTTCCTGTACTGTTACAAACCACCTGCAGTTTTGCATAACCTCTCTCTACTGTCTCAAACCATCTGCAATTTCAGTTAAACCTCCCAGTACTGTCCTGAACCAGATGCAGTCTCACTTCCTCCCTGTACAGTCTCAAACCGCCTGCAATCTCACTTCCCCCTGTACAGTCTCAAACTGCCTGCAATCTCACTTCCCCCTGTACAGTCTCAAACCACCTTCAATCTCACTTCCTCCCTGTACAATCTCAAACCACCTTGCACTCACTTCCTCCCTGTGCAGTCTCAAACCGCCTGCAATCTTACTTCCCCCTGTACAGTCTCAAACAACCTGCAGTCTCACTTCCTCCCTGTATAGTCCCAAACCACCTGATATCTCACTTCCTCCTTGTATTGTCCCAAACCACCTGAATTCCCGCTTCCTCCCTGTACAATCCCGAACCACTTGATATCCTATTTCCTCCCTGTAGAATCCTGAACCACCTGCAGCCTCACTTCCTCCCTGTACAGTCCAGAACCACTTGATTTACCACTTCCTCCCTGTAGAATCCTGAACCACCTGCAATCTCACTTCCTCCCTGTACCATCTGAAACCGCCTGCAATCTCACTTCCCCCTGTACAGTCTCAAACCACCTGCAATTTTCCTTCCTCCCTGTACAGTCCCAAACCGTCTGATATCTCACTTCCTCCTTGTATTGTCCCGAACCACCTGCCATCTCACTTCCTCCATGTACAGTCCCGAACCACTTGCTGTCCTACTTCCTCCTTGTAGAATCCTGAACCACCTGCAATCTCACTTCCTCCCTGTACAGTCTCAAACTGCCTGCAATCTCACTTCCTCCCTGTATAGTCTCAAACCACCTGCAATCTCACTTCCTCCCTGTATAGTCCCAAACCGCCTGATATCTCACTTCCTCCTTGTATTGTCCCGAACCACCTGCCATCTCACTTCCTCCATGTACAGTCCCGAACCACTTGCTGTCCTACTTCCTCCTTGTAGAATCCTGAACCACCTGCAATCTCACTTCCTCCCTGTACAGTCCCGAACCACTTGATATCCACTTCCTCCCTGTAGAATCCCGAACCAACTGCAATCTCACTTCCTCCCTGTACAGTCCTGAACCACTTGATATCCCATTTCCTCCCAGTAGAATCCTGAACCACTTGCAATCTCACTTCCTCCCTGTACAGTTCCGAAACACTTGATATCCCACTTCGTCCCTGTACAATCATGAACCACCTGCAATCTTACTGCCTCCCTATACTGTACATTCTCGAACCACCTGCAACCTCACTTCCTCCCTGTACAGTCCCAAAGCACCTTCAGTCCCACTTCCTCTTTGAACAGTCCTGAACTGAATGCAGTCTCATTTCTTTCCTGTACAGTCCTGGAATGACTGCAGTTTCACTTCCTCCCTGTACCTTACCGAAGTACCTGCAGTCCCACTTCCTCCCTGTAAAGTCCTGAACCAAGTGCAGTCTCACTTCCTCTCTGTACAGTCCTGAATCTACTGCAGTGTCACTTCTTCCCTATACTGTCCCGAAGCACCTGCAATCCCACTTCCTTCCTATACAGTCCTGAACCACTTGATATCCCACTTCCTCCCTGTAGAAGCCTGAACCACCTGCAAGCATACTTCCTCCTTGTACAGTCCCAAACCACTTGATATCCCACTTCCTCCCTGTAGAATCCTGAACAACCTGCAATATCACTTCCTCCCTGTACAGTCCCGAATCACTTGATATCCCACTTCCTCCTTGTAGAATCCTGAATCACCTGCAATCTCACTTCCTTCCTGTACAGTCCCGAACTACTTGATATCCCACTCCCTCCCTGTACAATTCTGTACCACCTGCAATCTCACTGCCTCCCTGTACAGTCCCAAAGCACCTTCTGTCTCACTTCCTCTTTGAACAGTCCCAAACCAAATACAGTTTCATTTTCTCCCTGTACAATCCCAAATTGACTGCAGTTTCACTTCCTCCCTGTACTGTACCGAAGCACCTGCAATCCCACTTCCTCCCTGTATAGTCCCAAACCGAATACAGTCTCACTTCCTCCGTGTACAGTCCCAAACCAAGTGCAGTCTCACTTCCTTCCTGTACAGTTCTGAATCGACTGCAGTGTCACTTCCTCCCTATACTGTCCCGAAGCACCTGCAATCCAACGTCCTTCCTGTACAGTCCCGAACCAAATGCAGTCTCACTTCCTCCCTGTACAGTCCTGAATTGACTGCAGTCTCACTTCCTCCATGTACTGTCCCGAAGCACCTGCAATTCCACTTCCTTCATGTACGGTCTCAAACCAAATACAGTCTCACTTCCTCCCTGTACAGTCCTGAACCGACTGCAGTCTCACTTCCTCCCTGTACAGTCCTGAATCAACTGCAGTTTCACATCCTTCCTGTACTGTCCCAAAGCACCTGCAATCTCGCTTCCTAGTTGGGCTGAAGAAAATGGTCACCAGTATGAGAGACAGCATGGGTTCATGGCTGGGAGATCCTGACAAACAAACATGATCGATTTCTTTGACTGGGTGACATAAACAGTGGACAGGGGCCAGGAGATCGATATCCTGTTCTTGGACTTCAGCAAGGCCTTTGACTGTGTGTCCCACAGGAGGTTGATCAGAAAACTGAAAGATTTGTGGGTAGGGAAGAAACTCACTGGATGGGTGGCAAACTGGCTGAAGAACAGGACCCAGCGGGTTGGGGGTGGTGGCTGTTGAGTTCTAGGGAAGTCACCAGCGGGTCCCACATGACTCATTGCTTGGTCCGGTGTTGTTTATTGTATTCATTAATGACATGGGAGATGGCATAAAAGGCAAGATTTGCTTGTTTATGGATGGCACCAAACTCTGTGGCAGGGTGGATACAGTAGAAAGGATACAGGACCTAAAGGAAGATCTGGCCAGGCTTGAGAGGTGGTCAGGGATATTGCAGCTTGGGTTCAATGCAAAGAAGTGCAAGGTCATGCACATAGGAACTAAGAACCCAAGGATGGTGTACAGCCAGGGTGGGGTCCTGGTAACCAATTCTGAGGAAGAAAAAGTCCTGAGGGTGATGATCTCTAGTGACTTGAAGCACTCCCCACACTGCAGGAAGGCGGTGGGGAAGGCCAATAAAATGCATGATTGCATTGCCAGAGGGATCATATTGCCGCTGAACAGATCATTAGTGCTGCCACACCTGGAGTATAGTGTGCAGTACTGGTGTCCCTGCATGAAAAAGGACAATAACCAGCTAGAGGTGGTCCAGAGGAGGGGGACAGAAATGGTTAGAGGTCAACGGGGCAGGACATATGAGAAGAGGCTGGAGAACCTAAACATGTGCTCCCTGGAGGAGAGGAGGGAAAGGGAGGGTCTGCATGCTTGAGACCTATAAGTACATGAAGAGCATCAACAAGGTGAAACAATGAGGGCCTCTTCAGTCTCAGTGGAAATGAAGCTACAAGGGGCATTGCCTTAAACTAGAGGAAGGAAGGTTCAGGAGACAGTTCAGGAGGTATTTCTTAATGGAAATGGTGGTTGCAGAGAGGAATGAACTCCCTGAGGAGGTGGTCTCACTGGAGATGGCGGAGGATTTCAAAAGAGGGTGTGATATGGTAATGGGGAAGGTCAGGATCAAGTGGGGGGTGGACAGAAAGTGGGATAGCAGCTGGGGTGCCTCTGAGGACTTTGAGCAAACTTGATAGTTCCCTGGGCCATCTTCTGCTGGCAGTTCTTGTATGTTCGTACAATTCCAAACCACCTGCTGTTTCTTTTCTTTCCAGTACTGTCCTGAAGCACCTGCAATCTCAGTTCCTACCTGTGTAGTCCTAAAGCACCTGAAATCTCTTTTCCTCCCTGTACTGTCTTGAAATGCCTTAAATCTCACTTCCTCCCTGTAGTCTCGAAGTGCTTGATATCTGACTTCCTCCATGTATTGTCCCAAACCATCTGCAATCTCACTTCCTCCATGTACAGTCCCAAACTGCTTGCAGTCTCGCTTCCTCCCTGTATTCTCCCAAAGAGACTGCAGTCTCACTTCCTTCCTGTACTGTCCTCGTGCACCTTTAGTCTCACTTCCTTCCAGTACTGTCCTCGTCCACCTTTAGTCTCACTTCCTTTCTGTACTGTCCTCATGCACCTTTAGTCTCACTTCCTTCCTGTACTGTCATGCACCTTTAGTCTCACTTCCTTCCTCTACTGTCCTCATGCACCTTTAGTCTCACTTCCTCCCTGTATTGTCCCAAACAGACTGAAATCTCACTTCCTCCCTGTACAGTCCCAAACTACTTGCAGTCTCGCTTCCTTTCTGTATTGTCCCAAAAAGACTGCAATCTCACTTGCTTCCTGTACTGTCCTCGTGCACCTTTAGTCTTACTTCCTTCCAGTGCTGTCCTGAACCACCTAGTTCCATACCTTTCAACCTCCTGCCTCAAAAATCAGGGATAAGGCTTAAAAAAATCAGGGACAAAGGACTAAAATCAGGGGCACATCTTCAAAATTGGTGGTATCTACTCAGAAAGCTGGTAGAATAAGGGATTTTGTGTAAAATGCATTTTCTCAGGAAGAACAAGTCTGTAATTTTAATGTTTGACATTTTGTGCTTACAGCTCCCACTGTTTGGTCATGGAAACACAATTTTTAGGAGGGTCAGAGTAAAATTTTAAGGCAAAATCAGGGATGTCCCTGAAAATCAGGGACAGTTGAGAGGTATGCCTACTTCCTTCCTGTACTGTTCCAAACTGCCTGCAATCTGACCTCCTCCCGCTACTGTCCCAATGTACCTGCAGTCTCACCTCCTTCCTGTACTATTCCAAACCACCAGCAATCTCACCTCCTCTCTGTGCTGTTAACTACCTTCAGTCTCACTTGCTTCCTGTGCTGTCCCAAACCACCTAGTCTCACTTCTTCCCTGTACTATTCCGAACTGCATGCAATCTCACTTCCTCCCTGTACTGTCCCAGTGTACCTGCAATCTCACCTCCTCCCTGTGCCGTCCCAAACTACCTGCAATCTCTTCTAATCTCACTGTGCTGTTCCTAACTATCTTCAGTCTCATTTCCTCCCTGTGCTGTCCTGAACCACTTGCAGTCTGACTTCCTCCCTGTACTGTCCCAATCCACCTTTTTTTTAATCACCTTTCACCATAATCCTTTTTTGCCTTAAGGTTCAAGGGAAGGGCTGCTCAGTCCCATCCCCTCCCTTCCCAATGGGCCACCGCCTTCCCTGGCACCCAACTGACCCAAGACCCCTAAGAATCGGCCCCCCCCCTTGTGGCAGGGACAGGAAGGGGAGGGCCATCCTCCCTACACTCGCAGAATAATCCAGAATTGGGTCGGTGGCTTCGGTGCTGGGGCGGATTGGGCGGGACTTCATGAAGCTCAGGCTCCCCATTCTTTTCCCTGTTCTGTTTGGCTGCCCAACCCCGTGGCCGTGGCGATGTACACGTTCACGTGTGGAGGCACACAAGGCACAGAGCCACAGCCACCCCCCTGTGTTGCTGCTTGGACAGCACACTGCCTCCCAGGCCTTCACCTGGGGCAGCCAGGGGCCGAGACGCTGAGCTTCCCCACCCTGGGACAGGAGAGCAGTCCCCTGGACCCTCAGTCTTCTCCCTCCTCAGCCGACTTCCAATGACCTGAGCCCGTTCCCAAACTTGGGTCACCAGCGTGGGAGTGGTAAGGTGCTAAGCATCTCAGCCCTCTGTGCCATGGGGCCAACTATCCCATTCCGCCTTTAATTTCTCTTCTTTCATGTACTGTACTGTTCTGAGCCACCTGTAGTCTCACTTCCTCCTTTACTGTAAATACACTAAGTCACACAACATAAGGCAGGCACGTGCCGATGATGTTTACACATGGGTGTGATGCAATCTGCTGTACACTGCGTGGCCTACTTCACACTGCAACAGTTTCCAGGTATCTAGTCAGTCCAGTCCAACTGCAACAGCTAGGAAATTAAGATGGGGGGGGGGGCAACCGCCCCCACACCCAGATCTCTTTGCCTGCAAGCCATTTGCTTAAAGGTTACTGTCTCCTATTGTCCCTAGTTATCTGCACTGCTGTTTGTGACACAAGAGAAAGAGGTGCAACTCTGCTGAACATGACTAAAAGGGGTCGCGAAAGACTGTGCCAATGCTTAAGCGTTCTTTGCAACACTGTTACACCACTGCTTCCCACTGTACATTGGGCTATCTATCTCTTAATAAAATGTTGAACTTTGCCTGTTTCATTTTTTCTGCAGATGTTGATGTCTCCTCCCCTGATGAAAAATCTGTCATTACTTATGTTTCATCACTGTATGATGCTTTTCCCAAAGTACCAGAAGATGGCGAAGGCATCAGTGTAACCGTAAGGCATCATCTGTACTTCATGAATTCGGAATGCTTTGTAGAGTTACTGACAGTGCACTACACTGCCACCAAAACCGTAGTCAAACAAAATGGAATTTATGTTTTGCCTGCTTAAATCTCAGTAAATGTCCATTTTAACTATTTGAAAAACAGTAAGTGATTTAACAAATGGATGCAAATGTTTAATTTTTAAAAGCATTAATTTTAACAAGATAAAATTTTCTGTGGGCTTCACCTGAAAAAAATTTAAAATGTGTCTAAACTTCAATCTGCTGAGCTTAAACTGATGTCTCTAGATGGCTGACAGCTGGGCTGTGACACATCTACTGCCCATCTTCAAAGACTGCTTCCTAGAGCAGCGTGTCCAGTAAGGAACTAGGATTGTGGCCACCCTTGGCCTTATTCTTGGCTGTATGGATGGGATGATCTCCACTGGGAACATTAATGAAGTAGAGGGAGGGCATCTCAACTGTCAGACCTTCGACCACCTCTTAAGCCTTTCTATGTTCCTCTGATGCTGACTCACGCCTCCCTCACTGTCTACCCTACTGCAGAGCTTTGTGTCATCAGCAAAGAGACACACCTTGTACTGATACTTTCCCCTGTGGCACTAATGAACATATTAAATAGGACAGGTCCCTAGTTGGATCAGTAGCGGCTCTAGCTACAAATGGTTACCAGGGCACAGCTGGGGCACAACAGATGGTTGCCAGGGCACTGATATATTGTTTCTATGGGGGGAAGCTCTGTACCATATGGGGCACCAACTGGGGCACAGCATTTTTTTACGGGGGCACGTGCCCAGTGGCGGCTCTGGATCCCTGCGGTACTCCACATGTGACCCCTGTCCCCAGATTTGACCTTGTTGACCTTCACCCTCTTCTGCCTTTCCCTAACCAGTTTCCCACCCACTTGACTAATCCCTTTCTGTACTCCTAAAACCTCCAGCTTTTTGAGCAGCCACCTGTGCGGAACAGAATCAGAGGCTTTGCTGAAGTTAAAGTAGAGCAAATCCATTGGCAGGCCTCTGTCCACCGCCCTAGTCAAAAAAACAGTCAGGTTTGTCTGGCACGATCCTTCTGACACAAGCTAGTGTTGCGTGCTGTCCTGCAGTCCGTTGTTCTCTAAGTAGGACAGTAGTCTCTCGTTCACAATGGTTTCTACCAATTTTCCTTGATGGAGGTAAAGCTTAATGATCTGTGTGCCTGGATCCTCCTTGCCCCTCCCACCCGGTGGGACAGCATCTGCCAATTCTCCAATCCCCTGGACTATCCTCGACTCCAGTGAATTGTTAAATAACTGTGACAAGGGCCCTGTCAGCTAAGAAGCAAGTTCCCTAAGTCCTCTTGGATGCAGGGGCCTTGTCCACCCCAAGGGTTGCTAACCCTTTCCCTACTTGTTCAGCTGTGATCATCATTCATTCAGTCATTCATTCTTTAATTTTATAAGGCACTTTTCTTGTAACCAAAGCGCCTGTACAGTACATAAAACAATAAATAAACAAGATTAAAACTATCAATAGTCATTAAAAGCTCTACTAAAAAGATATGTCTTCAAAGCTCCTTTAAAGCTTTGGACAGTCGGGCAATTTCACACCTGACGAGGTAGAGAATTCCACAGGGTCGGGGCCATAAAACTAAATGATCTTGCCCCTGAAGTTTTTAAACGGACCCTGGGAATCTCTAGCAATCCCTCGTCGGTGGATCAGAGAGAGCGGGGAGGACAGTAGGGACAGAGGAGCTCTTTTAGGTAAGTAGGTCCCTGATCGTGTAGGGCTTTATAGGTCAGCAAATCGACCTTGAAGGTGATTCGCCAGAAAACTGGCAGCCAGTGCAGTCCGCGGAGCACAGACATTATATGGCTAGACCTAGAAGATCCAGTCAACAGCCTGGCTGCCGCATTCTGCACTAGCACTAGCTGCAGACAGCGAAGTTCAACCCCCGGTAGCCCCAGGTAAAGGGCATTGCAATAGTCAAGGCGGGAGGTAACGAATGCATGGACCAACGTTGGAAGATCCTCTGGAGGAACCAGGTGCTTCAACCGGGTGATATTCCTCAGATGGTAAAAAGAAGTTTTGACCACCGCTGACACCTGAGATTAAAAAGTCAGACAGTCGTCAAATACTACACCCAGATTCCGCACCTGGTCTGAGGTCGTCAGCTGGACGCCCCCAAGCCATAAGCCTGAGGGCGATCCAGCTAACAAACCCGCCTCACAGCGACCCTTGTCCACAACCAACACCTCAGTTTTCCCTTCCCATTTCCTACACCTCTGTGTGACTGCCTTGATCCCACTGTGTGGTAGAAGTCCATCATTCCCTACTGTGAACTCTGAGCAGAAGTACTTGCTTAGGAAACTGGGCTTCTGCTCATCATCTTCCACCACCCTTACTCCCTCAGCTAGCTTGACATTCTCTCCCCAGCCTTCTTTTTGTACTAAAATTATGTAAAACAAATTCCTTTTCCCCTCCTTCACACGCTTAGCCATACGCAGCTCTGTGTCTGCCTTTGCCTTTTTTACCACCGCCTTCACCTCCTTTAACTTTTCCTGATATTCCTTCCTTTCCTTCTTCTGATTGGCCACCTTATGCCTTATGATGGCCTTCCTTTGTGCCCTCACGGCCTCCCCCACCTCACAAGAGAACCAGATTGGGCTGTTACGTGTGTTCCTTTTTGCAGCCGTCATGGTTCAAGAGTCTGTTGCCTCCAGAATTGCCCCTTAATCATTTCCCACTTTTCCTCTACCCCTTTGATCTGTTCTACTCCCACCAAGTTTTTCCTGAGCCTTCTTGTCATACAGGTAAAATTTGCCTGTTTGAGGTCCAGAACCACTGCTGTGGGGTGGGTGGGGGTGGGCAGTTCCTCACAGCCTTCTCAGATCACATGGAATTGTAATCTCTGGACCCCATTGGTTCCCTGATACCCACCCTACCCATCACCTCAGAGTTGTTGATTACCAAGTCGAGGATAAGTGTCCTGCTATGTGGATTCCCTAACCAGCTGCACCAGCAGTCCTGCAACATGTTGCTAATATTCCAGCACAACAGCACTGTAAAAAGATATGTGACCTTACTGACCTGTTCACATTAATTGGGCACAGCTGTATCAATACACCTTAATTCACTTAAGTGTATTTAAGAAAATGTAGCTTCTGCCATCTACTGGCCAAATAGTAATATTGCTATGACTCAATTGGACTACTTTTTCCTTTTTCTCCTTTTTATACTTTTTTCTAAGTTTCACTTGTTAAAATGTAAATTTTTGTTTAAAAACATAGATACATTTCTTTGCCAATCCTAACGGATCCAGTTTATATTCAAAGTAAGGCACTGCAGGGTGTGCTTTGTGCTGTGATAATGGCACTTCTGAGGCGGTGAAAACACTCAGCCTTTGGCTTATGCTTCAGACGATCTGAGGCATGCCATTATCCCAGCACAGAGCACACCCTGTAATGCCTTTACTGCATAAATGTCATGCATGAGATTTGCTTTTGCAGAGTTCCTAAAGCCTCTGTAAACTTCCTCAGGGTACATAAGGTGCACTTTGAGGTAAACTCTGTTGGACTAACAGTTTTTCAATGCTCCTTGTAGGATGTCGATGTTAAGTGGATAGAATACCAGAATATGGTGAACTACCTCATCCAGTGGATTAGGCATCAGGTGACAACCATGTCAGACCGAACCTTCCCAAATAACCCTGTCGAACTAAAGGTGAGACAAGAGCATATCACAAGGTTCTGGTTTCACAGCTAGGCATGAATGCCTTTATTGTCTTACTTTGTGGCTTGTGAAATGAACACAAAAAAAGCAGTAACAATAGACGTGAGCCTCGGAGGGCATATGCCATGTGAACGGTAGCGTACAAGTTCATTTTTGACTGGTACTGTTTTGTCCCATTCTCTGAAGTTGTAATGTGATAGTTGTTCTATGTATGATGAAGCACAACACAAATGGATACAATCGAATACTGTACTAGTTTTCTCCTGTGTTTAACACAGCATTAGGGAATACGACTATGGAACAATAAACTGGTGTATGCATATAACTGAGGACAACATGTGGGATTATGTATACAACTGTGGGGCAGCTAACAGGGTTTTGTATTTAACTTTGGGAAACTGATGGCGTTATGTATGCAGACGGGTCAACAAGTGGAGTTATCTGTACCATGGGAGCTATATCAAATAGGGTTATGTGCAAACGTAAGATGTGACAAATACAACAGTGTACACAGCGGGGGCGGGGGGGCAACAAATGGGGTTATGGATACAATTGGGAGCAACACAGGAGGTACAACCAGGAGCAACACATAGGGCTGTTTGCCCAGCTGGGGGCAGCAAGTGGGGCTGTGTGTACAACTGGGGACAGCAAACAGGTTATGTGTACAACTGATAGGCAGCAAATGGGGGATATGAGGACAAGAAGGGCAACAATTAAAGTTTTGTGTACTGCTGAAGGGCAGCAAAAAAGCTTATGCCCACACCTGTGGACAACAGATGTATGATAATAATAATAACTTTATTTTTTAAGCACCTTTCAAGATATCAAGGTACTGTGCAAAGTTAAAACAGAATTCATAAACAGCAAATACAATAATAACACAACAGATCCATATAACTATACATTACTGATAAGCCTGATGCCACAAAAAGGTTTAAACGTCTGTTTAAATCCCCCCACAGCTGTGCACTTCTGAAGCTGATGGGGTAGAGAATTCCAGAGGGTAGGGGCCGCAACTATAAATGCTTGGGCCCAGAAGATTTCAAAGTCACCCTCGGAATCTCCAGCAACCCCTCGTCAGCCGAGCGGAGCTGTCACACAGGGCAGCAGGGAACAAGAGCTCTTTCTGGTAGTCAGGGCCAAGTCCATGTAGGGCTTTATAAGTCAGTAAACCAACTTTAAAGGTGATCCACCACTGAGTCGGCAGCCACTGCAGATCGTGCAGCACCGGAGTAATATGCAGGGAAGTCCCCGTCAGCAGTCATGCTGCAGCATTCTGCACTAGCTGCAAGCAGTAGATATCAACTCCAGAAAGCTCTAGGTATAGGGAGTTGCAGTAGTCAAGGCGTGAGGTCACAAAGGCGTGGACCAGCGTATGCGGATCGCAGGATGGAACAATATGCTTGACCCTGGCAATGTTCCTAAGATGATAAAAGACAGACTTGATGACTCCCGACACCTGAGATCGAAGGGTAAGCCCATCATCAAGCACCACCCCAGGTCCTGGACCCGTTCAGAGGTAACAATCTGAGAGCCCCCCAGAAAAAGTCCGGAGGGCTGACCAGCCCTCAACCCCTCTATCTGGCGATGCAGGCCCACAATCATCACCTCAGTCTTTCCCATGTTCCCGCAGTAACACCAGTATAGTTAGGGTTAAGTAGAGTGCTCGATGTTAAACCCAGTTCTAGGAGTGTGGATATGTTGTTCATCCACACTGTTTGGCATGTCCCCTTCCACTTAAATCTTGCCGGAAGTCTTCATGCTGGCTCCTCCCGCCCACCCAGGTGGTATATACCTTGGCTTCACCCCATGACTCCAGATCTTCCTTTCCACGAGAAGATACAGGTTCCCTCGTGCTCTCAGCATTTCATAGGCCCTGGCTTTCAATTTGTCAGTTTTACTGAAAATCAAACTCATTCGAGTTAGCGATCGTGTTTTTGTCGCATCGACTGTGGGGGAAAAATCTTCCCCAGGATTTCGCTAGTGCCCTTGTGGCCAGAAGATGTTGCACACTGATCCCCACCTCATGTACGTTTACTGCCCAGGTGACAGCCATGACACCTTGTTGTGCAGTTTTTGCTTGGCCTTCATTCCCAATATCCTGGACAACCGCAAGGCACACTTGAAGCTGGGGAGACTGGAAAAAAGAAACCCGCCGGTGAAATCGAAGGAGGCTAGGTGGGCAGTATCCGAGGCTACGCGCTCCGCCAAACAGCTGGAACAGATGAAGGCATTCAAGGAGGAAGCAGCTCGCGCTTCGACCAATCGAAGCTTCTTCATCCCACTGAACCTAGGCTCTACTTTTATGGGCTCCTTCAAGGAGTTGTGCCAGTCTCTCCCCACTCGGGGTGAGGTGCCCTCGGGCTCGCACTCCTCCCGCTTTCGAAAGTGGGAGAAGGACCCATTGTCTTTGTCTCAACAAGACGCTCTTGGGACCGAGAGAGGTCCGAGTCCCAAGAACACGTGATCTCGACCTCAGTCAAGATCGCATCCTCAGCCGCTGGCTTTTTGGACCTTCCATCTGGCCAAGGGACTGAGGAAGTGGCCGACAAGGTCAAAATTATCCTTGACATGATTGACCCCTTGTCGCCAGCTGTGCCTGATGACTCTTTGGAACAGACTCCGGTCCTGGTCTTTCTGGATGCGGAGACCCAGCCTGCTGGTGTCCCCATCAAGGATCCGGTCCCGGACCCTTGGGTCTCACTGATTCTGGTGTTTCCCGATTGACCAAGTCGGCCTGCCCGGTCTCGGTCCAGGACCTCCTTGGCAGAATGACTGAGGAAGAGCCATAAGCGCTTAAAAAAGAGGCGACGCCACAGGTCCTCATCCTCCTCGGACGAGGAGAAGCTCCGGCGGAAACTCCACCGGTGCTATGAAGACCTTATGTGGCAGCAGCTGATCTAGACCGGGCAGAAGCCAGCTCCGCCACCTACCCCAACCATCAGCCATCTTGGCTGTCGCCTCCTAGGCCGAAGCCGACCCCGCCGGAACCAAAGCCATCAGTTCCTCCCCCGTGGGGCCAGCCCGTCTGCTGGTTAGGCCTATTCCGGTCTCTCCACCAATTCGGGTGGAACCACCACCAAAGCAGCCTGAGGGAGCGGTGCCCTCGAAAGAGGACCGACAGGACACCGGGCTTCCCTGACATCTGTCGATTACAGTCACCCCGGACTTCCCTCAGCCTATCGAGGGTGACTTAGGTGGTAGACCGCTATATCACGACTATTTGGACTCGGACGTCACCGGCTTGCACTCACATCCCGGGGATGATGAGTCATCAGTTGGCGCAGGGATGGAGAAAGGCCCTTCATCTTTCCAAGACATTCTCCACCTCATCTCCGATTCCACCGGAATGCTGATGGAGCCCATCCAGAAAAAGGCGCAGTACCCTCTCACTGACATACTCAAGAGAGGGGATACCCCTAACAGAGGCCTTTGCAGTGGCTGAGGCCATTGTTGGCCCAGCTCTTGAACTTTGGCAGCATCCTGCCTCCTGCCCAGCACCATCTGCTCGCATGGCCCAGAAGTACGTGGTGCCCATGGGGTCCCTTGTGAGGTTCACAGAGCACCCTTCAGCCGAGAGCCTGGTGACCGCCTCTGTGTTCAGTCATACTGGTAGTTTGACCAACACTGACCGACCCCCAGACAAGGAGTCCAAAAATATGGACCACACTGCCCACAAGGTCTATGTGGCCTCTTCTCTGGGCCTTCATCAGGCCAGCTCGGCTGTCATTATGGCACACTTCTCTCATGCCCTTCTTGGGTCATTAGACAAGGTCCTCCCTCATCTCCCACCGAACATGCAGACCACAGTGAAGCAGGTCCATGACCAAGGCCATGCTGTTGCTAAACAGCAGCTCCAGATGGCCTTGGACATCAGGGATTCTTGTACCCACTCGCTGGCAGCCGCAGTGGCCTCTCGCCACAGGGCTTGGCTGAGGCTTTCCTCCTTCCGGCAGATACTCAGCATAAGCTTGCTGACGTGCCCTTCCTGCGTACCGACTTGTTCGGTCCAGAAGTGGCCAGTCACCTTCAGTGTATGGAGCAGTCCAGTGCCACCTTGGATGCTACTTCTGCCAAGGGTTCTTTGGGCAAGAACCAGCAGAAGAGAAATAAGAAGCCATTTTGGCACTCTTCCCCTGAGTTCCGGTAGCCCTACTATCAAGGAGGACAGCAACATCAGCAGCAGCAGCAGCAGCCTCAAGCTTGGTGCCCTCGGCTGAAGCAGGGTCCTCAACAGCCCCGTAAAGGAGGCCGAGGCTCAGGTGCTGGAGCCTCCTTCTCCTCTCTAAGCCTGCTCAGTGACGGGTTGGTGGTCACCACCCCTACACCTGTCACGCCAGCTGTGGGTCCTCCCATGGGGGGTCGGCTCCACCACTTCTTTTCCGCCTGTCCGCTATCACTTCGGACAGGTGAGTTCTCGAAGTGGTCGGTCAGGGACTGCCTCTGGAATTTGAGCAGTACCCTCCCAGCCGAGCCCACACCCCTCAGGAGGAATGGATTTCCGCATGCACCCAGTCGGCTCTTTGAGACGATGTAGCTCAGCTCCTCCGCAAGGAGGCAGTAGCTCCAGTGCTGGATCCTCTGACAGACCCAGGCTTTGTTTCCAGGTACTTCCTGGTGCCCAAGCGAATGGGGGGTTGGCACCCCATCCTAGATCTCCAGGACCTGAATCAATATCTCAGGTCCCGCACCTTTCGGATGGTCACTCTGAACCAGATCATACTATTCCTGGAGCGAAACATGTGGTTCTGTTCACTGGATCTACAGGATGCATTCTTTCACGTCCCAATCCATCCATCCCATCAGCGGTTCCTCTGCTTCAGGGTCAAGGGGACCCTGTATGAGTTTGGAGACATGCCGTTTGGCCTGTCATCACCCCATGGGTCTTCACCAAATGCATTGCAGTGGTGGCGGCCCACCTTCGGCGTCAAAGAGTCAGAATCTACCCTTATCTCAACGATTGGCTCTTGGCAGGTTCCACCCATCAGGAGGTGGAGAAGTCCAGGGATCTGGCCCACCAAATCTGCTGCAAACCCGGCCTCCTGATCAGTGAGGCCAAGTCGGAACTCGTGCCTTCTCAGGTGACGGACTTCATTGGGGCAGAGCTCGACTCTTGTCAAGCCAGAGCTCGGCTCCTGGAGGACAGGGCAGAGGTTCTTTCCTCCTTTGCCTGATCATTTCTGGTTGGGCATTTGCACCCTGCCTAGGACTTTCTGCGCCTTCTGGGTTACATGCTGGTGTGCACCTCGGTGGTCCGTTGGGCCCGGTGGCACATGCGCCCCCTTCAATGGGAGTTGTCCGCCCAGTGGACTCAGCAATACGGTCATTTCGACCAGCTGATCACTGTAACCCCGAAGATGTGGAACGCTCTCCAATGGTGGACCGCCCCAGACCAGTTGCAGGAAGGGATCCCGTTTGTCTGCCCTCGAGCCGATGGTCATCCTTGCGACCGATGCCTCTCTCATGGGCTGGGGGGTCCACATGGGGAACGAAAGGGACCATGGGCTCTGAACCCCCGAGGAGTCCCGATGCCACATCAACCTGTTGGAGCTCAGAGCAGTCAGACTGGCACTGTCAGCTTTCGCTCCTCAGCTCCAGGGTCAAGTGGTTCAAGTCCAGATGGATAATACTATGACCATGTACTACTTCAACAAACAGGGTGGCATGCACTCCCATCTGCTGTGCCAGGAGGTGCTCTGCATCTGGACCCTCGTGAGTCAGTTGGAGGCAGATCTCCTAGCCGTCCATGTGGCAAGAGCCTCAAACCATCTGGCGGGTGCTCTCAGCTGCTTAGGCCAGACATCCCACGAGTGGTTCCTCCATCCAGAGGTAGCTTACAGCCTGTTCTCCCATTGGGGCAAACTGATGGTGTACCTGTTTGCCTCCAGGGAAAACACCAAGCTGAGACTGTTTCATGCCCGCCCCCCTCAGCAGGGCTTGCTGTAGTGGGATGCCTTCTCGAGGCCGTGGACCCCAGGCCTCCTCTACACCTTCCCTCCATTTCCCTTGATCCACAAGGTGCTTCTCAAGGTGAGCAGGAACAGGGCGGAGGTGATCCTGGTAGCCCCAGACTGGCCACGCCAGTTCTGGTATCCAGATCTCCTCAGCCTCAGCTGCAGGCACCCGAAGCGGCTTTGCGCATACCCGGATCTGATATCACTCATTCAGGGGAAGCTATTCCATCTGGACCTTCAGTCCCTGCACCTCATAGCCTGGTACCTGAGCGGCTAGAGTTCCAGCCTTTGGGTCTTTCCAAAGATGTCTACACTGTGGTGGAAGCATCTAGAAAGGAATCGACCAGGAAATGTAATGCCTTCAAGTGGAAAAGGTTTTCCATTTGGTGTCAGGGTTAGTGCCTGGACCCTTTATCCTGTTCAGTGGCTAACATTCTCGACTACCTTTGGTCTCTCTCTCTCCAAAGGGGGTCTTCGGTCATTGACCCTTAGGGTGCACCTGGCAGCCATCTTTGCTTACTGGGCGCAGGCTGGTCAGCAGACATTGGCGCAGGAGGCAATGGTCGGGTGCTTTTTCAAAGGCTTATATCCCATATTCCCTCCGGTGTGTGAACCTCCACCTCCATGGGATCTACTGCTGCTACTAGCAAAGCTCATAGGCAAGCCATTCTAACTGATGCACAAGTGTGAGTTGTCACACTTGTCGTGGGAAGACGGCCTTCCTGGTGGCGAACACGTCTGCCAGAAGGACAGGGGAACTCCAGGCGCTTTCAGTGGACTCTCCTTATCTGGTCTTCCAGAGGGACAAGGTTGTCATACGCCCCCACCTGAAATTCCTTCTGAAGGTGGTGTCAGAGTTTCACATTAACCACGTGCTGACTCTGCCAGTATACTACCCTAATTACACCTCGGAGGATGAATACAGGCTCCATACCTTGGACCTGAGACATGCTCTTTCTCCTACTATAAGGAGAGAGGATGGCGGAAATTTGGGGAAAGGTTCACCAGCTGTTTGTCACCTATGCTGAAGCTGCTTCTGGCAGACATGCAGCTAAATGGGCCATTGTAAGGTGGATTACATCATGCATAGGTCTGTGCTATGAGTTGGGCAAGGAGCCTCCCAGAGGGATAAGAGCTCATTCTACCCGCCATACTGCTGTATCGGTGGCTGCTTCCAGGGACATCCCTATCCAGGAAATCTGTTGGGCTGCTACCTGGAAGTCAGCAAACACCTTCATCACCCACTACCACACTGACCTTGAGTCACGCCGGGATGCTGGTTTTAGGGCCTCAGTTCTCCAGTCTCTGTTCCCTCAGTAGGGGTGTGTGCCTTGCCTCCCTCCTCCCAGAGAACTGCCTGTAGTCTGCCAAAGAGTGTGGATGACCAAGGGGGATACTGGGATGCATAGGGAGAAGCATCATCAGTAGAAAACAGGAAGTTGTTATCCCTCTGTACAGACAGCTGGTGAGACCCCATCTGGAGTACTGTGTGCAGTTCTGGAGACCCAGTCTCCGCAAGGACATAGACTGGATAGAAGTTGTCCAGAGGAGGGCAACTAAAATGGTGCAGGGTCTGCACCGGAAGACATATGAAGAGAGACTAAATGAGCTTAATATGTATAGCCTCGAGAAAAGGAGGGAGAGGGGGGACATGATAGAAACTTTCAAGTACCTCAAGGGAATCAACAAAGTCCAAGAGGGTAGCATCTTTCAAAAAAAGAGGTGTGCAAGAACAAGGGGGCGCAATTTGAAGATGGGGGCGGCTCAGAGGTAATGTAAGGAAGTATTTTTTCACAGAGAAGGTTGTGGATGCATGGAACGGCCTTCCGGAGGAGGTTGTGGAGTCAAAAACAGTGGTTGAATTCAAGCATGCATGGGACAGTCATAAGGCAATTCTAGGGGGTGGGGGTAGAAAGAAGGAGACTGCTGGTTAACTAGGATCTGCAGCTTATCCAATAGGTAGGGAAATGGGCAGACTGGGTGGGCCAAGCGGTCCTTATCTGCCGTCAAATTATATGTTTCTATGTAACAGTAGTTTTAGGAGTGGTATATGTTGTTCATCCACGTGGACCCACCTGACCTCCCCGGCTGCGGACGCACACAACCTGGCTTCCAGCGGGCTTGAAGACTTCTGGTGATCCTTAAAGGGAAAAGGGACATGCCAAACAGTGTGGATGAACAACATATACCACTCCTAGAACTACTGTTACAGGTGAGTAACCTTTTCTTCCTGCTTGGCTGCTTGGCAACGCCTGCCCTGATGGGAGTTTTTGACATAGTCCTTCCTTACTTTCCTTTTTTCAAATATACTTACTGTTTATACACCCCTTCAGCACCGCATCTATGCCTTCTGTCAGGGACTCCGTAGGCATCCTATAGGGCTCCCTCTGCCAGGCACTCGGGGTTGCTTCAGAGGACCAACCCCTCTGCTGTCACGGATTACCCCTGGGCAGGGAAGGAAGGAGACTCCAGGTCATCTCCCCCAAATCCAGTGTATCGCGTCTGGTGGTCCAACTGAGCTCCCCCAGAGCTGGGCCATATGGCTGAGGCACTGGGGCTCATCTCCAGGTGCAGATGTGGGGATTTCCATTTTCTGGTGTCCCCTTACCCCTCGAGGTGACGGCACATGGGGAGATCCAAGGAGACGAGGGCATGCTGAGACATGCTGTCACTCCAGTCCTCGACCAGCATCCTCCCCTCCCTATTCTCTGTGATCCTGCTTGCACCTCCACCCATGGTCACCAGGTGGTATAGCAATGGGACCTGCAGCCCACCCTCCCCAGAGAAGGAGGAGAGCAGCCTGCTGGGTGCTCAATCCTCCTCCTCCTCTTCATGGCCACCCCTCCAGCAAACCAGGCTCGCTACCAAAACCTGGGTTGCTGGCATCGAAAGTGGTAGCTCTACTGCTAAGCCAGTGGGCCAGCTCCTTATCTCCATGCTGAATAACAGTTGGCAGTGAAGCTCATCAGAGGCCAGGGTCAGTCACTGGCTAAACACCAGCTCCAGACAGCCTTGGACATGGGCAGCTTCTGTGACCTTGCCATGGCAGCGGCTGTCTCCATTTATTTATTTATTTAGGCTTTGGTAACTGGGTAAGCCTACTGAGACCAGAGGTCCCTTTTTCAGGGGCGACCTGGGATTAGATACATACAGCAATTATTATATACAGTGGACAATAATACAGAGGTTAGAAGTGAGACAGTATCAATTGGAGAGACAGTAATTACAGGTTAAGAATCCAGAATATACATTTGCAACATTGCAAGATTTAACAGGGGTCACAGTTTGACACATACATCGGTAGGGCATGAAATACAGAAGGCACAGTTTGAACGGTAGGGAAAATGGGGCTAACGAATGCAGTCACACAGGCTGTGTTCCAGGAGGTATGCTTTGAGGCCAGCCTTGAATCCTTGGAGAGAAGGCCTATCAGCCAGGGTAGCTGGGAGCGTGTTCCACAAGTGTGGGGCAATGTATGTAAAGGAGTGCTTACCAGGGTTGGTGCATACGCAGGGGATGACAAGGGGCTGGCCAGCTGGCCGAGGATCTCGTATCTCGGCATTGTACTCTGGGGTTGAGCAGTCCACACTGATGAGGAGGAGGAGGGCTAGTGGTAGCAAATTTATAAGTCAGGCAGATGGTGGAGTAGGCCAGCTTATGGCGTATAGTGGGCCAGTGAAGGTCTCGAGGACCTACAGTGGTGTCTCCTGGGGAAGTGTGTAAGTGTGCCACTCCATTGGTGAAACACCATGTGTTTTCTTAGTTCCCTTCTCGTAGGAACTGTAGCACGGGGGGCCCTATAGAGGAAGTGGGGGAGAAGGGTGCAGTTAGAGACTGCACACCGAGCCTTGTCAGTAAGGGAGTTTCCCAAACGATAGAGGAGTCCAAGTCTCTGGTGGATGGACTTGGTTAAGGAGTCGATGTGGGGTTTGTAGGACAGTTCCTGGTCAAGGAAGGTGCTGAGATATTTGATCCTATCTAGGACCTTGACTTGCTTCCCCTGGTCCAATTTGAGTTGGAGAAGGTCACACCTATCCAAACTGAGTCGTCTGGTTGCAAACAGGACATCATAGGGCCTGGCTGCATCTGTCCACCTTCATGGCAGACGCTCAATACAAGCTGGCTGATGTTCCTTTCTTGGGCACTGACCTTTTCAGCCCTGGAGTGGAAGGACATTTCACCTGCATCAAGAAATCCAGTGCCACCCTAGATTCTGTGACATCATCCCAGAAGGACCAGAAGAAGAAGCCTGAGAAACAGGCTTTCCAGTACCGGTCCTTTCAGTCACAGCTTCCTCGGAGGCAGCTCCATTAGTGTTAGTACCAGGCCTGGTGCCCCAAGCAGAAGTCCAGTGGCCATTGTCCAAGGTGGAGGGGGGCAGGGATAATGGTGCCCCTCTGGCAGCAGCTGTCGGTGCTGCTGCAGAAGCTGCCAGGTGACAGGTTGGGGGGTGTCATTCCTCCACCTGTCCTGTTCCTGACTGTTGTTCAGATTGGAGGCCAGCTGTATCACTTATTAGTACATTGGTGCACTGTCACAGCGGACAAGTAGGTGTTGTACGTAGTGGGCAGAGGATTGCCTCTTGACTTTCGATGCTCCATCAGGCGGAAGCCTTACCATCTCTGTGTGCCTCAAGAGTCTAGGGTGTCTTAGGAGATGCTGTGTGCCCTTGGGGTGGACATCGCTCAGCTCCTTGCAAAAAGGGCAATAGCCCGTGTCCCAGATACCCTGGCCAGTCAGGGTTACATGTTCAGGTACTCACTGGTCCCAGAACAGACAGAGGGTCCCCATACTGGATCTGCGCAATCTGAGCCACTTTATGTGGAAACACAAGTTCTGGATGGTCACGTAGAACCAGATCATACCATCCTTGGCGCAGAACATGTGGTTCTGTTCCCTAGACCTCCAGGATGCATTTTTTCCACGTTCCCATACGTCCATCCCACCACCGGTGCCCTCACGTCCTGTATCAGTTCTAGATCATGCCCTTTGGCCTCTCCTCAACACCCAGGGTCTTTGCCAAATGCATGGCAGTGGTGATGTCCCACATGTGACACCTTGGGGTCAGAGTGTGTAACCCTACGTAGGCAACTGACTGTTAGCCAGTCCATCCAGAGAGGCCATGGGGAGTTACAGAGATCTGGCTCTCCAGACTTGCGGAGACTTGGGCCTGTTGGTCAACCTGGACAGGTCTGAATTGGTACCAATGCAGGTGATAAAGTTCATTGATGCAGAACAAGACTCCATGCGGGTCAAGGCCCACCTACCTGTGGACTGGGCATTGGATCTTACCTCATTTGTCCGATCATTTCAGTTTGGGCTCTTGAGCCCTGCCCAAGATTTTCTGAGGCCACTGGGGTCCATGGCATCCTGCATGAGGGTGGTCTGTTGGGCACACTGACAAATGCACCTCCTCCAGTGGGAATTGGGCCATCAGTGGTCCCAGCACTTAAGACACTTGGACTAGCCAGTCGCAGTGTCCCAACCAATATAGGATGCCGTCCAGTGATGACTGGTCCCAGAACACCTAGAGGAAGGAATCACATTTGTCTGCCCAGAACCGACCATCACATTCATGACAGCCCAGAAGTGACCATTACTGTCATGACAGACACATCTCTGGAGGGTTAGGGAGGGCACCTGGGAGATTGCAGAACCCATGGTTTCTGGACACCCAGGGAGTCCTGTAACCACATAAACCTGCTGGAGCTTCATGCAGTGTATTAGGCTGTGTCAGAATTTGCTCCTAGCCAAGGGTCAGGTCATGCAGATCTAAACAGACAACACTGCAACCATGCTGTACCTGAACAGGCAGGGTAGAACTCACTCCCTCTGTGTCTGGAGGCATTCTGCACCTGGACACTCGCGTGCAGCTTGGGTGCAGATCTTCTGGCAATCCATGTCGTGAGAGAGAACAGTCAGCTGGCAGATGCTCTCAGCTGGGTAAGAGAGATGTTGTATGAATGGAACTACCTCTTCTTGTGGGGCACACTATTGCTGGATCAGTTTGTCTCCTGGGAAAATGTGAACTCCAAACTGAGGCTATTTTTTGCTCACCTCCACAGTCAGGAACACTACTGAGGGATGCCTCGCGGGGCCCTGAACTCCAGACCTTATGTACGCCTTTCCTCCTTTCCCCTTGATCCACAAGGTGGTGGTCAAGGCCTGGAAGGATAAGGTGCAGATGATCCTGATAGCTTCAGGCTGGCCCCAGCAGTTCTGATACCCTTTGTGGAGACCGCTTTTCCATCCAGACCTGCTGACCAGACAACAGGGGATGGTCCTGCATTTGGACTTTCAGTCCCTGCACCTTACAGCCTGGTTCCTGAGTGGCTAGATTTCCAGGCCTTGGGTGTCTCAAAGGTTGTTCTCAGCGTTTTGGAGGCCACCAGGAAAGAGACTTGCAGATGCTGTGCTTCAAATAAACAAGATTTTCCATTTGTTGTCACAGCAAGGGGCTGGATCCCCTTGCTTGTCCTGTGGCTAGCATCATGGACCGCCTCTGGTCTTTTTCCCAGTTGGGGCTTTAGGCGACGACCCTTAAGGTGCACCTGGCAGCCATCTGTGCTTACTGGGCTCTGGCTAGCATGCAGATGGTGGCCCAGGGTGATTGGGTGCTTTTTCAAAGGCCTGCATTACTTGCCTCCTCTGGAGCGTGTACCATCTCCACCATAGGACTTACTCTGGTATTGGCTATGCTCGTGGGCAGGCATTTTGAGCTAGTACACAGGTGTAAGATGTCACACCTGTCATGGAAGATGGCCTTCCTGGTGGCCATTACATCACCCAGAAGGACTGGGGAGCTCCAGGCACTTTCGATGGAGTCTCCTTTCCTGGTCTTCCACAGGGAGAAACCCATCCTTCGCCCCAACCTGAAGTTCCTTCCAAAGGTGGTATCAGAGTTTCATCTTAACCAGGTGATTAACTTACTAGTGTATTTCACCAGCCCAGCTTAGGAAGCCGACCACAAGCTCCATACTTTGAATCTGTGAAGGGCACTTTCCTACTATGTAGAGTGCACGACTGGAGTTTGGGGACTGGCTCACCAGCTGTTTATCACGTACACTTTAGCCACGCCTGGCAGAACGGCAGCAGAATAGATGATTGCCAGCTGGATTACATCCTGTCTCAACCTCTGCTAGGTTGACTACTAAGGAGTCTCCCATAGGGCTTATGGCTTATTCCACCAGACATACTGCTGCCTTGGTGGCTGCTTCCAGCAACATCCCTATCCAGGAAATCTGCAGGGTTACAACCTAGAAGTCAGCACACACCTTCATTTCCCACTAGCACATCGACCTTGAGTTGCGCCGGGATGCTGATTTTGGGACCGCAGTTCTCCGGTCTCTGTTCATCAAGTAGGGGTGTGTGCCTTGCCCCCGCCTCCCAGAGAGCTGCTAGGAGTCTGCCAGAGTGTAGATACGTGAACCATATCCATGCCCCTAGAAAAACAGGTTACTCACCTGTAATCATAGTTGTAGGAGTGGTATATGGTTCACATCCATGCAACCCCCCCAGCCTCTCCTGGCAAGTGGCACACAGATTCTGCATCCAGCATGCAAGATCTGAATTCATGGCGTGGAATTGGGGATATACAGTCTGAGTGGTAGTAGGAGCTTAGCTTAAAGACCTCCGGCCAATGACGCTGTTACAGTGAAATTGCCATGGTGTTAAAGTCAACCATATGTCACTTCTAGAACTACAGTTACAGGTTAGAAACTTTTTTTTTTGCCTTTTGCTGTTTGGGGGTTAGGGTTGGACACTCTAGCACCACATTTTCCTACTTTTGTGGCATTACTTTGGAGCCTAAATGGTGCATTAACACACATGGGGGTGGGGGCACTAAAACAGGGTTATATACAATACAGCTGGGAAGCAGCAAACAGGGTTACTTGCACATTTGTGGACAGCAATCAGGTTTATATTTGTATTAGACCCCGGAGCAGTGGTTGGCAGTTGAAATAGTCAATTGCAGTTCAATGCAGTTGCAATCAGTTGCAATTGCATTGGATAGCAGTCATAAAATAGTGGAGTTTAAATCCACTGCAGTTGACGATTCTGTGACCCATCCAGGTTTGTTTTTGTTGTGCTCTGCAGTGTTTTTTCTCTTTTTTCTTTCTTTGTAGGGTGTTTGGGGTGGGGGAGAGCAGGGGGGCCAGGAGGACCTCAAAAATCTAAAGGTCCTCAACTGCCAGCACTGAGCCTTAGAGTCAACAAAATGCACCCCTGTCTCATGGACATGAAGCATCCACCAATTCAGAGAGAAAGAAGGAGAAGTAAGGAGCTTGAGAGTGTCTGTGACTGGCTGCACGAGGTGGTGGGGAGAGCATGCCTAGGTTGGTGAGGAGACTGTCAGGAGAGGAGGCATCTGTGTTGTTGTGTGGGCAATGGAGTGAATAGCGTTTTTCTGCAAGGATCAAGTTTGGTGGTTCGGCCATTAATTTAAAAATAAGTTAACAATGTCGACTGTCCTGATGTGTCCAGTGCCCAGAGAGAGACTAGTGTGTGGCTGTGCAGGTCCCAGTCAGTCCTCCAGCAAAGCCAGGCAGCAATCATATGAAGGCAGTAAGTCAGTGGTCTGGTCATGGTTGGGATCAGCCCATGACCCTGTTGGCCAGGCCCGTCGGGCGATTCTCACTCAGTTTCAGTCAGGTCTTCAGAGTTAGTAAGGAGAAGGAGTGGTAGGGGCACTAGTTTGAATGCGTGGACTACCGGAGTGGGGATGTGGGTCTGTGTTCGGGACCTACTATGTGGGTTGGGAAGAGGGAGCACACAGCTAAAAAAAACACACTGGCACCACCACCTAGTAGAGCAGTGGTGGCAGCCTGAGCCATGGAGACACCTGTCAACACCAACTGAATCATCATCCAACACCTGACCAAACTGGCAACAGGCTACTACAGTGAGCAAGGTACTATATGAGATGTGTATGTAAGGCCCACCAGGGCTGGTCAGTGGGCAGTAGGAAGGAGGAGGATGGCCTCTCAAAGACTACTCAATCTGTCTGTGTGTCTGCTGCATGCTGAGCTGGCTTGTCTGGCTGGTTGAGGGCTTGGGGGCTGTGGGGCCCAGGGGACCGAACTTGAAAAACCAAGGTGATTGATCATTAACGATCTACTTCTAGTGGCCTGGCTGGACTCTCTTTGACTGAGGTGGCATTGTGAGTAAGTCAGAGTCACCATGGGGTCATGGAGCAGGCCAGGTGCAGGTGGTTGGTTGGTGAGTTCCAGGACCCATAGGAGGCTGGAGAGCAGAGCATGGTCAGTCATGTTCAATGGACAAAATGTTTGTTGTTTGCCACTGTAGGACTGGGACTCTTAGAACCAGTCATATTACGCCTGTGCTTCGCGAACTGCACTGGCTGCCTGTGCAGTGGCGGATCACCTTTAAGGTTGGTTTACTAACCTTTAAAGCCCTATACGATCAGGGACCCGGTTACCTGAAAGATCTTCTGGTTCCCTATTGCCCCCTCCGCTCCGCCAATGAGGGATTGCTAGAGATTCCAAAGGGTCCGGTTTGAAGTTGTCAGGATCTCGTGCCTTTGCCTTTTCAGCTCCTACCCTGTGGAATTCTCTACCTCATTGGTTAAGAGAATGCCCAACCGTTGACAGTTTTAAAATTGCTTTAAAAACACATCTTTTTACTTTGGCTTTTTCTTTATAGTTCTGATTGTTTAATGTTGGATTATTTTGTTTTATTTATTCTGTACAGCGCCTTGATTTTGAAAGGCGCTTTAAAAATAAACATGAATTGAATTGAATTGAATTGAATTGAATAGGAATCGGATAGACTAAATATTAAAGTCCTCATGGCAAAATGAACAAAATTTTAAAAAACACATTAGAGTACATGCCGAAAGCCAAAACAAGTTCAGAAACTGTGTCAGAAAATGTTTTTTTTAATATGCATCAGTTTTTGTTTAGCTTTAAATTTAAACTACGGATACATCTCAGTTCTGGTATACCATACATGAGGTATTTCTAGGGGTCCTCCCTTAAACTGTTTTTAGTCTCACAGACTCTTTGATTACTAGTAAACTAACATATATTGATGGTTAGCTCTGTTTGCAAAAGGGTACCTTCTAGCTTCTGAGTGGTGTTTAAGAGACCCTACCTATACTGAATTTCAGACTCACAGTTCTTTTTCTAAGTAACTAGTATTACTGCTGCTTATTTTTCTATACCATGTACTGTTTTACTGCCCTGCTTCAACTTGTTACATTCAGGGACTTAGTATATTTTGTTGTTGTTTTGACTGATTATTGTGCTTTAGTGGGTCCTACTGTGTGTAGATTTGTTTCACTGCACTTTGTATTTGCATTTTAAAGAGCAGCCAGCTTCTTAGCTGCTGCTGACTAGTTGCTGCTCCCCCCAACATATGCAATACCTCACCTACCCCAGAGTGGAGGGGTATAAAGAATTCCTTTTGTTTCTGCCCATTTATGAAGTTATAATGCTGCTAAATCCCAAATGCTAAAAAAGGAGCTGTTTCCTGACCATAACCCACCAACACGCCCCCCACATAGGCACATGCAGCCCCGTTTTGTGATGTCATAAGCCGAAGGCTGTGTATGCACACACCCCATTGATTTCAAAGAAGTGGGGACTTTTCCATACATTTTATTAAGCTTTTATAGTCAAAATTTTAATTAAAAAAAGATGCAAAGTTTAGAAACTACGACAAACTACTACATAAAAAAATTCAACAATGGTGAAAGTTGAAAAAAATTTGGTTGGATTTTCTTCAGTTAGTTGAAGTCAGAAATTTCAAACTAGTTGAAAAAATCAGTCATAATAGGTGGTAAGTCAGTCATAATTGTTTTTTCAACTGACTCCGGGGTCTAATTTGTATTCAATGGGGAGCAATAGAATAGGGTGATATACACAGCTGGGAGGTTATAAATAGGATTATGTGTACAGCTATGGACACTAAATAGGTATACATTTACAGTACCTGCAACAAGGGGCAGTAAAATTGGGCTATATACCAGCTGGGAGGCAGCAAACAGGGTTATGTGCACACCCTATGGACAGCAAAGAGGTATATATTTATATGCAAAAGGGGGGAACAATAGAATAGGGTTATATACACAACTGGGAGACAACAAACAGGGTTATGTACACCCTGTGGACAGCAAACAGGTATATATTTATATACAGTTGGGGCAATAAAACAGTTATATACACAGCTGTGAGGCAACAAACAGGGTTATGTATAAAACTGGAGAGAATGGCAACTTTATACAGTGTCTATTTTCCTAGCTGCACCCGTGAATAGGAGTTCCAGCTGAAAGTTGCCATACAGCATTTGCTTCTGATTATTGTGCTCAAGCCAAGTGCAATTTAGTAAAGCTCTGGTTGGTACCAGTGTGGTAGTCTGTGAAGGACAGGTCTCAACTGCTTTTTTTTTTTTTTCCTGTTTTAAGCAGGAGACATCCGCCCATGCCCTTACAAGTCTTTTGTCTTTTTAATTAGTAATGCTACATGGGTGTGTGCTGGTACTTAAGAATTGTCTGAAACAGTCAGAGGATAAATTCTTAATCAAAGGGATACCACTGAGCCTCTAGGCCCCCAAACTCTTTCCTGCCTGGTTACGAACATATGAAGGCACCAGCAGAAAAACGCCTATAGGCCTATCAAAGTCTGCCCCAGTGTGCAATTCGCAGTTTACTTCTCCTGCAGCTCCCCCCCCAACCCGTTCCCTTCCCATCATCGCCTCTCACCAGACTATCTCCCCTTTCGTTCTTATCTGTACTTACCCTCCCCTTGACTCTATCCCATCCCTGTTTTAAACTGTCCACTATCTTCAGTACAGTCAACTCCTCTGGCAGTGTGTTCCACCTATCTACCACTCTCTCTGTGAAGTAGTGCCTCCTCGTCTCCCTCTTGAATCTTCAGATTGTGCCCCCTCGTGACCCTTCCGAACAATCCTCCCATTTTGACCCTGTTTATGCCTTTTAAGTACAGTATTTAAAGGTCTCTATTATTTCCCCCCTCTCCCTTCTGTCCTCCAGGGAGTACATGTTGAGCTCCTTCAATCTTTCCTCATAGGGTTCCCCCCTAGTCTCAGGATCATCTTTGATGACATACGTTGCGACCCCTCCAGCAATCTTATGTTCTTTTTTAGGTAAGTGCACCAGTACTGTACACAGTACTCCAAGTGCGGCCTCACTAGTGATCTGTACAAAGGCAGGATAACCTCCTCTCTTCTTGAGGTAATACCTCTGACAGTGCACCCCAGCATCCAGTTTGCCCTTGCTGCCACCCTCCAGCATTGTGCTGATATCCTCATGTTCCCTGTAACTAGCACCACTAGGTCTTTCTCCTCCTCTAAAGTTGATACCTGCACTCCCCCCAGCCAGTAGCTGGTCCTGGGATTTCTGGCTCCAAAGTGCATGACCTTGCACTTATTATTAGCGTTAAACCCCAGCTGTCACAGATCTGACGAGTGCCCGAGTTTAGCTAGATCCTCCAGGAGTTCCTGCCTCCATTCCTCGCTGTCTACTGTTGCACATATCTTTGTGTCATCAGCGAATAGGCTGATCTTACTCTTGACCCCCTCTGCAAAATCCCCAGTAAAGACATTGAATTAAACGGGGCCTAGCACTGAACTCTTTGGTACTCCACTAGTCATGGGTCTTGGCTTGGAGGTCTCCTCCCTTACAACTATCCTCTGCTATCTATTCCATAGCCAGCTCCTAACCTATCCCAGTAGTTTCTCCCTGTCCCCAGTTTCCTCAGCTTCCCCAGTAACCTTCCATGTGGCTCCAAGTCAAAAGCCTTACTGAAGTCCAGAGACAGGACATCCACAGCATGACCCCCTTCAACTGCTGTTGTGACCCAATCAAAGAAGTCGATTAGGTTAGTCTGACATTATCTTCCTGAGACAAACCCATGCTGTCTTTTGTCCTGAAGTCCATTAATATCCAGGAAGGTTATCAACCTCTCCTTCAGAGTGGTCTCCATTAATTTCCGCATGATAAAAGTCAAGCTAACATATCTGTAATTGCCCGGTTCATCCCTGGGACCACTCTTGTGGCGAGGAACCATGTGAGCCATCCACCAGTCCATGGACATGCACCCTGTCTCCAAAGAGATGTTAAACAGGTCTGCCAGTGGGCTTGCAAATACCTCTGCCTATTCCTTCAGGGCTCTTGGGTGTACACCATTAGGTCCTGGTGCCTTGTCCACCTGCAAGGCTTATTAAGACCTTTTAGAACCCTATCTTCCTGGATGACCCTGTCAGTTACCTCTGCAACCCCGTCTGTCCCTTCTTTCCTTGTGGTATCGGACCATCTTTTTCCTTAGTGAACACCGAGCAGAAGTACTTACTGAGTGCCTCTGCCTGGTCTTCCCCTTTTTCTGCCCAACCCCCTCCCTCTTGATTCTGACAATCTCATCCCTACAACTCCTCTTCTCTCTTATGTACTTGAAGAAATCCTTTTCCCCCCTCTTTGATCCCTTGCTGCTTTAGCTGCCTTGACTGCTCTACTTCCCAAGATTTCTTCAAGTACCCCTCCTTGTCCTCCCCCGCCCAGATTTCTTGTACTCATAGAAGGCCACTTGCTTCTCCCTCACTTTTCTCGCCACTTCCCTGCTGAGTCAGCTAGGTTTTTTAGATTGGGACTGCTTGCTCTGTGTCTTGGCGTACGTTTGTGGCCTCTGTCAGACCCCTCTTTATGACAGACCATTTCTGTTCAGCATCTATCCCTGGGCAAATTTCAGCAAGATGCCCCCCAGGATGCTGCCCATCATGGCAAAATCTGCTTTCCTGAAGTCTACCACTCTCGTCCTGGTCCTGGCTGACTCCCTTCCCATGTGTAGGAAGAACCACACTGAGTGGTGATCACTTCCCGCTAGAGGGTCCTGTACGACTACATCCTGGACTTGGTCCCCATTTGCTAACACAATATCCAGTATGCTACCTTCCATGGTGGGCTCTGTCACCCCCTGCACTAGCTGTCTTGCATAACCTCCAGCAGTACCTCTTCCCTGGCATTCGTGGTGGTCATGGTTCGCCAGTCAATCCCAAGTAGATTGAAGTCACCCACTATGACCATACTCCCTCTGCCACTAACCTTCCTGATTTTCTCCCCCAGCTGCCTGTCATTTTCCTAGTTCTGTGAGGGTGGCCTGTACACCACCCCCATCCTAGTCTTCCTGCCTTTGGAGTTTTGGAGTTGTACCCGTTTGGCTTCTGGCTTCCTCTCCTCCGCCTCCTCCCTGGTACATAATATCCCATTCCTCACATAAATAGCCACCCCCCTTCCTTCCCCCTCTCCGTGTCTTAGCGGTACACCTTGTATCCAGGGATCATGAGATCCCAGTCATGGTATTGGGTGGCCCAAGTTTCCATGAGGGCTTTCAATATCTACCTCCCCTGCCGCCATCAACGCCTGGAATTCTGCTACCTTGTTTGCCAAGTTCCTTGCATCCAAGGATGCTGCTGTCCACAGTGTCCCCTGCCCCTCCTCTCCCCATCCCTCACCCCTGCTTCCACACCTTGATAGATTACAGAAACTAACATTTATTCTTCACTCCACAAATCATAGACAGATAGATGTACAGTAGTTGTGTGGTGGTGCACTCTGTGAGACTGTTACTGTAAGATTAAAATGCACATTGGGAGCATCTGATTTTAAATCAGTTCCATCTGCACAGAGTGCTAGTCTTGTTATGGACACAGCGAGGTGGATTTTCAAACACTTGTACCATGACTTGGCTGCAGTTATGCTACTTATGACATAGAGGATAATGCCTGATGTACAGGTGATAACCATGATGTAATCACCTTGAATGGTTGCTGGGGCATCAGTAAACCTTGAGAATGCAGCTTGAGAGGTTTATCATTGCCCTTGCAACCATACGAGGTAATTCCACACCCTGTTCACACTCAGGCATTATCATTATAGTGTATGGGACTGGAAACGAGAGAAATTTACCCCACCACCCCCAAACACAGATCATTTAGCCTTACATTATTAATGAATCTGCACTATGGCCACATGATTGTGTAGGAAAACTATTTATTAGGATACATGGACTGAACGACAGCAGGCTGAAATAGCACCAGAATTAAAATCTCTATCAGACATGGTAAGCAATAATACCTGATAGGGTGGACGGTATTGGACTATACCGGACCACCCAGGAGCGTAATGAGGCCCGATGCCACAGGTCGAGGGCCTTATAGCCCGTGGAAGGTCCGGTATAGCCCATACCGCCCACCCTGGAGGGTATTATTGCGCTTAGAAAATGGACCACTGAATTATATGTTTGTTAAAAAAAATATTTTTATGTTTACATGTTAAAACTCTCAGCTGTTTGAATTATTTTGTAATAAAATAGTTCCTCCACCTAAATTAACACACTGTGTTTTTTTTTTTACCGAGGGACTTCTGTCCCAATGCAGCTTCTGCAGTTCTTACTTTAGAGATAGTTGTCATGGTTACCACCTCCCAGCTGCAAACACACTCAGAGCTTAAGTTAAATTAGAAAATAGGCAAAGTGGACTGTATCATGAACAACTGATTGCTGTCGGGAGCCACACACACCGACTGCATATTTTATACTGCTTTCTGCGCTACAGTTAGTTTTAAGGGAGGATTTAGTGACTGACAAGGAAATAGTCGATAGATGCCTGACTGCTACTATTCAGTCTCCCCCAAAAAAAAAATAAAAGCCACACCGCTTGTATGTTTTATTTAGTAATACAAGAAAAAGATTCATGTTAAACATTGTCATAGTATTAAATCAAAAGGAAAAAGAGAAGCTCACTTGATCTGGAATAATTTATTTGGTTCAAATCGCTGAGTTCAGAGAGAGAGAGAGAGAAACCGCTAGCTCTGGCAGCACTACTGTGTTTGAGAAGATCGGTACTTTCTTTGTTCTCCGTACCGCAGATGGACATCCCTCTGTGGTATGGAAAACGAAAAAAGTACCGCTGCTGTCGTACACAGTTGCACTATTGGAGAGCAGAGGCCGGAATATACGCTGTCACTAAACTCACTCTGACATTTTGCAGCCAGGTTTATTTTCAGCCACAACTGGGTGTGCTTCTTTTTACTTGGCACCCATTACGTGCACGTGGATGCTCTTAAGGGACTGGGGCATGTCGGCCGAGCAGGTTAGAGCTCCGTAAAAGAGGCAACCAGCATGGCGGCAGTTACAATTTGAACGTTCTACTTGCCCAATACTATTTAGAATGATATGAGGCAATGGAGATAGGGACTAGTTATTTCCCAGTCTCTGTTGCCTCATACCAGACCGGCTGATTGGCTCTTCCATTCAGTCAACAACTAGAATGCACTTTACCCATTTTCTAATGGTTGCTAGACTCAGTAACAGTAAGCAGACAATTGGAATGTTATTTGAATACTGCACTGAGACTAACAATCACATTCTGGGTGTGTAGAATACCGAATTACACTGGCATTCCGTTTTGTAAACCCACTGCTATGACATGGATGAGACAGGTTTATAAGGTTCTGACATCACAACAGTGGGATTACAAGGTCGTAATCTGCTTGATTTCAGTGGGTAATAAGGGTTCTATACATTGTAAGACTGTTAGACCACAATGCAGGAGTCCCAATGTCTTGTCACAGATGTTGCAAGATGTGGATCAAAAAATTATGCTTGTGTTAAAATTGTGACACATGCATACTTTTTGTTTTGCTGTAAAGTGGATAAAGTGTCATAAATGCTACAGAATTGTTTGAAAATTGGCCGCAAACATTCTGGCGCATTTACGGGGATGTAGCTGCAAGTGCTGCATACAGACAACGAAAAAGTGCCAGTCAGAGTGTTCACAATGCTCCAGTTGGAGAACAGACAGTGCTGCACCCAACATTTCTTGTTTGATAGGAATAGCTTGAACCAGTTTCAAGAAAGAGCCCCTAGAACTTTGCCATCTCTAATATTTGGAACAAAAAAAAGCTTCACCAAAAAAAAAAAAAAACAACAAATAACAGCTTGAGCAGTTCAGCAATGAATAATGTTAGACAAAGTATGCTTGCTAACTTTTTTTCTCTATCATTTATTCTTGAAGAACACCAGATGGTGAAAACAGTTATTCTTTTATTTTATGTGCTCTACATCCATTTTAAATAGCCCTGTTGTTCTGTTTTACAGCCCACATGCTGCTGCAATGACCCTTTTATTTACCCTCCACTTACCCCGTATTCCTTTTTTTTACCCCTCAACCCTCTCAGATCCAGATCTCACTGAACAGTAACCCTCAGGGGCTGCCTCCTGTGGTGGTTCTGGGGAGCAGGATCCACTGCCATCCAGTGGGTTAGAAAGTCAAGGGGCAGAATGAGAACCAAATCCAGTGTTATGCTTATGGGAAGGGGTTTCTGTTTTTGCCCTCCCTCTCCTGCTTTAGCTTCAGCGTCTGTGGGACATTGGGGGCAGGACCGACTCAGAACTCCCCCAGCCCCAGAGTGGGGGAGTATCTATCCATCTGGAGACCTGTCAGACCTCCTGTGGCCCACCTGCCAGGAAGACTTTGGAGCTGCAGTGCAAATCTATTGACTGTTTAGTAGGGCAGTGCACTGCCACCGGTGCCAGGGATTGACTCTGCTGCATCGTACACAATAAAGCAGAGACGCAAGTATTAGATCTGTGCAAAGTTATTTTGAATCTTTATAAAAAGTTTACTACGAAATGAGAAAACTCCCATGCTTGGGCTTCTTCGTTACATCTCTAAGTACACAATGTACCTTGAAAAAAGATTCATATAGGAATTTCAGTGCATTATTCTTTATGCTTTTGCAGGCACTTTATAATCAGTATCTACAGTTTAAAGAGACAGAAATCCCACCAAAGGAGACGGAAAAGGCAAAAATAAAGCACCTGTATAAAATGCTGGAGGTGTGTATTTGCAGAGCGTTTTTTATTTATTTTTAATTGCTTTGCAACTTGCATTTTGGTCACTGCTGCAGAATGTTAACTGTTGCTACGTTGTTTTGTCTGAAAGGCGTGGATAGAATTTGGTCGAATCAGGCTTCCCCAACGATATCATCCGAACGATGTTGAAAAAGAGTGGGGGAAACTAATAATCACCATGCTAGAGAGAGAGAAATCTTTACGGCCAGAAGTGGAAAGGTAAGTGGAAAAAAAAAAACACACACACAAAATAAAATGGCAGAAAGTTCAGTCTCCTTACAGGGCTGGGAATCAGAAAAGATTTGGATAGGATAATAACTGGTTTATGGTAACCTTGCGTGCTTGGACACAGTGAATCGGACTGTGAAATTACAGACAGTCCTTCCTGTTTGGTGTTCTTGGATGCCTATTTTTTTTAATCTCACATAAAATTGAATTTTTTTCAAATAGAGAGAGCTCATCAGAGCTGCACCAGGAGTTTAGTACTGCTTGCATCATTGCCCTGACTGTACAGAAAATAAAAATTATAGACCTCTGTTATGTAGGCGTGTGTCAAAGAATTGATTCCATCTGACTAAATGAAGGAAAGAATGTTTGTGGCTGTATTAATACTTGGAAACCTGCATTTGATAAAGATTTTGATGCCTTTTAGTGGACCAATCGATGTATTGTATGTAGAAGTTACTGTGCACAAGTTTTTGGAGGCACATAGGTCCCTTTGTACTGCATTTGTCCATAAGAAAAAGCTGTAAAAAGCTGAAAGTCAGATTTTGTTTTTCTTTTTTTTTCTGAGCGTGCATTAGGGAGGAGATCATGTTGAGTGAAATAGCTGGCATATTTGATTTCCAGGGGCACTCAGACTAAACTGATCCGTCTGTACTTGCAAAATTGAATCCAATAAAAAGGCCACGCCAAAATGGTTTTGCATAGCTTAAAGCAAAATCCTAAGCAGAGAGATCAGAATATGAATAGCTGGGTGTTGAATATGCATGTAGAAGCCTATTTAAAGGAACTGCTTCAGGCTCTGGCAGTCTCCTTCCAGGATGCAGTGGGATCTTTGGCTGGCTGTTTTGTCTGTGTTCTGAGCATTGCCAGCCTGAATGGACATTGGTGTTCTGGAGAGGAGGGCAGTGGTACCAATATAAAAAATGAAGAGTAGCAGCCTTGGGTACCGCAGCAGCACTTCATCACTTAGTAACAGCACACGCACGAGTATTGATTCCTCAGATAACCTGCTCTCAGTCCACTGTGGGCCAACAGTGATCAGTTCATATCTGACGTTTGGGAATGAAGCGACAAGAGGATATAGGTACACTTCAGTACCATGGTGCTTTGCCTAGGGAGTTTTCTTTCCTCTTGTACTACTAGCTAGTGAAACTATCACAAATATTTAGAAATTATCACTATTTAAAGCAATTATTAATAGTTAGAAATGAAACCTCTTAGCAAGTTATCTTCTGGAGGACAATTAATGGAATCTCTCAGACCCTGTTTTTTTTTAACCTTTTGTGTTACTTTAACAGGTTGCTACTGATGTGTGTAATATGTCTATAGTTTAGTTCTTCAGTATATGCATGAAACAGTCTGCTGTAGAAGGGAGACGGATGGGCATCCTTGATACTGTTCTGACACAGAGAGTAGGGCAACGCAACACTGAAAGGAACATTTTTGTTTAAACAAGAGTTGCATTTTACATAATGATTGACCGTAGCTTGATTTCAGAAAGGAAGAGGTTGATGCCGAGACATGCTCTTCACAAGGCAGGTAGTTGAGTACTGTGCTGTCCCTAGCATACAGTAGATGGCACACTAGAAGGATACTGCAACAGTAAAACACCCCCTACCATGCAGTTTTAAAGAACTCATGTTTTCACTGGGGACACCACTTTATCTAAGCATATCATTTTATACACTTTCCAGCTTAAATGTTTGGCATTTCTTTTAACTGCAGAAATGAACATGAAAGCAGGATCATTCCTGTAGGCTTCATCTCCTCTGGTTACTTGTTTATACCCGACATCATAATCCTCTGCTTGTGACATAACAGTTTATTGCTTCGGAAGGAATGATGATGTCAGGACAAGTAGACGTTTGTGATGTTGGGTGCAGAGAAGCAGCCAGAGCTGATGACATTAAAGGGACAGCAATCCTCTGGTCATGGTAATGTGCACAGCTATCAAGATAAGGAAGCAGAAAACAGACAGTAAACAGAAGCTGAGATATGTCTCAAAAATTTAGTTTTTTTCCACAATTCTCCTGTGATGCAAGGGGCTCTTTAAGATTCCTCTGAATCACAAACAAACATAATCGCCACTATGATTTGTTAGGCTGCCTGTGTGTAAGAACTTCTTTAGCTTTACTGCATTGGTACCCTCTAGTTGTCATTGTGTCAATGTCCTCTGTATCTTCATTAGATTGTAAGGTCACCTCTTGGTCAGGTCACCCTTGTCAATGAGATTTGAGTCTTAGTGGAATCCTTGCCCTGGAGAAGTACAGGATGTTAGTATCATGGTCAGATAGTGCACCGTAAATGGCACCAGGTGAAACAACCCAATCTGAAGATCTGAAATAATATTTGTGATTTCTCCTTTTAGGCTTGAAATGCTGCAGCAAATTGCTAACCGAGTGCAGAGGGACAGTCTGGGTTGTGAAGATAAACTGATGCTGGCCCGGAATGCATTGCAGTCAGTAAGTTATTGTTTACTTTTGGTTAGAATCAAACACAGTCAGTAAGTTATTGTTTACTTTTGGTGAGAATAAAACTGTTTACACAGAGCATTCAAATTACCTTCAGTTTCCCGTCCAGTTTCTGTGTCAGAGCAGAGTTTAACCATTTCTGCCCCATGGGTTCATATGGTTCCTACGCTTGAAATTCTGGAAATATTTGTTGTGGCATTGTATGACAGAAGATTCAGGTGCTTGTTTAGGTGTAGTGTGTGAGAGGAGAGCCGGCCTTAAGTTTGGATTTTCAAGCCTTGAGGATGAGTACATGATGGCAGTGAGGGGCTGTATTCCGAGTTGGGGGGGCACCATGCACCTCACACCAGGCATCCCCTTGCTGTTCAGTATTTAGTCATGAAGTCATGCTGGCATTGGTTGTTAAGGCAGCCACTCACCCCCTCTTTACCTTCCGAAAAGGGGTGAGGAAAGCAAATCTGAGAAAATCTGGGCACAAGGCCCTGCAGAATATGAAAATGTTCAGAGTTTTATCAGAAATAGGATGATTGTTCATCTAGCATCTGTTTCAAGAGAAACAAATTAAGATACCTAGAAGGCAACAGTGCTGTTACAAAAAACAAAGTAATTTCCCCCTCTCGATCACATCGTGGACCCCTCCTGAGCCCCCTTGCCCCTCTTTTGGTACTAGAGCAGTCCACCCCCACAACAGCTGTCCAGCTTTCCTTCCACAGTGGGTCCCAGTCAAGGAGTATTATGGCAGAGACATAGTATCAGTGCCATGGTGTTGTAGTGTGGTTGGAGGCAGCAGTAAAGTCCAGTGAATGTTTCCTGATGGCCAGGTTGTAGTTAAATGGTGTTATTTTCTGGTCACTCAAATGCAACTGTATTGTGGCTCCCAGCAGTATCATATGTATTAATATAGCCAAGCAGACCACTCCTATGGTTGTACGAGTGTCTCGTGCATTCTAGGGGTAGGAGGTTTGCGAACTGCAGGTGAGCAGTACTGATATCCTAAGACTATGGGACCACACTTACAACTGTAAGAGTGGTCTCCATGGACTGCAGTACTATATTATTGAACAAGGTCAATCAATAAATGAATTAACATTTAAAAACATCTCCACCACATGTGCCTGTTTCTAGGGTACCTGAGCATGAGGTAACCCATGATATGGGCTACTCAAGTTGAGCAACTCAATATGAGTGACTCTGAGTGCCTTTGTAAATAGCGAGTGGAGGTAAATAGTGAGGTGAAAGGAGAGCAAATGGGAAAGACGTTGATTGTAAAAGAAGATATGTTTGGGAGGGCTGATTCCAGCTGGCCTTCTGCATGGTGGATAGGGTTATGGTCCGGAAGCTGGTGGATTGGGGTTCGAGTCTGGCATGCGACTCTTCTTTTTTTTTTGTCCTGTCATGGTTTCTGCATTTTAATTTATTTTTTTATTTTTGTCTGTCATGTTTCGCTGACTTTGTCCCCCCACCCCGCCTGCAGGTTGCCCCCCCAACGTTCTCCCCCTGCAGACCACTGTCCCATGTAGTATCCCCTCCTGTATTTTCTTGTCTCCCCCAGTGTCTGCCCCCCCCCACAAGTTGATTATTTTAGATGTGGGGGTGCGGGTGGGGGCATAGCTCCCTGCATAAAAGTAGCTGTACATGTTTCTTCCATTCAGTATTGTTGTCTGGTCGCTCATTGTTCTCCTCACTCTAGTGCCGATCGCCAATATTCTTTTTGCTGATTTGCACTCGCTGTTCAGGTGGTGGTAGATGTCTCAGTTCATATCTCATGGTATCGAGCATGAGGCACTCTATACAGAATAGGAGTGTCTCAAACAAGAGAAACCAGCCTTCATATGTCCTTTTAGAAGAATAGTCTGTTCCTCTAGTGGGTGGATTATAGTTGAGTATGACCCTTATTTCATTTTATTTCATGTTTATTTTATACCGGAAGGATATGTGGGTTACTAACCCATTTTCACAGATGCCCAGTGTTACAAATACATACATTGAACAATAACAGTAGACACTTAAATACAATAGTTAAAAGTCAATTAGTGCACTTGCATACAGAGTTCATCAACATATGGCTCCGTAGCTTTACTTTAAATCTAGACATTGTGGGGACACCTACTATAATGCTGGGTAATTTATTGTAAATAGTGATAGGTAAAAAGGTTATGGTATTCTGGGCAAATTTTGTACGGTAGAAGGGAACCGTAAACAGAAATCTGTCATGCATTCTGGTGTTTACTAAATGGTCATTTCTGACAACTAAGGTGGTTATACTGTGAGGGAACAGGCAAGTTGAATTTTGTGGAGAAACAATAATGAGCGAAAGTTAAAATGCTGGTCTAAGGGTAAAAAATAAACTATATAAAAGACAGTGGTGCGTAGACTGTACACTGTTCATTGTGTGTATGGTTGGGGGAGGGTGGAAGGGTGCAGGGCAACAGTAGATTACATGGCGCACTGTGGTTTTGTGTGCCACTGCGCCATTTTCATCCCATTATAACATTTTCAGACTATTTTAGGTATAGTTGCTATGGGATAGTAAGTGTGTGCATTTCTGTAAACGCAGGATGCCAAGCGATTGGAATCTGGGCTGCAATTCCAGAATGAGCCCGAGATTGCAGCGTACCTGTTAGAGTGTGAGAACCTTCTGAGACAGCAAGTCATTGATGTTCAGGTTCTTCTCGATGAGAAATACTATCAGGCAGATCAACTGGTGCAGAGGTAAGGATAATAATCTGCCACTACCAACATCACTTAAAAAAAGTCAAAAAAGGAAAAATTGGTGCCTTTAAAATGAATTGAAGCCTGAAATGTCCCTGACATGGCTGCGATTATACTTTTCAGATATACAGTTGATGTTCTGATCTGCCAAATATGAGTGTCTTTACGCATTTGTCTGTCTTTATACTGACGTTTGTATTCTCAACTTTCTGCCTGCTGATGTAATTTACTCTGATCTAGTTCATAATTTATGGTGTCCAGTCTAGGGAGAGAAGCTGCAGAACAATATGGATAGTCATTTTCCAGAAACAGTAAGTCACACTCACACACACGCATACGCACACGCACGCACACACACACACACACACGACCTTAAAGCAGTGGTATTAGTCATCATGTCATTTTTTAAGAGATACTGTAATTCTGTCAAAAACACTGCAACAACTGTCCATTGTTCTTTTCATTTGCTTTTACTCCTGACCTGAAATACTTAATTTTGAGGCTTATAAAAGTTCTTGCTCCCTTGCAGTGCCCACCATGACCGAATGAAACATCTCGGTATGGCTTAGTGCCATTTATTATTTGAAACACGGGCTAGCACCATTATAATACATTCACAGTATAAACCCAATATGAAAAGTCAAAAAGGCCCCCTCAGCAGAAGAGCTTTTTACATATTGCAGATGGTGGCCATCTTTAATGGCTTGAGAAATTAATAAAAACAGTTATGAGCTGTTCTTCAAATATCAGATGAAATTAAAAATGCTTACTATGAATCTAAGGATGTCAGAAATACATTTTTGCTCAAAAAACTGTATGATGAAGATTTTTTCAAACTAATGAATACTTCTGCTTTAATTTATGCATTTAAAATATGTTGATAGGGGGAGGCACACTGAGCTGAACCTCATTTCCAGGTGTGACCTGAAGGAGGTTTACAAAGGGGTACTGCAAAGTGTAAGAGACAATACATAAAAAATGCAGAAAGTAGCAAATTCAGTATGTGCACAAGCTTAAAATGCAAACATATCAGCCAGCCCGGTGGCGCTGAGGGCTGAGGCGCTGGACACCTTACCTCGCGTTGCACCGGCAGCCCGTGTTTGGGAAGGAGCACGGGCCACCGGGGGTTGGCAGGGTAGGAAAAGGATTGAGCGTCTGTGGGACTGCTCTCCTTCTCCAGGGAGGGAGGATGTCAGTGGTCAGCGTTCTATTGGCCCCTGGTGGAGACTGGGGGGCAGTGCGCTGATGCTGCAGACAAGGGAGCAGAGATGGGGCAGAGGCTTTGGAGGAGCATGTGTGCGCTCCCTCCATTGGTGTCACTGCATGCACTTCCCAGCAGGGGAAACCAAGCAGGAAAAATCCCCTCGGCAGCATGAAGGCTGCCCGACAACGCCACCTCAGATGCGCCCAAGTTAGCTCCCTCCTGGGCCCACCCTCCAGGTCTCTGCAGTTGTGGGGTAAGTACCTGCTGCAATGCGGCCTGGGAGGGCTGAGGCGGGGAAGGTCCGAGCTCTGGCCGTGTCTGGGGCAGCAGTTGTGAAGGCTGACTGGATGTAGGGAGGGGGGAACCAAAGGTACAACCCCCCCAGCTGAGGAAATAAATAATGTAAGAAAAAAAAAAGAAAACATATCAGGGCATCCTCAGAAGCAAATGAAACAAGTAACATGAGAGTTTGAAAGAGGAGGACAGAACGACACTAGAGGAGGGAGCATTTTAGGGTGACTAAACCTTTAACCATGAAGTAAAACATTTATTGGTCAGTATAATAATTTAATCTTCAATAATAAGTAAGATTATAGTGCCTATTGACAACATTACCTAAGCGGTGTAATAAAAATGTTTGGCTGATATCTGTACACATTACATTAGGTCATTGTCTAGATAGGGTATCTTCAGAACCATTTTGAGGTGGTGCAGCTATCGCTGGCAGACAGGTAAGCAGTGGGAGGGTCAACTTTCCTGGAGTTCAGGTGCCATGCAGTTGACTTTTAACAGGAAGAGACACTCATTTTATTTTTTATGGTCAACCTTTAGTGTCTGATTAAGCCATATATGGATAGCAGTTAAACTACATTAAGGGGCATGGCCTCCAGTTTACAGTAAAAGGGCGTGGAGCTCAGTTTGTCAGTGTGTCAAATAGGTTTATGTGGCTGGATGACTGTTTGATATGAATCAGAAATTACAGGAACAGCAGCAGTTAGAAACAGAGTGCTGTTTCCCTAAAATGTATCTAGGTCTGCCCCGATCGCTTGGTGTGGACAACCCAGGTTCGGGAATGAACATGGGTTATATCGGGAATTAAGTTGGGCCAGGACACTGTTGGCGAGTTCCACCATTATCCACCATCAGAGCGACCCCTGCGCGTGGGTTAAGGAGCTTGCTCCTGTCTCATTGTGGATGATGTATGCTGCAAGGCAAATGTGGGCATTGCTCACAGTTTAGGGAGGGGGGAGTGAGGGACACAGATTCTGCTACCATCTGTATGGCGATCAGGATGGCTCAACCTGACCAGGGTAGATATCCCTGTGAAGAGGATATAGCCCTACAAGATGGACAGCTGACGGGGGAATAAAATGCACATGAAAAAAATCCATCTGGAGAGATGGTCCTTTGGCATAGTGGTAGCGTTACCGCTCATAGCGCTTGCAGCCTGGGTTCAGTAACGAGCCATGGGCATGGCGGGGCCAGTCTGGGGGAGGAAAATTGAGAATCCCAGTGTATGACCTTCATCTTCAGGGAAGGAGGGCAACAGGCTGCGCTGCATTACTGCCACCTGGCTGAATGCAGGTGGCAGTGCAGCTCGAGCCACTAAGCACCAATCACAGCAGTGCATAGCATGTGTGTATGCAGCTGGGGCTTTTGCTGCAGCATCTGTGGGTGAGGAAGAAACAGAAGAAGGTAGCCCCAGGGCATGCAGGATGAAACCTCCCCGGGTTCTGCTGCTCAGACAGGCCTCTTTCTGCCTGCATAAGACGGACCAGTGGGGGATAGCCACCATCCCCAGTGGAATCCTTTACTGAACCAGTGCAGTTCTGTGGACCAAGTGGGAACAGAGGGTCAGTACTGAGAAGGAGATGGACCATGCTGGAATGTGGGGGTGGCAAGGCGCAATACCAGTGCCAAGGAGATAAAAATATATATAAAAAAAATGCATCTAAAGGGCCAACAGAGAAGTCATAATTCAGAATATGTAAACTACTTATACAACATCAGGACGATTCATGATGTGCCGTATCCAGTTGCTCCATGTATTGTAAAACGCCTTGCCTGTAGGCATTGTACGTGGTTTAGTTGCACAGACACAGTGATAAAAAAAAACAAAAAAACTCTTTTTTGAGTAGCATTAGGCAAGATGTGAAGCATTTTGTATACAGCCTTGTACAACAACTGCACAGCCATATGTAGGGGAAATAAGTTGTGCCGTTCATAGTATGTACTAGGTATACTGTGCATGAACAGTTTTTGTGAAGCACTTGCTGAAAATAGTGCATTTGTTTTGCTTTACTATAGTAGGTAAAATGTTCCTCATGTAGTCTGTGTGGAACTTCAGAACAAAAATCTCACAAATATGGGAGAACGTCATTCTAAGGACATGGATATGGTGTACTTATTTATTTATTTAGGAAATTGGAATTACAACCCTTTGAGTCATAGGCTTGTTTCCAAAGGCTCCACGTCAGAATAAAACATAGACATTCATACAGTACATAGATAGAGTTATCCACATTTCTGGCAGTGTCCTTTCCCTTTAAAGAGCTCCTGACACAGTTGAGACAACTGTAAAAAAATGTAATATTCAGACATAACTACAGCTTATATTTTCTTATTTTATTCTGTAATTCTCACCCTTACTTCCTTATTCTAGGGGTATTTGAATCAATACAGTATCTCTGCACTTTGAGCTCTGGCTGCCTGCCTACACCCGACATCATAATTCTGTTTATGACATCAAAATATGTTGCTGTGGAGATAATTATGATGTCATAAACAGGAGACTGTGATGTCATGTGTAGAGAAGCAGCCAGAGTAGACAGAATCTAGGGAACAGGGATCTTGTTTTCATGTAACTGTTTTCAGTAATAAAGAAAATGGGGAATAATTATTGAAAATACATGAAGTACTAAAGAAAATGGGATGGAGCTGAATATAAATCTTACTTTTCTCAAAGTTTTGCTAATGCCATCAGCGTCTCTTTAAGGCTTGCCGGAAAGTCTTCAAGCTGGCTCCTCCCACCCACCTGGATGGTAACTCCCTCAGCACTGCCCCTTGACATCATATATTTCTCCCTTGGCACTGCCCCGTGATATCATATCTTTCTTCTACCCATCATACCACTGCTTCAGTGATTGTTTCCAGGAACGTCCCTATTCAGGAAATCTGCAGGGCTGCTACCTGGAAGTAAGCACACACCTTCATTTCCCATTACCACATCGACCTTGAGTCACACCAGGATGCTGGTTTTGGGGCCTCAATTCTCAAATCTCTTTTATAAATAGGGGGTGTGCGCGTTGCCCTCTTCTCCCGGAGAACTGCTAGGAGTCTGCCAGAAGTATGGAGAAGTACACCATATCCCCATCCCTAGAAAAAGAGGTTACTCACCTGTAACAGTAGTTCTAGGAGTGGTGTATTGTGTGTATCCACACAACCACCCCCCCACCTCTCCTGGCAAGTGGCATACTAAATCTTGCTTTCAGCGGGCATGGTCTGACATCACGGGGTGATGCCGAGGGAGTAACCACCCGGGTGGGTGGGAGGAACCAGCTTAAAGACTCTCCAGCAAGCCCTAAAGGGAAAAGACACTGCTAGAAGTGTGGATGTACACCATATACCACTCGTAGAACTGCTATTACAGGTGAGTAACCTTTTTTCCTGACATATTTGGGAATTAATGACAAGAGGCTAACTCTTATCCATAACTCTTTATATGCATTGTGTTATAAAGGGAGACACTTGACACTTCTGGCTGAACTGCGTTATGTTTCAATCTTTCTCATGTTTACCTTACATTGCACAGGTGGTCTTTATGCCACATCAGAGTGCTGTGAGCATGCCCTATAGAAATACATTCCTACAGCTTCGCTTTGGGAAGCTGCCAAAAAGCACACACCCTTTGAGGAGCAGCATATTTAGCTCTAGGCTGCTCTTTAGAACATCTCCGACATGCATTGCTTAACAAAAAGGTTTTGTTGATCCCCTAATTGGAACGGAGTATAAAGGAATAAAAGGGCAACATAACATCAGAGTCTCATCTTTTAAAATACATTTGCTGCACACTGAGGTTCTTCAGATAGTTAAACAGAACAAGATGTTATTCAAATGAACACTGTTTTTGTTTTGTTTTTCTTTAAACCTCATAAATATTTTATTTTGTAAGGCTGAAACATTTTCAGAATAAACACCAATGAGCGGGGCTTGTTTCTTCACACTGTGCTGTGACAAGGCTGTGACAGCTGATGTAGCAGTGAATGAGTCTTTGTATTCCTGTGTCTTCATTTAGTGTTGCTTTGCATTTTATAATTTTCACCAGTTTCACTGGGATCTGTTATCTGTTTTGTTTCTTGGTTTCTTGTGGGAAGCCAGGAGGCTTAGCAGATGTAGTGGGTACACCTGAGCTCATTGCTCAAATCCTCCTGGGCACTTCTGTTCACTAAGTTTCAGTTTCGGCCCCCCACCCCTGCCTTCATGATTTCCTACTAAGTGTGCCCTGGCCTACGCCATGTTGTAATCTCCTGCACTTATACCATAAGAGACACCTCACATGATAGAACAACTAAACTTTATTACAAATTACTCAAATTGACTGGAGTAATTTATGATGTTTCACACTTCATTTTTCTTAGTTTAAAAAGTGCAAGTAGCCCCCTTCTCCTGTCCTCATGGATTGCTCCATAGAAACAGAAACACAGGCCAGCCCAGTGTCACTGAGGGTTGAGGCGCTGGACACCACACCTCACGCCATGCGGTGACCAGGGTTGGAGCGCAGCTCAGGTTGCAGTTGGTCAGCGGGCCGGGGGGCTCGAGTTGGATTGAGCTGCCAACAGGCAGCTGTCCTCTCCCGATGAGGGATCTGGAGTCTCCCAGGCTCTTGGCTGCCACTGAGTGGAGGCCAAGCCCAGTGGGAGTCTCGACGTTAGGCCAGGTGGAGGATGGGGCCATCATTGGAGCCATGGGGTGTGTGCTTGCCTCTGTGGGCATGCACGATCATTTTCTGGGGCCCCCGTGAATAGGAGGAAGAAAACCAGAAAATGCTATGTCTCCCCGGTACCGAAACAGGTGGGAAGCAGCAACAGAGAGCAAAATGCTCCATAGAAGAAACAGAAACACAGAATTTGATGACAGATAAGGATCGCTTGGCACACCAAGTCTGTCTATTTTTCCCTATTTAATTATTTAGTTTTGGTAACGGGGTAGGTGCACTAGACAGAAACTGTCTTTTTTCAGGTACAACCTGGGAGGTTACAGTATAGGGTGAGGAGCACACATATCACAGAATACATAGAGATACAGTATTTACAAGGACAGGAGTTGCAATAGTTGTAACAAAAGTGTAAACAGTCAGAGTACAACAGACAGGTACCACATGTTATGATCCATATGGGGATGGGTAGTATCCACAGACAACTGTTACCTCTTGGAAGAGCAGTTACGCTTAGAACTTAGTAAATGCTTGCGGAGGGCAACATTAACGAACATTATTGTTTTGCAACATTATTGCCGCAAACCCTACTTGATCGACAGCTCTCTCCCCCCCCTTCCTTTCCACTAGGATTCTCTTGTGCTTGTCCCATGCATTCTTGAACCCCACCACTGTTTTCACCCCCACCACCTCCACTGGAAGGCTGTTTCAGGAATTCATCACTCTTTCTGTGAAGTAGTACTTCCTCATTTCTCTCCTGAATCTACCCCCTTCCAGCTTCATATCATGACATTTTGTTCATGAGCAGCTTTTGTTCTGACTTGCACTTTTTCACATTGAAACCTCCTCTACCATATCTACTCCCCGGTGAGTTTTTGCAATCTCTGTCATCTACCCTTTCTCTCTTTGAGGGTGTACATACTGAGATATTGAGATCCTTTAGTCTGTCCTGATAGGGCTCTTGATGTAGACACTGTACCATTTTAGTTGCCCTCCTCTGGACTGCCTCCACTCCATATATATGTCGTTCTGGAGATGTGGTCTCCAGAACTGGACACGGTCCTCTAGGTGGAGTCTTACCAGCAATCTATACAGAGGCAACACAACCTCCCTTTTTCTGCTGTTCACAACCCTTCCTGTGCACCCCAGCATCCCACTAGCCCTCCAATTTGCCTTGTCACACTGCCTGGCTACCTTAAGGTCATCTGATATGACTACCCCCTGGTGTCTTCCCTACTTAGTGGTTGCCAGTACCACATCTCTCATTTTGTACTCTGCCCTTGGGCTTTTGTGCCCTAAGTGAATTGTTTTGCACTTTTTCACATTGAAAACCACCCGCCATACCCTTGACCATTCCTCCAGTTTTCTCAGGTCTCTGTTCATCCTTTTCTCCACCCACCTGGAGTGTCTACCCAATTGAAGATTTTGGTGTCATCTACAAAGAGGCAGGCCTTCCCTTCTAGCTCCTCTGCAGTGTCACCTATAAAGCCATTAAAGAGGACTGGTCCCAGCCCTGATCCCTGAGGCATCCTGCTGGTTACCCTCCCTTTCTGGGAGTGAACTCCATTTACCACCACCCTCTGTTGCCTATTCCCTAACTAGTTTCTTATCCAGTTGGCCACCTTTGGACGCCCCTTTAGCAGTCCTGCACGAAAGACAGCTGAAAGTACAATGATTTATAATGTACCTGACTCACTAGAACACATGGAAATGAGCTGCTTGCAGCTCTGCAGATTTCTCCCAGTCAAACATTTCATATAAATAAAGTGTGAGTTTTTCATATTGAAGCATCTGGATTCTTGGTTCAAGGCACATGTGGAATGTGTTTGGTAGTCTCTTATTGGGGGTCTGCTATCCTGTAGCTTGTCTCTCAAGATCACTGCTATAAGCTAGCTTGCCAGCTCAGCGGTAGCACTGCCACTTGTAGCACCAACAACCTAAGTTCGGGAACAAACTTGGGACATCAGAGGATCGGGGGTTGGGGGCAGGATTGAGCATCTGTAGAACTGCTTTTCTAGGAACGTGGATATGTTGTTCATCCACACTCTTTGGCATGTTCCTTTCCCCTTTAAATCTTGCCAGAAGTCTTCAAGCTGGCTCCTCCTACCCACCCGGGTAGTATATATCTCGGTTCTGCCCCATGATGCCTGATCTTCCTTCCTGCTGAAAGATACAGGTTGCCTCTTTCATTCTCACGCATTTCGTAGGCCCTGGCTTTCAAAAACCCAGTTTTACCGAAATTAAAACTCGTTCTAGTTAGCAATCGTGCTTTTGCGTCTTCAATCATGGAAGAGAAATCTTCTCCAGGATTTCACTGGTGTCCTTGTGGCCAGAAGATGTCGTGCACCGATCCCCATCACACGTGCATCTACTGCCTAGGTGTCGGCCATGACACCTCATCTTGCAGTTTTTGCTTGGCCTTCCATCCCAATGTCCTGGACGACCGCCTGGCACGTTTAAAGTTGGGGAGATCGAAGAAAAGGAATCCTCTGGTGAACTCTAAAGAGACTAGGTGGATGGTTTCCACATCTGCGGGTTCCGCCGAGCAGCTGGAATACATGAAGGCATTCGAAGAAGAAGCCGTCCGTGCTTCGGAGAATCGAAGCTTTTTTGTTCCACTCAACCTGGGCTCCACCTTCACAGGTTCTTTTAAGGAGTTGTGCCAGTCTCTTCCCACACGGGGTGAGGTGCCCGCAGGCTTGCACTCCTCCCGCTCTTGGAAGAGAGACAAAAAATTCAGTTTGTCTTAGTCTTGGCGAAGGCACTCTTGAGACCGACAGAGGTTTCAGTCCCAGGAGCATGCGGCCTGGACCTCAGTCGAGATCGCTTCCTCGACCGCAAGCTTCACAGACCTTCTGTCTGGCCAAACGACTGAAGAAGTGGCCGATGAGGTTAAGATTATTCTCAACCCAATCGACTCACCGTCACCGGCCTTGGCTGTCGACTCCTTGGAGAAGACTCCAGTCCTTATGTTCCCGGATAAGGAGACCCAGCCCGCTGGTATCCCCATCGAGAACCCAGTTCCGCACCCCTGGGCTTCACTGATCCCTCCTGTATCTCCTGAGTGACCGAGTCAGCCTGTCTGATCTCGGTCGGGAATCAAAGCCCCTCGGCCGAACGACCGAGGAAGAGCCATAAGCACTCCAAAAAGAGGCATCGCCACAGGTCGTCCTCGTCCTCCTTGAATAAGGAGAGGCTCCGATGGAAACTCTGTCGGTGCTACGAGGACCTTATGTGGCAACAGCTGATTTTGACTGGGCAGATGCCGGCTCCACCGCCTTCCGTACCCTGGCCATTACTTTGCTCTTGTTTCCCAGGCAGAAGCTGACCCCCTTGGAACCGAAATCTTCGGTTTCCCCGCCCGACCTCTGGTTCGGCCTATACTGGTCTCTCCACCGATAGTGGTGGAGCCGCCGCCTAAGCAGCCTGTGGGAGGGGCTCCTTCCAAAGAGGACGGACCAGATACTAGGCTTCCCCGGCATCTGTTGGTCATGGTCACCCCGGACCACCCTTGGCGTGTCAAGAGTGATTTGGGTGGCAGGCTGCTGTACCCCGACTCCTCGGACTCAGATGTCACCGGGCTCCACTCTCATCCCAGGGATGATGAGTTGTCTGTTGGCACTGGGATGGAGGAAGGTCCTTCCTCCTTCCAAGGGATTCTCTGTCTTATCTCTGATTCTACAAGGATGCCCCTGGAACCCATCTAAAAAAGGCGGAGTACCCTCTCATGGACATCCTCAAGAGAGGGGATACCCTGACGGAGGCCTTTCCAATAGCCAAGGCCATTGTTGGTTCGGCAGTCGGCCTATGGCAGCGTCCTGCCTCATGTCCAGCACTGTCTGCCCACAATTATGCAGTGCCCATGGGGTCCCTAGCGGGGTTCACAGAGAACCCTTTGGTCAGGAGCTTGGTGACCGCCTCTGTGTTCAGGCATACTGGCAGTTCTGCTGTCACTGATCATCCCCCTGATAAGGAGTCCAAGCTTTTGGACCATTCGGCGTGGAAAATCTATGCGGCTTCCTCCTTGGGCTTTTGCCAGGCCAGTTTGGCCATCATCATGGCACACTTCTCTCATACCCTTCTCAGGTCATTAGATGAAGTCCTCCCACACCTCCCCGCGGACATGCAAACCACGGTTAAGCATGTCCGGGACCAGGGCCGTGCTGTTGCCAAACAGCAGCTCCAGATGGCCCTGGACATTGGGAATTCTTGTGCCCGCTCGATGGCCGCCACAGTGGCCTCTCGCCGCAGGGTTTGGCTGAGGGTGTCCTCCTTCCTGGCAGATACTTAGCACAAGTGAACTGATGCGCCTTTCCTTGGGACCAACTTGTTCGGCCCAGGAGTGGCTGGTTACCTACAGCGCATTGAACAGTCCAGTGCCACCTTGGACACCACTTCTGCCAACAGTCCTTCGGGCAAGAACCAGCAGAAGAAAAAGAAGAAGCCTTTTCGGCACTCTTCCTCTGCGATTCAGCAGTCCTTCTACCAAGGAGGACAGCAACAGCAACATCAGCAGCAGGCTCAAGTTTGGCACCCTTGGCCCAAGCCTGGACCCCAACAGGCCCGCAAAGGAGACAGAGACTCAGATCCTGGAGCCTACTCCTCCTCTAAGCCTGCCCAGTGATGAGGTGGGGGTTGCCACCCTTCTCTTCATCATGCCAGCTCTGGGTCTTCCCATGGGGGGGGGGCCTGCTCCGCCGCTTCCTTTCTGCCTGGTCCACTATCACTATGGGCAGGTGGGTTCTCGAAGTGGTCGGTCAGGGACTGCCTCTAGAATTTGAGCAGTACCTTCCCAGCTGAGCCCGCGCCCCTCAGGAAGAATGGATTTCCGCATGCACCCAGTCAGCTCTTCGAGACGACATTGCTCAGCTCCTCCTCAAGGAGGCAGTAGCTATCATGGCGGATCCGTCTGCAGACCCAGGCTTTGTCTCCAGATACTTCCTGGTGTCCAAGTGGATGGGGGGCTGGTGCCTCATTCTAGATCTCCATGACCTGAATCAGTTTCTCAGGTCCCGCACCTTTCAGATGGTCACTTTGTCCCAGATCATACCATCCGTGGAGCGAAACATGTCATTCTGTTTACTGGATCTGCAGGATGCATTCTTTCACGTCCCAATCCATCCGTCCCATCAGCGGTTCCTCCATTTCAGGGTTGAAGGGACCCTGTTCGAGTTCTGAGGCATGCCTTTTGGGCTGTCATTGGCCACACGAGTCTTCACCAAATGCACTGCAGTGGTGGTGGCCCATCTGCAGCATTGGGGAGTCAGAATTTACCCCTGCCATGATGACTGGCTCCTGGCAGGTTCCACCCAACAGGAGGTGAAACGGCTCAGGGATCTGGCCCTCCAAACTTGCTTCATCGAGGCCTTCTGATCAACGAGGCCCGGGGCAGAGCTCTACTCTTGTCAAGCCAGAGCCCAGCTCCTGGCGGACAGGGCGGAGTTTCTCTCCTCCTTTTCCCAGTCATTTCTGGTTGGGCACTTGCGCCCTGTCTGGGACTTTCTGCGCTTTCTGGGTTACATGGCGGCATGCACCTCAGTGGTCCATTGGGCCCGGTTGCACATGTGCCCCCTCCAGTGGCAGGCTGGCTGCCCAGTGGACTCAGCGCCATGGTCATTTTGACCAGCTGATCACTATAACTCAGAAGATGTGGGACACGCTCCAGTGGTGGACTGCCCCAGACCGGTTGCAGGAAGGGATCCCATTTGTTCGTACCGAGCCGACGGTCGTCCTTAGGACCGATGCCTCTCTCATGGGCTGGGGAGCCCACTTGGGGGACATCAGGGCCCATGGGTTCTGGACCCCTAAGGAGTCCCGATGCCACATCAACCTGTTGGAGCTCAGAGCAGTCAGACTGGCACTATCAGCTTTTGCTCCTCAGCTCCAGGGTCAAATGGTTCAAGTCCAGATGGACAATACCACGACCATGTACTACCTCAACAAACAGGGCAGCATGCACTTTCATCTGCTGTGCAAGGAGGCACTCCGCATGTGGACCCTCGTATGCTGGTTGGAGGCGGATCTCCTAGCCATCCTTGTGGCAGGAGCCTTGAACCAGCTGGCGGATGCTCTCAGCCGTATAGGCCAGACATCCCACGTGTGGCCTCTCCATCCTGAGGTAGCTTATAGCCTGTTCTCCCATTGGGGCAAACTGATGGTGGACCTGTTTGCCTCCAGGGAAAACACCAAGTTGAGGCTGTATCATGCCTGCCCCCCTCAGCTGGGCTCACTGCAAGGGGGTGCCTCCTTGAGGCCATGGACCTCTGGCCTCCTCTACACCTTCCCTCCATTTCCCTTGATCCACAAGGTGTTACTCAAGGTGAGGAGGGACAAGACGAAGGTGATTCTAGTAGCCCCAGACTGGCCGCATCAGTTCTGGTATCCAGATCTCCTCAGCCTCATCTGCAGGCCCCCGGAGCGGCTTTGTACACGCTGAGACCTGATATTTCTGAACCAGAGGAAGGTCTTCCATCTGGAACTTCAATCCCTTCACCTCACAGCCTGGTTCCTGAGTGGCTAGAGTTCCAGGCTTTGGGTCTTTCCAAAGATGTCTACACCGTGGTGGAGGCATCTCGAAAGGAATCGACCAGGAAATGTTATGCCTTCAAATGGAAAAGGTTTTCCATTTGGTGTCAGGGTAAGGGTCTGGACCCCTTATCCTGTTCTGTGGCTAACATTCTCGATTACCTTTGGTTTCCTCTCCAAGGGGGGTCTACGGTCATCGACCCTTAGGGTGCATCTGGCAGCCATTTCTGTTTACGGGGCGTGGGCTGGTCAGCTGATATTGGCACAGAAGACAGTGGTCGGGCACTTTTTCAAAGGTCTGGATCACATATCCCCTCTGATGTGTGGACCTCCACCTCTGTGGGATCTACTGCTTGTATTGGTAAAGCTCATGGGCAAGCCACTCGAGCCAGTGCACAAGTGTGAGCTGTCACACTTGTCATGGAAGATGGCCTTCCTGGTGGCTGTCATGTCTGCCAGGACAGGGGAACTCCAGGCGCTTTCGTGGACTTCTCTTATCTGCTGTTCCACAGGGACAAGGTTGTCCTTTGCCCCACCCAAATTTCCTTCCGAAGGTGGTGTCAGAGTTTTGCCTTAACCACATGTTGACTCTACCAGTATATTACCCTAATTATACCTCGGAGGCCGGGTACAGGCTCCATACGTTGGACCCGAGATGTGCTCTCTCCTATTATAAGGAGAGGATGGCAGAAATTCATGGAGAGGTTTGCCAGCTGTTTGTCACCTACGCTGAAACCGCTTTTGGCAGACCTGCAGCCAAACGGACTATAGCAAGATGGATCACATCATGCATAGTTCTGTGTTATGAGTTGATGGGCAAGGAGCCTCTCAGAGGGATAAGAGCTCATTCTACCTGCCATATTGCTGCATCGGTGGCTGCTTCCAGGGGCATCCCTATCCAGGAAATCTGTCGGGCTGCTACCTGGAAGTCAGCAAACACCTTCATCCCCCACTACTACATCAACCTTGAGTCACATGCTGGTTTTGGGACCTCAGTTCTCCAATCTCTGTTCCCTAAGTAGGGGGTGTGCGCCTTGCTTCCCTCCTCCCGGAGAACTGCTAGGAGTCTGCCAAAGAGTCTGGATGAACAACATATCCACATTCCTAGAAGAACAGGTTACTCACCTGTAACAGTAGTTCTAGGGATGGTATATGTTGTTCATGCACACAGACCCACCCGACTTCCCCAGCTGTGGACGCACACAACCTGGCTTCCAGTGAGCTAAGATCTGGCGTCATGGGGCGGAGCCAAGGTATATACCACCTGGGTGGGTGGGAGGAGCCAGCTTGAAGACTTCCGGCAAGATTTAAAGGGGAAATGGACTTGCCAAAGAGTGTGGATGAACAACATGTACCACTCCTAGAACTACTGTTACAGGTGAGTAACCTGTTCTTCTTTGGGGGGGAGTGGTCACAGAGCCTGGCATATGTCTTGCCCCTCATGGCGGCTAGGAGACAGGCAGTTTGGGACTGTAAGCAGGGCGGGAGGAACGGCGTCTGTCCAACGCATGCTGCTTGGGAGCGTGTGACATGTATCATGATGACATCGCACATGCGCTGTTTCACTGGGGAGGAAACCAGGTAAATCCCAACTGGCAGTAGAACTCTGGTCACCTGCAGTCAAAATCATAAGCTCCTGACAGTAATTAAGCAATAATGACTGAGAAGCCTGTGCCTCAGCACCCCCCCAAGCCGGTCACTAATCCAAAGAAATGACTGGCTTTGAGGTTGTTATTGCGATTATAGGTCTAATCACAATAAACATTTTCTTTTTCACCATTTGTTTTTTTACGTTTTTTAAGGTTTCAAGCAGGGTGGCACAAGCATTCAGTTGAGAGTCTCTGCCATGCCAGGTATTTCTAAGAGATTTCAGACTGGCATGGCAGTCAATTAATGAGCTACTTTAGCTCATGAATAATTAGTTAGACATAATTACAGTTAGCAGTAATTCAGATTAGTTTTATTAGCAGCTCTTGGCTTATGCTTTAGCCGAAAGACAAACAGTTACATCCAAGTATGTGGAAAGATTTAAATAAAAACTATACACTCGTTATAAATAATTTCTCTGAAACAGGTAGCTATATATTCAGTTTATGCAAACATCAGTTAGTCAAAAATAAATGAATACATTTAGCTCAACCTTATTCAGATTTACGGCAGCCATGCTGGATGTTTTGCAGCCATGTTCATTGCTTATTGGTTGAAATTGTGCTGGTATTAAAAAATGTTCTGAGGAGGCGCCATGTGCTAGGCAATGTAAAAATCAGAGTTTCCCATTGTACTCATTAGGGGTATATCTTTGATTATGTTTTCTGGTAAATAAATAGGGGATATTCCATTCTTTCTGGGGTGCTGCTAACAATGCTTCCTAGCAGTGAATGGCAGAGCAAAGCAGAGCCTCAATTTCTATGGCAGCAGTGTTGATAAAATGTCAGAGTGAATAACAAGCTTGCTCCTGTAGCCCTACAAAATGTCCCATGTTTACTATGAGCCACAGCTGAAATTGATACAGTAGGAGGACTAATATGATTGACAGCTAAAGGGAAAATAGCATGGGCTGCAGGCATACATTATTCAACTAGTAGTTGAATAGTAGGGCTGAATAACACTTTTTATTCAGCTGTATTCTTTATACTTATCTTTTAGCCTTATTCTTTATCCGTCCCATGATATAAAACATTTATTTTGATAATTGGGGCTTCATTTAACAGAGGCAAAATTTCTACGTTTCGTGTATTTTTTTTCTGTTTGTAGATTGGCTCTGTTATCATTATTAGTGTGTTTTTGTCCATCCAGTAGGTTCCAGAACTGCTCAGCCTCATTTCTGCAAGTTCTCTCTCCCAAAGCACTCACAGGAGATTTTCTTATAATTACGTGAGACACAGCTATTGTACATGTAAGCATTTACAGTAATGATACCCTGAGTATGGAGCCTGAAAGACCTTGTCAGATTTCAGGACATTGCTAGGTGCGTTGGCAGAATGATCTGGGGGAATATACAGTGTGTCTGACCTGCGGACAAGTAAAGGGCTTCAGCTGCCATTGCATCCTGTCCTGTACGGTTCATGAACACCATATTCCCTGCTCAGACTGTGGAGAAAACCCTGAAGCAGCTAAGCAGGTTGAAATATACAGGTGCTGAAAAGAATTTAATGCAGATAATTTTATGCAGTGATTATTCTTTTGTATATATTTTTTTTTACAGAGTTGCAAAACTCCGTGATGATCTTGTGGCCCTACGGAGTGAATGCACTACTTTATACAGTAAGGGACGCACGCTGACATCGGAGCAGACAAAGCTTATGATATCAGGAATCACACAAAGCTTGAATGCGGGGTACACACAGAACCTGAACCCAAGTTTAAATGCCAGTCTGACTCAGAGTTTAACACCTTCCTTGACTCCAGGCCTGACTTCAGACTTAACATCCAACTTGACAACAAACCTATCACCAGGCTTAATGCCGACCTATACAGCCCCTGTCAGGCAAGGTCTAATACAGAATTATGTAACTGGAATGGACACAAATGCTCTCCAGACACTGAAGCTCATGCAAATTCGGAAACCCTTAATGAAGTCAGCAATTACAGGCCAAAATTTGACAGAAGAAGAAATCAATATGAAGTTTGTTCAAGATCTTTTAACCTGGGTTGAAGAAATGCAGGTACAGCCTTATACTGTCTCTCCATTTTCTGTGGTAGGCTTTTAAAATCTTACTAGGGATGCTTAAAGAGCACCTTTCCTGCTCATTTCTCAGGTGTCCCCCAAAACTGTATGAGCACCCTTACCTGGCCCCAGGTTCACTGCCACCTAATTCGTAATTTTCTGATGCAGCTGTTTTGGAAGGGAATGGATCAATATTTTGTCTATGTGGAGCTGATCCACCAGTCCCTTCCACTTCCTAGTCCTGAGTGCTGGCCACGTACTAGCACATAATGTGATGCAATAATATGGGATGGGGGGGGCGGTGCGCCTCATAGAATACTGTAGGAATATATTTTTTTATCCAGCTATTTGACCTCCATCGCCACCAACTTGACGATGAGTGCAGATGGTGGAGCTGGCAAGTGACTCAGTCTCAGGACCTCTGTGTCTGACCCTCCGGCAACATGTAGACTCCGGGGGCTGGCGCGGGTGATGAGTGGTCGTCATGGAGTCTGCCAGCTCCATATTTCACATTTTCTCCCCACCCCTTGCCGTGGTTGCTCGCATGCGTGTGGAGGCATGCACACGCAGCAACCTGCAGCACCCTCCCTGCTCTAGTCGCTTCCGACTGCACTACCTCCGGGCCTCCACCCGGGGGCAGCCCTGCAGCAGGCATGGCTGAATCCCTACCCGGGAGGGGAGAGCTACCTCACGGCTGCTCAAACCGGCCTCACCCCCCCCCCCGCCGACCCCCAATAAAGGGATGTGTTTTAAAGCCTATAATTTTTTCAGTACTGTTAGGTTCCAACTCCAGAAAGTCAAGGCCATCGATTAACTAACAGTGGCCTTGTTAGTGAAGCAGTGGCGTTGACTTTTCCAAATCGGAACCTAGCAGTACTAAAAGAGTACTTCAAAACACATCCCTTTATTACATTATAGTGCAGTCCCCTCCCCGCTCTTGCATCATGTAATGTGCTAGTGTGGGTGGAACGTAGGATTAGGAAGTGGAAGGCATTAGGTGGCTTGATTGCACGGAGCCAGAATATGATCCCTTTCCTTCCCAAATAGCTGCATCAGAAAATTCTGAATTAGGCAGCAATGGACTTTTGGCCAGGTAAGGGTGTATATATGGCTGGGGAGGAGCACCAGAAAAAGTGCTCTGTAAGGTAATTATTTTACTAGGTTAGGATAATACCTTTATTAGGCTAATGAAAAGCTGAAGATACAAGCTTTTGAGACCTATAGTACTGCCTCTTCTTCCGGTATTCCCTGACATATCTGAAAAAGAGGCAGTACTGTAGGCCTCAAAAGCTTACATCTTTAACATTTCAGTAGTCTAATAAAAGTATTATCTTTCCCTGGCAAAACAATTCTCTTTTTTTTCCTCTCCTGGTTTTGTGTGGGCTAACACTACACAGCCCTTTCTTGGCAAGGTAATTACTGAAATGAGAGATGATTGTGTGTCATATTTGGCAGTGTCAGTGGCTCAGTAGGTAGCACACTCACCTCTGAGATCGGGAGATCAGAGGGCTGTGGGTTCAGTTCCCACATCTGGCACTTGGGTTAATATCCCAGTACTGACACTGTAGTGCAGCATGAGAGGGGTGCCGTACTTCTGAAGTGCCGTCTTTTGAATGAGACGTTAAACCGAGGTCCTATCTGCCTGGATTGGTGGTAGTTCAGGTGGATGTTAAAGATCCCATGGCACTTATCGAAAAGAGATGGGGAATTTCCCCGGTGTCCTGGCCAAATTTCCTTCATTCACTAAAAATACCAGCAACAGCTTAATCTGGTTCAAGGACAGTCGGCATTCAAGTGTATGCGGGTCATGCCTGAAAATAGGCAGGATTTGTCTAGTGCACTTACCCGGTCAACAAAAACTAAATAAAATGTGTGCACGCTAGGATAATTACATGCCTTGAATACCTTCGACCACTCAACAGTTGTTGTTTTCCTAGAATGATACGTACCTTGGATTGAGTTACTGTGATAATGAAATCTCTTTCATGTGTTTTAGGCCCTGTGCACACTACACCTCTGTAACATTACAGAGCACCCAAACTGTTACCGCAGTGGTTTGCGTTTACACCTGTAACGTTACAGAAGGCATTTTTGTAACCGTTGTTGAAACCACATGAAATTGGTTTCAACAAGCGATATCAAGCTCGATCCCGTAGTAACGTTACTGGCGGTAGTGTGATGGCGATAACGGTCCCCTGCAGGACCCGTAGTGCAGTGCGAGCTGCATCCTGGGAGCGGGTGCCGCCCGTGATGCGCCCGGCACTAATGTGGACCGTGGTACTGGTCACATAACAGACATCACGCAATGACATCACAGACCGCCTCGCCCGTAACGGATTGCATCCGCTACCGGGCCGGAGCGGTGTAGTGTGGACAGAGCCTTAGTGGGACGAACTGCAACAAATAAAGATTTTTGAAAAATAGTTCCATGCAAAGTGAATTGTGTTCACCAGCATCAGAGGCACAAGTGTAGCAGGGTGTGTATAGCTACATGCAGACACACTGTCTAGCGGGTGTGTGGATGGTGGGGGTAGGGTATTTATTTTTGAGGGATGGGAGGGGAGCCAGAGTAGAATGTTGCAGAGTTGTTTCAGGCATCAGCAGTGAATCAAGGTATGCTTGTGGCTGGAGGATTGTAGGGACACAACAGGAGCACCATCATGTGTGCTACAAGATTTCTTTGTCCCTATAGTTGAGAAAAAAGCAGAAGATGAGGCAGGTCAGAGGAGGTAATGATTGTTCCAGCCCTATTGTGGGTGCAGCCTTATCAAGAGGCTTGTTTTATAAAATACCAAATAGTTGTTAATGGTAATTCCAAACTACAGCCGGGCGATTAGCATCATGATGTAAAAAATAATATCACGAGGCTGACAAAATGAAGTTGTTCCAACCTGTGGCATCGTACTGGGATGATAGCATGAGTGGCACCCCTGATCAGCCAGTCAGAAGGTTGGATTTTCAATATCCATGTAATGTTATATCTTCTTTCTAACAGGTACAACTTGATCGAGCCGAGTGGGGTTCAGATATGCCCAGCGTCGAAAGTCATTTAGAGAACCACAAGAATGTTCACAGAGCTATTGAAGAATTTGAATCGAGCCTTAAAGAAGCCAAACTCAGCGAGGTACAAAACAAGTTCCTTATTTAAACGTTAACACTGTAAGGTTCCGAAGTTGTCTTTGTATTGGCGTAAGACCATTTTCTTATTATATTAACTTTTAACTTTCTTTAGAATTATAAAATGTTGCTAAACAGGTAGCTATACATAAGAAGACTGCTTGTATCTGTGTCTGTAGTAGACACGTGGCTAGCTGCAGTGAGTTAAGGAAAGGAATAAAAGAATTATAATTTTGTATAGTGCTTCTCTTACATACTGCATACATAAGTGCTTTACAACCCTTGAACAGTCAACCAGATTAAGACCTGTAACACATGAGCCATGAGTCTGTTTTGCAGGGCTTAGCCTCACTAGTTGTGATAAATATGGTGAGCCAGTTGCAGTTCATTATGTGTGCCATTTGTATGGTAAAGGTATAAACAAGATATTTGCATGGATAATTTAACTGCTAAGTAGTAAGGCACAGGCCCGGTGGTGCAGAGGGCTGAGGTGCTGGATGCCACACCTCGCGCCACACCGGCGATCCAGGTTCGGGAGCGAGCTTGGGTCATCGTGGGTCGGTGGTGGTGGTGGGGGGGGAGACGACAGTGAGCAGATGCCGGCAGGCAGCGCTCCACCTCGGGAGGGACCTGGCAGACCTATTGGTGCTTGGCTGCACCCCAGTGGAGGCTGGGTGGCAGTGCCGCCTCCGAGTGCCCGGGTGCAAGGCCAGGGCAGGGCGGAAGGGGCTGTAGTCTGGAGCTGTGGCGCACATGCGCACCTTCACGTGAATGAGTCACCGCTTCTTGGGCCCCAGGCAGTTAGGAGGGAAAAAATGGCGGAAATCGGGGACACTGCTCGATGAAGCCTCCGGACCGGCTCGGGAGTTCCACTGGGACAAGCATAGTGCAGGTAAGTTCCCAAAAGACCCTGAGTCTGGTAGGGTGGCAGAGAATAGTAGTATCTACCGCTGAGGATAAAAAAGAATTGTCAAAAAAAAAGTAGTAAGGCACGCCAGTGTGTGGCTCATACAAGAAGTGACTAAATACCACCGTGATGCACAGCCTAGAGTACTTTATTGTGATTGTAAAACGAATCCCAGTTTTGAAAAATTTTAAAAGAGAACAGGTAGAAAACCCTTTATTAAAAAGAAAAACCAAAGAGAATGCAAGAACGATACAGAATTTCAGGCCATGTGTCCTGCTGAAATTTACTCATAGATTTTAATTTTCATGAGCCAGTCAGATTACAATATGTAAATGAGTCATTTTATAATTTCTTTGTGAGTTTAGGGCATAGGGCTGAATGTAGCACAGGGACTTTGTAATGTAATGATAAACTGCTTTTTCATTGGTTACATATCTCATTATGACAGTGCTATTGTGGCACTACAGACAGACCTACATGTCTGTTTCTATTATATGTCTGCCCCCAGGGTTCAGTGCGGGGACCCTCCTGTTTAACATTTACATCAGTGATATAGCTGAGTACCTGGAGAGAAAAGTGTGCCTATTCGCTGACAATATGTACATTTTCAATAGGGTGGACACCCAGGGGGAGGGGGCGTTAGAGGCCATAATGCAAGACTTGAAGACTCTAAAGGGGTGGTTGGAAACTTGGCAACTGAAATTCAATGCCAAAAAGTGTGCTGTGATGCATCAGCGGTTTAAAAACCCAGGGAAGCTTACACTTTAGGAGGGGAGGAAAGCAAAAAAACAGAGCAGGAGAGGGATTTGGGAATTACAGTATCGAGCAACCCTGAGGTGGGTAGCCAGTTTAGCGAGGCAGTAGGGAAAGCAAATGGAATGTTGGCATGTATTGGGAGGGACATAACTAGCAGAAGGAGGGAGGTGCTGATGCCACTGTACAAGATCATAGTGAGACCACACCTGGAGTACGGGTTCAGTTCTGGAGATCGCACCTACGTAAGGACATTGATGGGATGGAAGGGTTCAGAGAAGAGCAACCAAGATGGTGCATGGTATGCAGGGGAAATCGTACGAGCAGAGGTGGAGGGAATTGGATCTGTACCCATTGGAGACTAGAAGGGAGAGGGGAGATTGAAACTTTTGACTATGTGAAGGGGATAAACAGGGTGAAGGAGGAGAGATTGTTCAGAAGGAAGGAGGGGGCTAAAACTAGAGGGCATAGCCTAAGATTGGAAGGCGGAAGATATAGCGGCAGTGTGAGGGGGCGATTCTTCATGGAGAGAGTGGTGGAGGCCTGGAATAAACTACCTGAAGAGGTGGTAGAGGCATAAGCGGTGGAGGGATTTAATAGGGCATGGGACAGACGTATGGGATTGAGAAGTCAGGGGAAGGGGAGGGCCCAAAACAGTGGAGAGGAGTAGGGAAGGGCAGACTCGATGGGCCGAAGGGTCCTTTTCTGCTATCAGATTTCTGTGGTGCTGTGATTGATCTGTCATCTGTCAAAGGTATACGATGTTTAAGCCTGCATATATCATTGATGTGACATGGAAACCATCCTCATTATTTAAAGTGTGCAGTAGCAACTTTTACTTACTGTTTCTCTTGGGGAAGGAAATCATGTTGACCGTTGCTGTTTGTTTGAATTTTTGTAATCAGATTCAGATGACTGCTCCTCTCAAAGTTAGTTACTCTGAAAAACTGAACAAACTGGAGAGCCAGTATGCTAAGCTTTTGGTAAGTTCTGATTGCCATTTGGTTGCCATTGTGTTTCATATTGAAAAATGTGTTGACAGAAAGAGACTGTGTTCTGATCAGTGTTCATCTCTTTGGAAAGCATACATCCAGGTATCGTGAGAGGCACCTTGATAGTCTGTATGCATTTGTGTCGAGAGCCACACGAGAACTGATCTGGCTGAATGAGAAGGAAGAAGAGGAGGTGGCCTATGACTGGAGCGACAGAAACTCAAATATATCCAGAAAAAAAGAATATCATGCTGTAAGTGAGACATATTTATCGCAGCACATCAGTATAGAGAGCAGAAAGGGTTAATACTTGCCTGTGAATCTCAGGAATTATCATTGATTTCATGATAACTTACAAGCTGCTTGAGTAAGTGCAGGGAGAGAACAGCCTTCAAGTAAAAATGCCCTCTCGGGCTCACTCTGTGTTTCAACAGGACCTGATGCACGAGCTTGACCAAAAAGAAGATATTATTAAATCTGTACAGGAGACAGCGGAACAGCTCCTTCTAGAGAATCATCCTGCAAGATTAACTATTGAGGTTAGTAAACAGTGACATCATGAGGTGAGACATTCACAGAATTCTGTCACTTTTCTATCAGATCCTACAGTACATTTCAGTGGTGGAGTCATAGTGTTTTTTTTTTTTTTATTCAGCTTGTTTTTGCTCCTGGCTCACCCAACAGCACTCCCCCACCCCCTCCAGCCCCAAACCTTTTCGTGGACTTACTTATTATTCATTGCTTATCTGGAACCATGATGTGGGTGGGTGGGTGGCCTTGGCCTGCCATGTTGGTCGCATGTAGGCAAGTGGTGGGTGCCGATGCATAGCAGAAGGGCTTTTTCCTTCCAGTTCCTGGTTTTCCCCAGTGTGCTGGCGTACTATGATGCACATTCATACGTACCTGCCATCTGGTGACTGCCCCTCTCCCCTTCTTTGTGCTTCCACGGTGCTGCCACCTGCTGTCCACCAGCTTGCAGTCGAGCAATGGGACACAGTGTGCTCCCTTCCTGAGGAAGGACAGTTGTCTTTGGGATGCTTGGTCCTCCCTCCCCCGGCTGTCCCCCCAAGCAACCCTTCCCTTTTCCCAAACCCAAGTTTCCAGTGTAGCAGGCAGTAGGCTACCGAGCTGGCCATAGCTTTTTTTAAGTGAACATAAACCTTGTTTTACCTTTTTCGTATAATTTCAAGTGTGGGCATGTTTGTAGTTTCAGAATCTCCCTACCGTGCTTTTTTAATGTGCTTACTTTGAAGTTATAATTTCCCTTATTTTGCATTGATGCTGTCTTTTTTCCTGCCTGCTGTTCATTTTTACAATTACTGATCAGTGCCAGATCTTTGTGACATCAGTTGTGTGGAAGCTCACAAGTACAGGTTTCATCGCAGGGCCACCAATCAGCTGATGTCTTCGGGTACCGGAACTGATCAGTAGCTATAAAAATTAATATCTGGTTCAGACTCTCATCATCTGGGTTCCACCGCACTTTCTGAATTTACCTTATTTGCACACTTGTTTTGATTCAGCATGCTATTTGTTGGACAAGCTGTTGCAATTTTTGGCATTACTGTCTGTACCGCACTTTGACTTATGTTATTGGTTTTGTAACTGTCATTATCAGCCTGGTTTGTATTTCTATTTATTTACTTTTTGTTAACCAGGTAGGTACACTAGGCAGAAACTGCCTGTTTTCAGGTACAACACGGGAGAGTTAAACAAAGGTGATGCAACACAGACAGTATACAGTAAACAGCAGTATACAACATATTCTCAGATAAAGGTAACCAATTAACAGTTTGCAAATGATAAAGACAAGGTAAGCAGCAAGGTGTATATCACCTCCAACAGGAAAAGTGCTAGAATCGATTGGGAGGGTGATACATAGCAAAGGACAGTATGCGCAGTATGATTATCCTGAGAAGGCATTTAAATTCTAATTCCACAGAGGCAAGAATAGTTTAGGGCCCCATGTAATCAATTCCTCTCGGGGAGGCGGCATTTGGATGATCCTAAGAGGTGCTTCCGAAGGGAATTTTGAAACTCCCTACAGTGGCACAGTCCCAAGTCTTAGCTGGGATAGCGATCTGTAATTTGGGAGCAAAGTACTGAAATGTTGCAGACCCAAGGTTTGTTCTCAACTTAGGTACCTCAAGTAGGCCACAATCTGAGGATCTTAGTAAATATGGGCTGTGAAGTGGTCACAGCCACATTGCGAGCTTTTGAGGTTGCTGCTTACTTAACACATTGTAGACAGTGCTTCCTAGTGCATGGTCTCTCAGCGCTTCAGGGGGTAGGCAATTCAGCTTATCATAGCATACAATGATGGTCAAATCTGCTGCTGGGAAGCACAAAGCAACATATTCTCTTGTAGGTGACATCCCTCTGCCTCAGCGCAAGCTTGGATGCTGGGGGTGCTATACTGCAACATTGTACATGAGCTAAGTGAGCAGTATGCTACGTGCAATTGACAGGCAGGCATGGTGGGTAAGATTGTGCCTAATCCTGTATGACAGGCCCAGTCTAGAGTTAACTGTCTTGCATGTTTTCGATATGTGTAGGTTAAATCAAGTAAGGGGTCCAATGTAACCCCAGTGTAGCTGAAGAACTGCACTACCTCCAGCAAAGTCCCGTCTAGACAGACAATCTGGAGAGGGGCTTGGCATTTCCTTATTTTTTTTTGGGGGGGGGGGGCGAGCCGAGCAGCATGGCTTGCATCTTGGACACATTTATGATCAGCTTATTATGTTTCAACCAGGTTTGAATCTCTTGCGGGTCATGAAACAACATCGTGTTTATGTTGCTTATATTTGTGGAGCTGACATTTAGCGCAGGATCATCCGCGTGCAGTATAGGCGTACTGTGTTTCAGACACTCATAGAAACATAGACTTTGACGGCAGATAAGGACCACTTGGCCCACCCAGTCTGCCCATTTCCCTATCTACTGGATAAGCTGCAGATTCTAGTTAACCAACAGCCTACTTCCTGCAACCCCCCACTATAATTGCCTTATGTCTGCCCCATGCATGTTTAAATTCCCCCACTGTTTTAGACCCAGTGACCTCCTCAGGAAGGCGGTTCCATGTATCCACCACTCTCTCCGTAAAAAAACATTTCCTCATATTACCCCTGAGCCGTCCCCCCCCCCATCTTTAAATTGTGCCCCCTTGTTCTTACACATCTCTATTTCTGAAAGATGCTACCCTCCTGGACTTTGTTGATTCCCTTGAGGTGCTTGAAAGTTTGTATCATGCCCACCCCGTCCCTCCTTTCATCAAGAGTATACATATTAAGCTCTCTCAGTTTCTCTTCGTATGGTTTTAGTTGCACTCCTCTGGACTGCTTCCATCCTGTCTATGTCCTTGCGTAGATGAGTTCTTCAAAACTGCACACAGTACTCCAGATGGGGTCTCACCAACTGTCTGTATAGAGGGATAACCACTTCCCTTTTTCTACTTGTGATGCCCCTTCCTATGCATCCCAGTATCCCCCTGGCTCTCCTTACCGACTTTTCACATTGCTTGCCTGCCTTTAGGTCATCTGATATGACTACCCCAGGTCCCTTTCCATTTTTGTTGTTGTTAGTACCTCCCCTGCTATTGTGTACTCTTCTCCTGGGTTTTTGTTTCCCAGGTGCATTACTTGCACTTCTTTGCATTGAATCTAAGTTGCCATATGTCTGATCATTCCTCCAACCTTGCCAAGTCCCTTCTCATCTTTTCTACCCCTCTTGTGTATCAACTCTGTTACAGATCTTTGTGTCATCTGCAAAGAGGCACACTTTTCCCTCCAGACCCTCTGTAATGTCACCTATAAAGATGTTAAAGAGGACTGGACCTAGTACTGAGCCCTGAGGTACTCCACTAGTAACCCCCCTTTCTTCGGAATGTGTTCCATTCACTATTACCTTCTGTGTCCTGTTGTGCAGCCAGTTTGCTACCCTGGGACCCACTCCCAGACTGGCTAACTTGATTATTAATCTTTTGTGCGGGACTGTGTCAGATGCCTTGCTAAAGTCTAGGTAGACCATATCCGCAGCCCCTTCCTGGTCTATTACTTTGGTCACCCAGTCAAAGAAATCAAGTAGATTCATCTGACATGACCTTCCTGCTGTAAATCCATGCTGCTTTGGGTCCTGTGCCCCGCTGGCCTCTAGGTACTCAACAGTTCTTTCTTTCAAGTGATTCCATCATTTTCCGTACCACTGAGGTCAAACTTACAGGTCTGTAGTTTCCTGCTTCTGCCTTGCTCCCACTTTTGTGAAGGGAATCACATCTGCCCTCCTCCAGTCCTCAGGTACCACCCCATCCTGCCATGATTTGTTAAAAAGCGTGGTCAGTGGTGTCATTAGGTCCTCCCTTAGTTCTTTTAGGATTCTGGGGTGAATCCCGTCAGGCCCCATTGCTTTGTTCACCTTGAGTTTTAGGAGTTCTTTCAGGATTCTTTCTTCTTTGAATGGACTGGTGTCAACCCCCCCTACCCAGAGTGCTTCTATTGTCTGGTTTAGGTAACTCCTACTCGTCTTCTTTTGTGAATACTGAGCAAAAGTATTCATTCAGTATCTCTGCCTTTTCACTGTCTCCCTCTGCCCATCTCCCCTCTCCTTTATTAATCTTCACTATCCCTCCCTTAACCTTTCTATGCTCCCTAATGTACCTATAAAAGGTTTTATCCCCCCTCTTAACTGAGTTAGCTATTTTTCCCTCGGTTTGGGCCTTTGCTATTCTGACTGCCTTCCCACTTCTCTGCTTTAATTGATACAGTTCCTTGTCGTTATCCTTCTGTGATTCCTTATACCTTTTGAATGCAGCCTTTTCTCTTTAACCTTCCTGCCACCTCTTTTGAGAACCATAGTGGTTTTTTACTCCGCTTTGTTTTCTTTATTTGTTTCACACAAAGGCTTGTTGCCTCTATGTTGGCAGTTTTGATTTTTCTCCATTGTTCTTCCACCCCTCCTTTTTGGCCATTTGCTAGTGCATTCTTCAGGTATTCACCCATTTTGCCAAAGTCAGCCCTTCTAAAGTCCAGTATGCTTGTTTTTGTATGGCTTATCTCAATGGTTGTGTTCATTGTGAAGTACACTGTGCAGTGGTCGCTTGTTCCCAGACCATTAATATGAATTGAGTACAGGAGGGTTCTAATATAGAGCCTTGTGGGACGCCGTTGCCAGAGGACACAGGCAGGCTTAGATAAGGTAGTTCCTAGTTTCACTTGCTGCTGCCTGTGGTGGAGATAATTGGCAAACCAGCAAAGGTAGGGGGCACCAGACCAAGATCCTTTAGTCTGTGCGTGAGCATAATGTGGTCCACAAGATCAAATACTTTGGGTAGGTCTAGGAACACAGTACCTGTATATCCCCCTCTATCCATGGCAGACGCAGCGCAGTTGGTAAGTGTCAGTAAGGCAGTAGTTGTACTGTGGCCACTTCAGAAACCATGCTGGTGGAGTGATAGTAGGATGTATTTGTTCACGTGATCAGTTAGTTGGGTAGCTGCCAGTTTTTTTCGTAAGGCAGATATAGGCCTGTAGTTACTGAGAGTTTTAGGATCTCCCTTCTTAAATACTGGGACAATGTGCGATAATTTCCACTCGGGACTATTCCACTCATTAGTGAGAGGTTAAACAGTCAAGTGACAGCAGGTGCAATTTCCCATGCAGCAAGTCTGAGCAGTTTTATCTCAAGCCCAACAGAGCCGGCTGTTTTAGACACGGGGATGCTTTTAAGCAATTTTTGTACTTTGGGTATTTTAATAGCTTTGAAGTAGAAATGAGGGTTTATAGCCTGATTATTATGTGATTAGGGTGGTGGTGGGAGGCCTTTTATTAGCGTTAGGTTCTGTGTACATAGATCACAAAATTGAGCATTAAATGGCGTTTGCTATGGTGGTGGTATTGTTACAGTTTGTACCCTTGACGTTCAGTTTGAGGGGTACAGGGGAGTTATTTTTGGCGAGGATCTGCTAGATTTGTTTCCAGTAGCACTGAGGGGATCCTGCTGTAGAAGAGAGTAGATTTTTATAATAGCTGCTTTTACTCTGTTTTATGTATCTTTTACACTGAGTGTGGAGATGCCTGTACTTTTGCCAGTCTTTATTTCCTGTGGTCTTGAACATACCCCATTGTTTGTCTCTTGCTTTCAACATCGCGAGCACTATTTGATCAATCCACTTATTGGCTAAGCCCCTGATTCTCCTGGTTGTGATTGGTACAAACTTGTCCTGTAGGGTTTGAAATGTCGTGTTAAAGAATGCATCGGCATCCTGAACATCAGTGGTCCAGAGATACGACCAGTCCAATTGTGCAAGATCCGACTTGAAAGCCATGTTGTCAAGTTTGGTATAGTCTCTGAATCTTATTAGCCTTGGAGGGGGAGACTGTAGTTTGGCCGGCCATATACAGAATGTAGGGGAATGGTCACAGATGAAACTTGGTAGAATTCCAGAGCATGGAATTCTAACATTACTAGGTGTAATTATCCAGTCCAATAATGTAGCTGTGACCCCACCGCTCATCAACCTAGTAGGTTCCTCAGTGATCTGATTGGCACTTAAGTTTATTAAGGTGATGTTCAGCAGAGGTCCTTTCATGTTGAAGTCCCCTAGCATAATGAATTCATTGCCCTTGTCCTGATCAGAAGCTATATCAGTCAAATATTCCAATGCCCTGATACCACCAGATGGGGTATGTAGACACAGAAAAGATGAAGGTTTTTTACCTGTCCTAGTTGGAGCTTAATGTGACAGTATTCAGGATCTACATCAGCCTTTGGTGGGTAGCGAGGTATCAAAGATACATTAAGGTGGTCTTTGATGTAGACTAGGGTTCTGCCACCTCATTTAGATTTCTGTCTGTCTTGACGAATACACATATATCCAGGCAAGGCACACAGTCAGGTTTAGCGGGCTTACACCAGGTCTTGGTGAGCCCCAGAACGTCTGGCTGGTAATGATGAACCCACATAGTTAGCTCAGACAAGCTGGGTAGCAAACTCCTGATATTTATTTTTTGTGCAATCTTGGGCCCTTTGGTACTCGCCCGTGGAGGTGGCAAAGGCTGGTTGGTGAATATGTGGTAGGGCCTGGATTTGGTTTGATGTCCCCTCCTACAGTTAGTAACAGCATATCCAGTAAGGTGAGATAGCACCACCTGGGGCACGTTAGACCAGGGGCTATTCTTCATTTAAGTCTGTTAAACCTCCTCATGGTGGAAGGTATTGGTTTCATTATTGTGTTTATACTATCCTTCTGATTGTAAATAGGTGGCACAACAAGTAGTGTAGACAAGTTAAAGCTGCACAGATAGTGCCCTTCCCTTTCCACTGGGTTGCACCTAGAAATGAGCCTTGGCTCAGTGTGCCTCTCCTGGTCACCAATTTTCAAATAAATATCGGGTGAGAAAAAGGCAGCAACCGTGGACCCTTAAAAAAAAAAGTAAAAGGATAATTTTAAAGCCAACATTCAAAAAAGCACAGTTGGGAAAGGACTACACATGCCCAAACTTACAAGTGTATAGAACAAAAAGGTAAACAAAGGAATATCCCATTTAAGGGCGTAATAATTTTTTCAAGGGGTTAGCACATTCTTCAGAAAAGTGTTACATTTTCCCTTTTAAAGACCAGGTTAAAAGTGCTACTGTTCTCTATCCTGAGGGGTAAGTGGGTGCTGGTTCACTATATTCTGTAGCTGGATCCACTTCTGCTAAATTGTAACCTACAACCATTAGTGTAGGTGCCTTTATGTAATGTATAATGGTCATACAGCTTGGGCAGGCATAATGATTTAGAATTGCACTTCCTCAAGTGTAAAGCACCCTTGCCACTGTCATTTAACTTTGTGTCATGACTGTACCTTCTCCTCACTTGGTAGCACGCCACACGCACACACGCGGGTGCACACACACACACTCCTGGATAACACCTGGAAATGAGCTTTGACTTGGTGGGCCTTTCCTGGTCAGCCATTTCTAAATAAATCAGAATATTTCTATCTGTACTTAATGGGTATATTTTGTATTGGAACAGGAATTCTGCATCAAAAGATAGCCTAGAAAGAGGGTGAACATGCTTTAAAAGAATATAACTGGCCACCATTTTTTTCCATGTGAACAGCTAGCTATCTGCAATCACATGCTCACTGAACAGCAGCTGCTGTCTCAAGACTGTCTTGAGCACTGGGTTTAATGAGTCAGTACCGTGTGACTCAAACAGACCTCAATTGAACAAAGCGGCATCAGTCTGTACTTTGCATAGTAAACCGCAAAACAAAATTTACTTTAGACAGGGAACACATCTTTATTTATTCATCCCACTCGCTACCAGAAGTCTGCCCAGTGTGAGAACTAAGTACTGTAGGAAAAATCATTCTCTTCCTGACCTGACTCCTGTACACTCGCATGTGCGCACACACAGACACTTGCAGACACACACACACACACACAAGAAGGTTGCATACTTTACTTTGGGGATGTTACGTAACAGGCAGTTATTTTTTTCTGGAGCAGGAAAACTGTAACATTATCCTAAAAAAAAGAACATCTGCTGGCCCGGTGGTGGGGAGGGCTGAGGCATCATGCTTTACCTCCTGCCACGCTAGTGACCTGTGTTCGCAGTGCGAGCGGGTTGCTGGGGTGGGAGAGGATTGAGCGTCCAGAGGACAGCTGTCCTCTCTCAGGGAGGGAGGGAAACGGATGCTGGCGTATAACTTACACCTAGCAACACCTGGGTTTTGGAGCGTCTGGGTCCCGTATGTAGTGGGTGGAGGCGGAGCAGCCGATCAGTATGCTGTGGGTGGAAGCATGCACAGCTTGGCCATTGCCAGCGCTGTACAGTCCTCCTCCAGTGGGGTGAAAACAGTAGGAGAAAATTATCCTGGGCAAGTCAGATGACTGCTGACCCCCACGGGCACCACCCCCAGCATCAGCAGGCACCTTCCCGAACTGGATCCATATTGGTAGGCCGAGGGATCCCCCACCATGGGGAGTGGGGTGTGTGGGTGGTAAGTCATAGGGAAGAAGAAAGGTAGCCCTGCACAGTTGGGTGGATGGGGCTGAGGGGTTCGACAAGAGCGGGTGGGGGTAGGTGATGAAAAAAATTGAAGGCCATAAATTATATCAAACAAAACATGGGGTGGTGTTACTCAAATTTAATACACACCCTTGGTGTGTGTTGCTTGAATAAGCCCCTAGAGCTTTGATCTCACAGTTTATGTAGTATCACACATGTTTGGTAATGCACACCACCCCATGCATTATTCAGTATATGATAAAAAACAAGAAAGGCTCATGAAGGAAACATTGAATTCATTTTGGGTGGTGGGTACAGTATTCTTTTTTAGATAGTCCTTTATAGTGCTACAGATCACACCAACACGTCTTATAGGTAACCTCAAGTAACAGTTATATTTCTAAGTGTTAAATGCTAATGTTAATGATGTTTGATTTAGTTTTTGGGATTCCTGATGAGTTGCACACTGACTCCTTTTTTTATAACTGATCTTAGTCTGACTGTGTGGAAAGCTTTGCTCCAGTTCACGGGGTTGCTTTTCTGGATTGTGCTGTGTCATCATGGCTGTCCCGCACGCATGCTGCTTCTAGTCAGGATTTCTCTTGTACAGGGTGGGGATGATTAGCCATCTCTTTCCTCTGTTGGGGTATGGCAGTCTGTATTCCTCTGCCTCGCTAATGCGGAGGGTGTGACAGAAAGCAAATTCACAAGCCTGGTGTGCCACATTGTGGTGGTGATGGGCTTCCTTACCGAGTGAGGCTCTGTTCACTGCTGTGTTGTGAGCGCCCTCTGCTGACAAACCCATATTGTTGCTGTAACAGGGACTTGTACAGTGCAGATACTGCACAGAACAGCTGCCCTTAAGTGCACTGTCACTTCCAACCTGCACTCAGTACTCTAAACCACAAAATTGCAGCTGTAAAAGTGACACGTACAGTGCAGTCTAGGTCAGCAGCTCTGGTGCTCTGGCATTACTATGCAAATGTTTGCTAAAGGGTAGCAACAAGTGTGCATCTGTTCCCAGTTCTCTTATTTGCTTGCAATCCAGCATTTCTAACAAAAAAAAATTGAGAGCCGTATAGCTAAATCTCTTAACTGCTACATCAGAAAAATCTGGGACATCTTGTATGTCAATCTTCTTTTATCAAGTGATTTACTAAGGAGTAAACTATCACCATGTTACAAAGGAAAAGATTGAATAATTCCTTTATTTTTACTCAGTAAAAATGATTTTACTTTTCTACGATAACTTACATTACTTAGCATATGAAATATGGTATGTGGCCTACAATAACATCTGTAGGTTTGTCCTGACCACAAACAGGTACACCCATCACTGTGATCTGTATTCCAGGCTCAGATGGCTCCCACCAACAGCCCTCCGAAAATTTACTTTGAAATATTTAATTCCCACTAATCTTTTCGTGTTCCTAATGCTAAGACCAAAGTCAGACAAATGTTGTTCTCTTTCACTGCCCCCACAGTCTGGAACTCTACCCCTACCTCAGTCTGCCATCGTTCATCCATTCATTCTTTTAAAACAGCATTTTACAGCTTCCTAAACCAGGTGTCTGTATATTCATGCCCTTGGGCTGCTTCTGCTCTGGATCCTATTTCCCATCTTTGCATTATACTCCAGGCAGCTGCTGTTGCATACCCATGAACCTTGTTCTGTATGTCAGCTGGGTAACTTAGAAATGTAATTTGCATTGAAACTATCACCTTGGATGCTGTTTTGTGTAACTTCCAGTTACTATTTTCCCAGCACTTTTTTTTCTATATAGGTTTTATCCTCCTGGCAGGAATGGGTGGCTGACTCAACTCTGCCCCGTCGTCTGCGGCCGTCCCTTGTCTCCTTTGGTCTCAGGGGACTTGTATCCCCCATGGATTGTGCCCCATGGCAGAGCCAGCGAGGGTTGTCCTCCCCCATCTGGAACACAAATCCAGATGTTCCTGGAGCCAGCGAGTCCGAGTGGGTCATCGGCACGAGTGGGCAGGGCTTCATGAAGCCCATCCTCCATTTTCCTCCTTGTTTTTCTTCCCTGGGCAGCACAGATGTGCAGTGAGCACAGCGTATGTGCTCCACCTCCACGGAGACATCCCTGGTGCTTTTAACATGCAGCCTTCCCACTTACTGTGCCTCGCACGCACTACCATCTGGATTCCTCCAGGTGGCAGTCAAGTGGCGAAGCACAGGATCCCCCCCCCTTCCTGAGGGAGGAGAGCAGTCCTGTGGATGCTCAGTCCTCCCTCCCCCCAGCCGAGCCCTGAGTGCCCTGCATCTGTTTCCAAACCCATGTCGCCAGTGTGGGATGAGGTAAGGCGCTCCTGGTGCCTCAACCCTTTGTACCACCAGGCCATTTCCCAGTACTTTTGTTTATCATATACCATGCCTTGTTTTGTATTGAATTTTTTTGACGGTCCTGTTACCTTTACTGTTGACTATCTCTGTTGTATCCCCCGGTCTTGCCTGAAAATAGGCAACTGTTTTGTCTAGTGCACCTTCCTGGTAAATAAAAACTGAACAGTAGTACTACAAGACTCCTTTCTGAAAAAGGACTTTAGCTGGTTATGAAAACAAGAGCCTAGTTTTGACAAGTATTGATACTTTATGCCGTTGTAATTGCAGCAGATAGCCTGCATCTGTGCAGTATGACAGTGAGCAAGGCCACTGATTTATGGTGTTTGAGTTAATGAAATTCTGTTTTCTGTTTTTGAAATTCTGAGATTGCACCCATAATTGCTAGCCTAATTTCCGGATTTTACTGGAACTCTGCTGTCAGACTGTTAGTATTTGTATAAATATTCAGAGTAAAAGGAGGCTAAATGCACATCAAATAAATTAATGGCAAATAAAAATGAGACAGGAAACATGGAAACAGTTTGACGGCAGATAAGGACCGCTTGGCCCACCTAGTATGCCCCTTTTTCCCTACCTACTGTGTTACCACAGATCCTACTTGATCTCCGTCAAATTGATGGAACGAATTGATAGAAAAATACAAGTTCCGAAGATTCAGTGATCTGGCAAAAAATGCCCAATTCTGTGAAATGTTTTTTTTTTATTGGTATGAAGAAAGTCCAAATTCTGGAATGTGACTGAATTTTCCAGCAAAAAATGAAAATCAGTGGCCTTGACTGAGGGTCGTTACATATAGGTGGCACTAGACTATGCTACACATTAGGGTTTACGTGTAGCTGACAGTTGTTGCAAAAAGTACAGAGTTTACAGAAAAATGTTAAATGCTGTCTGTTAATTGAGGTTCATGTAGAAATAGGTTTTTAGGTGGAACTATGTTTAATAGTTTTTCTGCATGTTTTTGTAATTTTTTACAATAAAACTTTAAATGCATTTGCCATTGAATGTTAACTGCCGTATATATAAGCAAGCATTTGTGAGTGGTCTGCTGTTCAGTGGTGATGGTCACGTGATCAGTTTTTCTAAACATCAATAAAGCATACTTTAAAATCTTGGTTATGTCTTTCCTGAAAAACGTTTGAAATAAATAATAAAAACATTGTTGTTAAAGCTTTTCTGAAATTCCTTGTAACAATTTTGTGGCGTGTATCAGCTACGTATAAACTCCATACTGTAGCATGGGGTAGCGTAGCATAGTGTCAGCAGCATGTGAATTCCCTCAATGTCATCACATTTTTAGTTTAGTCTGCTCCGCTATGTCTGTTAGGATCTGATTCTAACTTTCAGTTGCACTTTTGTTTCAAAGGCCTACAAAGCTGCCATGCAGACACAGTGGAGCTGGATTTTGCAGCTGTGCAATTGTGTGGAGCAGCATTTACGAGAAAACCAGGCATATTTTGAGGCAAGTAACATGTTTTACTACTAATTTATTTATTTGAAATTTGCATTAAACAGATGATGGGGCTGGCTTCATAGGGCTGAGCAGTGTGGGACGGCACTAATTTGCTGGCAGGATCGGGGGTTGTGCCCTAAGCCTGGGATGGCAGGGATACCAAAGGAACAACCTCACGGCCACTATCCTCCACCAAGAGGGAGGAAGTGTGTGTAGTTTAGACAGCGGCACTTAGCGGTATCTTGGGTCCATTGCCCACGTGTATGCAACCATGTACCAGTGGGCAATGCTCTCAGGACACTGTCATAGACACACTCCAGACAGCAAGGAGGTGGAGGGTGGGCAGGGAGAACAAGGGAAGATGGCCAGCTGTGCTGTCTTTTTTAAGGCCTACAAGTGCTTATGCTCCGAAACTACCTGGGCCTTATTGGCAGCGTGCCTGCTAGCCAGCCCCTAGTACCTGGTCAAATGGATTTGGTGGCATGCTTCTTCCTCTTCTCCTGCAGCCCCTCAGGGAGAAGGCAGGCCCCTGGAGAGGGACAGAACTAACCCAAGCACCAGAGGATACCACTAGAGTTAGACAGTGGGTGATATCAGTGAGAGTGTGTCCGGTGGGCAGAGGATAATTATAGATGTGAGTGCCCGGAAGAGTAAGGCTCCTGGGGGCAGGAAAGGAGGTAGGAAAAAAAAAGATGGCAGCATAGCTCAGGAGATTCATTATCTTGATTTCATGAGGATGGGGTCCCTTGGCACTGCAGGGTGCAAAAAGTACATTGTCTATAGTGCAGTACTATTGGCTGCACAAGTGTAGCTTGCAGTACAAAACCATTCATGGCAACAGTGGAGGACATGTACTCATACAGTACATAAGGCGAAGATAGATACAGGTGTTGAAGGTTGCCCCCGTTGTACATGCAGACACTACAGAGAGTTGAAAGGAGATTGAGTGCTAGTATAGTATTTCATACCAATCAGCAAATTTTAAGGTAAGGGATGAGAAGGGGATTCAGGTGAGAGGGCTGGTTCAGGTGAGAAGGCAGGTTCAGGTGGGATGGCACCTATGTATGTTTTTTAAGCTGCCTTTGGAAGGTGGGTTAGCCTGTTCAAGCATTGCTGTGTGGTAGAGTTTCATATTTTTATTTATTTTGTTTTTGCCATTTCAGTTCTTCAACGATACCAAAGAAGCTATGGATTACCTAAAGAATTTAAAGGATACCATACAGAGAAAATACAGCTCAGACAAATCAAGTAGCCTTCATAAACTCGAGGATCTGGTTCAGGAATCTATGGTAAGGACCCAAAGCAGTCTTTATCAGTGTATAAAATATAGAATAATACATGGAGTGGTGTGTTTAATGAGATTTTACACACATCTAAGGTGTTGGATGCAATTGAGGGGTTTATTTAAGCATCCCAACACCGAGGATGTGTGTAAAATCTCGAGTTAAACACACCACCCCATGTTTTATTTTATATAATTGCTGGGGAGTGTTTTTTTTCACAACAGCAATTATATAAAATAAACACACACCCCTGTGCAGCTATAGTCTGGTTGGATTTCAGTGCGGACCATGGTCGGAAGTGGCTGGCAAAACAAAATGTTACCCCCTTTAAAAAAAAAAAAGCTTAAATGTGATTGCATTAGCAGAAAAAGCCCAGTTAATGTTTTTTTTAAATTTACCTACTGCTGAATGTGAATGGCGGTGACGTGTCTGGCGCTAAGGAATGGCACAGAGGAAGGGAAGAGCAGCAGCTGGCATATGCGTGGACTGAGGGAAACCCAGCACGTGTTTGCCGTTATAAGCTGCAGGTTATTACGGCAAATTATAACCGAGTTTCCCTGTGGGGGAAAAAACACTAACCAGTTATTATAAGGCTGTATCAAATAGAAGGATATCATTAGAGTGTTGATGGCCTTACATATGTAGAACTAGTAACTACTAGTTAATAATCTCTGGATTTGGGTCCTCTGACCTTCCCACTTCATGATGGCCTCACAGTCAGCTGAAGGGGTTGTAGATGACCAGGCTGCAGATTTGGGGAGGGGAGGGGGAATCTGTAGAACATCCTGTGGAGGTCATTGTGAGGCTGCCAGAACCTGTTGAGTCTTTCTGTGGCAGGAGGTTGGTATGCCAAATGACTGAATGAGGTTACTAGGGTGATTCAGAGGTACAGTAGGTGGAAAAAGAGACCCCCCCCCAAAGTAAACAGCCAGAACAAAGTGTGTTAGGACAGATCCCACTCCATTATTTGGATGTGATGACATACTTGAAGCAACATTAGGGGCCTTCAGTCACCCATGCAGTGCTAAAGACCTAACTTCACACCTTGGATTGGACAAATTGAGTTTAGATGGTCCCCTTTGCATGTTCAATTAATTTATTGACTTACTGAAGGCAGTTTGATGGTACTGGGATTTTATTCTTCCTAAATGACTGATATAGTGAATTTTACTTGCGAGAAAGAGAGAAAAATAGAAAGAATAATAAGATAAATGCTTTTGTAAATGTTCTTATATTTTTAATATGAGCACAGATGACAAAAAGTGGATGCACTAAACTGAAAATGAACTTCTAGGGACATGGATATGTTGTTCATCCACACTCATTGGCAGGTATCCTTGCCGCTTTAAATCTTGCCGGAAGGTCTTCAAGCTTGCTCCTCCCACCCACCCGGGTGGTATAACTCTCGGCTCCGCCCCATGACGCCAGATCTTCCTTACCGCTTGGAAGCTCAGGTTCCCTCCTTAACGCTCTGCGTTTGTGACTGGTTCCTAATTCTCCGTTTGCGGATTTAAAAATAAATTTTGCAAAAGACTTCAGTCTTCTATCCTCCCCGCGCGCTGGGACAAATCGACTCCCGGATTTCGGAGATGCCCATGCGGGCAGAAGATGTCTCGGACGGATCCACACTCCACGTGTGTCTACTGCTTAGGCCTTGAGCATGACCCGCAGGCTTGCGACCTGTGCTCATCTTTCTCGGCCTACGTCCTCGAAGACCGTGCTGCCCGATTGCAACTGCGCCGTCCCGAGAAGCGTTCCCTCGGTGAAGTCCAAGGAGGCCCGGTTACGGTGTTCATGGGCGGCGGTTTCGGCGGATCAGCTCGAGCGGATGGTCGCCTCGAAGAGGAGGCGGCGCTGGCGTAGTCTTTCTCGGCCGCGGCATTTATCCCGCCTCTCTGGGTTCTTCCTACAGGCTTCTTTTAATGAGCTGTCTGTCCCTCTCCACTAAAGGAGAAGGGCTCTGCGCCTGCTGGACCTTATTCTCGGTCCAAAAAGAGGGACAGGGTAAGTCCCTCTGTCGACGCTCTTGGGAGCGGGAAAGGTCCCTCTCCCCGGGCCGTCGACCGTCGGCTTCGGTCGACCGCTCGGCTTCGGCCACTGGCCTCACGGTGTCCCCGTCAGGTCAGTTGACCGAGACTCCCACCGATGAAGTCGAGATTTTTCTCGACCCATTGGACGGGCTGTCGCCTTTAGCAGCCGAGATTCCCCTCTCCCCGGTTCCCCCGGGAGGAGTTGAGGATCCCGTGGGCTCGCCTGTGCCTCCGGTTCCGGAGCCCTCGGATGGACCATCCGAGCGAAGGGGAGTGCTGTCTGCCGACACCTCCCGCACCGACTCGGAAATTCCGGGACTCGGTCTCGGTCTCGACCTCTTCGCGTCCAGCCGATCCCACCGTCATAGGCGGTCTCGGTCTCGGCATCGCTGTAAGTGGCGGCTCGCCACTGTCCCCGCCCTCCTCCTCGGATGAGGGAGGCTTCGCGCGAATTACGTCGACGGTACGAGGACCTTATGTTGCAACAGCTCCTCCTGGCCGGGAATAAGCCGACCCCGTCGCCTTCCCCGGCCATTAAGTGGCTGTCACCGGAACGGCCGACACAACCCCTCGACTTATCCGAGGAGCCTATACCCAGGCCGGTTGTTCGGCCAAAACCAGCTGCTCCACCGATTCCGGTGGAACCTCCGCCTCCACAGCCACCAATTGGGGCTCCGACCAAGGATTCTCGGTCGGCTAAGGGTCTACCCCATCGGCTGTCAGTTACCCTCACTCCCGACCGACCTCGGCAGGTGAAGGTGGCTCAGGCCAGAGGCAGTTTCGAGGACTCTTCCGAGTCCGAAGATGATTCCTCCTTTTCTCCAAGCGACTGGACTTGGAGTCTTCAGGAGGTCAGTCAATGGACGATCAGCCCGTCGTCTTCCTAGGACTGCTTCGCTCATCTCGAGTCTACCGGATGGAGCTCGAACCTGCTTCAAACGGGCCAGGTATCCCCTCACGGAGATTCTGGACCGAGGGGATTCTCCACGGAGGCCTTCCGGTGGCCGAGGCCATAGTGGGTCCGGCACTGGAGCTTTGGCAGCCTGCTTCCTGTCCTGCGCCTTGGCCAGGATGGCCAGGAAGTATGCGTCCCTACCGGTTCCTTGTCCGTTTTTCGAACACCCTCCGCTGAGGGTTGGTTACTGACAGCTGCCTTCTCGGCCGGGCAACGCCAGGATGTGGACAAACCTCCTGACAAGGAATCCAAGAAATTGGACTATGTCGGCTTAAAAGTTCACGCTAGCGGCCCTCTCCTGCCTTCTGCCAGGCCAGTTCGCCCTCATGCACATTTTTCCTATGCCCTGTTGGCTCCCTGGATGAGGTCATCCTCATCTTCCTGCCGATCTGCAGACTACGGTTAAGCAGCGGACCAGGCAGGGCAGTGGCCAAACAGCAGCTCCAGACTGCTTTGGAATAGGGGACTCATGTGCCAGATCGGTGGCGGCTGAGTGGCTATAAGGCCGAAGCGGCTTGGCTGAGGATATCCACCTTACTTCGGATACCCAGCACAAGTTGGCGGATGTTCCTTTGGGACTGACCTCTTCGGCCCTGGGTGGAAGGTCACCTGCAGAGGATCGAGAAGTCCACACCTTGGACTCGGTCTCTTCCGCTCAGAAGGACAAAGGGCAAACCACAGCCTAAGCCCTTTCGTCCTTCTGTGCCTCTCGGCGCGGCCCAGCAACGTCAGGGCCAGCAGGCTCGGCCTTGGCATCCCAAACCCAAGCCGCCGCTTCCTCTAACAGGAGGCAGGGAGAAAGGGCCCAGGAGGTCCCTCGGCTGGTCCCTCCTCCAAGCCTGCCCAGTGACGGGCTGAGGTCAGTTTCCATCCCTTGCCACTCATTTTCCCTGGGTCCCCCTGCGACTGCCCGCACTGTTTCGCCTGGTCCGCTGTTACCACGGGACAGGTGGGTCTTGAGGTGGTGGGAAGAGGCCTGCCTCTGGAATTCGAGCAGGCACCACCCTTCAGAGCCGCCGCCTCGGGGCTCTCGGATCCCCAGCTCACTGGCGGCTCGAGCCGACATCGCCTCCTCCTCCAGAAGGAGGTGGTAAGAGAGGTGGTGGAACCTCCTTCAGACCCAGGGTTTGTGTCCAGGTACTTCCTGGTTCGAAACGGACGGGGCTGGCGCCCATTCCAAACCTACACGACCTAAACAAGTTCCTAAGGTCTCGAACCTTCAGGATGGTCACTCTGGCTCAGATAATACCATCCTGGAACAGCGCGTGTGTTCTGCTCTCTGGACTTGCAGGACTGCCACGTCCCTATCCGTCCGCTCCTCACCAGAGATTCCTTCGCTTCCGAGCGGAAGGATCCTCTTCGAGTTCAAGCCATGCCCTTCGGCTTGTCTCCAGCTCCCAGGGTCTTCACCAAATGCATGGCAGTGGTGACAGCATCTCCTGGCGGGCGCTTAGGGGTCCGGGTGTACCCTTTACCTGGACGACTGGCTGATAGCATCTCCCTCCAGGAAGGAGGCGGAGTGGTCCAGAGATCTGGCCCTCCAGGTCTGCTCTCAACTGGGCCTCCTTATCAACGAGGCCAAGTCGGAACTCGAGCCAAGCAGGTGATTCTATTCATCGGGCGCAGTCGACTCTCTTCGAGCCAGAGCGGCTCCCCGCGGACAGGGCCGAGGTTCTTTCCTCCTTGCCCGATCATTTCTGGTTGGGCAATTGCGCCTGCCCGGGACTTCCTGCGCCTCCTGGGTCTCATGGCGCCTGCACCAGCGTGGTCCGCTGGGCCCGCTGGAACATGCGTCCTTCTCAGTGGGGACTGGCCAGCCAGTGGTCACAACGCTGCGATCCCTTGGACCAGCTTGTGTCGGTGACACAGGGGATGTGGAACGCTCTCCAGTGGTGGACCGCTCCAGATCATTTGCAGGAGGGCATCCTGCTCGTCCGCCCTGCCGACGGTCTCTATCGACCGATGCCTCTGATGGGTTGGGGTGCCCATCTGGGGAACACTGGGCTCATGGCCTCTGGTCCCCGGGAGTCCCGATGCTACATCAACCTGCTGGAGCTCCGAGCGTCCGCCTAGCTCTCACCGCCTTTGCTCCGCTCCTCCGGGTCAAGTGGTCCGAGTCCAGACGGACAATACCACGACTATGTACTATCTAAACCGCCAGGGCGGGACGCCGCCTCATGCTTCATGCAAGGAAGCTCTCCCATTTGGTCACCGTGCGCAGCCTGGAGCGGATCTCCTAGCTATTCACGTGGCAGGAGCCTCCAACACCCTGGCCGATGCCCTGAGCCGGATAGGGGCTGCATCCCACGAGTGGTCTCTCCTGCCGGAGGTAGTACAGCATCTGTTCTCCTTTGGGGCACACCTCAGGTGGACCTGTTTGCCTCCATGGAGACGCAGGCTGAGTCTGTTCCGTGCCGCCTCAGCAGGGCTCGCTGCAGGGGGATGCCTTCTCGAGGCAATGGACCCCGGGCCTCTTTTACGCCTTTCCCCCATTTCCCTTGATCCACAAGGTGCTTCTCAAGGCGAGGAGGGACAAGGCGCAGGTGATTCTGATAGCCCCAGACTGGCCTCGCCAGTTCTGGTACCCAGATCTCCTCAGTCTCAGCTCCAGGACTCCGCGGCAGCTTCCAGCTCGCCCGGACCTGCTCTCAGTCAATCAGGGGAAGGTGTTCCATCCGGACCTTCAATCCCTGCACCTGACGGCCTGGTTCCTGAGCGGCTAGAGTTCCAGGCCTTGGGTCTTTCCGACGAGGTCCTCAATGTAGTTGAGGCGTCCGTATGAGTCGACTAGAAATGTTATGCCTTCAAATGGAAAGGTTTTCCATTTGGTGTCAGGACAGGGCTTGGACCCTTCCTCCTGTTCCTTGGCAAGCATCTTGGACTATTTATGGTCCCTTTCTAGTCAAGGGCTTAGGTCGACTAATCTAAGGGTGCACCTGGCAGCCATCTCTGCTTACCGGGCGCTGGCCGGAAGCAGTCGCGGCGAGGGAGAAGGTGCATCTGGCGCTTTTTCAAAGGCCTTGATCACATTTCTCCAGCGGGAACCCCACCTCCATGGGATCTACTGCTGGTACTGGCAAAGCTCATGGGCAAGCTTATTCAACCTATGCACAGGTGTGCTCTCTCACCTGTCGTGGAAGACCGCCTTCTTGGTGGCTATCACGCCAGCCAGAAGGATGGAGAGCTCCAGGCGCTCCATCGAGTCTCCTTACCTGGTCTTCCACAGGGACAGGTTGTCCTGCGCCCCACCCGAAATTCCTTCCAAGGTGGTGGCTGGAGTTTCACCTTAACAGGTGTTGACTCTGCCGGTGTTCTACCCCAATCACACCTCGAGGTCGAATATAGGCTCCATACTCTGGACTCCTAGAAGGGCGCCGCTTATTATAAGGAGCGACGGCTTGAAATTGGGAGAGGTTCGCCAGCTGTTTGTCACCTACGCTGAAGCCGCATCTGGCAGACCTGCAGCTAAGCGACTATAAGCAGGTGGGTAACCTCCTGCATAGATCTCTATAAGTTGGCGGGCATGGAGCTCCCAGAGGGATAAGAGCTCATTCTACCCGCCATACTGCTGCAACGTGGCTGCTTCAGGACGCCCCTATCCAGGAAATCTGCAGGGCTGCTACCTGGAAGTCAGCAAACACCTTCATTACCCACTACCACATCGACCTTGAGTCACGCCTGGATGCTGGTTTTGGGGCCTCGGTTCTCCAGTCTCTTTTCCAAGTAAGTATTGGGGGTGTGCGTCTTGCCTCCCTCCTCCCGGAGAACTGCTAGGAGTCTGCCAATGAGTGTGGATGAACAACATATCCATGTCCCTAGAAATACAGGTTACTCACCTGTAACAGGAGTTCTAGGAATGGTATATGTTGTTCATCCACACGACCCACCCGACCTCCCCGGCTTCGACGCACAACCTGAGCTTCCAGCGGGCCAGATCTGGCGTCATGGGGCGGAGCCGAGAGTTATACCACCCGGGTGGGTGGGAGGAGCAAGCTTGAAGACCTTCCGGCAAGATTTAAAGCGGCAAGGATACCTGCCAATGAGTGTGGATGAACAACATATACCATTCCTAGAACTCCTGTTACAGGTGAGTAACCTGTATTTCACTCCTCACATAGGAAAAAAAAAGACAAAAATAAGATTAGGCAAAATGAGATCTGTACTGGGCTGTAAAACATCTTGCTGCACTATGACATGATCTTGATCAGCCAATCAGACTGCTCCTTTAATCCATGTAGTTTTACTGAATAAATTATAATGTTACTATTCATGAGAGTCCTGCTTGTCTGTGGGAATTACAACTCCTGGAACAGTTGCTTGGCCACATGTTGAGATGGAGTATTTTTTATGATCTTTTTGCAGTTTTGAGCAACGCCGGAGCAGTCTGTCTTTTTTAACTTATTTATTTGCAAGCATGAGTCAGATTTCTGCCTAAACTGTTTTTCAGGAAGAAAAAGAGCAGCTGCTGCAGTATAAGAGCATAGTCGCAGGTCTTGTGGGACGAGCAAAGCTAGTGGTTCAGCTGAAACCCCGGAATCCAGATAATCCAGTGAAAACCTCGATCCCAGTTAAAGCCATTTGTGATTACAGACAAATTGAGGTAAGGAGAGTTAATGCCAGAAGCAGACACTGTTGCAGTAGATTAGTAAGAAACCTATTGAACTCCACAGATATCTGACAGATCAAATACAAATATTTGCCACATCCAAATATTGGGGTATTCGCACACCCGTACTACCTCTATTGCCCAGCATATTCCTGTACAGAGAGTTAGAGGGTGCCTACCTTTTCTGCTAGGCAAAAAGAATGGAGGGGTGTGTGTCTGTCTGAACTTGAGGACTGGAGACAGATATCCTGATATTTAAGAAACATGGAAGAAGAAGGATAAGGACAGAAAAAGATTCCAAGTCCATTATGTCTGTCCTGGAGCCCTACAATATATATTATTGCTAATAACTTCCTCGTCCCATTGTGTTTTGAACCCTGATACAGTCCCAGTGTTGACCCCATTACTTATTAGACTATTCCACTCATCCACCACCTGCTCTGTGACATATCTTCCTGTTTAAATGTTCCCTCTTCCAGTTTAAGATTGTGCCCCCTGGTGGATAAACTGTTCCTTAACTTGAACAACTCTGTTGATGTTCACTGTATTGTACTGTTGCATGTATTTAAATTAGGGTTGATCAGATTTCGGTTATTTGGAATTGGATTTATTTACTACACTCTTCGGTCTCTAGTGTACTGTTTTAGGTGGGGGAGTGGGGTTAACTGCCAGATGAAGGAAATTGGAGCATCTGATACTGGCTCCAGTTCCGGATTCTGATGCTTAAATGGAATAGGAACCGGAATTGGATGTTTCTGTAATCCAGTGGATGGCAACAGAATGGATTTTACTAAATCTGACCACCCCCAATTTGAATATTTTTATCATATATATCCCAATCCTTTTAGACCTGCTGAGAGCATACATAAAGACTTTTCAGTCTCTACTCATAGGATCTACCTTGCTGCCCCAGATGATCTTTTTTTTTTACTTCAAAGTGTTTTGATTGGTAGATGATATAACATCCATATATTACAGCCACAGTCAATTGACATTTTCAGTTCACAATTCCTAAAGAACTAACCAACCAGGATGATAGTACAGTTCAGTGTCAGCCCTTAAAGTGGTAATTAAAAATACCTTTATCACCCAGGTAAAGGAAAAAATAGGGCAAAGTATGGAAAACCATGTTTCTTATGGTAATGATTGCCAATGTGCGTCCTTATCTTATTGTCCATATGAATGTTTAAAGATATTGGTGTTTTACAATCGTTGGTCTTTTAGAAATCCTCTGAGAAGGCCGAAATTTCCTCCATCCCAACTGGATAATCTTTTTCATTACTGTTCTGTGTATGATTTCCAACTATTTCTGTCTTTCCTCACACATGGGCCGCTGAACTGCACACAATAACCCAGGTGTGGTTGAATCAGTGACCTGTACAGAGGCAGTATTACCTCCCTTCTGTGACTGGTGAAGCCCTTCCTTTTGCATCCTAATATCTTGTTTGCATTGCCGTGCACTTTACTGTATTTAGAAAAGATTTTTAAGACTGTTGCTGATTTTATTTTAAACATTTGTTGACCGGGATAGGCACACTAAGCCAAGGCCCGTTTCCAGGTGTGACCCAGGGGAAGGGGGAGTGGGGAGTGCATATAGTTGAGACACAAGACCTTTACATTGCATGAGGTATTACAGTCAGGTTCAGCAGGATAAGACAACAAGTTTCAGGTCTGAAACAACAAAAAGACGAACAAGAGCTCAGTTTCAGCAGCTAGGTCAAGAATAACAGAGTAATATAGTAAACTAGATAACAATACCAGAATTTGTGAGAAACAGAGTCATAAAAATAGGTGCTCCAGCATGGCTGGGACCTGTGAGTGTGGTACGTGGGGCTGGTCATCTGGGGCAGCGACAGGGATGGGACAGCAGGAGACGTAGTTGAGCCCAGCAGGTGAGATAGGTTGTTGCGCTTCTAGTGGTGGGAGAGAGTTTGTTCCAGAGGTTGGGAAGCTGATAGGAGAAAGCAGATTTGCCAAAAGCCGAGGAGGGGCAAGGATAAGAAAGGACCTTTCGTCTCTATGCCTGAGGACATAAAGGGTGTCCAGGGCCAAGGAGAGACCCTCTACCAGATAGGAGGGTAACAAATTAAACCAGAATTTATCTATGAAGTTGAGAGAGTGGATATAGTGTTGGTGAGACAGTGGGGTAATACCTAGTAGGGATTATAGGTTGCAGTGGTGAGTAGAGAGAGGGGTGAGTTGGAAACAAAGCAGCAAAAAGAGTTTAGTAACATGTCTAGCTTCATTAGGGTGGTTACAGGGGCAGTGCTGTAGACCACATCTATATAATCGAGTATAGGGAGGATAATTTTTGTAAAGATTTGCCATCTGGTGGGAAGTGGTAGGGAGTCCCTGTGCTGGTAGAGCATGCCAAGTTTGGGACGTAGTTTAGAGATAGTTACATCTGTGTGAGGAGAGAATGATAAGTGGAGGTGAAGCCAAACACCTAGGTGCTTGTATTTACGGACTTGAAGTAGTGGGATACCATCAAGGGAAATGATGGGGGAAGGGAGGGGGGATCTGTTGATTTTCTGAACCATGCCAACAGTTTTGGAAGTATTTCATTTTAGTTGGTTTTGACCGAACCAAAGCTGAATGTTATTGAAGTCACATTGGAGGGTAGCTTGGACTTCAGTTATTGATGGGCCTGAGGTAAAGAGGATGGTGTCATCAGCATACATCTGTATGCTGGATTTAGAGCAGGAGGAGGGGGTCGTTGATGAAAAGGGAAAAGAGGATGGGCCCGAGGACAGAGCCTTGTGGTACACCTGCTAGTATAGGTAGAGATGGGGATGAGGCGCCAGCTATTTGGACAGACTGTGACCTGTTGGAGAGGTAGGAAGAGAACCACTGAATGGTGATAGGGGCAAGACCTGCAGCTTTGAGCTTTGGCAAGAGGAGGGGGCGGGAAACGTAATCAAAGGCCTTTGCCATGTCGACAGAGACTGCGGCAGTAAGGAGGCCTTGATCAGAGGCAGTGTGGATATCATTTGTGACATGCAGGAGAGAAGAGATAGTAGAGTGCTGTTTCCTGAAGCCTGATTGATGGGGAGATAGGAGGTTGCTCGTGTTGAGATTATCAGCCAGCCTGGAGTGGACCAGGGATTCCTGTAGCTTTGCAAGAGTCGGGAGGGAGATTGGCCTATAGTTCCCTACTTCCCTGGATTTGCGAGGCTGATTTCCGGGCCTGGGGGACTGTGCCCAAGGTGAAGGAGAGGGGCTTTACAATTGCATGATTTCACCTCCAGGTCCCTTTCCTCTTTTAAGTGTTCCACTCTTACCCACTTTATGATTCTGCTACAAATGTGCATTGCTGTAAACTCTTGGCACTGAATTTCATTTGTTAAATACTAGGTCCCTTCCCCAGCTCCTCTGCATCACTCTTCATGCAGCTGATTTTTTCCTCTCTGTCTCCTCTTCTGCAGAGTTTTGTTTCATCTGCAAACAGAATCACCTTCCCATGCATCCCCACCCCTATAACTTATGTACATGTCAAAGAGTAGTGGCCCCAAGACAGACTCCTCAGGCCCCCCTCTAGTTAGTACTTTCTGACATCAGAGAACATTCCATTCAGAGCCACTCTGTATGCCCTGTTGACCAGTTTCCATTCTAGCTACTGTAGGTAACCCCTCCCCTAGTCCTAGTACTGTCAAGTTTCAGCATGATGATCATTCCATGTCAAACTGTTCTTGGGGAGTCATGCTAAACATCTACTTTCTGGATTACTTAAGTTTTGATATTTTCTTAACAGATAACCATCTATAAAGATGATGAGTGTGTACTAGCAAACAACTCACACCGGGCTAAGTGGAAGGTCATTAGTCCTACGGGGAATGAGGCTATGGTCCCAACAGTCTGCTTTACAATCCCAGCACCCAACAAGGAAGCAATCGACAATGCCAGCAGGTCTGTAAGAAAGAAAACACTCATTTACATTGCCGTGGCACTTCTCTGCTGTACTGCACTTTTCCTCACCTTTATATAAAGTGGCTGTCTAGCTAATAGTTGATAGCTCATGTCCAAATCCAATGGTGTGTAGTTGTACAGTAGGCTAGGCAGTTTTCTCTTAGTTAGTGACAGATGAAAAGTTTGGGACTGATGACCGCCTTAGCTCCTAAACAGGTCCAGGACTAGTTGAGTGTGCAGGTAGAATTGTATCGCTCTTCTGAAAAGCACGTCGCCTGAGGGCTAGTGCCAGTGTGTGCAAAGGTTCCTCCACTGCTCGGGCTGGCACTGCACTTGTGTTTTACTGTACATACAGTATGTAGGGACCTTTAATCATTGACGTTGACAGTGCTTCACCTTCTATAGACAACACATTCACCGCTTAAACTAAAGGAAGAAGTATATTTTAAAAACCTCATTGTGCTTCAGGCCCAGCTATAAAATTTATTTTACTATTTTTTATTCTTTGGTAAGAGTATAAGGCCTACTAGGCACAAGTGCCTGTTTTCAGGGGCAGCCCAGGAGTACTTGGGTAGTTAAGTGACTTGCTCAGAGTCACACAGTATGCAAGTGGAGGTTGTGGGAATCGAACCGAGTCTGCTGTGTATACCAAGCTCATTAGTGTAACCTCAAGGCTATACTGCCAGCCAAGATGAAATGGGCAGAAGTTACAGGAGGACACCACTGTAAATGAGATGTTGCATCATCCTGAGTAAATATATTTAAAAAAAAATCTATCAATTAATAAAACGTAGCATTCAGTATTTACTGTTGGAGATATGGGAGGGCCCCTTTGGTGGGTTAACTCCCACTGCTCTGAAGTTAGCCTCTGTAACTCATGTAACACTGTCATTTACATACAAGGAAGGGTGCTCCATTTTTTTTTTTTAAATGTAGTTGTTTAACCAGGTGAGACACACTAAGCTGAAGGCTTTTTTACAGGTGCAACCTGGGAGCACAGTGAAGTTAAGTGACTTGTTTAGGGTCACACAGTATGCAAGTGAAAGCTGTGGGATTCAAACCCAGGTCTGATCTGTTGGATGTCACTAGATTTGCAGCTCAGAGCCTTAAACCACTGCGCTATACTGCCTCCCTAATTAAAGGGCAGGGCCCTATAGCTCCTAAAGCTAATATAGTAGAACCGCAGTACTGAGCACAAAAATAGATTTTACCACTTGCGGAGAATGTGCTCTTATGCTGTGCTCCCACTAGTAATTCTAGAAAACTAGTTCCATTGATACACTAGAACGTTTGTATAAACGTACATTGATATATGGAGTGTTTTTAGTGTAAAATGTATTGATGCATTAAAAGAGTAAAAGAAAAAAAAAACTGCTGCAGAGTAACATATTAATTTACAGCCAGAAGGGACTTGAGTTCCATTCCCTGCTTTGTAAGCAGCGATGAATTAGTATGCTGTTTAAATATGTACTAATTTAAAGGGGATCCCTGCCCACTTTACTACCTAGTGTGTCCAGTGATTTCCTTGGTAAGCCGAAATCTGTCCATGCTTACCTTAAAAATCTGTGCTGTTTTCACATACTTTGTCTCCATTGATAGGCCATCCCATAGGTTCACCACCCTCGGGGATAGCAATAACTTGTATTTAAATACAGTATATGTGTTGATGAACATAATTTTGCAGAATTATATTGTGGGCCGGCTCCTTGGCGCAGAGAGAAGGGGTTCGCCTGGCACGCTGGCAACCCGGGTTCACCCCCGAGCCCAGGTATCAGGAGCTGAGACTGGCAGGGAGGGGATGCAGAGCGTCCATTGGATGCTTCCCTCCTGCACCTGCTGGTGGATTGGTGACAGGCTAGGGGGACATGTGACCTCGACACACTCCCCGCCGCAGATCACTGCTTCCACAGGCCCAATCAGGGTTGCAGTGGGTTGGCCAAGAAAACAAGAAAACTCCCCCTGGCAGGCCAGATGATGGCCACCGGTCCCTGGCATGCCATGAAGCCGGGGGTAGCCCCGCTCTGACTACCCCATCGCCAACCCCAGGGCTAACTGTGTTGTGCCTCTGGGCACCTCCCCCAGAGGTGGGGGACCCACCCTACGAAGAGTTACATCAGGTCACCTGGGGGGGTCAATTGGTGGTTGCAGGAGCAGTGGGATGGCAACCGGCAGAGGAGGGTGGCTGCGGGGCCCAGGTAGCCCAAAGGAGTGGCCAGCGAGTGGGGAGAGGGAGGTGCAAAAAAAAAAAAAAAGAAATAGATTGTGAAAACTTGTAGCCATTTGTTTCCACCAGCCATCATTTGTTACTACAATATTGTTTTTTTATGTCTGTTGCAGGACTGAACAGCTTTACCAAAATGTGTTAGCACTCTGGCATCAATCACACATAAACATGAAGAGTGTGGTGTCGTGGCACTACCTTATGAATGAGATTGAAGCTATTCGAGCTGGGAATGTGGCTTCGGTGGGTAATACAACTATGAAAAGAAATACTGATCAGTTTGTGCTGGTAACATCACGGATCAGGTTTTTTTTTTAAATAGTAAACTTTATTGAGGTTTTTGACATTACATTTAATACAATACATTACATATCAATACAAGCATAAACATGTCTATGACGTTAATTTTGCTAGAAATGGTATGCTGAAAAACGGAAGAGAAAGGTCATATGGGGAATACAAAGGCAAGGTGCCGCACGCCCCTTCTCTCTCATGAGGGGGCAAGAAGGTTCTGACTTAAAGCTAAGGCTGATAACCCACTATAGTTCTAGGTATGCAATACAGTTCTGGGTAGCTAAGGCAGGAGCGCCATGCAGCGGGGGAGGGGAGGTAGCGGGCGATGGTGTTTAGTACTGTTGCGCCCTCCTGGAATCAGGTCCCTTGTGTTCATTAGATATTTAGCAAGTGGGTCTCAAGCATTCCCTATCTCTTCCAATAGAGCTTTGGGGAATTAAGAATGTAACTAATCATCTTTTCGATGCATAGTGCCTCCAAGATGGAGTTGTGCAATTCATGGAAGGATGGGACATGGTCATTGATCCAGTGCTTGAGTATGAGCTTTTTGACCATGGCTGAGATTAGGGAAATATGGTATTTCCTGACTCCCACGACCTCCTCCATGTTGAGCCCCAGTAGGCAGGTTTGTGGGGTGGAGGCATCCGCCAGACCCAACATAGGGTCTAGCTTCGACCTCACCTCTTCCCACAGGGGTTTTGCTTTTGGGCAGTTCCATAAGATATGTTTGAGGGATCCTGTGTCTTGTTTGCAGTGGGAGCAGAGACTGGAGAACAGTTTGCCCATCTTTAACCATTTGACTGGAGTGAAGTACAAGTTGTGATTGATTTTGAATTACATGAACTTTAGCATTTCGAACTGGAGTAATTTATGTTTGTTTCCAAAGGTTAGATGGGTTATCCCGTGGTCCCCAGCTCTGGGAATTCCCCTTCCCAATAGACAGTGTGGGGGGTGCCAGGGGCTATGATCAGGGATAGGAGGTGTTTGTACAGACAGGATACTGCATGGCCCTGATTTGTTAATGCACAGAACTCATCTCACTTGTCGAAAGGCCTCGAGCCTCAGGGTTTGGGGCCGATGGCTGTGGCGATCGAGTGTCTCAGTTGGAAGAATGAGAAGGCGGGTACTCTGGTCGGGGACATCCTCTGCTGGAAAGTTTGATGTAATGTTAATGAGTCACTGTCCAGGAAGCACCTGAGATTCTGGAGTTCTATATTTTGAGAAAGTTTTTAGGGATGGATATATTCTGTATCATGAAGGCCGGATTCCCAGCCACGGGTTGTGCCGGGTCAAGTTGTGGCTGGGTGCCTAGGAGAGTGTGAAGTTGTTTACAGATCTTCACCAGTGTCCCTGCTGGGGAGGTTTTGAGGTCACGGGGAGAGATTTGTCTGGGACACTTGTAAGGGCCCGTATCTGGATTCCCACGATTCGGCAGAGATCCAGCTCCATCAGCTTCCACTATGGGAAGTGGTCAGCGCTCGTAGCTTGGGTGGAGTGTGTTCTCCACCACAGGAACTGGGCTGCATGTGCCGCGAGGTAGTATAGCCTGAAGTCCGGGTGCTGGAGTCCTCCCATGTCCTTAGGTGCTGTGAGTTTGTGGTATGCTGTCCTGGGTGGCTTACCATTCCAGAGGAAATAGGATATTGAGGATTTCAAGTCTGCAAACCAGGAGGCTAGGAAGAAACAGCCTGACATGCTGAGGGGTGTAACAGTTGTGGCAGGATGTTCATTTTGATTATGTTTATGCGCGCTCATAGAGTTAGGGGCAGTGAGAACCACCTGCCCAGGTCTTGTCTGATTCTTACCCGTGTGACATCTAAGTTTTGTGTTTGCCGTATTCTGTTGCTTTGCAAAATGATGGTTTCTAGGTATTTAATGGACGATGAGCTCCATGTTCCCCCACTGTTCTGCTGTTCTGTGAGGGGATGGAACGTGAGGCTGTTCAGTAGCATAATGCTACTTTTCACGAGGTTCACTTTGTACCCTGACACATGTTCGAATTCCTGCAATAAGGAGAGGGTGTGGGTATAGAGAGGGCCAGGTCCTTCAGGTGGAGGAGGACATCATTGGCATACGTGGACATTTTGTATTTGCGGTCCCCCACTGGATGCCCCTAATTGCCTCCTCCACCAGGATTCTCCTTGTCAATGGCTCAGTGTAGATTTTGAACAAATAGGGGGAGAGGGGGCAGCCCTGTCTAGTGCCTGTGTGTAATCAGAATGGCAGGGACAGGATACCATTGCAGAGTATTCTGGAGGTGGAACTCGAGTATAGGAACATGACCCAGTCCAAAAAGGATCCGGGCAGTCCAAATTCCCTCAGAGTTTTGAACAGGAGTGGCCAAGATACTCTGTCAAATGCCTTTTCGGTGTCCAGAGACAGCAGCACCGTGGGGGTATCGGAGCCCCTGGTCGCTGCCAGGATATGGGCCAGTTTCCGCAGGTGGTCAGATGCCAGCCTGCCATGCATGAACCCTACTTGTTGGGGGCCTATTAGACTGCCCATTATTCCTTGTAGGCCTTTAGCAAGCACCTTTGCCAGGATTTTGAGGTCCGTGTTGAGAAGGGAGATTGGTCTGTAGCTGCCAATAGCGGTTAAGTCTTTGTCTGGCTTGGGAATGAGGATTATAAGGGCTTCTTGCAAGCATGGGTCCAGGGTCCCCAACGACTTCACTTCATTTAAGAAGTTGGCTAGGTGTTCAACAATGGTTGGCCCTAAGACCTTGTGAAAGTTAGAAGAGTAGCCGTCTGGGCCTGGTGCCTTGTCCATTTGCAGGGAGGCTATCGCTTTATTGATGTTGCTTACACTGATGGGGGCCCCCCGCTGGTTGAGCATATCATTCAGCACCTTTGGGAGTTGGGCCCTTTCAAGAAGAAACTGGTGGATATCTGTGATGGGGACCTGTGCGTCTGTAGCATATAACTCTGCAAAGAAGTCTCCAAAGGCCACTGCAGTCTTTTGGGGGTGGGTAAGGATCTCCCTGGTGGAGTTCTTTATTGTTGTGACTATTCAGCTGGACACCTGTTGCTTAAGTCTGAGGGCTAATAATTTCCTCGCCTTTTCGCCTTGGTCTATGTAGCAGGTCTTAGCTTTGAAGATGGCAAATTCTGCTTGTTCCCTTAGCAGTTCCCTGTATTTGGCTCTAGCTGCATTGAGTTGTAACCCTATGGCTGTGTTTGGTGGGACTTTTGCTTTAAGTTCCAACTGACGTATCTTAATTAGTAATTGGGTGCATTCTGCTTCCTCTTTTTTCCTGGTGGATGCCAGTCTGATTAATTCTCCTCGAAGGGTACATTTGATGGCCCCTCAGAGGTGTGCTTGGGATTAGACAGAGCCTGCATTCTCTGAGAAGAAAAGCTCTGTGCATTGTATTATTCGTGTGAGGGCGTGTTGGTCTTTTAAAAGGTTATTATTTATCCGCCATATTCTGTTGCGGTTCAGTTGGTCGTGAGGCAGAAGGGTTAGGGAGATGGGGCATGGTCTGATATTACTGTGGGTAGATCTCACAATCTGCTGTGATATTTAGGATTGGTTGGTTAATAAGAAAGTAGTCCAGCCTGGAGGATGTATCATGGGGTGCCGACCAGAAGGTGTACTCCCTGGTGTCCAGGTGGAATATCTGCCACATGTCCACCTTCCCCATAGAGTCTTGGAGTTAAGAGAGTGCTCTTTGGGAGGGGTTGAGGCCTATTTTCCTGGACTGGGACTTATCTAGTAAGTCGTCTTTGGCTAGGTTCCAGTCTCCTGCGAGTATGATTGGGATGGGAGGCATCATGGAGATGAGTGTCAATAACTTGGTAAAAATGTTTGGAGCCTCTTTGTTTGGACCACATACCATCGCCAATATATATTCCTGTGTGCGTATGGTCCCTCTGACTACCATGAACCTCCCACTTGGGTCAGGGTGTTGTTCTGTTGGGCTGAAGGGGATACCCTTATGGATCAGTATGGCCAGCCCCACTTTCCTGTTACTGTCCCCTGCAGTGAATATTTGTCCCACCCAGTCTCTCCTCCATAACTGTGCCTAATGAGCAGGCATGTGTGTTTCTTGCAGGAAGGCTATTTGAGTAGACAGGGACTATAAGTGCCTTAATATCTGGTATCTTTGTTCCTTCATTTGTGCTCCTTCACATTCCAAGTGAGGCATTTACAAGGGTTTGATATTATGTTAAGTTGGTGTTGGGTGTGTATGCTCCGAGGAGGGCACCTGACTTGGGCCCAGACGCAGGTGGCCTTGGTTTGGACTATGCTCTGGCGTTTCCTGCCCCGGTTCCCATAATTCACAATCCAAAGTCATATGTACAATGTGTGTTTGTGTCACAGAGATTATGTCTACAATAAGACAAGTAATACAGAAAAATAAAGGACATACAAAACTATCTAAACAGCAACCTGGGTAAAATCTTGGGTGGCTACGCCAGTGACCCGTGTTCGGGAATGGGCATGGGCCTGCGGGGTCACTGAGGGAGGAGAAGTTGAGCATCTGGAGGACTGCTCTCCTCTGGGGAAGGGGGAATCATGGTATCGGTGCCCGTTCACCCCCTGGTTGAGGCTGGGGGACAAAGGTGCCGTGCAGCAACAGGGGAGGAGTTGAGGGCAGACGCATGGAGGAGAGCATGCACGGATGCGTGCAGGCTCCTCCTCTGCCTGCGTCATTGCACGCCCTCAGCTTCAGGAGGAGAAATTGGAAAACATGCCAGCTCCCTGCTAATGAGCCAGCTCCGGTGCCGACCCCTCTGGCCATGTCAGTTCTGCCTTGGCGGCCCCCACTGGGGCATCCCCCGAGTATGAGAGCTGGCAATAGAAGCCTGACAAGCCCGCCTGAGGGACTAGAGGAGCTTGGCCAAAAAAAAAAATTTTGGGTGTGGCCTTCTGGGCACCGTGTTGTGTATCCCACACTTGTTGGAGGGTCCATAGGTTCCGGTCGTCCCAAATCTCTTTTGGTCCGTGCCTGTCTCCCATGATTGCAGCCAACTTCTGCTCATGGTCACCAAGCTTGTGTTACAGTATTTCAGTTTTTCAAGTCTGTTACCTTGTGGTTCCTTGTCTCTCGCTCCCCCTTCCGCTTACGTCCCCCCCCCAATAAAGCCTACCTGTGGCCAAGGTCTCAGATCCCAAATCCCCTCTCTCCCAGTTTGGTCCCATAGGGTCCTGCCTTCGTGCCTCTCACCTTTCTGTCACAGGAGATGGGGGACCAGTGCATCAGGTGTGTGCAGTTTCCTCCATCCATCTCTATGCGTGCTTTGAAAGCGGGGGCAGGCACAGCCCCACTGCCCATGCTTTAGTGCCGTCTTGAAGTGTGTCTGCCGTTGCGCTCGATATTGCATTCCACAGGCAAACCCCGTGCCGTGATTGGTGCTCTTGGGTAGGGACTGTAACTGGGATAGTTGTGGCATCCATTGCGGTAGGGCCCGCCCATTCAGTAGCCCTTACCCACGGTTGGAACTGCCTAGCAGTCGGGAGCCCCAGTTTAGTCTCTAAGGGTGCTCCCTAGTGCACCAGCAGCTAAATTGGGTTTGTCCTGCCCTGTCCCTCTGTCTACTCCCCCTCTCTCGAGTTGCCCCCCTTCGCCTTTGCCTGTCACGTCTCACTCCTCCCCATTTGTCCCCTATATGTCTTTGTGTTTCCCCTTATCCATGGCTCTGTACCTGTTCAGCTCTATGTGTTGAGCTCTGTGACATGATCCCCTGTTTACATCCAGGGATTACCCATGCACTTGCAATGCTGAGCGTATCTGTTATGTGGGCTCATTGTGGATAAGGGTCTGTCCTCCAGGGGCACCTCCCCCCAACACACTGTCTCCTGAGCATGTGCTTGGTCACTGTAAGGATGTTAAGGGAGGTACCCAGCAGTGCTCAGGGCAGTCGGTGGTATTGCCCAAGGGGTGCAGAAACAGTAGGCTGAATCAGTAGGCTGAATTAAAAATGAGAAGAGAGAGAAAAAAAAGAAAAAAGCAGGAATAAAAGGAAAGAAGGTTAGCTGGGGAGCTTCTTCTGCTCCACCGTGACATTTGCATCTATACAATTTAAACAAGCATGAAATCAGTCAGTTTACTGAAGCTGAGATTTACCTCCTCCTGGTTCAGGAGCGGCTCGGGGGGAAGACTGAAGAAATATCTCTTACATGGATATAGGGGTTGTTTACCTGCAGAGCTCAGCCTTTGGTATTCCATGCCATTCTCCCTCGGTCTCAACAGGGAGCACCGGTTATAGTGATTGCCCTGTACAGTCGTTGAAGTTCAGCCACTTGAGCAGATGTCTCTTAGGTTGGGCAAGTTCTGTTTGGGCATAGTTCGGAACTAGGAAAGGGCCAGCTCGTCAGGCTGTCTCGTGCCGGTCACTGGTTGGGAATCCCAGTGATGTCACTGCTAGTTGTGTGCTAGAGGTGTTGATCAGCTGGCTCTGCAGCTCTCTGTGGGAAGAGTGCTGGGGGTCGCTGTGTCCTGCTTCGGATCCAGGGGCCATTGCAAGAGAGGATCAGATGTCCCAGTCATGGATAAGGTGAGGGGATTGGTCAGGTTGTGGAATGTTTGTTGCTGGGCGCTGGCCTGATTTATGGTCTTGCGCTGGACAAAGGAGCAGGCTTGAGGCGCGGGATTGTGTGTCCAAGGTAGGGAGGTCACATCCTTGGTTTAGTTAAATGGTGTTTTATCTGCCTGTTAGCAACAGAGGAAAAGTCATGTCTCCCTACTTCCACTCCATGGTTCCATGTTGTAGTCCATGTGTGTAAGCCTCTGGGTATCTAGAGTTGGGGTGCCTGGTGTATGACCCATTTGCCAGAGTCTGAATGAAGGGTGGCACATAAGTCTGTCCTGTCTTTTTTTTATAGTCCACAATGTCTGGTACTTCAGCGTTCATTGTCAGGGGGTTGTAGGCAGAAGGGGTGTCCCAGTCCTTGTCAAAACAACGATCATAACAGTGAGGTTGATTTGAGATGTGGGGTCTTCAGATTTTCTGTCCCGGCAGGAAGACTTGAAGGAGGGAAGGGAGGATATTCGGTAGTTTCCTGCTAGCTGTCTCTGCATTTGGGAATTCTCTCGGTCCGGCTGGGGTGGTAACAATGAGCTTGGCTGGGTGGAGAACTCGGAATGGGACTCGCACTTTATGCAGGGTTTTTTTAGTATCTTGGTAGGCTCTCTGTTTGTCTCTAACAGCCGGTGTAACGTCGCTATATATGTGGAAATTTTTCCCTTTGTGTTCCAGAGCACCTTTTAGACGAGCTTGTGCCTGAATGTGTACTTTGTCCTGTAAGCTAGTGAGTTGGGCTGTTATTACTCTTGGCTTCTCGCCATGTTTGACTGGGGTCTTGGCTGACCTATGCGTGTATTCCAGTTGGTATGCTAGTCCCATTACTGGTGGTCCTGCAACTTCAGCAAGTAGTTTTTGGACACATTTAGGTAGGTCAGATCCCTCTGCTTTCCCTGGAATTCCGTCCAGCACAATGTTGTTACGCCTGAGGCAGCTCTCCTGCACCTCCAATCAATCTATCCTCCAATTTATTCAGCTTTTTCCTCATATCTGTGCTGAGTTTCTCTTCCTTATTCTGCCTGTCCTCCATGGAGCTAATTCTCACTTCGGCATCACTCACTTTTGTTGTTAGAGTTTCAACTGTTTGTTTTATTGCTTTGATGTCCGTAGCCATGGACAAGGTGATTTTAACTAAGGCCAGTTAACCGAAGAATCTGTTCAACTTGCCTACGATTAGCTCCGTAGGTGGCAGTTTGTTCAGTGGTTCCAGAGGAGAATCAGGCTTTTGTCTTTTGGAAGGCTGGCTTGGGGACTGCAAGGAGGGAGCTTTAGAGAAATCCATTTGGTGTTGTTTTTCTGTGTCCATTCATGGAAGTTTTTGCAGATTTACGTTCAGGCCGATTTTAGCAAACAAAATAGCCAGCTGTTGGTACAATTTAAAAAGATTTAGTAGTTTTGCAGCCACATTTTGTTTAGTGACCACAGAGCTCTGAAGGAAGCTGCTGCTCTGGGCTAACTCATCACGTGACTTCCAACATCACAGATCAGTTTGTAAACAGCCCTGGTGTTTATTCTTGTAACTGTAAAATGGGGTAAGGATTTTGAGTAAATTGATTGGTTGTTAGCCGTGCGTTAGAAGTATCTAATGCACAAACTAGTCCTGAAAATCAAGATACACTGTCAGTGTCTGCTTGAAATCCTTGAGCCATAGAACATTCCGAAAACAAATAGACACCATTGTTTTTCTGCTCCTAACTGAGAAAAATGACGGCATACCCACATATAAAAAAATGGACCATGTCACTTGAAAACAAGACACAGAAGACGGGAAACAGTTCTCAAAATTAACACAGCTCTCTATTATCTTATGGAAAATGCTTCTTTTATGAACTTTGGATTTTTTTTTTTTAACACACTGAAGATCGTGCAGCCCCGGCTCAGCTTCTCACTGTCCCTACCAACCTCGAGCACTCTTCCACTTGCTCCTCCTCCCCCAGGCATGATACATACTGCAATCACTTTTCATGGCAGACGCTGCTGCTATAATCACCAGCTGATTTAACATTTTATTCACTTTACTTTTTAGAACACTTACACCACTCCCTGCAGTGCTCTGCTCCCATCTTCTGCTTCTGCACAACGTGCACATGTGCTCACTCGCTCCTTACCACCTCCTTGTCAGAGCTTACAGTACAGCAAGGCTAATGACAAAAATAGATAAATGAAACAAAACAACACACACTCACAGTCTACTGTGTTACTTCAAATGATGATATGTGTGTGAGTGTGTGTGTGTGTGTGGGGGGGAGGGGGCACCTGCTAACCATATCAACCATTCTCAACTGTCGTGGCCAAAATGTGGCAAAAGTCCAAAGTGCAAGAAAAAAAAAAAAGGTATTACAGGCAGAAGGACTATTTTACATCAAAACACAATAAAGATCATAATTTTTGCTATTTAAACTTAAACATTATAACCTCTACATGCTTGTAATCTACAGAAGCCTATTTTAAAAGCACAATAAGCAACTTGGTGTGTGTTAGACAGTTCCTACACACACTCCGTCATATCTTATTGGTTATATATATAGGGTGTAACAGCTGGAACCGGAGAACCTACAGATGTTAGAGTGTGTGCCAAGTGATCATATCAGTCCTTGTGTTTTACCATGGGTCTTTACCAGATGCTTGGAAGTAGTGGCAGCAGCCCTTCGCAGGGAAGGCCTGTATGTGTTCCCTGTCTGGACGTCTGGCTTCTGAAGGGCAACTCCAGGGAAGCTCTACTGCATACTCTGTCTCGGACACGGCAGTTGTTCAAAAACTTGGGTGTCACAGTGAATGTGCCAGAGTCTGTGCAGATTCCCTGCCAAAGACTGCAGTACATAGGGGCAGTCTTGGACACAAAAAAGGGATGTGCTTTCCTGACTCAGGAGAGAGCAGTCAATCTGATTGCCCAAGTACAGTCAGTATACAGGAGTCGCTGTGTCTCTGTAAGAACAATGTTACGGCTCCTGGGTCTCATGGTTGTGGCCATAATGACTGTGCCACTGGCCTGCCTCCATATGAGAATCCCTCAGTGGATATTCAGGGCCAGTGGGATCAGTGACAGATGAGCTAGACCAAATGGTTCTCGTCACATCTCCTCTTTGCAGAGCATTGCTCTGGTGGATAGAGCACAGAAAACTATTAAAGGGTATTCCATTCCTTGTACTGGCTCTGGCACAGATCTTTACCATGGATGTCCTGGGCTCCGGATGGGGTCTCACGTTGGCCCTTACCAAATGCCGGGGTCCTGGACCAAGGTGAAAGCTGAGCTGCATATGGATGTTCCAAAAATGAGGGCTGTCCTGTACAGCCTCCAGGCATTTCAGGAGCATCTTTGCCTGGTCATCTGTTAATCCAGATGGATGACCCTGGTGTGATGCATCACATCAACAAACGGGGGCACTCACTCCTATCCCCTATGCAGGGAAGCAGTGAGAGTATGTTAGTGACTCTGTCCCACAGCCTTCAGCTATCAGCCATGCATCTCCCAGGTCTCCAAAATGACTTGGCACACGGGCTAAGCAGGTCACAGTCCAGGATTCATGAATGGGAACTGCTGACTTCTGTGGTAAACAGCCTGTTGGCAAGATGGGGTCATCCAGAGCTGGACCATTTTGTGTCCCCACACAGTGCACAAAATTGCTGTGTTTCTGCTTGCTTGCTCCAGGGCCTGGAGTTTTTTTTGGCAAGAAGTGCTGTTCCTCTCTTGGAAAGGGAAATTCCTACACACATTTCTCCAGTAGGAATGCTAATACAAAGGGCTGTGCTAAAGCTGCAGATGGAGAGTGCAACTCTTATTCTCACTGCTCCACTATGGCCTTGCCAAATATGGTTTCCACTTCTGCATCAGATGGCAGTGGAACCTCCTGTCCCTCTATCTCTTTGTAGGGATCTGTTGTTACAGGATAAGGGACCCCTGGTGCCTCCAGAGCTGAAGTCCCTACATCTCCATGCATGGCTCCTGAAGACATAGCCATTGTACGTTTTGTGGTATCCCTTAAGGTTGCTTAATGTACTGATTGGGGCTAGAAAGCCTTCTATCAGACATAGTTATTCCTTGAATGGAAGTGGTTCACTTTGTGGGCTGCTTCCAATAATTTTGACCCATTGACATGTCCTGTAAATGCAGTGCTGGAATGTTTGCTGTCCCTTTCAGACTCTGGCCTACAGTACAGTAGTCCTCACTTAATCTGCATTTGGTCACTATATCAGCTTTCCATGCCCCTATTGATAGTCCTACAGCTGCCCAGTTAGAGGTGTCCTATATGTTTCTGAGAGGTAGTCTCCATATGAAACCTCCTATCTGTAATCCAGTCCTGCCTAGGGACTTGAATTAAGTGCTTGAGAAACTGACATTGGCTCCTTTTGAGCTGGCCGTGAGTTGTGACTTGGGTCTCCTATCATGTAAAATGTTATTTTTAGTTGTAGACACTTCTGCTCAAAGGATTTCAAAGCTTCAGGCTCTAATGTGAGAACATCTTTATTTGATTTTTCACAAAGACAGTCTCTTTGTATATGAATCCTATGTTTCTACCGAAGGTGATATCTGAATTTCCACTGAATCGAATGATACACCTTCCTGTTTATTACCCTGAGCAAGCTAAACAAGGTGAAGCATTGCTCCATACTTTGGTTGTACATAGACTACTTGGATACTGTCTTTCTTACACTGAGTACTGCAGAAAATCCTGTCAGCTTTTTATTTCATTTGCTTCTGGGAATGAGGGCACCCCTGTGTCTAAACTGCTTAAAATGGCTAGCACATTGTATTAAATTCTGTAATAGGAAATATGGTAAGGAACTTCCTGATGCTCATGGTAACTCCACAAGGGTTATGGCCACTTCCATTGCCTGTTTCAAAAATGTTTCTGCTGCTGACATTTGTGCTGCAGCCACATGGAGCACTGTCCACACCTTCACTAAACATTACAGGCTAGACATAGTCTCTTGTAGACATGCTGGCTTTTGGGCTTGCTGTACTGCAAGGCCTCCTGTCCTGAATGTGTATCAGATTGTATCATCCTCCCAGTTTCACTTGGGAATCGTTGCACAGGTGTAGCCTAATGGAGGAGATATCCTCAAAGAAGATAGAACAGTTATGTAAGAACTTAACATAAACAGTAGATCTTCGAAAGAATCTCCTTCATTTGGCAGTGCTGTCCCTCCCTCCTTCCCCGTTCTGCTTTGGTGAGGGATGCATCAGATGCTGTCCCTAAAACCTACTCCATGCATCCTATATCCAGCCCCATGTCTCTCTTTGTATGCTTGGTGCTGGTCTTTTTCCTGGTTCCCCACAGTTGGAGATCCTCTGAGGCTAATCTTTGGGTGGGAACCGAGGAGTGATGGGGCTGCCCATGCATATATAGGTGCAGACATGGTAAGTCACCATGGGCTCGCCCCAGCTAGCTTTCCATGTTGTCCTAGCACTGATGGCTGTAGTTCCAAATGTGTCCTAATGGAGTACGTTCTCTCCAAGATCAGCTGTTAAACTGTTCTTCTCTTCATAAACCCGTAACAGTAATAATGTACTATTTGCTATGTGCTCTACCGTCTTGAGATGTAGTGTCCCTCTCCATGCAACCTGCTGTTGGAGCATGTATTGCTTTGTATAAGTCAATATCTTAACTAGAATCTCATGATATTTACATTTCCCTATATTAAATTAATTCAGATCAAGACAATGCTGCCAGGTGAACACCCACAGGTTCTAAGCAATCTGCAGGCTCGCTTTGAGGATTTTCTAGAAGACAGCCATGAATCACAAGTCTTCACGGTCTCAGACACTGCACAGCTTGAAAGGGAGGTTCAGAACTGCAAGCAGTACTATGAGGAGTTGCTGAAGTCAGCAGAAAGAGGTGAGAAGAATTAAAAGTGCAAACTCTTGGAAGGCCCTGGTATGAATAGAATATTGAATCCCCAGCAGATTCCACATTACAGTGGAGACCTTTCACAAAGTGGCAGTTACAGCAATAGGGCATAGGACATATAGAATAATTAATGCACAAAGACTGAATAGAAAACTGGAGGGGGCATCACATGACTTTGGTGTCTTTTACTTTTCTAATATTAGTTAAGTGGAATATCTTGCATATGATGGTTGAGAGCCCCAGAAATACCACATCATGTCCCTTGTAGTGTTAGATATATAAGATCTGTAAGAATTAACCTCTGATTGTGAAGAACAGGGCTGACAGGACACTGAGGGGTTCTCTTGACAATACTGGCATGAGAGCAAAGTTGAGTTGTACTATGATGTTCCTAGAACCCTGAGATGCCCTAACAACCGTGTTCTTTACAGTTATTTTTTGTAAACAGTTTAAACACCAAACCTTTGGATTGAATAGTGTTTGGATGGGGAAGTGGGGTGAGGCTGCTAGTGCCAAGGAGTACCCAGCAGGGCAATTCAAGTTTCTATGTTGAAGTGGAAAAAATTGGAGTTTCATATAAGGTATTTTATGATCTCTGCGGAAATTCTAACTTCACATTCTGAGTTATTCTGCCTGTTTCTAAGTTCCCAAAATGTTATTCTGAAAGATTTTATAAGAAGAACGGCTTTCAGAATCCACCAGCAGAATGGGTTAATCATATATTATAACACATACTGTGTGGTGCTGGTCAGAGGTTGAGCTGAGGAAGAATGAGGAGTTAAGATTAAGTCATCAAGTTTTTCCTGTTAAAATAGGCTAGAGAATAAATTGTGATTAGTTTCCCCATACTTGTTCACTTAGTGTCTCCCGCTTCTGTTATGAAGACGCAATCATTTTGTCATCTTTAGTAATGGAAGGTCTATGTGTGCTGTGCTAAGCATCCATATTTCTTTTTTTTTAATTTCATTTTTATTAAAAGAAACATGATAATGCATAATTTACTTTTGGTTGTAAGTTATACATTGTAGTAAGTTTCAAAACGTCATGTAATGTATAATGAGAAACAATACATTCTGTTACTTCACACACCAGGCAGTTTATGTTTCTTAGGTTGTTCCCCAAGACCTCCCTGAACTATTCCAAGGCAGGTGGCCAGACCTTAACACTTTTTATTAAAGATTTTATGAGGTTCTCCCACCTACAGATTTCTTCTTTTGAATGGGGGAGAGACCGAAGCCCACAAAGGTCAGATACGCTTTATCTTTCATATGCCTCAGGGGACAAATTCAGGATCTAATGAGGAATAATAGATTATCCAGTTCTGCCATTTCCTCATAAGCGGAGCTAATTTAATATGTATAGTAGTTTAGCTGTAAAGTATTCCAATCTATATACAGTGTATCCAAGACTATGTTATGCCAATATGGGATTGTAGGTATCGAAGTGGACATCCACTTGTGAGTTATTGCTTTCTTGGCTGCTAATAAAAAAAGTGGGAGTAGGGTGTTACTCCACGATGGTCTGTGGGGAGGATAAATAGATAAAATGGTAATTTCAGCAGCGAGTTTGATAGGCTCACCCAGACATCCCTCTAACTCTACTTGTAAGATGCACCAAAATGGCATTAATTTAGGACAAAACCAGAAACATGACCCAAATTGGCTGAGGTACAGCTGCAACTTCTCCAGCAATGCCCATAAGAAGAAGGGAGATATTTTGCAAGTATCACTGGAGAGCGAAAATATCTGGAGCGGGACTTCCACATGAATTCTCTCCATATATTAGAGACTGTAATTTTAATTACTTTTAAGGCTGAGTCTTTCCATAACTGATATGGGATTTCCAGCTCCAGGTCTTTATTCCAGGCCTCCAGTATTGACTGGGAAGTATCCCCTACATAGTTATGTATTATTCTATATATATGGCCTATTCGATTCCCCAGGGAAATACTCCCAGTGTGTCCCTGAGCAGAATCCAGAAGGTAGGTACAGGAGAGGGGCAAAAAGGAGTAATGTCCCTCTGCCTTAGGATGTAATTTTTCACCTGGGCGTATTGGAATGCATCTCGGTCAGGGAGGGTGTATCTATTTTGTAGATCTGTAAAAGGGTATGATCCCCAAGTTAGAAATAAATTGGTGGTAATAACTGAGTCCTTGTTTGTGCCAGGTGGTGAAGGAGGTATCTATATTGATAGGGTGGAAGTTTTCATCCTCCGATACTAGAGTAAAGAAAAAGAGTGTTTTAAGGCATTCTTTTGTTTAAGATTATTCCAGACTTTCCAAATTTGGGCAGTGAATTTAGAAAAGTCCTGGAGGGGAAGAACCCCATCCCAGAGAGGCAAAGGCCATTTTCTCAATGTCATAAAGATCATTAATTAAGAATTCTATGTCCTTCCAGGCAGAATGGGTAGTTGGGGAGAGCCATAAGAAAAAGAGTTTCAAAAAGGCAGCTATAGCATAGAATCTCAAGTTGGGAAGGTTAACCCCTCCCTGGTCCAGGGGGAGGGATAGTAGGGTGAAGTGAATTCTTGGTCTCTGGCAATCCCAAATAAAGAAGGAGATTATGTTGTTTCAGGATTTGAAATAAAAGTCTGACGGGAATATGGGACATTTTGAAATAAATACAGTAATCGGGGAGCATATTCATATGTATAATTTCTATACGTTGAAAAAAGGTGAGTTTCAGGCATCCCCATTTAGTTAGGTCTTCCTGGATCTGGAGTGAAAATGGTTCATAGTTAAGTCATTCCAAATTTTCCAAATTCAAGGGGATGTGAATTCCAAGATATTTTATTTTGGTACACCACCATCTTAAAGGGAAGGATGCTCTCATAGTTTGAGATGGTTGATGGAATAGCATTAATACCTCAGTCTTAGTAGTGTTTAATTTAAAGTTTGCAAACATTTCAAATTTTCTAAGGACCACCCATGTTACAGGTATTGAAACTTCGGGGGTTAGAAGGGTTAAGAGGACATCATCCGCAAAAAGAGAGACTTTATAAATATTTTGCCCCGGGGGACACCTTCTGTTCTTGGATCTAATTTCAAAGCCGCCACAAGGGGCTCCATATAAAGGGCAAATAGATAAGGAGAAAGAGGGCAGCCCTGTCGAGTTCCCTGATGTAGTAATATAGGGGTGGTCATGGCTCCATTAATAAGAATATAGGCCTTAGGTTGAGAATATAGATTTTTAAGCCATAGTAGAAAAGAATCAGTAAAAGAGAAGGCTTGGAGGGTGTCCCAGAGAAAACTCCACAAGACCCTGTCGAAGGCCTTCTCAGCATCAAGGCTGAGAATGGCCGATGGAATCTGGCTGGAATGAGTATGCTCTTAGAAGAGCATGGTCCCTCTAATATTGTCAGTAGTTCAACACTGTTTAATAAAGCCAGATTGATCCAGGTGGATAAGGGTTGGAAGGATTGCTTCTAATCTAGAGGCCCAGATTGCCATATATATTTTGTAGTCAGCATTCAAAATAGAGATAGGGCAGTATGAGGCCATATCTGTCACATCCTTATTCAGTTTAGGGAGGGGTGTTATAACTGCATAACTCCAGGAAGGTGGGAGGGGTTCTCCCTTAGCCACGGCCCCGCTACATGAGCATCCATATTTCTGGAACATATAATATTTCCATGGTCAAAAGATCATATTTTAGGAATTCAAGAACATATAGATTGAGAACCTAGATAGACAGATAGACAGACAGACAGTCTTATTTAAAAACACCTTTCCAAAGTTTGTGGCACTAAACAGTTCGCATATCAACAGAAAATGGAGACAACGAAAACAAGAATTCAAAACCAACCAAGCGTAATAAATAGATGCATAAGTAACAGACAGTACCATACATTTGACTCCTTCAGATACAACTTCCCTCTATGTACTGGTTTATAATAACTAAAGTAGTAAGCAATTGTTTGAATATTCCTAAACTAATTTCACCTCCCTTAAGTGAAAAAGTCAGTGTAAGATGTGAGCTAATATAAGCAACTGCAGTGTGAGTTTTTTTGTGCTAAACACCTCTGTTAATGAAAGCCACTTGAAAGTTAAGGAGTAAACAGTTTGATTACCTAGCAGTGGGTTTAACTGACCAACTAAACAGCGCCATGTAATTCAGTCATGGGTTTGTTTAGATGAAGCTACATTTGCTTTTCATCTAACAGAGGAGCACGAGGAGTCAGTTTACAACCTGTACATCTCCGAGATCCGTAACATCCGCCTTCATCTGGAGAACTGCGAGGAGCGGCTCATTCGGCAGATCCGAACTCCACTGGAGAGGGATGATCTGCAAGAAAGTGTTCTGAGGATCTCCGAACAAGAGGTAAGTGCTTTCCCAAAGTTCTATTAAAGCATCGTTTATATCTGCAGCTGCAATCAGACGTTTAGAAAGCAATATCAAAAGGTGAAAGTAATAGGAAAATAGCTACAGTATACTGAAAGGTTCGATTGGAGAGATGTGTATCTACAAGTAATCTATTTTGTACTCTTTTCTGGTGACCTTTCACTCTTCTGACCTCCCAAGCCCCAGTGTCCTTTAGACTCGCCTCTCACCAGTGGTAGTCATCTCCAGGCTCTCCTGGTCCTCTGACACTGAAATCTCTGGAACATCCCTTCCAGGAGGCATTTAGTGTGCCATATAGCTGGGACATTTGCTTAGGGAATGACCTTGGCGTGCCATGTAGGAGGATATACGGATTCTAATCTGGCATGCTGAGTAGTTTTAATTTTTTCCCTCCAGCCTCCATCCTGAGGGGGCACGCTGCAGTGTCGTGGCAGAGGCTGCTCAGCAGTAAGTGGCCACCCACACTGTCTAGCGCATGGTCACCACACCTCTGCCACTGGAGTGGAGTGATGCTCAGCCCACTCCCAGGAGGAGAGCATCTTCTTGGTACCCCTACACCCTCTCTACTGGCCTCAAATCCCAGCAGGTACCCAAGCCCCTGGCATCACAGAGCCGGCACAGTTCATATTTTTAAATGAATAATAATAAAACATTTAGTGCTATATTTGTAACCATGTTTTTATTTTTTAAATTTTGTTAAACCCGGTAGGTTGGCTTAGCAACATGTCTGTTTTCAGCGATGTCTGTGATAGGCATGGATACCTTTTTTCTTCAAGTAAAACTGCATCTGAGAAGCTGAAACTCCAACCCAAAGAAGTTACTGCTCTTAAGTCTGTGACATATGAGCTGCATTAACACATACTTACCTGGATTATTTACAACGGAGTTGCTGCAATATAATTTCAGACCATAAATGCTGAGGGCTGCATTTTCAGTCAGTTGCAGCCAGAATCAGCAGCACTTGTGGTACTTGCTGCAAGACTTGCTAGGCCACAGAAAATGTGGTCTAACTTCATGTTACAAGTGGCACAAGATAAGCAGCAGATATGACAAAATTATGAACCAGTGTGCCGTGAAGTGTCACAAAAGAAATAAAAATGTTTGGAAATAGCCCTCAAACATTGTGTTGCATATGCAGTAAATGCAGCAGCATTAGAACAACTGCCAAAAGTCCTGCGTCCAAACCTTTGAAAATCTGGGCCCAGATACCTGTATTTATCATTGTAGCATACAGTAGGTTTCTAGGCACCAGCATAAAAGTCACTTGTGAGATTAGCAGAGCTCAACTACGGACCTCACCATAAAATTATGCTTTTTTGTCCATTTAGTGCTACAGATAACTTACATAAAAACAGGAAGTTTGTTCCTCGTAGTTTCTCTGTGCTACATACTCAGTCCCTGTCTGAGCTTATAATGCTCGGTTTGTGTTGCAACCATCATTTTACAATTATAATATCAGAGGCAGGGGACTCAGCTGGGGGCAGAAGTTTCGAAAGGATTCGTCTCAGATCTGTCCACTCTTATTTTCAAACACAGACTTTTGTCCATACTGGTAGACCATCTAGTCTAACAGTGTGATGTTTGAATGCAGTTGTGTCTGAAAAGCACTGCGCTTGTGTCGAACTATGAAGCAAACCATTTTGTTGCATAATTTTCTCAGTGTTCCGCAAATCACAACTTTCTGTCACTGACATCCGGGAACATTTGAAAATCAGGTAGGTGGCCCTAGTTGGTAGGTTGGGCAGAGGTGGGCACAGCATGCCTTGGCGTATGTGTTCGAACCTTTGGAAAATCCTGCCTTTGGGACCCAGATCCTGTTCTGTCTGCTGTTCTGTCTCCTGTTGCAGGTCACAGAGCTGCCATACTCTGGGATCTTCCCTCCAAGGCTTTTGTAGAGGCAGGAAGTAGACTTTTGACACATCCTGCCCAGCGGACAAAGATCCTGTTTTTATGCAAATGCCTTTAGTAATAAAGAATGAAAATGCTTAAAGTGAATGTTGTTTTTGTTGATAACCTCTTTGACCTCTCACTGACCATGTCCACTCCTGCTGACGTCTCCTGCCCCATCACCTGGCTTCTCCAGGACTTACCCCTCCATTCCAAATTCTCTGTGGCTTACCCTCCATGGCAAGGGTGGTGGGGCCACCCAGCTCCTGCTGTGGTCCAGACCTGATGGGAGGTAGTATACAGGTCCTGGGTGTGGAGTCCATGAGTGGCCAGTGTTATTCTGCCTGGCCGGTGTTTTTTCATGTTTCATTTGCCACCCTTAGAACATGTGTGGCAAGGGCATGCAAGTGTACGCACATGAGCATACGTAGCATTGCACCAGCCCTATCCTCACTCTCACTAGCTGCTCCCAACTTCACTGCCACTTGGAGTCACTCAGGTGGCAGTAGCACTGTAGAACCAGCTGTCCACCATCCCCAGATCTTCCTCCCACTGGCCGTCCCTAATGACCCAGGCTTGTTCTTGAACCCGGGTCACTGGCGTCACGAGTAGTAGCCCTACTGCTGTGCCGACGGGCTGGCAAACAGAATGTTGTTTCTGCAAGGTTGTGTGATTCAGTTGCACTGATATCTGCAGTGATGTACTAGTGACTGGACTCCCTCTTTAAAACTATAATTACAACATTTTTTTTGCCCTTTTGAAACCTTATATTTTAGTAGGAGGTAACTTGTTCTTCTTCAACAGAAATTAAAGAAAGAACTGGAGCGACTGCAAGAGGATGTCGAAAAAGTGTCTGGAAAGTGTGAGACATTCTTCTCCCAAGCTTCCTCATCCCCTTCAATTCCTTCTCTACGGTCCGAGCTCAGTGCTATTGTCGAGAATATGAATCAGGTCTATTCCATGTCCTCGATTTATTTAGAAAAGTAAGTATCACCCCCATAAGGATATTGCCTTTATAACCTGCTGTTCTCCTGTTTAGTGACACACTTATTTTTGGTATCAGATCATTACTACGTGGATTCATTCTGCTTGTAGCAATGGGGTGGGTGTAAGTAACATTAGATGTCACGGATTCATGAGTGTGCCACCCCTTGTTGTAACCACTGTGCTGAATCAGGCCACTGTCATTGAATGTGTCACCATCTTTTTTTAGTCTGTACTTTTTTTCTTTCGTGTGCCACAGCACCACCTGTCCTGGTTATCATCCAGCATTGTCACCACATTGGTGGCCCTCACCTTCCAGCCTCCCATGCTTGCCCCCGAGGTGGGGCTGAAATGGGGTGGCGGGGGAGCAGGTCATCCACCCCTTGAAAGATTCATGTGAGTAGTGAGGGGTTCAGTAGGCTACACAAAGCCAGAATGTACCAGGCATCATTCTGTGACTACCGGGAATTTTTCCCACATTTGTCCCACTCCAGGCATGATTGCACACAAGGGCTCCAGTGCGCGCACATGCCAAAACGAAAAGGCTGCTACTGGGTGAAAGAGTATGGAGCGGGCAGCATACTTGATATCAGATGAAGATCAGCAGAGCCGGGCTTCCCATAAACACATGGTAAAACACCAGCAACCTTGGTTAGCATTTATTATTAAAACATATTACCCGCAGCACTCACCCTACTGGCCTGCCGGAGTTTCATGCCAAAACACATGCTCTTTCTCAAGGCATGACGAGCCACCACTTGCTACCTGATTTATAGTGTCTCAGTTAAAATGCTAGTACATACTGTATAAAGTGTATGTATTGCATTTGTGCAAAACCAATTAATTAAGTGCAAAATCAAACAGTACGTACAAGTGGTCCCTCATCCACATCCATAATGCACTGTATAAATATGTGTGAAGAATACATAATCAGTATACAGGCATCCTCAAAATATATGTGTATGTGTATTAAAGAGCATCAAGAAAAGAACAGGTAGGGAAGGAGAGGGAGGGGGGCGCACACCCAGACACCATACTTTGTGAACATGGACAGTAAGAGCGAGGGTGAGGGCTGGGAAGGAGGGGGGCTGGAAAGGAATGGAGGCTGTGAACAGGTTACATACGTGTAGTTCAAATAAAACACAGACTAGATTCGTAATTAAAAACTAGGTGATTAAATACTTAGCCCGTATCATAGGTTGGAGTGTCAGTGATTGCGGCACATGTAAGATACCTGTCACATTTTTACATTTGTGAGTTACTGTCACAAAATAGGGTAGTGTATCTAGCTGTGTAGCTGTGCAGTTGCATGGTGCCGTGCGTAGCTGGTGAACGTCCTCCACTCCTCCCACTGCTCTGCCAGCACATCACCTACAGTATAGACAACCAGATGGCAGTGCAAGGACAGAGCTAGGCAGCAACCCTCTCTAAAGAAGGAGAATGTCCTCTGGGATGCTCAGTCTTCTTCCCCCGAATGACTCGCCCACGCCCTAGGCTCTCATTCCTGAACCTCATTTGCGGGCCTCATGAGTAGCAACCCTGGTGCTGCACCAGCACGTGTGTTTCTAATTCAGTTTCCAATAGTTTGAGCCATGCATTTTAAAAAGAAAAATGACTAATTGACTTCTTTGATGGGTCACGAGCAGTTGAAGAGGGCCATGCTGTGGCCATTCTGTATCTGGACTTCAGCTAAGCTTTCGACTCTGTGCCACACAGAAGGTTATTGGGCAAGCTGAGGGACCTGGGGGCAGGGGAGAAACTAGTGGGGTGGGTTAGGAGCTGGCTTGAGAGCAGACAGCAGAGGGTAGTTGTAGGGGGTAGACATCCAAATCAAGATCTGTGACTAGTGGGGTACCACAGGATTTAGTGTGCTAGGCCTAGTTTTATTTAATGTCTTTATAGGGGACATTGTATAGGGGGGTCAACAGTAAGATCAGCCTGTTCGCAGATGCCACAAAGATACATGCAAAAGTGGACAGTGAGGAAGGTAGACAGGGACTCAGGGAGGATCTAGCTAAACTCGAACACTTGTCAGAGATGTGGCAGTTAGGGTTTAATGCTAAGAAGTGCAAGGTCATGTACATTGGAGTCAGAAACCTCAGGACCAGCTATTGGCTGGGGGGAGTGCAGCTATCAACCTCGGAGGAGGAAAGGGACCTAGGGGTACTAGTCACGGGAACATGAAGGTATCAGCACAGTGTAGGAGGGCAGCAGCAAGGGCCAGTCGGATGCTGGGGTGCATTGCCAGGGATATCACCTCCAGGAAAAGAGGAGGTTATCTTGTATAGATCACTAGTGTGGTCACACTTGGAGTACTGTGTGCAATACTAGTGCCCCTACCTCAGAAGGACGTGAGATTGCTGGAAGGGCTGCAGCTTATGGCGACAAAGATGATCATGGGGCTAGGGGAGATGCCATATGAGGAAAGACTGAGGGAGCTAAACAAGTACTCCCTGGAGGACAGAAGGGAGAGGGGGGACATGATAGAAACCTTTAAATACTTGAAAGGCATAAACAAGGTCAGAACAGGAGAGTTGTTCTGCTTAAAGTGAGGAAGGGTCACGAGGGCCATAATCTGAAGTTGAAAGGTAGAAGATTCAGGAGGGAATTGAAGAAGCAGTACTTCACAGATAGGGTGATGGCTAGGTGGAATGCACTGCTGGAGGAGTTTATTGAACTGAGGACAGTTTCAAGCGGGGATGGGATAGAGTCAGGGGCAGGGTAAGTACAGACGAGGGGGAGGGGTTGTCCGGGAAGAGTGGATGAAGGGAATGGGGGGGGGGGGGCAGCTGCAGTAATATTAAACTGCAAGCTGCACACTTGGGCAGACTTGATAGACATATGGGACTTTTCTGCCGGCGATTTCATATGTTCATAACTTAGGGTAATAAAACACAACAGGGTGTTAGTAATTGTGGCATAGCTACTAATACCCTGGTGTGTCTTATTGCACGTATTAAATGGGAACTAGGGAACTGATTAAAGAAAAAATAAGGAAATAATTTCAAAAATTAAAAAAGTGTTTGAAAATATGCATGAAATAGCCCCTCTGTGGATTGATTCCTTCCAGGGGGCGATAGGACTGTGTTAGCAGACTGTGCTGCCAGAGCTGCCTGTGTTCTCCACCCTCTGCAGAAACACCATGAGTTTTTATGTTGGTGTTTAGTTAGTGTTCTTTTTGCTTCCTGTGTGTTTTGTCTACTATGTTCAGTGAAAGAAGGGAGTAGCTATGTAGGGGAGTTTGTCAGTGTCTAGTTTTTGGTAAGAAAAGAAAAATGGTAGCCAGTTAAAACAAAAAATTGTAAAACCTGGAGTAAGGACTGGTTTTCAGTATTGTACTTCCTGGTTGGTAGGACTTGTGTTTTGCCATTAGGAGTGTTCTCACCATGCATGGCTGCAGCCCAATCAGGTTGCAGTATTTTCCGTACATATTTTATAATCGGCACACCAACAAAGCTTCTGAATCCCTAACTGGTGAGTCATTTAGTTGGGAGGTATGTAACTTTAAAATAATAAACTTTTGGCAAGTTCTTGTGCATAATAATATATCCTTTACCTGGTGTCTTGATGATAAGAAATAATTAAAATAATTATTTTATAGGCTCAAAGTTGTAAATGTGGTTCTGAAAAACACCCAAGGAACCGAGTCACTTGTGAAATTGTATGAGACAAAACTCTGTGAAGAGGATGCAGTAACTGCTGACCCAAGAGCCATTGAAACCCTGATGCTTACACTGAAGGTATTTGCCTGTTTACGTGTGAAATATTTGTTGCATTGAAATGGATTGGTAGTGGGTTAAGGAGCCTTTCACTTCTAGGTCAGTGGTTCAAATCCAGCACAGGTCAGTAGTAGTTGAAAGCCATTATCACCTAAGGGCTGTTCAGTTTCCTATGTGAAATGAGTTGTGGTGGTCTCAGTTCAGTTCCCAATAGGATGGTGTCCACACCAGAAAACCACCAACAGGATTGGGATTAACTGACAACCTTGTTGGCAGACTCACTTGAGAGGCCAGAGATTGAATAAGCATGGAGTCTGAACTACCGTCCCTATTATGTGGTGGTCCCTCCATGGCACGGTTGAAGCAGATTGGTGGGGCAGTGTGGGGAAGCTTGTAGGATAAGCAAAGGACTTCAGGTTCCAGTGCTGTCAATCAAGTCCCTTTCTTGAGCACTAAAATTCACACAGAAAAAAAAATAAAAGAAAAGGTTTGTTGCAACTGTTAATGGGCAGTTCCCTTCTTTACTGCACTTGTGACAGAGTTCAGAGGGTGCAGAACTAACTGACAGGTCCATAGGGGATTCTGATTATGGGGAAGATGGATGCACATCTATACTGGAAGTACTTTTTTCTGTATAGTGTAGAATTTCCCTTTTCATTCGAGTCATTTTTTGTACATTAGAAACACAAAAATCGGGCGCAAAACATCAATATATTGTAGGACACTGAGAGATAAAGAAATCGTGATGTTGGAGGCTGAAAAGGAATTTAAAGTAAAAAAAAAAACATAAAAATGTCAGAACTCCATATCTCTGCATACTGCTGTCTTGAAGTCATTGTCAGATGAAACAAATATGGAGTGAGGGCTCCAGCTTGAGACCTTGTACGCCCCCCCCCAAATCACTTAAAGTTTTTGCCAGACCCGGCACTCTTTAAGCCATGTTAGTGACTCCAGCATGTGGAGCACAGTAAGTAACATTATACCACAAAACAGTAATCACTGAGGCCATAGGATTAGAGATTTCTGTTCATCTGGACACAGCTTTTGTCCAGGTATGGCCCAGAACACCCTGATATTATTGCTGTTATATGGAAGAATGACAGAAATTTGTTGGAATGAATGTTCTGCCAACCCAGATTCAGGTCAGTATCCATAGTTAGGCAGTTGCTGGGTGTAGTTCAGTTCACCACACATTTCTAAGTTCATCCGATGTGTCATCCTCCGGCTGTGCCCCATCTAAAGTCAGATCTTTCTTTCTTTCTGTTGGAAGGAACAGGTCTCCTCCTTCGCAGCTTCTGCAACAAGAGGGATGCCAGTTTTCAGGCAGTAATCTTTACTTGGTGAAAAGTTTTATCTTCAATTCAGTTTGTGTGCCACATCATCCAGTTACCACTCTGTCAACAGGTCTAACTATGGAACACAAAATGCCTGGTTTTCAATGGTGCATTAGGTGCCAACAGAAAATGTTGGTCACAGATGGCCACGACATGTCTATACTGTACTGCCTGGGGGCTGACTGTTCTACTGTATTCAGCTGTGTTCTTGCTGCTTGGCAGTGCACTAGTTGTTGTTGTTGGATAACCCCAAGGTGTGACCCTGCCTCGGTAGACCTAACTTGTGGCGATGGAAGAGGAGGTGGCAGGGCCTTTGTCAGCCGTGGCATTCTATTTATGGATTGCCCTGATTTTGGGGACATGTACCTAGCTCTTTAAAGCTTTGATGAGAGCCCCACTTATCATAAAAAGCTCCATGACCAACTGTGGAAAAGGGAGCATTCCTACTCTTTCTGCTCTTTGTAGTCCCAGACTGGTCAACATTAGTCAAGCTGCCACTAGTCGGGGGACCACTGAACGCTTCCACAGTACCCCTGATGGCACAGTCGATACTGACTCTGGTCGATGAGCTGGTCGAGATGTTTCTTGAGCCAATGGATCAAGATTCAGAGGTGGAACGCTTCATCGCTCTCCAAGACCCTGGTTTCAGATGGGTCCTCCCTGGCTGAGGAGGTGGTTTCACCGGTGACCACAGTCCAGAGAACCCCGGTGTAGCCTTTGCAGGTGGTCACTCTGCAGGTGCCTTATATAGTACCACCCATCATAGTTAAACTACATCAGCAGGTAGTCTTTATGGTGCCACCATTGAACCCTTGGTTGATGGTCAGGATCCAGGGAAAGATCAAGATCTTGGTACCACTCTGGTTGAGGCAGACATTGCCACTTGTCGGGTTCGTCCTCTTCCTTGGAAAACCATCAACAGCATCAACTGTGGTGGCAATGTGAAGACCTCCTTTGGCAGTAGTGGGCCATAATGGGCCAGGGGCATGGTAAGCCTATGCTTCCAGCTCTTTTTACTCCATCTTGGGTGCCTGCACCTTCTGGATCTCGACAACAGGTTCCTCTGCCTCCGGTCCCACGCTCGACTAATTGTGGTGGACCCTTCTATAGCTGCTGGTTGGGGCTCCCATGAAGGAATCTTGGCCTGGTCATGGGTTGCTCAGGTGCCTGTTGGTAGTGGTCACCCCTGTGGATCAGATGGTCCCTGTTCCAAAGAAGAGGCCATGTGCTTTGTTCAGGGACCATGACTCCAACTTGGAGGGGCAGTCTTCCATAGGGTACTCTGCCCATGGTCCACGGGACCATAACTCTTCTGATGGTAGGTCTACCACAGAGAAATCCACGTCCTTTGCTACCCTTCTGCAGCACTTGTCCACCACCCTGGACATCCCATTAGAGAAGGTCCAGAAGCGTGAGACCTGCCCCCTTTTGGATATCCCACAATGGGATGACTCCCCCGTGGTGGCATTTCCAGTAGCTGAGGCTGTACTGGACCCTGCCCTAGAGATCTTGCAGTACTCCTTGTCTTGCCAAGCCCCTTCTTACCATTTGGACTGCAAGTATGTGATCCCTATTTGTGGTCTCTCCAGGTTCTAGAAGTACCCTTCGGCCGACGGGCTTGTATCGATCCTCAGGAAATTGAAGGTACAGAGGGATGCTAACAAGGTGCTGAACAAGGAGTTCAAAAAACAGGACTTCAATGCCAGCAAGATCTGTGTGGTGGCTACTTTGGACCTGCATCAGGCCAGCTGTACTGCTTTAATGGCCTGGTTTTGACATGCACTGTTCGACAATCTGGCAGAAACTAGGACTTTTCAGGACCTGGGACACTTGCTGTCTAAGCACCAGCTGCAGACAGGTCTTGACGTGGGTAACTCATGTACCCACACAGTGGCTGCTTTAGTGTCCATGCGCAGGAGGGCCTGGCTGGGTCTCTCAATATTTACCTTGGAGACCCAGCATAAGATGGCAGATGTGCCATTTTTAGGCACTGACTTCTTTGGTCATGGGGTGGAGGATCATCTCACCAGGATTGAGAGGTCAGATGTCACCCTTGATTTGGTGGCTTCATCCCAGTAGACTAGGCAACCTCCCAAGCTAAAAAAGATTTCCTTTCATGACTTTGACTGTCAGCCACAGCAGCAGTAAAGTCAGCAGTTCCAGCACTACCATCCGGCAATGCCCAAGGCTGTGGTCAGAGCCAGAAAGGGGGGAAGGTTTTTATGCATTTGGTAGCCAGTCATATGGAGCCCTCTTCCAAGGGTAAAAAGTGACAGGTTGTGGGGTGCCATTTCCCCTCTCTCATAGTCCCTAATGCAGCTCCTGGTCGGGGGTTAACTCCTCTGCTTTTTATCACAGTGGTCCTCCATCGCCTAGGACAAGTGGGTGTGGAAGTGATGGGCTCCAGCCTGTCTCTGGAGTTTGAGACTCTTCTACCATATCGATCCTGAGCACCAGGGGAGTCCATGGTGCCTGTAGATGTGCCGACTGCACTGCAGAGCACTATCGCTCAGCGCTGAGGCACAAGCTAGGCACTGTCAGGAAAAGGCAAGTGCAGTCCAAAACAAAGGACAGTAATCACAAAACACAGTACCAGCAGAAAGAGGAATTAGAGTAGAGTAACACTGACTGCAGGAATTTAATTAAAAAGTGCAGCAGACAAAAATCCCTGGCACTTCGAGCATGTAGCCCTTTTATTTCGAAGGAGTCTTCTCATCACTATACTTTTCTCAGTTTTCGTTAGGCATCACTTTGTGTGGGGGTAGAATAAAAGTCATTGTTCAGGTCTTGTTATATAGTTGTAAATACTGTTTCTATATAAATTACTATAAATAAATATACACCTGCTGCCCCTTCCTCAGACAAAGAGCCACACTACAGTCTCAAAGTGCCAGGCATTTGTGTGCTGCAGTTTTGTATTAAATTCCTGCAAGCAGTGTTGCTCCAGCCCAAATCTTCTTACAGTTCCTGCCTGCACATCTGCTGTGTTTTGTAGTGTCACTCAGCTTCTGGAGTGAAGTGCTATTGAGCCTGTCCAGGATGTCCTGGCCTCTCAGGGATATGTGTCTCAATAGATTCTGGTACCAAAAGGGATCGATCTGCCACCCTATTTTAGACATACATGATCTGAACAAGTTTGCCCACAGGCAAAAGTTTCTTATGGTTATTCTGAACTAGATCATACTGTCTTTGTTGCCAAGGGTGTGGTTCTGAACCCTGGACCTCCAGGACATCTTCTTTCACCTTCCCATCCATCGATCCCTCTGGCGGTACCTGCATTTCCATGTGGGTGGGGTCCTATACCAGTTCAGGGTCATGCCATTCAAACTCTCCTTGGCACCTTGGGTTTTCACAGTGTCTGCCAGTCATGCCGACTTACCTCAGTTGCAGAGTTGCCAGGATGTACGCGTACTTGGATGACTAGGTCATTGGGGGCATCTTCTGGAAGGTGGTAGGTAGAATGGTCCAGGGATCTGGCCCTCCAGACTTTCTAGGGCCTAGGTCTTTTGGTCAACTCGGCAGAATCAGAACTGTTCCCCAAGCAGGTGATCCTGTTAATTGGGGTGGAGTTGGCCTCCTTCCAAGCCAGGGCTTGGTTACCTGTGGACAGGGTGAAGATCATACCTGTTTTTCCTGATCTTTTCAGGTTCAGCAGTCACACCTTGCCTGGAAATTCCTGTCGCTGTTTGGGTTCATAACTTGGTTCGTTAGGCCCGCTAGTACATGTGCCCTCTCTTGTGGGAACTGGGGCACCAGTGGTCTCAGCACTATGACTTCCTGACTCAATGTGTTCTATAGGTTGGTTGATAGTGAGTCACCGAAGGGGTTGAGGACTCATTCCATGAGACATACTGCTGTCGCCATTACTGCCGCCAAGTATAGTATAGTTCACATTAAACTTCTGACCTGTGCAGTCAATTAACTGCTCGTTAACATTTGAGCTGTTAAGGCTCTGCATTTGAAATCTCTTAACCACTAATATCTGGTTGTTAGCTGGCTTCTGCTAAGCTCTGAATGAGTTACCGGAATATTTTCAGTTGAAAGCCACATTCTTCAGCTAAAGAAAAATAAACAAGGCAAGTAGTTGGCAACTCCTTGTAGTCACATAGAACAAATGGGTTGCAGACTGGCTGCACAGTGAGTTTAATGTGATCTGTACTGTACATCCCGACTGAGTAGAGCTGCGGGGCTGTTACCTGGTCCAGCACGCACATGTTCATATCCCACTACAGCATCAGTGTGTTCAGCCATCGTGATGATACATCTGTGGCCTCAGTCCTCCAGTTTCTGTTTGCCACATAGTTGGGGTGGTTATCTTTCTCCCATATTCCGGACAACTGCTAGGAGTCTGCCAGAGTGTGGATAGTGAACTGAATCCATGCTGGTAGAAATAGAGTTATTTACCTGTCACCATAGTTCTACTACTGGTATTCACTTCATATCTACACAACCCACCCAAGCTCCCCTGGCAAGTCGTGCATGGATCCCTGCTTCCAGTGTACAAGAGCTGACATCAGACAGGTTGGAGCTGGAGGACATAATGGGTGGGGGGAGGAACCAAGCTTGAAGGCTGTTCCAGTTACTGAGCTATGCCCAACATTCTACCAAAGTGTGGATTTTGACCTGATTACCAATAGTAGAACTATGATTACAGGTAAGTAACCTCTGTATATTTGACTACAGTTCAAGACAGAGCTAGAAAGAAGGCAAATTATTCAGAACACCCACACTATACAAAATAATGTGTCAGGAACTGTATACTACAAGGCTGATGTTTCTATCTCTGGGTGAGAGAAAAACATCATAGAAACCTCTCAAGCTACGCTGTCGAGGGCTGTGATGTCATCTCACCCATGATGGAATCACAGCTTTGTTGTGCATGGTTGCCTATACATTATTCTGTATGTGTATGATGTTACCCCATGCAACAACATTTTTTTTTTCTTAGCAAGGTTTTTCTCTCCAGCCAGTCTGCCCCACTGTGCCCCACCCTGGCTGCAACCAATTGCTAGCCTTCCTGGCACCTACCTGCCATGTTCCTCCATAGGTTGCTCCCACACCACATCTCAGGGGCAGGAGGGGAGGTCCATCCTCCCCCCGTCCCAGAGCACAGTCTAGTTGAGCAAGTGACACTTGGTGGCAGTGCAGATCAGGGATGAGCCAGTCTGCATCTGTCTGCTCTTTTCCTCTTTTCTCCCTACATTCAGTGATCTGCAGTGGTGCAAGTGCATGTGCACACGCACACACACACACACACACACACACACACACACACCATGCACCAATCTGCCGACAGCCCCACGGTGGTGTTGTTGCCGCTTGTCCTGCCACCATGCCTCCAAGTAGTGGCAGCATTGCAGCGCCACAGTATATCCCCCCACCCGGGAGTGGAGAGCAGCCATCAGGCACCGCCAAATCCCCCCCCCAGCTGACCCCCAGTAGCCTGAATCTACTTCTGAACACTGGCCACCGGCATTGGTGGTGGTGCGGTATCCAGCACCTCGACCCTCTGTGCCACTGGGCCGGCTGTGCACGCAGCAGAAATGTTGTTGTATATGAGTACACAGCAGCCCATACACAGCAGCATTTTCTGACCTTTGGCTCCTTGTACAATAATGTTTAGGCACTCTGCAACAGGGCTTTTGAGGACATTGATTTTCATACACAGTAATGACTAACATACAGATTTGTTGAGTACATTAGGAGGAACAAATCTTTTTCTTGCTTTTTCTGTAAGTTTGGGTATTGTTTCAAGTCTGCATACATTTTAACTCATCCATGCAGCACAACATGCAGGTTTTAATGTGTCAAAAAGCTGTTACGATGTAGCAGATGCACTCAGTTGTCTTTCTGTTGTGTGTGGCAGCAATGGCGTTCAGAGGTGGATGAAAAAAGACAAGTTTTCCATGCCTTAGAAGACGAACTGCAGAAAGCCAAGGCTATTAGTGATCAGATGCTCAAAACACACAAGGAGCGTGATCTGGACCTGGACTGGCACAAAGAAAAGGTCGACCAGCTGGTTGAGCGGTGGCAAAATGTGCACTCACAGATCGAGAGCAGGTTAGTGCTACTGTGTCACACAGCACCCTGCAGGCACCATAGAAAAGTGAAGGAAACTAGGGCTCAAAACAGTACATAAAGGCTCATTACAGATATTGAACTATGTTGCCAAGACTACAATCCCTCGCTCAAGATGATTTTTAGTCTGTTCTCTACTTTCAGTTTCCCCTCTTTACCCAGTGGTCCAGGTTTTCATCAGCTCGTCAACAAGCCTCTGCCCCCTTATGTAATATTTCAGATTTATGCTTGTTTCAAACTAGGATGAGAGCTTGCCACAGCGTTTCCAGCTGGGGGTAGGAGAGGTTATTTTTGAATCAATGTTATGAGAATGTCTCCCCTTTTATTAGGATTTTTGGTGGTTCACATAGTCCTGTTTTAATTTTTTTTTTTTTTTTTTTTGAGACGGTGTTTTAACGTTTGCGCTGGCTAGCCCTCATGATTCCTGGGTCCCCCAGCCCTATCATCTACCATCTGTGGGATTTCTTTGGCTCACACAAGTTCCTCTGCAATCCCCCCCCCCCTTGTGGTGGGGCTACAGATAGTAGGGCTGTTCCCACCCCCCAGCACACATCCAGATTCTGAAACCATGCTCAGTTTGTGGTGAGGAGCTTTCTGGGTTCAGGGAGTCACCAAGGCAGTCCAGGATTTTCCTCCAGCATTCTTTCCCTGGGGCTGCCAACATGCAGTTATGCATTGCGTGTGCATTCCTCCAGAAACACACATGTCAACACCTGAGGGCGTCCTTCCCACTGCTTGAGGTGATTCCACTGCGCTATTACCTGGACTGCACCAGGTGGCATACTAAGAGCAGGATGCCGGAACCCCCTTCCCAACCGAAAGAGGAGGGTTGTCCTTTGAATGCTTCACCCTATCAACCCTATCTAACCCCCAAGAACATCAGGTAAGGTAAGGTAAAATTTATTTATATAAGGTGCCCTTCCTGAGCTCAGAGTGCCTTTACAAAATTTCAACATAACAATATTAAAATCTATAATAATTAAAACACCTTTAAACATAACAGATATCATATTCCAGGAATGCTTGTTTGAATAAGAAAGGTTTCAAGACTTTTTTAAACCCTTCTACAGTCAGGCTATCATGTATCTGAGAAGGTAGAGAATTCCACAGGGTAGGTGCCATAAAGGCAAAAGTTCTTCCACCAGATGTTTTCAAGGTTACCCTGGGAATCTCTAGCAATCCATCACAGAGGATTGGAGGGAGCGAGAGAGAGACAGTAAGAAACCAGGAGTTCTTTCAGGTAGTGGGGTCCCAACCCATGTAGGGCCTTATAGGTCAGCAACGTGATCCACCACTGTACAGGCAGCCAGTGCAGTTCGTGTAGCACAGATGTTATATGACTGGATCTAGGGCTTCCAGTCAACAACCTGGCCGCCACATTCTGCACCAGCTGCAAGCGGCAGATATCCACCCCCACCCCCACCCCCGCAGCCCTTAGATAAAGGGCACTGCAGTAATCAAGACGACTGGCAACTAAGACATGGACGAGGATAGGAAGATCTTCAAGTGGGACCAGGTGTTTCACCCGTGCTGTGTTCCTTAGATGGAAAAAGGATGATTTGACTACGGCTGACACCTGTGCCCTTAGGGTCAGGCCCTCATCAAACATAACACAAAGGTTACGCACCTGGCCAAGTGCCATCAGCGGGGTCCCCCCAGAAATAAACCTGAGGGTTTCCCCGCCCATGAGCTTAACATCCTCACCCCTGGCTCCACCACCGATACCTCTGTTTTACCTGAGTCCAACCTAAGTCAGCTGGTACTCATCCAGTTCTGTATCTCCAGTAGACAGTTGTTAAACACTGTGATTGAATCGGACTCTTGCCCTGGCACAAAAGACATGTAGAGCTGAGAGTCATCAGCATAGCAATGAAAACTCAACCCATACCATCTTATAATGTCCCCCAATGGGAGCATATACACTGCAAATAACATGGGGGACAACACCGAGCCCTGTGGCACCCCACAGGGCAGGCAATAAGAGGCCGAGGAATAAATCCCCAACACTACTGTCTGAGTCCGGCCCTGAAGGAAAGATTGAAACCAACTGTGGACCACCCCCCTCTTAGTCCACAGAGAAACCGCAGGTGTTCGAGCAACACCCCATGATCTACGGTATCAAATGCTGCTGAGAGATCAGGGAGAACCAAAATGGAACGAGCTCTCTGATCTCTCACCATCAGGAGATCATTCAGTACCCGTACAAGAGCTGTCTCAGTGCTATGCCGTTTCCTGAAGTCAGACTGGAGAGGGTCATAGATACTGTGGCTGGTTAAATGATCCTCCAGCTGCGAAGCAACCACCTTCTCGATAACCTTCCCTAAAATCGAGAAGGTGGTTGCTTTGCAGCTGGAGGATCATTTAACCAGCCACAGTATCTATGACTCCATCTATAGATACCACAGTATCTATAAAATTCGAGACCGGTCTGTAGGGGCTTCTTCTACAGCTCGAGATCTAGGGAGGGCTTTTTCAGAAGGGGGCGCACCACTACCTCCTTTAAGGAATCTGGAAAGAGCCCCCTTTCCAATTATGCCACCACTATCCCAGTCAGGACTGGGCCAATAACCTCTACACACCCCACAATTAGGCGAGTAGGGCCCGGATCCAGACTACAGTAGGTTGGATGCAAAGTCTGGACAGTCCTCACTATATCGATGACTGCCAGTTGACTAAAGGTGAACCAAATCAACTAGGCATTAGTGCCACTCAGTTGACCAGTGCAAGACCCAATGGGGAGGTGCTGGCTGATCTCATCCCGGATGGTGGACACCTTATCAATGAAGAACATCACAAACTCCTCACACTGTAACTGTGACAATGCTCGACTAGCTTGGAGACAAGCTGGATTGCATAGTCTGTCCAAAGTCCGGAAGAGCTGGGCCGGTCTGTTCATCGATGCAGCAATTTCCCTGGACAGGAACTCTGCCTTCTTATGGGAAATTGCTGATTAGTAGACCTTACAGTGATCCAGCAATCTAAATTTGTCCACCTCCAGGTGAGCTTTCCGCCAGCGTCTCTCCAATCTTCAACCCTGTCTCTTCAACCCACGGATCTCCCTGGTGAACCGTGGAGCCCCTGGGCAAAGAGTGCTGGGGCGAATACCGGACGGAGCAGTGATATCCAGCGTCCCCACAACTGCCCTATTATAGGCCAGCACTAGGGGCCCTGGGTCAGTGCTATCCATTGGCAATCCCGAGAAGTCCAGCTCCGTCAGCTCCACTGCTGAACCCACCCAGGTTGCTGTTGTGGCAAGCAGCAGCCCTACTGCCGTACGGCAGTGCCATTGCCAGTTATTCCTTTTTGCCACACACCCCCTGTGTCCACATCTTTTTTTCTGGCTGAGAGGCAGTGCTGCAGTTGTAGCCAATGTCAATTCTGCTATGTGATAGGGAATGCTTAAGAGTCAGGCAGCTCCTGCTGTCACCCCCCCCTCCAATTGGTCTGTAAGAAACCTCAGACTGTGATGTGAAAACCCTCCTTACATATAACCGACATGTGGTTCATTGTCCAAAATAATGATTTTTTTTTTTTGTTTTCAAAAAAATTTGGGGCAAAGGTATTAGTTCCACACTGTAAGCAAGCATGGTGCGGGGATGCATTGGTGGGGGGTTGAGCAGCAAAAAAAAGATCATATTGCCTTTGTACAGGACCCTTGTGAGACACTGCACCAGAAGTGCTGTGTACAGTTTTGGGGCCCTCACCTGAAAATGGACCTTGTCAAGCTGGAGACAGTGCAGAGGCAGCTGATCAAAATGATTCGGGGGAAGCAGGTGAAGACATACGAGCAAAGATTAGAGTACCCCTGCATGTATTCATTGAAGGTCAGAAGAGAGAGGGGTGACATGATTGAAACATGGGGTATTAACTAAGTGGACTTCAGAGGGATGTTCTCAGCCAGTGGCAATACAACTATCAGGGGAATAGTATGAAACTGGTGGTGGGGGGGGCGAGGTTCAAAAGGGTCGTAAGGAAGTACTGCTTCACAGAGATGGTGGTAGAGGGGTGGGAACAATCTACCAGAAACACTAGTCTGTAAACGTCGGCGAGCTTTAAGCAGGGAGGGACACCGGCCTGGTGGCTCAGCGGTACGGGTGTGTGTATACGTTAGTTTGAATTTTTGGCCTGAGTAGTCATATTCAGGGCCCCAAGTATTTGGAGTGCAGTAGTCATATTTGTTATTCTTGTGCCTGTGGGGAAAAGAAAGAAAGAAAAGGTAACAGCCCCAACTTCCTCCACAGCCCAATCCTTTAAATACAGCCCCTCAACCCCTGCTACGATCCCAATCCCACCCTCCTCTTGCCAGCACCCACAATTTCATGTTTAGAAAAAACTCCCACAGTGAGTGACCAGCACAACCCACCCAACTCCATGGCCAGTTGCCAGCGTTAATGTTCTTATCAAAATCAGTATCCCCCACCCAGCAGCACCCAACTCCCAGCCTCCCCCCCCCCAAGCACCCAATATTTCTTAAAAAAAAAATCCCCATTGACAATGAAGGTAACTGGCACAACCCGGCTTACGGTGAACGGCCACGTTGGTGAGAGCTGGCACTGAAGGGGAGCAGCACGGTGAAAAAAAAAAAGTAAAGTAAGGACAGATTTCGCTTAACTAGTACCCATGCACTATAAAAGACAATGGATGGGCACCAGTTAACAACAACACGGAGTTCCCATCTCGAGGTCGTCATGCCAACTGACTATGTTGTCATGACAACCTCTAGATGGGAACACAGCATTGTTATTAACTGGTTCCTATCCAATATCCTCTATATTCAGTCTCTTAAAAAAAAGAAAAGTAAGGGAACAGATACAGAGATGTATCAGACAGTAGTCCCCAGTGGGGATGACATATGTGGGTTGAAAGATAATGCACTACTCATCCTTTGCTAACTATAGGACTGTACTGTTAATAACAGGGTTCCATAGATTGTTTATTCAATACAGAGTCTGGATAATACTATAACTTTAAATTTAGAACAGAAGGATAGTATGTTATATTTTGTGATGCAGTCAGACTGTCTAGTAGCTATTATTGAAATGTTGGCCTGTGGAAGCTTTGTTTGGTGGTTGCTGAGGTTCTCGCTTGGTGTATTTCTGGAAGCATGTAGTAATTTTGTTATCTGCTCTGCAAACAGGCTTCGTGACCTTGACAGCATAAATAAATCCCTCAAATACTACCAGGATACCTACCACTTACTGGATGAGTGGATTAGAGATGTGGAGAATACCCAGCGAAAGATGCAGGAGAACCAGCTCGAAGACAGCAAAGCTCTGGCTGAGCAGCTTAACCGGCAAAAGGTAAAAAACACAGTAAACCTCTATTCTCAGGAGCGAAACAGAACACTTAAAGGATATAAAATAACCATACATTAATAACGCATGCCATACCATTGGCAGAGTGCCTGCACTGCTTCTAATGATGCTAGTGACCTGGGATCGGAGACGAGCCCAGAGCATCAGCATGTCTGGGGGGGGGGGGTGATTGACTGGCACAGAGGGAGCTCTCCTTCACAGAGGGAGGATAGTAAGCCCAGCTGGAATACCACCACCTGGGCGAGCGTAGGTGGCAGTAAGCCCAGCTGGAATACCACCACATGGGCGAGTGTTGGTGGCAGTGTAGCTGCAGCCACCCTCAGGAAGGAGGAGCTACGGGACTCTCGTATGCATGCGTACTGTGTATATTCATGCGCATGTTAGTGTCCTCACCATTGGCGTCTTGTAAGGCTGGCAAAAACTACAGGGGGAAATGTCAGTAAGGGCAGTGTGAAGTTGGCAGTCTTGGCCCCGCTGACTTGCCCATTCATTATTTTCCCCCACCCAAAGGACCTCCGGGGGAGTTGCCTCCCTCAGCTAATGGAATCCACCATGGATAGAGGTGTGCTCCATGAACCCCCCAGCACAGCAGGTAAGTAATGGAGAAAGGAAGGACAGAGCTAAGAGGTGGCTAAGCAGAGAAGGACAGCACCAGTGAAGGAGAATAAGAAATATGGGAAAAACATTGCTCTAAGGATGATCTAAGGACTGTTTATATATTCTGTATATTCCTTGTGGAGCAACATTTTCATGTACTTACTTTGTGCATTACACCAGGGAATCCACAAGAATGTGCCTTGCATCAATGTCGATTTTTGATATCATTTAATAGCTGTATACAGTATGTCGCTGACATTGATGACACCTATGATCAACGTAATACAGTTACTGCATTGTCTTTCAGCTAATTTCAGTAAGTACATTTACAGAACGGCTGAAATAGCAAAAGGTTCTGTTTTCATCACTGGGTGTTCCTTGAGCGCAGGGAATAAAAATAAAGGAGTATGACAGTGCTGTTTTGTTTTGCTTTAAGATGCTGGTTTCTGAAATTGAGATGAAGCAGAGCAAAATAGATGAATGCCAGAAATACTCTGAACAGTACTCCGCTACACTGAAGGTAGGTCATTTAACTAGTTTGTCACTTGCTGCGAAACCAAGTCCCAGAATATGTTACAGAGTCATGCAGTACACGCAGTGCGCGCAGTAAGCATTTCTAAAACAATTTAAACATCCACCAGAAGATGGTGTTGGAAGGGGATGCACCCTAATAATAATTAAATAAATTCAGGGGTAATATTAGGGGGCACATTTTCTCCCAGAAAGCAGCAAACCTATAGAACTGCGTATCAGTGATGACAGGATATGAAGACAGTATAGGCCTTCAAGATAAGCCTGGATACATTGCTGCTTACCAAGGGAATCTGCAGTACCCTGGGTAGTAGTGTGGACAGGGAATACCTACCGGTTCCTGAGTGCCACATTGTAAAAGATGGGAAACCATGTTCACCTAGCAAACTCCCCATGAGTAGTGATGATGGCTTGCATCTGAAAAGCTTGAGTTTAATGCAATGAATGTCTGAAAAGGAAAAAAAATAGCTATTTCAACAGCCACAGTGCCAGTGTTGTTGAAGGGCATAGAACAATCTTGCCCCCCCCCCCACTTCATAAGCAGGGAAGAAAAAAGTATTGTATGCAAACCCGTATTAATTTATAGATCCACAGATAATCGTTATTATAAAAAAGGGAATTAGAAATGAGGACTTGATTGGCTACTGGCCTTCTTGTTGCCCTATGTTAATCTCTTAGTAATAGGTCTGTACAGCCACATCAAAGGCGCACAAATATCAGGGACGTAGTTATTTAAAAGTTGGTAACTGGGAAAGGCACACTGAGCCGAGGCTCATTTCCAGGAGATAAAAGACACATACAGGGGTAAAAAACATTTAGTACAGTACAGCTAATACAGTTATGTACAAATTATAGAGTGGATAAGTGATAAAAAAAAATATATATACGCTAGCATCGGAGTAATACAGAGTACTACAGTAATTACATATAAATACAATAGTTCAGTAATGTACAAAGCAATGCTGGAATGGAGTATCAGCACTAGGTCAGACAATGATAGTAGAGGATACAATAAGTAGAGCCACACTTTGAATAAAAATTCTAAGTAAACATTTTAAACCTGTAAAAACTGCCACTTTTAAATCACCCCGATTGTGATTGTAATCGGTAACAGTGATGGCCTCATCAGCTGTTCATGGGACCTTAGAAAAAAAACAAAACCTAACTCATTTAGTAAACGCAATTACCTTATTTTTTTCACCTTTTTATGATATGACTTGTTTGTCTTCTGATCCACCAATAGACTAGCACCATTCATTTACGCACATGTGGTCACAACATTGATTGGTAACCATGGTCACAAGCTTTTAAAATACTGCCCAGTTTTATCTTATTTAATGGAAAAAAAAAATTACTGTTACATTAAGAACATCTGCTTATTTTTTCTCAAAGGGAAAGGAAAATTGTTTAACCAGGAAAAGCACACTAAGCTGGAGTATGTTTCCAGGTGCGACCTGGGAGCACAAGGAAGTTAAGTGACCTGCTCAGGGTGACAGAATAGATTTTTAGCAATAGAAGGCTGAGTTACACTTGCAGCATTGACTGACGGTTACCAAGCAGCGGTAATGGCATTGCGCATTTGTTCCCTTTGTGTACTGGCAGCGTAAGCTGTTATACATGGATGTTTTAATTAAATTGCTATGCCATCGCTGTTAACTCATAGTTAAAGACACCTATGATGGCCGCAGTCCTCTTGATAAATGCTCACAATGTGATATTTTCCATGGACGCCAGAAACCGGGTATCATTAGGTTGCCAGGTTACCATTTCCTGAGCAACCTTGATACTTATCCTGTCTCTGTGTTCGTGCTGAAAAATGCAAACTTGTCAGTTTGGTCCAAACTATATTAATTTTAAGCCATTGAAACCCCCCGGCATATGATCATTTTTACCAGCCTCACAGACAGAAAGTCACCATGTTACCAGGTTACCATTTCCTTGGTAACTGCACTACTCCTCAGTCCCTGTCTTACAAATTTGGGGACCTCGGTTCTCCAGTCCTTATTCCCTAAGTAGGGGGTGCGCGGCTTTGCCCCCCTCCTCTCAGAGAACTGCTAGGAGTCTGCCAGACAGTGTGGCTTGAACAGCATATCCACGTCCCTAGAAATACAGGTTACTCACCTGTAACAGGAGTTGTAGGAGTGGTATATGTTGTTCATCCACACAACCCACTCAACCTCCTCGGCTTCGATGCGCAACCTGGCTTCCAGTGGGCTAGATCTGGCATCCTGGGGTGGAGCCGAGAGTTTTACCACCCAGGTGGGTGGGAGGAGCCAGCCTGAAGACCTTCCAGCAAGATTTAAAGCGGCAAGGAACCTGCCAATAAGTGTGGATGAACAACATATACCACTCCTAGAACTCCTGTTACAGGTGAGTAACCTGTATTTAATTTAGCTACAATATATATAAATGTATTAATATCAGTGTCAGAATTTAGTGTTAGTGACTCAGTAGGTAGCAAGCTCGCTTTTGAGGCTGGAAGATCAGAAGGTTGTGCGTTCTAGCCCCACATCAGGCACTAGGGGTAAAACCCATGACTGACATCATTCTTGAGGTGCCGTCTTTCAGATGAGATGTTAAACCAAGTTCTCCTCTGCTCAGCTCTGGCCACAGTCTAGGCAGAAGTAAAAGATTCCATAGCACTTATTGATGAAGAGTAGGGTTTTTTTATTAAAAGAAAAGAATCATACAGATGAATCATAAGGCAACTTAGAGACTATTCACAAAAACAAAAGAACAGTACAAAAAAACGGCAATTCGATGAAAAGTCATGCATGCAAATCATCCCCCCCCCCCTTTTGGCACCATTTTTATAAGCTGTTTTCCCAGTCCCATGGACAGCATTCCCCATCAATAAAGCAGATCCATACAACCTATCCCCCCAGGATGCAGCGTTAAACAAGCTGTGACTGCTTAGGGTTCCGTTCCTGGTCAAAAACGACAAATAAATTAATAAAATTCTCTCATCTCTTCTGTGGCATGGACTTAATATCCTTTACATATGTTGGGTAATCTTTTTTTACGCAATGTTTTATAAGTAATATGTTGAAGCTCGTTAAAATATAACTATAAAAATGAGAATGTGGGCTGGCACGGTGGCACTGAGGGTTGAGGTGCTAGATGCCTTACCTCACGCTATGCCGGTGACCCGGATTCAGGAATGAGCCCGGGCGGTTGGGTGTCAGCAAGGGTGAGAGAGGACTGAGCATCCGAAAGACTGCTCTCCTCTCAGGGAGGGAGGGATTGTCATCTCACCTGTTGATCGCCCTCTGGTGGGGCCTGGAGGGTGATGCAGGCAGGGAGGTAGGCATGGCATGCTTGTGCCCCCACATGCGTATGCCTGTGCCCTATACCAGGAAGGAGAAGCACCAGAAAACTGTGGTCAGGGGCTCCATGATGTCCTGACCCTGTTCCTGAGTCCTCCGATCACAGCCCTCCCCAGATTTGGATTCGGCTACAGGGAAGGTAAGCACCCTTACTGGCCTGCCCAGGGTGGGAATCCGTAGGGGTCTCAGAGATGGTTGTTATGGTCAGGCTGGCAGATAGGTGGTGCAGGGCAGAGTTCCTGCCCTCAGCACGCCCAAGGAGGATAAAAAGTGAAATAAAAAAAAAGAGAGAATGTGCTTAATGTTCTCAGTGTGATTAAAATGACCAGGGCAGAATCTTCGCTATTTGAGTATTCCTAAATAACACCATGCCATAATGGAAGTCTCATATTTCAAGATGCAGTCTTGTGAAAGCTTTCCTAGTCTCTGACAAAAAGATTTGGGGCAGGTAGTTTTCCCAGATCTTACTTAAAGATTACACCATAAGGACTGAAGCTGGCAGGCGCCAGGACCCCACAGAAAAATTCTAGCTAACAATATCTAGTGGGGGACTGCCCCTGATGTCGGCGCCAACGTCTGGCATCATACAAAAGGTGCGGTCCCCCAGCATCCCTCAGTTCTTTACCCACCGTCGACTTGCCAGCATCGGCCTCACAGACGCCTCTGGCAGATGAATGACGCTTGAAATTAAGTACTTTTTGTTGAAATTCACCTGCATGTCTTCTTCTCCGACTAATTCTACTGAAGGACACACCTCGAAGTGCGCTTGTGGCAAACAGATCCCACTTTAAGGACCAACACGTGACCTGTGTGCGGTACCTAGGCCCAGAGCACCATATCAGGGCCTGCTCCATCTGCCAACAGTTCAACAGCAAGATCAGGATCCGCTGCCAAAAAGCTCTCCAAGGGTTTCTTCTCTAGGAAAAACTAAAGGTTATGGAAAAAGACCCTTCCTCCAGGGGGGAGTCCTCCCACAAGTCCGGAAAACACAGCGAAAAGCACCGGGACAAGGATAGGACCAGATCCCTGAGTTGGGCCTAGGAATCCAGGGCCAGTTCCAGCTTCACGAGGTCGGATAGGTCCCCATCCCAGGCATGCACTCAGCCCCCTCCGGTGAAGGTACAGTCTTCAGGAGGCTCGAGTGCAGTCTCCCTTCAGCCTCTTAAAACTAAACAGGATAGCCAGATGTCCATCTCCACTGCCAGGCCTGTGGCCTTGGACTGGCAGAAGTCCAAATTGGCCCCGAAGCAGGGGCGCCGACATGTCGGACCGATGCCAGAACTCTGACCACCATTCGGTTTCCCAACCTCCAAGAGGGCCTGACACCCCTCCAAGGAAGGCGACTGAACTGATGTCCCTCAGGCAGACTTCAGAGCCCAAGCGGGCAACTGACTCAACGCCCGCAAAGCGGACCAAAGAACTGACGCCAGCCCCACCTGTGCCTGCTGACACCGGTCACCGGGGGTCCTAGGAAGAGGAGGTCGGAGCCCCCATTCCTGACGACCAGACAGGTAACACCGAGGACATCGGGCTGCCCCGAGAACCGACGCCCGACCCGGCTACACCCCAAGGTTCGACAGGCAAATACCGATGCCAGGCCCATCGTCCAGCCTGAATCTGCAGGAGGTGAAAGACCTCTTTAACTTTTGGTGGCACACCATCAAAAAAGACGTGGTGCCCACAAGCCTCCACAGCCTCCTCCTAAGGAGCCCAGCAACAGGGTGTCTTCTGAACTCAAGGAGCCATCCCCACCTCCTAGGGGCAGATCCTGCGAAAGGAAAAGAACCCCCCTCCAGGTCTCCCTCTGGGTCTCCCAGTGACCATCCACCAAAGCGCCCCAGAGGCAGACTCCATACTCCACCAGGGGACGACTCATGGCCTGCTACATCAGACATTTCGAGGTCACCCTCTCCGATCAGTCTCCCATCACCAGACCCATGGGATCTACCCAGGTCACCACCGGATGATCCCTCTTTCTCTGATGTCATGAGACACATCCAAGAGAACATGGAGTGAGAGACCGAAGACTTAGACCCCGAAAGACAATGCCTCACAAGATACTTCAGGCAAAAAGATCCTAAACCTGTAAGGTTCCACCGCTGGTGGATACATTCATGAATGTCACCAAGGCAGCATGGAAATGCCCTCATTCCACTCCGGCAATACCCAAGAAGGCTGACTGCCTTTATTGGGCACCCATGGAGGATCCTTACTTGGCTCAACAACCCTTGGCTGACTCTCTGGTAATTACAGCCTCACACGATCAGTCTCAAAGACCTCAGCAACTGAGCACTCAGCCACCAGCACAGGACTCTAAACAGCTAGAGTCACTGGGGAGACTCATGTACACGGCTGCTACATGCTCTATCAGGTCTCTTAGTTACCTCATGCACATGGTGCAATTTCAGAATGCCCTGTGGGAACAGGGCCAGGATCTAATCAAGGATTTCCCGGAGGGCAAGAAGATGGAGGAGCTTCTCAGTCTCCTCTGCACTGGGTTAGATGTGGGGACCCAAGTCCTTTGAGCCGCTTACGACTCAGCAGACTCGGCTGCCTGGGGCACTGCTACAGGCGTTTGTCTCCAAAGACACTCCTGGCTGAGGGTCTCAGGATTTACCCTGGATGTTCAGAAGAATATTCTGGATGTCCCATATAATGGCTCGGTCCTGTTCGGTGAAGAATCAGAGAGTCATCACCAAGTTACAGGATGCCAGGAAGGCAAGTACAAGCCATGTACAGACCTAAGTCTGGTTCCTTTTGTAGGAACCAGAATTGTTTTCTTGGCCGGCAACAAAAGCAACAGCCATGTTCCGGCCACCCACCAAGGGGAAACTTTAACTGAAAAAGTCAATCCAGATTCTCCGCAGACCAGGGCCATAAACACCAAAAATCTACCCAGCCCGCTGAAACCAATACCACCACAGTATGACTGCTTCACTGCCCCTGCCCCACCTCTGGATCTGAAGGAAGGAAGGGTTGGGGGTCGCATCTCTCACCAACTATCAGGGTGGCAGAGAATAACCTCTGACCAATGGGTTCTTCAACTAGTAAGTCAAGGACACTCTATCGAGTTCCTTGACCACCCACCATCAAGGCCTCCTCTGCTCTCCCGTTATTCGGGTCAGCATGCCTTGCTCATACAGCAAGATATCTTGTCACTCCTGGGCAAGGATGCCATAGAACCAGTGCCTCAAAACCAGAGAAGCGAAGGATATTATTCACACTTCTTCCTGGTTCCAAAAAAGACAGGGGACTTACGCCCGATCCTGGACCTCAGAGACCTCAACATCTTCATGTTGTGCAAACGCTTCTGCATGGTCACTCTTCCGGGTCTCATCCCCAAGTTCAAGCAAGGTGCATGGCTCGCGTCACTGGACATGCAGGATGCATATCTACATCTCCCCATCACTCGAGCACACTGGAAATTCCTGCGCTTCGAGTTCCTGGGATGCCACTATCAGTTCCGAGCACTCCCCTTCGGACTGTCCTCAGCACCTTGTGTGTTCACAAAATGCTTGGCAGTCATGGCAGCGGCTCTTAGGAGACAGGGCCAATAGGTGTTTCCATACCTAGATGACTGGCTCCTCATGGCCCCCTCTCAGGAGGCTTTGATTGCAGCAATTCAAGACACTCGCTCCCTTTTCTAGTCGCTGGGCATTACTGTCAGTCAGGAAAAGTCATGCCACGTCCCTTCACAGAGGTTGCAGTTTATCGGTGCAGTTCTCGACACCGGTCAAGGGAAGGCTTTCCTACTTCAGGACAGGGCAGAATGCATCCGATCCCTCATAAAGGATATTATGGAAAAGAAACTGGTCCCAGCCAGGACCATTCTTTGCTTGCTCAGACACATAGCAGCAGCCATCGCGACAGTTCCCCTAGCTTGACTTCATATGAGGATTGTGCAATGAATGCTACGAGCTCAGTGGGACCAAAAGCAGGATCAACTGCATCAGCTAGTCTGGATCATGAATGCTGTCATCTGGGACTGGCAATGGTGACTTGTCCAAGAGCACCTTTCCAGAGGAGTCCCCTTCTTAGCACCTGTTCCAACTCTGACTCTCTCCAGGGACACTTCGGGGTTTGGTTGGGGAGCCCACCTGGAAGGAGTCAGGACCCAGGGATCTTGGTTGACCCTGGAGTCTCACCTCCACATCAGCATCCTCAAAATGGGGGCAGTCCTGTATGCTCTACAGGCCTTTCAGTCAGAGATCACACCAGGTCTCCTGCTGTTACAAACAGACAATACCTTGGTGATGTACTATTATCAACAAGCAAGGAGGCACTCGCTCCTACCCTCTTTGCAAGGAGGCAAAGAGGGTGTGGGATTGGGTATTACAGCATGGCACAGAGATCACTGCAGTACACGTTGCCAGTGTGGACAACACTATCGCAGATTGCCTGAGCTGGTTGGAGGCCAAGGCTCACGAATGGGAACTGCTGCAAGAAGTAGTAGTGGATCTGTTCCACAGATGGGGGACACCAGATTTAGACCTATTCACGTCCCCATCCAACGCAAAACTGCCCAGTTTCTGCTCGCTGGATCCAGGGCCTGGTGCTTTCTGGTGAGACATGTTGTCCCTCTCCTGGATGAGCAGGTTCCTCTACACTTTCCTACCCTTCCCTTTGTTCCAGAGGGTTCTACTGAAGCTCCGAGAGGAGGGAGCATCAAAGATCCTAGTGCTGCTTTTTTGGCCCAGGCAAATTTGGTTCCCACTCCTGCACCAGCTGGCTCAGGAACCACTATTTCCTTTGCTGGTCAGCTCACACCTGTTGTCCCAGGAAGCTGGCTCCCTGGTCCACCCGAACCTCAGGTCACTGAACCTGCACGCCTGGCTCCTAAAGACATAGCAGTCCTTAGACACGGGGTTTTGCAGGAGATGGTGGACGTTTTAGTAGTGGCAAGAAAACCCTTCACTCACACCACCTATGCCATGAAATGGCGCAAGTTTTGTCTTTGGACTCAGGCCCGCAGCTTAGCCCCACTTGACTGCCCCGAGAAGACAGTGCTGGACTAACTCCTGTCTCTGTATGAATCAGGGCTAGCCTATACCTCCATAAAGGTACACCTTTCCCGGTAGGTCAGAGGTCACTAGCGCAGCTAGAGGCCTCCCGTGCTTTCCTGCGTGGCATCCTCCATTTGAGACCTCCTATCAAGGATCCGATTCCCCCTTGGAATCATCTTTTTGTCCTAGAGCAGCTCACACTGCCCCCGTTTGAACCAGCCATGGATTGCGAACTGCGTCTACTGTCTTGGATGACGCTATTTTTAGTTGCAGTTACTTCCGTCAGAAGAGTTTCTGAGCTTCATGTGCTCATGTGTAAAGAACCTTACTTGGTTTTTCCCAGGACAGAGTGTCCTTAAGGACAAATCCTAAGTTTCTTCCCAAGGTGGTTTTGACCTTAACTCTCAGTCAGGATATTGACCTTCCGGTGTACTATCCCAACCACTCAAACCAAGGGGAAGCTCACTTGCACACTTCAGATGTGCATAGGATCCTCAGGTACTATCTAACCAGAACCAAACCCCATCGCTGGTCAGATCAGCTTTTCCTATCATTTGCCCACAGGATGCAGGGTGCACCTGTATCGAAGCAGACCCTCTCCAAGTGGCTGGTTAAGTGCATCCTGTTCTGTTACCAAAATGCAACAAGCCTTTACCGGGATCGGTGAAAGGACATTCCATGTGAGGGGTGGCTACCTCTTTTGCAGCGCTTAAGAATGTCTCCACATCAGCCATTTGCGCAGCTGCTACGAGGAGCACCGTACACACCTTTATCAGGCATTACAGTTTGGACATTGCTTCTAGGTGTAGAGCTAGTTTCGGCCTTGCAGTCCTTCAAGGACTTTTGTCTTACGGTAAATACGGTTCACTCTAGGATCCCTCCTATCCTCCTCCCGAAAAGGGTATTTTGTTCCTCTACTGCTTGGGAATCAGTCCTTATGGTGTAGCCTGCTGCAAAAGCTGTTTCTTGAAGTAAGATAGTACAGTTATGTAAGAACTTACCATAACAGTAGATCTTCGAGAACAGCTCTTGCATTAGGTAGTTTCCCTCCCACCTTCCCCTCAGGAGGTTTGGTCTTCAGACTTGGCGTCTCGGATGCAATCAGATTATTGTTTTCATGGGTCTTCCTTTGAAACATAGAAACATAGACTTTGACGACAGATAAGGACCGCATAGCCCACCTAGTCTGCCCATTTCCCTACCTAGAGGATAAGCTGCAGATCCTATTTAACCAACATCCTATTTCTTCCTACCCCCCACAAAAATTGCCTTATGTCTGTCCCATGCATTCTTGAATTCTCCCACAGTTTTAGACCCCACAACCTCCTCAGGAAGGCTGTTCCATGCATCCACCACCCTCTCTTTGAAAAAATACTTCCTCACATTGCCCCTGAGCCGTCCCCCCTCTATCTTCAAATTGTGTCCCCTTGTTCTTGCACATCTCTTTTTCTGAAAGATGCTACCCTCTTGGACTTTGTTGATTCCACTGAGGTACTTAAACGTTTCTATCATGTTCCCCCTTTCCCTCCTTTCCTCAAGGGTATTCTTTTAGTCTCTCCTCGTATGGCTTCTCTTGCAGACCCTGCACTATTTTAGTTGCAGTCCTCTGAACTGCCTCCATACTGTCTATGACCTTGCAGAGATGGGGTCTCCAGAACTGGACGCAGTACTCCAGATGGGGTCTCACCAACTGTCTGTACAGGGGGATAACAACTTCCTGTTTTCTGCTGGTGATGCCTCTCCCTATACATCCCAGTATCCCCCCAGCCCTCCCTACCACCTTCTCACATTGCTTACTAACCCTAAGGTCATCTGATATGATTACCCCCAGGTCCCTTTCCATTTTTGTTGCTGTTACTACCTCTCCCCCCATTGTGTAATCTTCCCCTGGGTTTTTGTTTCCCAGGTGCATTACTTTGCACTTCTTTGCATTGAATCCAAGCTGCCATACTTTTGACCATTCCTCCAACCTTGCCAAGTCCCTTCTCATCCTTTCCACGCCTCCTTGTGTATCAACCCTGTTGCATACCTTTGTGTCATCTGCAAAGAGGCATACTTTTCCTTCCAGTCCGTCTGCAGTGTCACTTATAAAGACATTAAAAAGGACTGGACCCAGTACTGAACCCTGCGGTACCTCACTAGTAACCCCCATTTCTTCATAGTGGACTGCATTTACAATTACCTTCTGTGTCCTGTTGTTTAGCCAGTGTTTTACCCAGGCTACCACCCTGGGACCCACTCCCAGGCTGGTTAATTTGACTACTAATCTTTTGTGTGGGACTGTGTCAAATACCTTGCTAAAGTCTAGGTAGGCCATGGTCCACAGCCCCTCCCTGGTCTACTACTTTGGTCACCCAGTCAAAGAAATCAATTAGATTCGTCTGACATGACCTTCCCGCTGTGAACCCATGCTGCCTTGGGTCCTGTGCCCCACTGGCCTCTAGGTACTCACAATTCTTTCCTTCAGAAGTGACTCCATCACTTTCCCTACCACAGAGGTCAAACTGGCAGGTCTGTAGTTTCCTGCCTCTGTCTTGGTCCCACTTTTGTGAAGGGGAATCACATCAGCCTTCTTCCAGTCCTCAGGTAAGCACACCATCCTCCCATGATTTGTTAAAAAGGGTAGTCAGTGGTGTCGCTAGTTCTCTGCTTAATTCTTTTAGAATTCTGGGATGAATTCCATCTGCCCCATTGCTTTGTCCACCTTCAGTTTTAGGAGTTCTTTCACAACCCTTTCTTCTGTGAAAGGACTGGGATTGACCCCGCTCTCCAGAGTGCTTCTGTTAATTTGATTAGGCACCTCCCCCACTTCCTCTTTTGTGAATACTGAACAGAAGTATTCATTCAGTATCCCTGCTTTTTCACTGTCACTCTCTAGCCACCCACCATCCATTCTGTTCAGCCTCACTATCCCTCCCTTTGTCTTTCTACGCTCCCTGATATACCTATAAAAGGTTTTATCCCCCTTCTTAACCGAGTTGGCTATCTTTTCCTCAGTTTGTGCCTTTGCTATTCTGACTACCCTCCCTGCTTCCTTCTGCCTTAACTGGTACAGTTCTCTGTCCTGCTCCTTCTGTGTTTCCTTATACTTCCTAAATGCTATCTTTTTCTCCCTAACCTTCACTGCCACCTCTTTTGAGAACCATAGTGGCTTTTTCTTTTGTTTTGGTTTGTTAATTTGCTTCACACAAAGGCTTGTTGCCTCTGTGATGGCAGTTTTGATATTTCCCCATTATTGCTTCACCCCTCCTTCTAGCCTGTTTGCTAGTGCTTTTCTAAGGCACTCTCCCATCTTGCCAAAGTCAGCCCTCCTGAAGTCCAGAACCCTCACTTTTGTATGGCTTGACTCTGTAGCTGAGCTCATCGTGAACCACACTGTTTGGTGGTCATTTGTTCCCAAATGGCTACCCACTTCTAGATCTGAGATCCTCTCACTGTCCCCATTTGAGAGTACGAGGTCTAAGATTGCTTCCTCATGAGTAGGTTCCAAAACTAGCTGTCTGAAGCATGCCACCTGTAGGGCATCAAGAATGGCCCTGCTTTTGGATATGGCTGCAGCAAAGGTGCTCCAGTTAACATCTGGCATATTAAGGTCCCCATCACAGTATCTCCCTTTCTCTGCCATCCTAAGTGTGCCTTCTATCATATCCTTGTCTATTCCTCCCCTGACATGGGGTCTGTATACAACCCTGTGCAGATTGTGGTGCCATTTCCAGTCTCTAAGGTGACCCACAGTGCCTCCTCTCTCCCTGTTTACTCTTTTGTTCAGTTACTTTTATCCCTTCCCTTACATAGAGAGCTACTCCCACCCCGCCCCTCCCTTTCTCTCCTGTAGGTTGTGTACCCTGGTATGTTAACATCCCAGTCATGGTTCTCTGTGTACCATATTTCTGTGACTGCTATGATATCCAGGCATCCCTCTTCCATCAAGGCCACCAGTTCAGGGAGCTTGTTGCCCAGACTACGGGCGTTGGTACTCATTACCCTCCATTTCTTGATGGCCTTACCCCTTTTTGCCCCATCCCTGTCCTTACTGCGTTTGTCACTTTCTCTATTTACCCCTGCACTTCTCCCTATCGACGTCTTTATGTTGGTGTCTACCTCATTTAGTACCCTGACTTTTTTGGGGTGGGGCTAGGATTTCCCTGTTCCTTTCCAGTGCCTTCCTCCTTGGCTAGTTTAAATGCTTGCCAATGAAGTATTTAAACCTACCACCTAGGATCCTGGTTCCCCTCCTTGACAGATGCAGACCATCACGCCAGTATAGGCCTGCATCCCTCCAGGTGGACCCCCCAGTCCCCAATGAAGCCAAATTCCTGAGCTCTGCACCAGTTTTTCAACCACTGATTGAATCCCATGGTGTGGAGCACCCTAGCCTCACCCGTGCCATAGACAGGCAGCACCTCCGAGAAGGTTACCGTGTGTGCTTTTTGTCTAAGGCCCCTCCCCATCTCCCCAAATGCTTCTTGCACTGCTCTGATCCCTTTTTTAGTCAGGTCATTTGTCCCTAGGTGGACAATGACATCCAGCTTTCTCCCCTGCTCCCCTGTGCAGCTGCTTCTGCGATCCTGAGGTTCGTTCTCTGTCCCTCAAGCCATGGTGCCAGGCAGGCACCTTACCTTCCCTCTCCTCCCCCAGTTCTACCTTCCTAACAATGGAGTCCCCCACCAGGAGTTGTTTTCTTCCCTTGTGGGGTCCCATGCCACCCTCCTGTGGGTCTCCTTTGTGGAGGTTCCCAGCATCCTCCTTGGTCTCCACTGTGGGTGCCTCCATAGAGGAACCACACGTTTCCAGAACAGCATAGAAATTGTGGAGAGGTACAACTGGAGGGATGCGTCTCTGTTCCACCACCCTCACCCTCCCTGAGCCCACTGTGGTCCAACCGCTCCTTTTTCTTGGCAACCTTTTAGGCAACGGCAGTGACCCTGGTGGTCCCTGGGTGGGAGAGGAGGTCCCACAAATCATGGCCAATTCATCCTTGAGATGAGCAACCTCCTCCCTCAGCCCAGAGAGGTGCCTGCAGATGGGACAACACTGCATCCTCCAGAACATCTCGCGGAAGACTGCTGCTCCACAGCCACTGCACTGCACCACTCCCATCATGTCTTTCTTCTGGCTCCCTAACTGTTATTTGGAATACTTACTCTTTCCTTTGTTTATTTCTTTTTTTTTTCCTCTCCCTACTTACTTACTGCTTCTGTACCCTTTTAGCTCCTGATCTTCCTGTTCTGAGACAAGAAGTTCCTATATTTGTCAGTAGTCTCCTTACTTGCTCAGAGTCAGACCTCCAGCAGCTAGGGGGGGACAGAGGGCTACTCTTGCCCTTCTAGGATGGTGAGTCTTTGGTGGCTCTGTGATCACTCACTTCCTGCTCCCAAACAGGAAGTTCCTATTGTCAGTTAAAGCCTGTGCCTATAAAAGTAGAACTGGTTTAGGGTGGAGGGGAAGGAAGGAGGGCAATATAGTCTCAGTAGAGAAGTTTTAGTTATACCAGTAGCTCCTTCCTCCTGGTGTTCTGTCTGTTCTCTGGCAGAAGCTATCTAGGGCAGTGTTTAAATCTGGTTTTAACCTGGCTCCTTCTAGCTAAGCCACTCATCCTATTTTGCAAATCTTTCTACACTTAGTTAATTTCACAGATAAAAATTCCCTTCTGACACCTGTGACAAGCACCTAGATAAGTACACAGATAACACAGATAACAATTTACTTCAACTACCTCTGTTAAACTCACTTAACTCTATTTTTTTTACCCAAAATTGAGGGTCCCAGTACAAGAGTTCTAGTTCTTAGTCCCAGTACAGAAGTTTTAGTTATATCAGTAGCTCCTTCCTCCTGGTGTTCTGTCTGTTCTCTGGAAGCGGATCCTCAGTCTCCCCTTCAGAATCCACCTTTATGCCGGGAGTCTCCTGTGGGAGAACTGAGGGATGCTGGGGAACTGCCCCTTTTGTATGATGCCGGATGTCAGGGGCGGGGCCGACGTCAGGGGCAGTCCCCTGCTGGATATTGCTAGCTAGAATTTTTCCGTGGGGTCCTGGCGCCTGCTGGCTTATGTCCTTATGGTGTAACCTGCTGCAAGAGCAGTTCTCGAAGATCTACTGTTACCGTAAGTTCTTACGTAACTACTTTATGCTGTGTTTTGATGGGGTAAAAAAGTAGTGAGGGGGCATCCCTGTTTTTTTCTATATGCCCTTCAGCTTTTGTTCCTCTCTCTCTTAAGGACTGAAGGAGTTCCAGGTAATCCAGTCCTTCTTATCTCCTTTCATCCTTTGTTTTCTAATTGGGGCAAATTTGTTACAGATAGCAATGCAGGATAAAAAGCTAAAAAGGCTTGCTAAGTGTTAGTTATGTAATCCAGGAATTACCAGTTATGGGTCTCCAGTGCTTCTTGAAACAAAGGCACATCAAGAGCATTGACGTTTCTTGACTACAGAAAAACTGGAGGAACTCTTAGTCTGTTGGTGCTCTCACATCAATAGACAGGGCAGCAATGACTTAAATTATCTGTTATAAAATGAGTAAGAGAAATACTGTACTTCGATTGGTGGAATCCAGTCACATGACCAAGCTTTTATCCCAGCACAACAGCACAGGTCAGAAATGCTTAACTTTCTTAACCTCGTTACTTCTTAGTCCTAAAATAAAAAAAAATCAAGGAAGCCATTTTGTAATCACAATAAGGCATGAAAGGATGTGTGTAATTGAGGGATAATGGCACTTCTTGGATCCATAAAGCCTTCGGCTTCACCTCGAGTTTCCCTTCCCAAGGTGTGCCGATATCCCACAGTAACATACGCCATTATGCCTTACTGTTTAACACTAAATTGAATAACCTTAGTTAAACTGGAGACCGAGATCCAGTCAATATATGCACTGTTTTTACCATGTTCTAGAATCTAAGATGACTTCCACAGCCTTCTATGGGAGCGCTTATGTTTGTGTTCCAAGAAGCAAAAATATGTTTTTATATTCTGCGCAGGATTATGAGCTTCAGTTGATGACCTACCGAGCTATGGTTGACTCACAGCAGAAGTCTCCAGTCAAGCGTCGCAGAATGCAGAGCTCGGCAGACATCATCATGCAAGAGGTACTGTAGTAATTCTCATATTACGGAGGTAGCTGTCTGCTTGAAGCAATTGCAGACTAGTTTTTTGATTTTTATATCTAGTGTTAATGCTGACTTCTGTCTTCATATGGAGTTTCTGTGCCTTCTGATTTACTGCAGTTCATGGACCTTCTAACCCGGTATACTGCTTTAGTGACCCTTATGACCCAGTACGTCAAATTTGCCAGTGAAGCTCTGAGGAGAACAGAAGAAGAAGAGGTGAGATTAAAAAAAGCCAAAACTAAATCATTAGGGAACACTGGGACTGCGGAAAGGTAAAATACAAAAAAGAAGATTCTTTCTGTGACCCAAAGGTACATGCAGTCTCATCAGAAGCTGTATTTTGTTTTTGAGATTCCTTTTACAGTTATAGCAGTTTAAAATCATACATAAAATCAGTCCACATTTAAAAGAAACAAAAACCTTGCTTTGCCATTGTGTGATATAATTGGAAACGTGGGTAGCCGCAATAGGTTTCCTACAGTATTTTTTTGGGAGTGTTAAAATAGCTTTGTTGAATTTTTCCTGCCTGCTGTTCAGTTTTAGGTGCAAAAGCACATAGTGCCAAGGCACCTGTTGCAGTCGTGCACATTCTTTTGTGCAAGTTGCCTAGACTAGTGTTACCTTTAGTGGGCATGAGCCGGCTATGGTGCAGTCTGTGCAGTGATGTGGTCAGCAGAATGTAGTACAGGTTGAGACATTCCCTATTCAGCTTACCCACCCACTTCCGCCACCATGAAAGGATTTGCACATCTATGTTTTGTGTTGGATTTTATGCTTTAGACTGTTTGTAGTTTGACAGAAAACAAACACATTGGAAATGATCTGTCTTCTTGCAAGTGCATGCAGCTTACATATTGTTTTTCTACCTTATTAGTATCATTTAAATTAGTTTGCCTCTTTCTACTTACTATGAGGATTATGCATGAATATTTAAAAAGCCTACTCATTGCATATCCGTGGCATGTAGGCAACCCAAAGTCATGCATGAGGAGTCCCGTGGATCCCCAGGGCATGCACCAAAGGGGTACATGCCCCTTCCATGCCTAATCCCCAGGTTGTTTGTGCAGCTGTGCATATGGATGGCCAAGGGGAGCGTCCATGGGGCGTGCCCACACTCCATGCCATTCATTTGAGCATCAAGTGGTGGGTGAGGGGGCACAGACCACATGGGCAGGGACCTTGCCATAGCTGCTGCTCACCCTCTATTTTATTTTTATTTATTTATTGAGCTCTCAGATTAAGCCTTTGAGTACTGGCTCATTACATAGGTTCCATGTCAGGGTAGTAAAGTACACAAATAAACAACAGTTTACAGATAGCCGAAAGAAAGTCGACAACAGTTAAGGCAAGCAAGCAACAAGTTACATGTCAGAGACTGTAATGAGATAACACCAGATTCAATGGGACTATCAAAAACATAATGGAGAAGGGGGAGAGAGTGACAAAGAGAAGGGTAGGTTCAGGAAGAGGGGAACAATGGAAAAAAGTCATACTGCTGAGGGAATATACAGGAAATCAGCCCAGATGGAGGGCCTCGTCAGGTGCTAAGAATGCTATTTCTGAGCTTACTAGCAGTACAAGTAGCAGGAAAGGGTTTAGATAGAGGTGGCCAGTGTGGGCAGAGCTAGATCAGAACAGGAACGTCTGTACAAGTAGGGGAGGAGGGAACTGAAACAGGTGCAGAGTGATAGAGAGAGGATGAGGGTGAAAGAGAGGGGGGAGGAGGGTGGGACAGTTAAGAGAGGGAGTGAGGTAGGGAGTAGCGTGGTGCTCTATAGATATCACCCAACGGTCTCGGCGGGGACTAGATCCCCCGATGCTGCCCCAGCTCCCTGATCTGATACAGAGGGCTGCAGGACAGCTGTTGGGGCAGTACCCCATTTTGCTGCCATTAGCAGGGCTCACACTACCAAAATCTTCTGCTCTACATGGAGCAGTAGTTCCAGTATGGGACCCATTGGGCATTCAAATGGATGCCTATTTGTGTCCTCCGATCTGCACCTCCCCACACGCACACACCTCTGTGCTGGTGGTGGAGCCATGGCCAGGCACCCCACGGTGTCCAGCATTCATGAATGCCAGCCACTGTGCACATGACCACAAGTGTGGAATTGCATGGGGCAGGTATTTGACTTTCACGTGTACCCGGACCTGAATAGTGCATAGGCACCATTGAGCATAACAAGCGCTATAATGTGTGTGGTTCTATGCTCCCAGTAAGTTGAAGTAATAGAGACTGCCCATCCAGCTTGTGGAAGAAAGAGCTGTCAACAGTCTAGAAGTAGTCTTTGATGACAGTCTGACTCTTAAATCCTAGGTTTTGTCTGTAGTGAGAGACAACTTTTGTCTTTGCCAAGTTGTACCTTTCTCCTGAACACTGGTGCAGGCCTTTGTTGCCACGTGCCTCAAGTGTTGCGTACTGCAGTGCCATCTACAAGGGCTTAGGCTGCGGTCAGATCTGACACTTAAAGCTGGTGCAGAATGCAGCAGCTTGCCTCCTAACTTCATTCTGGAGGTCAGCATGTATTACTCTGGCACTCTGCATCTTGTTGCTGTAAGTTTCAGTAGGAGAAAATGGAACATTTTCAGGTAAAGATCGGGCAGGTTTCTTGGTCAAACACTTGCCTCACAGTAATAAAACACAGGTACCTGGGACAAACACATGCATCACAATTACAAACAGTGGATCGCTCCAGTGAAAAATGAGTACCCCTGTTAATAAGCAGCTGTTTTTGGCTATTGCCAGCTCTTGTTTTTCATGTAGTTCATCTCTAGCGATTTCAGCTTTGGCACCACTCAGTGTCACTGGTACTTTGATTACAATTACTGATCATTTCTGGAACCCAGTGACATCATTTGATTGTCAGCCTTCCAGTGAAGCGTGTAGTTTATTCTTTATCTCAACTGATGCTGCTGGATTATTACTACATATCAGACTGGAAAAAAAGCAGCACTAACAGGAGATCCCCAGAAAAGGAAAAAATAAAGATTATTTCAAAGCAGTCAAATGAAAATGTACAGTGGGGATTGGGATGGCTGCACACATACTCTAATATCTAACTATATTAAAATAAGGTTTATGTTCCCTTTAAATGTTTATTCATTCTGATATACCAGAAATGATGGGGGAGGTCGTGCAGCCTAGTGGTTGGAGCACAGAACATTATGGGCACAAATCACACCGCAGACAGGACATTTCTAGGTGACCTTAGCAAATCAGTTGACTTTCTGTTTTGAGTTCACCAAGGAATAGCTGACTAGAAGCAGTGCCCCCAATAAAAATGGAATGATGATGAATCTCAGGTTATCACAGGTGAATAAATAAAACCGAAATGCATTTGTGAGCGCTTTCCATGCCAAAACTAGTTCTGTGACTAGCTGATACTTTTTACAAAGGTGGATTCATATGCTCACAGAACCTTGGATGACTAAGAGTTTGTAGGCATAGAAAGGTGCACAGCTATTGATTACTCACCCCTGTCATCCACTGTCCCAAGGACTTAACTTGGGATAGAGATCCTCCATGGATAGTTGCTCCATCGGGGAGCATCTTTCCCCTCTGCAGCATAAGTTAGACGACACCCCCAGGGCTCTGTAGGTAGTGCGGGGGTTGCGGTGACTAAATGATCATCCTGCAGCTGCTGTGATTTTCCTGTTCTCCCCTGGCCAGGCAGCATGCATGATGCAGCCATACATGTGCGTAGGAGCACAGATGTACTACATGCCTGCCACCGGCCATCACCTCCCACTGCACCTCCATGTGTTAGCAGTAGTAGAGGGGTGTGATTTGTCCTCCCTCCCTGGGAGAGGAAAGCAGTCAATTGGATGCTTAATCCTGTTTCCCTGGCCTACCCCCAGTGACCTGAGTCCCCTTCCAAACTTGGGTCACCAACATGGTGGAAGGTGTGGCATCCAGTACCTCAACCCTCTTCGCCACTAGACTGGTCTACATGCAGCCATTTTCAACAAGCATGTCGTCTGAAAGCCTGAAAACTTGTTTCTGTGATATGTGTAGGTTTGCCTAGTATGTACTGTTGTTCTGCTCTATAAAGTCTCCTCCCCCATATGGTCCTGGAGTTTAGTACAGGTATTTAAAAAAGGTTGGTAGTGAAGATACTGTGTTTAAAACAGGTCAGGTACCAACCTCAAACTGTGGGGGCCTCAGGCTCTTTTCTCTGCATGCACTGAAAAGTGTATCCTTTTGTGTCAGTTATATCCTGTTGTGCCATTGTCCCCAGTAATTCCTCAAGCATGGTAGAACATTGGATGAGCGACACAGCCCACTTTCTGGTACAGTGATAAAATAAATGAATTAAATAAAAATAATTCATTTCTAGGATCATGGATATTTTGTTCATCCACACTGATTGGCATGTCCCTTTCCCCTTTAGTTCTTGCTGGAAGGTCTTCAGGCCGGCTCCTCCCACCCACCTGGGTGGTGTAGCCCTCGGCTCTGCCCCATGACACCAGATCTTCCTTTCCGCTGGAAGATACAGGTTCCCGCCTTCTCGCTCCCACGTTTAGTAGGCCCTGGCACTCCAAAACTCAGTTTTACCGATTAAGATTCTCCAAATCTGTCCAACGAATTTAGACTCACGACTGCAATGGAGGACAAGTCCTCGCCTGGGTTCCGCTGGTGTCCCTGTGGGCAGAAAATGTCTCGAACGGGCCCGCATGCCATGTGCGTGTACTGCCTGGGTCACGATCATGGTACTCAGGCCTGCGACTTATGCCACTTTTTTCATCCGAATGTTTTGGATGACTGCCTTACGCATCTCCCGCCGGTCAAATCGAAGGATGCCCACATGTGATCTCTGTGGCTGTGGGGTCCGCGGAACAGTTGGAACAGATGAAGGCCTTCGTAGAAGAGGTGGACCGCGCTGCAGAACTCTCATCTTCACCCTCAGTTTTCGTTCACTTAAACTGGGCACCTCTTTCTCAGGTTCCTTTAAAGAGTTTGTCCCATCCCTTCCCATTTGTGGGGAAGGTCCTGGCTCTCACATCTCCAGATCCCGCAAGAAGGAATCCAAGGAACTGAGACAGTCTACATCTTGTCAGCGTTGCTCTTAGGACAGAGAGCGATCTTGGTCCCAGGAGTCTTCTGTTTCAACTTCAGTCGAAGTTGCAGCCTCGGCCGCTGACCTCACGATACCCCCGTCAGGTCAGCTGGCCCAGATGCGGGACGATGATCCCGTCAAGATCATTCTTGACCCTGTCAACCCGTTGTTGACTGAGGAGGCCGACAACTCTTTGTTTAGGACTCGTGTCCTCTCAGACCTCGCCGATGTGGCGACCCAGCCAGCTGGGAAGCCCCAGGCAGTGGTCATCCCTGACCTGGAGTAGCCGGGGTTTTCCCCCTTCTCCCGAACGCCCCCATCGATCCCCCCGACGGTCGACGTCCAGGTCTGGGGTATCCTCGATCGAAAGGCAGAGGAAGTTGCATAAGCGACATTCTAAAAAGTGGTGCCACCACCATTTGTCCTCTTCCTCCTCAGATGAGGGGAGGCTCCGATGCAAGTTGCGTCGGTGCTATGAGGACATGTGGCAGCAGGTAGTACTGTCTGGGCCAAAGGTGGTTCCTTCTACCCTGGCCATTACCTGGCTGTCGCCCCTTTAGGCCATCATCAACCACTCTGGAGTCAGTTGTCACCCCCCACCACCCACGGAGCCGACGTCGTCACTCCCTATCCTGGTGGAGCCGACACCGAAACAGCCTCCCTCAGGGGCTCCCCCCAAGGAGTCTCGGCCTGCCTCAGGCCTCCCGCACAGGCTATCCATCACTCTCACTCCCGACCGTCCGCGGCGGGTTATCAGTGGCTGCGGCAGCAGATCACTTTACCTGGACTTCTCGGATTCCAAGGACTCTGATCTGGCCTCTCGTTCTCGGGACGACGATGCCATGAGTCTTCCTACCGAGGAGGGGCCCACCTCCTTTATGGGCTTCCTCCATCTCATCTCTGAGTCCACGGGGATGAAATTGGAACCCATTGAGAAATGGCTAGATACTCCTTAACTGATATCCTCAGAAGAGGGGATTCTCTGACAGAGGCCTTCCTAGTGGCTTAAGCCGTTGTCGGCCCATCTGTTGAGCTCTGGCAGCACCAAGCCTCCTTCCCTACACCATCCGCTAGGATGGCCCATAAATATGCTGTACTTACCGGCTCCCCTTCGGGATTTATACAGCATCCGTCAGCTAAGGGAGTGGTGACCAAGTCTGTGTTCAGGTGAGTGGGAAATTCAGGAGACACAGATAGACCACCGGACTAAGAATCCCAAAAGTTGGATCATTCCACCCAAAAGGTCTATGTTGCCTCATCGCTCAGCCTCCACCAGGTGAGCTCGGCTGTGATTATGGCACCTTTTATCTCACGCCCTGTTGGGCTCCTTGGATGAGGTGCTTCCCCAGCTCCCCGCGGACCTTCAGACCATGGTCAAGCAGGTCTGGGACCAGGGTAGGGATGATGCTAGGCAGCAACTCCAGACAGCCTTGCACCTCGGGATTCCTGTGCCCATTCATTTGCAGACATGGTTGCCATGCACTGCAGGGCTTGGTTGTGGGTTTTGACCTTCATGGCTGACACCCAGCACAAGTTGGCAGATGTCCCATTTCTGGGTAATGACCTGTTCGGTCCAGGAGTGGACGGTCACTGTGAACATATCGAGAAGTCCAGTACCACATTGGACTCCATTACGTCTGCCCAAAAGGAATCCCAGGGTTCCAAAAAACAGAAGAAGAAGCCTTTTTGCCCTTCTGCCCTTGCGGCTAAACAGCCCCAGTTTCAATCTGGGCAACAACAGCAGGCCCAGTCTTCAAATTAAATCTTTATTTATGTAGCGCCTTTCGAAACCAAGGCGCTTTACACTGTATAACAGAATATTAAAACAGGTGACAATATAAATTATTTAAAATCAGTCTGGGAAGGCCAAAGAGAATAGATATGTTCTTGGTGCCCTCGGCCTAAGTCAGGAGCTCAGTCAGCATGCAGACCAGGAGAGAAGGGTCCAGGCAGTCCCACTTCTGGATCCTCCTCTTCCAGGCCTGCTCAGTGATGAGATGGGGGTGACCAGTCCCATACCCATCATGCCTGCTCTGAGTCCTCCCGTGGGGGGCTGGCTCTGCCACTTCCTTTCCACCTGGTCCGCTGTTACCATGGACAGGTGGATGTTGGAGGTGGTTGGTCAGGGACTGCCTCTGGAGTTCGAGCAGTACCCACCAAGCCGAGCCCGCGGGCCCACGTGAGGAAAGGGTATCAGTGCACACTTGATCGGCTCTTTGAGACTGCATTGCCCAACTCCTCCTCAAGGAGGTAATAGCCCGAGTTACAGATCCCCCAGTCAACCCAGGGTTCATTTCCAGGTACTTCCTTGTCCCGAAATGGACGGGGGGCGGGGGGCGGCTGGTGCCCCATTCTGGATCAGCACGACTTGAACCAGTATCTCAGGTTGCGCACCTCTGTCCCAGATCATACCACCTCTCAAGCAAAATGTGTGGTTCTGCTCCTTGGATCTTCAGGACACATTCTTCCATGTCCCAATCCATTCGTCACACTGCAGGTTCCTCTGCTTCCGAGTGGAGGGAACTCTATGAGTTCCTTGCCATGCCATGTCATTCAGCCTGCCATCAGCCACCCTGGGTCTTCAGCAGATGCATTGCAGTGGTGGCAGCCCATCATCAGCGTCGAGGGGTCAGAGTGTATCCTTATCTCGATGATTGGCTCATAGTGGATCCCTCCAGGTTGGAGGTGGAAAGGTCCAGGGATCTGGCCCTCCAGCCTGTCTCGAACTTTGCCTCCTAATGAACAAGGCAAAATTGGAATTTGTGCCCTCATAGGTGATCTGCTTCAGCCAGGGGCAGACCCTGACTCTTAGTGAGCCAGAGCGGCTCCCAGGGCGGTTCAGTCTCCCTCCTTTGTCCAGTTATTTCTGGTTGAGCAAATGCGCCCTGCCTGGGACTTCCTGCATCTTCTGGGTTACATGGCAGCCTGCACCACTATGGTCCATTGGGCCCAGTGGCATACAGTATGCACACCATTCAGTGGGGCTTGACCAGCCTGTGGTCCCAGCATCAGGGTCATTTTGACTGGCTGGTCACAGTAATTCAGAGGCTTTGGGATGCTCTGCAGTGGAGGACCATCCTGGAACATCTGCAGGGAGGGATACCGTTTGTCCGCTCCGAGCCAGCGGTCGTCCTTACGATCGATGCCTCTCTCACGGGCTGGGGAGCCACAGGGCCCATGATCTCTGGCACCCCGAGGATCCCCGATGTCACATCAGTCTGCTGGAGCTTCAAGCAGTGTGACTGGCGCTGACTGCATTAGCTCCATTTCTGCTGGGTCAGGTGGTCCAGGTCCAGACAGACAACACTAGAACCATGCACTACCTCAACAAGCAGGGCGGCATGCACTCCTGGCCTCTGTGCAGGGAAGTGCTCCGCATCTGGACCATCATGAAACATCTGAACAGGAATCTCCTCGCCATCCATGTGGCAGGAGCCTCGAATCAACTAGCGGACGCCCTCAGCCATGTGGGCGAGGCGTCCCACGAGAGGTCTCCTTGCCCAGAGGTAGTACGCAGTCTGTTCTTCCAGTGGGGTACCCCTCTGGTGTACCTGTTTGCTTCCAGGGAGAACACAAAGTTGAGGCAGTTTCATGTTCGCCCCCCTCAGTAGGGCTCACTGCAGGGGGAATGCCTTCTCGAGGACATGGACCCCAGACCTCTTCTGTGCCTTCCCTCCATTTCCCTTGATCCACAAGGTGTTTCTCAAGGTGAGGAGGGACAAGGCGAAGGTGATTCTGGTAGCCCCAGACTGACAATGCCAGTTCTGGTATCCAGATCTGCTCAACTTCAGCGCCAGGCTCCCGAGGCATCTCCTGGCATGCCCAGACCTGATATCAGTCAATCAGGAGAAGGTATTCCATCCAGACCTTCAATCCCTGCACCTGACAGCCTGATACCAGAGTGGCTAGAGTTCCAGGCTTTGGGTCTTTCCAACGATGTACTCAGTGTGGTTGAGGCATCCAGGAGAGAGTCGACCAGGAGGTGCTATGCCTTCAAATGGAAAAGGTTTTCCATTTGGTGTCAGGTCAAGGGCCTAGTCCCTAGTTCCTGTCCTGTGGCCAGTATCCTTGACTACCTTTGGTCCCTCTCCAAAGGATGTCTCCAGACGACTATCCTTAAGGTGCACCTGGCAGCCATCTCCGCTTACCGGGTGCAGGCCGGTCAGTAGATGATGGCACAGGAGACAGTGGTCTGGTGCTTTTTCAAGGGCCTCGATCACATATCCCCTCCAGTGCGTGAACCTCCACCTCCGTGGGATCTACTGCTGGTACTGGCAAAGCTCATGGGCAAGTCATTTGAACCGATGCACAGGTGTGAGATGTCACATCTGTCATGGAAGACTGCCTTCCTGGTGGCTATCATGTCGGCCAGAAGGACTGGGGAGCTCCAGGTGCTGTCGATGGAGTCTCCTTATTTGGTCTTCCACTGGGACAAGATTGCCCTGTGCCCCAACCCGAAGTTCCTTCCGAAGGTTGTGTCAGAGTTTCACCTTAACCAGGTGTTAACTGTGCTGGTGTTCTATCCAAACTACACCTTGGAGGCCGAGCACAGGCTCCATACTCTGGACCTGAGACGAGCGCTCTCTTATTATAAGGAGCGGATGGCTGAAGTTCGGGGAGAGGTTTGCCAGCTGTTTGTCACCTACGCTGAAGCCGCACCTGGCAGACCTGCAGTTAAGCAGACAATTGGTAGATGGATTACATCTTACATAGATCTCTGCTATAGGTTGATGGGTAGGGAGCCTCCCATAGATCTAAGGGCTCATTCCACCTGCCAAACCGCTGCATCAGTGGCTGCTTCTAGGGACGTCCCTATCCAGGATATCTGCAGGGCTGCTACCTGGAAGTCAGCAAACACCTTCCTTACCCATTGCCACATCGAACTTGAGTCACGCCGGGATGCTGGTTTTGGAGCCTTAGTTCTCCAGTCTCTGTTGGCTAAGTAGGGGTGTGCACCTTGCCTCCCTCCTCCCAGAGAACTGCTAGGAGTCTGCCAATCAGTGTGGATGAGCAACATATCCACAATCCTAGAAAAACAGGTTACTCACCTGTAACAGTAGTTCTAGGAGTGGTACATGTTCATCTAGATGAATCCACCCGACCTCCCCGGCTTTGACGCACGACCTTAGCTTGCAGGAGGCAAGATCTGGCGTCATGGGGCAGAGCCAAGGGTTATACCACCCAGGTGGGTGGGAGGGGCCAGCTTGAAGACCTTCCTGCAAGAATTAAAGGGGAAAGGGACATGCCAATCAGTGTGGATGAACAACATATTCCACTCCTAGAACTACTATTACAGGTGAGTAACCTGTTTTTCCATTGCAGTCTTGCTATATTGCTTGACTGTGTTCCTTGGTAAATGAGAGCAGAGTTTATGTCCGTGTATTCAAGCCATAGAATACGTGGTTTTGCATCGCAGTTTGTGACTCAAAAAAAACACAAATTGCGAGTCAACGATAGGCTTGATTAGAAGCAGTTGCCAATCAGTAGTCTAGGCTGGTGCTATGTTTTTAAAAGTAGAGACACAACTTTTTCTGGCTGTTGACTTGGTTGTCCCCCACTTCCCTCCCCTCTGCTATAATCAAATTAATAACCCTTCAGTGCATTAGGAAATCACATATCATAGAAGGAGTACCTCTGCCCAACATTGAACCCTCTCCCCATCCCGCAGGGACAGCCAGGTGCTACTGCAACACAAGCCAAAACTAAACCCAGTTATGTTTCTGAGGGGTCAAGAAGTACTTACGTGATCTGCTGTTTGGGGTTGACAACTGTCACTGCTTGTCACAGAGTCTCTGTACAGCAGTTTGAAATGCGTATCCTGCAGCTTTAAAACGGACACTATAGATCTTTAAAAGCAGCCAATGCAAACCCATGAGAGCGAGGGAGGGAGGTGTGTGTGTGTGTGTGGTCATTATGAAAATACACCAGAGAAGAAGACTACAGAGCATCAAAAAGAAGATCACAGAGATGCAGATGAGAAAAATGAAGGAAAAGGTAAGCAACAGGGAAAGTAATACCCATATCTTTGCACAAATGTAAAGTTTCAAAATTGTTAACCAAAATTGGCAGATTGCTACTCAAAAATATTTTGACTAGCACTCCCTGCTAATCATGTATCAAAAATTAATTTATGCCTTGCAGTATTTCCTACTGACAGCTTTGCCCCATTTTGCAAGAAGCATCTAGCAAAGGGCGGTTTTAAAATACAATCTAGCCTGGTATATCATCTCTTTATTACAAGATATTGAAGATTTGGTTCATGTGAAAAATGCTTCAGAGAGTTAAGTACTGTGCAGCTTGGTATTGGTTATATTGTTTGCTAGAAACCTCAAAAAATTTGCTACTGTTGAGCAATGACCATCCATGATGTTGTTGAGTTCAGAATGTCAGTCCTCTAACAACTGAAGAATCTTCATTTACTTGTTTCCTGAGATCACGTGGAAGATATTCCTTGTAAAGATGCCAGCTGTTAGCTAGTATTTTTTTTTTTTTGGTATTTTTTTTAATTTAATGGAATCGGAATTACAAACCTTTGAGTTATAGACTCCTTTGCAAAGGCTCCACGTCAGTATATACAGAATAATCATTACAGCTACATATAGGTGGTACAGAGGTAAACAGATACAGAGTAATCTACATAAGAGACATACAGTTGTTAACATCTGAGGGTGGTATGAATCCAGCATCTTGGAAAATTCTGAGGGTGGTGTAAACCCAGCGTCTTGACACACAGGAGCATTCATTGAGGCAAACTTTATGACTCACGACAGTAGTAACAATTAATATTTTGTGTCCAACCTGAGGTGAGATAAGGAAAGGCTAACATGGGACAGAGGAGAAGGCTTGGTCAGGAAGGCGAGAGGTAAGAAGATGGGGTACTGGCTGGAGAGACTAGTTACAGTCACATGCCGAGCCCTCAAGGAGGAATTCACTGAGGCAGGTTTCATAGAGGCCAATCTTAGGTACCGTAGTTCTCTCAGTCATGGTGCAAAACAAAAAGAGGGTCACTGCACAAGAGAACTCATGCCACGAACACTGTTTAGGGCAATGTCAGAGAAAGTCGGAAAGTGCAGCACTATGAACTGCACTCAATGCTGAAATTTAAAGTGTGGAAATGTTTTTTTCATTGAAGTCAAATACCTGTAGCCCGAAACTCCTGTACACAGTCCACCAATGTTTCAAGCAGAGACTGTGCTCTTTGTCAAGGTAGCTTAACTTCCTGCTTTTATAGCCAGGGTGCAGTTAAAGAGCAGTTATTGGTGCCGGACTTTGCTGTTTTCCCTTCTCAGTCATGCATAGTTACGCACTTCCTGATGCTTGATGCTGTGCTGACGGGCTCACGTCATTTTCAAATGAAGATGGTTTGTGAGAAATCCAAGCTGGCTTAGCTTTTCTCAAAAGTATGATACTGATGATTAAAGTATGATACTGATGATTAAAGTGTGATACTGATGGTTGCAGTATGATACTGATGATTGCAGTATGATACTGATGATTAAAGTATGATACTGATGATTGCAGTATGATACTGATAGTTAGTAGATTGACCACGTTTTTAATCCCAATTAAAAAAAAAACTCAATTTCCTTAAAGATCCCTTGTTCAAGCATGTGAACAGTTTTATAGTCAACAATTTGCAACATACAGTATGTAATAATAATTATATTAATCAGCTGTATCAGTGGCTCAGTAGGTTATACATTCGCCTGCTGGAAGATCAGAAGGACTTGGGTTTTATTCCCACTCCAGGAACTTGGGCCAAGACCCAGTACCGATACTGTAGTGTAGCACGGGTGGGGTGGGGCTGCATGGTTGATGTGATGTCCTTTGACATTAAACTGAGGTCCCTTCTGCCCTTCTCTTGTGGCTTTCCAGGTGGAAGTTAAAGATCCCATGGCAATCATGTTAAGAGTAGGGGATTTTCCCCTGGTGTCCTGGCCAGTATTCCCTCTGTTAATAAACAGATCCATGTAACCCACCCTTGAGAATGCACCCAGAAATTAGCTGTCCCAGCTCAGAGTGCCTTTTCTGGTTACTAACAAAATGTAAAAAAATGACGGCCAATTTGAAATGTTTTTCTTGCTCTAGTGTTTTTTCTGGCATCATCCCATATATAAAAAAAAGAATCTGCCAACAAGGTGTCTGCATGAGCTTAACAATAACACACTACTAACAGCATGACATGTACTGGTTTTAACAGCACTGCGTGTTGCTTTAATAGCATAAGTGCATGTGTTACAGTCACAGTGTAGAAATCAGGACCAACTGAATAGCTCAGTGCCAAGGGTCTGATTACCATAGGGATGAAGTATCTAGGTTGCATGTATCCCAACCCTAGATGTCAGTTGGGCTGGTGGAGGTTGTGTGAAGTTCCTAGGGGGCACATGATGCCTCGCAGAGGACCTGGAGCATTTACCACTGCATAGCTACCCCCTGGTGGTTAATGGGGCATTGGAGACTAGCAGCATAGATCCCCATTCTCAAGCCCTTCCTTGCATTCATTGGGGCTGTCACGTGCACCTCCTTGTCTGTAAGCAGTTGTGTATTCACCTTGTCAGGTCTTTCTCCATCTTAAGGAAGACACAGGGATTTTGGGGTGGTGAGCAGCTATGGTCAGTTTGGGAGAAGCCTCCAGAAGAGGTTAGGGGGCTGACTGAGGGAAGAAGGATCTGTGTGGATGGAAGGTGGGTGCTTGGAGGATGGTAGTACAAGAAATAGCATATCAAAAAACAAATTGTAGAAGCTGTCTTCTGGAAGGCTAGGGTTGGGATGCGACTTTCTGTCACAGATGTTATTAAAACATTTTTGTTGCTTCTAATAGCAGTCTCAAAAGCTGTAGCTGAAGAGTAAAAATGTTTGCCATTGCTGAAATTGGCTGGGAAAATGCTGCAGTTCTCCTCTTTTTTGTACAGGCCAAGTGTCCTTTGTCCCCCAAAGTCTGCCCCTCTCTCTCCTCCGCCCTGCTATTGGGAATGCCATAGCCATAGCTTATCCTGTGGGCAGGAGGGCATTGAGTAATTTTCTCCACAGCCAGTGTCAGTGCTGCTTTGTGATGAGCTAGTAGGGGGTGAATAAATACTTGCCGACCCATGCCATTCACCAACACGAGAGCGGAGTGCCTCGCCTGCCAGGTGCACTCCTGGGTAATCATGGTTCAGCTGTAGTATTCTTACCAGGATGTCCTCAGGATGGTCTCAGGATGTGGAATCTAACTCCACTTGTGAGCAAATGTCTCTCAGAAGGAACGCTGTCAGCCCTTCTCATTCATGGCCAAAGCATGGATTTGAGCCTCTATAATATGGAAAATATTGTTCTAGGGACGTGGATATGTTGTCCAGTCCACACTGTCTGGCAGGTTCCTTGCCGCTTTAAATGTTGCCGGAAGGTCTTCAAGCTGGCTCCTCCCACCTACCCGGGTGGTAAAACCCTCGGCTCCGCCCCATGATGCCAGATCTTCCTTACCGCTTGGAAGTCCAGGTTCCCTCCTTAGCGCTCTGCGTTTTAGGCCTGGATCTACACTCTTCGGAATTTCCGAAACTTGTTTTAAAATTTACAAGACTTCGGCCTTCGTCTTCCCTCATGGCTGCAATGGACAAATCTACTCCCGGCTTCCGTCGGTGCCCATGTGGGCAGAAGATGTCCCAGACCGATCCGCACTCCATGTGCGTCTACTCCCTGGGGCTTGGTCACGACTCGCAGGCTTGCGAATTGTGCAAGTCCTGTTTGGCTTCGATCTTGGAGGACCGCACTGCCAGACTTCTTCTCAGGCAACCTGAAAAATGGTATTCACCGGTCAAGTCTAAGGAGGCCCGTTGGGCGGTGTCCGCGGTGGCGGGCTTCGCGGAACAGTTGGAGCAATTGATTGCCCTCATGGAGGAGGTGGCCCAGGCTGCTTCTTCTTCTTCCTCGGCCGTGGCATTTATCCTGCTCTCTTTGGGCTCCTCCTACACGGCTTTGTTTAAGGAGCTTTGCCAGTCCCTCTCCACCAAGGGAGAAGGGCCATCGGGACATTCCAGTCGGTCCAAGAAGAAGGACTCTAATGGTAAGTCCCACCATCGATGTTAGTGGGGAAGGAGATCCCTTCACGGACCATCAACTCGACTTCAGTCGAGGTTGCGGCTGCAGCCGCTGGCTTCACGTTGCCCCCGTGAGGTCAGCTGGCTGAGACATCCGTCGACGCGATCGAGATTTTTCTCGACCTGTCGGACGGTTTGTTGACTGGAGAAGCTGACAACCCTACTTCACCGGATCCCCCCATTGGAAACCTGAGGACTTGCCTGTGCCTCCTGTGCCGGAGTCCCCGGTTAAGGTCCCTGTACCAAGGGAGGAGCGGGTTTCCCCCCGTCCCCTTTCTGACCCACCCTCAGAACCCCCGAAGGTCTCAGTCTTGGTCCTCTTCCAGGTTCAGCCGGTCCCGCCGACGTCTGCGGTCTCAGTCTCAGCACTATGGAAAGCGGCATTGCCGCTCATCCTCGTTGTCCTCTTCGGAGGATAGGCTCCAGCGCAAGTTGCGTCGGCGCTACGAGGAGTTAATGTGGCAGCAGCTCTTATTGTCTGGGAAACAGCCAACTCCGTCGCCTTCTCCGGCCATTAAGTGGCTGTCACCGGAGTGGCAGAAACAACCCCTCGTAGTGGTCCTGGAGCAGACCCTGGCACTGGTTGCTCGGCCTAGGCCGACTGCTCCGCCCATTGTGGTGGAACCTCTGTCTCCACAACCGAAGACTGGGGCCCCGATCAAGGATTCTTGGTCGGGTCAGATCTTGCCCCACAGGTTGTCGATCACCCTCATTCCCGATCGACCTCGGCAGGTGGAGGGTGGCTCAGGCGCCTGGCAGCTGTTTGCAGACTCCTCGGAGTCTGACGACAACTCCTCCCTGTTCTCCAGGCCACTTGACTTGGAGTCTGCGGGGGGGTCAGTCGGTGGATGAGAGCCCATCCTCGTTTTTAGGTTTGCTTCAGCTCATCTCAGAGTCCACCAGGATGCAGCTTGAACCCGTTTCAAAATGGGCCAAGTATCCTGGACCGAGGGGATTCCCCTACGGAGGCCTTTCCTGTGGCCGAAGTCATTGTTGGCCCAGCCCTGTAGTTGTGGCAATGGCCAACATCTTGTCCCACGCTTTCGGCCAGGATGGCTCGAAAGTACGCAGTCCCCACCGGCTCACTCTCTGGTTTCTCGGAGCACCCCTCTGCGGAGGGGTTAGTGACCGATAGCATTTTCCGGCGCTCCGGGAGCGCTTGGGACGTGGACAAACTGCCTGATAAGGAATCCAAAAAGCTGGATTACGTGGGGCGGAAGGTTTATGCTGCTTCCTCCCTAGGCCTTCGTCAGGCTAGCTTGGCCATTCTGATGGCACATTTCTCACATGCCCTTATGGGTTCCCTGGATGAGGTTATTCCTCATCTCCCGGCTGACCTTCAGATGATGGTCAAGCAGGTCCGGGATCAGGGAAGGGCGGTGGCAAAACAGCAGCTCCAAACTTCGTTGGACATAGGTGATTCTTGTGCCTGATCAATAGCGGCCGCAGTGGCCATGCGCCGCAGAGCTTGGCTGCGGATCTCCACCTTCACGGCGGACACCCAGCACAAGCTGGCAGATATTCTCTTCCTGGGTACCGACTTGTTTGGGCCGGAGGTGGAAGGCCATCTCCAGAGGATCGAGAAGTCCATTGCCACCTTGGACTCGGTCATGGCTGCCCAGAAGGACAAAGGCTGCCAGCAGCAGTGTAAGCCCTTTCGCCCTTCCGCCCCTGCGGCATGTCTGGCTCAGCAGCAGCACCAGGGCCAGCAGGCACACACTTGGGGCTCTAAGGCCAAGTCTGCCGCTTCCTCCAGTAGGAAGCCTGGAGGCAAGGGTCCAGAAGGTCCCTCAGCGAGCCCTTCCTCCAAGCCTGCCCAGTGACAGGTTGAGGGGTGTCGACCCCAACCTCGTCACTCCTCCCTGGGCTCCCCCCCATGGGGGGACGGCTCCGCCACTTCTTTTCTGCCTGGTCCGCTATCATCACAGACCGCTGGGTGCTAGAAGTGGTGGGCAGGGGTCTGCCTCTGGAATTCGAGTTCCCTCCCTATCGAGCCGTCGCCCCACGGGGGCAACGGGTTTCTCAGCCTCTCTGTCGGCTCATCGAGCTGACATTGCTCTGCTCCTCCAGAAGGAGGTGATCAGCGAGTTGGCGGACCCTCCTCCAGATCCAGGGTTTGTGTTTAGGTACTTCCTGGTACCAAAACGGACGGGGGACTGGCGCCCCATTCTCGACTTGCATGATCTGAACAAGTTCCTAAGGCAGCGCACCTTCAGGATGGTCACTCTGGCTCAGATCATTCCATCCTTGGAACTAGGCATGTGGTTTTGTTCTCTGGACCTTCAGGATGCATTCTTTCACGTCTCAATCCATCCGTCTCATCAGCGATTCCTCCACTTCCGAGCAGAGGGATCTCTTTACGAGTTCTGGGCCATGCCCTTCGGCTTCTTTCCAGCTCCCAGGGTCTTCACCAAATGCATGGCAGTGGTGACAGCATTCCTGCGGCACTGAGGGGTCCAGGTGTACCCTTAACTGGATGACTGGCTGATTGCAGCCCCCTTCAGGTTGGAGGTGGAGCAGTACAGGGATCTGGCCCACCAGGTCTGCTCTCAGATTGGCCTCCTCATCAACGAGGCCAAGTCGGAACTCATGCCATCGCAGGGGGTTCAGTTCATCAGGCAGAGCTTGACTCTCTTCGAGCCAGAGCCTGGCTTCCGGCGGACAGGGCCGAGGTCCTTTCCTCCTTTGCCCAGTCATTTCTGGTTGGGCAGTTGTGCCCTGCTCAGGACTTCCTGTGCCTTCTGGGCCTCGTGGCGGCCTGCACCAGCGTGGTCCGTTGGGCCCACTGGTATATGCGTCCCCTGCAGTGGGGGCTGGCCTGCCAATGGTCACAGTGCTCTGGTCCTCTGGACCAGCCAGTGATGGTGACCCAGGAGATGTGGGATGGCCTACAGTGGTGGCTCGTTCCAGCTCATAGAAACATAGAAACATAGAAGTTGACGGCAGATAAGGACCACAAGGCCCATCCAGTCTGCCCATTTCTTTTTCTACCTTATAAATGTGCCATCGGCCTTTGCTATGTCAGTGACCTATCTATTCATAGTCATTTGTATTGCTCCCTTATGCCTATCCCATGCCTGTTTGAAGCCCTGCACTGTATTCATAGCCACTACTTCTTGTGGTAAGCCATTCCATGCATCTACCACCCTTTCTGTGAAAAGAATTTCCACATTCCCCATATTATGCCTCCCTCTAATCTCATGCTGTGTCTCTTGTCCTGCTATTTTTCTTATATTTAAACATGTTAGACTCTTTCACCTTGTTTATGCCCTTAAGGTGTTTAAATGTCTCGATCATATCACCTCTCTCCCTCCTTTGCTCAAGGGTATACATATTGAGCTCCGTTAATCTGTCCTCATATGTCTTCTGATGCAGTCCCTGCACCATTTGGTTGCCCTTCTCTGGACTGCCTCAATTTTGTTAATGTCCTTGTGAAGGTGTGGCCTCCAATACTGCATAGAGTACTCCAGATGGGCCTAACCAATGTCTTGTACAGAGGATTATTACCTCCCTCTTACGACTTGTGATACCCTACTAATACACCCTAACACCCCTAGCCTTACCTACTGCTTAGAGGTCTGCTTGGATGATTTCAGGTCATCAGTGATGATGATGCCCAAGTCTCTTTCTTCCTTTGTGACTGCTAGCAACTCCCTCCCAGCCTATAGAGTGGCTTCAGGGTTTCTCTTCCCTATGTGCATGATTTTGCACTTCTTTGCATTAAATCCCAGTTGCCACTCTTCTGACCATTCTGCTAGTTTATCCAGATCTCTTCTCATTCTGCCCACCCCATCTGGATCATCTACTCTGTTGCAGATCTTAGTGTCATCTGCAAACAGACAAGCCTTACCCTCTAGTCCATCTGCGAGGTCACTAATGAAGATGTTGAATAGGACTGGCCCCAGGACTGATCCCTGAGTACCCACTTGTGACTTGCATCTCTTCTGACTGTATACCATTACCACCACTCTCTGTTTTCTGCCAGTCAACCAGTTTGCCACCCAGTTGACCAACTTCTGCCCACCCGAGCCTACCTAGCTTATTTATCAATCTTCTATGTGGAACAGTGTCAAAAGCTTTGCTGAAGTCAAGGTAGCTGACATCAACTGCTCCCCTTGGTCCACCACTCTGGTTACCCAGTCAAAGAAATCTATGAGATTAGTTTGACAGGACCTTCCTTTATAAACCCATGCTGTCTTGGATCCTGTGCCCTATGGTTCCAGGTGTTGCACTATCCTTTCCTTAAAGGTGCTTCCATAATCTTGCCCACTACTGAGTGTAAGACTGACCGGTCTGTAGTTCCCGCCTCCTCCCTGCTACCACTCTTGTGGAGTGGGATCACATGAGCCCTTCTCCAGTCTTCTGGGACCTCTCCTGTGCTCAGAGACTCACTAAACAATTCTGCTAATGGCTCTGCTAGTTCCTCCTTTAGCTCCTTAAGTACCCTGGGATGTATGCCATCAGGTCCCATGCCTTATCCACCCTGGCTTAGCAAGCTCTTGTAGGACCCTTTCTTTTGTGAAGGGAGTAGTGCTCACCTCCCTCCCCTGTGTCCATGATGCTGAGCTGTGGGCCCTGCCCTACCTTCTCTTCAGTGAATACGGAGCAAAAGTATCTATTTAGGATAGATGCCTTTACAGGTCCTCCTCCTCACATGCTCCCTTTTCTCCATTAAGCTCAATACCCCCTCTGGACTTTCTCCTTTCACTAATGTATCTATAGAAAGTCTTGTCACCTTCTTTACTGTTTGTGCTAGTGTTTCCTCAGTTTGGGACTTTGCCTGCCTACTGCCTTACCTGCTTCCCTTAGGGCAGTTTGGTATGCCCCTATCTTCATCCGCTGTGTTCCTTATATTTTCTGAGGCCAGCCTTTTGGCTCTGACCTTTTCTGCTACTGTATTTGAGAACCAAAGTGGTTTCCTTCTTTTGCACTTCCTTTTCTGTCTAACACAATGGGATGTTGCTTCAAGTATTGTATCCTTAATGCTTGCCCACTTTGCCTGTACCTCCTCACCTGTGTTTCTTTTGCCAGGGCTAGCTTAACTCTGTTGGCCATCTTATCAAAGTCAGCTCCTCTGAAGTCCCATATTTTGCCTTGGAATGGGATGATTTAGATGTAGTAGCAAATTGAACCATACCATGTGATGGTCACTGGCCCCCAGGTGACCTTCTACCTGGAGATCTGTGATCCCTTCTTTGTTAGTCAGTACTAGATCTAGGATAGCCCTGTCTCTTGTGGGTTGCTGTACCAGTTGTTTGAGGCCCTCCCTGCAGGAATCCACTATGAGTCTAGTTCTGGCAGATGTTCCTCTGGTAGTTGACCAATCTGTATCTGGCATGTTGAAGTCTCCCATTATCAGAACCTCCCCTTTAGCTGTCATGTTTTGTATGTCTTCTAACAGTAATGTGTCTATGTCCTCCCCCTGATCTGGGGGCCTGTAGACAACCCCAGTTCATATGGCTGTCCTATTTCCTGTTTCCAGGGTGACCCACAGTTCTTCTGACTCTTTATGTGTATTCTGAATTTCTGTAGCTTTGATATTTTCAGGGCCACTCCACCCCCCCCCTTTTTTGCACCTCGGTCTCTTCTGAACAATACATAGCCAGGTACTGAAGTCTCCCAAGTGTGGTTACTGGTAAACCACGTCTCACTAATTGCTACTATGTCCAGTTTAGCCTCTGACATTATTCCTTGCAGGTCTGGGATCTTATTTCCCAAGCTGTGAGCATTTGTGTACATGATTTTCCATTGGCCAGATTTTGGTGTGTTAGTTGTTGGGTGAGGTTTGGCATTACCCCTGTGCATCGTATGGGGAGACAAACCTTTTTCTTACCTGTGATGCAAATGAGCGGCAAACACACTGAATTCCAGTTTGACCACTAGCTGAGGGGAGGGTGTTCTTCCCATTCAGCGTATGGGGTGCTGCACCCCTCTCCCATTTGTTAGTTTAAATATTCTGCAAAGGCGTCAAACTTCTGCCCCAATGCACTGACTCCTCTTTAGTCAGATGCAGTCCATCAAATTTAAAGAACTTTCGCTCCCAGAACTGTTGCCAGTTCCCTACAAATCTGTGTCCTTTTTCCTGGCACCAGTCCTTGAGCCATGTGTTTAGCTCCCTATCTCCCTTCTCTGACCTTCCGTCCATCTGCTCCTTCTCCCAGACTGGCAGGATCTCAGAGAAGGAGATGCAGACGAAATAGATGATAGTTTGTCACCCAGCCTAGTCAGGTGTTCCTTGGTCTCCACAACTGACCCGGCTGGCGAGATCATTAGTCCCTATGTGTACTAGGACATCAATGTTTTCTCCTGCTTTGTGAACAATTTTAGCACTGGTCAGTGTCTCTCCATGCTTGATGTACCTGGGAGACATCTGACCATCACCCTGGCTGGAGATGGGTATCAACTCCCGAATCATGGAGTCTCCTATGATCAGAAGTTTTTGGATTTCCTTGTGCTTGTTTAGTTTTGGTTCCTGATTTGGGTGAGTATTGTTGTGCTAGCTCCTGTGCTGAGTGTCCTGCTCTGCAGTGTCTTCTGCCTCTTTATTTGATTTCAGAGATAGAGGCAGATACCTGTTTATAGTGTTTATATGGTTTTTGGAGGTAGTGTGTTGGAGAGCAGAGAGTGATGGGGCACCTGATTTGCTCCTCCTAACCACCTGCCAACCTCCTGGACCAACTACCCTCTGCGGTTGAGGTTTTTCTGTTGGATGCTGGGGAAATGGCGGGTGGTTCTTATAATGTATTTCCTCTTCAATATGAAATTTGAGGCATGCAATCTCTGCCCATGCTGCCCGGAGCTGAGACCTAAGATCTCCAAAGGTACCATCTGCAGGAGGGTATCCCGTTTTGTCCTCCCCGAGCCGACGATCAATCTGACGACCGATGCCTCTCCGATGGGTTGGGGTGCCCATCTGGGGGAGCTCAGGGCCACGGCCTCTGGTCCCCTCAGGAGTCTCGATGCCACATCAACCTGCTGGAGCTCCGAGTGGTGCATCTAGCCCTCACCACCTTCACTCCGTTTGTATGGGGTCAAGTGGTTAAGGTCCAGACGGACAACACCACGACCATGTACTACCTCAACCGACAGGGCGGGACGCACTCCTTGCCTCTGTGCAAGGAGGCTCTCCACATTTGGTCCCTCGTGATCAGCCTGGAGGCGGATCTCTGAGCCATCCATGTGGCAGGAGGCTCCAACAGTCTGGCCGATGCCCTCAGCTGGATAGGTGCTGCATCTCATGAGTGGTCTCTCCTGCCCGGAGGTAGTACAAGATCTGTTCTCCCTTTGGAGCACCCCTCAGGTGGACCTGTTCACCTCCAGGGAGACTGCAAAGCTGAGGCTGTTTCATGCCCACCCCCCTCAGCAGGGCTCGCTGCAGGAGGATGCCTTCTTGAGGCCGTGGACCCCGGGCCTCTTCTATGCCTTCCCTCCATTTCCCTTGATCCACAAGGTGCTTCTCAAGGCAAAGAGGGACAAGGCGCAGGTGACTCTGGTAGCCCCAGACTGGCCCCGCCAGTTCTGGTACCCAGCTCTCCTCAGCCTCAGCTCCAGGCTTCCGAGGCAGTTTCCAGCCTGCCCGGACCTGATCTCAGTCAACAAGGGGAAGGTTCTCCATCCGGACCTTCATTCCCTGCACCTGATGGCCTGGTTCCTGAGCGGCTAGAATTCCAGGGCTTGGGTCTTTCCGACAAGGTCCTCAGCATTGTTGAGGCGTCCCATAAGGAGTTGACCAGAAAATGCTGTGCCTGCAAATGGAAGAGATTCTCCATTTGTTGTCAGGACAAGGGGTTGGACCCCTCTTCCTGTTCCTTGGCTAGCATCCTGGCCTACCTTTGGTCCCTTTCTCAGCTAGGGCTTCGGTCGACGACCCTTAAGGTGCACCTGGCAGCCATCTCTGCTTACTGGGAGCAGGCTGGCAAGCAGTCGGTGGCACAGGAGAAGGTGGTCAGGCGGTTTTTCAAAGGCCTTGATCACATATCCCCTCCGGTGCGAGAACTTCCACCTCCGTGGCATCTACTGCTGGTATTGGCTAAGCTATCCAAACCGATGCAGAGGTGTGATATCTCCCACCTGTCATGGAAGACCACCTTCCTGGTGGCTATTACATCAGCCAGAAGGATGGGAGAGTTCCAGGCGCTTTCCATCAAGTCTCCTTATCTGGTCTTCTACAGGGACAAGGTTGTCCTGCGCCCCCACCCGAAATTCCTTCCGAAGGTGGTGTTGGAGTTTCACCTTAACCAGGTGTTGACTCTGCCGGTGTTCTACTCCAGTCACACCTCAGAGGCCGAATATAGGCTTCATACTCAGGACCCTAGAAGAGCACTCGTTTATTATAAGGAGTGGACGGCTGAAGTTCGGGGAGAGGTTCGCCAGCTGTTTGTCACCTACGCTGAAGCCGCACCTGGCAGACCTGCAGCCAAGTGGACGATAAGCAGGTGGGTCATCTCCTGCATAGATCTCTGCTATAGGTTGCCGGGCATGGAGCCTCCCAAAGGGGATAAGAGCTCATTCTACTTGCCATACCGCTGCTTCGGTGGCTGCTTCTAGGGACGTCCCTATCCAGGAAATCTGCAGGGCTGCTACCTGGAAGTCAGCACAAACCTTTATTTCCCATTACCACATTGACCTTGAGTCACGCCGGGATGCTGGTTTTGGGACCTCGGTTCTCCAGTCCTTATTCCCTAAGTAGAGGGTGCACGCCTTGCCTCCCTCCTTCCGGAGAACTGCTAGGAGTCTGCCAGACAGTGTGGATTGAACAACATATCCACGTCCCTAGAAATACAGGTTACTCACCGGTAACAGGAGTTCTAGGAGTGGTATATGTTGTTCATCCTACGAACCCACCCGACCTCCTCGGCTTCGACTCGCAACCTGGCTTCCAGTGGGCTAGATCTGGCGTCATGGGGCAGAGCCGAGGGTTTTACCACCTGGGTGGGTGGGAGGAGCCAGATTGAAGACCTTCCTGCAAGATTTAAAGCGGCAATGAACCTGCCAGACAGTGTGGATGAACAACATATACCACTCCTAGAACTCCTGTTACAGGTGAGTAACCTGTATTTTTGTTGCTTCCCAAAAAAAGATTATTTGCATGGAAGTTTACAGAGAAAAATGAGCAGTCAATTTTATGTTACAGCATTAAAATTAAGTATAGGATAATGCTAGATCATTATATATAGAAATAATGGCTATGCCTTTACTTGAAAATGGTTTCTGTTGGTAGTCATAATAAACAGAGGAATTGTTTTTATTGGTTGTTCAAATCACTTCTGTTTGACAAACACCTTATGGGACCCAAACTGGGTTGGCATTGTACCTTTAAAGCATTTCTCCTATATCCAGGCAAGGTTTTTAAAAATATATTATTCAGACATATGTAACCCTGCATTTCATTGATTTTCTCACTATGTCATCATTCTTTGTTATTGAGGATATTTGCATGAAAATGGGATCGCTGAAGTCTCCGGCTTCCTTTGTTTGTGACATCATAGTAATCTGCACAGCAACAGATTATGATGTCACACAATTACAGCTTCAGTGGTAGGAAAAGCAGGTCAAGGAGATCAACACTGAGACACAAAGACCCTGTTTAAAGGCGATAGGAAACAGTTTTGTACTCCTCTAGATGCCCTCCTGTTGTCCCTTCAGTGTCTGTCCAATATTCCAATGTGTTTTTGACCCTTTTTGGTAAGTTAGTAATCCAATTTTGTTGCCTTTTAACGACCCTGAATTATTTTCTCCTCGGCAGTTGCTGCTCTCTTTTCATACAGCTTGAACATTCTATGAAATCAATAACACCACTCCAGATCATTCAGATGAATAGCAGGGAATGGTGTTATTGATGTCTTAGAATGTCTTAGAAATATGAAAAGAAAGAGCAGAAGCTGGTGAGAGGAATGTAGCTTTGAGGGCACCCCAAATCTTGATTATTTATTGATCAAAACTTGGTTGAAGCATATCAGAATGCGTAACAGGCGTGGAAAGGAAGATGAAAGGGTTGTTAACTATTTAAAAATCAGTCTTCTTCGAGGATATCTCTTGCAGCAGGTCACATCTTAGGAACTACAGCTGCCAGGCACCAGGAACACAAGGACACATTTTTGCTAGCAGTCTAAAGGGGGTCATCCACGGTGACAGTATCACGTCGACATCACCCTGTATACATGGCGGCCCCATGCCCTCCTCAATTCTTTCCCAGCGTCGACCATCACACTTCAGACTCCATGGAGTGCCGTCGCTTCAGTCGATTGCCATTTTGTTCTCAAACTTTTATGACCTTTACCTGTCTGGTGAACCAAATTCTAGAATATTTGCTGTCCTTGTCAGATGCTGCACTGAAGTATTCTTCGCTAAAGGTTCACTTGTCTGCTATTACAGCCTTCCATGTGCCCATTGAGGGCCGTACGGTAGTCCAGTTGGACATGGCCCGTACCTTTCTGAGAGGTATCCTGCACTTAAAGCCTTCTGTACGTAACCCGATCACAGCTGGGACTTAAATTTTGTTTTGGGGAAACTTAGTTTGACTCCTTTTGAGCCTGCCGTGATTTGCGAGCTACGCTTTCTGTTGTGGAAAGCATTATTTTTAGTTGCAGTTTCCTCTGCTTGTAGGGTTTCCAAGCTCCAGGCACTCGTGTGAGCAGCCATATTTGATTTTCCACAAAGACAGGGTGTCTTTGCGTACTAACCCTAAGTTTTTGCCAAAGGTGGTGCCTGAGTTTACCCTAAATCAAACCATCCACTTTCCTGTCTATTATCCTGAGCAAGCCATTCCAGAGGAAGCATTGATCTGTACTTTGGATGTACATAGAATACTCGGATATTATGTTCAGCACACCCAGACTGTAGAAAGACCTCGCAGCATTTTGGGTCCTTTGCCCCTGGGAAAGAGGGCACACCAATTTTGAAACGGTGTCTGTCCAAATGGTTGGCCAAATGTATTATTTTCTGTTACAGGAAGTATAGTAAGGAACTTCCTGGGGCTGTCAAGGGCCATTCCACCAGAGGCATGGCCGCTTCTGCTGCCTGTTTCAGAGGGGTTTCAGCAGCAGAGATCTGTGCTTCTGCTGCCACCTGGAGAACTGTCCACACTTTCACTAGGTATTACAGTCTGGACATCGCTTGTAGAAGGAGGGCAGCATTTGGCCTTGCTGTGCTTCAGGGCCTCGTCTCGTAGGTCATCGCCTTCCACCACCCTTGTTGTTTTCTCCTTTTCAGTACTGCTTGGGACTCATTCCTAAGGTATGACCTGCTGCAAGAGATACTCTCAGAGAAGGCAGAACAGTTACGCAAGAACTTACAGTAACAGTAGATCTTGAAGAGAATCTCTTGCAACAGGTCATGCCGTCCCTCCCTCCTTCCCCCTTGACTATGTTCCTGTTCTCTCCTTTTCCAGGTGGGTGTACCTTCTGTCCTACATGTTCCTTTTGGCAGGTCTTTCTGACTCTCTCTTGGTTCCCTTTGGAGCACGTCCTTGACATATGGTCTCCGGTGGGGAACTGAGGAGTGCGTGGGGCTACCCATGGCTGTATGTGGAAATGTTGACGTGATGATATCGCTGTGGGCAGCCCCCGTTAGACTGCTAGCAAAAATGTGTCTGTGTGGTCCTGGCACCTGGTGGCTGTAGTTCCTGAGTTGTGATCTGCTGCAAGAGATTCTCATGAAGATCTACTGTCACGGTAAGTTCTTGCATAACTGTTCCTTTCCTATCTCCTTTAAGGAAAAACAGCAGCCTAGCAAGATGAAACACTTCTTAAAAGTGATTTTTTAGAAAACAGCTGCATACTCTGAACTGCTATAAAGGGAATTACGTCAAAGCACCATGACATTCGTTTTGCAATTTCTAATCACAAGAATGTACAGTATATAATAACTCTTTCATATTACTCCAATTTGTGATGTCTAGTTATATTTTAATATGCCTTTTTCCTGGAGGTACTGTTTACTTAATTTAGTTGTTGCATAGTGACAGGGTCACAGCAGGGGGTGAGGCTGGTAATAATCTGATGAAGTAAACTGTTTTATTCTTTTTGAGTTACTCTGAATGTCCCTCTTGGAAGTGAATATGGAAATATTACAGGAGGGATCTGAGAAAGAAAAGCATAATAATACATTTCTCAGTAATGGGGAAGACTGACAGGTCAGGGACCCAGTAGTCCGCAGTTGGTCCATCACCAGCACAAGTGTGCTGTTCATGTGGTTCAGTTTTGTGATGGGCTGATTTCTGTAATAATTCAGTGTATGTGCTTGAGATGAATGAAAAGTCCTGGGTCTACAGCATAGGCATGCAAATGATGTCATCCAGATTTCCTGTCCCCAAAACTCCAGTTTTGCCAGAGTAGTGTGTGTGTGTGTGTGTGTGTGTGTGTGTGTGTGTGTGTGTGTGTTGGGGTCTAAGGGTCTAATTTAAAAATGATATGTACCAGGCAGTTTTTTTTATAATTGGCCACATTCCTAACACCACTTTCAAGGGTACATGAGCCTGTTTATTTGAGGAAATAGATCAGGGCTAGTACCACAAATGTTAAGGCCTGTGTGCTCTAGTAAACCAAATTAGTATCATTTTTTATTATAATCCAAAGGTAGGTAGTGCTGGGCTGGGAGGGGGGCTTCCCCAACTTCTTTTTACTTTTTTTTCTTTTTAATTCTTTGGCAACTGGGTAAGGCCCCCAATTCTCAGGGCGACTTGGGAGCTCTGGGGAGGTTAAGTGAGTTGCTCAGTCACACAGTATGCAAGTGGAAGTTGTGGTCATCAAACCCGGGTCACAGCTTGTTAATCTAACCTCTATGCTATTCTGCCAGCCCCTTGTGTTATATTTTTTTTAATTGTCGTAATAGTCACAATCCCAGGTTTCATACAAAACCTCTTTCCTTCACTGGTGGACTTAAAAAACATGCTTGTTGCACATGGGGCACTGTTTGCAACCCTTAGTGGCCACTATTACAGGCTGAAGATGGCTGCATATACCAGTAAGCTGTCTCTGTTCTTTATTCATTCCTGTGGATTCAGCACGATTATCCCATGCTGGTCTTAATAACAGAAACCGGGCTTTAATGTATGGCTTGTTTGTTCAATGCCAGTTTGTAATGGTACAAATTGGGAATATCAGGCCCCAGGTAAATAAGCTAATTAACTGATTTTACATCATAATAAATGTTTTCTTTGGACAGATATAAGTTATTTAAGAAACAAGCAAGTTCACATTAGAAGGTAGCCCAAGCATGCAACTACGAGTCGTAAATAGCTAAAATGTTTAAGAACAGGAGACAGCCAAGTTGCTATTATTGCCCAAATAAACAGAATGTAATTAAAGGGGGTTAGAACATGTAGCTCAGTACATTTTGGAGGTGGGCATCAGAAAACTGTGTAGATGAAACAGACCTATTATCAGGGAGAACAGAAAAGAAGAATGCAATCAGCAGAGAACTCCAGTTATGGACTACAGAGGACAGGACTTTGATTCAAAGAACTAAATATTCAAACATCATCAGTGTAGTGGATGTGGTAGATACAGTGAACACAAGTGTACAGTAGGTTTTTATGTTACTGTAAAAATGGTTTCAAATGAGGCACCATAAAGAGAGTGGCTGATTTATGAGCAGAAACCAAGGAGCTCAGATTGGAAACCAAGAGTGTGAGGTAAGTCTGAGTGATATGATGGAAAATAAATATACATTGAAAGGTGCCCTTGTATGGCAGTTGTAGTGAATGCGGCTCTGTGGGGCATGACATAGGATACATAGAAGAACAATATCTAACAATGGAAGGACACACCTATGCAATAGCAAGTTAAGAAGTAGGGAATGAATTGTATGCTAGGGCGTAGTAGTTGAGCAGTTCAGAATATTTAATGTAAAAAATGTGTCTGAAAGGAATTTATGTATGAAACCTGCCTGGCACAGCTACAGTACCCAGATAACTGCTCTACAGTAGCATTACAGTGAGAAAAGAAGTGATGCATGAAGAAGATGTACAAAGGTCCATGAAATGAAACATGTTAATCCTGTTTTTTAATATTTGATGAGTACCTTATGACCCCCTTGCCACAAGAAGTGGTGATGAGACTTTGAGACATCTGTGACCCACGTGACAACATGCCCTGTTAGTGCCAGCTACAGTATATTTGCCCTGGCAGGAAACAGCTTGGTAGAATTAAAATGTTCCTCCCTGAAATTCCTTCCAAGAGAAAGCAGTCAGCGTGGAGATAATGACCTTGTTACAAAAAAAAGGCAATATTGGATATTTGGCAAATGTGATCATTGGCTGAGAATAAGGTATATCAGATTTGCATGAATAAACCCTTCTGACCCATGTATTGGCAGTGTTCCTATTTTAATAAACAGTTGCTGTAGTGGCAGATTGACAAAGTCCAAGAGAGTAGCATCTTTCAGAAAAAGAGATGTGCAAGAACAAGGGGACACAATTTAAAGATAGAGGGGGGACAGCTCAGGGCAATGTGAGGAAGTATTTTTTCACAGAGAGGGTGGTGGACAAATGGAACAGCCTTCTAAAGGAGGTCATGGGATCACAAACAGTGGGGGAATTCAAGAATGCATGGGACAGACATAAGGCAATTCTTGTGGGGGGTAGGAAGAAGTAGGCTGTTGGTTAACTAGGGTCTGCAGATCATTCAATAGGTAGGGAAAGGGGCAGAGTAGGTGGGCCAAGTGGTCCTTATCTTCTGTCAAAGTCTATATTTCTGTGTTGACAGACAGTAGATAAACAGTTCAGATTTCTAAGGTCTTATGTAGAGATGCCTAGAGGAATTTATAATACCCTGTTACAGAAAGAAGCCACAGAAATGAAAATTAATTGAGATATTTAGTATTGGGAAGTAGAAAAACTGTCACATGTTAAAATAATAGACACATTTGATAAACATTGCCATGAATGTAAATGCTCTTTGAAGGTGCAAGGCTGGCAGTACTAGAGGCAAAAGGTATTGTTTCATATGACTACTGTGGATTTCTGAAGAATATCATCACAGAATTCAGCTGCTAGGACTGTTGGGGGAAGGATGTTATGGATTATTGCTCTTTTAACCTGTACACTCCTCTGTGGCATAGTGTGGTATGGTGTGGACTATGGCAGTGCAAGACTCTCTACGCAACACCATCAGTGTGCCTCAACCCAGGCTGAGAGGGAACACTGAAATGGGGGAAAGGGTAACTTAGGCTCCCTACCAGTACAGTCCTTAATGTGACTCAAAGGTACAGGGTTCACTTCAGATGTTTACCTATGTGGGACATTGACCCACTAGGCTTACAAAGTAGGGGTTGAATGGAAAAAAATAGTGGTTCATAATATTCATCAGAGCCCTCAGTTTTAAGGCAGCACTGGAAAACCATTAAACAGTGTGTCAGAGTGCTTTCCAAGAGAGAAGAAGGTGGCTCAAAATTGAAATTTGTGTGACATCTGTCACATTTCCCCACTCAGAAATGAACACTGAAGGTATCTGCTAGTGCTACAGTAGTTGTGTCATTTATGATGTGGACATCTGTCCACGAGGCATAAGACTGAAGCCATTACAACTAGTTTTGCCTTTGCGGACTATGATTAAATTGTATATACTGATAAATGGGGTGCATCACCACACTGGTGAAGTAGTGTGTGGAAGTGTACTCCCCCAAGACACATACGTATAGAGCCCTATATCCAGATATCAACACCATAAATCAGGTCAGAATGAGTATTCCCAAGGAGAGAGGGATTGAGCAGAGTGAATCGATCATTCATCTCCTTTTATTGTTAAACTGAAAATACATGAACATATCTAAATTCTAAAGCAAAAATGGCACACAGTGCAAATAACAGAGCTGCTTCTGGTCTTTCAAATTGAATTGATGCCTTTTTTGATAGTCATATCAGTTTGTGATTCTAAATGTAAAATTGCATTGCACACAGAAGGGGAAGGGACCTTTTTTGTTTAGAAAGCCCATGGTTTCTTAAATATATTATATTTTTAGCATTTTTTTTGGAGAGAGTTTCAGATTTATTTTGTTTAGACTGCATGAATAAATTTCACTATTAAGTGGTGTGGGTGACATTTTAGAAATTGCGCGTGGAGAAACCTATGATTTCCATTGCCACTTTTCCAGTGGTGGGTAAATCTCACAAAAAGCTTTTGCCCAGCTTACAGTCCTATTCCATTTGTAGAAGTGATGGTGATGGAAGCCCCTATGATTCTGCTAACCTATTCTGCTAATGTTGAACTGAAATTAAATTTGTGTGTATTAAATATACGTAATATAGTGCAGAAAAACAACTTAGAATGAAGCTTATTGGTGCAGTTTAAGCTACTGTAATTAGTGTGCTGTACTTGCATGTTTGATATTATGTAAACAGTTTATTTTGCAATCATGCATGCATGAGGGGAAAAAAACACATATTTTTTCTCAGTTCTACTGTAGATCAAGCTCCAGATGTGCTGCTTTAGCATTTGCATTACATCTTGGAGGCATTGCTTGTGAGGAAGGCCATTCTTTGTAAAATTGCTTGTTAACACTTACTGTTGGCAGAAGGTGGCGGGACTGACTCATCCTGTGTTAGAGAATTACTAAAAAGTAAGTACCTTTAAATTCTGTACTAATTGTCGATTGGGCAGGATGTGAGTAATTGGATACGACTTGAGCATGTACTGTATTTTATTTTGTTGTAGAATGCAAAGTATAAAGATGCATCTATCCATTCAGCATTGTCTGAACATTTGGACCAGGAAAAGGTGAAGAACCTGAACCTTAGAGGGAACATACAAGAATTTGAACAAATGGTAGATGAGCTAAAAAATCAGAAGTATATAGTGGAGCAAGAATTATCCAAACTAAAGACAGCAGCAGAAGCAGACAAGAGAAATCAGTGGAAGGTTATTGAGGAAATGAATCTTCAGAAGACCAAGGCCGAGTATGAGGCAAAGCAGTACCGCGTGCAGCTAGAAAAAAGTGTAAAGGAGAAAGTGGCGGCAGAGCAGGAGTTAGAACATGTGCGTCAGCTTACACTGCAGGCAGAGGCGAAACGAAATGCAGTAGAGGAAAAGCTCAGAGCTTTTAAGAAAGAAATAGAAGACAGCACATTAGCTAGAAGAAAGTTAGAAGATCACCTAAAACGAAAAGACATAGAACTAAAAGAAATGGAGCAGCAGAAACATGCATTATTGTTAGAACTACAGATAAAAACAGCTGCTGAGGAAGAACTTTCAAAGCAAATAAAGCAGTGGCAACATGATCCTCAGATGTCCGATTCCGAAGCAAGGAAACAAATCTGGAAACCAGAGTACTCTGCTGTTAGAGAAAATATTCATCGTACACAAACTTTAGTACAGGAACTGTGCCATAGAGGTAATGCTGATGCTACAAACCTACAGATGGAGCAGGACTTTAGAAAAGCAGAAGCTTTGTTGAAGAAACAGGTGGATGAACTTGTTGTAGCCAACAGACAAGCTGGAAAGGACATGGATCTTCTAAGATCAGACCTGGCCTTACTTCAGCGTCAAAAAGCTGCAGCTGAAGAGAGAGCTCAGACACTAAAAGATGAATTAGATATAATGCATAGTACAGTTACACAGTTACAAACAGAGCTATATCAAAGCAAAAGCAAATCGGAGGTGGTTATGCAAGAATTTTCTCAACTTAGGAAGACCAGCATGGGTCATCAGGAAGAACTAACAACAAAAAAACATATAGAAGAAGAACTGACCAAAAGAAAAAATGAAGCAGTGGAGCTGAGAGCCAAAGTAGAGGAAGTTACCAGATCACAGGTAAAAGCAGAGTCAACAATTAGAAATTTAAATTCGCAGATAATTTCTCTTCAGCAAGAGAAAACCTTGGCTGAACATAGAGCACAGATGCATACAGGAGAGTCTGACAGCTTGAGAGAGCAACTTAAGAAAACCCAAGAGCAAATAACTCTGCACATGAAAGCTGAGAGAGAAAACAGCCAAAAAGTGCAAACTCTTCAGGGTGAAATAGATAAAAGTAAGATTGTGATTAACAATTTGAAACAAAAAGTTGAAGAACTCACTAAAAATAACTGTGAAATAGAACGGGTTATGAGGAGTCTGCAGTCTGAAAATGAAGAACTCATTCTGGAAAAAAATACAACTCAGGGAAAAAGTGAAACATTAAAAGCCCAAATGGATGGCCTGAAAGAACAATTAAAAATTACCCAGGAGCAGCTACAGAAGAAAACAAAGACAGAACAGGAACTCCAAACTAAAGTAAGAAAATCTGATGAAGACCTCTTAAAAACCAAACATACAGCTGAAGAATTGAAACTGAAGTTTGACGAACAAAGACTTGCCATCACGAAGAGCGAGAAAGAGGTCAGAAGTCTGAGATCAGAGCTTGGCTCTGTGAACCTTGAGAAAAAGATGGCCGAACAGAAGGTCCAGCTGCTGAAAGCACAAATCCAGGAGCTTAACAATAAACTTAAAAAAGTACAAGAGGAGTTGCAGCAAAGAGCTAGAGACTGTCAAGGGAACCAGAGAAACATGACATTACTTGAGCAAGAATGTGACAGATACAAGAATTCTGCAGAAGACTTTAAAAAGAAGCTCGAGCATCTCATGGACTCTAACAGCAGTACTGAAACTGATTTGAAAAATGTCACATGTATGCTGGCCACTCTTCAGCAGGAGAAATGTATGGCCGAAGAGAAAGTGAGATTACATGAATTGGAAATAAGTGATTTGAAAAAGAGACTTCAGGAAGCTCAGGAGCAGCTTCTACAAAGACAAGAAACAGAAAGAGCTAACCAGCAGAGAGCTAGACAACTTGAAGAAGAGTTGCGGATTTATAAGCGCACTGCAGAGGAATTAAAGTCTAGCATTAATTTACAAAGAACAGATAACGAATATCAGCAGCAGCTGTTTTTAAGTGACATACAGGAGAAGAGTAACGTCCAAGAATCAGCAGTAAAGCTGGGGTCTGATACAAAGGAAGGAGGATTTAGACATAGGACAGAAACTGCAGAGCAGGAAATTAAAATATTACGTCAAGAAGTGGAAAAGTTAAGAGCCTTGAACCAGGATGCGCAAGACAGCAAACAGGTTACACGAAAGGGCATAGAGAGTCTGATGCTTAAGATTGAACAAGCAGAAAAAGAAAATGAGATTGCAAAGCAAGAACTTCAGAAAGAAAGGTGCTATAATGCTGAGTTGTGCAATCACAGAATCCATCTCCTGGGAGATATTAATGATGCAGACAGAAAGTGGAAGGATTTACGTCTCGAACTATCAGAACTCAAGAAAGCATTAGCAGATGCTGAAAGAAAGCATACCCTTGCAGAGAGACAGGCCACATCATTAACAGAATCAATTGAGGTGAAAAAAGCAGAAGTGTATGCACTGCGTGAAAAAGCAAGCAGGCTTGAGACTGCTATCAATACAGAAGCCCAAAAAATAAAAGACCTGGAGGGTAATCGACTCCTTCATCAAAATCAGAAAGAAAACAGAGAATTCATAGTAACACCCACAACTACTTTTGAGGCCGAATCCATTAGAAAATCAGCAGAATATGGAAAAGCTAATTTTGAAGCACCTCAAAGTGAATTAGACGTCAAGCAGGATATTAAAGGCAAATATGGCCTAAAACATGAAGAGGAACTAACTAAGTTAAGGCACTCTTATGAGGTATACTTTCAGGAAAATTATTCAAGTGCTGGTGTTGGGCACCTTTCTTTGCTCTGATCTTGCTACATTCTCGCCATTCTCTGTCTACAGTTTTAATTTTGTTCTTCTAGAAATATAGTGGTTTAAGAAGTTATGATATCATTAAATGCAATGTAATTGCAGCTGTTCACAAGTGTTGTGCTAAATGAGAGACTGAGGTCCTATATTGAAAGAGGTTTGACAAAAGACCCAATTTCCCATTTAATTGAATAGACAGGAAAAAGAGGCCTTTTTCTGAGATCGAGATATAGCTTGTTGTTAAACTGCCCTTTAAAACTATAAATGTAAAAAAGTCTTCAGATAAAGTTATTATAGTACAAAAAAAGAGGATTTTAGTGTTACCCGGATTTACTCCTGAACAGCTTCGTTACACTTCACTACTACTATAAAACAACTTTAAAATATTGTTTCCCTTTTACGGATTTCTACTTTTCCTGCTTTATTCTTAAAAATGTAGCGTGCTTCTGGTGTTTCAGTTTATTTTGAAGAATTGCATTGAAAATATAGATTGAATGCCGTTTCTTATGTTGTCAAAAATTCATGTTCACAGATAGGAACGACAGATGAGAAGAAATTTCACAATGAAATCAGAAATGTGCAGTATGAACAAGAAAGAGTATTAGATGATAAAAGAGGACGAGAGGAGACATTCAGTGACCTGGAAGAATTAAGGAAGCAACAACATTTATGCATCAGGTCCTATGACACACATACTTTAAAAGACGCACAGAGAAACTGTTCTGAAGTGGAGAATAAACATCGTGTAACGCAAATAGATGTGGCAGTCATTGCAAAGACACATGTTCAGGGATTTTCACTGGATGGTGAGCATATAGCTGAACAAATAAGCAGCACTCTTAAGGATAATACTCATGCTCAGTATGAATGTGCTTTACCTGAGGATAAACTCTTATTTCAAGGACTCAGACATACGGTGACTGCCAGACAACTAATGGAATGCAAACTGTTGGACAGTGACTTGTTTTGGCAGTTCCAAATGGGACTCAAGACAGTTGATGATATTCAGCAATCTCTTGACATGTTTTTGACCAGAGTTACTGCCATAGCAGGTCTTTACATCGAGTCAAACAAGGAAATCGTTTCATTCCCTGTTGCAGCAGATAGAGGGCTGATTGAGCCAGCTATTGCACTGGAATTTTTAAAAGCCCAAGCAGCAACTGGCCACATTATTGATCCCGTAAATGGAAAGACATGTTCAGTTCAGGAAGCAATTGACAGGGGAATGGTTGGCACAGAATACAAAGCTAAACTATTAGAGGCAGAAAAGGGTGTTGTAGGATACATGCATTCTGGTAAAAAGTTATCAATATGTCAAGCAATTGAAGCTAGGTTGCTTGACAGACAGAGAGGAAAACGCATCATAGAAGCCCAAATTGCAACTGGTGGTGTTATTAACCCCGTACTATGCATCCGAGTACCTCAGAAAGTTGCAGTTGAGCAGGGCTTGATAAACAATTCTACTTTAAAATTTTTGTACGAACCAGCTGCTAATGTGAGAGGCTTCCATCATCCAAAGAGTAGACTGCCTTTGTATTATGCTGAATTAGTTCAAATGTGTGTATTTGATTTAGAGAAGAAATATCTCCTCTTACCATTTGGAGAAAGGCACATTTCTGATCCATCACCAGAAAAGTGTCATAAAATTTCTGTAGTTGATACTAATGCCGGAGGAGAAATGACTGCATATGAGGCCTTCAAAAAGCATCTCATTAACAGAAAAACTTACCATGAACTTTCAGAACTGGAATGTCAGTGGGAAGAGACTACATCACCTGGTGCCCATGGGAATCAGTTACCATGCCTTACTGATCTGAAAACTGGAAGGCAAATTAGCATTAATGATGCCTTAGCACAAGGTATAATTGATAAAGCAGAACTGAATAAATATCGAGAAGGGATCATTTCAGTGAATGAGCTTGCCGACATGCTAGTGACCAGATCCAAGGTGGCAAAAGACTTGAACAGTCCTATCGTAGGCATCTGGAATGCTCACACCAATGAAAGGCTTTCTGTAATAAACGCTTTACGTCAAAACCTTGTTGAACGTATTACAGCCCTGAGGCTTCTAGAAGCGCAGGCTTGCACTGGAGGCATCATTGACCCATCCAGTGGAAGAAAATATAGCACAACAGAAGCTGTTAATAATGGTTTACTTGATGCAGTAATTGCTAGACAGATTCAGCCATGTGAACAGGCTTTTGCTGGAATCATCCACCCTCAAACAAAGAAGATTATGTCAGCAGCAGAAGCCATATGTACAGGTGTCTTAAACAAAGAAGTTTTCCAGCGATGCCTGCAGTTCCAGTATTTAACAGGGGGCCTTATAGATCCAGAGACACATACCAGAATATCAGTGGAAGAAACTATAAAACCGGGACTAGGTGATCCTGCAATTGTCTTAAAGCTGAAGGACGACAGATCATACATTAAAAGCCTGACCTGCCCTAATACTAGGAAGAGGATAACATACAAAGAAGCTTTAGAACAGGCTCTGTTTGATTGTCACACAGGGCTGAGGCTACTGGAGGCATCTCAGCAACGCAGTGCAGCTGTTTCTAGCCGGTACTGCCTTTAATTATAAAGAAATTTTGTCTTTGCATAAACTGCTGGAGAACATCACCTTGCAAGTTGTCTGTGATAATACAGTTAACTATTTTCTGGATATTTCATAATGAAACAAAGAGTACCCAAGCATAACATTGAGACAGTTAATGTTTATATTAGCCCAATTTCATGAATTGTTCAGACAGTAAATACAATTAATTGCACCTGTAAGTGCAAAACATATTTGCTATCTTATAATACATTAATATGTAGTATAATAAAGAGATTTATTAAAGGCACAGGCTTTTTTACCAATTAACTGGCTGAAAAAAAAAATTGTAGTCAGTATCTGGCAGACAGCACCTTGTCTGAAGAATGTAAAACACAAAAAGTTTTGATTAATGTTCGCATAATTTGTATATTTTCATTTCTCTTGTTGGAAATTAAGTTGTTCCTCGTTAATTAATATATTGCAATGAGTTTTATGCACCTTTGTTCATTTGTTGGTTCAAGAAAAGTATGAGGTCTTTATTGCAGCTGACTGTTTACTAGGATCATCCTTACTTAAATTCATTACTGAGCTTTGGAAGTGTTATACATGATGGCCGGTTTCTCAGCTTGTGTGCTTCCTGAGTACATTCCAGGTCTTTAAAAAAAAAGTGTTGCAGTCAACACAGTATGAAAAGGGTAGACAGCTGCACAGGTAAACAGTCCTGCAAACGAACCCTTAGTACAACAGGCCTGACACCTTTGAGAAACTTTTAATAAGCTGTAATACAATGAGAATGTGCAAGGCCAAGTAAAATGCTGTTCAGCAGATAGTTTCAAGTGATATGCTTTATTTCTGTAGTGTCTGGAACATCAAGAGGCAGAAGCTATATTGCAGTAAAGCTGCGTTGTTCAATAAAGCCTCTATTTTCTGTATTGTGAAGATTCTTTCTCTCTCTGCCATGAAGGCTGGATTTGCGTGACTTTTTTATGATCTGAGTCCTGGCAGGCCATTCATGTGATGCATACATACATACAGTAGGACAACACAGGTTGAGTACAAAGGTAACATCTGTTTTCAGATGGGTGCTAGATAGCAGGGTGCTAACGGGTTGCCTTTGAGTTGATTTAGCGATTAGATAATGCATTTGGCAACCCATTATCATCACGTTTCCTATGTTATTTCCCGTCACTTTTTCATCCACCCTCTGTTCCTACATCTGGGACTGCTTCAGCTGCACCCTTCTTCTGGTCAGCAGAGTAGGTGAGTGGCTGCTTTCATAAGTGACTCATGTCATTTGTTGCTGGCAGAGTGTGGACTAATGCATGGTAGAGTGTTTACTCTTTTTCTGGGACGCGAGAGCCTCACCTTCATGACAAGCTTGGCTTCTGGCTGGTACCAGAATGGGATGCCCAGGGTCACATGTGAAAAGAGTGGAGAATAATGGGATTTGGCTGTATAGCATGCCTTCTATATGTAGTGTATCCCAAAGATTTGTACAAAGCAAAGAGTTAGATACTGGTAGGGCAGGGATTGAATATGGCATACAAACAGAAGCAGTATTACCAAGGACACAGCCATATTTTATTAGATTGTTATTGAAAGAAACAGTGCTAACCAGGGCTCCAGGGATAACTCCCATATGCTTTTTGGAAGTGCTGTGGGATCTACATCTTCCTCTTGGGCAGCCATCAGAAATGGCAGAATTAGTTTCCAGTCAACGTCTAATCCAAATGATGCAGAACGGCAGTGCCATTGTTTTACCTTGGCTCAAGTGCCTGATGGTGTGGGACTCAAACTCAGGACCTTTCGGCCTTCCCGGCCCAAAGGTGAATGGGCTACCAGCTGCTCCACTGACACGAAGCCCCGTGTGTGACTGCAGATTTCAGTCTGCCATAGGCTGGAACCCATTTTCTAAGGGAACACAAATGAATATCATCAGCATAACATTTCAAAAATGGCTTACTGATCCAGTTCAGTATTAAGCCACAACAGGACATGTGTTGTGCTGGTATTACATCATACCTTGGGTGCATTGTGAAGCATGAGGTGCAGCTGACAGCTTTAGCTACTCATGAAGTGACAATTAACCAGCATAACCTAGTCTGCTCCATGGTGCCGAGTGATGCGGCAACACTCTGGGATGCTGGCAAACCAGGTACATGCTTGAAGCTCCTGACATCAGGAGCCAAGGCCAGTAGGGAGGATGGTTGTGCTCTACATTGATAGCGGCTCCTGGTGGTTTCTCTGCAATGGCGCTCTTGGATGCGTGGCTGATCATACACTGATGAATGTCCTCACTCCGAGAATGCTACTGCGGTAGTGCACATGCGGGTGGTGGATGGGGTCCCGAAAATGAAAAAAAGGTTTATGCTGGGCACCCTAAGTGACAACCTCCCTGGCTACCCCTGTCATGCAACCATGCCCCCAGAGTGGGCGAGCCATTCTACTTCCGGCTGTCACAGGCAGAACAAGGCACTTCCTTCCTAGTGGCAGCAAGAGGGCCCCCCAACAGGGATACATTGGATCAGCTTGATTGGTGACAGGGTCCGGGGGGGGGTAAGTCCAGTGACACAGGTTGAGCTTAGCAGTTAGTGGGGGTGTGCCCTGCGGAGAGCCTGAAAGGTGGGTGCCCAGGGCAGTGAGGAGCAAAAAGAAAGCATAACAAGCACCCTGGAATACATTATTGCGATTATAAAATGGATCCTATAGCATACAGAAAAGGCTTTTTATTTATTTGAAAATTGGTAACCAGGAAATGTGCACAGAGACAAAGCTCATTTCCTGGCATGACCCCGTGGATAGGAAACAAGGGGGTACAAAGTACAAATGAACAAGCAACAAGGTACAATAATGCAGAGCTAAATACGCCAATAAAATTGTGGGTACAAAAATTAGTGAGTAAAATAATAGAAGATACTATACAGCAGTGCAACCCTAGGTACACTGTTGCATACAGAGATAGGCTAGGGCCAGAAAACAGAACTGTATATATGGTGGAGGTTAAATTATCCAGGTAAATATCCAGCTGGGGGGCTCAGAGGCTCAAAAGAGAGACAGCGGATGTGGAGAGGCTCAGAGGAAAGACTAGGGGCAGGAAGGGGAAATAAGGTTTAGCAGCATACTGTAGGAGGAAGAGAGGTGACGAGAGATGGGAAGCTTGTTCCAAACTGTGGGAATCTGTAACAAGATATTAATTACTGGAGAAGTCTAGCAGGCAGGTACAGAAAGGTTATCGGAATCAGAAGAGCAAAGGGAATAACTGAAGGGAGATAAAGGAGATAAGAGACAGCTGAGATGGGGAGGAAGAGGGGAGCACCTAAATTTGGGCAGAAAGGCACAATGCAGCAGGCCCAAGGAGTGCAGAGATGGCAGGTAAAGGGATTGATAGGATAATGATGTGAGAGGGGAAGGTGAATTGAAGGTAAAACAGAAAGCATGGAAGAGCTAGTGCAGCCTGGCCAGTAGGGGTTTAGGAGCAGCCCTATATACCACATTCATGTGGCCAAACACCATCAAGATAATTTTAAGAATGATCTTGTGATGGACAGTGTGTGTGTGTGGGGGGTTGTATGCAGTCCTTATTCTAAAGGGCTCCAGGTCTGGGGTACAACTTCTTGTGGATTCATTGATATGTTGGCAGAAAATGAGGTTCCAATCGAGCCACATGCCAAGGTATTTAAAGGAGAGGACATCTTCTAGAGGGGAGTCATTAATGGGCATGAAAGGAGGGGTGGGAGGGAGCCTAACAAGCTTATACCTAGTACTAAATTACATGGATATGTCCTTTTTAGTATTGAGCAGAAGCCAGTTTGAAGTAAACCGGTGCTGGGCATTTCAAGGTTCTGTTGAAGCAGTAATTCAAGCTCCACGGCAGAGGGCCGGTGGCATAGAAGACTGAGTCATCAGCATACATGTGTGCTGGCATAAATACAGACAGAAGGGAGGTCATTAAGGAACAGGGAGAAAAGAAAGTGTGTACTTTATATTAGTTTCAGACCACAATGTTGTATGGAAACAAAGAAACAGACATTACAAACAGATAAGGACCACTGGTCCATCCAGTCTGTCTGACCCCTACCTTAGTCCAGGAGCCAGTCTGTTACGGGCCAGACCATATCTGATTTCCCATTCCTTCCCCCCTTCCCTTACCACCCTCGATATCCCCTCTATTCCCCCCACTGAGCCACACCCATATGTCTGTTCCATCTCTGCTTGAGTGCATTTACTGTCTGTACATTAACCAGCTCCCATGGTAGTTGGTTCTATTTGTCCACCAACCTTTCTGTAAAGTAGTAGTTCCTCATGTCCCTTGTGAATGTACTCCCCTCCATCTGCAGACTGTGCCCTCTCGTGATGTTCCCCTCTTTGAACATATCCCCTGGCAGTCCACTGTTGATGCCTTTGAGATACCTGAAGGTTTCAGTCATGTCCTCCCTTTTTCTTCCAGTTTCCAGAGAGTACATGTTTAGGTTTTCTAACCTTTCTTCACAGGATCTTCCTTATGGGCCATGGATCATCTTAGTAGCTCTTTCTTTCAACGACCTCCGGGTGGTCTCTGTGTTTCTTCAGATGTTGGCTCTAGAACTGGGCACAGTACTCCCAAGTTTGGCCTAACCAACAAGCATTACAAGGGTAGTATTACTTCCTTTCTTCTGCACGAGAAGGCCCTTCCTTGTTCATCCAAGCATCGTGTTTGCCTTGCTGTATGCCTTGATACGTTGTGCTGAGTTCTGCAGGTTGTCGTTGATCATGACTCCACAAGGTCTCTCTCCTCTGTTTCAAACACACTCCTGCCATCCAGTATTCCAAGGTCTCTCCTCTGTTGTTTCAAACATACTCCTGCCATCCAGTATTCCAGTATTCAGTCCTAGGGTAGGGAAGGCCTTTCCTGTGCATCCAAGCATTGTGTTTGCTTTGCTGTATGCCTTGTCACTTTGTGCTGAGTTCTGCAAGTTGTCGCTGATTAAGACTCCAAGGTCTGTCTCCTCTGGTGTTTCAAACACACTCCCACCATCCAGTATTTAGTTTGTCTTTTTTTTTCTTTTCAAATGCATGACCTTACACTTTTTAGCATTGAATCGTAGCTGCCAGACCCCGCACCATTTCTCCAACTTGGCAGGATCTTCCTTCAGTTCCCAGTTGCCTTCCTCATCATCCACCCTACTGCATATTTTGGTGTCATCTTCAAACAGTGACATCCTGCCCATTGTGCTTTCCCTTTTGTTACATCTAAACACATTAAAAATCAACTCCTGTCAGTGCAGCTTATCGCCTTTCTCACCTCTAACCCTACCCCACTGATGGTCACCTTCTAAGTCATCCCTGAGCCAGTTACCCAATCACTTAGTAACTGTGTCAGCCACATCTACATCCCTCAGATCTTACTTTGAGGGAGGCTCTTGCAGCAGGCCAACACCAGTAGGACTAAGCTACCAGGAGCCAAGACCACACCAAAAGCATTCTAGGTAGCAGTCTACCACGGGGGACCACCCACCACCTATGTCACCCTCTGACATTAGCCTATCCTTTAAAGGTGGGCAGTCCCCCACACCCATCTCAGTTCTTTTCCCCCATCGACCTACGCACGTCGGACCTTAGCGGCTACAGTTGACCGCCATTACCCACACTTGCCAAGCTTTTTTCTTTTCCTTTTTTCTACCAGTATTAACATTGATTTTTTGGTGTTACAGCCATTAAGTTTATGTCTTCTACATCTGCCTCATTATCCAGCTGCTCCATGAAGTGTCCCCGCGGCAAACAGATTGCTGAAAAAGATGGCCTCTCTGCTTGTATACTGTGTCTAGGTCCCAGTCACGACACTGAAGTCTGCCAGATTTGCGTGAAATTCAACCAGGCCACCTGGAGACATCATCTAAAAATCTTGGAGAGCCATCTTATCAAGCAACAGCTCATTGCAATGCAAAAGGAACTGGAGACCAGGAGCTGTTTGGCTTCACCAGTCCGGTCTTCAAGGGCTTCATCCTTTTTCCAGTCCCAGGAAGAATCTGTCGGGAAGCATAAGCACAAGCGCCAGGACCAGGACCGGTCTGCTCCCCACTCGCATTCTCCACACAAGCCTTTGACCACGACAGGGTCAGACTCCCGTGGTGAGCCAGCCCCCACAGCCCTGCCTGCTTTTCTGCAGGGCTGTCAGTGGCTTGTTTCTGTCACGGGCAGTGGCTCCTCAGGGCAGGGGACTTTGTCTCCGGCTCCTCGGCCCCTGATGCTCAGGCCCATTACATCCATGGGTTCTCAGCCAGGAGGCTTGGCCAGCGTGGGTACAACTAGCATTGACTCCTCTGCCATCACCCCTCTGTCAGGTCCAGTGCCAGTCATTGGAGGCAGCAGTCGCAGCAGGCCACCACCGCTAGTTCTAGCCCGGCATCACTGCTGCCTTCTCCAGGGAGGTTTTCTTCCCCCCAGGCACCCGTTTCTTCTCTCCTAGCTCCTGTGGACTCTCCTCCAAGGTGCCCTTGCCTGGTGCCCGCTGGGCCGCCGCCAGACCTGCCACAGCACACGGGTCCAGTGCCAGTTCTTCCTCTTCCACAGTCGGCAGGCACGACACCAGTCTCACAGTCAGCACTAGCTGGGCCCATGCTGGCGTACCCGACACTGGCCCCTCCGTCCCTGAAGCCGCCTTTTCCTTATCCAGCACTGGCCTACCTTTACCCACTAGTGTGCAACTGTCCTTCCCCGATAGTCTATAACACCTTGTTCTAGGAGCGTGGATATGTTGGTCATCCACACTTCTTGGCATGTCCCTTTCCCCTTTAAATCTTGCCAGAAGTCTTCAGGCTGGCTCCTCCCACCCACCTGGGTGGTATAAACCTCGGCTCCGCCCCATGATGCCAGATCTTCCTTTCCGCTGGAAGATACAGGTTCCCTCATGCTTCACAGCAATTCATAGGCCCTAGATTTAACACCTCGGTTTTTAACGCAACTTACCTTAAAACTTGTTCGAGTTGTCGATTCCAATAGTAGCGCATTGGACATGGAGGATAAATCTGCTCCCGAATTTCGCCGGTGCTCCTGCGGCCAGAAGATGTCGCACACCAGCCCCCACCTAATGTGCGTCTACTGCCTTGGTGTCTGACATAACACCTCCACCTGCTTGTTCTGCTTGGCCTTCCATCCCAACGTCCTGGACGACCACTTGGCGTGCCTAAAATTGGGAGACCGGAGAAAAGGAACCCATTGGTGAAATCGAAGGAGGTGAGGTGGGTGGTTTCCGCGGCTGTGGGATCCACCGAACAATTGGAGCAAATGAAGGCTTTCGAGGAGGAAGCGGCTCAAGCTTCAGCCACTCGGAGATTTTTTGTTCCTCTGAACCTCGGTTCCACCTTTTCGAGCTCCTTCAAGGAGTTGTGCCAGTCTCTCGCCACCAGGGGTGAGGCGCCCTCGGACTCGCACTACTCCCGCCCTTGGAAGAGGGAGAAGGACCCTAAATCTTCATCGAAACGGAGACATTCTTGGGACCGAGAAAGGTCCGAGTCCCAGGAACACGCAGTCTTGACCTCAGTCGAGATTGCATCCTTGGCCACCGGCTTCATGAATCTTCCATCTGGCCAAGAGATCGAGGAAGTGGCTGACGAAGTTGAGATATCTCTCGACTTATTTGACCCAATTTTGCCAACTCTGGTCGACGATTCTTTAGAAAGGACTCCGGTTCTTGTCTTTCCCGATGAAAGGACCCAGCCCACTGGTGTCACCATCGAGGATACCGTTCCAGACCCTCGATTTTCACCAACCCTCCCGATCGACCGAGTCAGCCAGCCCGATCTCGATCGAGGTCCAGAACCCCCTCAGTCGAATGACCGAAAAAGAGTCAAAAGCACTCTAAAAAGAGGCATCGCCGAAGATCCTCATCCTCCTTGGACGAGGAGAGGCTTTGATGGAAACTCCATCAACGCTATGAGGATCTTATGTGGCAACAGCTGATTTTGACCGGGCAGAAGCCGGCTTCGACGTCCACCCTGGCTGTCACTTGGCTACTGCCTCCTGGGCCGACGCTGACCCCTCCAGAACCAAAGCCTTTGGTTCCCCCGCCCGCTGGGCCAGCCCATATCCCGGCTCAGCCTATCTTGGTCTCTCCACTGATTCTGGTAGAACCACCACCTAAGCAGCCTCAGGGAGGGGTTCCCTTGAAAGAGGACCATACAGACACCGGGCTTCCCTGACATCTGTCCATCATGGTTACCCCCGACTGCCCCCAGCGGATCGAAGGGGACGTAGGTGGGAGACCGTTGTATGACGACTCCTCGGACTCGGATGTCACAGGACTACACTCCCATCCTGAGGATGATGAGTCCTCTGTGGCAGGTTTAGAGGGGGGGGTCCTTCCTCCTTTCAAGGCATTCTCTGCCTGATCTCCAGATCCACCGGAATGCCCCTGGAGTCTATCCAGAAAAAGGTGGAGTACCCCCTCATGGACATCCTTAAAAGGGGGATACCCTGACGGAGGCCTTTCCAGTGGCTGAAGCCATCACTGGCCCTGCCCTTGAGCTCTGGCAGCGTCCAGCTTCCTGCCCAGCACAGTCTGCCCACATGGCCCGCAAGTATGCGGTGCCCATGTGGTCCCTGCCGGGATTCACAGAACATCCTTCAGCCGAGAGCCTGGTGGCCGCTTCTGTGTTTAGACGTACTGATAGCTTGGTCAACACAGACCGACCCCCGGACAAGGAGTCCAAAAATATGGACCACTCTGCCCGCGAGGTCTACGTGGCCTTCTCCTTAGGTCTTCGTCAGGCCAGTTCAGCTGTCATTATGGCACACTTCTCTCATGCCCTCCTCAGGTCATTAGATGAAGTCCTTCCTCATCTCCCAGTGGACATGTAGACCACGGTCAAGCAAGTCTGTGATCAGGGCTGTACTATTGCAAAACAGCAGCTCCAGATGGCCATAGACATCGGGGATTGTTGTGCCCACTCTTTAGCAGCCGCAGTGGCCACTCACCGCAGGACCTGGCTGAGGCTATCCTCCTTCCCGGCAGATACCCAGCACAAGTTAGCTGACGTTCCTTTCCTTGGTACCGACTTGTTCGGTCCAGGAGTGGCCGGTCACCTTCAGCGTATCGAGCAGTCCAATGCCACTTTGGGTGCTACCTCTGCAAAGGGTTCTTGGGGCAAGAACCAGCAGAAAAGAAAGAAGAAGCCATTTCAGCATTCTTCCCCTGCGGTCAGGCAGCCCTCCTGTCAAGGAGGCCTGCAGCAGCAGGCTCAAGCTTGGCACCCACGGCCCAAGCAGGGTCCTCAGCAGCCCCTTAAAGGAGGCCGAGGCGCAGGTCCAGGTTCTGCCTCCTCCTCCTCCTCTAAGCCTGTTCAGTGACGGGTTGGGGGTTGCCACCCCTACACCCATTACGCCAGCTCTGGGTCCTCCCGTGGGGGGCCGGCTCTGCCACTTTCAATCCGCCTGGTCCGATATTACTTCAGACAGGTGGGTTCTAGAAGTGGTCAGTCAGGGACTGCCTCTAGAGTTCGAACAGTACCCTCCCAGCCGAGCCCGCGACCCTTAGGAGGAAAGGATCTCAGCTTGCACTCAGTTGGCTCTTTGAGACGACATAGCTCAGCTCCTCCACAGGAGGTGGTAGCTCTAGTGCTGGATCCTCCTGCAGACCCAGGCTTTGTATCCAGGTACTTCCTGGTGCCCAAGCAGGCGGGGGTGTTGGCACCCATCCTAGATCTCCACGACCTGAATCAATATCTCAGGTCTCGCACTTTCCGGATGGTAACTCTGAACCAGATCATACCATCCCTGGAGCGAAACGTGGTTCTGTTCACTGGATCTACAGGACGCGTTCTTTCATATCCCAATCCATCCGTCCCATCAGTGGTTCCTCCACTTCAGGGTCAAAGGGACCCTGTACGAGTTCCAAGCCATGCCGTTCAGCCTGTTAGTGGCACCTCGGGTCTTCACCTAGTGCATTGCAGTGGTGGCAGCCCATCTTTGGTGTCAAGGAGTACGTATCTACCATTACCTCGATGACTGGCTCTTGGCAGGATCCTCCTTTCAGGAGGTGGAGAGGTCCCGGGATCTGGCTCTTCAAACCTGCTCCCAACTCGGCCTCCTGATCAACGAGGCCAAGTCGGAACTCGCATCTGCTCAGGTGATGGGCTTCATGGGGGCAGAGCTCGACTCTTGTCAAGCCAGAGCTCGGCTCCCAGCGGACAGGGTGGAGGTTCTCTCCTCCTTTGCCTGATCATTTCTGGTTGGGCACTTGTGCCCTGCCTGGGACTTTCTGCACCTTCTGGGTTACATGGCAGCATGCACCTCAGTGGTCCATTGGGCCAGGTGGCACATGCGCTCCCTTCAGTGGGAGCTGGCCGCCCCGTGGACTCAGCGCCATGGTCATTTCGACCAGCTGATTACTGTAACCCAGAAGATGTGGTATGCTGAACGGTTGCAGGAAGGGATCCCGTTTGTTCGCCCCGAGTCAACGGTCGTCCTTACGACCGATGCCTCTCTCAGGGGCTGGGGAGCCCACATGGGGGACAACAGGGCCCATGGGTTGTGGACCCCTGAGGAGTCCCGATACCACATCAACCTGTTGGAGCTCAGAGCAGTCTGACTGGCACTGTCAGCTTTCGCTCCTCAGCTCCGGGGTCACGTGGTTCAAGTCCAGACGGACAGTACCACGACTATGTGCTATCTTAACAAACAGGGCAGCATGCACTCCCATCTGCTGTGCAAGGAGGCGCTCCGCATCTGGACCCTCGTAAGTCGTCTGGAGGCGTATCTCCTAGCCATTCATGTGGCAGGAGTCTCGAACCAGCTGGTGGATGCTCTCTGACGCATAGGCCAGACATCCCATGAGTGGTCTCTCCATCCAGAGGTAGCTTACAGTCTGTTCTCCCACTGGGGCAAACCATTGGTGGACCTGTTTGCCTCCAGGGAAAACAACAAGCTGAGGCTGTACCATGCCTGCCCCCCTCAGCAGGGCTCGCTGCAGGGGGATGCCTTCTCGAGGCCGTGGACCCCAGGCCTCCTCTACACCTTCCCTCCATTTCCCTTGATCCACAAAGTGCTACTCAAGGTAAGGAGGGACAAGGCGAAGGTGATCCTGGAACCCCTAGATTGGCTGTGCCAGTTCTGATATCCAGATCTCCTCAGCCTCAGCTGCAGGCCCCTGGAGCGGCTTTGTACATGCCCGGACCTGATATCTCTGAACCAGGGGAAGGTATTCCATCCGAACCTTCAATCCCTGCACCTCAAAGCCTGGTACCAGAGTGGCTAGATTTCCAGGCTCTGGGTCTTTCCGAGGATGTCTACACTGTGGTGGAGGCATCTCGTATGGAATCGACCAGGAAATGTTATGTCTTCAAATGGAAGAGATTTTCCATTTGGTGTCAGGGTAAGAGTCTGGACCCCTTATCCTGCTCTGTGGCTAACATTCTCGACTACCTTTGGTCTCTCTCCAAAGGAAGTCTGCTGTCATCGACCCTTAGGGTGCACCTGGCAGCCATTTCTGCTTACCGGGCCTGGGCCGGTCAGCCGACATTGGCGCAGGAGGCAGTGGTTGGGCGCTTCTTCAAAGGCCTGGATCACATATCCCCTCCGGTGTGTGAACCTCCACCTCTGTGGGATCTGTTGCTGGTTTTGGCGAAGCTCATGGGCAAGCCATTCGAACCTGTGCACAAGTGTGCACTCTCACACTTGTCATGGATGAAGGCCTTCCTGGTGGCTATCACGTCAGCCAGAAGGACAGGGGAGCTCCAGGTGCTGTCGGTGGACTCCTCTTATCTGGTCTTTCACAGGGACAAAGTTGTCCTGCGCCCCCAACCGAAATTCCTTCTGAAGGGGGTACCAGAGTTTCACCTTAGCCAGGTCTTGACTCTGCCGGCATACTACCCTAACTACACCTCGGACACGAGTACAGGCTCCATACCTTAGACCTGAGACATGCTCTCTCCTATTATAAGGAACGAATGGCAGAAATTCATGGAGAGGTTCGCCAGCTGTTTGTCACCTACGCTGAAGCCGCTTCTGGCAGACCTGCAGCCAAATGAACCATTGCAAGGTGGATTACATCATGCATAGGTCTGTGCTATGAGTTGGCGGGCAAGGAGCCTCCCAGAGGGATACAAGCTCATTCTACCCGCTATACTGCTGCATCAGTGGCTGCTTCCAGGGACATCCCTATCCAGGAAATCTGTTGGTCTGCTACCTGGAAGTCAGCAAACACCGTCATTACCCACTACCACATCGACCTTGAGTCACGCTGGGATGCTTGTTTTGGGGCCTCGGTTCTCCAGTCTCTCTTTCCTAAGTAGGGGGTGTGCGCCTAGCCTCCCTCCTCCCGGAGAGCAGCTTGGAGTCTGCCAAGAAGTGTGGATGAACAACATATCCACACTCCTAGAAGAACAGGTTACTCACCTGTAGCAGTAGTTCTAGGAGTGGCTGGTTAAATAAAGTGATTGATTGCTTGATTGAGTGGTATATGTTGTTCATCCACACACACCCACCTGACCTCCCTGGCTTTAGGCGTACAACCTGGCTTCCAGCAGGCTAAGATCTGGCATCATGGGGCGGAGCCGAGGTTTATACCACCCGGGTGGGTGGGTGGAACCAGCTTGAAGACTTCCGGCAAGATTTAAAGGGGAAAGGGACATGCCAAGAAGTGTAGATGAACAACATATACTGCTCCTAGAACTATTGTCACAGGTGAGTAACCTGTTCTTTTCAGTGTGTAGGTTACTCATGCAGAAGCAGACCCTCGCTCCTCAGAGTCATCCCCAGGGGTCTCCTAGATGGCCTGTTGGGGACCTCTCGCCCTCGGATTGGGGAAGCTCAATCACTGGTGCCCCCTGTAAACCAGGGTCCACTGGCGCCAGACCTGACGCCGGCTCTGGTTCTTGCAGGATGAACATCCGTGAGCCAAATGTGAGTCAGAGGAGCTAGATGAGGAGGATTCTGGCTATTCTGAGTTTTCCTCCACCCCAAGGAATTCTCCAGAAGATGAAGAGCCCACCAATATGATTTCCATGTCCCCTTCTGATGATTCATCTTCGGTGTATTTCATGAGGCACATCCAGGCCACTGTGGGTTGAGAAACAGGAACAGGACCCGGAACGGCATCATCTGGCTGTGTACTTGCAGAAGCCTGACATTCTCCCTGTGGTTGTCCCCCTTCCCATTGACTTTTATAAAGATGTCACTAGGGTGGCTTGGCACCATCCCTCTACCACTCCAGCGGTGCCCAAGAAGGCAGACCATCTCTACCACTCTCCAGTGGGTAAGCCCTTTTTATGGGGCCAACCCAAGGCTGACTCTGTGGTCATCAATGCGGCGCATGACTGCACAAAGAAGTCCAAGCACCTCAGTGCTCTTCCTCCTGGTAGAATCCAGTCAGCTGGACCACCTGGGCAAGCATGTTTTTGCTTCCACTCCCCTGGCCATCAGGGCCATCAACTATCTGACCCACGTGATTCGGTACCAGAATGTGCTCTGGAACCAGGCCAGGGACCTAGTCCAGGCCTTGCCTGATGACCCCTCCATAACTCAGGTAGCCTGGCTCCTTAAGGCAGACACTGATGTGGGCAACCACATCCTTCGGGCTGCATGTGATGCTGTGGACTCCTCGGACAGGGGAGAAGCCGCAGGCATTTGCCTTTGGTGCTATTCCTGGCTTCAGGTGTCTGGCCTTGCATCCATGTGCAGTCCAGCATTTTGGATGCCCCCTCTTGGGAGCTGTGTTGTTTGGAGGGGATGTCCTGGATCTCATTTCCTCCCCCCAGGTGTTGGGCTGTGCCCTCTGGTCCATTCACTCATACCATACAGAGCCTAAGACTGGTCAGCGGCCTCCTATTCGCCACTTCTCCTGTAAGAAGACCCACCCACCCACCAAAGGTCAAGGCAAGCGTAAAGCAGTGTCAACTTCCTCTGCAGCTGCTGCTCGGGCCCCAGCCATTGCCCTCCCGGCATCCACCTCTGCCTCTTGACTTCTTGGCCCAAACCACCGCCCAGAGCAGGTTCTGGGGGAGGCCATCAGGGGTCAATTCTCCCTTCACCTCAATGGGTGGTGGGGCATTACTGCAGACAACTGGGTCTTGCAGATCATAGAACATGACCACATGCTAGAGCTTCTCGAGTGGGCCCCAGAAAATCCTCCAGAAACCTCTGTCTACCCCCCAGCTCACATGTCTCTCATCTGGGAGGTAATTCAGGCACTTCTGCAAAAAAGAGCTATAGAGCTTATCCCTCTGGATCAGTGGGGCAGGGCGTTCTGCTCTCACTTCTTTCTAGTCCCCAAAAAGATCAGGGCTGTCTGGCCCATCCTGGATCTGAATCAGTTGAGCTTCTACACAGAGTACAAATGCTTCCAGATGGTCACCCTTCAAGGGTTGTTGCCCCTCTTACACTGGGGGGACTGGCTCTGTTCTCTGGACATGCAGAATGCATATCTGCATATCAAAATCTTTCCCTCTCATCGGGACTTCCTCCACTTCCATTTCCAGGGAATCCATTTCCAATTCAGGGCCCTCCCTTTTGGCTTCTCCTCAGCCCCCAGGGTCTTTACCAAGTGCCTGGCAGCAGTAGCAGCTGCCTTGCGGAGACAGCTTCTACATATTCCCTTACTTGAACAATTGGCTGTCAGCAGCCCCCTTTAGGGGCAGTCTGGTCCAGACTCTGAAGTTTACCTTTCACCTCTTCTAGGCTTTAGGTATCACCATCAATCAGCTGAAGTCCTGTCTGTCTTCTTGTCAGAGCCTCTAGTATATCGTGGTGGTTTTGGATACTGCCCGGGGCATGGCCTTCTTGCCCATGACAGGGTGGAGCACCTGATGGCCCAGGCCTACCTGGTCTCCTCCAGTCCCCAGGTCTCTCCCAATGTCTTCATGCGACTCTTAGATCACATGGCAGTGGCCATTGCCACGGTTCCAGTAGCCCACCATTTATTTATTTATTTAACTCTTCAGAAATACCTTTGAGTTTGGAGTTCATGTACAAAGGCTCCACATCAAGAGACAAGAAAACAGTTACATTGTCACGGTATACAGAGACAAGGATACAGGTATCTAACATATGATACTAGGTGGACAAGAGATTTTTCTAGGAATCTGGTACCAAGCAGTTGATAATTAAATGTCTAAGAGGTATAAAAGCTGCTTAGTAATTATCTGTCTAAAAGGTACCAGTAGCTGCCCTGTACCCAAACATTGTCATTTGGGTTAGTTTGTATTTCTAAGTTAATGGTTGCCATTAGAGGTAGGGGAGAGAGGGGTGAAGAAGTGGGAGATCAGGAGGTAAGCGGAGAAACTTAATGGAAGGACTGCATGAGGTTAGGTCTGGTATGAGGTGTGTGAGCAGGAGATCGGGGGTGAGAGTGTAATATTAAGGGAAAGTCAGTATGAGGTCCAGGCAGGTAAGGGTGGTGAGACAGTAGAGAGTAGGTGGGAGGAGAAATATAAGGGATGGACAGTAAGAGGCTAGGGCAGGTATGAGGTGCTGAGGTGGGAGATCTGGGGGTGAGAGGAGAAATTTAAGGGTGGGTCTATTAGAGGTTAAGGCAGGCTAGGGTGGTGAGACAAAAGAAAGGGTGAGAGTAGAGGATTGGTTTATAGCTGGGAGGGGGTCCCAGTGATGGCTGTGAGTTATAGGATCAATCAGTGCAAGCAGTGATGGGGCAGGTAAGTCTAAGTGCCTTCACATGCAAATACCTCAATGGACATTGAGAGTTCAGTGGGATCAACACATGGATGGCCTGGACCAAATGTTCATGGTCTCCAACCCCATCAAGAGAGTCTTGTTGTGGTGGCTAGAGCCGCCAGCCTGCTTCGGGGGAGGGTTCCTTCAAATCCCAGCCCCTCATCAAATTCTCATGACGGACACCTCGGGTCTAGGCTGGGGAGCTCATTTGGATGCTCACCAGACTCAAGGCACTTGGACAGAAAGTGGAATGCGAGCGGTGCTGTACGCTCTGTAGGCCTTCCAGACTCATCTCCTCCCCAGTCCGCTGTTGGTGTAGATGGGCAACGTGTGTGGTGTATAACATCAACAAACAGGGGGGAACTCAGTCTTACCCCCTGTGTTGGGAGGCAATGAAGGTTTGGCATTGACCCATCAAGCATGGTCTGGCACTCTGCACCGTACATGTTCCAGGCATCCAAAACATTCTGGCAGACAGTCTGAGCCACTCCCGGTCACAGGCTCACAAGTGGGAGCTTCTGACTCCAGTGATGGAAGATCTGTTGGACAGATGGGGGTCAGCCAGAGTTGGACCTCTTTGCATCCCCACTCAATGCAAAACTGCTGCTTTTTTGCTCACTTGGTCCTGGGCCTGGAGTTTTGTTGCAAGATGCATTGTCCCTCTCCTGGAAGAGGAGGTTTCTGTACGCCTTCCCTTCCTTCACGCTCCTTCAGAGGGTCCTACTTAATCTCCAGTTGGATTGGGCAGAGATGATTCTCATAGGCCCCTTCTGGCTGCATCAGATTTGGTTCCCTTGCTTCAGCAACTGGCGGTGGCACCTCTAGTGCCCTTGCCCCTGTGCACCGGCTTGCTGTCCAAGGACCAGGGCACCCTGGTCCATCTGGATCTGAAGTCTCTGCATCTCCATGCGTGGCTCCTGCGGACTTAGCCATCGCCTGCTTTGGGGTTTCCCCTAGGGTTGCCAAGGTTCTGGTGACTGCTAGAAAGCACTCCACCAGGGCCACTTATGCCATGAAATGGAAGCTGTTTTCCCTTTGGGGTACTTGGCGACAGCTGGACCCTTTCATGTGTTCATGGAATCAGGTGCCAGAGTACCTTCTCTCCCTTTCAGATTCGGGTTTGGGGTACTCCTCCCTCAAGGTGCATCTTTCAACTATCTCTGCATACCATGCACCTTTCAAGGGCAGGGCCGTTCTCAACATGAGGTGTCTCACACATTTCTGCAGGGCATTTTGCATCTGAAACCTCCCATCCGGTACCCAGTCCCTCCATTGGACCTTAATTTAATGTTGGAGAAACTCACGCTACCTCCGTTTGAACTGGCTGTGAGCTGCGCTTTCTGTCGAAGAAAGCGCTCTTTTTAGTTGCTGTAACTTCTGCTTGAAAGATTTCCAAGCTTCAGGTTCTTATGTGTAAGGAGCCATATTACGTTTTCCACAAAGAGGGAATGTCTTTGTGTACTAAAAGAAAGTCAGTTTGTGACCGCACAATGGAATAGGTGGTGCCTGGCAAATAAATGCATTTAGAAGAGTACCTGTATAGCCGGCACCCACCAAGGCCTGGAGTCCTGTAACATGGGCTTCCAAATACGCCATAAATAAATCCAGTTTCTCTTCACCAGAAAAAGACTGTCAGCCTCAAAATAGTGCAGAAATTCAGCTTTAATGAATCCAGTCTCATGGTGAAAAGACATAAACAGGATAAAAAAAAACCTCAGAGATCCTAAGTTCTAGGATCATGGATATGTTGTTCATCCACACTGATTGGCATGTCGTTTCCCTTTGAGTATCTTGCTGGAAGGTCTTCAAGCTGGCTCCTCCCACCCACCCGGGTGGTATAACACTTGGCTCTGCCCTATGACACCAGATCTTCCTTTCCGCTGGAAGATACTGGTTCCCTCCTTCCCGTTCCTGCGTTTAGTAGGCTATGGTGCTCCAAAACTCAGTTTTACTGATTAAGATTCTTCGAATCGCTCAAAACAAATTCTTTCTCATGACCACAATGGAGGACAAGTCCTCGCCCGGGTTCTGCTGGTGTCCCTGTGGGCAGAAAATGTCTTGGATGGACCCACATGCCACATGCATGTACTTCCTGGGTCACGATCACGATACTTTGGCCTGCGATTTATGTCACTCTTTTCATCTAAATGTTTTGGACGATCACCTTGCGTGTCTCCAGCTTGGACATCCGGATAAATGGCACCCGCCAGTCAAGTCAGAGTATGCCTGCCATGTGATCTCCGCAGCTGTGGGGTCCGTGGAACAGTTGGAACAGATGAAGGCTTTTGAAGAAGAGGCAGCCCATGCCACTGAGCTCTTGTCGACCTCGGTTTTTGTTCCACTGAAACTGGGCTCCTCTTTCTCGGGTTCCTTTAAGGAGCTAGTCCAATCCCTTCCCACTCACGGAGAAGGCCCTGGCTCGCACATCTCCAGATCCTGCAAGAAGGAATATAAGGAACCGAGAGAAACTACATCTCGTCGACATCGCTCTTGGGACAGAGAACAATCTCAGTCCCAGGAGACTCCTCCTTCAACTTCGGTCAATGTTGTGGCCTCGGCCACCGACCTCACGGTATCCCCGTCAGGTCAGCCGGCCCAAATGCAGGATGACGATGCCGTCATGATCATCCTCAACCACATCAACCCTTTGTTAACTGAAGAGGCCAACTCCTTGTATAGGACTCTGGTCCTATCAGACCTCGCTGATGAGGCGATCCAGCCAGCCGGAAAGCCCCGAGCGGTGGTCATCTCTGACCTGGAGGAACCGGGGTTCTCCCCAACTGCTCCTGAGTGTCCCCATCAGTTCTTCCGATGGTTGATGTCCATGTCTGGGACATCCTTGACCAAAAGGCTGAGGAAGTCACATAAGCGGCGCACATAAAAGCGGCGGTGCCGCCACTCATCCTCATCCTTCTCGGATGAGGGGAGGCTCCGACGCAAGTTGCGTCAGTGCTATGAGGACATGCTGTGGCAGCAGCTAGTTCTGGCCGGGCTGAAGGTGATCCCTTCAACCCTGGCCATTACCTGTCTGTCGCTTTCCAGGCCGTCGTCGACCACCCCGGAGTCAGTTGTCGTCGCCCCTCTGCCTCTGGAGCCAGCGACTTCCCCCCCGACTTAGCCAAAGTTGGTCTCTCCACCTATCTTGGTGGAGCCACCACCGAAACAGCCTCTCTCGGGGGCTCTCACAAGGAGTCTCAGCCTGCTTCAGGCCTCCTGCATAGGCTGTCTGTCACTCCTACTCCCGAACGCCTGCGGTAGGTTCTTAGTGACTGTGGTAGCAGACCACTATACCCTGACTCCTCGGAGTCTGAGGACTCGGAATTGGCATCTCATTCTTGGGACGATGATGCCATGAGTCTTTCTGCTGAGGAGGGGCCCACCTCCTTTATGGTCATCCTTCGCCTCATCTCCGAGTCCACAGGGATGAAGCTGGAGCCCGTTGAGAAATGGGTAGAATACCCCTTAACTGACATCCTCAGAAGAGGGGATTCTCTGACCGAGGCCTTTCCAGTAACTGAAGCCATTGTTGGCCCAGCCCTAGAACTCTGGCAGCACCCAGTCTCCTGCCCCGCTCCGTCCGCGGTACCTACTGGCTCCCTTTTGGGATTTGCACAGCATCCCTCGGCCGAGGGAGTGGTGACTGTGTCTTTGTTCAGATGAGTTGGGAACTCAGGAGACTCCAATAGACCGTCGGACAAAGAATCCAAGAAACTGGATCACTCCGTCTGCAAGGTCTATGCCGCCTCATTGCTCGGCCTCCATCAGGCGAGCTCAGCTCACTTCTCTCACGCCCTGTTGGGCTTCCTAGATGAGGTGCTCCTTCACCTTTCTGAAGATCTTCAGACCATGGTCAAACAGATCCAGGACCAGGGCTGGGCTGTTGCTAGGCAGCAATTCCAGACGGCCTTAGACAGCGGGGATTCCTGTGCCCGATCAGTTACAACCGTGGTCGCCATGCGCTGCAGGGCTTGATTGCAGGTCTCGACTTTCACGGCCAACACCCAGCACAAGTTGGCAGATGTCCCATTCCTGGGTACCGACTTGTTTGGTCCAGGAGTGGACGGTCACTTTGAACATATCGAGAAGTCCAGTACCATGTTGGACTCCACTACGTCTGCCCAAAAGGAATCCCAAGGTTCCAAGAAGCAGAAGAAGACGCCATTTCGCCATTCTGCCCTTGCAGTCAAGCAGCCCCATTTTCAATCTGGGCAGCAGCAGCAGGCCCAGTCTTGGCACCCTTGGCCCAAGTCAGGTGCTCAGTCATGCAAACCAGGAGGGAAGGGTCCCGGTGGTCCTGCTTCCAGATCCTCCTCTTCCTGGCCTGCTCAATGATGGCATGGGGTGACCAGCCCCATGCCTGTCACACCTGCTCTGGGTACTTCCATGGGGGGCCAGCTCCACCACTTCCTTTCTGCCTGGTCTGCTGTTATCATGGACAGGTGGGTGTTAGAAGTGGTCGATCAGGGACTGCCTCTGGAGTTCGAGCAGTACCCACCAAACCAAGCCCATGCCCCACGTGAGGAAAGAGCATCAGTTCACACTTGGTCGGCTCTCAGACACGGCATAGCCCAACTCCTTCTCAGGGAGGTAGTGGTCCAAGTTACAGATCCCCCAGTCAACCCAGGGTTTGTTTCCATGTACTTCTTGGTCCCAAAATGGATGGGGGGCTGGCACTCCATTCTGGATCTGCACAACCTGAATCAGTATCTCAGGTCGCGCAGTTTTTGGATGGTAACTCTGTCCCAGATCATACCATCTCTCGAGCAAAACGTGTGGTTCTGCTCCCTGGATCTTCAGGATGCATTCTTCCATGTCCCGATTATCCATCACACTGAAGGTTCCTCCACTTCTAAGTGGAGTAAACCCTCTACGAGTTTCAAGCCATGCCGTTCGGCCTGTCAACAGCCCCCCGGATCTTCACCAAATGCATTGCAGTGGTGGTAGCCCATCTTCGGCGTTACAGGGTCGGGGTGTATCCTTACCTTGACAGTTGGCTTATAGTGGATCCCTCCAGGTTAGAGATGGAGAGGTCCTGGGATCTGGCCCTCAAGGTCTGTCTCAAGCTTGGCCTCCTAATCAACGAGGCCAAGTCGGAACTCGTGCCTTTGCAGGTGATCTGCTTCATCAGGGCAGAGCTCAACTCTTGCCGAGCCAGAGCCCAGCTCCCGCTGGACAGGGTGAAGGTTCTCTTCTCCTTTGCCCAGTCATTTCTGGTTTGTCAATTGCACCCTGCCCAGGACTTCCTGCATCTTCTGGGTTACATGGTGGCCTGCACCACCGTGGTCCGTTGGGCCTGGTGGCGAAGTGGGGCTTGGCCAGCCAGTGGTCCCAGCAACAGGGTAATTTTGACCAGCTGGTCACAGTAACTCACAGGCTTTGGGATGCTTTCCAATGGTGGACTGTCCCGGAACATCTGCAGGGAGTGATCCCGTTTGTCCACCCTGAGCCAACGGTCATTCTCAAGACTGATGCCTCTCTCACTGGCTGGGGAGCCCACATGGGGAGCCACAGGGTCCATGGGCTGTGGAACCCTGAGGAATTCCGATGTCATATCAACCTGCTGGAGCTCCGAGCAGTGAGGCTCGTGCTGACTGCAATAGCTCCATTCCTATGGGGTCAAGTGGTCTGGGTCCAGACGGACAACGCCACATCCATGCACTTTCTCAACAAGCAGGGCCGCACACACTCCTGGCCTCTGTGCAGGGAAGCACTCCGCATCTGGACCCTCATGAGCCAACTGGAGGCGGATCTCCTAGCCATCCATGTGGCAGGAGCCTCAAACCAACTGGCAGATGCCCTCAGCCATGTGGGCGAGGTGTCCCATGAGTGGTCTCTTCACCTAGAGGTAGTTCACAGTCTGTTCTCCCTGTGGGGTACCCCTCAGGTGGACCTGTTTGCCTCCAGGGAGAACTCAAAGCCGAGGCTGTTTCATGCCCACGCCCATCAGCAGGGCTTGCTGCAGGTGGATGCCTTCTTGATGCCGTGGACCCCAGGCCTCTTCTATACCTTGCCTCCATTTCCCTTGATCCACAAGGTGCTCCTCAAGGCGGAGGACAAGGCGAAGGTGATCCTGGTAGCCCAAGACTTGCCGTGCCCGTTCTGGTATCCAGATCTCCTCAGCCTCAGCAACAGGCTCCCAAGACGTCTTCCAGCACACCCGGACCACACCTGGACCAGATATCAGTCAATTGGGAAGGTATTCCATCCGGACCTTCATTCCCTGCACCTGACAGCCTGGTACATGAGTGGCTAGAGTTCCAGGCTTTGGGTCCTTTCAGCAATGTCCTCAGTGTAGTTGAGGCATCTAGGAAGGAGTCGACCAGGAGGTGCTATGCCTTCAAATGGAAAAGATTTTCTATTTGGTGTCAGGGCAAGGGCCTGGACCCTAGTTCCTGTCCTGTGGCTAATATCCTCGACTACCTTTGGTCCATCTCCAAAGGTGGTCTCCGGACGACTATCCTTAAGGTGCACCTGGCAGCCATCTCCGCTTACCGGGCATGGGCCAGTCAGTGGACGGTGGCACAGGAGACAGTGGTCTGGTGCTTTTTCAGGGGCCTCGATCACATATCCCCTCCAGTGTGTGAACCTCGACCTCTGTGGGATCTACTGCTGGTATTGGCAAAACTCATAGGCAAGTCATTTGAACCGATGTGCAGGTGTGAGGTGTCACACCTGTCGTGGAAGACCGCCTTCCTGGTGGCTATCATGCCAGCCAGAAGGACTGGGGAGCTCCAGGCGCTCTCGGCGGAGTCTCCTTACCTGGTCTTCCACAGGGACAAGGTTGTCCTGTGCGTAGGAGTTGAAGTTTCACCTTAACCAGGTGTTAACTGTTCCTGTGTTCTACCCGAACTACACCTCGGAGACTGAGTACAGGCTTCATACTCTGGACCTGAGACGTGCAGTCTCTTACTATAAGGAGTGGATGGCTGAAGTTCATGGAGAGGTTCGCCAGCTGTTTGTCACCTACACTGAAGCCACACCTGGTAGACCTGCAGTGAAGTAGACGATTGGCAGATGGATTACATCTTGCATTGATCTCTGCTATTGGCAGGTAGGGAGCCTCCCGAAGGGCTAAGGGCTCATTCCACCCGCTATACCGCTGTGTTGGTGGCTGCTCCTAGGGACGTACCTATCCAGGATATCTTCAGGGCTGCTACCTGGAAGTCAGAAAACACCTTCTTTACCCATCACCACATCGAACTTGAGTCACACCGGGATGCTGGTTTTGGAGTCTCAGTTCTTCAGTCTCTATTCCTGAAGTAGAGGGTATGCGCCTTGCCTCCCTCCTCCCGGAGAACTGTTAGGAGTCTGCTAATCAGTGTGGATGAACAACATATACATGATCCTAGAAAAACAGGTTACTCACCTGTAATAGTAGTTCTAGGAGTGATATATATTTCCATTTCATCCCTACAAACCCTGACCTCCCCAGCTTGACGCATAACCTAGCTTTCAGCCGGCAAGATCTGGCATCATGGGGCAGAGCTGAGGGTTATACCACCTGGGTGGGTGGAAGGAGCCAGCTTGAAGACCTTCCAGCAAGATACTTAAATGGAAAGGACATGCCAATCAGTGTTGATAAACAACATATACCACTCCTAGAACTACTGTTACAGGTGAGTAACCTGTTTTTTCTGCCTAAGGTGGTATCAGAGTTTACTTTGAACCAATCCATCCATCTACCCATTTATTATCCTGAGTATTCCAGTCAGGGACGTTTTGTTCCATACTTTGGATGTTCATAGAATCTTGCGAAGCTATATGCATCGGACCAAGACTTCAAGGAGGTCTGATGAGTTGTTTGTGTCGTTCGCCCCCAAGAGAGAGGGCGCTCTGGTTTCTAAACAGTGTTTGTCTAAGTGGTTAACTAGTTGCATTGTTTATTGCTACTGTAAGTACAACAAGGACCTTCCAGGAGTGGTCAAGGGCCATTCCACCAGTGGTATGGCCACCTCCATGGCTTGTTTCAGAAGTGTGTCCACTGCAGACATTTGTGCAGCTGCCACCTGGAGTTCTGTCTACACCTTCACCAAGCATTGCAGTCTGAACATTGTCTCTAGGCGCAGGGCCAATTTCGGCCTCGCCATCCTGTAGGGCCTTCTCTCTTCAGCCATTGGCTGCTGTCTGTCCTCCTCCCTATGCTGTTTCTTTTATACTTCCGGAACTGCTTGGGACTCAGTCCTACCGGCGTTGGCCTGCTGCAAGAGCCTCCTTCGAAGTAAGAGGGTACAGTTGTGTAAGACCTTATCATAAGAGTGTATCTTCAAGAGGAGCTCTTGCACCAGGTCACAATTTTCCCTCCCTCCCTCCTTCCCCCTCTTTTCCTTTGCTGCTTTCCTCTTCCATTAGCATGGGTTTTCTGCTTCCCTTTTTCTGCTTGGCTCTCAGAAACCTCCTCGGTTCTTCTTTCGCTGCCCACCCCGGGTCTCCAGCGTGAGAACTGATGAGGGTGTGGGGATTGCCCTCCTTTACAGGATAGGCCGATGTCAGAGGGTGGCGTCAGTGGTGGGCAGTCCTCTGTGGTAGACTGCTAGCTAGAAAGTTTTCCATGTGGTCGTGGTGCCTGGCGACTTAGTCCTACTGGTATTGGCCTGCTGCAAGAGCTGCTCTGGAAGATCTACTATTACGTTAAGTTCTTGCGTAACTGTACTTTTCTTAACCAACCGATTTTGATGTACCGAGTCAAAAGCCTCACTGAAGTCCAGCTACAAGACATCAAGGGCTTTTCCCTTGTACAGTTCTTGCAAAACCCCATAGAAGAATTCAGTGATATTTTTCTGACAAAGATCTACTTCTTATGACCCATGCTGCTTTGGGTCCTGGAGCTGTTGTACCTCCAGGAATTCCACCAGTCGCTCTTTAACCTCTCCCTCCCTGCCTCCCTCCCTTCCTTCCTTCCTTACTTCCCCAGGATGGCTGTCAGGCTTACAGACCTGTAGTTCCCAAGGTTCTCCCTATCTCAGCTGTTGTTGGGGGGGGGGGGAGGAACATCTGCCAACCTCCAGACATCCAGGACTTGTTCCTTATCACATGGAATAGTTACACAGGGCTGCCACTGGCTCTGCCAGTGTTCGAGTCGGTTCCTTTAGCACCTGGGGGTGCAGTTCATGCAGACCCAGTAACTGGTCCAGTTTCAACCCCTGTTACCCCATCAGCACTCTTTCCTCCATAATGGTACCCATTTGCCCATTTCAGCTCTTCCTTGGCCTCTGGGGGCCCATTTCTGTCCACCATTAGACTGAGCAAAAGTACTCATTCAGAGACGTGGCTTTCTGATCATCCATTTAAACCCACAAATGTCCCCTTTTCAGCCTTTCTATTCTGTTTTTTTTCCTTTTTGTCTTTCCTTATGTAGCTGAAGAATTCCTTGTCTTTGGAAAACAAGAAAAAAGTAAAAAGGGGGGCTCTTAAAGTAATACTCAAGGAGTGCACCGTACCTCAGTGATTAGAAAAAACAGCAGTACAACAAAGTGTTGCGAAGTGAGGTCAGCACTACGGTGGAGAGAAGTAAATTGTCACAAAGACTTTCATATGCAATTTCAATCCACTTTATTTCATAATAATCCAAAGAGAGGTAAAAAACTCAAAGTGAAGGCAACAATCTCACCCCAGTGAAAAAGTAGAAACTTGCATTCTTTGTGCCCTTACTTTCTTTCACCCACTTTTGCTTAACCCCCTCTCTCCATGCTCTTGTTTGATCCTCCTGCCATCTCGCGTCCCCCCCTTTTCATCTGCTGTCTGTCTACCTTCTCCCACCACACCCTCTTATGCCATGTTTCCCCCTCTTTAGCCCTTCATTTACAATCAGTTCAATATTTACCATCCTGGTGCCCCCTGTATGGTTAGTGACCTTCAGTTCAGTTTATTTTATTTATTTTTTAATTTTTTATTGAAATCTACAATTACACATACCTTTGAGCAGGAACTGCTCATTTACAAAGGTTCCACGTCGAAGGAATGGGTGGGGGGTATACATACATGTAAAGGTCAACATAATAATACATAGTTACACAATAAAAAGAAGTAAGAGACTGAGGCTTAGGAAATTCCAGTAATTCAAAATGTGCTAAATGTTAGGCAGCATGACATACCAGCCAAGGGCAATCTTGGAAATTATACCACCTGGTCTGTTGTGGAAAAGTGATTGCTGAACATGGTGGGCATACCAAGCCCCTTTTGAAGAGTCCCTCCCTTACTCACTACCATCCATCCCCTTCCTCACTCTCTCTCTCTCTCTGCTCATTGAGGCAAATTTAACTTTGGTGATACTTATGATTCAGATGAACACAAGCTTTTACAGTGGCAAATGATCTCTGGGTTTTCCCTCTGAAGAGGAAGGCTATCCTCACAGTAGAGAGAGCAACATTAGAGCACACTCTAGCACACACACACACACACACACACACACACACACACACACACACACACACGATGGACATTAAATGAGATAGCCTGAGATACCATAAGGATTTTAAAGTTTTTGCTATGCAAGGTTTTAGTGTAGAAATTGGTGCAGACAAGTTACAAGTAGGGGGAAGGGCCCCAAAACACACCTCATCAAAGAAGTACCTCAGTCCAGTGGCTCCAGTTCATTAATTTTGCATAGATGCAGAGTCTCAAAAAGTCCATAGCTTTTTGTTCAGTGATATAAATGTCCAACAGTACAGCAAGTGGGAATCCAGCAAGTCACACTGGGCTTGGTGGTTAACTCCGCCAGAGCTTTTTCATGGTGCATGACTACAGCAGGGCTTACATCTGGGCAGTTTTAGCACCAACATTATGACATCACAGTGGCACCTTCCAGGTCCTGTGCCAAATGAATGAAACAAAAATGGTGAAGATAAAAAGCAGATCAAGATCAGCGCCAACAATAACAGCGAGAGCAAAAAACAGCGACCACCCAAAACCGTGCACAACCGCAAGAGGAGTATGGCATGGGAGGGTAGTCAGGAGGGGCAGATTTATTACACTAACTCTGGTAGGGGACACAACTCAAGGAGCAATAGAAACTGGGGGGCAGATTATATATTCTCAGTCCGGGGGTACAATTTGGGGAAGGGAAGCAGATTATATATTCTTACTCTGTGGGGGTTTAACTTGGGGAGGGGGACAAAGTCAGGTGGGGCGGATAGCATATTTCAACTTGGGGGGACAAAACTGGGAGGGAGGTGTGAAGGCGGGCATGAAAAAAAACAGGAAGCACAAGTATCAAACTCGGGTCTGCTGGACATAGCACACTCAGGCAGTGACTCTAACCTCCAAACAGTGCTACCAGCACCACTTTGCAGTGCACACTAGCCAGCTTATATCCCTGACTTACATTTCTGCCGACAACTACCAACATCACTGAAAACAACCATGTGCTATGATGACCACTTCGCTCATGTGCCATTTGCTGTTATTCACTCGCTGTTATTACCTCGCTGTTATTCGTTTGCTATTTTGACGGAATACCCATCTTCCACTAGTGAAAAAAATGTGCTAAGTTCTGTACAGTGGTGACTATATCAAATTATAACATGGGGTACACAGAGACAGGTACCTGATTGGTACAGAGCCATCAGATGACTGTTGATTAATCCATGATATACGCACAGCAAGTGGTGAAGCATCCACCCTGAGAAATCAGTCAGCAATCCCGATTTCGTTATTCTGCCACATTCCAGTCTGACCGGCAGCCATTACTATCCTTGCAAAGAGAGTGAGAGCCGAAGCCTGTTATGTATTGTAGCACAGTGCAGCAACACAACACAACAATAAATTCTGTTCCCCTCACTGCTGTCTGGCTTCCCACCCACCTGCCCTGCAGATCTCCAGGGACTGAGCATACAGTAGAGCCCCCACAATCAGTAACATAGAGCATAGGACATGTCATTTACAGCAAACAAGACAGTCACAGCATGCAGGAGAGAGAGACAGAGAGAGACCTGACAAACCCGTGTACATCTGTCTTCACGTACAGCACACATGCTGCACTGTCTTCTCTGTGTGACAGCAGTGTCCCCCGCAGCATTTGTCCTCTACATACTGTTGTGGCTGGTGCAGCGTGGAGAGAGATAAGACACCGTACCATTGCCGATTGCAATATTTCTGAAGGACAGCCTGTAAATAGTGTTGAAAGTTTGAGACGCACCTTAGTGCCAGTCAGGATGCGGTCCATGGGACACAGCATGATGGCATGTCGGACATGTCCATGTGGGAGAGAGCTCAGTCATGCTGTTACTGTGTCCAAGAGAGCGAGAGAGAGCGCTGTCCCGTGCCGCAGCATTTGTAGCATGCCCCTTACTGGCTCTTCTTCCCCTGCTGTGTCACCCCGCCAACATCTGAGACCGGGACCTGTGAATTCCTGCAGTCAATTCTCCCTCTCTCTGGTCTCCTGTGTTCGCTGTGTGCCCCCTCCGCCAAACACCCAGCAGCCACACAGAGCCTCATTCTTCTTGCCATCCCATTTGCCCCACAGTATTCAGAAAGGCAGTTGAAACAGCAGCCGCATAATAGAGAGTGAGAGAGCCACACAGTGCCATGCCGGTTTGAGAGAGCAAGAGACACGGAGACAGTCGTAGCAGTTCTAAGGGCATAAACATAGGAATGCGGGCTATGGACATTGCGGTACACCCACAGGTCCTGGCAGCTTGACAGAGAGAGACACGGAGATGAGAGGGAGAGAGAGAGAGAGACTCCCTGGACCTGGGCCAAAGTTCAGTGTCTTGTGGTGTTCACAGACAGCGAGAGAGAAACTGCAAGAGCACGACTACGATGATATAAGTGAGAATGTGTGCTGTGTTCTGTTTGTGTCTCTTGTTATGTTTTGCTGCGGCATACTGACTGGAGATCGTGTGGGTGGGTGGGTGGGGCGGAGGACAGGCTGCAGACTCCGTAGGAGGTTGAGCTGGGACATTCAGCATAAGAGAGAGAGAGAGACAGAGTGAGCCATTCATCTGCAACAAATTTCACTTTGTCTCTGTCACTGTGATTGGGAGGTGTAGTGGGTGTAGAGAGAGATATTGTGAGTGTGAGCTACAGCACACAAGTGTGGTTTTGCAGTTCCTGCTGCTTGCTTTCTGATTGCAATCCCTCATTTGATTATACAGTGATGGGGGAGGGGCACATAGAGAGGGGCAGAGTGACAGACAAGTTTCATCGTGAGCTGCAGTATTGCACCTCACATTGAATGCCAAGCCCTGGGTAACCAGTGTATCGCCTTCCTCAGTACTGTGTATTTCGCTGGTTGGGGAGGGGGATGCAGTAATGGTGGTAGGCAATGTAAGAGACACTGTTATGCACAATAACTGTCACAGATCATCTCAGTAGAGTATGTGTGACATTTCTATTTGCATAACAGCAGTGTTGTATGCATTATTTGTTAGGGACTTTTTCAAGGCAGCTGGATACATCAGTTTTTTGCTAGTTAAATAGGGGAAAAACACCTTTCTTAATGTTTTTTTGCTGTTTAAATATAACCCATGTTATAAGTGCAATAACTCACTCCAGGGTGTGCCGTTATTGGGGATTAATCAACACCCCGAGTGCTGTGAGGACACTCGGCCTGCGACCTTGTGTCTTCTAATGCACCCAAGGTGTTGATTAATCCCCAATAACCACACACCCTGTTGTGGGTTATTGCTTACTTATTCAAACAGACATCACAGTCTTTCTTATCACATAAGAGAACAACACTAACAAGAAGTTTTGCAAGAGCAAATATTTTTTTTTAGGAACTACAATACTGTCCAAAATATAAAATTTGTAGAAGCCTTACTTGTTGAATTAGCAGAACTGTCACTGTTTAGAGTGACATTCCTTCTTTTCAAGCTAGAGAAAGGGAGCGAGAGAGAGTTGGAGAGTCCAGTGTGGCCAACTTCCTCCTTGGCCCAGCTCAGGATCTGGTTAGCAGGCAGTGAGGCCGTATAGTGTGGGGTCCCTGTGCACCAGCAACCTTTATCCTCATGCATGTCAGTATTTTTGGTCCCAGCTTATTACCAAGACCCCCATCACCCCAGAATGGATTTGCAGCATGTAGGCTGACTTGCACACAAATGAACATGCAGTACACCGTCTGCCAGAGATTAGTTCCCTGGCCCTTATGCCCTGAAAGTTTGCCTTGTTAAATGTATAGCACATTGTCTGATCTTGTCCGTTAGAAATACAAGCTTTAGTTAACATTATATCATACAGTGATTGCCAGTTGAAAGAGATCCATGCACTGTGCAGTAATTTGCTTTATTTGACATATCTGTGAGGACTAGGTCTAAAATGTTATTACCTCTGGTACTGTAGGTTCTTTGAACATTTGTTTCCAGCAGTCCTATGTTACTGCTTCCATGAAGTTTTTTTCTGACTTCACTGTCTGCTGCTGCGTTATCTCACTTACCTTCAGAGAGATTTGAAATGGCCAAGTATTATTGTGTTCCTAATGTTGGACACCTTTTTGAGTTCATCCATAAGTGCCTGATTGCCAGTTTTATCTGTGTCTGGTTGTCTGTCATGTAATCTCACTTTATTTGAAGTTGGGTTCTTTGGTACCAATTTGACCCATGTGCTGTACTTTTCAGTTTCAAATTCTTGTTCCTGAGTTCCTTATGCTAGATACTTGGTATCTTGTTGTTGACATAGCCACTCCTCGTACATTGTCAATATCTTCTGTCTTTCCTGTAAATGTTATATTGATTTATTATTTTACCCCAAGTATTGTTGACATTCTGTCGTTGGCATTCCACCATGTTTCTGTTATCACTAGTGTCTGGTGACTCGGTCACAATCAGGATTTTTGGGTCCCCCTTTTGTTATTTAGGCTCCAAGTATTAATCAGAAGGACATTTAGGGCCCCATATTTAGACAAGATGCATGGTGCATCCCCGGATGCGCCGTGCATCTCCGGAATTGCGCGGGTCGTGAGGAGTTTGCATATCCAAAGGTCACCAATGCGCTGTGCACAATATTGTGATGTGCCTATGCAGATGAGAGTCCCTCATGCATATGCGCGTATCACAGTATTAGACCCGGCATAACTATGGCGGCTGCGCTTCAGGAGCATAGTTACAGTTTGAAACCCTACTTTAACTATACATCGGGTCGGAAGGTTCTTGCAAACAGTTTAGGGCCGTACATGTTCCTCCCACCAAGCTTCCATCACTGTTGTAATGAAAATATATTCCTGATCCCTTTTCCATAGTGTAGGGACCCCACTCCCAGCCCCAATCACTGTTAGCAATAATAAAAACATGATCCTCTTTTCCATAGTGTAGGGACCCCCTCCCCAGCCCCGATCACTGGTAGGAATAATAAAAAACACAATCCCCTTTTCCACAGTGTAGGGACCCCCTACTCCGAGCCTGATCACTGGTAGGAATAATAAAAAACACAGTCCCCTTTTCCATAGTTTAGGAACCCTCCTCCCCAGCCCCGATCACTGTTAGCAATAATAAAAAACAGTTCCTGTTTCCATAGTGTAGGGCCCCCTCCCCAGCCCGAGCAGTGTTAGAAATAAAGAAAAACGATTCCCGTTTCCACAGTGTAGTGCCCCCCACCCCAGTAGGCAGTAACCCACCACCCCACACACCCCATCTCAAACTGTGCCATACCCTCACTTTTGGTTATTTGTTCCCCTTGTACATATGTTTAAAATGGAAGATAGCTAAGAACTTTTTCAGTTTCCTAGTACTGTCAAGCTCCTCTGATTTAGTTGTAATTTTAATGTAGTTCAGTTTTTAGTTTATTAGAGCACAGTTAGGAGACGCAAGTCCTCATTTACTCACAGTCCACATTTGGCAGACCACTCCAGAATTCCTACATGCAGCAGATTACGAATTTGACCCCAAATGTCCCATTTAAACAGTGGCTTATTTCCCTCTTTTGCCATGTTTATACAAATTGGTTACAGGTTGTAGTGGAACCCAAATCTGAGTAATTGCTATTTCAGCCAAATAGGTCACATCAAATGAAATGACTAAACTCTAGTTTGGGTGGAAGAGAGAGATTCAGAAATGGAATTTCTTGGCTGCTGGGCCTACCCAGGCTGACACTAGCAGACACCATCTCTGCCAGTGTCGCCTCTGCCTAGTGCTAGCCTCAGCTCACAAGTCTTTCTTTTATGGCCCTGGCCTCTGAAAAAGAAGTACATTGGTGCATGGCTCCCAGTTTGGGCGACCACAGAGTTTATGTAAGTTAAAAACTGATATTCCATCTTCTGGTGCAAATAAAATCCAGCCCAGACCCTCATCGTACAGAACTTGGTTGTTCAAATGATGAAAAAAAAACTGCCTCCGAAAAGTCTTCTGTTTTTTTTGTGTCACTGTAGCCCTGAAGGACCCAACACAGCCCTCAGAAGCCCTGCAGTTTCTTGTGCCTGCCAAAACACAGAGAGCCAGAGATAAAAAGAGATTTTAGAGTGAGATTTTAATTTAGTTTAGTTAGCTTTTATTTCACAAAAAAAAAAACTTTAGGGAGAGCCTATTTTCGAAGGGGTTACAGTCAGGTACAACAAAAGGCTGCAGTGTGAGTAAGTTCCAAGACTATACAATAAAACTACAATTGTACGCCTTTAGGCACTGGTAAGACAATGTTATAGAATTGGTAAATTACATTTAGACATTTCTTTCCCACAGAAACTCAGTATAGTTCAAGAGCAGACAGACACAGCCTCCACAGTCGCTTCCACCACGGTGCCCTTGTTGAGCCAGTGGGGCTGTTACTTTCCACATTTCGAGAGATAGGACAGGGCACACACGATGGGCCAAGTGGCCTTTTTTTGCCATCAGGTTCTGTATTTCTATGACTCAGTGTATTGCAGTGTTTATGAAATACCTACCTAAAAATTAAGATCTTTAAATGTAACATTCTTGATGTGAAATTTCAGAGAACTAGAACTTAAGAACTAGATCTTGAATCTAAATGTAACATTCTTGATGTGAAGTTTCAAGTGATAAAATAAATCCGTGCAGCTGGTTTGCCACTCACCGAGATGGGGGGGACCCCAGATCACCAGGGACCAGAATTATTTATTTAAAAAGGGATCCGGGATGGGGAGGATTGCTAGATCACCAGGGATGGGAATTATTTATTTAAAAAGGGATCAGGGATGGGGACCACTAGACCACCAGGGACTTCTCCTGCTCTCGCACTTAGACCCCCTCCGTCTCCCCTGCCCTTCCCATTCCCTCCCGCCCCATTCCTCCAACCTAACCTCACCCATACACCTCTCAATGGGACAAAGCCATCCATGGCTGCACCTAACTGCCCCCTCACCCCTAGCATACCAGGGCCCTCATGCCTCTGGTCAAGCCTTGATACCTACTAAACATTGGACTGCACAACTTCCGGTGATGTCACCGACCGGGATGCAAGGGTAGAACCTAGCTCTGCTGATCCTGGGCTAAAAGCAGACTCTCTCACAAATAATAGCAAAAATAATCAAAGAAGAATATCAGGGAGAGCCACAGCATTAAATGGGAGGCAAAAAATGGACTGTATGCACCCCCAGAAGCAAGGATTCGACAGAATTCTCTTGCCCTTTATTAAGTTCTGCAGAGATCCAACCAGACATGGCAGCTCCAAATGGGGCCTCCTCTCAACAACCTAGCAATGCTACCATTCTAGCAGAGCTGCAGGAATTCAGGACTGAAGTTCATACTTTCCGGTCAGAGTTAACTACAGAAATCAGTAAACTTTCAACTCGTGTTACTGAACTTGAAGCACAACATACTGAATTAGATGATCGGACCGACAGGCTGGAACATATGGTAGTGCACTTGCTAGATGAACAGCATGCTTTGAAAGAGAAATGTGAGGATCTGGAAAACAGATTGCTCAGGAACAATTTGAGAATACATGGGATTCCGGAGAACGAGGAAGGGAGAGATATTTTAAAATTTGTAGGGGAGCTCCTCCGAGACTCTCTACAATTAGACCCAGCATTTAAATTCGACATAGAGCAAGTCAGTTGGGCTGTATCGCCAAAACCAACTCAGCCAGACAGAAGACCTCGCTCCGTCATAATGAATTTTTTAAATTACATTGCTAAACAAACTATCCTTACCAGAACCTGGAGAATGAGGGGCACTAAGTATAAAGAAAAGCACATTTATTTTGGCAACCATTACTCCCCATCGATTTCAGCTAAGCGCAGGGCCTATGCTCCAATACTCTGTCTTTTAAAGCAACAACAACTAAAATTTGCAACTCCATACCCTGCTCGAGTAGTCATTATGTTTCCAGATGGCCCCCAAACCTTTGAGACACCAGATGAAACAATGAAAGCACTCCAACTCGGGGGGCCTAGTTCAATCCACCCAGGAAGACTCCTCACTTAGGAAAACTCAGCGAGGCCTACGCGATGCTGTTTGGGACACTGCTAGAGATCTGGGTTCCAGAAAGAGACAGAGCCAAGCAACCTTAGAAGATGTGAAAAAAACTTTTACAAAGATTTCAGCGACCTGCACTGGAATGAGTGGAGAGAGAGGTTCTGCAGAGACTTAAAAACTGGTATACTGATGCGGAAGTGACTCTGCATAATGGGACTACGCAATGTAACTCGGGGAAGCCTGTTTGGGGTGGGGACAGTGGGAAATGAGAATCCTACTTATATTCCCAAGCCCATAGAAGGGAGAAAAAGGTTAATGAACCAGAAGAATGTTTCTAAATTTCCCTTGGGTCATCTCCCCGAAGCTTGCTGATAGTCCTCCCATAGTTATTGGTTAATTATACCATAGCCCAGGAAAGGTAGCATGATTTAATGCATTTTTTGTTGTGCTGCATGCCCACCTGACTATTGAGTGGTCAGAAATTCATCCCTAAACAGTCAACGTACCCATAAGGCCTTACTGGATATGAGGCACATAGGGACCATTTCCTGAGGGTCTCTGTTCCTCATTTTTATTTCCAGTGTGTCCTGCTGCACCACTAGGTACCAGGGAAATAGTGGTGCTGGGGGCCCTTCGTGTTGCCCTGACACTCCCCCTCAAGGCGCATACATCTTCCCCTTCAAAGGAGAGGTATCTGCCCTCTCCCTACCTTGGGAGCCACTTAAATTTTTTTACCGGGTTCAGAGAACCGTTACAGCAGGTACAATTTGCTGGTACAAAAAGTTGATGCCCTGTTGGCATTTGGTTATTTTAGCAGGCCTAAAAGTACTGAGCATCAAGTATAATGTTAAACTGCAACAGGCCTGCACATGTTTAGTTGTTATAGGCCTAGTGCCGAATCTTTTAGATCCTTGTGTAGTTCCAAACACTCGGACAGTGTTATGGTGTTGGAATAGAACAACAGGCAGGCAGACATAATTCACTTATATCAGTGACAGTACATAAAACAATTAATAATACAATCTTATTGAACATGGGGTGAAAAGGCATTATGGTAAGAAGGAGATATATTGTACATTTAACATGCAGGAAATAATCATACAAGGTCAAATCAGAAGCAGATATGGCTAAGTCAGCTTTGATTTTATCTTTAAATGGAAATGGGATTGGTAACCCAATAAAGCACTCTCGATTATTTCAACTATTCAGAAAAAGAGAGGCCTAGGCTTATTATGCTGCAGGAAACCCACGTCCTCGGATGAACATAAAAAATTTCAGAGGTGTGGGTATTCTGTAGTAACTGAATTGTCCTACAGGGGTGGGAAAAGGAGAGGGGTAATGATTTTACTTTCTTAGGAGATGCCCTTTGAAAAACAAAGTGAGATTAGTGACCCGGAGGGTCGCTATGCCATAGTAATGGATAAGCTGTACTCAGGACCCATTACCCTGGCATCAGTCTATTTCCCACCTGGATCAGGGAAGCCCTTAGCAGTAAAATTCTTTGCAGATTTAATGTCCCTCATGGAGGGACAATTGCTGTTGGGGGGAGACTTGAATATCACTTTAAACCCCTCATTGGATGCTGCTACCCCTCTAGGCCGTAGATCAAACGCTCTCCAAAAATACACCAAACAAACCATCACCTCTCTGGGCTTGGTGGACACCTGGAGACATTTTTTCCCTAAGACAAAAGAATACACCCACTGGGCCCCGCATGTGGGAAGTGGGGCTCGACTGGATTACTTTATTACCATGGTCAAGCATTTAGACTCCATTTGTGACGTATGGCATGGGGCCACCTTCTTATCAGATCGTGCTCCCTTATATCTCAGGGTGGACTTGGGGGCGCAGTATAAGAAAACCAATTGGCGCCTGAACCTTGCCCATCTTAGGGACCCAGAGTTCCTTAAACTGGTGCAGGAGGCTGTACCTAGAATTAAACAAGAAAACACGCAACATGAAGTAGCCCCCACAGTTTTGTGGGGTACTTTAAAAGTAATAGTAAGAGGAGAGATCATATGATTTTCTGTCATTAAAAAATGGCAGAGGGAAAAAACACATAAAGTCCTGCAGGGAGCTATTGCATTTACAGCATTGGCCAGATCAAAAGGACCCCACGATATGACAACGATTAAGAATTGTAAAACAAAAGTTACAAAAAATAGTAGATCAATCGGTTCAACAAAAACTATTTTATTTAAAGTTAAGAAGTCATGAGGGGGGACCTAAGGCCTCCAGAAATTTAGCAAGAAAATTGAGAGAACCAGAGAGAACGTAGTCAGCATGATAGATCCTAAAACAGGGAGATTGGCAAAAAGACCCCAGGAAATTAGACATCCTACAGCAGTTTTACTACACGTTGTGCACTAAAGAAGAGGAAATTCCCCTAGACAACATCAAATCTTATTTACAAAGTTTGTCAATACCACAAATCAGTCTATTACAGGCTGAACCCTTGTTGGTGTCAATCAAAGAGGGAGAACTACTCCAAGTTCTAAAAAAAGCTCAGACTCTGAAGGCACCAGGTCCAGATGGGTATCCCTCTGAATTTTATGATAAATTCAAAAAGCTGTTACTACCCATATTACTCCTGGCCTTACATGAGGTCTAGAAGGGAGAACACCCCCTACATGGCAGTATGCTTCCATATCAGCCATACTTAAACCCCATAAATATCAAACACCCCTCCTCATTTCGCCCCATTTCAATGCTAAATTATGATCACTTATTACCAGCTATTATTGACCCTGATCAAGTGGGCTTTATTAAGGGCAGACAGGCCCATGATGCCATAAGGCGTGCACATTTGTTAGTAGATTATGCCATTGAAAGACAAATCCCTTTAGTGCTACTGGGGTTAGATGCTGAAAAGGCATTCAGTCGGGTCAGCTGGTCATTTTTATGGCAGACTCTGGAGCACTTTGGATTTCTGGAACAACTTATAAAACAATTCCAAAATATTTATGCCTCCCCTAAAGCAAATGTCAAGGTGGATGGGGCACTTTCAGATACATTTCAGTTCTTTAGGGGCACCTGCCAGGGATGCCCAATGTCCCCAATGTTGTTTGCTTTATATCTTGAACCCCTGGCCATTGCCATCAGATCTTCTCAAGGCATAGAAGGCCTTTCTTTGGGAGGTACCCTGCACAAGATATCACTTTTTGCGGACGATATTCTGCTGGCTCTTACCGAGCCTGAACAATCCATCCCAGAGGTATGGAAACAGCTACAAATATTTGATAAGCTAGCAGGATATAAAATTAACAAATCAAAAACTGAGGTATTGACTTACAATTACCCCCCCCCCATATCAAAAAAGACTTCCCCTTTAAGTGGCACAGACAAGAGATGAGATACTTGGGAATAAAGCTCACAAGAAACCCCATTCATGCAGAGCTCTTAAATCTCAAACCCTTGACCCTAAAATTGACAGAAGATTTATCTCGTTGGTCACGTCTCCCCCTAAGCTTTTTGAGTATGATAGATACAATTAAGCAGAATGTATTTCCCACATATTGTTCTTTCTTCAGACATTGCCCTTCACCCTGGCCAAAACTTACTTCCAGGCATGAGACAGAATGATTTCCCGCTTTATTTGGAGTGGAAGGTGTCCCAGAATTAGATATTCTGTTCTGCAACTGGCCAGAGAGAGAGAGATGGCCTTAACCTCCCTGATCTCAGAAAGTATGCCATGGCAGCACAGTTAAGGGTAGTCCTACACTGGCTAAATAAATGGTATAATGCACATTGGAAACAATTAGAAGTAACTTGGGGAGACCTACACAACACTCAGGAGTTCCTTTTTGGGATGCCCCCCAAGTGTCAAGGGATAAGGAATTATCCAAAGTTCACCAGGGAACCCTTAAAAGTATGGCTTAAGGTCAGTAATAATTATTTTACATTCCATGAAAAAATGTTCTTGGGAACACTGAAGTATAATGCAGACTTGACAGCAGGTCCCTCAGGCCCCTATGTAGTTCAGTGGCTGAGATATGGCATTTTATTCGTTTCCCAGTTAGTGGGCAGAACAGGTCTCCTTCCCTTTGTCTCCCTTCAGAAGGAATATCACCTGCCTCATAAATATTTTCTCTCTTATTTACATCTTAAATCATACCTTCAGCCATATGAGCGGTCACTCGTGGCCCTAATTGAAAACCCTACCCAAATAATACAACTGTTACAAGCTCATATCAGAGGAACGACATCAGAGCACCTGATTAGTAAGATATATAAGGCCTTAAATGAAAGGCAGAGAGATTCGACCAACTCAGTCAGGCTTAGATGGGAACAGTAATTGCAGGTATCAATCAGAGAACAGGACTGGAATGAGTCGCTTTACCAACTATAAAAATCATTCTCTCACCATACTGGCGTGAATACATGTGGAAACTCCGCTCTCGTTTCTTCCGTACACCAGCCTTGCTGGCCAGCATGGAAGAATTAGGGGAGGGACAGTGTTGGAGAGAATGTGGGGATGATAGAGCAAATTGGAGCCATGTCCTTTGGTCATATCCTAAGCTATCCAAGTTTTGGAGGGAGATCCTCGAGGAGCTGAGTGCAATTTATGACACTACTGATTTATTCACTCCCACATTTATATTGACTTTTATTAAACCAAAAGGTCAGCGAATTGACAAAAACTTGCTAAAACAAATTCTAAAATTTATAACAGTGCCCACAAAAGTATTACCAGACTGTCGTTTACAAATAAAATACCCACTAAAAAAACCTGGATTGTTTTGTCCAGGGAGATATATGCCCTTGAGCGACTCTCAGCCAAGATAATGGACAGAGTCCAGAAATTTGATGTACAATGGCAAAAGTGGATAACATATCAACTAAATCATTATGATGATTTTGTACCTTAAGCTATGTACTGAACATAGAGGATTGTGTATGAGCAGTCATACACAACAAGGATATTCTTGTATCAAGAGGTTTCCTTGGTAACAGATGACCTCGAGAGCACAGCTCGAGGGTGTGCTGTACCAAGGGAACCTCATCTGAAATATCATGACTGTGTGTGACTGCACCTCAATCTTTATATATATGGGCAGTCACAGCATAGAAAATCACACAAAACCAGCTAGTGAAGACAACGGAGAATAGAAATGTAAACATTTTCTTTTTTTTTGAAAACTGACACAGTGTGCTGCAGACGTTTCTGCAAGTTCAAGTTTAAAAAAAAAAACCTTTCGGCTTAACTGGATAGAGGAGAGTAGCTATGTGGCAGCATTTCAAGTTGTTCTGCTGTAGTAGTGACATCACTACTGCAGCAGAACAGCATAATGATGTCAGTACTGCAGCAGAACAAGTATATTCCAGGCATGGAATTCCATGCATAACAGCATTCCACCATACACTACATGTAATTTTGCTCTTCTTCTGCACTGAAAAGATACTCGGGGATAGGACCAATGATGTTTCTTGAATTTTAATGGAATTAAAATATGGGAGGGAAAGGGGAGGGCTCTCAGTGCTATGTCTGGTTTGAACTGAGTAGGTCACAGACTGAACTTAAAATGAGTAATTATGATTTACTGGACACTGAAGTAATGTGATGTTCATTTATTTTCCCTTAACATGACTGTTACAAGTATTTATGCAACAGGCGTGGACATAAATCCTATGTGATAAATCTGAGCTACTATGAGATAAATTAAAAATTTTACATTTATATACATAGTAGACGCATCATCACAGATTTATATACATAGCAGATATGTCACAATCACTCCGGAACTCATTTAGAATGTTCAGCCTCAGTACCAGTACTAACTATATTCAAATGCAAATAACTTTAAAACGAAAAAAGATAGCACGGAGTTGTGAGCATGAAGGTTGTGTAGCACAAAATTATCTACAAAATGAATGGTATTTCGTTTATAGATACCTTATAGATTTTTTTATAATTAACAAAAAAGAGCAGAAAATGCAATTTTTTGTTCACTTTTTTGACAAACATGCAAAAAAAGATAAAACAATCAAAAGCAAATGTCCTTGCACTGATAGAAAGCATCCCTATTGCATAAATGAAATATACAATGGTGAGCTGTCAGATAAATGATTTATCTACACTCATACTGTTTGACCTCGGACATCTCACTCGTGGCTTACGCCACTCGTGAGGTTACCCGAGGTCAAACAGCACTTGCGTAGATTAATCATTTATCTGACAGCTCACCATTGTATATCCCTTATAAATGTATTGCATTGTGATGTTATTAACTGGTATTAATAAGTGATGTATTGCTACCTGTAAAATTGCTGCATTTATAAATTAAATAAAAAGACTAAATTAAAAAAAAAATAAACATTGGACTGCACTCTTGTAGTGTTGCTTTTTAGGTTATTCCGCAGGTGGAGACTTGTTCTCGTCCTTGCTGTCCTAGCAACCATGTATGTGTTAAAATTGCACTTATAAACCTGTTGTTAGTGTTCTCACATGTATGTACCTGCTAATGTTATGTCATGTTTTGTATTTTCTACGACTTGGAGCCTTTGTAAATGAGCCCATGGCTTAAAGGTATTAATCCTAAATTGAAATAAATAAATAAATAATTTATTTATTTAAAAAGGGATTGGGGATTGGGAACTGCTCGACTACCAGTGATGGGAATTAATTTATTTATAAGAGGATGGGTGGCGGTCCACTAGATCACCAGTGATGTTTTAATGTTACATAACGCGGGATTGGAGCTTGGGGTGGTCTGCTAGACCACCAGGGCCATCTTTAATTTTCATATCGAGGGATCAGGTTTGGGAGGGGGCTAGATCACTAGGGCACGATTATGTTTAACAGTTTAATTTATAGCCAGATCAGTGCTGCGGGGGGTACTGCTAGCCACCAGGGACGCGCTAGAGTGGTGCACAGCCACTCCATAACTTGAGACAAACCCTCTGGATGCGCTGTCTGTTTGGCACACAGCTAGGGCAGCCGCAAGCTGAGGGGCCTTGCCACCGGTGCTGTGCTCAAAAGAGAATCGGGCGCAGGGTCCCTGGTGCACCAGGCTTTGATGCAATGTGTCTTTTGCAACAGCTTGCATCAGTCTAAGGGCCCTTTGAAAATTGAGCTCCTAGTCTTGAATATTTCCATTGGGTACATATTGGGTCGGTGATACCGGCCAGTGGTACTCCCTAGGGCTGAGGCGCTTGACATCTTGCCTCACGGCACGCGGGCACACTCGGTTTGGGAAAGGGCTCAGGTCGCCGGAGGTTTACAGCGGGGATTGGACTGAGCTGCCGACAGGCAGGCTCTCCTCTCTCCTCCGGGAGGGATGTGGCACCCTCGGCCAATGGTGACCCCTAGTGGAGGCTGGGAGTGGCATGGGCTGGAGGGGGCGGGCATTAGAACATGGGGTGGGGGAAAGGAGTTGTAACCAGGGCCGTACAAGGCACATGCGCACCTCCACACGCATCTTCACTACCCTGGGGAGCTCCTGGGCGATAACCGGAGGCAGAAAACGCCGGTGGCAGCAGGATGAGGACCAGCTCCCCGCAGGCTCTGCTGCTGGACCAGGTCAAGGTAAGCTCTGGCTTTTCCAGGGGGTGGGGCTGGGGGGATCGGTTGGAATGGAGCAGATGACTGGAGGAGGAAAAATAAGGATGAGATAAAAACAAAAAACTTTTGTGTGGTTACTGTCAGCCCACAATAATGTATTTCGGTCTGTTGGTTTTGTGTAGAAATTGGTGTGGATAACTGTGCCTTGTTTAGTTAATTCCAAGTCCAGGAAACCTACCTTTGTATTGCTGTACTCATAAGTGAACTTCAAGAGGGTATTACTGCTGTTGATGTACTGCATGAGTTCTGTCAGTTCCAATTCATTTCCATCCTGTACTAAAAGGGAATCATCGATATAATGCTTTTACATTTTCACTTTTGGCAGGAATCTGTTGTCTTTTGAATACACAGTACTTTCCTCCCACATACCAACATATAACCCTGCAAAGTGTGTGACAAAAGTTGTGCCTATCGCCTTGCCTTTTATTTGGGCATAGTACTTATTGCTGCACATAAGAAAGTTTCTGTTTAAAACAAATTCAGCCAGTTCCAATAAAAACAGTTGGGTGGGGGAGGGCATGGGGGGGGTCTTTGTCTTAGGAACTTCCCCATGGCTTGTATTCTCCCATCATGGTTAGTGTTCCTGTATAATGCCTCCATGTCAGTGGTAACTAACGTAGTTGTTTCTAACTGTGTGGCTCGGGAGAGGCCGTTAATAATGTCAGTGGTATCGCTGAGGTACAAAGACAGCTGTGTGACCACTTTTTCATAAAACAGTTCACAAACTGTGAAGATTTTTCTGTAAGCCCACCAATGATTGACATGATGGGCCTCCCTGGTGATTTAGCGGCATGTTTTTATGTAGTTTTGGCAGAAGGTAGATTACAGGCTTTTTTGGATGCTATTCTTCCAAAAAAACTCTTTCCTTTTTTGTTATCCAACCATTTTATTCTGCATTATGTATCAGCAAATTCAAGTTATGCTTCAAAATGGGTGCTGGATCAGCCTCCAACCTTTTGTAAAATGCTTCGGTGTTTAATTGTCTTTCCATTTCTGCCTCGTAGTCTGGTCTCCCCCATACTACCACTGCTCCTCACTTTGTCAGCAGCCTTGATAACTAAATTTGGGTTTTCACCGAGTTCCTTAATGGCCCTGCGTTGTGTACTGATAATAATATTAGGCTTAACAAAGTTGTTGTGCTCTTTACTGATATTATCAAACTCTAGTTTGACTATTTTCACTAAAGTTCAGATAATGTCATCATTAGGGTATTTCATTGTGGACTGTTCTAAGGGTACAGAAAGAGTTTGTATTGATTCTTGTACAGGAAATTGTCTATTGTGCATCTCTCCAAATTGCACACATACACTGTATCCCAGTGTGGTTCTAGGTGATCAGAGCACTGCCATTCCATCGCTGGCATTACAGCGCCAGCAAAGCAGTGAAAACTAACCCACAGCGCCATGCAAACAAGGCTCCTGATGGACGGGGTTCATCACTGCCTAACACGCAGCACATATCTGTACCAGTGCTGTAGTGGGGGATTGATGCCTACGGGCTGTGGTGGAGTTGCTACGTCCAGTGTACCTCCCATTATCCCCGTGGCCCCAGGAGCCTGTTCCTTCCGCAGCGGTGTGACTCCCAGTGTGTCTGGAAGGGTGCATGTCCCTATGCTGCAGTCTGTGCTGCCCTTGACGTGCCCAGTGCGTTGTACCTGTATACAGCTGTCCCACTGGTGATAGCTGCAGTGGCAGCTGTGGTGCACTGGCACACCCACTCAGTGTCACACTCACTGCACATACACTTGGGGGGGCAGTGGTCCATGGCTATGCTTGGTTTTGGTGCCATCCCTGGCTAAGTAGGCATGTTTCAGGCAACTGCATTGGGCCATGTCCGCATGGAGGGGCACCCCTACACGCTGTTGGCACAGCTATCATCCAAGCTGGTTCTGGTGGCTGGGGAGGCATTGTCGATGGCCGTGTGCCATTGGGCAGGCATGTGGTCAGCGGCCCCAGATTGTTGTCAGGTGTGGGTGCCGTGGCCATGTTTCTTCTGTGCCCTTCCTCTTGTGGCATTGAGTTTGCAGGGGCACCTTGGCAGGTGTACTATTGCCTGTGATGCCAGATGCTGACACTGACCCCTCTGTTTGCCCTGCTGGTGCTCAGCAGGGGGATGTGTGGGGTTCAGTGGTATGCACACCTCATCTGCACTGCCATCGATGGTCAGCCTTCCTGTTCTGCGCTCTGTTGGTGCGGCGCTTGGTTTGCGGTCACCTGTTTGCCGGTGCTCTATTGCCGGCAGTGTTTTTATGGATGTGTTCTGAGGGTGGAACCAGATCATTGTTGGTCTAGCATAGAAAATGGTTGTTATAATTTACCATACTTGTTTGTGCTGGGCCTGCAATAAAGCTGAGATTAAAATAAAAAGTCAGGGTTAAAAGGCTTGCCAGAACAGGCGTCACCTTTTTAATAGGCTTGTGCAGTACAGGCAGAGAATGACATAGCACAGACAGTTGTATCATCCTCACGGGACTTCTCAGTATATTGCAGTCATTGTCTCAACCAGGCACCAAGTCAGACACCAGAGGTGACGGTCATTTAGAACACTTCTAGGTAGCATACCAAAGAGGCGGTTTGCAGAAAGAGTAATATATGGGATCCATAAAAGGATGCTAGGAGAGAAGAAATATCCAAACTGTTTTTTTTTTCCCGTTGTGCATCTCTGAAAGCCTCTTGTACAGGAAACTGGTTTGACATGTTAATGTACGTCCAAGGTAGGGTTGGGGTTTTCCACCTTCTGATGTTGTCTTTGATGTCTTGGATTTTGACAATCCATTTTTCTCTTCAGAAAACTTTGGAAGAGGAGAAGAAAGAAACTGCTGAAAAAGCTGGAGAATTATTGAAATGGGTGTCAAACATCAAGATGACTGCCAAGGAAAAGAAAGACCAGAAAAAGGAAGATGAAAGCCCAGAAGCAGAAACCTTGTTCAAACAACAGGTACTTAAAAGATTGTTGCTATAAATTCCGTAGTACTCTAAATCAGTTTCTTTGCAGATAATTGAAGGAGCGCAGTGGATATACACTGTGTATACTCTCTGTACAGTTCCTGTTTCTCTTATGGTTATAAGCGTGCATTCTTGAGTTCATTGGATGAGAGAAGTGCAGAGCAAATCAGAGCACTTCTGGCACACAGAGGACTTGAGACGAAGCTCATAACCGTAAGAGAAACCAAAATAGAAAGTATAAATATATTATAAATCACATTAAAGGCTTTTGTTTCAAAAATGTAACTTTTAAATAAAATAGTTTACTTAACAGAAAAATAGAGAAATCCCTTTGTAGGAAGTAGACGGTACAGACTGAGCTAGAGCTTCAGGGGAACCAGAATTTTATCACTTTTTGCATGAAAGACCCTCTGATGGTTATAAGAGCGTCTGGAATGTTTGGAAATAAACACTTGATTGGCTAAAAATGATGCCAGGATTTATAACGTAGCATATATATTAAAGTGTCCCTGTAGTTAGGGCTACAGTTATTTGCACCTCAACAATGTGTCTGTTTTTGGACAGAATAGCCTGATATTTGTTTTGCTCAACTGCAACTCAGACAGCTGACAGATGACGATTGAAACTTTCAGATTTGTTCGAACTTGACCCAAGAAACTGCCTGTGATAGGTGGTTTCACTGTGAAATGTGTAGTTTTTTTTAAATTTATTAACATTTCAAAATGTTGTTTGGTATGCGAAGAATATTTTCTGCATGTTCTGTTCATAAGGCTTTTTTGGGGGGTGGCGGGAATAAACACAGCTTACTCACCTGCAATAGTAGTTCTAGGAGTGGTATATGTTGTTCATCCACACTTGTTGACATGTCCCTTTCCCTTTAAATCTCTCCGGAAGGTCTAAAAGCTGGCTTCTCCCACCCACCTGAGTGGTATATGCCTTGGCTCCACCCCATGATGCCTGATCTTGCCTGTTGGAAGCAGAGGCTGTGCGTTGAAGCCGAGGAGGTGGGGGTGGGTCAGTGTGGATGAACAACATATACCATGTGTGGAACTACTGATCTTACTTCGAGAAACAGCTCTTGCAGCAGGTTACACCATTAGGACTGAGGCCGGCAGGTGCCAGGACCCCAAGGAAAAATTCTAGCTAGCAGTATCCAGTGGGGGACTGCCCCCGACATCGGCCCCTCCCCAGCGTCAGGCATCACATAAAAAGGGGCGGTCCCCCAGCATCCCCAGTTCTTTTCCCGCCATCGACTCGCCAGCATCGACCTCACAAACACCTGCATCAACGATACAATGCGTGAAATCTTTACAAAACCTGTGTCTACTTCTCCAACTCCTTCTCTTGAAGGACACCCCTCAAAGTGCGCAGGCGGCAAGCAGATCCCCTTCGCCGACCATCATTCGACTTGTGTAAGGTGCCTGGGCCCGGAACACGACACCCAGGCCTGCTCCATCGGCCAACAGTTTAATAGCAGGACCAGGATCTGCCACCAAAAGGCCCTTCAGTGGTCCCTTCTTGAAGAGAAACTTCGCACCAGGGACGTGCTAGAGCAGCACACAGCCACTCCACAACTTGAGACAAACCCTCTGGATGTGCCGTCTGTTTGGCACACAGCCAGGGCTGCCACCGGTGCTGTGCTCAAAAGAGAATCGGGCGCAGGGTCCCTGGTGCACCGGGCTTTGATGCAAGGTGTCTTTTGCAACAGCTTGCATCAGTCTAAGGGCCCTTTGAGAATTAAGCTCCTAGTCTTGAATATTTCCATTGGGTACATATTGGGTCGCCATCTTTTTTTTTTTCCTTCCTTAAACTAGTTTATTATACTGCAGTTATGGCACAGGTGGAGAAATTGTCCTGTGAATATATTGTATATCAAAACTTTTGGGTGATGCCGGCCCGGTGGTGCTGAGGGCTGAGGCGGTGGACGTCTTGCTTCACGGCACGCCGGCGACCCGGGTTTGGGAAAGGGGCTTAGGTCGCTGAAGGTCGGCAGCGAGGTGGGGGGCGGAACTGGACTGAGCTGCTGACAGGCAAGCTCTCCTCTCCGGGGAAGGGATGTGGCACCCCTCGGCCAATGGTGACCCCTAGTGGAGGCTGGGAGTGGCATGGCTGGAGGAGGCCGGGCGTTAGGCCATGAGGTGGGGGAAATAAGTTGTAACTGGGGCCGTAGGGCGCATGCACACCTCTCGCGCATGTGCTCCTACTCCTGGGGCTCCTGGGCGATAACCAGAGGCAGAAAACACCGGTGGCAGCAGGATGAGGACCGGCTCCCCGTAGGCTCCGCTCCCGGACCAGGTCAAGGTAAGCACCGGCTTTTCCAGGGGGTGAGGCTGGGGGGATTGGTCGGAATGGAGCGGATGACTGAAGGAGGAAAAATAAGGATGAGATAAAAACTAAAAACATTTGAGTGGTTACTGTCAACCCGCAATAATGTATTTCGGTCTGTTGGTTTTGTGTAGAAATTGGTGTAGATAACTGTGCCTTGTTTAGTTAATTCCAAGTCCAGGAAACCTACCTTTGTATTGCTGTACTCATAAGTGAACTTCAAGAGGGTATTACTGCTGTTGATGTACTGCATGAGTTCTGTCAGTTCCAATTCATTTCCATCCTGTACTAAAAGGAATCATCGATATAATGCTTTTACATTTTCACTTTTGGCAGGAATCTGTTGTCTTTTGAATACACAGTACTTTCCTCCCACATACCAACATATAACCCTGCAAAGTGTGTGACAAAAGTTGTGCCTATCGCCTTGCCTTTTATTTGGGCATAGTACTTATTGCTGCACATAAGAAAGTTTCTGTTTAAAACAAATTCAGCCAGTTCCCATAAAAACAGTTGGGGGAGGGCATGGGGTCTTTGTCTGAGGAACTTCCCCATGGCTTGTATTCTCCCATCATGGTTAGTGTTCCTGTATAATGTCTCCATGTCAGATGCCTGACGTTGGGGAGGGGCCGATGTCGGGGGTGGTCCCCCACTGGATACTGCTAGCTAGAATTTTTCCGTGGGGTTCTGGCTCAAAGTGCGCATGCGGCAAGCAGATCCCCTTCGACGACCATCATTCGACTTGTGTAAGGTGCCTGGGCCCGGAACACGACACCCAGGCCTGCTCCATCGGCCAACAGTTTAATAGCAGGACCAGGATCTGCCATCAAAAGGCCCTTCAGTGGTCCCTTCTTGAAGAGAAACTTCGTAAAATGGAAAAAAGACCTTCCTCCAAAGGGGATTCTTCCCATAAGACTGGGAAGCACCGGGACTCAGGTAGGTCGGGATCCCGCAGCAGAGCCTCTGGAACCAGGGCCAGCTCCAGTTCTACGCGGTCCGACTGTTCTCCTTCCCGGGCCCGGTCCCAACCTTCCTCAGTTAAGGTAAGGTCTTCAGGGGGTTCTTCAGCCTCCTTGCACCTGCTTAAGACCCACCAGGCGCTGACTCTTCTTCCAGGCCTGACTCTTCAGAAAAACATAGGAAGTCTTCCTCTAAATCTAGTGGGATGTCAGGCCAACGCCGGGACACAGACCTCAAGTCCGTCTCCCAGCCTTCCAAGGCCCCGGAAAGGAAGACCAAGGATCTGATGCCTCTTAAGCGGATGTCCCAGAATAAAAAGGTGCCTGACCTGATGCCCGAAAAATGGACTCCCGACCCGACAGCAGTTGTACCGACGTCGGGTGACACCAGATGTCAGGGATCCTCAGGAGAGGAGGCTGGTGCGCTGCCAGACGACCAGATGGGCAGTACAGAGGATGCCGGCTGACCCAGGGAGCCATCGATGGATCCGGTGATTCCCCAGAACCCGACGCCTGACCCCAGCAACAGACCCACACCGACACCGGGCCCATCATCGGGCATGAACATTCAGGAGGTGAAGGAATTGTCCATCTTCTGGTGGGAGACCATCAGAAAGGACATGGTTCCCAGTAAGCCTCTTCCATCTCCACCACCTCCTTGGGAGGGTGAAGGCTCAAGACCCCTGACCCCTAAGGAGCCAACTCCACCTCCTAGGGGCAGATCTAGAGAAAGAAAAAGACGCCCATCACGGTCTCCCTCTGGGTCTCCGAGCTCTAAACGACCTAGGGACAGACGACACCCACTAGGGATGACTCCAAATCGGATATGTCCGATACCTCCAGGTCTCCATCCCCCTATAGTTCCCCCATCACCAGACCCACGAGACCAGCCAAGGTCACCACCAGATGATCCTTCTTTCTCTGAAATCATGAGGCACATCCAGGAGAATATGGGATGGGAGACCAAAGACTTGGACCCGGGGAGACAACACCTTGCTCGTTACCTTCGGCAAAAGGACCCAAAGCCTGTGGTGGTCCCACCTCTAGTGGACACCGTAACGGACATCACCAAGGCAGCTTGGAAGCGTCCACACTCGACACCGACTGTTCCTAAGAAGGCTGACTGCCTCTACAGAGCTCCTATAGAGGACCTGTATCTGGTACAGCAGACTCACTGGTCATTATGACGTCTCATGATCGGTCTCAACGACTGCAACACTTGAGTACCCAGCCTCCGGACCAAGAATCTAAGCAATTAGATTCTATGGGAAGACGCATGTATGCGGTTGCTACATGCTCGATAAGGTCTTTGAATTACCTCACGCACATGGTGCAATTTCAGAACGCTCTCTGGGAGAAGGGCCAAGACCTTGTGAAGGACATTCCAGCTGGCGAAAAGAAGGAGGAGCTGCTCAACCTCCTTCATACTGGGTCGGACGTGGGGACCCAGGTTCTCCGAGCTGCTTATGATTCAGAGGATTCGGCTACCAGGGGAGCAGCTACTGGCATTTGTCTTCGGAGACACTCTTGGTTGAGAGTCTCCGGTTTTAACCCGGACATTCAGAAGAATATCCTGGACGTCCCTTATAACGGAGCTGACCTGTTCGATGAGGAATCCGAGAAGGTCATCACCAAGCTAAAGGACACAGGGAAGGCAGGTCAAACTTTACAGACTATGTACAGGCCCAAATCTGGTTCCTTTTGGAGGAACCAGAACAGTTTCTGCGGCAGGCAACAACTGCAACAGCCACATTCCAGCCAGAAACCCGGGGCAATTTTGGTCGCAAAGGTCAAGCCAGATTCCCCACAGGCCAGGGCTCAAAGCATCCCAAGGCAGCCCAGCCCACGGGACCAAATGCCACCACAGCATTACTCCTTCCCAGCCCTCGCCCGCCTTTGGATCAAAGGATAAAGGTCAGTGGTCGCATCTCTCATTACCTTCCGGGATGGCAGAGGATCACCTCCGACCGGTGGGTGTTACAGTTGGTACAGCGAGGACACTCTATAGAGTTCCTCGGCCACCCACCGTCCAGACCTCCCCTGCTCTCCTGTTACTCGGGTCAGCATGCTGTGCTCATCCAGCAGGAGATCTTGGCCCTTCTGGACAAGGAAGCCATAGAGTTCGTTCCACTGGACCAGATGGGAAAAGGTTATTATTCCCACTTCTTCCTGGTCCCAAAGAAAACAGGGTACTTGCACCAGATTTTAGATCTCAGCGATCCTAACACGTTTGTGTTATACAAACGCCTCCGCATGGTGACCCTACTGGGTCTCATCCCCATGCTCAAAGAAGGCGCAAGGCTAGCATCGCTGGACATGCAGGACGCTTACCTACATCTCCCGATTGCTCGAACGCATCAAAGGTTTCTGCGCTTTGAGTTTCTGGGATGCCACTACCAGTTCTGAGCCCTCCTGTTCGGACCGTCTTCCACACCTCGGGTGTTTACGAAGTGCATGGCAGTCGTGGCAGCAACTCTCAGGAGGCAGGGCCACTATGTTTTTCTGTACCTTGACGACTGGCTCCTCATGGCACCCTCTCGGGAGACCCTGATGTCTGTGAGTCAGGATACCCGTTCTCTTTTCCAATCGTTGGGCATCATCATCAACCAGGAGAAGTCGCACCTTCTCCCGTCTCAGACTCTGCAATTTATTGGAGCAGTTCTAGACACCACTCAAGGGAGAGCATTTCTTCCTTCGGACAGGGCGGAACATATCAGATCTCTCATATGGGACACAATGACGAAGACAACGGTGCCCGCCAGGACCGTTCTTTGCCTGCTCGGACATATGGCGGCTGCCATTACGACGGTTCCCCTAGCCCGACTCCATATGCGGGTTACCCAGTGGATGTTGCGGGCTCAATGGGACCAGAAGCAAGTTCATATGCAGTATCCAGTCTGGATCATGAATGCCGTCATCTGAGACTGGCAATGGTGGCTCATCCCGGACCATCTCTTGAAAGGAGTCCCCTTCATGGTGCCACTTCCTTTAGTGACACTCTCCATGGACGCCTTGAAATCTGGATGGGGGGGAGCACACCTCAATGGGGTCAGGACTCAAGGCTCATGGTCATCTCTAGAGTCCTATCTGCACATAAATATTCTGGAGATGAGAGCCGTTCTCTATGCCCTACAAGCATTCCAGACGGACATTCCACCGGGTACTCTTCTGACTCAAACAGACAATACTGCAGTGATGTACTATCTCAACAAACAAGGAGGCACTCATTCCTACCCCCTTTGCAGGGAGGCTCAAAGGGTTTAGAATTGGGTACTGCAACACTGCGCAGATATTATTGCAGTGCACGTTCCTGAAGTGGACAACACAATCGTGGACAGTCTCAGCTGATCACAGGCCCAAGTCTACGAATGGGAACTGCTTCAGGAAGTTGCAAAGGATCTGTTTCACAGATGGGGGATACCAGAATTAGAGCTTTTCGCCTCCCCATCCAACACAAAACTGCCCAATTTTTGCTTGCTAGATCCAGGGCTGTTGTTTTCTGGCGAGACGCATTGTCCCTCTCTTGGATGGGCAGATTCCTCTACGCTTTCCCACCCTTCCCTTTGATCCAGAGGGTTTTACTGAATCTCCGACAAGAGCGGGCGTCACTGTTTCTGGTAGTGCCCTTTTGGCCCAGACAAATTTGGTTCCCTCTATTACATCAGCTGACCCAGGAACCTCCAGTGCCTCTGCCATTCAGCTCTCAACTTCTGTCCCAGGAAGCAGGCTCCTTAGTCCATCCGGATCTTCGGTCGCCGAACCTGCATGCCTGGCTCCTAAAGACATAGAAGTCCTGAGATACGGGGTCTCTCGGGAAGTTATGGACGTCTGGCAGCAGCGAAAACCCTCCACTCACGCCACTTATGCCATGAAGTGGTGCAGATTTTGCATCTGGGCTCAAGCTCGCGGATTGACCCCATTGATTGTTCAGAGAGGTCAGTGTTAGACTACCTTCTAACCCTGTACAAGGCAGGCCTTGCCTACTCTTCCATTAAGGTTCACCTGTCGCCATTTTCGTGTATCATTCACCGATGGGTCATAGCTCTCTAGCTCAACCAGAGGCTTCACGTGCTTTTTGGGTGGCATCCTGCATCTGAGCCTCCTATCAGAGACCGGTTCCACCTTGGATCTCCCCTTTGTTTAGAGCAGCTTACTCCACCTCCTTTTGACCAAGGGTTATGAAAGCTTCGCCTCGCTTGGAAGACGCTCCTTTAGTTGCTGTTACTTCTGCCAGAAGAGTTTCTGAGCTTCATGCACTCATGTACAAGGATTCTTATTTGGTTTTTCACAAGGACAGGGTGTCCTTAAGAACAAATCCTAAGTTCCTTCCCAAAGTGGTCTCGGAGGTCACACTCAACCAGGATATAGACCTGCCGGTGTATTACCCGAATTACGGTAACAGGTGGGAGGCCCTGTTGCACACTTTGGATGTGCATCGATGTCTCGGATATTATCTGACCAAAACCAAAGCCCATCACAAGTTGGACCAGCTCTTTGTTTCCTACGCACAGCGGATGCTCGGTGCTCCTGTTTCGAAATAGTCACTTTCCAGATGGTTGGTCAAGTGCATTATGTTCTGTTATCAGAAGCACAATAAACCCTTACCGGGACCGGTGAAGGGTCATTCTATGAGGGGGGTGGCTACCTCTTTCGCTGCACTCAAAAATGTTTCCACTTCAGCTATCTGTGCGGCAGTGACTTGGAGCACCGTGCACACTTTCATCAGACACTACAGTTTGGACATTGCCTCTAGGCATAGAGCTGGATTCGGCTTGGCTTTCCTTCAAGGACTCTTGTCCTGAAGTCTGAGTCATCTCTCCTACCCTCCTCCCGGTAGCAAATTGTTCCCTTACTGCTTGGGAATCAGTCCTAATGGTGTAACCTGCTGCAAGAGCTGTTTCTCGACGTAAGATAGTACAGTTACGTAAGAACTTACCGTAACAGTAGATCTTCGAGAACTGCTTTTGCAGCAGGTAGTTTCCCTCCTACCTTACTCTCTGGAGGTTGAGTCTTCTGACCTAGTTTTTAGGCTTCAGTGTCCTTTGACGCCTTTTTTTCTAACCTTCCTTTGGAAGCAGATCCTCGGTCTCCCCTTCAGATGTCACACTTGAGCCAGGAATCTCCGGCAGGAGAACTGGGGATGCTGGGGGACCACCCCCTTTTATGTGGTGCCTGACGTCGGGGAGGGGCTGACGTCAGGGGTGGTCCACCGCTGGATACTGCTAGCTAGAATTTTTCCGTGCTGCCGGCTTGAGTCCTAATAGTGTAACCTGCTGCAAGAGCTGTTCTCGAAGATCTACTCTTACGGTAAGTTCTTACATAACTGTACTTTACAGGTGAGTAACCTGTGCTTCTAGGGATGTGGATATGTTGTTCTTATCCACACTTGTTGGCAGACTCCTAGCAGTTCTCCGGGAGGGAGGGAAGCAAGGCGCACACTCACTACTTTGAGAACAGAGATTGGAGAACTGAGGCCCCAAAACCAGCATCCCGGCGTGACTCTAGGTCAGTGTGGTAATGGGAAATGAAGGTGTTTGCTGACTTCCAGGCAGCAGCCCTGCAGATATCCTGGATAGGGATGTCCCTAAGTAGCAGCCACCGACGCAGTGGTATGGCGGGTAGAATGAGCTCTTATCCTTCTGGGAGGCTCCTTGCCCACCAACTGGTAGCAGAGATCAATGCAGGATGTTATCCATCTGCCAGTCATCTGCTTTGCTGCAGATCTGCCAGGTGCAGCTTCAGCATAGGTGACAAACAACTTCAGCCATTCGCTCAATGTAAGAGAGTGCTTGTCTCAGGTCCAAAGTATGGAGCCTGTACTTGGGCTCCGAGGTGTAACTGGGGTAGTACACCAACAGAGTCGACGCCTGGTTAAGGTGAAACTCTGACACCACCTTCGGAAGGAATTTCGGGTTGGGGCACAGGACAACCTTGTCCCTGTGGAAGACCAGATAAGAAGACTCAACAGAGAGCACCTGTAGTTCCCCAGTCCTTCCGGCTGATGAGATAGCCACCAAGAAGGCAGTCTTTCATGACAGGTGTGACATCTTATACCTATGCATCGGTTCAAATGGCTTACCCATGCACTTTGCCAGTAGCAGCAGTAGATCCCACGGTGGTGGTGGTTCACGCACCAGAGGGGAAATATGGTCAAGACCTTTAAAGAAGTGCCAGACCAACTTCTCTTGTGCCACCGTCTGCTGACCGGCCCGCACCTGGTAAGCAGAGATGGTTGCCAGGTGCACCTTAAGGGTCATAGACCGAAGACCTCCTTTGGAGAGAGACCAAAGGTAGTCGAGGATGCTAGTCACCTGACAGGATGCAGGGTCCAGGCCCTTGCCCTGACACCAAATGGAGAATCTTTTCCATTTGAAGGCATAGCATCTGCTGGTCGACTCCTTTCTAGTTGCCTCAACTACAGTGAGGACATCATCAGACAGACCCAAAGCTTGGAACTCTAGCCACTCAGGAACCAGGATGTCAGGTGCAGGGATTGAAGGCCCTAATGGAATACCTTCCCCTGATTGACAGAGAGCAGGTTCAGGCATGCTGGAAGACGCCTCGGGAGCCTGGTGCTGAGGCTGAGAAGATCTGGATACCAGAACTGGCAGGACGAATCTGGGCCTACCAGGATCACCCTTGCCTTGTCTGACCTTGAGGAGCACCTTGTGGACCAAGGGAAGTGGAGGAAAGGCATAGAACAGGCCTAGGGTCCATGGCCTCGAGAAGGCATCCCCCTGCAGCGAGCCCTGCTGAGGGGGCCGGCATGAAACAGCCTCAGCTTTGTGTTCCCCTCGGAGGCAAACAGGTCCACCTGAGGGTTTCCCCACTGGGAGAACAGGCTGTGAACTACCTCTGGATGGAGAGACCACTCGAGGGATGCCTTGCCCATATGGCTGAGGGCATCTGCCAGCTGATTCAAGGCCTCTGCTACATGAATGGCTAGGAGATCTGCCTTCAGTTGGCTCACGAGGGTCCAGATGTGGAGTGCTTCCTTGCAGAGGGTCTGGGAGTGCATGCCACCCTGTTTGCTGAGGTAGTACATGGTCGTGGTATTGTCCATCTGGACTTAGACCACTTGACCCCGAAGGAATGGAGCAAATGCAGCCAGCACCAGCGGGACTGCTCGGAGCTCCAGCAGGTTGATGTGGCATCAGGATTCCTCGGTGGTCCAGAGACTGTGGACTCTGTGGTTCCCAATGTGGGCACCCCAGTCTGTGAGAGAGGCATCCGTCATGAGAACGACCGTCAGCTCGAGGCGGACAAACAGGATACATCCCTGCAGATGTTCCTGGATGGTCCACCACTGGAGGGTGTCCGACATCTTCTGGGTCACAGTGACCAGCTGGTCAAAATAACCATGTCGCTGAGACCACTGGCTGGCCAGCTCTCATTGAGAGGGCTCATATGCCACCAGGCACATCAGACCATGGTGGTGCAGGCCGCCATGTAGCCCAGAAATCACAGGAAGTCCCGGGCAGGGCGCAAGTCCCCAACCAGAAATGATTGGGTAAAGGAAGACAGAATCTCCGCCCTGTCTGCCAGGAGTCGGGCTCTGGCTCGGCAAGGGTCAAGCTCTGCCCCGAAGAAGCAAGTCACCTGCAAGGGCACAAGTTCCAACTGAGCCTCATTGACCAGGAGGCCAAGGGTGAAGCAGATGTGGAGGGCCAGATCCCTGGACCTCTCCACCTCCAGTCTGGAGGGACCCACTATTAGCCAGTCATTGAGATAGGGGTACACTCTGACCCCTCGATACCGAAGATGGGCTGCCACCACTGCTATGCATTTGGTGAAGACCCTGGGGGCCAAAGACAGGCCGAACGGCATGGCTTGGAACTTGTAGAGGATTTCCTTCTCCCTGAAGTGGAGGAATCTCCAATGGGATGGATGGATTGGGACGTGGAAGGAAACGTCCTGTAGATCTAGTGAGCAGAACCACATGTTCTGCTCGAGGGATGGTATGATCTGGGACAGAGTTACCACCCGGAAGGGGCACAATCTGAGGAACTGATTCAGATTGTGCAGATCTAGAATGGGGTGCCAGCCCCCCATCCGTTTTGGGACCAGAAAGTACCTGGAAATGAACCCTGGGTTGAGAAGGGGGTCCGCGACTCTGACCACTACCTCCTTGCAGGGGAATTGGGTAGTGTCATCTCCAAGAGCCGACTGAGTATGGGTGGATACCTTTTCTGCCTGTGGGATGCAGGCTCGGCTTGGAGGGTACTGCTCAGATTCCAGAGGCAGACCCTGGCCGACCATCTCCAAGACCCACCTGTCCATTGTGACAGCAGACCAGGCGGAAAGGAAGTGGCAGAACTGACCCCCCATGGGAGGACCCAGAGTGGCCTTGATGGGCATGGGGGGGGGGGCTGACCCAATCCTGTCACAACGCAGGCATGGAGGATGAAGAGTCAGCAAAGTGGGCAAGCGTTAAGGATGCAGTACTTGAAGCAGCATCCCACTGTGTTAAAGAGAAAAAGAAGTGCAAAAGAAGAAGGAAACCACTTTGGTTCTCAAAAACAGTAGCAGAAAATGTCAGAGCCAAAAGGCTGGCCTTCAGGAAATATAAGGAGCACGTAGCGGGATGAAGATAAGGAGGCATAACAAACTTCCTTAAGGGAAGCAGGGAAGGCAGTTAGGCAGACAAAGGCCCAAACCAAGGAAACACTAGCACAAACAGTAAAAGAAGGTGTCAAGACTTTCTATAGATACATTAGTGAAAGGAGAAAGTTCAGAGGTGGTATTGTTAACATCAAAGGGGTTAATGGGGCGAGTGAGTTAGTGAGGAGGAGGACCATGTAAAAGCATCTATCCTAAATAGATACTTCTGCTGAGTATTTACTGAAGAGAAGGTATTGCAGGGCCCACAGCTCAGCACCATGGACATGGGGGGGGGTATGCACTAGTCCCTTCACAAAAGAAAGGGTCCTACAAGAGCTCGACAAGCTCAGGGTGGACAAAGCAATGGGACCTGATGGCATACATTCCAGGGTACTAAAGGAGCTAAGGGTGGAACTAATACAGCCATTATCAGAACTGTTCAGTGAGTCTCTGAGCTCAGGAGAGGTCCCAGAAGACTGGAGAAGGGCTCATGTGATCCTGCTCCACAAGAGTGGTAGCAGGGAGGAGGCAGGGAACTACAGACCAGTCAGTCTTACCTCAGTAGTGGGCAAGATTTTGGAGGCACACCTTAAGGAAAGGATAGTGCAACACCTGGAATCCATAGGAGCACAGGATCCAAGACAGCATGGGTTTACAAAAGGAAGGTCCTGACAAACTAATCTCATAGATTTCTTTGACTGGGTAACCAAAGTGGTGGACCAAGGGGGAGCAGTTGATGTCACCTTCCTTGACTTCAGCAAAGCTTTTGATACTGTTCCACATAGAAGATTGATTGATTAATAAGCTGGGTAGGCTTGGGTGGGTCGAAAGTTGGTCAACTGGGTGGCAAACTGGTTGACGGGCAGAAAACAGAGAGTGGTGGTAAATGGTATACAGTCAGAAGAGATGCAGGTCACAAGTAGGGTACGTCAAGGATCAGTCCTGGGTTCAGTCCTCTTCAATATCTTCATCAGTGACATTGCAGATGGACTGGAGTGTAAGGTTTGTTTGCAGATGACATCAAGATCTGCAACAGAGTAGATGAACCAGATGGGGTGGGCAGAATGAGAAGAGATCTGGATAAACTAGCAAAATGGTTGGAAGAGTGGCAACTGGGGTTTAGTGCAAAGCAGTGCAAGATCATGCACATAGGGAAGAGAAACCCTGAAGTCACCTATAGGCTGGGAGGGCAGTTGTTGGCAGTCACAAGGGAAGAAAGAGACTTGGGCATCATCATCACCGATGACCTGAAATCATCCAAGCAGATCACTAAAGCAGTAGGTAAGGCTGGGGAGATGTTGGGATGTATTAGTAGGGGTATCACAAGTCAGAAGAGGGAGGTAATAATCCCTCTTTACAAGACACTGGTTAGGCCCCATGTGGAGTACTGCGTGCAGTACTGGAGGCCACACCTTCACAAGGACATTAACCAAATTGAGGCAGTCCAGAGAAGGGCAACCAAACTGGTGCAGGTATTGCATCAGAAAACATACGAGGACAGATTAACAGAGCTTAATTTGTGTACCCTAGAGTAAAGGAGGGAGAGAGGTGATATGATCGAAACATTCAGACACTTTAAGGGCATTAACAAGGTGAAAGAGTCGAACATGTTTCAATAATAGAAAAATAGCAGGACAAGAGGACACAGCATACAATTAGAGGGAGGCCGATTAAGGGGTTATGTGAGGAAATTCTTTTTCACAAAAAGGGTGGTGGATGCATGGAATGGCCTACCTCAGGAAGTGGTGGATAGGAATACAGTGCACGGCTTCAAACAGGCATGGAATAGGCATAAGGGAGTAATACAGATGAGTATGAATAGGTAGGCCATTGACAGAGCATAGACCGATGGCACATTCATAAGGTAGAAAAAGAAATGGGCAGACTGGATGGGCCTTGCGGTCCTTATCTGCTGTCAGCTTCTATGTTTCTATATGTAAGCTCTCCTTCCAGACTTACGGTTCGGCGAAGCCCCAGACTTGGGCTGAGGGTGCCAAGGATGAGCCTGCTGCTGCTGCCCAGTTTGGTACTGGGGCTGCTTGGCCAGAGAGGCAGAAGGCTGAAAGGGCTTCTTTTTCTGTGATTTCTTAGAACCCTGGGGTTCTTTCTGGGCAGAGGTAACGGAGTTCAAGGTGGTATTGGATTTCTCGATACACTGGAGGTGACAATCAACTCCTGGACTGAACAAGTCGGTACAGAAGAAGGGAACATCTGCCAGTTTGTGCTGGGTGTCTGCCGTAAAAGTCGAGACCCTCAGCCAGGCCCTGCGATGCATGGCGACTGCAGCTGCCACTGAACGGGCATAAGAATCCCCGATGTCTAGGGCCATCTAGAGTTGAAGTTTAGCAACGGCCCAGCCCTGATCACAGACTTGCTTGTCTGTGGTCTGAAGATCCGCAGGGGAGATGAGAAAGCAATTCGTTCAGAGAGCCCAAAAGGGCATGGGGAAATGTGCCATAATGACAGCCAAGCTTGCCTGTCGGAGGCCGAGTTAGGAAGCAGCATAGACCTTTCTGGCTGCTTGGTCCAACTTTCTAGACACTTTGTCCGGAGGTCTGATCGTATCTCCTGAATTGCCCGAGCGGTGGAATACAGACTCTATCACCAGACCCTCAGTCGAGGGATGCTCTGTAAACCCTGAGGGGCAGCCGATGGGAACCGCATACTTGCTGGCCATATGAGCGGAAGGCACAGGGCAGGAGGCTGGATGCTGCCAAAGCTCCAAGGCTGGACCAACGATGGCCTCGGCTACTGGGAAGGCCTCAGACGGAGAATCCCCTTTTCTGAGGATATCAGTCAAGGGGTATTCTGCCCGGTTTTCGCCGGGCTCCAAAGGCATCGTGGTTGAATCAGAGATGAGATGGAGGATGCCCATGAAGGACGTGGGACCTTCCTCCATTGACAGACTCATGAAATTGTCATCACACAGATGTGAATGCAAGTCCGAATCCTTGGACCCCGAGGCCGGGTAAAGCAGACAATCGCCAGAGTTACTCTCGACCCGCTGTGGATGGTCGGCAGTAAAAGTGTCTGACAGCCTGTGCCGGAGACCCTGATGGGGTCAAGACTCCTTGGCGGAAGCCCCTGAGGGAGGCTGCTTAGGTGGTGGCTTCACCAAAATAGGTGGAGAGGCCAGCTTCGGCCAAGCCAGGGGGGTCTTCACTGGTTCCATGGGCAGAGGGACGGTGTCGACTGGTTCCAGGGGATTCGGTTTTGGCTTGGAAGGTGACAGTCAAGTAATGGCCGGCGAGAAGCCGGGGTCCGACTTCAGATGGTCATTGCCACATGGGGTCCTGCATCCAGTGGCTTCCGTCCAGTCTCTTCTCTCACCCGATGAGGAAGAATGGCGGCAGCACTCTTCTTGGAGCACCACTTGTGAGACTTCCTCGGCCTATCAGTCGAGGGGGTCTGAGATCTAGAAGATGACTACTGGGGCTTCTCAGAAGGAGCCGGGGAGAACTGTGGCTCCCTCAGATCAGGGACCATGACCACAGGTGGAGCACCTGCAAGCTGGGTCTCCTTGTTGGTTAGAAGGACCGGAGTCCTGTATAAAGAATTGCCAGCCTCATCAGTTAACAGTGGGTCAACGGGGTCAATTATAATTTCAACCTTGTCGTCGTCTTGTGTCTGAGCTGGCTGGCCTGATGGGGGTACTCTGAAGCCAGCAGCCAAGGTTGCAATTTCGACTGAAGTCGAGATAGGAGACTCCTGTGACCGAGATCTCTCTCTGTCCCAAGGGCGTCAACATTGTGAAGACTCTTCTCTCGTCCCTCTGTCCTTTTTACAGGACCGGGAGGTGTGCTAACCTGATGGGCCCCCCCCCCCACCATAGAGAGAGAGAGAGACTGGCACATCTCTTTGAAGGATCCGGAGAAGGAAGTGCCAAGTTTGAGCAGAACAAAAAACGATAAGGAAGAGGATTGTTCGGCTGCACGAGCCACCTCCTCCTCCTCCTCAAAGGCTTTCATCTGCTCCAGTTGGTTCACAGATCCCGCAGCCGCAGAGACCACATGACAGGCATACTGCATTGTAGATAAGCTGGATGTTATACGAAAAACACTCTCTTAACTCTGTTTACGTTTGTTGGTAAATCAGTACTGATGCTGGAGGTGGGGGGGACTTCCGGTGACATCACCGTTTGGATGGCCGTATAGTAGCCAAGTGCTCGTCAAATCCTCCGAATAAATCACCTCAAGTAGAATACAGTACAAATTGATAAAAAACCTCATTCATGGCTTCAAGAGCAGCTGTAGGGGTTAAGTCGAGTAGGTCCCACAAGAAATATACCCCAAATTAGCCTGATGGTGGTGGATTGAGTGAGAGACCGGGGCCTAGCCGCAGCTCCTCGCCTGTATACCAGCATGGCCTTGATTCTGATCTGGACACCGAGATGGAGCATCTCTCTGGCTCAAGATTTGAGATGCTCCTGCATGAAATCAAATCTTTTAGATCGGAGCTCAAACAAGAATTTTAATTACTGCACCAACAACTCCGAGAAGTGGAGGAAAGAATGGATGAATCAGAAACCTATATAGGCTGATTGGAAATGGAGTCTGAGCAAATCCACTCAGCCCTTGACTTTTTGGTTGAGTGTCATGAAATCCTTCAAAATAAAATCACAGACTTAAGAGGCCAGATCAAGAAGAGATAACATCTGGATTTATGGGCTGTCGGAGGGCTCTGAGACTGGCAAAATGGGAGTTTTTGGAAGACCTCCTTAGAGGCATATTGGAGCTCCCTCACACATTTCAATTCAGAATTGAGTGGACCCATCATGCACTGTCCCCTAGATCAGTGGACCCAAAAGCAAGACCTTGCTCAGTAGTATTTAACTTCTCCAGCTTTAAGGATAAAGAGGAAATCCTCCGAGCAGTCTGGACAAAAAAGTAGTCAAATACAACGCAGCCCAGCTTATATTTGATCACGACTACCCTACAGAAATTCTAAAACAGCGAGTGGCCTATTCCCCCATATTGAGAGAACTGAGAGCTCAAAACCTGCTTTTCCAAACTTCCTATCCAGCAAAGTGGAAAGTATTCTGGGATTCTGGCCCAGCGACCTACCAGACAATCGAGGAGGACGTTGCTGCACTCAAGGAGAGAGGCCTAATGACTTCCACCTTGAACACCCAAATCCAGCGTCCAGAGCCTAGATGTCCGCAGTGTAAACCAGGAGCACTACACCATCATAGGAACACAGCTAAGCGGGCAGCTCCGGCAACCCTATGAGACAGAAACATGCTTCACTCACTACAGGAGTGGTGAACATCCTCACAGGCGATGTCTGATGCAGAGACCTGAACAAACAAGGTTAGTCTTACCGACTATTATTTCTCTGTTTCCCCTCTGCCTCTATAGAGAGTAGCGGTGGGACAGCCTTGGCCTGGACCCTAGCGACTGCACAAAGATTCCACGCTATATTCACGGGTCCCCAGTACCTTTTTAAAGCAGCCTGTCCGTCTGCAAGCAGCCATGTATTAAACTTTTGGACATTTAGCCATTCCACCCCCCCCAAAAAAAATGAAAATTAAGGAGACTGTTTGGGTTGCTGACTGTAACTAGCAGTATGAGAAGAATTGTTGCCCAGCATTTGAACTTGCCTGATTCAAAAAGACTTGGGTGCTGAAAGGGGATAAGGGGAATCTTTCATTTCTAGGATTGTGGATATGTTGTTCTATCTACACTGTTTGGCATGTCCTTTCCCTTTAAGAATCTTACCAGAAGGTCTTTAAGCTGGCTCCTCCCACCCACCCAGGTGGTATATGCCTTGGCTGCGCCTCTTGACGTCAGATCATCCTTTCCACTGGAAGATTCAGGTTCCCTCCTTATCGCTCATGCATTATTGTAGGCCCTGGCACTTAAATTCACAGATTTACCTAAACTTCTACTCCGTTCCGATTGTGCTTCCTTCTCACCTCTGTATGTGTTCCATAAATATGCACACCGCACTCCTGTGTTACTGTTACAAGTAAATATTTGTGTTGCCATTGAGTTGTGCATTTGAGAAAGAGTAATGTGCTCGGGGACAGCCCAGGTTCCAGCTATCTCAGTGGCACAGCTAGTTAGTGCAATCAGAACGGTATTCTGGGCGGCCTGGGTTCAAGTCCCAGCTGAGGCACTTACTTCTTTTTCACCTCTGTATGTATTTGTTCCATAAATATGCACACCACACTCCTGTGTGATTGTTACAAGTAAATATTTGTGTTGCCTTTGGTTGTGCATTTGAGAAAGAGTAATGTCTGGGGACAGCCCAGGTTCCAGCTGTCTCAGTGGCACAGCTGGTTAGCGCAATCGGAATAGCCACCCGAACTGATCTTCATAACGCCACCCAGCAAGTACAGCTGATCAGCATCATGATCAGCCTGCTATGGTCTCCCCCGACATAAAAATAATCCCTCCCACCCTCTGCCAAGTATCCCTTCCACATCCCATTATTTCCCTCTTCTTACTTTTCTGACACCAGGGTGCCCAATCCCCAGTACTGGCTAGTACCCCCACCCTGCCTGTTTTCACTGTGCAACATTGGGAAGCCCATCCCAGGTGCTGCCAAACATAACAGTGACACTTGGGTGCCCAGTCCCCATTGTTGGTACCTGAAATAAAGCAAACTGTCCCTCGTAATCTTTTAAAAAAAAATGTTTTAATCCCTGTGATCTCAACCTCTGCCAAGTATCCCTTCTACCTCCCCTTCACTTCTGGTGCCCATAGAGCTTAAACTGGCACTGGGGTGCCCACTCCCCAGTGTTGGTACCTGAAATAAAGAAAACCATCCCTCATAGTCTTTTTTATTTTTATTCATCCTGTAAAAAAGAAAATGATCCATTGATGTCTGTTGCAGCAGCTGCTCTCCTGCCACGTTCACCCTCCCCCACCCAACCCCACAGCACCCACCACCCCACCCCTTTTCTTACCTACCAGAGGTTGACGTTGTCATCTTCTCTGGACTGGAGACACATTTTCGCTGTTCAATGCCGAACCGGGAACTGAGGAGATCAGTTATGCAGTTCAGTGTATTTTGGTGCGTTTTGAACAAGGTCTCTTTTTAATATTTTTTCCCCAAATTTTCAGTATGGTCTTTTTGGGATCCCACCACATGAACAAGGGAGGTGAAATTATTGAACTGTGTCCCAAAACGTGATTATACGGTGACTGTGTGAAATCACCTTTTGGGCAGGATATGAAAATTTTCTCTGCTGATGTTCATAAGATGGCGTCATAACCAGAAGGCTATATTAACAAGTATTTGTCAATGCTGCACGTTTGATGTACTGGAACATGTCTGCCCCTGCACCTTGTGTATGGACTTGAGGTACTTGAATGTATGTATCATGTTCCCCCGCTCCTTCCTGTCCTCCAATGAGTACATATTGAGGTCCTTCAATCTGTCCTGATATGTTCTGTTTTACAAGCCATGTACCATCTTGGTTGCCTTTCTGTGGACCGGCTCCACCCTGCCAATGTCCATGCGCAGTTGTGGCCTCCAGAACTGCACACAGTACTGTTGGATAGGGCTCACTAGTGCATTATGCAGTGGCATCACCACCTCACAACTTTTGCTAGTGATACCTTTGCCTATGCACCCAAGCATGCCACTGAGCCTCCTTGCAACATTTGTTCTCTGTTTTGACACCTTAAGATCATCAGAACTGATAACTCCAATGTCCTTTTCTTCCTTGGTGATCATCAGTACCTCACCGCCATCCAGTAACTTTCCCTAGGTTTCCCTCTTCCTAGGTGCATTGTTTGTGCTTCTTTGCATTGAACCTCAGTTGGCACTCCTCAGACCATTTTTCAAGGCTCTCCATGTGTCTGCTCATTTTCTCCACCCCTTCTGGAGTATTCACTCTGTTACAGAAGTTGGTGTCATCTGCTAACAGGCAGACAGACCTTTCCTTCTAGCCCTTCCGCAATGCCTGTAATGAAGACATTGAATAGGACTGGTCCCAGAACTCATCCCTGAGGTACCCCGCTGGTCATCACTCTCTCCCCGGATTGGATCCCATTACTACCACCTTTTGCCTCCTGTCCGTCAGCCAGTTTCTATCCCAGTGTATCAGCGTATGCCCTGTGGCCAGACTACGTCTTGTTATATCAGCCTTCTATGTTGATCAGCGTTGAAGGCTTTCCTGAAATCAAGGTAGGTGACTTCCACTGCCCCTCCTTGATTTACTTCCTTACTGAGGCATTAGTGTTCCAACCCTAATGCCAATGCCCACCCCCAACCTGCAGAGACTGACAGGCGTTGGGGGTGTGCCTTTGAGTCATCGGTTGTAATGCTCACGCCATTGCACCTCACCTCGCCTTGCAGACACCGACAGGCATCACAGTGTGCCTTGGGCCCTTACACTTGCTGCATTCCATCAGGAAATAAGCAGAGATGGGTGCACTATAGGAGAATGGGGTGAATGTTATTGCTGAAGACCCGAAGGCATACCTCGCAGCCTGTCACTGGCTACAGGGTGGGGGTGGAATAGTGTGAGAACTTTAGCCAGTGATCCCCAAGTCACTCCCTCGACACCTATCAGTCTCTACAGGGTGGGGGTGGGAGGTGTTACAGTTGGAAGCTGTAACGCCCTGGGCAATGAGCTTTTTTGGACCCCAGCTCATGAGCAGTGGCACTATTATTTTGTTACTCAATCCTAAAAGATGATTTTGTGCTGCAACTGTGCCATTCGGCGCCACAGGTGCGAAAACACATTTTGGGCAGGATGTGAAAAATAGCAGCTGTACTGTTCTTGAGGAGGTGTAAAAAAATGCCAATGTTGAAAATCTGGAGTGAATATATGAAAAATTGGTGAAGTTATGAGTGTGCATAGAAACTGTGCAATGCACGGCCATAGCGCAATCATTTTTTGGGATTTTTTCACCACATTTTCAGTATAGGCTTTTTGGGACCCCACCTCATAAACAGTAGCACCATCATTTCAGTACTCCATCCTGAAAGTTGATTTTGCACAGTGACCACGCCATTCTGTGCCACAGGTGCGGAAATGTGTTTCAGGCAGGATGTGAAAAATGACAGCTATACTGCTCATAAGGAGGTTTGAAAATCTGGAGTGAAAATACTAAAATTTGGAAAAGTTACGAGCATGTATAGAAACTGCGCGATGCACGCTCATAACGCAGTAATGTTTTGGAATTTTTCACCAAATTTGCAGCGTGAACAGCAGCACTGTTGTTTCTGGTCCCGAAAGGTGATGCCATGCAGTGACAGCGAAATCACCTTTTGGGACCGAAAAAAAAAATGACAGTGCCAGTGTTCATGAGGAGGGATCCCAGGAACCGCATGTTGAAAATCTGGGGCCAAAAGTCATAAAATTGGCTGAGATATCAACCTAGGTTGAATCCAACCCCCCCAACTGAGTCCCATTATAAGGCTTACCGTGATTTCTCAGTTTGTCAGTTGCCTTTAAAGAGTGCAGACGTGTTCCTGGTCCAGAGAGATGACAGCACCAGACCCTCAGAGGTAAATATGGGGTGAGGGGAGCAGGGAGGGGGTATGCACAGGGTGGGTGGGAATGGGGAGAGGGGCCTGGGGAGGCGATGATGGACCGTTTCCTTTTATAGGAAAAAAAATAAAAGACATTGGGGAACAGTTTTCTTTATTTTACAGGGCAAAAAAATTAATATAGGCACACTGGGGTGGGCTCCCAGTGTGCCACAATACTAAGGGGTGGGGGGCATGCCGACACCAGGATTGAGGCACCCGATGTCGGCACTGAATGGATTTGTGGGGAGGGTGCATCTGACACCAGGAGTGGGCATCCTGGTGTCAGAAACATATTCAATATTTTGGCACACTGGGGTGGGCTCCCAGTGTGCCACATTAATTGGGGGTGGGGGAGACATGCCGACATGGGATTAGGTACCCTAGTGTTGGCAAAATATGTGTTCAGGCTTGGGGTGGGCAGGGGAGGCATCCGACACCAGGAGTGGGTATCCCAGTGTTGAAACATAAAAAAAAAAATGAATTATTCCTGCACTCTGGGGTGGGCTCCCAGTGTGCCACATTAATATGGAGGCACATGCCAATACAGGGATTGGGTACTCTAATGTCAGCTGTAAGGAAAAGCTGCAAGGCAGCTAATTTTGAGGGGGGGCAGAAGCCAGCAGCGGGAGAGGCCGCATCGCGGCCACAGTTGAAGCTGGGAGGGGGTGTTCAGAGGAGCGGGGATGGAGACAAAGAATACAGGAAAAACTGCTGCCATGCACATTAGTGTGCACTCTAATGCGCATGGCAGGAGTTCTACAAATGAAGCACTTCCATTGGAACAGTTCATTTGTTTCAAGTCTGTGGCATGGCACGTCAGCAGGGCTGAACTGCTGTCATGACCAGAGTGCCTGGTGATTGGTGTACACTGCCACACCTCTTGCAGATGCAGGTGTAATTGGCTTGGCAGTGACACTCCTCTCATTTCCCATTACTGTCTCAATGCATTCGATGTGCATGCGAATGAAACGCAAAAATTAGGGGCAATGAAAAACAACAAAGCTGTGATTGTTTGTTACATTTTTTCAACACATGCACGTAACTTTGTTAGTTTCTCCCTTGGACAATCCTGCTTTTCTTACTGTTTTGCTAAGCTCTAGAATGCCATGCCAGACCCTCTAAAAACTGACTGCTCCATCGAGCTGTTTACATCCCAACTGCTCTCCTCACTTAGCCCTCCTGGGACATGCAACTGCTACCAATGACCATCCGTGCTACCTGCAGTATATTTATGCATGCTGCACTTTCTCTGCAGTGCCAAATTGCAGCCCATGTACTGTTACCACAGGGTATGCCCCCTGTATGGCGTCACTATTACAGCGAACACGTCGATGCCTTCAAACAGAAACATAGAATTTGATGACAGATAAGGACCGCTTGGCACATCTAGTCTGCCCATTTCCCTACCTGATGGATAAGCTGCAGATTCTAGTTAACCAACAGCTTACTTCCTCTTACCCCCCACTAGAATTGCTTTATGTCTGTCCCATGCATTCTTGAATTCTCCCACTGTTCTCGACTCCACAACCTCCTTAGGAAGGCTGTTCCATGCATCCACAACCCTCTTCATGAAAAAATACTTTCTAACATTACCTTTGAGCTGTCCCCCCATCTTCAAATTGTGCCCCCTTGTTCTTGCACATCTCTTTTTCTGGAAGTTGCTACCCTCTTGGACTTTGTTAATTCCCTTGAGGTACTTGAAAGTTTCAATCATGTCCCCCCCCCTTTCCTCGAGGGTATACATATTAAGCTGCTTTAGTCTCTCTTCATATGTCTTCTGGTGTAGACCCTGCACCATTTTGGTTGCCCTCCTCTGAACAGCCTCCACTCTGTCAATGTCCCTACGGAGAAGGGGTCTCCAGAACTGTACACAGTACTCGCAGATGGGGTCTCACCAACTGTCTGTACAGAGGGATAACAACTTCCAGTTTTCTACTGTTGATGCCTCTCCCTATGCATCCCAGTATCCCCCTCAGCCGTCCTTACTGCCTTCTCACATTGCTTGCCCACCTTTAGATCATCTGATATAATTACTCCCAGGTCCCTTTCGATTTTTGTTGTTGTTAGTATCTCACCTCCCATTGTGTACTCTTACCCTGGGTTTTTGTTTCCTAGGTGCATTACCTTGCACTTCTTTGCATTGAATCTGAGCTGCCATACATTTGACCATTCCTCCAACCTTGCCAATCCCTTTTGATCCTTTCCACCCTACCTTGTGTATCAACCCTGTTGCAGATCTTTGTGTCGTCTGCAAAGAGACATATTTTTCCTTCCAGGTGCTCTCCAATGTCACTTATAAAGACATTAAAGCGGACCGGTCTCAGTACTGAACCCTGCGGTACCCTGCTAGTTACCCTCCTTTCTTCACTGTGGACTCCGTTTACTATTACCCTTTGCGACCTGTTGTCCAGCCAATTTTTTATCCAGGCTACCACCTTGGGACCCACTCCAAGGCTGGCTAACTTGTATATGAATTTTTTTGTGTGGAACTGTGTCAAATGCCTTGCTAAAATCTAGGTAGGCCATAGCCACAGCCCCTCCCTGGTCTACTACTTTGGTCACCCAGTCAAAGAAATCTATTAGATTCGTCTGACGTGACCTTCCCACTGTGAATCCATGCTGCCTTGGGTCCTGTGCCCCACTGGCCTCTAGATACTCGACAGTTCTTTCCTTCAGAAGTGATTTTGTCATTTTCCCTACCACTGAGGTCAATCAAACTGGTCAGTAGTTTCCTGCCTCTGCCCTGCTCCCACTTTTGTGAAGTGGAATCACATCTGCCCTCCTCCCGTCCTCAGGTACCACCCCATCCTCCCATGATTTGTTAAAGAGAGTAGTCAGTGCTGTTACTAAATCTACCCTTAGTTCTTTTAAAATTCTGGGGTGAATCCCATCAGACCCCATTGCTTTGTCCACCCTCAGTTTCAAGAGTTCTTTCAAAATCCTTTCTTCTGTGAATGGACTGGTATTGACCTCCTATCCAGAGTGTTTCTCTTGTTTGTGTTCACTAAAATAGTCCGCCTGAGACCCTGGCACTCTGTCTCCCAGTCCTGCACCCCCTTCCCGATCCAGTTCTGACTTGGAGTTATAATACTATAGATCGGGGGGTGCCCTCCGATGAAAAAACAGTGGGGGAAACAGTAGGGGTCTCCGGTCAGATTTATGTCAACTGCAACTTGCAGTCGACATAAATCTGTCACTGTAATGACGGTCGACAACTTAGTTGTCGAACTGACATCGTAGATCCTTACTACAGTACCTCATCAACTGCTAAGTTCTTGTCTTATCTGTATCCAATGGATTATAATGGTAGACTCGCTGTATTGTATTGCACACCTGTAACTGACTCTGTAAAAGTAGTTCTAGGGTCGTGGATATGTTGTTCCTCCACACTGTTTGGCATGTCCCTTTCCCCTTTAAGATCAGCCAGAAGTCTTCAAGCTGGCTCCTCCCACCCACCCGGGTGGTATATGTCATAACCCCACTCAGCAGGTCAGGCCCTCTGCTCCCACAGTGACAACCTCCGAGTGCAGTATTGTGAACAGGGTAACAGAACAGGGTAACCCTCCTGTCTGTTTTGTGGGTCCGAATCACGTTTGGTCTCAAGTTCTGGAGGGATTCAAACTGTGAACCTTATGCTAGCATACCCAACTGCACAGGCTCAGATAATTCTGCTCTTCTGGGAATGCCAGGTATCTTCTTCCTATGGGCACCTAACCAGGTATACAAAATGAACCCTTAAAAACTATGTGAATGACCGTAGATAAATTCTTACCTTTTCCCAGTTTGGTATACCATTAAGCTTATGAACAGCGTTGTCTAAATCTTAACCATCCATATATCACAGGCAAAAGGGAAGGACTTGGAAGACATAGGCAGTCTCTTTAAAATAAGAGGTTTTACTTAAAACGAATAAAATATGTAAAATGTAACCACAGAACAATATATCACAAAATATACAATCACTTAAAAGAACAAGGTAAAATACAGACATAAACTCCTACCACAATACACTTAGACTTGTCTATCTAATGTATACTTTCTTATAGTGCTTTAGTTAAGTATTGTTCCAAGACAGTGCAAACGGGAATATCTCTAAGTGGAAATACAGAATACAGTTAAACTGTCTCTAAACCTGCCCCTTCCATGTCACCTAGCTCCTCCCTGTAAAATATAAAAAATGAATACACAGAGGATGTCCCATCACTTGGGGTATATTAAATAATGTGGCATCAGCAAAAACTTGTTTCCCCATATGACCCTTTGAGCTCGAGTCTTTCCTTTGATCTAGTGTGTTTTCCTGCTTTTTCAGAGACATCACAGAACTTTTTAAAACTCTTCAGTTTTCTCACCTAGCTGCAACGTAGTTTTTCAGCACCAGTTGAAAGTAACTGCCCTTCCTGAGGACGTCATAGAATGGATATTTTAGTTCCTGGCTTCAAGCAACACAGAGCCTAAACAAGGCTATAAAATGCGAGTTCTTGGAAGTTAATCACATAACAGTGATCTGCTATTTAACATATCCTGTCCTTTGAACTGAAACCTGGGGGGGTGGGGTCATCCCAGGAGCACAGGCTGTCTCATGAGAGACACTCAGTAACACATTTTTTTATATTACAAAATCATAGAGCAATCAGAACAAGCTGTCCAGGTGTCACAATCCTCCCCACCTAGCCTGAATTTGGGGGCTCTATCCCCTGCATGGGATGAGCTTCCCAAATCAGTTCACTCCTCATAGACACGAGACAAACCGTCTGAGTTCTGATTGGTCGCTCCAGCCCTATGTAAGATTGTTATGTCATACTCTTGAAAAGCAAGACTCCGTCTTAACAATCTATCATTAGTTTTTCCCATTTGCATCAGCCAAACCAGGGCCTTGTGGTCAGTGTGTACCACAAAATGTTGCCCATATAAGTATGGCTCTAGCTACTTTAGGGCCCACAGTATGGGAGGACACTCTTTTTCCACAGTAGAGTATGCCTGCTCCCTGGGAAGTAACTTTTTACTCAGGTACACTACAGGGTGATCTTTTCCTTGGTTGGATGTCTGACTCAGTACTGCCCCAATACCCATGTCTGAAGCGTCAGTCTGAACTATAAAGGGTTTGCTATAGTCAAGACTTGTCAAAACAGGAGCACTGCACAGTGCCTCCTTCAGTCTGGTAGAGGCTTCCTCATGGGCTGGTCCCCAGGTAATTTTCTTTGGCATCCTTTTCTTTATCAGGTCAGATAGGGGAGCAGCCAGGGCACTGTAATTGGGTACAAATTTCCTATAGTACCCTGCTGTCCCTAGAAAACTCCTGACCTGCTTCTGCATTTCTGGTCTGGGCCACGCCTGGATCACCTCTATTTTTATTGGGTTAGGACGGAGCTGTTCCCAGCCTACCACATGCCTGACGTATGCCTCTTCTCCCATGGCCACCTGGCACTTCTCAGCTTTGACAGTGAGCCCGGCCCTCTGTATCCTGCCCAGCACTTCCCTAAGGTGGGACAGATGTTCCTCCCATCTGGCACTAAAGATGGCAGTGTCATCCAGGTATGCCATGGTGTACTCCTCAACACCATTTAACACCTGGTTCACTAACCTTTGGAAAGTGGCTGGGGCATTCTTCATTCTGAAAGGCATTACTTTAAATTCAGATAAGCCTATCAGAGTGATGAAGGCCAACCTCTCCCTAGCTCTGTCTGTTAACTCTACCTGCCAATACCCCTTGGTCAGGTCAATAGTCGTAAGGTAGGTCGCCCCTCCCAACTTGTCCAGGAGTTCGTCCATCCGGGGCATCAGGTGGGATCTGGCTTGGGCACAAGGACTATGGGTGAGGCCCTGGGGCTGTGGGATCTCTAGATTACCCCTAAATCCAGCATCTCCTCCACTTCCTTCCTAATGTCCTTTTGGACAGCCTCTGACACCGATATGCTGTCTGCCGTATGGGCGTCTGTGTCCCTGTCTCCACATCGTGTGTCGCTAAGGGGGGTAGTCCAGGCCTGGCGCTAAACAGGGGCAAAGTCTGCTAAAACTTCCCTTACTTCCTGGATCTTGTCCGGGGCCAGCTGGGGAGACAATTTTACTGCCTCCACAGAGGATGCCGGCTTGCTTTCTTCCAGCAAGTCCAGAAGGGGGTCTCCTTCATCCGTTCCCTCCCCAGGACTACACACTGCAATCACCATGTCAGCCCTATTAGCATATGGCTTCATCATGTTGACATGGTACATCCTTTCTGTCTGTCTTCTGTCAGGTAATTCTATAATATAGTTCATGCCATTTACCTTCCTAACTACTTTGTACAGTCCTGCCCACTCAGCCTGCAGCTTGTCTTTCCCGACTGGAATAAGGACCATGACTTCTGACCCACCATGTACGAGTGAGCTCTGGCTCTGCGGTCGTACCACACTTTTTGTTTCTGTTGGGCAGCTGCGAGGTTACTCTGGGCTGTCCCGTAGCTCCTTCAGCCTTTCCCTAAACCTACATAGAAACATAGAATTTGATGAACGATAAGGACCGCTTGGCCCACCTAGTCTGCCCATTTTCCTACCTAACAGATAAGCTGCAGATCCTAATTAACCAACAGCTTACTTCCTCCTACCCCCGCTAGGACTGCCTTATGTCTGTCCCATGCATTCTTGAATTCCCCCACTGTTCTTGACTCCACAACCACCTCAGGGAGGCTGTTCCATGCATCCACAACCCTCTCTGTGAAAAAATACTTCCTCACATTACCTCTGAGCCGTCCACCTCTATCTTCAAATTGTGCCGCCTTGTTCTTGCACATCTCTTTTTCTGAAAGATGCTATGCTCTTGGACTTTGTTGATTCCCTTGAGGTCCTTGAAAGTTTCTGTCATGTCCCCCCTCTCCCTCCTTTCCTCGAGGCTATACATATTAAGCTCCTTAAGTCTCTCTTCATATGTCTTCCAGTGCAGACCCTGCACCATTTCAGTTGCCCTCCTCTGGACAGCTTCCATCCTGTCTATGTCTTTGCGAGATTGGGTCTCAGAACTGCATGCAGTACTCAGATGGGGTCTCACCAGCCCGTCTGTACATGGGATAATAACTTCCTGTTTTCTACTGGTGATGCCTCTCCCTATGCATCCCAGTATCCCCCAGCCCTCCTTGCTGTCCTCTCTACATGCTTGCCCACCTTTAGGTCATCTGATATGACTACCCCCAGGTCCCTTTCCATTTTTGTTGTTGTTAGTATCTCACCCCCCATTGTGTACTCTTCCCCTGGGTTTTTGTTTCCCAGGTGCATTACCTTGCACTTCTTAGCATTGAATCTAAGCTGCCATACATTGGACCATTCCTCTAACCTTGCCAAGTCCCTTCTTATCCTTTCCACCCCACCTTGTGCATCAACTCTGTTGCAGATCTTTGTGTCATCTGCAAGGAGACATACTTTTCCCTTCAGTCCCTCTGCAATGTCACTTATAAAGACATTGAAGAGGACCGGTCCTAATACTGAACCCTGCGGTACCCCACTAGTAACTCCCCTTTCTTCAGAGTAGACTCCATTTACTATTACTCTCTGTGTCCTATTCTCCAGCCAGTTCTTTACCCAGGCTGTCATCTTGGGACCCACTCCCAGGCTGGCTAACTTGTATATTGTTTTGTGTGGGGCTGTGTCAAATGCCTTGCTAAAGTCTAGGTAGGCCATGTCCACAGCCCCTTCCTGATCTACTACTTTGGTCACCCAGTCAAAGAAATCCATCAGATTTGTCTGGCATGACCTTCCGCTGTGAATCCATGCTGCTTTGGGTCCTGTGCCCTCTGGCCTCTAGATACTCGACAGTTCTTTCCTTCAAGTGATTCCATCACTTTCCCTACCACTGAGGTTAAACTAACAGGTCTGTAGTTTCCTGCTTCTGCCTTGCTCCCACTTTTGTGAGAATCACATCTGCCCTCCTCCAGTCCTCGGGTACCACCCCATCCTCCCATGATTTGTTAAAAGGGTAGTCAGTGGTGTCACTAGTTCTACCCTTAGTTCTTTTAAATTCTGGGATGAATCCCATCAGGCCCCATTGCTTTGTCCACCTTCAGTTTAAGAGTTCTTTCAGAACCCTTTCTTCTCTAAATGGGTTGGTATCAACTTCTGTATCCAGAGTGTTTCTATTGTTTGTTTTAGGTACCTCCCCCTCTTCCTTCGTAAATACTGAGCAAAATATTTGTTTAGTATCTCTGCCATTTCACAGTCACCCTCTGCCCACCCTTCCTCCCCTTTATTAAGCCTCACTATCCCTCCCTTGATCTTCCTTCGCTCCCTGATGTACCTATAAAGGTTTATCCCCTTCTTAACTGAGTTGGCTATCTTTTCCTCGGTTTGGGCCTTTGCTGTTCTGACCACCTTCCCAGCTTCCTTTGCTTTAACTGATACAGTTCTCTGTCCTGCTCCTTCTGTGATTCCTTGTACTTCCTGAATGCTTTCTTTTCTCTTGAACCTTCACTGCCACTTCCTTTGAGAACCATAGTGGTTTCTTACATCGTTCGTTTTGTTTATTTGCTTCACACAAGGCTTGTTACCTCTGTGATGGCAGTTTTTATTATTCCCCATTGTTCTTCCACCCCTCCTTCCTGCCCATTTGCTAGTGCATTCCTTAGGCACTCACCCATTTTGGCAAAGTCAGCCATCCTAAAGTCCAGTACTTTTGCCTTTGTATGGCTTGACTTTATTGATGTGTTTATTGTGAACCATACTGTTCGATGGTCGCTAGTTCCCAGATGGCTACCCACTTCTACTTCTGTGATCCTCTCTTCATCTCCATTTGAGAGAACCAGGTCTAAGATTGCTCCCTCTCGAGTGGGCTCCAATACTAGTTGTCTAAGGCATGCCCCCTGTAGGGCATCTAGAATAACCCCACTCTTCAAAGTGGCTGCTGCAACTGCACTCCAGTTGACATCTGGCATATTCAGATCACCCATCAGCAATATCTCCCCTTTTTCTGCCATTCTAAGTATACTTTCTATCATTTTCTTGTCCATTTCCTCCCCCTGAGAAGGGGGTCTGTATACAACCCCTGTGCGGATTGTGGTGCCATTGCCGGTCTCCAAATTTACCCACAGTGCTGCTTCTCTTCCCTGTTTTCCCTTTTGTTCTGTTGCTTTGATTTCTTCCCTTATGTAAAGAGCTACTCCTCCTTCTCTTGTACCCCCCCCCGTCCCTCCTGTAGATAGTGTACCTAAGGACATAATTCACTATGGGAGTTCCCTGGGTGGCATGCTTGCCTTCCCAGTCCTCCCTGATCAAGTCTAGGGGCCCATGTACCCTGTGGCCATATAAGAGTTTGAAGGGTGAAAATCCTGTGGACTCTTGGGGCACCTCCTTGTATGCAAACAACAGGTGGGGAAGGTATTTCTCCTCCCATGCTGTTCAGCAAACACCCAAAGCATCGACTTCAGGGTACCATTAAATCTTTCCACAAGCCCATTGACTTGTGGGTGATATAGTGTTGTGCATCTCTGCACCACCCCACACTTCTCCCACAAACATTTCATCAGACCCAACATGAAGGAACCCCCTCGATCGGTGATAACCTCCTGTGGAAACCCAACACAGGAGAAAATCACAAGTAAGGCATCTGCTGCTTTGTCTGACCTCAGTGAGGATAGGGCGACTGCCTCTGGGTACCGGGTGGCATAATCCACCACAGTCAGGATGAATCTCTTCCCTGAGGAGATAGGGGCATTTAAAGGCCCCACAATATCCATTCCCACCCTCTCGAAAGGCTCCTCCCCAATGGGCAATGGAATTAGGGCTGCTTGGGTTTTCTTGCCCGCCTTCCCTATTTCTTGGCACCGGTGACAAGACCTGCAATAATCCTTTACCTGCTGGGTGAAGTTGAGCCAATAGAAATTCTGGACCAACCACTGCGTAGTGTGCACGATTCCCAGATGACCAGACAAGGGAATGCCATGTGCAGTCTTGAACAGCTGCTCACGATACCCCTGGGGAATGACAAGCTTCCTGCCTAGCACCCCTGCCTCTGTCTGCATAGCCTGAGTATACATCAGTCCATTTTCCCGGTAAACCTTATGTTTACCATCATCTCCTTGTGCTCCGTCAGAGTCTGCCCAAACCCTCAGCTTCTCTAGACTAGTGTCACTTTTCTGAGGAGCTGCAAACTCCTTACACATTCCCTAGATATGGGACAGGTCCCCTTTAGTCTCTAACTAGGGTCCCTAGCACTAGCGTCAGGGCACTCAGGATCACTGTCATTCCTAACCCTCAGACAATGGGTTACCCCTCCCTCTTCAGAGATAACCTCTGTAGCTGTGTGGTTAACTGCTACTGGGGAAATTTCTACCCCTTTTTCATTAGTCTCCATATCAGGAGACCAGTTTTTTCCACAATGGCTTCTGTGGGGTTCAGGGAACTACAGTTTTCCCTTGCTGCTTGTCTATGGGTAACTGCACACGCCATCTCCTGTTGGAGATTGTTGCCAATGATGATGTCCACTGCTACCGTTTTGGCTATAGCCACCTGTTGCACAGTTCCCTCTGTTTCACTCCAGTCTAGAAGAACATTAACGAGGGGCAATGTTTTCTCCCCACCAGTAAAGTCTTGTACAGTGACATATTTATTGGGTATAAGCTGACCACGCTGTACCAGATCCCCTTTTACCAATGTTAAGGATGCTCCTGTGTCCCTTAACCCTTGTGTCTGTACACCATTCATCATGATGGGGTGCATGTGTTCCCTCATTCTCACAGGTATGCTTCCAGGGACACACAAACAAACAACTTCTTTCCTAACCCCCGGTTGTGTATTGCTCACCCTTTTGGGACACTGTCTGGCAATATGCCCAGTTTCTTTACACAACCAACATTCATTTCTTTTCTCAGAAAAATCTCTTTATTGAAATCTGGGGCTAACTGGTTTTGGTGGAGGCAGTGAGGGTTTTAACTGTCCGGAAGGCGCGCTTTTCCCTTTCTGCACTGCCACTCCCGCCCCATTCGCTGTCAGAGCAGGTCTGCTCTTGGCTTAGTGGTCTGAGAGTTCAGCAGCCTCTTGCACTGCTTTGGGATCTCGGTCCTCCAGCGAGGTTTTCAGCTCTGCGGGGCATGCCCAGAAAAACTGTTCTAACAGAATCACATTTTCAGTTTTATCTACAGAGCTTGCTTCAGTTCATTCCCACTAGCGTTTCAAAAACTGACGTTGTTTCGTGGCTAGCGTCTCGTAGCTCATGTCAGGGTTTTTCCTGAGCTTACTGAATTTAGCTCTGTATAATTCAGCAGTTAATTTAAATTTTTTTAACAGTGCAGTTCTATGTTTGCTGTAATCATTACTGTCCTCATTGTCCATTTGACCCAGTGCATCCCAAGCTTTCTTGGTAAGTAGTGGGGATAGCTGGAAGCTCCAGGACTCCCTAGGAATTTTAGCCTGAATACAAACTTTTTCAGAAGAATTTAAAAAGGCATCCTTATCCTCCCCCTCTTTAAATTCAGCTATCAATTTGGAATTCAGTTTGTAACCCAGTCCTGTTGTTCCCGTTAAACCCAAGCCACTTACGTGCTCTGGTGCTGGTGGTTGGAGTCGTAGCTTCTGTAGTTCATGTTGCCTCTGGTGCTCTCGTTCCTCTCAGTCAGCTTCTTGCTATTCACGCTCCTTCTTTTCATCTGTGGCTCGCTTCTCTCGCTCCACTTCTCGCTGTTCACGTTATCTCTTCTCCTCTGTGGCTCGCTTCTCTCTCTCTGCTTCTCGCTGTTCACACTCCCTCTTCTCCTCTGTGGCTCGCTTCTCTCGCTCTGCCTCCCTCTGGAATGCCAGCTCTGTTCTGTGCAACTCATTCTGCAGCCTGAGTACTTCTGGCTCCATAATGCTGGTGACCTTCCCATGCTGCTGTGGCCCTTCGCTGGCACTGGCCCTGCAGCCCTCCTCATCAGATCTGGACACTGCACTCGCCGCTAGCCCTTCCACACTCAAGGTTCGGTCCCTTACAGTCACTGTCTGTGATTTGATGCTCTGGGTATCTGCTACCATCAGGGCATCCACGAGGTTCTGCTTGGTGGCTTTCACCTTATACATGACTCCTCTGTCCCTACACAGCTGCTTTAAGTAGTCTACAGTGTGCCTGCTGTAGTTGGAAGCCATCTTCTTCCCTAACTACTGCTACTCTAACTTGCACTTTAAAAAATAAAATAAAACAGGTAGGAACTTGACTGTAAGCCAAGTGATTTAGTTCTGTGTCCTTTGTTTAAAAAATAAATCACTGCCTTGTTTTGCAAGTGAGCTGACAGTATTAAGCTGACACACTGAACAATAAAAGCTTGTATTACCAAAATTATGCACACCGATGCCAACCAGTCTGTCACAACCGCACTCAGCAGGCCAAGCCCTCTGCTCCCACAGTGCCAACCTTCGAGCGCAGTATTGTGAACAGGGTAAGCCTCCTGTCTGTTTTGTGGGCCCGAATCACCTTTGGTCTAAAGTTCTGGAGGGATTCAAACTGTGAACCTTATGCTAGTGTACCCAGCTGTACAGCCTCAGATAATTCTGCTCTTCAGGGAATGCCAGATATCTTTTGCCTACGGGCACCTAACCAGGTATACAAAATGAACCCTTAAAAACTCTATGAAAGACCTTAGATACATTCTTACCATTTCCCAGTTTGGTATACCATTAAGCTTATGAACAGTGTTGTCAAAATCTTAACCATCCATACATCACAGGCAAAAAGGAAGGACTTGGAAGACACAGGCAGTCTCTTTAAAATAAGAGGTTTGACTTAAATGAATAAAATATGTAAAGTGTAACCACATAACAACATATCACAAAACATACAATCACTTAAAAGAACAAGGTAAAATACAAACATAAACACAATACGCTTAGTTTTGTCTATCTAATGTATTCCTTTTTACAGTGCTTTAGTTAGTTGTTGTTTCAAGAGATTCCAAACAAGAATGTCTCTAAGTGGAAATAAAGAATACAGTTAAACTGTCTCTAAACCTGCCCCTTCCATGTCACCTAACTCCTCTCTGTAAAATATAAAAAATGAATACACACAGGATGTCCCATCACTTGGGGTATGTTAAATAAGGTGACAACAGCAAAAAAACATTTCTCCATATGACCCTTTGAGCTTGAGTCTTTCATTTGATCTAGTGTGTTTTCCTGCTTTTTCAGACATCACAGAACTTTTTACAGCTCTGCAGTTTTCTCACCTAGCTGCAACGTAGTTTTTCAGCACCAGTTGAAGTTAACTGCCCTTCCTGAGGATGTCATAAAATGGATATTTTAGTTCCTGGCTTCAAGCAACACAGATCCTAAACCGGGCTATAAAACGCGAGTTCTTGGAAGTTAATCACATCACAGTGATCTGCTGTTTAACAGATCCTGTCCTTTGACCTGAAACCTTGGGGGGGGGGGTCACCCCAGGAGCACAGGATGTCTCACGAAAGGCACTCAGTAACACATATTTTTATATTACAAAATCATAGAGCAATCAGAACCAGCTGTCCAAGTGTCACAGTATATACCTCGGCTTCGCCCCATGATGTTAGATCTTCCTTTCCACTGGAAGATACAGGTTGCCTCCCTCGTGCTTACGCAGTTCATAGGCACTGGCTTTGAAAACCTTGGTTTTACCGAAACTAAAACTCATTTGAGTTAGCGATTACGCTTTTACGTCCTCGATCATGGAAGAGAAATCTTCTCAAGGATTTTGCCGGTGTCCTTGTGGCCAGAAGATGTTGCGCAGGGATCCCCATCTCATGTGCGTCTACTGCCTAGGTGTTGGCCATGACAGCTCGTCTTGCAACGTTTGCCTCGCCTTCCATCCCAACGTCCTGGAAGACCACTGGGCGTGTTTGAAGTTGGGGAGACTGGAGAAAAGGAACCCTCTGATGAAGTCTAAGGAGGCTAGGTGGGCAGTTTCCGCGGTCGAGGGCTCCTCCGAGCAGCTGGAATGCATGAAGGTGTTCGAAGAAGAAGCCACCAGCGCTTTGGCTAATCAAAGCTTTTTCATTCCTCTCAACCTGGGCTCCACCTTTACAGGTTCTTTTAAGGAGTTGTGCCAGTCTCTCCCCACCTGGGGTGAGGCGCCTGCGGGCTCGCACTCCTCCTGCTCTCGGAAGAGGGAAAAATAATCTGGCCTGTCTTCATTTCGACGAAGGTGCTCTTGGGACCAAGAAAAGTCTCAGTCCCAAGAGCATGTGGTCTCAACCTCGGTCGAGATTGCTTCCTTGGCCACAGGCTTCACAGACCTTCCGTCAGGCCAGACAACCAAGGAGGTGGGTGATGAGGTCAAGATCATTATCGACCCAATCAACCCTCTATCGCTAGCTGTGGCCGATGACTCCTTGGAGAGGACTTCAGTCCTTGTGTTCCCCGATGAGGAGACCCAGCTGGTGTCCCCATCGAGGTCCCGGTTCCGGACCCCTGGGTTTCACCGATCCCTCCGGTTTCTCCTGAGCAACCAAGTCGGCCTGCCTGATCTCGGTCGAGGTCCAGAACCCCCTTAGCCAAAAGGCCAAGGGGGAGCCATAAGTGCTCCAAGAAGGGGCGATGCCACAAGCCGGCCTTGTCCTCCTCGGATGAGGAGAGGTCCTGATGGAAAATCCATTGGCACTACGAGGAACTTATGTGGCAACAGCTAATTTTGACCAAGCAGAAGCTGGCTTCACTGCCTACCCCGGACATTACTTGGCTTTCGCCTGCTACAGCAGGCCGAAGCCGACCCTCTTGGAACCGAAGCCCTTGGTTCCCCTGCCCGTGGGGCTGGCCCATCCTCTGGTTCGGCTTTTGTGGCTCTCCCCACCGAAAGTAGTGGAGCCACCATCTAAACAGCCTCTGGGAGGGGCTCTTTCAAAGGAGGACTGAACAGATACTGGACTTCCCCGATGTCTGTCGGTCATGGTCACCCCGGACCTTCCTCGCCGGGTCGAGTGTGATTTGGGTGGCAAACCGCTGTATCTCGACTCTTCGGAGTCGGACATCACCAGATTCCACTCACATCCAGGGGATGATGAGTCGTCCGTTGGCACAGGGAAGGAGGAAGGCCCTTCCTCCTCCTTCCAGGGGATCCTCCTTCTCATCACTGATTGTACAGGGATGCCCCTGGAACCCATCCAGAAAAAGGCAGAGTACCCTGTCATGGACATCCTGAAGAGAGGGGACACCCCAATGGAGGCCTTAACTGTGGTCGAGGCCATTGTTGGCCTGGCACTCAAACTATGGCAGCGCCCTGCCTCATGTCCAGCACCATCTGGCTGCATGGCCCGCAAGTACACGGTGCCCATGGGGTCCCTTGCAGGGTTCACAGAGCACCCTTCAGCCGAGAGCCTGGTGACTGCCTCTGTGTTCAGGCATACTGGCAGTTCTGCCGACACTGACCATCTCCCCGATAAGGAGTCCAAGCTTTTAGACCATTCAGTGCAGAAAGTCTATGCAGCTTCCTCCTTGGGCCTTTGTCAAGCCAGTTCAGCCATCATCGTGGCACACTTCTCTCATGCCCTTCTCAGGTCATTAGATGAAGTCCTCCCACATCTCCCAGCAGACATGCAAACCAGAGTTAAGCAAGTCCGGGACCAGGGCCGTGCTGTTGCCAAACAGCAGCTCCCGATAGCCCTGGACATTGGGAATTCTTGTGCCTGCTCGATGACAGCCACAGTGGCCTCTCACCACAGGGCTTGGCTGAGGTTATTCTCTTTCCCAGCGGATACTCAGCATAAGTTAGCTGACGTGCCTTTCCTTGGGACCGACTTGTTCGGCCCAGGAGTAGCTGGTCACCTACAGAGCATTGAACAGTCCAGTGCCACCTTGGACACCACTTCTGCCAGGAGTTCTTCTGGCAAGAACCAGCAGAAGAAAAAGAAGAAGCCTCTTCGGCATTCTTTCCCTGTGGTGCAGCAGTCCTCCTACCAAGGAGGTCAGCAGCATCAGCATCTGCAGCAAGCCAAGCTTGGCGCCCTCGTCCCAAGCCTGGACCCCAACAGGCCCGCAAAGGGGGAAAAGGTTCAGGTCCTGGAGCCTCCATCTACTCTAAGCCTGCTCAGTGATGGGCTGGGGGCTGCTACCCCTAACTCCATCATGCCAGCTCTGGGTCCTTCCATGGGGATCCGGCTCCGTCACTTCCTTTCCGCCTGGTCTTCTGTCACTATGGACAGGTGGATTCTCAAAGTGGTCGGTCAGAGACTGTCTCTGGAATTCAAGCAGGATTCAGTCTCGATAGTCAGGTACGATCTTCTTTCCATGACAGGAGTACACTGAGCTTCTCCGTAGGGCTGCACACTTCTGCTTTGGGTTCCCAGATTACATCACTGGGGGGGGGGCAGCTAAACAACTCCCTAGAAATTTCTCCATTCACGAAAGGCACTGACACCCGCAGCAGGAATTTGTGCACATTTGCATGAATTTATGCTGCTCATGTCTACAGACTGCAGATATATTTCCAAGTTAAGCTGTAGACAGTTGGTTCTGGTGTTGTTGAAAGGAATGGCAGGGAGAAGACAGGAATACACTGGCAACTTTACTTGCTAGGACTCGGGTGGTGGAGAGGGAGAGGTACGTAGACTTATCGGGCAGTTAGGGTGTGGATATTTTTATATTAATTTCACCCTAGTTTAAGACGAGCTGTGGAGAGTAATTCTTTGGTGCAAAAAATTGGTTACAGAGAGGAAACGGATCGCTTCCCAATCATTTATTAAATGTGTTACTGTTATGATAACTTCATTTTAGCCTTTACACTGTCCAACACATCTATCGTTTAACATAATGGCGGCTCTACGTTCCAACTATGGAATTTGTGAATTAATAACTAGTCCCAGACAGATTAATGCTCTTGTCATTTGGCTGGACAAGTACATTAATAAGGAGATTAACATAAGGCTCTCGGAATGCTGACAACCAATCAGATTGCAGCTTTCCTGAGACCCTTATAATAATTTCCTTTACGTTCAGTGTCCGATCCCTCCCACACCCCTGTTCTCAGTGCAGATTCCTGCATCTTAGTTTGACATCCTTGATGGAAGTTATTGTCAATTTGGCGGCCAGGCTGTTTTCACCATTTTCTAGTCATTCTAAAATTCATAGCTTTTGAGCCACAAAAAGAGCAGTTCACTTTCTCTTAATGCTAGTTTTTGGTGCCACTGATAGTGGGACTGCCTACGTGTTAGGGAGATGCACTGTATCAAGTGTTTATAGTCTACATTTATTAATTATCATGATCAGTGTGTGTTAAGAGTTTCCCTGAGTGTGATCAATTGAAGGAGTACATTACAAACAGCAAAAAGGGCAAAAAATGAATAAAATGGGGAAAGCAACGTGTTTGTTATATATGGATAGTTTGACCAAGGTTTGTTAGATCAGGCTTGCGCTGTATTCTTAAGAAGTCTGGTGGAGAATTCCAAGTGTAAGAGGTACTGCATGAGACACATTTGTGGGACCATACATTTTGATGAAAGAACGTAATATCAGTTCTGGGAGCGTGGATATGTTGTTCATCCACACTTTCTGGCATGTCTCTTTCCCCTTTAAATTCATGGGAAAGTCTTGAAGCTGGCTCCTCCCACCCACCTGGGTGATAAATACCTCGGCTCTACCCCATGACGCCAGTTCTTCCTTTCCAGTGGAAGATTCAGGGTCCCTCGTGCTACTTCTGCAGTTCGTAGGCCCTGGATTCTCAACGATGGTTTTCACCGCAATCGCTTTCTTTAAAACTCATCAGAGTTTACAGTTACGATCCGAACGCATTGGACATGGAGGACAAGTAATCCCCCAGATTTTGCCAGTGTCCCTGCGGACAGAAGATGTTGCACACCAATCCACACCTCTCGTGTGTCTATTGCTTGGGTGTTGTGCATGGCACCACTTCTTGCACCATTTGTCTGGCCTTCCATCCCAACGTCCTGGACGACCACAAGGTGTGTCTAAAACTGGGGAGACCAGAGCTTTGCAACCCACCGGTGAAATCGAAGGAGGCTAGGTGGGCGGTTTCAGAGGCCACGGGATCCACCGAGCAGCTCAACCAGATGGCAGCTTTTGAAGAGGAAGCTGCTCAAGCTTCAGCCAGCCGAAGTTTTTTCGTGCCGCTTAACCTGGGTTCCACCTTCACTGGGTCCTTTCGGGAACTGTGCCAGTCTCTCCCCACCAGGGGTGAGGCGCCCTTGGGCTCGCACTCCTCCCGCCCTAAGAAAAGGGACAAGAACCCTAAGTCTTCTTCTGCCCGAAGAAGATGTTCCTGGGAGCAAGAGCGGTCCAATTCCCAGGATAAAGGACACCTATCCTTTCCTTCCTCAATGAGGAGACCCAGCCCTCGGGTATTCCGATCGAGGAAAAGGTGCCGGAACCTCGGTTCTCACTGACTCCGGCTTCTCCCGATCGAACCAGCTGACCCCGTCGGTCTCGATCGAGGACCAGGACCCCTTTGGTCAAAAAACTGAAGAAAGGTCACAAGCACTCTAGAAAGAGGTGGCGCCACCGATCCTCATCTTCCTCAGACGAGGAGAGACTTCGACGGAAACTCTATCGACGTTATGAGAATCTCATGTGGCAACAGCTGATACTGACTGGTCAGCAGCCGGCTCTGCCGGCACCACAGGCCATTACTTGGCCTTAGCCTCTTAGGCTGACTCCAGAACCGAGGAATCCGGTTCCTCCACCCGTAGGGCCGGTACACATTCCAGCTCGGCCTGTTTCGGTCTCCCCACAGATTTTGGTGGAACCACCGCCTAAGCAGTCTCAGAGAAGGGCTCCCTCGAAAGAGGATAGGACAGACACTGGCCTTCCCCATCGTCTGTCCATTACGGTGGTCCCCGATCATCCTTGGCGTATTGAGGGAGACATAGGTGGGAGACCCTTATATCCTGATTCTTTGGACTCGGATGCCACTGGTCAGCACTCGCATCCGGGGGATGACGAGTCATCAGTGGCAGGCTTGGAGGAAGGTCCTTCCTCCTTTCAGGGCATCCGCCACCTCATTTCAGAATCGACCGGAATGCCCTTGGAGCCCATCGAGAAGAAGGCGGAGTACACCTCCTCAAGAGGGGGGATACCCCGACGGAGGCCTTTCCAGTGGCCGGAGCCATTGTTGGCCTGGCCCTTGAGTTATGTCAACGCCCTGCCTCTTGCCCAGCTCCGTCTGCCCACATGGCCCGCAAGTATACGGTACCCATGGGGTCCCTAGCGGGTTTCACAGAGTATCCCTCAGCCGAGAGCCTTGTGACTGCTTCTTTGTTTAGACACATGGGTAGCTCAGCTGACACCGACTGCACTCCGGACAAGGAGTCCAAGTATATGGACCATTCTTCCCGGAAGTTATATTTGGCCTCATCCTTGGGCCTTTGTCAGGCCAGCTGGGCTGTGATCATGGCACACTTCTCTCATGCACTTCTGGGGTCACTAGATGAAGTCCTCCCTCATCTCCCAGCGGACATGCAGACCACGGTGAAGCAGGTCCGTGACCAGGGCCGTGCTGTTACCAAACAGCAGCACCAGATGACCCTAGATATTGGAGATTCCTTAGCAGCCGCTCTGGCCACTCGCCACAGGGCCTGGCTGAGGTTATTCTCCTTTCCCGGCAGATACTCAGCACAAGTTAGCTGACATGCCCTTCCTCAGCACTGACCTCTTCGATCCAGGAGTGGCAGATCACCTCCAGCGTATAGAGTAGTCCAGTGCCACCTTGGATGCTACCTCTGCAAAGGGTTCTTTGGGCAAGAACCAGCAGAAGCACACGAAGAAGCCTTTTCGGCACTCTTCCCCTGCGGTTTGACAGCCCTCCTATCAAGGAGGTCAGCAGCAGCAACAGCAGCAGCAGCAGGTTCAAGCTTGGCACCCCAGGCCCAAGCAGAGTCCTCAACAGCCCCATAAAGGAGGCCGAAGTGCCGGTCCAGGAGCCTTGTCCTCCTCTAAGCCTGCTCAGTGATGGGTCAGAGGTTGCCACCCCTACACCCGTCTCGCCAGCTCTGGGTCCTCCCGTGGGGGGCTGACTCCACTACTTTCTTTCCATCTGGTCCGGTATCTCTTCGGACAGGTGGGTTCTGGAAGTAGTTGGCCAGGTGCTGCCTCTAGAATTCGAGCAGTACCCTCCCAGCCATGCCCGTACCCCTCGGGAGGAAAGGATCGCAGCTCGCACTCGGTTGGCCCTTCGAGACGACATTGCGAAGGCTCCTCCGCAAGGAGGTGATAGCTCCAGTGTCGGATCCTCCTACAGACCCAGGCTTCATGTCCAGGTACTTCCTGGCGCCCAAGGGGATGGAGGGTTGGCATCCCATCCTAGATCTCCACGACCCGAATCAATATCTCAGGTCTTGCACCTTCCGGATGGTAACTCTGAACCAGATCATACCATCTCTGGAGTGAAACATGTGGTTCTGTTCACTGAATCTACAGGACACGTTCTTTCACGTCCCAATCCGTCCTTCCCACCAGCAGTTCTTCCACTTCAGGGTCGAAGGGACCCTGTACGAGTTCCAAGCCATGCCGTTCGGCCTGTCTTCGGCCCCTCGGATCTTCACCAAGTGGATTGCAGTGGTGGGAGCCCATCTTCGGAGTTGAGGTGTTCTGATATATCCCTATCTCGATGACTGGCTCCTGGCAGTTTCCTCCCTTCAGGAGGTGGAGAGGTCCAAGGATCTGGCCCTCTGAACCTGCTCCCAACTAGGCCTCCTGATCAACGAGGCCAAGTCGGAACTCGTGCCCTCTTAGGTGATGGGCTTTATAGTGGCAGAGCTCGCCAAGCCAGAGCTCGGATTGCGGCAGACAGGGCGGAGGTTCTCTGCTTCTTTGCCCAATCATTTCTGGTTGGGCACTCGCACCCCACCCAGGACTTTCTGCGCCTTCTGGGCAACATGGCGGCATGCACCTCGGTGGTCCATTGGGCCAGGTGACACATGCGCACCCTTCAGTGGGAGCTGGCCGCCCAGTGGACTCAGCGATATGATCACTTCGACTAGCTGATCACGGTAACGCAGAAGATGTGGGATGCTCTCCAATGGTGGACCATCCCAGACCAATTGCAGGAAGGGATCCCATGTGTCCACCTCGAGCCGATGGTCATCCTGATGACCGATGTCTCTGTCATGGGCTGGGGAGCCCACATGGGGGACAACAGGGCTCATGGGTTCTGGACCCCTGAGGAGTCCCGATGCCACATCAACCTGTTGGAGCTCAGAGCAGTCAAACTGGCCCTTTCAGCTTTCGTTCCTCAGCTCTGGGGTCAAGTGGTCCAAGTTCAGATGGACAATACCACGACCACGTACTACCTCAACAAACAGGGCGGCACGCACTCCCATCTGCTATGCAAGGAGGCGCTCCGAATCTGGACCCTCATCAGCCAGTTGGAGGTGGATCTCCTTGCCATCCATGTGGCAGAAGTGTTGAGCCAGCTGGCAGATTCTCTCAGCCGCATATGCCAGACATCCCATGAGTGGTCTTTCCATCCAGAGGTAGCTTACAATCTGTTCTCCCATTGGGGAAAGCCGTTGGTGGACCTGTTTGCCTCCAGGGAGAACACCAAGCTGAGACTGTACCGTGCCCGTCCCCCTCAGCAGGACTCGCTGCAGGGGGATGCCTTCTCGAGGCCATGGACCCCAGGCCTCCTCTACGCCTTCCCTCCATTTCCCTTGATCCACAGGGTACTTCTCAAGGTGAGGAGGGACTGGGCAAAAGTGGTTCTGGTAGCCCCAGATTGGCCCCGCCAGTTCTGGTATCCAGATCTCCTCAGCCTCAGCTGCACGGCCCTGGAGTGGCTTTGTACATGCCCGGACCTGATATCATTGAATCAGGGGAAGGTATTCCATCCGGACCTTCAATCCCTGCACCTCACAGCCTGGTATCTGAGCGGCTAGAGTTCCAGGCTCTGGGTCTTTCTGAGGATGTCTACACTGTGGTGGAGGCATCTCGTAAGGAATCGACCAGGAAATGTTATGCTTTCAAATGGAAAAGGTTTGCCATTTGGTGTCAAGGTAAGAATCTGGACCCCTTATCCTTGTCTGTGGCTAACATTTTAAACTACCTTTGGTCTCTCTCCCAAGGGGGTCTATGGGCATCGACCCTTAGGGTGCACCTGGCAGCCATTTCTGCTTACCGAGCATAGGCCGGTCAGCCGACATTGGCACAGGAGACAGTGGTTGGGTGCTTTTTCAAAGGCCTGGATCACATATCCCCTCCGGTGTGTGACCCTCCACCTCTGTGGGATCTGTTGCTGGTATTGGCAAAGTTCATGGGCAAGCCCTTCGAACCCATGCACAAGTGTGAGCTCTCACACTTGTTGTGGAAGACGGCCTTCCTGGTGGCTATCACGTCAGCCAGAAGGACAGGGAAACTCCAGGCGCTGTTGGTGGACTCCCCTTATCTGGTCTTTCACAGGGCCAAAGTTGTCCTGCGCTCCCACCTGAAATTCCTTCCGAAGGTGGTGTCAGAGTTTCACCCTAACCAGGCGTTGACTCTGCCGGTATACTACCCTAACTACACCTCGGACGCCAAGTACAGGCTCCATACTCTGACCTGAGACATACTCTTTCCTATTATAAGGAAAGGATGGCAGAAATTCCGGGAGAGGTTCCCCAGCTGTTTGTCACCTACGCTGAAGCCGCTTCTGGCAGGCCTGCAGCTAAACGTACCATTGCGAGATGGATTACATCATGCATAGGTCTGTGCTATGTGTTGACGGGCAAGGAGCCTCCCAGAGGGATAAGCGCTCATTCTACATGCCATACTGCTGCATCAGTGGCTGCTTCAAGGGACATCCCTATCCAGGAAATCTGCCGGGCTGCTACCTGGAAGTCAGCAAACACCTTCATTACCCACTACCACATCGACCTTGAGTCAGGCCGGGATGCTGGTTTTGGGACCTTGGTTCTCCAATCTTTATTTCCTAAGTAGGGGGTGTGCACCTTGCCTCCCTCCTCCCGGAGAACTGCTTGAAGTCTGCCAGAGAGTGTGGCTGAAAAACATATCCACGCTCCTAAAAGAACAGGTTATTCACATGTGACAGTAGTTCTGGGAGTGGTATATGTTGTTCATCCACACGTACCTACCCGACCTCCCCGGCTTTAGGCGCACCACCTTGCTTCCAGCGGGCTAAGATCTGGCGTCGTTGGGCGGAGCCGAGATATTTATCACCCGGGTGAGTGGGAGGAGCCAGCTTGAAGACTTTCCGGTGAATTTAAAGGGGAAAGGGACATGCCAGAGAATGTGGAAGAGCAACATATACCACTCCTAGAACTACTGTTACAGGTGAGTAACCTGTTCTTTTGATTCTGTGAAATGAAGTATTCCCAGAAGGTCACTTTCTTGTTTTTTCACTACAATATGTGATTTATTTGCTCAGTAATGCCTAATACTGCACCCAAAACATCTAATTGTGAAATAAATAAATTATTTACTTCACAACACTGTGTGTGGCTTGTTCGTGAATATCAATTTTGAACAATTTGCACTCCATGTTAATGTAGAAACTTGGCATATTTATTACTGTGCCCAATTTTTAAGTGTGCAATGCCATCTTTATTTCTCAGTTGTCTAGTGATGAAATATCAGCCAAGAAGGAAGAAATATCTGAAGCTGTGCAGGCTATGCAAATCTTTCTGGCTAAACACGGTGACAAGTAAGTCTTCTTTTCTTAATATATAAAAATGACCTGAAATCCATATGTATTAGTGTAATAACATGACTAAGTATTAAAGGTGTGTTTAAACATGCTGTTGATATGCTTTTACAAAATTGTAAATCAACATACAATTGCACATAAATCACCAAGTACATTCCATTATCATTATAAATATTTACAATAAAATGAAGTCTGCAAGATTAAAAAATGATAACAAACCAAACAACTGAGATTTACTCAAATGATGAATTAGTGTGTTATGCAGTACAAGGATCTATAACCGGTGGGGGTGGGGGGGGTTATCAGATAATAACGTGGCATTGTGGATTTTGGCTATGCTCAGCAGTGTGGAGTTGCGTCGTTGGTCAGCGGGTGGTCTGCTGTCGTAAGCAGCTTGTTGCCTCATTGGTGCATGAATTGTATAGGCAGAGTTGGGTTTGCCATCAGGCCAGTGGATGTACGTGTGGTGATGGCAGCAGTAGTGTGGAGGGCATGGCATCAGAGGAGGTAGCTGGAGCATCGAGGGAGAAATTGGCTGGAGGATGTAGGGCTTGGCTGGTGAGAAGAGGTCCGGAGCATTGAGGGACATAGCTGTTGGTAAGTATGGGGGTGGGGTGGGGGAGTTTGTTCTTCAGTATTCCTTGAACATTCTTTAGTCTTGCAGGTATGCAGGTCTCTCCCTGCAGGTTGTCATTTATGTGGTTTTCTCCAACATGCTGCCTCCTGACAATTTCAGGGTCTGCTTTCAGGGGAATTACTACTGTTATTGCTTTGTTTACTGGTGTGGTATATGAACTTGTTTTCCCCAATGTACAGGCTTCAGTCTGGATATATAGCCTTAGTGCGTTATGCAGTACAAGGATATATAACCAACTGGGGGGGGAACTAATCAGATAATAACGTGGCATTATGGATTGTGGCTATGCTCAGCAGTGTTGAGTTGTGTCATTGGTCAGCGGGTGGTCTGCTGTCAAGAGCCCACCCCTCTGGCCTCCAGCTTCGCCCTCCGCCTGGTGACTCTGACCAAAGTGAATAAAGCCCTGTGGGCTCTCAATCCTTCCAAAGGCAAATGCCCTTCAGGTCTGGACTCCAAAATGCTTCACCTATCTGGCCCTGCCATCACTGCCCCATTGGCCGCTCCCTTCAATCTCTTTCTCGCTTGCTGAAATCCTATCTGACTGGAAGCGTGCCACCATCATCCCCCTCCCTAAAGGTGGTGATCCCTCTTTACTGGGAAATTACCGCCCTATATCTTTACTCCCCATCCTAGCTAAACTGCAGGAGCACCTTGTTCTCTCCCAACCTGCCTCCTTTCTCGACTCCTCCTCTTTCTTCACACCCTACCAGTTTGGGTTTAGGAAGTCACACTCCACCATCACCTCCCTTCTAAGGCTCACTAACACCATCCTCATTGGAATGGAACGTGGGCACCCCACCTCAACTATCTTTATCGACCTTGCCAAAGCCTTTGATACTGTCTCCCACGCCTTTTTGCTGTCCAAACTCTCCCACGCTGGACTTTCAGGTGCAGCCACTAGCTGGTTCCAATCCTATCTGGTAGGCAGGTCACAAGCTGTAAGAATAGGCTCCTGCACTTCTGTACCACAGGGCTCAGTCCTTGGCCCATTACTGTTCTCCATTTTTCTAAATGATCTGCCCTCAGTATGCCCACACACATCCATTCAGATGTACGTGGATGACACTGTACTGTATGCATCAGGTCCCTCCACCTCTGAAGTGGCCACTAGGCTCCAGGGGGACATCAGTGCTATTCAGCTTTGGTTTTGCTTGAACCGGCTTTTTCTAAATTCCAAGAAAACTATCTCACTAACCTTCGGCACGCGGCAAAGAATCCCCATCTATCCGCAACCCCCACTTTCCTCATCTATGATGGATCCCCCTTGGAAGATTTCACCTCCTTAAGATACCCCGGGGTCTGGCTCGACCAGCACCTCGATTTTTCTGTTCATATCGACACAATCCTCAAGAAACTTCATCCCAAACTGGATGCCGTATATCGCAACAGGACCTGCCTTTGTTTGTCTGCCCGTAAAACTATCATACAGAAAATGATCCTCCTAGTTCTTGACTATGGTGACATAGTCTGCAGTGTGGCCCCTAAGTCCACCTTAACCAGATTAGATCCCCTCTTCCATTTCTTCTGCCGATTTGCCCTGGACTGTGCACCCACGACACATCACTGCATCCTTTACAAGTCACTAGACCTGCCGTCACTAAAGGAACAGAGACAGACCCACTGTGCCAGTGTTCCAGCAAAATTCTGGACACAGTCCCTCCCCTCCTACTTCGAGTCCGCCCTCTCAGTCCCACCCCCCTCTGCATATTTATTTATTTTATTTATTATTTCGTTTTTGTTGACCGGGTAAGTGCACTAGCCAACAAGTGACTATTTTCAGGCATGACCCGGGAATGCGCTCAGGAACACCGACTCCTGGCTTCTTCATGTCCCATGTATGTCCACAACTAAAGGCCAAGCTGCCTTCAACTTCCGTATGCTCAAATTATGGAACTCCTTGCCGGCAGAGATTCGGCACCTAGACAACACCCAGTATCTCAACTATCTCCTCAAGGCGCATTTCTCCTCCCCCTGCTCATGAACCTAGCTCCTCAAGGAGCCTAGTGGCCCCTTTTAATAAAAAACAAAAACCTCCATTACCACGTTATTAATAAAAACCAAAAACTTCCATTTACCACGGTATGTGTGGTACCCCAGCTCAAAACTAAACCATGCACAGATCTCTGCCCTCAGCTGAGTACTTGATATAATGGTCCTCTGCAGCACTCTCACATCCTGTTGTTAGCATACCCAGACCCTGCCCTTAGCAGAGTACTTGTTATAAGGTCCTCTGTGGCTGGGGCTCATCTAGCTGCTTACATCCTTCTGCAATTTATGATGCTCTCAGTATGCACCTCTAAACTGAATTATACGGGCCTAATGTATGAAAGGCACTTAATTTCTTGTAAGAGTTGAAGTGCTAATCTCCTGCTTGTCACTTTGATCTCCCATTTACCATGTAACCATTTGGGATATCGGCTCTGTAGCCTTTTGTATTGTAGTTGCCACTGTCTATTGTTTATTGTATTGTATATATTCCTTTCTTCTCCTCCCCCAGGATGCATCTGGAATCGAGTGGCTCTCCGCTCAGTATGCCTTCCTGGTAAAACTTTTAAATAAATAAATAAATAAATTGTGGAGTATATAGCATCTACTGTACATGCGCTTACTGACAGTTCATGGGGGTCAGCCGCAGAGTTGCAAGGAGGGCTGCGATGGTTGCCACATCGAGCTGAGAGGTGCACCAGCCACTGGAGTGAGTGGGGGTTCAGGAAGGTGGTATGACAGCAGGCGGGTCAGGTGGGAGGCTGTGGAGGGGGCCACTGGACCACCAAGGCCTTGTTTAAACCCTATGAATGGGTGATTGGGGGTAGGAGGATCACTGTGCCACCAGGGATGTATAATGATAGCTCGGAGGAGTGATTGGGGTCAGGAGGGTGGGGGAACTGGACCACCAGGGTATTTTACTGAAATGATAGTTCAGAGGAATGATTGGAGGGACCACTGGACCACAAGATATTTTACGAAAAGACAGCCCAAAGAACTGGCTTGGATGGGGGACCACTGGACCACCAGGGTATTTCACAGGCGAGCAGCTTACAGAAGTGATTGGCGAGGAGGCACTGGACCACCAGGGTATTTTACCAAAATGACAGTCCAGAGGAGTGATGGGGGCACTGGACCAGCAGGGTATTTTAGTGAAATGACAGCTCACAGGAGCTGTTGGGGTGGAGGAACCTCTGGACCACCAGGATATTTTATTGAAATGACAGCTCAGAGGGCAGTCGATTGTGGGGGGAACCACTGGACTACGACTACCAAGGTATTTTTCTGAAATGACAGCTCAGAGGAGTGATGGTGGGGGAGGACCAACGGACAACAAGGGTGTTTACTGAAATTACAGCTCAAAGAAGTGATCAAGTGGGGGGCCTCACTGACAGGGTATTTACAAAATGACAGCTTAGAGAAGTGATTAAGGATGGGGAGGGGACCACTGGATCACTTGGGTATTTTACTGAAATGACAGCCCTGAGCGGTACCTATCTGCAACATTTGCAGCCATTACCATTGTCTCTACATATGGCAGGTGTACGTGACACCCAAACAGGTACCATCAGCATGCAAAGGGGCCCATACACACCCTCTTAAAGGTACACACATGGTAACTTGCCCTCATAGATGAGTGGATTCTGGAAAGGTACTGGTAGCCAGGTATCCAAAGAGTTGTGCGAGGATATGTTGGGCTTCGAGTTGAATTTGCTTCTGCTCAAGGATGACCAGGAGCAGCAGTGGTGCAGGGGACCATGGCCACGGGTGTTCTGGTCACAGATGGACAGCCATATGCTGTGGGACACACACTGTATTGTACACTTCTGGTTCAACGGGGGTGCCATCAAACAGGTGTGCAACATGGTACGCAACACCATAGCTACACTGACACGGCGGTCCAGACAATGACTGTGGAGACCAAGGTGCAATGTGCCGTGTTATACTATGCAGCAGGGTTATTCCAGAGGGTGTCCGGTGATGTAATCGGTGTCAGTCAGTCCTCTGTGTCCCGGGCATTGGGCGCAGGTGACAGATGCCCTTTTATTCACCTATGTGCGGGACTGTCAGAGGCCGACATACGGTCCACAAAACAGGCATTCAGTGCCATGCATGGCATGCCAAATTTACTGGGTGCTAGAGACTGCACCCATGTGGGGATACTGTCACCTCCCATACTGTGTGATGCAGATGGCGTTATCATTAACTTCCGTGCCAACTACTCTGGATTGTGCAATGATTCATATGTACTGGATGGGTCCCGACTCACTGCCCTGATTGGATCTGGTAGGATCAAAGGATGGCTGTTGGGTGATTATATGGCAGCAGCATGTATGACACCATGGCTGCCCCTGATAGTGGCACCAGACTGACTGTTGTTTGTGTCCCCTGCACAGGTAACAGTGGATACCCACTGCTGCTGTACCTGAGGACACCTTTCCTGGAGCCACACGGCACAGCTGAGGAAGCATACAGCCATGCCCACAAGAGGACACAAGCTGTCACTGAGAGGATGATCAGCCTATTGAAGATGATGTCCAGGTGCCTGGACCATACCGGTGGTACAGTGCTGCTGTCACCAGGGAGGGCATGCAAGGTGTTCACCACATGTGCCATGTTACATAACATCTCCGTACGAAGCCACGCACCACTGCCGTCAGACCATGTGTACTGCCGGAGGTTGACGAGGGCATCCAGGCAAAGGGATGGACACATCGACAGGATGGCAGGCATGTGATGCTCTTGTACAGGGCTCATTTTGCCATTAGGGATGGCCGACAGTGGGCTGTCATGCAGGATGTATGTGGGACATGTCAGGCAGCATCCGTCCCATACAGGACTGCTGAATAGTGGCATCTGAGTGTGCGGCATGTGTGGACGGCATGGTGGCAAGTGTGTGTGTGGGCAGTGGCTGTTGCAGGTGGAGGATGGGCGTTGATGACATATGCAGCTGAGCAAACAAATCATGGGGGGGCAGGTGAGTGGATGTGGTGTAAGCGGTATGGGAGGGGGGGATTTATGTGTAGTAGTGTTTGTGGTACCACAGTTGCATGGTTGAGAGGACTGCAGTGTTGTTGGCTGGGACACCACTACATATGTGGGGGGGCCATGGCAGGGTGGGTGTGATACTGTTATGGTGTGGATGTGGGCTAATGTGGTTGAGGAGGGTGTGTGTACTTCACTGTGCTTGTGTGTGTGTGTACTTGGCACAGTGGCATCTTGTGTGTTTATATGTCTGTGCTCTGTGGGGGGTTGTGCTCATTAGTGCTGTGTGATGGTCTGGTGCTGGACGTTGATGATGTGTGTGCATGACTGTGTGGCATGTTGTTTGGGGGGGGTGTCATAGAGCTTGTGCTATACAGTGGTTTGTTACGTGTGTTGTGCTGCACTGACATGCCCTGTTGTAGGGCTTACATACTGTACATGTGGATGTCCGTGTGCTGAGACACCTGGAGGGTGCTTGTGCATGGCTATTGCTTCAGCGGTGCATGGATGCGGGTATGGGCACCACAGGTGGTTCCTCAGTCCCTCCACAGGGTGCTGTGCCAATGCTGTCCTGGGTGTCATCCGTGGCGGGTGCTGGGGGGGGTGTCTGCTGCTGGTGCAGATTCACTGTCCTGTGTGGCTGTGTCATGCACCTCTGTGTCAGTGCCCTGTGAGCCAGGGGGATATATGTGTTGTGTGTGTGTGTGCACACTTGGAACCTGGTTCCATGGTGCTCTTGGAGTCCCACTGCTGGTTGTCCAGGTACCCCTCGGTGGGCACAGTGCTGCCTGCATCCTGCGGGTGTGCATCAGACTCACAGCGTGGGGGGGAGGATGTCAGGATATATGGTGTCAACCCTGCCTCCATGTTCTCCACGAGTCTCTCCAGGAGGCCCCCCAGCCTGTTGATCCCACACTGCGTGTCCCACACCTCCTCTGTGAGGCTCAGCAACACTTCTGTATTTCTGTTCTGCACCTGCAGCCTGTTCTGTTCCAGCTGCTGCACCTCAGTGTAATAAGTGTGCATTACACCTCTGCTACGCTTTGTTTGTGGCCGGCCTGTGGGCTGTGTTGACAGGCCTTCGTCACCACTGTCCTTGAGTGCTGTTGCCACCATCCTGCATGTGGCCATGCCACTCGGGTGTAGAAGTTCCGTGCCATCACTGGTCTACATGCTCACTGGTTCAACCTCCGTGGGACGTTCCTGTCAGCAGGGTGTGGTCTGATCCTCATGGCTGTTGCTCCTGTTGTTTACTCCTCGTCCTGCTCCCCTGTTCACTCGTCTGGCCATGTCTGTGTGCCCTCTGGGTCCATATTGTGATCCTGCTGCTCCTCTTGTCTGCTGCTCAGTATCTGTGGAAGACATGTGGATGTTATGCTTGCTTTACTGGGGCGTCTGTGTGTGCACTTTGGTGCGGTGCATGCACACCGGTTGTCCCACCTGTGCCATCCTCCCCTTCCCAGCCATCAAAGTGTCCTGCATGCTGGGCTGTATGCTCCTGTCCAACCGTTGGTGCATCTGTTGTCCATCTCTTTGGCATGGGGTCTATGGGGTGCAGGACGCATCTGTTAGCACATGCATGGGGTTCATGCACCTGTCCCTGACTTACCATATGAACCTGCAAGGGTGTCCATGCCCTCCATCTCCCCATGTAGGCACACCTCGGAGAGTGTGTTGGCCACTATACGCTTGATTGGGGTCTGGGTTAGTGCCCAGCTGGGTGGCCCACAGCCAGTGTCCCAACGTGCCTGTGCATCTGCAGCAGCCTTCTTCTTGATGGCCATGTGCAGGTCGCATCACTTGTGGTTGATGGCCACCACTGTCCGTGCCTCTGCCTGTATATCAGTCCACAGGCTTGCCTTGACCTCAGGGTCTGTTGTCAGGGATTGTGCCCCATACAGAGTAGCATAGTGGGTCCTGATGTCGGCCACCATTGCCACCGCCTGGCCACCAGTAAAAGTTTGGGCCCGGGGACGTGCACCACCATGGGTGTGGCCACTTCCACGTCGCCGTCCACCCATTTGGCATGCAACATTGGGCATCATGGGTTGTGGTGCTGAGTCCTGCGCATCCCTGGCACATTCCGCCATGGGCTTCACATTGGTTTCCGTTCGGTATTCACTTCTACATTCATGCGTGTGTTGGACTCCATGCCCTTATATATGGTGGGGTCAAGGGGAGTGTCCGTGTATCCCTGGCCCACCTGATGTGGTCTGCGCGTGGTGCTGCACATCTCCTGTGGCCACGCCTCCATGGTTAGCATGCACTGTTTGCCCGTTGGTGCATGCCACGTGAAATGACTGCCTCGCGTACCATGTAGCTGCTCGCTGCCTTTCCGTCACTTTTCTACGTACTTTGCACATCTTTGCACATAGGTCCTATTATGTGTTACATATTGATGCTTTCTTATCACCCGAAGGTCATTACCTTTTAAAGAATATTGTGATACTTTCAATTAGAGCTGCTGTACAAAACTGTACTATATTTTAGTTTGAATGGGGAAACTGGTATGTACAGTAACTCCATGGGAAGATGGGGTGGTACCTGAGGACTGGAGGAGGGCAGATGTGATTCCCCTTCACAAAAGTGGGAGCAGGGCAGAAGCAGGAAACTACAGACCTGTTAGTTTGACCTCAGTGGTGGGGAAAATGATGAATCACTTCTGACAGAAAGAATTGTTGAGTACCTAGAGGCCAGCGGGGTACAGGACCCAAAGCAGCATGGATTCACAGCAGGAAGGTCATGTCAGACAAATCTAATCGATTTCTTTGACTGGGTGACCAAAGTAATAGACCAGGGAGGGGTTGTGGATATGGCCTACCTAGACTTTAGCAAGGCATTTGACACAGTCCAGCACAAAAGATTAATAATCAAGTTAGCCAGCCTGGGAGTGGGTCCCAGGGTGGTAGCCTGGGTAGCAAACTGGCTGCACAACAGGACACAGAAGGTAATAGTGAATGGAACACATTCTGAAGAAAGGGGGGTTACTAGTGGAGTACCTCAGGGCTCAGTATTGGGTCCAGTCCTCTTTAACGTCTTTATAGGTGACATTGCGGAGGGTCTGGAAGGAAAGGTACGCCTCTTTGCGGATGACACAAAGATCTGTAACAGAGTTGATACACAAGGGGGTAGAAAGGATGAGAAGGGACTTGCAAGGTTGGAGGAATGGTCAGACATGTGGCAACTAGATTCAATGCAAAGAGTGCAAAGTAATGCACCTGGAAATAAAATCCAGGGAGAAATTACACAATAGCAGGGAGGTATAACGACAACAATAATGGAAAGGATCTGGGTGTAGTCATATCAGATGACCTAAAGGTGGGTAAGCCATGTGAGAAGTCAGTAAGGAGAGCCAGGGGGATACTGGGATGCATAGGGAGGGGCATCACAAGTAGAAAAAGTGAAGTGGTTATCCCTCTGTACAGACAGTTGGTGAGACCCCATCTGGAGTACTGCGTGCAGTTTTGGAGACCTCATCTACGCAAGGACATAGGATGGAAGCAGTCCAGAGGAGGGCAACTAAAATGGTGCAGGGTCTACATCAGAAACCATATGAAGAGAGACTGAGAGAGCTTAATATGTATACCCTTGATGAAAGGAGGGACGGAGGGACATGATAGAAACTTTTAAGTACCTCAAGGGAATCAACAAAGTCCGGAGGTAGCATCCTTCAGAAAAATAGATGTGTAAGAACAAGGGGGCACAATTTAAAGTTAGAGGGGGGACAGCTCAGGGGTAATGTGAGGAAATTCTTTTTCACGGAGAGAGTGGTGGACGCATGGAACCACCTTCCTGGAGAGGTTGTGGGGTCTAAAACAGTGGGGGAATTCAAACATGCATGGGACAGACATAAGGCAGTTATAGTGGGGGGTTGCAGGAAGTAGGCTGTTGGTTAACTAGAATCTGCAGCTTATCCAATAGGTAGGGAAATGGGCAGACTGGGTGGGCCAAGTGGTCCTTATCTGCCATCAAAGTCTGTGTTTCTATGTTTCTAAACAGCTTCAGGAGAGGGTTAAAAGATTTTTCCTGACACATTATTTTTGATGAAAAAAATCACACTGAAGTAAAAGATAAAACAGTGTACAGAAATGTATGGTAATAATAAAAAAACGGCTACTCAAGGGCCTTTGCACCTATAAAGCAATAATTAGTATTTTTGACATGGCTTGCTTCTGAAAATGTAATAATTGAGAAGCATTTTTTTAATGTGCAACTTATGTTTTTAAAAACTGTGTAGAAAAGGCACGCACAGGCTCATTTCTCAGTGCAACTTTGTGGAAGAAGATTACAGGGGAAAACTGACTGACATTGTGCAATGTTAAAGTAGTGCAGATTGTAGGCATTGCAAAGATTGTGCTCTGAATTACAGGCCTGTTTTATGCTTGTTGTCTAGTTTTGCATATGCCCCACAGTACAGCCTACTCTATTTTATTAGTTCAGCTTTTGTGTTGCATGTTGCTATAGTCAAGGCCCTGAGTTTTCCACAATTTTGTGGGCTGCGGCAAACGGAATTAACCGCAGAATTCCTGGTATGCAGAATTCAGCGTCCTTTGCCGTGAGTGCCCCCAATCCTGCTGCAGCTTCCTCCCCAAACAAGCGTCCATATGCCACACTGAGCCTACCCCAGTGTGGCAAAAGTCTTTGCCAATGGGGTGCCCAATACCCGTCGGCTTCAGGTGCCCCCAAGCGAGGCGTTCATATGCCAGCTGGGAGCCCACCCAGCGTGGCAGAAATCTCCTTTGCCGACAGGGATGCCAATCCACCGCCCGGCTTCACTGCCCGCCCCTAGACAAACGCCCATATGCCATGCTGGGAGCCCACCCAAGCATGGCAGAAGTCTGCCTTGCCGACAGGGGTGCCCAATCCCCCATTGGCTTCACTGCCTCCCCCCAAACTGCCTGGTGCCCGCTGGGAGCCCACCCCAACGTGTCAAAAGTCCCCCATTGCCTTTAAAAATAAAAAAGACCTAAAAGACAAAAAGTCCTTGTTGATTCTCTTGCCCTCCCCAACCCGTGCGTCATCCTCTGCGTGCCCCACCTCCCCACACCCCACCTCACTCCATACTTACCCCAAGAGCCCAGCGCAACGATCTTCAGTGGACTGGGAACATGTCTGCACTCTTCAAAGCCGAACGCGAACTGAAGAAATGCTGGTAAGCTGTATAATGGCATAAATGGATTCTTTTTAACTTTGGTGCATATCTCGCCCATTTTTGGGAATTATTTCACCAAATTATCAACATGGGGTTCTTGGGACCCCACCTCATGAACTCAGTCACTGTCATTCTGTTATTCGGTCCCGAAAGGTGATTTCACAGTCACTGCGCAGAACCACTTTTTGGGACCGATTAACATAACAACAGTGTCACAGTTCATGAGGTAGGCTCCCAAAAACCCTATGTTGAACATTTAGTGAAAAAATTCCCAAAAAGACTGTTTTATGAGCGCACGTTGCACGTTCCTACCCACTCGTAACTTCAAGCATTTTTAATATTTTCACTCCATATTTTCAGCATTGTCATTTTACCACACCTCCTTATGAACAGTACAACTGTCATTTTTCACATCACACCCAAAATGTGTTTTTGAGCATGTAACGCACAGTGGCGTGGGCAGTGTGCGAAATCAATGTTTGGGACAGATTAAGAAAATCACAGTGACACTGTTCATGAGCAGAGGTCTTAAACTGGCTATGTTGAAAATTTGGTGACAAAAGTCCATAAAATGACTGTGTCACGAGTGTGCATTGTGTCAGATATGGCGAAAAAAACAAACAAAAAGGGTAACATTAAGGGTAAAAATGTGCCTCAGAATTGCTGCAGAAATTGGTGTCTAGCACCGCAGAAGTTCTGCAGCAAATGAGAACCCTGCCGCAGAACTTTTCTCCGATGTGCCACAGAAAAATAGGGGGCCTGGCTATAGTTCAGCAAATAATATAAACATGCTGTAATTAGTATTGCCAGATAGGTAAATAAAATAATGTAACATTTACTGTGTATGATCAGTGCAGTGATAAATACCAGGCTGTAATATAAAATGAAACTGTAATGGGATTAATTGTTACTGTTAGTGCAAAAGCCCCAAAGCCATTCTGATCAAAAGTCCAAACATTATCTATTTTTGTTTTAATCATCTTGTTTACAGGATGACAGAAGAAGAGAAACAAGAAACAGAAAAACAAATAAAATCTCTCCATGAGGCGTATGATGAGTTGTCCCAACAGAAGTTACAGTTTGAACAAGCAGAGAGCCTTCCAAGTAAACAGGTAGAGGAGAAACAATTATTGAAGTTGGTACTGAGCCTGTGCTCTGAGATCTTGGTAGTTGCAGTTAAAAGGGTTTCTAAAACTTGCCTTGCTGCATGGTTGTGGAATACTATCATCAAACAGAATGACCTGTCTACTCACACCACACCTTTTAGGTTTACAACAGGTTACAAAAACTATTTTCTGATGGTGTGTCTATAGTTCACTTATCCACACCACAGTAGTTCCATTGTAATGATGTTACTGGCCAGAACGTCTTTAAGCTAAGCTCCTCCCACCACCTGGGCAGTATAACCCTTGACTCTGCCCCGTGATCTTCTTTCCACTGGAAGAACAGGTCACCTCCTTTGCTCTCTTGCTCAGGATTTTTTGCGCCATAGGCAAACTTCTTCTTTTCAAAAGGTTTCGAAGTCTTGCTTGTTTTGCCGTTATTTTTACTCAGTCTCTGGAGCAATGATGGAACACAAGAAAACAGAATTAAAATTTTGTGCTAGGTGCTGGCAGAAGATGTTGGTTACCAATCCGCGTGACTTGTGCATGTACTGTCCGGATGGAGAAAATGATGTGGCCGGGTGTGCCTGTGCATATCCATGCTTCCTGAGTCCCTCAAGGACAGGAAGCTCCAGCTCTTGCTGGGTTGGCCTTTGGAATGGGACTTGAAGGATAGCACTATGTGCCACAAGAAGGCCTCAGCTGCAGCCAGGTCTGCTGAGCGCCTCGTGGCCCTTGAAGCAGAAGAGGTGGCTGTTGTCATAGGCACCTCCTTGGTCACAGCGCAGTTCGCTGGCACTAGCATCATAGGGTCTTTCACAGGCCAGTTCTGTGATGTGGGCCTGTCCTCCAGGCCTTGAGGGAGAACTCTGCCCTCTGAGGTTCAAAATCAAAGCGCTGCCTCTGCCAGTTGTGAGAGTGGAAAAGATCAAAGTCCTCCCGGTCCCTCGACATGCCTGACCGCTTGATGGTTGTGGATTCCTCGGAGGTCCATGGCTAACAATGGCTGAAGGCTGTGTTTGAGGAGTCATTGGACAATTCAAATCAGGAGTCCATGAGCTCCTCAGGGACTCAGCTGTTTGACCGTAGTTTGGTCAAGGAGCCTTCCATCAAGTATGGCCCACTTTCCTTTGGTGGGCTGCTCCGACTTAGCTTAGAGTCCATTTTGATCCCACTTGAGCCAGTCCAGAAGAGCCCTTAGTACCCTGTCATGGACATTTTGGACTGGGATGAATCCCTAGAGATTGCCTTCCTGGTGGCTGAGGCCATCATGGAACCAGTCCTAGAGCTTTGTCAGCACCCATCATCCTGCTCGACACCCTCGACCCACATGGTCCACAAGTACATGGTTCCTGTGGGCTCCCTTTCAGGTTTTTGGACCACCCTTCAGCCGTCGGTCTGGTGATAGATTCAGTGTTCCATAAATCTGGACACCAGGGGGATGTGAGCAAACCTGTGGCTAAAGAGTCCTGTAAGATTGACCATGCCACTAAAAAAGTGTACATGTGGCCACCCTGGGTCTCTGACAGGTAACTATGCCATTGTAATGGCTAACTATGGTCATTCCCTCATGGAAAGTTTTGACATGGTCCTCCACCACCTCTCCAGCCAGAGCAGCAGATGGCGGTGGAGACCATCAGAGATCAGGGCTAATCACTGGCTAAACAGCAGCTCTAGACAGCTTTGGACATGGGCGATTTGTGCGCCCATGTGGAGGACGTGGCTGTCGCCATGTGTTGCAGGGCTTGGCTCTGTTTTGTCCACCTTCATGGTGGACACCCAAAAGAAGCTTGCCAGTGTCCTTTTCCTGGGCACTGACCTCTTTTGCCCTGGTGTGGAAGGGCATCTCACCCGAACTGAGAAGTCCAGCGTCACCCTTGACTCTGTGATTTAGTCTCAGAAGGACCAGAAGAAAAAGCCTGAGAAGCAGACTTTTCAGTACCGGTCCTTTCAGTCACAGCCTCCCCAGCAGGGGCAGTTTCAAGCCTGGCATCCCAAGCCGAAGTCCGGACCCCATGTTCCAAATGGGATGGGGGGCATGGCTAGTGGTGGCCCTCCATCAGTAGCCACCGGTACCCCCCGCAACACCTACCCAATGACGGGTTGGCAGAGGGTGTCATCTCGCCACCTGTCCTCAACCATTCTCCCAGTTAGAGGCTGACTGTGTTATTTCTTGCCACATTGGTCTGCTGTCAAGAAAGACAAGTTGGTGTTGGATGTCATGGGCAGAGGATTATCTCTAGACTTTGAGACTCTCTTGCCCTTTTGCCTTCATGTGCCTCAAGAGTCCTGGGTGTCTTAGGACACGCTGTGCATCTCTTGGGAGGACATCGCTCAGCTCCTTATGAAAGGGGCAATAATCCATGTCCTGGTTGTCCTGGCAAGTCAGGGTTACATGTCCAGGTATTTCCTGGTTCTGTAATGGATGGGGGGCTGGCGCCCCATACTAGATCTAAACAATCACGACTAATACATAAAGAAATGCAAGTTCCAGGTGGTCAGTCTGAGCCAGATTATACCATTCCTGGAGCAAAACATGTGGTGTTGCTTCTTGGACCTTTAGTATGCGTTCTTCCACATTCCCATCTGTGGGTCCCTCCACCAGTACCTCCATCTCTGAGTGGGAGGGGTGCTGTACCAGTTCCAGGTCATGCCCTTTGGTCTCTACTCTGCACCCAGGGTCTTCAAATGCATGCAGTGGTGGCGGCCCACCTGTGGTGCCTAGGAGTCAGAGTGTACCCATACCTGGATGACTGGCGCATAGCTGGTCCATCCAGAGGCCGTGGAGAGAGCCACAGACCTGGCTCTCCATACCTGCCAAGACTTTGGCCTGTTGGTCAACCCGGACAAGTCTGGACTGGTGCCGGAGTAGGTGATCAAGTCCATCGGGGCAGAACTAGACTACCTGTGGGTCAAGGCCTGCATCCCGGAGTACCAAGCACAGGATCTTACCACCATTATTTGATCCCACTCAGCAAACTCATCAAAGAGCAAAAGCTTTCTCGATGCTCTAGGGAGATCAGGATTAAGACAGCTAGTCAAGGAACCGACTAGAGGGTAAGTGGCCCTTGACCTGCTGCTCACGAATAGCGAAAACATCTCAGAAGTTACAGTCGGTAGTCATCTCGGAACTAGCGACCAGTGCATGGTGTGGTTCCAGGTAAATACAAGTAGGGAAACTAAACACTCCAAAACTAAAGTCCTTGACTTTAAGAGGGCAAACTTTAATAAAATGAAGAAACATGTTAAGCAGAACCTTCTAGGCATAATAAGCGGGGGGGGGGGGGATGTAGAGGAAAACTGGATAAGGATCAAGATGGGTATAACTGAAGCCTCAAATCAGTGCCTAAAAAGAGTGTGTAAAACAAAAAGAAGGAGAAAACCACTGGTTTTCCAGGGACGTGACTGCCAAAATCTGAGGAAAAAAAGGCAGCTTTTAAAAGGTACAAAGACACTAAAACTGATCAAGACAGGGATACATACAAGGAGAAGTTGAGGGAAGAAGGGAGGACAATCAGACTCACAAAGGCATCAACAGAGGAAATGATAGTTATAAGGGTAAAGAAGGGGGACAAAGCCATCTTTAGATGTATCAGTGAAAGAAGGAGGAAGGGAAGGGGTATAATCAGAATAGCAGAGGAAACGGGGACACACGGAGGATGGCAGAGAAAAAGCAGTTACTGAATGGCTACTTTTGTTCAGTTTTTACTAAGGAAAGAGATTGTAGTGGACCCAAGCTGGGGGGAACAGCACCTCTGGTAAGGAGGTAGACTCAGGACCATTCACAAGGGAGAGAGTCTTAGAAGAACTAGGGAAACTCAGGGTAAACAAAGCAATGGGGCCTGATGAAATACACCCCAGGATACTCAAGGAACTGAGGGAAGAACTGGCAGAACTCTTGAACCTTTCTTTGGAACAGGGAGTTGTTCCCGAGGATTGGAGAAGAGCCACTGTGATCCCTCTTCGTAAGAGTGGGAGTAGGGAAGTCACAGGTAACTATAGACCGGTAAGCCTCACATTGATTGTGGGCAAGACTATGGAAGCACTCCTCAAAGAAAGAATCATCTCCTATCTGGAGAAGAGTGCAACATTAGATCCTAGACGACTGGATTTACAATGGAGAGATTGTACCAAACAAATTTAATAGACTTCTTCAACTTAGTGTCCAGGATGGTAGACCAGGGCAGAGCAGTGGATGTAATCTATCTAGATTTCAGTAACGCATTTGACTCCATTCCACACAGAAGGGTGCTAAACAAGCTATCCAACCTAGGAGTGGGTCTAAAAGTAGTAAACTGGGTGCAAAACTGGCTGAGTGGGAGAACCCAGAGGAAAAGGAGGTGACCAGTGGAGTGCCTCGGGTCAGTATTAGGTCATATCCTATTTAACATCTTCACTAGTGACATATCTGAAGGTTTAGAGGGTAAAGTGTGTCCATTCGCAGATGACACAAAGCTCAGTAAGAAGGTAGACACTCTCAGGAGGATGAAGTTTGACCTAAAGAAACTGGAACAATGGTCTGGAACCTGGCAACTGAATTTCAATGTGAAAAAGTGCAAGGTCATGCACTTGGGGAAGGGAAACCCAGAGGATGAATACTTCATGGGAGGAGTGAGACTGGAGGCCACGAAGCAGGAGAGGGACCTGGGGGTGATTATTATGGACGACCTAAAAACAAGCCAACGGTGTGAAAAGGCAGTGCTTAGGGCAAATAGGATGCTGGGTTGCATAAGTAGGGGAATCTCCAGCAGGAAAAAGGAGGTGGTGCTCCCGCTCTACAGGTCTCTGGTGAGGCCGCACCTAGAGTACTGTGTACAGTTCTGGCCACCACATCTCAAAAAGGATATAGATAGATTAGAGAGGGTTCACCACAGGGCAACTAAAACGATACAGGGGCTGCATGAGACACCATATGAAGATAGATTGAGGGAACTCAACATGTATTCGCTCGAACAGAGGAGGGATGGGGGGACATGATAGAGACCTTTAGATACCTAAAAGGTATCAACAAAACTCAGGTACAAGACCTGTTGTAGGATCGTGGATGTGTTGTTCATCCACACTTCTTGGCAGTGTCCCCTTCCCTTTAAATCAGCCAGAAAGTCTTCAAGCTGGCTCCTCCCACCCACCCAGGTGGTATAACCCTCAGCTCCGCCCCATGACGCCAGATCTTCCTTTCTGCTGGAAGATTCAAGTTGCCTCCTTCGTGCTCTCACATTTTAATAGGCCCTGACTTCAAAACCTTGGGTTATTCCCAAAATTTGCCTTGTTCGCATTAGCGATTGCGATTGTTTTTTCTCGTTCATGGAAGAAAAGTGCTCCCCCAGATTTCACCAGTGTTCGTGCGGCCAGAAGATGTTGTGCACCGACCTGCATGCCGCATGCGTTTACTGTTTGGGTGTTGACCATGACACCACGATGTGTGAGAGTTTTGCCTCGATTCTAACCTGTCCCCGACGACTGCCTCACAAGCTTGCTGGGAGGCCCAAAAATGGAACCCGCGAGTGAAATCCAAGGAGGCCTGGTGGGCAGTTTCCGTGGTCATGGGATCCACCGAGCAACTGGAGCGCATGCAAGCCTTCAAGGAGGAGGCGGCTTGTGCCGCAGAATATTCCTCTTGGAGCTTCCTCTTTCTGCTCAACCTGGGCTCCACCTTCTCGGGTACCTTCTGAGAGTTGTGCCACTCTCTCCCAACTAAGGGTGAGAGTCCTGCGGGCATGCACTTCTCTCGGTCCCGTAAGCAGGAGAAGGACCCAGAGCTGTCTTTGTGTTGATGGAGACATCCCTTGGGATCAGGAGAGATCTCGGTCCCAGGAACCGGGCATTTTGACCTTGGTCGAAATCGCCTCTTCGGCAGCTGGCTTCTTGGCTTTGCCGTCTGGCCAGTCGACCAAAGTGTCGTTTGACAACATTGAGATAATTCTTGACCCGATCAACCCTTTGTCGCTGACTCCAGTCGACAACTGCCTCACTCGGACTCTGGTCCTTGTTTTCCCCAACAAGGAGACCCAGCCTGCTGGGAATCCTGTCGAGGAAGTGGTCCCTGACCCCAGGAAGTCACTGGTCCCACCGGTGTCTCCTGAGCGACCGAGTTGGCCCATCTGATCTCGATCGAGGTCTCGAACCCCCTCGTCCGAAAGGCAGAGGAAGGGCCATAAGCGCTCTAAAAAGAGGCGACGCCATCGGTCATCCTCATGCTCCTCGGATGAGGAGAGGCTCCGGCAGAAGCTCCATCGGCACTATGAGGAGCTCATGTGGCAATAGCTGATTTTGTCCAGGCACAAGCCTACCCCAGCTTCTACCCTGGCCATTACTTGGCTTTCGCCTCCCAGGCCGATGCCGACTCCTCTAGAGCCGATTAAGTCAGTTCCTCCACTCTCGGAGCCAGCGAAACCCCCGGTTCGGCCTAAACTGGTCTCTCCACCGATTTTGGTTGAACCGCTGCCCAAGGAGCCTGCGGGAGGGGCTCCTTCTAAATAAGCTAGGCTGGACACTGGGTTTCCCTGGCATCTCTCAGTCACTGTCACCCCTGATTGCCCCCGGTGGGTCAAGGTGATGTGGGTGGTCGACCGTTGTCTCCGGATATCTCGGATTCGGATGAAACTGGTCTCCATTCTCATCCCGGGGATGATGAAATGGCTGGTGGGACAGAGACGGAGGAAGGTCCTTCGTCCTTTCAGGGCATTCTTCGCCTCATCTCTGAGCCCACAGGGATGCCCCTGGAACCTATTCAGAAAAAGGTGGAGTACCCTGTCACTGACATTCTCAAGAGAGGGGATACCCTGACGGAAGCCTTTCCTGTGGCCGAGGCCATTGTTGGCCTGGCCTTAGAACTTTGGCAGCACCCTGCCTCCTGTCCAGCTCCATCTGCCTGTATGGTCTACAAGTATGCGGTACCCATGGGGTCACTTGCAGGGTTCACAGAGCACCCTTCGGCTGAGAGCCTTGTGACTGCCTCTGTGTTCAGGCATACTGGTAGTTTTTTCTGATACTGACAGACCTCCTGAGAAGAAATCCAAATATTTGGATCACTCTTCCCGGAAGGTCTGTGCGACCTCGTCTTTAGGCCTCTGTCAAGTAAACTTGTCTGTCATCTTGGCACACTTCTTCCATGCCCTTTTGGGTCCCTGGACAGAGTCCTCCCACATCTCCCTGTAGACTTGCAGACCATGGTCAAGCAGGTACAGGACCAAGACCGTGCTGTTGCCAAACAACAGCTCCAGACAGTTCTGGACATCGGGGACTCATGTGCCCGTTTGTTGGCAGCCGCAGTTGCCTCTCGCCACAGGGCTTGGCTGAGGCTCTCCTCCTTTCTGGTGGATACTCAGCACAAACTAGCTGATGTGCCTTTCCTGGGCACCGATCTCTTTGGCTCAGGTGTGGCTGGTCACCTTCAGCGCATTGAGCAGTCCAGTGTCACCTTGGACACCACTTCTGCTAAGGGTTCTTCTGGTCCCAAGAAGCAGCAGAAGAAGAAACTGTTTTGGCACTCTTCCCCTGTGGCCCAGCAGTCCTCCTTTCAAGGGGGTCAGCAGCAGTAGGCTCAAGCTTGGCGCCCCGGGCCCAAGCCCAGACCCTCCCAGGCCCATAAGGGAGGCTGGGGTTCAGGCCCTGGACCCTCTGCCTCAAAACCTGCCCAGTGACAGGGTGAGGGCTTCCTCCCCTATTCCCGTAGCGCCAGCTCTGAGTCCTCCCGTGGAGGGCCACCTCCACCACTTTCTTTCCGCCTGGTCCACTGTTACCATGGACAGGTGGGTTTTAGAAGTGATCAGCCAGGGACTGCCTCTGGAATTCGAGCAGTACCCTCCAAGCTGAGCCCGCACCCCATGGGAAGAGAGGGTATCCGCTCGCACTAAGTCGGCTTTCTGAGACGACATTGCTCAGCTCCTCCTCAAGGAGGCAGTAGCTCCAGTGGCGGACCCTCCAGTAGACCCAGGCTTCATTTCCAGGTACTTCCTGGTTCCCAAGTGGACGAGGGGCTGGCACCCCATTCTAGATCTTCACAACTTGAATCAGTATCTCACATCACACACCTTCCGAGTGGTCACTCTGTCTCAGATCATACCATCCGTGGAGCGAAACATATGGTTCTGCTCACTTGATCTCCAGGACATGTTCTTTCATGTCCCAATTCATCTATCCCACCAGCGGTTCCTCCGCTTCAGAGCTGAGGGAGCCCTATATGAGTTCTGAGTCATGCCATTTGGCCTGTCATCAGCCCCACGGGTCTTCACCAAATGTATTGCAGTGGTGGTAGCCCACCTCAGGCGTCGGGGTATCAGAATTTACCCTACCGTGACGATTGGCTCTCAGTAGGTTTCACCGAGCAGGAGGTAGAGAAGTCCAGGGACCTGGCCCTCCAGACCTGCTCCCAACTCGGCCTCCTAATCAATGAGACCAATTCAGAGCTTATGCCTTCTCAGGCGATGTGCTTCACTGGGGCAGAGCTCGACTCTCGTCAAGCTAGAGCTTGGCTCCCAGCAGACAGGACGGAGGTTCTCTCCTCCTTTGCCCAATCATTTCTGGTTGGGCAATTGCACCCTGCCCAGGACTTTCTGCACCTTCTGGGTTACATGGCGGCATGCACCTCCATGGTCCGTTGGGCCCGGTGGCACATGTGCCCCCTCCAGTGGGAGCTGGCAGCCCAGTGGACTCAGTGCCATGGTCATTTCAACCAGTTGATCACTGTGACCCAGAAGATGTAGGACGCTCTCCAGTGGTGGACCATCCCAGACCGATTGCAGGAAGGGATCCCATTTGTCCGCCCCAAGCCGAAGGTCGTCCTTACAACTGATGCCTCTCTTATGGGCTGGGGAGCCCACGTGGGGGACAACAGGGCCCATGGGTTCTGGACCCCGAGGAGTCCCATTATCACATCAGCCTGTTGGAGCTCAGAGCAGTCAGACTAGCACTGTGAGCTTTCGCTCTCAGCTCCGGGGTCAAGTGGTTTAAGTCCAGATGGACAATACCATGACCATGTACTACCTCAACAAACAGGACAGCACGCATTCCTGTCTGCTATGCGGGGAAGCGCTCCACATCTGGACACGCATGAGCCGTCTGGAGGCGGATCTCCTAGCCATCCATGTGGCTAGAGCCTCAAACCAACTGCCGGTTGCTCTCAGTCGCATAGGCGAGACACCCCATGAGTGGTCTCTCCATCCAGAGGTAGCTTACAGTCTGTTCTCCCACTGGGGCAAACCATTGGTGGACCTGTTTTCCTCCTGGGAAAACACCAAGCTGAGGCTGTTTCATGCCTGCCCCCCTCAGCAGGGCTCGCTGCAGGGGGATGTCTTCTTGAGGCCATGGACCACAGGCTTCTTCTATGCCTTCCCTTCATTCCTCTTGATCCACAGGGTGCTCCTCAAGGTGAGGAGGGACAATGCGAAGGTGATTCTGGTAGCCCCAGCCTGGCCATGCCAATTCTGGTACCCAGATCTCCTCAGTGTAAGCAGTAGGCCCCTGGAGTGGCTTCCAGCATGCCTGGACCTAATCTCACTCAATCAGGGGAAGATATGCCATCTGGACCTTCAATCCCTGCACCTGACAGCCTGGTACCTGAGCGGCTAGAGTTCCAGGCTTTGGGTCTCTCCGAGGATGTCCTCACAGTAGTAGAAGCATCCAGGAAGGAATTGACCAGGAAGTGTTATGCCTTCAAATGGTAAAGGTTTTCCATTTGGTGTCGGGGCAAGTGCCTGGACCCTCTGTCCTGTCCAGTGGCTAACATTCTTGACTACCTTTGGTCTCTCTCCAAAGGGGGTCTTCGTCATCGATCCCTTAGGGTGCACCTGGCAGCCATCTCTGCATACCGGTCGTGGGCCGGTCAGCCGACATTGACGCAGGAGGCAGTGGCCACGCACTTTTTCAAAAGCCTGGATCACATATCCTCTCCAGTGCGTGACCATCCACCTCCATGGGATCTACTGCTGGTACTGGCAAAGCTCATGGGCAAGCCATTCGAACCAATGCACAAGTGTGAGTTGTCACACTTGTCATGGAAGACGGCCTTCCTGGTGGCTATTACGTCTGCCAGAACGACAGGGGAGCTCCAGGCACTCTCAGTGGACTCCTCTTATCTGATCTTCCACAGGGACAAGGTTGTCCTGCGCCCCCACCCAAAATTCCTTCAGAAGGTGGTGTCAGAGTTTCACCTTAACCAGGTGTTGACTCTGCCGGTGTACTACCCCATTTACACCCCGGAGGCTGAATACAGTCTCCATACTTTGGACCTGAGACAAGCTCTCTCCTGTTATAAGGAGAGGATGGCGAAGATTCGTGGAGAGGTTCACCAGCTGTTTGTCACCTACGCTGAAGCTGCTTCTGGCAGACCTGTAGCAAAGCGGATGATTGCTCGATGGATTATATCTTGCATTAGTCTGTGCTACGAGTTGGCAGGCAAGGAGTCTCCCAAAGGGATAACAGCTCATTCTACCTGCCATACCGCTGCATCAGTGGCTGCTTCCAGGGACATCCCTATCCAGGAAATCTGCTGGGCTGCTACCTAGAAGACAGCAAACACCTTCATTACCATTACCACATCGACCTTGAGTTATGCTGGAATGCTGGTTTTGGGGCCTCAGTTCTCCAGTCTCTGTTTCCCAAGTAGGGTGTGTGTGCTATGCCTCCCTCCTCCTGGAGAACTGCTAGGAGTCTGCCAAGAAATGTGGATGAACAACATATCCACAATCCTAGAAAAACAGGTTACTCACCTGTAACAGTAGTTCTAGGAGACGTATATGATGTTCATCCATACGGACCCACCTGACCTCCTCGGCTGCAGACGTACAAACCTGGCTTCCAGTGGGCTGAGATCTGGCGTCATGGGGCAGAGCCAAGAGTTATAGCAGCAGGGTGGGTGAGAGGAGACAGCTTGAAGACTTTCCAGCTGATTTAAAGGGAAGGGACACTGCCAAGAAGTGTGGATGAACAACATATACCACTCCTAGAACTACTGTTACAGGTGAGTAACCTGTTTTTCCTGGGTAGGAGTTACACAAAAACCAGAGGGCATGATATGAAGATTGAGGGAGGAAAGATACAGGGTAGCATGAGGAAGTTCTTCTTCATGGAGATGTGGTGGACCCATGGAACAGTCTCCCCCAGGAGATGGTAGGGATCAGGACGGTTGGAAGTTTCAAACATGCATGAGATAGATACAAAGGCATCGTAGCACTCGGCAGTAAACAGGGAAGGGGGTAGTTAGTCTAAAATGGGAAGACTAGATGGATTGTAAGGTCCCCTTCTGCCATCACTTTTCTATGTTTCTATTTCAGGTTGGGCTCTTGTGTCTATCCTGCGATTTCCCTTGGTTACTGTGGTACTTGGCGACCTGTACCAGTGTGGTCTGCTGGGTGTGCTGGATGTTGCGCCACCTTCAGTGGGAGCTGGGTCATCAATAGTCCCAGCACCTAAGCCACTTGGATCAGTCAGTCACAGTGACCCAGCCGATGTTGGATCCCTTCCAGTGGTGGCTTGTTTCAGAACATTTGGAGGAAGGAATCCCATTTATTCACCCAGAGCTGGCCATCACACTGGTGACAGATGCATCTCTAGTAGGGTGGGGAGCACACCTGGGAGATCACACAGCCCTATGGGTTCTGGTTGCCCAGGGAGTCCTGTCACAACAAAAGCCTGCTGGAGCTCCATACTGTGCACTTGAATCTGATGGAATTTGTTCCTCTAGTCAGGTCAGGTCATTCGGGTCCAGACGGACAACACTATGACCACGTTTTATATGAACAGACAGGGTGGCATGCACTTCCTTCATCTCTGTTGGGAGGTACTCTGCTCTTGGACCCTTTTATGCAGCCTGGGAGAGTCATGTTGTGGGGGAGAACAGTCAGCTGGCAGATGCTGTCAGGTAGGAAAGATGTTGCATGAGTGGTCTCTGAATCAGGAGGTGGTGAACCACCTGCTTTCCCTGTGGGGCCAACTCTCCATGGACCTGTTTGTCTCCTGGGAGAATGCTAAACTGAGGCTATTTTGTGCCTGCACATCATAGTTCGGGGCACTGATGGGGGATGCCTTCCCAAGTCCCTGGAACCCAGGCCTCTTGTACGCCTTTCCTCCCTTCCTCCTTATCCACACAGTACTGATCAAGATCAGAAAGGACAAGGTGTGGATGAACCTGATAGCTCCAGACTGGCCTCAGCAGGTCTAGCACCTGGTCTCAGCAGCAGGTCTCCATGTCGACTGCCTCTCCACCTAGACCTGCTGACCAGACTTCAGGGGATGGTCCTGCACCTGGACCTTCAGTCTCTGCACCTCAAGGCCTGGTTCCTGAGTGGCAAATTCCAGGCCTTGAGTCTCTGAGGATGGCCTCCATGTGGTGGAGGCCTCCAGGAAAGAGTCAGCTCATAGGTGCTATGCTTTTAAATGGAAGAGATTTTCAATTTGGTGTTAGGGCAAGGAGCTTGATCCCCTTGCCTGCCCAGTGGCTAGCATCCTGGACCACCTCTGTTCTTTTTTCCAGCAGGGACTGTGAGCGACAACCCTTGAGGTGCATCTGACAGACATCTGTGCTTACCAGGCACTGACCAGTATGCTGATGGTGGCCAGGAGAAGGTGGTCAGATGCTTTTACAAGGGCCTCAACCAGTTGTCCCCTCCAGTGCGTAAACCACCACCACCGTGGGACTTATTGCCAGTCCTGGCTATGCTCATGGGCAAGCATTATGTGACAATACAGAGGTATGAGTTGTCATGCCTGTCATGGAAGACTGCCTTCCTGGTGGCAGTTATATCTGCCAGAATGATTGGGGAGCTCCAGGTGGTCTCGATGGACTCTCCCTGTGTTCTTCCACAGGGACACAGTTGTCCTTCACCCCAACCCAAAGTTCCTCCTAAAGGTGGAATTGGGAGTTTCACCTTAACCAGATGATGAACTTAATGGTATATTTTACCAATATATCCTTGGAGGCTGTCTGCAGGCTCCATACCCTGGACCTGTGGAGAGCACTGTTCTAGTATGTGGAGTATTTGGCTGTAGTTCAGAGACTGGCTTGCCAGCTGTTCATCACCTATGTTGAAGCCGTGTTTGGCATACTGGCAGCAAAGTGGATGATTTCAATGTGGATCACATCTTGTATCAATCTCTGCTGTAGGTTGGCTGGTCAGGACCCCCCTGTAGGGATTAGGGCTCATTCCACCAAATATACCACTGTCATGGTGGCTGCTTCCAGGGATGTCCCCATACAGGAGGTCTGTAGGGCTGCTACCTGGAAGTCAGCACACACTTTCATTTCCCATTAGCAATGCCGAGATGCGAGTTTTGGGACCTTGGTTCTCTAGTCTTTATTTGCCAACTAAGGGTGTGCACCTTGCCACCTCCTCTCAGAGAACTGGTAGGAGTCTGCCAGAGTGTGGATAAGTGATCCATATCCATGACCCTAGAAGAATAGGTTACTCACCTGTAACAGTAGTTCTAGGACTGGTGTATGTTTCACATCCTCACAATCCACCCTGCCTCCCCAAGCAATTGGCACCTGATTCTGCTTCCAGCTGTGTGAGATCTGACATCACAGGGTGGAGTCGGGGGGTTATACCGTCTGGGTGGTGGGAGGAGCTTAGCTTAAAGACATCTGGACCAATAATACTGTCCCAGTGGAACCGCCAGAGTGTGGATGTGAACCATATATCACTCTTAGGACTACGGTTACAGGTGAGTAACCTATTCTTTTTTTTACTAGAAAGATATGCCTTTATTTAAAAAAAAATAACAAACAACTTGGGTGTTGAATAGTAATCAGTAATGTAGAGATATATTCCTACTAGTTCACCATAGTGTGTTTCATAAGCTAATATTTACAACTACTTAAAAATTATTGTTAAGAATTTGCAATTGTGGAACACGTTTGGGATAGTTGAAAAATAATGTATGCTGTAAACATGAATGGCATGTTGTTCTTTTACAAATATCACACTTTTTCTAACCTTTCACAGCAAACAGAAGCATGAAAAATGTTTATCATGTGTATATCTTTCTTCCCACTGTTTGACTATAACTTTCCTTGCTGTTGTTTCTAACACTAACCCCAATTGTGTGTGTGTACAGAAGATAGCGTTTTGAATTTACAGATGCATGCTGCAATCAAAGCTTTTACTGTATCACATCCTTTGCTGTTGAAACACTGTCACAGACCACTTGTGCACTAGAGCTGCTAACATTCACATCCTTGCCGTGGGTTAGTACACAGTTCTCTGCTTAACAGACATCAAAACACAAAATAGTTATAATGGAAGACAGAGAATATTATTACACTGCAGTGAACTGATTATATTTTTGTATCATTTTAGGAGGAGAAAATTCTTGCAGGTGCTATTGAGCAGTATACAGGAACAGTCTTGTCAATCTTTCAGGCAATGCAGAAAGGCCTAGTTGATTATGATACTGGAATTACTCTACTTGAAGCTCAAATAATTACAGGTGGACTCATCTCACCAGACTCAAAAAAGCGTTTTGAAATAGAAGAAGCTAAAATGACTGGACTGATTGATGAACAGACTGCTGAGCAATTACAAGAAATAAACAATGTCAGCAACCTCTTATTAAACTTAGCAACCACATCACTCCCAGTTGTAACAGCATTTGAAAAAGGTAGCATTTCTGAATCACTTGCCATTAAGGTAATCGAGATTTTGCTTGCAAGTGGTGGTTTAGCTGTGCCTATTACAGGTGGAAACGTGAGCTTGGAAAAGGCTTTTGAGAGGTCACTGGTCCCTTCGTCACTGTTTTTCAGACTCCTCGAAAGGCAGAAAATGTGCAAAGAGCTGATTGACCCAAGCACGACTGAAAAGGTTTCCTTGCTAGAGATCGTGCAGAGTAGTATCATGCATGAAGAGACTGGGATGTGGCTTCTTCCTGTAAGGCAGATGACTCAGGGTAGAATAACCTTGAAATCTGGGAGAGAGGTTAGTGTTTTCCGAGCAGCTCATGAAGGTCTCATAGACCGTGATACAATGTTTAGGCTACTTGGTGCACAGCTGATATCTGGGGGCATTATTGATCCAAACTCAGGACACAGAATGACAATTGAAGAAGCTATGCAAAAAGGACTCATTGATCAGGCTACTGCCTGTGCACTTCTTAGTCATCAGATTCAAACTGGTGGAATTATCAGTCCTTCTGTGGGTGAACGATTAACTGTAGATGAAGCAGTACAGTGCAACTTAATATCCTCGAGCAGTGCACTTTTAATATTGGAAGCACAGAGAGGTTTTGTAGGACTTCTCTGGCCTCATTCTGGTGAGATATTTCCAGTATCCACTTCATTACAACAAAGGATGATAACAAATGAACTTGCTCATAAAATACTAAGTGAAAGACAGAAAATAGCTGCACTTTATATTCCCGAAACATCTGAAGTTCTTGATATTGACATTGCTGCACAACTAGGAATAATAGACACCAATACTGCAGATGTTTTGAGAAATATAGTTATACCTGATGTAATGCCTAACATTGAAGATCTGGAATCATCATATAAAAACATTTCAAGATGGACATCATCATATGAGTTCCAACCTAGTGTACCACAAGAAAGCAAGCAGGACCAAGAAATGGCTGAAGTAGAGGAACTGCCTGATCAGTCCCTTGCACAAACCCAGCAACTATTCATGTCCTACCTTATGATAAATAGTTACATAGATGCAGGCACAGGGCAAAGACTTCTACTATTTGATGGAGATTTAGATGAAGCAGTCAATATGCTTTTGGAAACAGGTGATGATGAAACAGAATTTGACCAGGAGAATGTAGAACAATATGAAAATGTTGACAGGCCGGTAAACTTGGCCAGGGAAAAGCAAGATTGTCAAACTGATTTAAAAGAAGATTTTATTTCAAAGGCTCAGGAAGGAAGTGTTTGCGTAATAGAGAAGGAAGAAAGCTCAACAGACAGTTTACAGTCAACTGAAGTATTAGAATGTACATCAGGCACAAGTAAAATGGTATATGTCGATGAAGCTGGTACTAAGAAGGAATCTCATTTTGCTGCTCCTAGCATTGATAATAACTTCTCTGTGCCAGAACCATGTGTACCAATCTCGATTGATAAAGTAATCGTCAGTGAAAATATAAGAGTAATGCAAGAAATGTTTCAGGATATCAGCTGCCATTCTGATAATACTCGCGCTGAAATTTTATTTTCTACGTCTGCTGATGTTCAGCGCCCAGTGACGCACATCATTTCTGGTAACGAAACCTCAGAGTTTAAAGATGAACTTTCTGAAGAAATGTCAGCGAGTAATCTAATAGGTATAAAGAAAATAAACGATGTTAGTGAGCCTACAAACATCTCACAAGAACCTGGATTTGATTGTGCTGAAAATAAAAGGGACAAGACAGAGAGGTCAGAAAGCTACACTAACAATGTCAGTATTGCTGGAGTGTTGGCATCAGTAACCCATGAAGTAACAGTGCCAGATGAGAAAAGTAAATGTCTGTCTGAACAGAAGCAACACAAATTCATTTCAGAAGAGAACACTGATAAGTTAGATTTTGTAGCTTGGCTCAAAACTGAAAATGCAGGAAGTATAACTGTAGAGCCTGTGACTGGTGAAGAACATGCCTTTACTGCAGTTATGGACAAAGAAATCCAGAATGATGGAACTATGTCAAAAAGTTCACTTTTAAGGGACGGTGAAACTACTGGTAAACAATCTAGTGATGCATTAGATGGGGATGGAATTGTAAACTTCAGGATGTCATCCAGTCAACCTGGTCTGCAAACACTGAAACAAACATGGCCCTTTGAACAACTGGGGAACTCAGAACCTGGTCTAGAAAAAGCTGCTGCTGCTGATTTGGAAAGCAAACTGATGAATACAAACAGCACAGATGACAGCCTTAGTGTTTTTACTGACAGTGAAAGCAAGACTTCATGTGATAACTCTGATGGAGGTAGCCTTTGTAATAGCTCTGATGGAGGTGGCTTTCGAAGACTTCTAGATGCTTATACCAAACCACAGCAATTGCCAAGTCATATTTTGCCTGTAATAACTACAGATAATAATAATAAAATATCAGCACCCAGTAAAGAGGATAAACCATCAAAAGACACTACAGATGCTGCAGGAGCTCATGTTTTTAATCATCTGCATCAGCCAGTGGCAGAGATCACTAAATCTGAAATGTCAAATGATACTCCAGATACTGCAGATACTGATATTACAAGGGAAGCACACAAGTTGGAAGAGGGGTTAACTGTAGGTGACAAAGTAGCTAGATACATTGTGAATGTTTCAAAGCTTCATGCAGATTTAGATATAGATATATTAAAAACAGAGCCAGTTGAGGATGATCAGTTATCTGACGGTCTTGCAGATACTGCAGGTGCTGGTGTTAACAGACATAAACAGGAGTTAGCAGAGAATCCTATGGACGATGATGAGGTTTCCAAGGACACTTTAAATATGGTTAGTGCTGATGACGATACATGTGTCCATGAGTTAGCAAAAGAAGTAACTGAAAATGGCAAAATGTATGAAGACACTAGAATTAGTACTGGAGTTCATGCTGGCTCAGATATGCATGAGTTTACAGAGGAACGTATTGATGATAATGATGAAGTGGCTAAAGATGTAACTATTGCTGGTGCTGATATTGATACACACATACATGAACTAGCTGAAGCACCTGCTGAAGGTATTACAGTAAATACTACTGGGACCGATATAGACAGCTGTGTATTAACTGGGGAGTTCACTGGAGATAAAGTGTCTAACGGTGCTACAGATGCTGTTGTTGCCCTTAGTGACATACACATAAATGAAATATCAGAGCAGCCACTTGAAGATGATACAGCAGTCAAAGACAATGTAAATACTGGAGATATTGGTGCAGATTTGTGTATGGGAATGGGGGATGTCACTGAAGATGTAATGTCTAAAGATGTTGCAGATATCAGTGGTGCTGATATTGGCACACGTGCACAAGAAATAACCGAGGAGCCCACTGAAGATGAAGTATGCAAACACATTGTAAATACTGCAAATAGTGATGTAACTATGTATGAATTAACTGAGGAATTTACTAAAGATAAAGTTTCTAAAGATGCTGCAGATACTGTAGTCGCTGTTGTTGACATTATTATACACAAGCCAGCAGAACAGCCAGCTGAAGATGATATAATGCTAAAAGACATTGCTAATTCTGCAGATACTGATGCAGACTCATATTTGTCAGCAGATGAGTCCATTGAAGATGGAGTATCTAAAGATTTTGCAAACGGTATACATGTGCATGAACCACCAGAGGAAACAGTTGAAAAAGGAATCTCACAAGACGGTGTAGATATTGCATATACTGATATCGATGCATATGTGCATCGGCAAGCAGGGGAATATAATGAAAAGGATGTGTCTCAAAATATTGTAAATACAGCAGCTGCTGATACTGATACACAAATATATAACCAAACAGAGGAATCCATAACAAAGGCTGCAGATGCTGCTATGGATACAACAATGTATGAGCTAGTAGAGGACACCATAAAAAGGAAATATCTGAAGATATTGTTGGCACTGATAATAATATACATGTTCTTGAGCTGAAAGAGGAACCCACTGAAAATAATAAAGAAGCTAAAGAGGAAAATATTGTTGATACCGATGTAGAAGTTTATCTGTCAGCAGAAGAGTCCATTGAAGATGATGAAGTGCCTAATGCAGCCACAGATGACAGGTTTAAACATTCATTTCAAAATGAGCTTGTTGAAATTAGAGAATTGTCCAAACATATTACAGATAGTGTCCTTGCTGATGCTTCCAAACATGCTCATGGGATGACAGAAGAACTTGTGTCACATGAGTTAACAGAGGAGTTTCTCAAAGATGACAAGTTGCCTATAGATAATTCAGATATCACAGATGTTAATATTACCAGGCAGATACATGGCATTGCACAGGTTCCTACTGATGATGTGTTGCTAGAGAGTGCAGATACTGCACAAGTTTATGTAGAAGGACATAAACATGAATCAGTGGATGAGCTTTCTGAATACAATGAAGTATCTGAAGAAAGTATAGCTCCTAGAGTCACCAAGGACGACAGTCATGTACATAAGTTAATAGATGAGCCTGTTGAAGAAAACAAAGTAATTATAGACAGTGCAGATATTACACAAGGTGTGGATGATAGACATGTGCATGAAGTAATAGATCTGCCCACCGAGTATGGTGACGTGACTAAGGACATTACAACTGCTGCAGGGACTGATAATGGCAGGCAAGAATATGGGTTAACAGCAAAGTCTGTTGAAGATAATAACGTGTCTATAGACAGTGCAGATATTGCACATGTTCATGCTGAGAGACACATACATGAACTAGTAGATGAACCCATTGAACATGCTGAATTGTCTAAAATTATAGTAACTGGTACTGATAATGGCAGGCAAGTATGTGAATCAACAGAGGAGCCTGTTGAAGATTATAAAATGGATGCAGACAGTGGCAATACTACACCGATTCATGTTAACAGCTATGCATATGAAGTGATGGATGAGCCCACAGAATATAAAGACATTTCTAAAGACATTTTAACTACTGTTGGAACTAATGATGGCAGGTATGCCTGTGAATTAACAGGGGAGCAAGTTAAAAATAAGGTGTCCAACAGCATTCTAAATAGTGTTAGTATTGATGATGACATGCCTAAACATGACTTTGTGGAACCCCTTGAAAATGGTACAGTGTCTGAAGACACTGCATGTATTACTAGCACTGTTTTTGAGAGGCCGATACTTGGAATACCAGCTCTGGAGCCACTTGGAGTGCTTGATTCCAAGGACCCACAGACTAAACAGGCTGTGTCTGTGCATGAAACAGAAATGCCAGAGCAAGAAAATGTGTCTTTAGCTGGTCTCACCGAGAAATTTGAGGATGTTGGGATTATTCATTATAAAGCAGCTCATTCTTGTCCTGATGAGAATGATCCTAATCGTGACTTAGGTGAAAAACCCTTGCCTAAAAAGTTGGCTGATACAGAAGAAACGTGTGATGTTGATAATCATCAACAAATGTTTGATGCTAGCTACCCAGCTGAAATCGCATTGGTCAGTACACAAATGATGAGTGCTAGGGAGACACCAATGTCACATGAGCAAGTTAATGCTGCCTATGGGGAAAATCTGAATGAAAAAATAGAAACATGTTTAACTGAACAACAGAAAAATGTAGACTTTACTGGGAAAGAAAACACAGAGACGTTCTCTGAGATGCACATGAAGGGTATGGAACCTGAGCAAAGAGGCATTGTTGAAAGTTACAAAGAGATAATTGTAGTAGAAAACTGTGAGAAAGAATTGCATCCACAGACTATTCTAAATGGGAAGCCTGTTCAAATTAAATACCTCGGAGAAATATTTGATGCACTGAGTGACACAAAGCACAGTGAATCTGCTTCATCAGGTGCATCTCACAATACAGATGACAGTACAACTGTGTGCATGTTGATTGACAAATGCGGTCATTTTGCTGACTCTAAGAAGGATGGGTATGAAGAACAGTTTGAACATCCTGCTTTTCTAAAGGAATATTTAGCAGACATCAATATGGCAACGGAAACATCACAAATACCTGCTGTCATATCTGTGTTGAGTGACAAACTGACTTTAGAGAATGGTGTACCATTTGATGAACAATCAAAAGAGCCTGTACTAGGAAAGCTCTTAGGAAACATTAACAGTACAAAACTAGATATAAACAAGTCTGTTGAAAATTGTAATACTAAAGCATGTAACAGCACATCTAAAGGTGTCATTAGCATTAAGACTGCAGATAATGTGCATGTTCATGAATCCTCAGAAAGTCCAGTAAAACATAGCAGTGAACTAGTAATCAGTAACATGAATGCACCTGAAATGTCTCATAAGTACAGGGAAGCAGATGAAAAACAAGATGAAAGAGCTGAAGAGGAAACATCACTTGATAAGAGCAATGATTATTCTGTGTCTGGGTCTAAAATGTATACAGATTTTAAGAATGAACACACTGTAAAGGAAATCCTCCCTCCAGTTAATGATGCAACAACTATAGAAATACATCCTTCAGAAGATAGTGGTAGTGGTTACAATACTCCATTACTGAGTGACAGAAAGGAAACCTGTGATCAAAAGAAGCCAAAAACAAATGTAGTCAGTATCGATTCTGGTACACAAGATGTTCAATATTCCCCTGAAGTACATGAAGCATTAATGTCAAATATAGAACATTTATTAAAAATTCAGTTGAAAGAAGGTCTAGATTATTGTGCGAAGGAAGGAGGCTCTCCAAAAGATGTTGAAACCAGTAATTTAATTCAGAATATATTAAAAATAGTAAGTAGTGTACATTTGAAGAAGACTGCAGTATGTGAATCTAGTGCAATTATTAAAGGAGATCATGGTCTAGGTACATCAAATGATGAAATATTTAATAGGGAAGAACAGTCAAGTGTTCCATTCTCTTGGGTTGATAGCAAAAGTCCTGAACTTTTTGGGGATATGATTAAACATGAAACGGTTAATCAATGCATTGATGAAGATAATAAGGAAAAGACCGAGGAGACCTTAAAAGGCGAAGCAAAGGACATGAACATGAACACAGTCGGTGCCCCTGCACTGATACAGTCCCAATTAGAGCAGATCTTCCAGGTTCCATCTGCTAGCAAAAGTCCTTATGAATTAAAAGAGCTGATGTGTGGACTGACAAGTGAACCTTTCAACACAGCACAGTCATCAAGCGGAAATGTGGGAGATGATTTCAAAGGTGATCACAATCCTACTGTGTCTGAAATCAAAGAAGTTATTTTGCGTGGTTCTGTTGATTCAGAACCAAAACTTCAAAATGGTACAGGCAGTGCAGTCACGATTCAAGCTAACATCCTTGGATCTTCAAGACATGAGCATCAGCAAGATAAACCAGACACTGCTTCAGGTGGTTTCAGTGGAGATTCTTCCCAGCAAAAGCCTACTGATAAAGATGATTCAAGGGAGTTCAGAGTAAGTAGTGCTTGAAATTGCAGCTTTACCATACTATCTTCTGTCTTTTAAAGTGCAGAGTGTATTTTAAAAAAAATATGGGAAATTGTATGGAGCCCGATTTTCAGTCGCAATGTTGTATGTCAGGAAAACGGGACAGAAAGTATGCTGTGTTGCTCTGATTTAATATATTGCTATAATGAGAACCAGATCTGTGCCGGAGGGTAAAGAACTGCCCCCCCAACCCGTGCAGATACTTATAAATATATAAGGCCATCCAGATGTTAATGTCCACAAACATGGTTTGTGCACCCTAACGATGCTGATTACTGCCTCATATATGAACGCACATGCCTTAGCGCCATGCACATGTGTGTGACTATGCTAAATTAATAAAACATATCCCCCGGCCCCTGTAAGACATAACTTAAGGCCGCTTCTTACCCCTCCATGATGTTCACAGTCATGTCCCTTGTCAGTCTCCATGGTAGTCTAGTGGATATCAGAAAATCCAAAAAGAAACTGGAAAATAGGGAAGCAGAAAATTCCAGACTACAGCCAGACCCCATCTGGAGTACTGCATGCAGTTTTGGAGACCTCATCTACGCAAGGACATAGACAGGATGGAAGCAGTCCAGAGGAGGGCAACTGAAATGGTGCAGGGTCTACATCAGAAACCATATGAAGAGAGACTGAGAGAGTTTAATATGTATACCCTTGATGAAAGGAGCGACGGGGGACATAATAGAAACTTTTAAGTACCTCAAGGGAATCAACAAAGTCCAGGAGGGTAGCATCTTTCAGAAAAGAGATGTGTAAGAAGAAGGGGCACAATTTAAAGTTAGAGGGGGACGCTCAGGGGTAATGTGAGGAAATTCTTTTCACGGAGAGAGTGGTGGACACATGGAACCGCCTTCCTGGAGAGGTTGTGGGGTCTAAAACAGTGGGGGAATTCAAACATGCATGGGACAGACATAAGGCAATTATAGTGGGGGGTTGCAGGAAGTAGGCTGTTGGTTAACTAGAATCTGCAGCTTATCCAATAGGTAGGGAAATGGGCAGACTGGGTGGGCCAAGTGGTCCTTATCTGCTGTCAAAGTCTATGTTTCTATGTAGCTCCACAGCACCCAGCGATAGGGGGTTGCTCTGGCATATTGGCAAGATTTGTTTGTGTCTTGAGTCCATGACATCAGGAGCAGAGGCTGGCAGGGAGGGCTCAGAGCATCTGTTGTATACATTCCTCCTGTGAGGGAGAGGAGATTACTCATCACAGCACTCTAGCAGTGACTCCTGGTGGTGGACTTGTCATGGGTAGCATGGGTGATCACGTACCATCATCACCACCTCAAAACAGCAACTATCATGCTTGAGTCAGTGTGGAGGAAGGGAGGGAGAAATACAGAGGAAATAGCCGCACCAGCATGCTGCATGGTAGCCCTATAGCCCCACGCCAGCAGCTATCCAGTGTAGCACTCGGAACCTTACAGCTAGCACCCAGGTAGAGAAGCACTCCCTTCTGTAGGCCAGGGGAGGCTCCCAGCAGGGACACGTCAGCCTGGTGACTTCTTGGAGATGCTGAGGTCTGGTAGGTGTCAAATGACGGCGGGGAGTGGTGTTGAAGGTGTGTGTAGGTAGCTGTGGGGCCTGAAAGTATGGGGTGTTGTTGGGTATGAGAAGTAATAAAACAAAAATCAAAGAAAATTCCAGAAGAGCAAGACGTTTTTCTGTAAGTTTGTAAATGGGATTAGGAAGACTGCACAAGCAGTGGGACCGGTGAAGTTAGGAAATTATGAAATAACCGAGTACAAGATATAGCTGAAAATTTAAACAAAGTTTTCTTTCCTGGTTTTAGTATCCTTAGTATCAGTAACAAAAAATATGATATAGGCACAGATATGAGACCAGTATATATGTGACTAAAGAACTAATGTTAACAAATTATTATAACTAGACCAAAATGAAGCACTAAGCTGAGATAGCATTCACTTGCGGGTGTTTAGAGAATGTGGTAATGAGTTGGCAGGACCCACTGCTGAAATCACTGTGTACTCTGCTGGAGGGTGGGACTGCACGAGAGGAATGAAAAGAGGAATTACAGAAACATAGGCGGTGACGACAGAAGAAGACCATTGATCCATCCAGTCTGCCCGTAATACCCTATCTTACCCTGTGACTTTTGTCAGTACAGGGTTTTTGCTTGCAGTACCTGCCCCATGCTCCCTGCTTTACTGCTACCCATTGAGTAGCTACTAAGCGAAACCGTGAAGGGTTTTGGCACTTACCACCTCAGCCGGCAGAGTGTTCCACAGCTCAACCACACTCTCTGTAAAATAAAATATCCTCATGTCCATTCTGAATCCCACCCCCGCCAGCTTCTACTCATGCCCCCTTGTTTTAGATTTACTTTTCTTGTTGAACAGTTCTTTGCCTTGTTCATTCCTTTCAGGAGTTTAAAGGTCTCAGTCGTGTCGCCCCTCTCACATCTGGCCTCTAGTGAGTATAGGTTAATTGCCCAAAGTGGATCCTCATAGGCTCTTCCCTGCTGACCATGAATCATTTTGGTTACTCTGTGTTGTACCATCTCCAGCCTGTCTTTGTCTTTCCTTAGGTGACCTCCAGAATTGGGCACAGTACTCCAGCTGTGGCCTCATCAGTGATCTGTAGAGTGGTAGTAATACCTTTTTCCTCTTGCTATCAAAACCCCTCCTAATACACCCCAACATCCTAGTTGCCCTGCTATAGGTCTTATTACATACTCTTAATTGTTTAAGGGAGTCACTTACACAGTAGGTCTCTTTTCTCAGAAGCAGTACCCATTTTAACCCCTCCCATCCAGTACTCCATCCTGGGGTTTATGTTCCCTGTATGCATCACCTTGCACTTTCTGGCATTGAATTTCAACTGCCAATTCCTGGATGACTTCCCCAACTTTTACAGGTCCCTCTGCAACTCCCTTACCTCTTCACTGCTGTCTACCCTACTGCACATCCCTCATTTTAGGCATTAGCAGGCATCAGGAGAAGGAAGCAGGGACTGGTAAGCTAGGGTAGGGCGCCTGTTCACTACTGTGTAACAGTCAGTGCTGGGAAGCGTGGAAGGTAAACGGTAGGCCAAAACTGGGAAAAGGAGCAACACCCTATCCAGGATAGGAGTATAAAGAGATTTAAACAAGACACTGAGGAACAATTAAAAACGCCCTATCGGGGTAAGAGTACAAACATATTTCCAGGTAATATTCAGTGAGAATAAAAGTTTGGAATCTTGGGAGTGGTGCATTACAGTGGCTGTGGGGCAGCAGTTTTCAGAGAGACCTTCTGGAGACTGTGATGCTGTCCCATCTGCATGCACCTCTCTGGAGTGAGGGAGGAGGTCACTAGACTCCAAGGCCAGTTAGCTGGGATTTCGAGCGACCTCTTCCTCCACCCAGGGGCAACCAGGTCTGCTACTGTTGCCCCAGAGGATGCTAGGGAGGAGGAACAGCTAGATGGTGGAGGACTCTGAAAGGGTGGGGGTGGTGGGTCAAAGGCACATTCCTCAACCAGTACATCCAAACTATTTCTACACTGCACTGGTGAGGCTGGACTGCCAGTGGATCCTAAAGATCGCTACAGCAGCAGGACGGAAGGCAGAACTGGATGTCATTGTCCACCTGGGGGCTAATGACCTAGTGAGGGATGGTGCTGGAATAGTGTAGGGCAAGTTTAGGGAGCTGGGGAAGGCTTCTAGGTAGCGAGCTCCGTGGTTTTCACTGAGGTGCTGCCTGTCTGTGACAGTGGGGAGAAGAGGGATCACCACACCAGGAGCTTCAGCTCATGGCTGAAGGAGTGGTGCAGAGAGGAAGAGTCTAGCTACATTGTGGACTGGGGACCCCCAAGGAGGATAAGGGCCTATACAGAGGGAATTTCCTGCATCCATCTGGAAGGGGAACCACAGTCCTTTATGGATGGTTTAAATGTTTTTCTTTGCTGAACATTTAAAGAAGCTGGGGGGAGGGGCGGAAGAGATTGGGGAGGCAGAAACTGTCCCCCTCCATCACAGGCTGAAGTAGATCATAGGGAGCACCCAGGAGGAGTGGAATCCTCCGGGATGCAAATTAATACAGGAAGCACGGTGGAAGAAGAGAAGAGGGATGGGAGTGGGTGCATTGAAAAGAGAGGGTGAAAAAGGGAAAGCAAAAAGGAAAAAAAGGGGGTAACAAAACCTGGAAAGCCATGTATGTGAATGCTGGAAGTTTGGGAAATAAATTTCAGACCTGGAGGCCACAGTGGCAGAGGCCAGTCTTGATATTGTGGCCATTACTGAGTTACGGTGTACTGAAAACCATGGCTGCAGCATGGCCATACCAGGCTATACTCTGTTCAAGAAGGACAGGGTAGGAATGATAAGAAGGGATGTGGTACTTTATGTGAGGGAGGGCATTAAAGCAATGGAAATACAGGGGGGCCAGAGGTACTGTGGGTTACCCTAGAGATGGAGAATGGAGTCTCTGTTCACACTGGTGTGATCTACAGACCTCCAGCACAGGTACCATGTGATAACAGCACCACAAAAAACAGCACTGTACTAAACAGCTACTACATATTGCCAGCTGCAATAAGAGCTATGTACACCACAGCACCCTACAAAATACACCATTTTACATTAATTTCAACAAAAACAAAACAAAAACATCATTCTATGTGGGGGGCTACTCCCCCCACACACACCCCTTTGTGGGGTGTGTTGCCCCCTGCACCCCCCATAACTAATATAATCAACTCCAGGGGGGCGTGACACTGGGGGGAAAGAGGAAATTACAGGATGGAGAATGCACCATGGGGGGGCTGCCTGTGCACAAGGGGAGAACGTTGGGAGGAGAGACTATCTCAGGCTAATGTAACATCTAAAAAAACAGAAATATAAACTTGAAACGCTAACAACCACAAAAAAAACACAGAAGCACCATTCCAGTCCCGAACCCCAGTCCACCAGCATTGCAGACCAACACCTAACCTGCCATGCTAGACAGCCAGCTGGAAGCAGCTCTCCCAAACACACATTCTATCCTTCATGTAGTATCACTCCCTAGCTATTCAATCCATAGCTATCCTTTACTTTCGCTGTAATTCCCCTCGCTCTTCTTTCATAGTAGCTGTTTTTAGAATCACTCAAATTGAGTCACGCATATTGAGTAGCTCAGTTGTAGTAGCTCGTGTCACTGGTTACCCCAGTGGTGGGGGAGGAGTTAGATAAGGTACTGATGGGAGCCATTGGCAAGATGGCAGAAAGGGGGGGAGGTGCTGTTGATGAGGGACTTCAATCTGACGGATGTAGATTGGAGCCTCCCAATTACGGCCTCAGCTGCAAGCAGGGAAATCTTGGGCTTCGTGTAGGGGGTGATCCTCAGGCAACTAGTCAGTAAACCCACTCGTGATGGGGCAATACTGAACCTGGTACTCGCCAACAGGGACAGTGTTGCAGATGTCAGGATGGGGGCCACCTGGGGACCAGTGATCACCATACAGTGTGGTTCAGTGTAAGGATGGCTGCGGAATCCAGCACACAAAGGTGAGGGATCCTGGACTTCAAGAGGGCAGATTTTAACAAGATGGGTAAATACCTCAGGGATGACCTGGCTTGGGGGGTTGAACTAAGTTGGGTGGAGGAACAATGGTGGAAACTAAAAAAGGGCAATAGTGAAGGTAACAAACCTCTGCGTCAAGCAAGGGAACAAAAGAAAGAGAAAAAAAGAGACTGCTATGGTTCTCAAAAGAGGTGGAGGAAAAGGTAAAACTGAGAGGGTAGCATTTTTAATTTTATTTTTTTTCCCAGGAGAGACACACTAAGCTGAAAGTTTGTTTACTTGCTCAGGGTCACACAGTATGCAAGTGGGGGCTGTGGGATTTGAACCCAGGTCTACAGGTTTGCAGTTCAGAGCCTTAAACCACTGTGCTATACTGCCTCCTCATTTAAAAGGTACAAGAATATGCAGAGGGAGGAGGATAGGGTGGTGTATCGGGAAACAGGGAAGCAAGGAGAGCTGTGAGGAAAGTAAAGGACAAACTGGAGAGGGAATATCTAAGGCAGTAACAAAAGTGGACAAGACATTTTTTAGGTATGTAAGTGAAAAAAAACGAAAGACCGCGGTTTGGAATTGTAAGATTTAGAAGGAATGAGGGGTACTATATAGAGGGGGAACAGAAAAGGACAGACATCCTGAACCAATATTGTTGTTCAGTGTTCACAGAGGAAACAGATGGGGAAGGGCCACAAAAATGTAACAGGAGCACTGGAGGGAGGGAGGGAGGTGAACACTAGTCCGTTTTTGGAAGGAGTCCTGAAGGGACTCACAAATCTGAAAGTGGACAAAGCAATGGGACCAAAAGGGGTCCACCCAAGGGTATTCAGAGAGCTCAATGAGGTATTGGCTGCACCTCTGACAGCACCTATTTAACAGCTCATTGGAAACAGGAGTGGTCTCAGAAGACTGGAGGAGGGCAGATGTAGTCCTACTTTACAACAGTAGTAGCAGGGAAGAAGCTGGCAATTATAGGCCAGTCAGCCTGACTTTGGAGGTGGAAAGGTTAATGGAATCACTGTTGAAAGAAAGGATTGTGGAATATCTTGAATCCAGTGGGCAGCATGGAGTCGGGGTGGGGGGAAGGGATCATGTCAAGCGAATCTGATAGTTTTTTGACTGGATGACCAAGGAACTAGATTAGGGTGGCATGGTGGATGTAGCTTGCCTAGATTTCATTAAGGTGTTCCACACCATTCCATATAGACTAGTAAGTAAGCTGGGCAGCTTAGGAGTGGGTCCAAAGGTGGTAAACTGGGTAAGAAATTGGTTAAGAGATAGGTGGCAGAGAATGGTGGTAAACAGTTCACTCAGAGGAAGGGAGGGTGACCAGCGAGGTGCCTCAGGGATCAGTGCAGGGACCAGTCCTTTTTAATGTCTTTGTAGGTGACGTTACAGAGGAGCTAGAAGGAAAGGTCTGCCTCTTTGTGGATGACATCAAATTCTGCAATAGGGTGGACACTCCATGGGGGGTGGAAAGGATGAGCAGTGACTTGAGAAAACCCGAGGAGTGTTTAAGGGTATGGCAGCTGGGTTTCAGTGCGATAAAGTGCTGAATAACGCAGTTAGGGTACAGAAACCCAGGGGTAGTATACAAAATGGGGGTTGGGGGGTTGGAACTGATGAATACCAAGCAGGAAAGAGACCTGGAGGGTGATCATACTGGTTGACCTAAAAGTGACCAGGCAGTGTGAAAAGGCAGTTGGGAGGGCAAGTGAAGTGCTGGCATGCATGGGGAGGGGTATCACCAGCAGAAAGAGAGAGCAGTGGTGTTGCCTCTGTATAGATCACTGGTAAGACCCTAGCTAGAGTACTGTGTCCAGTTCTGGAGACCACGTCTCAGAAAGTACATAGACAGATTGGAAGCGGTACAGAGGAGGGCAACTAAAATGGTGCAGGTTCTGCATCAGAATCTCTACGAGGAGAGATTGAAGGATCTGAGTATGTACATCATGGAAGAGAGGAGCGAGAATTGAGATATGATAGAGACCTCTAAATACCTCACATTGGTAGACAAGGTACAAAAGTGAAGCATTTTTCAGAAAAAAAGGTGCTCAAGGACAAGGGGGCATGATAAGAAGCTGGAAGGGGGTAGATTCAGGAGAGATGTAAGGAAGTACTTTTTCACAGAAAGAGTGGTGGCTTCCTGGAACAATCTTCCAGCAGAGGTGTTGGGGGCCAAAACAGTGGTGGGGTTCAAGAATGCATGGTGTAGGCATAAGGGAATTAGGGAAAGGGAAGGGAGGATTGAATGGGCCAGAGATCAAGTAGGGTCTGCAGTGATACTATAGGCAAGGAAAAATTGGCAGACCAGGGTGGACCAGGTGGTCCTTCCCTGTCGGCAAATTCTGTATTTCTCTAGGTTTCAGACCATCATCAGTGGTTCTTGTCTATAATAAGGGGAGTTTATGGGTAGGAGTCATAACTGATTAATCTTAATTAACAAGTAGGTACAGTAATAAGTAGATGTCGGAAGGTTACGATAAATGGGCCTTCTGCCTTCTTCATCCATTTGGGTCATAGTGACTAGTGGTGCTCCCCATGGGTCAGTACTGGGACGGGTGCTCCTCAGTATACATGTGAGCGATGTGAACAGTTAACATTAAGGGAAGGATTTTCAAGATTGTCTAGTGACACTAAAGTAGCCAACATGGTTGATTCCTCGAAGAACAGATTTACAAGCAGACCTGGATAAACTGGTTATATGGTCACAAGCATCTAAAATGAAATTCAACACAGATAAAAGCGCTGCATCTGAGAACAAGAAATCACAAAGCATAATATAACCTTGGTGGGATACCCCTGTGGACATTTTTCCAGGAAGGAGATTCAGGAGTTATAATCCATAATGATCTCAAACATGGAGCTCAGTCGGAGGCAGTAGCCAGGAAGTGCCGTAAAATAACTGAATGCATAAAAAGAGGATGTGTCCGTAGAGAGTGGGAGATCTTTATGCCACTTTACAGGTATTTGCTGAGACTGCCCTGGAAGTTCAGTTTTGGGCCCTTCACCAGAACAGGGATGTATCTGGAGTGCAGAGAAGAATCTCCAGAGTAGTTAGGGGGCTGGGGATATCAAATATGAGGAGAGGTTGAAGGTTTTAGACCTGTATTATTTGGAGAGAAGGAGAATGGTAGGGGATATATTCCTGGTATACAAAGCAGCAAAGGACCACAATTTTATGGAGTGTCTGCATTTAAAAATGACAGGCATAACTTGCCATGACTATCAGTTATTAGAGGTGCATTGTAATACTGAAAGGAAGAGGTTTTCTAGGATCGTGGATATGTTGTTCATCCATGCTTATTGTCATGTCCCTTCCGTCAAGGATCCGGTTCCAGACCCTCGGGTTTTGCCGATTCCTCCAGCGTCTTCCGACCAACTGAGTCAGCCTCCCCGATCTCGGTTGAGAATCCCCTCAGTGGAATGACCGAGAAAGAGCCATAAGCACTCTAAAAAGAGGCGACACCACAGGTCATCATCCTCCTCAGATGAGGAGGGTCTCTGGAGGAAACTCCATCGGCGCTATGAAGACCTCATGTGGCAACAGCTGAACCTGACCGGGCAAAAGCCGGCTCTGCTGCCTACCCCAACCATTACTTGGCTTTCGCCTCCTAAGCCGAAGCTGACCCCTTCAGAACCGAAACCTTCAGTTCCCCTGCCCATGGTGCCCGCCCGTATCCCGGTTTGGCCTGTACCAGTCTCTCCACCGATTCAGGTGGAACCACCACCTAAGCAGCCTGAGGGAGGGGCTCCCTCGAAAGAGGACCGACCAGACACCAGGCTTCCCCAACGTCTGTGGATCATGGTCATCCCGGGCCACCGTCAGCGTATCGAGGGTGACCTAGGCGGAAGACCGCTGTACCCCGATTCCTTGGACTAGTCTTCCTTGATGAGGAGACCCAGCCTGCTGGCGTCTCCATCAAGGATCCGGTTCCAGACCCTCGAATTTTTCCGATTCCTCCGGCGTCTTCCGACCATCCGAGTCAGCCTCCCCGATCTTGGTTGAGAATCCCCTCAGTCGAACGACCGACGAAGAGCCATAAGCGCTCTAAAAAGAGGCAACACCACAGGTCATCATCCTCCTCAGATGAGGAGAGGCTCTGGAGGAAACTCCATCGGCGCTTTGAAGACCTCATGTGACAACAGCTGATCTTGACCGGGCAAAAGCCGGCTCTGCTGCCTACCCCAACCATTACTTGGCTTTTGCCTCCTAAGCCGAAGCTGACCCCTCCGGAACCGAAGCCTTCAGTTCCCCTGCCCATGGTGCCGGCCCGTATCCCGGTTCGGCCTGTACCAGTCTCTCCACCGATTCGGGTGGAACCACCGCCTAAGCAGCCTGAGGGAGGGGCTCCCTCGAAAGAGGACCGACCAGACACCAGGCTTCCCCAGCATCTGTGGATCACGGTCATCCCGGACCACCCTCAGTGTATCGAGGGTGACCTAGGCGGAAGACCGCTGTACCCCGATTCTTTGGACTTGGATGTCACAGGACTGCACTCACATCCTGGGGATGATGAGTTGCCCGTTGGCGCAGGGATGGAGGAAGGCCCTTCCTCCTTCCAGGGCATTCTCTACCTTATCTCTGATTCTACTGGCATGCCCCTGGAGCCCATCCAAAAGAAGGCGGAGTACCCTCTCACAGATATCCTCAAGAGAGGGGACACCCTGACGGAGGCCTTTCCTGTGGCCAAAGCCATTGTTGGCCCGGCCCTCAAACTTTGGCAGTGTCCTGCCTCCTGCCCAGCACCGTCTGCCCGTATGGTTTACAAGTATGCGGTGCCCATGGGGTCCCTTGAGGGGTTCACAGAGCGCCCATCGGCCAAGAGTCTGGTGACCACCTCTGTGTTCAGGCATACTGGTAGTTCGGCCAACACTGACCGACCCCCGGACAAGGAGTCCAAAAATATGGACCACTCTGCCCACAAGGTCTATGCGGCCTCTTCTTTGGGCCTTTGTCAGGCCAGTTCGGCTGTCATCATGGTACACTTTTCCCATGCCCTGCTTGGGTCATTGGACAAGGTCCTCCCTCATCTCCCAGTGGACATGCAGACCACAGTCTAGCAAGTCCGTGACCAAGGCCATGCTGTCACCAAAAAGCAGCTCCAGACGGCCTTGGACATCAGAGATTCTTGTGCCAGATCACTGGCAGCCACAGTGGCCACACGCTGCAGGTCTTGGCTGAGGCTCTCTTCCTTCCCGGTGGATACCCAGCATAAGCTCACTGATGTGCCCTTCCTTGGCACCGACTTGTTCAGTCCAGGAGTGGCTGGTCACCTTCAGCGTATAGAGCAGTCCAGTGCCACTTTGGATGTTACTTCTGCCAAGGGTTCTTCGGGCAAGAACCAGCAGAAGAGAAAGAAGAAGCCATTTTGGCACTCTTCCCCTGTGGTCAGGCAACCCTCCTATCAAGGAGGTCAGCCTCATCAACAGCAGCAGCAGTAGGCTTAAGCTTGGCGCCCTTGGCCCAAGCAGGGTCCTCAACAGCCCCATAAGGGAGGCCGAGGCTCAGGTCTTGGAGCCTCCTCCTCCTCTTCGAAGCCTGCTTAGTGACGGGTTGGGGGTTGCCACCGCTATACCTATCACGCCAGCTCTGGATGCTCCCATGGGGGGGGGGGGGTCAGCTGCACCACTTCTTTCTGCCTGTTCCGCTATCACTTCGGACAGGTGGGTTCTCAAAGTGGTTGGTCAAGGACTGCCTCTAGAATTTGAGCAATACCCTCCCAGCTGAGACCGAGCCCCTCGGGAGGAACGGTTTTCCGCCTGCACCCAGTCGGCTCTTCGAGACGACGTAGGCTTGCTCCTCTGCAAGGAGGCAGTAGCTCCAGTGCCGGATCCTCCAACAGACCCAGGCTTTGTCTCCAGGTAATTCCTGGTGCCCAAGCGGACAGGGGGTTGGCGCCCCATCCTAGATCTCCACGACCTGAATCAATATCTCAGGCCTCGCACCTTTTGGATGGTCACTCTGAACCAGATCATACCATCCCTGCAGCGAAACATGGTTCTGTTCACTGGATCTACAGGACTCGTTCTTTCACGTTCCAATCCATCCGTCCCATCAGCGGTTCCTCCACTTCAGGGTCGAAGAGACCCTGTACGAGTTCCGAGCCATGCCGTTCGGCCTGTTGTCGGCGCCACGGGTCTTCACCAAATGCACTGCAGTGGTGGCGGCCCACCTTTGGCGTCGAGGAATCAAAATCTACCCTTATCTCAACGATTGGCTCCTAACAAGCTCCACCCGTCAGGAGGTGGAGAGGTCCAGGGATCTGACCCTCCAGACCTGCTTCCATCTTGGCCTCCTGATTGAGGCCAAATTGGAACTTGTGCCCTCTTAGGTGATGGGCTTTATCGGGGCGGAGTTCGATTCTCGTCAAGCCAGAGCTCGGCTCCCGGCAGACAGGGCAGAGGTTCTCTCCTCCTCCTTTGCCCAGTCGTTTCTGGTTGGGCACTTGCGCCCTGCCCGGGACTTTCTGCACCTTCTGGGCTACATGGCAGTGTGCACCTTGGTGGTCCATTGGGCCTGGTGGCACATGCACCCCCTGCAGTGGGAGCTGGCCGCCCAGTGGACTCAGCGATATGGTCACTTTGACCAGCTGATCACTGTAACCCAGAAGATGTGGGATGCTCTCCAATTGTGGACCGTCCCAGACCAACTGCAGGAAGGAATCCCGTTTGTCTCCCCGAGCCGATGGTTGTCCTGATGACCGATGCATCTCTCATGAGCTGGGGAGCCCACATGGGGGACAACAGGGCCCACGGGTTCTGGACCCTCGAGGAGTCCTGATGCCACATCAACCTGTTGGAGCTCAGAGTAGTCAGACTGGCCCTGTCAGCTTTCGCTCCTCAGCTCCAGGGTCAAGTTGTTCAAGTCCAGATGGACAATACCACGACCATGTACTACCTCAACAAACAGGGTGGCATGCACTCCCATCTGCTATGCAAGGAGATGCTCCAAATCTGGACCCTCGTCAGCCGGTTGGAGGTGGATCTCCTTGCCATCCATGTGGAAGGAGTCTCGAACCAACTGGCAGGTGCTCTCAGCCGCTTAGGCCAGACATCCCACGAGTGATCTCTCCATCCAGAGGTAGCTTACAATCTGTTCTCCCATTGGGGAAAACCGTTGGTGGACCTGTTTGCCTCCAGGGAGAACACCAAGCTGAGACTGTACCATGCCCGTCCCCCTCAGCAGGACTCACTGCAGGGGGTTGCCTTCCTGAGGCAGTGGACCCCAGGCCTTCTCTACACCTTTCCTCCATTTTCCTTGATCCACAGGGTGCTACTCAAGGTGAGGAGGGACAAGGCGAAGGTGATTCTGGTAGCCCCAGATTGGCCCCACCAGTTATGGTATCCAGATCTCCTCAGCCTTAGCTGCAGGGCCCCGGAGTGACTTTGTACATGCCCAAACCTGATATCATTGAACCAGGGGAAGGTATTCCATCCGGACCTTCAGTCCGTGCACCTCACAGCCTGGTACCTGAGCGGCTAGAGTTCCAGGCTCTGGGTCTTTCCGAGGATGTCTACACTGTGGTGGAGGCATCTCGTAAGGAATCGACTAGGAAATGTTATTCCTTCAAACGGAAAAGGTTTTCCATTTGGTGTCAGGGTAAGAGTCTGGATCCCTTATCCTGCTCTGTGGCTAACATTTTAGACTACCTTTGGTCTCTCTCTCCAAAGGGGGTCTCTGGTCATCGACCCTTTGGGTGCACCTGGCAGCCATCTCTGCTTACCGGGCATGGGCCGGTCAGCCGACATTGGCACAGGAGACAGTGGTTGGGCGCTTTTTCAAAGGCCTGGATCACATATCCCCTTCAGTGAGTGAACCTCCTTCTCCATGGGATCTCTTGCTGGTTTTGGCAAAGCTCATGGGCAAGCCATTCGAACCCATGCACAAGTGTGAGCTCTCACGCTTGTCGTGGAAGACGGCCTTCATGGTGGCCATCACGTCAGCTAGAAGGACAGGGGAACTCCAGGCGCTTTCGGTGAACTCCCCTTATCTGGTCTTTCACAGGGACAAAGTTGTCCTGTGCCCCCACTCGAAATTCCTTCCGAAGGTGGTGTCAGAGTTTTGCCTTAACAAGGTGTTGACTGTGCTGGTATACTACCCTAACTACACTTTGGATGCCGAGTACAGGCTCCATACTCTGGACCTCAGATGTGCTCTCTCCTATTATAAGGAGAGGATGGCGGAAATTCGTGGAGAGGTTCGCCAGCTGTTTGTCACCTATGCAGAAGCCACTTTTGGCAGACCTACAGTGAAGCGGACCACTGCTAGATGGATTACATCATGCATAGGTCTGCGCTATGAATTGGCTGACAAGGAGCCTCCCAGAGGGTTAAGAGCTCATTCTACCGCCATACGGCTGCATCGGTGGTTGCTTCCAGGGACATCCCTATCTAGGAGATTTGTTGGGCTGCTACCTGGAAGTCGGCAAACACCTTCATTACCCACTACCACATCGACCTTGAGTCATGCCGGGATGCTGATTTTGGGGCCTCGGTTCTCCAATCTCTATTTCACAAGTAGGGGGTGTGCGCCTTGCCTCCCTCCTCCAGGAGAACTGCTTGGAGTCTGCCAGAGAGTGTGGATGAGCAACATATCCACGCTCCTAGAAGAACAGGTTACCCACCTGTAACAGTAGTTCTAGGAGTGGTATATGTTGTTCATCCACATGCACCCACCCGACCTTCCCGGCTTTAGGCGCACCACCTGGCTTCCAGCGGGCTAAGATCTGGCGTCATGGGGCATAGCCGAGGTATTTACCACCCGGGTGGGTGGGAGGAGCCAGCTTGAAGACTTTCCGGACAGATTTAAAGGGGAAAGGGACATGCCCAGAGAGTGTGGATGAACAACATATACCACTCCTAGAACTACTGTTACAGGTGAGTAACCTGTTCTTTCTGTATGCTGAGGGTAGTTTCACTATGGAATTCCTTGCTGCAGTGTGTGGTCTACTGTTAAACAGTGACTTCAGTTAGCACTCAACTTCATCAGTATATGGACAGTATGGAATTGATCATTATTATCACTGATCAGCGGTGAACAAAAACAAAAAGCCATCATGACTTACCTTTGCCTGTACCTTCCTATATTCCAATGTACAGTATATGATAATTAGGAAAGCACAATGAAAAATATATTTTGTATAATCATGAATAAAATGTACAGTAAATTTGCTTCTTAAAGTGTATTTTGCTTTCCAGTTATCTGGTGCAGCGCAGCTGTGTTCTCAATATATTGAAAAGCTGCAGGAACATTTCATTGTGGTTCAACACATGAAATGTCAGCTGGATACTCAGCAGCCTATCAGTAACAACCTAGAGGAGCTGAAAAAACAACTTGAAGAATTAGAGGTAAGCAGACTTACAGTGATTTCATTTCTTATATAGAAAATTGCATGTACCGGTGCACAGCTGATAGGGAGCTGCTTGTTATTCGAGCAACACGGGGTCATATCCCGTCCCCGGGACACTGAAGCGCTTAGTTAGCATCTGCTCAGTCATTATCAGTCTCCAGGAAGGAAGGCAGAGTTGCTTTGGTGCTTTATTGCCTCCTGGTGTTTGGTGGATATAGAGCAGCTATCAGGGAGCTTTTAATAGGGAGGGAGTAAGTGACACTGTCCAGTTCTGCTTTAGCACACCTTCGCAAGCACATGCTTAGAGCCTTCAGTGACAGTGTCTCTAAAGGTGGGCAGGGTCAGATGAAAGAAAGTCACTTTCTAGGGACATGGATATGTTGTTCATCCACACTGTCTGGCAGGTTCCTTGCCGCTTTAAATCTTGCCGGAAGGTCTTCAAGCTGGCTCCTCCCACCCACCCGAGTGGTAAAACTCTCGGCTCCGCCCCATGACGCTAGATCTTCCTTACCGCTTGGAAGCTCAGGTTCCCTCCTTAACGCTCTGCGTATAAGACTGGTTCCTAACTCTTCGAATCTTCGAAATTAAAAATTTTTTACTAAAAAGACTTTGGTCTTCTCTCTCTCGCGGCTGCGATGGACAAATCGACTCCCGGTTTCTGGAGATGCCCTTGCGGGCGAAGATGTACTCGGACGGATCCGCACTCACGCTGCGTCTACTAACTTAGGCCTTGAGCACGACCCGCGAGCTTCGACCTGTGCTCTTCTTTTTGACCTCGTCTCGAGGCCGTGCTGCCTGTTTATAGCTGGGGCGTCCCGAGAAAAGAATTCCTCCGGTTTAGTCTAAAGAGGCCCGGTTGGCGGTGTCCGCGGCGGCGGGCTCAGCGGATCAGCTCGAGCAGATGATCGCCCTCAAAGAGGAGGCGGCGCGGGCCACTTCTACCTTGGCTGCGACATTTGTCCCGCTCTCTTCGATTGCCTCGTGCTCGGCTTCTTTTGGAGCTTTGGTCTGACCCTCTCGGCGAAAGGTGAGGTCCAACTTCTTCTGGACCTTTTTCTCGGTCCAAAAGAGCAAAAGTAAGTCTCACCGTCGGCGCTCTTGGGAGCAGGAAAGATCCCCTCCCCAGTAGTAGACATGATCGACTTGATTGACCCTCGACCCTGATCACTGGCTTCGCGGTGTCCCCGTCAGGCCAGTTGACCGAGACTCACGTCGCGGTCGAGATTTTCTCGACCCGTTGGATGGGTTGTCGGCTGGAAAGCTGAAATCCCTCTCCCGGTTCCCGGTGGGAGTTGAGGTCCCGTCGGCTCGTCTGTGCCTCCGGTTCCGGAGCCTTGGTGGAATCGTCCGAACCGAGGGGAGTGCCGATTCCCGACACCTCCCCACACCGTCCTCGGCCTAGCCGAGGTTCTAGGTCTCGGTCTCGGACGTCTTCGCAGTCCAGCCGATCGCGCTGCCATAGGCGGTCTCGGTCTCGGCACCGCAGCAAGCGGCACTGCCGCTCTTCCTCTTCCTCCTCCTCGGACGAGGGGAGACTTTGGCGCAAGTTGCATCGGAGGTATGAGGAACTCATGTGGCAACAGCTCCTTCTGACCGGGAATAAGCCGACCCAGTCGTCTTCCTCGGCCATTAAGTGGCTGTCACCGGAGCGGCCGAAACAACCCCTCGTTGTAGCCGAGGAGCCTGTTCCCAGGCCGGTTGTTCGGCAAATTCCAGCTGCCCCACCGATTCTGGTGGAACCTCCGCCTCCACAGCCGTTATTTGGGGCTCCGACCAAAAATTCTCGGTCGGCTCAGGGACTGCCCCATAGGCTGTCTGTCACCCTCACTCCCGATAAGCCTCGGCAGGTGGAGGGTGGCTCAGGCCCGAGGCAGCTCTTTGAGGACTCTTCCGAGTCCGAGGACGATTCCTCCCTCTTCTCCAAGCGAATGGACTTGGAGTCCTCAGGAGGGCAGTCGGTGGACGATAGCCCTTCTTCCTTCCTAGGATTACTTCGGCTCATCTCGGAGTCCACCGGGATGAAGCTCGAACCCGGTTCTAAACAGGCCAGGTATCCCCTCATGGAGATTCTGGACCGAGGGGGTTCCCCTACGGGGGCCTTTCCAGTGGCCGAGGCCATAGTGGGCCCGGCCTTGGAGCTTTGGCAGCGCCCTGCTTCCTGCCCTGCGCCTTCGGTCAGGATGGCCAGGAAGTATGCGGTCCCTACCGGTTCCCTGTCCGGTTTTTTGGAACACCCCTCTGCTGAGGGGTTGGTTACCGACAGCGTTTTCCGGTAGCCGGGCATGAGGATGGACAAACCTCCGACAAGGAATCCAAGAAATTGGATTATGCCGGGCGAAAAGTCTATGCTGCGTCCTCTCTCGGCCTTCGTCAGGCCAGTTCGGCCGTCCTCATGGCACATTTTTCTCATGCCATGTTGGGCTCCCTGGATGAGGTCGTCCCTCATCTTCCCGCGGATCTGCAGACTACGGTCAGGCAGGTGCGGGACCAGGGCAGGGCAGTGGCCAAACAGCAGCTCCAGACTGCTTTAGACATCGGGGACTCGTGCCAGGTCTGTGGCGGCCGCAGTGGCCATGCATCGTCGGGCTTGGCTGAGGATATCCACCTTTACTTCGGATACCCAGCACAAGTTGGCGGACTTTCCCTTTTTGGGGACTGACCTCTTCGGCCCTGGGATGGAAGGTCACCTGCAGAGGATCGAGAAGTCCAATGCTACCTTGGACTCGGTCTCTTCCGCCCAGAAGGACAAAGGCCGCAAGCCTCAGCCTAAGCCCTTTCGTCCTTCTGTGCCCCAGGCGCGCCCGGCCCAGCAACGTCAGGGCCAGCAGGCTCGGGCTTGGCATCCCAAACCCAAGCCGTCGGCTTCCTCCAACAGGAAGCAGGGAGGAAAAGGCCCAGGAGGTCCCTCCTCCAAGCCTGCCCAGTGACGGGCTGAGGGGTGTCGCCCCCATCCCCGTCACCTCACCCCTGGTTCCCCCCGTGGGGGGACGGCTCCGACACTTCCTTTCCGCCTGGTCCGTTATTACCACGGACAGGTGGGTACTGGAGGTGGTGGGAAAAGGCCTGCCTCTAGAATTCGAGCAGGCCCCGCCCTTCAGAGCCGTCGCACCTCGGGGTCCGCAGCCTCACTGTCGGCTCATCGGGCCGACATCGCTCTCCTCCTCCAAAAGGAGGTGATCAGGGAGGTGGCGGATCCCCTCAGACCCAGGGTTTGTGTCCAGGTACTTCCTGTTCCGAATGGACGGGGGCTGGCGCCCCATTCTCAACCTACGACCTCAACAAGTTCCTAAGGTCTCGAACCTTCAGGATGGTCACTCTGCGCAGATAATACCATCTCTGGAACACGGCGTGTGGTTCTGCTCTCTGGACCTGCAGGACGCATTCTTTCACGTCCCTATCCGTCCGTCACATCGGAGATTGCTTCGCTTTCGAGCGGAGGGATCCCTCTTCGAGTTCCGAGCCATGCCCTTCGGCCTGTCTTCAGCTTCCAGGGTCTTCACCAAATGTATTGCAGTGGTGACAGCTTTCCTGCGGCGCCGGGGGGTCCGGGTGTACCCTTACCTGGACGATTGGCTGATAGCAGCCCCCTCCAGACAGGAGGTGGAGCAGTCCAGAGATCTGGCCCTCCAGGTTTGCTCTCAAGTCGGCCTCCTCATCAATGAGGCCAGAGTGAACTTCGAGCGAAGCAGGTGATTCTGTTTATCGGGCAGAGCTCGACTCTCTTGAGCCAGAGCATGGCTCGGCGGACAGGGCCGAGGTTCTTACCTCCTTTGCCCAATCATTTCTGGTTGGGCAATCGCGCCTGCCGGGACTTCCTGCGCCTCCTGGTCTCATGGTGGCCTGTACCAGCGTGGTCCATTGGGCACGCTGGCACATCAGCGCCCCTTCAGTGGGGTCTGGCCAGCCAGTGGTCACAGGCTGCGATCCATTGGACCAGCTAGTGATGGTGACCCAGGAGATGTGGAACGCTCTCCGGTGGTGGACGTTCCATCTCATCTGCAGGAGGGCATCCGCTTGTCCGCCCGAGCCGATGGTCTCTCTATCGACCGATGCCTCTCTGATGGGTTGGGGTGCCCATCTGGGGAACACCGGCGCACGGCCTCTGGTCCCGCGGAGTCCCGATGCCACATCAACCTGCTGGAGCTCCGGGCGGTCCGCCTAGCTCTCACCGCCTTTGCTCCGTTTCTCCGGGGTCAAGTGGTCCGAGTCCAGACGGACAATACCACGACCATGTACTACCTAAACCGCCAGGGCGGGACGCGTTCCATGCTTCTATGCAAGGAAGCTCTCCGCATTTGGTCACTCGTGCGCAGCCTGGAGGCCGATCTCCTAGCCATTCATGTGGCAGGAGCCTCCAACACCCTGGCCGATGCCCTGAGCCGGATAGGGGCTGCATCTCACAGTGGTCTCTCCTGCCGGAGGTAGTACAAGATCTGTTCTCCCACTGGGGCACACCTCAGGTGGACCTGTTTGCCTCAGGAGAATGCAAGCTGAGGCTGTTTGCCTACCCCCTCAGCAGGGCTCGCTGCAGGGGGATGCCTTCTCGAGGCCGTGGACCCCAGGCCTCTTTTACGCCTTTCCCCCATTTCCCTTGATCCACAAGGTGCTTCTCAAGGCAAGGAGGGACAAGGCGCAGGTGATTCTGGTAGCCCCAGACTGGCCCCGGCATTCTGGTACCAGATCTCCTCAGCCTCAGCTCCAGGCTTCGAGGCAGCTTCCAGCTCGCCCGGACCTGCTCTCTGTCAATCAGGGAAGGTGTTCCATCTGGACCTTCAATCCCTGCACCTGATGGCCTGGTTCCTGTCTGGCTAGAGTTCCAGGCCTTGGGTCTTTCGACGAGGTCCTCAATGTTGTTGAGGCGTCCCGTAAGGAGTCGACCAGGAAATGCTGTGCCTTCAAATGGAAGAGATTTTCCATTTGGTGTCAGGGCAAGGGCTTGGACCCTTCCTCCTGTTCTTTGGCAAGCATTTTGGACTATTTATGGTCCCTTTCTAGTCAAGGGCTTAGGTCGACGACCCTAAAGGTGCACCTGGCAGCCATCTCTGCTTAGCGGGCGCGGGCCAGGGAGCAGTCGGTGGCACAGGAGAAGGTGATCTGGCGCTTTTTCCAAGGCCTTGATCACATTTCCCCTTCGGTGCGAGAACCTCCACCTCCTTGGGATTTACTGCTGGTACTGGCAAAGCTCATGGGCAAGCCATTCGAACCAATGCACAGGTGTGAACTCTCTCACCTGTCGTGGAAGACCGCCTTCTTGGTGGCTATCACGTCAGCCAGAAGGATGGGAGAACTCCAGGCGCTCTGCATCGAGTCTCCTTACCTGGTCTTCCACAGGGACAAGGTTGTCCTGCGCCCCCACCCGAAATTCCTTCCGAAGGTGGTGTCGGAGTTTCACCTTAACCAGGTGTTGACTCTTCCGGTGTTCTACCCCAATCACACCTCGGAGGCCGAATAGAGGCTCCATACTTTGGACCCTAGAAGGGCGCTCGCTTATTATAAGGAGCGCACGGCTGAAATTCGGGGAGAGGTTCGCCAGCTGTTTGTCACCTACGCTGAAGCCGCACCTGGCAGACCTGCAGCCAAGTCGGACGATAAGCAGGTGGGTCACCTCCTGTATAGATCTCTGCTATAAGTTGGCAGGCATGGAGCCTCCCAGAGGGATAAGAGCTCATTCTACCCATCATACTGCTGCATCGGTGGCTGCTTCCAGGGACGTCCCTATCCAGGAAATCTGCAGGGCTGCTACCTGGAAGTCAGCACACACCTTCATTACCCATTACCACATCGACCTTGAGTCACGCCGGGATGCTGGTTTTGGGGCCTCGGTTCTCCAGTCTTTATTCCCTAAGTAGGGGGTGTGCGCCTTGCCTCCCTCCTCCCGGAGAACAGCTAGGAGTCTGCTAGACAGTGTGGATGAACAACATATCCATGTCCCTAGAAATACAGGTTACTCACCTGTAACAGGAGTTCTAGGAATGGTATATGTTGTTCATCCCTACCATTCCTCGACCTCCCGGCCCAGGTACAACCTGAGCTTCCAGCGGGCAGATCTGGCGTCATGGGGCAGAGCGAGAGTTTTACCACCGGGTGGGTGGGAGGAGCCAGCTTGAAGACCTTCCGGCAAGATTTAAAGCGGCAAGGAACCTGCCAGACAGTGTGGATGAACAACATATACCATTCCTAGAACTCCTGTTACAGGTGAGTAACCTGTATTTTGGGCCTCTGCACTCCTCCTCCTCTGGTGGTACTAGATGGATTGTTTTGGGTGGGTCCCCTCTTGCCCTGAAGACTCTGCAATAAGGAAGATGACAGAAGATAAAGGCTGGGAGGTTACCTCAGTGGGGGAGGCCTAGGGGGAAAAAAAGAAAAAAAATGTACATAAGTGGACTGGCCCGTGCCTACCACGCCAGTGACCAGGGCTCGGAATTGGACTTGGGTTGCTGGGGGCTGGCCGGGGGGTGGGGGTCAAGCATCCAAGGGACTGCTATGCTCTCCCAGGGAGTAGTGGTCTGCTGCTCTGCTGTTAACTATCACCAAATTGAGGCCTGCTGACAGTGAAAGCATGAGCAATGCAATGGGAGGGGCCACAGGTTTGACGTGGTGAATGTGTCTGCACACGGCATGCACCAAAATCCATGTCATGGCTGTGGAAACCTTGAGAACAAAACAGAGAAGGCACCTAAAGCATCATGAAGCCCTGTGTGCCCCTGACCCATGCCACCTTCGGGGATGCCTCTTCTAGATAGAGTTTTTTTTTTTTTCTAATTATTTTATTAGAAAAAAGAGGTACAGAGGTCATACATTCTCATTACAGTACTTTGATATTTACACATTTACCAGCAGTATGGTACAGTAAACTTTTAGAAGCATTTAGACATTATATGACATTACATACATTGTCGTATTAAGCTGATATTTTTATACGATCAAGTCCTGGGATTAAGACTATAAATCTAAATATAACACTTTAGCATTATAACTTTCTGGGAGCAAGGAAAGAATTTATGTATGAAGTCCCAAGTTATAAGTCAATTGCATTTCACACATATCCTCATCATCTTCTCTTTTACAATTAGTATATCTCAGGATTTTTGGTAAGGATTCTGGTATGACCACAGCGTAGGTACTTGTGTCAATTGCGACATTAACTATTCTGAGTAGCATCATCCCATAGTATTTTAAAATATTCCTTGAGTTTAGAGGGGAAAAGTACCCGCTTCTACCGCCTCAATCAGAGGTGCCCATGTTCGGTGGAAAATATTAAGATGGCCCAGGGCAGTGCTTTGTGCTCGTTCTAGTGCCATACATTTTCTTATATTATTAGCCCACCTTGCCACTAATGGGGGTGTAGGGGAGAGCCACACCTGCGCTACTGTTCTTCTCGCGTTAGTAAGAGCAAGGTCCCAGAGGGATTTTTTAAACTTGGGAATCCCTGGGGTAGGGTCTGCTTTTAATAATAATTCTATAGGGGATTTAGACAAAGGGTACCCCTGTACTTTACTTATTAGTAGATGGACGTCATGCCAAAATGGAGCAACCTTAGGGCAGACTAAAGCAAGATGGATAAAGTCCGCCTTTGGCATTTTGGGCAGAACTCCGATCTTGACCTCATCCATCTTGTGCAGCCTCACAGGTGTCAAGTATGCTTTGTGCAAAACATTAAACTGAATCTGGCGGAGTTTATTGCTCTTAGAACAGTTCATATAATGCTCACAAGCATATTTTCCAGATAAATTTATCTAATGGGAGCAACAAATCCTCACTCCAGCTAGTTTTACTATCGTTGTGTTGCTTATTCTGTAGGCACCCCTGTATTATACCATAACAGACTGAAAGTACCCCCTTCCCCGGTTGTGGCCCAAACAGCTCCTCTTCCAGAGGCGAGGGCTCTGCCCACCCATTCTCTTGTGAAAGCCACTCTCCACATTTTTGCTGTAATCTCAGGTAAACAAAGAAATCCCCTGCTGATATTCCCCTTTCCTTACGGAGGGAATCAAAGCTCTTTAAAGATTCACCTTCATAAATCTGATTAAATGTTATTAGCTCCAATTTCCTCCAAGCCAAGACTCGCCGTATTACCAGTGGTGCACAGTATAACTCATCCCGGATTACACTTAGCAAGCTCATGTTTGGAGACCTTTTGTTTCTATAAGCTAAACATTGATGTGCCAATATGCACATCTGCAAAATGGCTTTAGTAAATGGATTAGATGGTCGGCCATTCCCCTAGTTTGCCAAGGCATCCACTAAGGTATCATTTTTAATATTCCCATTTAGCATGTCTTCTTCAATTTTTAGCCAGGGGCAACTTGCGTCTTGTTCTCTGTTGGGCAGGTAGGCTAATTGTGCTGCCCAATAATAACTTTTAAAATTGGGTAACCCCATACCACCCCGAATGGGGGGGGGGGAGTTGAAGGATGCTCCGCTTGACTTTAACCCTCCCATGCTTCCACACAAATCGAGTGAAAAGCGAATCAAGCTGCTTAAAATATTTCTGAGGGATTTTTACAGGGAGAGGTTGATATAAATATAGAATTCGTGGCAGTATGGTCATTTTGACCACCCCCACTCTTCCAAGTGTAGACTGCGGGAGTATATTCCATCGCTCACAATCCTCACTAAGCTTGTCCATCAGAGGGGAAACATTCTGGGTATATAAGCAGCTAAATGTTGCTGAAATATGGATACCTAGGTATTCAATGGTATGCACTAATTGCAACCCTCCCAGATTTGCAACCAATTGAGCCCTATTTTGTAACCCCACAGGAAGCAGTTCACTTTTAGTCCAATTGACTCTGTGTTCTGAGAGGTGGCCAAAAATCTGCATCAAATCATCTACTAAAGGTAGATCTTGGGCTGGGCTTTGCAGGTACAGAAGCTGATCATCCGCATACATAGCCACTTTATGTTGTCGACCTCCACCCACAAAACCCCTTATATCCAGATGTGCTCTCTATGCCGCACCCAGAGGTTCCAGTGATAACACATATAGCAGGGGTGACAAAGGGCACCCCTGACATGTGCCCCTGCCCAGACAAAATGGTGCTGTTAGATTGCCATTAACCAAAACCTGTGCTTGTGGGTGAGTGTAGAGAGTTCTTATCCATGAGCTAAATATCATGCCAAATCCAAACCTCCTCAATGCTTCAAACAGCTACCCCGATTCCACGCGATCAAATGCCTTCTCGGCGTGTAATGCTACCACCGCTGCACCATGGGTTTGTTTTGATCTAGCCCATTGATAGATTATATTTAATGTATGCCTAATATTGTGCTTCCCATATCTACCTTGAATGAAACCGGGATTGATCTGGATGTATCAATTCTGATAGAACTGATTCCAACCTGGCTGGCAGGGCCTTCACCAAGATCTTATAGTCTGCAGTAAGTAGCGAGATTGGCCTATATGATGCACATTTAGTCGGGTCTTTCCCCGGTTTGGGTAGCACCGTAATTATTGCTGATCGCGTGGAAGGGGGCAGTTCTCCGCTCTCCAAGCTTTCTAAAATCAAGCCAGCAGGTCCAACATGATAGTTTGGAATTGTTTAAGAAAGTCGATTGGTAGGCCGTCTGGACTGGGGGCTTTACCACTATTTAGAGATCTAAGAGCTGTGGCAATTTCCTGTTTGGACAAGGGGGAGTCAAGTTTCAACCTCACCTCATCTGTAATTCTAGCAAGAGGTATCCCTTGAAAAAACTGATCATATTCGGATTTATTTGGATTATGTTCAGAAGTATAGAGTTGTGTATAGAATTCTCCAAAAGCTTTACCTATCTCCCCTATCTCTTGTACTAAAGTCCCAGCTTCGTTACAAATTCGGCCTACATTTCGTTCAGCTTCTTTACGCTTTAACTGCCAGGCCAAGAGTTTCCCAGCCCTATCCCCATCATAGTACGCCCCCGCATTAGAAAGTAATATAGACCGCTCCAGGTAAGCAGTGGAGAGTGTATTTAACTGCCACTTCTTTTGGAGGGCATTATAGAAGGGATGGTGTGCTTCTGCTTATGGGCCTTTTCAAATGTTTCCACTTCCTCTGGTAACTGTAATAGTTCCTGTTTACGCTTGTAGGAGGTATATGTAATAGAATGGCCTCTTATATATGCCTTAAGGGCCCCCCATCCCATCAGGTTTTGTGGGAGGTATCTCCCCTTTTGTTGAAAAGGAGATATTCCTTTATGCATCCTGTCATATACTGTAAGTAATTTTGATCCTTCAGAAGAAGGGGGTCCAGTTTCCAGCTACCCAACTTTCTAGGTTCTCCCATCCCTCTAAAAGTAAACAAGTGCATTGCATGATTTGATACAATAATTGGACAGTATGTAGCCTGTTCTGTGTTCACTAAAAGAGCTCCAGACACTAATATTCTATCTAGCCTTGCATAAGTCTGATGCGCCTGTGATAAAAAGCTATAATCCCTCCCATCTGGATGGACATGTCTCCAGGCATCAGTCAGGCCCATATCCCTTTGAAGTTCCTCCAGGGCTTTGGCATGTTGGGTTTTATGCGTAGGTGTTCTGTTGGACCTGTCTAGAATGTTATCCAGTACACAATTGTAGTCCCCCAAGAATCCAAGGACCTACCCAGCTGGCCATGTCAAGAGTCAACTTTTGAAAAAAACTTGGGTTTTCAACATTCGGTGTATAAATTGACCCCACTAAAAATATCCCCCTACCAATTATATTTATCTTGGCCAAAGCATACCTCCCCGCTTGATCTATTTTTTTTTTTCAAGAAGTTGAACTGGGAGTCCCTTTGGGATCCATATTGAGGTACCCCGTGCCTTTGAAGAGAAGGTAGCTGAAATCCATAATCCCCCTATGAAACTTGCAGTTTTTTTGTTCTTCCCGTAGTGTGAAATTGGTCTCTTGCAATAATATAATGTTCGCTTTGGCTCTCCTTACTTCCCCCATAACTTTTCTCCTTTTAAGAATTGTTTTTAACCCATTCACATTCCAGGACGCTCATCTGATGTTTTCAGCCATAGTTGTCGAATGTATAAACTTCTAGTACCCTTACCACATAAAAGTTCTGTGCCTCCTTTCTAATCCTTTTTTGTTTATACCCCATGCAGTCCCCCCCCTACCATTTACAAACATATTCCTGTAGTTCACTCCGGGGATTCTGTCTCACCTCAGGACCATGCCAGCTTCAGAACCATGACTCGGCAATTAATGGTACCTCTAGAATACACCGTCCTGCAGGACCCCCAGGAGTTCCAGTCTCAGGCCAAATAGACTTCCCTCCACCCCTTAGTAGTTCATCTACCCTAAACATTCCCTTATCTTTCCAAAAATGACGCACTTCCTCCCCCCATCTACCCTAAGCAGAGATATATCTGTCAGCAGTCCCACTACAAAGAACAGGCAGTGGTGGTATAGTTTAACAAATATTAAATGTACAAAAAGAACCCTTCCTCTAAAAACTCTGCATAGTCAGAACAAATTTAAAGGGTCACTATCAGGCTTTGGTGGTATTTTTCCCACCTTGCAATCCTGGTGGTGTTTGCTCCTCACATTCATATAGAAAGCACACCTGGGCACCCGATTGCTGAATCAAATCAAAAAATGCTGTTTTTAACCCAGCATTACTTTTCAGACGGGACGGCTAATTCTCCCCAGACTGCAGCCTGGGCGCATTCACAAGTAGTTCTTGGCGGAGTGCCTGTAGAAGCTCGTTCATCAAGCACTTTCGTTTTTCAGAAGGCATATGAGTTTATTTAGAAATCGAAATATATAGGGATCAACAAGTCTGGCAATGTTACTCTTTCCTTGAAGCAGGCAGTATGTCCATACAAAAACACTTTGAAAGTGAAGCTGTGACCCTTGGCATGCCCGTGTTGCTGCATGCCAGGGTCGCGACTTCACTTTCAAGTGTTTTCTATGGGATATGCTGCTGGATTTCAGAAAGAGTTACATCACCAGGCTTGTTGCTCTATATTCGTTTCATCGAAACTCATGCTGCCGAAAAATGGTGCTCGTAACGAGCCTGGCGCTCGCCAGAACGCGTAACAGCGCGCCGAACTGCAGGCGGGGGCGTCGCCGTCCCGGCTAACTGGGTTAAAAACAACATGATTTGTTACTCGAATGTATCTATGTGAATGTGGGAACCTAAACGATGGTGCCTTTTAAACATTAAAACAGCGTGTAATAATTGGAACTTAAAACTTGAAGCCTCTTTTGTTTTTAAGCGGTAACTGCAGCTAAATGCCAGTATGGCCGCTACTTCTATAGCCCTTTAAACATTAGGGCACAGCCAAGATATCGAACTTCTCCAATTTTCTGGTGCTGTACATTTCTCAACAATAAATTGTATCAGGAGAAAAAAAAATTAAGTCCACTCTTCAGCCTTAGGGCTGCAAACATATCTGGTCCATATCCCTATGTTAAAATAAAATTTTCAGATTAAATTGTCAAGATTCGCTGTATTATTTTAAAAGGCATCCCAATGGTGTTCACACCACCAAGTCATTTTCAGACCTAAAAAAACAGAATGACTGTGGCTCTTTCATCGTATAAACAATGTTCCTGAGATCACCTCCAATTGAGACCGGTAACATAAAACTGATCAACCCTAAATGCGATGACTGGCTCAGCTTTCCCGGTTACCCGCACATCTAAGTCCAGACTCACTATTCTCAAGCCCCAAGATTCGGTCGGAAGGAAGAAGTTCAAACAATATACGAGTCACTTCTTTAAAGTAAAAAGATTCGGGCTCCTCTGACAAAGTAAGAAGATCCCCGCTGAAACCCGTACCCCCAGGTACAGTCGGGCTTATAACACATCGTTGCCATTGGAGAAACAACGCCAGTTGGATCGAAAGGAAAACCAAGAAAATAAGGCAAGAACCAACTGAGTGCTGAATATAATAGCCCAGTTAGCATCTCAGACACTGCTAGCACCCGAAAGGCAAGCACTTTGTTCTTCCACTGGGACCCGAGCCTTAGGTTTGGTTGGTCAGAAGGGGGAATTTCAGTCACAGAGCAATACTGGCCCTCTAATTATACATACTTTTAGGAACCCTCGTAAAGCTGGATATGGTTAAAAGGAAATCAGAGCACCAGAGCAGCTGCGTTACTTACTTGGTAGGTAGGTAGGTAAAATTTATTTTTATACAGGTAATACATGCTGCGTTACTTACTTCACTTCGATTCCATCTCTCAGGCATCAGGTACTCCATTCGCCCTGGTCTCATCCTCTGCCAGCCATTTCTCCGCATCCCTGGGGCAATTAAACATGCTAGGTTTTTGTCCCGGTCTTTCCACCCTCAGCTTAGCTGGATAAAGAGGTGCAAATGACCAAGCCAGACGAAATAGGCGGCTTTTGACTGAGTTGAAACACTGTCGTCTCTCTTGTAACTCTCTGCTATAATCTTGGTAAATGTGTACCTTCCCAGTCCTGACTTGTATGGGCCCAGCTTTTTTTGCTTTTTGCAGGATTTTTTCTTTGTCAGGGTACCTCAAATATTTTATTAGGCAATGTCAAGGCCTGTCTTCAGCTTTCAGTGGCAGCCCAACTCGATGTGCCCTCTCCACTTCAAAGGCCACATACTCCTCCGGTAGCCCCAGCTGCATCACCACCCATTGGTGCAGGCCTTTATTAGGGTTTCAGCCCTTCGTTCCCTCCAGTAATCCTATTATTTGTATATTTGACCACCTGGATCGGTTTTCTTGTTCATCTAGCTGTTCTTTTAGTTCTGCCATCTCGGATAACAGGCCGGTTCGCTCTGCTGATACTCCAGAATACGAAGCCTCCATCTCCCCCAAGCGCCTTTTCAGTTCAGATATCTGGGTAGCATGTGTGGTTGCAGTTTCCAACAGGCTCATTACCACCAATTGTAGGTGAGTCAGTTGTGATGTTATATTGTTAAATCCCGACTTCATCTCTTGCTACATCACCAACAGGGTGTCTGGAACTCCAGCCAGGATTTTCGTTAGTGATTCCATATCTACCGTGTGCAGTTCCACCTCGTGTTCTCCCTGATTGTAGGCCGATGCACCCGTCCCTTTGGATGAATTACGGGTGTTAAAAAGCAATTTGGCTTGTTTATTTTTTTGTTTGCCTGAAGCCATTAGCCTTAAGTAGAGTTCCCTCGTTGTTTTAACGCACTGAAAAATGCAGCATCTGACTGTTTAACCACTGTTAACTCTGGTGTCTCAGGGAGCTCTCTCAATGAGTGTCTGCCATCTTTGCACGCTAGCCACGCCCCCTAGATAGAGGTTTTTTGGGGGGCTCTCCCTCACCTGTGCTATGAGGGAGGCTCCGTGGAGGAACTCCAGAGACTGGCAAGTTCTGGAGAGGTGGTCGCCAGTGAGGGATAAAAGGGACAGGGCGAATATAGTCGCCTAAGATGCAGAGGAGAAAAAACTTTGTAGAAAAGAAGTATATACTGTAAGAAAAGAAAATTGGTGAGCATGTTCAGAATACCAGTCAATAACTGATTCAGTTCACCTTAGAGTTTTTGCTGCTAAAGGAACACTAAAAACAGTGAGGGACTCCGTTATATCCTTTTCTTTTCCATTTATTGATTATGTTTCTGCACTGGCTTGCAGTGGCAGATTCAGGATTTTACAATGGCTGGTGGTGTGCGTACTTGATATGCAAGTTTTTAACGTTTTTGTAATCCTTTATATTATCTTTTCCATTACGTTTTTGACTGAAGATATAACTAATCTATTGTCTTGAATGTAGATTTTCTTAAAATCAGTATATTAGACTTCTCCAGCAAAGCGAAATGCAACAGCAGCAAGCAAGTTACAATGGGGGGTGCACCTGCACTCTTTAAAAACTCCTAGATTTGCTACTGCTGGCTTGGCCCCTGTCTCCCAGGTCAGGCCCAACCCTGTTCTCTGGTGCTTGCCTCACCAGCTTCCAACCCAAGAGCTTAACCCCCCACACCCATGGTGGGGCCTTGCCGAACCTCTCACCACCTCCAGTGTGTGGAAGTAGGAGAACCCAGGGTGTGGAAAGTGGTGAAAGGGGAGTGGCAAGAGACAGGGCACAAGTGTGCCCAGAGTCATCCCACTCGAGCCAGGGAATTTTCCTTGATCTTTCTAGAATCAGTCTTCTCTATGTAGTCCCTCTCTTGGGCCTAAGCCAGAAGCACTAGGACCCTGCAGAAATAAGACTTTTGAGTGGGAGTCCATCAATGGTTACTGGCTCATGGCGCCTGTATGATACGGTGTAGTGACGCACACCTGCCAATAACTGTTGCTGGCCCCCTCACTTACCTCAGTTCCAGTTTTCCCACTGAATGAGCACTGTGGGAGTGAGCCATGTAGCCTAAAGACATTTTATTATTTTTTTGGAATGCCTAAGTCATCTAAAAATAAGGACCAAAGACCACTTTTCTGTTTTTTGTGTGTGTGGCAAGAAAATTTATCATAACAATGAGCATTCAATGTGCTTCTCCTTCCAAGACCAGACCACAACATTATTTATTTATTTATTTAGTTGTTGATAACTGGGTGGGTGTGCTAGACACAGTCTGTGACTATTTTCAGACACAACCTGGGAGGTTACAAAGTTACAAAAAGTGTTACATCAAAGTAATACAGTTTCAGATTAGAAGCATCAACATAGTACAGTATATACGATGGTATAGCAAGGTAAGGTATACAAATTAACAATTACATTTGGTCATAGACAAAAATTGACATCACAAAAATTGTGCGGCACATAGTAATTAAGGCAAGTGCTATAACAGTTGTCAGCAGAGGGCCATGTTATACAGCATATATACATGAGTCACCACTGACTCAGCACCAGCTGTGCAAAAAACAGAACTAAATGGCCTAAGAATCGGTTTACAGATAGCATCATAAGTACTGTGAGTAAACCCAGTGGTAGTGACAGCGGAAAGGGAAGGAGGTAGGCATAAGTAGGGAGGGGAGGCTATAATCCAGGTGGAAAGGGAGGCAGATGTTTAGAGGAGGATGTGAGTGATAGGGTTGCAGCTTGAGAAAATTAGGGAGGTTTAAAGCAGGTGCAGGATTCAGGGTTGATGAGGAAGCTGCGTAATTTGTGTTTGAAGATGGTATGTGTGGGTGCAATATGAGCTCCATGGGTATGGAGTTCCAGTGCTTGGGGGCCGTATGAAAGAAAGCAGTGCCACCCTTTGTGGTTTTGCACATGGGAACGTGTAGTAGGGCCAGGTCAGTGGAATGCAGGCCATGGGTGGAGGAGTGAGGCATTAGAAGGGTGTTTAGTGGCATTGGGGTGTTAGAACTGATTATGTTGTCGACCAGGGAGCAGAGGGAGAGGAGTCGATGGGTGGAGAGGGAAGGCCAGTTGAGGTCAGCATAGAGTTGATAGCAGTGTTTTAACTGAGGGGAAGCAGAGGCATATCAGCAGATGTTGTTGTAGGTGGTGTCCCATTTGTGAAGCAAGGCTTTAGAGGTATTGATGTAGGTGACGGAACCATAGGCAAGTGATGATAATAGAATACCACGTGCAATGGCCAGTCTAGCGGAGGGAGTGAGTGTATGACTTGTTTTGTAGGCAACCCCAATTTTGCCATTTACTGCCTTGCAGGTGGCCTGGATGTGTTGGTCAGAGTCTAGTGTTTCATCTAGTAGTACCCCAAGGTATTTAAATGCACTCACAGTGTCCAGGAGGGAGACATCAGTATCAGGAATCTTAAGCTGACCATGACAAGTTTTCAGTTTGGCGGCAGAGCCAAAGAGCATGGCCTGTGTCTTGGAGACATTGAGAAGAAGTTGTTGTTAGTCAGCCAGGACTGGACATGAAGAAAAGCGGTGGATAGTTTCAGGTTTATCTCCTGTATAGAGCTGGAACTATAATACAGGACATGATCATCTGCATAGAGGATGGTCGAGCAAGAGGGGATGTTGAGCGCAATCTGGTTTATGAAAACAGAAAAGAGGAGAGGCCCCAGTATTGACCCCGGGGGATGTCAAGTTTAACAGGGGATTCACCAGACATTGCAGAGTTGAATTTAACAACTTGATATCAATTGGATAGATAGCTGTTTATCCAGTTAACAGAGCTTTGTGAGAAGCCAAGGGATGTAAGATTGGTCAGTAGAAGGGGGTAGTCAACCAGATTGAAAGCTTTTGTGAGGTCAGTAAATATGGCCCCAGTTAGGAAGCTAAAGTCCATAGCATGAAGTATGTCATTTGTGAGCTGGAGCAGGGCAGTGGAGGTGCTGTGCCCTTTACGGAAACCATGCTGATATGGTGAGAGCAAGTTGTAGTTAGAGAGGAATTCAGTGATTTGGGTGGCTACAATCTTTTCAGGATCTTGTTCAGTACCGATGGAATGGCAATGGGACGGTAGTTGGAGATGTCCTTTTTATCTCCTTTCTTGTTAATTGGGGTGACTCTGGTGATTTTCCAGATGCTTGAGACATGTCCTTGGCAAAGAGACGGGGCGAAAATTCTGGCTAGTGGTGCCGCAGCGAAGGGGGACACCAGTTTGAGTAGTTTTGGCTCAAGGCCATCAGACCCGACTCCTGTGTAGTCTGAGATGGTGCCTAAATGCTTGAGTACATCAAATCTGGAGATGGCTTTAAAGTAGAAAGGGGGATGTTTGGGCGCGTGGTTCTCAGTTTCATGGCTGTTTATGAGTGGTGATGACGGAAAACTGCCGTGTATTTGCAGAGGTCAGAGAAGTGAATGTTAAAAGCATTAGCAGTAGTAGATGGGTTGTTACAGTGGGTACTACTCAGGACCATGTTGTTATCCGAGTGATGTTACTGTATGTAGAGCCCAGAAGTATTTTGATGTGAGCCCAGAACTTTCTAGAGTCTCCAGATGCATCCAATAGGAGTCCTTTACAATAGGAGCTTTTGGCTAGCCTAATTTGCTTTTTGCAGGTGTTTTGTAGGGCTCTGTAGTTATTAAAGTCAGACATGAGACCTGATTTTTTTAAAGCTTCTCCAGCTTTTGTCCCTGATCTGAAGGGAGACAAGAAGATCTTTGTGAAGCCATCTGGTTTCTTTTGCTCGGACACGCCGTGAGGTGAGAGGAAGATGTTTATTTTGTAGGGTCATAAATTTTTCAACAAAGAAGTTGAGGGCTGCTTGAGAATTGGCTAGTCGCATAGACTCATGTGATGCCTGTTTCTCTTTTGATCGCCACACCCTCCAAAAAAGATGCTGGAAGTTGGGCCATCCAGTCCCAGCCTTCGGCGGCAGATGGTGTACCAGAAAATCTTATTTCGAGAATCGCTCTTGCAGCAGGTAACACCTTTAGGACTTAGCCGCCAGGCGCCAGGACCCCACAGAAACTTTCTAACTAGCAATACCCAGCAGGGGACCACCCCCTTCGTCGGCTCACCTCAACGTCACATCTGGTATGAAAGGGGCGGTCCCCCAGCCCATCCCCAGTTCTTTTCCCTGCTGTTGAGCGCACTAGTTGGACCTCCGTGGATGCCCTCAGCTTGTCAACCACCATTTGGACTACGTTTTCAATGCTCTTTATTATTTTATTTCCTTACAATTTTCGATGGATTGTGCATGTCGTCTTCTTCTCCAACATCGTCGATCGAGAGGCGCCATTCAGAGTGCGCATGCGGCAAGCAGATCCCACATAAGGACAGCCATTTGGTCTGCTTATTCTGCCTGGCCCCGGACCACAACATGGAGGTCTGCCAGCACTGCCATGACTTCAGTCAGCACACAAGGCTTCAGCCCCTGAAGACCCTTGAAGCTTTCCTTTTGAAAAAGCAGATATCTGTCATGGAGAAGGAATGCCACCAAAGAGCTCTTTATCCTTTTTCAGCGTCTTCTCACAAGGAGAAGAAATCGAGCATCAAATACAAGCACTTGACTAAGTCAGCAACCCCCTCCTCCTCCGGGCTTGCCTCCAGGCTCCCAGTCTCCAGGCCTCCCTCCCTCACTCATTACGGTCATGGGAGAAGGCTCTTCAGGTCGTGGGAAGTCCTCCCACACCTCCCAGCCACTTAAGCCCGTTACCTCCAGGGGCTCTAAGCCTAGTGGCTCTGCCGGAGTTTCTTTGGGCGACAGGCTGCTGTCTGTCAACCTTCTAGCCAAGGCGTCTGCCGAGTCCACCCTGTTGTCAGGAGCCAAGGCTAGCCAGCGGCACCCTGGGCAGTCGCCCTCTTCCTTCGGGAGCAATGGGCATACGTCCCATTTCGGGAGGCAGGCAACTCCACCCAGGCATCCGCCACCTCGGGGAAAAACCTGCACCACCTTAAATGCCAGTAAACTCCGGTGTCCCTGTTAGACCGACACCTGAAGACATGACGCCTGATGGCCAGATGTCGGCACAGAGACCTCCGATGCCTGAAGGTACACCTGGGCTCCCAACACCAGATGATGGGGTCCAGGTTACTCTGATGCCAGAGCTACCCCAACCGGATGACCTGATGCCAGGGCTGTCCAATCTGGCCTCCCCCCCCCCCTCCAGTGCCAGATGCTCCAGCTCTGCCTCAGGACCCTCTGCAGTGTCTGAATGAACTATTTGCAGCCTGGTGGGCCTTCTTTAAAGATGAACAGGCAACTTTGGCTCTATTTTCACCAGTGCCCAAGGGCCTTCCCCAAATGAAACATAGAAACACAGAAGTTGACGGCAGATAAGGGCCCAAGGCCCATCCAGTCTGCCCATTTCCTTTTCTGCCTTATGAATGTGCCATAGGCCTTTGCTCTGTCAATGGCCTATCTATTCATACTCTTCTGTATTGCTCCCTTATGCCTACCCCATGCCTGTTTGAAGCCCTGCACTGTATTCATATCTACCACTTCCTGAGGTAGGCCATTCCATGCATCCACCACGCTTTCTGTGAAAAAGAACTTTCTCACATTACCCCTTAATTGGCCTCCCTCTAATCTCATGCTGTGTCCTCTTGTCCTGCTATTTTTCTTATATTGAAACGTTAGCCTATTTCACCTTGTTAATGCCCTTAAGGTGTTTGAATGTTTCAATCATGTTACCTCTCTCCCTCCTTTGCTCTAGGGTATACATATTGAGTTCAGTTAATCTGTCCTCATATGTTTTCTGATGCAGACCCTGCACCATTTTGGTTGCCCTTCTCTGGACTGCCTCAATTTGGTTAATATCCTTGTGAAGGTGTGGCCTCCAGTACTGCATGCAGTACTTCAGATGGGGCCTAACCAGTGTTTTGTAAAGAGGGATTATTACCTCCCTCTTCTGACTTGTGATACCCCTACTAATACACCCCAATGTCCCTCTAGCCTTACCTACTGCTTTAGAGGTCTGCTTGGATGATTTCAGGTCATCGGTGATGATGATGCCCTTGGATCATCCCCCTACTCTGCCTTCTAGGAGGCCAATGCCGAACAATGACCTTCCTACCCAAGAGATCATCCCCGCAGACCACCAATGTCACCTTCTTCTTTCCTCGACTGGAAGAATCATAACCTGATTCCTACTTCTCCTCCAGCTGTGGGGACTCAGACCCTCCGTCTGACCCCGACGTCAGGAAGGACACGCCACACTCCGCCAGACGAACCATCCTTCATGGATGTGATAAGTCACATTCAAAAATTGAATGACTGAGACTCGGAAGATCTCGACCCGGAAAGGAAGAGGTTAGCGGCATTTCTTCGGAAAAAGGATGCCCTCCTCATAGTCGGCCCTCCAGTGGTCGACTCATACAAGGACGCCAAGAAACTGGCATGGAAACACCCTTTTTCGACCCTGGCAGTTTCCAAAAAGTCAGACTGGTTGTACTCCTTCCCCCAGGATGACCCCTTCTATGGGGAACAACTGGAGGCAGACTGTGTGGTGCTGAATGCCACCCACAACAGGTCCAGATGTCTGCAGCATCTCGGCATGCAACCCCCCAGATAAGGACTCTAAACAGTTCGACCATCTGACCAGGAAAGTCTTTTCCTTCACTACTTGTGCCATCCGGTTACAAAACTTCTTTGCGCACATGGACAATACCAGAATGCCCTGTGGGACAAGGCACTAAAACTCATTCAGGCCGTGACAGACTCACCTGGTAGGGCAGAGCTCATGGCAATTATGAAGTCCGGTTTAGATGTTGGCAACCATGTCTTGCGGGCTTCTTATGACACTGTGGATTCAGCAGGTAGAGCTGCAGCATCCATGGTTTGTAGCTGCCATTACTCTTGGCTGAGGGTCTCTGGGTTCGCCTAGAAAGTCCAGACCAAGATTATGGATGCCCCCTTCAGAGGGCCAGTCTTGTTCAGGGAGGATACCCAAGTTATCATTACCAGTTTGCAGGAAGCCAGGAAAGTGGTTAGGTCGGTACAAACCGCCTAAGCAGCCTTCTAAGCAGGCCTTTTGTAGACCTGGAAGACAGCAATTTTGAGGTCAGCACCAGCAGCAGCAACGGGCTGGCTTTAAGCACAAGGCCACTACCCCTGCTACTGGAGGTTCTGCCCCTCGGGTCCATCAAACCTCTCAGCCTCCCCTCCCTCTCCCCAGCTCCTCCGCCTGACTTGCTGCCCAACCCTCCTCCTTCAGCAGAGTCTGTGAGGGAAGCGTTGGGGGGTTAGTTCTCTTTGCACATGGAAGGGTGGTGTCAGATAACATCAGACCACTGGGTCCTGCGGCTCATCGAGAGAGGTAATACTTTTGAGTTGACAGAGACCCCTTCAGACAACCCTCTAGTACCGTCTCAGTACTCTCAGGCTCACAGTGCCCTCATAGCACAAGAAATCCAGGCTGTCCTTCAGAAGGTCATTGCGCCAGTACCCTCAGAGCAACAAGGGACAAGATTCTACTCCCACTTCTTCCTTGTACCAAAAAAGACGAGATCTTCATCCCGTCTTGGATCTATGCCATTTGAACCAGTACATATAGTACAAAAATTCAGGATGGTCACACTGATGGGCCTTCTGCCCCTGTTACATCAAGGGGACTGGTTATGCTCCCTGGACATGCAGGATGCATACCTCCGCATTCTAATTTTCCAACCACACAGAGGTATCTGCGCTTCCACTTTCAGGGCCGCCATTACTAGTTCAGGGCCCTGCCCTTCAGTCTGTCCTCGGCACCAAGGGTGTTCACCAAGTGCCTAGCCACGGTAGCTGCAAATCTCAGAAGGCTGGGGCATTATGTCTTCCCCTACCTCAACGATTGGCTTACAGAAACCCTCAGAGACACGTTCTCCCTCTTTCAGGACCTGGGGAATACTCTAAACCTCCCAAAATCCTGCCTTTGGCCAAGTCAGTGACTTCAGTATATATAGGGGCCATAATGGACACGGCACAGGGCAAGACCTTCCTCCCCCAGGACAGGGTGGAATGCCTCCAGTCCTATGCACGGCAGCTGCTCTTGGCTCACCAAGTAGAGGCAAGAACAGTTCTCCAGCTACTGGGCCATATGGCAGTGGCTATTGCCACAGTCCCTATGGCCCGGCTTTACATAAGGGTGATCCAATGGAACCTTCAGGTTCAGTGGGATCAGAGGTCAGATGACTTGGACCAGCCAGTCCTAGTATCAAGCCCGGCCAAGCAGTCTCTGGCATGGTGGTTGGATCCTCACAACCTCTCCAGAGAGGTTCACTTCTGGAGAGAATCTCCCACCCAGATCCTGACCACAGACATGTCAGGTCAGGGTTGGAGTGCGTATCTGGAGACTCACCAGACTCAAGGGTCCTGGGCTCAGCAGGAGCTTCATCTCCACATCAGTATTCTGGAGATGAGGGCAGTTCTCTACACTCCTTAAGCACGAGTGGGAGCTACTCCCTGCAGTGGCGGAAAGTCTTTTCACCAGATGGGGTTGCCCCGAAATTAACCTGTTTGCCTCCCCATCCAACGCAAAACTGCCCAACTTTTGTTCGCTAGATCCAGGGCCTGCTGCTTTCTGGCAAGATGTGTTGTCCCTCTCCTGGGTGGGGAGGTTTCTTTACGCGTTCCCTCCTTTCCCCTTCTGCAGCGGGTACTAATCAAGTTGCAGTCAGAAGGAGCAGAAATTATCCTGGTGGCTCCGTTCTGGCCTAGTCAGATTTGGCTCCCACTGTTGCAATAACTGGCCGTGGAACCTCCAGTGTCCCTACCCCTCAGGTCCGACTTCCTCTTTCAGGAGCAGGGCTCACTAGTACATCTGGATCTCAGATCTCCGCATCTCCATGCATGTTTCCTGCAGACCTAGCTGTCTCCAGGTTCGGGGTCTCCCTGAGGGTAGCGGACGTCTTAGTGGCAGCCAGGAAACCATCCACTAGAGCGACCTACACTATGAAATGGAAGAGGTTCTGTGTTTGGGCCACTGTCAGGAGTTGAGATCCTTTTACTTGCCCAGTCAGTTCAGTACTGGAGTACTCTCTCTCTCTCAGATGCAGGACTCAGCTACTCTTCATTAAAGGTGCACCTGTCTGCCATTTCTGCATATCATGTGCCTGTTGAGGGCCAGTATATTGTCCAGCTGGACCTTTCCAGTACTTTTCTGCGGGGCATGCTTCACTCGAAGCCTCCTGTCCGGGACCCCATCCTGCCTTGGGACCTTTTGTTTGTTTTAGAGAAGCTCACTCTGCCGCCCTTTGAGCCTGCCGTGAGCTGCGAGCTACGCTTTTTGTCATGGAAAGTGTTTTTAGTTGCCATTACTTCGGCACAAAGAATTTCTGCGCTTCAGGCCCTGATGTGTAAGGAACCTTATTTGTCTTTTCATAAGGACAGGGTGTGCTTGAAAACTAATCCTACGTTTCTTCCAAAGGTGGTCTCAGAGTTTACCTTAAATCAAGATATCCACCTGCTGGTATACTACCCAGAGTACTCAAACCGAGGGGAGGCTTTGTTGCATACTCTGGATGTCCACAGGGTACTCCGTTTTTATTTGGAACATATCCGTTCTGTTCGCAAATCTGACCAGTTGTTTGTGTCTTTGGCCCCCCCCCTCCAAATGCTAGGGGCTCCAGTTTCTAAGCAGTGTTTATCCAAGTGGTTGGTGAACTGCATTGTGTTCTGCTACAAGTACGACAAACCCTTACCAGGTTTGGTAAAGGGTCATTCCACCAGGAACATGGTGGCTTCTTTCACCTTACTTAAAATGTGTCTGCCGTGGACATATGTGCCTGCCACTTGGAGCTCTTTCCACACCTTTGTGAGATTACAGTCTGGACATTGCGTCTCGCTGTAGGACTGGGTTTGGACTTGCTGTCCTCCAGGGCCTACTGTACTAATTTCACTTGAGGAGACTTATACCGCCACCCTTCTCCCTAGGATTCCTCCTCTACTGCTTGGGATTCTGTCCTAAATGTGTTACCTGCTGCAAGAGTGATCCTCGAAGTAAGATAGTACAGTTATGTAAGAACTTCCCCTACGTGGCAATTCCTCACTACCGCAGACAAGTGGTTGCTTTGCCATGCACTCTCTAATCGTTCTGCCTGTTTCTGCCCAATCTACTTAGAAACCTGTTCATTGCACTTAGTAACCTGTATTTTTTGTTATGTAGCCACCAGCTCTTTCACTTTCGTATGTTTATTGGTGTCTAGTGTCACCCTTGTTCCTCTCTCTCTGTAACAGTGTTTTCACTGATGTAACTCAATGGCTCTGTATTGTATCACCTGACTTGAAACCTTTGTAAATGAGCCTCTGACTCAAAGGTATTAATCTGAATCTTAAATAAATAAAACTTACCGTAACAGTAGATCTTCAACAGGAGCTCTTGCAGCTGATACTATTTTTCCCACCCACCTTTCCCCTGGTGTTTTCCTTTCCATTTCAGATACTTTCGTTTCTCAGTTCCCCTTTTTTTCTCTTTAGCTGGTCTCTGGCTGTAGAACTGGGGATGGGCTGGAGGATCACCCCTTTTATACCAGACGTGACGTCTGGGGCAGTCAACTTAGGGGACAGTCCCTGCTGGGTATTGCTAGCTAGAAAGTTTCTGTGGGGTCCTGGCACCTGGCGGCTAAGTCCTAAAGATGTTACCTGCTGCAAGAGCTCCTCTCGAAGATCTACTGTTATGGGAAGTTCTTGAGCAACTGTACTTTCTGACGTTAGGACTTTGGGCTGTTCCCCCATGTTCCCTGCTTGCTCTTTAGCATCAGGTGAGGTTTGAAACCCTCCTTCCCCCACCATGTTGGGACTGTGTTAGAGTCTTTGTTCTTTCTGGGTGGCTGGCATAGAACCTACCTCAGTCCATTAACCCTGTGCAGTGGATCATTCCAAATTTGGGGCCAAGGTTTTTGGCCTTGCCCACTGTTGTGGAACCATTGACACTGACCATTGGTGTTGCTCAGGTTGTCATTTCCATTCATGGTGATGGTCCAGTGGCGGCATGGGCACCAGTACTGACTCCCATGCTGATGCTGTCTGTGGTATCGGTGCCGGTTTGAATGATGAACTGGGACTCAGTGCTGCTAGTGGCACCAAGGAAGAGGGCATCACTGAGCATGGTGTCATCACCGGTGTCAGTGTCGAAGACAAGGAGCATCTGGTTTTCTAGGGACATGGATATGTTGTTCATCCACACTGTCTGGCAGGTTCCTTGCCGCTTTAAATCTTGCCGGAAGGTCTTCAAGCTGGCTCCTCCCACCCACCCGGGTAGTTAAACTCTCGGCTCGCCCCATGACGCCAGATCATCCTTACCGCTTGGAAGCTCAGGTTCCTCCTTAACGCTCTGCGTATAAGACTGGTTCCTAACTCTTGATCTTGAAATTAAAAGTTTTGCTAAAAGACTTGGTCTTCTCTCCCTACATGACTCGATGGATCATCGACTCCGGTTTCCGGAGATGCCCTTGGGCAGAAGATGTCTCGGACGGATCCGCACTCCCGTCGTCTACTGCTTAGGCCTTGAGCACAACCCGCGGGCTTGCCTGTGCTCTTCTTTTTGACCCTCGTCCTCGAAGACCATGCTGCCCGTTTACAGCTGGGGCGTCCCGAGAAAAGAATTCCTCCGGTTAAGTCTAAACAGGCCCGGTTGGCGGTGTCCGCGGCGGCGGGCTCAGTGGATCAGCTCGAGCAGATGATCACCCTCGAAGAGGAGGCGGCGCGGGCCGCTTCTACCTCGGCTGCGGCATTTGTCCCGCTCTCTCTCGGTGCCTCGTACTCTGCTTCTTTTAAGGAGTTTTGTCTGACCCTCTGGACGAAAGGTGAGGGTCCAACTTCTTCTGGACCTTTTCTCGGTCCAAAAGAGCAAAGTAAGTCTCATATCGGCGCTCTTGGGGGATGATCCCCCCTCCCAGTAGTGGGCAGTCGACTTCGGTCGACCCCTCGCTAGCCACTGGCTTCACGGTGTCCCCCGTCAGGCCAGTTGACCGAGACTCCGCCGACGCTGTCGAGATTTTTCTCACCCGTCTGGACGGGTTGTCGGTTGGAGAAGCTGAGAATCCCTCTCCCGGTTCCCCGGTGGAGTTGAGGGTCCCGCTGGCTCGTCTGTGCCTCGGTTCCGGAGCCTTCGTGGAATCGTCCGAACCGGAGTGCGATTCCTCGACACCTCCCCGCGACCGCCCTCAGCCCAGCCGAGGTTCTAGGTCTCGGTCTCCGACGCTTCACGGTCCAGCTAATCCCGCCGCCATAGGCGGTCTCGTCTCGGACTGCTGCAAGCGGCGCCACCGCTGCTTCCTCCTCCTCGGACGAGGGAGACTTGCGCAGTGTTGCGTCGAGGTATGAGGAACTCATGTGGCAACAGCTTCTTCTGATCGGAATAAGCCACCCAGCCGCCTTCCCCGCCATTAAGGGTTGTCACTGGAGCGCCGAAACAACCCCTCGTTGTAGCCGAGGAGCCTGTTCCCAGGCCGGTTGTTCGGCAAATTCCAGCTGCCCCACCGATTCTGGTGGAACCTCCGCCTCCACAGCCGTTATTTGGGGCTCCGACCAAAAATTCTCAGTCGGTTCAGGGACTGCCCCATAGGCTGTCTGTCACCCTCACTCCCGATAAGCCTCGGCAGGTGGAGGGTGGCTCAGGCCCGAGGCAGCTCTTTGAGGACTCTTCCGAGTCTGAGGACGATTCCTCCCTCTTCTCCAAGCGAATGGACTTGGAGTCCTCAGGAGGACAGTCGGTGGACGATAGCCCTTCGTCCTTCCTAGTATTACTTCGGCTCATCTCGGAGTCCACTGGGATGAAGCTCGAACCCGTTTCTAAACAGGCCAGGTATCCCCTCACGGAGATTCTGGACCGAGGGGATTCCCCTACGGAGGTCTTTCCGGTGGCCGAGGCCATAGTGGGCCCGGCCTTGGAGCTTTGGCAGCGCCCTGCTTCCTGCCCTGCGCCTTCGGCCAGGATGGCCAGGAAGTATGCGGTCCCTACCGGTTCCCTGTCCGGTTTTTCGGAACACCCCTCTGCTGAGGGGTTGGTTACCGACAGCGTTTTCGCGCGCGAACGCATGAGGATGTGGACAAACCTCCCGACAAGGAATCCAAGAAATTGGATTATGCCGGGCGAAAAGTCTATGCTTGCGTCCTCTCTCTGCTCGCCAGGCCAGTTCGGCGGCCCTCATGGCACATTTTTTCTTGCCCTGTTGGGCCCCTGGATGAGGTCGTCCCTCATCTTCCCGTGGATCTGCAGTCTACGGTCAGGCAGGTGCGGGACCAGGGCAGGGCAGTGGCCAAACAGCAGCTCCAGACTGCTTTAGACATCGGGGACTCATGTGCCAGGTCTGTGGCGGCCGCAGTGGCCATGCGTCGTCAGGCTTGGCTGAGGATATCCACCTTTACTTCGGATACCCAGCACAAGTTGGTGGACGTTCCCTTTTTGGGTACTGACCTCTTCGGCCCTGGGGTGGAAGGTCACCTGCAGAGGATCGAGAAGTCCAATGCTACCTTGGACTCGGTCTCTTCTGCCCAGAAGGACAAAGGCCGCAAGCCTCAGCCTAAGCCCTTTCGTCCTTCTGCGCCCCCGTCGCGCCTGGCCCAGCAATGTCAGGGCCAGCAGGCTCGGGCTTGGCATCCCAAACCCAAGCCGTCGGCTTCCTCCAACAGGAAGCAGGGAGGAAAAGGCCCAGGAGGTCCCTCGGCCGGTCCCTCCTCCAAGCCTGCCCAGTGACGGGCTGAGGGGTGTCGCCCCCATCCCCTTCACCTCACCCCTGGTTCCCCCCGTGGGGGGACGGCTCCAACACTTCCTTTCCGCCTGGTCTGTTATTACCATGGACAGGTGGGTACTGGCGGTGGGGAAAAGGCCTGCCTCTAGAATTGAGCAGGCCCCCCCTTCAGAGCCATCGCACCTCGGGGACGGCTCCGACACTTCCTTTCCGCCTGGTCTGTTATTACCATGGACAGGTGGGTACTGGCGTGGTGGGAAAAGGCCTGCCTCTGGAATTCGAGCAGGCCCCACCCTTCAGAGCCGTCGCACCTCGGGGTCCGCAGCCTCACTGCTGCCGGCTCTCGGGCCGACATCGCCTCCTCCTCCAAAGGAGGTGATCAGGAGGTAGTGGATCCCCTCAGACCCGGGGTTTGTGTCCAGGTACTTCCTGGTTCCGAAACGGACGGGGGGCTGGCGCCCCATTCTCGACCTACACGACCTCAACAAGTTCCTAAGGTCTCGAACCTTCAGGATGGTCACTCTGGCGCAGATAATACCATCTCTGGAACACGGCATGTGGTTCTGCACTCTGGACCTGCAGGACGCGTTCTTTCACGTCCCTATCCATCCGTCACATCGGAGATTCCTTCGCTTTCGAGCAGAGGGATCCCTCTTCAAGTTCCGAGCCATGCCCTTTGGCCTGTCTTCAGCTCCCAGGGTCTTCACCAAATGCATTGCAGTGGTGACAGCTTTCCTGTGGTGCCGGGGGGTCCGGGTGTACCCTTACCTGGACGATTGGCTGATAGCAGCCCCCTCCAGACAGGAGGTGGAGCGGTCCAGAGATCTGGCCCTCCAGGTTTGTTCTCAAGTCGGCCTCCTCATCAACGAGGCCAAGTCGGAACTCGAGCCAAAGCAGGTGATTCTGTTTATCGGGGCAGAGCTCGACTCTCTTCGAGCCAGAGCACGGCTCCCGGCGGACAGGGCCGAGGTTCTTACCTCCTTTGCCCAATCATTTCTGGTTGGGCAATCGCGCCCTGCCCGGACTTCCTCCGCCTCCTGGGTCTCATGGTGGCCTGTACCAGCATGGTCCGTTGGGCACGCTGCACACGCCCCTTCAGTGGGGTCTGGCCAGCCAGTGGTCACAGCACTGCGATCCATTGGACCAGCTAGTGATGGTGACCAGGAGGTGTGGAACGCTCTCCGGTGGTGGACCGTTCCATCTCATCTGCAGGAGGGCATCCCGTTTGTCCGCCCCGGCCGCGGTCTCTCTATCGACCGATGCCTCTCTGATGGGTTGGGGTGCCCATCTGGGGAACACCGGCGCACGGCCTCTGGTCCCGTGGGAGTCCCATGCCACATCAACTGCTGGAGCTCCACGGTCCGCCTAGCTCTCACCGCCTTTGCTCCGCTTTCTCCGGGGTTATGGTCCGAGTCCAGACGGACAATACCACGACCATGTACTACCTAAACCGCCAGGGCGGGACGCGTTCCATGCTTCTATGCAAGGAAGCTCTCCGCATTTGGTCACTCGTGCGCAGCCTGGAGGCCGATCTCCTAGCTATTCATGTGGCAGGAGCCTCCAACACCCTGGCCGATGCCCTGAGCCGGATAGGGGCTGCATCTCACGAGTGGTCTCTCCTGCCGGAGGTAGTACAAGATCTGTTCTCCCACTGGGGCACACCTCAGGTGGACCTGTTTGCCTCCAGGGAGAACGCGAAGCTGAGGCTGTTTCATGCCCGCCTCAGCAGGGCTCGCTGTAGGGATGCCTTCGAGGCTGTGGACCCAGGCCTCTTTACGCCTTTCCCCCATTTCCCTTGATCCACAAGGTGCTTCTCAAGGCAAGGAGGGACAAGGCGCAGGTGATTCTGATAGCCCCAGACTGGCCCTGCTAGTTCTGGTACCCAGATCTCCTCAGCCTCAGCTCCAGGCTTCCGAGGCAGCTTCCAGCTCGCCCGGACCTGCTCTCAGTCAATCAGGAGAAGGTGTTCCATCTGGACCTTCAATCCCTGCACCTGACGGCCTGGTTCCTTTGTGGCTAGAGTTCCAGGCCTTGGGTCTTTCCGACGAGGTCCTCAATGTTGTTGAGGCGTCCCGTGAGGAGTCGACCAGGAAATGCTATGCCTTCAAATGGAAGAGATTTTCCATCTGGTGTCAGGGCAAGGGCTTGGACCCTTCCTCCTGTTCTTTGGCAAGCATTTTGGACTATTTATGGTCCCTTTCTAGTCAAGGGCTTAGGTTGATGACCCTAAAGGTGCACCTGGCAGCCATCTCTGCTTACTTGGCGCGGGCCGGGGAGCAGTCGGTGGCACAGGAGAAGGTGGTCTGGCGCTTTTTCAAAGGCCTTGATCACATTTCCCCTCCGGTGCGAGAACCTCCACCTCCGTGGGATTTACTGCTGGTACTGGCAAAGCTCATGGGCAAGCTTATTCGAACCAATGCACAGGTGTGAACTCTCTCACCTGTCGTGGAAGACCGCCTTCTTGGTGGCTATCACGTCAGCCAGAAGGATGGGAGAACTCAGGCGCTCTGCATCGAGTCTCCTTACCTGGTCTTCCACAGGGACAAGGTTGTCCTGCGCCCCACCGAAGTTCCTTCCGAAGGTGGTGTCGGAGTTTCCACCTTAACCAGGTGTTGACTCTGCTGGTGTTCTACCCCAATCACACCTCGGGGCCGATATAGGCTCCATACTTTGGACCTTGTAGGGCGCCGCTTATTATAAGGAGCGACGGCTGAAATTGGGAGAGGTTCGCCAGCTGTTTGTCACCTACGCTGAGTCCGCACCTGGCAGACCTGCAGCCAAGTGGACGATAAGCAGGTGGGTCACCTCCTGCATAGATCTCTGCTATAAGTTGGCGGGCATGGAGCCTCCCAGAGGGATAAGAGCTCATTCTACCCGTCATACTGCTGCATCGTTGGCTGCTTCCAGGGACGTCCCTATCCAGGAAATCTGCAGGGCTGCTACCTGGAAGTCAGCACACACCTTTATTACCCATTACCACATCGACCTTGAGTCACCGGATGCTAGTTTTGGGGCCTCGTTCTCCAGTCTTTATTCCCTAAGTAGGGGTGTGCGCTTGCCTCCTCCCTCCCGGAGAACTGCTAGGAGTCTGCCAGACAGTGTGGATGAACAACATATCCATGTCCCTAAATACAGGTTACCTCCTGTAGCAGGAGTTCTAGGAATGGTATATGTTGTTCATCCACACCATCCTGACCTCCGGCTAGACGCACAACCTGAGCTTTCAGCGGGCCAGATCTGGCGTCATGGGGTGGAGCCGAGAGTTTTACCACCCGGGTGGGTGGGAGGAGCCAGCTTGAAGACCTTCCGGCAAGATTTAAAGCGGCAAGGAACCTGCCAGACAGTGTGGATGAACAACATATACCATTCCTAGAACTCCTGTTACAGGTGAGTAACCTGTATTTAGTGCCTCTAGCTGTGCTGACACAGACAGTGATAACAGTCTCAATGCTGAATTCTCCTCTGGCTCTGGCATTGGTGTCGGAGCCGGACATTAGTCAGACCCCTCAGGGGGGCCTACTTGGCTACAATCTTCCTCTACCCATTCTGACATTTCACCCCAAGGCCATCGCTGTATTACCTCCTCCATCCCAAGAATGCCAGCAGTGAGAGGTGCCACTTGATCGGCCCATAGGTGAAATGTCACAGGATCTGCAAGGCCCCACCTGAGGCATAGGTACCATGGCTCAGCAGACTGTCCTGCCCCCTAGGTGACTGCCTCAACTGCCTCTGGAGTGAGTAGACAGAATGCCCACGTTCTTCAGGTCTCTTGGCCTCTTACGTGGGAGCAGAATCACACATGTGTTGGTACCATAGACTCATGGTATAGGGAGTCTGATAAGATCCAGTTCAGTATCTCTTCCCCAGTGCCTTACCCAGGTGGTTTCTACCCCTTGTCTCCCTTGACATCCTCCTTGGAGGATGAGTCATCCGTCCCTGAGCCTCATCTGCTGAGTGTGTGCTGTACCAGTAATTCGTGGGTAGATATTGCAGGTGTTAGATCTCCCAGCATACACAAGTCATGATCCTGTTGCACTGCCATTGGGTCTCCAAAGAGTTTACAAATACTGACACCTGTGTCATTCCCTCATGGCCCAGGGCCTTGGAGGAGGCATTCAGGGCATTACAGAGGCATCCCTTTTCCACGCTTACCACCCCCAGGGACCTCATGATCCAGTATTGCACCCCCCACAAGGTCTGCAGGAGTCATACCTCACCCCACACTGGGGCTTCAGGTACTGCAGACCAGGACAGAGGACAGTGGACAAAGGCCAGGCGGTAGACATCATATACCTGAACTTTAGCAAGGCCTTCAGTTCTGTACCACACAAAAGGTTGATAAGGAAGTTGAGGGATCAATGGTGGGGGAGAATATGGTAAGATGTGTTGAAAACTGGTTGAGTGGTAGAACCCAGAGAGTACTGGTTGGGGGTGAGTTCTCCATCACCAAGGAAGTCACCAGTGGGGTCCCGCAGGGTTCGATGCTGGGGCCTGTGTTGCTCAATGTCTTCATAAGTGACATTGGGGAGGCATAAAAGGTAAAATATGCCTGTTTGCAGATGACACAAAACTCTGTGGGAGAGTGGACACCAAGGAGGGCATACAGGACCTGAGGGAGCACCTCGCCAGACTAGAGAGGTGGCCAGAAATCTGGCAACTTAGTTTCAATGCCAAAAAGTGCAAAGTGATGCACATAGAGGCCAAGAACCCTAGGAAAGAGTATTACATAGGAGGGGCTCAGGTATCTTCCTCTGAAGAGGAAAAGGATCTAGGGTAGTGACTACAAGTGACCTGAAACACATCTCTCAGTGTAAAAAGGTGGTGGCGAAGGCTGACAGGATGCGGGGGTGTATTGCAAGGGGATTCAGTAGTAGTAGTACAGCTCATTGGTGAGACCACATTTAGAATATAGAGTGAGGTACTGGCATCCTTACCTTAAGAATGACATCAGCATGCTGCAGGGGATCCAGAGGACAGCAACCAAGATGATCGAGGGGTTACAGGATAGATTGTATGAGGAGAGACTGGGAGCCCTGGGGATGTACTCCCTGGAAGAGAGGAGGCAGAGGGGTGATATGATAGAGACCTTCAAGTACATGAAGAGAATTAACAGAGTGAAAAAGGAGGGTCTCTTTAAAATGAGTGACAACAGCACCACTAAGAGGCACAGCCTAAAACTGATGGGGGGGGGGATCAGAAAGGATGTAAGGAAGCATTTCTTTACGGAGAGGGTGGTGTCCACCTGGAATGAGCTGCCAGAGGAGGTGGTATCAGCAAGGACTGTCGGAGCATTCATGAGAACCTGAGACAAACACAAAGAGAACCCTTGGGACTAAGGAAGGGGAGAAGATGGGGTAGTGGGACAGTTTGGGGGCAGGGTCATTGGTGTAAATTGTAAGGCCAGACCTTGCATCACTCACCGAGCAGACGCAGTAGACCGGGTGGTCTTCTTCTGATGGCTCTTTTCACATGTTTGTATGTGATCGCATCCCAGTTGGAATTTCACTGGTTTGATGCACTGGGCAGAAAGAATATTTCCTTGGGATGTTCTCTTCTGACAATTGCATCGCATCAGACACATGTCAGCCTTCCAGCACTGTCTGTGGTTGCAGATGCACATGATGCTTGTTGCAGTGCTTGACTGTGAAGTGGTTCAGTAGGCCATAGACATTTCCGTCAGGGGCTTGGAGGCAGCACAGCACCAACGTAGGCACTGTACAATACCAGTGAGGTGGCGTTCAGGATTGCTGGATCATCCTTCTGTATCAGATCGATGTCATGGTTGTACCTGTTCCAACTAGCATCTCTGGCACTGCAAAAGGTGCTAAACTCACAGTACCAGGGTGATCATTTCTTCTCTCCTCGGGTCCTGTGGCAGTTGTCGGGAGACCCTCCCGCTCCTGTGCCACAGGAGCCACCGCCATGATCAGACCAGTCCTTAGTCTCTCTGGACCAGGAAGAACCCCCTTCCTCATGAGGTCTTCCCCATGCAGATGGCTGAGGCTATCTTGCTGTAGCTTCAGGGTGAGCAAGTTGCTCCCGTTTGAAAGAGGCAACTTGGTTCACTGGATCCAAGAGTGGGACTCCATGGAGAAGACTGATTCTAGGAAGATAAAAGAGTTGCTTACTTACCATAAGCAGAGATCTTCCATAATGTCTTTTCCATGGCCTACTGCTCACCCACCCACCATCCCTCTTGCTGTAATGAGCCAGGGCTACTGGTTAGCTTACCCTTTTCTGTACATATTCATCTTGGCCAGCACAGGACTTATTCTGCTTGCACTCTCCCCTTCTGAGGCCCAGAGCATTTTCCTGTAACATACACAAAATCAACACATGAAATTGTTTTGAAAAACTCTAAACAAAAAGGGGGTTAGCACAATCCTAACCAAAAAAATATTTTTTCTGTGCCGCTCCTTCACCTGTTAATCCTCCAGCCACCACCCCCACCCTGAGGTATATCCTCTTTACCTTGGATATATCCCTATTAGTCGATATATTCTTATTAGCTGGTACTGGTATATGATACTCTACACCCTTGTGGTGTTCTGACTTCAAACCTAATCCCACTTGATAGACCTATCAGTGGTACTATGTTTGTCCCGCTCTGTTCTTGAACAGCGTAGGCTGTGTCAGGTTACTTGGTGCTTAGCTTTCCCCTTGTGGTTAATCCGCAAGTGTCTGTCTCTTCTGCAGGGGAAGGATGGCTGTAATTAGCTTAGCTAGCTACTGTAGCAGTAATAGTGCAACTGGTAAGAACAGGTTACTCACCTGTAACAGTAGTTCTAGGAGTGGTATATGTTGTTCATCCACACTCTTTGGCATGTCCCTTTCCCTTTAAATCTTGCCGGAAGTCTTCAAGCTGGCTCCTCTCACCCACCCGGGTGGTATAACTCTCAGCTCCGCCCCATGACACCAGATCTTAGCCTGCTGGAAGCAAGGTTGTGCGCCTTAAAATCGGGGAGGTCGGGTGGGTGTGTGTGGATGAACAACATTTACCACTCCTAGAACTACTGTTACAGGTGAGTAATCTGTTCTTCTAGGAGCATGGATATGTTGTTCATCCACACTCTTTGGCAGACTTCTAGCAGTTCTCTGGGAGGAGGGAGGCAAGGCACACACCCCCTACTTAGGAAACAGAGCTTGGAGAACTGAGGCCCCCAAACCAGCATCCCAGCATGACTCAAGGTCGATGTGGTTGTGGGTAATTAAGGTGTTTGCTGACTTCTAGGTAGCAGCCCGACAGATTTCCTGGATAGGGATGTCCCTGGAAGCAGCCACTGATGCAGCAGTATGGCAGGTAGAATGAGCTGTTAACCCTCTGGGAGGCGCCTTGCCTGCCAACTCATAGCACAGACCTATGCATGATGTGATCCATCTTGCAATGGTCCGTTTGTCTGCAGGTCTGCCAGAAGCGGCTTCAGCATAGGTGAGAAACAGCTGGCGAATCTCTTCACGAATTTCTGCTGTTCTTTCCTTATAATAGGAGAGAGCAGGTCTCAGGTCCAGGGTATGGAGCCTGTACTCGGCATCTAAGGTGTAGTTAGGTTAGTGTACCGGCAAAGTCAACACCTGATTAAGGTGAAACTCTGAGACCACTTTCAGAAGGAATTTCAGGTGGGGGCGCAGGACAACTTTGTCCCTGTGAAAGACCAGATAGGGGGAGTCCACCGAAAGCACCTGGAGCTCCCCTGTCCTTCTGACTGACGTGATAGCCACTAGGAAGGCCGTCTTCCATGGAAAAGTGTGAGAGCTCACATGTGTGCATGGGTTTGAATGGCTTGCCCATGAGCTTTGCCAAAACCAGCAAGAGATCCCATGGAGGTGGAGGTTCACACACTGGAGGGGATATGTGATCCAGGCCTTTGAAGAAGCGCCCGACCACTGTCGCCTGTGTCAATGTTGGCTGACCGGCCCATGCCCGGTAGGCAGAAATGGCTGCCAGGTGCACCCTAAGGGTCGATGACCGTAGACCCCCTTTGAAGAGAGACTAAAAGTAGTCTAAAATGTTAGCCACCGAGCAGGATAAGGGGTCCAGACTCTTACCCTGACACCAAATGGAAAACCTTTTCCATTTGAAGGCATAACATTTCCTGGTCGATTCCTTACAAGATGCCTCCACCACAGTGTAGACATCCTCAGAAAGACCCAGAGCCTGGAACTCTAGTCGCTCAGGTACCAGGCTGTGAGGTACAGGGAATGAAGGTCCGGATGTAATACCTTCCCCTGGTTCAGTGATATAAGGTCCGGGCATGTACAAAGCCACTCCTGGGGCCTGCAGCTGAGGCTGAGGGGATCTGGGTACCAGAACTGGCATGGCCAATCTGGGGCTACCGGAATCACCTTCGCCTTGTCCTTCCTCACCTTGAGTAACATCTTGTGGATCAAGGGAAATGGAGGGAAGGCATAGAGGAGGCCTGGGGTCCACCGCCTCAAGAAGGCATCCCCCTGCAGCGAGCCCTGCTGAGGGGGGCGGACATGATACAGACTCAGCTTAGCGTTCTCCCTGGAGGCAAACAGGTCCACCAACGGTTTGCCCCAACAGGAAAACAGACCGTAAGCTACCTCTGGATGGAGTGACCACTCGTGGGATGTCTGGCCTATGCAGCTGAGAGCATCCGCCAGCTGGTTTGATACTCCTGCCACATGGATGGTTAGGAGATCTGCCTCCAGCCGGCTGATGAGGGTCCAGATGTGGAGCGCCTCATTGCACAGCAGACGGGAGTGCGTGCCGCCCTGTTTATTGAGGTAGTACATGGTTGTGGCATTGTCTGTCTGAACTTGAACCACTTGACCCTGGAGCTGAGGAGTGAATGCTGACAGTGCCAGTCTGACTGCTGTGAGTTCTAACAGGTTGATGTGGCATCAGGACTTCTTGGGGGTCCAGAACCCGTGGGCCCTGTTGTCCCCCTTGTAGGCTCCCCAGCCCATGAGAGAGGCATCGGTCGTGAGAACAACCATCGGCTTGGGGCAGACAAACAGGATCCCCTCCTGCAACCATTCTGGGGCGGTCCACCATTCGAGAGCGTCCCATATCTTCTGGGTTACAGTGATCAGCTGGTCAAAATGACCGTGTGCTGAGTCCACTTGGCGGCCAGCTCCCATTGAAGGGGGCGCATGTGCCACATGGCCCAATGGACCACTGAGGTGCATGCCGCCATGTAACCCAGAAGGCACAGAAAGTCCCGGGCAGGGCGCAAGAGCCCAACCAGAAATGATCGGCAAAGGAGGAAATAACCTCCACCCTGTCCGCCGGGAGCCAAGCTCTGGCTTGACGAGAGTCGAGCTCTGCCCTGATGAAGCTCATCACCTGAGATGGCATGAGTTCTGACTTGGCCTCGTTGATCAGGATGCCAAGCTGAGAGCAGGTTCTGAGAGCCTGATCCCTGGATCTCTCCACCTCCTGAAGGGAAGAACCCACCAGGAGCTAGTCATCGAGATAAGGGTAAATTCAAACTCCTCGATGCCGAAGATGGGCTGCCACCACTGCAGTGCATTTGGTGAAGAGCTGAGGGGCTGATGACAGGTTGAACGGCATGGCTTGGAACTCATACAGGGTCCCTTTGACCCTGAAGTGGAGGAACTGCTGGTGGGATGGACGGATTGGGACGTGAAAGAATGCATCCTGTACATCCAGTGAACAAAACCACGTTTCGCTCCAGGGATGGTATGATCTGGTTCAGAATTACCATCTGGAAGGTGTGAGACCTGAGATACTGATTCAGGTCGTGGAGATCTAGGATGGGGCACCAACCCCTCCGTTCGCTTGGGCACAAAGAAGTAACTGGATTCGAAGCCTGTGTCTACAGGCGGATCCGGCACTGGAGCTACCGCCTCCTTGTGGAGGAGCTGAGCTATGTCGTCTCGAAGAGCCGACTGCGTGTGAGCTGAGATCCTTTCCTCCCGAGGGGCACGGGCTCAGCTGGGCGGGTACTGCTGGAATTCCAGAGGCAGTTCCTGCCCTACCACTTCTAGGACCCACCTGTCAGAAGTGATATCAGACCAGGTGGAAAGAAAGTGGCGGAGCCGACCCCTCACGGGAGGACCCAGGGCAGGCGTGACAGGTGTAGGGGTGGCAACCCCCAACCCGTCACTGAGCAGGCTTAGAGGAGGAGGAGGAAGGTCCTGGATCAGCGCCTCGGCCTCATTTACGGGGCTGTTGAGGGCCCTGCTTGGGCCTAGGGTGCTAAGCTTGAGCCTGCTGCTACTGTTGGTGCTGCCGACCTCCTTGATAGAAGGGCTGCCTGACCGCAGGGGAGGACTGTCGAAAAGGCTTCCTCTTCCTCTTCTGCTGGTTCTTGCCAGAGGAACCCTTAGCAGAAGTAGCGTCCAAGGTGGCATTGGACTGTTCAGTACACTGAAGTTCGCCTGCCACTCCTGGGCTGAACAAGTCGGTACCAAGGAAAGGCACATCAACTAACTTGTGCTGGGTATCCGCCGGAAAGGAGGATAACCGCAGCCAAGCCCTGTGGCGGGTGGCCACTGCAGCTGCTAAAGAGCGGGCACAAGAATCCCTGATGCCCAGGGCCGTCTGGAGCTGCTGTTTGGCAACAGCACGGCCCTGATCATGGACTTGCTTGACCGTGGTCTGCATGTCCGCGGGGAGGTGAGGAAGTACTTCATTCAATGACCCTGGGAGGGCATGGGAGAAGTGTGCCATGAGTACAGCCGAACTGGCCTGACAAAGGCCCAGGGAAGAGGCCACGTAGACCTTACGGGCAGAGTGGTCCATGTTCTTGGACACCTTGTCCGGAGATTGGTTGGTGTCGGCCGAGCTACCAGTACGTCTAAAGACGGAAGCAGTCACCAGGCTGTCAGCTGAGGGATGTTCCGTGAATCCCGGCAGGGATCCCATAGGCACCGCATACTTATGGGCCATATGGGCAGACTGTGCTGGGCAGGAAGCTGGATGCTGCCAAAGCTCAAGGGCCGGACCAGTAATGGCTTCTGCTATTGGAAAGGCCTCCGGCGGGGTATCCCCCCTCTTAAGGATATCCATAAAGGGGTACTCCGCCTTTTTCTGAATGAACTGCAAGGGCATCCCGGTAGAATCGGAGATAAGGTGGAGAATGCCCTGAAAGGAGGAGGGACCTTCCTCCAAGGCCGCCGAGAGTGACTCATCAGCAGGATGGGAGTGCAAACCGGTGGTATCCGAATCCGAGGAGTCAGGGTACAGCGGTCTCCCGCCCATGTTCCCTTTGATCCACCGAGGGCGATCTGGAGTGACCGTGATGGACAGATGTCAGGGAGCCTGGTGTCTGGACAGTCCTCTTTCGAGGGAGCCCCAGTGGGGGGCTGCTTAGGTGGTGGGTCCACCCTAATAGGTGGTGAGAACGGTATGGGCCTAGCCGGAATACGGACCGGCCCCCCAGGTGGAGGAACTGAAGCCTTCGGTTCCAGAGTGATCGGCAAAGGCTCTTGAGGCGCAGGCCAAGTAATGGCCGGGGCGGACAGCATAGCCGGCTTCTGCCCAGCCGAAGTCAGCTGTTGCCACATGAGCTCCTCATAGCAGCAACGGAGTTTCCGTTGAAGCCTCTCCTCATCCGAGGAAGATGAGGATCTGCGGGAGTGCTTCTTTTTTGAATAACGGTGGCCTTTCTTCGATTTTCTGGTCAAAGAAAACCAAGTCCTCGACTGAGACTGACGGGGTCGGTTGAGTCAATCAGGGAAACGGACTGGGGCGAGGTTTCTGTTCGTTCCCTCGATCAAGACACCCACAGGAGGCGGGGAAATAGAGGATAGGTGTCCTCTCTAGAGAATCGTCAACTGGAGTCGGCGAAAGTAGCTCGATTGGCTTGACAAAAATTTCGGCCGGTTCAGCCAATGCCTCGGTGTCCGCCTGGCCAGATGGAAGATCCGTGAAGCCGGCGGCCGAGGAAGCGATCTTGACCGAAGTCGAGACTGCCGTTTCCTAGGACTCGGACCTCTCACGGTCCCAGGAGCATCTTCTGGAGGAAGACTTCAGATCCTTGTCCCTCTTGCGAGGGCGGGAGGAGTGCGAGCCCGAGGGCGCTTCACCTCTGGTGGGGAGAGACTGGCACAACTCCCTAAAGGAATCTGAGAAGGTGGAGCCGAGGTTGAGAGGAATGAAAAAACCTCGGCTGGCCGAAGCCCGAGCAGCTTCTTCCTCAAAAGCCTTCATCTGCTCTAGCTGTTCGGCGGATCCCTCGGCCACGGAAACTGCCCACCTCGCCTCCTTCAATTTCACAGACGGGTTCCCTTTCTCCGGTCCCCCCAGCTTAAGGTGCGCCATGCGGTCATTCAAAATGTTAGGATGGAAGGCTAAGCAAAAGGTGCAGGTGGTGGTGTCATGACCAACACCTAGGCAGTATACACAAGTAAGGGGATTGGTGCGCGACATTTTCTGGCTGTATGAACACAGGCAAAATCCGGGGAGCGACTTGTCCTCAATATCCGATACGCTATTATCGGAATTGACAACTCGAACGAGTTTAACAGATAAATGCGGTAAAAACTGACGTTGCGAAGCCAAGGCCTACAATTGCTTGAGTTAGCACTAGGGAACCTGTTATCTTCCAGTGGAAAGGAAGATCTGGTGTCATGGGGCAGAGCCAAGAGTTATACCACCCGGGTGGGTAGGAGAGCCAGCTTGAAGACTTCCAGCAAGATTTAAAGGGAAAGGGACATGCCAAAGAGTGTGGATGAACAACATATCCACGCTCCTAGAACTGGCTTTATAGTTTTTGTGCTGTCCTCATCGCCTCAGCATTTTACTTCTGTCCTTTTTGGTCTTAGCTGCCACACACCTCTTTTGAGAATATCCCAGTTTTCAGCAAAATCTTTTGAAGTAGTTTTTCTGGATTTTCATGTTTCCCCTAGTGGGAACAAACTATGGATATATTTCTCATCCCATTACAAAAAAGTGTTTATATTTTCATTGCTCCTGAAAGATGTGCTGGCTGACAGACTTTTTCTGGATTGCTGTTGTTCTCTCACAGCTTCATTTTTTCACACCTAACCAGAGCCTAGGCTGGGACTGCTGCTGTGGTAGCCTTTTTGTTCCTGTGTACTAGGTCAGCAAGCCCGCCCTTAATATAAGGTGGTTAACTTAAACAATAATGCACAACAGGGTATGTGTTGTGCTGGGATAATGTCATGCCTCGGGTGGTGGAAGCACAAGGTTGCAGGCTAAGTGCATTCAACACCCAAGAAGGGACATTCTCCCACACAACACACATCCTGGAGTGCAATACTGCTGTTACATAATGGCTCGTTTAAATAGAGAATTAAAAAAATATTCGAACATGAAGACCGGGCACTCACCAGGTTGGTGAATGCCCAGTCTTCATGTTCGAGTTTCTACTTTTAACAGAGAGCATCACCATCCCTGTGCGCACTTCTCTGCTTTGAATTTAAAAAATATATAGAATAAATACTGTTTTAAAATAGGTTTTTTTTGTAATTTTTTTTATTGTGGAAGCATATTTTGTTACAAAATAGCCTTTTACTGTTTCTCCACTAGATGGAGCCGTCCTCAATTAGTTAATCTTTTTACTGGGGGGGGTCTCTCTCGCCCCCCCCACTCACACCACCACGAAAAGCTGTTGTTTTTGCTCCTGTTAAGGTAATGTGAAAGGGAGGACTGTTTAACTGCTTCTGTTTGAAGTAATTAAGTGTTCATTCAGTGATGGTGTCTGTATAAAAACAAGAATTAAAAAAAACAAAGTTGGCACTGAAGTGGCATGCACACACTTTCAGATGTACTAAACGTGAAAGTTAGTGTGAGCGCTGCAAAGTGGATTTGCTTTCCCTTTTCTGCACTGTGCTTCAGAAGGACATCTGGTGCTTCTTCCTGCTAGCTATAAACCAGCAGTTTTTTAATCTGCATTGGTTACCATGTTATTTAAAATGGAACAGAGCGGTGAAGTGTGAGAGTGTGTGCGCTTAGTTCGGTCTACTGAGCTGCGTATGTGAAGCCGCTTATAGTGACAGTTTGAAAAAAAGATTTGCAGTTCACTTTGGCTTGACAGAGGGAGTTGTAGGCTGCTAAGACGAGGGAAGTTGTAGGCTGGAAATGCCGGGGATTTGTAGGCTGCTAAGACAGTTTATTTGGGGGGAAGCTGGGCTGTATGACACGATGGGAGCTTCAGAGGTAAGTGTGTGGAGTGATATGTTTAATGTGACAGCATGTGAGGTGGGTCATGTATGTGACTGGACTTGATACAGTGATGTTATGCTAGGATAACATCTCTGTCCCAGGCTCACAATGACCAATTGGAGTTGAGGAATATATATGTGTGTATATATATATATATATATATATCTATCTATCTATATATATATACGTATGTGTATATATGTAAGCATTAATGCCCGACTAAGGGGAGGCTCCTACTGGGGAATTAATGCATAGTTTTTTTTTGGGGGGGGGGTTTGGCACGAGGCCTTGGCCGAGAGCCTATAACCACCCAACCATGCATTAATTCCCCAGCAGAAGCCGACTCCGGAGGGCATTAATGTGTTTGTAACATGGGAATACTTGCATTGTTGTTTCCTTTTTTACAGTTCTGTTCGCTGGAACTGTTCAGCTTTGTATCAGCGTGATGAGATCCTGTGTTTTCGCCACGATGTGTGTTCTGTTTGCTGCTGTAACAGGTAGTGGTACTAGAGCCTGACCTGGTGAACCCATGATTAATAGTTGGAGTTGGAATTACCAGTGATTAATCACCACTCCAACTTTGATCATGTGGTGCGTTTTGTCCAATGACGTTGCCTTATTTCGTGTTTCTCTTTTTTGCCGTGTTACAAATATGTATATATATATATATATATATATATATATCTCATATAATTCTTGGAAGGAATGTCTCCCCATAGAAAAAGCCATCAGTTGTTTTCCTGTATACCTGTGACTAATTTAGCAATTAAAAGTATACCTGTGACTAATCCATCAATTCAGAATCTATATGTTTACACTAGTTAAACAATTACAGCTATATACCTATGCTAATTAAAGCTATAAACCTACACTAATCAATCAATTAAAAGTATATACCTGCACTAATAAAAAGTACACATTTGATCTACATTAAACCTTATGGGGATACCACTAATAACACAATTAGCACAGTATCAGGAAGCTAGCCAAAATTCCTACCTGCATTCACTATACACCAATCTGTCCTTGCTGCAAGAGACCTTCAGGTGCACAATGTGATCTCCATAACAATAACCATCCTAATGTATTATATTCAACAAACATTGGGTAATGGTGGAACACTTGGGAGTATACCCATCAAGGGGGCTAATTAGGGCACAAAAGCCACTCACCCTTCGGGCTTATGGCCTTGTAGTCCTAATTAGCCCCCTCGATGGGTGTACATCCTTGTATACCACCCTTACCCGTTATTTATTCTACAGTATATATACGAAGAGAGAATACTGGATGGGCGACTATGCACAACTAGTGTGTTCTGCCATAGAGAGGTTCTCATTCCCTTTGACCTCGAGAGGTCTGTGGGAATCAGAACCCCGAGCTGGTGGAAATACACTGGTTGTGCATATAGTTCTCATCCTGTATTTTTTATAGTGTGTAGTATTATGTGACATGTGCCTGCAGCAGTTCTTTCACTTTCAGAATGAAACTGACTCGTGCAGTATCTAGAGGTTTCAGAATGCTGTTGTACCACAGAAGGGTACAGTCACATCCCATGACCTTTGAACTGTGGTATAACAGCATTTTGAAAGGGATGGAATTCTGTACAGAACAGTGCTCTACTATACACTATGTACTCTCTTTTTTTCTCTTCTTCCCCCTATAGATAGGTTGGTAGTCTGGTAGCTGGGTTGTATAAAGTTGTTAATTTTCTCTTTCTGTGTTCTTTTCCTGTCCCTTTATCCTACCCATTCTGCAAACATAGCTGGCCTCCACTTTTTGTACTCTTCTGGTGAACAGGACCGAGATAGGTTAGGGGGAGAGCAACAGTTTTTGGCAGGAGCACGTCACTATGCAGTGCCACACAGGTGCCATGACCTTGTAGCCATTGCTGACTCCCAGGCCAAAACACTTGCTTCTGTTGGGTCCCAGCTTCCCTGGTTTAGACTGGAGAGTGGTACTCCATGAAGAAGATATTCTGGAACATCTTCAGTTAAGGTTAGTATGTAACTTTCTGTTGTCCCTGCCGCTTGTGATATCAGCACACCTGATGCTCCAAGCTCAACATGCAATGTATGCCAGAGTTGGGCACAGCTGGCATCCCCCCCTCCTCATGTACCTCAGTTGCATTGCTACCTATAGTCCCCCAGGTGCCAGAATTGCAGTGGGAGTAACTGTCTGCCCTTCCTGAGGAGAGAGAGAACTTCCTCTAGGATGTTCACCCTGCCGACCCCCGAGATCGAGGCTTGCTTCTGAACCCTGGTCACTAATGCCGTGTACAGCAGCTCTACTACTGTGTCTATGGGCCAGCAGTTTGGGCTTCTCTAACAAAAACTAGCCTTGTTAAAACACAAAATATAGGTCTTTGTTTAGTTTTTCAAAATGATCTAAAAACAAATTAAAGGACATAGGAATGTAGTGTCAGCGTTGTTTACATGATGCAAGTGCACTCGGGCAACAGAAAGGTAGGTAGGTAATAGAATTTTATTTATATTAAGACACCCCTCCAATGTGTGGAGTGCATGTACAAAACAAAACAAAATAACAGAACAAGACCGCTAAAATAAATTGAAAACACATTGTCATCATCCACCCAGTATGCAGTTAAGATACCATACTACATAGTAAAAAGAGCAACAGACTTTCCAAAAGCTAGGAGCAAGGGATGTTTATTTACGTTTGTTTTTAAAGGTATAAACATTCCTGATAGTGTGTATGTCCTCCAGCAGAGTATTCCATAGGACCAGGGCTGCCACCTCAAAAAGCCTCTCTCCAGCCAACTTTAACTGAGCCAGTGGAACCTGAAGGAGGCCACTTCCACTGGATCTCAGTACCCTGGTGGCTGTATAGGGGGCCAGAAGCTCACTGAGAAACTGGGGGTCCAATCTGTTTTGGATTTTGTTGTTAAAAGAACCCGGAAATCTTCTTTGAGGATATCTCTTGCAGCAGGTAACACCTTAGGAACCACAGCCATCGGGCACCAGGACCACACAGAAACATTTTTGCTAGTAGTCTAACTGGGGCCGCAGACAGCAACGTCATCATGTCGACGTCCTTCCTCTATAGCCGTGGGCAGCCCCACACCCTCCTCAGTTCTTTTCCTGCCATCGGCCATTGCTCTTCAGACTACACGGAACACCATCACTTCAGTCGACTGTCATTTTTTCCCATACTGTTCCGTTTTTATTTCTTACCCTAGTTCTTCAATAACTTCATTTCCTAAAGTGATTTCCCTTTTTCTTTTCATTTATGCCCGGATCTGATAATCTTTTCCATCGCTGCAGCTGCGTACAGAAGATCTACGATAAAGACTTCCACAAGGTCTGCCTCCACTGCCTCGGCACCGACCACAATGTCAAGGCCTGCGAGATCTGCTGCAGCTTCAAGTCAAGATACCTGGTGGTGTTGCCAGAAATAACTAAATTCCTTCCTTATAGAGTAGAAGGTCGCTGCCCTGGAAAAGGAGCTTCAGGTTAGGGGCTCCTCCGCTTTCCTGGACCCATCCACAAGCTGTCATGCTGCTAAGGCCCGGGACAAGTCGTTGGGGAAGCATCATCACCGGGAGAAAGAAAGGTCCTCCTGGAAATGTTCTTAGTTGCTGCTTCTAGCACTGACTGTTATGGGGTTGTCGACCGGTCTGGCTACAACCCCCGCTGCCACCTACACCCTTTCTGCTACAGGGTTGGCCTTGGCAGCCTTTCCTACCGGAGTTCCTCTGCCCAACATTGCTTCATCATCAGAGGGCCTTTTCCTTCTCCCGCTGATGATTCCCACTGCCTCCCTCACCCTGTCTTCAACAGGGGGGACTCTTGCAGTGCGGCTTGTTGGTTTCTCCTCCACCGACATTGGTTCATCGTAGTTGGGGTTTTCCTTACCTCTGCCAATGCATCCACCCCTGCTGAACGCCCTGTCCCCCGCCTCCTCAAGGGCCACAGTCAGGGAGAAATGCTGGCCTGATTGTGGCCGGCGATGGTCATGCGTCATCAGGCTTCAGGGCTCTTCATCTGATGCCCCTGATTGTTACTGCAATGTCGGTAAAGCAGGCCCTTCAGTTGTTCCCGCAACCTGCCCCATCTTGTCACTGCTTCAGCCCTCCCAGACGTCGCTGGGGCCTCTGTGCCCCCCCCCCATCGCTACCAGAGGTCGATGCTGGAGACCATCTTTGTCCAGGCCCTGCTTTCTTCAGTCTGGGACTTCTTGCAGAGAGTCACCTCACCTTAGGGACCATCACCAGTGGGGCCTTCTCGGCCAGCATCAGCACCATCACACCATGCTTCGTTGCGACCAGGCCCTTCATTGTCGTTGATGTCCTTGGTGCCTATCTCTGAGCTAGGGAATGACGATAATTATCGCCTTGACTTCTTTTTTGCCTGAAGATGAGGAGGATGATAATGCTGGGGCCTGGACTCCCTCTAGTTCCTCAGCAGGGGAGGACCGCTTAAAATGCACCCCACAGTCCCCAACCCCGAATGACCCCTCCTTCATAGTAGTGATGAGGCAACTGCAGTCCTCTATTGGGTTTGATGCTGCAGAGCAGGGCATTACTCAGCAGATCTGGCAGATTACCTGGACCTGCCAGATTCCCTTCCCCTCATCATTCCTCCAATGATCAGTGCCTACGAGGATGCCACTATGGCTGCATGGTACAGGCCTAACTTGATTCCCTCATGCCCAGAAAGGTGGTCAAGCTGTACTAGGCCCCCTCTGGGAAGCCTTTTTTTGCAGGACCCCATTGGTGGATTCTGTGGTGATTAATGCAGCCCATGGTAGATCCAAGAGGCCCCAGAACCTCAGCTCTCTCCCTCTGGACAAGGAGTCCAGGAAGTTGGACCTTATTGACAAGAGGGTATTTGCCTCTTCCACTTTGGCTATAAGGATCATTAATTACATTGACCATATGCTAAGATTCCAGAATGACCTCTGGAAAGTAGCCAGGTCTGCAGCCCAGTCCCTTCTGGAGGGCACCCAAAAACAGGAGCTGCTCAAAACCCTCCAAATGGGCATGGTTGTAGGCAGACACCTCTTGTGGGCTGCCTGTGATGCCCTAGGTGCCTCCGCCAGAGCCTCCGCTGTGGGAGTTTGCCTGAGGAGGTACTCCTGGCTCAGGGTGTCTGGTTTTGCCTCTGACATCCAACAGTCCATCCTGAATGCTCCCTTCAAGTGCTACAAGCTTTTTGGGGTGGACATGCAGGATATCCTCAACAACCTCCAGGCCTCAGGGAGAACCCTGCAGTCTGTTCACTCCCTCTACCACACCCACCAGAAGAGTGGGGAGAGGGTGCCCTTTCGGCATGCCACCCATCTTCCTAGGTCTAGCACCAGACAGTCCGGCAAGCATAAAGCTGCAGCGGTCCTGCCTGCTGCTTCCTTCACCACAGGGGAGTCCTCAAGGGGTGGAGGAACAGCCCTGGCCGTGGGCTCGGCCTCAGCCTGACTGCTTGTCCAACCCCCTCCTTCCAGTTTCCCAGGATGTGGTGGTGGGGGTCGTTTCTCCCTCCATTTGGAGAGGTGGTGGGAGATTACAGTCGACGCTTGGGTGCTACAACTCATAGAACAAGGACACGCTCTACAGTTTGTGGAAATGCCTCCAGATCTTCCTCCAGGGCCTTCTATTTACCCTCCAGACCACGTACCTGTGTTACTGGAGGAGATCCAGATGCTGCTACAAAAAAGGGCCATAGAACCCGTCCCCGAGAATCAACAGAATGCGTGGTTTTACTTCCACTTCTTCTTTATTCCTATGTCCACAGGGGACTCGGGGCCCGCTGTGGACTTACGGAACCTGAACTACTACATCCAGTACAAAAAGTTCAGGATGGTCACCCTCCCAGGCCTGTTGCCCTTGCTCTGGGAGGGAGACTGGATCCGCTGCTTAGAAATGCCGGACGCATACCTGCACATCCATGTCTGCAATTCCCACAGGAAGTACCTCAGGTTCTTGTTTCAAGACGAGCACTACCAGTTAGTTCAGAGTCCTCCCTTTTGCCTTGTCTTTGGTGTCTCAGGTCTTCACCAAATGCCTAGAAGTAGTGGCAGTGGCCCTCAGGAGGGAGGGACTTTAGGTCTTCCCCTGTCTGGATGACTGGTTGCACAAAGCTCAGTCTAAAGAGCAACTGTCTTTGACCCTGGCATGTACCCTGCAAGTATTTAGCCAGTTGGGGATTACAGTCAACTTGTCCAAGTCAGTGTTGACTCTAGACCAGTGTCTCCAGTGTATAGGAGCTATACTGGACATGGCCCAGGGCTCTGCCTTTTTGCCCCTAGACAGGGTGGAGCGGCCGATCATGCAGGCCCAGGAACTGTATCAAGTCGGTATGTACTAGCCATGACATATCTCAGACTGCTGGCCTGATAACTGCGTCCAATGCCACGGCTCTCCTGGCAAGGTTGTACATGCGCATCCGTCAGTGGACTTTGAGGGTACAGTGGACAACCGATGATATGGAGCAGCTGGTTCTGGTCTCTTTGCCGGTAAAGAAGGTTTTCCTGTGGTGGATGGAACCCAGCCATTTGCTCAAGGGGGTTTCTTTCCTCATACCCTTCCCTCACCAGATCCTCACCACAGATGCCTCGAGGATGGTCCGGGGCATTCATCTGGATCCTTACCAGTCTCAGGGGACGTGGAATCCACACGAGGCTTCACTCCATGTCAGTGTCATTGAGATGAGATCTATCCTCTACGGCCTGCAGGTCTTCCAGTGCCACCTGTCCAAGGCCATTTGCTACTCCAGATGGACAATATCAGTGTGTTGTGGTGCACTACATAAGCAGGCAAGAGGGCACCCACTCTTATCCCCTATGCTGGGAGGCGATGAGGGTTTGGTACTGTGCTGTGGAACACAGCCTCGATCTATCAGCTGTTCATGTTCCAGGTGTCCAGAATGTCCTGGCTGAAAAGCTAAGCAGATTGCAGTCCAGAGTGCATGAAAGGGAACTGCTCATCTCAGTGGTAGAAGACCTGTTCGACAGGTAGGGTCACACAGAGTTTGACCTTTTTGTGTCCTCACTCAATACAAAACTGCCACTTTTCTGCTTGCTTGATCCAGGGCCTGGAGATTTCTAGTGAGATGCATTGTCCCTCTCTTGGAAAGGGAGATTCCTTTATGCCTCCTCCCCTTTTCCTCTGATTCAGAGAGTGCTAATCAGGCTCCAAATGGAGGGCGCCACCCTGATTCTGGTGGCCCCCCTTTTGGCCTCGGCGGATTTGGTTTCCACTGTTGCAACAGTTGGCAGTGGAACCTCTGGTGCCTCTTCCCCTGTGCCTTGGCTTGCTGTCACAGGAGCGGAGAACCCTTGTCCATCTGAACCTCCAGTCTGTTCACCTGCATTTCTGTCTCCTGAAGAAGTAGCCATTGCCAGGTTCGGTGTCTCCCCTAAAGTGTCTGACATCCTGGTGGCCACCAGAAAGCCTTCCACCAGGGTGAATTATTCCTTGAAATGGAAGTGCTTTGCTTTGTGGGCAGTTTCCCATCACCTGGACCCCCTTCACCTGCCCGGTGCACCAGATTCTAGAGTTCTTGCTGTGCTTTTCAGATGCTGGACTGAAATACTCTTCTCTAAACGTGCACTTGTCTGCCTTATCAGCCTTCCATGTGGCCCAGTTGGACATGGCCCATACCTTTTTGAGAGGCCTCCTGCACTTGAAGCCTCCCATCTGTAACCCAGTCCTAGCCTGGGACTTGAATTTTGTTTTGGAGAAACTTACTTTAGCTCCTTTTGTGCCTGCCGTGACTTGTGAGCCACGCTTTCTGTTGTGGAAAGCGTTATTTTTAGTTACTATTACCTCTGCTCATAGGATTTCCGAGCTATAGGTGCTCATGTGTGAGCAGCCTTATTTGATTTTCCACAGAGACATGGTGTCTTTTGCGTACTAACCCTAAGTTTTTGCCTAAGGTGGTGTCTGAGTTTACTCTGAATCAGACCATCCACCTACCTGTTTATTATTCGGAGCATGCCAATCCAGGGGAAGCTTTGCTCCATACTTTAGATGAACATAGAATACTCAGATATTATGTCCATCGTACGAAGGACTGCAGGAAGTCCTCACAGCTTTTTTGCTTATTTCACCCTGGGAAAGAGGGCGTACCAGTTTCTAAACAGTGTCTTTCCAAATGGTTGGCTAATTGTATTATTATCTGTTATAGGAAGTACAGTAAGGAACTTCCTGTGGCTGTCAAGGGCCACTCTTAACAGAGGCATGGCCACTTCCGTTGCCTGTTTCTGATGGGCTTCAACAGTTGAAATCTGTGCTGCTAATGCTTGGAATACTGTCCACACTTTCACTAGGCACTACAGTCTGGCCATCGCCTCCTGTTTCACCTTGCCACACTAAGTTCTGTGTCTCTGCCCCCCTGTTCCTGCTCTATTTAGGTTAATCTTTTGCTTTCCCTCTCTCCATAGCTTCCATACCCCTGACCAGGCATCTTTGCCATCAGCAGTGCAGTGCTCAGAACCACCACAGCCCACCCAGCCTTTAACCTCCCAGGAAAGACTCCACTGCAGGTATGCCAGCATTATGTCCCAGGGAACCGGCATTTCAAAATCTGAGGTGCCCTCACTCCTCCGGTACTCCGATAGTCTGTATCCATTGCTGGTGCACTCCTGATTGGCTACTCTCTCTCTCTACCTGAATTTTCCCTGCTCTGACCCACAAGATCAGACCGTTTCAGCTGAGTCTTGCCCTGGGACATTCATCTTCTTATTACTAATTATTCTCACTGGCACTGTGCACCGACTCCCTACCCTCCCCCCACCCACTCGCCCTATCTCAACACTGACTAATATAGATGTTTGAAATCACATGACTTTCCACTTGTGAATTACTAAGTACCAAGTTCCCCATTTGCAAGCTATACCACTTGCCCACTAGAGGGGTTTACAATTATACTATCGTAGCCATCCTGCTCTCTCACTGATACTGCAGTGACTCAGCAACCCTAATTTACCTGCCCTATCGCCAGTTATCCCCATCTGTGATTTTCATCTTCCCTAATTTTCCTCTCCCAAAATGCACCTTCTTTTACTGTCTTCTCTTTTCCTTCCTAACAAGGACACCTCACCTACTTCCCAAAATATCAGCTCCCTCCTCCTTTACTCCACTCCTCCTGTTTTTCATCCTCTTACTACCTATTCCTGTATGTCAACCTACCCAGTCTAAAAATCTGGTTACACCTTTTACCCCTCCCATCTCAACCTACATCCCTATTCTTGCTATAACCCCCCCCCCGAACTTTGGTTTCACTACTCGCACCAACCGATGGCCCATTTTCTGTTATTTCCCAGCCACTTTGCCTTCCTTCGCCTTCTTATCTCCTTCACACCTAGCCCTCCCTCACTACCATCATCCCTGAGTTATCTCCCCATCACAAATGCTCTAAGCTCCACTTCCTCATAATTGCCCTTCTCCTACTCGCATAGGGCAACAATCACCCTAACCCTGGCCCAAATGCATTAACTTTTCCCAGTGCCCCAATACTGCATTATGTTAGACATTTCACACTCCCACTCCCACTCAAGAGCCATGGCCACAAGTCGTACTCTTCCGGATGCATGGAATAAAGCCCAATCTAGTCTCAAACTACAAAGGCTAATCCCTTTAAATAGCATCAAAAAACTAATCGCTGATAAGTTACGTGACTTCTGTGCTTGCAGCTGATTGTCTTTACCTTACCCTTTTTGTCCTTGCTACAACATACAGTCTCTTTTCTACAGCTCCCATCTCTTACCCTACTTCCTTACTTATATACCCCATCCTTCTCCCTCTTCTCTCCAGTCTCTTCATCTGCCTTCCTTACTCACCATCCTACCCTCCTCCAAGCACACCCTTCTTTTCTCCCTGCTGCCACTGACCCTCCTACCTGTCTGTTTTCAAAAACTGTTCTATCTCCTCTAAATATCTTAGTTGTTGCCAGTATTTAAAAAACCCTGTATTAGATCATTTGCACCATATGCTGTACGATTTCTAACTACGTATCACCATCCTTGTTGTGTCATATTTGGTGATCTCCTGTAAATAACTGTTAATTAATTCTGTACTTTGTATATATCATAACCTCTGATCTATTTATTGTGTTTCATTTATATTACATTTGTCTCTTATGTTTTGTTTGTATGTTCAGGACCTCCTCGTGAATGAGCCTACTCAATGGAGTTTTATCCTGCCAATAAACTTGACTTGACTTGACATACTCGCCTAACTCCCAAGCCACCACTACCCTCCCACATGAACTGAAAATAATACACCTGAATATCTGCAGTCTTATATCTAAGATTGACCTCCTGCAAACAATGGTTGATCTTACTTTGAGAAACAGCGCTTGCAGCAGGTTACACCTAGGACTGAAGCCGGCAGGCACCAGGACCCCACGGAAATGTTCTAGGTAGCAGTAACCAGCGGGGGCCGCCCCCGACATTGGCCCCGCCCCTGACGTCAGGCATAATACAAAAGGGGACGGTCCCCCAGAATCCCCTGTTCTTTTCCCGCCGTCAACTCGCCAGCATTGGCCTCACGGACACCTCATTAGTGAATGACAACTCGAATTTTTCCAGCAATTTCTTGCTCTACTAAATGTCAGCATCTCCTACTCCTTCCACAGAAGGACACCCTCCAAGTGTGCCTGCGGCAAACAGATCCCTTTCAAGTATGTCCATTCAGCCTGTCTGTGGTGCCTAGGCCCGGAGGCACGACACCAAGGCCTGCTAATTTTTTCAGCAGTTTAAAAGCCGCACCAGGATCCGCCGTCAGAAGGCACTCAGGGGTTCCTGTTAGAGCAAAGACTAAAAATGATGGAAAAAGACCCTGCCTTAAGAGGTGTGTAACCCCTAGATGGCGCTATCCCAGGGGCTACTACCCCTGCCTGATTTGCCACTAACAGGTTGAGGGGCCTGGATCCAATGGCGGGTGCCTCCACCCAGAGGTCAGGGTTTGCAATAGTTAAACTTACTTGGTCACAGCCCTCTGGGACACTGCAACCCCCCTTTCTTCCCACTATTGTCACATATATCAAATTACCTCTGAGTATACACTTACCCCCAGGACTAGTTCCGGCACTGGGACCTCCTGTGAAATAAGATACAGTGTAACAATCACAGTACAGTACTTTAACATAGACAAATACCTCAGGCAGTATAACTTTGCTGAAACAAGCAGCTCTGATTTATTTGGGGGATATAACAAGGACAGGGGAAATCAGGTTAATTAGCTTATCCTTTACTATCTACCTATGGCTCTGTGCCAAGCCTATCCCTACCAGTTACTGTTCCTGGGTACCCAAGCCCTAGTGGCTAGTCAAACCGTGGCAGCTGGTAGGGGCCCTTTCACAGTGAAAAGAAAATTAGTTTAAACAGTCAGCAGTACAGTAATTCCATTTGGATTCAATGTGGCAATTCAACAGAGCGACCCTGAATTAGTACTCACGACCTCCAAACAAGATAGGGTCCTTCAACGTCAGCAGGGCTACTCTTGAGCTCCAGGACTCTTCACACATTTATATGGTAAAGAAAGTACTATACCAGGCAGGCTGCTTCTCTATCCGATCGCAATTACTGCACAATACCGGGAGAACACACAGCAGATTCAGTTCCTGACAGACCGAGTGCAATTCAACAATTTCTCCAGTCTTCTACAGGGTGAGCCTGGTTTCTACTCTTCAGAGATCCTTTGATTCTTTTCACAGGACAGATTCAGTCCTAACAAGCAGTTACACAAGCTGCAGACCGGAACTCTGGGCCTTACACACGTTTTTTGACTGAAACTGTGCACTGAAGGAGCACAGGGTTTCTTTCCCCTTCACTGCCAGAGCTAAACTGAAACTCCAACAGACAAAACCGGGCACTTCCTTTGAGTTCCTCCCAGTTCTTGACTGGATTGGCTGTCACTCACAATAGACTGCTGCTGTTGGTCCAAAAAGGCGCCGAAGTCTAAACTATATCTCCCAGAGTCACTGCCCATACAAACTAATTATGTCTGCAAGCAGACAGCTCTTAAAGAGACAGTACCAGAGGCTCTAAAAACACTCACTGATAAATGGCTTAAACGCCAAACACCATTCAGGCTTGGAGCATTCAAGCAAGCTCCTGGAAGTCTTTTGGGAACCCCCATTTGCAGGGGGGTTACAGGTGAATTAGCCTCCAAGTCCCATAAACACCAGGAAACACACCGGGAGAAGGCCAGGTCCAGATCCCCGAACAGGGCCTCGGACTCACGCACCAGCTCAGGCTCCACGCGCTCAGACCGCTCTCCCTCCAGGGCTCGCTCTCAGCCTCCTCCTGTTAAAGTCAGAGCTTCGGGCAGTCTTTCGGCTTCTCTCCACCCACTCAAGACTTCCAGGGCTTTGGACCCTTCTCCAACGTCCTCCCAGGCCTCAGCAAAGTCATCCGACTGTCATTGGTCCAAGTCCTCTTCGAAGTCTGGTTCTGCTTCCTCGGACAGATGCTTGGAACCCGAGGCCAGGTCGGCCTCCCAGCCTCCCAGAGGACCTGATCCCCCTCTCAGGAAGACCAAGGATCTGACGTCCCTCAAGCGGATGACAGAACCTAGGTGGGCTGCCGATCCTTCTCCTTCCAAATGCCCGTCGGACCAGATGTCCCTTAAGCACCCAATGTCAGTCAAGTGACCTACGGAGCCGACGACTGCCCTCCCTTCACCGGTCGATACCGGTCGCCGAGAATCATCTGAGGAGGATTTGATGTTGCCTGACGAACATGCAGGCGACACTGAGGATGCCAGGCTTCCGCGGGAGCCTTCGCTCGCACCGGCAACGCCCTCAGACCCGACATCCGGTACCGGCGACAGGCCAACCCCGACGCCAGGCCCATCGTCCGGCATGAATATTCAAGTAGTCAAAGATCTCTTCACAGTTTGGTGGGACACTGTTAAAAAGGATTTGGTCCCAGTAAAGCCTCCTCCCCCTCCTCCTCCCCAGGGTCCAGAAGGCAGACCCCTGACCCCCAAGGAGCCTACACCACCTCCTAGGGGCAGATCCAGAGAAAGGAGAAGGCCCCACATCACGGTCTCCCTCAGGGTCCCCCAGCCCCAAGCGACCCAGAGGAAGAAGGTCCACTCAGCAGGGGGACGACTCTAGACTGGACTCTTCAGATACCTCCAGGTCTCCTTCTCCCATAAGTATCCCATCACCAGACCCACAAGACCTCCCCAGGTCGCTTCCAGATGATCCCTCTTTTGCTAAAATCATGCAGCACATCCAGGAGAATATGGGATGGGAAACTGAAGATCTAGACCCTGAATGACAGCGCCTAGCTGGATATCTTCAGCAGAAAAATCCTAAGCCTATGGTGGTGCCACCCTTGGCGGACACCTTTGAGGACGTCACCAAGGCTGCGTGGAAATGTCCACATTCCACCCACACTGTGCCGAAGAAGGCTGACCGCCTGTACAGGCCCTGTGGAGGACCCGTAGTTGGCGCACCAACCCCTGGCTGATTCACTGGTCATCACGGCCTTTCACAACCGGTCTCAATGACCGCAACATTTGAGCACCCAGACACCGGACCAGGAATCCAAGCAATTGGATTCACTGGGTCAGTGCATGTATGCAGCTGCTACATGCTCCGTCAGGTCACTGAACTATCTGACACACATGGTTCAGTTTCAAAACGCTCTATGGGAACAGGGCCAGGACCTGGTTAAAGTCCTTCCGGATGGCGAGCAGAAGGAGGAACTCTTGAATCTTCTTCACACCGGGTCAGACGTGGGGACCCAGGTTTTAAGAGCCACCTATAACTCGGCGAACTCTGCGGCCAGGGGAGCAGCCTCAGGCATCTGTCTCCAGAGACACTCATGGCTTTGCGTTTCCGGATTTACTCCAGACGTCCAGAAAAATATCCTGGACGTCCCCTACAATGGAGAGGTCCTGTATGGTGAAGATTCCAAAAAGGTAATCACCAAGTTACAGGATGCCGGGAAGGCGGTGAGGACTGTACAGGCCATGTACAGGCTCAAGACTGGTTCCTTTCGTAGGAACCAGAATCGCTTTCGTGGCCGACAACAACGGTAGCAGTCACGTTCTGGCCAGCAGCAAAGGGGCAACTTCAACTGCAAGGCCCAGCCTAAGTCTTCCCCAGGCCAAGGTCAGAGATGCACTAGACTGACCCAGCCTGTGGGAGGCAATGCCGCCACAGCATGACTTCTTCCCAACCCCCGGCCCTCCTCTGGATCAATGGGAAGAAAAGGTCGAGGGTCGCATCTCCGCCACCTTTCAGAGTGGCAGACGATAACCGCCGACCAGTGGGTCCTACAGTTGATAGAGAGAGGACACTCTATAGAATTCCTTGATCACCCATCTTCAGGGCCTCCCCTGCTTTCCCATTACTTGGGACAGCACGCACTGCTCATTCAGCAGGAGGTTCTAGCACTTCTGGACAAATAGGCCATAGAGCATGTACTGTGGAACCAGAGTCTCGCAGGATATTATTCCCACTTCTTTCTGGTTCCCAAAAAGACAGGGGACCTCCAACCGATCCTGGACCTCAGCAACCTCAACGCTTCAGTGCTTTACAGACGCTTCCGCATAGTGACTCTTCCAGGGCTAATTCCCATGCTCAGGCAGGGCATCTTCTTAGCGTCACTGGACATGCAGGATGCCTACCTACATATCCCGATAGCTCAGGTGCACAGAAAATTCTTGTGCTTCTAGTTTCTGGGTTGCCATTATCAGTTCCGAGGCCTCCCTTTCGGGCTGTCCTCAGCACCTCGGGTATTCGCGAAGTGCATGGCAGTCGTAGCAGCAGCTCTCGGGAGACAAGGCCACTACATGTTCCCCTACCTGGACAAGTGGCTGCTTATGGCCCTCTCTTAGGAGGCCCTGATGTCCGCGATCCACTGTGCTCATTCCCTCTTCAGGTCCTTGGGCATCACCATCAATCGGGAGAAGTTTCACCTGGTTCCATCTCAGAGACTGCAGTTCATAGGTGCAGTCCTGGACACCGTCCAGGGGAAAGCTTTTTTGCCCCAGGACAGAGCGGAGCACATCAGATCCCTCATAAGGGATATTTTGGTGAAGAAGACCGTTCCGGCAAGATTGGTCCTTTGCCTGCTCGGACACATGGCTGCAGCCATTGCAACAGTCCCTTTAGCCTGTCTCCACATTCGGGTGACCCAGTGGATGTTATGGATGCACTGGGATCAGAAGCAAGACCATCTGCAGCATCCAATCAGGATCACAAACGCCGTTATCTGGGATTGGCAATGGTGGCTCGTCCCAGAGTACCTATCGTTGGGAGTCCCCTTTGTTGCACCGTCTCTGGTTGTGACACTCTCCACGGACGCTTCAGGGTCTGGTTGAGGAGCGCACCTCAACGGTCTCAGGGCTCGCGGACGACCCTGGAAGCTCATCTTCGCATAAACATTTTGGAGATGAGAGAAGTCCTTTACGCCTTGCAGGCTTTCCAGTCAGAGATTACACCGGGTACTCTTCTGCTACAAACAGACAATACCACGGTGATGTATTACCTCAACAAACAAGGGGGCACTCATTCCTACCCTCTTTGCAGGGAGGCCATGAGGGTGTGGGATTGGGTACTGCAACATGGCACAAACCTTATTGCTGTACATGTTCCAGGAGTGGACAGCATTATCACAGGCAGTCTGAGCCGATCTCAGGCCAGAGTTCATGAATGGGAGCTACTCCACGAGGTCATAGAGGATCTGTTTTGCAGATGGGGGACACCAGAGTTAGACCTTTTCGCATCCACATCCAATGCAAAACTGCCCAATTTCTGCTCGCTACATTCAAGGCCTGGTGTTTTCTGGCAAGATGTGTTGTCCCTCTCCTGGGCAGGCAGATTCCTCTAGCATTTCCTCCCTTCCCGTTGATCCAGAGGGTTCTTCTGAAATTACACAGAGAGCAGGCAACGCTGATCTTAATCGCGCCCTTTTGGCCCAGGCAGCTCTGGTTCCCTCTGTTGTACCAACTTTCTCAGGAACTGCCGGTGCCTCTGCCAATCAACTCTCACTTACTGTCCCAGGAGGCAGGATCCTTGGTCCATCCAGACCTTCGCTCTCTGAACCTGCATGCCTGGCTCCTAGGGACATAGCAATCATGCACTACGGGGTCTCACAAGAGGTAGCAGATGTTCTAGCAGCTGCTAGAAAACCGGCCACTCGTGCCACGTACGCCATGTAATGGTGTAGATTTTGTCTCTGGGCTCAAGCACAGGAACTTTCCCCACTAGATTGTTCTGAGAGTTCGGTATTAGACTACCTCCTGTCCCTATTTCAGGCAGGCTTGGCCTACTCCTCGATCAAAGTACAGCTGTGTGCCATCTCGGCCTATCACACACCTATAGGCCTACAGTCCATATCCCAATTGGAAACCGCACATGCCTTTTTGAGAGGCGTTCTCCACCTTAGGCCTTTGATTAAAGAACCCATTCCTCTGTGGGACCTACCCTTCGTCCTGGAGCAGCTTACGCTGCCTCCTTTTGAACCAGCCGCAGATTGTGAGCTATGTCTTCTTGCATGGAAGATGCTATTTTTAGTTGCTGTTACTTCTGCCAGAAGAATTTCTGAGCTCCACGCACTCATGTGCAAAGAACCTTATTTGGTTTTTCACCAGGACAGGGTGTCCCTAAGGACAAATCCAAAATATCTGCCTAAAGTGGTCTCAGCCCTTACCCTTAACCAGGATATTGACCTGCCAGTGTACTTTCCAAAGTACTCCAACAGAGGAGAGGCCCTGCTGCACGGGAGTCTGAGCTGGACGTCATTGTCCACCTAGGGACAAATGACTTGGCTCATCATGAGATTAGAGCAGTGCAGAAGGACTTTGTGGAATTGGGGAGGGGCCTACGACAAGTAGCACACACAGTATCCTTCTCAGAGGTGCTGCCTGTTAGTGGCATGGGTGAGGCGAGGGTACTTTGCACCATGCAGTTTAATGAATGGTTGAAAAAATGGTGTGGAGCACAGGGGTTTAGCTTCATTGCGGACTGAGGTTCCACCTGGAGGACACCAACCTATACTGGCAGGATGGTCTGCATCTGTCCAGGAAGGGAACAAGTCTTTTGGGCAATCGGTTTAAATGCTTCATTGACAAGCTTTTAAACTAGTCAAAGGGGGAGGCACTGATAAGCAGCAGGAAAATCCCAGCCTCCCCCTACAAAACAGGGTACTAAATGAAAAAATGACCAAGGTAGAAAGGTCAGTGGGGGATGCTGCTACAGAAGGTAAAGCCATCAAAAAATGGAGAGTAATGAGTACCAATGCCCGTAGTCTGGGTAACAAGCTTCCTGAATTAGTGGCCTTGATGGAGAGGAACATCTGGATATAACGTGGCAGTCACAGAACCATGGTACACACGAACCATGACCGGGATATAAACATACCAGGATACACTATCTACAGGAGGGACAGGGAGGGTAAAGAGAGAAGGAGGAGGAGTAGCTCTCTACATAAGGGAATGAATCAAAGCAACAGAACAGAAGGGTAAACAGGGAGAAAGAAACACTGGGTCAATTTGGAGGCAGGCAATGGCACCACAATCCGCACAGGGGTTGTATACAGACCCCCCTCTCAGGGGGAGGAAATGGACAAGGAAATGATAGAAAGTATACTTAGAATGGCAGATAAAGGGGAGATACTGCTGATAGGTGATCTGAATATGCCAGATGTTAACTGGAGTGCAGTTGCAGCAGCCACTTCTAAGAGTGGGGTTATTCTAGATGCCCTACAGGGGGCATGCCTTAGACAACTAGTATTGGAACCCACTCGAGAGGAAGCAATCTTGGACCTGGTTCTCTCAAATGGAGATGGAGAGAGGATCACAGATGTAGAAGTGGGTAGCCATCTGGGAACTAGCGACCATCAAACAGTATGGTTCACAATAAACACAGCAATAGAGTCAAGCCATACAAAGGCAAAAGTACTGGACTTCAGGAGGACTGACTGCCAAAATGGGTGAGTGCCTAAGAATGCACTAGCAAATGGGCAGGAAGGAGGGTGGAAGAACAATGGGGAATAATCAAAACTGTCATCACAGAGTAGCTTGATCCTTTGTGTGAAGCAAATAAACAAAACAAAATGATGTGAAACCACTATGGTTCTCAAAGATAGTGAGTGAAGGTTCAAGAGAAAAAGCATTCAAGTACAGGGAATCACAGAAGAGCAGGACAGAGAATTGTATCAGTTAAAGCAAAGGAAGTTGGGAAGGCAGTCAGAATAGCAAGGCCGAACTGAGAAAAGATAGCCAACTCAGTTAGAAGGGGATAAAACCTTTTTAGGTACATCAGGAGGCGAGGAAGACTAAAGGAAGGATAGTGAGGGCTTAATAAAGGGAGGGGTGGGCAGAGGTGATGGTGAAAAGTCAGAGATACTGAACAAATATTTTTGCTCAGTATTTACAAATGAAGAGAGGTACCTAAACAAACAATAGAAACACTCTGGATACAGAAGCTGATACCAGCCCATTTACAGAAGAAAGGGTTCTGAAAGAACTCTTAAAACTGAAGGTGGACAAAGCAATGGGGCCTAATGGGATTCATCCCAGAATTCTAAATGAACTAAGGGTAGAGCTAGTGACACCACTGACTATACCCTCTTTAACAAATCATGGGAGGATGGGGTGGTACCTGAGGACTGGAGGAGGGCAGATGTGATTCCCCTTCACAAAAGTGGGAGCAGGGCAAGCGAAACTACAGACCTGTTAGTTTAACCTCAGTGATAGGAAAATGATGGAATCACTTCTGAAGGAAAGAATTGTCAAGTACCTAGAGGCCAGAGGGGCACAGGACCCAAGGCAGCATGGATTCACAGCAGGAAGGTCATGCCAGACGAATTTAATAGATTTCTTTGACTAGGTGACCAAAGTAGTAGATCAGGGAGGGGCTGTGGACATGGCCTACCTAGACTTTAGCAAGGCATTTGACTCAGTCCCACACAGAAGATTAATATACATGTTAGCCAGCCTGGGAGTGGGTCCCAAGATGATAGCCTGGGTAAAGAATTGGCTGGAGAATAGGACACAGAGGGTAATAGTAAATGGAGTCCACTCTGAAGAAAGGGGGGTTACTAGTGGGGTACCGAGGGTTCAGTATTAGGACGGTCCTCTTCAATGTCTTTATAGCGACATTGCAGAGGGACTGGAAGGAAAATATGTCTCTTTGCAGATGACACAAAGATCTGCAACAGAGTTGATGCACAGGGTGGGGTGGAAAGGATGAGAAGGGACTTGCGAGGTTAGAAATGGTCAAATGTTGGCAGCTTAGATTCAGTGCTAAGAAGTGCAAGGTAGCACCTGGAAACAAAAACCCAGGGAAGAGTACACAATAGAGTGAGAATACTAACAACAACAAAAATGGAAAGGGACCGGGGTAGTCATATCAGATGACTTAAGGTGAGCAAGCAATGTGAGAGGGCAGTAAGGAGGGCTGGGGGGATACTGGGATGCATAGGGAGAGGCATCACCGGTTGAAAACAGGAAGTTGTTATCCCTCTGTACAGACAGCTGGTGAGACCCCATCTGGAGTACCGTGTGCAGTTCTGGAGACCCAATCTCCGCACTAGGCAGGACAGGGCCGACAGAGGTGGCGGTGTAACTATTTATATTGTGTCTTCATTAAAATACTCCACCATTTTTGCAACCTCCCTCCTTGCTACTTACGAAGCTATTGCCATCAGAGTCCCTCTCATTCTCTGTCCTGATATTTATCGCAGGCATCTACTGCCACTCGGGCATCAACCCATAGTCGCCACAGACTGATAACTTCCTTTCTACGGGACATGGATATGTTGTTCATCACACTCGTGGCAGTATCCTTGCCGCTTTAAATCTTGCGGAGGTCTTCATTGCTCCTCCCACCCACCAGACGGTATAACTCGCTCCGCCCCATGGCCTTGAATCTTCTTGGCTTGGAAGCTCAGGTTCCCTCTTAACGCTCTGCGTTTCACGGCTGGTTCCCTGTATTCTCAGTTTGCGGATTTAAAAATAATATTTTGCAAAGACTGACAGTCTTGATCCCTCGTGGCTACGATGGACCGTCGACTCCCAGTTTCGGAGATGCCCATGCGGGCAGAAGATGTCTCGGGCGGGGATCCACACCTCCCGCGTGTCTACTGCTTAGGCCTTGAGCACGACCCGCGGCTTGCGACTGTGCTCATCTTTCTCGGCCTCGTCCTCGAAGACCGTGCTGCCCGATTGGCAACTGGGCTGTCCCGAGGAAGCATTTCCCTCCGGTGAAGTCCAAGGAGGCCGGCCGGTGTCATGCCGGCCGGGCTTTCGGCGGATCGAGCTTCCGACGGATGGTAACTCTCAGAAGAAGAAGGAGGCGGCAGAGCCGTATCTTACTCGACGGCGGCATTTATCCCGCTCTCTCTGGGTTCTTCTACTACGGCTTCCTTTAAGGAGCTTTTGTCTGTCCCTCTCCACTAAGGAGAAGGGCCTGCGTCTGCTGGACCTTATTCTCGGTCCAAAAGAGGGACAGGGTAAGTCCTCCGTCGGCGCTCTTGGGAGGCGGGAAAGGTCCCCTCCCGGGCGTCGACCGTCGGCTGGTCGAGCCGCTCCGGCTTGACCACTGGCCTCACGAGTGTCCCGTCAGGTCAGTTGACCGAGGCTCCCACTGATGAAGTCGAGTTACTACCGACCCATTGGACCGGGCTGTAGCCTTTGCAGCCAGATTCCTCTCCAGTTCCCCGGGAGGGTTGAGGATCCGATGGGCTCGCCTGTGCCTCCGGTTCCGGAGCCCTCAGCGGATGGACCTTCCGCGAAGGAGTGCGGTTCCGCCGACACCTCCCGCCCGACCCGGAAATTCGGGACTCTCGGTCGGTCTCGGACCTCTTCGCGGTCCAGCCGTTCCCACCGTCATAGCGGTCTCGGTCTCGACACCAGCGGTAGCGGCGTCGCCCGCTCGTCCTCGTCCTCCTCCTCGGATGAGGGAGGCTTGGCGTAAATGCGTCGTGCAGTGTACGAGGACCTTATGTTGCAACAGCTCCTCCTGGCCGGGAATAAGCCGACTCGACGCGCTTCCCGGCCATTAAGTGGCTGTATCACGGGCAGCTTGACACAACCCTCGACTTGATCCGAGGGAGCCTATAGCAAGGCCGGTTGTTCGAAAGCTCAAAACCAGCTGCTCCACCCGATTCGGTGCAACCTCCGCCTCCACAGCCACCAATGGGGGCTCCGACCAGGATTCTCGGTCGGCTAAGGGTTTACCCCATCGGCTGTCAGTTACCCTCACTCCCGACCGACCTCGGCAGGTGAAGGGTGGCTCAGGCCAGAGGCAGCTCTTGAGGGACTCTTCCGAGTCCAAGATGATTCCCTCCTTCTTCTCAAGCGACTGGACTTGGAGTCTTCAGGAGGTCAGTCAATGGAATGATAGCCGTCGTCCTTCCTAGGACTGCTTCGGCTCATCTCGGAGTCTACCGGGATGGGCCCGAACCCGTTCCAACAGGCCCAGGTATCCCCTCACGGAGATTCTGGACGAGGGATTCTCCGGCCAGGCCTTTCCGGTGGCGCGAGGCCATAGTGGGTCCGGCACTGGAACTTCCAGCAGCGCCCTGCTTCCTGCCCTGCGCCCGGCAAGGATGGCCCAGAAGTATCACGGTCCCGGTTCCTTGTCGGGTTTTTGAGAACACCCCTCTGCTGAGGGGTTGGTTACCGACAGCGTTTTCCGGCAGCGCCGGCTCAACGCCAGGGATGTGGACAAACCTCCTGACAAGGAGTCCGAGGGTGGACTATGTCGGGGGCGAAGAAGTCTACGCTGCGTCCTCTCGGCCTTCGTCAGGCCAGTTGGCCGTCCTCATGGCACATTTTCTCATGCCCTGTTGGGCTCCCTGGATGAGGTCATCCCTCATCTTACCGCCCGATCTGCAGACTACGGTTAAGCAGGTGCGGGACAGGGCAGGGCAGTGGCCAAACAGCAGCTCAGACTGCTTTGGATGTAGGGACTCATGTGCCAGATCGGTGGCGGCCGCGCGGTGGCTATCTCGTCGGCGGGCTTGGCTGAGGATATCCACCTTTACTCCGGATACCCAGCACAAGTTGGCGGATGTTCCCCTTTGAGGACTGACCTCTTGACCCTGGGGTGGAAGTCACCTGCAGAGGATCGAGAAGTCCAATGCCACCTTGGACTCGGTCTCTTCCGCTCAGAAGGACAAAGACGCAAACCACAGCCCCTAAGCCCTTTCGTCCTTCACTGTGCCCCGGCGCGCCCGGCCAACAGCGTCAGGGCCAGCAGGCACCGACCTTGGCATCCCAAACCCAAGCCGCGGCTTCCTCTAACAGGGAGGCAGGAGGAAAGGGGCCCAGGAGTCCCTCGGCCGGTCCCTCCTCCAAGCCTGCCCAGTGACGGGCTGAGGGGTCGCCCCCATCCCCGTCACCTGTCCCTGGGTCCCCGTGAAGGGCAGGCTCCGGCACTTCCGTTCCGCCTGGTCCGCTGTTACCACGGACAGGTGGAGTCTTAGGAGGAGGTGGGAAGAGGCCTGCCTCTGGAATTGACAGGCACCACCCTTCAGGCCGTCGCCCCTCGGGGCCAGGATCCCCAGCCTCACTGGCGGCTCGTCGAGCCGACATCACTCTCCTCCTCCAGAAGGAGGTGGTAAGAGAGGTGGTGGACCCTCCTTCCAGACCCAGGGTTTGTGTCCAGGTACTTCCTGGTTCTGAAGCAGAGACGGGGGCTGGCGCCCCATTCTACGACCTACACGACCTAAACAAGTTCCTAAGGTCTCGAACCTTCAGGATGGTCACTCTGGCTCAGATAATACCATCACTGGAGCGGCGTGTAGTTCTGCTCTCTGGACTTGCAGGGGCCAGCTTTTTCACGTCCCTATCCGTCCGTCTCACCAGAGATTCCTTCGCTTCCGGCGGAAGGATCTCTCTTGATTCAAGCCATGCCCTTGAGCTTGTCTCCAACTCCCAGAGTCTTCACCAAATGCATGGCAGTGGTAGGCAGCATTCCCTCTCTGACGCCGAGGGTCAGGGTGTACCCTTACCTGGACGACTGGCTGATAGCAGCTCCCCTCAGGAAGGAGGCGGAGTGGTCCAGAATCCAGCCCTCAGGTCTGCTCTCAACTGGGCCTCCTTCCTTATCAGCGAGGCCAGTGAGATTCGAGCGAAGCAGGTGATTTTTATTCATCAGGCGCAGCTCGACTCTCTTCGAGCCAGGCGCGGCTCCAGCGGACAGGGCGAGGTTCTTTCCTCCTTTGCCCGATCATTTCTGGTTGGGCAATTGCGCCCTCCCGGGACTTCCCTCGCCTCCTGGGTCTCATGGCGGCCTGTACCAGCGTGGTCCGTTGGGCCCGCTGGAACATCACCCCTTCAGTGGGACTGGCCAGCCAGTGGTCCTGACGCTGCGATCCCTTGGACCAGCTTGTGCCGGTGACACAGGGATGTGGAATGCTCTCAGTGGTGGACCGTTCCAGATCATTTGCAGGAGGGCATCCCGTTACATCCGCCCGGGCCGGCGGTCTCTCTGTCGACCGATGCCTCTCTGATGGGTTGGGGTGCCCATCTGGGGAACACGGGCTCATGGCCTCTGGTCCCCACGGAGTCCGATGCCACATCAACCTGCTGGAGCTCAGGCGGTCCGCCTAGCTCTCACCGCCTTTGCTCCGTTCCTCCGGGGTCAAGTGGTCCGAGTCAGACGGACAATACCACGACCATTACTATCTAAGCCGCCAGGGGCGGGGCCAGCGCTCCATGCTTCTATGCAAGGAAGCTCTCCGCATTTGGTCACTAAATGCGCAGCCTGGGCGGATCTCTAGCCATTCACGTGGCAGGAGCCTCCAACACCCTGCCCGATGCCCTGGGCCGGATGAGGGCTGCATCCCAGTGGTCTCTCCTGCGGAGTAGTACAGCATCTGTTCTCCCTTTGGGGGCACACCTCAGGTGGACCTGTTTGCCTCCATGGAGAGCAAGCTGAGTCTGTTCCATGCCGCCCCCTCAGCAGGGCTCGCTGCAGGGGATGCCTTCTCGAGGCCAATGGACCCCGGGCCTCTTTCGCCTTTCCCCATTTCCCTTGATCCACAAGGTGCTTCTCAAGGCGAGGGAGGGACAAGGCGCAGGTGATTCTGATAGCCCCAGACTGGCCTCGCCAGTTCTGGTACCCAGATCTCCTCAGTCTCAGCTCCAGGACTCACGCGCAGCTTCCAGCTCGCCCGGACCTGCTCTCAGTCAATCAGGGGAAGGTGTTCCATCCGGACCTTCAATCCCTGCACCCTGCGCCTGGTTCCTGGCGGCTAGAGTTCCAGGCTTTGGGTCTTTCCGACGGGGTCCTCAATGTAGTTGAGGCGTCCGTAAGAGTCGACCAGAAAATGCTATGCCTTCAAATGGAAAAGGTTTTCCATTTGGTGTCAGACAAAGGGCTTGGACCCTTCCTCCTGTTCCTTGAGCAAGCATCTTGGACTATTTATGGTCCCTTTCTAGTCAAGGGCTTAGGTCGACGACCCTAAGGAGGGTGCACCTGGCAGCCATCTCTGCTGCTGCAGGCGGGCGGGAAGCAGTCGATGCGCAGGAGAGAAGGTGGTCTGGCGGCTTTTTCAAAGGCCCTTGATCACTTCCCTCCAGTCTTGAGGAACCCCACCTCCGTGGGATCTACTGCTGGTACTGGCAAAGCTCATGGGCAAGCCATTCGAACCTATGCAGGGTGTGCTCTCTCTCACCTGTAGTGGAAGACCGCCTTCTTGGTGGCTATCCGTCAGCCAGAAGGATGGGGAGAGCTCCAGGCGCTTTCCAGCGGAGTCTCCTTACCTGGTCTTCCACAGGGACAAGGTTGTCCTGCGCCCCCACCAGAAATTCCTTCGAAGGTGGTGGGAGTTTCACCTTAACCAGGTGTTGACTCTGCGGTGTTCTACCCCAATCACACCTCGGAGGCGAATATAGGCTCCATACTCTGGATCCTAGAAGGCGCTCGCTTATTATAAGGGCGCCCGGCTGGAATTCAGGAGAGAGGTTCGCCAGCTATTTGTCACCTACGCTGAAGCCGCATCTGGCAGACCTGCAGCAAGCGGACGATAAGCAGGTGGGTAACCTCCCGCATAGATCTGCTATAAGTTAGACAGGCAGGGCCTCCCAGAGGGATAAGAGCTCATTCTACCGCCATACTGCCCAGCAGTGGCTGCTTCCAGGGGCGTCCCTATCCAGGAAATCTGCAGGGCTGCTACCGAAGTCAGCAAACACCTTCATTACCCACTACCACATCGACCTTGAGTCACGCCGGGATGCTGGTTTTGGAGCCTCGGTTCTCCAGTCTCTCTTTCCCAAGTAAGTATATGGGGATGTCGCTCTTGCCTCCCTCCTCCCGGAGAACTGCTGGAGGTCTGCCAATGAGTGTGGATGAACAACATATCCATGTCCTAGAAATACAGGTTACTCACCTGTAACAGGAGTTCTAGGAATGGTATATGGTGTTCATCCCTGACTTCCTCATACCCCGGCTTGACGCTGGCCTGAGCTTCCAGCCCGGGCCAGATCTGGCGTCTATGGTGACAGACCAAGAGTTATACCACCGGGTGGGTGGGAGGAGCAAACTGAAGACCTTCGGACAAGATTTAAAGCGGCAAGGATACTGCCAATGAGTGTGGATGAACAACATATACCATTCCTAGAACTCCTGTTACAGGTGAGTAACCTGTATAACTTCCCTCTCCCACACATTCCTGCTGAGAGACTTCAATTTAAACTGGTTGTCTCCATGCTCATCTAAAACTAGTAACAACATTTTTGCCCTAAACCTAGTCCAGCTCATCCAAGAACACACTCGCCTGAACCATAAAACCCAAAACCATTCCCTGATCAACTGGGCACTCACCTCCCACCCCCACAAATTTATCAAATCTGGTATCCTCCCAGATGCCCTCAGTGACCACCACGTTATCTTCTTGGTGAGGAAGGTCCACAGGCCAAAATCCCCTCACAAAATCTTACAACTTTGATCCTACAACTCCTTGGACCTTGAACCTCTCCTCCATGATCTTGCCTCCTCCAATTGGTCCCCTCTCACCTCTGCCACCACTGTAGACCATGCTCTTGTCTACTTCAAAGGCAAATTCTTAGCAACGTGGAATACATATGCCCCATTCAAACAAACTAGAGTTTGTGGTAACCATCTCCCCTGGATCACCTGTGAATTGCTGGCCTGCCTCAGGGTGCATGACAAAGCCTGGAAAAAGCACACGGCCTCCCAACTTCCCACAGATTACACATTATACCACTGGCTACGAAACACATGCATTAAAGCTGCTAGGCTAGCGAAGATCGAGTATTTTAGATCTGCTGTCCTCACAAATAATACATCCTCTAAATTCTGGAAAGTGGTCCAAGCACTCTTTCCCTGCCTCCAGTGCTAAATATTAACGACTCCCTTGTCTCTAACCCCGGCCTCATGGCCAAGGAATTTAACTCCTATTACACTACATGTGCCTCTTCCCTTCTAAAGTCCCTCCCCTCTTTAACCCCTATGCTTGCTTCCCTTCCCAGCAGCACTCAACCCCCCCCCACTACCCTCCCTTCTCCTTCACCGCAGGTTTTTCCTTGCTGAAACTCTAACTGCCTTGCTCTTACTAAACCCCTTGAAAGGCTTCTCTCCCGATGACATTGACCCCAAGCTCTTGTACCTCTCAGCCCCAGCTATAGCCTTCCCATTATCTCTCATCCTCAGCCTCTCTTTCTCGGCCTCTACCATCTCTTTCTCCTGGAAACATGCAGTGGTCCTTCTGCTTCCTAAGAGCAGTGACCCTACTTCTCCTGTCAACTTTCACCCTATCTCTCTCCTCCCAACTCTTGCTAAGCTTCAAGAACACATGGTCCTCTACCAGCTCACCTCCTTCCTCACTGACACTTCCTTTTTCACCCCATTCCAATCTGGCTTTTGGAAAAATCACTCCCTGCTCAGGCTCACTGACTCCATCCTTACCAGGATGGACAATGGTCTCATTACTTCAGCCATCTTTGTCTGCCTTGCTAAGGCCTTTGTCACTATCTCCCATGTGCTCCTCATAGACTTCCTCACGACAGCTGGCCTGTCCACACCTGCTACAAACTGGTTTAGGGCCTGCCTCACAGATAGAACCCAATCTGTTAAGGTCCAAGAATCCATCTCCCCTCCCTATCACCACTGCTGTCCCTCAGTACTCAGTACCATTTTATTTTCCATTTTCCTAAACAACCTTCCATTAGTCTGCTCCACTTCTTCCTCCATCCACATGTATGCCGATGATACTGTCTTGTACACCTCTGGCAAATGTCCAGCTGATGTTGCAATCACTGCGCAGCATGACTTCAACCAGGTTCAGCTATGGTTCACCTCCCATCAGCTCTTCCTCAACGCCAATAAGACAGCCTCCATGACCTTTGACACAAGGCAGTGACTCTCAAAGCTGCCCAGTCTACCCTCCTTCCACACCCTGGATGGAACTACCTTAGAGGACTACCTCATTCACATACCTTGGGGTCTGGTTGGAACAGCACCTCAGCTTCTCTGGACATGTTGATGCCATCCTGAAAAAACTGCCCCCCAAGCTTGGTGCCTTACACAGGAACCATAGTTGCATCTCTCCTATGGCCAGGCATGATCTTGTCCAGAAAATGATACTCCCGATTTTCAAATACTGTGACATAGTTTATGGTGCCACCCCCAAGTTCCCCCTGGCCAGATTGGACACCCTCTTTAACTCCTTCTGTCGCTTCGCTCTTGATGCTCCCTCACGGGCCCATCACTGTGAGCTCTGTCATGCCCTGTCCTTTCCCCCACTTGCCAACAGACGCCTCTCTCACTGTGCCAAATTCACCTCAAAATACTGGTTGGGTGAACTCCCTCCTTACCTCCTCACCTCTCTCTCTCTACCCCACCCCCCCACCTCCTCACTCACTACAAGATCAGATCTTCAGACATTCGCACTCTGGTGGTCCCCCACTGTTCCACACTTTATTGGTCAGTCTGCCTTTTCCTATCAGTTCCCTAAAGCCTGGAACTCTCTTCCCCCACAAGTACGACACTCCTTCTCCTCCTACTCTCTTGGAGCAGCCCTACACAGCTACCTCTTCTCTAACTGTTCCTGCCATAACCCACCTTAAATATCCTCCCCCTACCCTCTCTCTAGTCAACTTCTATCTCCACTACCTCTACTTCCTTACCTATATTGCAACTCCTGTCCCCTACTAATGTCCTTCTCTCCTTACCTTAATCTTACTCCTCCTTACCTACTCCTCCCCCCTCTTCCTCCCCCTTGCCCTCTCTGCCTCCTACCTGCCTCCCTTCCGATATGCTGTACCTCTGCCTTGTGCAGGCAGGGTTCGCCACATCTTGGAGAGGATAGATCCTGGCAGACCTCTCTCCTCCTTCTTCCTTCCCCTCCTCCTCCATTATCTGCCCTTACCCCTGACTGAGTTCCTAGCTCCTCTCAGGATTTCTAGCTCATGGAAGCCCTTACTCCCCCCCCCTTCTCCACTCCCACCCCTCCTTCTCCACCACCCGCTCCTCCTCCTTCCTACTTCTCTCCACTGCTTGGCTCTAAAGCCACCTTATCCCTGCCTTGCTCCATTCCCTGGCAGGGTTCTCAGCATCCTGAAGGAGTCAAAACTGGCCAAACTGCTTGCCTCCCCACTCTTTTCATCCACCCCTTTCTCTACCCTCCTTTCTCCCCATCCCCCTTACTTTGCACTCAGCACCTCCCCTGTCTTTGCCCTGAATCATCCCCTGGCAGGGTTCTCAGCATCCTGAAGGGGATGGAAATTGGGTAGCCTCTCTCCTCCCCACCTCCCCCCTTCTTTTCTTACCTCCCCCCTCCATAACTCAACCAAATTCATGATTAGCCCCAATATCTCTATTCCCCTTGTTGTCTGTTTGCACTTCTGGTGTACCTTAGCTAACTTGTACTGTCTGAATTTTCCTCACTAGCTTTACCTGGACCAAAACTATAAGAATCACATTCAGTCATTTCAACCTATACAATTCTGAACCACTTAGCACTTGCATTCAAATGTTAATTTTGTGTTATTGTATCTACTTTAGTTGTTTATCATCCAGCTCCCTAGTTCAAACTGTTAGCACCTCACTCTTTCATTGCTTACTGTACAGCCAACTCGCTCTGTATTTGTATATATTAAAATGTAAATATTGGTTACTGTACCAGTTCTCGGTATTCAATCCACATGTCCGCCTACCCTCCAGGTCTCACCGGGAGCCGAGCAACTTGTTGTTCAGTGTGCCTTCCTGGTGAAACATTTAAATAAATAAATGAAGGAAGGAGGGCAGGTTCTGGCCTCGCTGTGTTATAGGGCCTCCTTTCATAGGCCCTTGCCTTCCAGCCACCCAGACTGTTCTCCTCTGCAGTGCTTCTTGGGACTCGTTCTTAAAGTGTGACCTGCTGCCAGAGATATTCTCGAGGAAGATAGACCAGTTATGTAAGAACTTACCGTAACGGTAGATCTTCGCAAGAATCTCTTGCAGCAGGTCATGTGATGCCACCCCCCCTTCCACCTTGCTTCTGAGTTCCTTCTTTCCTGTCCTCTTCTTTCCAGGATGGTAAGCCTTCTGCCTTCCATGCTCCTTCTAGGGGATGTCTCTGGCTCTCCCTTGGTTCCCTCGGGAGCGTGTACTTGGTGGATGGTCTCTGGCAGGGAACTGAGGAGGGCACAGAGCTGCCCAGGGCTATACAGGGAGGACAGTGACGTGATGACATCACCATGGGAAGCCCCAGTTAGACTGCTAGCAAAAATGTTTCTGTGTGGTCCTGGTGCCTGATGGCTATGGTTCCTAAGGTGTGACCTGCTGCAAGCAATTCTTTTGAAGATTTACTGTTACGATAAGTTCCTACATATCTGTTCTATCAGTGCACCACCTCATAGGCTGGAAAGAAGTGTTTCATACATGCCAGTAGAGTGCTTCATATTTTAAAATATTTAAATAAAACAAAACCTCATGTAAAAGACTTAAACAGAGAATTTAGTTCTTTGTTTTCTAAAAGGGCCAGTTGGAGGGAGGGGTAACTGGGCTCCTTCAAATTAATGTTACAAGCTATACATTTTTGCATCTTTTTTTCTTCTTGTATCTTATTATTAGCAGCATGTACTCCACTGTTTTGTATATTACCATATGTGCTTTTTTATGACATATGATTTATCTTTCTTTAAGTCATTTGAAATAGGACTGTCTAAATTCACCAGTATCTTGACAAAAGATGTGAAGGATTCTGAAGATTTTTTAAGGACTCAAAGGAAAGACATTCCTGAACAGCTGCTTACTGAACTGGAAATGAGTTGCGAATACTTGCAGAAGTTGGTTTCCATGGTCCATGATATATCAACAAAGAGAGCCAAAGACATAGTTTGTGCTGTTGATGCTGAAATGGTAAGTTTTTGCTTTTTATGATTTTGATGGATTAAAGCAAAAGTAATTAGATATTAGAGAAAATATTTTTTGAACTGTTTGTGAATGTGGTTAATGATCGGATTAGAATTTTATCAGTTCCAAAGTCCACCACAATCTATTCACTAACAATAATGGACTACTGCTATGTATTCCCAATTGTTGAAGCATAGATATCTATTGATTACAGAGAATTCTTTTTCCATTTCTCACATCCATTGAACAGTATATTTTGATACTTTGGGTGCTAAAATTGTAATTATGATTCTGCTAACCCAGGCTCAGTTCACACTTAGGCAGTTAGCTGGGCATAGCTCAGTCACCAGACATCTTCAAGCCTGGCTCTTTCCAACATCCATAGTGCTGTCCTCCGGCTCTTCTCAGTCAGCTCTCAGATTTTCTTTTTCGTTGGAAGGGACCAGTCTCCTCCGTCGCAGCTCCTGCAATGTAAGAAATTTCAGTTTTAAAGCGCTAATTGTTTGGAGATTTTTCAAACCCTTTAAAATATTTTCTTCTTATTGTTGTGCACCTTGTTTTCCAGTTATCCCTTCATCGACAATTCAGTGATGGAAGATGGGGTTTAAGTGGTGTGTTCAGGGCTGACAGAAAATGTCTATGACTGACTGCCACGACACATATCACTACTGCTTGGGGGCTGACCACGATGTTGGGCAGTTTCCATGCTGTCATGGTGTGTAACCTTCTTTGTTAGATGAATGCAAGGCATGCTTCTTCCAAGTTAGGCCTTCAGAATATTAACCAGTTTTTGCTGCCTTGGAGTCCTGGGCAGTGGAGGAGGAGAAGGAGGATGTGGTGGTGGGGTTTTCATCATCCGTGGTCTTGGTCCTGGTGGGGCAGGCCTTGGACACACCTTTTATGGACTGTCCAGAGTTCAGGGACTTGTACCTGGCTCTTTACACCTTTGATAAGAGCCTCCCTTATCATAGGAAACACAAGTGCCACCACCATCTATTGTGGGACAGGGAGCATTCCTGCTCTTCCTGTTCTTCTGATTCCCTCAACCGGTTGACCTTGATTTAGGCTTCCACTGGACGAGAGCTCAGTCATTGCTTCCATGGTGCCCCTGATGGAGCACTTGATAATTCTGGTCGACACACCAGGGGATGAGCTGACCGAGATTTTTTCGGGTCAGTTGCCCAGGAGTTGGAGGTGGACGAGGCTTCATCACTCACCAAGATCCTGGCTCTGAATGGGCACACCCCAACCAGGGAAGGGGTTCAACCCATGACCCTCATTGAGCCGACCCCTGTGCAGCCTCCACTGGTGTTTCCTCATCAGCCTTTCACAGTGCCCCGTCGTTTGTAAACTACCTCAGTAGGGGGTTTATTTGGTGCCAGCAGTGGACCCTTGTCAACCTCAGAGAGGTTGAAAGTCAAGCCTGAGATCCAGGTCACAGTCTCAATCTTCATTTCAATCCCACTTTGGTCGATGCCAACATCAAGATCCATTGAGTTCATCATCATCTTCTGGCATTGATTGTGAGGAGGTATGTGGACCCCCTCTGACAACAATGGACCATTACAGGCCAGGGGCTGGGTAGACCTCTGCTGCCAGCCACTTCTGCCCCATCATGGGTGCCAGTGCCCTCTTGGCTTCAACAGGAGGTTCATCTACTGTGGTTCCCCCTGCATGACCAGTTGTGGTGGAGCCCCCTTACTCAAAGCTGCAGGAAGGGGCCTCCATGAAGGACTCTAAGTTTTGGGGTTGCCCTGTATCCTGTCAGCGGTGGTCACCCTTAACCAAGGCCCCTGAAATTCTCCAAATCTGCGGTTGCAGAATGTTTTGCAGAATTGGCATCATGCCGCAGAATTCATACAGCGCTGCAGAATTCATTGTTTTTGGTGAATTTTCATTCAGATATACAGTTTTTCCATAGTGTCAGGCTCCTGTACCCATCTTGTTTATCCTGAAGCACCTCCTCTATGCTTGACATGTGATGTCATCAATGACATCACATCATATTTCAGCCAATGGCAAGATTGCATTCTGCCATGGAAATGAATAAATTGTGCCGTCGAAATCAAAAAATGCTGCCGCAGAAGCCTAGGAGCCCTACCGCAGAAATCAGAAAATGCTACCATAGAGCACTAGGGACTCTGCCCTTAACAATAGGGTGGTCCACACTCCCAAGAAGAGGCCTCAGCCCTTGGTCAGGAACCAGGATTTTGATTGGAATGGGGAGTCTTCAATGGCATCCTTTATCCATGGTTGAGATGACCTTGATTCTTTGGACAGAAGGGCCACCACAAACAGTCAGTGTTCTAGGGACGTGGATATGATGTTCTATCCACACTTTCTGGCAGTTGTCTTTCCCCTTTAATACTGGCCGAAACGTCTTCAAGCTGGCTCTTCCCACCCACCCGGGTGGTAACTCCCTCGGCTCCGCTGCATGATGCCAGATCTTCCTTTCCGCTTTAAGAAGCAGGTTCCCTCCTTATCGCTGTCACTCTGAGTAGGACCTTCCCTACTAAATCTATGGATTTACTTTGAAACTCAAACTTAAAACTTTGTCTTCAGGCTTGATCTTCGATCGCGACTGCGATGGATGATGATGAGTCTGCTCTGGAGTTCCATTGGTGCCTTTGTAGGCAGAAGCTGTCTTGAATCCTGTAGGTAGGGAAATGGGCAGACTAGATGGGCCTAGAGGTCCTTATCTGCCGTCAAAGTCTGTTTCTATGTTTCTATGTTTGAACAGATTCACACTCCGCATCATCTACAACCTGGGACATGAGCCTGATCTTCAGGCCTGCGATATCTGTTACACCTTCCATCCTTCTGTTTTTGAAGACTGTCATGCCTGAATTACTCTATGCCATCCGAATGAATGGAACCCACCTGTCAAGTCAAAAGATGCCTGTCGGTTTGTCTCCGCAGCTTTGGGGTCCGCTGAACAACTAGTGGCATTTTAGGAGGCGGCAGCCCAGGCCACAGCTCACAACTCCTTGGCTTCAGCCTTCATTTCGCTTTGCTGGGCGCCTTCTTCACGGGGACATTCAAGGAATTGTGCCAGGCTTTATACCAACTCTCAGTCAGGGCACTTCTTCAGGGCACAAATCCAAATTGAAAACAGACCAAAAATTGGTCTCATTGTCGACCATGGGACAAGGAACACTCTCGGCTGAGGCTTCTGATTCCCGCGCTTCTCCAGATCCGACTTTGGTCGAACCCTCGGTCCAGGCAGCTGGCTCCACGGTAACCCCATCGGCCTAGTTTGCCAAGATGCTGGTCAATCTTCAGGCCGAGAGTTTCCTCGATCCAGTCGACCAGTTGTCAACTAAGGCGGCCGACGCTTCTTTATCTAGGACTCTGGTTCTGACTCAGTCCATAGGAGGGACGGATCAGTCCACTGACCTGTCGTTTATGGTCACCGACCAAGACCCAGAGGTGCTTTGGCTTTCGCAGACACCCTCCAAGCCCTGTCACCGGTCCCCCCAGTGGTCGAGGTCTCAGATGTATTTTCGGGGGTCGAGCGGTTCCTATTGACGTCAGAGCTCCCACTCTCAACCCTCTGGAGAGACTTGGGCGCAAGTTGTGTTGATACTACAAGGATCTTATGTGACAACAGCTGGTGTTCTTCAGTATGAAGCCAGTACCCGGCCTTTATCCCAACCATCATGTGGCTGTCGCCTCAATGGCTGATGCCTTCTCCACCTAAGGAGCCGACCAAGTCGGTCTCGGCTCGGCTGATTCTGGTGTCTCCACCAGTTCCCATGGAGCCACTTCCTAAACAGCCAAAGACCTGTGCTCTGACCAAGGAGTCTCTGCCAGCCTCAGGGCTTCCCCATTGACTGTCAGTAACCATCACTCCTGACTGTCTGCAGAGGGTTAAGCAGGGATTCTGGTGGTCGACTCCTCTTTGACGACTCTTCGGGGTCGGAGGGTTCCTCCTTACACTCCGGTCCGGTGGACATGGAGTCGGTCGGGGGTCACTCGACGGATGAAGGCCCTGCCTTTTTTACGGGCCTCTTCCACCTGATCTTGAAATCTATGGAGTTTAAAAATAGAACTGGTCCAGAAATGGGCCTGTTCTAGGGACATGGATATGTTGTTCATCCACACTTATTGGCAGGTTCCTTGCCGCTTTAAATCTTGCCGGAAGGTCTTCAAGCTGGCTCCTCCCACCCACCCGGGTGGTAAAACTCTCGGCTCCGCCCCATGACGCTAGATCTTCCTTACCGCTTGGAAGCTCAGGTTCCCTCCTTAACGCGTTGCGCTTAAGACTGGTTCCTAATTCTTCGAAAAGTTCGAAATTGAAAAGTTTTTGCAAAAAGACTTCGGTCTTCTTCTCCTCGCGGCTGCGATGGACAAATCGACTCCCGGATTTCGGAGGTGCCCTTGCGGGCAGAAGATGTCTAGGACGGATCCGCACTTCACGTGCGTCTACTGCCTGGGCCTTGAGCACGACCCGCAGGCCTGCGACTTGTGCTCTTCCTTTTCGGCCTCGTCCTTGGGGCATTGCTGCCTGGAGATTACAGCTGGGGCACCCGAGAAAGAATTCCACGGTGAAATCTAAAGAGGCCCGATTGGCGGTGTCCGGCGGTGGTGGGCTTGGCGGATCAGCTTGAGCAGATGATCGCCCTCGAAGAGGAGGCGGCACAGGCCGCTTCTACCTCGGCTGCGGCATTTGTCCCGCTCTCTCTCGGTGCCTCTTACTCGGCTTCTTTTAAGGAGCTTTGTCTGACCCTCTCGACCAAAGGTGAGGGTCCAACTTCTTCGGGACCTTCTTCCAGGTCCAAAAAGAGCAAAAGTAAGTCTCTCCGTTGACGCTCTTGGGGAGCGGGAAGATCCCCTCCCTTGTCGACAGTGGGTCTTGATCGACCCCTCAGCTTCGGCCACTGGCTTCACGGTGTCCCGTCAGGCCAGTTGGCGAGACTCCGTCGGCGTCGAGATTTTTCTCGACCCGTTGGACGGGTTGTCGACTAGAGAAGCTGAGAATCCCTCTCCCAGTTCCCCGGTGGGAGTTGAGGATCCCGTCGGCTCGTCTGTGCCTCCGGTTCCGGAGCCTTGATTAGGATCGTCCGAGCCGGTGCCCATTCGACACTTCTCTCCGCCTTCCTCAGCCTAGTCGAGACTCTCGGTCTCGGACATCCTCAGTGGTCCAACCGATCCCGCCATCATAGGCGGTCTCGGCACCGCGGCAAGCGGCGCCGCCGCTCTTCCTCTTCCTCAGACGAGGGGAGGCTTCGGCGCAAGTTGCGTCGGAGGTAAGAGGAACTTATGTGGCAACAGCTCCTTTTGACCGGGAATAAGCCGACCCAGTCGTCTTCCCCGGCCATTAAGTGGCTGTCACCGGAGCAGCCGAAACAACCCCTCGTTGTAGTCGAGGAGCCTGTTCTCAGGCCGGTTGTTCGGCCAGTTCCAGCTGCCCCACCGATTCTGGTGGAACCTCCGCCTCCACAGCCATTAGTTGGGGCTCCGACCAAAAATTCTCGGTCGGCTTTGGGTTTGCCCCATAGGCTGTCGGTCACCCTCACTCCCGATAAACCTCGGCAGGTGGAGGGTGGCTCAGGGCCGAGGCAGCTCTTTGAGGACTCTTCTGAGTCCGATGATGGTTCCTCCCTCTTCTCCAAGTGCATAGACTTGAGTCCTCGGGAGGACAGTCAATGGACGATAGCCCTTTGTCCTTCTTAGGGTTGCTTCGACTCATCTCGGAGTCCACCGGGATGAAGCTCGAACCCGTTTCTAAACGGGCCAGGTATCCCCTCACGGAGATTCTGGACCGAGGGGATTCTCCTACGGAGGCCTTTCCAGTGGCCGAAGCCATAGTGGGTCCGGCCTTGGAACTTTGGCAGCGTCCTGCTTCCTGCCCTGCGCCTTGACCAGGTTGGCCAGGAAGTATCAGGTTGTACCGGTTCCCTGTCCGGTTTTTCGGAACACCCCTCGGCCGAGGGGTTGGTTACCGACAGCGTTTTCCGGCGTGCCGGGAACGCCAGGGATGTGGACAAACCTCCCGACAAGGAATCCAAGAAATTGGATTATGCCGGGCGAAAAGTCTATGCTGCGTCCTTTTTCGGCCTTCGTCAGGCCAGTTCGGCCGTCCTTATGGCACATTTTTCTCACGCCCTGTTGGGCTCCCTGGATGAGGTTGTCTCTCATCTTCCCACAGATCTGCAGACTACCGTCAGGCAGGTGCGGGACCAGGGCAGGGCAGTGGCTAAACAGCAGCTCCAGACTGCGTTAGACATCGGGGACTCATGTGCCAGGTCTGTGGCGGCTGCAGTGGCCATGCGTCGTCGGGCTTGGCTGAGGATATCCACCTTTACTTCGGATACCCAGCACAAGTTGGCAGATGTTCCCTTTTTTGGGACTGACCTCTTCGGCCCTGGGGTGGAAGGTCACCTGCAGAGGATCGAGATGTCCAATACCTTGGACTTGGTCTCTTCCACTCAGAAGGACAAAGGCCGAAGACCACAGCCCTAAGCCCTTTCATCCTTCTGCGCCCAGCACCCGCCCAGCAACGTCAGGGCCAGCAGGCTCGACCTGTATCCCAAGCCTCAAGTCACGGCTTCCCTCCAACAGGAAGCAGGGAGGTAAAGGCCCAGGAGGTTCCTCGGCCGGTCCCTCCTCCAAGCCTGCCCAGTGATGGGCTGAGGGGTGTCGCCCCCATCCCTGTCACCTCACCCCTGGTTCCCCCCGTGGGGGGACGGCTCAGACACTTCCTTTCCGCCTGGTCCACTGTTACCACGGACAGGTGGGTACTGGAGGTGGTGGGAAAAGGCCTACCTCTGGAATTCGAGCAGGCCCCGCCCTTCAGAGCCGTCGCACCTCGGGGGGCCCCGGGTCCGCAGCCTCACTGGTGGCTCACTGCCGACATCGCCTCCCTCCTCCAAAAGGAGGTGATCACGGAGGTGGAGGACCCCCTTCAGACCGGGGTTCGTGTCCAGGTATTTCCTGGTTCCAAAACGGATGGGGGGCTGGCGCCCCATTCTCGACCTACACGACCTGAACAAGTTCCTAAGGTCTCGAACCTTCAGAATGGTCACGCTGGCGCAGATAATACCATCTCTGGAACACGGCGTGTGGTTCTGCTCTCTGGACCTACAGGACGCGTTCTTTCACGTCCGTATCCGTCCGTCACATCAGAGATTCCTCTGCTTTCGAGCGGAGGGATCCCTCTTCAAGTTCCGAGCCATGCCCTTCGGCTTATCTCCAGCTCCCAGGGTCTTCACCAAATGCATGGCAGTGGTGACAGCATTCCTGCGGCGCCAGATGGGAGGTGGAACAGTCCAGAGATCTGGCCCTCCAGGTTTGCTCTCGAGTTGGCCTTCTCATCAACGAGGCCAAGTCGGAACTCGAGTCAAAGCAGGTGATCCTGTTCATCGGGGCAGAGCTCGACTCTCTTCGAGCCAGAGCATGACTCCCGGTGGACAGGGCCGAGGTTCTTACCTCCTTTGCCCAATCATTTCTGGTTGGGCAATCGCGCCCTGCCCGGGACTTCCTGTGCCTTCTGGGTCTCATGGCGGCCTGTACCAGCGTGGTCCATTGGGCCCGCTGGCACATGCGCCCCCTTCAGTGGGGACTGGCCAGCCAGTGGTCACAACGCTGCGATCCTTTGGACCAGCTAGTGATAGTGACCCAGGAGATGTGGAACGCTCCAGTGGTGGACCGCTCCATTCCATTTGCAGGAGGGCATCCTCGCTTGTCCGCCCTAGCCGATGGTCTCTCTATCGACCGATGCCTCTCTGATGGGTTGGGGTGCCCATCTGGGGGAACACCGAGTGCACGGCCTCTGGTCCCCGCGGGAGTCCCGATGCCACATCAACCTGCTGGAGCTCCGAGCGGTCCGCCTAGCTCTCACCGCCTTTGCTCCGTTTCTCTGGGGTCAAGTGGTCCGAGTCCAGACGGACAATACCACGACCATGTACTACCTGAACCGCCAGGGCGGGACGCGCTCCATGCTTCTATGCAAGGAAGCTCTCCGCATTTGGTCACTCGTGCGCAGCCTGGAGGCGGATCTCCTAGCCATTCATGTGGCAGGAGCCTCCAACACCCTGGCCGATGCCCTGAGCCGGATAGGGGCTGCATCTCACGAATGGTCTCCTGCCGGAGGTAGTACAAGATCTGTTCTCCCACTGGGGCACACCTCAGGTGGACCTGTTTGCCTCCAGGGAGAACGCGAAGCTGAGGCTGTTTCATGCCTGCCCCCCTCAGCAGGGCTCGCTGCAGGGGGATGCCTTCTCGAGGCTGTGGACCCCGGGCCTCTTCTACGCCTTTCCCCCATTTCCCTTGATTCACAAGGTGCTTCTCAAAGCAAGGAGGGACAAGGCGTAGGTGATCCTGATAGCCCCAGACTGGCCCCGCTAGTTCTGGTACCCAGATCTCCTCAGCCTCAGCGCCAGGCTCCCGAGGCAGCTTCCAGCTCGCCCGGACCTGCTTTCAGTCAGTCAGTGGAAGGTGTTCCATCCGGACCTTCAATCCCTGCACCTGACGGCCTGGTTCCTGAGCGGCTAGAGTTCCAGGCCTTGGGTCTTTCCGACGAGGTCCTCAATGTTGTTGAGGTGTCCCGTAAGGAGTCGACCAGAAAATGCTACGCCTTCAAATGGAAGAGATTCTCCATTTGGTGTCAGGGCAAGGGCTTGGACCCTTCCTCCTGTTCTGTGGCAAGCATTTTGTACTATTTATGGTCCCTTTCTAGTCAAGGGCTTAGGTCGACGACCCTAAAGGTGCACCTGGCAGCCATCTCTGCTTACCGGGCGCGGGCCGGGAAGCAGTCGGTGGCGCAGGAAAAGGTGGTCGGGCGCTGAAGGCCTTGATCACATTCTCCTGCAAGAACCTCCACCTCCGTGGGATTTACTGCTGGTACTGGCAAAGCTCATGGGCAAGCCATTCGAACCAATGCACAGGTGTGATCTCTCTCACCTGTCGTGGAAGACCGCCTTCTTGGTGGCTATCACATCAGCCAGAAGGATGGGAGAGCTCCAGGCGCTTTGCATCGAGTCTTCTTACCTGGTCTTCCACAGGGACAAGGTTGTCCTGCGCCCCCACCCGAAATTCCTTCCGAAGGTGGTGTCGGAGTTTCACCTTAACCAGGTGCTGACTCTGCCGGTGTTCTACCCCAATCACACCTCGGAGGCTGAATATAGGCTCCATACTCTGGACCCTAGAAGGGCGCTCGCTTATTATAAGGAGCGCACGGCTGAAATTCGGGGAGAGGTTCGCCAGCTGTTTGTCACCTACGCTGAAGCCGCACCTGGCAGACCTGTAGCCAAGCGGACGATAGGCAGGTGGGTCACCTCCTGCATAGATCGCTGCTATAAGTTGGCGGGCATGGAGCCTCCCAGAGGGATAAGAGCTCATTCTACCCGCCATACTGCTGCATCTGTGGCTGCTTCCAGGGACGTCCCTATCCAGGAAATCTGCAGGGCTGCTACCTGGAAGTCAGCACACACCTTGTTACCCATTACCACATCGACCTTGAGTCACGCCGGGATGCTGGTTTTGGGGCCTCGGTTCTCCAGTCCTTATTTTCCAAGTAAGTATTGGGGGTGTGTGCCTTGCCTCCTCCTCCCGGAGAACTGCTAGGAGTCTGCCAATAAGTGTGGATGAACAACATATCCATGTCTCTAGAAATACAGGTTACTCACCTGTAACAGGAGTTCTAGGAATGGTATATGTTGTTCATCCTACATTCTCCAACCTCTGACTGACGCTAACCTGAGCTTCAGCGGGCAGATCTGGCGTCATGGGCCGGAGCCGAGAGTTTTACCACCCGGGTGGGTGGGAGGAGCCAGCTTGAAGACCTTCCGGCAAGATTTAAAGTGGCAAGGAACCTGCCAATAAGTGTGGATGAACAACATATACCATTCCTAGAACTCCTGTTACAGGTGAGTAACCTGTATTTACCCCCTGACCAAGATCTTAGACCAGGGAGACTCCCCTGGCAAAGCCTTCCTGGTGGCAGAGGCCATCATGGGTCATGCCGTGAACTTTAGCAGTATCCTGCTTCCTGTCCAGCAGTCGGCCTGGACAGCCTGGTTCCTGAGTGGCTAGAGTTCCAGGCTTTGGGTCTCTCTGAAGATGTCCTCACTGTTGTGGAGGCATCTCGGAAGGAGTTGACCAGGAAGTGCAATGCCTTCAAATAGGGGAAGGGAACTTTGTTTAACCAGAAGTAGCACACTAAGCCGAAGCTTATTTCCAGATGCGACCTGGGAGCACAAGGAAGTTAACTGACTTGCTCAGGATCACACAGTATGCACCTAGGTGGCTGTGGAATTCAGTGGAAGAGGTTCTCCATTTGGTGTCAGGGCAAGGGGTTGGATCCTTTGTCCTGCCCAGTGTCTACCATCCATGATTACCTGTGGTCCCTCCCTCAGTTGGGCCTTCGGTTGACGACCCTAAAGGTACACCTGGCAGATATCTCTGCTTACCGGGTGCGGGCTGGTCAGCAGTTGGTGATGCAGGAGAAGGTGGTCTGGTGCTTCTTTAAAGGCCTCACCCACATTTCCCCTCCAGAGTGTGAACTACCACCACCTTGGAACTTGTTGCTGGTACTGGCAAAGCTCATGGGCAAGCCATTCGAACCGATGCACAGGTGTGACATGTCTCACCTGTCCTGGAAGACCACCTTCCTGGTGGCTCTCACATCAACCAGAAGGATCAGTGAGCTCCAGGTGCTTTCAGTGGAGTCTCCTTTCTTGGTCTTCCACAGGGACAAGGTTGTTCTTCACCCCAAGCTGAAGTTCCTCCTGAAGGTTGTGTCAGAGTTTCACCTTAACAAGGTGATTAATCTCCTGATGTACTTCACCAATCACGTCTTGGAGGCTGAGCACAGGCTTCATACTGTGGACCTGAGGCGAGCGCTTGCTTATTACAAAGAGTGCACGACTAGAGTTCAGGGAGAGGTTCACCAGCTGTTTGTCACCTGCGCTGAAGCCACACCTGGCAGACCAGCAGCCAAGCAGACGATTGGCAGGTGGATAGTTTCCTGCATTGATCTCTGCTATAGGTTGATGGTTAGGGAGCCTCCCGTAGGGTGAAGGGCGAAGGGCTCATTCCACCCACCATACCACTGCCTCGGTGGCTGCTTCCAAGGATGTCCCTGTCCATGAAATCTGCAGTGTTGCTACCTAGGGGTCAGCACACACCTTCATTTTCCATTACCACATTGACTTTGAGTCATACTGGTTTTGTGGCCTCAGTTCTCTAATCTCTGTTTCCCAAGCAGGGGGTGTGCGCCTTGCCCTCTACTCACAGAGAACAGCTAGGAGTCTGCCAGAAAGTGTGGCTACAACATCATATCCACATCCCTAGAAAAACAGGCAACTCATCTGTAACAGTAGTTCAATGTGTTTATGCAACTGGATGAGATGAGATGATGCTTGTGTAACTTGATTTGCTTTATGGCTTTCCGCCTCTCTATCTATGGGATATACCACACTATAGGGGTACGATGCAAGAAACCCTAGAGGAGGGTTCCCTCCTTACAGGTGTCGCGGGAATGATTGCATCGGCTAAAGGTAGGTTAGGAAGAAGCCCACGGGTAAGAGACACGGGCCGATGGGGGAGGAGGGGTGGATGGTGGGCAACACAAAAAACAACCCTGGCGGAGTCCAGGATGAGTGACCTTTTAAGCCTGATGGGGAAGTGACGTCGTTGCTCCGCCCATCGAACCTCGGGCTTAAAGCTCTACCATTCAGTGTGCTTACGCAACTGGATGAGATGAGATGATGCTTGTGTAACTTGATTTTCTTTGTGGCTTTCCGCCTCTCAATCCATGGGATATACCACCCTGTAGGGGTACGACGCAAGGAACCCTAATGGAGGGTTCCCCCCTACCGGTGCTGTGGGAATGATTGCGTTGGCTAAAGGTAGATTAGGAAGAAGCCCAAAAAGAATACCCAAAGGTGTCGAGCATTGAAGAGGCAAGGATGATGAATGAATGAATTCTGAGAAGATGATGAGGGCTGACTTCCTAAGGAGAGAGGGGAAAGCCGGGGCCACCATCCGCCTCCATCCAACAGCAGAACCTAACTAATTAACCGAAGAAAGCACTAACTCTAACAAATATTATGACCGTTGGCACGGAGGAGAGGAAAAACCCCCTTTGAGGAGGAAACCTCTTGGGATCCAAGGCATAGGTTGCCTTCCCTCCAGGCTGATGATGTTTGATTTGAGGACGTATGTCATTAAAGAGAAGGGTTTGTTAACAGGAAGGATATGAGTAGGGAGGATGATGACAGGATAGGGAAAAACCCCAATGAAAGCTCAGATCAAAGAGGGAACAAGAAGCACAGATCGAATAAGGAACATGAGGCAATGATGAAGACTGATGATGATGATCGCCACAGGAGAGCAGCAGGTCGATGAGGTAGCATAAGGCCCCACGAGAGCTATGCTTGATTGAGCAATGCAAGTGGGTAGACACTGAGGCCAATAAGGCAAGCTGGAGTATGCGATGTGAACTATTAGACCCTGAGGTCGGAGTCGATGAGGTAGCATAAGATTCAATGATAGGAATGCTCGAGTAAGCGATGTAAATAGATAAACCTTGCGGTAATGATGAATGAATGATGACTGGAGTTATGAACATGATACATGCGGCAGTATGGCCTCGGGTTGATGAGGTGACATAGGAGTCATGATAGGTATGCCCAAAAGAAATGTCGATTGCAGGCCTCGATTGGAGTGACTACTTGATGGCAGGCACGGAATGTGAATAAGAGGAGACAGGAATGAACATGAAAAGCAACTTGCACGAAGGTAGTACACTCGATAGAGCGGTGGAAGTAGGCTCCTTGAAAGGAGGTAGACTCCGAGGCCAAGAAGGCATGTCTGGAACCAGAGAGCACACTCAGGTCAAGCAATTGAGAGGAGCAACAACGGAAGATGTACGATGAGGAGTGAATCTATGAGTGGAGTGAATCTATGCTGGCAGGGACGAGGAAAGGCGCTAGGTCAGATGAGGTACAATGATGGATCAAAGCCATGGAGGCTGGTACAGGAAAGTGAGGTATGAATGGACAAAGGATGGTAGGGAGGTCAAAGGGGTAGCGTAGGACCCAGCCAGTATGGGATGAGAACTGCAGGAGGGCGAGTCGAATGAGGAGGTATAGGAGCATACGAACCATGATAGGTATGCCCAAAAGAAAGATTGAGAGCAGGCCAGACGGAGCTAGACGATGATGGAGAGAAGCCAAGAATATCGAATGTAGGCCTGGGTCAGAGGGAAACCTGGATAACTGGTGAGAAATAACTGGTGAGAAGACGGTAGTCAGGAACCCGAATAGAAGCAGCAGGAAGGCCGCAGTTCTATGATAGGTCAGGTCAATGATAGCCAACCCGGGCAACAGTGGAGGCAATGGGGTTGACACCCCTGATGCAGTGTAGAAAGGTAGCAAGAAGGAAAGAGGCAAGCAACTGAGGTCGATAAGTGAATAGGTTGCATGACCACAAATAGCCCTAGCAGTAGGAGCGAGTGCAGCAACCCAAGAAGAAACAGTTTTGAATGTGTTTGCATTGATTTTGTTGTTGATTGAGTACAACAAAGGCATAACAACTGAGTGAGCTCTGATTAGACAACTGACCAGACACCATCTGAAGCCACAAGAACTGAGGCTGACAAAGTAGGAATACTCCCCCCCCCCCAAAAGCATAAGTCGTCCATATTCATAGCACAGCAGCCCCACTCAACAATCTGCACTAGGAGATGCAGAAGAAAGTGGCATAGACTCAGTGTAGATTGTGCAGTCAATTGTAGAAAACCCTTTATATTGCTTATTGCCTGAATTAGGTGAAGAAAATGAACAATGATCATGCTGTGCCCCATGCCGAGGCACTAAATCTGCATGCCAAAGCAGGACCCTGGCGTCCATGCTAATGAGATTGAAAACATGGGAGTCAGTAATTGGTTAGGCAGAAGGACTGCAAAGATCCCTGAAAAGTGCAGCAGCAGAGTAACTGACAGTTTGCTGGTGACCAAGAGGCGACCGATGCAGAGCAGGAGCACGAGTGAGTGCAAGGCAAGCAGTGAATACATCAGAACAACAAGTAGCAAGCCACACACTACAGCTACGGAAAGGCAGTGCTAGGCAGGAGAGGTGCACATGAAGTGGCGGTAGCTACAGAAAGAAAGCAGCAGAGCTAAGGGAGGCAGGAACACCTGCCAAGTCGACAGTGTTAAAAGCAGGCCGAGTGGCTGAAAATGGGTAAAAGAATGCCGATGCCTGCCAAGGTTAAAGGAGAGCTCTTGCTACAGCGTCCAATGACGAAGTCAGTTGGGCCTAGGATGCCTGAGAGCAGTAAGTGAATGGTTTGGAAAAATAAGCCACAAGCACCACAAAAGGTAGCGAGGAAGAAGGGAACAGGAGAGGTCAAGAGAGCAAGGAACCAGCTCCGAGGACACGGGGCAAAATTGAGCACAGAAAAACCAAAGCTCTATGGGAAAAACAGAGCAGGGGACCAACTGCCCCAGGTGATGCTCCGACACCAGGGAGAACGGCCAGGGCAGCAGCCCCTGACAAGCAAGGCAGAGGCAAGCGAGTTGCGGGAGCAGGGTGATGGGGACGAAGAAGGGGAGACAGAGGAGGGAGTGCTGGGAAGATGAATGAGCCTGGGAAGCAAGCGGGAGCAGCTGGAGGCCAAACAGTCAGAGAACAGAGCAGGAGACGGTGCAGCCCACCTGGCAGCCAGTGTGGCCTCCGGCTGCAATGAAAAACAAATCCTGGCAGGGTCCAGGATGAGTGACATTTTAAGCCTGCTGGGGGAGTGACGTTGTTGCTCCGCCCATCGAACCTCGGGCTTATAGCCCACCCATTCTAGGAGTGGTATATGATGTTCATCCACACGGACCCACCTGACCTCCTCTGGCTATGCGAACACAACTGCTTCCAGTGGACAAGATCTGGCATCATGTGGCGGAGCCAAGGGAGTTACTACCCGGGCTGGTGGGAGGAGCCAGCTTGAAGATGTTCCAGACAGTCTTTTTTTTTTTTTAACTGTATTTGTCACCAGCTTACCAGGGAACTCTCTCAGGCAAACCCCCACACTACTGCTGTTCTGTCACTCTGCCTGAAGTCCAGTCTCCAGGAAATTGGGGACAGATACCCCCTTTCTAGCCTGACCCAATGGACCCCCTGGTTCTGAATCCCCCGAGGCAGGGCTGCTGTCCATCCTGGTGCTGTTTCTATAATCCACTGCGCCGAGCCAGGTCTGGGTGAGGGATTGGGAGAGCCAGAGAACCAAACCCGAGATTGGGTGTGAGGCGCAGGGCTTTAAGGGGCTGCTGTTGCCTTTCCCTGGGGCCAGGGTTTTCTACTTAAAGTAGTTTCCCCTTGAGCGTGGATGTGCAATGACGTCTGTGCACGGAAGTGCTGACGTACACTGCCACTCCACCCCTTGCCTGCATTTCTCCATGCAGGGCCCCCGATCTCCACCCGGGGCTGCTAAGAAGCAATGAGATGTCCCCAACCCACCCCAGAAGAGGAGAGCCATCCTCTGGAAGCTCAGTCTTCTCCTCCTCTGCCGACCCCCAGCGGCCCGAGTCCATTCCTGAACCCAGGTCACCGGTATAGTGTGAGGTGTGGTGTCCAGCGCTTCAGCCCTCAGCGCCACCGGGCCGGCCTTCCAGCCAGTCTTAAAGGGGAAAGGTGACTGCCAGAAAGTGTGGATAGAACATCATATACCACTTCTAGAACTACCGGTACAAGTGAGTAACCTGTTTTTCTTTGCTGCCTTTGTGCAGCACATGTACACTAAACTGAATGTACCCTTAGAAGGAGGTCCAGAAACAAGAGAGCTGCCCCATTTTGGACATCCTGGAAGGGGATGACTCCCCAGTGGTGGCCTTCCTTGTCACTAAGGCTGTCTTGGGACCTGTGCTTATAATGTAGCAGCACCTAACATCCTCATAGGTTTGCCCCTCACAGTATTGATCACAAATATGAGATCCCTGGGGGGTCACCCAGAGAGGGGGCACTGCTGGTTCTTGTAGCACCCTTCAGCTGAGGGGCTTGTCTTGGATTCAGCCTCCAGGAAGTTAAAGGTCCAGGGAGATGTGGACAAGCTGCCAGAAAAGGGGTTCCAACAAACAGGACTTCTTGTCCAGCGAGGTCTGTAGGGTGTCTCCTTGGGCCTGTGTCAGACCAGCTGTGTGCCTCTGATGGTCCAGTCTGGTAATGTGCTTTTTCACAAGTTCACTTAATACCCCCTCTGCTCCCCATGGTCAACTGAGCAGGGTCTTAGGGGATCTTGGATGTTTGTTGTCCAGACACCAGCTGCAGACAGCTCAGGACACAGGTGACTCATGCCCATGCATTGGCTGCTTCGTTTTCCATGCACAGGGGGGCCTGGCTGCATTTCTCGACTTTTACCCTGGAGACTCAGCTAAGTAGGCAGACGTGCCTATTCTGGGCACTGACATTTCTAGGGGCATAGATATGGTGCACTATCTGCATTTTGGCAGTCTTCCTTTCCCTTTAATTTTTGTTGGGCGTCTTTAAACTAAGCCTCTCCCAACCACCCGGGTGGTAAACTCGTGGGCTTTGTCCTGTGACATCAGATCTTACTTTACACTGGAAGAATCAGGTCTTCTCCTTCACAGCAATGTGCGCGGTGTAGGCCTTTCTTAGTGCACCATTGGCAAACTTTGTTTTCTACAACTTGTGAGTAAATTTTCTCAGTTCTGCTCCAGTCTTCAACTCAGTGATGGAATGTGAGGAATCCAAAATGGATCGGGGCATCAAGTGTTGTGTTCAGGGCAACCAAAAAATGTTGCAAATGGATCCATGCCCCTTGTGCATCTACTGCCTTGGGGCAGAGCATTATGTCACCACCTGTAGTGTTTGCAGGACCTTGCTCCCTTCCTCGCATGAAAACTGCTATGTCCATCTTCTCCTCAGCTAACTGGCTGAACGGGACCCTCTGGTGTGATCCAAGAAGCCCACAAGGTGATCTCTTCAGTTATAGGATCTCTAGCTCAGCTCATGGTGATGGAAGAGGTGGCAGTCAAAGCTGCAGCGGGTGTCTTGTCTGTCTCAGCACTGCTCCTGGCCGGGGCCAGCACTGGAGCACCATTCTCTGGTACATTCTGGGACATGTACAAGTCCCTTTAGACCTTCAAGGAGATCCCCTCTTGCCACAGCAAGAAAATATATAAAAAAATCCTGCCGTCGTTGTGGGACCTGGAAAGAGCACACTCCTCCCGTTCCCGTGATTCCCTCAACCACTCGATGGCAGTTGAGGGTCAGGCCGCTAGATCCATAGTATCCCCATTGGACTTGCTAGCGTGGTGAAAAACGGCTGAGGGCTGTGTTTGAGGAATCCTCATATGACTCTGATGGGTCCTCTACGCAGTCGTCAAGGACCCATGGGTTTGGCCACGAATGGGTCGAGGAACCGACTACTGACCATGGGCCGACGTCTTTTGGGGCTCTTCGCAAATTGATATCTGAGTCCGAGGTGGTCCTTCTGGAGCCAGTTCAGAAAAGGGCTAAGTACCCCTTCACTGAAATCTTGGACAGGGATGAATCCCCAGTGGTCACCTTTCCGATGGCTGAGGCCATCCTGGGACTGGCTCTGCAGCTTTGGCAGCATCCAGCATCCTGTATGACACCTTTGGCCTGTATGGTCTGCAAGTGTCAATGGCTCAGCAGGTAGCACACTCACCTCTGAGGCCGGGAGATCAGAAGGCTGTGGGTTCTATCCCTACACCAGGCACTTGGGTTAAATCCCAATATTGACACTGTAGTGCATCATGACGGGGGTGCTGCACTCCTGAGGTGGCGTCTTTCAGATGAGACATTAAACCGAGGTTCCATCTGCCTCTTCTGGTGGTAGTTCAGGTGGATGTTAAAGATCCCATGACACTTCTCGGAAAGAGCAGGGGAATTTCCCCAGTGCCCTGACCAAATTTCCCCCCATTAACTAAAAATACCACCAATAGCTTAATCTGATTCATGGTCAGTTGGCATTCATCTGTATCCCCCTCCCCCGGGTCGTGCCTGAAAATAGGCAGAATTTGTCTAGTGCACTTACCTGGTCAACAAAAAACTAAATAAATAAATAAAGTATATTTTCCCTACTGGCACCTGGTCCAGTTTGTCAAACCACCTGCCTCGCTGAGGGTTTGGTGGCCGACTCTGTTTCAGGAAAACTGACAATGTTGGGGACATGGACAAGCCCCCTGGCAATGAGTCCAAAACGCTTGACCACATAGTGAAAAAAGGTATATGCTGCTGCATCCTGCCTGGGGCTCGGTCTGATAAGATATGCCCTGATAATGACCAGCTTCGGTCATTTCCTGATGTGAGTGCTAGGCCATGTCCTCTCTTGCCTATCTGCTGACTTGCCAACAGTTCTCAAGATGGTCAAGGACCAGAGTCAAGCGCTGCCTAAACACCAGCTCCAGGTGGCCTTTTACATTGGTGACTCTTGCGCCCATTCCACGGCAGCAGCAGTCACGATGTGTCACAGGGTCTGGCTGTGGATCTCCACCTTCATGGCAGACACCCAGCACAAATTGGCCAGTGTTCCCTTCTTGGGCACCGACCTTATCAGTTCAGGGATGGAGAGGAATCTCCAGAGGATTGCGAAATCCAACACCACCTTAGATTCTGTGAGTTCCTCACAGAAGGACCAGAAAGAGCAGAGAACAAAAAAGAAGCTCTTTCAGTTGCGGCTGTTTCAGTCAAAGCAGGCAAAGCAGCAGCATCCCCAGAATGGGCACTCTCAGGCTTTGCACCCCAAGACCAAATTCACTGGTCAGAACCCCAAAAAGAGTAGGGGTAGGGGTAGTGGTGCCCCTCTGGCAGCAGGTGCCGGTGCCCCCTTCAAAGCTGCCCAGTGGCCTTTTGGGGGTTGTCTACCTCCCGTCCGTCCAGTCACTGCCTCAGCTTCCCATGGGGGGTCGGCTTCACCATTTCTGGCACAACTGATACATCATTAAATCGAACAAATGGGTGCTGGAAGTGATGGGTAGAGGATTACGCCTCAACTTTGAGGCTGTCCTGCTGTACTGACCCCACATACCACAGGAATCTGTGGTGTCGCAGGATATGCTGTCCATCCTCAGAGAGGACACTGCTCAGGTCCATGAGAAAGGAGCCATAACCCATGTCTCAGACTCCACAGCAGGTCAGGGTTTCGTGTCCATCTACTTCCTGGTTCCAAAACAGATGGGGGCTGGTGCCCCATACTGGGTCTTCACGATCTGAACCAGTTTCTGAGGAAGTGCAAGTTCAAGGTGGTCTCTCTGAACCAAATAATTCCATCTCTGGAGCAGGGTGTGTGGTTCTGCTCCCTGAACCTCCAGAATGTGTTCTTCCACATTACAGTCTGTCCATCCCACTAGCGGTACCTCCAGTTCTGCTCAGAGGGAGTTCTGTAGGAGTTCCAGGTCATGCCTTTTGGCCTCTTTTTGGCTCCCCGTGTCTTCTCCAAGTGAATGGCAGTGATGGTCACATTCTTGAGATGCTGAGGGGTCAGAGTCTACCCCTACCTGGATGATTGGCTCGTAGTTGGGCCATCCAAGGAGGCTGTGGAACAGTCCAGGGACCTGGCCCTCTTAGAGCTGCAGAGACTTGTGCCTGCTGGTCAACTCAGCCAAGTCTCAACTCAACCCCTCACAGGTGATTCACTTCGGTTCCATGTGATTACAGCGACTATTAAATAGCGACAGTCAAAACAGCGACTTTATAATAGCGACTGCAATTAAAGCGCTATATCACAATAGCGACATGCTGTAAATGCCGACAGTAACAATGGCGACCAGCCCATTATATCGAGGCTCACACACTCAGCTGGAAATTATACACAAGCCCGAGCAAATATTCATACAAGGCGCATATTGATAGTCAGGTATTTACTGTAGACATTCCCTGACAGGTGCTCATTTGACAAGGTCGCTCATTCTGTTACGGTTCTACACGTGTAGCTCAGTAAGTTGCAGTCACTATTATAACAACATCGCTCATATTCCCCAGTCGCTGAATTGACAGCCCATATTGTTTCGCCCATTACTTCGTTATGATCACATGATACCAGAGCATTATATGTGTCTTGACCTAAGCTTATTGGTCAGTGGTGTGTGGAGGAGTGGTGAGCACTGACAATGGGCTTTTCAAAAAAATGGTTTTCCCTGTGCTGTGCCTGATTTGTGATATAGTGCTTTAATTTAATAAAGTCGCCGTTTTGACTGTCGCTGAACCAAATCCTTCCAAGTTCCTTTAGTGTGTATTGTTTATCTGACTAGTAGTCTTCTTCAAGGACTGGACGTGAGAGATCAAGAGGTGGTGGCATGACCTAGAGACCTGACCAAACTCCCCAAGCAGCCGAGCTAAACTGTGAAATGGTTGATTGTCCCAGAACTCTTGTCTGTCTGTGACCACTGTCCCAAGCAAAGCAGAAGAGTGTGTCTGTTGTTATGCAGTAGGCAAGCGGTGGCACTATTTAAGCATGTTCGCTATCATTACTGTAGCTTAATTTGAGAGTCGCTGAATTGCCTTTGCTGTTGTTGCGGTCATGTTTATTTATTCGCTCATATCACGGGTTACCATTCACTTCATCGAGGCAGAGCTATACTCCCTTCATGCCAAGGCCCAACCTCCTGCAGACAGAGCATCGGATCTTACCTCCTTTGTCACATAATTTCAGGTTGGGCACTCGTGCCCTGTCTGGGGCTTCCTGTGGCTGCTGAGGTGCATGGTGTCCTGCACCAGTGTGGTCAGATGGGCCTGCTGGCGGATGCGCCACCTGCTGTGAGAGCTGGGCTGCTAGTGGTCTCAGCACCTAGGTCACCTGCACCAGCCGGTCACAGTGACCCAACCAATGTGGGATGCCATCCAGTGATTGCTCATGCCAGAACATCTGGAAGAAGATTGTCCACCCAGAGATGACAGTCACTCTGACAGCCGGTGTACCTCTGGTGGGATGGGCAGTTCACCTGGTGAACCACAGGACCCACAGATTCTCATCCCCCAAGGAGTCCCATCACTACATCAAACTGCTGGAGCTCTGTGCATTGTGCCTTGCACTGATGGAATTCACTCCCATTTGTCCGGGGTCAGGTCATACAAGTCCAGACAGACAATGCCTTGAGCATGTATTATCTGAACAAGCAGGGCAGCACACACTCCTTCATCTGTGTCGGGAGGCTCTCCACACCTGGACCCTCATGCGTAATGCTTCTATGCTGAGGTTTTTTTACTGTTAAATTACATTCCTACTTTGGACTCACCATGACCCAATCCAGTAGGACCCAGCTATCACTGGTTCATCCTTCCCCTGGGCTGTTGATGAGTCCTGCTTAGGGCAAATCACTGTCTGTGTTGTCTGTTTTCATCCTTTGCAGAGTGTGTGAGAGACCATTTGGCACTATACATTTTTGCTTAAAACAGAACCAGTCTAAATTCTTTCATGGTGATTTGCATATACTTCCCTTAATTCTTTGTTTTATGGAGATGTGTGTAATTTTACATATCTGTTGCAATACAGCTGTGGAATGCTCATATCAGTAAAGTTGCAGCCTCAAAATCTTCAGAACAGTAACAGTATAGCCGTGAAAAGTTCAGATAAGTAAAGGTGCTTTCTCAAGATAATCAGATCAGTAAAAATACATCTGTGCAGTGCTCAGATCAGTAAAGGTGCAGCCCAGAATCTTCGGATGTGGAATAATATAGAGGATAATGGATGGGCAGCAGTTAACAACGCTGTGCCCACTTCTAGAGGTTGTCATGACAACCAAGTAGATCTCAAGAGCGAAGCTTGAGAGATCTAGGTTGTCATGACAAACTCGAGAAGTGGACACAGTATTGTTAACTGTTGCCCATCCATGATCTTTTATAGTGTATGGGCTACAATTCAACAACATCGGGGCATTTCTTGAGCAGTCCCCCCTTACTCTTAGTATGTGCCCAACTATAGCATGGCTGAGCAGGGAGAGGATCTCTCTGTACGGCTGCTGTGGCGATGGGAAAGCTGTGGCGGTTCGGGCGAGCCACAGTCAGAGCGGTGCTGAGCCATATAGTGTGCTGGGTGGCCGAAGGCTGTATTGGTGGCTCACTGTGGAAGTAGCAGTGAGGCCGGGGACCGGAGAGGAGTGGCACGGAGAAACTGAAAATAAAAAGAGATCGCTGTGGCTGTCCAGATAACGAGAGCCCAAGGGCATTCTATTTTGTTATACCATTGATGTGACGTACTCAAAATGGTACAACAGCATGTTGATGTCACATCGATGGTTCAACAATGTTAGAAATTAATCGAATTCCATAAATAATAGCCCTCTCCCATATACTGTACAGCTGTGGAATGCACAGGTAAGTAAAGTTGCAGCTTCAAAATCTTCAGATCGGTAACAGTACAGATCTGGAATGCTCAGATCAGTAAAGTTGCAGCCCCAAGATAATCTTGATCGTTAAAAATGCAGATGTGGAATGTAGGGATCAGTAAAGGTGCAGCCTCGTGATCATCACATCAGTAAAAATGTAGCTGTGGAATGCTCTGATCAGTAAAGGTGCTTTCTCAAAATTGATCCGTAAAGTTCAGCGGTAGAATGCTCAGATCGATAACGATACAGTCCGAAGGTCATCAGATCAGTAAATGTACAGATACGGAATGCTCAAATCAATGAAGGTGCAGCCTCAGAATCTTCAGATCAGTAACAGTACAGCTGTGGAATGCTCAGATCAGTAAAGGTGCAGCCCCAGAGTTTTCAGATCAGTAACAGTACAGCTGTGGAATACTCAGGTCAGTAAAGGTGCAGCCTCAGAATCTTGAGATCAGTAACAATACAGCTGTGGAATTCTCATATCACTAAAGATACTTCCTCGAGATAATCAGATCAGTAAACATACAGCTGTGGAATGATTTAGTAAAGGTGCTTCCGCAACATAATCGGATCAGTAACAGTACAGCCATGGAATGCTCAGATCAGTGAAGGTGCTACCTCAGAATCTTTAGATCTGTAATAATACAGCTATAATGTATGGGGAGCCTTCATTTTGCATTGAAATCAGCATTGTAATAATCTGATAATCCCATTGTTGTGGCATCTGTAGCCTGTAAACCCTCCGTTTGGACGTCACATCGATGGAATTACAGGACAGAATGACAAGTCCCTCTACATTCTGCAAGCAGAATGTCATTAATGAAAAATTCAAAGCACCACACATTCTGACCATTCCGTTGGTAAAACACAGCACACCACATCACGATGTCCACTAACTATATACAATGTTTAACCACGAGGCTTTCCAGATTTCAAAATGTTTTTTTTTTAGCCTCCAACACCAGGGTACTGTTGAAAGTCCTCTGTGCAGCTGCATGTCCTCCTCGCACATCCAGCCTGCCACGATGACGTTGACGTGGAGTCACGTGTTCCTTGCCGACCAACTGAAAAGCAACAATGGGCCTGAAAGACTTTCCAGATTTTAAAATGTTTTTTAGACTAAAGCACTGATAAATAACCATAAATATTAGCATATCCTAGCAGTATGAAGTAGATGTATTGAGATGTGAGCAATAAATGTTACAGCCTAACGGACAGCGACTCCATGAGTTTCTAAGCGCTTTGGTGAGTTTCTGCAACGTGTTCAAAGGGAAACTGAAATTTAACTTGGCATTTTATAGTACTGCATGGTCCCATACACTATAAAAGACAATGCCTAAGAAATGATGGTTAACCACAGGTGTAATCACCTCTCGCAGTTGTCATGACAATTTTAAACCTCTCGAGCTGTGTTCTCGAGGTTAACTCAGTTGTCACGACAACTGCTCGAGGTGATTACACCATGGTTAGCCACCATTTCTTAGGCATTATCCTGTATGTGGAATGCTCAGATCAGTAAAGGTGCTTCCTCAAGATAATCGGACAAATAGCAACAAAGCTGTGGGTTGCTCTGGTCAGTAAAGCTGTGGCCAATATTGTATCAGAATAATTACAGCCATGAGATTGTTAGACTAGTAAATGTGCCACTCGGAGGTTATCAGATCAGTAAATGATAAGTGTTGCAATACCTGAAATGGCTAACTCCAGCAGCTCAAACACAGCTCCTTAGAGTATCCAAGCAAAAGAGAACACAAGGGCACACAGTGTCACTAAAAGGAGGAAAATTCACAGGAAATATCAAAAAGATCTATTTCATGGAGTGAGTGGTGAGCATGTGGAAAACTCCTGAAGCAGATGGTATCAGCCGATACTGTATGCACCTTTTAAACTCAGACTTGATTGATACCTTGAAGAAATGGGGTGACCAGGTGTTTCCACTGAGCCAGGTGAGAGACAGAACTCGATCGATCCAGTGGTCCTTTTTCTTAGCTAAAATCGTACGTTGTACGGTTATACTGCACACTGCTTGCATAGCCTGAGTGAGCGAATGTGCAGGGAAAGGCCTGCATAGCACAGCAGGGCAATAAATAAGGGACTGGTTTTACATGACCATTGCAGGATCATTTAGGAACAGTCATTTGCAGCTGTGTATGGGGCTCTCATTACTGTTTAGTGATAGCAGTAGGCTTTGGAATTGACTACAGATTATGATATACAGTAGTGTGATGTTTCTGTACTAAAAGCACCTCAATCCAAAATCATTGAAACAATGCAGTACTGTTGGAAAATAAAAGGCAATAAAGCAGGATTATGCAGAAGAAGCAACAATGTATAAAAAAGTACAACTTGGATGTTGTGTTCTAATGATCCAGTTATCACTGTTAAAAAAAAAAAAAAAAAAACTAAACATAGGAGCATAGAAGTTGATGGCAGATAAGGGCCGCAAGGCCCATCCAGTCTGCCCATTTCTTTTTCTACCTTATGAATGTGCCATCGGCCTTTGCTCTGTCAGTGGCCTATCTTTACATACTCATCTGTATTGCTCCCTTATGTCTATCCCATACCTGTTTGAAGCCCTGCACTGTATTCATATCCACCACTTCCTGGGGCAGGCCGTTCCATGCATCCACTACCCTTTCTGTGGAAAAGAACTTACTTACATTACCCCTTAATCAGCCTCCTTCTAATCTCATGCTGTGTCCTCTGGTCCTGCTGTTTTTCTTATATTGAAACATGTTAGACTCTTTCACCTTGTTAATGCCCTTAAGGTGTTTGAATGTTTCGATCATATCACCTCTCTCCCCCCTTTGCTCTTGGGTATACGTACTGTGCTCCGTTAATCTGTCCTCATATGTTTTCTGATGCAGTCCCTGCACCATTTTAGTTGCCCTTCTCTGGACTGCCTTGATTTGGTTAATGTCCTTGTGAAGGTGTGGCCTCCAGTACTGCACGCAGTACTCCAGATGGGGCCTAACCAGTGTCTTGTAAAGAGGGATTATTACCTCCCTCTTCCAACTTGTGATACCCCTACTAATACACCCCAACACCCCCCTAGCCTTATCTACTGCTTTAGTGGTCTGCTTGGATGATTTCAGGCCATCTGTGATGATGATGCCCAAGTCTCTTTCTTCCCTTGTGACTGTCAGCAACTCCCTCCAGCCTGTAGGTGGCTTCAGGGTTTCTCTTCCGTATGTGCATGATCTTGCACTCCTTTGCGTTAAACCCCAGTTGCCACACTTCTGACCATTTTGACAGTTTATCCAGATCTCCTCTCATTCTATCCACCCCATCTGGATCATCTACTCTGTTGGCAGATCTTGGTGTCATCTGCAAACAGACAAACCGTACCCACCAGTCCATCTGCAGTGTCACTTATGAAGATATTGAAGAGGACTGGCCCAAGGACTGATCCCTGAGGTACCCCACTTGTGACTTACATCTCTTCTGACTGCATGCCGTTTACCACCACTCTCTGTTTTCTGCCTGTCAACCGGTTTGCCACCCAGTTGACCAACTTCTGACCCACCCTGAGCCTACCCAGCTTATTAATCAATCTTCTATGTGGAACAGTATCGAAAACTTTGCTGAAGTCAAGGTAGTAGACATCAACTGCTCCCCCTTTGTCCACCACTCTTGTTACCCAATCAAAGAAATCTAGGAGATTAGTTTGACAGGACCTTCCTTTTGTAAACCCATGCTGTCTTGGATCCTGTGCACCTATGGATTCCAGCTGTTGCACTATACTTTCCTTAAGGAGTGACTCCATAATTTTGCCCACTACTGAGGTAAGACTGACTGGTCTGTAGTTCCCTGCCTCCTCCCTGCTACCACTCTTGTGGGGATGGAGGGTTAGTTCTGTTTTACTAAGTGAACATTTCTAAAACTCCTTGGTTTCTACCTTTATGGATACAGTTATATTAAAGAAAAAGTACTTTGTTTTTATGCAGTATTTTCTTTTTGCTCTTCCAACTGAAAGATTTACTGCCTGTCCAGTAGTATTTAGTGTGATATGTAGAATGGCAGTTCTCCTGACAGCTGACATATATTATGCTATTCCTCTGTACGTCATCATCATTGTGGTCTCCCCTCACTGTGACACTGCAGAGGACCAATCTAGATGGTCGCGAATGTCTTATCCTACTTCGAGAGGGTTCCTGCAGTAGGTCTTCACATATAGGACTGCACCCCCTGGCGTCAGGTCCACACAGCAAGCTTGCAGATAGCAATCATCAGCGGGGACCGCCCCCAACGTCGGGATGTGATGATGTCAGCCCGACTATAAAAGAGGCGGTCCCACGCCCGCTCTCCAGTTCTTTCCCACCGTTGTGTCAGTCATGTTCGACTCGCATCAGAACAGCATTCTAACATCCGCGTTATATTTTTCGAAATATTTCTTTGCCTCTTGTAAAATTCAAAAATGTTTTTCTTCAATTGATGTCTTCTAGACAGAAGAAAAAGTGCTCTAAGTGCGGCGCTCAAATCCCGCGCATGGGGATGACCATTCCTGCTGCCTCCTCTGCCTCGGTTCGAAGCAGGACATCCAGGAGTGTTCCATCTGCCAGGCCTTCAACCAGGTGACCAGAACCAGGCGCAAGAGGTCCCTTGAGGCCCATCTATTGACCCGACGCTTGGTATCTATGGAAAGAGAGCTTTAAAAACTCCGGGAAAGGTCGTTGTCGCTGGCCCTGAAGAAAAAAAAAAAGTAAGGAGAAGCGTCGGGACAGGAGTCCGTCGCCATCTGAGAGGCTGGCAACTGTGAGTACTTTTTTGGGCACTCCGTCCACTTCTTTGGGCCGGGGCCCTTCCCCCCTTCCTGCCGAGGTGAGCGGGCAGTCGGGGGTTGCCTCTTTGGAGGTGGAAATTCTGTCAACTGATCCTGCTGGTAAGTCACCCCTCGCCTCCAGCGAAGGGCGCACGGCCTTCGCTGATCAGCCTAGTGGCGGCCTCCCAGCCATCTCTAGCCTGGCCAGATCTGTTCCTTCGGATGTCGGCTCCTCCGACGCCCGAATAGATCTGTTCACTCTCCTGTCAGGCTCCAGTTTGGCCCCCGATGTTGGACAGAGTGTGGGACTAGTTGACCCGTTGTTTCCCAGGGTCTGTCACCCTAGAGACTCGCCACTCGACCCTTTGCTTTTTGCTGTAGCAAAGTCGCATTCAGACCTGCTGTCGGGGGCCCCTCGTGCTCCCGTCGCTGGAGTTCATTCCGCTGCCAACAGAGGACCGGGTATGGGCCCCAGTACTTTGGGCGCGCTCCAGGTCGATGCCCTCCGGGCTCCATGGCACCTCCCCCAATGGGTTCTTCGTGTGGGTTCATTCACCAGGAACCCTCCTTCCCACCTGCGGGCACCCCTCTGTCGGTTACTCATTATCCGATGTTGGGCCAGCTGCCTCCGTCGCCAGGTTTCCTGATGCTGAGTTTTCCGATGCCGGGCTATCCGACGCTGGGTTTTCAGACACCAGGCTTTCTGACGTCATCTTTCCCGATGATGGGTTATCCTACACCAGGAGTTCCCACTCCAGGTTATCCAGGGCACTCGTACTATCCGTCTTGGCACTATCTGCAGTACCTGAGTTATCCGAGTTATCAACCACCACCTCCTCCTCCTCCTCCTCCTCCTCCTCCTCCGGTGCCGGAACTTGGGTCCATCCCTCATTGGTGGAAAGAGGCTAGAGCTCAGCTTGTGTCAGAGTTACGACCACCGGTGAGGGAGACACCCTCTGTTATGGTGACCTCTCCAGTGCCTCTGGTCTCCAGAGTACCTACTTCTATTTTGGTAGACATTACTGAACCAGATCCTTCTGTTCCTTCTGGCTCTGATTCCTCCGACACTAGTTCCGACTCTGACGGGTCGGACACCAGATCTCCAGTGGAGTTTCCTCCAAAAGACTCCCCAAAGTACCCTCCAGAGGACCCTTCCTTCGGAGACTTGCTACGCTCAATTCAAACGGCTGGTGGGTGGCCATCCAAAGAGGTGGATCCCCACCGCAAATGTCTTGTGGAACACCTGGATCTGGCCATCTCGGACGCTATTCCCATTCCGCCATGGATGGGGCCTCATGAGGACCTAGTTACCACAGTTTGGCAACAACCGTCCTCCATTCCAGCAGTCTCCTACAAAGCTGACCGCACCTATTATCCCCCAGAAGTGATTTTTCTCTTGAACTCCCATCCAAAGGCTGACTCTATGGTCATCGTGGCAGCTCACGACTGCTCAGCTCAGCGAAAGCATCTGAGTTCTTCACTTCCTGACAAGGACTTGCGTCAACTCGACCAGTTTGGGCGAAAAATTTATTTGTCTTCTTTGTGTGCGATATGTTCCCTCAATTACGTCTCGCACATGGTTGCCTTTCAAAAAGCTTTTCTTACAGACCTTGAAAGGGACTTCCAGGATGTTCAAGATGAAACCCTGAGGAAGAAGCTCTTGGATAAAATAAGGATGGGGAAATCCTCATGTCACCACGCCCTCCGGGCTACTTACAACTTGGTGGATTCAGTGGTGAGAGCAGCTGCCACGAGGATCTGCCTCCATCGCCTTTCCTGGCTTCGTATAGCAGGACTGGCACAGGACATGCAGTCCTCCCTGCTGGATGCCCCCTTCAGGGGTTCCGTCCTCTTTGACGGCAACACTAAAGATATTATTATGGGGCTGCAGGAAAGCAGACGCTCCTTGAGGGACATCGTTCCTTATATAAGACGGGACAGAAAAAGCAGCCTTTTCATCGCCAAAGAAGGTGGAACAAATCCCAGGCTAAGCGCCAAACAAAGAAATGTGCAGCTGGATCGGGAGCTCAAACCCCACAGCCCAAATTTCAAAAACAGGCCTCTGGGGCTAAAGCTCCCCTTCCCTTGGCATCCTGACTCCTTTCCCCTCCTTCCGCTACCTCCAATACTTCAGGAGGAACCGGTCGGAGGGAGGTTCGGCCTCCACCTGGAAGGTTGGAGGTCCGTCACCACAGAAAACTGGGTGCTTCAGCTCATCCAGCGAGGTCACTCAATAGAATTCAGTGAAATTCCAACCCCTCAACCTCCAGGACGATCCTTCTATCTTTGGGATCAGTTCCCCATAGTCTCTCAAGAGATCCAGGCACTTCTCTTAAAGAAAGCCATAGAGCCTGTCCCATTAAGCCAAATAGGAAGGGGATTCTATTCCCACTTCTTCCTGGTTCCAAAGAAAACGGGCGACCTGAGACCGATCCTGGACCTCAGTACACTAAACAGCTTTGTCGTACACAAGAAGTTTTGTATGTTGACCCTTCAGGGGCTCCTTCCCCTGCTCCATCAAAACTCTTGGCTGTGCTGCCTGGACATGCAGGATGCATATCTGCATATCCCTATCCTCCCGGCCCACCGACGCTTCTCCGCTGTGTTTTCATAGAGAAACATTTCCAGTTCCGAGCACTCCCATTTGGCCTTTCTGCGCCACCAGGGCATTTATGTCTTCCCGTACCTGGACGACTGGCTCCTCTCAGCACCCTCTCCTACCTGCCTGAAAGAGGCTCTCCCTTTCACTCTGAGCTTGTTTACTTTATTGGGCATAATGGTCAATTTTCCCAAGTCCCAGTTAGTACCCTCACAGAGACTCCAGTTCATTGGAGCTGTACTAGAGACAGTTCAGGGCAAGGCTTTCCTACCATCAGATTGGGCCGAGACTCTTGCTTCTCAAGCCACTCTGGTAGCACAGGCCTGATGGATCCCTGCACACTTGGTGCTTCGTTTATTGGGTCTGATGGCAGCCGCCATTTCGACAGTCCCAATGGCGAGGCTTCATATGAGGGTGACCCAGTGGTCTCTTCGAGTCCAGTGGGACCAGAGGATGGACGACATGAAACAAAAAGTCATGATCTCCAACAGCCTCCAGAGAGATCTATGCTGGTGGCAGGATCTCTCAAATTTGTCGAAGGGGGTCCCCTTCATTCTGGCAGTTCCAACTCAAATTCTCACTACGGATGCCTCAGATCTGGGCTGGGGTGCTCATCTGGGGTCTCACAAGACACAGGGGTCTTGGTCCGATCAGGAGCTGATGCTCCACATCAATGTTCTGGAGTCCAGGGTGGTTCTCTGTGCACTTCAGGCATTCCAGTCGCTGCTGGTCCTGGGACCTATCCTGGTACAGACGGACAACATGTCCACTGTCTGGTACATAAACAAGCAGGGGGGAACCAGATCTTACCCTCTTTGCTGAGAGGCCATGAGGGTGTGGTACTGGGCGATTCAGCACAGCCTTTATCTGACAGCAGTTCACATTCTGGGCATCACCAACGTCCTGGCTGACAGTCTCAGTCAATCAGTGGCCCGGGCCCACGAGTGGGAGCTAAAGTCAGAGGTAGTCGAAGACCTCTTTTTTCGATGGGGTCAGCCAGAGATGGACCTGTTCGCCTCCCCTTACAATGCAAAACTACCCGTCTTCTGCTCGCTTGTTCACAGGCATGGTGCTTGTTGGTGAGACATGCTGTCTCTTTCGTGGACAGGGAGGTTTCTGTACATCTTTCCTCCCTTTCCTCTAATTCAGAAGGTCCCGGTGAAACTTCAACAAGAGGGGGCCCAGGCAATCTTGGTTGCTCTTCTTTGGCCTCGCCAAATTTGTTTCCCTCTTCTGCAACACTTGGCAATGGAACCTCTGGTTCCTCTGCCCATTTCCTATGACCTTCGGACTCAGGAGCAGGGCACCCTGGTGCATCCAAGCCTTCTTTCTCTCCACCTTCATGCGTGGCACCTGTGGACATAGTGATTTCTTGCTATGGGGTCTCTTCGCAGGTTGAGCACATTCTAGTGGAGGCCAGAAAGCCCTCCACTAGATCCACTTACTCTATGAAATGGAAGAGATTCACGATATGGGCTCAAGCAAGGAGCTAGGATCCATTTTCGTGCTCGGCATCCCAGGTTCTAGAGTACCTCACACATTTGTCTGAGGTGGACCTTAGCTATTCCTCCATTAAGGTACACCTCTCTGCAGTGTCAGCCTACCACCTCCCGGTGGAGGGCAAAACCTTGGCTCAACTTGAGGTTGCCAAAACCTTTTTAAACGGCATTCTTCACTTGAAACCTCCGATCCAAAATCCTTGTCCTCCCTGGGACCTGAATTTCATGCTCGAGAAGCTGACCTTACCACCGTTTGAACCAGCTTCTTCTTGCGACTTGTGCTTCCTCTCCTGGAAGACTCTGTTTTTAGTCGCTGTCACTTCAGCCAGAAGGGTTTCCAAACTACAGGCCTTCGTGTGCAAAGAACCTTATTTGATTTTTCATAAGGACCAAGTAGTTCTCCGGACTAACCCTTCTTTTTTGCCCAAAGTTGTCAGAAATCACTTGAACCAGAGCGTGGAATTACCGGTGTACTATCCACAGTATTCCAACAGGAGGAACACCTGCTGCACACACTTGATGTGCATCGGATCCTGAGGTACTACACGAACAGGACTAAAGAGGTTAGGAAATCTAACCAACTGTTCATAGCCTTTGCCCCTCAGTGCCAGGGCAAGGCTGTTTCCAAGCAGACCATCTCCCAATGGCTCGCTAACTGTATCCATTTTTCGTACTTGAAATATGGGAAGTCCCTTCTGGGGCAGTCAAAGGCCACTCTGCCTGTAGCGTGGCTACCTCTACTGCATTTTTCAGGAATGTGTCCACGGCAGAGATATGTGCTGCGGCCACCTGGTCGTCTGTTCACAGCTTCACTAAGCATTACAGTCTGGACATTGCCTCTAGGTGCAGAATGGGCTTCGGAATTGTGGTCCTGCAAGGCCTTCTGTTGTAATCTCCCTTGGCGACTTCTCCTCCTCCCAGATGCACCTATGCCTTATTTTTCTTTGGGACTGCTTGGTATTCGGTCTTATATGTGAAGACCTACTGCAGGAACCCTCTCGAAGTAAGATATAGCGGTTATGTAAGAACTTACCGTAACAGTAGATCTTCGAGAGAGGTTCCTGCAGTAGGTCTAGTTTCCCTCCCTCCTTCCCCCGGTTTTTGGATGCTTTACTTTCCATCCCATCTAGTCTGACTGGACTAGAGTGGAAGCAGGATCTTTGGAGTTCACTCTGGTTTTCTCCTTACCTATCTTTAGGTCTCCGCTGGAAAAGAACTGGAGAGCAGGCACGGGACCGCCCCTTTTATAGTCGGGCTGACGTCACCACGTCCCAATGTCAGAGGTGGTCCCCGCTGATGATTACTATCTACAAGTTTGCCGTGCAGACCTGATGCCAGGGGGTGCAGTCCTATATGTGAAGACCTACTGCAGGAACCTCTCTCGAAGATCTACTGCTACGGTAAGTGCTTACGTAACTGCTATTTCTTTGGCAGTTGCGAGGTATGCGGTATGAATGGGAATTGATCAAAGTATGCCAGCCTCTAGTTAGAGAAGTGTTTCACATATCACACTCAGTATCATCAGGCAGAATATTTGCACACTAGAAGTGGAAAAAAGAAAAAAATAGTTAAGATATAAAGTGTAATAGCTGACTACTATCAAAAATCAGTAATATCTCAGATAGTGAGATTCAGATTGGTCTTGTACTGTATGTCTCTGGTCCAGTCCTTCAGTCTTGTACTATGGCCACAAAGGAGCCTGGTAATTTTTTTGTAATACTGTAATATTATATAGTGAAGATGATTAATTTCCATTATTGTTTTTTTTTAGTCAAAACTAGCAGCATTACATCATGACCTTCTAAATAGACTGCAGAGGCTCTCTGACTGGGTCATTAAGCACAATGAAACTGCAACAGACACCATGGACAATTGCAATAGTGAGGCAGGAGACATAACACTCAATATACAGCAGCTTGAGGTGAGTATATGATGGTGCATTTCAGAGATACAGCGTGGACGTGCAATTCTTGTATACAGTTTACCTGTTGTACAATAGCCAAACTAAGATGGTGCACAAGATGTTCATTGGTGGTAGTGGGTCCTGTTTCTGCCCAGTGTTTACATCAGGGAGCTATCACTGACATGGTATGTGAACCTGTACATTGTGTTTTATAAAGGTTTGAGTATATATGTATGTGTATTTAAAATCTGCTTCAAGATTATGATTAATTTAATAAAATAACTTGAATGAGCATCTGTGCTAGCTTGGAATGCCATTTCTTGTTTATAGTATTTACATCAGGGAGGATGGAAGCACAGAGCGGCCATGTGACTTCCATGAGATCAAACAGTGAGTCGTTGGATGTGGTAGGATTTGAATCTTCAGATAAGACGATAAACCGAGGTCCTGTCTGACTTTTCTGGTGGTAGTTCAGGTGGATGTTAAAGATCCCATGGGACTTCTCAAAAAGAGTAGTGGAATTTCCCCTGGTCAGATATCCCCCTTCACTAAAATACCACCAACAGCTTAATCTGGTTCAATTTTAGCTGGATTGCATCTGTATCTACCACCGCCTTTCCCTATCAACAAAAACTAAATTAAAAAAAATAATATAACAAACTCCCTGATCTCCTGTGCTTTATTTTTTAACCACTGCAGACCATTCCACCTTCCCTAGTGAATAGCAAAATGGGAACATAAATTGACCGCAGTTGCTCTTGGATAGGTCCCTCATGTCCAAAAATGTGATGCAGGACCCCAGGTAGACACAAACAGAATTCCAAAGCAACTCAAGTGAAACATTTTTTTCCCTAGTAATGGAGTGATTTGGACACAGGAAGTCCAGGCAGAGTACAGTTTACAATTACAGTACAACTAATGAGATTTGATGCCATTGTTCAAAATCTTGTTCCTGAGGCTTCTTCTTCTTGTTCTTTGTAATACTGTTGTAATTCTAGGGGCATGGATATGGTTCACATCCACACATTGGCAGTGCTTCCTTAAGTACTTATTCACCAGAACATCTTTAAGTAAAGCTTCTCCCACAGCCCGGGTGATATATCCCTCAGCTCCTCCATGTGATGTCAGATTTTCCTTTCCGCTGGAAGAGTTCAGTCTTCTCCTTTGCAGCTCCATGCATCGCAGGGCTTAGTAAGTGCACCATTGGCAGACTTAGTAACTTTTCTAATCCGTTTTGTATATTCTTCGGTCCTGCTCTTGACCACCAGTTGTCAACATGGAACATGAGGAAATGAACCTGCGCCCAGGTCCAAAGAGTGCATGACGTGCCGACAGATGTCACAGATGGACCCACATGTGTGGTGCCTGTACTGTTTGGGAATGACACATGATGTTGTGGGCTCTGCCAAACAATGCGCTGTGCTTGCGTGAAGACAAGAAGGCTCACTTTCTCCTTGTCCAGCCAGCTGATCAGGACCCAAAATTGCAGGCCAAGGGTGGTTGCAAAGTAGCCCCTGCTGTGGTAGGGTCCGCAGCACAGATGTCAACAATGGAAGAGGCGATGGCTAAGGCCACGGCGAGCACCTTGGTACTGCTTCTGGCTAGGGCCAGTGACGGAGCATCCTTGACGGCTAATTTCCGTGACATGTCAGGCACTTGAAACCTTCCAGGAGGGCCCTGCCTGCCATGGTAAGAAGCACAAAGAGTAAGAAACACCGCCATTGGTCATGGGACCGAGAGAGAGAGCATGCTCCTCCCACTCCATTGACTCCCCCAGCTGCTTGACGGTTATCGAGAACTTGGCTTTAACTGAGTCCCTTATGGCCGAGGAACAGGTTGCTAGCTCCATGGTACCCCCATCGGGCTTTCTGACTTCGACATCAATCAGACGGTCGAGATTTTTCTTGACCTTATCAACCCATTGTCAGAGGGGGTCGACAAGTCGATCTCCATGACCCTGGTCATCTCCGTCCTCTCCCAGGAGAACATGGAGCGGTCAGTATCACTGGCTGTTCCTGCTTGGGATCAGCCTCTACTAGTGGTCATGCAGCCAAATCCATTATCAGTGTATTGTACTGCACCTCCATTTGTGTCTCCTCAACACTGGCCCCCAGGGCTGACAGCTGAGATATGGGTCGAAGTCAGGGGCTCCTCGAGTTCTCAATCACACTCTCGTGTGGGAGGCATTGTCATTCATTTTTCTTGTCTTCTTCATCTTTGGATGAGAAGGGGCTCTGCCAGTAGATGCAGCAGCAATACAAGGAGCTCTTTTGGGAGCAGTGGGACTTGGCATTGCCAGGTAGGGTTCTACCCCTGACTCCTGTGGTTGACTGCTTGGTGCCAGTCAAGCCCATGCTGGTCCACCCGAGGTAGTTGTCCCTGATATGTGTCTCACCACCTTCATTAGTGGAACCGCCTCTACAACAGCCCATGTTGGGGGGCTTTTCCAGAGGACTGCCGTCTGGGCACTGACTTGCCAGGCTTATTGTCAGTGGAAATTTCACACTCTGATGATTTCAGGGTGGTCCGCTGCAGTAAGTGCGTGTGGGCCATCTTTGAAGAGCCCTCGGACGATGCCAGTGCATCCTCCATGCAGTCTTTGAGGATGCTTCTGTTTGACCGGGAATCGGTCAAGGAACTGACCATAGACCATGGGTGGGTGACTCTTGGGGCACTCCTCCAGTTGATGTCGGAGTCCATGAACATTCCTTTGGAGACAGTTCCGAAGAGGACTAAGTATTCCTTCACTGACATCTTGGATAAGGATGAATCCCTGGGGGTTGCCTTTCTCATGACCAAAGGCATTGTGGGACCAGCTCTGAAGCTTTCACAGTTTCCAACCTCCTGCCCGGCACCATCCACTCATATGGTCTGCAAGTATGTGGTCCCTGCTGGCTCACTGCCCAGATTATGTGGTCTCAAATTCCATTTTCCAGAAGTTCGGCGATACTGGGTATGTGGACAGGTCTCCCACCATGTAATCAAAGAAGCTTGACCACAGAGCCAAGAAGATCTAGGCCACATCCCCCTTTGTTTCCATCACGCGAGCTATGCCGTGATAATGGCCCACTACAGCGTCCTCCCTTGCCTGCCTGTCAACAAGCAGCTCCCGGTAAAGGTCATCCAAGACCAAGGTCAAGTGCTGGCTAAACACCAGCTCCAGATGGTCTTGGAGATCGATGACTCCTGTGCCTGTGCCATGGCAGTGGCCACCATGATGCATTACAGGGCCTGGCTGAAGATCTCCACCTCCACGGTGGACACTCAGTACACGTTGGCTGAGGTTGTTTTCTTGGGGCACGGACTTCTTTGGCCAGGGGTGGATAGTCATCTCATGAGAACTGAGAAGTCCAGTGCCACCCTGGATTCTGTGATCCATCCCAGAAAGACAAGAAAGGCCAAAAACAAAAGAAGGCCTTTTAGTTTTGGTGCTTTCAGCCACAACTGTCTTGGCAGCAATAGCCCCAGCCAGGACAATTCCAAGCCTGGTGCCCAAAGGTCACCTTCTCTGGATAGTGGCCCAGAAAAGGCGGGGTAGAGGAAGTGGTGCCCCTCTGGCCTCAGTGGCTGCAGCCTACTCCAGAGTTGCCCGGTGATGGGTCAGGGGGAGTGTTCACCTCCTGTTTGTCCAATCCCTGACTCACTGGTCCATCATTACTACGGACAAGTGGGTTCTCAAAGTAGTAAACAGAGGACTCCCTCAGTTTTCGAAACCCCTTCCGCCCCACTGATCCCACACTCCAGGTGGGTCCTTGGTGTCACAGGACATGTTGTCTGCCCTCTGGGAGGACATTACTCAGCTCCCCGAAACTGATGGGGGGGGTTGGTGACCCATACTGGATCTTCACGATGTGAACCACTTTCTAATGGTGCATGGATGGTCATGCTGAACCAGATTATGCCATCTCTGGAGCAGGGCATATGGTTTTGCTCCATTGACCTCCAGAACACATTTTTCCACGTCCCAGTCTATCTTTCCCACTGGTATATCAGAAGGGGTGTTCTATCAGTTCCAGGTCATGCCACTCAGCCTCTCCTTGGCACCCAGGGTCTTCTTCAAGTGCATAGCAGAGGTGGCAGCATTCTTACAGTGTCAGGGCACCGGTTTATCTCTACCTGGTCGACTGGAAAACTGCTGGGACATCCAAAGAGGCAATGGAGTGGTCCCTCCAGACCTGCATGGACTTGGTTCTCTGGTCAACTCAGCCAAGTCTGAACTTATCCCCTCACAGGTGAGTCACTTCAGTGGTGCAGAGTGACACTCCTTACAGGCCAAGGCCCGCCTCCCAGCGGACAGGGCATCGGATCTTTACATCCTTTGCCTGATCATTTCAGGTCTGGCACTTCTGCCCTGTTTGGGACCTCCTGAGGCTGCATGGCATCTTGCACCAGCTTGGTCCGGTGGGCTTGCTGGTGGAAGTAGCACCTGCAGTGTGAGTTGAGCTGACAGTGGTCCCAACACATAGGACACCTGGACCACCAGAGCACAGTGACCTAGCTGTTGTGGGATGCCATCCAGCAGTGGATGATCCCAGAACATCTGAAGGAAGGAGTCTTGTTTGCTGGCCCAGAACTGACCATCCCCCTCACAATGGACGTGTCTCTGGTGGGGTGGGGAGCCACCTGGGAGACCATAGGACCCATGGGATATGGTCACTCAGGGAGTCTCATCACATCAGCCTGCTGCAGCTCCATGCAGTGCAGTTAACTCTGACAAAGTTTTCTTCTCTCATCGGAGGTCAGGTCATGCAAGTCCAGATGGACGACACCATGACATTGTTCTACCTGAACAGGCACAGCGGAATGCACTTCCCTCCATTGTGTTGGGAGGCTGTCTGCACCTGGATCTTTGTACACAACCTGGGTGTAGATCTCTTGGCAGTTCATGTTGAAGAAACAGACAGATGGCAGATGCTCTCTGCTGGGTGGATGAAAAGTCTCACGAGGCGTTCCTGCATCAAGAGGGGGTGAACCACATGTTCTCCCTGTGAGCAACCCTCTGGTAGACCTGTTTGTCTTCTGGGAGAACACAAAATTGAGGCTGTTCTGTGCCCATCCCCCACAATCTGGGACACTGGTGGGAGATGCCATTGCAAGGTCCTGGACTCTGAACCTCCTGTATGCCTTTCCTCCCTTTCTCCTGATCCACCAGGTAGTAGTCAAGGTGTTGAGGGACAAGGTGCGGATGATGCCCATTGCTCCAGACTGGCCTCACCAGTTCTGGTACCTGGAGCGCCTCAGCAGCAGGTCTCTGTGGCAGTTGCCTCTTCATCCAGATCTGCAGACCAGACAACAGGGTAGGGTCCTGCACCCAGACCTTCAATCCCTGCACCTCACAGTCTGGTTCCTGAGTAGCTAGAGTCCCAGGCTCTGGGTCTTTCAGAGAATGTTCTCCATGTTGTGGATGCTCCTCGAAAAGAGTCAACTCACCAGTGTTATGCCTTCAGATGGAAATGGTTTTACAGTTGGTGGTGTCGGGGTCTGGAGCTTGATCCCCTGGCCTATAGCTATTATCTTGGAACACCTCTGGCACTTGTCCCAGCTGGGACTACATCTGATGACTCTTAAGGTGCACCTGGCAGCCATCTCTGCATACTGAGCACAGGCCGGTATGCCGGTGATGGAGCAGGAGAAGATTGTCGGCCACTTCTACTTGTCCCTGCCACTTGTCCTTGCCAGTGCGTGAGCCACCACCATCTTGGGACTTATGGCTGGTACTGGCAGTGCTCACAGGCAGGCCTTTTGAGTCTATGCACAGGTGTGAGATGTCACACCTGTCAAGGAAGGTGGCCATGATGTCAGCCAGAAGGAGAAGTGAGCTCCAGGCACTCTCAATGGATCCTCCTGATCTGATCTTCCACAGGGACAAGGTAGTCCTTTGCCCCAAACTGAAGTTCCTCCCAAAGGTTGTCTTGGAGTTCCACCTCAACCTGGAGATTAACCTTCTGGTTTACTTTAACAAGACATCTTCGCAGGCCAAATGCAGGCTCCATTCTTTGGCTCTATGGCGGGCGCTCTCCTACTATGTGGAGCGTATAGCTGGAGTTTAGGGTGAGGCTTGCCAGCTCTTTGTTACCTATGCTGAAGCTGCACCTGGCAGACCAGCAGCTAAGCAGGTGAGTGGCAGGTGGATTACTTCCTGCATTGATCTCTGCTGTAGTTTGGCTGGTAGGGAGCTTCACATAGGGTCAGGTCTCATTCCACCAGACATACTGCTTCCTCCGTGGTTGCTTTCAGGGACATCCCTGTTCAGAAAATGTGCAGGGCTGCCACATGGAAGTCAGCACACATCTTCATTTCCCATTACAGCATCAAGCTTGAGTCTCGCTAGGATGCTGCTTTTGTGGCCTTGGTTCCTTAATTTTTGTTTACCAGGTAGGGGTGCATGCCTTGCCCCTTCCTCCTGGAAAACTGCTGGAAGTCTGCCAGTGTGTGAATATGTGAACCATATCCACTTCCCTAGAAAAATAGGTTTGAGGATCGTGGATATGTTGTTCATCCACACTAATTGGCATGTCCCTTTCCCTTTAAGGATCGCCGTAAGGTCTTCAAGCTGCATCCTCCCACCCACCCACCTGGGTGGTATATCCCTTGGCTCCACCCCATGATGCCAGATCTTCCTTTCCGCTGGAGGATTCAGGTTGCCTCCTTCGTGCTCCCACATTTTGTAGGCCCTGGCTTCAAAACCTTCGGTTATTCCGAAAATTCATGTAGTTCGCATTAGCGATCGCGACTGCTTATCTTCGATTATGGAAGACTAGTTTTCCCCCGGATTTCGCCGGTGTTCATGTGGCCAGAAAATGTCGCACAGTGATCCCCACACCACATGCATCTATTGCTTGGGTGTTGATAATGACACCTCGAAGTGCAATTTTTGCCTTGCATTTCACCCTGACGTCCTCAACGACTGTCTCGCATGCCTGAAGTTGGGGAGGCCAGAAAAACGGAACCCTCCAGTTGAAATCAAAGGAGGCTCAGCGGGCAGTTTCCGCAGCCGTGGGATCCGCCGAGCTATTGAAACGCATGCAAACCTTCGAGGAGGAAGCGGCTCATGCTGCGGAATCTTCCTCTCAGAGCTTCTTCGTTCCACTCAACCTGGGCTCCACCTTCTCGGGTTCCTTCTGAGAGTTGTGCCAGTCTCTCCTGACTAAGGGAGAGGGTCCTGCGGGCACGCACTCCTCTCAGTCCTGTAAGTGGGAAAAGGACCCGGGATCATCTTTGTCTTGGCAAAGACATTCTTGGGATCGGGAGAGAGATCTCGGTCCCGGGAACTGGCAGTTTCCACTTCGGTCAAAATTGCCTCTTCGGCCGCTGGCTTCTCGGCTTTGCCATCTAGCCAGTCGACTAAAGTGTCGCTCGATTAGGATGACATAATCATCGACCTGATTGACCCCTTGTCACCGACGCCAGTCGACGATTCTCTCAATCGGACTCCGGTCCTTTCTTTCCCTGATGTGGAGACCCAGCCTGCTGGGAATCCCATTGAGGAAGTGGTCCCTGACCCTGGGAAATCACCGGTCCCGCCTGTGTCTCCCGAGCAACTGAATCGGCCCATCCAATCTCGATCGAGGTCTAGGACCCTCTCGACCAACAGGCCAAGGAACAGCCACAAGTGCTCAAAAAAGAGGTGATGCCATTGATCGTCCTCGTCCTCCTCAGATGAGGAGAGGCTCCGACGGAAACTCCGTCGGCACTACGAGGACCTCATGTGGCAACAGCTGATTTTGTCCAGGCACAAGACGATCCCGGCTTCTACCCCAGCTTTTACTTCACTTTCGCCTCCCAGGATGAAAGCCGACTCTTTCAGAGCTGATTAAATCAGTTCCTCCGCCCGCAGAGCTGGTGAAACCTCCAGTTCGGCCTAAACCGGTCTATCCACCGATCGTGTTGGAACCACTGCCTGAGCTACCCATGGGAGGAGCACCTTCTAAGGAAGATAGACCAAATACCGGGCTTCCCCGGCGTCTTTTGGTCACTGTCACTCTGGACCGCCCTTGGTAGGTCGAAGGTGACCTGGGAGGTCAACCATTGTATCCAGATTCCTCAGATTCGGATGAGACCAGCCGACATTCCCATCCCAGGGATGACGAATCGGCTGGTGGGGTAGAGATGGAGGAAGGTCCTTTGTCCTTTCAGGGCATTCTTCGCCTCATTTCTGAGTCTACAGGGATGCCCCTGGAACCTATCTAGGAAAAGGTATGGAGTACCCACTTATGGACATCCTCAAGAGAGGGGATACCCCTGATGGTGGACTTTCCTGTGGCTGAGGCCATTGTTGGCCTAGCCTTAGAACTATGGCAGCACCCTGCCTCCTGTCCAGCTCCGTCTGCCCGCATGGCCCGCAAGTATGCGGTGCCCATGGGGTCCCTTGCAGGGTTCACAGAGCACCCTTCGGCCTAGAGCCTGGTGACCACCTCTGTGTTCAGGCATACTGGCAGTTCTGCCGACACTGATCGACCTCTCAAAAAAGAATTCAAACTCTTCGATCATTCGGTTCGAAAGGTCTTTGCGGCCTCATCTTTAGGCCTTCATCAGGCAAGTTCAGCCGTCATCATGGCACACTTCTCCCATGCCCTTTTGGGGTCTGTGAATGAAGTCCTCCCACACCTCCCCATGGACATGCAGACCATGGTCAAGCAGGTCCGGGATTAGGGCCGGCTGTTGCCAAACAGCAGCTTCAGATGGCCCTGGACATTGGGGATTCTTGTGCCCGCTCAATGGCAACTGCAGTTGCCTTTCATTGCAGGGCTTGGCTGAGACTCTCCTCTTTTCTGGCAGATACTCAGTACAAACTAGCTGATGTGCCTTTCCTGGGCAGCGACCTTTTCAGCCTAGGTGTGGCTGGTCACCTTCAGTGTATTGAGCAGTCCAGTGCCACCTTGGACGCCATGTCTGCTAAAGGTTCTTCCAGTAAGAGGCAGCAGCAGAAGAAGAAGCCCTTTCAACACTCTTCCCCTGTGGCCCAGCAACCCTCCTTTCAAGGAGTGCAGCAGCAGCAGGCTCAAGCTTGGCACCCCCGGCCCAAGCCCAGGCCCTCCCAGGTCCATAAAGGAGGCCAAGGTTCAGGTCCTGGATCCTCCTCCTCCTCCTCCTCCAAGCCTGCTCAATGACGGGGCGGGGACTGCAACCTCCTCTCCCGTCACACCAGCTCTGTGTCCTCCCATGGGGGCCGGCTCCACCACTTCCTTTCCGCCTGATCTGTTATCACCATGGACAGATGGATCTTGGAGATGGTCGGTCAGGGACTGCCTCTGGAATTCGAGCAGTACCCTCCAAGCTGAGCCCGCACCCAATGGGAGGAAAGAGTATCCGTCCATACTCAGTTGGCTCTCCAAGACAACATTGCTCAGCTCCTTCTCAAGGAGGCAGTAGCTCCAGTGGTAGATTCTCCAGGAGACCAAGGCTTTGTCTCCAGGTACTTCCTGGTGCCCAAGCGGATGGGGGACTGGCACACCATCTAGATCTGCATGACCTGAATCAGTATCTCAGGTCATGCGCCTTTCAGATGGTCACTCAGTCCTAGATCATACCATCCATGGAGCAAAACTTGTGGTTCTGTTCACTGGATCTGCAGGACGCGTTCTCTCATGTCCCAATCTGTCCATCTCATTGGCGGTTCCTCCGCTTCAGAGCTGAAGGGACCCTATATGAGTTCTGAGCCATGCCATTCTGCCTGTCGTCGGCCCCATGGGTCTTCACCAAATGCATTGCAGTGGTGGCAGCCCATCTCAGGTGTCGGGGGTCAGAATTTACCCCTACCTCGATGATTGGCTCTTAGCAGGTCCCATCCGGCAGGAGGTGTAGAGGTCCAGGGAGCTGGCCCTCCAGACCTGCTCCCAACTTGGCCTCCTGATCAACAAGGCCAAGTCGGGAATTCGTGCCTTCCCAGGTGATGTGCTTCATTGAGGCAGAGCTCAATTCTCATCAAACCAGAGCTCAGCTCCCGGTGGACAGGGCGGAGGTCCTCTCCTCCTTTGCCCAATCATTTCTGGTTGGGCAATTGCACTCTGCCTGGGACTTTCTGCGCCTTCTGGGTTACATGGCAGTGTGCACCTCCATGGTCCATTGGGCCCAGTGGCACATGCGCCCCCTCCAGTGGGAGCTGGCTGCCCAGTGGACTCAGCGCCGTGGTCATTTTGACCAGCTGATCAGTGTAACCCAGAAGAAGTGGGATGTTCTCCAATGGTGGACAACCCCAGACTGGTTGCAGGAAGGGATCCCATTTGTCTGCCCCGAGCCGATGACCGTCCTCACGACCGATGCCTCTCTCATGGGCTGGGGAGCCCACATGGGGGACAAAAGGGCCCATAGGTTCTGGACCCCCGAGGAGTCCGATACCTCATTAACCTGTTGGAGCACAGAGCAGTCAGACTAGCACTGTCAGTTTTCGCTCGTCAGCTCTGGGGTCAAGTGGTTCAAGTCCAGACGGACAATACTACGACCGTGTACTACCTCAACAAACAGGGCGACACGCATTCCTGTCTGCTTTGCAGAGAGGCGCTCCGCATCTGGACCCTCATCCACCATTTAGAGGCAGATCTCCTAGCCAGTCATGTGGTAGAAGCCTCAAACCATCTGGCAGATGCTCTCAGTCGCTTAGGCGAGACATCCCATGAGTGGTCTTTCCATCCAGAGGTAGCTTACAGCCTGTTCTCCCACTGGGGCAGACCGATAGTGGACCTGCTTGCCTCCAAGGAAAACACCAAGCTGAGGCTGTTTCATGCCCGCCCCTCTCAGCAGGGCACGCTGCAGGGGGATGCCTTCTCAAGGCCATAGACCCCAGGCCTCTTTTACACCTTCCCTCCAATTCCCTTGATCCACAAGGTGCTGCTTAAGGTGAGGAGGGACAAGGCAGAGGTGATTCTGGTAGCCCCAGACTGGTCACACCAGTTCTGGTATCCCGATCTCTTCAGCCTCAGCTGCAGGCCCCCAGAGTGGCTTCCAGCATGCCTGGACCTGATCTCTCTCAACCAGGGGCAGGTATACAATCTGGACCTTCAATCCCTGCACCTCGCAGCCAGGTACCTGAGCGGCTAGAGTTCCAGGCTTTGGGTTTTTCCGAGGATGTCATCACCATGGTGGAGGCATCCAGAAAGGAATCGACCAGGAAATGTTATGCCTTCAAATGGAAAAGGTTTTCCATTTGGTGTCAGGGCAAGAGTCTGGACCCTCTGTCCTGTCCAGTGGCTAACGTTTTCAACTATCTTTGGTCTCTGTCCAAAGGGGGTCTTTGGTCATTGACCCTTAGGGTGCACCTGTCAGCCATCTCTGCTTACCGGGCATGGGCTGGTCAGCTGACGGCACAGGAGACAGTGGTTGGGAGCTTTTTCAAAGGCCTGGATCACACATCCCCTCCGGTGCATGAACCTCCACCTCCATGGGATCTACTGCTGCTACTAGCAAAGCTCATGGGCAAGCCATTTGAACCAATGCACAAGTGTGCATTGTCACACTTGTTGTGGAAGACAACCTTCCTGGTGGCTATCACATCTGCCAGAAGGACAGGGGAGCTCCAGGCACTTTTGGTAACGCTGCAGTGACTACCTTATATTTGAAACATCCAGCGTGTACGTGTGTCCCTGCAAACAAGAACTTCTGTGCCAGTGCTCCATTCTGCTTGAAACTGTTGTGAAGTGGTAATTCCATCTCCCGGTTAGCGAAACTGTTAAAACATCGAACAGCTGAGGGGGTGTTAACCATGGCAACCATGAGCTGCAGAGAGGAGGGGCAGACCATAATAAATTGCTTACGCTGCTACTGAGGGGTCAGGTAATGCTACAGTGACTGCCTTATAGTTGAAACATCTAGCGTGTACATGTGTGCCTGCAAACAAGAACTTCTAGGGACATGGATATGTTGTTCATCCACACTCATTGGCAGGTATCCTTGCCGCTTTAAATCTTGCCGGAAGGTCTTCAAGCTTGCTCCTCCCACCCACCCGGGTGGTATAACTCTCAGCTCCGCCCCATGACGCCAGATCTTCCTTACCGCTTGGAAGCTCAGGTTCCCTCCTTAACGCTCTGCCTTGTGACTGGTTCCTATTTCTCCGCTTGCTGGATTTAAAAATAAATTTTGCAAAAAGACTTCAGTCTTCATCCCTCGCCGCTGCTGGCGGACAATCCGACCGGATTTCGGAGATGCCCATGCGGGCAGAAGATGTCTCGACGGATCCACACCCACGTGTGTCACTGCTTAGGCCTTGAGCACCACCCGCAGGCTGTCGACCTGTGCTCATCTTTCTGCCCACGCCCCCGAAGACCGTGCTGCCCGATTGCAACTGGGCCGCCCCGAGAAGCGCTTCTCTCCGTGAAGTCCAAGGAGGCCTGTTGCGGTGTCCGCGGGCGGCGGGGTCAGGGATCAGCTCGGCGGATGGTCGCCTCAAGAGGAGGCGCGCGGCCGTATTCTTCCTCGGCGCGCATTTATCCCGCCTCTCTGGGTTCTTCCTACACGCTTCTTTAAGGAGCTTTTGTCTGTCCTCTCCACTAAAGGAGAAGGGCTACGTCTGCTGGACCTTATTCTCGGTCCAAAAGAGGGACAGGGGTAAGTCCTCTCGATGCTCTTTTGGGAGCGGAAAGGTCCCTCTCCCGGCCGCTGACCGCCGGCTTCGATCGATTCCGCTTCGCCACTGGCCTCACGGTGTCCCCTGCCAGGTCAGTTGACCGAGACTCCACCGATGAAGTCGAGATTTCTCGACCCATTGACGGCTGTCGCCTTTAGCAGCCGAGATTCCCCTCTCCCCGGTTCCCCCGGGAGGAGTTGAGGATCCCGTGGGCTCGCCTGTGCCTCCGGTTCCGGAGCCCTCGGATGGACCATCCGAGCCGAAGGGAGGTGCGGTTCCGGCCGACACCTCCCCGCACCGACCTCGGAAATTCCGGGACTCTCGGTCTCGGTCTCGGACCTCTTCGCGGTCCAGCCGATCCCACCGTCATAGGCGGTCTCGGTCTCGGCACCGCGGTAAGCGGCGTCGCCGCTCGTCCTCGTCCTCCTCCTCGGATGAGGGGAGGCTTCGGCGTAAATTACGTCGACGGTACGAGGACCTTATGTTGCAACAGCTCCTCCTGGCCGGGAATAAGCCGACTCCGGCGCCTTCCCCGCCATTAAGTGGCTGTCACCGAACGGCCGACACAACCCCTCACTTATCCGAGGAGCCTATACCAGGCCGGTTGTTCGCCAAACCAGCTGCTCACCGATTCCGTGGAACCTCGCCCACAGCCACCATGGGGCTCCGACCAAGATTCTCGGTCCGGCTAAGGGTCTACCCCATCGGCTGTCAGTTACCCTCACTCCCGACCGACCTCGGCAGGTGAAGGGTGGCTCAGGCCAGAGGCAGTCTTCGAGGACTCTTCCGAGTCCGAAGATGATTCCTCCTTTTTCTCCAAGCGACTGGACTTGGAGTCTTCAGGAGGTCAGTCAATGGACGATAGCCCGTTGTCCTTCCTAGGACTGCTTCGGCTCATCTCGGAGTCTACCGGGATGGAGCTCGAACCCGTTTCCAAACGGGCCAGGTATCCCCTCACGGAGATTCTGGACCGAGGGGATTCTCCGACGGAGGCCTTTCCGGTGGCCGAGGCCATAGTGGGTCCGCACTGAGCTTTGGCAGCGCCTCTGCTTCCTGCCCCGCGCTCGGCCAGGATGGCCAGGAAAGTATCGCGTCCCTACCGTTCCTTGTCCGGTTGAACACCCTCCGCTGAGGGGTTGGTTACCGACAGCGTTTTCAGTGCGCCCGGCAACGCCAGGGATGTGGACAAACCTCCTGACAAGGAGTCAAGAAATTGACTATGTCGGGCGAAAAGTCTCACGCTCATGCCCTCTCGGCCTTCGCCAGGCCAGTTCGGCCGCCCTCATGGCACATTTTTCTCATGCCCTGTTGGGCTCCCCGATGAGGTCATCCTCATCTTCCTGCCGATCTGCAGACTACGGTTAAGCGTGGTGGACCAGGCAGGCAGTGGTACAAACAGCAGCTCCAGACTGCTTTGGATATAGGGGACTCATGTGCCAGATCGGTGGCGGCGCGAGTGCTATAGGTCATGTGGCTTGGCTGAGGATATCCACCTTTACTGATACCCAGCACAAGTTGGCGGATGTTCCTTTTGGGACTGACCTCTTCGCCCTGGGGTGGAAGGTCACCTGCAGAGGATCGAGAAGTCCAATGCCACCTTGGCCTCGGTCTCTTCCGCCAGAAGACAAAGGCCGCAAACCACAGCCTAAGCCCTTCGCCCCTGTGCCTCGGGCGCCTGCCCAGCACCGCCAGGGCCAGCAGGCTCGGCCTTGGCATCCCAAACCCAAGCCGGCTTCCTCTAACAGGAGGCAGGGAGGAAGGGCCAGGAGGTCCCTCGGCCGGTCCCTCCTCCAAGCCTGCCCAGTGGACGGGCTGAGGGTGGCCCCATCCCCGTCACTTACCCTGGGTCCCCTCGTGGGGACGGCTCCGCACTTCCGTTCGCCCTGGTCCGCTGTTACCACGGACAGGTGGGGTCTTGAGGTGGGGAAGAGGCCTGCCTCTGAATTCGAGCAGGCACCACCCTTCAGAGCCGTCGCCTCAGGGGCTTCGGATCCCCAGCCTCACTGGCGGCTCGTCGAGCCGACATCGCCTCCTCCTCCAGAAGGATGGTAAGAGAGGTGGTGGCACCCTCCAGACCCAGGGTTTGTGTCCAGGTACTTCCTGGTTCCGAACGGACGGGGTTGGGCCCTCATTCTCACCTACCGACCTAAACAAGTTCCTAAGGTCTCAACCTTCAGGATGGTCACTCTGGCTCAGATAATACCATCCTTGGAACGCTGCTGTGGTTCTGCTTTCTGGACTTGCAGGACGCTGTTTTCACGTCCCTATCCGTCCGTCTCACCAGAGATTCCTTCGGCCCGCGCGGAAGGATCCTCTTCGAGTTCCAAGCCATGCCCTTCGGCTTGTCTCCAGCTCCCAGGGTCTTCACCAAATGCATGGCAGTGGTGACAGCATTTCTGGCGCCGAGGTCCGGGTGTACCTTACCTGGACGACTGGCTGATAGCAGCTCCCTCCAGGAAGGAGGCGGAGTGGTCCAGAGATCTGGCCCTCCAGGTCTGCTCTCAACTGGGCCTCCTTATCAACGAGGCCAAGTCGGAACTCGAGCGAAGCAGGTGATTCTATTCATCGGGCGCAGCTCGACTCTCTTCGAGCCAGAGCCGGCTCCGCGGACAGGGCTGAGGTTCTTTCCTCCTTTGCCCGATCATTTCTGGTTGGGCATTGCGCCCTGCCCGGGACTTCCTGCGCCTCCTGGGTCTCATGGCGGCCTGCACCAGCGTGGTCCGTTGGGCCCGCTGGAACATGCGTCCCCTTCAGTGGGGACTGGCCAGCCAGTGGTCACAACGCTGCGATCCCTTGGACCAGCTTGTGTCGGTGACACAGGGGATGTGGAACGCTCTCCAGTGGTGGACCGTTCCAGATCATTTGCAGGAGGGCATCCCGTTCGTCCGCCTCGAGCCGACGGTCTCTCTATCGACCGATGCCTCTCTGATGGGTTGGGGTGCCCATCTGGGGGAACACCGGGCTCATGGCCTCTGGTCCCCGCGGGAGTCCCGATGCCACATCAACCTGCTGGAGCTCCGAGCGGTCCGCCTAGCTCTCACCGCCTTTGCTCCGCTCCTCCGGGCCAGTGGTCCGAGTCCAGACGGACAATACCACGACCATGTACTATCTAAACCGCCAGGGGCGGGCGCGCTCATGCTTCTATGCAAGGAAGCTCTCCGCATTTGGTCACTGCGCAGCCTGGAGGCGGATCTCCTCAGCTATTCACGTGGCAGGAGCCTCCAACACCCTGGCCGATGCCCTGAGCCGGATAGGGGCTGCATCCCACAGTGGTCTCTCCTGCCGGAGGTAGTACAGCATCTGTTCTCCCTTTGGGGCACACCTCAGGTGGACCTGTTTGCCTCCATGGAGAACGCAGGCTGAGTCTGTTCCATGCCCGCCTCAGCAGGGCTCGCTGCAGGGGATGCCTTTCGAGGCAATGGACCCCAGGCCTCTTTTACGCCTTTCCCCATTTCCCTTGATCCACAAGGTGCTTCTCAGGCGAGGAGGACAAGGCGCAGGTGATTCTGATAGCCCCAGACTGGCCTCGCCAGTTCTGGTACCCAGATCTCCTCAGTCTCAGCTCCAGGACTCCGCGCAGCTCCAGCTCGCCGGACCTGCTCTCAGTCAATCAGGGAAGGTGTTCCATCCGGACCTTCAATCCCTGCACCTGACGGCCTGGTTCCTGAGCTGCTAGAGTTCCAGGCCTTGGGTCTTTCCGACGGTCCTCAATGTAGTTGAGGCGTCCCCTGAGGAGTCGCACTAGAAAATGTTATGCCTTCAAATGGAAAAGGTTTTCCATTTGGTGTCAGGCAAGGGCTGACCCTTCCTCCTGTTCCTTGGCAAGCATCTTGGACTATTTATGGTCCCTTTTCTAGTCAAGGGCTTAGGTCGACATTTAAGGCTGGACCTGGCAGCCATCTCGCTTACCGAGCCGGGCCGGGAAGCAGTCGTGTGGCGCAGGAGAAGGTGGTCTGGCGCTTTTCAAAGGCCTTGATCACATTTCCTCCAGTGCGAACCCCCACCTCCGTGGGATCTACTGCTGGTACTGGCAAAGCTCATGGGCAAGCCATTCGAACCTATGCACAGGTGTGCTCTCTCTCACCTGTCGTGGAAGACCGCCTTCTTGGTGGCTATCACGTCAGCCAGAAGGATGGGAGAGCTCAGGCGCTTTCATCGAGTCTCCTTACCTGGTCTTCCACAGGGACAAGGTTGTCCTGCGCCCACCGAAATTCCTTCCGAAGGTGGTGTCGGAGTTTCACCTTAACCAGGTGTGACTCTGCGGTGTTCTCAATCACACTCGGAGGTCGAATATAGGCTCCATACTCTGGACCCTAGAAGGGCGTCGCTTATTATAAGGAGGCGTACGGCTGAAATTGGGAGAGGTTCGCCAGCTGTTTGTCACCCTACGCTGAAGCCGCATCTGGCAGACCTGCAGTAAGCGGACGATAAGCAGGTGGGTAACCTCCTGCATAGATCTCTGCTATAAGTTGGCGGGCATGGAGCCTCCCAGAGGATAAGAGCTCATTCTACCGCCATACTGCTGCAACGGTGGCTGCTTCCAGGGCGTCCTATCCAGGAAATCTGCAGGGCTGCTACCTGAAGTCAGCAACACCTTCATTACCCACTACCACATCGACCTTGAGTCACGCCGGGATGCTGGTTTGGGGCCTCGGTTCTCCAGTCTCTCTCCCAAGTAAGTATTGGGGTGTGCGTGCCTCCCTCCTCCCGGAGAACTGCTAGAGTCTGCCAATGAGTGTGGATGAACAACATATCCATGTCCCTAGAAATACAGGTTACTCACCTGTAACAGGAGTTCTAGGAATGGTATGTTGTTCATCCACACGACCCACCCGACCTCCCCGGCTTCGACGCACAACCTGAGCTTCCAGCGGGCCAGATCTGGCGTCATGGGGCGGAGCCGAGAGTTATACCACCCGGGTGGGTGGGAGGAGCAAGCTTGAAGACCTTCCGGCAAGATTTAAAGCGGCAAGGATACCTGCCAATGAGTGTGGATGAACAACATATACCATTCCTAGAACTCCTGTTACAGGTGAGTAACCTGTATTTTTGTGCCAGTGCTCCATTCTGCTTGAAACTGTTGTGAAGTGGTAATTCCATCTCCCAGTTACCGAAACTGCTGAAACACCGAACAGCTGAGGGGGGCGGTAACCGTGGCAAACACGAGCTGTAGACAGGAGGGGCAGACCAGAATAAATTGCTTGAGCTGCTACTGCACGAGCGCAGTGGCGTGAGTGGTGTGAGCGCCACTCGGTAGTAAAAATTAAAGAAAATAGTTGTTTAGAACTGTAGAAATATGAGCCTATTGAGAGCAATTCATTGCTAGTAACTATATATTCAGATAATTACACAGTAATCGTCTGTATCTGTAACAAAATCAAAGTTTAGGTAGCAGGGTCCATCTTGTTTTTGTTTTAAATTTTACAAACTAGTTGTTAAATTGAGTAGTTATGATGAATAAGGGATTTTCTTAAAATGTACTTATAATTGTGTTTTTTTTAACAATAGTACATTTTCTAAATGTTCCATGGTGTACTAAACAGCTTATGGGGGGAACAGTAGCACACTATGATACAGGTTTGGGCATTGCTGATCCACATCAAGTTAGACAAAAGTATAGATGCAGAAATCTATTTAATTAGAATGAAGACTCAAAAAGTGTTAATTTTAACTAGTCCTTATAAGAGAATGACAGTTCAGCAAGCATTATGGCTTTCTCTTAATCTCTGTGGTGATGTTGAGATGAACCCAGGACCTGAAGGAGATTCCATTAAGATAATGCATGAGAATGCAAGAAGCTTGATTTAAAAAATGGACTCCTTCAGGGCTTGGGTCACGTCAGAAATCCCAGACATAATGATATTAACGGAAAATTGGTTACTTAAGGGGATTTATCAGAAAGAAATTGACTTAGAGCATTGTTATTCCCACAGACAAGATAGGGGAGCTAGTAGGGGAGGAATTTTAATGTATTTCAGGCTAGCACTGGGACAGTCTGATGTCATGTTTTCAGGGAAAATTGAAGGTATTGAATGTATCTTGGTAAAATTACTAATCTAGGATTTAGTCGTGGGGGCTGTTTATTCTCCTCCTAAAGTGAAAACGTATCATTTTGATAAATTTTGTCATGAAGTTGGAAAATATATTGGAAATAGGAAAACAATTCTCATAGGGGAGTTTAACGCTGCCTGGGGGGTTCTAGAGGACAGAAATTAGAAGGGTATATACAGAGTTTACATCTAACACATATGATTAAATCTCCTACAAGGAAAAGTTCACTTGATAGTTGTGGTAGCATACTGGATTTGATATTTGTTTCTCTAAACATGCAAATAGGTGATGTTCAGATTTGTTGTCCAAATTTGGGAGATCATCATGTCATTCAGTGTCAAATACAGATGGATCTAGACCACAAGGCCTTGCATAGGAACCCTGTAGTTTATGGGAGGAGTTATGCTAAATTTAATAACCTGCAGTTTAGAAATTATTTAGCCACCATGCCCTGGTATAGGATATTTTTAATTCCAGACTTTGACATGGCTGTTAAGGAGTTCACAAAAATGTTCCTGGAAGTCAGCAATAAATTTGCCCCCCTTAAAAAAGGATCAAGCAAAATAAAAATAATTTACCCTGGGTAACAACTAATATTAGCAAGTTAATTCGATGGAAAAAACAGCTTTGGAAAAAAGTCAATAAAACATTGGACCCAGAAACATGGATAAAATTTAAAAAAATCAGAAACAGGGTCAGGACTGAGATTAGGAATTCAAAGGCCTATTAAGTATAAACAAAAAATAAAAGAAACAGGGACCTTAGAAACTGTTGGTCTCTGATTAAAAGTCTTACTAATCCAACTAAACAACACTTGAAAATTCAGATCAAAGTAAATGGGGTGTTACAACAAACAGATGTATCTACAAATTTACTAAATAGTTATTTTGTTAATTTGCCTGATTTAACTATTCCACAAATTAACGATAAAAAAAAAGAAACAAACGCGTAACAACAGAAGGAAAGCAAAATAAAACATACCAGAGTTTAGGTTCTGTAAGGCTACTGTAACTGAAATCTTTGAGATTCTAAAGAACATGCAGGTAAAAAAAAGGCCAGTGGTATAGATGGCATTCAAAATAGGCTATTGAGAGAATCAGCATTAGAAATTTCCCCAGTAATCCAGCGTATAGTAAATTGGAGTCTGTATGAGGGAATTTTTCCCCAAAGTTGGAAGCTAGCTAGAGTTATACCAATTGCAAAACGTGGAGGTCCTACAGATCCCACTAATTATCGACCAATAGCTTTGCTTTCAACTGTTTCAAAGGTTTTGGAGAGAATAGTGCATAGTCAGCTGATGGGATATTTAGAAAAGTATGAGAAGTTAACAACTTATCAGTACGGTTTCAGGAGGAACAGGTCCGAGGCCATGGTGCTAGCAGACTTCCTGGATACAGTGGCTGTCCTTTGGGATTGGCGAGGTCCGCTGGCGCGGTACATGGACCTGTCAAAAGCCTTCGATTTGGTACACCATAAAATTTTGATGGGGTAAGTTAACGAATATAGGTTTAACAAATGAAACTTGCCAGTGGTTTAATTCGGATTTAAATGGCAGAACACAGGTAGTGGCAGTAAATGGATTTGAGTCAAATACATCATCGATCATCCATGGTGTGCCCCGGGGCTCAATCCTGGGCCACTATTATTTATTTTTTATTATTTATATAAATGATCTCCCGGGATTTGCGAGGCACTCCTGTATCCGCTTTTACGTGGATGATACAGTGTTTGTGGATGAGGGGGGGCAGTCCCAGCGAAGTGGAATCTAAATTGCAGCAAGATTTCTTGACAGTGCAGGAATGCTTCGCATCTCTGGGTTTGATCACAAATTATAAAAAAAACACAAACTATGTTATTTGGAACTAAGCAATCTAGAATAAAAAACTGGGATTACAAATAATGACCTTGGAAGGGAAATGTCTGATTCAGACTGCAACTTATAATTACCTGGGGGTTTATATAGATCAGCACCTGAGTTTTGATCACCGTATTTCAAATTTGGTTAAAAGAGTAAATGGTCATATAGGAGCAGCAAGAAGGTTCCCGATGAGTACAACTACATCTGTACGTTTGACAATTGCAAATCAGCTTATTTTGCCAATAATTGACTATGGAAGTCATATTTATAGACATTCTAATAAACAGCAGTTAGAAAAACATTACCATCTTTACAATAGATTGGCAAGATATGTATTGAGGTGCAGTTATAACACCCACCACTGTACAATGTACAATAAGTTGGATTGGAAATCACTTGATTTGAAGCGTAATTATATTTAGACTTTGACGGCAGATAAGGACCACTTGGTCCACCCAGTCTGCCCATTTCCCTACCTATTGGATAAGCTGCAGATTCTAGTTAACCAACAGCCTATTTCCTGCAACCCCCCCACTATAATTTCCTTATGTCTGTCCCATGCATGTTTGAATTCCCCCGCTGTTTTAGACCCCACAACCTCTCCAGGAAGGCGGTTCCATGTGTCCACCACTCTCTCCGTGAAAAATAATTTCTTCACATTACCCTTGAGCCGTCCCCCCCTCAAACTTTAAATTGTGCCCCCTTGTTCTTACACATCTCTTTTTCTGAAAGATGCTACCCTCCTGGACTTTGTTGATTCCCTTGAGGTACTTAAAAGTTTCTATCATGTCCCCCCCCGTCCCTCCTTTCATCAAGGGTATACATATTAAGCTCTCTCAGTCTCTCTTCATATGGTTTCTGATGTAGACCAAATTAGTTTGGACTATGCTTAGAAATAATACTCCCCAGCATTTGGTACAGAAGATTCAAAGACCTAAACATGGCTTAAACTTAAGGAAAAATGGGGATAGGGAATTGTTACAGCCTAGGATAACAAATAGTTTTGGTAAAATGATCTATGAATATAGTGTAGCTGGTACATGGAATGCAATGCCCCCAGATTTAAGAAATCTAGAACTTTTGAAATTTAGTTTTAAAACAAAGATTGAACAGTACTTTGGTCTTAGATGTGAGTGCAATTGAACTATTTGTAAAACCTTTATTATTTGTAGTAATATTTATTACATATGTCATAATTGTGTTTGTATTATTGATTGTATGACTTAAAAGGTATGTTCCTGAATTTATTGTAATCTGTGAAAACTTGAAACTTGTACAAAATGTTTGTTGCTGAGGTGCACCTTGTAAATAGGGCATTATAAGTCCTAATGGTGTGATACTGTATTAATAAAATTTTTACTACTACTACTACTTCTTCGGTGGACTCCCCTTATCTGGTCTTCCACAGGGACAAGGTTGTCCTATGCCTCCACCTGAAGTTCCTTCCGAAGGTGGTGTCAGAGTTTCACCTTAACCAGTTGTTAACTCTGCTGATATACTACCCTAATTACACCTTGGAGGCCGAGTACAGGCTCCATACTTTGGACCTGAGATGTGCTCTCTTCTATTATAAGGAGAGGATGGCGGAAATTCGGGGAGAGTGTCGCCAGCTGTTTGTCACCTAAGCTGAAGCCGCTTCTGGCAGACCTGCAACAAAATGGGCTGTTGCAAGGTGGATTACACATCGCATAAGTCTGTGTTATGAGTTGGCAGGCATGGAGCCTCCCAGAGGGATAAGAGCTCATTCTACCCACCATACCGCTGCATCGGTGGCTGCTTCCAGGGACATCCCTATCCAGGAAATTTGCCACGCTGCTACCTGGAAGTCAGCAAACACCTTCATTACCCATTACCACATCGACCTTGAGTCACGCCGGGATGCTGGTTTTGGGGCCTCAGTTCTCCAATCTCTGTTTCCTAAGTAGGGTGTGTGCACCTTGCCTTCCTCCTCCTGGAGGACTACTAGGAGTCTGCCAAAGAGTGTGGATGAACAACGTATCCATGATCCTAGAAAAACAGGTTACTCATCTGTAACAGGAGTTCTAGGAGTGGTATATGTTGTTCATCCACACGGACCCCCATGACCTTCCCGACTGCAGACGCACAACACCTGGCTTCCAGCGGACTAAGATCTGGTGTCATGGGGTGGAGCCGAGGGTTATACCACATGGGTGGGTGGGAGGAGCCAGTTTGAAGACTTCCAGCGATCCTTAAAGGGGAAAGGGACATGCCAAAGAGTGTGTATGGACAACATATACCACTCCTAGAACTACTGTTACAGGTGAGTAACCTGTTTTTTTACCTTTAGTTCTAGGAGTGGCATATGTTGTTCATCCACACAGACCCACCCGACCTCCTCGGCTGCGGACGCACAAAACCTGGCTTTTAGCGGGCTAAGATCTGGCGTCATGGGGCGGAGCCGAGGGATATACCACCTGGGTGGGTGGGAGGAGCCAGCTTGAAGACCTTCTGGCGATCCTTAAAGGGAAAGGGACATGCCAAATAGTGTGGATGAACAACATATACCACTCCTAGAAGTACTGTTACAGATGAGTAACTTGTTTTTACTCACCTGTAATCATAGTTCTAGGAGTGGTACATTTTTCACATACGCACCACCCACCCAACCTCCCCCTGGAAAGTGGCACATGGATGCCTGATTACAGCATGCAAGGTCTGACGTCACGGGGCAGAGCTGAGGGATATACCACCAAGGTGGTGGGAGGAGTTTTACTTAAAGATGATCAGTGAATCAGCTGTTAAGGAAGAAATGCCATTTTGTTGATGTGACCCATATACCACTCCTAGAGCTATGGTTAGAGGAGAGTAATCTATTTATATTGCATTTGCATGTAATGGAGTTTGACTCTAAAATGATTAGCAGATTTTGGAAACTGGGTAGCAAACTGCGAGGCTGCCTAAATCATCCCATTACTGCATGTTGAATATGCAGCTCATTCTGATATATTCATCTTTTTCGGAAGCCCAAAATGAACATAATTAAATAGGTAGGAAAAATCCTTAAAACATGATTGGCTGATAGGTGTGCAGCAATTTCCCACACCCACATAACTAGTGCTGGCATGACAAATGTCATCACATAGATCATATACCTGCACCATACAACTATCTCACTGGGGGCTGTGCGTCAGTGTAGATCCAGGCGTACCCAGCCCATGTAGCTCTGCACCTACAGACAGGTGCACGGTGCGTGGAATGCACTACTGCTTGCCTGCACTGGATGCCTGTCCATGGCCCAACCCCCCAAGTGAGTGGCTGCGTGGGGGGTGGTGCATGGAGTGTACTCTGCTTGCCTGCACAGGGTGCCTGTCCATGGCCCAACCCCCCCAGTGAGTGGCTGCATTGGGGCGGTGCATGGAGTGTACTACTACTTGCTTGCATAGGGTACCTGTCCATGGCCCAGCCCCCCAGTGCATTTCTCTGTGGGGGGGATCGAAGGGCATGAGCAGGTATCCGGTTGGTTACCCATCCTGGGTCCCAAAGTGGATCCCCTGCACCGCATAAGCAGGAGATTCTGGGAAGGTGCAGAAGACAGATTTTTAAAATGTCAGGTGACTGCCTGAATGGCTGCCTCCAGCCCTCCCTTTCTAACCAGAGGGCTGGGGTAACACCATGGGAGGGGGTGGGGGTTTGTTCTTCCACAGCTTGTGGAGTTTCTCTGGAGGAAGGATACAGCAGGGTCCCTGCTGCTGTATCCTGTCTTCTCCTGGCCTGGCACACCACACCTTCATGAATGGTGTGGAGTGTGAGCACTTTCCCAGGCACTCCCCTGGGCTGTCTGTGTAGGTAGCTGCGTGAATGACTGGGAGATTCAGTGCGAAAGGGATGCACGTCCCTTCTGTGAATACTGCCAAGGATCCTCCGTGCCACTGGTGTGCAGCGTTTAGTTTTAGGGTTGCCTAAAGCATAGGCAATTTGTTCACTGATGCATAGACCCAATGTGTACTCATCTTGTCTTATTTGTTTAAACAAGTGTTAGACTTGGTTATAGTCATTTGTTAAATAAAAGTGCTGCCTTAAATGTTTAATTTCCCCTATACGACCACCCAGCTTCCAAACACCCTCCCTTTGCCGGTGCTAGCTCACTGTGTTCATTAAAATTGACTTCGCCAACTGTACTTGCTGTTTTCCAAGTTAGCGGTTCATCAAGTTGAGAGAGATGTGCCTATGAATGTTAGTATGGCAAAGCCCTTACAAGTGCGCATCTCATATGGGCATAACTACAGTAATAGTCACACACATCTCTTTCAACTCAGTGAGCCGCAGACTCAGAAAACAGCATAACGCAGGGGAAATACAACATTTAAGGCTGAATTTTACTGAAAGTGTTGTTTTTTTTTTAACACAAAGGACTACTTTTTGGAGGAAGCATTTTTAATTTCAAAAATATTAGAAACAGCTCCACATTATAACTACTTTACAGATTTCAAATATATTAAGTCATGCTACTACTACTCATTATATAAGTGCAATAACACAATCCAGGGTGTAGGGGCTGGGGAGTATACAAACTCTGCATGTGTGTGTGCATGTATACCTGTTTAATGGCACCTGGCGTTTGGCCTCATGCCTACAGCGCACCCAGGATGTGCGTATATTCCCCAGTGCCCAAACACCCTGCCGTGTGTTATAGCTGACGTACTGTAGTTCCTGTACCTGTACTTTTTGCTTTTCGCTTCAGTAGAATATAATGAGTAAAGTATATACACAGTCCTCTGATTAATTGTATTAACTGAAATAGGTACTGTTGTGAAAAAACATGACAAAGTAAAAAGTTCTGTTTTTTTAAAAACTGTTGGGCTGCTATTGCTTTAGTTATCTGGAGTTGACACTGTAAGCTGCCTCTCAGTTTCTTCCTTGAGGAATTAATGTGGTTTTCCTCTTTGCCTTTTTTTTTTTTTTTTTTAAGACTCTAGAGAAAGAGTTCAGCAGTAAAAAAATGCAGCTGGACACCACCGCCTTTGATGTTCAGTTCTTCATTTCTGAACATGCCCAAGATCTTTCTCCTAGTCAAAGCAAGCAGTTGCTTAGACTCTTGACCACCACCCAGAAGACTTTCCAGGAGCTGGTAGGAAAGATAACAACACAGATGGAGTTCTTACAGTCTCAGCTACTGGCAACATTGGACCTGGATGATGAGGTTTGCCTTAGTGAACGATGAATCAGAGTCACAAATATGGATTTGGTACCAAGATGCTGTTTGGATAATTGAATGCGTTTCACGGTGACTAGCAGTAGAGTTTCTGCAGTGTCAAGCTTTAAGTTAGTTGTACTGCAGATGTTTAACCCCTGCTGTGGACCCTCCCTGAATATATAAGTCCAGAATTCTAATGCGTTCTAATTCTTTTGACAGCCAAAGGGTTCAGAAACTGGCTATGAATTGTGTTAAAATGATTGCAGTTGGTGGCCCAGGGAACAGCAGCAGGGAACTTCAGTTCTACGTGGGTGACCTGCTTTCATACTCAATCCCTAGAATGCCAATTTGGGGTTAGCTGTGTGTTGGACATGTTGTAGAAATTAAACACTCTGATCGTGGGAGTGGGGGGGAGTGTGCTGTCCATCCAGCTTTCACACGTCCTCTGCTAGCCAATCACAGAGAGGTATTGACGTTGGTTCTGAGCAGCTGCCTGCCGGGCCAGAGGAAGGGTACTGCCATGGTGAAACATAGAAACATAGAATTTGACGGCAGATAAGGACCGCTTGGCCCACCCAGTCTTCCCATTTCCCTATCTAATGGATAAGCTGCAGATCCTAGTTAACCAGCAGCCTACTTCTTTCTACCCCCATCCCCTAGAATTGCCTTATGACTGTCCCATGCATGCTTGAATTCAACCACTGTTTTTGACTCCACAACCTCCTCCGGAAGGCTGTTCCATGCATCCACAACCCTCTCTGTGAAAAAATACTTCCTTACATTACCTCTGAGCCTCTCACTCTAGCTTCAAATTGTGCCCCCTTGTTCTTGCACACCTTTTTTTTTGAAAGATGCTACCCTCTTGGACTTTGTTGATTCCCTTGAGGTACTTGAAAGTTTCTATCATGTCCCCCCTCTCCCTCCTTTCCTCGAGGCTATACATATTAAGCTCCTTTAGTCTCTCTTCATATGTCTTCCGGTGCAGACCCTGCACCATTTTAGTTGCCCTCCTCTGGACAGCTTCCATCCTGTCTATGTCCTTGCGGAGACTGGGTCTCCAGAACTGCATGCAGTACTCCAGATGGGGTCTCACCAGCTGTCTGTACAGAGGGATAACAACTTCCTGTTTTCTACTGGTGATGCCTCTCCCCATGCATCCCAGTATCCCCCCAGCCCTCCTTACTGCCCTCTCACATTGCTTGCCCACCTTTAAGTCATCTGATATGACTACCCCGGTCCTTTTCCATTTTGTTGTTGTTAGTATCTCACCCCCATTGTGTACTCTTCCCTGGGTTTTGTTTCCAGGTGCATTACCTTGCACTTCTTAGCATTGAATCCAAGCTGCCATACATTTGACCATTAGTCTAGCCTTGCCAAGTCCCTTCTCATCCTTTCCACCCCACCTATTGCATCAACTGTGTTGCAGATCTTGTGTCATCTGCAAAGAGACATACTTTTCCTTCCAGTCCTCTGCAATGTTGCTTATAAAGACATTGAAGAGGACGGTCCTAATACTGAACCCTCCGTGTACCCCACTAGTAACCCCCCTTTCTTCAGAGTGGACTCCATTTACTATTACCCTCTGTGTCCTATTCTCCAGCCAATTCTTTACCCAGGCTATCATCTTGGGACCCACTCCTGGCTGGCTAAATTATATTAATCTTTGTGTGTGACTGTGTCAAATGCCTTACAAAGTCTAGGTAGGCCATGTCTACAGCCCCTCCCTGATCTACTACTTTGGTCACCCAGTCAAAGAAATCTATTAGATTTGTCTGGCATGACCTTCCGCTGGGAATCCATGCTGCCTTGGGTCCTGTGCCCCTCTGACCTCCAGGTACTCAACAGTTCATTCCTTCAGAAGTGATTCCATCACTTTCCCTATCACTGAGGTTAAACTAGCAGGTCTGTAGTTTCCTGCTTCTGCCCTGCTCCCACTTTTGTGAAGGGCAATCACATCTGCCCTCCTCCAGTCCTCAGGTACCACCCCATCCTGCCATGATTTGTTAAAGAGGGTAGTCAGTGGTGTCACTAGTTCTACCCTTAGTTCTTTTAGAATTCTGGGATGAATCCCATCAGGCCCCATTGCTTTGTCCACCTTCAGTTTTAAGAGTTCTTTCAGAACCCTTTCTTCTGTAAATGGGCTGGTATCAACTTCTGTATCCAGAGTGTTTCTATTGTTTGTTTTAGGTACCTCCCCCTCTTCATTTGTAAATACTGAGCAAAAATATTTGTTTAGTATCTCTGCCTTTCACAGTCACCTCTGCCCCCCACCCCCCATTAAGCCTCACTACCCCTCCTTGGTCTTCCTTCGCTCCTGATGTACCTAAAAAGGTTTTATCCCCTTCTTAACTGAGTTTGCTGTCTTTTCCTCAGTTCGGGCCTTTGCTGTTCTGACTGCCTTCCCAGCTTCCTTTTGCTTTAACTGATACAATTCTCTGTCCTGCTCCTTCAGTGATTCCTTGTACTTTCTGTATGCTTTCTTTTTCTCCTGAACCTTCACTGCCACCTCCTTTGAGAACCATAGTGTTTTTTTACATCGTTTAGTGTTGTTTATTTGCTTCACACAAAGGCTTGTTACCTCTGTGATGGCAGTTTTTATTATTCCCCATTGTTCTTCCACCCCTCCGTCCTGCCCATTTGCTAGTGCATTCCTTAGGCACTCACTCATTTTGGCAAAGTCAGCCCTCCTGAAGTCCAGTACTTTTGCCTATGTATGACTTGACTCTATTGCGGTGTTTGTTGTGAACCATACTGTTCGATGGTCGCTAGTTCCCAGATGGCTACCCCCTTCTACATCTGTGATCCTCTCTCCATCTCCATTTGAGAGAACCAGGTCTAAGATTGCTCCCTCTTGAGTGGGTTCCAATACTAGTTGTCTAAGGCATGCCCCCTGTAGGGCATCTAGAGTAACCCCACTCTTAGAAGTGGCTGCTGCAACTGCACTCCAGTTAACATCTGGCATATTCAGATCACCCATCAGCAATATCTCCCCCTTTTCTGCCATTCTAAGTATACTTTCTATCATTTCCTTGTCCATTTCCTTCCCCTGAGAGGGGGGTCTGTATACAACCCTTGTGCGGATTGTGGTGCCATTGTCCATCTCCAAATTGACCCACAGTGCTTCTTCTCCTCCCTGTTTACCCTTTTGTTCTGTTGCTTTGATTCCTTCCCTTATGTAGAGAGCTACTCCTCCTCCTCCTCCTCCTCCTCTTTTACCCTCCCTGTCCCTCCTGTAGATAGTGTATCCTGGTATGTTTACGTCCCAGTCATGGTTCTGTGTGTACCATGTTTGTGTGACTGCCACGATATCCAGATGTTCCTCCTCCATCAAGGCCACTAATTCAGAAAGCTTGTTACGCAGGCTACGGGCACTGGTACTCATTGCTCTCCATTTTTTGATGGCTTTACCTTCTGTAGCAGCATCCCCCACTGACCTTTCTACCTTGGTCTTTTTCTCATTTAGTACCCTGTTTTGTAGGGGGAGGCTGGGATGTTCCTGCTGTTTATCAGTGAACCTGAACATCTGGTGGTGGTGGGGGCATTGGTTGTCTGGTGGAAGGAAATTAGATAGAAAAAGACTGCAATAGTACTGCAGAGTTTATATATAATCTTATGGTATTGTGTAGTTATAGCAATAACCTAGCATGATACACTTATTTTATTATAGTTTCATGTGCCATATCTTGTAAATGCCAGATATAACAATGTGCAAAGTAAACGTGACTAACCTTTTGTGCTGTCCTCCTCTGCAGTAACCATTTCTGTCCCAGATGTCCAGGGAGAAGTGGACTGGATCTTTTCTCTACTTGGTCAGAAGTTCATCTGCTTTTCTCACACATGCATGATCCGAGTTGTGATATGGTAGCATCCTGAAAATGCAGCCATCTTCCTATTTCTTCTGGGATTTATTGATTCTTTCCTTGTCTTTAGCTCAGATTGTGCTCCACTGCATTCATGTTTACAGCATACTTCTGAGACAGTGTTAGAGTTTGGGTGTTAACAGGCTGCTAGTTAATGAGGACAGGTAACATTTGTGTTAATCTTTTTATTTCTTCATCAGGACGTTGAGGAAAAGCAGCAGGAATACACAGAGAAGCTCCAGGAAGTGTGTGACCTGCTTGTACAGACAGAAAATCGACTCATTGGCCACCAGCAAGTTGCAGTCAAGGAAGACAGCTTAATTGACTTGCAGCAGTATCAGACTGAACATCAGGTAAAGCTGCTGGAAAGTTCAGGTTTCCTCCAGGAAAAAAAATAAAACTTAACAAAAATGTTAAAAAGGGAGAATGATGTATACAGGCGCAACCTTCTGGTGGTGTTCTGTTTCGCTGCACTACAAATGAAGAACAAGGGGCCCCATGCATGAAGTGTAGTGATACAAAATATGGGTGGGGGGGATCTGTCACCTTGTTGCATCCCCACTCTTGAGGCCATACAGAAGTATCCTGATTAGTCATAGTCTAAAGGAAAACTGTAATTAATCCATAGTCACTTTAACTAGATGGGACGCTACACAGAAATTAAGTGGACTTTGACAATAAAAAAAATTAACCGTCACATGCATTGTTTATAGGTTTGCTATTCTTGCTGGCTAATTTTTCTAACTATATTGTGAATAAAAGCTTTGATGTTGCACATAGGACTGGTTCTTGAAAGTGCTAAGTCGTGTGATTTTTTTTTTCTCCCCGCAAATGCAGGCTTCTTTATCAACTTTTTAGGCCTTAGGCCTTCTTATTACTACCTTACAATTCCAGTGGGGCTGCCAGATGTCATTGGGGGCAGATGGGGTTCGTACATGCTACCATACTGATCAGGGACAACCAAGGATGTCTGAGCATTGCGTAGCTCCAGCTGGAGAACACTATGCCACGCACAGACTGCTTTGACACCTATTCTTTCTGCCCACCCCATACAGGGAAGTTACTTCAAATCTTCTTGTCCTCCTTGGTGCTGCTCCTGGTGATCCAGTGGCCTTGCACCTTGATATATCCACTAATCCCTAGTGTCCAACGGATCCCCCTTCCCTAGCCCTGTTTCCTCTGAGGTTGCAGTTTCTCACTAATCTGAATAGTCTCGCAATGATATCTGTCCCTTTACAGTTGCAAGGGCTTTTGCAAAATCCTGCAGCACCCTTTGCAAGAGTCACCATGCATTGTATAAGTCCTGTAAGCCATTCGCCTTGTGATTCCCTTCCCCGCACATTCTCTTAAGACTTTGTGAATGAGCAGGATGCCTTAGGACCCTCTTTGAGGATTTCTTTTGGGGGGGGGGGTTGCAAAAGTGTAGCTGTCAAATAAGTGTCCATTGCAACCACTTAGTGCCAGTTTCTTACAACTATGTATGGACTCTAGGTACATACTGATGCCGTTTTTTTGTATTCTTTTAGCTTAGTACAGTAGAAGCATAGCATATTATACAGAATAAGCACAATACTGTGCAGGCATTAGCACTGAAGTGTTAGTAGCACCAAAAATATTAAAAAAAGAAGTCGGGCACACCGTGTCTCTCAAATTGCTGCCATTAACTAATTTGAAAACAAGAAAGAAATAAAAGGGGCACACTTAGCAGGATGGTTCCACATATTTGTATTGCAGCAACATAGTTTCAACAAAGTTGGAGAGCAGTCCACCCCACGTATTGTCCTACTTACAGTATAGTGCTTCGTCAGAGGGTGGAGAAATAAGTGCAACACGTAGGTTTAAGTAGTACAAAATGTAAATATTCATGTGCTTATTTAAATATCCAACAGAGATTCCCATGTGTTGAAAGTACTCCATAGTGATCTGTGAAGTGCACGAAAGGACATATTACTTAAAAAAAAAGGTTTTCCAACCCCTGCCTCAGACCTCAGACACATTATATGTTGATACTGCTTCATTGATAATATCATATGTGTCAGGGGTGGGGTGGGAACTCAGTGTTGACTTTCATCAGTTGCCTTTGTTAAAACCATACTGGTGCAGTAAAAATAAATGAAACCGTCCTTATGAGTGTGCCGTTTTATTTATTTTCAGGCACCAAAAAAAATGACCTCACTTATTATTACTTAACATGCCCTGCTGTCTGATTGGCAACATGTGTCAAGCAGCAGGAGTCAGGCTCTTCTTTGTTGCTAGTGATATCGCAGTCAGTGATGTCACAATGCTGATGATGTATAGGGAGGAACAGAACTGTCAGTCTTCAGGTAGAGTGCTGTTCTGCATACCTCACCTAGTACTGACAGGTGGAAGATCATCACAGAAAAGACAAAAAAAAAAATACTTCAGATTTAAAAAGTGTTAACATACTGCTTCTGAAAGTTACTATTAATTCCAGGCAGTACACTAGCTGTTTAAAACAATCTGACACTTCAGGGAAAACCTTGGTATTCACTCACAGTTTGACTGCTAGTTTATGTACTGTCAGTTTTTATCGCTTCTTTATTCTTGATTAGTAAGCAAATATGTCTGAAAGCCAGAGCTTTATTTGTTTTTACTTCATCTGCTGCTGCTTGTCTACATATAGCTTCATGGTCCTCTGCTTGGGGTATCGCAATCATTTCCATAGCAGCGTACTGTACTGCCCTTAACAGGATTATTTATTTATTCAAAAATTGGTAACTGGGAGTGGCACACTGAGCTGAGGTTCATTTTCAGGTGTAACCTGGGGGGGGGAGAAAGGGGATCACAATTACAAATAAGGAAGAGGATTAGTAGGAGCAGGGAAGAGGAGTTTTACCTGACATCTGGCTAAGGGAAGAGGGGAGATTGAGGGAAGAGAGGAGGTGGATGGAGGAGGGTAGCTAGTTCAGAGGGAGGGGAAGGGGTATGAGAAAGCAGATTTCCCAGTTAGGGATTGTGGGTGGGGGAAGGAGAAGGTTTGTGGGTCCCTTGAGTGCATGGAGTAGGAGGAAGAGGGCATGGGGGAGAGGAGATGGGATAGATATGAGGGGAGGGACCCACACCAGTATTTAGAGATGAGGGAGACACAGTGGGATTGGCAACATGAGAGTAGGGGCAGGTTTGATAGGGAAGAGTAAAAGGAGCAGTGGTGGGTATGAGGGGGGTGAGTTGGTAGCAAAGCGGCAGAAGGCATTGCAGAGGGTGTCCAGTCTGGCAAGGGAGGTGGAAGGAGTGGTGCCACAAGATACATACATATAGTCAAAACCTGGGAGAACGATTTTGGCGACAAGCTCTTTGCAGATCTGGGAAGAAAGGTTATGTTGATTGCGGTATAAGGCACCAGGTTTGAGGTGGAGTTTTGCATGGATGGCATCAATGTGAGCAGAGAAGTCAAGCCTTCTATCTAACCACACACCAAGATACATGAAAGTTGAGACTACTGCAAGCGAGGTGCCGTCCAGTTTGGAGAAGAAGGGGGGTTGGGGGCAGGTAGGGGCTTGGGCCAGCTTTAGGCTGGTACCAGAGATCGTAGACACATTTTTATTTGTGTTGACTCAAAGTTGGTTGAACTGGAACCAGCGCAGAACAGTGTGAAAGTCTTGCAGGAGCAAGACTTCCATGGATGCAGTCGAGAGACCAGAGGTGTAGAGAACTATGTCGTCTGCATACATGTGAATATGCAAGTTGGCAGAAGTGGAGGGGAGGTCATTTAAGAAGATGGAGAAGAGAACTGAACCTAGAATGGAGCTCTGTGGGACCCTGGACTGGATAGGGCGGGGCAGGGAGAGGGTACCTTCTACCTGTTCCAACTGTTAGTGGCACGTCAGATGGCATGGAAGCAGTCGACAGCAGGGGCCGAGAGGCCGGCAGAGCTCAGCTTATCCACGAGTGAATGGGGCTCCAAATCAATGGCTTTGGCCAGATCAATGAAAATGGTGGCTGTGATGTTCCTCTGATCCATCCCTGAGAGGATGGAGTTAGTGACCCTGAGCAAAGAGGAGATGGTGGAATGAGTCATCCTAAAGCTAGACTGAAAGAGGAAGGAGGAAGTTGTAGGAGTGGAGGAAGTCTGTAAGCCATGAGTAGACTAGTTTCTCCTGCAGCTTTGCAAGAGAAAGGAGATGGGAGATGGGATGGAAGTTGCCAGGAGTGGAGGAGTCACCCCCTTTGTGGAGGGGGAGAACTGTGGCAATCTTAGACACATTTATTTTGTTTGGCATCTTTGGCACAGCGGGATGGTCATGTCAGAAGAATCTAATAGATTTCTTTGACTGGGTGACCAGAGTAGTAGACCAGGGAGGGGCTGTGGATGTGGCCTACCTAGACTTTAGCAAGGCATTTGACACTGTCCCACACAAAAGATTAATAAACAAGCTAGCCAGCCTGGGAGTGGGTCCCAGGGTGGTAACTTTGGATAAAAAAATTGGCTGGACAACAGGATGCAGAGGGTAGTAGTAAATGGAGTCCACTCCGAAGAAAGGGGGATTACTAGCGGAGTACCACAGGGTTCAGTACTGGGTCTGGTCCTCTTTAATGTCTTAGGTGACAATACAGAGGGACTGGAAGGAGAAGTATGCCTCTTTGTAGATGACACAAAGATCTGCAACAGGGTTGATATTCAAGGGGGGTGGAAAGGATGAGAAGGGGCTTGGAAAGGTTGGAGAAATGGTAAAAAGTATGGCAGCTTAGATTCAGTGCAAAAAAGTGCAAAGTAACACACCTGGTAAACACAAACCCAAGTGAAGAGTACACAATGGGGGTGGGTGGGGGGTATTAATGACAACAAAAATGGAAAAGGACCTGGGAGTGGTCATAGCAGATGACCTAAAGGCAGGCAAGTAATGCAAGAAGGCAGTAAGGAGGGCTGGAGGGGATACTGGAATGCATAGGGAGATAGTTGGTGAGACCCCATATGGAGTACTGCATGCAGTTCTGGAGACACCATCTCCACAAGGACATAGACAGGATGGAAGGCAGTCCAGAGGAGGGCAACTAAGATGGTACAGGGTCTGCAACAGAAGCCATATGAAGAGAGACTAAAAGAGCTTGCAGAAAGAAGGGAGAGCGGGCACATGATAAAAACTTTCAAGTACCTCAAGGGAATCAACAAAGTCCAAGAGGGTAACATCTTTCAGAAAAAGAGATGTGCAAGAACAAGGGGGCACAATTTGAAGATGGAGGGGGGGATGACGGGCAGCATGAGGAAGTATTTTTTCATGGAGAGGGTGGTGGCGCATGGAACAGCCTTCCTGAGGAGATCATGGGGTCAAAAACAGTGGGGGAATTTAAGAATGCATGGGACAGACATAAGGCAGTTCTAGTCAGAGGTAGGAGGAAGTAGGCTGTTGGTAAAACTAGGATCTGCAGCTTATCCTGCACGTAGGGAAATGGGCAGACTGGGTGGGCCAAGCAGTCCTTATCTGCCATCAAAGTCTATGTTTCTGTGTAATCTTCCAAGACTGAGAGGAACTATGCAAAAGGTGAAGGAGAGATGTAAGAGGTGAGTGAGGGAGGAGGCGATGGCAGGAGCTGACAGAGAAGTTTGGTGTCCAAGTCATCCAGGCTAGATTTGGAAGGGCTGAGTGAGGAAAGGGTGAGTAGAATCCCCTGGGGAGTGGTAGAGGGACAATCATACGGGGGGTGAGATAAGGGAGAAGGAGGACAGTGGGGGGAGCAGTGAGGAGTTGGGAGGGCACAAGTGGTGAAAAATTAATTGAAGTGAGCAGCAACAGAGGGAGGGTGAAACACTGGTGAGCCATTAACCATGAGGACCGAGGTGGGGGAAGGGGGATCTGGGCAGAGGGGTCAAAAAGCAAGTTAGTCACAATCTAGAAAAAGGTGGTCTAACCTTTGGGCATAGGTACCGCATGTTGCAGCACTTTGAGCCCCAGTTGCATCAAAAGAGTGACATATGAGTCACTTTTGTGATGATGCATGCTACGGTAAAGCAGAGAAACTGCCATGTAAAGCCATTGTGAGGCTGGTGTCCTTCCCAGTCAGCTCAGGGGGCAAGGTGTCACAACCTTACAGTGCCACTGGGCTGTCATACATGTTTGCGGTGCCTCCTGAGTTCTTTTCTCACTAACAGTAAGGGGAATTTGTATCTAAAGGAAACAGAATTATGTGGTACCTTCACCTAGAGAACGATTAAAATGGATCTTATGACTACTCAGTACAGCCCTCCTGGGATGATGTACCTCCCCACTGTGATCTCTCCTCCAGCTGCCCACACACGCAGGCAGCAGTTCTCTCTTGAATGGCATGCACAGTAAAATTAGCCAATGACAGTGACAGATTTAAGCAGCAGAACACAGTTTTATTAACACCCTTGGCCCCTGCAGAGGAAGAATTTTTTAAGCAAACTTCCAAGCATATTGAGCCCCAGTTAAGTGCTTATGCAGGCGGAGTCTGAACTGCTACCCACTGCTTGGGCCACCTGTTAGTTAAGCCTTGGGAAGGCATGGCATCATGGTCATTACTTCTGCTGCCACTGACTCTTACTGAGGTGCAGCCTCTTTAACCATTCCCGCACTTTGCTTCGGTACAAGTGCTGTGACAGTCCTGTACTGGAGGCTGCTAGCCTCTCCCACCTGGTACAAGGCAGCCTCCCTAACACAGCGAGATACTGTCTCAGCTGCAAGGTGTCTCTTAAAGCTTACTGATATGCTGAGGCAAAATTAAGTGACCACTGATCCAATCAGAATTTCCAAAACTTGATGGTTGGGGGACTTTTTGACGTGGAAGTTAGTATGTAAACACCATGGGGGCTATGCACGAACGGGCAGATAGTATGCGCCAAGGTCGCACCCGCCAGCGTAACTTGCGCACGCGGACAAGTGTGCACAGGCCGGTATTCATGAATGGGTGGCACCTGTCTGCAGCCCTTCCCCCCTGGTGAGCAGGACTGCGCAGGGTGGCCATGGGGTGGTGTTGAGGACCCAGGCGGGCATCCAGTCGGATGCCTGTCCTGGGTCCAAGAGTAAATCACTTGCACTGTATGGTGCAGTTCGGGTGTGTGAATAGCTCCCGCAGGCATCCGGACCCCCCACGGCTGTGATTGCCACAGTCCCCCCTACCCAAGCCCCTTGGGCACCTTGGCCCCCACCATATAACCTCCTCCCAACGCATGCTCGCACCATCCCCGAATATCCATAAGCACCCCCCTGCCCCAACACATTGCAGCCCCGTCCCCGAATCTGTAACTCACCACCCCACACCCCATCGCATGCCAGCCTTGCTCTGGTTCTGCAATGCAGTAACCCCCTCCAATACCAGTCATCCCCGACCCTGGTACTGCAGTGCAAGAACCAGCCCCGCCCCAACACAAGTCAGCCCCAACACCGGTGTACTGCAGGACACCCCCTCCCGACCGCACACACCCTGTGCCCCATGCCACCAACCCCGTTCCCCTGTGCCCCCACAGTACCATTGGTGGACAGTGGACCCCCCACCCACCTGCAGCACCAACAACCCCACCCAGCCCCATACCTGTTAGTTGGTGCTGTGGCCCTGGATGGCCTGTGGCACAGCCCTCCACACACCTCCTTGGCCACCGGCTGTCCGACTGATGGTGGGAGTGCGCTATCTACATATAACAGCCTGCTTACAGCATCAGTCAGATGGCCAGCGGCTGGGAGATGTGCAGAGGGCTGTGCCACTGGCTGTCTGGAGCTGACAAACAGGTATGGGGTTTGGGGGGTGGTCAGTTCTACAGGTGGGGGGACCACTGTCCACCACTGATTTAGCAGGGGCACCGACATCAGGGATAGGGACGGTTTGTCTGGGGCACAGCAATGTGTGTGTGTGTGTGTGTGTGGCGGTTGTGGTGTACATGGGGACCAGAGTGGCATGTGTCAGAGCAGGGGGATGCTTACTGACACTGAGACCTGGCTGGCATGTGTTGGGGCAGTGAAGGCAGTACGTGGGGGTTGGGGCGCACATGTGTTGGGGGTGATGGCTTTGCACATGACGGGTGGTCGCACAAATGTGTTGAGGGGGGTTATGGGATTGGGCATCGGTGGATCAGGTGGCACTGACAAGCATGCAGGGCACAGGGTGACCAGTGTGTTGGGGGGGTTACACTACCAGTACCGGGTTGGGGCATCAGTGTGTGGTGGTGGGTGATGCCATATACATTCTCGGGGTGCAGGCACTGGTGTGTGTGTTGGGGGGCCATGCATTTTGCTTTCATGGTGGTGGGACGCCTGTGGGTGTTGGGGTGTCTGCTGCAGGGTACAGGGTTGGGGCAGTCCTGTGCTTTTTGTGGGGTGGTTGCCATTCTGCCACAGGGGCCGTGCGGGTGTCCTGTATGTGTGGGGCGGGGCATGTATATAGGTTATGGTAGGGTCCCCCCTGGCATAACCGGCACCCTACTATGCACAGCACTACACGCCTTAGTACATGCTGCGTAGTGTTGGCATGCCCCGTCACATCCCCGGCGCATTGCTCTCCGCGCAGCTTAGGGATCGGGCATGTAAATGACATACCTGTTGTTCGTGAATGCCACCACTGGTCTGAGGAACACCACTGCATTGTGAATAGGGCCCCATATCCTTTTTTTTTATTTTTTTTTTTTGCTGTGAAAATTTTTATTAAAGCACCATAAAAATGTTTTATTAAAGCACCATATCCTTTTTTGTTATTAGCACCTGGGGTGGGATAGTGCAAGGTGAAAAAGCTACATTGCACTGAAATATCACATTGGGGTTTGCTGTAGTCATCTTCTGCGGGGTAGTTGAGGTTTTGAAGAGTGGCATCATTATAATGCACAAACGGACATCCAGCTGCCTTAAACCCTGATGTAGCCTTTGACAGACGGTTGGTTACCGAAATATACGATGATAGATAGATAGATAGATAGATAGATAGATAGATAGATAGGGAGATAGATGGATAGATACTGTATTGCAATTACAAAAAGGTTGAAGTTCATTCAATCAATTAATGACAAAAACAGACATATCATGGTTTACATTTGTAGTTCATGTGTACGCATCATGAATCTGAATTTACCAAATTTTTTTTTAAATGATTAGTGATTGACACTGACCTAGGAAAGAAAAGAATGACCATAACACTTTATAAAGTGAAGTATTGATGTAAAAATAATGTGTAATGTAGAAAAATGTAACATGTCGGCATGGGAAGTCTTTATATCACCCATTGGTTGATTCACAGATACAGCTTATGAGGCATTGTGGTCTAGTGGTCAGAGCATTGGTTTGGAAACCACGAGATCACTGGTTCAAAGCCAGCCAGAGTCAAATACTCACTGTGTGACTGTGGGCAAGTAGTCCACCCAGCTACATAAACGGGTAGAAATGGTACCTCACTGAAAATTAGATGTTTCACCTCAGCTAGGCTATCCTAGATAAATGAATAATTAAAAAAAAAATATATGTTTTCTTAAATAAAAGGCTTTGCAAAGAGACATCCAGGCTGATGAACATGCCTTGGCAGAGGTAGTCCGAAGTACCGAGAAGTTCCTGAAAGAGAATGGTGAGAAGTTGTCACCTGAACACAGAGCTGTGCTTGAAAAGAAACTGGAAGAAGCAAAGGAGAAGTTTGAAGTTTTGCACCAGCGGGCTGAAGAATCAAGAAAAGAGCTGAACAAGGCTGTGACCACAGCGATCAAACAGGAAACTGAGAAGGTATGTCGCACGAGCTGCTGTTGTGCTCAGGTCTTACTGAAATGATCAGCAAAACATCTTATGGGCTATTACCTGGTTAAAAAAAGTTTAAAATAAACAAAATCATAATAGCAATGTCACTTTTGCACTAAAGGAATATATGGGCATAAAATATATATATTTAGGATCATAATTCCTTATAGCTTTTTGTAAAATGACCTGATTTACTCCACTCTGAAGGAAGACTGTAATTAATCCATATTCACTTTCACAAACTGGGGAAGCAGCACACAAAAGGACCACACGCACACAATAGTGACTGTGGGTTTGCTATTCTTAGTACCTAATTTTTCTGATTATATTGTAAATAAAAGCTTGAATATTGTACATAGGGCTGGTACTTGAAAGCACAGAGTTGGGTGTTTTTCCCTGAAATGAAAATTTTTTTCAATTTGTTGGTCCTTTTCAGTGTTTTTGAACACCTCCCACAGTCTTGTCAGCCTTATCTTGCTGACCAGCCGGCTTTGTGGATCCCATTAAGGTAGCATAACCAACCTCCCATTCATTGGCAGTTTATGTTGCCTGGGACTTGCAAGGAGGACAGATTCCTCTATCCTCCATGCTGTAGTATATCAGATTTTGCTATTCTTGCATGCAATCACAAATCAGTGCCAATGAAGGCCAGACCCCACTGCTGTTGGTCAGTAGTGACTAATCAGCGGAGTAGAGGGGAAGTGCTTCAAGATTCAAGAAACCACGTAGTTTTGTCCACCCGCAACAACTACATGCATAATGGTTGGGCAGGGCAAGGCATAAGCACCTCTGCACCCCTATTCTGCTTTTGCCAGGAAGATACAGGCAGGTCAGAGGTCTTTTTGAATCAGAATGGCTTCCCCCAGACCTCAGGGAGCAGCGATTCTTCTTAAGATACATTATACTGGTGTAGCTATAATTCATTATTCACACTCTGGCAACTACACTGGAAGTGCTGATTCATTGGATGTCTTTACTGTGGTGTATACCCCGATTCCACCCCGTGACATCAGATCTTTCTTTCCGCTGGAAGAACAGGTCATATCCTTCACAGTCCTCGCTCACGATTAGTGTGCCAAAGGCAAACCTTTACTTTCGAATTTGTCTAACTCTAGCGAGTTTATTTCCTCGTACCCTTCGACTCCTCTTTATGATCAAAGATGAAGCAGTGGAAGCCATGGTTCAAGTTCAAGTTCTGTGTTCCATACTAGCAGAAGGTGTTGGTCACCAACCCACACAGCACGTGTCTGTACTGCCTGAGCTAGCAATCAGCATGACATGGCCAAATGCAACCTCTATTTATCCATGTTTCCTGAGTCTCTCGAGGACAGGAAGCACTGGCTCACCCTTCAACAGCCTTCAGAGCAGGATCTGAGGGATCACCCTAAGAGTCATGGTAAGAGGTTCTGGGAGAACATAAAAAATCTCCTGGGGAAGGATGAAAAGAAACATCCTCTACTGCTCAACATTAATGGCTTTCCCACATCGGACTCCGCCTTCACTGATCTCCGCAGTCCTCCTCCCTGACTATCTACACCCCACCGAGGACATCTCATACAACAAATCAACTAGTAACACCCACCCGGACTTTTATTTCTTGAGATTAACAGTTAAGCAGGCTGCGTACTATGTAAAGAAAGTGCTTGGTAAAACCAGTATGGGCAGTGATGGAGTTGACATGAAGCTGATATCCCTCACTGTTGACGTACTCATAACCAAACTTTTCAACAAATCACTGGCCCTGGCTAAATTCCTGGCAGTCTGGAAACAAGCACTAGTGACACCTGTCCACAAGAGTGGTGACAGGTTCGGTATTTCAAACTACAGACCAATCTCAATCCCCATCTAAGGCTCTGGAACAGATTGTAGCAGATTAACTCATCGAATACCTCAACAATATCAACTGCAGTGCCCCAACCAGCACGGATTCAGGTAGAATCACAGTACTACCACTGCTCTGGTGGAATACACTGACTACATGCATTGAGCTATGGATGAAGGCAAGTTGGTCGGGTCGGTGTTCATCGACTTAACAAAAGCCTTTGACACCGTTAACCACACCCTCCTCCTGGCTCAGCTGCGGAACCTGGGGGTGGCTGCTAATGCAGCATGCTGGTTCCAGGACTTCTTGTCTCTTAGATCCCAGCATGTCAAAATTGGGTAAACCGTGTCAGGATCCACAGAAGTCTTGCTGGGTTTCCCGCAAGGGTCTTTCCTGGGACTCCTTCTCTTCAGCCTTTTTCTAAATAATCTCCCTAAAGCCTGTGACTCCAAAATAATCTTATATGCTGATGATGCGGTCGTTCTCAATAGCAACACATGAATCGAATCTCTTCAATGTGCGCTACAGCACTCCTTCAACAGAATAGGGGACTGGTTCTGTGAACACAAGCTTCTGCTCAGCTATAAAAAGACAAGACCATGCTCCTATCCAGTCCCCGCTCAAGAGAAGTTTCCACCTCTCCATCTCCAACAACGTCCAAGCTTCCTTGAAGCAGGTACACTCTTTCAAGTACCTGAGGGTCACCCTTTGATGACACCCTCATCCTTTGCTCAACACGTTGATTTGGTGGTCAAGGCAATAAACTCCAAGCTGGGAGTGCTATATAGGCACAGAAAATACCTACTCCGCAGCCTCTGCCTCTCAGTCACTTACTCCATCTTATCAACCATTGACTATGGCCTGGTAGTCTGTGGTGCAGCCACAGATACTGTGCTAAAGAGGGTACACGCTGCACTCAATAAGGCCTGCAGACTCACCCTGGATGCTGATCATCTTACTCCATACCTGCTCACTTTATGAGCAGACAAACTGGCTGTCTCTAGGGTGCAGGATCAAATTTCAAACCTGCCTCCTTGGCAAGAAAGCACTGTTGGGCAAGGCACTCCCATGCGTATTTGACCTCTTCTCCTAATCAGGCTCTGGATACGGTACCAGAAGTAGGAAGCAGGGGGCACTCATGGTGCCATTTCGACGAACCGCACTTGGTCAACGTGTCTTCTCCTACAGATCCCCGCTTTGGCTCAGTGAGATTCCTGGGGTCACTCATAATACTACTAGTCTCTCCTACTTCAAATCTGAACTCAAACACTACTCATTCTCCAGACTGCGATGTGCCTTTTTCCAAATGTGTGACACACCAACCACTGGAAACCCATGCTAAACCTTACCAACTGCTCCCATGATCTGGCCCAGTGCTGTCCTTCAGTTCCCCCACTCAGCTCAGACTTCCTCCCTGTCAACCCCACCTCCTTCCTATGCTATCTCTCACCCCCAGCTCACCTGACTCTCTTCTCCATCTTCTCTCCTGAGCCCACCTGCCCCCTTGACACTACCTGCCTTCCTAGCCCCCCGCCCTGTGTGTCTGTTGACAAATTACCCTCAGACACCTCCCTCCTGTTGGGGGACCTCCTGATTACTGGTAGTATTCTGGTCCCGCTCTTGAGAGGGGGCTCTTTCTGCACCTCACAAAACTCTTGACCTACCAGACACTTGATGGAGCTTCAACAATTGAAACAATGTCTAAGATTTGTTTAAGATCTGTAACAATGTTTAATATTTGTAATCTTTTCTTGTGTATTACTCTGTACCTGTACTGCTTTTATGTCTGTTAAATGTCCATGACGTGGAACCTTTGTAAAAGAACCTTGGCTCAAAGTTTATTTGTGAATCAATGAAATAAATAAATAAGTAAATTAGAATCCCAAGAAGGCCTCAACAGCTGCTGGGTAGGCTCAGCAACTTGCGCTTGAAGTGGAAGCAGCAGCTGCTGCAGCGGCATCTCCTCAGTCTCAGCACTGCTTTTGCCTGGGGCCAGTGTTTGAGGGTCATTCATGGAGGGGTTCCTTGAAATGTGCATGGCCTGACAGATCTGGGGAGAGCTGTGCCTACCATGGTAAGAAGTACAAGCACTTCCAGTCGTGGGACCAGGAGGGATCAAAATCTCCCAGTTCCTCGACTCTGACTGCTCGACTCTGGACCAGACCCTTCGGTCATGAAGAAGGTCGAGCCCTCGGTACTCCCATCAGGCTTATTGACCTGACTCAAGCCCAGCAGGCCGTGGAAATTTTCCTCAAGCCTGTCGACCGAGTGTTGGATGAGATTGAGGTGTTGATCTCACAGACCCTGGTGCTCCCGGTCCTCACTCAAGAGGACTTGGCTCAGTCAGTATCCCTGATTGGTTCACTTCAGGAGTGCCCTCCACCAGCGGTCAAGTCTTTGAATCCTGTCCTGATTAATGTAGCCAGCCAGAAAGCTCGCCTCATCGTCAGTCTTATGGTCAGTGGTCAAGGTCACAGTTGAGGTCTCGATTGAAACGCTCTCACTCTCAATCCCACTCAGTGGGGAGGTGTCACTGTTGACTTTCTTCGACCTCCTTGTCCTCGAGCAAGGAGTGGCACCGTTGCAACAGTTCTATGAGGAGCTCCACTGGCAACATTGTGGGTGGGGTAGGGTTCTACCCATGGGACCTCTGGCATTGGACTCTGGTCAGTATGGTAGAGCTGTGCTCTACTCAGGAAATTGGTGTAGCAGTTAGGGACTTTTTTGTATCTTCTCCCCTTCCATCTGTACAATCTGTTGCAACAGTACCTCTAGAAAACTATCCTGTTCTTTTTCTAGCACTGCAGTAGGTTGGCTACCTGTGCAGTCTTTTATATCCTCCCAAATTTCTATTCTTCCTTTCTTTATTTCTTGTTCACCATTCCAGACTGGATACCTCTTCAATTCCTTCTTCCACTTTGCCCTGGATGCCCCCTTCACACCCATCACTGTGATCTTTATTGTGCTCTATCCTTCCCATCTCTTACAAACAGGCAACTCCCACTGTGCTTAATTCACCTCAAGCACTGGTTGGGTGAGCTCCTTCCTACCTCACCTCCTCCTTTATAACATCTCCTCCACCTCCCATTTCCTTGGATCGTCCAATTCCTGTACTCTCTTTGTCCCCGCAGATCCACCCAAATCTGCCAATCCGGTTTCTCTCACTGCCTCCCAAAAATTTGGAATTCCCTCCCACCTCAAATCTGGCACTCATCCTCTGCCTACTCCATCAGCTCTGCCCTCAGTAATTGCCTTGCACCTAGCTGCTCCTGCCATGTCCCTGTCTAATTCCGTTCTCTAAGCCCTGGACAAACCCTACCTCTCTACCCCTCAACTTCACTTACCACCCCAAGGGGCTTGTATCTCTGATCTACCACGTGCCCCAGCCTTCCTTAAGGGTCTCTGGTACACTGCATTATCCCTTCTCTCTGGTCCCACGAGTTCCATTGCAAGGTTCTTCGCACCCTGAGGGGGTATCCAGGGACATGACTCTTCCCCTCTCCCCACCTCACCTCCCTCCCTGTCCCCTTTTTCTTTCACGTAAGCACTTGTTTACTTATTAACCTGACACTTATTATTATTCACTCTTAATATATGTTATGCACAACACTGTTGTAACACTTTTTGTAGCACCTGCCTTACAACTGTATGCTATTGTTGATCTTGTAAATTGAATGTTTAATGTCTCATTGCTATTGTACCCCTTCTCCCCAGGTTGCACCGGGAGATGAGCGACTTGTTGCTCAGTGTGCCTTCCGGGTAAAACATTTCAATAAATAAATTCCGTCCCTCACCAGAAGCCATATGCCTTTCTAACGAAATAACATATATGGCTATGAGCAAATATACAGTAGCTGACTGTATGTAGGAAGAAGGCTGGAACCTGAATAAATATGTATACTATGATAAAATGCCAAACTTGCTTGCTGGCTGTTTAATAAAGAACTACATGTGCTTTATATGAAGAACGATAAAGTGCTTAAGGTACTTTCAGACATAAAGTGCTGGCAGTGCATTAATGAAGTGCAAAATGCTTTATAAACAAACTTCATGTTTGAAAACGGTGCCCTACAAACACTGCAAAGTTGGTATATTGGTTAGAATGATGTATAATGTGCAAAGTGCCTAATAGAATTCATTATTAAACCTTGCTGAAACTGATTGGGTTTATCCTGCAAGGGAAGGGGTATGATATAGTTATAGCATGCTAGATAAAAAGAAACTGTTGTTATTTAAACTATTGTTATTGAGTGCAGTCAGAAATAAAGTGCAGCATGCCTAAAATAAATGACTGGCACCATGCATTCCTGCTTGAAGCTGAACCAGCCTAAAATGTTATGGTGATTTGCATATACATCCCATTTATGGGGGGTATGTGTGATTTTGTATTTCTTTGAAACTTGGCTTTATTGCCAATGCCCTGTGGGGTAACCCTTTGCTTCAGTGCTTTTACACTGAGATTCCTTGTCTTCAGCTTGTTTTGTTTTGTTTTTTTTTTGTGCTTCCTCACCCAAAACACGAGGGCCAACAAAGGGGATAGTTAATTTCACACGAAAAGATAGATCAGTGGGTTAGTAGGTGCTGATCAAGTCTAGAGGAAGGACATGCATAGTCTGTTGCTACAAACTGATGTATTGAAGAAGGGATATACCATTGCTTAAGGTTATCCCCTGTGGTCAGTAAGGAAAGTGAATTACCTGCAGTTCTGGAATGAGTTTTATTTATTTTGGAGTTAATTATTTTATCCTGACTTTGTGTGCAGTGTGTTGCACCAATCTGCTGTTGTCTGCATTATCCTTCACCATCACCTGACCACAGTCACCTGACAGTCACCAGTGGTGCCCCTGCTGGTCCACGCATCACAGATGGTTGCTGTAACTGCGTTCCCACCCCTTTGGGTGAAGTTGTGACCATCACAATTGAAGGTGGGTGCTATGACCAAGGAGGGCCGTGAAGCCACCAGCTTGCCAGGGCAGTTGTTGTGTAGATTACCCCAGGTGAAAATACTCATGTGGTCCGTGACAAGAAATGGTTGAGGGCTATTTGAGGAGACCTCGGTGATTCAGACCTTGAGTCCATGACCTTCTTGGGACTCTTCTCTCACCTCTCCTCGACTAGTGTTTGGTCAAGGAGTTCACCACAGACTATGGCCCTTGTCTTTCGGGTGGTCATCCAACTAATCTTGGAGTTCATGGCTGTCCCACTCAAGCCAGTTCAGAAAATGGCTGATTACCCTCTCATAGATATTATGGAGCAGGATGATTTCCCGAGGATCAGTTTTCTGATGACTGAGGCCATTTCGGGACTGTCTGTGGAGCTCCAGCAGCATCCAGCATCCTGCCCAGCACCCTCTATCTGCATGGTCTGTAAGTATGCAGTTTCCACCAGGTCCCTATTTGGGTTCTCAGACCACCCTTCTGCTAAACAGTGAATGTGTTTGATTCGGCATTCTGCAAATCTGGGGGCAAAGGGGGCATAGGACAAGCCACTGGATAAGTAGTCCAGAAAGATTGACCATTCTGTTAAAATGTTCTGTGCTATGGCACCCTTGAATCCCTGTCTGGTGAGCTACACTGTGATGATGGCTGACTTTGGTCACTCCCTGATGCGTGTTTTTGACACCATCCTCCCTTGTCTCCCTGCTGACCAGCAGTTCCTGGTAAAGGTCATCTGAGACCAGGGTGAGTCGCTGGCTAAACACCAGATCCAGACAGCCATGGGCAGTTCTTGGACCCATGTAGTGGTGTCAGCCATCTGTGTGTTGCAGGGCCTGGCTGCATTTGTCCACCTTCACGATGGACACCCAGCATATGCTGGACAATATCCCTTTCGAGGCACCAACTTGTGGCACTGAGGTGAAGGGACCTCTCATCTGCATTGAGAAGTCCAGTGCCACCCTTGACTCTGTGGCATTGTCCCAGAAGGACCAAAATAAGAAGCCTAAGAAATGGACGTTTCAGTACCGGTCCTTTCAGCCACAGCCTCCTGGCAGCGGTTCAAGACCAATTTTCGGGAACCAGGGCCCTAAGCAAGGTGGGGGCAGGGGTGGTGGTGCTCCTCTGTCTTCAGCATCTGGTGCCCCTGCTTAAGCTGCTCAGTGACTGGTTGGGGGCATCATCCATCCACCCACCCTGTCCTTGTTTGTGTTCCTGGTCAGGGGTCGGATATCTCACTACTTGCCACGTTGGTCTACTATCACAGTGGACAAAAGGGTGCTAGAAGTGGTAAGCAGCAGGCTGCCCCTGGACTGTGAGGCTCGCACCTTACCAGCTCCTCACCCCTTGGGAGTCAGGGTGTCATGAGAAAATGCTGTCTGACCTTTGGGAGGATATCTTTCAGCTCCTTGCAAAAGGAGCTAGAACCTGTGTCCTGGATGCCCTGGACAGTCAGGGTTATGTGTCCAGGTTCTTTCTTGTTCCGAAGTGGATTGGGGATGGAGGCAGGGGCTGGAGCCCCATACTGGATCTGCATGATCTGAATCAGTTTACGTAGAAATACAAGTTCTGGATGGTCACTCTGAATCAGATCATTCCGTCTCTGGAACAGAACATGTGGTTTTGCTTATTGGATCTCCATGATGCATTGTTCCACATCTCAGTCCATATGTCCCACCTATGGTACCTCCAGTTCCAAGCAGATGGGGTCCTGTACCAGTTTCAAGTCATGCCCTATGGTCTCTGCTCAATGCCCGGTCTTTACCAAGTGCATAGTAGTGGTGGTGGTCTTCTTATGGCGTTGTGATGTCATGGTGTACCCTGCATGGATGACTGGCTGGTAGCTGGGCTGTCCAAGGGACCATCAGAGAGCCAGGGATTGAGCTGTTCAGACCTCTCAAGACTTGGGCCTACTGGTTAATCCAGAGAAGTCTGAGCCGGTACCCTAGCAGTTGATCACGTTCATCAGGACAGACCTAGACTCCCTGCAGGGCCAAGGCCCGCCTCCCTGTGGATTGGGCACTGACTCTAATGCCTTTGCCTGGTCATTTCACATTGTGCTTTTGTGCCCTGCCCAGGATTTCCTGCGGCTGCTAGGGTACATTGCATCCTGCACCAGTGTGATCCATTAGGTACGCGGGCAGATGTGCCACCTGCAGTGGGAGTTGGGCAGTCAGTGGTCTCAATGCCTAGGACACTTAGACCAGCCAATCACACTGACTCTGCCCATCTGGGAGCCATTCAGTGGTGGCTGGTTCCAGAACATCTGAAGGAAGGAATCCTGTTTGTTCCGCCTAGAGTCGACCATCTTGCTAATGACAGATGCATCTCTGGTGGTGTGGGAGCACATCTGGGAGCCCAAGAGCCCACGGTTCTGGTTACCCAGGGAGTTCCAGCATCGTATAAACTTGCTCGAGTCTGCGGCAGTGCAGCTGGCTCTGACAGAATTCTCCTCTAGTCAGGAGCAGGTCATTCATGTCCAGATGGACAACACCCGTCCATGACCATGTTCTGCCTGAACAGGCAAGGCAGAACACACTCCCTTCCCCTGTGTTCAGAGGCTGGCCACACTTGAACTCACACACACAACCTGGGTGCAGATCTCCTGCCAGTCCATTTCACAGGAGAGCACAGTTAGCTGGCAGACACTCTTAGTCAGGTAGCAGAGACATCGACAAGTGGTCCGTGAATCAGCAGGTGGTGAACCACCAGTTCGCCTGGCGGGGCACACCCTTGGTGGATCTGTTTGTCTCCTGGGGCAACGCAAAACTGAGGCTGTTTTGTGCCCACTCTTCGTCGTCCAGGACACTCATGGGGATGTGACAAGGCCCTGGACTCCAGGCCTTGTATACGCCTTTCCTCCCTTCCCCTTGATCCACAAAGTGGTGGTCAAGGCCCAGAATGACAAGGTGCAGATGATGCTGATAGCTCACACTGGCCAAGGCAGTTCTGGTACCCGAATCTCCTCAGCCTCAGCAGCAGACCTCCGTGGCAGCTGCCTCTTCACCTGGATCTGCTGACCAGACAACAGGGGAGAGTCCGGCACCTGGATCTTCTGTCCCTGCACCTTATGGCCTGGTTCCAGAGTGGCTAGAGTTCTAGGCCTTGTGTCCCTTGGAATATTTACTTCAGGTTGTGGAGCCCTCCCGAACGGAGTTTACTCACCGATGCTATACATTTAAATGGAAGAGGTTTTCATATGGTGCAAGGGCAAGGAGCTTGATCCCTTGTCTACCATGTGGCAAGCATCTTGGAATACTTGGTCTCTCTCTCTCTCTCTCTCAGTTGGGACTGTGAGCGACAACCCTTAAGGTGCACGTGGCATCCATCTATAGTAACCAGGCATGGGCTGGTAAGCTGATGGTGGTCCAGAAAATGTGGTTGGGTGCTTTTTTAAGGCCTTGAAACCTGTACCCTTCTGTGCAGGAACCACACCACTGTGGGACCTACTGCTGGTGTTGGCAATGCTCAGAGGCAAGCCATTTGAGCCTGTGCACAGGTGTGAGATGTCTCACCTGTTGTGGAATGATCAACATTCTGGTATACTTTACCATCCCATCTTTGGAGGCTGTTCGCAGGCTCCATACTCTGAACCTGTGGAGGGCGGTGTGTTATTTTAAGGCATGCATGGCTGGAGTTCAGGGTGAGGTTCACCAGCTGTTTGTAACACACACGCTGAAGTTGCACGTGGCAGGCTGGCAGCAAAGCAGACATTTGGCCGGTAGATCACATCCTGCATTGACCTCTGCTATAGGTTGGCTGATATGGACCCTTCTGTAGGGCTTAGAGCTTATTCCACCAGACATACCACTGCCTCAGTAGCTGCTTCCTGGAACATCCCTTTACAGGAGATCTGCAGGGCTGCTACCTAGAAGTTGGCGCACACCTTTATTTCCTATTACAGCACTGACCTTGAGTCTCATTTGGATGCTGCTTTTGTGACCTGGTTCTTCAATCTTTGATTGCCAAACTGAGTGTGTGCCTTGTTCCTCCTCCCAGAGGGCTGTTAGGAGTCTGCCAGAGTGTGGATAGTGAACTATATCTGTGCCCCTAGAAAAATAGATTACTCACCTATAACCATAGTTCTAGAAGTGGTAATGTATATAGTTAACATCCACACAACCCACCCAGCCTCCACTAAGTGGCACATGGATCCCTGCTTCCAACATTCAGAGATCTGACATCACGGGATGGAGTGGGTCAGGGATATACTGCCCACATGGTGGAAGCAGCTTACTTTAAAGGTATCTGATGAATCAGCACTTCCAATGTAACTGCCAGAGTGCAAATGTGAACTATATACCACTCATAGAATTGCTGGAGGCAAGAAGGTACTTCCCCCTGAATACTGAGCAAAAATATTTGTTTAGTATCTATGCCTTTTCACAGTCACCCTCTGTCCACCACCCCTCCCCTTTATTAAGCCTCACTATCCCTCCCTTGGTCTTCCTTCGCTCTCTGATGTACCTGTAAAAGGTTTTATCCCCCTTCTTAACTGAGTTGGCTAACTTTTCCTCGGCTTGGGACTTTGCTGTTCTGACTGCCTTCCCTGCTTCCTTTTGCTTTAATTGATACAATTCTCTGTCCTGCTCCTTCTGTGATTCTTTGTACTCCCTGAATGCTTTCTTTCCCCCCAACCTTCCCTGCCACCTCCTTTAAAAACCATAGTGTTTTCTTACATCGTTTTGTTTTGTTTATTTTATTCACACAAAGGCTCGTTGCCTCTGTGATGGCAGTTTTGATTATTCCCCATTGTTCTTCCACCCTCCTTCCTGCCCATTTGTTAGTGCATTCCTTAGGCACTCACCCATTCTGGCAAAGTCAGCCCTCCTGAGTCCAGTACCTTTGCCTTTGTATGACTTGACTCTACTGCTGTGTTTATCGTGAACCACACTGTTCAATGGTCACTAGTTCCCAGATGGCTACCCACTTCTAAATCCGTGATCTTCTTGCCATCTCCATTTGAGAATACCAGGTCTAAGATTGCTCCCTCTTGAGTGGGTTCCAATACTAGTTGTCTAAGGCATGCCCCCTATGGGGCATCTAGAATGACCCCAATCTTAGAAGTGGCTGCTGCAAATGCACTCTAGTTAACATCTGGCATATTCAGATCCCCCACCAGCAATACCTCCCCTTTTTCTGCCATTTTAAGGATACTTTCTATCATTTCCTTGTCCATGTCCTCGTCCTCCCGAGATGGGGTCTGTATACAACCCCTGTGCAGATTGTGATGCCATTGCCTGTCTCCAAATTGACCCACAGTGCTTCCTCTCCTCTCTGTTTACCCTTTTGTTCTGTTGCTTTGATTCCTTCCCTTACGTTGAGAGCTACTCCTTCTCCTCTTTTACCCTCCCTGTCCCTCCTGTAGATAGTGTATCCTGGTATGTCTACGTCCCAGTCATGGTTCTGTGTGTACCATGTTTCTGTGACTGCCAGGATATCCAGATGGTCCTCCTCCAACAAGGCCACTAATTCAGGAAGTCCAACACGGCAGTAGTGTGCTAAAGAACCACAGTGCACTATAGTTGCTAGTATCAAGCAAAACTTTACTTGAGTATTCAAAAAGGTGCAGGAAGCTTGTTACCCAGACTACGGGCATTAATACTCATTGCTCTCCATTTTTCGGTGGCTTTACCTCTTGTAGCATCATCCCTGACTGTGGGTTGTATTGTATCTGACTAGTACAGTTCGATGTTTGGGAGCTTGCTGCTAAACAGATGTCTAGGTAGGTGGGTACTGTTGTGTCTGTAAGGAAAGAAAAAAAGTAATCAGTGTTTGTTGTTTATAGCATACCTGCATCTGTGACATTGCTAAGGTAGTTTAATTACAAGGTTATGTATTGTGCTTTAGAGACTGGTACTGTGTACAGCTTAGCCTTTACTGGGTTCTGGGAAGGGAGACCAGGACACACAGGGAGTATAGAAATAGGGAATGTAGAGAGTGGTACTGTGCTGTGGTTGTGGGGTGGCAGTCTTCAGGAAGACCTTCTAGAGACTGCAGTGCTGCCCCATCTAAGTGCACCTCTCTGGACTGAGGAAGGAGATTGCTAGACTCTGGGCTGAGTTGCCTGAGAGTTGGGGGACCTTCTTCCACCATTACCTCAAAAGATTCCAAATAGGAGGAGCAGCTGGACTACGATGGCCTCGAGGAGGGTGGAGGTGGTGGGATCTGGAAGGCTGGAGGGATGGGTCGCAGGCACATTCTTCAATCTGTACATTACACAATTCGTATGCCACTCTGGTGGAATGGGACTGCCAAGAGGAGGCACCTGTGGTAGTAGCCAGGAAGGATGTGGGGCCCTCTCAAGTGGAGACCCCAAGGAAGGTGGAAGGGACCCCAGAGGAGCAGGAAGCAACTCCTAGTGGGGACCGATTGTCAGGAGGATAGGGTTGGGAATAGGAAAGGGGCAGAGAGGAGGTCAGGTGCCTGTGTGGTGCCATGGCCTGGAGGGATGGGAAGCATATCTTACAGATCATTAGGGCAGCAGGAAGGAAGGGAGAGCTAGATGTCATTGTCCACCTGGGGACAAATGACCTGGAGTAGGGACAGAATTGAGATAGTGCAAAGAGATTTAGGGAGCTGGAGAGGTCTTAGGTAGCAGCTAGTGCTTTGTAGGTACTGCCTGTCTGCAGCTGGGGAAGGAGAGGATCTCTGCACCAAGGCCATCAGCTCATGGTTGAAGGAATGACACAGAGAAGAGGGACATGGTTACATTGGGGACTTGGGGTCCACCTGGAAGGATGACAGCCTATTCAGAGGTGATGGCCTGCATTCATCTGGGAGGGAACCACAGTCCTTAGTGGACAGCTAAATGTTACTTCAGTGAACATTAAAACTAAATGAGGGGGTGGGTGAAAGAAAAAGGGAGGCAGAAACTGTCACCCTGCCACAGGCTGAGAGAGACAGAGTAGGAGATCCCAAGGGAGAGAATCCCCAGGGTGCAAGTTAATCAGAGAAGCAGGGTGATTACAAATAAGGAAGAGGAAAAGACGACAGAAGAGAACAGGGAGAAAAGGGAACAAGGGAAAGGGGGGCAGCAAGCAAAGAGCTAACAAAATCTGGAAGGCTGCATGTGGAAATGCTAAATCCCAGACCTAGAGGCCATGATGGCAGAGGCTGGCATTAATATTGTGGCCATTACTGAGTCATGGTGCACTCGCAGCCATGACTGGGATGGTCATACCAGGCCACACGATGTTCCAAAGGGACACAGTGGGAAGGAAAGGAAGAGATGTGGTGCTTTATAGAAACACAGGAAGTTGTCGACAGATAATGACCCTTTGGCCCATCCAGTCTGCCCATTTTCCCTACTTACTGTGCCACCACAGCCCTTGTACATCTCCAGTCATCTCCACCTCTTGTGTTCCTTCAAAGGTCCACTTGTATCTGTCCCATGCATGCTTGAATCCTGTGACTGTTTTGGCACCTACCACCTCCACTGGGAGGCTGTCCAGACTTCACCACCCTCTCCTCACATCCCCTCTGAGTCTCCCCCCTCCAGCTTCATAGCATAACACCTTGTCCTCGAGTTTGTCTTTCTACGGAAAATGATACCTTCCTGTACCTTATTAACACCTGTTATGTATTTGAATGTTTTTATCATATCCCCATTTCCCTTCTTTCCTCTGGTGAGTACATATTCAGTTCTCTTAGTATCTCTCCCCTCATAGGGCTTTTGATACAGTCTGTGCACCAATTAGGTTGCCTGCTTCTGTACCACCTCCACCCTATCCCTGTCTTTCCGGAGGTGGGGCCTTCAGTACTGGACACAGTACTTGAGGTGTGGTCTTACCAGTGACCTGTACAGGGGTAATATTACCTCCTTCTTCCTACTGGTGATACCCCTCCCAATGCACCTCCACATTCTTTTAGCCTTTCCCACTGCCTTTTTACTCTGCTTTGCTACCTTTGGGTCATCAGAAATGATTACCCCCAGGTCCCTTTTCTGTTTTGTGGTTGCCAGTACCCCCCTGCCAACTGGTACGTAGCCCCCCAAGTGCATGATTTTGCAATTTTTAGCATTGAAACCCAACTGCCAAACACTTGACCATTCTTCAAATGTCCACAAAGCAGTCCTCATTTTTTTCACCCTCCCGTCAGTGTGTCCACCCTGTTGCAGATTTTTGTGTCATCTGCAAACAGGCAGACCTTCCTTTCTAGCCGTTGTACAATGTCGCTGATAGAGACATTGAAGAGGACCGGGCCTAGTACTGACCCCTGAGCTACCTTGCTTGTCTCCCTGCCTCTGCCAAGTGCACTCCATTTACCACCACCCTCTAACTCCTGCACACTAACCAACTTCTTACCCAGTTTGCTACTTTCTGCCCCACTCCTAGACAGGCCAGCTTGTTCACCAGTCTTCTCTGTGAAGCGGTGTTGAAGGACACTTGCTTATGTTATGTGAGTTATGTGAAGGAAAGCATAAAGCAACAGAAATACAGGGAATTCAAGGGGCAGAGATGTGAGTTACCCTCAAGTTAGGAAACAGAGCCACTGTTGGAAAGACATGATCTACAGGCCTGTAGCACGGAGGAGGCGCAGATTAGATAGGAAATACTAGAAGCAACTGGAAAATGGCTGAAAAGGGGAGGTGTTGCTGGTGGGTCTTCAGTCTGCCGTTGTAGATTGGAGCCTCCCAGCTGCAGCTTCCACTAAAAGCAAGGACATTCCTGGACTTTCTGCAGGAGGTGTTCCTCAGACAACTAGTCAGTGATCCCACTCATAATGGGGAAGTACTGGACCTGGGCGTTTAAACACAGGGACAGTATGCAGACACCAAGGTGGGAAGCCATCTGGGGACCAGTGATCATCATACAATGTGGTTCAAGATAGGAACAGCTGCAAAATCCAACCACACAGTGGCAAGAGCTCTGGACTTCAGAAGGGCAGACTTTATAAAGATGGGTGAATGCCTTGGGAATGACCTGGCAGGGGGAGATGACCTGAGGGGGTGGAGGAACAGTGAGCCAAACCAAAAGAGGGCATAGTGAAGACAATAAATCTGTACATCAAGCAAGTAAGCAAAAGGAAGTGGAGACTGCTATGGTTCTCGGAAGAGCTGGCAGAAAAGTTAAAGACTAAAAGAGAAGCATTCAGAAGGTATAAGGAGGCCCAGAGAGAGAGAGAAGATAGGGACATGTACCTGGGAAAATAGAGGGAGGCAGGGAAAGCAGTAAGGATCACAAAGGTGCAAACTGAAGAAAGAATAGCTCAGGCAGTATCAAAAGGGAACAAGACATTTTTTAGGTATGTTAGTGAAAAAAGGAAGACAGAGGAAGGGATTGTAAGGTTGTGGGGAGGGCGGTGATCTGTACAGAGGGGGACCAAGAAAAGGCAGACACCTTGAAGAAATACTTCTACTCAGTGTTTACAGTGGAAGAGGAAAGGGAAGGACTGTGGAAAAGCACCAGGAGCTTTGATAGAAGTTAAATGGACACCAGTCCTTTTTTTTTTGAGGAGAGAGTATGGAAAGCACTCGCTATTCTGAAGTTGGACAAAGCTATGGGGCCAGACGGGGTGTATCCAAGGGTGCTGAGAAAGCTCAGGGAGGTACCAGTTGCACCTCTGACAGGCCTGTTTAATAGATCACTGGAGTCCGGAGAGGTCCCAGAGTACTGGAGAAAGGCAGATGTAGCCCATTTCCCAAGAGTGGTAGCAGGGAAGAGGTGAGCAATTACAGGCCTGTCAGCCTGACATTGTGGTAGGTAAGTTAATGGAAACACTGCTGAAGGAAAGTATTGTGGAATACCTTGAATCCAGTGGGTTACAGGATCTGGGGCAGCATGAGTTCACAGGGGGAAGGTCATGCCAAACAAGTCTGATAGATTTCTTTGACTAGGCGACTAAGAAGTTAGACCAGAAAAGGGCAGTGGACATGGCCAACCTGGATTTCAGCACGTCTTTCAACATCCTTCCACATAGTTGACTGGTAAGCAAGTTGGGCAGCTTGGAGGTGGGCAATAAGGTGGTAACATGGGTAAGAAACTGGCTAGGGGATAGGAGACAGAGGGTAGTGGTAAACGGAGTTCACTCTGAGGAAGGGGCGGTGACCAGTGGGGCATCTTAGAGTGCTGGGGTCAATCCTTTTTAATGTCTTTACAAGTGACATAGCAGAGGAGCTGGAAGGGAAAGTTTGCCTCTTTGCAGATGACACCAAGATCTGCAACAGAGTGAGACACTCCTGGGAGTGGTGGAAAAGATGGGCAGAAATCTGAAAAAAACTGGAGAAGTGGTAAAGGGTATGGCAGCTGGGGTCTAATGCAAAAAAAGTGCGAAATAAGCTGGCCTGGTAGCGCTGAGGGCTGAGACGCTGGATGCCTTACCTTGTGTCACGCCGGTGACCTGGGTTTGGGAATGAGCCAGGGTTGTTGGGTGCGGGGGGAAGGACAAAGCAGGATCGAGCAGCCGGAAGGCAGCTCACCTTTCCTGGGGAGGACATCTGTTGCCCACCGTAGTTCCACTGCCCTCGGGTGGAGGCCTGTGGGTAGTGCAGGTGGGTGAGTAGCAAAGTAGAGGGAGGACACCTCTGTACCACAGCGTGTGCATGCCTCCACATGTGTGCACATGGCCGGGGCATGGGGATGGAACCAAAACTGGGGGAAAATCCTATAAAAGTATGAATTTTTTTTTTAAAAAGTGCGAAATAGTTCACTTGGGCCATAGAAGCTCAGAGCAGAGTACAAAATGGGTAGTGTGATACTAGCAACAACCAAGCAGGAAAAGGATCTGGGGGTAATCATATTGGATGACCTGAATGTGGTCAGGCAGTGTGACAAGGCAGTCAGGAGGGCTAGTGGGATGCTGGGGTGCATAGGAATGGGTATCACCAACAGAAAGAGGGAGGTGGCGTTACCCCTATTCAGATTGCTGGTAAAAACCCACCTTGAGTACTACGTCTGGTTTCAGGAGCTCACATCTCAGGAAGTATGTGGACGGAGTGGAGGCAGTCCAGAAGAGGGCTACCATAGTGGTGCAGGATCTGCATCAAAAGCCCTACAAGGAGCAGCTAAGGGAGCTCAGTATATACACCTGGAAGAGAGGAGGGCAAGAAGGGAAATGATACAGACCATTAAATACCTCATGGGGGTTAATAAGATACAGGAGGGGAGTATAAGGTGCTGTAGAATAAGGGGACATGCTATGAAACTGCAGGGGGGTAGACTGAGGAGAAATGTGAGGCAGTACTTCTTCACACAAGAGTGGTGTATTCCTGGAACAGCCTTCCAGCTGAGGTAGTGGGTGAGAAAACAGTGGTGGAGTTCAAAAACACTTGGGGTAGGCACAAGGGAATCATAGCGGTAAAGAAGGGGTGGGGGGAAGAGAGTGCAGTAGATCAAGTAGGGTCTGCAGCACAAATGCAGCAATATGAAGGCAGACAAATTCTCTGTTTCTAGAACTACGGTTACAGGTTAGTATTCTATATTTACTGTCTGCTGACCCCTTGAACTGTTTAAAGTATTAAAAATGCTAGACTTATTTATTATGGGCTGACTGTGTTGCACAATTACCCATAACCTGCAAGGTTTAAATGGGAACCTGACTGTAAGCTTTTATTTAAAAAAAATACATAAATGTTCTAGCTCTGAGGGCTCAGACGTGAAACTTTTTAAATAAATGATCTTTAAAAAGGTCTAACTTTAAGAGCTAGAAACTTTTTTCAGATGAAAACTTGGTGTCATATCTATGGGTCTAAGTCATACTGATGCATTTTTTTGTGTTGATGCAACTCTGTATATATCAGTGCTGTTTCAAGACACTTTTAAATGTATTATAGTTTTTGTTTTTTGTTGGGACATTCAAAAAACATTTAAAACATATTATCAGTGTACTTTTTTTGCATCAACATATTGTATTGATACAGTTTGTATATGTTGATACATAAAAATGCAAGACAGTTTTGAAAAAATTGGGAATATATAAATTTGTTAGCATTTTTCTGATCTTTGGTGATACTATACCTTATTGTAATAGGAACTGTGAAGTTTGCAGCCTCATGTGATACATCTTAAGCTGTTACATGTCTTGCCAACATTTCACTTTTCCTTCAGTAGCTACTAATCTGTCCTGCTTCATGCAGGTGAACCTGTCAGAAGATAATAATGGCACCTTTCTTAACGTTATCATTATTTATTGATAACCTACATGTGATTCAATAGGTGGCTGCTGTGGAGCAGTTGGAAGAAAACAAAGAGAAAATTGCAGGCCTTTTGGGCTGGCTGTCAAACATTGAAAAGGAGAGAGAGGGCGAAGGTAAACAGAAAAAACAGATGGTCCAACAGAACGGAACCCATGTATCAGAAGCTGAAACAATACTGGCAGATCGGGAAGCAGATGAAATGAATGGTAATGTGATGCAGTCAGAGCAGCCAGCCGAGACTACTGTGGATGGACTAATAACGCCAATGGAAGGAGACGAGTTGCTACAACAGTATGAGAAGATCAAAGTAGGTGCCATACGTTGATGACAAAAAGTGTATTTATTACCGCTTTTTCTCAGACATAATCATTAATTTGGTGTATATTTTATTGGTTTTATATAAATTATGGATATACAGTTAATACAGACTGAGACAAATTAAACAGTCATTTATCATAAGATAAATAACTGTGCGCTAATGCCTGGGGGAGGGGAGAGCAAAGAAGCAGAGAGAAGCCCAATATTTGAAGTATCAGTTTGCTCATATGCCAGAAATTGGTCAGTGTAAAATATATGCTAGAAATTGGTTAGCATGAAATATATGCCAGAAAGTGGCCAGTGCTAAATACCTGTACATGCCATAAATTGGTCAGGGGCACACCTGGAATTGAGCATCGGCTCAGTTTGCCTTTCCCAGTTATCAACTTTTAAATAAATAAATAAAAATGAAAATTGTTAGTATAACGTAAAGCTTAAAAGACAGGGTTTCTGTTCTGTTATGCAGCGAACCCACTGCAACAGAGATGGGCTTACATAAAGTGTTAACAGAAAAGTTACCCTTTTAGAGATTTTCCCATATTGCATCTCCGGCAAACATGCTTTGAGAATTTTTTTTCATAAGCACCTACAGTCAGTTTTGAATGCACAGAAAGACCACAACATTTACAGTAGCCTTGCACATGAAAATCTGTATGGCCATGCAGTGGCTTAATGGCAACCATGCAAACTTGCCATGTGAGAGATCTGTGCTGCAGAGGCCGTCTGCCATGCTGGTATATTTAGCTTTCTTCTGTTTCCAGCGGGGGTGGACTGTAGTGCAGGAAGGTCAGTTGAGTTAGTCGGGTAGCACAGTGTGTCAGTGGCTGGTGGGGAGGGGAATGTAGGGATCTCCAGGTTAACACTTCAGTGCTGTAACCTGACTGCCTTCCAAAGTGGTCTTTACTCCAATTACAACTGAAATAAAGCAGTGATTCACAAAACACTATAGTGTTCTACAGCCAGCTTCTTAAATGTGAGAGAAACAAGTTGAAACCAAAGGAGTCTTGGGCCCTATTTTCCTATGTTTGCCATAGACACAGAATGGGATATGCTTTAGCTGTTTTTTTTCCCAGGAGAGACACACTGGGCTGAAAGCTTGTTTACAGGTGCGATCTGGGAGCACAGGGAAGTTAAATGACTTGCTCAGGGTCACACAGTATGCAAGTGGGGGCTGTAGGCTTCAAACCCAGGCCTCCAGGTTTGCAGCTCAGAGCCTTAAACCACTGCACTATACTGCCTTGTTTTGTCTTAACAAATATTTATTTATTTATTTGAAAAGTTTCACCAGGAAAGGTACACTGAGCTGCATAGCTTGTCTCCTGGTACGCCCTGGAGGGAAGGAACAGTGGGTGTAGCAGCAGTAAGCACAGAATTAGTAAAAAATTTACAAAGTGGAAGAATAATAATGGGATGTTCATATTTCACACTGAGTCAGTACATATCAGAATTGATATACGTGTATCCCATCACTAAAGTGCAGGCTAGGTACTTAACAATAGACATACACATATGCTACTTACAATTTTACAAAGTATGTACAAAGTTATTATATTCACTATAAGAGCTAGGGTGAAAGCTTGAGGAAGATCATAGGAGAGACTAGCAAAGGTGGAAAGGAGATGGGGCTAGTGGGTCAGCCCTCCCTTTGGGATGCGTGAACTCTGCAAAGGAAGGCCGTCGACCTTTTATGGCTATGGGTGGAGCCGCAGCTGTTTTCAAGCTGTTGCCTTAAAGCGACCCAGTCAGTGGCACTTTCCATTGGACTTTTGGAGTATCATGGGAAAATCCAATGGAGCTTGTAACACTCGCTACGATTGCCCAAGCAAGAGTAATCTACCACATCTATTTCGCTGTTACCGCTACATTCCGGCAAGAAACCGAGCTTGGCGCCTCTTGTGCGCATGCTCAGTTCCGCTGGCACTGCCATCTTGTGAATGGCAGAATGCCTTTCACTGCAACTACGCATGCGCTAATGTCACACATGTGCAGTTGCGTCACTGCCAGTTGGTGGCACTCGTCCTTTGGAACTCTGAAAGCTTGCCAGAGCTGTATTGGCTCTGGCTAGAGTTTGTCTGATACAGATTGTGCTTTGAATTGCCTTTTCTGTGTTTATGTGGTCTAGTTCAAGGCTTCCTGGACATTGTGTGATATCAAATAACTCAACAACCATAGCAGGAATGACGACCTACTCAGGCAGTATGTTTAGTGAAATTCAATAAATCGGACCTGCTATAACTCCACCAGCATTTTATCAGTATTAGTGGGCTTCCTCAGGGCAGCAGGTTCTGATATTTCACTGTGGAAATTCTGAGCCTCAGTTGATTTCACTCCTGAGATTTGACCTTATTTTGCACTCTGTGCTCTTATTGGGACATTGATAGTCTCCTGTATGAAGTGCTCTACAGGCTCATCTCCAATGTGGCTCTCTCTGTACTTTAGATATCAGATAAGAAATTGATTCATAGAATGTCCAGAAAATACATAGGGAAGGGGTTGAAGCCACATCAGGACTGATGTGCAGTGAGAATCAATAATTACTGTACATGTGGCTTCACTGATCTTGGATGCTGAAAATGTTTTGCAGATAAATTGCTAATGGCTGGATAATGAAAGTTTAATATTGTTTGAATTTGCTGCAGCTTTAATTGTAGATATAACTGTATGAAGAGAAGACTGCTTTCTTTCATGATCATTTTGTCAACTGGACTTGTTTGATATCAAGACATTTCAAATAGCTCCCACTGGTGTATCTTTATGTAAACGAAGCCTCATCTCTCCCTCCTGCAGTTGCTCCTAATATCCCCCACCTGCCCCTCTCTGGCTTTCCCTAGTGGGTAACCACGGTGATCAGGCACTTACATTCTGTCTTAGTTAACCATCACATTACTTGCATCTCAAATGTCTAATAACTTGGGTTGTGCTAGTGCTCTGTAAATGATTGCCGACTTATGGTTATTTATTAACTTAATGATTTTTGTCTACGCTGTTTGTGGAATGCCAACTGTTTCCCTGATTGTATGGTATTATTCTAAATTATTTTTTTTACTTTTTGTTTAAGTCCTACTCTAACCTGCTCTGTAATTGGTATCCAACATGTATGTGTTATGCTATTGGCTACCAAAATCTCTCTTGTACAACTTCCCCTTTCCCCCAGGATGCATCTGGAAATGAGCTCCCAGCTCAGTACGCCTTTACTGGTGAATCTTTTTAAATTAATAAATAAATGTGAGATGATGTTGGCATGCCACTAAACCATGCGTGGGGCAAGTAACAAAATCCAGAGTGGATATGAAAAATTGACATTGGGCTATTATGTTACCAAGTGTGAGGATAATATGTTGTCAGTATTTTAATCTTTGGAGAATATCATCAAGGTGTTTGTTTTTGCACAGGATCAGCATCAAGAGATCTTGTCAAGGCACCAAGACTTCATAGTAACCACACAGTCTGCCCAGGCACTACTGGAGAAACAGGGTAACAACCTTTCGCCTGAAGAAAAAGAGAAACTGCAGAAAGACCTGAAACAGCTGAAAGAGCAGTACGAAGCAACCCTGACTGAGTCTGAACAGAAAATGAAATTAATACAGACAGTGCAAGAGGAGCTACAAAAATTTTTAACGGATTACACTGAATTGGTACACTGGCACGAGCAATCTGAGCAAGTGCTTGAAACGCTGAAGGCTGGCGCTGCAGATCTAAATGGCCTTGTAACCAAGCTGCAGAGGCAGAAAAGTTTCTCTGAAGATGTCATTTCTCATAAAGGGGATTTGCGATACGTCACTATTTCTGGGCAGAGAGTGCTGGATACTGCTAGAGCCTGCAGTAAACTAGATGGCAGTAAGGACCCTCAGCATCACCTGGATACGTCTTCAACCTGCTCAATGGTGCAGGGCAAACTGGACACCGTGACAGATCGCTACAAAACTCTTTACTCCAAGGTAAATTGCACTTTACACATTGTCAAAAAGAAGACATTTTGCAAATCTGGTTTTGTTTTCAGGACTAATACGTCCGTTTTTATTTCCCAATTTTTATGCTGTCCTCCAGTACTCTTGGGGCTGTTGTCACAGCTGAAGCTAGTGTTAGTCTGTTGAATATAGTAGTAGGCTCATGCCTAAGTGATGGATGACTTGTGCCTTCCTCTGTGATTGAGTACCTTACTTTCATCATGATGCTGCCCCCCACTGGTCCCAGGGCCAGGAAGGCCAATTCCACTCATCAAAGCAGGGTTTCCTAGGTACATTTGCAGAGCATTGCTGCCCCACCACTTACTCAGGAACACACATGGTTGACTTTAGTTCATAAGAATGGACCCTGAATCCTTAAATGCTGTTTATCTGTTCTTTAGCTGTAAAATGTTTGATTTTTCTTAGGTTAATACCCAACAAGTCTGCAGTTGCACCCCAATTAATGTAGGTAAAACATTTCAGAGTTGGAACAGAAGCCTCTAAGTGAAAAACTGATTTGGAGACCATATAAATAGTAGGACTGCTGGGGTCAGATATTCAAAACTGAGCCCCGGGGCTAAAGCAGCACTGCATGGCATGCTAAATTAGCCCTGAACCAGTAACAAGCTATATTTAAAGGAATAGCCCCGGGGCTAAACCTGATGAATATAGAGTGCAAAGGAAGCAGTGCAAACAGGGCTGGGAGTGCAGTGCAAAAATAGCCCGGGAAATGACACTGCTCTGAATATAGCGACAAGGAAGGTCAAAATACAATAGCAGCTCCATGGACACGGAGATGGAGTAAGGCAGAGTCACACTTGGCACGACAAATACAAACAACAATGCAGGCCACACACTGCAGAACGGTGCTGTGCTTTTGAGAGGTTTGTCCAGCGCTAACGCGATTGGACAGTGCTAATGCATTAGCCCAGTGCAAACATGTTAGCCCAGGGCAAAAGTTTACCATATTCAAAGACCCTATCTATGCAAATGAGCCTATTCAGGCAGTCCGTGGGCAAACAGTGACATTTGCATCTCATTATGGCCTGCTTTGCATGCACTCCCATGTACTTTGCCTAGTGCTATTGCATAGAGCACACAGCTCCACCTTTTAGTCGGAATGGAAGTACAGGCTGGAAGCTGCAGGCCAGGGTGTACACACAGCTCCCCCTTTTGGTCGAAATGGAAGTACAGGCTGGATGCTGCAGGCCAGAGTGTGTACACGCGCTCCTTTAACTGGCATGGAAGTACAGGCTGGAAGCTGCAGGAAATAGGTGTTGGCAGGCTCATTCAGTGCATACCTCTTGCCCATTCATCTCTGCAATAAGGGACATCAACATGTTGACTGAGAGGCAATGAGGGACATCACTTCCTAGAAGGCGGGTCACATCCTCACACATAATACTGTGACTGTGTGTAGCACTATATAGCTGTGTGTAAATAAATAGCTATAGGACTTTTTATATTCACACAGATAACACAGATGACAATGTACAGATATATTTCAACATATCCATACTTCCTTGTGTCCATATGTACCCTGGTAGTCTAGTGCACCCGTCCTCCGTCAAAAACAACAACAAATTACCCAGTCCCTGGTAGTCTGCTGGCCCCCCCCCCCATCATGATCCCCAACTTCCTTAGTAGACATTGTCATTTATTTCCTTCCACCCTCCCAGCCTGCGTCTCAGCACACTCTCCTCTTCCGTCACCGCTATGTACTACGTTCTTGAGCTATGCCACTTGTAATTAAATACATATCTCACAGGTATAATATATTTAATTGTATGTTATGTTACAAATGTGACTGTATGATTATTTATGATATTTTTTAACCTTGTTACAAATGTAATTGAATATTTAATTTCTTGTATATTTTAAATGTTAGACTGTATGTCTAATTATTTATCTAGTTGTTACCCCCCAGGTCGCATCGGAAACGAGCAACTTGTTGTTCAGTGTGCCTTCCTGGTGAAACATTTCAATAAATAAAAGAATAAATTTCACTGGTAGTGTAGTCCCCCACCACCACCACCACCAATCACAACCCCGCACCCATTGTATACATTGTCATTTACTTCCTGGTAGTCTAGTGGCCCTCTCACCCCCCAACCCCAATCATGATCCCTGACTCCTGTTGTATACATTTTCATTTATTTCCCTGGTAGTCTAGTGGCCTCCCCACCTCCCCATTGCCTGCATTCATGACCCCTCCCCTAACTCCCTCCCCTGCATACATTAACATTTAACGTCAGTGCTATCACATAGCGCCGGCGCTAACTGGGCTTTTGAATATTGCAGTCCAGCACAAATTCGTCACTGTTCCAGCACAGCGGATTTGCGCCAGGTGCAGAACTTTGAAATTCTGGCCCCTGGTGTTCCTGAGCCCCTGATCAGGGTTCCTGTTCCAAAACCTCATCTGCAGTTCGGTTCTGTGACTACTGTACGAGCCCATAGCCCATCCACCAAGCAGCAAGCCTCAGGGAGTCAGGAAAAGTACACACTGCTTGAAGCTATTCAGCCTGTGAACTTTACTGTTTCTTTTCCTTTGAATTTGGTGCCTTTTGTGGCACAGTCAGGAGTCCATAATTTTCAGCCTGTCTGCAGCTCTGTTTTACCTGACTAATTTTAAACCTACTGTTTACAGCATTATTTAATTAAGCACTTGTTCTCCTTTAAATTTTGGTGGCATTTTCCTCATATTTCTCTGTCCTGCTGTGCTCAACTAAGCACCTTGTTTAACCTCTGCCCTGATCTTACAGCCCGGTAACGTCTAGCTTCCCCTTGTGTTTCTTTTTTGGATTCCTCCTTCACACCCAGCCCCCTCTGGCTAACATATTGTAATTTAATCTCTTTCCTCAGCCAAAATACACCCTTGATCCGCCCATACAGTGCACACTCCTTAGTTACCTTGCAAACCCTAAATCCTTTTACTTCTTTCCTTCTAGGACTCCTGGTGTTCCTGAGCCCCTGATCAGGGCTCCTGTGCTGAAATCTCATCCGCAGTTCAGTCCTCGACCACTGTATGAGCCTACCACCCTCCCAGGCACCAAGCAGCAAGCCTTAGGGAGTCAGGAAAGGCACGCTCTGCTTGCAGCTGTTCAGCCCAGTCATACCCGCACTGCGGATGGTCTGGCACTTTTTTTTTTTATGTTGGCGCCTGCGCAGCCAACATCATGGGACAGTGCAGCTTTACAGGTGTGGTTGCTGTTGGGCGAATATAGGGCCGCACCAGTAGGTGTGTCCCGCATTCCCCAATCAGCCTGCATGCCAGCGTCACACATGCATACATAATGTGGCGAGCACATCTAAGAAAAGGTCTGCTGCAATCTGAGCAAAGCTCGTCAGACGCAGCGGTCCTTTTCTTGCCATACTCACCGCTATTATGTACATGGTGGGACACTGGCCGTAGAACTGACGACTTTGGGGGTGCCCAATCCCCCCTGTTGGCTGCCTCTGCCCCTGCCCCCTGTGAATGTGCCGACGGAGCCCACTCCCCATCGGCATAAAGCACCCCCCTAATTGTTTAATGCCGAGGGGGTGCCCAATCCCCTCGGCTCTGCACCCCCACCTTCTTTGTGTGTCGGCGGGGTGCCACCATCCTCATCGGTATAATCCACCCCGCGTGTTGCTTGCCAACAAGGGTGCCTAATCCCCCGTCGGCTACAAACAGTTAGGTGGCACGCTGGGAGATCACCCCAGCATGCCAAATGCCCTGCAAAACAAAAACTGTCCCGCAATGTTTTTTTCTGTTTTTTAACCTGTAAAACGAAAACGGTCCCTCATAGTCTTCGTGTCCCCCCACCCGCACCAACCCTCTGTGCACCGTGCCTCCCCACACCCCCCCTCACCCCATTCTTACCTCTGGAGTCCGGCACACCGATCTTTGGTGGACGGGAACACGCCTGCACTCTTCAAAGCCGACTGAACTAAGGAAATGCCGGTAAGCTGTATAATGTAATAGATAGGGTTTTGCAACTTTGCTGCATATCTCAGGCATTTTGCGAATTTTGGCCCAATTTTCAACATAGGGTTTTGGGACCCCTTCGTGAATTCTTGCACTGTCATGCGTTATTTGGTCCCAAAAGGTGATTTAGCAGTCACTATCGGAATCACCTTCGAACAGCGTAATGAAATGACAGTGCCACTGTTCATGAGGGCTCTCAAAACCCTATGTTGCAAATTTGGTGGGGAAAATCAAAACATGACTGTTTTCTGAGCATCGCATGTAACAACTCATTCACGTACTCGTAAGTTAGCAGATCGTAATATTTTCACACGGATTCTCAACATTGGCATTTTGCCACACCTTCTTGTGAACCTTACAGCTGTCATTTTCACATCCTGGCTGAAATATGTTTTTGCACTTCTGGCGCAGAATAGCGGTTGCTGTGCAAAATCAGTGTTTGGGATACATTACAAAAATGACAGTGATACTGTTCAAGAGCAGAGGTCCTAAAATGCCTGTGTTGAAAATTTGGTGACAGTACTCCATAAAATGACTGTTTCTGAGAGGTGAATAGCAACTACACAACGCATCGTGAACTTAGCGTATTTGCAATATTTTCATGCCAGATTCTCAAATTTGGCATTTTACTACACCTTCTTGTGAACTGTATAGCTGTCATTTTTCACATCCTGGCTGAAATATGTTTTTGCACTTCTGGCGCAGAATAGCGCGGTCGCTGTGCAAAATCAGTGTTTGGGACACACTACAAAAATGACAGTGATACTGTTCAAGAGCAGAGGTCCTAAAATGCCTGTGTTCAAAATTTGGTGACGATACTCCATAAAATGACTGTGTTACGAGTGTGCATTGCGCAGTTTGCATCCACACTGGTACGTTCGCAAACTTCTAATATTCTCACTCCAGATTTTCTACAGTGCCATTGTTTTGCACCTCCTAATGAGTAGTACATCTGTCATTTTTCACATCCTGACCAAAATCTGTTTTCGCAGTTCTGGCGCAGAATAGCGTGGTCGCTGTGGAAAGTCCGTGTTCGAGACACATGATGAAAATGACAGTGACACTGTTCATTAGCAGGTGCCCTAAAATGCCTACATTAAAAATTTGGGAACAAAAGTCAATAAAATGAGTGTTTCATGGGTGTGCGTTGCACAGTTTGCATGCAGCTCATGACTTTGTAATTATACTTTCACTCCAGCTGTTCATCATTAGCATTTTCCATACCTTCTTATGAACACTGCAGCTGCCTGAAATGTGTTTTTAGCACATCTGGCACAGACTTACAGCCGCTGTGTGAAATCAGTTTTAAGGACAGTTTGAGGAATGACAGTGACACTATTCATGAGCAGAGGTCCTAAAATGCCTATGTTGAAAATTTGGTGCGAAACTCCATACAATGACTGTGTTGCAGCTGCATTCAGCGCAGTGTCTAAGCACCCTTGTAACTTCGCTAATCTGCAATATTTTCATACCACATTTTCACCACTAGCATTTGTGCACATCTCGTCAACAGTCCAGCTGCCATTTTTCACAGCCTGCTCAAAACGTGTTTCTGCAGCTGTGGCGAACAGTGATGTGCTCGCTGTGCAAAATCACCTTTTGAGACACATTCACAAAATCACAGCACTATGCGTCTCTAGCTACGTCATTCCCACTGCCAATGCCAGCATGACAACATTCGGCATTGACAAATGCTTGTTTTGTTAGTGCCCGTTTTTCCATTAGCACTTTATACTTATCAGCCACTAGAGGGACACACTTAATAAGGAGAAACCTATTGTACTATTACTGCTTTTGGTATAGTCACGCTTTTCATTAGTTCACCCTAAATATCCTCTCGGCTCACATTTTTCCTAACCCCAGGCTTTTTCAGTAGCTCATTCAGGATTTAAGACACTACTGCTACTATTTTGTTTTTATGCACTCCGTCCATGATGCTGTTCCCATCTCTTGTATTACTACTGCTCTTACCAGTTTGTCAATTAAGTGTTCTGTCAACCACTATTGTATCGCCTTCCATGTAGCACCCCATTTGCAGTACTGATATCTTTCAGTAACTATTATGGGATGAACCATCTAAAGCAACTGCTTCATCCTTGGTTTGCATTAATCCCACTAAACTACGTTCTATAATAATTCTTTGGACAATGCTGAACTCTCCCACCACTAGCATTAAGAGAAGGCCAGTGTTATCTTGTTCTAGTAATGGACATGTGACACATCACAAGACATTTTCTAAATCATTGAGATGCTGGCTGAAACAAATTATTGTCATGCTCTTGCTGTGCTCAGGCAATATAGAACTAAACCCAGGTCCCATCTTACCCATAGACTCCCAGCTGATTATGCTTCAGCTAAGGGACTAGAAATGATGCTCATCAATAGCTGCAGTCTGCAAAAGAAATTGACCAAATTCAAGCCTGGGTATCCCACACCAATTCAGATATCCTTGTTGTAACGGAGACTTGGTTAGGCCAACAAGGGGGTGCGGAGTGGTTATCTACGCCAAAGACCGTCTGTCTATAACTGTTCTCCATGCCATCTCAATGCCTTGGGAATTCAAATGCCTTACCTTGAAACTTTCCATATCGGCTGCTGAATCTTTTAATATAATAGGATGCTACAGGCTACCTTTTGGGGGTAGAGCTCCATCACACTTATGTAACTTTTAGACTTTAACACAAATGAGTCCATCATTCTAGGCAATCTAAACCTTGACTTGTTCACCATTGTTAAACCCACTAAAGAATCTTTGTGATGACTTTGTGTGCATCAAATAATTAATGAGCATACAAGACCCAAGTGCAAGCACCACCTTAAAAGTTCACTCTTAGACCTCATTATCACTGATATGCCACAAACTTGGTCAAGTGCCGTTTTCCACAATGACCTCAGTGACCACAACATGGTTGTGTGCATCAAGAACATATCCAGATCTACCACTACTGATAGTTATGTCACCAAAAGGAGCTTTAGGAGGCTTAATCCAGCAAATTTTGTGGCTGACTTAAGTCAGCTAAGATGGCAAAGCATCTGTTTAGCACCTTCTGCCAATGAGGCCATAAACATTTGTAACTCTTTGGTCACACGTGTAATTAATAAGCATGCACCGTGAGCCGGTCTGGTGGCACTGAGGGTAGAGGCGCTGGATGCCACACCTCGTGCCAAGCCTACAAACCAGGTTCGGGGATGCGTCCGGGCCAACGGGGGTTGGCTGGGGAAGGAAAGGTTAGAACATCCGATGGACTGCTGTCCTGGAGAGGGTTTGGGGTTTCCATTGCTCTGCAGCAGCCCCTGATGGAAATCAGGGGCACTGCAGGAGTGGTGCACTTAAGGGGTGAAGTATGGTGGACATCGGCACATAGAGCCTTGACGTCATTGCACGTCCGTACTTCAGGGGCGTACAAAAACAGGAGGAAAAAGGAGTAGTCGCCCGAGCAGCTTGATGGCCGTACCTCATCATCCAGGGGGCCTGTTGTGGAATTGCACTCCGGTAGTGGTTCCTGGCATGGCGTGAGGGAGTGGGTCCCCCTCCGCAGGCACGATGTGCACCAGCTGGATGTGAGTGAGCCTGCGGGCTACATGGAAGAGAGGACGGCGGCTGTATGTACGGCAGGCTGAGCTGCAGGAACATAAATAAGAAATAAAAATAAATAAGCATGCACTGCTGCTCAAGTACAGGTTAATGAAAGCATCTTGTCCATGGTTCAGTGGAGCTATCAGAGATGCCTTAAAGAAGAGAGATAAACTCTGGTCAGCTGCCAGGTAGACCAAATCCCATGCGGACTGGACAGCTTTTAGAGCTTGTCGGAATGACTGCACTAAGTTGATAAGAGAAACTAAAGAGAACTAGTATCTAAATGCCCTGGAGTCTGCTAAAGGGAATCCCGTGAAAATTTGGCATACAATCAAATCAGTAGAAGGGGGCAAAGCTCCACCTTCATTGCCCTAAAAAATTAATTACAAAGGTACTTCTGTTATTGACAAACCATCAATCTTAGATGAATTCAACAAACATTTTGCTACAGCAGGACTCACATTTGAGTCCTCTCAGGCAGCTGCCCTATGCTCCTCTCTCACCCAAGACTCTTCGCGTGATAAGCCCCTTATACAAGATACTTTTTCCTTCGAGCCAATATCCTATAAACAAGTCAAAGATCAGATACTGAAATTGGATGTTAATAAAAATGCTGGCGGATGGCACGATCCCTTCTTTCTGCAACCTGGATATAAATTTCTGACTGCCCCTATCACTCATCTGTTCAACATATCCCTGACAGAAGGTTTTGCACAAGTATGGAAGGTAGACCACTTATTGCTCCTTTTTAAATCAGGTGACCCTAGCGACTTAAATAACTATCAGCCTATCTCTGTTCTGCGGTACTCTCCAAGCTTCTTGAGAAACTGGTTGACATCCAGATTAGGGATTTCTTGGACAAACACCAGTTGGTCAATTCACTGCAGTCTGGGGTTAGAAGTCACCACAGTACCACATTTGCCCTTGCTAAAGTATCTAATGACTGGTTGGTAGCCATGGACCACAAGCAAGTCACGAGGGCTGTGTTCTTAGACCTAAGCAAGGCCTTTGACACAGTGATCTTGGTCTTCTTCTGGAGAAATTAAAGATTATGGTCTTGAGCCTTGATTGTCAAATTGGTTGGCCAGTTACCTGGCAGATAGAAAGCACAGATTAAGTCCAATAGGACTTTATCCTCCTTACTTCCCTTGGTGAGGGGGTTCTCAAGGCTCACATACTGAGCCCCCTGCTCTTTCTAATATATGTCAGCAATCTAGGTAATAACATTACTCGCTCAAAACTTCACCTTTTTGCAGATGACACGGTCCTCTATATCTCTAAACCAAAATTCCTAGATGCCTCCTCTGCACTTCAGTCAAACTTTAGCCAACTGCAACTTAATCTACTCCAATCCAAACTTCTATTAAATGCCAACAAAATCAAAGTGATGCATTTTCAGTATGCCAGATCATCATCCTTACACTGCCCACCCATGTCTATCACTACCTTGCTTGATGATAAGCTTAGGATCATGCTGCTGGCCTGCCGGCGCAGTGGTAGGGCTACTGCTTGCGTGCCAGCAAACCAGGTTCGGGAACAGACTCAGGCAGCTGGAGGGCCGGCCGAGGAAATATCGAGTGCCTCACAGGCTGATCTCCTTCACCAGGGAGGGTGGGGATGCCTGTCCCACTGTTCTACTACCATCTGGTGACCACGAATGGCAATGCAGTGAGACGGTGTAAACAGGGAGGGAGGATGATGTTCGAGAGCCAGGACGACAGCACGTTGCTACATGCCCCACCCCTTGGCTTTCCAAGCATGTCGGCATCCTGAAGGTAGGGGTGGCACCAGAAAAACTGAAAAAAAAAAAACGCAACGGACACCTAAAGATGGGACCCGGCTGCCTGAGAGAAATCCACAACCAGGCTTCAGGATGGGCCTACACAGCATACCTGATGCGCACTAATGGACTGGAGGGGACTATAGGGGGCAAACTGAGGCAGGATGGGGACAGTGCTGACAGGACTAAGAATGGAGATATGTGGGGAGGACCTACGGGAGTTCGTGCAGCCTAGGGATCCCCGAGGATAGGGTCAAGAGCAGAGACTAGGGGCATAAATGGAGAATATAAATAAAAGGCTTTGTGATTGTGGATAGGTTTAAATACTTAGGCTTCCTCCTTGATTCTAACCCTCCTTCCTTCCTCATATTGAAGCCCTTCTAAAAAGCTTAAACTAAGGTTGGGCTTGTTCTACAAAATATGGCCTTGTTTTCCCAAACTCCAGATTAAGACTGGTCCAGTCCACCTTCCTCCCTCTCCTGAACTATGCAGTATCATTTACAAAAATTGCAGCCACCCATTTGCAAAAACTTGATACCCTTTTTCACAGAGACATCCATTTTGTCAATAATGCTCCTGCAAGAACACACCATTGCACCCTATATGCAGCAGTGGGTGGACCTATCTGACTATCAAGAGACTCTTACATGCTTATCTATGGGCATAGGAATCTCTCATGAGCAAACTCCCGGCCTACATCACTAGTCTTATTTCTCACCCCCAAACTCCTTATGCTCTTAGAAATACCTCTTACATTTCCTTAGATATGCCCAAAGTCCGTACCCGCTTTGGTCAACTGGCCATTAGTTACGCCCTTCCTACCGCTTGGAACAAGCTTCAATCATCCCTTAAATTGAGCATCCTCATTCCTCTAAGGGCATTCAGAACTCGAATAATCAACCTAATTAACAATTCTTGCAACTGCAATTAATCCAGTAGAGCTCACCTATCCCTTCAGCTTACCTCTAAAGCATCACTCTTGTATACTTGTCTTCGGTGCTAGCCTGTTTTCTCCTCTCCGCCATTTGCCCATTATACCAAACTCTCATTAGTACTACAGTATGCATAATGATGGTTCTTTTCCTGTTGCTTTGTATATATGTTTATATTTACTGTTTTGTCCAACATCGCTCTATGTTTACCTTGTAGTACCACTGTAATTATTCCTGTTTTTACTGTTTATGTATATACCATCCTCTGATTTTATTTATTTATTTAGTTTTTGTTTACCGGGTAAGGTATTGTAGCCATAAAATATGACTATTTTCAGACACGACCCGGGAGGTTACAATACAAAATTGGCAGACAAAACAAATAACAGGTACAGTTCAGAGGTAATCAATCATACAAAGAAAAATCTACACGATGTTCTGTGACGTAAACAGTTTTGCTAATATGACAGAGACAATGGCAGAAAAATACACAATAGTACAAAACATAATGAGCATAAATATGTTTCCCAGCATTAGCTGTTCAGCCCTGCCTTGTATAGCTCATATAGTACATTTTGTTAAATAGTGTCTGTTAATTAATTTTGTATCCCCATATCGACTGTATGTGTAGTTTGTTATTGTTAAAAAAAGGGTCCTCCTTGAAAATGAGCTTGCTCAATGGATTTATCCCTTCACAATAAACTTGAACTTGGGGATAGATGTGGTGAGGAGTTAAAAGAATGTTAAGTAGTTTTCCAGTCTCCAGGAAAGCTTTTTAAAATAGAATATTCTGGCACAACTATGTGTATAACAAAGGCACAGGATGAAAAAAATAAGGAAAAATATATTACACTGACAACACTTAGCGCATCAAAGTTTTTAAATTGTTTTACTTTTCCTTATTTTGTTTCTATATTCCTTGTCACCCACCCCAGTGATTGTCGACTTCATTCTTTCTGCAGTCTGATGGGTGGGTGAGTGCCTTCAGAAGGTTAGTAGGCATGTGAAATCCTGGTGGCCTGTGTGCTCACCTCCACAATGCACTGGTTCTGCCTCCCCATCTGGCCACAGCAGCTGTCTGGCAGTAGTATGTGAACTTGGGTCTTTTAAGCTGGAAGAATGATATATGACTGCTTTACATAAGAACATGAACTGTTAAAACAGAAAAAGTCCATTTGATCCCAACAGACCTGTGACTTTAGGTTGCTCCTAGCTCCCTCTGCCTGCTTTTTTTAGTTATTCATTTTCCCCCGGATTTCTCCTTGAGGTTCCCCCTGCCCTCCACCCTGATGATCGCAATAGCCTTAGCTGCACACTTCCTCTGGCTGGGAGCACAGGCAAATGGCTGATGTCACAGACCATGCTGCTACGCACTGCTGCAATGTGCATGGTCCCGCTCGCTCCAGCATTGAACTTAGAATTCAGAGAGTGAGACTGCATGGTCACATGTCCGATCCACTAAAGGTAGGGAGTGGTAAAATTTGTGATTCAGTACTTGGCCATTGCTGTTCAGCATTTTTATTGGTTACATAAAGATATCTAGTAAAAATAAACTAATAAAATTTGCTGATGATGTTAAGGTGGGTGGGGTAGTGGATTATTTCGAGGACAGATTGATTTTTGGGCAGGACTTGATTGGCATAATGTACTGGGCAACTGAAAATGGGATGACGTTCAATAAAGAGAAATGTGTGATAATGCATTTTGGAAAGCATAATATTCTGCAGAATTATAATATTCAAGGCTTGAAATTAATGGTGTCAGAGTGCAAAAAAGATCTAGGAGTCTATATACAAAATGATTTGAAAAGTGGTGCCCAAAGTAAATTACTATCAAATAAAGCAATGCAGTTGGTTAAATGTATGAGACAAGGCTTCCAATCATGCAGTAGTGTGGTCTTGCCCCCCCTGTATAGGACAATGGTCAGGCCAATTTTGGATTATTGCTCAACAGTTTTTTGCCCATTTTTTAGTAAAGATGTTAGGGTAATGGAGAGACACCAAAGAACTCTCACAAAAATGATTACAGGTGACCAGAGTGGATCTTACGAGAAGAGATTGGAGAAATTGGGGTTGTGGCCATTGGTAAATAGAAGGACGAGGGGAGATCTATTACTATTATATAACATTTTAAGTGATGAAGATCTTAAATTAGAAATGGGTTTGGAAAGGGTGGTGAAGCCATATCATTTAAGGGTTCATAATAAGCAATTGAGGGAAGAAACGGTGAAAACTGAATTGAGAAGAAATGGGTTCAAATGTAGGGCAGTTAGATTGTGGAATAGTCTACCACAGGAAGTGGTGGATGCTGATAGCCTGATCATTTTTAAGAAAAGATTGGATAGCTTTCTTATGGAAGATGGTGATGTAGGTCATCGCCACTGAATTGTGGGGGAAATCTATATGGGTTTTGCCTTTTTGACTTCTTTAAACCTCCAGTATGAAATCCAGTATGAAACTTGGGGAATCGTACACAACCCCCGGTCTTCTCACAGCACTGGGCTGGAGTAAGCTCCCACACCTCTGTGTGGCTTTAAGAAGACTGGTCTGTCTACAAAGACTTTCCCCTGGCCCTTTTAATTCTGGTGGCGGGGTCTGAGGGGAAACAAAAACAAAGATGGACATCACTGCTGCAGAGGAAGGAAGAAGAATTAAAATAGGGACTTTTCTAGGTGCCAATTCAGGGGACCAATGGGGCATCAAGGGAGATAAATGAATATTAAGTTTTCAAACTGGCAAGTGTGTGGACCAATCAGGAGCTAGAGAGAGCTCCCAAAACCTGAGAGACTTTCTATTCAGAAGGCAGTCCACTGGGACCCCTTCCTGCAGGAGGAGGCTCCATTCCCAGCAGAGAGAAATGTTGTTTTTCTGCCTAGAGATGAATTTGCCTGAGGGTTGCCAGTTTCCTGTCCCTCAGGGCCTTGAAGATTTGAAGCCTTCAGCTAAGAGAGAGCTGTGAGCCCATTTCCATCCAGCTGTGAGACAGCTGTAAGTGACTGAAACCAAAGTGGTGGCAGGGCTATAGGGGACTGTGACTTTAGCGGCTAAGGTTTCTTTGGGAAAAAGACAAGTCTGAGAATTTAAGGACTGTGCATTTGCTCCTTGATCTGTCAATCACGAAAAAGGATGAGCTGCACATTTAAAGGGAAGTTCAAGCACTGCAGACATTTTTTTAGATGTATTTGAATAGGTAGGACTAGAGCAGAATGTAAGTGAAAAAACAAGAGCCAACAACACACTGGATATTATACTAACAAACAGGCAATATGATAAGTGAGGTACGTACAGTAGACAGCCCACTTGGAAATAGTGATCATCAGACAGTGCATTTCAAAATAGTGGATGTAAAATCTGAAAGAAAGAATGGAACTACTAGAGTATTAAATCTAAACAAGGCAGAGTTCGCTGCCATGAGCGAAAGCATAGTTAGATGGGACTGGTACAAGGACTTGGATAGGAAGTCTGTAAATGAAATGTGGGAGATCATGATCGAAAAAAGTAGAGGACAAATACAAATGTATATACCCAAGAAACTACAATATAGTAACAAGAAAAAGTTCCAGAATGATTAAATCCTCATTTAAGAAGACAGATAAAAAAAAAAAATTATAAAATATTTAAAGATAGCCTAGACTTAGAGGTGCAAATAAAATACAGATAAATGGTAAATAATGTAAAAAGGGATATAAACGAGCAAAATCTGAACATGAGATCAATCTAGCATCAAGAGTAAAAGATAACTATAAACCTTTCTACACCTATATAAACAACAAAAAGAGGGGTAAAAATAATATAGGTCCATTTAAAAATAAGGAGGGTAACCTAGCAGGTAACAAAGAAATGGCAGATATCCAAAATGATTATTTATGCTCTGTATTTAATAATCCTACTACAGTTTACACAGGAGTGGACAGTGCATCGGAACCAGGTCGCATAAGAATAAAAGCAGAGGATGTACTAGATAGATTAAGACAGCTAAATGTAAATAAGTCTCCAAGTCCTGATGAGACACATCCTAGAGTGCTGAGAGAACTCTGAATACATAGCCCCACCACTAATGTACATTTTTCAGGTCTCATTGGATAGAGGGAAGTGGCACAAGGTTTGAGGGAAGCCATAGTGATACCCATTCTAAAAAAGGGACCTCAAAACAGGCCGGAAAATTTCAGACCAGTTAGTTTAACGTCAGTGATGGGTAAGATTGTGGAGGGAATATTGAAAGAGTAGATATCACTTCATTTGAAACAGTCACATCTAGAAGATCCTGTGCTGCATGGATTCATGAAATTAAGATCATGTCAAACCAACTTATTGGCATTCTGTGAGGAAGTGAGTAAGGCCTTGGATGGGGGGAATTCGGTGGATGTGGTATACCTGGACTTTTCCAAGGCGTTTGATAAACTACCTCATGACGGGTTACTAAATACAATAAAGGTCCTAAATTTGGATATGTAACCCCCCTGCAAATGGGGGTTCCCAAAAGACTTCCAGGAGCTTGCTTGAATGCTCCAAGCCTGAATGGTGTTTGGCATTTAAGCCATTTATCAGTGAGTGTTTTTAGAGCCTCTGGTACTGTCTCTTTAAGAGCTGTCTGCTTGCAGACATAATTAGTTTGTATGGGGGGACTGTGTGCTTCTCTGAGTACCACTCGAGCTGCTGCCAATTCACTTAATTTTGCAGTCACTAGGAGTGCAAAGGAACCTATCTGAAAGATGTAACTGTTTACCAGAAATTATTTAGAGTAATAATGAAATTACAGTTTGTCTAACCTGCTTTCTTTGCAGTCAGAACTGTGTCTGCTAGTTCCCCATTCTAGTTTTGAACTGCTGAACTGGACCAATCAGTGTGGGGTAAGCTAGCTCTAAAATGGTGCCTTGGACGAATCAGAACTTGGACTCATAATCTGAGCCAGCCACAAGAGGATTGTATGGGCAGTGACTCTGGGAGATGTAGTTTAGACTTCAGTGCCTTTTTGGACCAACAGCAGCAGTCTATTGTGAGTGACAGCCAATCCAGTCAAGAACTGGGAGGAACTCAAAGGAAGTGCCCGGTTTTTGTCGGTTGGAGTTCGGTTGAGCTTTGCAGTGAAGAAGGAAGGAGCCCTGTACTTTTCTTTCAGTGTGCAGTTTTAGTCAAAACGACGTGTAAGGCCCAGAGTTCGGTCTGCAGCTTGTTAGGACTGAATCCGTCCTGTGAAAAGAATCAAAGGATCTCTGAAGACTAGAAACCAGGCTCACCCTGTAGAAGACTGGAGGAATTGCTGAAAATTACACTCGGTCTGTCAGGAACTGAATCTGCTGTGTGTTCTCCTGGGTATTGTGCAGTAATTGCGATGGGATACAGATGCAGCCTGCCTGGTATAGTGCTTTCTTTATATGGATGTGTGAAGGGGTTTTTGTACCTCAAGTGAGCCCTGCTGACATTGAAGGACCCTATCTTATTTGGAGGTCGTGAGTACTAATTCAGGGTCGCTCCTGTTGAATTGCCACATTAAATCCAAATGGAATTACTGTACTGCTGACTGTTTAATTCTCCTTTCTCTGTGTGAAAGGGCCCCACCAGCTGCCACGGTTTGGACTAGCCACTAGGGCTTGGGTACAATTAGGGACAGTAACTGATAGGGATAGGCCTGTGCACAGAGCCATAGGTAGATTATTAGAGTGATAAGCTAATTAACCTGATTTCCCTGTCCTTGTTATATCCCCTTAAATAAATCAGAGCGCTTGTTTCAGCAAAGTTATACTGCCTGAGGTATTTGTCTATGTTAAAGTACTGTACTGTGATTGTTGCACTGTATCTCATTTCACAGGAGGTCCCAGTGCCGAACCAGACCTGGGGGTAAGTGTATACTGTGAAGGTAATTCTGATATATTGTGTGGGCCACTAGTGGGAAGAAAGGGGGTTGCAGTGTCCCAGAGGGCTGTGACCAAGTTAGTTTAACTATTGCAAACCCTGACCTCTGGGTGGAGGCACCTGCCATTGGATCCAGGCCCTCAACCTGTAGTGGCAAATCAGGCGGGGTAGTAGCCCCTGGGATAGCGCCATCTAGGGGTTACATCTGGAGGCTCACCGCTGGGATTGTGTGTCCCAGTGGCCATATATTTACGAACCACTGTTAAGAAAAAATGGAAAATGTCCCGACAGAAGTGGCTGTGCACCGCTGGTGGAGTGGTGTACTGGGGAGGAGATCGACTCCAAAATGCTATGCTTATCCTGGACATCCCCTGGGTATCAATACGGACACTGTGCAGGAGTACTTTCCAAGGTGGAAGGTTTACAAACCCTGTGGTGGTGGGTCGGCATGCTAATCTGCTCACCCACACTTTCCTGGCCCTAGTAGGAGTTTAAGGATCCCATAGATAGCTCCAAAGTGCCACAGACCATTACCCCAGAGGGAGCCCTCACTGCTTGGAGAGTGATAACTAAGGACAGTAAGACCGGGGAATCAGCCCCACCACTATCTGGAAACTTTTGAGAGAAATTTGCTGAATGGTTGCTGGGAGAGGGGAAAACTGTGGAGGACTTGAAGAAACTATTCTTGCCACCTGGGGTGTTCCTCCCCAACACCCTCTCCTGCTCCAGTGCCCGTGATGGTGGCTGAACCAATGCAGACTCCTGATTCTGCACCTGCCATTAGTCACGACTCTTACCAGGGTTGAGGATCTTCTCTGGCACCCTCCCCACCCCCAAGGGAGGATGACTGGGAGACCTGGATAGACTATGTTGCCCCCAAGTGCTAGAATGGCAATGCTCGGAAGGCTTAAAAATAAAGAGGGTTAGTGAGCTCCGAGGTCCCGCCCCTGGCTACCATCCATGCTAAACGGGCCAGTAAACCCTGAAGGACTGCACAGGCCTATCTTGAGGCCTTGGAGAATGTGTATGGGAGCCCAGATTCTGATGAGGACCTATGGTGAGAGTAAGAAATGCACAACAGTACCAAGGGGTTGTTGTCTGTGTATGTCTCTCGGCTGGAAAAATTTTTGCAAGAATGCCTCAGAAAGGTAGTTTGCCAGCGATTGAACTAGACCGAACCAGACTGGACAGAATCCTGATCTGCCCCTTCTCAGAACTGCTGTTGCTTCAGTTCACTGGCAAATCGACTGAACCCCACCCTCCTATGATGAGTTAATGAGAGAAATTCGAGGAGTTGAGAAAGGCTGACCTCGGGAGGTACCTGCACCAACAGCTGTGGCTACTACCCGAGGACTGAGGTGACCCATCAAGTGAAGTTCAGGGGCAGAGGTTGACAGTCAATGAGTGCTCTGACAAGGAAAAGATATGCACAATGGGCGAACTGTTGAGAGAGATCCGGAATTCAAAACAGTCCTTTTATGAAGGCCACGCCTGCAAGTATGGGCCCTGACCTATATCCGACTGCATCTGCTATGGGGTGGGGTACCACCCATGTATCTCCTGCTGATAACAGCTCCAAACTCAATTCCTTGACCATGGAAGTGCAGAAACTGACGAGATGTCTCCAAATGCTTATCACGCCAGAACAGAGATGGCACCCAGGTTTCCAGTTAGTAATACCCCGCCCTGGCTCCCAGTGTGGCGCCCGGCCAGCTCAAACTCCAGAAAGTATGTTTTGCTATAATTGTGGGAAAGATAGGCACATGAAAAGGGAATGCCAGTCCCCAAAGACACTGACAAAGTTGCATATAGGCTACAAGGAGGCTTGGAGAAGAAATCAGTGGTTAAGAGGTGCCACGACATGATCCCAGTGAGGGCACCAAAATGCTAATTCACGTCCTTTGTGGCAAGGTCAGTTGCCCAGGCCCCCCACCGCCTCTCCAGACTGGTCCAGAATAGTGGGTCCCTCCATGGAGACCACTGTAAAGGTGAATGGAGTGTCTACAAGAGCTGTATTAGACAGTGGCTCCCAAGTGACAATTATGTTCCAGGATTGGTATCAGAAGCATTTGTCAGAAGTACCCTTACAACCATTAGAAGGACTGCATGTATGGGGTTATGAGAAGGCCTACCCTATTCTGGTATATCCGATTTGGCTGTCTTCCTCACCTCCGTGGCTGGAGTGGCCGAACAAGTAGAGACCCCTAGCCTTAGTGTGTCCCCCCACTGACTGTATGATGGTGTCCTTTGTTGATTGGAACAAATGCTCATATGTTCGGAAGGCTGGCACAGTTGTGTTATGAAAACAGGGGTCAAAGACTAGTAGAGCTTTAAGAGTTCGCTTTAATTAAGAAGGGCCTATGAGGCACAGAGAGATGTTGAAAAACAGAACCAGAGGAACCGGGTCGGAATTGTATGGAAGAAGGGATCCTGAGTCTCTGATCCTGGTGCCAAATGCCCAGTGTACCTTACAGGGAGAGGTCCGTATCAGAAAGGATGTTAAGAATAAAATATTAATGTTGGATGCACCAGGCATGGAAATTGCCAGAGGGACTGCTGGTCAAGCCTTTAGTATTTTGCCCGCTAGAGCCCATGCTTATGCCAGAAGGGTAATGGTCCAAGTTCATAATGTGTCTGAAAGAGACACTGAGTAAACAGAGGTTGCATCCTGGCTAATGTGCATTGTGCAGACACTGCAGTGCTACCCAGCAGCAAGAGTTCAAGTGAAGAATGACAGAGTAACTCCTGACTTGTTTGATTTCGAGCGACTCCCGCTGCCAGCTGAATGGAAAGTGAGGATCAGTGAGAAGCTTGCCCAGAGAGACCAGGTGTTTTCTTTAAAGGAATGGGATGTAGGATGCGTGTGAGCTTGAGCACAATATCCGCTGCATGACGAAAGACCATTTCTTGGAGAGGTCTCGACGCCTGGCACCTGCTGACATAGATGATGTGAGACGGCATCTGCAAGAGATGTTAGCTGGTGTAATACAAGAATCCAGAAGCCCTATGCTTCCCCATTGCTGTAGTGAGGAAAATCGGAACAGTAAGATGTGTGTGGATTATCGCACCTTAAACCGGGCGGACTATCCCTGATCAGTACACAATGCCCCGCAGATTCAGGATGCTTGGACTGCTCTAACGGGAGCAAGTGTTCTTGTGCTGGATCTCCGCAGTGGTACTAATAGATCCCGATGGCCCCAGAGGACCGTGGAGAAGACGGCCTTTATCTGTCCGGGCTGGCTTCTATGAATTCATGAGGATGCCTCAAGGGATTTCAGGTGCCCCAGCCACTTTCAACGATTGATGGAGCGTGCAGTGGGGACATGAACTTACTAGAGTGCCTGGTATACCTAGATGATGTTATTGTGTTTGCAGCTCACTTGAGGAACATGAGAGCAGATTATTTAAGGTGTGACCCACTGGGAGGACTTTGGCCTTAAACTTCCATTGATAAGTGTCAATTCTTCAAACATCAGTAAAGTATGTGGGACACATAGTATCCACCGAGGAATAGAGACCCAGCCCAAGTAAAGTTTGAGGCCTTGACCACCTGGCCACAGCCCAAAATCTAAAAAGAACTGCAAAGATTCCTGGATTCTGTGGTTATTATCGTGCTCATCAAGGACTATTCAAGAGTGATCCGCCTTTACTTAACCTTACTCAAGGGTATCCCCAACCCACAAAAAATACCAAAGTCAGCGTCCCTCAAGACTGAAAGAGTGTATTTCATCCGAGTGAAGTATTTGGGGCCCGCTTGGACTCCTGATTGTGAGACTGCTTTTCATGAGATCATATATCAACTTACCCATGCTCCAGTGCTGGCCTATGCCGATCCAAGAAAACCTTACGTCCTGCACACTGATGCTCATACAACAAATCAACTAGTAACACCCACCCGGACTTTTATTTCTTGAGATTAACAGTTAGCAGGCTGCGACTATGTAAAGAAAGTGCTTGCTAAAACTAGTATGGGCAGTGATGGAGTTGACATGAAGCTGATATCCCTCACTGTTGACGCACTCATAACCAAACTTTTCAACAAATCACTGGCCCTGGCTAAATTCCTGGCAGTCTGGAAACAAGCACTAGTGACACCTGTCCACAAGAGTGGTGACAGGTTCGTATTTCAAACTACAGACCAATCTCAATCCCCCATCTAAGGCTCTGGAACAGATTGTAGCAGATTAACTCATCGAATACCTCAACAAATATCAACTGCAGTGCCCCAACCAGCACGGATTCAGGTAGAATCACAGTACTACCACTGCTCTGGTGGAATACACTGACTACATGCATTGAGCTATGGATGAAGGCAAGTTGGTCGGGTCGGTGTTCATCGACTTAACAAAAGCCTTTGACACCGCTAACCACACCCTCCTCCTGGCTCAGCTGGGAACCTGGGGTGGCTGCTAATGCAGCATGCTGGTTCCAGGACTTCTTGTCTCTTAGATCCCAGCATGTCAAAAATTGGGTAAACCGTGTCAGGATCCACAGAAGTCTTGCTGGGTTTCCCAGGGTCTTTCCTGGGACTCCTTCTCTTCAGCCTTTTTCTAAATAATCTCCCTAAAGCCTGTGACTCCAAAATAATCTTATATGCTGATGATGCGGTCGTTCTCAATAGCAACACATGAATCGAATCTCTTCAATGTGCGCTACAGCACTCCTTCAACAGAATAGGGGACTGGTTCTGTGAACACAAGCTTCTGCTCAGCTATAAAAAGACAAGACCATGCTCCTATCCAGTCCCCCGCTCAAGAGAAGTTTTCCCACCCTCTCTATCTCCAACAACGTCCAAGCTTCCTTGAAGCAGGTACACTCTTTCAAGTACCTGAGGGTCACCCTTGATGACACCCTATCCTTTGCTCAACACGTTGATTTGGTGGTCAAGGCAATAAACTCCAAGCTGGGAGTGCTATATAGGCACAGAAAATACCTTACTCCGGCAGCTCTCTGCCTCTCAGTCACTTACTCCATCTTATCAACCATTGACTATGGCCTGGTAGTCTGTGGTGCAGCCACAGATACTGTGCTAAAGAGGGTACACGCTGCACTCAATAAGGCCTGCAGACTCACCCTGGATGCTGATCATCTTACCCATACCTGCTCACTTTATGAGCAGACAAACTGGCTGTCTCTAGGGTGCAGGATCAAATTTCAAACCTGCCTCCTTGGCAAGAAAGCACTGTTGGGCAAGGCACTCCCATGCGTATTTGACCTCTTCTCCTAATCAGGCTCTGGATACGGTACCAGAAGTAGGAAGCAGGGGGCACTCATGGTGCCATTTCGACGAACCGCACTTGGTCAACGTGCCTTCTCCTACAGATCCCCTTTGGCTCAGTGAGATTCCTGGGGTCACTCATAATACTACTAGTCTCTCCTACTTCAAATCTGAACTCAAACACTACCTTACCTCCAGCACTGCGTGTGCCTTTTTCCCAAATGTGTGACACACCAACCACTGGAAACCCACTGGCTAAACTTTACCAACTGCTCCCATGATCTGGCCCAGTGCTGTCCTTCAGTTCCCCCCACTCAGCTCAGACTTCCTCCCTGTCAACCCCACCTCCTTCCTATGCTATCTCTCACCCCCCCAGCTCACCTGACTCTCTTCTCCATCTTCCTCTCCCTGAGCCCACCTGCCCCCCTTGACACTACCTGCCTTCCTAGCCCCCCGCCCTGTGTGTGCTGTTGACAAATTACCCCAGATACACTCCTCCCTCCTTGTTGGGGGACCTCCTGATTACTGGTATTTCTGGTCCCGCTCTTGAGAGGGGGCTCTTTCTGCACCTCACAAAACTCTTGACCTACCAGACACTTGATGGAGCTTCAACAATTGAAACAATGTCTAAGATTTGTTTAAGATCTGTAACAATGTTTAATATTTGTAATCTTTTCTTGTGTATTACTCTGTACCTGTACTGCTTTTATGTCTGTTAAATGTCCCATGACGTGGAACCTTTGTAAAAGAACCTTGGCTCAAAGTTTATTTGTGAATCAATGAATAAATAAATAAAAATAAGTAAATTAGAATCCCAAGAAGGCCTCAACAGCTGCTGGGTAGGCTCAGCAACTTGCGGCTCTGGAAGTGGAAGCAGCAGCTGCTGCAGCGGCATCTCCTCAGTCTCAGCACTGCTTTTGCCTGGGGCCAGTGTTTGGAGGGTCATTCATGGAGGGGTTCCTTGAAATGTGCATGGCCTGACAGATCTGGGGAGAGAGCTGTGCCTACCATGGTAAGAAGTACAAGCACTTCCAGTCGTGGGACCAGGAGGGATCAAAATCCTCCCAGTTCCTCGACTCCCCTGACTGCTCGACTCTGGACCAGACCCTTTCGGTCATGAAGAAGGTCGAGAGCTCCTCGGTACTCCCATCAGGCTTATTGACCTTGACTCAAGTCGAGCAGGCCGTGGAAATTTTCCTCAAGCCTGTCGACCGAGTGTTGGATGAGATTGAGGTGTTGATCTCACAGACCCTGGTGCTCCCGGTCCTCACTCAAGAGGACTTGGCTCAGTCAGTATCCCTGATTGGTTCACTTCAGGAGTGCCCTCCACCAGCGGTCAAGTCTTTGAATCCTGTCCTGATTAATGTAGCCAGCCAGAAAGCTCGCCTCATCGTCAGTCTTATGGTCAGTGGTCAAGGTCACAGTTGAGGTCTCGATTGAAACGCTCTCACTCTCAATCCCACTCAGTGGGGAGGTGTCACTGTTGACTTTCTTCGACCTCCTTGTCCTCGAGCAGGAGTGGCACCATGCAGAACAGTTCTATGAGGAGCTCCACTGGCAACATTGTGGGTGGGGTAGGGTTCTACCCATGGGACCTCTGGCATTGGACTCTGGTCAGTATGGTAGAGCTGTGCTCTACTCAGGAAATTGGTGTAGCAGTTAGGGACTTTTTTGTATCTTCTCCCCTTCCATCTGTACAATCTGTTGCAACAGTACCTCTAGAAAACTATCCTGTTCTTTTTCTAGCACTGCAGTAGGTTGGCTACCTATGGCAGTCTTTTTATATCCTCCCTAAATTTCTATTCTTCCTTTCTTTATTTCTTGTTCACCATTCCAGACTGGATACCCTCTTCAATTCCTTCTTCCACTTTGCCCTGGATGCCCCCCTTCACACCCATCACTGTGATCTTTATTGTGCTCTATCCTTCCCATCTCTTACAAACAGGCAACTCCCCCACTGTGCTTAATTCACCTCCAAGCACTGGTTGGGTGAGCTCCCTTCCTACCTCACCTCCTCCTTTATAACATCTCCTCCACCCTCCCATTTCCTTGGATCGTCCAATTCCCGTACTCTCTTTGTCCCCCGCAGATCCACCCAAATCTGCCAATCCGGTTTCTCTCACTGCCTCCCAAAAATTTGGAATTCCCTCCCACCTCAAATCTGGCACTCATCCTCTGCCTACTCCATCAGCTCTGCCCTCAGTAATTGCCTTGCACCTAGCTGCTCCTGCCATGTCCCTGTCTAATTCCGTTCTCTAAGCCCTGGACAAACCCTACCTCTCTACCCTCAACTTCACTTACCACCCCAAGGGGCTTGTATCTCTGATCTACTACGTGCCCCAGCCTTCCTTAAGGGGTCTCTCTGGTACACTGCATTATCCCCTTCTCTCTGGTCCCACGAGTTCCATTGCAAGGTTCCTCGCACCCTGAGGGGGTATCCAGGGACATGACTCTTCCCCCTCTCCCCACCTCACTCCTCCCTCCCCTGTCCCCTTTTTCTTTCACGTAAGCACTTGTTTACTTATTAACCTGACACTTATTATTATTCACTCTTAATATATGTTATGCACAACACTGTTGTAACACTTTTTGTAGCACCTGCCTTACAACTGTATGCTATTGTTGATCTTGTAAATTGAATGTTTAATGTCTCATTGCTATTGTACCTTCTCCCCAGGTTGCACCGGAGATGAGCGAATTTGTTGCTCAGTGTGCCTTCCGGTAAAACATTTCAATAAATAAATTCCGTCCCTCACCAGAAGCCATATGCCTTTCTAACGAAATAACATATATGGCTATGAGCAAATATACAGTAGCTGACTGTATGTAGGAAGAAGGCTGGAACCTGAATAAATATGTATACTATGATAAAATGCCAAACTTGCTTGCTGGCTGTTTAATAAAGAACTACATGTGCTTTATATGAAGAACGATAAAGTGCTTAAGGTACTTTCAGACATAAAGTGCTGGCAGTGCATTAATGAAGTGCAAAATGCTTTATAAACAAACTTCATGTTTGAAAACGGTGCCCTACAAACACTGCAAAGTTGGTATATTGGTTAGAATGATGTATAATGTGCAAAGTGCCTAATAGAATTCATTATTAAACCTTGCTGAAACTGATTGGGTTTATCCTGCAAGGGAAGGGGTATGATATAGTTATAGCATGCTAGATAAAAAGAAACTGTTGTTATTTAAACTATTGTTATTGAGTGCAGTCAGAAATAAAGTGCAGCATGCCTAAAATAAATGACTGGCACCATGCATTCCTGCTTGAAGCTGAACCAGCCTAAAATGTTATGGTGATTTGCATATACATCCCATTTATGGGGGGTATGTGTGATTTTGTATTTCTTTGAAACTTGGCTTTATTGCCAATGCCCTGTGGGGTAACCCTTTGCTTCAGTGCTTTTACACTGAGATTCCTTGTCTTCAGCTTGTTTTGTTTTGTTTTTTTTTTATTTGTGCTTCCCTCACCCAAACACGCAGGGCCAACAAAGGGGATAGTTAATTTCCACACGAAAGATAGATCAGTGGGTTAGTAGGTGCTGATCAAGTCTAGAGGAAGGACATGCATAGTCTGTTGCTACAAACTGATGTATTGAAGAAGGGATATACCATTGCTTAAGGTTATCCCCTGTGGTCAGTAAGGAAAGTGAATTACCTGCAGTTCTGGAATGAGTTTTATTTATTTTGGAGTTAATTATTTTATCCTGACTTTGTGTGCAGTGTGTTGCACCAATCTGCTGTTGTCTGCATTATCCTTCACCATCACCTGACCACAGTCACCTGACAGTCACCAGTGGTGCCCCTGCTGGTCCACGCATCACAGATGGTTGCTGTAACTGCATTCCCACCCCTTTGGGTGAAGTTGTGACCATCACAATTGAAGGTGGGTGCTATGACCAAGGAGGGCCGTGAAGCCACCAGCTTGCCAGGGCAGTTGTTGGTGTAGATTACCCCAGGTGAAAATACTCATGTGGTCCGTGACAAGAAATGGTTGAGGGCTATTTATGAGGAGACCTCGGGTGATTCAGACCTTGAGTCCATGACCTTCTTGGGGACTCTTCTCCTCGACCTCTCCTCGACTAGTGTTTGGTCAAGGAGTTCACCACAGACTATGGCCCTTGTCTTTCGGGGTGGTCATCCAACTAATCTTGGAGTTCATGGCTGTCCCACTCAAGCCAGTTCAGAAAATGGCTGATTACCCTCTCATAGATATTATGGAGCAGGATGATTTCCCGAGGATCAGTTTTCTGATGACTGAGGCCATTTCGGGACTGTCTGTGGAGCTCCAGCAGCATCCAGCATCCTGCCCAGCACCCTCTATCTGCATGGTCTGTAAGTATGCAGTTTCCACCAGGTCCCTATTTGGGTTCTCAGACCACCCTTCTGCTAAACAGTGAATGTGTTTGATTCGGCATTCTGCAAATCTGGGCAAAGGGGCATAGGACAAGCCACTGGATAAGTAGTCCAGAAAGATTGACCATTCTGTTAAAATGTTCTGTGCTATGGCACCTTGAATCCCTGTCTGGTGAGCTACACTGTGATGATGGCTGACTTTGGTCACTCCCTGATGCGTGTTTTTGACACCATCCTCCCTTGTCTCCCTGCTGACCAGCAGTTCCTGGTAAAGGTCATCTGAGACCAGGGTGAGTCGCTGGCTAAACACCAGATCCAGACAGCCATGGGCAGTTCTTGGACCCATGTAGTGGTGTCAGCCATCTGTGTGTTGCAGGGCCTGGCTGCATTTGTCCACCTTCACGATGGACACCCAGCATATGCTGGACAATATCCCTTTCCGAGGCACCAACTTGTGTGGCACTGAGGTGAAGGGACCTCTCATCTGCATTGAGAAGTCCAGTGCCACCCTTGACTCTGTGGCATTGTCCCAGAAGGACCAAAATAAGAAGCCTAAGAAATGGACGTTTCAGTACCGGTCCTTTCAGCCACAGCCTCCCTGGCAGCGGTTCAAGACCAATTTTCGGGAACCAGGGCCCTAAGCAAGGTGGGGGCAGGGGTGGTGGTGCTCCTCTGTCTTCAGCATCTGGTGCCCCTGCTTAAGCTGCTCAGTGACTGGTTGGGGGCATCATCCATCCACCCACCCTGTCCTTGTTTGTGTTCCTGGTCAGGGGTCGGATATCTCACTACTTGCCACGTTGGTCTACTATCACAGTGGACAAAAGGGTGCTAGAAGTGGTAAGCAGCAGGCTGCCCCTGGACTGTGAGGCTCTCGCACCTTACCAGCTCCTCACCCCTTGGGAGTCCAGGGTGTCGCAGAAAATGCTGTCTGACCTTTGGGAGGATATCTTTCAGCTCCTTGCAAAAGGAGCTAGAACCTGTGTCCTGGATGCCCTGGACAGTCAGGGTTATGTGTCCAGGTTCTTTCTTGTTCCGAAGTGGATTGGGGATGGAGGCAGGGGCTGGAGCCCCATACTGGATCTGCATGATCTGAATCAGTTTACGTAGAAATACAAGTTCTGGATGGTCACTCTGAATCAGATCATTCCGTCTCTGGAACAGAACATGTGGTTTTGCTTATTGGATCTCCATGATGCATTGTTCCACATCTCAGTCCATATGTCCCACCTATGGTACCTCCAGTTCCAAGCAGATGGGGTCCTGTACCAGTTTCAAGTCATGCCCTATGGTCTCTGCTCAATGCCCCGGGTCTTTACCAAGTGCATAGTAGTGGTGGTGGTCTTCTTATGGCGTTGTGATGTCATGGTGTACCCCTGCATGGATGACTGGCTGGTAGCTGGGCTGTCCAAGGAGACCATCGAGAGAGCCAGGGATTGAGCTGTTCAGACCTCTCAAGACTTGGGCCTACTGGTTAATCCAGAGAAGTCTGAGCCGGTACCCTAGCAGTTGATCACGTTCATCAGGACAGACCTAGACTCCCTGCAGGGCCAAGGCCCGCCTCCCTGTGGATTGGGCACTGACTCTAATGCCTTTGCCTGGTCATTTCACATTGTGCTTTCGTGCCCTGCCCAGGATTTCCTGCGGCTGCTAGGGTACATTGCATCCTGCACCAGTGTGATCCATTAGGTACGCGGGCAGATGTGCCACCTGCAGTGGGAGTTGGGCAGTCAGTGGTCTCATGCCTAGGACACTTAGACCAGCCAATCACACTGACTCTGCCCATCTGGGAGCCATTCAGTGGTGGCTGGTTCCAGAACATCTGAAGGAAGGAATCCTGTTTGTTCCGCCTAGAGTCGACCATCTTGCTAATGACAGATGCATCTCTGGTGGTGTGGGGAGCACATCTGGGAGCCCACAGAGCCCACGGGTTCTGGTTACCCAGGGAGTTCCAGCATCGTATAAACTTGCTCGAGCTCCGTGCAGTGCAGCTGGCTCTGACAGAATTCTCCCCTCTAGTCAGGAGCAGGTCATTCATGTCCAGATGGACAACACCCGTCCATGACCATGTTCTGCCTGAACAGGCAAGGCAGAACACACTCCCTTCCCCTGTGTTCAGAGGCTGGCCACACTTGAACTCACACACACAACCTGGGTGCAGATCTCCTGCCAGTCCATTTCACAGGAGAGCACAGTTAGCTGGCAGACACTCTTAGTCAGGTAGCAGAGACATCGACAAGTGGTCCGTGAATCAGCAGGTGGTGAACCACCAGTTCGCCTGGCGGGGCACACCCTTGGTGGATCTGTTTGTCTCCTGGGGCAACGCAAAACTGAGGCTGTTTTGTGCCCACTCTTCGTCGTCCAGGACACTCATGGGGATGTGACAAGGCCCTGGACTCCAGGCCTTGTATACGCCTTTCCTCCCTTCCCCTTGATCCACAAAGTGGTGGTCAAGGCCCAGAATGACAAGGTGCAGATGATGCTGATAGCTCACACTGGCCAAGGCAGTTCTGGTACCCGAATCTCCTCAGCCTCAGCAGCAGACCTCCGTGGCAGCTGCCTCTTCACCTGGATCTGCTGACCAGACAACAGGGGAGAGTCCGGCACCTGGATCTTCTGTCCCTGCACCTTATGGCCTGGTTCCAGAGTGGCTAGAGTTCTAGGCCTTGTGTCCCTTGGAATATTTACTTCAGGTTGTGGAGCCCTCCCGAACGGAGTTTACTCACCGATGCTATACATTTAAATGGAAGAGGTTTTTCATATGGTGCAAGGGCAAGGAGCTTGATCCCCTTGTCTACCATGTGGCAAGCATCTTGGAATACTTCTGGTCTCTCTCTCTCTCTCTCTCTCAGTTGGGACTGTGAGCGACAACCCTTAAGGTGCACGTGGCATCCATCTATAGTAACCAGGCATGGGCTGGTAAGCTGATGGTGGTCCAGAAAAATGTGGTTGGGTGCTTTTTTAAGGGCCTTGAAACCTGTACCCTTCTGTGCAGGAACCACACCACTGTGGGACCTACTGCTGGTGTTGGCAATGCTCAGAGGCAAGCCATTTGAGCCTGTGCACAGGTGTGAGATGTCTCACCTGTTGTGGAATGATCAACATTCTGGTATACTTTACCATCCCATCTTTGGAGGCTGTTCGCAGGCTCCATACTCTGAACCTGTGGAGGGCGTGTGTTATTTTAAGGCATGCATGGCTGGAGTTCAGGTGAGGTTCACCAGCTGTTTGTAACACACACGCTGAAGTTGCACGTGCAGGCTGGCAGCAAAGCAGACATTTGGCCGGTAGATCACATCCTGCATTGACCTCTGCTATAGGTTGGCTGATATGGACCCTTCTGTAGGGCTTAGAGCTTATTCCACCAGACATACCACTGCCTCAGTAGCTGCTTCCTGGAACATCCCTTTACAGGAGATCTGCAGGGCTGCTACCTAGAAGTTGGCGCACACCTTTATTTCCTATTACAGCACTGACCTTGAGTCTCATTTGGATGCTGCTTTTGTGACCTGGTTCTTCAATCTTTGATTGCCAAACTGAGGTGTGTGCCTTGTTCCCTCCTCCCAGAGGGCTGTTAGGAGTCTGCCAGAGTGTGGATAGTGAACTATATCTGTGCCCCTAGAAAAATAGATTACTCACCTATAACCATAGTTCTAGAAGTGGTAATGTATATAGTTAACATCCACACAACCCACCCAGCCTCCACTGGCAAGTGGCACATGGATCCCTGCTTCCAACATTCAGAGATCTGACATCACGGGATGGAGTGGGGTCAGGGGATATACTGCCCACATGGTGGAAGCAGCTTACTTTAAAGGTATCTGATGAATCAGCACTTCCAATGTAACTGCCAGAGTGCAAATGTGAACTATATACCACTCATAGAATTGCTGGAGGCAAGAAGGTACTTCCCTGAATACTGAGCAAAAATATTTGTTTAGTATCTATGCCTTTCACAGTCACCCTCTGTCCACCACCCCTCCCTTTATTAAGCCTCACTATCCCTCCCTTGGTCTTCCTTCGCCTCTGATGTACCTGTAAAAGGTTTTATCCCCCTTCTTAACTGAGTTGGCTAACTTTTCCTCGGCTTGGGACTTTGCTGTTCTGACTGCCTTCCCTGCTTCCTTTTGCTTTAATTGATACAATTCTCTGTCCTGCTCCTTCTGTGATTCTTTGTACTCCCTGAATGCTTTCTTTCCCCCCAACCTTCCCTGCCACCTCCTTTAAAAACCATAGTGTTTTCTTACATCGTTTTGTTTTGTTTATTTTATTCACACAAAGGCTCGTTGCCTCTGTGATGGCAGTTTTGATTATTCCCCATTGTTCTTCCACCCCTCCTTCCTGCCCATTTGTTAGTGCATTCCTTAGGCACTCACCCATTCTGGCAAAGTCAGCCCTCCTGAAGTCCAGTACCTTTGCCTTTGTATGACTTGACTCTACTGCTGTGTTTATCGTGAACCACACTGTTCAATGGTCACTAGTTCCCAGATGGCTACCCACTTCTAAATCCATGATCTTCTTGCCATCTCCATTTGAGAATACCAGGTCTAAGATTGCTCCCTCTTGAGTGGGTTCCAATACTAGTTGTCTAAGGCATGCCCCCTATGGGGCATCTAGAATGACCCCAATCTTAGAAGTGGCTGCTGCAAATGCACTCTAGTTAACATCTGGCATATTCAGATCCCCCACCAGCAATACCTCCCCTTTTTCTGCCATTTTAAGGATACTTTCTATCATTTCCTTGTCCATGTCCTCGTCCTCCCCGAGATGGGGGTCTGTATACAACCCCTGTGCAGATTGTGATGCCATTGCCTGTCTCCAAATTGACCCACAGTGCTTCCTCTCCTCTCTGTTTACCCTTTTGTTCTGTTGCTTTGATTCCTTCCCTTACGTGAGAGCTACTCCTTCTCCTCTTTTACCCTCCCTGTCCCTCCTGTAGATAGTGTATCCGGTATGTCTACGTCCCAGTCATGGTTCTGTGTGTACCATGTTTCTGTGACTGCCAGGATATCCAGATGTCCTCCTCCAACAAGGCCACTAATTCAGGAAGTCCAACACGGCAGTAGTGTGCTAAAGAACCACAGTGCACTATAGTTGCTAGTATCAAGCAAAACTTTACTTGAGTATTCAAAAAGGTGCAGGAAGCTTGTTACCCAGACTACGGGCATTAATACTCATTGCTCTCCATTTTTCGGTGGCTTTACCTCTTGTAGCATCATCCCTGACTGTGGGTTGTATTGTATCTGACTAGTACAGTTCGATGTTTGAGGAGCTTGCTGCTAAACAGATGTCTAGGTAGGTGGGTACTGTTGTGTCTGTAAGGGAAAGAAAAAAAAGTAATCAGTGTTTGTTGTTTATAGCATACCTGCATCTGTGACATTGCTAGGGTAGTTTAATTACAAGGTTATGTATTGTGCTTTAGAGACTGGTACTGTGTACAGCTTAGCCTTTACTGGGTTCTGGGAAGGGAGACCAGGACACACAGGGAGTATAGAAATAGGGAATGTAGAGAGTGGTACTGTGCTGTGGTTGTGGGGTGGCAGTCTTCAGGAAGACCTTCTAGAGACTGCAGTGCTGCCCCATCTAAGTGCACCTCTGGACTGAGGAAGGAGATTGCTAGACTCTGGGCTGAGTTGCCTGAGAGTTGGGGGACCTTCTTCCACCATTACCTCAAAAGATTCCAAATAGGAGGAGCAGCTGGACTACGATGGCCTCGAGGAGGGTGGAGGTGGTGGGATCTGGAAGGCTGGAGGGATGGGTCGCAGGCACATTCTTCAATCTGTACATTACACAATTCGTATGCCACTCTGGTGGAATGGGACTGCCAAGAGGAGGCACCTGTGGTAGTAGCCAGGAAGGATGTGGGGGCCCTCTCAAGTGGAGACCCCAAGGAAGGTGGAAGGGGACCCCAGAGGAGCAGGAAGCAACTCCTAGTGGGGGACTCGATTGTCAGGGAGGATAGGGTTGGGAATAGGAAAGGGGGCAGAGAGGGAGGTCAGGTGCCTGTGTGGTGCCATGGCCTGGAGGGATGGGAAGCATATCTTACAGATCATTAGGGCAGCAGGAAGGAAGGGAGAGCTAGATGTCATTGTCCACCTGGGGACAAATGACCTGGGTAGGGACAGAATTGAGATAGTGCAAGGGGAATTTAGGGAGCTGGAGAGGGGTCTTAGGTAGCACGCTCAGTAGCTTTTGTGGAGGTACTGCCTGTCTGCAGCTGGGGGAAGGAGAGGGATCTCTGCACCAAGGCCATCAGCTCATGGTTGAAGGAATGACACAGAGAAGAGGGACATGGTTACATTGGGGACTTGGGGTCCACCTGGAAGGATGACAGCCTATTCAGAGGTGATGGCCTGCATTCATCTGGGAGGGAACCACAGTCCTTAGTGGACAGCTTAAATGTTACTTCAGTGAACATTAAAACTAAATGAGGGTGGTGGTGAAAGAAAAAAGGGGAGGCAGAAACTGTCACCCTGCCACAGGCTGAGAGAGACAGAGTAGGGAGATCCCAAGGGGAGAGAATCCCCCCAGGGTGCAAGTTAATCAGAGAAGCAGGGTGATTACAAATAAGGAAGAGGGAAAAGACGCAGTCAGAAGAGAACAGGGAGAAAAGGGGAACAAGGGGAAAGGGGGGGCAGCAAGCAAAGAGCTAACAAAATCTGGAAGGCCATGTGTGGAAATGCTAAATCCCAGACCTAGAGGCCATGATGGCAGAGGCTGGCATTAATATTGTGGCCATTACTGAGTCATGGTGCACTCGCAGCCATGACTGGGATGTGGTCATACCAGGCCACACGATGTTCCAAAGGGACACAGTGGGAAGGAAAGGAAGAGATGTGGTGCTTTATAGAAACACAGGAAGTTGTCGACAGATAATGACCCCTTTGGCCCATCCAGTCTGCCCATTTTCCCTACTTACTGTGCCACCACAGCCCTTGTACATCTCCAGTCATCTCCACCTCTTGTGTTCCTTCAAAGGTCCACTTGTATCTGTCCCATGCATGCTTGAATCCTGTGACTGTTTTGGCACCTACCACCTCCACTGGGAGGCCGTTCCAGACTTCACCACCCTCTCCTCACATCCCCTCTGAGTCTCCCCCCTCCAGCTTCATAGCATAACACCTTGTCCTCGAGTTTGTCTTTCTACGGAAAATGATACCTTCCTGTACCTTATTAACACCTGTTATGTATTTGAATGTTTTTATCATATCCCCATTTCCCTTCTTTCCTCTGGTGAGTACATATTCAGTTCTCTTAGTATCTCTCCCCTCATAGGGTTTTGATACAGTCTGTGCACCAATTAGGTTGCCTGCTTCTGTACCACCTCCACCCTATCCCTGTCTTTCCGGAGGTGGGGCCTTCAGTACTGGACACAGTACTTGGAGGTGTGGTCTTACCAGTGACCTGTACAGGGTAATATTACCTCCTTCTTCCTACTGGTGATACCCCTCCCAATGCACCTCCACATTCTTTAGCCTTTCCCACTGCCTTTTACTCTGCTTTGCTACCTTTGGGTCATCAGAAATGATTACCCCAGGTCCCTTTCTGTTTTGTGGTTGCCAGTACCCCCTGCCAACTGGTACGTAGCCCCCAAGTGCATGATTTTGCAATTTTAGCATTGAAACCCAACTGCCAAACACTTGACCATTCTTCAAATGTCCACAAAGCAGTCCTCATTTTTTCACCCTCCCGTCAGTGTGTCCACCCTGTTGCAGATTTTTGTGTCATCTGCAAACAGGCAGACCTTCCTTTCTAGCCGTTGTACAATGTCGCTGATAGAGACATTGAAGAGGACCGGGCCTAGTACTGACCCCTGAGCTACCTTGCTTGTCTCCCTGCCTTCTGCCAAGTGCACTCCATTTACCACCACCCTCTAACTCCTGCCACTCAACCAACTTCTTACCCAGTTTGCTACTTTCTGCCCCACTCCTAGACAGGCCAGCTTGTTCACCAGTCTTCTCTGTGAAACGGTGTTGAAGGACACTTGCTTATGTTATGTGAGTTATGTGAAGGAAAGCATAAAAGCAACAGAAATACAGGGAATTCAAGGGGGCAGAGATGTGAGTTACCCTCAAGTTAGGAAACAGAGCCACTGTTCGGAAAGACATGATCTACAGGCCTGTGGCACGGAGGGGAGGGCCAGTTAGATAGGAAATACTAGAAGCAACTGGAAAAATGGCTGAAAAGGGGGAGGTGTTGCTGGTCGGGTCTTCAGTCTGCCGGTTGTAGATTGGAGCCTCCCAGCTGCAGCTTCCACTAAAAGCAAGGACATTCCTGGACTTTCTGCAGGAGGTGTTCCTCAGACAACTAGTCAGTGATCCCACTCATAATGGGGGAAGTACTGGACCTGGCGTTTACAAACAGGGACAGTATTGCAGACACCAAGGTGGGAAGCCATCTGGGGACCAGTGATCATCATACAATGTGGTTCAAGATAGGAACAGCTGCAAAATCCAACCACACAGTGGCAAGAGCTCTGGACTTCAGAAGGGCAGACTTTATAAAGATGGGTGAATGCCTTGGGAATGACCTGGCAGGGGGAGATGACCTGAGGGGGTGGAGGAACAGTGAGCCAAACCAAAGAGAGGCATAGTGAAGACAATAAATCTGTACATCAAGCAAGTAAGCAAAAGGAAGTGGAGACTGCTATGGTTCTCGGAAGAGCTGGCAGAAAAGTTAAAGACTAAAAGAGAAGCATTCAGAAGGTATAGGAGGCCCAGAGAGAGAGAAGATAGGGACATGTACCTGGGAAAATAGAGGGAGGCAGGGAAAGCAGTAAGGATCACAAAGGTGCAAACTGAAGAAAGAATAGCTCAGGCAGTATCAAAAGGGAACAAGACATTTTTTAGGTATGTTAGTGAAAAAGGAAGACAGAGGAAGGGATTGTAGGTTGTGGGGAGGCGGTGATCTGTACAGAGGGGGACCAAGAAAAGGCAGACACCTTGAAGAAATACTTCTACTCAGTGTTTACAGTGGAAGAGGAAAGGGAAGGACTGTGGAAAAGCACCAGGAGCTTTGATAGAAGTTAAATGGACACCAGTCCTTTTTTTTTTGAGGAGAGAGTATGGAAAGCACTCGCTATTCTGAAGTTGGACAAAGCTATGGGGCCAGACGGGGTGTATCCAAGGGTGCTGAGAAAGCTCAGGGAGGTACCAGTTGCACCTCTGACAGGCCTGTTTAATAGATCACTGGAGTCCGGAGAGGTCCCAGAGTACTGGAGAAAGGCAGATGTAGCCCATTTCCCAAGAGTGGTAGCAGGGAAGAGGTGAGCAATTACAGGCCTGTCCAGCCTGACATTGTAGTAGGTAGTTAATGGAAACACTGCTGAAGGAAAGTATTGTGGAATACCTTGAATCCAGTGGGTTACAGGATCTGGGGCAGCATGAGTTCACAGGGGAAGGTCATGCCAAACAAGTCTGATAGATTTCTTTGACTAGGCATCAAGAAGTTAGACCAGAAAAGGGCAGTGGACATGGCCAACCTGGATTTCAGCACGTCTTTCAACATCCTTCCACATAGTTGACTGGTAAGCAAGTTGGGCAGCTTGGAGGTGGGCAATAAGGTGGTAACATGGGTAAGAAACTGGCTAGGGGATAGGAGACAGAGGGTAGTGGTAAACGGAGTTCACTCTGAGGAAGGGGCGGTGACCAGTGGGGCATCTTAGAGTGCTGGGGTCAATCCTTTTTAATGTCTTTACAAGTGACATAGCAGAGGAGCTGGAAGGGAAAGTTTGCCTCTTTGCAGATGACACCAAGATCTGCAACAGAGTGAGACACTCCTGGGAGTGGTGGAAAAGATGGGAGAAATCTGAAAAAACTGGAGAAGTGGTAAAGGGTATGGCAGCTGGGGTCTAATGCAAAAAAAGTGCGAAATAAGCTGGCCTGGTAGCGCTGAGGGCTGAGACGCTGGATGCCTTACCTTGTGTCACGCCGGTGACCTGGGTTTGGGAATGAGCCAGGGTTGTTGGGTGCGGGGGGAAGGACAAAGCAGGATCGAGCAGCCGGAAGGCAGCTCACCTTTCCTGGGGAGGACATCTGTTGCCCACCGTAGTTCCACTGCCCTCGGGTGGAGGCCTGTGGGTAGTGCAGGTGGGTGAGTAGCAAAGTAGAGGGAGGACACCTCTGTACCACAGCGTGTGCATGCCTCCACATGTGTGCACATGGCCGGGGCATGGGGATGGAACCAAAACTGGGGGAAAATCCTATAAAAGTATGAATTTTTTTAAAAAGTGCGAAATAGTTCACTTGGGCCATAGAAGCTCAGAGCAGAGTACAAAATGGGTAGTGTGATACTAGCAACAACCAAGCAGGAAAAGGATCTGGGGGTAATCATATTGGATGACCTGAATGTGGTCAGGCAGTGTGACAAGGCAGTCAGGAGGGCTAGTGGGATGCTGGGGTGCATAGGAATGGGTATCACCAACAGAAAGAGGAGGTGGCGTTACCCTATTCAGATTGCTGGTAAAACCCACCTTGAGTACTACGTCTGGTTTAGGGAGCTCATATCTCAGGAAGTATGTGGACGGAGGAGGCAGTCCAGAAGAGGGCTACCATAGTGGTGCAGGATCTGCATCAAAAGCCCTACAAGGAGCAGCTAAGGGAGCCTCAGTATATACACCTGGAAGAGAGGAGGCAAGAAGGAAATGATACAGACCATTAAATACCTCATAGGGGTTAATAAGATACAGGAGGGAGTATAAGGTGCTGTAGAATAAGGGGACATGCTATGAAACTGCAGGGGGTAGACTGAGGAGAAATGTGAGGCAGTACTTCTTCACACAAGAGTGGTGTATTCCTGGAACAGCCTTCCAGCTGAGGTAGTGGGTGAGAAAACAGTGGTGGAGTTCAAAAACACTTGGGGTAGGCACACAAGGGAATCATAGCGGTAAAGAAGGGGTGGGGGAAGAGAGTGCAGTAGATCAAGTAGGGTCTGCAGCACAAATGCAGCAATATGAAGGCAGACAAATTCTCTGTTTCTAGAACTACGGTTACAGGTTAGTATTCTATATTTACTGTCTGCTGACCCCTTGAACTGTTTAAAGTATTAAAATGCTAGACTTATTTATTATGGGCTGACTGTGTTGCACAATTACCCACATAACCTGCAAGGTTTAAATGGGAACCTGACTGTAAGCTTTTATTTAAAAAATACATAAATGTTCTAGCTCTATGGCTAGACGTGAAACTTTTAAATAAATGATCTTTAAAAAGGTCTAACTTTAAGAGCTAGAAACTTTTTCAGATGAAAACTTGGTGTCATATCTATGGGTCTAAGTCATACTGATGCATTTTTTGTGTTGATGCAACTCTGTATATATCAGTGCTGTTTCAAGACACTTTTAAATGTATTATAGTTTTTGTTTTTGTTGGGACATTCAAAAACATTTAAAACATATTATCAGTGTACTTTTTTGCATCAACATATTGTATTGATACAGTTTGTATATGTTGATACATAAAAATGCAAGACAGTTTTGAAAAAATTGGGAATATATAAATTTGTTAGCATTTTTCTGATCTTTGGTGATACTATACCTTATTGTAATAGGAACTGTGAAGTTTGCAGCCTCATGTGATACATCTTAAGCTGTTACATGTCTTGCCAACATTTCACTTTTCCTTCCAGTGGCCACTAATCTGTCCTGCTTACGCAGGTGAACCTGTCAGAAGATAATAATGGCACCTTTCTTAACGTTACTCATTATTTATTGATAACCTACATGTGATTCAATAGGTGGCTGCTGTGGAGCAGTTGGAAGAAAACAAAGAGAAAATTGCAGGCCTTTTGGGCTGGCTGTCAAACATTGAAAAGGAGAGAGAGGGCGAAGGTAAACAGAAAAAACAGATGGTCCAACAGAACGGAACCCATGTATCAGAAGCTGAAACAATACTGGCAGATCGGGAAGCAGATGAAATGAATGGTAATGTGATGCAGTCAGAGCAGCCAGCCGAGACTACTGTGGATGGACTAATAACGCCAATGGAAGGAGACGGTTGCTACAACAGTATGAGAAGATCAAAGTAGGTGCATCGTTGATGACAAAAGTGTATTTATTACCGCTTTTTCTCAGACATAATCATTAATTTGGTGTATATTTTATTGGTTTTATATAAATTATGGATATACAGTTAATACAGACTGAGACAATTAAACAGTCATTTATCATAAGATAAATAACTGTGCGCTAATGCCTGGGGGAGGGAGAGCAAAGAAGCAGAGAGAAGCCCAATATTTGAAGTATCAGTTTGCTCATATGCCAGAAATTGGTCAGTGTAAAATATATGCTAGAAATTGGTTAGCATGAAATATATGCCAGAAAGTGGCCAGTGCTAAATACCTGTACATGCCATAAATTGGTCAGGGGCACACCTGGAATTGAGCATCGGCTCAGTTTGCCTTTCCCAGTTATCAACTTTTAAATAAATAAATAAAAATGAAAATTGTTAGTATAACGTAAAGCTTAAAAGACAGGGTTTCTGTTCTGTTATGCAGCGAACCCACTGCAACAGAGATGGGCTTACATAAAGTGTTAACAGAAAAGTTACCCTTTAGAGATTTTCCCATATTGCATCTCCGCAAACATGCTTTGAGAATTTTTTTCATAAGCACCTACAGTCAGTTTTGAATGCACAGAAAGACCACAACATTTACAGTAGCCTTGCACATGAAAATCTGTATGGCCATGCAGTGGCTTAATGGCAACCATGCAAACTTGCCATGTAAGGAGAGATCTGTGCTGCAGAGGCCGTCTGCCATGCTGGTATATTTAGCTTTTCTGTTTCCAGCGGGTGGACTGTAGTGCAGGAAGGTCAGTTGAGTTAGTCGGTAGCACAGTGTGTCAGTGGCTGGGTGAGGGGAATGTAGGGATCTCCAGGTTAACACTTCAGTGCTGTAACCTGACTGCCTTCCAAAGTGGTCTTTACTCCAATTACAACTGAAATAAAGCAGTGATTCACAAAACACTATAGTGTTCTACAGCCAGCTTCTTAAATGTAGAGAGAAACAAGTTGAAACCAAAGGAGTCTTGGGCCCTATTTTCCTATGTTTGCCATAGACACAGAATGGGATATGCTTTAGCTGTTTTTTTTCCCAGGAGAGACACACTGGGCTGAAAGCTTGTTTACAGGTGCGATCTGGGAGCACAGGAAGTTAAATGACTTGCTCAGGGTCACACAGTATGCAAGTGGGGCTGTAGGCTTCAAACCCAGGCCTCCAGGTTTGCAGCTCAGAGCCTTAAACCACTGCACTATACTGCCTTGTTTTGTCTTAACAAATATTTATTTATTTATTTGAAAAGTTTCACCAGGAAAGGTACACTGAGCTGCATAGCTTGTCTCCTAGGTACGCCCTGGAGGGAAGGAACAGTGGGTGTAGCAGCAGTAAGCACAGAATTAGTAAAATTTACAAAGTGGAAGAATAATAATGGGATGTTCATATTTCACACTGAGTCAGTACATATCAGAATTGATATCGTGTATCCCATCACTAAAGTGCAGGCTAGGTACTTAACAATAGACATACACATATGCTACTTACAATTTTACAAAGTATGTACAAAGTTATTATATTCACTATAAGAGCTAGGGTGAAAGCTTGAGGAAGATCATAGGAGAGACTAGCAAAGGTGGAAAGGAGATGGGGGCTAGTGGGTCAGCCCTCCCTTTCGGGATGCGTGAACTCTGCAAAGGAGAAGGCCGTCGACCTCATTTTTATGGCTATGGGTGGAGCCCGCAGCTGTTTTGCAAGCTGTTGCCTTAAAACGGCCAGTCAGTGGCACTTTCCATTGGACTTTTGGAAGTATCCTTGGAAAATCCAATGGAGCTTATATTTCTCCATACGATTGCCCTGGCGAATACTGACCACACTATTTCCGGCTATTACTGCCACATTCCGGCAAGAACCGAGCTTGGCGCTTCCCAGCGATGCTCGTTCCGCTTGGTACTGCTATCTTGTGAATGCAGAATGCCTTCACTGCAACCACGCATGCGCTAATGTCACACATGTGCAGTTGCGTCACTGCCAGTTGGTGGCACTGTCCTTTGGAACTCTGAGTTGCACAGAGCTGTATTGGCTCTGGCTAGAGTTTGTCTGATACAGATTGTGCTTTGAATTGCCTTTTCTGTGTTTATGTGGTCTAGTTCAAGGCTTCCTGGACATTGTGTGATATCAAATAACTCAACAACCATAGCAGGAATGACGACCTACTCAGGCAGTATGTTTAGTGAAATTCAATAAATGGACCTGCTATAACTCCACCAGCATTTTATCAGTATTAGTGGGCTTCCTCAGGGCAGCAGGTTCTGATATTTCACTGTGGAAATTCTGAGCCTCAGTTGATTTCACTCCTGAGATTTGACCTTATTTTGCACTCTGTGCTCTTATTGGGACATTGATAGTCTCCTGTATGAAGTGCTCTACAGGCTCATCTCCAATGTGGCTCTCTCTGTACTTTAGATATCAGATAAGAAATTGATTCATAGAATGTCCAGAAAATACATAGGGAAGGGGTTGAAGCCACATCAGGACTGATGTGCAGTGAGAATCAATAATTACTGTACATGTGGCTTCGCTGATCTTGGATGCTGAAAATGTTTTGCAGATAAATTGCTAATGGCTGGATAATGAAAGTTTAATATTGTTTGAATTTGCTGCAGCTTTAATTGTAGATATAACTGTATGAAGAGAAGACTGCTTTCTTTCATGATCATTTTGTCAACTGGACTTGTTTGATATCAAGACATTTCAAATAGCTCCCACTGGTGTATCTTTATGTAAACGAAGCCTCATCTCTCCCTCCTGCAGTTGCTCCTAATATCCCCCACCTGCCCCTCTCTGGCTTTCCCTAGTGGGTAACCACGGTGATCAGGCACTTACATTCTGTCTTAGTTAACCATGCACATTACTTGCATCTCTCAAATGTCTAATAACTTGGGTTGTGCTAGTGCTCTGTAAATGATTGCCGACTTATGGTTATTTATTAACTTAATGATTTTTGTCTACGCTGTTTGTGGAATGCCAACTGTTTCCCTGATTGTATGGTATTATTCTAAATTATTTTTTTTACTTTTTGTTTAAGTCCTACTCTAACCTGCTCTGTAATTGGTATCCAACATGTATGTGTTATGCTATTGGCTACCAAAATCTCTCTTGTACAACTTCCCCTTTCCCCCAGGATGCATCTGGAAATGAGCTCCCAGCTCAGTACGCCTTTACTGGTGAATCTTTTAAATTAATAAATAAATGAGATGATGTTGGCATGCCACTAAACCATGCGTGGGGCAAGTAACAAAATCCAGAGTGGTTATGAAAAATTGACATTGGGCTATTATGTTACCAAGTGAGGATAATATGTTGTCAGTATTTTAATCTTTGGAGAATATCATCAAGGTGTTTGTTTTGCACAGGATCAGCATCAAGAGATCTTGTCAAGGCACCAAGACTCATAGTAACCACACAGTCTGCCCAGGCACTACTGGAGAAACAGGGTAACAACCTTTCGCCTGAAGAAAAAGAGAAACTGCAGAAAGACCTGAAACAGCTGAAAGAGCAGTGCAGAACAACCTGACTGAGTCTGAACAGAAAATGAAATTAATACAGACAGTGCAAGAGGAGCTACAAAAATTTTTTAACGGATTACACTGAATTGGTACACTGGCACGAGCAATCTGAGCAAGTGCTTGAACGCTTGAAGGCTGCAGATCTAAATGGCCTTGTAACCAAGCTGCAGAGGCAGAAAAGTTTCTCTGAAGATGTCATTTCTCATAAAGGGGATTTGAGATACGTCACTATTTCTGGGCAGAGAGTGCTGGATACTGCTAGAGCCTGCAGTAAACTAGATGGCAGTAAGGACCTCAGCATCACCTGGATACGTCTTCAACCTGCTCAATGGTGCAGGGCAAACTGGACACCGTGACAGATCGCTACAAAACTCTTTACTCCAAGGTAAATTGCACTTTACACATTGTCAAAAGAAGACATTTTGCAAATCTGGTTTTGTTTTCAGGACTATACGTCGTTTTTATTTCCCAATTTATGCTGTCCTCCAGTACTCTTGGGGCTTTGTCACAGCTGAAGCTAGTGTTAGTCTGTTGAATATAGTAGTAGGCTCATGCCTAAGTGATGGATGACTTGTGCCTTCCTCTGTGATTGAGTACCTTACTTTCATCATGATGCTGCCCCCCACTGGTCCCAGGGCCAGGAAGGCCAATTCCACTCATCAAAGCAGGGTTTCCTAGGTACATTTGCAGAGCATTGCTGCCCCACCACTTACTCAGGAACACACATGGTTGACTTTAGTTCATAAGAATGGACCCTGAATCCTTAAATGCTGTTTATCTGTTCTTTAGCTGTAAAATGTTTGATTTTTCTTAGGTTAATACCCAACAAGTCTGCAGTTGCACCCAATTAATGTAGGTAAACATTTCAGAGTTGGAACAGAAGCCTCTAAGTGAAAAACTGATTTGGAGACCATATAAATAGTAGGACTGCTGGGGTCAGATATTCAAAACTGAGCCCAGGGCTAAAGCAGCACTCATGGCATGCTAAATTAGCCCTGAACCAGTAACAAGCTATATTTAAAGGAATAGCCCGGGCTAAACCTGATGAATATAGAGTGCAAAGGAAGCAGTGCAAACAGGGCTGGGAGTGCAGTGCAAAAATAGCCGAAATGACACGCTCTGAATATAGCGACAAGGAAGGTCAAAATACAATAGCAGCTCCATGGACACGGAGATGGAGTAAGGCAGAGTCACACTTGGCACGACAAATACAAACAATGCAGGCCACACACTGCAGAACGGTGCTGTGCTTTTGAGAGGTTTGTCCAGCGCTAACGCGATTGGACAGTGCTAATGCATTAGCCCAGTGCAAACATGTTAGCCCAGGGCAAAAGTTTACCATATTCAAAGACCCTATCTATGCAAATGAGCCTATTCAGGCAGTCCGTGGGCAAACAGTGACATTTGCATCTCATTATGGCCTGCTTTGCATGCACTCCCATGTACTTTGCCTAGTGCTATTGCATAGAGCACACAGCTCCACCTTTTAGTCGGAATGGAAGTACAGGCTGGAAGCTGCAGGCCAGGGTGTACACACAGCTCCCCCTTTTGGTCGAAATGGAAGTACAGGCTGGATGCTGCAGGCCAGAGTGTGTACACAGCGCCTCCTTTCGCTCGGCATGGAAGTACAGGCTGGAAGCTGCAGGAAATAGGTGTTGGCAGGCTCATTCAGTGCATACCTCTTGCCCATTCATCTCTGCAATAAGGGACATCAACATGTTGACTGAGAGGCAATGAGGGACACCACTTCCTAGAAGGCGGGTCACATCCTCACACATAATACTGTGACTGTGTGTAGCACTATATAGCTGTGTGTAAATAAATAGCTATAGGGACTTTTTTATATTCACACAGATAACACAGATGACAATGTACAGATATATTTCAACATATCCATACTTCCTTGTGTCCATATGTACCCTGGTAGTCTAGTGCACCCGTCCTCCGTCAAAAACAACAACAAATTACCCAGTCCCTGGTAGTCTGCTGGCCCCCCACCCCCATCATGATCCCCAACTTTAGTAGACATTGTCATTTATTTCCTTCCACCTCCAGCCTGCGTCCTCAGCACACCTCTCCTCTTCCGTCACCGCTATGTACTACGCTCTTGAGCTATGCCACTTGTAATTAAATACATATCTCACAGGTATATATTTAATTGTATGTTATGTTACAAATGTGACTGTATGATTATTTATGATATTTTTAACCTTGTTACAAATGTAATTGAATATTTAATTTCTTGTATATTTTAAATGTTAGACTGTATGTCTAATTATTTATCTAGTTGTTACCCCAGGTCGCATCGGGAAACGAGCAACTTGTTGTTCAGTGTGCCTTCCTGGTGAAACATTTCAATAAATAAAAGAATAAATTTCACTGGTAGTGTAGTGCCCCCCCACCACCACCACCACCAATCACAACCCCGCACCCATTGTATACATTGTCATTTACTTCCTGGTAGTCTAGTGGCCCTCTCACCCCACCCCAATCATGATCCCTGACTCCTGTTGTATACATTTTCATTTATTTCCCTGGTAGTCTAGTGGCCTCCCCACCTCCCCATTGCCTGCATTCATGACCCTCCTAACTCCCTCCCTGCATACATTAACATTTAACGTCAGTGCTATCCATCAGCTCCTTGGCTAACTAGACTTTGAATATTGCAGTCAGCACAAATTCGTCACTGATTCCAACTGCGATTTGCGCCAGGTGCAGAACTTTGAAATTCTGGCCCCTGGTGTTCCTGAGCCCCTGATCAGGGTTCCTGTTCCAAAACCTCATCTGCAGTTCGGTTCTGTGACTACTGTACGAGCCCATAGCCCATCCACCAAGCAGCAAGCCTCAGGGAGTCAGGAAAAGTACACACTGCTTGAAGCTATTCAGCCTGTGAACTTTACTGTTTCTTTTCCTTTTGAATTTGGTGCCTTTTTGTGGCACAGTCAGGAGTCCATAATTTTCAGCCTGTCTGCAGCTCTGTTTTACCTGACTAATTTTAAACCTACTGTTTACAGCATTATTTAATTAAGCACTTGTTCTCCTTTAAATTTTGGTGGCATTTTCCTCATATTTCTCTGTCCTGCTGTGCTCAACTAAGCACCTTGTTTAACCTCTGCCCTGATCTTACAGCCCGGTAACGTCTAGCTTCCCCTTGTGTTTCTTTTTTGGATTCCTCCTTCACACCCAGCCCCCTCTGGCTAACATATTGTAATTTAATCTCTTTCCTCAGCCAAAATACACCCTTGATCCGCCCATACAGTGCACACTCCTTAGTTACCTTGCAAACCCTAAATCCTTTTACTTCTTTCCTTCTAGGACTCCTGGTGTTCCTGAGCCCCTGATCAGGGCTCCTGTGCTGAAATCTCATCCGCAGTTCAGTCCTGCGACCACTGTATGAGCCTACCACCCTCCCAGGCACCAAGCAGCAAGCCTTAGGGAGTCAGGAAAGGTACGCGCTGCTTGCAGCTGTTCAGCCCAGTCATACCCGTACCCGAGATGGTCTGGCACTTTTTTTTTTTTATGTTGGCGCACTTGCGCAGCCAACATCATGGGACAGTGCAGCTTTACAGGTGTGGTTGCTGTTGGGCGAATATAGGGCACGCACCAGTAGGTGTGTCCCGCATTCCCCAATCAGCCTGCATGCCAGCGTCACACATGCATACATAATGTGGCGAGCACATCTAAGAAAAGGTCTGCTGCAATCTGAGCAAAGCTCGTCAGACGCAGCGGTCCTTTTCTTGCCATACTCACCGCTATTATGTACATGGTGGGACACTGGCCGTAGAACTGACGACTTTGGGGTGCCCAATCCCCTGTTGGCTGCCTCTGCCCCTGCCCCTGTGAATGTGCCGTCGGGCCCACTCCCCATCGGCATAAAGCACCCCCTAATTGTTTAATGCCGGTGCCCAATCCCCTCGGCTCTGCACCCCCACCTTCTTTGTGTGTCGGCGGGGTGCACTAATCCTCATCGGTATAAATCCACTTCGCAGTTGTTTAAGCAACAAGGGCAGTCGAATCCTGGGCCGGCTGCTAAATAGGTTAGGTGGCACGCTGGGAGATCACCCCAGCATGCCAAATGCCCTGCAAAACAAAAACTGTCCCGCAATGTTTTTTCTGTTTTTAACCTGTAAAGCAACGGTCCCTCATAGTCTTGTGTCCCCCACCCGCACCAACCCTCTGTGCACCTGCCTCCCACACCCCTCACCCCATTCTTACCTCTGGAGTCCGCACACCGATCTTTGGTGGACGGGAACACGTCTGCACTCTTCAAAGCCGACCGCGAACTAAGGAAATGCCGGTAAGCTGTATAATGTAATAGATAGGGTTTTGCAACTTTGCTGCATATCTCAGGCATTTTTGCGAATTTTGGCCCCGAATTTTCAACATAGGGTTTTTGGGACCCCTTCTCGTGAATTCTTGCACTGTCATGCCGTTATTTGGTCCCAAAAGGTGATTTCGCAGTCACTATGCGGAATCACCTTTCGGGACCGCGTAATGAAATGACAGTGCCACTGTTCATGAGGGGGGCTCTCAAAAACCCTATGTTGCAAATTTGGTGGGGAAAATCAAAACATGACTGTTTTCTGAGCATCGCATTAACAACTCATTCACGTACTCGTAAGTTAGCAGATCGTAATATTTTCACACGGATTCTCAACATTGGCATTTTGCCACACCTTCTTGTGAACCTTACAGCTGTCATTTTTCACATCCTGGCTGAAATATGTTTTTGCACTTCTGGCGCAGAATAGCGGTTGCTGTGCAAAATCAGTGTTTGGGATACATTACAAAAATGACAGTGATACTGTTCAAGAGCAGAGGTCCTAAAATGCCTGTGTTGAAAATTTGGTGACAGTACTCCATAAAATGACTGTTTTACGAGGTGAATAGCAACTACACAACGCACGTTCGTAACTTAGCGTATTTGCAATATTTTCATGCCAGATTCTCAAATTTGGCATTTTACTACACCTTCTTGTGAACTGTATAGCTGTCATTTTTCACATCCTGGTTGAAATATGTTTTGCACTCTGGCGTAGAATAGCGCCGGTCACAGTAAAATCAGTGTTTGGGACACACTTACAAAATGACAGTGATACTGTTCAAGAGCAGAGGTCCTAAAATGCCTGTGTTCAAAATTTGGTGACGATACTCCATAAAATGACTGTGTTACTTAGTGTGCATTGCGCAGTTTGCATCCACACCGGTCACGCTCGCAAACTTCTAATATTCTCACTCCAGATTTTCTACAGTGCCATTGTTTTGCACCTCCTAATGAGTAGTACATCTGTCATTTTCACATCCTGACCAAAATCTGTTTTCGCAGTTCTGGCGCAGAATAGCGTGGTCGCTGTGGAAAGTCCGTGTTCGAGACACATGATGAAAATGACAGTGACACTGTTCATTAGCAGGTGCCCTAAAATGCCTACATTAAAAATTTGGGAACAAAAGTCAATAAAATGAGTGTTTCATGGGTGTGCGTTGCACAGTTTGCATGCACGCTCATGACTTTGTGAATTTATACTTTCACTCCAGCTGTTCATCATTGGCATTTTTCCATACCTTCTTATGAACACTGCAGCTGCCTGAAATGTGTTTTCGCACATCTGGCACAGACTTGCACGGCCGCTGTGCGAAATCAGTTTTTGGGACAGTTTGAGGAAATGACAGTGACACTATTCATGAGCAGAGGTCCTAAAATGCCTATGTTGAAAATTTGGTGCCGAAACTCCATACAATGACTGTGTTGCAAGCGTGCATTGCGCAGTTTCCAAGCACCCTTGTAACTTCGTCAATCTGCAATATTTTCATACCACATTTTCACCACTAGCATTTGTGCACATCTCGTCAACAGTCCAGCTGCCATTTTTCACAGCCTGCTCAAAACGTGTTTCTGCAGCTGTGGCGAACAGTGATGTGCTCGCTGTGCAAAATCACCTTTTGAGACACATTCACAAAATCACAGCACTATGCGTCTCTAGCTACGTCATTCCCACTGCCAATGCCAGCATGACAACATTCGGCATTGACAAATGCTTGTTTTGTTAGTGCCCGTTTTTCCATTAGCACTTTATACTTATCAGCCACTAGAGGGACACACTTAATAAGGAGAAACCTATTGTACTATTACTGCGTTTTGGTATAGTCACGCTTTTTCATTAGTTCACCCTAAATATCCTCTCGGCTCACATTTTTCCTAACCCCAGGCTTTTTCAGTAGCTCATTCAGGATTTAAGACACTACTGCTACTATTTTGTTTTATGCACTCCGTCCATGATGCTGTTCCCATCTCTTGTATTACTACTGCTCTTACCAGTTTGTCAATTAAGTGTTCTGTCAACCACTATTGTATCGCTCCATGTAGCACCCCATTTGCAGTACTGATATCTTTCAGTAACTATTATGGGATGAACCATCTAAAGCAACTGCTTCATCCTTGGTTTGCATTAATCCCACTAAACTACGTTCTATAATAATTCTTTGGACAATGCTGAACTCTCCCACCACTAGCATTAAGAGAAGGCCAGTGTTATCTTGTTCTAGTAATGGACATGTGACACATCACAAGACATTTTCTAAATCATTGAGATGCTGGCTGAAACAAATTATTGTCATGCTCTTGCTGTGCTCAGGCAATATAGAACTAAACCCAGGTCCCATCTTACCCATAGACTCCCCAGCTGATTATGCTTCAGCTAAGGGACTAGAAATGATGCTCATCAATAGCTGCAGTCTGCAAAAGAAATTGACCGAAATTCAAGCCTGGGTATCCCACACCAATTCAGATATCCTTGTTGTAACGGAGACTTGGTTAGGCCAACAAGGGGGTGCGGAGTGGTTATCTACGCCAAAGACCGTCTGTCTATAACTGTTCTCCATGCCATCTCAATGCCTTGGGAATTCAAATGCCTTACCTTGAAACTTTCCATATCGGCTGCTGAATCTTTTAATATAATAGGATGCTACAGGCTACCTTTTGGGGTAGAGCTCCTATCACACTTATGTAACTTTTTAGACTTTAACACAAATGAGTCCATCATTCTAGGCAATCTAAACCTTGACTTGTTCACCATTAAGTTAAACCCACTAAAGAATCTTTGTGATGACTTTGGTGTGCATCAAATAATTAATGAGCATACAAGACCCAAGTGCAAGCACCACCTTAAAAGTTCACTCTTAGACCTCATTATCACTGATATGCCACACAAACTTGGTCAAGCTGCCGTTTTCCACAATGACCTCAGTGACCACAACATGGTTGTGTGCATCAAGAACATATCCAGATCTACCACTACTGATAGTTATGTCACCAAAAGGAGCTTTAGGAGGCTTAATCCAGCAAATTTTGTGGCTGACTTAGTCAGCTAAGATGGCAAAGCATCTGTTTAGCACCTTCTGCCAATGAGGCCATAAACATTTGTAACTCTTTGGTCACGCGTGTAATTAATAAGCATGCACCGTGAGCGGTCTGGTGGCACTGAGGGTAGAGCTGGATGCCACACCTCGTGCCAAGCCTACAAACCAGGTTGGGGATGCGTCGAATAGGGGTTGGCTGGGAGGAAAGGTTAGAGCATCCGATGACTGCTGTCCTGGAGAGGGTTTGGGTTTCATTGCTTTGCAGCAGCCCTGATGGAAATCAGGGGCACTGCAGGAGTGGTGCACTTAAGGGGTGAAGTATGGTGGACATCGGCACATAGAGCCTTGACGTCATTGCACGTCCGTACTTCAGGGGCGTACAAAAACAGGAGGAAAAAGGAGTAGTCGCCCGAGCAGCTTGATGGCCGTACCTCATCATCCAGGGGGCCTGTTGTGGAATTGCACTCCGGTAGTGGTTCCTGGCATGGCGTGAGGGAGTGGGTCCCCCTCCGCAGGCACGATGTGCACCAGCTGGATGTGAGTGAGCCTCGCGGCTACATGGAAGAGAGGACGGCGGTTGTATGTACAGGCTGGAGCTGCAGGAACATAAATAAGAAATAAAATAAATAAGCATGCACCTGCTCAAGTACAGGTTAATGAAAGCATCTTGTCCATGGTTCAGTGGAGCTATCAGAGATGCCTTAAAGAAGAGAGATAAACTCTGGTCAGCTGCCAGGTAGACCAAATCCCATTGGACTGGACAGCTTTTAGAGCTTGTCGAATGACTGCACTAAGTTGATAAGAGAAACTAAAGAGAACTAGTATCTAAATGCCCTGGAGTCTGCTAAAGGGAATCCGTGAAAATTTGGCATACAATCAAATCAGTAGAAGGGCAAAGCTCCACCTTCATTGCCCTAAAATTAATTACAAAGGTACTTCTGTTATTGACAAACCATCAATCTTAGATGAATTCAACAAACATTTTGCTACAGCAGGACTCACATTTGAGTCCTCTCAGGCAGCTGCCCTATGCTCCTCTCTCACCCAAGACTCTTCGCGTGATAAGCCCCTTATACAAGATACTTTTTCCTTCGAGCCAATATCCTATAAACAAGTCAAAGATCAGATACTGAAATTGGATGTTAATAAAAATGCTGGGGCGGATGGCATCGATCCCTTCTTTCTGCAACCTGGATATAAATTTCTGACTGCCCCTATCACTCATCTGTTCAACATATCCCTGACAGAAGGTTTAGTGCCACAAGTATGGAAGGTAGACCACTTATTGCTCCTTTTTAAATCAGGTGACCCTAGCGACTTAAATAACTATCAGCCTATCTCTGTTCTGCCGGTACTCTCCAAGCTTCTTGAGAAACTGGTTGACATCCAGATTAGGGATTTCTTGGACAAACACCAGTTGGTCAATTCACTGCAGTCTGGGGTTAGAAGTCACCACAGTACCACATTTGCCCTTGCTAAAGTATCTAATGACTGGTTGGTAGCCATGGACCACAAGCAAGTCACGAGGGCTGTGTTCTTAGACCTAAGCAAGGCCTTTGACACAGTCGATCTTGGTCTTCTTCTGGAGAAATTAAAAGATTATGGTCTTGAGCCTTCGGTGTCAAATTGGTTGGCCAGTTACCTGGCAGATAGAAAGCAGCAGATTAAGTCCAATAGGACTTTATCCTCCTTACTTCCCTTGGTGAGAGGGGCTCCTCAAGGCTCAATACTGAGCCCCCTGCTCTTTCTAATATATGTCAGCAATCTAGGTAATAACATTACTCGCTCAAAACTTCACCTTTTTGCAGATGACACGGTCCTCTATATCTCTAAACCAAAATTCCTAGATGCCTCCTCTGCACTTCAGTCAAACTTTAGCCAACTGCAACTTAATCTACTCCAATCCAAACTTCTATTAAATGCCAACAAAATCAAAGTGATGCATTTTCAGTATGCCAGATCATCATCCTTACACTGCCCACCCATGTCTATCACTACCTTGCTTGATGATAAGCTTAGGATCATGCTGCTGGCCTGCCGGCGCAGTGGTAGGGCTACTGCTTGCGGTGCCAGCAACCCAGGTTCGGGAACAGACTCAGGCAGCTGGAGGGCCGGCCGGAGGAAATATCGAGTGCTCACAGGCTGATCTCCTTCACCAGGGAGGGTGGGGATGCCTGTCCCACTGTTCTACTACCATCTGGGTGACCACGAATGGCAATGCAGTGAGACGGTGTAAACAGGGAGGGAGGATGATGTTCGAGAGCCAGGACGACAGCACGTTGCTACATGCCCCACCCCTTGGCTTTCCAAGCATGTCGGCATCCTGAAGGTAGGGGTGGCACCAGAAAAACTGAAAAAAAAAAAACGCAACGGACACCCAAAGATGGGACCCGGCTGCCTGAGAGAAATCCACAACCAGGCTTCAGGATGGGCCTACACAGCATACCTGATGCGCACTAATGGACTGGAGGGGACTATAGGGGGCAAACTGAGGCAGGATGGGGACAGTGCTGACAGGACTAAGAATGGAGATATGTGGGGAGGACCTACGGGAGTTCGCACAGCCTAGGGATCCCCGAGGATAGGGTCAAGAGCAGAGACTAAGGGGGCATAAATGGAGAATATAAATAAAAAAAAAGGCTTGTGATTGTGGATAGGTTTAAATACTTAGGCTTCCTCCTTGATTCTAACCTCTCCTTCCTTCCTCATATTGAAGCCCTTTCTAAAAAGCTTAAACTAAGGTTGGGCTTGTTCTACAAAAATATGGCCTTGTTTTCCCCAAACTCCAGATTAAGACTGGTCCAGTCCACCTTCCTCCCTCTCCTGAACTATGCAGATATCATTTACAAAAATTGTGCAGCCACCCATTTGCAAAAACTTGATACCCTTTTTCACAGAGACATCCATTTTGTCAATAATGCTCCTGCAAGAACACACCATTGCACCCTATATGCAGCAGTGGGTGGACCTATCTGACTATCAAGAGACTCTTACATGCTTATCTATGGGCATAGGAATCTCTCATGAGCAAACTCCCGGCCTACATCACTAGTCTTATTTCTCACCCCCAAACTCCTTATGCTCTTAGAAATACCTCTTACATTTCCTTAGATATGCCCAAAGTCCGTACTCGCTTTGGTCAATTGGCCTATTACGCCTCCCTACCGGGCTGGAATGCTTCAATCATCCTTAAATTGAGCATCCTCATTCCTCTAAGGGCATTCAGAACCGAATAATCAACCTAATTAACAATTCTTGCAACTGCAATTAATCCAGTAGAGCTCACCTATCCCTTCAGCTACCTCTAAAGCATCACTCTTGTATACTTGTCTTCGGTGCTAGCCTGTTTTCTCCTCTCCGCCATTTGCCCATTATACCAAACTCTCATTAGTACTACAGTATGCATAATGATGGTTCTTTTCCTGTTGCTTTGTATATATGTTTATATTTACTGTTTTGTCCAACATCGCTCTATGTTTACCTTGTAGTACCACTGTAATTATTCCTGTTTTTACTGTTTATGTATATACCATCCTCTGATTTTATTTATTTATTTAGTTTTTGTTTACCGGGTAAGGTATTGTAGCCATAAAATATGACTATTTTCAGACACGACCCGGGAGGTTACAATACAAAATTGGCAGACAAAACAAATAACAGGTACAGTTCAGAGGTAATCAATCATACAAAGAAAAATCTACACGATGTTCTGTGACGTAAACAGTTTTGCTAATATGACAGAGACAATGGCAGAAAAATACACAATAGTACAAAACATAATGAGCATAAATATGTTTCCCAGCATTAGCTGTTCAGCCCTGCCTTGTATAGCTCATATAGTACATTTTGTTAAATAGTGTCTGTTAATTAATTTTGTATCCCCATATCGACTGTATGTGTAGTTTGTTATTGTTAAAAAAAGGGTCCTCCTTGAAAATGAGCTTGCTCAATGGATTTATCCCTTCACAATAAACTTGAACTTGGGGATAGATGTGGTGAGGAGTTAAAAGAATGTTAAGTAGTTTTCCAGTCTCCAGGAAAGCTTTTTAAAATAGAATATTCTGGCACAACTATGTGTATAACAAAGGCACAGGATGAAAAAAATAAGGAAAAATATATTACACTGACAACACTTAGCGCATCAAAGTTTTTAAATTGTTTTACTTTTCCTTATTTTGTTTCTATAGTCCCTTGTCACCCACCCCAGTGATTGTCGCACTTCATTCTTTCTGCAGTCTGATGGGTGGGTGAGTGCCTTCAGAAGGTTAGTAGGCATGTGAAATCCTGGTGGCCTGTGTGCTCACCTCCACAATGCACTGGTTCTGCCTCCCCATCTGGCCACAGCAGCTGTCTGGCAGTAGTATGTGAACTTGGGTCTTTTAAGCTGGAAGAATGATATATGACTGCTTTACATAAGAACATGAACTGTTAAAACAGAAAAAGTCCATTTGATCCCAACAGACCTGTGACTTTAGGTTGCTCCTAGCTCCCTCTGCCTGCTTTTTTTAGTTATTCATTTTCCCCCGGATTTCTCCTTGAGGTTCCCCCTGCCCTCCACCCTGATGATCGCAATAGCCTTAGCTGCACACTTCCTCTGGCTGGGAGCACAGGCAAATGGCTGATGTCACAGACCATGCTGCTACGCACTGCTGCAATGTGCATGGTCCCCGGCTGGCTCCAGCATTGAACTTAGAATTCAGAGAGTGAGACTGCATGGTCACATGTCCGATCCACTAAAGGTAGGGAGTGGTATACCCCAGGATTCAGTACTTGGGCCATTGCTGTTCAGCATTTTTATTGGTTACATAAAGATATCTAGTAAAAATAAACTAATAAAATTTGCTGATGATGTTAAGGTGGGTGGGGTAGTGGATTATTTCGAGGACAGATTGATTTTTGGGCAGGACTTGATTGGCATAATGTACTGGGCAACTGAAAATGGGATGACGTTCAATAAAGAAGAAATGTGTGATAATGCATTTTGGAAAGCATAATATTCTGCAGAATTATAATATTCAAGGCTTGAAATTAATGGTGTCAGAGTGCAAAAAAGATCTAGGAGTCTATATACAAAATGATTTGAAAAGTGGTGCCCAAAGTAAATTACTATCAAATAAAGCAATGCAGTTGGTTAAATGTATGAGACAAGGCTTCCAATCATGCAGTAGTGTGGTCTTGCCTCTGTATAGGACAAATGGTCAGGCCAATTTTGGATTATTGCTCAACAGTTTTTGCCCATTTTTAGTAAAGATGTTAGGGTAATGGAGAGACACAAAGAACTCTCACAAAAATGATTACAGGTGACCAGAGTGGATCTGAGAAGAGATTGAGAAATTAGGGTTGTGGCCATTGGTAAATAGAAGGACGAGGAGATCTATTACTATTATATAACATTTTAAGTGATGAAGATCTTAAATTAGAAATGGGTTTGGAAAGGGTGGTGGCTCATATCATTTAAGGGTTCATAATAAGCAATTGAGGGAAGAAACGGTGAAAACTGAATTGAGAAGAAATGGGTTCAAATGTAGGCAGTTAGATTGTGGAATAGTCTACCACAGGAAGTGGTGGATGCTGAGCCTGATCATTTTAAGAAAAGATTGGATAGTCTTTATGGAAGATGGTGATGTAGTCATCGCCACTGAATTGTGGGGAAATCTATATGGGTTTTGCCTTTTGACTTCTTTAAACCTCCAGTATGAAATCCAGTATGAACTTGGGAATGCACAACCCCGGTCTTCTCACAGCACTGGGCTGGAGTAAGCTCCCACACCTCTGTGTGGCTTTAAGAAGACTGGTCTGTCTACAAAGACTTTCCCTGGCCCTTTTAATTCTGGTGGCGGGTCTGAGGGGAAACAAAAAACAAGATGGACATCACTGCTGCAGAGGAAGGAAGAAGAATTAAAATAGGGACTTTCTAGGTGCCAATTCAGGGACCAATGGGGCATCAAGGAGATAAATGAATATTAAGTTTTCAAACTGGCAAGTGTGTGGACCAATCAGGAGCTGAGAGAGCTCCCAAAACCTGAGAGACTTTCTATTCAGAAGGCAGTCCACTGGGACCCCTTCCTGCAGGAGGAGGCTCCATTCCCAGCAGAGAGAAATGTTGTTTTTCTGCCTAGAGATGAATTTGCCTGAGGGTTGCCAGTTTCCTGTCCCTCAGGGCCTTGAAGATTTGAAGCCTTCAGCTAAGAGAGAGCTGTGAGCCCATTTCCATCCAGCTGTGAGACAGCTGTAAGTGACTGAAACCAAAGTGGTGGCAGGGCTATAGGGACTGTGACTTTAGCGGCTAAGGTTTCTTTGGGAAAAGACAAGTCTGAGAATTTAAGGACTGTGCATTTGCTCCTTGATCTGTCAATCACAAAAAGGATGAGCTGCACATTTAAAGGGAAGTTCAAGCACTGCAGACATTTTTAGATGTATTTGAATAGGTAGGACTAGAGCAGAATGTAAGTGAAAAACAAGAGCCAACAACACACTGGATATTATACTAACAAACAGGCAATATGATAAGTGAGGTAATGTACAGTAGACAGCCCACTTGGAAATAGTGATCATCAGACAGTGCATTTCAAAATAGTGGATGTAAAATCTGAAAGAAAGAATGGAACTACTAGAGTATTAAATCTAAACAAGGCAGAGTTCTGCCATGAGAAAAAGCATAGTTAGATGGGACTGGTACAAGGACTTGGATAGGAAGTCTGTAAATGAAATGTGGGAGATCATGATCGAAAAAAGTAGAGGACAAATACAAATGTATATACCCAAGAAACTACAATATAGTAACAAGAAAAAGTTCCAGAATGATTAAATCCTCATTTAAGAAGACAGATAAAAAAAAAAAATTATAAAATATTTAAAGATAGCCTAGACTTAGAGGTGCAAATAAAATACAGATAAATGGTAAATAATGTAAAAAGGGATATAAACGAGCAAAATCTGAACATGAGATCAATCTAGCATCAAGAGTAAAAGATAACTATAAACCTTTCTACACCTATATAAACAACAAAAAGAGGGGTAAAAATAATATAGGTCCATTTAAAAATAAGGAGGGTAACCTAGCAGGTAACAAAGAAATGGCAGATATCCAAAATGATTATTTATGCTCTGTATTTAATAATCCTACTACAGTTTACACAGGAGTGGACAGTGCATCGGAACCAGGTCGCATAAGAATAAAAGCAGAGGATGTACTAGATAGATTAAGACAGCTAAATGTAAATAAGTCTCCAAGTCCTGATGAGACACATCCTAGAGTGCTGAGAGAACTCTCTGAATACATAGCCCCACCACTAATGTACATTTTTCAGGTCTCATTGGATAGAGGGAAGTGGCACAAGGTTTGAGGGAAGCCATAGTGATACCCATTCTAAAAAAGGGACCTCAAAACAGGCCGGAAAATTTCAGACCAGTTAGTTTAACGTCAGTGATGGGTAAGATTGTGGAGGGAATATTGAAAGAGTAGATATCACTTCATTTGAAACAGTCACATCTAGAAGATCCTGTGCTGCATGGATTCATGAAATTAAGATCATGTCAAACCAACTTATTGGCATTCTGTGAGGAAGTGAGTAAGGCCTTGGATGGGGGGAATTCGGTGGATGTGGTATACCTGGACTTTTCCAAGGCGTTTGATAAACTACCTCATGACGGGTTACTAAATACAATAAAGGTCCTAAATTTGGATATAAATCTGAAGAAGATGGAAGGTTTGATACCTTTTATTGGACCAACAAGTGTCTTGTACAAAGGTGAAATTATACACAAACTTTCGGGGCCACACAGGTCCCTTCTTCAGGTGAGATATAAATCTGATAAACTGGATAGGGGAAGTTGTTGGCTATGAGGAAGCAGAGAGTAACAGTAAATGGAGAGTTATCAGAATGGGCTGATGTAGCAAGTGGGGTTCCCCAGGGCTCTATGTTGGGACCCTGTCTTTTTAATATGTACATAGCATCTCTTAAAATAATTCATCAAAACATCTGGCTAATAAAATTCGGAGATGGCTGCAGAGTGGGAGCTATCATTAAAACAACAAAGGATAGTGAGAAACTAGAAGAAGCACTAGATAATATACATGAGTGGACAGTAAGGAACAAACTAGAGCTCAACATCGGAAAATGTACAGTAATGCATATGGGGTGGCGTAATACAAAAGCAAGCTACCAAATGGGGAATTTGGAACTCAGGAAAACTTCGGAGGAGAAGGATCTGGGAATTATAATGAGCGAGGATCTACAATTCAGTGCACATTGTAGTAGTATAGCTAAAAAGGCAAATTAAACTCTTAACTATATACTTAGATATGTAGGTAGCAGGGACAGTAGCGTGCTAATGCCACTGTATGGAGCCCAGGTATGCGCACCATACAAAAAAGGGGATGTTCGAAAACCGGAGAACATCCAAAGAATGGCTACAAAATCAGTTCTTGGGTTGAACAACAAGTCATATTAGGAGAGACTAGACTCACTAAACCTTTTTTCACTGCAGTACAGACATACAAGGGGAGATATATGCATGTTATACAGAGCAATGCAGGATAAAATACTTTGGAAAGAATTGTGTTATCCATTAAAAACAGTAAATATGAGCCAAGAGGTCATCCCTTTCAATTATCCTTAAGTAAATGGAACCTCCTCAGACAGAAACAGTGGTTTAGTCGAAGAATGGTTCCCTTATGGAATAAATTGCCATTAGAAATAGTAACAAGTCAGACTATGGATACCTTCAAGAAAAGATTAGACAAATTCCTAACCAGTTCAAATAAAACATATATTTAAATGAGTAGATGGCAAGCATTGAGGACGAAAGTCTGTAAGCTTGTATATACCTATGATACCTAGGATGTGAAGTGAAATCCAGTTTCAGGGAGTTGTATACCAACCTGAGGGGGATGGCTGGTTCTGTTATCTTCTCGGAGGTGCTACGAGTGAACTGGTGGAGAGAGGCAAGGAAGCTGGAAAGGCAGGATAAAGGCCTATTTAAACTGCCTTCTTATGAACAGAGCAGGGACAAAGGCACTAGAGCAAGAAGTGTGAACTTGAAGCATTCATTTCAGTGTGCGAGGGGGAGGCTGGTGCTAGGGACAGCCGTGATTGGAACTGTGATGAGGGAGACCTAGCTAGCACTCCCCCAACTAGAGTGGGTATTCAGGGAGTAGTGGATAATTCAGACAGGGTATGTTGCAGTAAAACTCATCAAGGAATGTGAATCACAGCACAGATGAGCAAGGGATGGACTGGTCAAAAGCTAGGGTAAGGAAGGGAAGCAGGGCTCCTGGAGGGTGGCATGCATAAATGCCAGAAGTCTTGGGAACAAAATTAGCGACTTCCAGGTGGTGACAGCAGAGGAAAGGCCAGATATCATGACCATATCAGAAACCTGGGCAACATCCAACTATTACCGGGACCTCACAGTCCCTGGATATGTCTCTTGTGAAAAGACAGGGGGGGGGATGTCCCTTTACCCTCATAAGGGTGATGGAAGATAAGGAGATGGGGGAAGGGAAACCTCTGTGTGTTCAGCTGAATGTGGTGAGAGAGAAAGACCCTCTGAATTGGGGGAGGCCTACAGGTCTCTAAACCAGTTGGAAGAGATAGATAGGGTACTAATCAGTAAGGCACTGGTGGTGGCGGTGGTGGGGGTTGTCCTGCTAGGAGATTTCAGCATACCAGAAGTGAAGAGCATTCCTAGGACAAGACACCCTGTGAACTACGTGTTTGTGGATGCCATTCAGCACCGTTTCCTAATACAAGGGGGGTGGGGGAAGGGGAACTTGTTTAACCAGGAAAGGCTTAGCTTGTTTCCAGGTGCAACCTGGGAGCACAAGGAAGTTAAGTGGCTTGCTCAGGTTCACACAGAATGCAAGTGGGGGCTGATGGGATTCAAACCCAGGTCTCCAGGTTTGCAGCTCAGTTCCATTAACCACTACGCTGTACTGCCTCCTAATACAGTATGCAGAACAACAGACTATGATTGGTACCGTAATCTGGACCTACTGTAGTTATGCTGAATTGGGACAGTGTGGGGGAGATTAACAGTTGAAGAGCCTCTTGAGTCAAGGAATTCCAGCTCAGTGTGGTTAAGCATAACTGTTGAAGCCCAGTGACAGAAGCTCTGGATGCGACTTCTGGGTTTTAGGGTGGCAGACTTTAAGAGTATGGAGAAAGAGCTTAGGGGTCAGGTCAGTTATAGGGGGGTGGGGTTGGTGTGGAGATAAATGGAATGCCATCAAGTAAGAGATCCAAGAGTTATCTGAGGCATGCCTAAAACATATTGGAAAGGGAAAGACGCACAAGAAACCTATGTGGTCATACAGGGAGGTGGGAGAGGCAGTGTGAGCCAAGAAATTTTGGGAGGCGAATAGGAAGCTTACCTTAACAAACTGAAAGATGCCAGTAAGGCAGTGAGGGAGGCTAAGGTGGAGGCAGAGCTCAGAATAGCAGAAAGGGTGAAGGAAAATGCCAAGGCCTTTGTCAGGGAGAAGAGGAAAAATAAGGGGTGAATTGAATGGTTGAAGAAGTAGGGATATGGGTGAATGAAGACTGGCTAATGGCAGACTGCTCCCATCTTCATGACTGAAGGAAGGCCGCTACTGGAATGTGGCACAAAAGTTGGGAGACAGAGTAAGATGGCGATGAGGACTATCGCTGAGGATAGAGTGTTCAGGGGTCTGAGGGTGTTGAAGGCGGGGAAGTTACCGGGACCTGATAGGCTGCATCTGTAGGTGCTCAGGGAGGTGAGGCCAGCCCTTGCAGAACCCTTAGCAGGTCCTGGATTTTCCAGCTCAGACTCATGTCCCCACAGGGAGTCATACAAAATAAGGGAGAGGTCCATTTGTGACCTGTCTACCCTGAAACATTGGTGGGCCGCAGGCACCACTGAATGGTGTTCACTGCTGTTTGAGACATAAAGAGAAATATTTTGTCTATTAAACCTGGATTAGTGGGTCACTGTTGTTCTAATATCCTGAAGTTTGTTATGAGCATCCTAAGCCGATAGGTTCACGTTCTTGCTAGAGACAGGTGTGGTCCCCATGGATTAGATTAGGGTGGCAAAAGTTGTACTTCTGCACAAGGGTGGGGACAGAGGAGACCCGGGTAACCATAGACTGGTCAGCCTGACCTCTATCATAAGTAAACTGCTGGAGACTATTATCAATTATCAAGAAACAGTTGATAGACTTCCTGGAGAATCACAGTCTCCAGGATAGTAAACAGCATGGCTTTATGAAAAGGAGAGCCCTACCAAATGAAGTTCATAGAATGCTTAAACACCATGTCTCAGGCGGTAGACAAGTGCTGGGCTGTGAGCATCCTATATCTCAGGGGCATAGCCAGAATTTGGTGGGGGGGGGGTTCCCAAACACTTCTAGGGGGGTCTGGGGGCATGGCCCCCCCAGAAAATGTTGTAAATTTAGGAGTTAAATGGTGCAATTTCATGCATTTTAGGCAATAAATGTTGAGTCACAAAATGCATCAAAATTCCACCACAATCATTTTTTATTTCATAGCCCCTTATGTTTTTTGTCTCACTTGTGACCAGATAAGTCACTTCATTGCATTGTGTCTATTTAGCAAGTTGTATTTGAGCCAGCCACACTTTCATTCCCCCAGCCCCTCATGTCATCACAGCCCCTTTCAGTGTGAGATGAGAGCAGAAGATTCACCTTAAAACTGAGCCAGAAGTCGAGAACCTCCCCCATGGTCATTTTTCCATCCCCCACTCATATCATCATTTTTATTTAGCCCCACTTTCTGTTGTTCATGTGACCAGATAAGTCACCTCATATTTGAGCCAGCCACACTTTCATTCCTATTCCCCCTGGTCACATCAGCCCCCATTCAGTGTGTGACTAAGCACAGAATTCAACAGAAATCCCCACCTCCAGGCCAGTTAGTTTGTCAAAATTACAGGACCCCCAAGGTAATTTTTCCTTAATACCCCACCTTTTCATTTTTAAATCATGTTTGCCCCATTACTATTTCTTGCTGCCAGTGCTGCAGCGCTACCACCTTGTAAAATCCCTGATCACTGTGCACACTTGAGTCTGCCTTCTGAGTCTGACTAGACACTCAGGCCTCTAGATTTGTCACCTGTCCCCTCACTAGTCAGCCTCTCAGGCTGATCTGATTTTAATGCTGAAGCCTACCTGAGACCCTTCTGAGTCCCCCGTCTCCCTTAACATGCTGCCACGCCAAATAAACTGGCAATCCGCCTGATTCGAGACGCACACCACTAGGCTGCCTAGCCAAGACACGCTGCTGCTGCCCTCCACGCGGGAATTTTTCTTTCTCTGCCAGTGTGTAGTGCTCTTTGGCAGCTATGCATCATGTGACTGCTCCAGTCTGCAATCATGTGACGCAGAGCCGAGGCCTTTTCATGTCTCAACCGAGCGCCGGGGGAGACAGGGCGCATATTCATCAGCCGACTCCCGGCGCCCCGGCCCGCATGCCATCCAGCAGACCGTGGGTTTTAAACTTTAAATGGACTACTTCACCGGTGGAAAAGAAATTTGGCAAAGGGTAGTGCACGGTGCAGGAACTGGCACTGCATCCAGTGTCTGTGAGTAAATCCAGCATCACTCCACTTGACTCTGTGGCTGAATTATAAAATGTTTCAGTTTTTTTTTTTTTGTCACTTCACATGGCAAGCAGGTGGCAGTCGGTCAGGAGGGTGGGGGGGGGTTCTGAGCACCCTGGCTACGCCCCTGCTATATCTGGACTTCAGCAAGGCCTTTGACCGTCTGCCCCATATATCTCTTTGTAAAGAAGCTGCATGGCTTGGGGTCGAGGAGGACGTAAAAAGGTTGGTAGAAAGCTGGTTAGGTGGAAGAACCCAAAGGGTGCTGCTAACAGGAAGGTACTCTGAGGTTAGGAGTGTGACCAGTAGTGTGCCTGAGGGTCAGAGCTGGGTCTGTCTGTTTATATGAGATGTTGGAAAGTCCAATTCAACAGTGTGTCTCAATAGACATGTGGCTGGGTAGACAGTGAGTAAGGGTTAAGGGACATGAAACAGGACCTAGACAAATTGAAAAAAATGGTCCAAGATCTGGCGGCTTATCTTTAATGCCAGATAGCACAAGGTCATGCACATGGGAAAGGAACCTGAAAACACAGTACTGGATGCTGGGACGGGGTTGGGGGAGAGTTCGGGTTACACCAGACCTCAGAAGAAAGGGACCTTGGGTTACCACAAGTGGTATCATCAAGTACACTGTAATAACACATATGTGAAAAATGCTTGGTTACATAGGCAGGGAGTTTTCTAGAAGAAGGATGAAGTGATTCGTCCCCTCTGTAGATCATTGGTGTGGCAGCACCTAGAGTACTGTGCACAATTCTGGAACCTCACCTTAAACAGGACAAGGACAGCTTAGAATCAGTCCACAGGAAGGCAACCCAAATGATACATGGGCAGCAGTGAAAAGCCTTTGAGGAAAGCCTGTCTGACTGGAATATTTACTCCCTGGAAGCCAGAAGAGGACGGAGGATATTCCTGAAACTTTCAAATATCTGAAGGGAATAAACAAGGTGGACAGCAAGCAACAGGCCTTCCTTTGAAGCTAGACTACAATACCCTACGCTTTGCCTGACCTGCATGCTAGTTCATACATTCACTACTCCCTGCCTCATGGACATTGTCCAATGAAAAGCCATGACGAGGTCCTTGAGGTCATCCGACCTACCTCTTCTCTCCATCCCAAAACCCCGCCTTGCAGTGGGTCGACATGCCTTCACCTTTTCCGGGCCCTCTCTCTGGAACTCACTACCAGCTGCTGTTCTGACATGCCTTCCAGCCACTCTGTCAAGAGTTTTCTTAAATCCCATCATGCCTCCCCTCAGCTCTGCACCTGTGCCTAAGTTATCTCACCCATCGCATCTAGCTCACTCCCCTCACACCTGCCCCCTGCCTTGTCCCTTCCTGCTTCTCTCCATGTTGTGCCTGGATTTGATTCTAAACTACCCCTATTTCACTGTGTTCTTTTTCTGACCCAGTCAATTAAAATTACCACTTCTGTGCCAGTATCTCTGTATTATTCTGTAATGTTTACTGTATGTACTGTAAAATTCTGCCCTTGCACCTTGTATGAAATTGTACATTACTACTTCTGTGCCTGTATATACTGTATTATTTGTAAATACTGTACAAGCATTTTGTATTTTATGTATATATAATTATTATTCTACAAACTATTGTAAAGTGTCCTTGTACACTTATCTGTTGCTGTTATACATTGTATCTGTGTACCTCCCCTTTTAGCCTTCCATGGATTGCCCCGAAAATGGGACGTTCTGTCTCAGTGGGCTTACCCGGTTACTAAAATTCAAATAAATAAATAAATGTTCAGGCAATGTGATGGGCCTGCGATGAAGACAGAATTACAATCTGGTGGAGGGAAAGCTCAGGAGAGATGTGAGGAAATACTTCTTCCTGGAGAGTGGTGGACAGGTGGAACTGTCTCCCAAGGGAATCGATTAACCTCAAGATGGTTAGAGGTTTCAAGAGGGGGTGGCATAGATACATGAGTATGGTGAAAATGACAGGCAATAGAGGGGTCGAGTGGGGATCACTTGACAAAACAGAACTACAAATTGGGAACACTACCTTAGCCTACCAGTGCTAGATGTGTGAGGACTAAGGTAGGGAACGGGCTGCTTTGACGGACCAAGGTCTTCTGTCTGTAAAATTCTGTTTTCTGTGCTTTGTCCTACTGTCACAGCATGAGAGTAATAGCTTCTTCCTAGAACTGGAACAAGACTACACAGACTCAGCTTGTGGAACAGAACTGTGTGAATTCTCTGTCTGTCACTTTTTTACAGAGTTTGTGCCATTCATACTGTACCAGACAAGGTATACCCTGGAGAACTTAGGGAGTGCTTTCATATCTCATTCTCATAATTGGGTCAGCTTTGTTCAAACGTTAAATCCCGCTCCTGCTTCACTACCTCAGCTTGGCTGTACCACAGAACATGGCCATCAGCAGCAGTAAGATCAGATAAGAGGAAATATACTGTATATTAGCTGTTAAATAGTCACTGACTGAGTAGCTGCTGTCTATATGGATGTGACCACTAGATGGAAACCAAGTATCAAAATAGCTAGGTAAAGACTGGCGCAGTTAATATTTTTGCATAGTATTAATATTTGTTAACACTGTAAAAGACAGTGGACTCATGGTAAAATAGTAATTTGAGGTTGGAATGGAGATTACATCCATCATATCGCCTCATACCCATGCATAAGCAGGGATTAATAAGTACAGTGCAACCATGTACTGATTCATAGGGATTCCCCAGCTATTCAAATGGGGTGCTGTATAGAAATAAATACATTACCTTGCCGTTCTGCTAGCTGTGGTACCCTGTGATTCTCATGGTGAGCTGAAACATGTCCAGGCTAACACTGAAGGCCTCTATTGAATTTATATCCACTGCCATAGGTTCACCATCCTTTGGCAGAAAAAGTGCCTCCTAGTGCTACCTGTGAGTTTACCACATCTAGGTTTCAGGGCATATCCTTGTTTAAAGCTAGAGCACACCAGATCAAACTTCTTGTGTGTTTGATCTTGTCGTTACCCCTGTGGGTACAGACTATTGAGATCCTGTCCACTCTCAGAATTCTTATCTCATGGGGGAACATGTTAAGGGCCTTCAGCCTCTTCTCATAGCTTTTGCCCTCCATACACCTAATTATTGTGTATTAGTGGCCCTGTATTGCACCCTCTCAACTACCTCAATGTCCTTTTTTGTACTGAGGAGCCCAGAACTGCACACAGTTCTCCAGTTGGGGCCTGACCAGGGCCCTGTAAAGTGGTAAGATTGTATCACCTTCTCTGTTGCTTTCCACCTTTTGATGTACCACAGCATTGTTCCAGCCCTCTCGACAGCAGCTGAGCAGTGCTTGCCATACTTCAGCCACCCCATGTGTATTATGACCCACTGGCCCTTTTCCTCCTTCACTGCAGCAAAAGGACCTCACACAATGTATAGGTCCTACTGTGCCATTGTTTTCCTGCCCATGTGTACCACCTTGAATTTGCCTACACTGAATCTGAGGCTGCAGTAGTCTGACCCATCCCGTAACTTGTGTAGGTCCTGCTGGTGTTTGTCCTCATCTTTAATGAAGTCCATCACCTTGGCCAGCATAGTGTCATAACTAAAGCAACCTGTTGGAGAGCCAGGTTTACAGATTGCTGATGAAAATGTTGAACAGAAGTTGTCTTGGCACTGATCCCCAAGGGACAATGTGGAATCCCCCTTTCCACTCAGAATAGTACCCATCCACCATAACCCTCTGCTTTCGGACCCCCAAGCCAGCAATCCACCTTGCATATACCTCGTGTACACCACACTAGTGTACCTTTTGCTGAAGCATGTCATGAGCCACAGTGCCAGAGGCTTTGCTTAAGTGAAGATAAACCTCCCCTATGGCCCTGCCTCTGTCTGCCTCCCTGTGACCCCATTGAAGAAGGGGATCCTGTGGGTTTGGCATGATCTGCCCCTCATAGAGTCATGCTTATAAGGAGTGAGAACTTTTGGTTCAGCAAAGTTCTCCATCCTGTCCATGGTAATACATAGGTACATAGACAGTGTTGTCAGATAAGGGCCTGTGGCCCACCCAGTCTGCCCATTTGAACTTGTAAGTTCAGTTTATGTTTTATAGATACATAGACAGTGTCGACAAATAAGGGTAATGGATTCAAGGATCTTCTAGGATCTTGCCCAGCACTGATAGCAGGCTAGTGTGCCTGTGGTTGACTGGGTCGGACCTTGCTCCTTCATAGAAGATGGGGACCTCTAGCTAATAATACAGTGGTAACCTGATAAGATTATTTATTTATTTATTTGCTTTTGTTGACCGGGTAAGTCACACTAGACAGCTAAGTGCCTATTTTCAGGTGCGACCCGGGAGAGTTACAAACTTAAGTAGGTAGGTACAGTGACAGATCAGTCTTACATACAGTGGGATAACAGGTGATGGAATAGAATGACAACCAGTAACAAGTCACGAACCCAGGGGGTGTTACAGGTGACCCGGGAGAGTTATAAGCTAGAGTATACACAAAACAATGAGTGAGTCAAGATTTACATATAACAGGAGAGCAGGCTAAACCAATATGGCACTCAAGGAGGAGATGGTACGCTTTAGAAAGATTTGGGTAGGTGGTTGACAGTCCTCAAAAGGGTTGGGACAAGTGCACACAGGTTCAGTCATATGTTAAGCCAAATAAGTGCCTGCATGTGGGGGGGGACCTAGGGAAGAGCTGAAGGGGGGTCTGGTGACCTTGTTCTGGAGGTAGGACGGGGGGGCAGCCGTTACTTGATCAGTGGATGGGAGAATAAGTGCGGTAGACCCCAGAGGGTGCAGAGACCTCCCATGCCTTCATAGTGCAGGGGGCTACAAGGTGCATAGACAGGTGGAGGAGCCCTTCAGGAAGTTCCAAAGGGAAGTTTTAAAGTTTGGATGGGAGGGGGTGGACCGAGTAAGGGCTGTGAATGAATTCCATAGTTTTGGGGCATAGTTGGCGAAGGCCCGATCACCCACTTGGGTGCGTGTCCTAGGAACCGGACAGTTGAGTGTCGTGCTTGACCTAAGGTGGTAGGAAGAGGTGTCAGGGTTGAGGGGAAAGGCGAGGGCAGCAGGGGTGGCTGTTCTTACAGTGCTGTCAATGAAGTTCCCTACTACAAAGGTGCGGTGTTTCTCGGGAGGGAGCCACTCGAGGCATGTGTAGAGGTTGCAGCGGTGAGTCAGGGGTGGGGCAGATAGCGCAAAGCGGCAGATGCTGTTGTAGGCCGTGTCCCATTTCGAGAGGCTGGATTTTGGCAGGGGGGCAAAGGTCACTAGCCCATAGCAGAGAGAGGGGAGGAGAACACCCCTAGCTAGGGCCACCCGAGCAGCCGGAGTCAGGCAGTTTTTGGCTCTGTAGGCGAGACCAAGTTTGATGCTTGTAGACTTGCAGACGTTACGGATGTGCAAGGAGAGGTCCAGCTGAGGGTCCAGAGTGACACCCAGGTATTTGACAGTGGCCACCGTCTGCAGGGCGCCGCCATCAGCCCCGTAGATTGGTAGGGGGGCAGAGCTGGATTTTGTTTTGTTCAGGGAGCCGAAGAGCATAGCCTGGGTTTTCTTAAGATTGGTGGTAAGCTTGTGTTCCACCAGCCATGATTGGATCCGCTTGAAGTCAGAGTTTAATTGGGAATTGATGGTGTCGATGTCGCATGCGCTGTCCAGAATGACAAGGTCATCGGCATACAGGGTGGTAAGCCCATGGGTGGTGACAGAGGGTAGCTCATTGATGAAAAAGGAGAAGAGCGTCAGACCGAGGATGGATCCCTGTGGGACTCCACATTGCACGGTGGTGGGGTTGGAGAGAGTCCCGTTGTGTTGGTGTATTGCTTCCTACCAGTAAGGTAATTGAGGAACCAGGCATGGGCGGAGTTTGAGAGTCTGAGGGAGAGAAGAGTGGAGCTAAGGAGGGAGTGATCTACCCTGTCGAAGGCTTTGGACAGATCCATGAAGATCGCTCCAGTGAGGTAGACCTGGTCAGTTGCAGTTCTGATCTGCGAGGTGACTACAGCGAGGGCGGTAGTCGTGATGTGTCCCTTCCTGTACTCTTGTTGGGCTGGAGAGAGGAGGTTGTGTTCCTGTAGGTACTCAGTTAGCTGAGAGGCCACAACTTGCTCCAGAATTTTGGAGGCGGCCGACAAGATAGCTATAGGTCGGTAGTTCAGGGGGTCTTTGGGGTTTCCTTGTTTAAGAACAGGGGTAACCTTGGCCACTTTCCAGACATCTGGGATGACACCAGTGGTTAGAGAAGAATTGAATATATGCTTTATGGGCCTGGCGAGAAGGTGAGCTCTAAGCAGGCAGCTTTGGCTCGAGGCTGTCGTGCCCTGCTCCAGTATGAGGGAGAGGCTAGCAAGCAGCCTCTGGGTCTGTGTGTAGATACCTATTGTAGGGAAGAAGGAGGTCAGGTCTCAGGGCCGTCGGGGTGATAGGGGACTTGGGCCGGGTGGTTGAGAGTTTGGGGACTTGGGGAAGTAAGCTGGGAAGGGGGGGCTGCTCTGAGAACATAGTGTTGAGGGTATTAACAATTGTGTGTGGGTTATTGCAGCTAGCCCCGTCAATGAGCAAGTCCGTGAACTGCGATCTTGCAGAGCCCCCATGTAGGCTATGCTTGACCTTTGCTGCCTCCATAATTTAATAATGTTCCCTTACATATGCAAATAACCTTAATAAGGAAAGGTAAATGATTTTATTGCTTCACTCCTTCTGAAGAATTTAATGTTACTAGAGTATTACTATAAGATTTAAACAAGTCAGGTTTCAAAGGTGCTTTACCATTTCAGTTTCAGAAAGTGCTTTTCTAAAAATGCTTTTCTTTCACTGCCTAGTGCAATGAATTTGGAAGTCATCTAAAAGATGTGGTTGACAAATACCAGTCGTATCATGAAACATCATCTGGACTTCTATCCTGGCTTCAGACTTCAGAAGAGGTTGTAAACAAGCATCTGGTAGAGCCAATCGCTGCTGACCCCAAGAATCTTCAAAAACAACTGGAAGAAGCCAAGGTAAATGTGCAAAGACATAGATTAATGAAGTACATATGATATCAGTGCATCAATGTTCATATGCACTTGTCAGTGTTAGCTTTGTGTCTAAAAATACTACACTGTTCAGGAAGATGATCGACCTTGTTGTTCATGCTACCAGATTTGACAGTTGGCGAAGGCCTGGCTTGATTTGTACAGTATATATGAAAACTGGTAACTGGGAAATGCACACTGGAGTCAAGGCTTGTTCCCTACTACAAAGGTCCGGGGTTGGGGGAGGGTTACAGGATAAAAACATATACAACAATAACTGAAACAGGCAGAAAGAGACTGCAGTGGCCGGCTCGATGGTTAAGAGGGCTCGGGTGCTATCAGCACCTTACCTTTTCCCATGGTGGTAACCCGAGTTTGAGAACGAGCTCGGGTCACTAGTAGTCGGCGGTGGGGGGGGGCAAGAGAGGATCGAGGAACTATGTGGCAGCTTTCCTCTCTTGGACTAGGGTGGCATGCCTTCCCGGCTCTTGGCTGCCACCAGGCGGAGGTCTGGTGGTAATGCCAATGCACAGGTGGCAAAGATGCAAGTTTGGAGGGATGGAAGGAGCGTGGTTCCAGAACACAAGCACACCTGTATACACATGCATCATCGGTGCCACTGCGGCTTCGGTTGGAGACAAAGCTTGGTGAAAAATAGAAGCAGACTAGAGGCCTCATGAAGCCTGCTGAGGGAACCAACCCCCAAGCGTGGAGAACGGGATGGTCAGGGGTGCCCTGAGGAATGGTGCTAAACAGCCACCCCAGGTCTGGCTCAGGTGGAGAAACACTCTACAAAATGGCATGCCAATGCCCCTTTTCATCTTGCACGTCAAACTTGGTCATTAACATGCAGGCCTGTGACTGTGGCACCCAGGAGCCAAGGCGCTACTCCATTTATTTATTTTTTTTATTTTATTTATTCATTCTCGGATTACAAAGTACCTTCGAGCGCAGAGCAGCTCATTTACAAAGGTTCCACGTCAGCAGGGAAGGGATTACAACAGACATAGGATGAACTAAACATAAAGAGCTACTAAAAATACATCATACGCATTGGAATTGTAATACATCATATACTGTACAAAAAATGTCATCATTATGATGCAGCTTGGATGGAATTAAGATTAGGAGAGAGGGTTGGTTAGTATTAATGTGAGGAGGGGAAGGAAGCAGAGATTTTTGATTAAAAGAAGAGAAAGCAGCAACCAGAGCATTGTCATAGTTGCTATTAAGGCAAAAAAATACTGTACATCATATGCATTAGAATTGCAATACATCATATACAAAAAATGTCATCATTAAGATACAACTTTGCTGGTATCAAGATTGGAGAAACATAGAAACATAGAATTTGATGGCAGATAAGGACCGCTTGGCCCACCTAGTCTGCCCATTTTCCTACCTAACAGATAAGCTGCAGATCCTAGTTAACCAACAGCTTACTTCCTCTTACCCGCCCCTAGGACTGCCTTATGCCTGTCCCATGGATTCTTGAAGTCCCCCACTGTTTTTGTCTCCACGACCTCCTCAGGGAGGCTGTTCCATGCATCCACAACCCTCTCAGTGAAAAATACTTCCTCACATTACCCCTGAGCCGTCCCCACTCTATCTTCAAATTGTGCCCCTTGTTCTTGCACATCTCTTTTTCTGGAAGATGCTACCCTCTTGGACTTTGTTAATTCCCTTGAGGTACTTGAAAGTTTGGATCATGTCCCTCTCCCTTCTTTCCTCAAGAGTATACATATTAAGCTCCTTTAGTCTTTCTTCGTATGTCTTCTGGTGCAGACCCTGCACCATTTTGGTTGCCCTCCTCTGGACAGCCTCCACTCTGTCTATGTCTTTGGAGATGGGGTCTCCAGAACTGCACACAATACTCCAGATGGGGTCTTACCAACTGTCTGTACAGAGGGATAACAACTTCCCGTTTTCTACTATTGATGCCTCTTCCTATGCATCCCAGTATCCCTCCAGCCTTCCTTACTGCCTTCTTACATTGCTTGCCCACCTTTAGGTCATCTGATATAATAACCCCCAGGTCCCTTTCTATTTTTACTGTTGTCAGTATCTCACCCCCCATTGTTTATGCTTCCCCTTTCCCATGTGCATTATCTTGCACTTATTTGCATTGAATCTGAGCTGCCATACATTTGACCATTCCTCCAACCTTGCCAAGTCCCTTCTCATCCTTTCCACTCCATCTTGTGTATCAACCCTGTTGCAGATCTTTGTGTCATCTGCAAAGAGACATACTTTTCCTTCCAGTTCCTCTGCAATGTCACTTATAAAGACATTAAAAGGACCGGTCCCAGTACTGAACCTCATGGTACCTCACTAGTAACCTCCTTTCTTCACTGTGTACTCATTTACTATTACCCTTCATGGCCCTGTTGTCTAGCCAATTTTTTATCCAGGCTACTACCTTGGGACCCATTCCAAGGCTGGCTATCTTGTGTATTAATCTTTTGTGTGGGACTGTATCAAATGCCTTGCTAAAATCTAGGTAGGCCATGTCCACAGCCCCTCCCTGGTCTACTACTTTGGTCACCCAGTCAAAGAAATCTATTAGATTCGTCTGACACGACCTTCCCATCGTGAATCCATGCTGCCTCGGGTCCTGTGCCCCATTGGCCTCTAGGTACTCAACAATTCTTTCCTTCAGAAGTGATTCCATCATTTTCCCTACCACTGAGGTCAAACTAACTGGTCTGTAGTTTCCTGCCTCTGTCCTGCTCCCACTTTTGTGAAGAGGAATCACATCTACCCTCCTCCAGTCCTCAGGTACCACCTCATCCTCCCATGATTTGTTAAAGAGAGTAGTCAGTGATGTCACTAGTTCTACCCTTAGTTCTTTTAGAATTCTTGGGTGAATCCCATCAGGCCCCATTGCTTTGTCCACCTTCAATTTTATTAGTTCTTTCAGAACCCTTTCTTCTGTAAATGGACTGGTATCAACCCCCATCTTCAGAGTGTTTCTCTTGTTTGGTTTAGGTAACTCCCCCTCCTCTTCCTTTGTGAATACTGAGCAGAAATATTCGTTCAGTATCCCTGCTTTTCCAGTGTCACCCTCTACCCACATTCCCTCCCCTTTATTAAGCTTCAGTATCCCTCCTTTGGTCTTTCTTTGCTCCCTAATATACCTATAAAAGGTCTTATCCCCCTTCTTAACAGAATTGGCTATCCTTTCTTCCGGTTTGGGCCTTTGCTATTCTGACTGCCTTCCCAGCCTCTTTCTGCTTTAACTGATAAAGTTCTCTGTCCTGCTCCTTCTGTGTTTCCTTATATTTCCTGAATGCTGCCCTTTTCTCCTTAACCTTCCCTGCCACCTCTTTTGTGAACCATAGCGTTTTTTTCCTTCGTTGTGTTTTATTGATTTTTTTTACGCAAAGGCTTGTTGCTTCTGTTATGGCTGTTTTGATCACTCCCCATTGTTCCTCCACCCCTCCTTCTTGCCTGTTTGCTAGTGTTTTTCTGAGGCACTCTCTCATTTTCCCAAAGTCAGCCCTCCTAAAGTCTAGTACTCTTGCTTTTGTATGGCTTGACTGTATGGCTGTGTTTATCGTGAACCACACTGTTTGGTGGTCACTTGTTCCCAGATGGCTACCCACTTCTAAATCAGAGATTCTTTCTCCATCCCCATTTGAAAGTACCAGGTCTAAGATTGCTCCCTCCCGAGTTGGTTCCAATACTAGCTGTCTGAGACATGCCCCCTGTAGGGCATCAAGAATGACCCTGCTCTTGGATGTGCCTGCAGCAAAGGTGCTCCAGTTAACATCTGGCATATTCAGGTCCCCCATCAACAATATCTCCCCTTTATCTGCCATTCTAAGAAAGCCTTCTATCATTTCCTTGTCCATTCCCTCCCCCTGAGATGGGGGTCTGTATACAACACCCATGCAGATTGTGGTGCCATTTCCTGTCTCCAGGGTGACCCAAAGTGCCTCATCTGCTCCCTGGAGGAGAGAGTAGGTTAGTATTAATGTGAGGAGGGAGGGAAGCAGAGTTTTTGATTTAAAGAAGAGAAGGTAGCAGCCAGAGGCATTGACGTAGTTGCTATTAAGGTAGATAGGGAGTGGGAGGTGAAAAACAGGCGGTGGGGTGGAGGCAGGCATGGGAAAGGAGCAGGCAGAAGTGGCCGATCAACAAAACAGGAGGTGGTATCATGGTCAAAGGAAAATACAGCAGCAGGGGGAGAGGGGATGAGGATTAGGGTACCAGGAAATTAGGAGACACAATCACAGGAGCTTTCAGTTAAGAGATGATGTCGGAGCATGTGTCTGAACTGGTTGAGATTAGTCAGGTTAGCCAGTTCACTACATAGTCCATTAAACCAAGAAGGGGCTCCAAAAAGAAAGGAGCATTGGCATTGAGTGGTCCTGCACCTTGGGACAAGGAGGAGTTCAGTATTGGAGGAGCAAGAGTGTCGGGTCCTGAGAGATTTGTTTAGTAGGCACCCCACACCCCATGGCAAGAGCCAAAGGAGCACCTTTTTAGTAAGAAGGCATCTTTGATAATTAATCCTCCCACTTAGCTGGAGCCACCCAGACTGAGCATAGAGCTCACAAGTATGGGTGTAATAATCAGCACCAGTTATAAGTCTACAGATCTTGTTTATGGCCAGCAAGCCATTTTTTTGAGTGTTGTAGTGGAGGTGGCTCCATATATGACTAGGCCATAATCGATGGTTGACAGCACCGAGCTGTGAATTGCAAGTTTAAGAGCTTCATTAGTAAGACCCCTTCTGTGATGATAAAGGAGCTCAACCCTAATGTTTACGGCCCTGGCAACATTCTCTACGTGATGCACATAAGTAAGGTGACTGTCTAAGGTTACACCTAGGTACTTAAAGTGCTGGATTTGTTTGAGGGTGACTCCTTGGTTGTTCCTGATAGCAAGGGCATGCACCTTGTGTTTGTTTCGGGCCGATGAGAACAACAACACTTTTGTCTTCTTGTAGTTCAGTACCAGCTTATGTTCGCTAAACCATTGCTCAGGTTCCATGAATCCAAGTTGCAGACTGCTTTCTAGCAGGTTTGGGGTGCAAAGACTGCTGCATCATCCACATAGAGCAGGGTTTGTTGGTGACATGCGGTCGGCAAGTTGTTCAGAAAGATGTTGAAAAGGAATGGACCTAGAATTGATCCTTGTGGTACTACAGATAAGACCAGTCTCTGTACTGAAACAACTACGAAACCAGGGCAGCATATCAGGGGAGAGACCAGTTTTAGAAAGTTGTCCGAGGAGAAGTGTATGATTAACAGTGTAGAATGCCTTCGTTAAATCTGTAAAGGCTGCTCCTACAAGATTGCCTTGGTCAAATGATTGCTGGACATAGGTGATAAATTCTAGAAGTGCTGTGCCCTTTCCTAAATCCGTGTTGCTGTGGGCATTGGATGGATTATTTATCGAGGTAATCCACTAGCTGGTTGGCAACAATTCGATGCAGCACTTTGGAGAGTGGAGGGAGGATTGATATAGGCCTGTAATTGTTATGTATGACCCGATCTCCAGATTTATGTATTGGAATCACAAGGGCTGTTTTCCATACCTGCTGGAATTGTGACAGGGTAAGGGAAAGGTTAAGTATTTTAATGTCATGTCTGTCATTGACTATGGCCTTCCGGTCTATGGCTCAGCAGATCAGACTGCCCTCAACAAGGTTCGACTCACAGTTAATAAGGCCTGCAGACTTATCACTGGTGCTTCCAGACTCACTCACACATGTGAGCTGTACACCCTGGCTACCCTATTCAACCTGGAAGAGCGACTCATGTATCAGACATGCCAGCTCACCTTTAAAGCCCTGCATGGCCTATCCCCCATAGGCCTATCCAACTCCATTCGCCATACTGCACTGACCCTGATCACGCGTGGCTCGTCAAGAGCTACCCTAGTTATTCCGAGAGCCAGGACCTCTCAAGGTTAGAGGGCATTCCCCTACTGTGCGCCCACTGGTATAACTCCCTCCCTGCCAGTGTCTCAAACTCACTAACCTTAGCTTGCTTTTAAGCCCAGGCTCAGAAACTTCCTGCTTAGCTCTCGAAATGCAACTGCCGCTAGCCTAGTGTAAAAAATATATATATACTCTGTTTGACAATGCTCACTGAGCTCCCTTCCTCTACTAATTCCTCCTCCCTATCTCCCTCCCTTCTACTCCCACCAGCTCTCCCTCGACCATAAGTTTTGCACCTTTTGTTATCTTTTGCTTCGTTGGAGATTGTATTCTATTGTAACAAAATTGTAATTGAACTGTAACTTTTTTGTTTGTAAGTACTGTGTCCCTTGTACTACTGTTCTGATGTCCTCTTTGTGACGCGGTACCTTTGTAAATGAGCCTCTGGCTCAAAGGTTTCTAAACTGATGTTTAACTAAATAAATAAAAAATAATGATGGGAGGCAGAACTTCCTTAATAGTGAGTGTGATAAGTTCGAGGTCTAGATAGTTGCCACTGTGACGAGATTGCCTAACACCTTGCTCAGTAGTTTACTAACCTGGGTCATTGAGACCTTCTTAAAATAGAAGGGGGGAATCAGGGGTCTTGTTTTCAGGGTGACACAGGGACTCTTCAGGGGTAACATCAAAGAAATCTTGCTGGAGGAATGGGCTATCACTCTTTGCTCCTGGGTGTCTGTTTCCAGTCGAGGGTTGTGGTGTACTGCAGTTATGCACTTTGTGCGGTGCTACAACAGTGCCATATTCATTCTTACTGCCTCATGAATATGCCTCCCTGATGACCACACACTAGTTCACATGTCTCAAATGGCCATGTCTGAATATGGGGGCCATGATGTCAAGAGCGAGTGCAGTGTGAGGTTGAGTGTTCGGTTAGCATATCTGAAAATTTTAAAAGTGCTTTTCAGAAACAAAAGGTAGCGTACTTAATAAAAAATGGCCAAAACACTGACACAGGATGAAAACTTTAACACTGAGGTGGTCTGTACAGATGATACCACTGTTCATGTGTTATATCAGTTATCTAACTTTGCATTCTATTTTCACTATTTACTCCAAAGCAATCACATTTCCCGTTAGAAATGAATTTGAGTTGTTAAAAAAATATTTAAAAAATAAATGGGGCTCTGGATATCTCTCTTGGTTAATTAAGAGCCTCCTGCTGTCATTTCTTAAGGTTCAGGGATCACTCAGTTTTGCTTCTCAGTTCTCGAACCCTATGAAGTCAGAAGGAGACAGTTTTCATTAGCTGATAGCCTTCTCCGGAGCTTCATTTGCTTGCATTATAAAGCAAGTCAAAATCACTTCCTATAGGACCTTTCAGTACTTTTGCTGCTTTATGTTAATTTAGTCAAGATTAATGTTACCTTTTGTGTGAATCAGCCGTGCATCACTGGTGTGGTCTGTGGTTGTGCAGTCAGTGGACTGTAGTAGTGGCTGAAACTTTTTCCTGCACAGCAGGGCACTAACACGCATGTCCAGCATGCATGTCTGGCACACACCTGAGAGCCACTGACAGGAACTTCATCTCACTCTCAGCTGCTTACCATGCTGCTCACACACTTATTTCTGTATTGCTGCTGCTGCAGGTGTAACTTTCTGGGGCGGTGTTTTACAAACCAAGAAAATGCACTGACAGCTGGGACCAGACCGTATATCTTCATGTTGGGGGGGGGGGCAGTTCAGGTAACTGTAAGGAGAGTTACTGCAGCTGGTGGCAACATTAGTAAAGGCTTTCTTTGTTTAGGAGCCATTGTTGCTGGTGGCAGTATAAAGAAAGCCATTAGCAGCAAAAGTCACCACTGCATAGTACAACATTGGTAAAGTCCCTCTGGTGCAAACCACTGCCACTGCAAGCTGTAATATACATGTTTATAATAGGGTGTGTCTGTGTGTGTTTGCATGCATGTGTGTGTGCATGCATGTATGCAACTTGCATACACACACACACACACACACAAACATGTATATACGTATCCTTACAAAAATGCATTTAACACCTAATTCTCCGACCTCACATCCTTCACAGGAATCACTGATGCTGGTCCTGTGGCTTCAGTGTCTCCAGTAGTCCCCCCAACCCTCTCTGCTAAGCCCAGCCCCCCCTTTCCATTTTTGAACAGTAGGGGTGGCAGAGGTAAGAAAACTATTACCCTCTGTCACACTTGACAACAATTCCAGGTCTGTTGGCCTTGAACCCAAGCTACTAAGAATGGAAGTCCCCCTCCATAACTCTCCCTATCTCAAAAATCCTAAATCTTTCCCTCTCTTCTGGTACTGTTCCTGATGTCTGGAAAATTGCCAAGGTCACCCCTTTCTTTAAAACTGGTGACCCCAAACTTATGAACAACTATCACCCCACTACCATACTCTCAGTCCTTTCTAAACTCCTAGAATTGATTGTGGCATCACAGCTCAATGATCATATAGCCAAGCACAATCTTCTGTCTCCTGCCCAATGTGAATTCAGGAAGAACCATGGCACCTCAACAGGCTTGGTCAAACTAACAACTGGCTTCAGCCTAGCTGTGGATTTTAGTCTTCTGACTGGTGCAGTGTTTCTAGGATTGTGGATATGTTGTTCATCCACACTCTTTGGCATGTCACCTTCCACTTTAAATCTCACTGGAATTCTTCAAGCTGGCTCTTCCCACCCACCCACATGATATATACCTCGGCTCCACCCCATGACACCAGATCTTCCTTTCCGCTGGAAGATTCAAGTTGCCTCCCTTGTGTTCGCGTACTTCGTAGGCCCTGGCATTCAAACCTTTGCATTTACTGAAAATTCGCATTACTCGCATTAGCGAGTGCAAGTTTGCAGCTTCGATTATGGAAGATAAATTTTCCCCCAGATTTCATCGGTGCCTGTGAGGCCAGAAAATGTTGCATACCAGTCCTCATTCCATGTGCATCTACTGCCTTGGAGTCGGACATGACACCTCGTATTGCAGTCTCTGTTTGGCATTCCATCCCAACATCCTTGATGTCTGTGTCGCACGCCTGAAACTAGGGAGGCCAGAGAGGAGGAATCCTCCAGTGAAATCCAAGGAGGCTTGGTGGGTGGTTTCCGCGGCTGCCGGATCCGCCGAGCAGTTGGAACGCTTGCAAGCATTCAAGGAGCATGCAGCTCATGCCACAGAGGCTTCTCGGAGCTTTTTCATTCCGCTCAACCTAGGCTTCACATTCTTGGGTTCCTTATGGGAGTTGTACCAGTCTGTCCCTACCAAGGGAGAGGCACCTGCGGGCTCGCACTTCTCTTGATTCCATAAGCGGGAGAAGGATCTGAATGCATCTTCGTCTCGATGAAGACGGTCCTGGGAGCAGGAGAGATCTTGGTCCCAGGAACATGCAGTCTCAACCTCAGTCGCGATCGCCTCTTTGGCCACCGACTTTTCGGAGTTGCCGTCAAGCCAGCCAGCCGAGGGTTTGGTCGACGATGTGGAAATCGTCATCGACCCATTGCTGCTGACCCCAGTTGACGATTCCTTGGAGAGGACCCCAGTTCTCGTTTTCCCTGATGAGGAGGCACACCCTGCTGGAGTCCCCATTGAGGAACCGGTCCCGGACTCTGGGAAGTCACCGGCCCTGCCGGTGTCTCCCGACTGATCGAGTCGGCCTGCCCAATCTCGATTGAGGTCTAGGACCCCCTTGACTGATAGGCCGAGGAACAGCCATATGCACTCTAAAAAGAGGCAACGCCATCGGTCATCCTCGTCCTCCTCAGATGAGGAGAGGCTCTCGCGGAAACTCTGTCGGTGCTACGAGGACCTCATGTGACAGCAGCTGATTTTGTCCAGGCATAAGCCTACCACAGCTTCCACCCTGGCCATTACTTGGCTTTCACCTCCCAGGCCGAAACCGACTCCTTTGGAGCTGACTAAATCAGTTCTCCAGCCCGCGGAGCCAGCAAGACCACCTGTTCGACCCATAACGGTCTCTCCACCCATTGTGGGGGAACCACCACCCAAACAGCCCATGGGAGGGGCTCCTTCCAAGGAAGACAGACCAGACACCAGGCTTCCCTGGCGATTGTCGGTCACGGTCACCGCAGGTCGCCCCGGCGAGTCAAAGGTGACCTGGGCGGCAGGCCATTGTATCCGGATTCCTCGGATTCAGACATCACCGGTTTACATTCACATCCAAGTGATGATGAATCGACCGGTGGCCTGGGGACGGAGGAAGGTCCCTCATCTTTTCAAGGGATCCTCTGCCTTATCTCTGAGTCTACATGGATTCCCCTGGAGCCAATCCAGAAAAAGGTGGAGTACCCTCTTACGGACATACTTAAGAGAGGGTTACCCCGACAGAGGCCTTTCCAGTAGTTGAGGCCATTGTTGGCCCAGCCCTTGAACTATGGCAGCGTCCTGCCTCTTGTCTAGCGCCGTCTGCCCTAATGGCCCGCAAGTACGCGGTGCCCATGGGGTCCCTCGCAGGGTTCACAGAGCACCCTTCGGCTGAGAGCCTGGTGTCCGCCTCTGTGTTCAGGCATACTGGCAGACACTGACCGACCTCCTGATAAAGAGTCCAAGCTTTTGGACCATTCAGCCAGGAAGGTCTATGCGGCTTCCTCCTTGGGCCTTCGTCAGGCAAGTTCGGCCGTCAATCATGGGCAATAATTTCCTCCCACGCCCTTCTCGGGTCGTTGGATGGAGTCCTCCCACATCTCCCCGTGGACATGCAGACAATGGTCAAGCAGGACCAGGGCCGAGCTGTCACCAAACAGCAGCTTCAGACAGCTCTGGACATTGGGGATTCTTGTGCCCGCTCGATGGCCGGCGCAGTTGCCTCTCGTCGCAGGGCTTGGCTGAGGCTCTCCTCTTTTCCAGCGGATACCCAGCACAAGCTAGCTGACGTGCTCTTCCTCAGGACTGACTTGTTCGGCCCAGGAGTGGCCAGTCAACTTTAGCGCATTGAGCAGTCCAGTGCCACCTTGGACGCTACTTCTGCCAAGAGTTCTTTGGGCAAGAACCAGCAGAAAAAGAAGAAGAAGCCTTTTTGGCACTCTTCCCATGCAGCTCAGTAGTCCTCCTTTCAAAGTGGACAGCAATACCAGCACCAACAGCAGGCCCATGCTTGGCACCCTCGGCCCTAGCCTGGACCCCAACAGACCTGTAAAGGAGGCCAAGGATCAGGTCCTGGATCCTCCTCCTCCAAGCCTGCTCAGTGATGGGGTAGGGCTGCCAACCCCTCTCCTGTCACGCCAGCTCTGGGTCCTTCCATGGGGGTCCGGCTCCGCCACTTTCTTTCTGCCTGGTCATTATTACCACGGACAGGTGGGTTCTGGAAGTGGTCAGTCAGGGACTGCCTCTGGAATTCGAGCAGTACCCTCCAAGCCAAGCCCACATCCCCAGGGAGGAACGAGTATCTGCTCACACTCAGTCGGCTGTCAGAGACGACATCGCTCATCTCCTTCTCAAGGATGCAGTAGCCCCAGTGGCAGATCCTCCAGCAGACCCAGGCTTTGTCTCCAGGTACTTCCTGGTGCCCAAGCGGATGGGAGGCTGGCACCCCATTCTCGATCTGCACAACCTGAATCAATATCTCAGGTCATGCACCTTTTGGGTGGTCACTCTGTCCCAGACCATACCATCCTTGGAGCGAAACATGTGATTCTGTTCACTGGATCTACAGGACACGTTCTTTCACATCCCAATCCGTCTGTCCCATCAGCAGTTTCTCCACTTCTGGGTTGAAGGGACCCTGTACGAGTTCTGAGCCATGCCGTTCAGCCTGTCATTGGCCCCTTGGGTCTTCACCAAATGCATTGCAGTGGTGGCGGCTCATCTCAGGCATGGGCGGTGGTCAGGATTTACCCTTATCTGGACAATTGGCTCCTAGCAGGATCCACCCAACAGTAGGTGGAGACATCCAGGGACCTGACCCTCCAACCCTGCTTCCAACTCAGCCTCCTGATCAACGAGGCCAAGTCAGAAATCATGCCGTCTCAAGTGATGGGCTTCATCATGGCAGAGCTCGACTCTTGTCAAGCCAGAGCTCGGCTCCCGGTGGATAGGGTGGAGGTTCTTTCCTCCTTTGCCCAATCATTTCTGGTTGGGCAATTGCATCCTGCCTGGGACTTTCTGCGCCTTCTGGGTTACATGGCGGTGTGCACCTCAGTGATCCGTTGGGCCCGGTTGCACATGTGCCCCCTTCAGTGGGAGCTGGCCACCCAATGGACTCAGTGCCATGGTCATTTCAACCAGTGGATCACTGTAACCCAGAAGATGTGAGATGCTCTCCAATGGTGGACCATCCCAGACCGATTTCAAGAAGGGATGCTGTTTGTCCACCCCGAGACGACGGTCATTCTCACGACTGATGCCTCTCTCATGGGCTGGGGAGCCCAAATGTTTGACAAAAGGGCCCATGGGCTCTGGACCCCGAGGAGTCCCGATGCCACATCAACCTGTTGGAGCGCAGAGCAGTCAGACTGGCACTGTCAGCTTTCGCTCCTCAGCTCCTGGGTCAAGTGGTTCAAGTCCAGACGGACAATACCATGACCATGTACTACCTCAACAAACAGGGTGGCACAATCTCCCATCTGCTGTGTAAGGAGGCGCTCCACTTCTAGACCCTTGTGAGCCGGTTGGAGGTGGATCTCCTAGCTATCCATGTGGCAGGAGCCTCAAACCACCTGGCGGATGCCCTCAGCCACTTAGGCCAGTCATCCCACGAGTGGTCTCTCCTTCCAGAGGTAGCTTACAGCCTGTTCTCCTGTTGGGGCAAACCGATGGTGGACCTGTGTGCCTCCAAGGAAAATAACAAGCTGAGGCTGTTTCATGCCGGCCCCCCTCAGCAGGGCTCACTGCAGGGGGATGCCTTCTCGAGGCCGTGGACCCCAGGCCTCCTCTACCCTTTCCCTCCATTTCCCTTGATCTGCAAGGTGCTTCTCAAGGTGAGGAGGGACAAGGTGAAGGTGATCCTGGTAGCCCCAGACTGGCCGCGCCAGCTCTGGTATTCAGATCTCCTCAGCCTCAGTTTCAGGCACCTGGACCGGCTTTGCACATGCCCGGACCTGATATCACTCAATCAGGGGAAGGTATTCCATCCGGACCTTCAATCCCTGTACCTCACAGCCTGGTACCTGAGTGGCTAGATTTCCAGGCTTTGGGTCTTTCCAAAGATGTCTACACTGTGTTGGAGGCATCCAGGAAGGAATCGACCAGGAAGTGTTATGCCTTCAAATGGAAAAGGTTTTCCATTTGGTGTCATGGCAAGGACCTGGACCCTCTATCCTGTCTAGTGGCTAACATTCTCGACTACCTTTGGTCTCTCTCCAAAGGGGGTCTTCGGTCATCGACCCTTAGGGTGCACCTGGCAACCATCTCTGGTTACCGGGCGCGGGCCAGTCAGCCGACAACGCAGGAGACAGTGATCGGGTGCTTTTTCAAAGGCCTGGATCACATATCCCCTCCGGTGCGTGAACCTCCACCTCCATGGGATCTACTGCTGGTACTGGCAAAGCTCATGGGCAAGCCATTGGAACCAATGCACAAGTGTGCCTTATCACACTTGTCATGGAAGATGGCCTTCCCGGTGGCTATCACGTCTGCCAGAAGGACAGGGGAGCTCCAGGCGCTTTCGGTGGATTCCCCTTATCTGGTCTTCCACAGGGACAAGGTTGTCCTATGCCCCCAACCGAAATTCCTTCTGAAGGTGGTGTCAGTGTTTTACCTTAACTAGGTGTTGACTCTGCTGGTATACTACCCTAATTACATCTTGGAGGCTAAGTACAGGCTCCATACTTTGGACCTGAGATGTGCTGTCTCCTACTATAAGGAGAGGACGGCGGGAATTTGGAGTGAGGTTCGCCAGCTGTTTGTCACCTGCACTGAAGCCGCTTCTGGCAGACCTGCAGCAAACTGGACTATTGCAAGATGGATTACATCATGCATAGGTCTGTGTTATGAGTTGGCGGGCAAGGAGCCTCCCAGAGGGATAAGAGCTCATTCTACCCGCCATACTGCTGCGTCAGTGGCTACTTCCAGGGACATCCCTATCCAGGAAATCTGTTGGGCTGCTACCTGGAAGTCAGCAAACATTTTCATCACCCACTACCACATTGACTTTGAGTCACGCCGGGATGCTGGTTTGGGGGCCTCAGTTCTCCAATCTCTGATCCCTAAGTAGGGGTGTGTACCTTGCCTCCTTCCTCCCAGAGAACTGCTAGGAGTCTGCAAAAGAGTGTGGATGAACAACATATCCACGATCCTAGAACAGGTTACTCACCTGTAACAGTAGTTCTACATGGACCCACCCAACCTCCTCGGCTGTAGACACGCACAGTCTGGCTTCCAGCGGGCCAAGATCTGGTGTCATGGGGTGGAGTCGAGGTATATACCACCCAGGTGGGTGGGAGGAGCCAGCTTGAAGACTTCCGGTGAGATTTAAAGTGGAAGAGGACATGTCACAGAGTGTGGATGAACAACATATACCACTCCTAGAACTACTGTTACAGGTGAGTAACCTGTTCTTATTCACCTCACAAAAACATTCAGCCTGGTCAGTCACTTGCTCCTCCAAATGGCACTAGCCTCCCTCAGTGTCTCCCCAACCGCCATTACCTGGTTCACCAACTACTTAATTGGTAGGAAACAGTAATTCTGACTTCACTCTGCTACCTCCAACTTTGCTGATATAACTGTTGGTGTTCCCTAAAGCTCCAGCCTTGGCTCACTAATTTTCTCTATTTGTGTCAATAGTCTCCTGGATGTGGCCCCCTGTTGCAGTCCCCTGCTGTATGCAGATGATCGTGTCATTTACCACAGTTCTGCAACTGTCCCTTCCATCCCAAAACCCTCTCATTTCATCTTAGATACCATCCAGCAAGATAATCCTAAACAGCAGTAAGACAAAGGCCACGCTTTTTGGCTCTAAGACAAAATTCTGTGCCACCTCTTCTAAGCTCTACATAACCTGCATTGATGGATCCCCTAGAGGAGTTCAGCAGTTTCAGATACCTGGGTGTAATGCTAGACCATTCACTTGATTTCTCCTGTAATGTCTCCTCAATCTGCAAATCAGTGAATTCTAAACTGGGTTGGACTTTCAGGGTCAAACACTGTTTATCCCCCCTGCTGTCCGACTGTCCAGAGCTCAAGGGCTACTCCTTTTAAGTCTCACCTATGGCCTTCTGGCATTCCTAGGAGCAAGGAAATACATGCTGTTTAGACAGGACTAGTCACTTGCCTTGACCTCCCCATAGCTCATGCATCACTGCCTCCTTTACACTGGGCTGGGCTGGCCCTGCCCTGCTGGTCAATGGTCCCTTGTTCTGGGCTCTTTTGTTGACAAACTCCTATGTACAGGTTCCCGATTCTCCCATGCCGCCTACTTGCAGCACCTGTCCCCAACCTCCTCACTGAGATCTGTGGACTCTCAGCCTTTCCTTGAGTGCTGGTGCCTCTGGCTTTGGAAAAGTGCCCTTCACAGTTTGTGATCCAGTTTACTGGAACTCCCTTAACTTCCTGCCTTTCCAATGTCCTGGATGCGGCCTCCTGTTGCAGCTCCCTGTGGTATGCAGATGATCTTGTCTTTTACAACAGTGCCACAACTCTCCCCACCATGCAGAAATCCTTCTCAGACCACTTTGTACTCATTTAATCTTGAATACTGTCAGGCAGGTCAATCATAAATGGCAAGAAGACTTAAGGTCATGCTTTGCTCCATGCCACCTCCTCTAAGCTCTCCATAACTTGGACTGATGGATCCCCCAGAGGAGGTCAGCATTTGCAACTACCTGGGTGTAATGCTAGACCCCTGACTTAATTTCTTCCCTCATGCCTCCTCAGTCTGCCAGTCAGTGAATGCTAACCTGGGTTTGGCTTTCCGGGTCTAACATTACTTATCCCGTACTTCATGGCTTTCTGAAGCTTAAGGGGTGCTCCTTGTGAGTCTCACCTATGGACTTATGGCATTCCAAGGAGCGAGAAAGTCCATCCTGTTTAGATGGTCTGTAAAGTATTATAACATGTGTCGCTTTGCCTTGCCATCCCCCAAGCTCACGCATCACTGCCTCCTTTACTGGTCTGGATTGTCCCTCCCCTGCTGGTCAGTGGTCCTTTGCTCTGGCCATTTTGTTGACAAACTTGTGTACAGGCCCCCCATCCTCCCTTGCCTTCTACCTGCAGCCCCTGTCCCCATCCTCCTCACTGAGATCTGTGAACTCTCAGCTTCTCCTTGAGCGCTGATGTTTCACTGGACTTGGGGAACTGGCTTTCACAGTTTATATCCCAATTTACTGGAACTCCCTTCCCCCTAATTTAATGCCTTTCTGCCAGTCTCTCGATCTTTTGCAGGGCACTGAAGGATTCACTGTGCCTTCTAGGTCCTTGCTTCTCTCCCTCTGGGACTAGGAGATTAAGCTTTGCCTGCCTTAGCACTACACCTTTATTCATTCATTCATATTGATGAGTTCTGCTCATTTTTACCAAGTGAATTGCACATTCAGGTCTAAGTAAGCCATTCCCCTGCTCTATTTGTTACCGAAAACTAAATGTAGATAAGTTTTTTACTTCTCTGATGTAAAAACGGCATGCTCCCCAGGGTTCTGAAGGAGTTGGCAGAGGTCCTGGCAGAACCACTAGCAGACTTATTTAATAACTCACTGGGAACTGGGTGTGTCCCCCAAGACTGGAGGATGGTGCACGTGGTGCCCTTCCACAAGAATGGTCCCAAGGATGAACCAAGCAGCTATAGACCAGTCAGCCTTACTGTACATCCATTGTGCGGAAGCTAATGGAGACTGTCCTTAAGGAAAGGCTAGTAACCTTTCTGGAGGTGAATGGTCTCCAGGACAACAGACAGCATGGGTTTGTCTTGTGAAGATTTTGTCAGACCAACTTGGTGGACTTTTATGACTGAGTGACTAGGGCGCTCGACAGTGGCCAAGTGGTGGATGTCTTGTATCTAGACTTTAGCAAGGCCTTTGATTCAGTGCCACATGGGAGACTGATTAGCAAATTGCGATACCAGGGAGCAGGAGAGAAAATGGTGGAGTGGATCATGAACTGGCTGAATGACAAGAAGCAGTGGGTAGTTATAAGGAGGGGGGAATCTCAGTTGCAAGAGCCGTAACCAGTGGGGTACCACAGGGCTTGGTACTGGGTCCAGTGTTGTTTGGCATTTTCATTGCCGACATCTTACATGGGATCAAGAATAAGATCAGCCTTTTTGCAGATGACACAAAGGTAGATGCAGTGGTGGATAACACAGAGGGGTGGCAGGGGCTATGGGATGATCTGGCTAGACTCGAGCACTGGTCAGAAACATGGCAGCTGGGGTTCAATGCAAAGAAGTGCAAAGTCATGCACTTGGGAGCAAGAAACCCAAGGAGGCATTACCAACTGGGGGGAGGGGGGTTACATTATCCCCTACAGAGTAGGGAAAAGATCTTGGGGTGATAATAACATGGCAAATGAACTATTCAGTGCCATGCAAAAAAGTGGCAGCCAAGGCTAATAAGATGCTGGGGTGTATTGCCAGAGGAATCACGTCCAGGAGAGGGGAGGTCATCCTGCCACTGTACAGGTCATTGGTGAGGCCACACCTGGAGAGTACTGCATGCAGTTCTGGCGCCCCTACTTAAAGAAAGGTGTTAAATTGCTGGAGGGTGTCCAACGTAGAGCAACGGGGGTGATCCTCAATATGGAGGACAAGCCCTACGAGGAGAGACTGAGGGAGCTTAACATGTACTCCCGGGAGGAACGGAGGGATAGAGGGGAAATGAGAGAAACCTTCAGATATATGAAAGGCATAAATAAAGATGGTACAGAGGGAATTTTAAGATTAAGGAGACGGAGGGAGGGACACTAGGGGGCACAATCTAAAGTTGGAGGGTTGTAGATTCAGAAGGGAAGTGAGAAGGCCCTATTTCACACAGAGAGTGGTGACAGGGTGGAGAGCACTACCTGAGGAGGGTGTATCCTTGAAGGTAGTGGAGTTTTGAGAGGGGATGGAACAAAGTCATGGGGAAGGTGCCAGTGAGGCACTGGGGGGAGGGATAACTGCTAATATGGGCATGAAATTGGATATGCAGGTAGGAGAGTGGGGAGCAGCTGCAGTGTAACAGACTGCTAGCTGCACTCTTGAGCAGACTAGATAGACCATCAGGCCTGTATCTGCTGGCATTCTTCGTATGTTTGTAAATAAATCATTGTTACTTATCACTGTTGCATTTGTATTTTTAAATTCGTTTTTTATAACTTACTCATGTTAGGACATCACTGTAACATCTCTTTAGCCTGTTCCTTAACTCCCTCCCAGATATCTGCCAGGAGAAAATAATCTTATACGCTGATGATGCTGTAATTCTCTCTTCCCACAAGGATCCAAACTCCCTACGAAAAAGCCTGCAACTTGCTTTTTCTAGTGTTGAAAGGTGGTTCCTGGATAGTAAACTTGTGCTAAACCACAATAAAACAAAAGCCATGTCTTCTCCAATCACCAAAACAAAAATAGGCATACTCCACTCACCATACAAACCTCTGGAATTACACTGGACCAAGTAAATACTTTCAAATACCTTGGCATCACTTTTGACCAAGGGCTCACCTTTGCAACCCACATTGACAACACTACGAAAACAGTGAACCAACGCCTTGGAATACTATTCCGTGAACTGGCAATTTCTAAATCAAGCGGCATTGAGAATAGCTATACAGAGTTCCATAATCTCAATCATTGACTATGGCCTTATTATTTATGGCTCAGCTACCTCCACTGCTCTAAGGCGATCTCAATCACTTTAAATAAGGCCTGCCAGCTCTCACGGGGCTCAAAGACTGACTCACACGCAGTGATCTGTACTATGAATCAGCTGGTTGAACTCTATCAAATCGCCTTATTTATCTCACCTGCACAATGGCAAAAAATCTATCTTGGGACTGACTTATTATGTATTCAAACCCATCTCGACTGAATCCTGGCTCACGACCTTCCACCAGATCTGAACGCCAACCTTTCCTGGTTCCGAGATGCTGGACTGCACAGGGACAATGATCTTTCAATACAGGGCCCGACATGGTTCAATGCGCTTAGTCCACCTACTCTATCCTCAACCTCGCTTGAAGCTTTCAAATCCATGCTCTATGCCCACCTCACCACCACTAGCAACTGTGATTGCGCTTAGATAAAGACTACTACTCCTCATGTCCATCCTCACATCTGAGGCCTCTTCCTCCTGACTAATGAACCCTCTGGTGCCTCTACTACTTCCTGTCTCCCACCCAAACTCACTCCCCCTTTTTCCTGTCCCTCTCACTTACTCTCCCGCTCACCACCTTTCCCTCCTCTCTAGCCTCCTTTTGGCACCTAATGATCACCCTCTCCTGGAAGTTTCTTAACCTCAAATTGTCTACTCGCTTGAACCTGTTATAGCTTGTTTTTCTATGAAACTTAAAAGCGTTACTGCCTTAAACTGTTAATAGCAAATTTATGATGTAACTTTCCTGTCTGGTTTTACCTGTAATGTGTATCGTGCTTTGTTAAATGTTCTTTGTGACGTGGAACCTTTGTAAAAGAGCCCTGGCTCAAAGGTATTAAATTCCTAGACTAATAAACTAAACTAAACTAAACTGTGATATTCATATTACACCCAAACTGTAAATGCCACCCACTGTATATCATTTTTTCCCTACTGTTGTTTTCAGTTTCACTATGTACTGCAAGTTCTTATGGTTGCACCGGCTGCTGAATTTGAGTTTTGCACTAATATGTCTCCCTTTTATGCCACTCTTGTACGTTTGACCCCTAACTAATAATTTTTTCCAGATTGCATTTTTACCATTACTGAGCTCATGATGCAGTGTTATGTTATACTTTCTCCCAGCTCATGCCTGAAAATAGGCACATCCATGCCTAGTGTATTTTACCCAATATTGCAAATAAATATTTGTGCGTGCGTGCATGTGTATGTACTGCCATTCGTACCTTGGCACAGCCCCAGTACTCTTGGTACTTTGATTGTATTTATTTTACCAGAGAAAATAACTAATTGAAGTAAAAGAACCTCTTTGGCAGGAGCGCCATGTGGTGGCAGAAGTATTACATTTATTATACAGACTTAGCCACAAAGCATAAGAGAAATAATTATGCACACACCCACAGTGTGGGATGTACAGTGCACTGTCTTTGAACTTTGCTAGTGAGTTTGTCAAACACGTGCCTGAAAGAGGGATTACATTCCATGTGTGCCAAGTAGGGAAAAAAAGCATGTTTACCACTACAGGATTTAACTCCAGGAACCTTAAAGCAGTTTGTTAAGTGGCTAGATAAAATGGAGTGGTATGTCAAGCCAGGACCGATCATGTGACTGTGATGGTACTGCATAATGCTCAAGCTTTATTCTTATTTTAAACGTTTTGTTTATTGAGTTTTGCAAGTAAACAATTTACAATAAAACAATTCAAAAAGAGAATGCAGTTAATACATTCATACCCATACAAGCAAGTAAGGAGGTACTGAGAGACCCCCTCCCATTCATTAATCAAGGAGGAGTGCTATATCATGATACAGGCTAAATAGTGGAACATTAATCCTATCCAGGATGATGCTTATGAGCCCTGGGGAACAGCAGGAGCCCCAAAGTCAACATACCAATCGACAGTAGATGAAGTATTTAGAAAGACATTCACCAAGTGGCTCTTTAAATGTTTCAGTTGCTAAGTGAAAGCATGTTAACACCCACTATAAATCTCCAATTTTACAATTGCAAAGTACTATATCTTATTCCAGCAGACCTCCACATCCTGTGGCTATACCGACCCCATGAACGTTGCATTGGATTGCTTTTTCATAATATTCAATATTTAAAATCCTGCCAAAACTTTTCGGTGAATGCGGAAGTTTTGTCTGAGTCCCGATCGAACGGGCGCAAGTTTACATGTGTATTCCACCCAGTTTTGTGACATTGCTAACACCATTGAGCTCTGTGGAGCAGCAGGGAGGGGCTTAAAATGCTTATTTTATTACTTTCACAGGGGTCTTGATGCCTAAATTAATATCTACAGCAATGACCCATTCTGGTGTTGCTGTAGGTATTAATTTAGGCATCAAGACCCCCGCAAAAGTAATAAAATAAGCATTTTAAGCCCCCTCCCTTGCTGCTCCATAGAGATCAGTGGTGTTAGCAACATCACAAAACTGGGTGGAATACCCTGGTAAACTTGCGCCCTCTCGATTGGGACCCAGCTGCAACTTCCGTATTCACTGAAAAGTTTTGGCAGGATTTTAAATAGTGAATATTATTTAGAAAATGGTACTGACAGCAGCCTTGGACTCCCGCCACAGCTTACAAAGGTATGTGGGATGGGAGCGAGCTGCATAATTTACTTTACAGGTCACCTTTAAGAACCAGTTTTAATTTCCTGTATTATGTGAACTGCCTCTTTACCTTCTGTAATGCTATCTGTCGTAACCTGGACCTCCTTGTAAATCAGCATTGCTCAGTGGAGCTTTTTTCCTGCTAAAATAAATACAAACACAACTACATTACTAGCCTTTAAAAAAACAAGAAATGGTTATAAATTCAGATACTGGGCAATTACAAACTGTCTACAGCCCAACAGTTAAAAAACATTTTATTCTGAATTAGTCAATGCTTTGGGGGCTGGGGGCAGATAGCATTCTAATACTAGTACCATGCTGTTGTGGCACAGATCCGTTGTATAGCTTACAGGTTATCTGCTGTTCTGTAAAACTGTCCATGAAGAAAGTGGTTTGGCAGGAAACGCCATATGTCCCACCACCAGCTCTGTCTCTGGGGCTGTTGTAGAAGTACCTGGATAGTCAGTTCAAAAATATCTTGATCAGGAACTTATTTAACCAACAACTGCCTTGCCTAGGTGATTTCTTATTCCCCTTTACTCACTGACCCCAGGACCCATGGTACATTACTACATCATACCCCTGATTCCCCGAGTCTTCTTTCTTCTTGTGCCTTTTGTTATCAGCCAACTTCTATGCTAATTTGCCATCTTCCTTGGAATTTGCAAATATGTATTCTTGGTCCTGTACTGTGCATTGGAACTGGACTAGAACTAGCCAGTGATGTTGCTCCTGAAGATCCCACAGTGCACGCCTGACCCAGTCAAATGCCTTACACTTTTGGTGAGTTGCTAAGCTGAGATTCAGGAAGACAGAAATACATGCATCTGCAAATTGGATTGGTCCCGCTTGCTTTGCAGCCCAAAAGACCCATGTCCGTTACTTTTATGTAACTTCTGTTTTATTACATTTTGAATAAATACAACACACACATATGTAAGACCTTTGACTCTGTTCTCCACAAAAGGTTGTTCAGGAAGTTGGCTGATCTTGGGGTTGGGGATAAGATGTACAGATAGGTGGAAAACTGACTGAGGGACAGAACTCAGAGGGTGGTTGGTGGGGGGAGAATTATCTGGCACCAGAGAGGTCACCAGTGGGGTCCCGCAGGGCTCGGTGCTGGGGCCAGTGTTGTTCAGTGTCTTCATCAGTGACATTGGGGATGGCATTAAGGGCAAAATGTGCCTATTTGCAGATGACACCAAGCTCTGCGGGAGAGTGGACACAGCTGAAGGGATACAGGACCTACAGGATGATCTGGAAAAGCTGGGGAGGTGGTCCGAGATCTGGCAGCTTGGCTTCAATGCCAAGAAATGCAGAGTTATGCTCACTGGAACTAAGAATTCCAGGATGGATAACTACCTGGGTGGAGTCCATGTATCTGCATCAGAGGAGGAGGAGAAAGACCAGGGAGTGATGATCACTAGTGACTTGAAGCACTCCACACAGTGCAAGAAAGCAGCGGCAAGGGCAAACAAGATGCTGGGATGCATAGGTAGAGGGATCAGTAGTAGGAGAGAGGAGGTTACACTACCCTTGCACAGGTCACTGGTGAGGCCACATCTAGAGTGTGGAGTTCAGTACTGGTGCCCACACCGCAAAAAGGATATTAACTTGCTGGAGAAGGTCCAGAGGAGGGCTACAAAGATGATAGCAGGTCAACAGGATTAAGCATACGAGGAGAGATGGAGGGCACTGAACATGTATTCCCTGGAGGAAAGGAGAGAGAGAAGGGACATGACTGGGACCTTCAAGTACCTGAAAGGGATAAATAAGGTGGATAGGAAGGATCTCTTTAAGCTGAGTGGTAATTATAACACGAGGGGGTACAGTCTTAAGCTGGAGGGGGGGAGGTTTAGAAGAGAGATTAGGAAGCACTTCTTCTCAGAGAGGGTGGTGAACACTTGGGATGCACTGCCAGAAGAGGTGGTCTCGTTGAAGACAGTGGGCAGCTTCAAGAGAAGCTGAGATAGGCATAGTGGGAAGGTAAGGTGAGTAGGGAGGATGGGAGGGAGTGGGGAGGCGGGGGGCAGGGACAGTAGCTCACGCTGCGGACCCTGCAATACGAGCAGACTAGATAGACCAAATGGCCTTCTTCTGCTGGCTTCTTCGTATGTTCATTTGCAAGCTCCGGCAGGACAAGAGATCACAGGAAAAAAATTGCATTTACACATAGTTGTAAAAGTATTTAGCAGCATCCCTAACCTCGTCACAAGTTTTAGAGTAAGTTATAAAACCATCAGTTGCCCAAGTCTGCGACACCTTTCTAGTACAAGTTAATGAAAAGTCAGGCCTCAGTTTTGTGGCATAGTGTTGAATAAACATAAGAGGTTCTCTCCATTAAAACTTCTCAGTTGATACCAACACATTTACCCCTCTCAAAGAAGTGTCTGACCTAAACAAAATATTGTAAGTAAATAGTTGAGCACTACATTCAAATGCAAAAGAGCAGAATGATAACCCCAAATGTCACTGTATAAATGTTAATTTAAGGATTGTTACACGAACTGTGAGCTGTACATCAATTGTAAGCTATAAACCATCTGCTTGGGGGACAGCTGTACACAGTGGAAAAAACGTTTGATGTCTGGGAGGGGCTTCTGGGTAGAAGACATCTATAATTTCTTGTTTATGGCACAAAACTGACATTAGAATAAAAGTCACCTTCTTGTTTACATTGTCTGCTGGTCCCAGAAAACTATCAAACCCTCAAGTTCCATCATATAATATGGTATCACTCTTCTACCCAATTGAACACAGCACAAGCAGCAATGAAAACTCCCCATGCACAGAGTGGTCTGCTTTTTTCTGTGCCTTTTCGTTTTCTCATCCTCACTATGAGTCTGAGCTATATTCCACTACTTGCAAGTAAAACTCCTTCCTGATTTTCTCGCACAGTATGCCAGCATCATTCAGATTGGAAATGTATTCCCCCATATTGTGTCTCTAGCCAGCAGTAACATATAGTGAATCACCCCAAGGTTTCTCAGTTTACATTTCACCCTATCATATCATTCTCTCCTCTGCCAGGTGCTATAGCTCAAATCCAGGAAGAAATGGACAGATTGCTCTGTAGCTTCTACTCCTCCAGCCCACTTAGCTGCCAGCAAAATGTTGGCTTTGTCCTCCTCACTCCCAGTAATCAGTTAGGCTGTGTAACTCTAGTCTTCTCCATCTGTAGCCTGCATGGGTGTGATGGGAATGGGATAGGCCTTCACCTCCACTGTAAATATCTGTAATTCTGTGATTCAATTCACCAGAAAGGCCTTAAGGTCATCTCCTTCCCCTTTTTTCAGGAAAACCTATTATTTATACATGAAAGGTCCTGGCAGCATTTTGTAAGAGATTCTAGCCGAGTATGCAACGCGCAGTTTCCATGATCAGGCCAGTCTTTGCGGTCAGAGATTTATGAGTAGCCTTGGGTGCCTCCATCCATGTTATCAATCTGAGGTGTCTCCTCTTAACTTTCTAACAAGGTTATTCTGACATTAAAGACCTCTATATTATGGTCCAAAGTGTGTATGGTTTCCCAAATTAATGCCACTAATGGTTCTGCTCTGGCCATGCTGCTGTGAGTCAGCACACTGCTGCTAGGACCAGGGCTCTGAGAGTGTCTTAGCCCTATCCCCAGAATTTGATGTTTTGGTCATCTTGCCCATCTCAGAATGTTCCAATTTGATATAGTTTGATTCTGTGCAATGTGCTGTAACTCTGATGAACTTTTTTGAGAGGAGTTTGGAAACAGACAGGGTGACCAGCAATATTGTCAGAAAGCGGTCAGAATGCAAACACAGTCAAACACCATCACGGGGGGGGACTATGCCCCTGCACCCCCCTCAAATATTATAGAAACACCTTAAGTCGGCAGCAGTAGTGGAGGAGGGCAGTGATCCTATGGTAGTGGGAACAAAAGAAAGGAGCTGCATGCTCTAAAGTCCGTACCACACACATTGCCATCGCCCTCCTTTCCCGCGCTTACATCTACTCATGCCAAACCCTCCATTCTATTGTGGGGATACCCTCCTCCCCAACCGTGTCCCTTTCATAGACTCTTTGAAACACCAAGATAGTAGTCAAAGTACAACAATGTTCATTTATATAGCGCCCAATCGAAAAGGCTGTTGGCACTCGCAAACAACACAAGTACTCCATGCAGCCTTGGTGTTCCAGACTCGGTTGGGAGTCACCTGGTACACTTTATCTGGAGCCAGAGAAAGTACTTCTGACAGTAGATACAAACTGACTGAAAGCCAGTTGAGCGTACGTCTCTAATACTGGGGCCTTCTTGTCCCTCTGGTGCTCCAAGCACTGATACATTATGAGCCTGGGCCTAATTCTCAGGATTTTCTAAACAAGAATGCAATAGTAAATTTTCTGTGCCTGGTTTGAATGTGGCAGAGAGGGCCTTTTTTCAGCCTTGCACTAATTGTAGGGCTTTCCTTCTGTCCCATCCGTTCTCATTTTGACTGCTGGCTACTACTCACTCTATCATGGTGTAAAACGTCTTGCCAAACTCCTGCATTAACTTACAGAGCTGTTGCAATTTTCAGTGAATTGCAGATAGGGACACCTGTGCTACACATCTGAAGTGGGGCCCCGCCAGCTGCAAGGCCTCTTCTTGCATTTTGGAGCTAGCAGTCGTGCATGGTTTCAAAAAATCAGAACAGCCACCAGTCTCTCTCTGCCTGCCCATCTTCTAGCTTTGTCTTTAGACAGAGGATTAGTATAAGGGGCTTAATTTTCAAAGCTTTGGAAATGATGCAAGGTGCTTGCATCGAAGAGATATGACACAAGGGGCCCCACTGTACCACTCCTGGCATTATCCCTGATTTTCAAAGCATGCTTGCAGCAACAGCAGGACCCCCTGTGTAAGGCTGCCATGTGCTGAGCGTGCCTCCGTCCACAGGATGTGCCATGGTACTCAGGGCTAGTGCCACAGCACAGCTGCATCATCCCCTTCCACAGGAATTTCAAAGCCCCCAACCACCGTAGGACAGGACGGTACTTAGACCAGCCAGAGCTGGTCTAACAGACTGTTGGCAGTGGGGCAGTGGTGTAGAGGAAGGCAAAGTGGATGGCAAGTGCTTGAATGGGAGCTGGAGAACAAGCAACAAACTGCCACACAGTCCAGCAACAGGAAAACAGGCAGCCATGGTCATGTATGGATTTGCTGCCATACTGTTTGGTCGCTACACCCGGAATGGAACAGCAGCAGTGTGCACAACACACCACACATCATGCCTGCTGGTCACCAATGCAAGGATCCTGGGTCTGACAGCAGCAGTGATGAGTGCCAGACGTATGCTGCCAAACATGCAGACTGGAGATCTATGCCGGGTGGAGCAGTATGTGGCTGTATGGCATGTGTGGGGGCATGACCAGTTCATGCCCCCTCATGAGCAGGCCTAGATTCCAAATCAGTGCATGTGCTGCACAGATGAGCAGGTGCCACTTAGCATGCCTGAAGGGAGATGCGCATGGGTGGAGGTACCTACACATGCTCAGGCATACGGATAGGTGTCTGAGTGGGTCTATAGTGATATGTCCTCTGGAATGTGTCTAGTAAGCCCTACCCCCACCAAGTCAGCAGAGGGGTGGTCGGTGGGTAGCAGGTCCCCTGTGCAATCCCATTGTCAGTGTTCTGGGCCAGGACACATGCAGTATATGTACTGTGCGTACCGCCTGACATGCGGTATGAGTACTAATGAATGGTGTGTCCACACCAGCCCATAAGGGCAGACCACCAATGATATGGGTCACACATGGGTACAGACTGGATACTGTCTGGCAACTGCACAGTGACTATATACAGTATATGGGAACTGGGAGAGTCCACCAGGACTTTATACCAGTCACAGCCTGGCACAAGGGGTCATCGGGACAGCGTGCTGGGTGCATCCAAACCGGGCCGCTGCATGTCCGACAGGTACATAGCCAGTGCAGCCATATCAGTCCCTGTTAGATACTCCCCCATGCTGGTACTGCACGTCCTGTAAGGGTCACCCCATTGTGCTGTGGCAGTACCACGATCATGCATGTGGCTACTGTGCATTAGGTTTCTCCTTGACTCAGCACTGAGCACTGCTGCTTGTGTACAGATCATCCAGGGTGTCTCTGGTACACCTGCCAACATACTTGCAGCTGTCACTATAGCATAGCAGAAGCTCAGAGGGTCATGAGGGCTGAAGAAGTGCCTGCCCTCCCCTCACAGTACCTTGCACGGACGCCCCCCCAACCCCCAGGACCAAGCAAAGGTATGGACACCGCAACACACGCTTGCAGGAGCAGTGCCAGCCTGCTGCACAGGGCGCTTTGTCTTTTTGGCGCCAGAACATTTTTTTGAATTCCCAACAAAGAACCTACCAAACAGTTTGCCTTTAAACAAGTCGGGAAGTCGGTGCAGCACTACAGATAGTTTTTCTGCGCTGTGTTTTCCCTCCCATAGCCACTACTTACAAGTGTTTCACCAATAAGTAATTTGCTCGCTTAGTATACAGTCGATACAGCTGTAGAAAGTATTACCCTGTGTTAAGCACAACAGTTATTTCGGCTGCAGTTGTAGCTCTGCTTTCCCTTTACCTTAGCCCCACCTCCAGAAGCAAGCATTTAATTCTATGTTCCTCTCTCTTTCATCCACAGAAGCTCCGAGGGTCGTGAGGGCTGAAGAAGTGCCTACCTTCCCCTCACAGCACCTCGCACGGTCGCCCCCCCAACCCCCAGGACCAAGCAAAGGTACGGACACTGCAACACGCACTTGCAGGAGTAGCGCCAGCCTGCTGCACAGGGCGCTTTGCCCCGCCGGCCCAACTACCACACTTGGTCGGCTCTCTATTTTATACATGGTGTCACGTGAGGGTGCAGAACCAATCAGCCCACTTTACCATCTGCAGATTATACTGCTTGAACACTAGGGGGATCCTGCCTGCCTACACTTATCTCCCTCCCTTCATCCCATACACCAACATGTCTCTAGTAGTGTTCTCTGTACTTGTTTTTTTTCCCCTCATGATCCTGTCCCCCCAATTCCTGCACAGAATCTCTCCAGCACCACTGTAAGTACACTCCTGCCAGAACCACAGCCTCCTCGGGCCCATCCCCCCACTGCTCCTAGCCCTACCATCTGTTCTCCACTCACCACTAACGCACCTCACACGCTGAACCACCCCACCGCCCCCACACCCACCACCGACGTCCACCCCCCTGCTTTCAGTACACAGTGGAAGGTGTTCCCTCTCTGTCCTAGCCATTCCTGCCCTTAACTCCCTACCCATCTCCTGCACTGTCCCCCCAGATCCTTCCACCTGCCCAAGCACCTATACCACAACCGCCATAGTCCTTTTCTCCGCCTCATCACCTTACTCCTCTTGCTCTCTGGGAATGTCCACTCCAACCCGGGACCAGGACCTTCTACCCCATCATCGCCCCCTACTGGACATGGCCTCCGCATTGCCTCTGTGAATATCTGCAGTCTCCCTAGGAAGACGGGTGCACTCCACTGCTGGGTCTCCCAACACACACCCGACATTTTTGCCATAGTGGAGACCTGGCTCTCACATTCAACTCCAGACTCTGCTATCTCCCTCCCAGGCTTCATCCTTTTTAGAGAAGATCGTGTGGGTAAGTATGGCAGCGAGTGTGCAATCTGCCTGCATAACTCCCTCTTGGGTCACATACTACCTATTCCCAAACTCGACCACGGGGCCCAAGCCAGCACCCTAAAAATCACCCTGGACCTGGGCTGTGGCCCCTTTACCTCACCACCACCTACATACCCTCACAAGTCAAAGTCTAGTTATCCGCCTTCGCTGTCTCTACTCCTGCCACACACAAGCTGAACAGCTAGTCATCTAGGAGACCTCAACATAAACTGGCTTGGCTCCACTGCAACACACATTAAGGACAACTTCACAGTCCTTGATCTATCTCAAGTTAGTCACTCGTCCCACCAGATTTAACCAATCAAGTGGGACCAGCTCCCTCCCTCCTAGATATAGTACTCACAAACCGCCCACACAAATTCAAGTCTGTTAATGTCCTAGCCAACTCCCTTAGTGACCACTCACCAATTCTCTGCTTCTGGTCCTCCCCCATGCTCAAGCCTGCGTACAAAGTCACCCTCTGTCGCCGCTTCCACCCTGGGGGCCTTAATAAGCTAAAGCAGTACCTTGCTCAGCTCGATTGGTCCCCAAACTCCCTCATAACAGATACAGATACTGCTCTAGCCTTCCTCACCAGTGCCTTCTGCAAGGCTTGCGACATCTTTGCCCCAGTCACCAACACCTGCCCCAAGAGACACAATGCTGCCTGGATTTCCCGCTCTTTAATCCAGCAACTGAAGCAGCGGGATAACCTGTGGCACATTGCTGTTGAGTCTGGCAGGACAGCTGACAGGCAAGCCTATAATGCCGCTCACAACCAATGCACCAGGGCCATAAGACAAGCCAAGGCCAGTTACTATCAAACCGCTTTGACCTCATCCTGGGGCTCCACCCAAGCTTTCTGGGATAACATAAAGGAGCTTAATGGGAAGACCCACCCCCCTTCCCAGATGATTATCAATGGCACAATTAATACAGACCTACCACGAGTTGCAGACTGCCTCAACACAACATTCTCTGACCTAAGTGCAGTCTTTCCTGCCCACTTCTTTGACCCCATCCCTGCAGCCAACCACCCAGCTTTTTCCCACCTCCTTTTTCTCTTCAGGACTATCTCCCTCCACGACGCCAAGCCACTCCTCACAAAAGCCCTCTCCTCCCACAACCCGAGCTCTGACCCCCTTGACTCCAGGATACTCCACCTAACACATGATGTCATGTTAACCCCCCTCACTGACCTTCTTAACCGATCCCTATGCCTTGGCCAATTCTCGAGTGCATGGAAAATGGCTGAAATTACCCTATTCATAAAAATGGAGACCAAGACAGCACCAAACAATTGCAGACCTATCTCCACCCTCCGAAAACCCCGGCGAAAATATTGTCCACCCAACTTGTGGATTATCTATCCAAATACAGCATACTGTGCCCAGAGCAGCATGGCTTCCACCCTGGTCACAGCACCACTACAGCCCTATTGGAGTTCTCCCACCAAATACACTCTGCACTTGATGCCGGGTAGATCGCTGGGGCAGTGTTCATTGACCTATCCAAGGCCTTTGGCACTGTGTGTCACCCACTAATGCTTGAATCTCTCCGGCAGTTGGGCTTCTCATCTAGCCCACTGGCCTGGTTCTCAAGCTACCTCAGGGGTAGATCCCAATGGGTCAAATTAAATGGTATCCTATCAACGGCCCTTCCTGTATGCTCCGGTGTCCCTCAAGGCTCTATCCTGGGCCCCACATTGTTCGGTTTCTTTTTAAACACCCTCCCCAACTCCTGCTCAGGCAAAATGCTTCTATACGCCGACGACGCAGTCCTCGTCGCCTCACACCATGACCCACTCACACTCCAGAGCATCTTGCAACTCACCTTCACCCAAGCTGAAAAATAGTTCCTCCACCATCGTCTGGTTCTGAACCTCAAGAAGACGAAATCTATGTTTTTCGCACACCGCCAGAGTAACTCCAGAAATGCTCCCCTTCGCATCATCCCCAGTACCCTCCACCTCCTTGAACAGGTATCAACATACAAATACCTGGGCATCACCTTTGACTCTGCTTTCTCCTTCCATGCCCATCTGTCCTCTGCCATGAATGCCCGGATTGGACTCCTCTACCACCACAAAGACTGCCTCCCTGAGTTTGCCTAATGGCTGGCTATCACTTCCTCCATCCTGTCTTTCGTTGATTATGGACTCCCTACCTCTGCAGCTGCTGACCCTCTGCCCTCACCAAAGTCCAGACCTCTATCAACAAAGCCTGCAGGCTCCTCACAGGTGCCCCCAGCAGAACTCACACATGTCAGCTCTACTCTGCCTCAAACATACTCACTTTCGAAGAACGACTGCAATACCACACCTGTATACTGGCAAAAAAGGCTCTACTTGAGCTCTGCCTCCCAGGAATCGCTGCACCTCTTCAACGGGCCTCCCACTCAGTCGTCACCTGCAATACTGCCAAAGCCACCTTCCAGGTGCCCAGAGTCAGGACCTCGCTCGGCCAAAGGTCCTTTCACTACAGAGCACCTTCCTGGTATAATTCCCTCCCATCGCACATTTCAAACATCCCCAAACTCGGCCCCTTCAAAGTCACCCTACGCAAACACCTCACTGACACTCGGAGCTGTAAATGCCCCCTGTAAGGCTCTCCGTGTGCACCGTTTCTGAACCAATCTGCCTCTTATAACATGAGGTATGTACTAGTCTACTTAAAAAAGCTTGTTATAGTCTGTACACCATGCACTGTAACCTGAGTGCTCCACTGGGATACTAAATAGCTTAATTTTGTATGCTCGTCTGTATCGTGCATATTTTGCTCTCTGAAATGCCTTGCTCTGTATACTCTTCTGTATCTTACCTGTATTGTTCTCCACTGTCTTGCTTCACAAATATGTTGTCTCTCCTCTCTGTGACGAGGTACCTTTGTAAATGAGTCTTTGACTCAAAGGTTTGTAAATCCGATTTATTGAAATAAATAAATAAATAAAAAGTCTGTATTCCACTATACCCCAAGATGGAGCATTGGTCACACTGCATAGTGCACTCATGTTGCTTCCAGGATCTGTTCTACCACCTACGAATGACATCCTAGCCCTGGCACTATATGGTTATCTGGACAACACATTGCTGATGAATGGGAATGTGTTTCTAGGAGCATGGATATGTTGTTCATCCACACTCTTTGACATGTCCCTTTCCCCTTTAAATCTGGCCGGAAGTCTTCAAGCTGGCTCCTCCCACCCACCTGGGTGGTAAATACCTCGGCTCCGCCCCATGATGCTAGATCTCCCTTTCCGCTGGAAGATTCAGATTCCCTCATGCTACTTCTGCAGTATCGTAGGCCCTGGATACTAATCGACGGTTTTCACCACAGTCGCTTTTGAAACTTTTACGAGTTCACTATTCGATCCGAGTGCATTGACGTGAGGATAAGTCATCCTCGGTTTCGCTGGTGTCCCAGCGGACAGAAAATGTCGCGCACTGATCCCCCACCTCTCGTGTGTCTATTGTTTGGGTGTCATGCATGACACCTCTTCATGCACCATCTGCTTGGCCTTCCATCCCAACGTTCTGGACAACTGCAAGGCGCGCCTTATGCTGGGGAGACTGGAGCTTCGCAATCCACCGGTGAAATCGAAGGAGGCAAGGTGGGCGGTTTCTTCAGCCATGGGATCCGCCGAGCAGCTCGACCAGATGGCGGCTTTTGAAGAAGAAACTGACCAAATTTCAGCCAGCCAAGGCTTTTTCGTGCCGCTAAACCTTGGCTCTATCTTCACAGGATCCTTTCAGGAGCTGTGCCAGTCTCTCCCCACCAGGGGTGAGGCACCCTCAGGCATGCACTCCTCCCGCCCTAGAAAACGGGACAAGGACCCTAAGTCTTCTTCTCGGAGAAGACATTCCTGGGACCAAGAGAGGTCTGAATCCCAGGACCTTGCTGTCTCGGCCTCGGTCGAGATCGCTTCCTCAGCGGCCGGCTTCTTGGACCTTCCATCAGGCCAAGGCACCGAGGCCGTGGAAATGGCCGAACTGGCCCGGTCGACGACTCATTGGAGAGGACACCTATCCTTTTCTTTGCCGATGAGAAGACCCAACCCTCAGGTATCCCGATCGAGGGACAGGAGCTGGAACCTCAGTTTTCACCGACTCCGGCCTCTCCCGATCGAACAAGCTGATCCCGTTGGTCTCGATCGAGGACCACGACCCCTTCGGTCGAAAAAACGAAAAAAAGGTCACAAACACTCTCAGAAGAGGCATCGCCACCGATCCTCATCCTCCTCGGACAAGGAGAGACTTCAACGAAAGCTTCGTTGGTGTTATGAGGACCTTATGTGGCAACAGCTATTTCTGACCGGTCATAAGCAGGCTCTGCTGGCTACACCGGCTATTACTTGGCCCCGGCCTCTTAGGCCGACGCCGACCCCTCCGGAACCAAAGACTCCGGTTCTTCCTCCGGTAGGACCAGCACGCATTCCTGTTTGGCCTGTTCCAGTCTCCCCACCAATTTTGGTGGAGCCACTGCCTAAGCAGCCTCAGGAGGGCTCCCTTGAAAGAGGACTGGACAGATACGGGCCTGCCCGTCGTCTGTCCATCACTGTTGTCCCTGATCGCCCTCGGCGTGTTGAAGGAGACATAGGCGAGACCCTTATATCCGGACTCTTCAGACTCGGATACCACTGGTCCACACTCACACCCCGATGATAAGTTGTCAGCGACAGGCTTGGAGGAAGGGCCTTCATCTTTCTAGGGCATCCTCCGCCTTATTTCAGAGTCAACCGGTATGCCCTTGGAGCCTATCCAAAAGAAGGTAGAATATCCTCTCACGGATATCCTTAAGACGGGGATTACCCCAACAGAGGCCTTCCCAGTAGCTGAAGCCATTGTTGGCCTGGCCCTTGAGCTATGGCAGCGCCCTGCCTCTTGCCCGGCTCCATCTGCCCGCATGGCTCGCAAGTACACTGTACCCGTGGGATCCTTGGCGGGTTTCACAGAGCATCCCTCGGCCGAGAGGCTTGTGACTGCCTCTGTGTTTAGACGCACGGGTAGCTCAGTGGATACTGACCGCCCTCTGGACAAGGAGTCCAAGAATTTGGACCATTCTGCCCGGAAGGTGTATGCGGCCTCATCCTTGGGCCTTCGTCAGGCCAGCTCAGCAGTGATCATGGCACACTTCTTTCATGCCCTCTTGTGGTCGCTAGATGAAGTCTTCCCTCATCTCCCAGCGGACATGCAGACCACGGTTAAGCAGGTCCATGACCAGGGCCATGCTGTTGCAAAACAGCAGCTCCAGACGTCCTTGGATACTGGAGATTGCTGTGCCCGCTCACTAGCAGCCGCAGGGCCCGGCTGAGGTTATCCTCTTTCCTGGTGGATACTCAGCACAAGTTAGCCGACGTGCCCTTCCTTGGCACCAGTCTCTTCGGTCCGGTAGTGGCAGGTCACCTCCAGCACATAGAGCAGTCCAGTGCCACCTTGGATGCCACTTCTGCAAAGGGTTCTTCGGGCAAGAACCAGCAGAAGCACAAGAAGAAGCCTTTTTGGCACTCTTCTCCTGCAGTTAGACAGCTCTCCTTCCAGGGAGGTCAGCAGCACCAGCAGCAACAGCAGGCTCAAGCTTGGCACCCCAGGCCCAAGCAGGGTCCCCAACAGCCCCGCAAAGGAGGTCGAGGTGCCGGGTCCAGGAGCCGCCCCTCTAAGCCTGCTCAGTGACGGGTCAGGGTGGCCACCCTACTCCTGTCACGCCAGTTCTGGGTCCTCCTGTGGGGACCGGCTCTGCCACTTTCTTTCCGCCTGGTCCAGTATCACTTCGGACAAGTGGGTCCTGGAAGTGGTCAGTCAGGGACTGCCTCTAGAATTCGAGCAGTACCCTCCCTGCCAAGCCCGTGCCCCTCGGGAGGAAAGGCTCTCAGTTTGCACTCAGTCGGCCCTTCAGGACGACATTGCTCAGTTCCTCCTTAAGGAGGCGGTAGCTCTGGTGCCGGATCCTCCTACAGACCCAGGCTTCGTGTCCAGGTACTTCCTGGTGCCCAAGCGGATGGGAGGTTGGTGCCCCATCCTAGATCTCCATGACCTGAATCAATATTTCAGGTCTCGCACCTTCCAGATGGTAACTCTGAATCAGATCATACCATCTCTGGAGTGAAACATGTGGTTCTGTTCACTGGATCTACAGGACACGTTTTCCACGTCCCATTCCGTCCGTCCCATCAGTGGTTCCTCCACTTCCGGGTGGAAGGGACCCTGTACGAGTTCCATGGCATGCCATTCGGCCTATCATCAGCCCCTCGGGTCTTCACAAAGTGCATTGCAGTGGTGGCGGCCCATTTATGGCGTCAATGGGTTCGTATATACTCCTACCTCGATGATTGGCTCCTGGTGGGTTCCTCCCTGCAGGAGGGGGAGAGGTCCAGGGACCTGGCCCTCCGAACGTGTTCCCAATTAGGCCTGCTGATCAATGAGCTTTGTTGGGGCAGAGCTCGACTCTCATCAAGCCAGAGCTCGGCTTCCGGCGGACAGAGCAGAGGTTCTTTCCTACTTTGCCCAATCATTTCTGGTTGGGCACTTGCGCCCTGCCTGGAACTTCCTGCTCCTTCTGGGTTACATGGTGGCGTGCACCTCAGTGGTCCGTTGGGCCAGATTACACATGCGCCCTCTCCAGTGGGAGCTGGCTGCTCAGTGGACTCAGCATCAGGGTCAATTCTACCAGCTGGTCACTGTCACCCAGAAGATGTGGGATGCTCTCCCCTGCAGGAAGGGATCCCGTTTGTCCAACCCGAGCCAACGGTCATTCTCACGACTGATGCCTCTCTCATGGGATAGGGAGACCACATGGGGGACAACAGAGCTCACGGCTTCTGGACCCCCAAGGAGTCCCGATGCCACATCAACCTGCTGGAGGTCAGAGTAGTCAGACTGGCACTGTCAGCTTTCGCTCCTCAGCTCCTGGGTCAAGTGTTTCAAGTCCAGATGGACACTACCACAACCATGTACTACCTCAACAAATAGGGGCGGCACACACTCCCATCTGCTATGCAAGGAGGCGCTCCGGATCTGGACCCTTGTCAGCCAGTTGGAGGCAGATTTCCTTGTCATCCATGTGGCAGGAGTCTCGAACCAACTGGTGGATTCTCTCAGCCGCATAGGCCAGGCATCCCACGAGTGGTCTCTCTGGTCTCTCCATCCAGTGGTAGCTTACAATCTGTTCTCTTATTGGGGCAGACCATTGGTGGACCTGTTTGCCTCCATGGAGAACACCAAGCTGAGGCTGTACCATGCCCGCCCCCCTCAGCAGGGCTCACTGCAGGGGGTTGCCTTCTCAAGGCCGTGGACCCCAGGCCTCCTCTACACCTTCCCTCCATTTCCCTTGATCTACAAGGTGTTACTCAAGGTGAGAAGGAACAAGGTGAAGATGATCCTGGTAGCCCCAGATTGGCCCCACCAGTTCTGGTATCCAGATCTCCTCAGCCTCAGCTGCAGGGCCTCAGAGGCCCTGATATCATTGAACCAGGGGAAGGTATTCCATCCGGACCTTCAGTCCCTGCACCTCACAGCCTGGTACCTGAACAACTAGAGTTCCAGGCTCTGGGTCTTTTCAAGGATGTCTACACAGTTGTGCAGGCATCTCGTAAGGAATCGACCAGGAAATGTTATGCCTTCAAATGGAAAAGGTTTTCCATTTGTGTCAGGGTAAGAGTCTGGACCCCCTTATCCTGCTCAGTGGTGAACATTCTAGACTACCTTTGGTCTCTCTCCAAAGGGAGTCTATGGTCATTGTCCCTTAGGGTGCACCTGACAGCCATTTCCGCTTACCGGGCGTGGACCAGTCAGTCGACATTGGCACAGGAGACAGTGGTCGGATGCTTTTTCAAAGGCCTGGATCACATATCCCTTCTGGTGTGTGAACCTCCACCTCTGTGGGATCTTTTGCTGGTTTTGGCAAAGCTCATGGGCAAGCCATTCGAACCCGTACTCAAGTGTGAGCTCTCACACTTATCGTGGAAGACTGCCTTACTGGTGACTATCATGTCAGCCAGAAGGACAGGGGAGCTCCAGGTGCTTTTGGTGGACTCCCATTATCTGGTCTTTCACAGGGACAAAGTTGTCCTGTGCCCCCACCCGAAATTCCTTCCGAAGGTGGTGTCGGAGTTTTACTTTAACCAGCTGTTGACTCTGCCGGTATATTACCATAACCACACCTCAGACGCCGAGTACAGGCTTCATACTCTGGACCTTAGACGTGCTCTCTCCTACTACAAGGAGAGGACAGCGGAAATTCAGGGAGAGGTTTGCCTGCTGTTTGTCACCTGTGCCGAAGCCACTTCTGGCAGATCTGCAGCCAAACGGACCACTGCAAGATGGATTACATCATGCATAGGTCTGTGTTATGAGTTGGCGGGCAAGGAGCCTCCCAGAGGGATAAGAGCTCATTCTGCCCGCTGTACTGCTGCATCGGTGGCTGCTTCCAGGGACATTCCTATCCAGGAAATCTGTCGGGCTGCTACCTGGAAGTCAGCAAACACCTTCATTACCCATTACCACATCGACCTTGAGTCACGTTGGGAAGCTGGCTTTGGGGCCTTGGTTCTCCAGTCTCTGTTTCCTAAGTAGGGGGTGTGCGCCTTGTCTCCCTCCTCCCAAAGAACTGCTAGGAGTCTGCCAAAGAGTGTGGATGAACAACATATCCACTCTTCTAGAAAAACAGGTTACTCACCTGTAACAGTAGTTCTAGGAGTGGTATATGTTGTTCATCCACATGCACCCAATCGACCTCCCTGGCTTTAGGCGCACCACCTTGCTTCCAGTGAGCTAAGATCTAGCGTTATGGGGCGGAGCCGAGGTATTTACCACCCGGGTGGGAGGGAGGAGCCAGCTTGAAGACTTCCGGCCAAATTTAAAGGGAAAAGGGACATGCCAAAGAGTGTGGATGAACAACATATACCACTCCTAGAACTACTGTTACAGGTGAGTAACCTGTTTTTCTTTAACACAGCAGCATAGCCATGGGCACGCTATGTGCCCCCCATCTCCCACACCTTTACATGAATGCCTGGGTACTCTCAGTCATAGTTGCGGTACACACATACAGTATATGGCATCATCACCCTCTCATGTAGGCATTTGTCTTGCAGGCCATGCTGACATGGTGCTGACCACATGGAGCACTTCAGGAGCGACACAGGCACCTCTGACTCATGCAGCAGTCTTGTGGGGGTAAATCCCCCATGTCATTAGCTGTGGGGTGCCTTGTATGGGGAAAGATGTTTATGCTTTCTGATAAAGGATGCTTGATATGTGCCATGCTGCTCACAGCATGTCAGCGTACATGTCATGCCTTTGACAGCTGAATTGTCTTCTGCACTATATACTGTGGTCTTGGCTTAATCATGGTAGTGATTCAGACATGTATGGTTTGATTTTCAGGCCACTACCCATGATATACAGTAGCCATTTATGCAGTGACAACACACTGGGGCTCGGATGATGGTCAAACTCGCTGACAGTATGTGCTGCCCTGCTGTGTGCCTAGGGTTTGTGGCAGTACACTGCTACAGTCAGACCAGAAGATGCTATTGTAGGTGTTGCCATACAGTCAAGAATAGTCATTCCCCTGTCCCATGTATGGTAAGGCCCAATCACCTCTTACTAGGGTGTATGTAGTACTGTACCACGGTTGAGGAGGGCTGGGCAGATTACAGTGAGCATGACGGCAGGTGATCCTCACACTGCAATCAATACCTGTACCCACTCTGTTGTGCAGTCTTGTTGCTGAGGCCTGTCCTGCCAGTTTTCCCTATGTTATCATCTGTTACTGGGATGATTTACCATGGACACAGCTGCATGGCAATCAGCATGGTGCCTGGGCCCCTGTGCTGCTGACTATGCCCTTGTTTACCTTCACATGGGTCCTCACTAGCTGGTGTCCATGCTACCAGTGAATATCCTTCTCCTGAGCACACCGGCATCAGGTACCTGGGGCATGCATACCCCTTTTCTGCATCTCTATGTGTAATTACAGGCCAGTTTTTCAATGGCCATGGGATGGTGGAAACCTCCAGAAGTCCCCTCCCTTGCACCATCTGTTAGACATGGGAGACTGCTTTCGGCTGCGTCAGGGACTTTGGCACCGGGACCGGTTTCCTACCAAAATCCAGTGCAGGGTCCCTAGGACACCGAACTTTGCCGCAGGCTGGAATTTGACACATCTTGTGTCGGTCTAAGGTTCCTCTGGAAAATTAGCCCCAGGTGTTTAGCAAATAATTGTAAGAAATATGATTTTAGGTTGAAATGCTGGAAACTAGGGAGCCAATTCTCATGCATCCTCTACTGTCAGCTACTCACAAGTGCCCCCACGGTCATGGGTTTAGTTTTGTTTAATATGTTTTCTTTGCTAAAGACCATTTTATAAGTGCAGTAACACTCTCCAGTGCGTGTATTAAGGTGTAATCACTGCACTTCCTTGATGTTTGAAGGCACTCGCTCAATGGCCTCGTGTCGCTCTGTACACCTGTGGCATGTGGTAATGTAGCTTAATGTGTGTACAGAAAAGTAGGAGCAGGCACTGGGGTGGTGGCGCTAAAAAGCACAGTAACAGTCTATTCACAGAAGTAGGTGCAGCACTCACCCTTGCCTATTTGTGGTTGTTTGCTTACTGCAAGGGTGAGTAATGTACGTACACTCTGACGTTTGCTACTGCTGACTTTATCCTGGGATCTGAATCTGTAGCCTGAAGTTCGATTACTCTGAAAGTGTTCTGCTACTGTAGAAATTTTCCCAATATTTCCTGATAGAGAAACTGGCTGAAGGGAAGTCATCATTTTCTGCCAAAACTTAACCAGTTTAAAGTGTTCAACAATATGCAGTGATGTGTCCGCATCAATAACAAATCTTGCAAATTCATTTAAAATTACTTCAAGCTTTGACAGACTTGTTTAGTGGTTGTGCCGCACAGTAAATATGGTCAAGATAATCTCATTCAGAAAAACAAAACTGAGTTGTAAATCTTAAGCAAGTGTGAATTAGGGCTGTGCACATCTCAACTGGTATTTCCAGAATACCGCAAATAGTCAGATTCCTGAATACTCAGGAACAATTCCCTGATAGCCCACTAGTTGTGGTACTCGGTGGGTAAAAAAAGTCTAAATTTGTCTGTCACAGACTGATTCTCTTCCAGAACTCTGTTTGCTCTGCTGCCAGTTTTCACAACCCTTCAGATGCCTGAAATGGTTACTTAGGTATGCCACCACCACTCGGTGTGACTGTCACTCATACTATCTCTCGATCTGAAATCCTGCTAGGGCCACTGCTCACATGATACAGTGGTCTTTCCCAAAGGATAAATGACACCTCCCCTTCTGTCACAGCTGAGAACACTTTGATTTGGATATGGTAACCTTGTAGCTTGTCTCTTTGAAAATGGACAATTTACCCCTGATTCTTTATAACTGAAATGTCTCTGTCACAGAAAGCATGACGTATGTAAAATTACCATTTAATACTCCGTGATAATTACATATGTTAAGACTATGGGAAACACAGTATTTCTATGGAGATAAAAATACACATTTAAAAAAGATAAAAGATGCCCGGCCTGGTGGCACTGAGGGTTGAGGCGCTGGACGCCACACCTCGCTCCACGCCAGCGACCCAGGTTCGGGAACGAGCTCGGTCCACTGGGGGTCGGCAGGGGGAGAGAGGGATTGAGCGCCCAACGGCGGCTCTCCCTCTCTGGGAAGGGTTCTGTGCACTGGCCTGCTGCTTTACTCCCACCTTTTGGGTGAACCCAGGGTTGACAGTGCAGATGAGGGTCACGCAAGGGGATGGGAGCAGTGTCAGCCGAGAGCCCTGGGAAGAGTTGCGTCATTACTCACACCTCCCAATTGGCTCTCTTAGAGAGACGACAACTGCGGGGACAGAATGTGGGAAAATGGTGGCCCGTCACCCCTAGGTGACAACCCCTCAAGTGCTGAGTGCATCGGCAACCGCCAAAGACAGGAGCAGACTCCGTTGTGTAATACCCGCTCCACCGTTGTTTGGGGAGAAGGTAAGGGGGACCTATCCTTGCCCCACCCAGGGGGTTATCTGGACACCTAGGCTACTGAGAGGGTAAAAAGCACTCTAGGGGCAGACTCCTGTGACGGGACGTAGATGCAGCGAGGCATGTAGGGGCTCTGAATGAGTGGGGTGACATGGCAGGAAGGAGGCAAAAAGTGAAGTTAAAAAAAAAAGATAAAGATCACACAGGAAAACACTAGTTCAAGGCTGTCAAAATCTCTGAGTAGAAGAAGCTTACCCCCAAGTGGGAACTGTTGAGTTATGGCAGACTCACACCCATGACGTTACTAGTTAAAAATCCCAGCAGAACTGAATTCTCATTGCACACATGCAACAGAAATACCAACAGCTGGCCAGACAACTATTCCCGTATCACTGAACAGGCCTGTCTGACATCATACCCTGTTTTTTCTTTTGCTCTGTGGGGACCACCTTTGTTCCAGACTAGTCCAAACTGGATTTACTTGGCATGGCTTGCATTGTTATCCTGGCCATCTACTACAGCTGGAAATGTCTTACTCTGCCTTGGCCCTGTTTACATTCAACTACATTCAAAGTATGTTTTTTTCCTCCCATGAAAGGGACTCAGCACGTTAATGTTTATCCCAAACAAAGAATTTGCAGGACAGGAAAATGACTGCTTAAAAAAGGCCACTCCTAGCTAAGTGTCCTGAGGCATGGGATACAGAGGAATGCAATTTTCAGTTTCCAGCAGACCTCCCACCTCAGCTGAAATACTTTATAGAGATATAGATGATAATTGAAACACACACACACACACACTCACTCTCACACTGCAACACACACACACACTGCACTGCAAGTTGTCACAATGCCAAAACATTTTTCCCCATCTGCTACTCCCTCTCTCTTTCTCCGTGTCCTAGAGATTGAAAAGCTGAATGCTTCCAAATTACCAACAGCGTCATTTAAACTGCACCTCCCACCCTAGCCTGACTCCTCTGCTCTTCCAAAACTTCTTTTCTTATTGCAGCCCCTACCTTGGCACCAGTCTTTGATTATTTTTTTTGGGCTAGCAGCTCATCCCCCGCCTCACCCAGTCAGTTCCTGTCTTAGCCGTCATAAACTGTTGAATAGTGCAAACGGGTATGTGATCACGAAGGAGGGGCAGGGCAGTAGTATGATTAGTAATGTCACTACTGTCCCTACACTCCATTTTGATCACACACTTCCTTACTCACTCCATTCAGCAGTTTACTACAGGCAGCATGTGGAGCAGGCTGGGTGAAGGCAGGCTGTGGGAAGGGGTGCTGACAGACTAGCTGGGATTGATTGTTGTTAACTCCCTTCCCCAATGTCAAGGTCCGGGGTTGGGTGAGTTGCAATAAGAAAATCAGGTTTTGAAGAATGGGGAGTAGGGCTAGAGTTGGGGTGCAGTTTAAAAGATGCTGTTGACTCTTGCTGACATAATGCCAGGAGCTAGCAATTTGGAAGCATTATTTTTTCATTCTTTGGGGCACCAGGAAAGGGCAAGATGGTTGAGAAAAGATTGGAATGGGGTCACAGAGTGGTTAGGAGATTAGTGCTGGCCATCAGGTGAGGGGATAGGCTTAGTGCTATGCTTTTTGTGTCCCCTACCCTCCATGCCGAATAACTGATACCAAATACCTAACTATTTGGGCCCCTGAATGTAATATTTGGTCCAAATATTTGGGACATGGTGCACAGCCCTACCCTGAATGTCAGAGCTAGTATGCTTCTCTTCCAGATTTTGCTGTCTCTAAGTAGTGTTTACTCATCTGTCTTGCAAGGTTACCTCCCTTTCTTGGGAAGCTGTCTGGGGATATTTTTGTTAGAACAAATTAACAACTATCCTTTATTGTGTTGTTTCTAGGCTCTTCAGGGACAGATATCCAGCCATCAGGTTACTGTGGAGAAACTTAGAAAAGCAGCTGAGACATTAATGACTACTGAGGGAGATTTGCTGCTCAACAAGAATGAAATCCGGAAAACACTTGGTGAGATTTACTATTTTCAAAGTATCCCATTGAACCACTTAAACAGATACCAAGAAGGAGTTAGTTTGAATCTTTTCTTCCTTGACTCTTTTTGTAAAGGATGAAGTTGTTTTATTGTATTATGTCTAATAACTTTGTGAAGATTCAAGAGATGTCCTCAGAGACTGTGACTAACATCCACAGTTATGTTTTGTAGCTTGACTTTAGTAACGGCTAGTATTTAACTGCTGTATGTCCCGAGACGGTCTGTCAGTCTACCTAAATGGAGCGTAGTGTACTTGTGACATCAGTCCCAGACTAAACATGGAGCTGTGAATTAAAAACTTCTGCTGCCATGCTCAGCCAATATTCCCTCTACCACCCCCAAAAAAACTTATTTTGCAGTTTCCTGGCTAATATTCCCTCTACCCGAGAAAAAAAAGAAGCCTTCTGTTGCAGTGCTGTGGCCAATATTCCTTCTACCCTCTCCCCCAAAGAAAATTTGTATTGCTGAGCCCTGGCCCACATTCCCTCTAAAAAAAAAAACTTCTGTTGCTGTGTCCCGACCAATGTTCCCTCTCAAAAAAAAAAAAAAAAAAAAAAACTTCTGACCTTCCAGGATATCTCTTGGAGCAGGTCATACACTTGGGAAATGTCCACCAGTGGGTGCTCTTTCACAGTAGCTTTCACCAGCAGTGTTGACTGGAGGCCACACATGATGATGATGATGTCAATCCCTGCATATGTATAAATACGTGGGTGGCCCGCCTCAGTTCTTTTCCCGCCGTCTCCCAGATCGCTTCACATGCTGCTTTCGACACAAGTGTGTCGACATTATCTTTGATGAGGAAAGTTCACTTTTTTAGCTTTTCCTTATGTCCAGTTCGGATTCCCTTTTCTGCAGGTGCCATTGTGGATGAAGGATCTACAGGTTTGACAGCCACTCTATCTGTGTTCGGTGTCTGGGAGCTGCCCACAACATTTGTTTCTGTCCTCACTGCCAGGAATTCAACCAGGCTGCACGTCGTTGACGACTGCAGGAACTGGAATCATACATCATGGAGCAGAAGATGGCTCTCCTAGAAAAGGAATTGCAGTCCTGCACCTCTTCATCTTGGCACCCGTCTACGAGCTCCCAGGTGTATCCAGTCAAAGCACCATTCCTCATCCAAGCACAAACACTGACACAAAGACAAGGCCTTGAGTGACAAAGGTAAGGACCCTCAGCTGTCGACGGCTTCCACCTCCGGTCGCTTGTTGATGGCTTGGGCCTCTCCCACTCCAGTGCAAAAAACTCAGATGGTCTTGGCAGCCTTATCTCAGAGCTTTCAGGCATTCTGCAGAGATCAAGAGCCTCCTCCATCGACGAGCACCTTGCCGGTGCTCTTGTCGCCGCACCTCTCAGAGGCTTTGTCGGTCCTGTATACAGACCAGGCCCCTCCGTCAATGGGTTCTCAAACCTTGTCGATGACCCATCCCTCCAGCATGGGACTGGGTCCGTCGTTGATGGCCTGTGCTTTCCAGCATTTGTTGATGTCTCCATTTTCTGTCCCTTCTCGTCCCTCTAACATGGATCAGGGCTTGGCCTAGATGGACTTGCCGTCCTTGCCACCTCTGTCACAACCCATTTCTTATCACGGCTCATCGGTCCAGACATTGGGAGTTGTTTCTCAGGCTTCGGGCTCTTGGCCCTATCCACAGTCCAAACTGATCCTCTCTGTGCTGTCCCCCTCTCGCATGGGATCCATGAGGGTTCATCCTTCTCCTTCCTTTTCGACTTCATTGATGGCTCCCGCTGTCGATGTTGCCTCTGTGGTCAAAACAGTGTTGGAGGTCATGCAGGCCATGCTCCAGCCTCCTGCCCTCCACCCCCTCCTAATCTCCCTTGCCCCCTCCCAGCAAGCGGGTCCACCATGAGTCTCCCCTTCCTCCCTCCTTCCCAGCAGTGGAAGAGGAGGATTTGGACTATATGGAGGAGGAGGAAGAGGACCCAGAGGAGAATGATAGGATGCGTACCCTCTCTAGTGCCTCTACTTTGTCCTTGGTGGGTGATGATCCTAGGCTCTGTACTCCCTGCTTTCCTCCAGATGACCCCAGTTTCTTAGACATTATGACCCAGTTACAGCATGTCGTGGGGTTCACAACCACTGACCAAAACCAGCAACACCACAACTTGGTTGAATATTTGGACTTACCAGAGGATCTGGCTACTGTTATCCCTCCACTTATCCGGGTCTATCAGGATACCATCTTTGTAGCTTGGCACTGTCCTTACATGGTCCTTCCCATTTCTAGGAAGGCGGATGATCTGTACCAGGCCCCTGCAGACTGCCTCTTTTTTGCAGTGGCTCCCCAGGCAGATTTTGAGGTCATAAATGCTGCACATGATAGGACCAGGCATTCCAAAGATTTGAGTACTCTGCCTCCTGACAGAGAGTCCAGAAAATTGGACTTCATGGGAAAAGGGGTATGTGCCTCATCCACACTGGTCATGCATGTCCTGAACTATATGGAGTATATGCTCAAGTACCAGAAAAACGCTTTTGGATGCCGCCTCTGAAGTAACAGTGAAGGTTCCTCAATCCACAGATACTGGTCAATTACTAGCTACCCTTAAGATGAGTGCCAGTATCATGCATCTTTTTTGTGCCGGCTAAGATGCTGTGGATGCATCTGCGCATGCCTCGGTGGCTGGTATTTTCCCTCCAGCACCATGCATGGCTCCATGTCTCAAGTTTTACACCTGATGTACAACAAGGTCCATATTAAATGCTCCCTTTAGTGAGCACAAGCTCTTTGGCACAGAAACAGAAGGCATACTTAATGACTTTCAGGCCTTGGGTCATACTCTCTGCATGGTCCACATGCTGTACCATGCTCAGCCATCTTCCTTTCAAAGATGGCCATTTCAATCCTTTCAGTTTTGTCATGCCTCTCACCAGAAAGGTCCAACCTGCCAGCCACCCAAGAAATGACTAGCCCAGCCTCTTGGAAGTGCCTCTGCCTTGGCTACCAAGGGCAGCAGTGCTGCCCTGCTGCGGTCAGTGCTGCTACCACTACCTTTGACTCCTCCACCAGCCTCCCCTGACGTCCCCCACAGGCCTCAGAGGCAGTGGGTGTCCATTTCTCTCTCCACTTAGAGGCCTGGAGACAGATTACAACAGACGAATGGGTGCTCAAAATTATTCTTACGGGCCATACTCTAGAGCTCACAGCCACTCCTCCTATGCACCCGCCTTGACAGCTGTCCTACCTGTCAGACCACGTTCCTGTTCTGCTGAAGGAACTCCACTCTTTGATTCAAAAGCAGGCAGTGCAACCTGTGCCTCAACCCGAGCTTGGCAAGGGCTTTTATTCACATTTCTTTCTGGTCCCCAAGTGCACAGAAGACCTCCGCCTTGTCCTGGATATTCAGGATCTCAACTGGTTCATCCAGTACAAAAGACTTTGCATGGTTACTCTGCAAACAGTCTTTCCTCTTTTAAACCAAGCAGACTGGCTGTGCGCCCTAGACATAAAAGATGCATACCTTCATATTAAAATACACATGGCCCATCAGCAGTATCTCCGGTTCCACCTACTGGGATACCATTACCAATTCTGTATCTTGCCCTTTGGTCTTTCCTCTGCCCCCAGGGTCTTCATGAAGTGTCTGGCGGTAGTAGCCTTGACCCGTCATCACAGAGGACGCTACATATTCCCATACTTAGATGATTGGCTCCTAAAAGCCTTGTCTCGGGGAGGCTTGTTCCACTCTCTCACTTGCACCCTGGAGCTCTTCCAGGAACTAAGCATAACAGTAAATGTAGCCAAGTCCCACATGGAGCCGTCTCAATGCCTCCAGTACATCAGAGTGGTCTTAGGTACCACACTGGGCAGGCCTTCCTCCTGGAGGACAGGACTTACAAGTTCCTTTCCCTCGCACAGTGGTGTCTTGCAGCTCACCACATTACTGTGTGCCAGTGCATGTGGCTTCTCGGCCCCATGGCGGCTGATCATTCCACCGTGCCCCGTCGCCCATTTACGTCGCCCAGTTCAGTGGGCCTTCCTTAAAAGATGGGGGATTCTGAAGACTGGATTTGCATGACCCTGGCCCTTTCAACGGGCCCTTCAAATAGAAGAGATTCTCCATTTGGTGCCAGGGCAAGGGGCTGTATCCTTTATCTTGTCCAGTGGCTAGCATTCTCAACTACCTCAATCAGGCCTTCGGTCGGCGACCCTTAAGGTGCACCTGGCAGCCATCTCAGCGTACTGGGTATGGGCTGATATGCCATCAGTGGCACAGGAGAAGGTGGTCTGGCATTTTTTCAAAGGCCTTGACCACATTTTCCCCTCAGTGCATGAACCACCACCACCTTGAGACTTTTTGCTGGCGTTGGCAAAGCTCATGGGCAAGCCATTTAAACTGATGCACAGGTGTGACATGTCTCACCTATCATGGAAGACCACCTTCCTGGTGGCTGTCACATCAGCCAGAAGGATCAGTGAGCTCCAGGCACTCTTGGTGGAGTCTTCTTACCTGGTCTTCCAGAGGGACAAGGTTGTCCTTCTCCCCGACTAGAAGTTCCTCCCAAAGGTTGTGTCTGAGTTTCACCTTAATTAGGTGATGCATCTTTCGGTGTTCTTCACCAGTCACACCTCGGAGACCAAGCACGGGCTTCATAATATGGACCTGAGGTGAGCGTTGCCTACTATAAGGAGCACACAGCTGGAGTTCAGGAGAGGTTCACCAGCTATTTGTCACCCACGCTGAAGCCGCACCTGGCAGACTGGCAGCTAAGCGGATGATTGGCAGGTGGATTGTGTCCTGTATTGACCACTGCTATAGGTTGGCGGGTAGGGAGCCTCCCGTAGGGCTAAGGGCTTATTCCACCTGTCATACCACTGCCTCGGTTGCTGCTTCCAGGGAGAACCCTATCCAGGAAATCTGCAGGGCTGCTACCTGGAAGTCAGCACACACCTTCATTTCCCACTACCACATCGACCTTGAGTCACGCTGGGATGCTGGTTTTGGGGCCTCAGTTCTGCAGTCACTGTTCCCTAAATAGGGGGTGTGTGCCTTGCCGCCTCCTCCCGGAGAACTGCTAGGAGTCTGCCAGAAGTGTGGATAAGTACACCATCTCCACGTCCCTAGAAAAACAGGTTACTCACTTGTAGCTGTAGTTCTAGGAGTGGTATATGGTGTACATCCACACTGACCCATTCGACCTTCCCTGGCAAGTGGCACACTGGTCTTGCTTCCAGCAGACAAGATCTGACATCACAGGGAGGTGCCAGTGGAGTTACCACCCGGGAGGATGGGGAGAGCCAGCTTGAAGACTTGCCGACAAGCCTTAAAGGGAAAGGACACTGCCAGAATTGTGGATGTACGCCATATCCCTCTCCTAGAACTACTGTTACAAGTGAGTAACCTGTTTTTGCTGTGCCCCAGCCAATATTCCTTCTACAAAAAAAACTAAATCTTGTGTTGCTGTGTCCTGGTCAATATTCCCTCTACCCAAAAATATCTCTGTTGCAGTGTTCCAGCCAAAATTCCCTCTACCAAAAAAAAAACTCTGCTGCAGTGTCCTGGCCAATATTACCTCAACCCCAAAAAATCTCTGTTCCAGTGTTCTGGCCAATATTCTCTTTACTTCCTGGCCAATATTCCCTCTACCCCTCCTCTCCCCCACAAAAAAACTTTTGTTGCTGTATCCCAGCCAATATTCCCTCTCCCCAAAAAACAGCATCCCAGCGTGAGTCAAGGTTGATGTGGTAGTGGAAACAGAAGGTGTGTGCTGACTTCCAGGTAGCAGCCCTGCAGGTTTCGTGGTACCATGCATTTCTGCTTAAAATTGAACCAGCATAGTATACTTTGGTGATTTGCATTATCGAGGTATATGTTAATTTGTATTTCTTTGAAACTTGGCTTCCCAGTCGGTGCCCTTTGGGGTAACCATTGCCTCAGTGCTTGCACGCTGAGGTTCTTGTGTTTTAGCTTCTTTTTTGTTTTTATTGGGTTTGCCACAGCATAACCTTGACAGACCACCTTAGGGTAGCTGGCTCATTCTACAGGTGTGTCAAACAGATGAGGCACTCTGATGAGTCCTGGTAGGAAGAAACACGTGTATGTGTCTTCTGTTAGCACCCTTTGTAGACTGTCTAAGAGACATTTTGGTACCATACATTTTTACTTAAAGCTGAACCAGCATAATATACTGCGGTGATTTGCATTATGGGGTATGTGTGATTTTGTGTTTCTTTGAAACTTGGTTTTCTGGCCATTGCCCTTTGGGGTAACCATTGCCTCAGTGCTTGCACGCTGAGGTTCTTTGTCTTTTAGCTTGTTTTTTGTCTTTATTCAGTTCAACATAACCCAGATGGACCATCTTAGGGTAGCTGGTTGATTAAAAAAAGTTTGCAGATGACACCAAGATCTGCAACAGAGTAGATGATCCAGATGGGGTGGGCAGAATGAGAAGAGATCGGATAAACTAGTAAAATGGCCGGAAGAGTGGCAACTGGAGTTTAACGCAAAGAAATGCAAGATCATGTACATAGGGAAGAGAAACCCTGAAGCCACCTATAGGCTGGGAGGGGAATTGATGACAGTCACAAGGGAAGAAAGAAACTTGCACGTCATCGTTACTGATGACCTGAAATCATCCAAGCAGCCCACTAAAGCAGTAGGTAAGGCTAGAGAGATGTTGGGGTACATTAGTAGGGGTATCACAAGTCAGAAGAGGGAGGTAATAATCCCTCTTTACAAGACACTGGTTAGGCCCATCTGAAGTACTGCGTGCGTACTGGAGGCCACACCTTCACAAGGACATTAACCAATTGAGGCAGTCCAGAGAAGGGCAACCAAAATGGTGCAGGGACTGCATCAGAAAACATATGAGGACAGATTAACGTAGCTCAATATGTATACCCTAGAGCAAAGGTGGGAGACAGGTAATATGATTGAAACATTCAAACATCTTAAGGACATTAACAAAGTGAAATAGTCTAACATGTTTCAATATAAGAAAAATAGCAGGACAAGAGGACACAGCATGAAATCAGAGGGAGGTCGATTAGGAGACCGATAGAAATATCATCTGCTCCCATCCACATTATTATAATGATTGCGTGGGAGTCTGGGCTGTAGTGAGCTTAATTTTAATCTAGTGTTTTTGTCATGTCACACATCACTGCTCTTATTATAGTAGTTGGTATGTATTTTATTATGCTTATTATATGAGCTGGGGGTCTTATATAATCGTCACTTACAGCAACAACCTGTCCAAGTGTTGCTATAAGTGACATTATATGTATGAAGACCCCTATATGTTTGTTATATATTATATTAATACAAGTACGGCCACGCTACTATAATAAGAGCAGTGGTGGTAGCGACGCCACTAAATATCAGGGTAATCCCCATGACTTCTCTGCGCCTGCTCGTATGGGAACTCAAGGGCGCCTGTTCGGCCGAAAGCTGGTATTATATTACAAAAAACACACTGGATTAAAAATTAAGCTCACTGCAGCCCCAGACTCCCGCAGCAGCATTTTAAGGTATGTGGGAATGGGAGCGGGCTGCAGTATTTCTTTACAGGTCACCTTTAAGGGGTAATGTGAGGAAGTTATTTTTCACAGAAAGGGGGTGGATGCATGGAACAGCCTACTACAGGAAGTGGTGGATATGAATACAGTATAGAGCTTCAAACAGGCATGGGATAGGCATAAGGGAGCAATACAGATGAATAGGAATAGATAGGCCATTGACAGAGCAAAGGCCGATGGCACATTCGTAAGGCAGAAAAAGAAATGGACAGACTTGATGGGTCTTGAGGTCCTTATCTGCCATCAACGTCTATGTTTCTACGTTTCTATGTTTTCTGCCACTGTGTGTGAGACCTTGATTGCATACTGGCAGCTCTGTTTATCTGCATATGTTCTCTGCATTACCAGTATTCCATAGCTTTGCACAGCCATCGTGAGATGTAGTGTGTGTATGTGTGAAAAGTGTTGCATCAGTTCAGATGCTTTTCTTTCTTGTGGGATGTGAGGATTAAATAACTTAGTAATGGTGGTAACCTGTTTTTTTTATTCATTTTCTCAGATAATATTGTAGGTCAATATGATAACTTATCCAAATCAGTAAATGACAGAAATGAGAAACTTCAGATAACTCTTACTCGCTCCCTGAGTGTTCAGGATGGACTGGATGAGATGCTTGACTGGCTTGGAGGTGTTGAAAAGAGCGTAGAAGAACAAGGCCAAGTGCCTCTGAACTCCGCCGCCATTCAGCATGTGATTAGCGCTAATGTTGTAAGTATGATGGTTTACTGGGCAAAAATGCAATTCAGAGAATGTGTTTATTCTCATCAACAACCATATCAACTTAAAGTAGCTTAGGGTTGTACATCCAAAGCAAATATATCATTTTCATAAAATAAAAAATGCTGACCAAACTGCTTTCTCTATCCGCTTCACCTCCCATCCCTCTGGAACAGTCTCTCTGCTCAGCTGTGCTTCTCCCCTCTCCTCTCCTTCTCAAACGGCTTCTAAAGGCTCACATTGCCCTCCTGTTGCTGCACCTAAGTCTTTTCCTGCCCCCCCCTCTCACTCCACTCTCCTCCATACCCTGTTGCTTCCCTCACCTCTTGCATTGGTCTACAGTTGCTAGATACACGTTATACTTCGTAACCATTCATACTGCTCGTGTCACAGGTTTTTGGTCCTTCTGCAGATGTTCTCTGCTAGTTTTTGTACAGCCTTTGTACCATGATCATGTTTATTATAATCCACGTAATCTTTTGTACTTTTGCTAGACTTGCCTGCACTGACTTGGATTATTTTCCCTGCATATTTATTTTCTCCAGTGCCTCCCCCCTCCCGGTGTATTCTGGAAATGTGCCTTGTTTAAGTGTGCATTCCCAGTCACCAGTTTCTAAACAGATAACTAAACATTAGTGATATAAGACCATAGTAACCTACAGTAGCATTGTGGTGGCTGAAAGGACTTACGGTGGAACTTGTACACCCCTTTAGTGACTGTAGAGTACTTGCTTCCATTACCTTATCATTCAGCCTATTCCGCAGGTTGATTGGCTTTGTGTGTGAAGTAATGCTTGATGATTTTTCCCCCTCCCCTGCTCCTTTCTGACACTTGAGAGCATACCCTCTAGTCCATCACTTGCTTTTGAAATCACAGATATGTTAGGAAAAATAAATAAAAGATTAGGGGCATTTCGAGGAACTGGATTCTGCACAGATAGGAAAATGAGAGTCGCCATTGTAAATCAATTCTTAGTACCAGTTCTTGACTATGGTAGTCACATGGATGGGTTAGCAAGCAAAACCTTATTAAAAAAAGATAAATGTCACATATAATAACTTGGTCAGGTTCATATTGAGATGTGATGCCCGCAAACACCACTGTGACATGAAATAATCTGGTTAACACTTGAGAATAAAAGGAAAATTATATGAGTCGATCAATTTTATAGAATTTTACATCTCAGCCAACCACAATATTTGGTTCATAAATTGGAAAAGAACAAATATAAACATGACTATAACTTGAGTGTCTCAAAATAGAATGTTTAAAACACCAAAATCTAAAAATAAATATGGGGATATGGCTTTTATAGCAAACTTTAATTCTATATGGAACTCCATAGATAATTCCATAAAAAGCCTGAATAAGAACCCAAAACGTTTTGCAAATTTACTTAAACATGATTTAAAAACTCACTGCGTTTGTAATGGATGAAAAAAGTGTAGAGCGAAGGATCTTTACTATGAACCTGGTCAAGCGATTTTTGGATTTAGTATTAAATTGTCTGTTGGATTTCTCTTTGAAAAATGTATGTCTGTTATGGTCGTATTGTAAATGGGCTATTTGCAGTTGTGATGGTATGATGTTGTAAATGTGAAACATACAATCGTAATTCTATGAAAGAGGACCATCTTGAAAACACGTCTTTTGACCTAATGATGTAACTGAGATCTATCCTGTATAAAAAATAATTTTACTACTGCTGTTATCACCACACACTCACCAGCTGAAACAGCTATGTATGCTTCATCCAGTCTATCCCATTACCAGATCAGTACAATTTTTTTTCTTTATTTCACCTTGCTATACTTCCTGGTTTCCATGTTTGCATTTGATGCTGGACTCTCCTTCCATGGACAAATGGTAGAGTGGTTTAATTATTAGTAGCACTCTGTCTTACTTCAAGAGGAAGCTCTTACAGCAGGTAGCACATATAGGACTGGCACCAGTTGGCAACAGGACCCCACGGCAAACTTTTTCCAGCAGTACTTAGTGGGGACCGCCCATCTCGACGTCGGCCCCGCCCCTGACATCCCACGTTGTATAAAAGGGGGAGTGGTCCCAGTGTGCTCCAGATCTTACTTCGAGAAACAGCTCTAGCAGCAGGTTACACCATTAGGACTGAAGCCGGCAGGCGCCAGGACCCCACGGAAATTTTCTAGCTAGCAGTAATCAGCGGGGACTGCCCCCGACGTCGGTCCCGCCCCAGACGTCAGGCATCTTATAAAAGGGGGCGGTCCCCCAGAATCCCCAGTTCTTTTCCCGCTGTCGACTCGTCAGCATCGGCCTCATGATCCCACTCTAGCGCACAACGGCTAAGAACTTTACAGTTTTACCTACACTAAATGTCGGCATCTCCAACTCTTTCTTCCAAAGGACATCTTTCCAAGTGTGCCTGCGGCAAGCAGATCCCCTTCAAGGATCCTCATTCATCCTGCCTGCGGTGCTTAGGCCCGGACCACGACACCAAGGCCTGCTCCTTCTGTCAGGGGTTTAACAGTCGCGCCAGGATCCGCCGCCAGAAGGCACTTCAGGGGTTCCTCTTGGAAGAGAAACTACACAGGATGGATAACAAACCTTCCTCCAAAGGTGAATCTGCTTCTAAGGCCCGCAAACACCAGGACAAGCGCCGGGAGAAGGCCAGGTCCAGATCCCTTAACCGGGCCTTGGACTCGCACACCAGCTCAGGCTCCACACGCTCAGACCGCTCTCTCTCCAGGGCTCGCTCTCAGCCCCCTCCAGTTATGGTTAAGGTTTCAGGCAGTACTTCGGCTTCCTTGCACCCTATAAAGACTTCCAGGCCTTCGGCTTCCTCCACTCTCTCCCAGGCCTCTTCGAAGTCTTCAGACCGTCATCAGGCCAAGTCTTCTTTCTCAGACCGACACTGGGACCCCGACTCCATATCGGTCTCCCAGCCTCCCAGGGGTCCGGATTCCCCGCCTAGGAAGACTAAGGACCTGACGTCCCTCAAGTGGACGATGGACCCGACGTCAGCTAAACAGCCGACGTTGGCCAAACATTCGAAGCCAGCCAGACGTTCGCCGGACCCGAAGACATCGGCCAAGCACCAGACCTCGGTCAGACATTCGCCAGAGCGGAAGACGTCAGCCAATCACCCGACGTCAATGACACATTCGCCGAAACCTAAGACTGCCCCCCTGTCACCGGTGGACACCAGTCACCGGGACTCCACAGAGGAGAACCTGACATTGCCTGAAGACCAGGCAGGCGACAATGAGGACGCCGGGCTTCCACAGTAGCCTTCACCAATCACAGAGACCCCTTCGGACTCGACGCCCGACCCCGTCGACAGACCACCGGCGCCAGGTCTGTCGTCGGGTGTGAACATCCAAGAGGTCAAATACCTCTTCACTATCTGGTGGGACACAATAAGGAAAGATGTGATCCCAGTGAAGCCTCCTCCTCCTACCACTCCTTCACCTCCTACTCCCCCTCCTGCACCGCAAGGGCCAGCAGGATGACCAGCGACCCCCAAGGAGCACACTCCACCTCCTAGGGGCAGATCCAAGGAATGGAGAAGGCCTCCCTCAAGATCTCCCTCAGAGTGTCCCAGCCCCAAGCGACCCAGATGTTGATGGTACGCTCCGCTAGGAGAGGACTCTAGACCAGATACATCAGACACCTCCAGGTCTCCTTCTCCATTCAGCAAACCCATCACCTGACCCACAAAACCTGCCCAGGTCACTCCCTCCTTTTCTGAGATTATGAGGCACAACCAGGAGAACATGGGATGGGATTCGGAAGATCTCGACCCCGAGAGACAGCACCTTGCTCGTTGCCTTCAGCAGAAAGATCCTATGCCTGTGGTAGTGCCACCCTTGGTGGACACTTTTGCGGACGTCACCACGGCTACGTGGAAGCATCCGCACTCCACCCCCGCTGTGCCAAAGAAAGCTGACCGCCTGTACAAGGCCCCAAAAGAAGACCAGTACTTGGCGCAACAACCTCTGGCTGACTCCCTGGTCATTACGGCCTCTCATGACAGGTCCCAACGACCACAGCATATGAGCACACAGTCACCGGTCCAGGAATCCAAGCAGTTGAACGCCCTGGGGAGGCGCATGTATGCGGCGGCTACATGCTCCATTAGGTCCCTGAACTATCTGTCTCATATGGTTCAGTTTCAGAATGCCCTGTGGGAACAGGGTCAGGACCTAGTTGATAAGCTACCAAATGGCGATCAGAAGGTGGAGCTCTTAAACCTCCTCCACACAGGGTCAGATGTGGGGACCCAAGTGTTACGAGCTGCATACGACTCTGCGGACTGATCCGCCAGAGGCGCAGCTTCGGGCGTTTGTCTCCGGAGATACTCCTGGCTCACCCCAGACGTACAGAAAAATATTATTGACATCCCGTACAACGGTGAAGTCCTGTTTGGTGAACATTCGGTAAAGGTTATCAACAATCTTCAGGACGCCGGGAAGGCAGTAAGATCTGTACAGGCTATGTACAGATCCAAACCTGGTTCCTTTCGCAGGAACCAGAACCGTTTTTGCAGCCGGCAACAAAGACATCAGCCACGTTCCGGCCAGCAACAAAGGGGCACTTTCCATCAAAAAGCCCAGTCCAAATCTTCCACAGGCAGAGGTCAGCGATATACCAAACTGGCTCAGCCTGCGGGAACCAACGCTGCCACAGCATGACTCCTTCCCGGGCCCCGCCCTTCCTCTCGATCAACGGGCAGAAAAGGTCGGGGGTCACATTGCTCGCCACTTTCCAGGGTGGCAGTCAATTACCGCCGACCGGTGGGTACTCCAAATGGTCAAGAGAGGTCACTTTGTAGAATTCCTCGACAACCCACCGTCAAGACCTCCCCTGCTTTCCCGTTATTCAGGTCAGCATGCACTGCTCATACAGCAGGAGGCGCTCGCGCTTCTAGGAAAGGTTATAGAGCACGTATCGAGGAACCAGAGAGGTGCAGGTTACTATTCCCACTTCTTTCTGGTTCCAAAAAAGACAGGGGACCTCTGTCCGATACTGGATCTCAGCGATCTCAACACTTCGGTCCTCTACAAATGCTTCTGCATGGTGACCCTTCCCGGTCTGATACCCCTTGCTCAAGCAGGACGCATTCCTAGCATCCCTGGACATGCAGGATGCTTACCTGCACATACCCATTGCTCGAGCGCACAGGAAGTTCTTGTGCTTCGAATTTCTAGGTCGCCATTATCAGTTCCAAGCCCTCCCTTTCAGTCTGTCATCGGCACCTCGGGTGTTCACGAAGTGCATGGCAGTCGTAGCAGCTGCTCTGAGGAGACAAGGCCACTACGTGTTCCCCTACCTGGACGACTGGCTTCTCATGGCACTCTCTCGAGATGCCCTGATGTACACCATTCATTGTACTCAGTCTCTGTTTGAGATGTTGGGCATCATTATCAATCAGGAGAAGTCGCGCCTGGTTCCGTCACAGAATCTGCAGTTCATAGGCGCAGTTCTGGACACTATCCAAGGGAAAGCTTTTCTGCCTCAGGACCGAGCGGAACACATCAGATCCCTCATCAGGGACATTTTAGCAAAGAAGACTGTCCCAGCCAGGCTGGTCCTTTGCCTGCTCAGACATATGGCTGCGGCCATTGCAACAGTCCCCCTAGCCCGCTTCCACATGTGGGTGACCCAGTGGATGTTACGGGTTCAATGGGATCAGAAGCAAGATCATTTGCAGCTCCCAATCCGGATCTTGAATGCCGTAATCTGGGATTGGCAATGGTGGCTAGACTCAAACAACCTGTTGGCGGGGGTTCCCTTCATCGAGCCGTCTCCGATTGTGATGATTTCCATGGACGTCTCAGGGCTCGGTTGGGGAGCACACGTCGACGGGGTCAGGTCTCAGTGCTCATGGACAACCCAGGAAGCTCATCTCCACATAAATATCTTGGAATTGAGAGCAGTTCTTTACGCCATGCAGGCATTCCAGTCAGAGATCCCACCAGGTACGCTTCTGTGACAAACAGACAATACCGCGGTGATGTATTACCTCAACAAACAAGGAGGCACCCATTCCTGCCCACTTTGCAGGGAGACCATGAGGGTGTGGGATTGGGTATTACAACACGGCGCATGCCTCATTGCTGTTCATGTCCCAGGAGTGGACAACATCATAGCAGACAGCCTGAGCCGCTCTCGGGCCAGAGTCCACAAGTGGGAACTACTCCAGGAGGTAGTAGAGGATCTGTTTCACAAATGGGGCATACCAGAGTTAGACCTTTTCGCGTCCCCATACAATGCAAAACTGCCCAATTTCTGCTCGCTAGATCCAGGGCCTGGTGTTTTCTGGCGAGACGCGTTGTCCCTCTCCTGGACGGGCAGATTCCTTTACGCATTTCCTCCCTTCCCATTGATCCAGAGGGTCCTTCTGAAACTCCGCAGAGAGCAAGCGCCGTTTTGGCCCAGACAGATTTGGTTCCCCCTGCTACACCAGCTGTCCCGGGAACCTCCAGTGCCTCTGCCAATCAGCTCTCACTTATTGTCCCAGGAGGCAGGGTCTTTGGTCCATCAGGACCGTCGATCTCTGAACCTGCATGCCTGGCTCCTAGAGATATAGCCATCATCGGTACAGGGTCTCGCAAGAGATAGCAGATATTCTAGTGGCTGCTAGAAAACCGGCCACTCACACTACTCACGCCATGAAATGGCGCAGTTTTTGCCTCTGGGCTCAGGCACAAGGTTTTTCCCTGATGGATTGTCTGGAAAGGTCGGTCCTGGACTACTTCCGGTCTCTCTTTCAGACAGGCTTGGCCTACTCCTCTATCAAAGTACACCTTTGTGCCATCTCAGCCTATCACACATCGATAGGCCAACGTCCCATAACTCAGTTGGACACAGCACGAGCCTTCCTGAGAGGTGTTCTCCACCTTAGACCTCCGATTAAGGATCCTGTTCCTCCATGGGCTTTACCTTTTGTCCTGGAGCAGCTTACACTGCCACCTTTTGAACCAGCCGCGGATTGCGAGCTACGTCTTCTTACATGGAAGACGTTATTTTTAATTGCTGTTACTTCTGCCAGAAGAATTTCTGAACTGCATGCACTGATGTGCAAAGAACCTTATTTGTTTTTTCACCAGAACAGGGTGTCCCTACGGACAAATCCTAAGTTTCTACCTAAGGTGATCTCAGCTCTCACCCTTAATCAAGACATAGATTTACCAGTGTACTTTCCTAAATATTCTAACAGAGGAGAGGCCCTGTTGCACACTTTAGATGTGAATAGGTATCTTAGATACTACCTGACCAGAACCAGACACCACCGAAAATCTCACCAGCTTTTCATCTCCTTCGCCCACAGGATGATGGGAGCTCCCATTTCTAAACAATCGCTGTCCAGGTGGCTCATCCATTGTATCACGTTCTGTTACCAGAAGCGTAACAAACCCTTACTGGGCTCGGTTAAGCGTCATTCCACAAGGGGGGTGGCTACCTCCTTTGAGGCCATGAAGAACGTGTCCACTTCAGCCATCTGTGCAGCAGCTACTTGGAGCACTGTGCACACCCTTATCAGGCATTATAGCCTGGACATTGCACCAAGGCAAAGAGCAGGTTTTGGTCTAGTAGTCCTTCAAGGACTACTATCCTGGGCTTCGGTCTAACTCGTGATCTCTACTTAGCATCCTCCCAACTGCGAGGGATTTCCAATATTGCTTGGGAATCAGTCCTAATGGTGTAACCTGCTGCAAGAGCTGAAGTAAGATAGTACAGTTACGTAAGAACTTACCGTAACAGTAGATCTTCGAGAACAGCTCTTGCAGCAGGTAGTTTCCCTTCCACCATCCCTTCTGGAGGTAGAGTTGTTCCGATATTCCTTTCCTAGGATTAGGTGTTTCAAACACCGCTCTGAATACCTTCTGATGGCGGATCCTCAGTCTCCACTTTTGATGTCATCTAGCGGCCGGGAGTCTCCGGCGGGAGAACTGGGGATTCTGGGTACCCCTTTATAAGTTGCCTGATCGTCGCGGGCGGGACCGACGTCAGGGGCGGTCCCCGCTGATTACTGCTAGCTAGAAAATTTCTGTGGGGTCCTGGTGCTTGCCGGCTTCAGTCCTAATGGTGTAACCTGCTGCAAGAGCTGTTCTTGAAGATCTACTGTTATGGTAAGTTCTTACGTAACTGTACTTTCTTTCCCGCCATTGACGTGCGAACATTGGCTCCTCGGCTCTCCATCGCAATTCGACCATTTGAGAGAATTTTGAGAGATTTTTTCTCGACTCCAGTCATTTATTTTTTCGTCTTACAAGCATCTGATGTAGACTACCCTATCCAGGCACACAATTAAGTGCGTCTGTGGAAAGCAGATTCCATTGAAGGATGGACACATGGCCTGCGTCTACTGTTTGAGCCCGTACCATGATACCCTATCCTGCCCCCACTGTCAGGCGTTCAACATCCGGACCCACATTCGCTGTCAAAAGTCTCTTCAGGCTTTTTTGGCTCAGCAGCAACTAGAGGCCATGCAGAGGGATTCTTCCTCCGAAGGGGATTCTCCCCAACATACCCAATAATCTTCCAGTAAATCTCATTCTGCCAAGCCAAACGACAAACACTTAGAGTGGGAAAGAGACAGGGAAAGGTCTTCCTCTCAATCCAGATCCTCCAGATCACACGCTGCCTCCAGATCAGGGTCGTCAGGCCATGACTCCTGCCTTACGATGGTCAAGGCCCTGGCCTCCGCCGGAGCCCTGACGGCTAAGGAAAAGTCGTCTCGTAGTTCTGCCACTCTTCAGCCTCTCAAGATAAAGCCTCCTTTGGCCTCGTCGTGGGCTGTCGTCTGACCAAAGTAAGTCTCACTCTGCACCATGGTTGGCCTCTGTCTCTGGCACCGACCACCATGAGAAGGCAAAGCCATCGGGCCCGCCAGCGAGGATCTTCCTCCCTCCCACCGAAGCACACCCGTAAGTTCTCAGACCGATGCCATGGGCCGTCGATGGACAAACATCCTGCTCCGTCATCGGACCAGCATCCTCGGACAAGCCCTCCAAGCAGACGTTCAAGTCTTACCAGCGCAAGCCTGCTGAAGGTGCCCCAAAGGCTCTGCTGCCACCTCCAGCTAAGTCCCCATCACCCCGGCTTCTTCTCTGAGATCTGATGCTGGGGGGGGGGGATGACGCACGGATACCGGCCGACCATACCCCAGCCTGAGGCATTCCTTCAGGCCCTGACAACTGCGCCGATATTCAGTCCACACCGCCGCCAGTCCATCCGTTGGACAGGACCAATGTTGGTACCGGAGCAGGTCCGATGCCTGGCCCGGCACCAAGCTCGTGTAAATTGAATGTGAGCCAGGTCAAGGACCTTTTTTTTCCATTGGTGGGAAACCATAAAGCCTGACATTCTCCCCGCATCCCCTGCACCAGCCACTCCCAAAACCCCGGATGCGGTACCGGCACCGGTGGAGGAGACTCCAACACCAGTGGAAGAGGTCCCTTCACGATCTTCCTTGGATGGGTATAAGGGGAAACGGCCACCTTTGGACAAACCAGGGAAACGGATGGAGAAAAGGAGGCACCACAGATGCCGCTCTAGGAGGTCCAGCATTTCGAGCATAGAGCGGTACAGACATAAGTGCAGGAGACATAGATCCCCCTCAGTCTCCTCCACAGATTCCTACCAAACCACATCTTCCTCTGCTACCTCCTACAAGGAGTCTTTGTCTGAACCTGAGGATTTGCCCAAATCACCCCTGGACGATCTGTCCTTCATGGAGGTGATGAGGCACATTCAAGCAAACATGGGGTGGGACATGGAGGACTTGGACCCTGAAAGAATAAGGTTAGCCAAGTACCTCTGACAGAAGGATCCTAAACCTGTCGTGATCCCTCCCATGGTAGATACCCTTGAGGATGTCGCTCAGGCCACTTGGTGATGCCCCCACTCATCCATGGCCATCCCTAAAAAGGCGGACCGGTTGTACTGGGTGCCCAAGGATCACCCTTTCTTGACTGTTCAACCTACCGCAGACTCGGTGGTTATTTCAGCAGCTCCTGATCATTCGCAGAAGCCCAAACATCTGAGCACTCAGCCGCTGGACAGGGAGTACAAGCAGCTGTACTCCATGGGCAGCAATGTGTACACGTCTACCACCTGCAGCATCAGGAGCCTAAACTTCCTGACCCACGTGGTCCTGTTCCAAAATGCCCTCTGGGAACAGGGTCTGGACATACTGCAAGGAGTGCCCAACTGCCTCAAAAAGGTACGCATATGCTACGATCTACTTACGACTCTGCAGACACATCAGCTAGGGCAGCGGCTACTGGCATCTGTCTCCAGCGCCATTCCTGGCTCTGAGTTTCTGGGTTCATGCCGGATGTTCAGTCTAACATCCTCAACATGCCCTTCAAGGGCTCTATTCTGGTCGTGGAAGATACGGAGTGCATTATCAACCGATTACCGGACTCCTGTATTGCCGCACATACTGTGCAGTCCATGTACTGCCTGAAACAGAGACAGTTTCTGAGGTCTCGTTTTTGTGGCAGAGAGGGACAACAGCGCAGCAACCTCATTTTCAGCAACCCCAGGCTCGGCGAGGCTTTGGTCGATGTGGTGGACCCAGGGGATCCTCGGCCACCACCTCTCGACAGGCTAAATCTGCCCCAGCCACTTTCCCTCCCCCTCCAACAGCATGACTTCCAGCCAGACCCACCTCTCTGCGATGCTCCGTTGGGAGAGAAGGTAGGAGGTTGCTTCTCTCTTCATTCGGAAACCTGGAGACAAGTAACCTCCGACTTGTGGGTTCACAAGCTTGTAGAGCACGGGCACGCTATAGAGTTTGTGTCTACCCCTCCGGACAGGCCCCCACCCCATCCCGTCATTCTGCAGGAAATGCAGCCCTCATCTGACAGGAGGTACAGGTGCTGCTGTCCAAGAATGCCATAGAGCCTGTTCCTCAGCAGGAGAGAGGCACTGGGTTCTATTCCAGATTCTTGCTGGTCCCCAAGAAATCAGGAGACCTGAGGCTGATCCTCGACCTAAGTGACCTGAACCTGTCAGTCGCCTAAAAACGTTTCAGGATGGTCACAATGCATAACCTGATCCTGATGCTGAAACAGGGAGATTGGCTCACATCTCTGGATATGCAAGATGCCTATCTCCACATTCTCATAGCTGAAGGTCACCGAAAATACCTTCGGTTTGCTTTGCAGGATGAACACTTCCAATTCAGGGCCCGGACCTTCTGCCTTTCTTCGGCTCCGAGGGTGTTTACAAAGTACCTAGTGGTGGTGGCCGCAGCACTTTGCAGGTTGGGCAATTAACGTGTTCCCATACCTGGACGACTGGCTATTTGTGACACACTCCAGCGCCCTTTTCCAGGCTGCCATCTGGGACACCTGCGATCTGTTCCGGAACCTGGGAATTACTGTCAGCTCAGCCAAGTCATCACTTAGACCAGCGCAACTCCATCCGTTCATCCTAGACACTGTTCAGTGGTGGGCCTTCCTACCTCTGGACCAGGCAGAGTGCATTCGAGCTCTGGTCAAGCAGATTTATTCTGTCTCCACCGTCCCAGCCAGACTGATTCTCCAGCTGCTGGGCCACATGGCTGCTTCCATCATGACCCTTCCCTTTGCCACACTCTGAATGAGGACCATTCAGTGGACTTTTCGGGTGCAGTGGGACCAGAGGTGGGACAACCTGGACTTGCCTGTCTCCATTACAGAGCCAGTTCGCAAGGAACTCCTCTGGTGGATGACATCCCAAACCTTACTGGAGGGGATCCCATTTCAGAAGTCAGCTCCCAGACAGGTCCTGACCATGGACGCTTCCAATTCAGGATGGGGGGCTCACTTAGGAGCTCACAAAACACAGGGATCCTGATCTCCAGCCGAGGAATCTCTCCACAACGTTCTGGAGCTAAGAGCAGTGCTCTATGCTCTTCAAGCCCTGGAATCATCAATCTCATCTGGTCACCTGCTGGCCAGACAGACAGCACATCGGTGGTCTTCTACCTCAACGAGCAAGGAGGTACACACTCTTACCCCCTTCACAGGGAGGTCATGAGGGTGTGGGAGTGGGCCATTGCCCACCAGTTGACCATCACAGCAGTGCACATTCCAGGTGCTTAAAACACACTTGCAGATGTGCTCAGCAGGACAAAGTCACGGGCACACGAGTGGTCCCTTCTGCAATTGGTCACAGACGACCTTTTTGCGAGGTGGGGAACACCAGAGTTGGACCTCTTTGCATCTTCCGCCAATGCAGAACTGCCCGGTTTTTGCTTGCTAGATCCCGAGCCTGATGTTTTCGGGCAAGACGCATTGTCCCTGTCCTGGAAGGGGAGATTCCTCTACACCTTTCCTCCATTTCTGCTCATTCAGAGAATACTTCTCAAAGCACAAGCAGAGGGAACCACCATGATCCTCATTGCGCCACTGTGGCCTCACCAGATTTGGTTCCCCTTGCTATAGCAACTGGCGGTGGGCTTACCAGTTTCGCTTCCTCTTTCATCCCACTTACTTTCTCAGGATAATGGGATGCTTGTTCACCTGAACCTGGGATCCCTGCACCTTCATGCTTGGCTCCTCAAGACTTAGCCAAGCTTTAATTTGGTGTATTGGACAAGATAGCCGAAGTACTGGTGGAGGCGAGGAAGCCCTCCACGAGAGCTGCCTAGTCTATGAAGTGGAAACGGTTCTGTCTCTGGGCTACAGCATGCAACATAGATCCTCTGGCCTATCCAGTCAGCACTCTGCTGGAATATCCTTTATCCCTGTCAGAATCAGGGCTCGGTTACTCCTCCATAAAGGTACACCTGGCCACTTTTTCTGTCTATCATGTCCCTGTTCAGGGCAGAACAGTGGCTCAATTGGAGGTTACCCGTGCCTTCTTTAGAGTCATCCTGCACATAAAGCCCCCTATTAGGGACCCTGTACCCCCTTGGGACCTTCCATTTGTCCTGGATAAGCTCACCCTTCCTCCTTTTGAACCCACCACAGGCTGCGAACTGCATTTTCTGTCTTGGAAAACATTATTTTTGGTTGCTGTTACTTCTGCTCGAAGAATTTCTGAGCTCTTGGCCTTGATGTGTAAGGAGCCTTATTTATTTTTTTACAAAGACAGGGTGGCTTTGCATACCAATCCTAAGTTTCTCCCTAAAGTGGCGTCGGAGTTGACACTGAGCCAAGATGTTCAGCTTCCAGTCTACTACCCTGAATGTTCCAACTGGGGCAAGGCGCTTCTCCATACTTTGGACATCCATCGCACATTGTGATTTTTTTTTTTTTTTTGCAATTGCATTTTTCTGTCTCTTTTCCCTAGCCTGCCACACCCGACCCTTCAGGGGAGACAACTGACATCCCACTGCCTTCCACCCTACCCAGACGGACTCAGATCCCCATGGAGCCGCAGTTGTGCCCTGCAAGTGGGGACGAGGTGGGGACTGAATGCCCCGTAACTTACATTTCGTCAGTCCTTGGTCTGTCGGGCGAGCAGAGGCATATCGTGGGCATGGCACAGTTCCCCATCTTCCCGGTGGTGGCAGGCTCAGTTTCCATTTACACCCTTCCCGTACAGTGTGCTATTCCCCTGTTATCATGGCGTAGAGCGCCGATGTCCACGCTGTACCGCAGCCAGTCATCCCTCGAAGGGCTTGCAGTACTCCAAGCCTCTGCTCCGGTCAGGCAAGTGTCGGGCATCAGCCTGTCCCCTCCCAGAGAAGGTGAGGCTGTCGTGGGATGCTGAAACCTATCTTCCCCTGCCAACCCACCAGCGACCGAGTCTGCTCCCCAACCCGGATCCGCTGGTAGTGCGTACAGTGTGGCGTCCAGCGCCTCAGCCCTCGGCGCCACCGGGCGGGCTCACGCTATGATTTTGCTTAGCTAGACCAAGGGGCCAGATCGGGTCTCATCAGCTGTTTGTTTCTTCGGCCTCACGCTCCTTGGACAGCCCGGTTTCAAACAGACCCTCTCTGGGTGGCTGGTTCACGCAATACTTTCAGCTACCAAAAGCATAACAAACCCCTATCGGGCCCGATCAGGGGTCATTCTACCAGGGCAGTGGCGGCCTCTTTCGCATCCCTGAAGAGGGTCTCGACTTTGGACATCTGTGCGGCAGCCATATAACACTCAGTTCACACCTTCATCAAGCACTACAGCCTTGATATTGCATCCAGACGCAGAGCGGGGTTCAGCGTGGCAGTTCTGCAGGGTCTGATCTCATGAGGTCCTCCTCTCTTCCTTCCTCTGTTCCTCTCCTACCTCTCTTAGCAATTGTCTTAAGTTTATACTGCTGAGGACTCAGTCCTATTTGTGTTACCTGCTACAAGAGCTTCCTCTCGAAGTAAGATACTACAGTTATGTGAGAACTTAGCGTAACAGTAGATCTTCGAGAGAAGCTCCTGCAACAGGTATGCTTCCCTTCCTCCTTCCCCCAGGGGGATCTCATTCTGCATCAGCCGAGCGCAATTTTTTAGCTTGCTGCTGGACCAGTATTGGCCTCTCAGTGTTGTTGGTTCCCATTCTCATCACGGGGTTTTTCACTACTCCTACCAGTTCTTCCAGCGTACAAGAACTGGAGCATGCTGAGACCGCCCCCCCACCCTCCTTTTATACCACATTGGACGTCGGGGCCAATGTCGGGATGGGCGGGCCCCACTAACTACTGCTGGAAAAAGTTTGCCGTGGGGTCCTGTCACCGGTAGGCACCAGTCCTATACGTATTACCTGCTGCAAGAGCTTCTCTTGGAGATCTACTGATCTTACTTTGAGAAACAGCTCTTGCAGCAGGTTACACCATTAGGACCGAAGCCAGCAGGCGCCAGGACCCCACGGAAATTTTCTAGCTAGCAGTATCCAGCAGGGACTGCCCCCAACGTCAGGCATCATACAAAAGGGGGCGGTCCCCTAGAATCCCCAGTTCTTTTCCTGATGTCGACTCACCAGCATCGGTCTCACGATCCCGCTCCAGCAAACTACGCCTAGAACTTCCAGCTTTGAATTAATAAATGTCGGCATCTCCTACTCAATCCTCAGAATGACATCCCTATAAGTGTGCCTGCTGCAAACAGATACCTTTTAAGGATCTGCATTCATTCTGCCTGCGGGTGCTTAGTCCTGGAACATGACACCCAGGCCTGCTTCTTTTGCCAGCGGTTCAATAGTCGCACCTGGATCCACCGCCAGAAGGCACTTCAGGGGTTCCTCTTGGAAGAAAAGTTGAAGATCATGGATAAAGACCCTGCCTCCAGAGGTGAGTCTACCTCTAAGTCCCATAAGTACCAGGACAAGCATCGGGAGAAGGCCAGGTCCAGATCCCCGAACAGGGCCTCAGACTCACGCACCAGCTCTGGCTCCATGCGCTCAGACCGCTCTCCCTACAGGGCTCGCTCTCAGCCTCCTCTTGTGAAAGTTAAGTCTTCAGGTGGTTCTTCAGCTTCTCTGCATCCGATTAAGACTTCCAGGACCTCGGACCCCTCTTCAACGCCCTCCCGCGGAAGTCTTCTGACCGTCACTGGTCCAAGTCCTCTTCTAAAACCACTCAGGCTTCCTCGAATAGATGCCGGGACCCCGATGCCAGATCAGCCTCCCAACTGCCTAGGGGACCAGACCCCCCAGGAAGACCAAGGACCTGATGTCCCTTAAGCAGATGATGGACTCGAAACAGGCTGCTGACCCTTCACCGGTTAAGCGCCCGTCGGACCAGACGTCGGCCAAACACCCGACATTGGCCAGACGTTCTCAGGAGCTGACAACTGCCTCCCCGTCACCGGTGGATACCAGTCGCCGGGACTCTACGGAGGTGGAGCCGACATTGCCTGATGACCAGGCAGGCAACAACGAGGATGCCGGGCTTGCACAGACGCCTTCGCCTGATCCGGCAATGCCCTTGGACCCAACGCCTGATACCGGTGACAGACCAACCCCGACGCCAGGACCGTCGTCCAGTATGAATGTTGCGGAGGTTAAAGACCTCTTTACTTTTTGGTGGGACACAATCAAGAAGTACATGATCCCAGTGAAACCTCCTCCTCCTCCTACTCCTCCCCCTCCTACTACCCCTCCTCCACCACAGGGGCTAGTAGGAAGACCACTGACCCCCAAGGAGCCTACTCCACCTCCTAGGGGTAGATCCAAAGAAAGGAGAAGGCCCCCTTCAAGATCTCCCTCGGGGTCCCCCCGTCCCAAGTGACCCAGACATAGATGGTCCACTCTGCAGGGGGATGACTCTAGACCTGACACTTCAGATGCCTCCAGGTCTCCTTCTCCAATCAGCATACCATCACCTGACCCACGAGACCTCCCCAGGTCACCTCCGGATGGTCCCTCTTTTTCCGAAATCATGAAGGACATCCAGGAGAACATGGGATGGGATACGGAAGACCTAGACCCTGAATGACAGCGCCTAGCATGTTATCTTCGGCAGAAGGACCCTAAGCCTGTGGTGGTGCCACCCTTGGTGGACACCTTCATGGACATCACCAAGGCCGTGTGGAAACGTCCAAACTCCACCCCCCGCGGCGCCAAAGAAGGTTGACCGCCTGTACAGGGCCCCGTCAGAGGACCCGTCCTTGGTGCAACAACCCCTAGCTGATTCCCTGGTCATTGTGGCCTCCCATGATAGGTCTCAATGACCACAACATTTGAGTACACAGCCTCTGGACCAGGAGCCCAAGCACTTGGACTCACTGGGTAGGCGCATGTACGCGGCTGCTACATGCTCCTTTAGGTCACTGAACTATCTGACACACATGGTTCAGTTTCAGAATGCCCTATGGGAACAGGGTCAAGACCTGATGAAAGCACTTCCGGATAGCAAGCAGAAAGAGGAACTTCTGAACCTCCTTCACACTGGGTCAGATGTGGGGACCCAAGTTTTGAGAGCCACCTACGATTCAGCGGACTCCGCAGCAAGAGGAGCAGCCTCAGGCGTCTGTCTCCGGAGACAATCATGGCTTCGAGTTTCTGGATTTATCCCGGAAGTCCAGAAAAACATCCTGGATGTTCCCTATAACAGCAAAGTTCTATTTGGTGAAGACTCTGAAAAGGTGATCACCAAATTACAGGACGCAGGGAAGGCAGTAAGGACTGTACAGGCCATGTACAGACCCAAATCTGGTTCCTTTCGTAGGAATCAGAATCGTTTTCGCAGCCATGTTCTGGCCAGCAGCCAAGGGGCAACTTCAACCGTAAGGCCCACCTAAGTCTTCTCCGGGCCAAGGTCAGAGATATACCAAACCGACCCAGCCTGCGGGGGGTGATGCTGCCACAGCATGACTCCTTCCTGGCCCCCGGCCCTCCTCTGGATCAACAGGAACAAAACGTTGGGGGTCGCATTGCTCTCCACCTTTCGGGATGGCAGGCGATAACCGCCGACCGGTGGGTCCTCCAACTGGTCGAGAGAGGACACTCTATCGAATTCCTCGACCACCCACCTTCAAGACCTCCCCTGCTTTCCCATTATTCGGGTCAGCATGCACTGCTCATACAGCAGTAAGTGCTCGCGCTTCTGGGAAAGGAGGCTATAGAGCACGTACCGTGGAACCAGAGAGGTGCAGGTTACTATTCCCACGTCTTTCTGGTGCCCAGAAAGACAGGGGACCTCTGCCTGATTCTGGACCTCCGCAACCCCAACGTTTCGGTCCTTTACAAGCACTTCCGCATGGTGACCCTTCCCGGTTTGATTCCCATGCTCAAGCAGGGCACCTTCTTAGCGTCTTTGGATATGCAGGATGCTTACCTTCACATACCTATAGCTCGAGTGCACAAGAAATTCTTGCACTTCGAGTTTCTAGGTCACCATTATCAGTTCCGAGCCCTCCCCTTCGGACTGTCCTCAGCACCTTGGAGTGCATGGCAGTCGTAGCAGCGGCTCTAAGGAGACAAGGCCACTACGTGTTCCCACACCTGGACGACTGGCTCCTCATGGCCCCCTCTTGGGAGGCTCTGATGTCCGTGATCCACTGTACTCATTCCCTCTTTGGGTCATTGGGCATCATCATTAGTCAGGAGAAGTCACACCTGCTTCCATTGCCGAGACTGCAGTTCATAGGTGCAGTCCTGGACACCATCCAGGGGAAAGTTTTTTTGCCCCAGGACAGAGTGGAACACATCAGATCCCTCATAAGGGACATCTTGATAGAGAAGACGGTCCCAGCAAGACTGATCCTTTACCTGCTCGGACACATGGCTGTGGCCATTGCGACAGTCCCTTTAGCCCGTCTCCACATGCGGGTGACCCAGAGGATGTTACAGGTACAATGGGATCAGAAGCAAGACCATCTGCAGCTCCCAATTTGGATCATAAATGCTGTTATCCGGGATTGGCAATGGTGGCTCGAACCAAAGCACCTATTGGCGGGAGTCCCCTTTATTGCGCCGTCTCCAATTGTGACACTCTCCATGGATGCTTCAGGGTTCAGTTGGGTAGCACACCTCGACGGGGTCAGGTCTCAGGGCTCATGGACACCCCAGGAAGCTCATCTCCATATAAATATTTTGGAGATGAGAGCAGTCCTTTACCCCTTGCGGGCCTTCCAGTCAGAGATTCCACTGGGTACTCTGCTGTTGCAAACAGACAATGCCGCGGTGATGTATTACCTCAAAAAACAAGGAGGCACCCATTCCTATACGCTTTGCAGGGAGGCCATGAGGGTGTGGGATTGGGTTTTGCAACACGGCACAAACCTTATCGCTGTACATGTCCCAGGAGTGGACAGCGTCATCGCAGACAGTCTGAGTTGGTCTCGGGCCAGAGTCCACAAATGGGAACTACTTCAGGAGGTGGTAGAGGATCTGTTTCACAGATGAGGCACACCAGAGTTAGATCGTTTCACATCCCGATCCAGTGCAAAACTGCCTAATTTCTGCTTGCTAGATCCAGGGCATGGTGTTTTCTGGTGAGACACGTTGTCCCTCTCCTGGATGGGCAGATTCCTCTACGCATTTCCTCCCTTCCCATTGATCCGGAGGGTCCTTTTGAAACTTCGCAGAGAGCAGGCGACACGGATACTATTCGCGCCTTTTTGGCCCAGACATATTTGGTTCCCTCTGCTGCACCAGCTGTCCCAGGAACCTCTGGTGCCTCTGCCAATCAGCTCTCACTTATTGTCCCAGGAGGCAGGATCTTTGGTCTACCTGGACCTTCGCTCTCTTAACCTGCATGCCTGGCTCCTAGGGACATAGTTATCATGCGCTACGGGGTCTCGCAAGGGGTAGCAGATGTTCTAGCGGCTGCTAGAAAACTGGCCACTCATGCCACATATGCCATGAAATGGTGCAGATTTTGCCTCTGGGTTCAAGCATGAGGGCTTTCCCCAATGGATTGTCCAGAAGGTTCTGTTCTAGACTACCTCTTGTCTCTTTTCCAGGCAGGCAGGCTTGGCCTACTGCTCCAAATAAAATTGACTTCCAAGGTAGGGGAGTTTAAAAAAATACTCCCTAAGTGTGCCTTCTGATAGTCTGGGGTCACAGGAGGATATCTGGTAACACCAAATGCCCAGGCCTCCTGGGGATATCCTGCTCCCCAAACGAAAAATAAAGAGAAATATGTAGACAAGCTAAATAAAAATTCAAGTGTTAACTCAAAATACCCTGCCTGTCTGTCTTTGGTTTGAAATGGGCTTCCCTGTAATGTCTGGAGATGCTCCCTCCCCCCCCCGCAATATAAATTGTTTATTTTATAATTAAATAAATTCTGTAGTATACAACTAGGGCAACTTTTCTTAGACCCTTATATCAGTTTATCCCTAAAACAAATCAAGCAGAGCACTATAAGCTGCTTTTTAAAGTTATATCCATTGCCCCCTTCAAAGCAATCGTCAGGGCCAGTTCAAACAGCTAAACCAAATGTTTTATATGTTTCTTTGTTATAGCAAAATTTTCTGTGGGTAAAATTATTAAGCGTTCCTTTTCTCTGTCCAACATCGTGTGAGAGAGTCGTCGTCTCATAAAGATCCCAGTTCAGACAACTGAATTCCCAGTCCCTCTCTTCAGTCATAAGCTTTCAGGGACCTCTAGCCAGAGGACATCGAGAAATCACAAGCCAAGCTTCAGCTTCTGTCAGTCAGGTTCTTCCCCTTGCCGATCGGCGAAAAGTTGCCAAACAATTAGAAATGTTCCCCCTCTTTGTTACTTCTCTGCCATTTTGTGTTCTGCCCAGATTCACCATATTCCAGTGCAGTTGGTCAGTTTTCTGTAATCCTAGTGTGGATTTTGTTTTTATTTGAATTCCCGCTTTAAGGAGCTCCTCTCTGGCCTCCTTCGCAGTATGAAATTCCTTCCTTCCCAATGAAAGTTGCACCACAAGTCTAGCTGGGTACAGTGTTGTGAATCTAATGGCTGCCTCCTTCAAAGCTGGTATAATGTCCGCATATGCTCTGCGATTACGCATAGTTTGTGGAGCGTAGTCGTTATCAACATAGAAACGAATTTGCCCGTAAAAGACCTTGCCCTTTCGTCATGCTGCTGTTAATACTGTCTCCTTGACTAAGCGCATAATAATAGATCAAGGCCTAGCATTCGGATCTGTAGGCCGTGGGCCCAGTGCATAGTGAACTCTCTCTAAAGTTAATTGAATATCTGAGGGCAATTCAAGAGCTGTTTTGAGCAAAGCAATAGTAAACTCAGTAATTCTCTGACCTTCTTAGCCTTCAGGGATGCAATATAATCTTAGGTTCTTTCTGCAAGCTCTAGTCTTCGTATCTTCTTGGTTTTCTTGCAGTTGTACACATTGATCTTGTAAGAGTTGAGTTGTATTCTCCATGTCGTCTACTCTGTTCTCCACTGCTGTTATCTGTCTCTCCGATGCATCAGCTCGTTGCTCCAGGCTCACTATGTCTCTGCGAAGCTCTCTGTAAAGATCTTTAATTTCTGCATGAAACAATAATAGCTCCTTGTATATAGTATCTAACTTTATGCGTATGTTTCTCACTTTATTATTTGGTGTGGTCGTTTGGTCCTGCCGTCCTGCTGGCGCTTGAGAGTGTTCCCAGTCGGAGGGCTCCTGGGCTGACATTGCTGCTCGATTTAATTCTGCTCACTGCTGCCCGTAGTTGTTCAATTTCTTATATTTTTCTTCTTTGCAATGCTCCTTACATATGTCCCCGATATCTAGTTCTTGTTTATTTTAAATTGTTTGTCATTGAAAGCGTCAAATCGGGAAGATTAGCGAGGGGTGTAGCGGAACTCTGCTTTTACACCGCCATGCTGCTTGGAAGCCCAACCGGAAGTCCAGGCTTGGTCTACTCCTCGATTAAAGTATACCTTTATGCCATCTCGACCTATCATACACCTATAGGCCTACGGTCCATAGCTCAGTTGGACACCGCACGAGCCTTCCTGAGAGGCGTTCTCCACCTTCGACCTCCGATTAAGGATCCTGTTCCTCCATGGGATTTACCCTTTGTCCAAGAGCAGCTTACACTGCCACCTTTTAAACCAGCCATGGATTGCAAGCTACATCTCCTGACATGGAAGACGTTATTTTTAGTTGCTGTTACTTCGGCCAGAAGGATTTCTGAGCTTCACGCACTAATGTGCAAAGAACCTTATTTGTTTTTTCACCAGGACAGGGTGTCCCTAAGGACAAATCCAACGTTTCTACCTAAGGTGGTATCAGCCCTCACCCTTAATCAGGACGTCGACCTGCCAGTGTATTTTGCTAAATACTGTAATAGAGGAGAGGCCCTGCTGCACACTCTAGATGTGCATAGGTGTCTAAGATGCTACCTGACCAGAACCAGGCACCACCATAAATCTGATCAGCTTTTCGTCTCCTTCGCCCATAGGATGCTGGGAGCTCTGGTTTCTAAACAATCGCTGTCCAGGTGGCTCATCCATTGTATCACGTTGTGTTACCAGAAACGTAACAAACCCCTACCGGGCTCGGTTAAGGGACATTACACAAGGGAGCTGGCTATGTCCTTTGTGGCTATGAAGAACGTGTCCACTTCAGCCATCTGCGCAGCAGCTACTTGGAGCACCGTGCACACATTTATCAGGCATTATAGCCCGGATGTTGCTTCACGGAGAAAAGCTGGTTTTGGTCTAGCAGTCCTTCAGGGACTCCTATCCTAGACTTCGGTCCAACTCGCGATCTCTACCTATCCTCCTCCCATCTGCGAGGGATTTCCAGTATTGCTTGGGAATCAGTTCTATTTGTGAAACCTGCTGCAAGAACTGTTTCTCAAAGTAAGATAGTACAGTTACGTAAGAATTTACCATAACAGTAGATCTTCAGGAACAGCTCTTGCAGCAGGTAGTTTCCCTCCCACCATCCCCTCTGGAGGTAGAGTTGTTCCGTTATCTCACTACCTAGGATTAGGTGTTTGTAACACCGCTCTGAATACCTTCTTGAAAGCGGATCCTCAGTCTCCACTTCTGATGTCATCTAGCGGCTGGGAGTCTCCGGTGGGAGAACTGGGGATTCTGGGGTACCGCCCCTTTGTATGATGCCTGACGGGGCAGTCCCTGCTGGATACTGCTAGCTAGAACATTTCCGTGGGGTCCTGGCACCTGCTGGCTTCAGTCCTAATGGTTGAACCTGCTGCAAGAGCTGTTCTCGGAAGATCTACTGTTACAGTAAGTTCTTACGTAACTACTTTACCGTAAGTTCTTACGTAACTGTACTTTCCTGTGGGCCAGAAGGCTGAAGGTTTTGGATTCTACTTCCACACCTTAGACTTGGACTCTTGACCAGAGTGTCATGTGTTCAAGGTTTTCATCAGAGACATAGAAACACAGAATGTGACAGCAGATGAGTGCCAATAGGGCTGTGCAGTCTGTCCATTTTTTTTAACCTTCCTTTTTTTTTTTTTTTTGCTGCAGACCCTACTTAATGTATGGCGCAGTCTCTTCCTCTCACTTCCTTATCCCCATGATTCCCTTGTGCCTGTCCCAGGCATTTTTGAACCTCTCCACTGTTCTTGCCCCCATTATCTTCAATGGAAGGCTGTTCCAGGTGTCAACCGCCCTTTCTGTGAAGAACTATTTCCTTACATCCCTCCTGAATTTACCTTCCTCCAGCTTTATAGCATGCCCCCTTGTTCTAGAGCACATGGACTCATACCCAATGCTGACACTGCAGTATTGCTCTCAGTTGGCGTTTCCCCGCTGGAAGTATCATCCATCTGATTTGACATAAAAATGGGGTCCCTTTTTGTGTTTTTCTGGGGGTCTTTCTGCTTAAGTCAAACATCCCGTGGCATGATTTGAGAAATGTTGGGGATTACGTTGGGGATCTGGTGAGCATTCCCTTGTCAATAAAAAACACATTCTGATGTTGTTCATGGTTGTATGGGGTGTTCCTGGTGTATAATAACTATTCTAGGATTGTGGATATGTTGTTCTATCCACACTGTTTGGCATGTCCTTTCCCCTTTAAGAATCTTGCCAGAAGGTCTTGAAGATGGCTTCTCCCATCCACCCGGGTGGTATAATCCTTGGCTGTGCCCCATGAGGCCAGATCTTCCTTTCCGCTGGAAGATACAGGTTCCCTCCTCACTGCTCTCGCGTTCGGTAGGCCATGGCTTCAAAATCCTTGGGTTTGCTCAAAATTAAACTTGTTAGAGTTAATAACGATCGCTCCGCAATTTCAGCAGTCATGGAAGATAAATCTTCTCCCAGTTTCCGGCGCTGCCTGTGCAGGCAAAAGATGTCCTGCACAGATCCACATGCCATTTGCGTATGTTGCCTGGGTGTCGGCCATGACTCTCAGGCCTGTGAAATGTGTCTTGCTTTTCACCCGAACATCTTCGATGATCATCTCGCATGGCTGAAATTGGACAGGCCAGAGAAACAGAACCCGCCGGTCAAATCTAAAGAAGCCCGATGGGCGGGCTCTGTGGCTTCAGGGTCCGCGGAGCAACTCGAACAAATGCAGGCTTGCGAGGAAGAGGCGGCTTGGGCCGCGGATCAATCCTCAGAGTCCTTTTTTGTTCAGCTCAACTTGGGCTCCACTTTCTCCAGTTCCTTTCAGGAGATGTGCCTCTCCCTTCCCACCAAGGGCGAAGGGCCTTCGTGCTTGCATGTCTCTTGGTCCCGTAAAAAGAACAAGGAACTGAGAGGATCTTTGTCTCAGCAACAGCGAAGAATCACCTGCCTTAACTTCGGTCGAGGTTGAGGCCTCGGCCGCTGGTTTCACAGTTCCCCTGTCAGACCAGCTGGCCCAGACACTGGATAACGATCCAGTTGAAATAATTCTCAACCCAGTTGACCCATTGTCACCCGACAAGGCCAACAACTCCTTATTCAAGGCCCCGGTCCTGCCTCTCCCCGATGAGGAGATCCAGCCCACTGGGAAACCCATTGAGGACCCAGTCCCGAACTTAAAAGATCTACCAGTCTCCTTGGTGCCTTCCAGTCAACCCCGTTGGTCACCCCAACGAGCGAGGTCAAGGTCTTTGATTCCTTTGACCAGTCAGCCAAAGAAGGCGCATAAGCGCTCTAAAAAGAGGCATTGCTGACATTCTTCTTCTTCCTCCTCGGACGAGGGGAGGCTTCAACGGAAACTCCGTCAACGCTCTGAAGACCTAATGTGGCAACAGCTAATTTTGTCTAGTCAAAAGTCGACTCCGGCTTCCACCCCGGCCATCACTTGGCTGTCGCCTCCAAGGCTGAAGCCGACTCCTATGGAGCCGGCTTGCACTGTTATTCCTCCTTTGGAGTCAGTCAAAACGGTTTGGCCAGAATCAACCTCTCCACCAATTTTGGTGGAGCCGCCCCACGCCACCTAGCAGCCCTCCCAAGCGGGTGCCTGTCAAAGAGTCTCGGCCTGTTTCGGGTCTCCCATGTAGGCTTTCTGTTACTTTCACTCCTGACCATCCACGATGGGTGGAGGGAGACTCAGGTGACCGGCCGATTTAGCTGGACTCTTCAGGGTCCGAGGGCTTGGACTTTCATTCCCGTCCCTTGGACAAGGAATTGGTTAGTAGCCTATTGACGGAAGAAGGTCCCTCTTCCTTCCTGGGCATCCTCTGTCTTATCTTCGAATCCATGGAGCTGTCTCTTGAACCCATCCAGAAATGGGCCAAATATCCCCTCACGGATATCCTCAAATGGGGGGGATTCTCTGACGGAAGCGTTCCCAGTGGCCAAGGCTATTGTTGGTCTGGCTTTGGAGTTATGGCAGCATCCTGCCTCTTGCCCTGCACCATCTGCTCATATGGCCTGCAAATATGCGGTGCCCATAGGCTCCCGTTCGGGGTTCTCAAAGCATCACTTGGTTGAGGGTTTGGTGACAGAATTTGTGTTCAGGAGCTCAGGTAGTTCAGCAGATACAGACAGACAGACCTCCGGACAAGGAGCCAAAAAAACTGGACCATTCTGCTCGTAAAGTCTGTGCCATCTCTATGCTAGGCCTCTGTTGGCAAGCTCGACCATCATCATGGCGCATTTCACTCACACCCTTCTGGGCTCCCTTGGTGAGGTTCTACCTCACCTCCCCACAGACCTCCAGACCATGGTCAAGCAGGTCCGGGATCAGGGTCAGGCTGTTGCAAAACAGCAGCTTCAGACAGTTCTGGACCTCGGGGACTCATGCGCCCGGTCGGTGGCAGCTGCGGTTGCCATGTGCCTCAGGGCTTGGTTAAGGGTCTCCACCTTCACTGCAGACACCCAACACAATCTAATGGATGTCTCTTTCCTGAATACTGACCTCTTTGGCCCAGGTGTAGATGGTCACCTCCAATACATTGAGAAGTCCAATGCCACCTTAGACTCTGTCTCTTCTGCACAGAAGGAATTCCAGGGTTCCAAAAAGCAGAAGAAAAAAACCTTTTCAGCATACTGCCCCTGCAGCCAAGCAGCCCCACTTTCAAGCAGGGTAGCAACAGCAGGCACAGTCTTGGTGCCTCTGGCCCAAGTCCGGGCCTCCAGTGGCCCATAAGCCTGGAGGATGGGGCTCAGGAGGTCCCCATTCTGGACCCTCTTCCTCCAAGCCTGCTCAGTGATGGGTTGGGGGTGGCCACCCTCATACCTGTCACGCAAGCTCTGGGTCCTCCCAAGGGGGGCAAGCACCACCACTTCCTTTCCGCTTGGTCTGCTGTTACCACAGACATGTGGGTTGTAGAATAGACGGGTGTACTGGCCTAATCTTTTGATTTACGATGCAGAGGTTGGCATCTTTGAAGATTCCTGTGTAGATAGACCTCACCTTTCAGAATTTGCGTGTTACCCCTGAGAAAATTGGTGCATGGCCCCGCGGAGGCCTATTTCTGATTTTGGACATTGTGGGCCCTCCGGGCTCCATAGCTCAGCCTAGGAATGCCCGATTTACAATTCCAGGGTGTCATTTTCTACATTTATTGCCATGCCAAGTTGGATGGAACAACTTAGAAAATCCAAAATGGCCACCAAAATCCAATATGGTCACCATATTGTTAGTAAATACTTAAATTCGCTAATAATTTCCAAATTCCTAGCTTCCAAGATACTGATTATCAATGATTCATGAACATCTATATATTGAACATTTAGTCATGAACATTTATGATTATGACATCTATATATTGCTTTGAGGCTCCCTGTTAGAGACAGGACTAAATGCACACATTAATACTACATAAAACAATTGAATTCACGAGGCAGTTTACTGATAAAATAGTTTGAAGTACGTACTGTAATGCTTAAAATGTAAATGTTGTATGTGCTGATTTGTTGTTTAGAATTAAGTCATTTTATCAATGATTTGACCCAACACTATGAATACTTTGGGTCAACAGTACACCTTGTTTGTAATGTCCAGTTTTGAAGTCATTATATTGGAGTCCACTCTGGATCTGAACTGTCACTCCTGAAGCTTGAAGATTTGTCCACAGAAGTTTGTTCACTGGCTGCCAATGTGTCATTTTCAGTGTCATCATCTCCTGTACAATCAGTCACTGGTGCTGTGGTCAAAGGTTTTTGTTTGGTCTTCTGTGTGTGTCTTTGAAGTGTTGACTCACCTTCGTCGTCTGCCTCATCTCCGTCAGCTGCACATCATTGGCCAGCTAACCTTCCACCCTTTCTTCTATGACATAGAACGTCAGGTAACTGAAACCCAGTGAACCACACAGGTTTCAGCGTTTCATCCTCTCGTTTCCATCCTGACAAACAAGGGTCAACTTTTGGGGTTTCCTGCTCTGTGAAGTGGTGCCAATAGTATTAGGCTATGGGATTTGCTGTCTTTATGTGCTGATATAGGCTTGCAGGGTCTGGTAGAATCATTTGCGTAGTCTTCACTTTCAGGTTATTGTATTGCCTTACTCATGTGTTTACCAGAGCCTCTCCTCCTGTACCATTGTACACGCAGTGCTGAATGAAGGTCTTGACGTTTTGTTCAGTATCTCGTGAAGCATATGTGCTTTCCCCAAGCCCTGAAAGGAGATTTATTCTTTCTTCGACCCTGTGCGAATGTTGAAAGACTAATTTCTTTGATACCTTGTAGAAGTAACTTGCTGCATCGCATCCAGAGACAGCTTGTTATGCTGGCAAATTGAGACTTGCAGCATGTCCAATGTGATTGTATATAGATTCTATGTCTACAAATACGTCGGGTTTGATTTGAAGCATCCATGGTGAATCTGGAAGGGTCTTTGTGAAAGCGTAAACCATCAGGACGAGGATGTCTGTATCTTTGGCTCAGACGACAACTAGGCCTTTTGCAAGAGCACAATGCAGCACTATCCTTGTATCTTCCTCCTCATGGTTGCAGGAAAACAGGAATTCTTCTGAATCTGGGTATACAGTATATATACTTCTGCCATTGCTGATAGTAAGCGGGCATCATAAGTTTCTTCTGACATTCTCTTGTCTAACATACTCATTGAAGCTCTGTAAGAGATCTGTTTTGTTGTCATTGTTGTGAAGGTATTGCTGATACACCATTCCCTGCGGCATCTCTTGCAAATCTGATACCATGTGAAGTCACATTCCTCCTGTTCCTACCGCTCGCTTAGCTCATTCTTGCTGTTTCACCGAGAACTCTTGATCATCCTTGTAATTATCAAAAACGACGATGACTTCCACTGGGTTTGCTGTAGATGGAGGTGTGAATGCGACAAGAAGTGCTTTCCAAAGGTTGTCTCATGTACGCTGTGCAGGAACTGCTCTGACCATCGCCATGGCGTCGTATAGGTACACTGAGCATAACGGAGGAGGGGAAGAACTTCGAGCTTCTGCTTCATCGATGAGATAATTTCTTAAGACATGTTTGGTGTTAGGTTTGTAGAGGTTTCCGTCTGCAGCTGCTATTGCAAGAGGATATATTGTGAGTGGATGGGAAAACACATCTTTCTTGTCTGGGCACTTTGCAACAATGATACCGAGAGCCTGACAGTCTTCTTTCAAGACTGATTCCGCTTTGGGTTTCTTTTTCTTCTTGTCCATTCCTGTGGAAATTCCACTACATTTAATGGGCTCGAAGAAACCAGCTTTCCTTGATAGGAGGCGGTCGTTTATAAATGCACTCAGCATAACTCCCCTGTAACGCTTGCCTTCAGAAGGCCCTCTAATGTTGCCAGTGGTATTTCAGTGCCCGTTGCAATGTGTTGTGCCACACCCTGACATGGATCTGAATATGCGTGAAGTTTCTTCACTAGCTCTTTCACTTAACCATCATGTTTCTTCATAGCACCATATGTCAACTCATTGTGTGTGGCCAATGTTTTCAGAAGCATCTTCTCCTTCAGTGACAAATGAATTTTAGCGAGCTTGTGGGAATTCAAAACAAAGTCGCCAGCAGCTTCCTCAGACATACTGTAACCGCCTCTCATGAGTCCACCCCTCACCTTGACCTCTCTGTTGACTGAGACCTGAGTCTCTTGGTCACAAGATATCGTGGAGAATGCCTCATGGGACAGACTAGTCCCAATGCCGTATTCCTGCAGTTTATTGTATGCGTTCTCATTGATGGTTTTTAGATTGATGAGGTTTACATGATGCCACGTCAAATACTGAGAGTAGTTTTGATGGTTGAATGCAAACGGTAAAGGTATATTATACAATGGCAAGGAAATTTCCTGTATTCTGATTGGTCAATGGGTGCCTGAGACAGTGATGATATTACACAATAACGTCACTGTATGGATCAGCACATTGATGACCTCTTCTCTTAAGAAATACTGCCACACTAAAAATCTTCTAAAAAATATTTTTAAATGTTTTTTATTTTGTATAACAACGAGCCATTGTATAATAGCATATAGCACTTAGTGTGTTATCGCAGAGACTCGTCACTCCTGGTGGGAAGCACTGCTTTGCCTCGTGCTTCAACCCACCCCAGGAGTGATGTTATTACACGATAACACACACCCTGTCGTGCCTTATTGCTTAAATATCTCATTGAGTCTGCAGATGCAAGTTCAGATTCTTGTCTCTGTATGCGGCGACCTTGGCGAGAAGAGAGCTGGTGTCACCAATGTAGCCTGTCACCCACTGTCCCATGGTGCCAGAGATTTCCAGCATTCGTGACTGCACTTCAGGGAAAGATTCATCCAAGAGAACAAGATTCAGGGATTCTGCTGATACAGATCTTCTCATGTTGATGAGCTTTTCTCGTAGTCCATCGGTTAGTGAGCCATGAATCTTGGATCCCATGAATCGTAGGAGTGCCTCGAGGGACTGTTTATGTAACCTCATCGATCTAGAATAGTGGCGTCCTTCCAAGGCCTGGTCAACAGATCCATCTGCTATTATCCCCGCCTGAACCCACAAGTCTTGAAGTCCCATAGCACTGTATCGCTTGTAGAGGATCTTCTGCCTCACCATCAGTTCATGAAATCCTCCCATCAAATTAACCACTTTTGTATATTTTTTTTCTTTCCACATTATTTGTGCAATCTTGTAGAAAACTGCTTGATTGCTATGGCTGAAGATGTGGTCAATTTGTAGGTCTTCCACTAGATCCTTGAGAAAGTCAAGGTAATATTTGCAAACTGCATCATCTGGTTCATGTGATATAATGTGCAGGAAATCAGTTTCGGATTCGAAGGTAATGGTCAATGTTGCTTTTTTATTGAAAGTTGTCCATGATCCTAGGACTGTAGGGGATTGATTTTCTCTGGAAGATTCTATGCATGCTGCCAGAGCCCAAATACAGTCTTTGCTCAAACGAAGATCAAGCTGTGCCCTTCTTTCATCCTCATTGTAGGATGGGATGATCGGTGAGTGTTTTCTCTTTCCTATTTTGTAATCCACATAGTCAGTATGTTCTGAGCTCTCAGAGGTTTCCTGGACTTCTCTTGTTGAGCTGCTTGGAATGTTCTGTTCTTGCACTGGCGAATTGCAAATGACAGAATGACCATCGAGGGGTCAGGGTTTACCCATATCTAGATGATTGGCTCCTGGCAGGATCCTCCAAGCAGGAGGTAGAGAGACCAGGGATCTGGCCCTCTAGACCTGCACTGAACTTGGTCTCCAGATCATCGAGGCCAAGTCGGAACTCGTACCTTCGCAGGTGATATGTTTCATTGGGGTAGAGCTCAACTCTTTCCGAGCCAGAGCCCGGCTCCCGACGGACAGGGTGGAGATTCTCTCTTCCTTTGCCCAGTCATTTCTGGTTGGGTACTTGCGCCCTGCCCTGGACTTTCTGCGCCTTCTGGGGTACATAGCTGCCTGCACCACCACATTCCAATAGGGCCGGTGGCATATGCACCTCCTTCAATGGGAACTGGCCAGCCAGTGGACTCAGCATCATGGTCAATTCAACCAGCTGGTCACTATGATCCAGAAGATGTGGGACACTCTCCAATGGTGGACCATCATGGATCACTTGCAGGAAAGGATCCCATATGTCCACCCCGAGTTGACGGTCGTCATCATGACCAATGCCTCTCTCACGGGCTGGGGAGCCCACATGGGAAACCACGGAGCCCACAGGTTCTGGACCCCTGAGGAATCCCGATATCATATCCACCTGCTGGAGCTCAGAGCAGTCCAGCTGGTGCTGGCTGCATTCGCTCAGCGACTTCGGAGTCAAGTGGTGCAAGTCCAGATGGACAATACCACGACCTTGTACTACCTCAACAAACAGAGCGGCATGCACTCCCAGCTGCTGTGCAGGGAAGCGCTCCGCATCTGGACCTTCATGAGCCAACTGGAGGCAGATGTCCTAGCCATCCATGTGGCAGGAGCCTCAAATCAACTGGTGGATGCTCTCAGCCATGTAGGCGAGATGTCCCATGAGTGGTCTCTCCATCCAGAGGTAGTACACAGCCTGTTCTCCCACTGGGGAAAACCTCAGGTGGATCTGTTTGCCTCCAGGGAAAACACCAAACTGAGACTGTCTCATGCCCGACCCCCCTTAGCAGGGCACGCTGCAGTGGATGTCTTCTCGAGGTTGTGGACCCCAGGCCTCTTCTGTGCCTTCCCTCCACTTCCCTTGGTTCACAAGGTGATCCTCAAGGTCAGGATGGACAAGGCACAGGTGATCCGTGTAGCCCCAGACTGGCCACAACAGTTCTAGTGTCCAGATCTCCTCAGCCTCAGCTCCAGGCCTCTGCGGCATCTTTCAGTACGCCCGGACCTGTTATCTGTCAATCATGGGAAGGTATTCCATCCAGACCTTCAATCCCTGCACCTGACGACCTGGTTTCTGAGCTGCTAGAGTTCTAGGCTCTGGGTCTTTCTAAGGGTGTATTCACAGTAGTGGAAGCATCCAGGAAGCAGTCGCCCAGGAGGTGCTATGTCTTCAAATGGAAGTGCTTTTCCATTTGGTGTCAAGGTAAGGGCCTGGACCCTTTGTCCTGTCCAGTGGCTAGTATCCTAGACTACATTTGGTCTCTTTTCAAAGGGGATCTTCAGCCTACGACCCTTAAGGTGTACCTGGCAGCCATCTCTGCCTACCGGGCATGGGCCGGTTAGCCGACGGTGGTGCAGGAGAAGGTTGTCTGACGTTTCTTTAAAGGCCTCAACCACATATCCCCTCTGGTGCGTGAACCTCCACCTCCATGAGATTTACTGCTGGTACTGGCAAAGCTCATGGGAAAGCCATTTGAACCAGTGCGCAAGTGTGAGATGACACATTTGTCGTGGAAGACCGCCTTCCTAGTGGCTGTCATGTCAGCCAGAAGGACTGGAGAGCTCCAGGAGCTCTTGGTGGAGTCTCTTTACCTGGTCCCTCCACAGGGATAAGGTTGTCCTGCGCCCCATCCAAAATTCCTTCTGAAGGTGGTGTCAGAATTCCACCTTAATCAGGTGTTGACTCTGTTTGTGTTCTACTTGAACTACACCTCGGAGGCCGAGTACAGGCTCCATACTCTGGACCTGAGACGAGCGCTCTCTTATTATATGGAGCGGACGGCGGAAGTTCGGGGAGAGGTTCGCCAGCTGTTTGTCACCTACGCTGAAGCCACACCCGGCAGACCTGAAGCAAAGCAGATGATTGGCAGATGGATTATGTCCTGCACTGATCTCTGATATAGGTTGGTGGGCAAGGAGCCTCCTAGAGGGATAAGAGCTCATTCTACCTACCATACTGCTGCGTCGGTGGCTGCTTTGAGGGACGTCCCTATCCAGGAAATCTGCAGGGCTGCTACCTGGAAGACAGCAAACACCTTCATTACCCACTACCACATCAACCTAGAGTCATGCTGGGATGCTGATTTTGAGGCCTCAGTTCTCCAATCTCTGTTCCCCAAGTAAGTATTTCAGAGAGGGTGTGCGCCTTGCCTCCCTCCTTCTGGAGAACTGCTTGGAGTCTGCTAAACAGTGTGGATAGAACAACATATCCATGATCCTAGAAAAACAGGTTACTCACCTGTAACAGTGGTTCTAGGAGTGGTATATGTTGTTCATCCACATGAACCCACCCGACCTCCCCAGCTTCGATGCACAACCTGAGCTTCCAGCGGGCAAAGATCTGGCATCATGGAGCGGAGCAGAGGGTTATACCGCCTAGGAGGGTGGGAGGAGCCAGCTTCAAGACCTTCTGGCAAGATTCTTTAAGGGAAAGGACACGCCAAACAGTGTGGATGAACAACATATACCACTCCTAGAACCACTGTTACAGGTGAGTAACCTGTTTTTAGGTGTTCCTGCATACAATCACTTTATTACCAATAAGTAACTTATTGGTATGCAAAGATTGTTGAGGCATGCCATATATGAAAGGTGCTATATTAAGAATAACAAATTGTGTTCTAGTCCAGAATAACAGAAAATGTACCTTTCTTTCCTGTAGAGAAAGCAGAAGCAATCAAATTTCTTAAAGTCGCTGAAAGCTGCAATATACCAAACACAAAATCAGCACTGTAACCAGTAGTCAAAGACGATGGCCTATTATAAATTATTGGCAGTTTGACCTCATTGATCTAAATGCATTCATGCAGTGTGCTCCCAATGGAAACCATGAACAGTGTCCTCTCTGTATCCCAATGTATCTCATGAAATCACCTGTCTTTTAGTTCTTAATTCTTCAACATTTTTTTTATTTTGCCAATGTGTGGTACAGGTCACTAACTAGAAAAGTGACTATGTAAGCCCAATATGCTTCAATACATGTACTGTATGCCTTGATAACTTCTGAGGGATTCACATTTATAGGGCCTAAGGGGTATGTTCTTTCACAAAATGTGTCAGGATTGAGTACACCATTAATTGTTTCACTGCCTGGGTTACATCGAGTTGATGACCAGCACTATGTTTCTGGTAATTTTTGGGTGGTGCTCTTTGAGGGAAGTCTCTAGGATGCCTTCTGCCCTAAAGTGCTATTGTAATGTGTAGGCTAGAGGACTCGCTCTATGTTGAAATCACAGCATGCCCAGGAAAGTAAGAAACGGAGACTCCATTCCTGTTTAGTTAATCTGTTATATCATTTATTACTGTATGTTGTCTTGAGCATGCACAAGCAACATGTTGTGGTAGTAGGAGACATGCAGAGGTGTGTCAGTGTTGGCAAATGCAGGGCATGCTTTAGTAGGTGTGTCCCTCATTCACCAATGAGCCAGCATGCTAGCGCTGACCATATGCAAAGTGCCACCAACTTGAAACAAATGTGCTGCTGCAGTCGGAGACAAGCTCGTCATGCAGCGGCACAGATGACACGCCTCCCTATGTTCCTTTGCTGGTGAAGCATTTCATTAAACATGGTGGCTTCTGGGAGATCACGTGATGAGCTGATCGGGGAAGGCAGCATTGAGCAGAGCTCCCGGGCCCTATCGATTTAATTGCTCTACAAAACTACCCTAGACCCTGTGGTGATAGTTGAAATAGAAGGGTTAACCCCCTAGGGTCTCCTTTTACCTTCATCGAAATTTTTTTTTTCAAATCCCGGCTGCTCACTTGCGCTACTGTAGCGACTCACGGAACCAGGCGCGACGTCCGAGATGGAGTACGAAGCTCCGGAGAGCCTGGAGGCTAGAGCACTGGCAACGAAGCGCCTGAAGCCCCCCATCACCTGTTCCGGAAGACCCAGGGCCTAGCTCCGAGAATGCAGGAGGAGGTCAGACATCGCCGGAAGATATCGCAGAGATCAAAACCTTGCTTCGGGGACTAGTTGCGGACTTTTTGTCAGTTAAACCTACCCTACAAGCTCTGGCCCAAAGAATGGGGGATGTGGAAGCGTGTATGGCCTCTCAGGAGCGTAAAGTTCTTTCTCAAGAGCAGGATCTGGTGGCTCTTCGTAGGCAAGTTAAAAAATTGGAGGATCGAGTCGAGGACCAGGAATCTCGAAGCCGAAGGAACAATCTAAACCTGGTGGGTTTACCAGAGCGATCGGAAGGAGCAGATTGTATCACTTTTATCCCGGAGATGTTGTTGAAGCTCGTAGGTCCAACACCATATGGCGATTCTTATAATTTGGAAAGGGCCCACTGCTCTCTCAGAGAGATACCTCCACCAGGGGCCAGACCGAGGGTCATCATCATGCGTTTTTTAAACTTTAAAGAAAAGACACGTCTTAAGCAGAGCCAGAGCACTTAAAAATCTGCAGTGGAATGGTGCGCCCTTGTTAGTGTTTCAAGACCAAACCCCAGCGATTTGGGAGAAACGAAAGGAATATGGGGACATTAAGAAAAAGCTTTATTTGGCTGGAGTGAAGTTTAGAGTCCAGTATCCTGCCACTTTGGTTGTGAAACTACAATCTGGTGATCGGAGGTACCTAACGGCGAAGGAGGCAGCTGAGGGACTGAGACTGGAATTTCCGGACTTGTTCAATTTGAAAACCTGAATAAGTTCTGCAAGGAAGGCACTATCTAGCAGTGGTTCTTTATAAGGTTTCGGACATGTTAAGGACTGGTGCGCAATAACGAAGTATTGGTCTAAATAATCAGTTGGGAGGGGGAAAACGGGACACGAAGGACAGAAGAAGAGAAGAAGACTAAAAGGAAGAGAAGAAGGGAGACAAGGAAGAAAAAGAATGGAAGAATGAGAGCGCTCCCCCTTCCCCCCCTTCTCCACCCTTTCTTATTATCCTCCCATACTCTCTTTCTCCTCCCTCCCCCTTTTTTTTTCCAGTATTTCCTTCCGAAGATTAAGGAGGAGTGTTACACCTACTTTGCTGAGTACTCCTTCTATATTAACTTTAGCTGAGCCAGTGGTCTAGGAGGTGACTGATTGTTTTTACTCAGATCTGAGAAATCGTGGCTCAGTTGTATTGTATTTCAAGGGAACCGTAGGTTTATAATAGGTTCTTGATGTTAATTTGAGATTTAAAGAGCTTAGATCTTAAGTTTATGACCCCACCGAGACATGAATATATGACTTTAAAAAGGGCTGCTATATTATCTTTTAGCTGTGTAGGGTGAATGGTATTTACTCTAGACTAAGACGTTATTATTGCCCTCCTTAGCTTTATACTATATGGTAGAGGATACTTAAAACTATGAGAGCAAGCCGTAGGGGTTGAATGAAAAGTTGGGCCGGTTCTCAAGGGACTGTAAGCAGCTATAAGGGTGATATTAGGGCTTTAGAGGGTCCGGGCTTGCTCACCGGATAGCTCATTTACGTATTCAATTGAGTTAGGAGGACGCATCCAAGGATCGGGGCTGAACGGGGGTGGGCTTATGGAAATGGGAAAAGAGAGAGCCCAATGTTCTTTATGTTTATTCAGACAGATTCTGTTGGTGTGGAAGTTAGTGTAAATAAATTGCATGATCAACATTAAAATTATTACTTGGAATGTTAAAGGCCTCAGAGGGCGGAGAAAAGGATGGTGATATTAAAGTACATCCGCTTAATTGGGAGCTCTAGAATGTCGCTTGCAAGAGACACATCTTCTTAAGGAGGAATTGGGTCTACTTAAAAAATTATGGGTAGGGCAGGTTCTAGGAGATGGAAATGCTAAGGCCTCGGGGGGAGTGGCTGTTTTGATTGGGCGTGATTGCCCGTTTATAGTCTTACAAACTAAAACTAGAGAAGACTGCAGAGGGATTTATGTTACGGGTGCTATTATGGGTAAAGTGTTAACGATTGCTTCCATTTATGCTCCTACAACACCTAACCCTGACTTTTTTGCTTCGATAGAAGTTGATTTAGCTCTACTTCCACCCATCCTCTAATCCTTGCAGGAGACTGGAATCTTTGTCTCAGTAATAGGGTGGACAAAAAAACCCCATCTAATCGTTCACCTTCTATGGCACAGGCAGCTTTGACTAAACTTCTGGAAGTTGTCGGCGTTGGTTGATCCCATTGTGGTCTGTAGTAAGGGGGGGCACACTATGACCTTCTACTCTGGGGCGTACAAAACCCATTCAAGAATTGATTTCTTTTTGGTTAACAAGGAAGCAATTCAGGGAGTAAGGGAGGTGATTACTCACACTAGAATTCTATCAGACCACTCTCCAGTTTAGTTAACCTGGGAGATAGAATCTCTCCCAATGAAACCATATCGATGGAGGTTTGATGATTCCTTATTATTGGATGAATATATGTTAGCTAAATCAGAGCAGGTACTGGTGGAAATTATCCAGACCCAACTTCTTATACTCTCAGATAGCAGACTAAGGTGGCCTACATGTAAAGTTTTATATTCGGGTATGGTCCAGAGATCTATAGCTAGGAGAGCTCATATGAGAAGGGCAAGGGAAGAGTTTATTCTGGGTGCTATTAACTCACTGGCTTCCCTAGAGGGCACTGCAGAAGGGCTAGACTTAGAGCTTAAGGAGCTTAGAGAGGAGATGGCAAACACCCTTTATGGTAAGTTAGAGCGGTGGTCGGAAAAGGTACAAGCAAATTATCTAATGCAGGGGGATGTTCCAGTAAGGCTTCTTGCTAATAGAATAAAAGAGTGGGAGGCAGCTCGGGTAATATCATTTATAAAATACCAGGGAGAAATAATAACAGAGCCCCAGAGAATGGCTGATACCTTTGCAGCCTGTTTTAGAGGATTTATCAAGGGGTCTTGGCTAGTGAAGGGACATGAAAGGGTTCTTGGAAAATATACCTCTTCCGAGGTTGGACCAAGAACAAGCCCAGTGGCTAGCGGCCCCTATCTCGGAATCCGAAATATTAGAGGTGATCAATTTACTTCCGAATGGTAAGACACCGGGACCTGATGGTCTAACGGCTCAATTCTATAAATCTCATGCTGCAGTTATATTGCCTTTATTGAAAGACTTATTTATAAACATTATGCAAGATGGGGTCCCACACCCGCAGCTGTATCAGGCCTGTATAACACTCATTCCAAAGCCAGAGAAACCCAAAGAACTCCTGAGAGTTATAGACCTATGTTCTGATGAACCAGGACTTGAAATTGTTGACAAAGATACTAGCCAATAGAATTTTGAGAGTCGCCCCTGGTTTAATTAGCCAAGAACAGCTGGGGTTTATGCCAGGTAGAGGAGCTCATGACGCACTTCGGAAACTTCACCATATATTACATAAGGCCTCTACTTCTAAGCTGCCTATGGCAGTAATTGCGCTTGATGCCGAGAAGGCCTTTGATAGGTTTTCTCATGATTTTCTGTTTGCAACCATGGGATGTATGGGTTTCCTGGAGGGTTTTCTTAAGGGTATTAAAAATTTATACGCTGCTCCTATGGCTAGAATTCTATGTAATGGCTATCTATCGAAGGAAATTGGTTTAGATAATGGGACCAGGCAGGGATGCCCCCTTTCGCCAATATTATTTAATATTTACTTGGAACCCTTATTAAGGGCGATTCAAAAGGATCCAGCGGTACAGGGGATTGTTATTGGGGGGACAGAAATCAAATTATCTGTTTTTGCTGATGATATTTTGCTGCACCTCCAAGACCCGGCAGAGAGTTTCAAGCGGATCCTAGATATAGTTGAAAGATTTTCTAGGGTGTCAAACTACAAATTAAACCTGAGTAAGATGCAGGTTCTCCCTCTTACTTTATTTACTTATAAAGCCGATTTTGAATCATTCCAAGTGAAGTGGTCCCCAAGAAAGCTTAAGTATCTTGGTATTTAGGTCACACCTATTGAGAACGAAGGCGTTGAAGCAAATCTGGAAGAGATTCTATCAACAATTAGAACGGATATAACTAGGTGGAATAAACTCCCTCTAAATTGGGCAGCAAAGTTGTCTGGTTAAAATGAATCTGTTGCCTAGACTCCTGTATCCAATACATTTATCCTCATATATCATCCCTAAGGGTTGGTTTATTAAAATACAAAAACTTATTTCTAACTTTTTGTGGAATGTTAAACCTCCTAGAAGAAAATATAATATTTTACGACTATCTTATAACATGGGAGGCCTCAAAGTTCCGGACTTACAAGTATATTTGCCTCAGTAACTGAGTAACTGAGTAAGCCTCAGTTACTCTGTACTCTGCCTGGCAAAGAAGATAATTAGCCCCTCGCCTCCCCAGAGTCTTGGGGGACTCCTTACTGCAAAACTAAACCAGCGTAGCCTTAGATCCTCGGGCCACACACTACTGGATGTCCCCAAGGTCAGGACTAAGGCAGGACAAAAATCATTCTCTCATACTGCTCCTTCCTTGTGGAATGACCTCCCTGTGGAGATTCGGGACACCCCATCTCTGCCATGCTTCCGCACTAGACTCAAGGCCCATTTTCTATCAACAAGCATATGCCATTGCCTCCGCCCCTGACACTTTTGCAGTTACCACTGCAGACTGTTCACCTAACTATAAGTGTTAGCCCCTAACAATGTATGCACTATCGCTTTCCTTCCCTAATCTGAACCTATTAATGCTCCTGAACTAGGCTTACCAAGGAAATCTACAGTACTGTCTCAATAATGTCTTTGTCAATGGATAATGTAATGAACAACATCTAACCAATGTCATATCTGCTATGTGTAAACAGCTGAATACTGTATACCGTGTTATTCTGTACTCCCATATGTTTTTCTACTGTATGTGTCTCTTAATGTTATTCCCGGGTCGCCCCTGAAAAAGGGACCTTCGGGGCCCAGTGGGCTTACCCGGTCATCAAAATTCAATAAATAAATAAAAAATAAATATTATGTAGCTGGGCAACTTACAATGGGTTCGGTGGTAGGCCGTGAATGAGGGGGACTATATCCCAACCTGGCTTCAGGTTGAGAAGCAAACCCTTTCGGATATGGGCCTTTCCTCGGAAGGGTATTGTTTTTTAACCCAGGAGAGCTACCGGATGGGGGAAGACAAACCCCAATTTATAAAGCAATGCTGGCCTTGTGGACTATTTTGTCTCCCAACCAAAGGAAATCCCAAAAAGCTTCTAGGGATCAACCCCTTTTGGGCAATCCGAATATGCTCATTAGAAGGCAAATAATTAAAAGACAATGGGCTACTCACTTGCTTAATTCAAGGTGGGCGGACTTTATAAAAGGCAATAATGTGGTTCTCCCGGATCAGTGCAAGAACCTGAACTTCTTTAAGAAAATGCAACTTACAAATTTGATGCAAAAAATGGAAAAGGGGAGGGATAGACTTTATGATAATTCATTACATGGAACGCCTTAAGGAGGTAAACTGTGCTAGAAACCCCTGTCTAAGAGCTATAGGTTGCTACTAGATTTTCTAAGTGGGGGCTCCTCTGTTAAGATCTCATACTGGGATAAGCAAGAAGATATTGGCCCTCAGAGACCTGATTGGGAAGAAATATGGAGGAGGAGTAGACATATTCCCATTCCTAAATATAGGATCATGCAATTTTTTGTAGCTTCTAATTTATATTATACCTCTACTAAGTTATGTGCTAGGGGCCTCAGACAGACAGACCTATGCTTTAGGTGCAGAGTAAACCCAGGGGACTTACTCCATGTACTATGGCATTGTTCCAAAATTTCTCCCATTTGGGACCAAATTAAACGCAATATGGACCCAGTGATGAATTATAAAGAATTCATCGTGCCTAAGATTTGTGTGTTGGGGGACATGGCAGACATCCCTATCATCGATTATTAAAAGACATATTGCTTTAATGTCCTCCTTGGTAAAAACATTTGTCTTGAGACATTGGAAAAGCGACTTGATTTATGCATATGACCAGTGGGTGGGAGATTTGCTGTTATTGTTGACTAGACTTAAAAGGCAAATGCTTCGGGGTGGACGAAAGGCAACTTATGATAAAAGATGGAGGGCTTTAGAGGCAGTATACACCCTACAGTATAAAATACCTCAGACAAGGGTCTGTCTGTCGGAAAGTATGTAATTAATAATGTGCAGATAGGGGATTGAGGTCTTAGTAATAGTGGGCTTACTTAATTACTGTATGTTTATTGAAGTATATATGCCCAAATTAAAGTCCTTTTGTCAGAATTGATAGTAGGTGCCACAGAATCTGTCAGATTGTAGTGGGGGGGGGGCTCTCTCTTTTCCCTTGGGATGCAGCTGTAGGTACTACCCTGAGGATCTTATAAGTGATGTAGGGCTTATAGGCATAAAAGGACATTTTGGGATGCAGAGTTTGATGTATGAAAATATTTTGATAGGGGCTGCCCTGTTATTATAATATAAATGCAGATTTGAACAAGCTGTTAGAGGGTGTGCAATGCAGCTGTGTATGTATATAGTTATGGAGTGTACATAGTGGCCACACTCAGTTTTGGGGTGTGGACCCGGGGCTATCCTAGGTATGTGTATGTTTGTCTAATGATTACTGGAAGAAAAACACAATAAAGAAGATTTAAAAAAAACCAAAAAACATGGTGGCTTCTGCCATCCACCACACAATCCCAAAAGAAGGCCGAAATCGGGGGTGCAATCTTCATGTCGGCATGTCTGCCCCCCCCCCCCACATTGTGGGGCACACTGGGAGCCCACCCCAGTATGCTGCCGCTCAGAGAAAGCCGACTGCGTCGGCATGTTCCTCCCTCCTGTCCCACCCACATTGTGTGGCACACTAAGGGCCCACCTCAGTGTTTCCAACATCAGGCCCCTTGATAGTCATGGGGCACACTGGGATCCCACCCTAGTGTGCCCAACATTTGTTTAAATTCACCTGTAAAGAATGAAAATGGTCCCGCAAGGTTTGATTGTTTTTTTGTGTACCTGAAAAAAAGAAAACTGTCTGTTGTCTGCGGCGCTTCCTTCCCCAACCCGCACCCACCCTCTGTGCACCCAACCTCCTCACACCCCGCTCCCCTCACCCCATACTTACCTCTGGAGGTCTGGCACTGTGATCTTTGGTGGAGCGGGAACACATATGCACTCTTCAAAGCTGAACTGCAAAATTAAGAAATGCCGGTAAGCTATATAATGGCATAAATGGGGGGTTTCAACTTAGGTGGATATCTCAGCCATTTTTTTGAATTTTGGCTCCAGATTTTCAACATGGGGTTCTTGGGACCACACCTCGTGAATAAATGTACTGTCATCTTGTTATTTGGTCCTGAAAGGTCGTTTCACAGTCACTGCATGGAATCACCTTTCAGGACGGAATAAAGAAATGACAGTGCCACTGTTCATGAGGTGGGGTCCCAAAAAACCTAAGTGGCACATTTGGTGAAAAAATTATAAAAAATGACTACGTTATGAGTGTGAATTGCGTAGTTTCCATGCATGCTCGTAACTTCAACAATTTTTAATATTTTCGCTCCAGATTTTCAACATTGCCATATTTTCACACCTCCTTATGAAAAATACAGCTGTCATTTTTCACATCCTGCTCGGAATGTGTTTTTGCACATGTGGCTCACAATGGCGTGGTCGCTGTGGGAAATCAACGTTCAGGACAGATTAACAAAATCACACAGTGACACTGTTCATGAGCAGAGGTCCCAAAATACCTATGTTGAAAATGTGATTAACAAAAATCCCCAAAATAATTGCGTTACGGTCATGTGTTGCGCAGTTTCTATGCACGCTCATGACTTCACCAAATTTTCATATTTTCACTCCAGATTTTCAACATTTCCATTTTTTACACCTCCTTATGAACAGAATGACTGTCATTTTTCACATCCTGCCCGAAATGTGTTTTCGGATATGTGTCGCACAATGGTGCAGTCACTGTGGGAAATCAACATTCGGGACAGAGTAACAAAATCGCAGTGACACCGTTCATGAGCAGAGGTCCCAAAATGCCACTGTTGAAAATTTGGTTTAAAAAAATCCCCAAAATAATTGCATTACAGGTGTGCGTTGCACAGTTTCTACGCACGTTCGTCACTTCACCAATTTTTCATATTTTCACTCCAGAGTTTCAGCATTGCCATTTTTTACACCTCCCCATGAACTGTACAGCTGTCATTTTTCACATGCTGCCTGAAATGTGTTTTCGCACCTGTGGCGCCCAATGGCACAGTCGCTGTGCAAAATCACCTTTCGGCTAATAAACTGATAGTGCCATGAGGTGGGGTCACAAAAAGCCCACGTTGAAAATTTGGAGTGAAAATACCAACCAAACTCCCTGGGCGCTAGGGTTTCCAACTGGAACGCCTCACCCTGTGGAGACTGACAGGCTTCAGGGGTGTGACTTGGGATTGTCAGCTGTAATGCTCATGCCGTTCCACCCCCACCCCCTTCCTGCAGCCAGTGACAGGCATCAAGGTGTGCCTTGGACTCTTCGGCCCCAAAGTTCACCTCATTCTCCTATACTGCACCCATCTCAACGTATTTTCTTATGGACTGGGGTGAACGTAAGGTCTGAAGTTCCCAAGGCACAGTGCAACACTTGTCGGTCTCTGCAGGGTAGGGTGAAGTGAATGGCATGGAATGAGCGTTATGGCTGACGACCCAAAGGCACACCCTAATACCTGTCAGTCTCTGCAGGGTGGGGGCGGGGTTGACGTCAGTTCAGTACTTCCCTGCCATTCCTATTGTGCATCTCTCTAACTCCTGCACTACCAGTGCCAATGCCAGCAAGACAACTTTTGGCATTGACAAATGCTTGTTCACTCTGCACCTCTTTAATAACTCCAGTGATTCATGGCAAACCACTTTGTCAGGGAAACAGTGGTACTGCTGGTATTAGTGCTTTAATCTCTCCTGAGATTCTGTATACAGAAGCTTGGTTCTTCTTCAAGTTAGTATACAGTTTGCCCGGCTCAGACCTCTTGTGTGCCATTTACTCCTGTTTCTGTGGAGCTCCCCTCATGGTAGGAGCAGGCTGCAGCCCAGAGCAAAACGCCAGATCCGGAATGCAAGGTGAACACCAGCAGAAACAGATGTCATTGGTACACAGCAGGTCTGAGCCAGGCAAGCTGTTCACTAACTTAAGGAAGGAACCCAGCTATACGGAGTCTCAAGAGAGATTAAAGCATTAATAGCAGGAGTGTCACCATTTCCGTGATGAAGTGGTTCACCACGAAATGTTGGAGTTGTTAAAGAGGTCTAGAGCAAATAAATGATATAACAAATTAACTAAACTGACGTGGAGCTGCTGTTTCTTACTTTCCTTGAAATTTTTGAGTGGAACCCAGTTTACAGTGTTGAGCCATAGGAAGATCATTTTTAATTTTAAATATATATATGTTTAGGTTGGTGCATTTAGTTTAAAGCATTATGAGCTCTCTAGCAGTGTTTCATGTGCACTGTGCACAACTATTTCCTTAATAAATTAATAAAGTGGGAGTAAAAGGTGATGCTGGATAGCACTCTAGTTTCTTAAAAGATTAGAGGCAAGTGAGCTTGACTCACTAAATATACAATTTTATAGGCCCAATAAAAAGAGAATATGCAATGGCTTGATTCAGAATGTGCCATTTATCTTTATGTGTGATGGGACAGAACCATACTCAAGTGTGGCAAAGCCTTGAGTCAGAGATGATGGTCGTGTCTCCTCACAAATGAAGATAACTTGCATATTCAGAGTCAGGGCATTGCACGTCCATTTTATAGTACACATTTATAAATATAAACCTTTCAGATTAGCTTGTTTTGAATCTGTGGCAGTTTATTTTAGTATATCTTTATTGAATTTTCAGACTAGATAAATGCACACATATACATGTATATTCCTTGCAAAAAAACCTTGTTTATGCACCAGTTAGTGTAACTTAATGCTGCAAAGCAGGAAAATGTGCAATTTGGTCAAAGATTTTTTATATTCAGAGGATTGTCAGAGGTACAGGGAAGATATTGTGTTTATCCTCACTCTAGGTCCCCATGGCCAAATTTATCCACTCAGTAGGTTTTGATTGGCTGGAACCGGCAGCATGAGCTCCCGACTCCAACCAATCACTTTCATTTAGTGGGGAGTGTTCATTTTTGTAGTCTCCTTGGCACAACCCATCTCCCAATCAAACCCCTTTTCAACTGTTCCGCTCACTCATGCACCGGTTCCTACACCACAACTTTCAGACTCAAAACTGTTTAAAATAAACACAGGTTTTTTTTTTTTTAACAGCTTTGTTCTCCCCTCTCTTACCGCTCACACTGTAACTCTCATCCAGACTCTAGGACTTCATTCTCACACCACCAGCCGGTATGTCATGTGCTGACTTTCAACTAGCATAGTCTTTACCCTAACCCCAGGAACATGCCCTTAGTCTCCGGTAACTCTGGCATGACCGTGCCCAGCACCTCAGCATTTCCCTGCTATGCACTCACAAACACACACATGCTAGGTATCCATATACAAGATGATGCACTTACACACAGTGTCTCAACACGGAACCGCTTGCCTTCAGTAAACTGCACAAGCTCGGTCATCCGAAATCTTCAAAACATAAAGCACAGAAGGTAAAAAAAAATGCTAAAACAAAACAACTTTGCATAAAATGAATATGCCGCAGCCTCCCATTAAAAATATTGCTGATCAGGCCATGACATAGTCTATATTCCATATTCTTTGCAAAAACTGCATTAGTGCACCAGTTAGGGTTCAACTTAATGCCACAAAAGCGGGGAAATCTGGTATTAAGGTTTCCAACCCTAACTTCCCACTTCCCCCAAGCAGCAAAAAGACAAGCAACCACAGACGGCCATCATCAAGTAAGACAAACAACATACAACTGTTTCCAGATTACACAAGTGCACTACCACTGATGTGCTACACTACCTTCGTGGATTTGTATCTGCCCCTACAGTGTCACAGGCCCCACAGGGGACAGTGCATCTGCAGCAAGAATGTGTTTGTATATCTTACAGTATTCATAAGTACCTGTGGCTGCAGAAGCACAGGCATCATATTGGCCTGCACCTCTGCAGACATATTTAGTGTTGCAATTTGGGTATCATGGATTTCTGTGTGTAGCAGCAGAAGTGCAGACGCCACAGAGGCCTGTGCTTCTGCACACAGATGTCGGGGTGTATGTCTTACAACTGCAGCTGCAGAAGCACAGGGCTGTTCATTTCTGCAGACAGAAGTACAGTAGTGTTGCAATTTGGGTATCATGAATTTCTGTCTTTGGCTGCAGAAATACGGGCCTCACAGGGGCCTGCGTTTCTGCAGCCAGGAGTCATTGTGTTTGTCTTAACAGTGTGCATGAGTACCTGTGGTTACAGAAGTGCTGGTCCAATAGAGGCCTGTCCTTCTGCAGACAGTAGTGTTGCAATTTAGGTAGCCTGGATTTCACAGGGCTTGCGCTTCTATAGCCAGAGGTCATTGTGTATGTCTTACACCTGCGGCTGCACCCTCAGGGGCCTGAACTTCTGCAGCCAGATGTGTGTGCATGTCTTGCAGTGTGCATGAGTACCTGTGGCTACAGAAGTGCTGGTGCCATAGGGTCCTGCTCTTTTGCAGACAAAAGAACTCTTGTAATTTGGGTATGGTGGATTTGTAGAATGTGGCTACAGGAGCCTGTGCTTCTGCAGACAGAAGTAGCTTAGTGATGTGAGTATTGTGGATTTCTGTCTGCAGCCATAAGTAAGTGTGTATGTCTTGCAGTGTGCATGCCACAGATACAAATCCACAAAGGTATCACATCAGTGCTACTGTCTTTGTGTCATCTAGAAAAAGCTGTATGTTGTTTGTCTTACCTCATGGTAGCTGTCTGTGGTTGCTTGTATGGGAAGAGTCTGTCTCACTACCAAAGTGCTGGGTCCTATAAGCCCTACACCCTACCGGGTCATCATGTTGCACACTTAATAGCATATGACATTATGGCTAAGTGGGTACAACGTAGTCCGTAAGTGCTAATGGTGCAGTACCGCGTATACTGCTGTACACGATATTGCATCAGTAGCGCTTTCCCAGACAGAGGATAAGACCTCTGCTATGAGTGGGTTCTGCCGAGCAGCTGCCATGGCTCACAGGACTGAGCCACAGCAGTAGGAACCCAGGCGCTGCGTCTGTGACTGGGTTTGATTCCCAGTCCCAGAATATTTTAATTTTTTTCATCTTGTGCGCTCCCCGAGTTGAACCCCCCCCCGGAGTTGAGACTCTTAGTGGAGGGGGGGGGCACAGTCCCCCATAACAGGCATTATGGTGGCAGAGCCCCCCACAGAAAAAAGACTTATGTCTCATGGCAGAAATTGCCTTATGCATCATGGCTGTATTGGCAGTGCGATTTTGCCATGAGGCATAATGTTTTGTGAAATTATGACCCTATGCCGCCCTGCACTTATGTGCAGCTACAGATGCATACATCAAGGGAAGAGTCCATTTGACTGCAGTAGCGCTGGGGCCCCCCTGGCCCTGCACTTCTATGTGGCTACAGATGCATAGGGCCTTCCAGGCCCTGTGCCAAGGGAAGAGTCCAGTTGGCTGTGGAAGTGCAGGACTCTCTTGTTCCTACAGTTCCATGCAGTTATGGATGCAAGGACATTTGGGTGGTTACAGATGCAGACATGCAGGGCCAAGAGACCTTCTGGGTTCAGATGCGTGGGACCCTTGGGCCCCTGCACTTCTATGCAGCTATGAGTGTGGAGGTGCAGGGACCTCTGGGCCCTATGCCAAGAAAAGACTTCTCTTCATTTTCTGGTTACTTGTTGCCCGTGTGGTCAACAATGCACCATTCCTCCCCAAGCTGGGGGTGGTGCCGCATGGCAGCTCCTTCTTCCCAGCCTTGGTCCATCCAGCTGCCTCGCTGAGCTTGACCTTGAATTCAGCTTACTGACATGGGATCATATTCACAGTGCACCTATCTACTGGGCCAAAGGCCGGAGTTGCACACAACGTTTCTTCATTATTTATTTATTTATTTACATTTTGAGCCCATGTCATGAGCTTGGTCACTGTAAGGTGGTTTTGCAGAGGGAATGTGAATTTATTTATTTATTTTTTTACATTTTGACCCCACGTCACTACAATGTGGTCACTATAAGGTGGTTTCGCAGAGAGAATATGACATCACCTTTCAACCTGTATTTGAAAATTCCCACTATCCTTGTTCATGAGGTAGGATCATGTAAACAGTATACTGACAATTTAGGAGTAAAATATTGTAAAGTGGGCAAGTTATGAGTAAATGTATGCAAGACACAAGAAAACTTTTGTACACACCAAAAATGGAATTCTTGAGTCACACATTTAAGTGCGACCAAAGACTTCTTCTAGCACACCAAAGATGGAATTCTTGGATTGCACATTTAAGTGCAACCCATGCATTCCATCTTTGGTGTGTACAAAAAATTCTTGGATCGCACTTAAATGTGCGACCTAAGAATTCACAGCTCGCAACTCAAGAATCAGCAGTCTCGGTAAGTTGATAGCCAAAGAACTTAAAGTCCCAAAAAGGTATTTCTGGCCTACTTTTTGAAAAGCAAACACCAGATGGGTTCTGTTTAGGAAGATTCATGTGTTTTTTTGGAAAATATGTTTTTATGTATTTTTACTTTTTTTTTTGGCTCAGAAAACGATGGCAGGTGCCAACTTAAAATGTTTTCTGCAACCCAAAAACACAAATTAGTTGTGACCTAAAAATGCCGGTGTGAGAAGAATTTTTGGGTTGTATCAGAGGGTTACCTCAGAAATCCTACTGAGCATGCCCAGAATCCAGATTTCAAAACCTTATAATTCTGGAACCTATTAATATTCTTTCATGCAACCTTCAAAAGACAAATGCTTTGCACAGGTTCCTTCTGCCCTAAAAGCATTGGAACAAAATTATGTACCATCTTGGCTATAAGTGAGAGCACAGAATGGCCAAAACAGTGCATTATTATTGATATTTCTGGATTTCGGGAATTTCATTAAGTTTCCTCATGAAACATCCCAAGTCTTGAGAACTTGACACCCAGACCATACATGCTAAATTTCACATAATTTCATTGAATGCCTCCAAAGTTATTAAGTTGCAAGGATTGGGGTTTTACATTGAACACGTCACTCAACCCTAACTATAGTTGTGCTACCATGCACATATGATAATGTGTGTGTTTCTTGAGCGAGCACATGTAAATGAGTTATTGTAGCCAATGACATATGCAGCCTCTAAAATTAAAAGTTTATTTTGGATGTTGCATGCAGTATGTGACTGTCATTTATTTTACAGGTTGCATATGTCACTAATTTTTTTAGAGGTTGCACGTGTCAGAAACAAGTAGCCTACAGCTGGAGTTTTTCTCGGGAACCAGAGAGCAGCTTTCACAATGTTGATAACATCACAATAGTCTGCACTGCCCTAAAGCCAGCTGCCGAACTCATAGAGAAAGTTAAATGTTAAAACTGACAGCATATTTAAAAGTTATAACTTGTAAAGCTGTGTTGTATAAATTGAGTATAGAATGACCTGACTCAAAATACACAATTTATCATGGCTTGTGAGAGAGCACAGGAATTGCATAATTCACTTGTGGCTTTGCCACTTATGAGTTAGGATTCTTCCCCCTCACTCAAAAAAAAAATTTTGCATTTTGAGTCCGGCTTTTGTATAGCCCACATTCATCTGGTGGAATTTATTCTGACTGGTGTAGTATAAATATATATGAGATATGTTCAGTTTACATATTATTACACTTAATGTTATCATTTCCAGATGTTAGAACAAGACATTGCAAATCGTCAGAGCAGTATTAATGCTATGAAAGAAAAGGTCAACAAATTCATTGAAACAGCAGACCCATCCGATGCTTCCTCACTGCAAGCAAAAATGGATGCGCTTTCCTTCCGCTTCTCTGATGCATGTAACAAACACAAAGAGAAGCTTAGAAAGTTGGAGGATCTGAAGGGCAAAGTGGAGCTGTTTGAGAGCACATCGGAAAAAATTCAGCAGTATTTAATAAAAAAATCTCAGTCCCTCAGTGAGACTGATGGACCAGGGAAAGATGTGAAGGAAATGTCTCAGTCTATGCAGGTGAACATCTTATTTTCTGTGTTTCATTCCCACACTAATAGCTTCTTACTGTATCATGTCTCACTGTAAGCAAACTGAAAAACACTTTTATTAGCTTCAATAAAACGTAAACTAAAATTATGTATTGAATTCCCAGTAATTAGTACAGGATCTAAGATGATGTTTTTCTTTTAATGTAGGAGACAAATGCCGAGTTGGTAAATCAAAGCAAGGATCTAGAGTTGTTGCAGAAGGTTGCTGGAGAGTTAGCTTCCTGTGGCCTTGCAGGGGACACGGCTCTAGTATTGGATAAAGTCAATTCTTTGTCAAAGAAATTTAAGGAAGTAGAAGAGACTGTCAAAGAGAAGTAAGTACATCCATCAGCTACCAGTCTGTGAACAGTTTAATAACTAAACACAGCATTTGGTAAAACAGATGGATTATACACATATAAAATACCTGCTAAAAGGCCAAATCGTTTTCACCTATTTCATACTTTTTCAATTTGACATAAACTTGAGATGCATAAACCATAAAAGAGGCTTGATCTGCATTACAAAGGAAACATGCAGCTGGGGGTATTTTACAGTAGTTTCTTTCAGTGCGTGTCAGCTGTTCTTCTACCTTGATCGTTGTGCAGCACTGTGCTTACTGTATGTAAAGCATATAATGTTTCTGTCATTCACTGTAGAAATCTCAGAAGAAGACATTGGGTAGTTGGGAGTTAGATGTCCATGTATCTTCTGATCTTGTGGATGGGCTTACAGTGTTGGTCAGGTCAGTACATGGCGATCTGCACTGGAGCTTGAAAAATCCCCCAACAAAGAAGCAAACTGAAGGACTCTACTATCTTAATAGTAGACTGGCAGCATCCCATAATGATCAAGTTTAACATTTTTTTTAACAGAAGACAATTGGCCATCTATATTTGGCATTATAGTAACATATAATTTTAATGTTAGATAACACCATTCACATCTACTGTGACAGAGTCCTCTTCTTAGATATGCAAACAGTAAACTGATTTACTGTATTCCTTAGAATGGGTCTCCCTGAGTAAAATCCTGCATTCAAAGTGTTAAACTATGTTAGTCATTGTGGGTCTGGTGAAGGGTTCTCTTTTTAAAAGATTTTCCAGTGCAAAAATCCACAGTTAACATCAGCAGAACTAGATTATACAGAATTCTCCCAGCATTTGAATTGCAGGACTTTCCATTTTTTTATTACTGAAAACATTTTCATTACAGTAAAATTGTTTGCTCTCAGATTTCATCTGTTTCTGTTGCGTTTTCCTGTTGAGAAGTCATGTTGCATTGGGATCAGGGCCCAAGGAGCACAAGGAAGCTGATCAGGAGTAGGAATAGTATTAGACGAAAGAGTGCACTAGAGTTTCAGGACTCTAAAAATTAATAGATCACAAGGGCATGCTTCCTAGGGTGTTGAAAACTGATGACTGGGAAAGGCGCTCTGAGCCCAATCTCATTTGCAGGTGCGACCCTGGGAAAGGGGAACAAGGGATTATGGGTAATACAGTAATAGACCTGCAAGTAACATGACACTACAGTTAGTCAAAAGTAATAAGTGAAGTCTAATACTGATAGGAGCAGGGCAACAACCCAGATAGCACAGTAAGTTACAACTAAACATGACCCCTCACAAGAGTGAGCAGAAAAAAAAAATCTAAACCAAATAATTGCAATAAAATATGAAACGTACAAAGTAAGCGCACCAGACAATCTTGGAGAAGTATTGGGGGTGACAAAATGAGAGGAGAGGCTGGATTGGGTGCCCAAGTGATGAGGACAGGAGCATGTAAAAGAGAAACTGGACCTCAGCAGGGGCTTAAGAGCAAGATAGGAGGGAGCAAACCTAGGAGACCAGGGGAGAGCGTTTCAGAAAGGAGGCCGCCATACTGAGAAAGTGAATTGACAATTTCAGATAGCACAATGAGGGATAATAAAGGAATGCATATTAGAAGAGCGGAGTGAGTAAGAGGAGGGAGCAGAGGGGGAAAGGTCAGACACATAGAAGGCAAAGGATGCAAACCAGTAGGTCTGGGACAGCTTGGTGAAGTTCTGACCCTTATTAAATAAGAACCAGAACACAGTGGAGTTCTGGTTATTTATAAATATTTAAAAAATGTGATAAAATGCATAAAAGAGACCAAAGTCGGTCATATTAACACAGAGGCAGAAAAGAAATAATTTAATGTATTATTTGTATAAAACACACATACACACACACACGCACACACACACACACACACACACACACACTGAGGCCAACATAAACTTTATTTGTGATTTCGGTGACTGTAAAATTTCTTTTTGGCTCCTCTAGTCTGTCCCCCCCCCTCCCCTCTGGATGGCACAAGTCAAAGATTTATTTTGCCAGCCTACCCTAGTGCACGCGCGCACACACACACACACACACACACGCTGCCACACTGAGGCCAAGATGAACTTTATTTGTGATTTCTGAGACTAAAATTTCTCTTTGACCCCCAGTAGTCTCTCTCTGTCTCTCTCTCTCTCTCTCTTTCTCCTCTGGATGGCATAAGTTAAAAAATTATTTTACCAGCCTGCCTTAGTGCCCTGTGTGTGTATATATATATATAGATATATATATATATATATATATAGATATATATATATATATATATATATATATATATAGATATATAGATATATACTCACACACACACTGAGGCCAAGATGAACTTTTATTTATGCTTTCAGTGACTGTAAAATTTCTCTTTGGCCACCAGTAATCTCGCTTTCTTTCTCCTCTGGATGGCATAAGTCAAATATTTATTTTGCCAGCCTGCCCTAGTGCAGACACACACATACACACACACACTGAGGCCAAGATGAACTTTATTTGTGATTTCTGTGACTGTAAAATTTATTGTTGGCTCCCAGTAGTGTATCTCTCTTTCTCCTCTGGATGGCACAAGTCAAAGATCTATTTTGCCTACCTGCCTTGTGTATGCACACACACAGCCACACTGAGGCCAAGATTAACTTTATTTGTGATTTCTGAGACTAACATTTTTCTTTGGCCCCCAGTAGTCTCTCTCTTTTTCCTCTGTATGGCACAAGTCAAAAAATTATTTTGTCAGCCTGCCCTAGTGCCCAGTGTACACACACACACACACACACACACACACACGCACATACACACAGCCACACTGAGGCCAAGATTAACTTTATTTATGATTTCTGTGACTGTAAAATTTCTTATTGACCTCCTGTAGCTGTCTCTTTCTCCTCTGGATAGAACAGGTCAAAGATTTATTTTGTCAGCTTGCCCTGTGCACGTAGCCTGCCACACTGACACCAAGACAGTGTACTGTATTTCTTTATTTGTGATGTCTGTGACTGTATTATTTGCCCACCACCCCACCCCAAGCAGTCTCTCTGTGTCTCTTCTCTTTCTCCTCTGGATGGAACAAATAAAGTCCAAGATTTATTGCCTGCCTGCCCTGCTTGCGCACTGTTGCTACACAGCCACACTGAGGCCAAGATGAACTTTGTGATTTCTGTGACTGTAAAATTTCTTGTTGGCCCCCAGTAGCTATCTCTTTCTCCTCTGGATGGAACAAGTCAAGTATTTATTTTGACAACCTGCCCTGTACCACACAAAGCCAGCCAGGGCTTTGCCCCCTCCCCAGTAGTCTCCCTCTGTCTCTTCTCTTTCTCCAAGTCTGGAATTGGATGGATTTGAATTCGCCCTCAGTCAGCCCCCACCACTAACTCTCTCTTTCTCCCCCCCCCCACTCCAGGCTCCAGAAAATTCTCAGATTCCTCTCCTCTCCTCTCCCCTCAGATTCTTCTCCTCTCCCAACCCCAATTACTTTTTCTCCTCCCCTCCACCCCAGCTCCCCACTATAGTGCAACACAGCCTGTTATAAAGACTCCCTCCGCTCCGGTCTCCCCTCTCCTTCTTTCTCTCCCACTCCTGAGCATCTGGGCCTTGTTGCATACTCACCATGGTTATACATTGTGAGTGAATGCACCACGTGACTCTCCCCTGCCGGCATCACGTGACTGTTGCCTGATTGGATGCTACTGGCTACCTCTACTTGATGTGAGTGTGCTGACGGCATCCCCATGGTAACAGTCAGCACTGTAGGGGGAAAACAAGCTCTGCAGCTTTCCACAGACCCGGAACCGTACCTCTGCGGTGAAGTCCGTATTTAGCTGGGTCTGTAGTTTCAGGATTCGATCCAGGGGTCCAGATTTCTGGTGGAACAGTCCACCTAACCCTACAAACCATTATTTATAGAGAAGAGAAGAGCAGTAGGATAGGCACTGGCAAGATAGGGAGGGAAGGGTGAGGACCTGATATAGGGAACAGTGATGAATAAGAGGGGAAGAGCCAAATGCAAACCGAAAGAAGGTGTGAAATATAGGATCCAGTCTAGCTAGGGTAGATTTGGAGGTACCACCATTGCCCATATCCATATAGTCAGTGGGAGAATCATTTTAAGAACAGTCTCATGCTGAACTGGGAGTGGAAGGAAGGATTTGTTCCTATAAAGAACACTTAGTTTGGGACTCCACTTCCTCCTATCTGGCATCCTTTGAGGTAATGGTGTTGGACTTGATGGCCCATGGGTCGGAGAATAGGCCGCCTGATTCCTAGACAGCACAGCTGTGAGTCTGTTGACCTCCTCTTGACTCTTAACCAACGTAGCCTCGAGTCTAGAGATCTTCTCTGCCAGCCCACAGAGGTTCATGCAGATGGGGCAGCACCACAGTCTCCAGAAGGTTTCCCTGAAGAATGCCTCCCCACAGTCACTGCACTGCACCACCCCCCGCATTCCAAATTCTTACTCTTCTTGCACTGCCTGTCCTCCTGTCCCAGAACCCAGTAAGGCTAATCTTTACACAGTATGAGTTACCAAAGTACAATACACATTCCTTTTATTAACTTACCCTAGGTATGTCATGGATACAGGTACAGTATGCTATAAATAGCAACACTTAAAAACAAAAGAAATTCCAGCACCCCCACCATAAAACTTCTCAGAACCAGCTTTAGTAGCACACCTCCAAACATACATGTACAACCCACCACCTTCCTGAAACAGTTTTAGCAGCATGCCCCAAACACAGAATCACAGTACCTCCCTGAAACAGTTTTAGCAACACGCCCCCAAACAGTACCGTTCAACTGTGACCTCTGTATTTCATGCCCTACCGGTGTATGAGTCAATCCATGACCCCTGTTAACTCTTGCAATGTGCAAATGTATATTCTGGATTCTTAACCTGTAATTACTGTCTCTCCTATTGATATTGTCTCACTTTTGACCTCTGTATTATTGTCCACTGTATGGAATTGTTGCTGTATGTATCTAACCCCAGGTCGCCCCTGAAAAAGGGACCTCTGGTCTCAGTGGGCTTACCCGGTTATCAAAATCTAAATAAATAAAATAAATAAATAAACCTTTCTAAATCAATTTTAGCAGCATGTCCCCAAATACACAATATTTCCCCGAAACAGTTTTATCTGCAAGCCCCCAAACACAATCACAATATAACCTTAAAATGGTTTAGCAGCACAGTTCTATACCCACAATCACAATATTATTTATTTGAATTTTGGTAACTGGGTAGGCCCATTGAGACAGAATATCCCTTTTTCAAGGTCAATCCGGGGAGGGTAAAAGAGGGAGGTACAGAGATACAATGAATAACAGCAATACATAAGTATGCAAAGACACTTTTACAATAGTACGGTGTACACAGTATATACACAAAAGACATGTACATTATTTGCAGGTATTATAGTAAATACAGGCACAGAAGTAGCAACATTTACAGATATATGCAAGTTGCCTGTGCAAGGTTTTACATTTATACAGTAAATGTTTCAAGTAATACAGTAGAATCAGGCAAAGAGGTGGTCAGTATCACCCAGGAACTGTTCATCAACAAGCTCCCAATCCCCCAACTACTGTATATCCCAGGGACAATAAAGGTGTGCCTGGGATCCGAAGAGTAGGGATCCTGGGTGTCGGCTGACTACTGGCAGACTCCAGTCACTGTCCTTTGCACATGTCCTTAGTGTGAGGGCTGTAAGCAGGAGTGTGAGCTCTTGGCATGAAATAAGCTGTTGCCAGCAACATCTGGAGGTCAAGGCAACACAAGGGAGGCCAAAAGAAGGGCCTTCAAGAGATGCAAAAAAGATAAGGGAAGGAGGAATGGGAGGAATATCGGAAGGTTAAAAGAGGCAAAGGGGTTGGTCAGGAAGGCAAAACTGTCAAAGAGCTGCACATAGTGGAAGGTGATAAAGGTAGGGAAAAGGAGTTTGTTAGGTACATTCAAGAGAAAAGAAAGACAAAAGGCAAATTATTAGTTTTTTTAATTAAATGTACCTTATTTGATTTCCATAAAATGACAACACAGTACAAATATTAAAGCAAGTATAATAGCAATGCCCCACGGTCAGATCATAAGCAAGACAGTTGATTGTTCATTGACAGAATCCATTAGAGGTACATCCACATTTTAGACACAAGTTTTACACTTTTTATGTCACCATAAAGGGTAGTTATATCCAGTCTCAGCATTGCTTGGTTATCCGAGGGGGGAGGTTAGTGGAGGATGATGGGCAGAAGGCAAATGTACTATTCTTCTTAGTGCTCACGGTGGAGGATGAGGATTCATTACTGGAAAGTGGTATAAAAGCTTCCACAAGGTGGGGGAGTACATGAAATTGGATCGATAGAGGTCACGGTTGGCAAAGTAAAGAAGAGGCTTGAATCCCTAAAGATGGAATCCATGACTGGCTGTCTTAAACCTAGAAGTGTTCAAAGATTAGAATCAGAACTGACAAACCCCCTGGTAGGGCCGTCCAGATGCTCAGTGGAGACAGATGTTGTGTCAGGGGACTGGAGGCCTGAGGACTTGGTCCCACTTCATAAAGGATGAGACAAGGAAGACCCAGTAAACTAAAGTCTGAGATTTGAAAAAATGTTACAAGATTTTAAAACAGCAGCAACCTGTTAATGTCTATTTTGTTTGCACTGTAGTTAACGTTCCATTAACATTATGAGACTCATTCACTTCTAGGGAAAAGGAGGTGTCATCTTGTCAGAATCAGATGGAGGAGTTCAAAGCCCTTGTGGGGTGTTTAAAGAAATGGGTGATAGAGACGACAGAAAAGATTCCAGCAGTGCAACCCAGCTTAGGCGCAGATGACGTGCAGAAGCATCTGCAGAAAGTGCAGGTCAGTAATCTATGTGGTCATGTGTCTTCTTGTACTGTACAGTGATACACCCTTTTTGTTCAGGAATAGAATTGTGTTATAAAATACAAATGTTGTTCTACGGATGTGGAAATGTTGTTTTTATCCACACTTGTTGCCATGTCCCTTTCCCTTTAAATCTTGCCGGAAGGTCTAAAAGCTGGCTCCTCCCACCCACCCACCTGGGTGATGTATGCCTCGGCTCCACCCCATGACGCCAGATCTTCCTTTCTTCTTGGAAGATTCAGGTTCCCTCCTTACCGCTCCACGTTGAGTAGGCTCTGGCGCTTAATACTTTGGCTAGTTTACGAAGTTAAAACTCATTCGAATTTCTCTGCTTAAATTTGTGATTGCGACCGCGATGGAGGACAAGTCTTTATCTGGGTTCCATCGGTGTCCTTGCCGGCAGAAAATGTTCCGTACTGACCCACATTCCATGTGCATCTACTGCATGGGCCATGCACATGACCCTCAGGCCTGCGATCTTTGTTGCACCTTCCATCCACAAGTTTTGGATGATCGCCTCGCATGTTTACAGCAAGGATGACTGGAAAAACGGCACCCACCGGTCAAATCTAAAGATGCCCGTTGTGTGGTTTCCGCAGCTGCAGGATCAGCAAACCAACTGGAACAGAGGAAAGCCTTCGAGGAGGAGGCGGCTCGTGCTGCCGAACAATCCTCTTCTTTATCGTTTTTTGTTCTGCTCAAATTAGGCACCTCCTTCTCCGGATCCTCCAAAGAGATGTGCCAGTCTCTCCCTATGAAAGGGGAGGGCCCATCCAGTTCGCACACCTCCTGGTCCCATAAAAAGAACAGAGGGCCGAGAGAAGAATCTTCACAACGTTGATGCTCTTGGGACATTGAGAGGACTCAGTCCCAGGAGTCTCTCATCTCAACTTCAGTTGAAATTGCGACCTTGGCCACTAGCTTCATGGTGCCCCCATCAGGCCAGCCGGCTCAGATGCGGGATGATGACCAGGTCGAAATTATAATCAACCCCGTCGACCCATTGTTGACTGATGAGGCTGACAATTCTTTATTTAGGACTCCAGTCCTACCGATCGATGAGTGCTCCACCCGTGGTCACGGTCCCCAATCTGAAGGAGCCGCGGTTCTTCCTGGCTCTTTCTGAGAAGCCCCATCGGTCCCCCTGGTAGTCATCTTGTAGATCTCAGACCCCTCGACCAACAGGCCGAGGAAGTCTCACAAGCAGCGCTTCAAGAAGCGGCAGTGCCGCCATTCGTCCTCGTCCTCCTCGGGTGAGGAGAGGCATCAACACAAGTTGCATCGTCGCTATGAGGACCTCATGTGGCAACAGCTCATGCTGACTAGTCTGAAGTTGACCCTGGCTTCTGCTCTGGCTATCACTTGGCTGTCGCCCTCCAGGCCAATGCCGATTCCTCCAGAACTGGTCAACACCATCCCTCTGCCTGCGGAGCCAGTGAAGACCCTCCCAGCTCAGCCAAAGCTGGCCTCTCCATCTGTTTTGGTGGAGCTGCCACCTGGGTAGCCTCCCTTAGGGGCTTCTGCCAAGGAGTCTCGACCCGATCAGGGTCTCCCGCACAGGCTGTCAGTCACCCTTACTCGCGACTGTCCCCGGTAGGTCGAGAGTGACTCTGGTGGTCGTCCGCTTTACTCTGACTCAGGGTCCAAGGATTTGGACCTGCATTCTCGTCCACGTGACGACGATTCCATGAATCTGGCAACAGAGGAGGTCCAACATCCTTTATGGGCATCCTCTGTCTCATCTTTAAATGAACGGGGATGCCTTTGGAGCCCATCGAAAAATGAGCAGGATACCCCTTGACTGATATCCTCAGGAAAGGGGATTCTCCGTCGGAGGCCTTCCCAGTGGCAAAGGCCATAGTTGGTCCGGCCTTAGAGCTTTGGCAGCATCCAGTCTCCTGCCCTGTGCCTTCCACTTGTATGGCCCACAAGCATGCAATTCCCATCGGCTCCCCCTTGAGGTTAACACAGCATCCCTCAGCTGAGGGATTGGTGACCGAGTCTGTGTTCTGGCGCTTGGGCAACTCAGTAGATACGGATAGACCTCTGGACAAAAAGTCCAAAACGTTGGACCATGCAGCCAGAAAGGTCTATGCTGCTTCCTCACTCTGCCTCTGACAGGCAAGTTCGGCTGTCATTATGGCACACTTCTAAGATTTCTTTTGGGCTTTTGGGCTCTCTGGATGAGGTGCTTCCTCATCTCCTCGCGGACCTTCAGACCATGGTCAAGCATGTCCGTGATCAGGGCCTGGCCGTTGTTAAATAGCAACTCCAGATGGCCCTGGACATCAGGGATTCTTGTGCCTGTTCAGTGGCAGCTGCAGTCACCATGCACCACAGGGCCTGGCTGAGGGTCTCAACCTTTACGGCAGACACCCAGCACAAACTGGTGGATGTTCCCTTCTTGTGTACTGATTTGTTCGGTCCAGGAGTCGATGGTTACCTCTAGCATATCAAGAAGTCCAGTACCACCTTGGAATCTGTTATCTCCACCCAGAAAGAACCCCAGGGTTCTAAGAAATCACAGAAGAAAAAGCCCTTTCGGCCTTCTGCCCCTGTGGCCAAGTACCAAACTGGGCAGCAGCAGCAGGCTCAGTCTTTGTGCCCTCGGCCCAAGCCCAGGGCTTTGATGAACCATAAGCCTGGAGAGAGAGGTTCCGGTGTCCCCGCTGCCGACTCTTCATCCTCTAAGCCTGCGCAGTGACGGGATGGGGCAGCCACCCCATGTCTGTCACGACCACTCTGGGTCCTCCTGTGTGGGGGGCTGGCTCCACCACTTCCTTTCCGCCTGGTCCACTGTCACAACAGACAGGTGGGTCTTGGAAGTGGTTGGCCAGGGTCTGCCTCTGGAATTCAAGCAGTACCCTCCAAGCCAAGCCAAGCCCCATGGGAGGAAAAGGTACCTGCCCATACTTGGTTGGCTCTCAGAGACAACATTGCCCAACTCCTCCACAAGGAGGTAGTGGTCAGAGTCACAGACCCACCTGTCAACACAGGTTTCATTTCCAGGTACTTCCTGGTCCCAAAATGTACAGGGGGCTGGCACCCCATTCTAGATCTGCACAATCTGAATCAGTTCCTCAGATCGCACACCTTCTGGATAGTAACTCTGTCCTAGATCATACCACCCCTCAAGCAGAACATGTGGTTCTGCTTACTGGATCTACAGGACATGTTCTTCCACGTCCCAATCCATCCATCCCACCAGAGGTTCCTCTGCTTCAGGGTGGAGGGAACCCTCTATGAGTTCCAAGCCATGCCTTTCGGCCTGTCATTGGCCCCCCCACATCTTCACCAAATGCATAGCAGTGGTGACAGCCCATCTTCGGTGTTGAAGGGTCAGAGTGTACTCCTATCGCGATAATTGACTAAGGGCGGGTCCCTCCAGACTGGAGGTGGAGAGGTCCAGGGAGCTGAGCTGGCCCTCCACATCTGCTTCAGCCTTGGCCTCCTGGTCAACGAGGCCAAGTCGGAACTAATGCTCTCAAAGGTGATTTGCTTCACTGGGGCAGAGAGTGACTCTTGCTGAGCCAGAGCCTGGCTGCTAGCGGACAGGGTGGAGGTTTTCTACTCCTTTGCCCAATCATTTTTGGTTGGGCACTTGTGCTCTTCCCGGGACTTACTACGACTTTTGGGTTACATGGCGGCCTGCACCACCATAGTCCGATGGGCCCGGTGGCATATGCGACCCCTTCAGTGGAAGCTGGCCAGCTGATGGTCTCTGTGACATGGTCATTTCGACCTGGCTGGTCACTGTGACCCAGAAGATGTCGGACGCCCTCCAGTGGTGGACCGTCCTAGAACATTTGCAGGAAGGGATCCCATTTGTCCGCCCTGAGCCAACAGTCGTCCTCATGACTGATGCCTCTCTCACGGGCTAGGGTGCCCATGTGGGAAATCACAGAGTCAACAGGCTCTGGACCCCCAAGGAATCCTGATGCCACATCAACCTGCTGGAGCTCCGAGCAGTCCGGCTGGTGCTGGCTGTATTCACTCCATTCCCTCGGGGTCAAGTAGTCCAAGTCCAGATGGACAATACCACAATCATGCAGTACCTCAACAAACAGGGTGGTACGCACTGCTGGCCCCTCTGCAGGGAAGCGCTCCACATCTGGACACTTGTGAGCTATCTGGAGGCAGATCTCCTAGTCAGTCATGTGGCAGGAGCCTCAAATCAGTTGGAGGACACCTTCAGCCATTTGGACGAGTTGTCCCACGAGTGGTTTCTCCATCCAGAGGTAGTTTACAGTCTGTTCTCCCACTGGGGCACCCCTCAGGTGGACCTGTTCACCTCCAGGGAGAACAGAAAGCAAAGGCTGTTTCATGCCCACCCCCCTCAGCAGGGCTCACTGCAGAGGGATGCTTTTTCAAGGCCATGGACCCCAGGCATCTTCTGTGCCTTCCTTCCACTTCCCTTGGTCCACAAGGTGCTCCTCAAGGTCAGGAGGGGCTAGGCAAGGATGATCCTGGTAGCCTCAGATTGGCCCCGTCAGTTCTGGTATGTAGATCTCCTCAGTCTTAGCACCAGGCTCCTGAGGCATCTTCCAGCATGCCCAGACCTGCTGTCTGTCAATCAGGGGAAGGTATTCCATTTGGACCTTCAATCCCTGCACCTAATAGCCTGGTTCCTGAGTGGCTAGAGTTTCAGGCTTTGAGTCTCTCCGACAAGATACACAATGTAGTAGAGGCATCTAGGAAGGAGTCAGCCTGGAGATGCTATGCTTTCAAATGGAAGAGATTCTCCATTTGGTGTCAGGGCAAGGGCCTGGACCCTTCATCCTGTCCAGTAGCTAGCATCCTCAACTACCTTTGGTCCCTCTCCAAAGGAGGTGTTCAGTCTACAACCCTTAAGGTGCACCTGGCAGCCATCTCTGCTTATCGGCCGTGGGCCGGTCAGCAGACTGTGGCACTGGAAAAGATAGTCTGGCATTTCTTAAAAGGCCTCAACCACATTTCCCCTCTGGTGCATGAACCACCATCTCTGTGGGATTTACTGCTGGTTTTGGCAAAGCTGATGGGAAAGTCATTTGAACCGATGCACAGGTGTGAAATGTCATACCTGTCATGGAAGACCGCTTTCTTGGTGGCTATCACATCAGCCAGAAGGACTGGGGAACTACAGGCACTCTCTGTTGAGTTTCCCTATCTGGTCTTCCCCAGGGACAAGGTTATCATGCACCCCACCCGAAATTCCTTCCAAAGGTGTTGTCGGAGTTTCACCTCAACCAGGTGTTGACTCTGCCAGTGTACTACCCTAATTACACCTTGAAGACCAAGTACAGGCTCCATATTTTGGACCTAAGATGAGCACTCTCTTATTATAAGGCACGAAAGGCTGAATTTCGGAGAGAGGTTTGCCAGCTTTTTGTCACCTACACTGAAGCTGCACCTGGCAGACCTGCAGTAAAGCAGACAGTTGGCAGATGGATAACATCATGCATTAATCTCTGCTATAGGATGGTGGGCAAGGAGCCTCCCATAGGGATAAGAGCTCATTCTACCTGACATACTGCTGCATTGGTGGCTGCGTCTAGGGACATCCCTATCCAGGATATCTGCAGGGTTGCTACCTGGAAGTCAGCAATCACCTTCATTACCCATTACCACATTAACCTAGAGTCACGCCGGGATGCTGGTTTTGGGGCCTCAGTTCTCCAATCTCTATTACCTAAGTAGGGGGTGTGTGCCTTGCTTCCCTCCTCCCGGAGAACTGCTAGGAGTGTGCCAATGTGCGGATAAGAACAACATACCACATCCCTAGAAACACAGGTTACTGACCTGTAACAGTAGTTCTAGAAATGGTATATGGTGTTCATCCACACTGACCTACCCGACCTCCCTGGCTTCGACGCACAACCTCTGCTTCCAGTGGACAAAATCTGGTGTCATGGGGCAGAGCAAAGGCATATACCACCCGGTTGGGTGGGAGGAGCCAGCTTTTAAACCTTCCTGCAAGAATTAAAGGGAAAGGGACATGCAACAAGTGTGAAAGAACAACATATACCACTCCTTGAACTGCTGTTACAGGTGAATAACCTGTGTTTAGAAACACTGACTTGTGATCTACACACTCAGTTGCGTCTCATGGACATTGGGCCCAGTGCACAATAGGGTGGATCGCCTACACACTGCATATCTGAAATGCATAGGCAACCTTAAATCTAAATGCCACACATTGACCCCTGACAGCATTCACAGCTGATGTGCGAGCCCAGTGCACACTCAGTCCCCTGCTTGCCTGCACAGCTATGTGCCATGGGTGGTCTAGGGGTGACAGAGGGCATGTCTGGATTCTATGTCAGTCACTAGGATGCTGAGTTGGTGCAGAGTGCTGGGCAAGGGGGGCAGGAGTTACACAATGGTTGACCCTGCCGTAACTGCTACGCACCCCCCGCAGTGGAAACCTGCCGACTGCGGTGGACAGGAACCCCATCCATAGTAGTGCCGCAGCCCACGGGGCTGACGAGAAAGGTGGGGGGCAGCCAGTCGAGCACACGCCCATGGTGTCTGAATAGCTGAGTCCCATGCCTTCCCAGGATCCCCTGCATACGCACAGCAGGGGATCCACTGCGGGACCCAGAATGGGCATCTGGATGCCTGCCTGTGCCCTGTGATCCACTGTTGTACAGCAACGATCCACCCTTGTACAGCAACAATCCACCTTTGTGCAGCTGTGCACTGGGGTGGAGGGTGGGGCTGCAGATAGGCAACCAACAATAGTGAGTGCTGGCCACAGGGTGCCTGTCCGCTGGCACATAGCTATGCAGCTTGGATGTGTGTGTATCATGTGCGCCCAGCTCACCCCTGTGACTAGGCCCCATTATTTGCAGTTGTTTTGTCCTGCTGGCACTTTGTAAACTGTTTTCCCTAATGGTTTTGAAATCACTTGCTGATTTTGTTTTAAGACCTAAGATGCTCTGTTAAATTTAAATGTTTGGATTTTGTAGACCTTACAAGATGAATGGTCATCGAAAGTCTCAGAGGTTCAAGCAGTCAACAGCAAAGGATCAGCCTTATGTAACTTAATAACCACTGTAACATCCCCTGCAAAATCCAAGACAGCACTGAAATCAGGTATGTGTACTGGTTTAAGAGATAGTCCAGTATATGCTGGGAAAATCAAAACATATTAAATTGTATAGATAAAAAAATGCTAGATCTTACTTCGAGTGGGCTCTTGCAGTAGGCAACACCGTTAGGACTAAGCCACCAGGCACCAGGACCACATGGACAATTTCTAGCTAGCAGTATATGATGTGGGACCGCCCCCCTGACATCAAATTTGGATTTCAGACGAGGTTGAATTTCTTGGATTCAGGGTCATATTTCTTGGATCCTGTGTGTCATTTCTTAGATCCAAGGCTGGATCCTTGAATCCAAGGTCAGATTCTTGAATCCAAGGGTAGATCCATAGGTCTGATAGTTGGGTCTGACCATTGGATCCAGTGGACCTGGTCAGATCCAGGAGCTCTGATCAAATCCATGCATGGGATCCAGAGTATGCAGATCCATTGTTGGATGTCACTGCTATTCAGTGACATCCAAAATTCTGAAAATTTAGCATTATCTGATGGCATCCGAGTTTGGCGGATACTGTCTTGAGCACCACTATAAGAAAGCACTTCTAGACAATGGATAGGGTGGGGTAGTGCAAAACTGGGTAGATTGGATGGTTCACTGGTCTTTTTCTGTCGACATTGTCTGTTTCTGTATATGTTTCTGTGAAGCACATGGGTATAATGGAAGTGCTAGTTATCAAGAAGACTGCCAGTAGGGGCGCTAGAGAGCCATCTCCCAGGCTGGTTGAACTTCTGTTAGCTCTTCACCTCGTGGCACTTATTATTGATTAAAACTCATACTATCTGGTAAAACAGAATAAAACAAATGCTAGAATTCGATACAGCTAATAGAAACGAGCCGGGTTTATATAAATTTCGGAAAATGGGAAGGCAGAAAATGCAGTTATCGAGCCAAACAAAGGAGCAGCAGGCAGTTTCGAATAAGGCCTCCAGATCCACAACTAGCAGTAATAGAGCCCAGGAAACCTTGGAGAAGCCTTGTACTGCCATGCTGGAGTCCATGCAAGTAATGGATGCAAAAATAGAGAAGACCTTGCAGAAACTGGAGAGTCATGACCAGGCCATACAAACACTATCTGGGACAGTAGCAGAAGTGGCAAAATGGTCTGTCTCTACTCTGACAACCGTGGCTACACTAAGAAAAAAAAACCAGCCAACTTCGTGGCCGCTTGGATAGCATAGAAAACGAGATCCAAGCAGGAAATTTAAGGATTGTGGGTCTACCCGAAGGGAGTAGAAGGGACAGCACTATTACCATATTTAAGAAATTGGCTCCGTGATACTCTGATGCTCCCAGATAGCTTTACTTGAGAATCCCTCACAGAAGCTTACTGAGTAAATCCACAGGTTTGCTCTTCCAACCTGAATCAGTCCTGCACAGTACTGCTTAGAACTTGAGGCTCAGAGATCAGAGATGTGATCATCCAGTCTGCCCAAGCTGCATATCCGCTGCTAGTAAATGGAGAGGATGTGAAAATGTACCCCGATCTCTCCTTTCAAACACGAGCAAGACAGAAGGCATTTGATAGAGTGAGACAGAGACCGAGAGCCTTGGGTATCATCCATTTGTTTTTGTTGTCTGCGCATCTGAGGATTGTATATGGTGGCAAGACATGGCAGTTTCACAGTCCTCAGGATGCAGGTAGATGGGTGGAGAAGATCGAAGGGGAGTTTGCTGCCTGTAGAGAAGTACAGGAACCAGAACATTCGTCGTCCGAATTAGAGGACTGAACACTTGTATGGCTCCTATATCAACAGGCTGTGATGGCCAGCCAGGTGGAACTGTTGAAGTTTCATTTAGAGACTATTAAAGTAAAAGGAAATTGTGGAGTTTTAGAGGGGTTAACGGGAGCTATCTTTTGCATGTATTAATATACTGAAAAGAAAATAATTTGGGTACTCACTCTTCTGAGTGGGAACGGGAATCCTCCATTTTGATTTTAGCTGCAATAGACTCCTATGACTGTACCTCTGACTCAACTAAGGCTGCCACCAGCATGAATGACTTTGTGCCAATCAGGCAATAAAGTTTCTACAATGTTACCATTGTTAATGAAGTTTAGCTGAGGAGGGAATTTTGTTCTAAGCGTTTGGGGCATTAGAACAACACAGAAGTTCAATGTTTTTCTTTATTGTTCTCCCTAAGTGTGACCAGGTTAAACAGCAGTCCTAGGATTGTGTTATACTATTTCTAAGTTCTACCTAAAGGATAAACCTTCTGCTCTTGCAGAGGCTAGCGTTATGTAAAGACTAATGGACTGGGGTATTAGAAAGCCTTATGGCATGGATTTTCCCCATTTCCTACTGCAAAGAGACTACATGGATAAACTAAATGTTCTCCATATACTTAATTGTAGGCCAGTTTGGCCAATTCATGATTGATGTATCCTGCAGGAGCATTAGATGTATACATTGTATGTTTATAAAAAAATAATAAATACAAAGTACAACAAATAAAAAGAAGGCTGCCTGTATTTTCTGATCAACAAAAGTAGTGTTTATGGATGCTGTGACATAAGAACCCAAGTTGTAATCTGCCTTGTTATGATGGCTCCATTTTAGAGGACAAGTAAACACGTTATTTTAATGAGACACATTTTAAAGATCTGGCTTCAAAGAGATGTAAAGGAAAGGCTGCTGTGTTCACTGATGTTAAAACTGCAGTCATGTAATAAGCATAAATGCAGTTTCATAACATTTGAAAATGTAAACAAAGCCCTCTCCTTTCAAAACTCCTGCACCATCTGATATACAAAATGGTTGAAAAACTTGTGATGTAATGAGATCTTTACAGTGAGAGCTAGACTGTTCACTACACAGTTCTAACCAGTTTCCTGAAGCTAGATGTTTTGTAGTACATTTCTACTAAAATTAGCAGAATTATGACTTAACTTGTTTTTACCAATATACATATTAAGCTATGCTTTTGATCATTTCTGTTACATTACTAGTGTAGAAAGAAAATGATCTATATTGTAGCATGGGCTCTCTGAGCCAAATGGCAGTGCAGGGTGCGTTGTAAAGGAATTTTCCTGGTGGTCAGGTGGTTGTTAAATAGCTCCTCTGCCTGGTTCATGTCCAACAGTCCCTTATATCCCAATTCTATTGGTGTTGTTTTTTGTTTAATTCTGTAGAAGTTAGTTTTTACAAGTATATTGATACCGTGTGTTTGCCCACTGCCACCACTGTCCGCCCACTCCTGCTGCCCAGTGTCTGCTACTGACTCTCTTATTTATTAACATCTCTTTGTCCCACTGACATCTCTAACGCAAGTGTGATTGAAAATGACGCTCCAGTTGAACACGGCACCAAGAATGCCTCCTCCTTCCTTCCCAAGTAGCACTGGTTGATGACACAGTGACATGTCCTTTACCAGTGCCTATCAGGAATGAGGAAGCATTGTTGGTGCAGCTTTCAAGCAAGCATTCAGAGCTTCATTATCAGTCACACTTGCATTAGGGATGTCAGTGGGACAAAGAGTCATTGGATCTGGCTTAAAGAGGAGATTCAGCAGTAGTGAGCGGGTATCAATATACTTGTAAAGAATAATTTTCACAGAATTCAACAGAAAACCAGCACCAGTGGATTTGGGATGTAAGGGACTGCTGGATGTGAACTGGGCAGAGGAACTATGTAAGAACCATTTGACCACCAGGTAAATTCCTTTACAACGCACCCTGTACTGCTGTTCAGCTCAGAGAGCCCATCCTGCAATATAGATTACCCTCTGTCTTTCTGCATTAATAATATAACAGAAATTATCAAAAGCATAACTTAACATGTGCGTTGGTAAAAATAATACACATGGTACGTCATGATTTTGATAATTTTGATAGAAATGTACTACAAAACTTCAGGTGTTAGCAAACTGGTTAGCACTGTGTGGAGAGCAGTCTAGATCTCGCTCCAATTACTTCGCACATCTTCTGGCCATTTTGTAGAGCAGACAGTGTGGGAGTTTTGAAAGGAAAGGGCTGTTGTTTACATTTTTCAAATGTTACAAAACTGTATTCATGCTTATTACATGAATGCAGTTTTAGCATCAATGTAAACAGTAGCTGTGCTTTTTAAGTTTCAGTTACAATTTGACTTGATCAGATAATTTGGCAAGGTCTTTGATCCCAGGACTGTGCAAGTAATTATTCATGAATACTGCAACCAGTAGACTTATTTTTAACTAGCAAGGCTCCATATAATGAATATTGGGTCCAATTTGGGTTATTCATATTCAGAATTTTTAAATATGAAGAAAAAAAGAAAAATGTACCAACCCTTTTGCCTTCTGGCAGGTGGCCAGGGCTAGTCACATCTACTCATCAGTGCCCACCATCACCCACACACTAGTCCCTCTGTTGTAAAATCATTATCTAGAATCCAGCCAGCCCTTGCTCCTGCTTATCAGTGACATTTGACTCCACCGTCTACGGGCAAAAGGGTGTGTGTTCCCCCATATCTATAATGGGGGCAATAAAGGTAAAATCCCGGCAGCCCAGTTAGGTCCCCTTCCCCACCAGAGAGCATCTTTAACAAACCAAAAAAAAAACACTTTTCCCCCAGCTCTCTCTAGTTATAAAAAGAGCCACCAGATGACTTGACAGCTACTTGTTCTTCACTGCCAACACCTGGCTGACTATTAGGGTATCTCTATCTGGTTCTCTCTGCTCCCTGGCTACTGCTCACCCAGTACAAGGCCTTTCCTTTAGACACATTAACACCCCTTTAGTCACTTCCAGGAAACTCTCACCCACTTTGTATCAGACATAGGTTACTTTTATACTTGGTAGTCGTGCTGTTTTGTAGCAGATCACCAGATTGCTCAGTAAAAATTGATTTTACCTGTACCAGAAAAAACTGCAGTCACAGAGAACATTAAATATATGTTTAATATTTACACTACAAGATAACAGAATTTACAGTAAAATAGAAGTAGGATAAAGCACACTAGGGAATACAAAATAAAAACAGTTTAAATGGACATTTTGCAGACAGAAAACAAATGTAATAGTCTCACATAAGACCCATAGTACGTTACTCAACTCATAGGACTTAAAGTTGTGCACACAGAGTCAGATTTCAGCTCTGGGTCCTCTTGTCCAGTGGGCATTTGATATCTTCTTCTGCCAAGAGAAATCTGCCTCCTGGGCCTTTGGGGGTCACAAGGTATTCCCCTCTGAGCCAGCCTATCATCATGTCAGTCACAAGGTCCAGCCTCCCTTTGTTCCTGTGCTTGAGAAGTGGATCAAACCAGTTCTGAGTCTGATAAACATAACTCTAGATGATGGCCATATATTTGTGGCTACCCACAAAAGCCCAGTGGCCTCTGTGTTTTGGTCAAGGTTTTGACACTGCAGAAGCACCCCACAAAAGCATGATTTTCTGCAGACATTTCATTCCTACGATGAGGCAGATGGTTGGCCAGTAATCACAGTCATTTTCTTCCTTCATTCAAATATTGAGAGGGGTTATTCAGAACTCTTTACTGTCCTCCCTGCCAGATGAAGGTCATTTGTACTAGATTTAAATGGACTACAGACCCTTAAAACACAGTTTAACCTAGCTGTATTTCTATGACATTCCTTTAACCCTTCTTCCCAACTATGTCACAGGCGTGCCTCCTGAACAGTATGCCACGTATATTGCACGGTATGCCAGTAGCTAGGTGGGTAACGTGGTCTTTTATAAAACTCATATAAGTACAATAACATCAGCTCAACCTGGCATACTTTACATGCAAGTTACTTAAACATGTGAAAGTAGTAGGGGGCTGTATAGAAGTAAGATGAAGGCAGTACTGGTCATGTGCAGTGGAATGTCTCTTCAGGCAGCCAGATAGAGTTCTTTGTGACTGGTAGAAGGGTGTACAGTATTAGCTCTTTAAGGGTTATGTGTATTATTATGCACTCTCCTTGGGGTTTTTTTTGTATCATCTTTTTATTAATTTTAATACGTAAAATATATCCACAACATTTAGACAGTACATACAAGAACAACAACAAGTATCTAATCACAAAATACAAACTAAGGAAAGACAGCACCCACATGCCATTACAAATTCATCTCCACCTCTTAGTCACAGTAAATGCATAGTAGTAGGACTCCTCTAACTATCATGCCCCATAATATCTTGTAGTCTATCTAGTTAAAGTTACATATCAGATCTGTGGGTACAAATGGTAACTTCATTGTGAGGTAAAGCGTACAGTCATAGAATGAATCGATGTCCATTTGGTGTATACCATCCACCATTAAGTCTATACAAAACTGTGACTCATTCATCAAATAAGAAGAGCTATGTAACAAACATAACATTTCCTCTCCCCAAGACCCAGGTTAGTATAATGAAAAAGAAGAAAGTAGAAAAGTTACGATCCATTTCATGTTAAAACTGAAGCTAATAATGAGCTCATGGTTGTACCTACTGAAAAGATCTCACTTAGAGTTTTGAAAAGAAAAAATTATTTGCTATTAGGTTAAGGCTCTGGCCAACCCCTGCCTTTTAACTCCCCTCAAAGGACACCTCCCCCCTCACAGGAGCAGACAAGGCTAACCCCCCCCCCGCCACCACTTTCAGATTTCCTCTCAGAATCCAATCTAGAGGTTTCCTCCAATCTGTACTCCAATATTCTCCTACTCTGTAGCTCCCTTCCTCAGCAATATTGCCTCACTAGCTGTCAGGGCATCCAGAAACATATCCCAGGCCTTAGCAAGCCATTCTTTTTTGCCTTTCAGAACATGCTTCAGTCTGTCCACTGCTAACACTTGTATGGACAGTTTTTTTTCCACAGCGCCAAGGTGGGAGCTGCCCCAGCCACCCAAAGGTCCTGAATGCCCTGTCCAGCTACTACCAGTAACACTCTAACCCATCTGGGGTACAAAATCCACTCATTATCCTCTATATTTGTCACCCTAAATAACAATGATATGGGAGACACGGCACCTGTTCTCCCCCCATCACTGAGAGTTTGTGTGCAATGTCCTGCCAGTACTTTTGTAGCATTGGGCACTCCCTGTAATAGTGGAAGAAAGTACCATGTGGAGCCCCTACATCTCCCAGCTCAGAGACACTTGCAGATAAAATTTGTGTACCACACTCGGGGGGTGTAAGAATTTAAATTGCATCTGTTTATATTTATCACATAGGAGAGTCTATATGTGAACCTAGTAAGAGCTCCCAATTATCATCTGAGATCTGAAGTCCCAAGTCGCTCTCCCAGTGTGCTCGAACCCTCATAGTATTATTAGGAAAGTAACTACTGTCTAAACGCACCACCCTGCCTAGTAAACCCTTCTCATTTTGTCGAGCATTTAAAATCTCTCACTCTACCGCTACCAAGGGTGACTCTCCCCACATTGTCCTCTCCAATTTTTGGCAATAATGCCGAAGTTGGAAGAACCTATATAAATGTGAACCAGGCAGCCCGAGAGTCAAACAAAGGTCTTCAATGGAGTGCATAGCCATGGGCGCCATTAGATCCCCCAAACATCTCCCCGCACCTCATGCCACAAGGAGAAGCCAGCATCATCTACACTAGGGATAAAACTAGGGTTCTCAGCAACAGGGATCAATAAAGTATTAATCCCCCCTGGCTTCCAAAGCTGCCAAAACCATGGGTTGGGAGAGCCTAATTGCCGGTATGCTTTCAGTCCCCCCTCCATCAAATATGCCCAAAGTCTCCCAGGGCAACTAGCCTCTTCCAGGTCCAACCAGCTGGCGGCCCCTCCTCTATTTACCCAATTATGTATAAATCTGTATTGGGCCACAAATAATAACACTTTAATATCTGGGAAATCCAATCCCCCAACCTCCTTTGTTGTTTTTAACCTCTTTAAGCTTATCCTCTGTCTTTTTCCATGCCAAATAAAATTTGTAAAGCCCCTCTTCAACTGTTTTAAATCCCGATTGGATGGGCATTGCAGTACCATCTGTAAAATGTATAATATTCTGGGCAAGACATTAATTTTCAACAAATTAATCCTGCCCAACCAGGACATGGGGAATGGTGGCCACCTAGCCAAGTCCCTGAGGATGGTGTCGATCAAGGGGGAATTATAAGCATATAAGTTACCATGGTCTATTCCTACTTTAATACCTAGACAAGTAAAATTCCTGTGAACTAATTTCAGCCCTCATGTATTGTTACTAACCCTTCCCCATTCTTAGCCAAGAAAAGCAACTCAGATTTATTCCAGTTCAATTTGTACCCCGGAAAGGCCATAAATTGTGTTATAAATAATGGAGGGGGGAAGGGGACACCCCTGCCACGTGCCTCTGCTGAATTGGAATTCCTCCGAGGGGCGACCGTTCACCAACATCCAGGTCACAGGTGTCCGATAAAAGGGATGTACTATTCATATAAACCTGTCTCCCAATCCAAATCTACAAAGGGCAGCAAACATGTGGGTCCCAGGGTGGTAGCCTGGGTAAAACATTGGCTGGACAACAGGATGCAGAGGGTAATAGTAAACGGAGTCCACAGTGAAGAAAGGGGGGTTACTAGTGGGGTATCGCAGGGTTCAGTACCGGGTCTGGTCCTTTTTAATGTCTTTATAAGTGACATTGCAGAGGGTCTGGAAGGAAAAGTATGTCTCTTTGCAGACAACACAAAGATCTTTTTTTTTTCCCAATTGTTTAACCAGGTGAGACACACTAAGCTGAAAGCTTGTTTACAGGTGTAACCTGGGAGCACAGGGAAGTTAAGCGACTTGCTCAGGGTCACACAGTATGCAAGTGGGGGCTGTGGGATTCACACCCAAGTCTCCAGATTTGTAGCTCAGAGCCTTAAACCACTGCACTATACTGCCTCCCTGCAACAGGGTTGATACACAAGTTTGGGTGGAAAGGATGAGAAGGGACTTGGCAAGGTTGGAAGAATGGTGAAATGTATGGCAGCTTAGATTCAATGCAAAGAAGCTCAAGGTAATGCACCTGGGAAACAAAAACCCAGGGGAAGAGTACACAATGGGGGGTGAGATATTGACAACAACAAAAATTGAAAGGGCTCTGGGGGTAGTTATATCAGATGACCTAAAGGTGGGAAAGCAATGTGAGAAGGCAGTAAGGGGGCTGGGGGGATATTGGGATGCATAGGGAGAGGCATCACCAGTAGAAAACAGGAAGTTGTTATCCCTATGTACAGACAGTTGCTGAGACCCCACATGGAGTACTGCGTGCAATTCTGGAGACCCCATCTCCACAAAGACATAGACAGGGTGGAGGCTGTCCAGAGGAGGGCAACCAAAATAGTACAGGGTCTGCACCAGAAGACATATAAAGAGAGACTAAAGGAGCTTAATATGTATACCCTCGAGTAAAGGAGGGAGATAGGGGACATGATAGAAACTTTCAAGTACCTCAGGGAATCAACAGATTCCAAGAGGGTAGCATCTTTCAGAAAAAGAAGTGTGCAAGAACAAGGGGGCACAATTTGAAAATAGAGGGGGGACGGCTCAGAGGTAATGTGAGGAAGTATTTTTTCACGGAGAGCGTTGTGGATGCATAGAACAGCCTTCCTGAGGAGGTTGTGGGGTCAAAAACAGTGGGAGAATTCAAGAATGCATGGTACGGACATGAGGCAGTTCTAGTGGGGGGGTAGGAGGAAGTAGGCTGTTGGTTAACTAGGATCTGCAGCTTATCCATTAGGTAGGGAAATGAGCAGACTAGGTGGGCCAAGCAGTCCTTATCTGCCATCAAATTCTATGTTTCGTATATGGCTATTCTATTCTATTCTATCAAAGGACTTCTCGGCATCCATGAACAGCACACTGGCCTGTCCAGGATGTCGAGAGCCCCACCAAACCACGTTCAACAATCTACACATGTTGTGGTATGACAACCTTCCTTGTACAAATCCTGTCTGGCCTGGATGTGCAATTAGTGGGAGGACCTTTTCTAACCTTAGTGCAATGACCTTAGTCATAGTTTTACAATCATAATTTAGGAGGGAGATGGGTCTGTATGATGCGCACTCCACTGGGTCTTTCCCTTGTTTTAGAATCACACATACTGTATATTAGCCTCACAGCATGTATTAGAGAGTCTCCTCTCCCCCTAGCTTCCTCCATAACATCCCGAAGTGGGCCCGCCAATTCCTTCCTCAGCTCCTTCTAATATTCTGCCCCAAACCCATCCAGGCCTCCCACTTTTCCACGTTTATGGGTACCTATGGCTGTCATCACCTCCGCCATGGTAACCTCTGCTCCCAAACTACAGTAGATCTCCTCTCCTCAGTCAGAGAAGGGATTTCCAGACCCTCAAAACACTTTTCTGTGAGGTGGTCAGTTCCCTGACATTCAGCCTGGTACAATTTTTTATTAGAATATCTAAAGCATTCCCTAATCCGAGAATCCTCATATTCCACCTTCCCATGTTTATCTTTTATATTAAGAATTCTTTGCATGGTTTTGCCTCTGTGCATCAAGCGTATCAGCAATAGGCCTGACCTATTACCCCACTTAGAGATTCTTTGGCTGGCAAACAGTATCTTAGCTCAGGCCTCCTCCGAGAGGATTATGTTAAGGGCCTCCCTGGCAGTCATTAATTCTCTTAGGACCCCCCTGTCCACTATCCTTATAAGCTTTGTATTCCAGGTTCCAAATCTTACACTCCAGCTCAGCCACCTTCTGCCTTTTCTCTCTTTTAATTCTGTCCGTAAACCCAATTATGACCCCCCTTGTGAAGGCCTTTTCATCCTCCCAATAACTCCCAGCTGAGTCAACCTACCCTTGGTTATGTGCTGCGTAAAGTTTCCACTGGACCTTCAAAAATTCTTTAAACTCTGTCTTCACCAACAAATGGGTAGGAAGTCTCTGCATCCCTCGACCCCCAACTTGCTTTGACAAACAAAGTTCCATCTGGACCATTGCATGGTCAGAGAGACAGATTAGACTATGCTTAACATCCACAGCACATCCATGTAGATCTCAATGTAAATAAACTCAGTCCAGTCTAGACCATGTGGCATGAGGGTGTGAAAAAAATGTATATTCTCGAGCACCCGGGATTATGAGATCTCCAAACGTCAACTAAGTCTAAATCCAATACACCCAATGTCCACTGCTGTGCTGCCTTAGTCTCTTTGGGTCAGGTCCCTGAATAATTTAACTTTGGGTCTGTTATACAGTTGTAATCACCACCCATTATGAGGTGAGGAAACTGTTCCCTAGCAAGAAGTTCCACCAGTCCCTGATAAAAGTGAGGATCATACTCTGAGGGGGCATAAACACTACCTGTAGTGATCTGCTTACTATATGCCTCTCTTACTGCAAAAATATATCGACCTCCCTTAGGATCTTTAACCAACCTTTTCAATACAAAGGGAAAGTTCTTTTGTATCAAAATTGCCACCCCGTTTATGTGAATTATATAAAGAGGCGTAACAGGGGCCCACCCAACCTCCCACCAACTTATTGTGTCCCTTAGGGGTCAGTTGAGTCTCCTGAAGCAGCACGTTATGGGCACATTTTCTTTTTAGAGCCAGAAGCAGTTTGGCCCTTTTAGCAGGAAAAGTAAACCCCTTAACGTTCCATGAAACTACATGTGTTTAACATCGATTGCCATAATTATTATATTATAAGATTATATTGGGTCCCTTTACTCTCTCTATTATAAACCCTTGAGTCACAGAGCAGGCCAAGCTCCACATAATAAAGAACTGGAGTGAGAACAGTATAGAAATGAACATAAACGTATAGAACAAACATCCAGTGTGAGTACGAACATTCCAGAAATACAAACAATATATACCCCTCCCTCCCTTCTTTCCCCTAAAACAGCAACTCCCCAAAAATCACAGCCAAAACAACTTGAAAACAGTCTCCCCCAAACACACAACCATATCACATGAATAACATTCAGCAAAAACAAGGTTGGAAATCTCCAATCTTGCAGCTTGTTCCCATCGCCCCCCTCTGCACCAACATTTTAATAGTCACTGTACCTTAGCGTGTATTCAAAGTGTGGCACAACCACTTAACCTATCTGTAACACTCATTTGCATGACAGTTAGGCAAAAAACATAGACTAGCTTACTAGAATCCAATGATTTTGCTAATCATGAGGATCTGATCCCATATTTGATCCTCTTAGTTTACCCTCAGGTGCATCCCTATTCCCCAGGAAAGGGGGAAGTAGGACCCTAGATAGCATCAGCCCTTACACCCTCCTTGTTAAATGGCTGAAGTGTGTTTTTAATTTTAATCTCGTAATTTTATTTGCTGTTTCTGTACTACAGTCTACTTTTTTTTTATATTATATATTTATTGACTTTTGCAAGTAAAAGAACTTACAAACACAATAATCCAGGCCAGCCCAGTGGTGTTGAGGGTTGAGGTGCTGGATGCCACACCTCGCACGAAGCCAGCGACCTGGGTTCGGGAATGAGCTCGAGCGGCCGGGGGGCTGGCAGGGAGGGACAGGATTGAGCATTGGGAGGATTGCTCTCCTATCCCGGGAGGGGGGGACTCGTCTCGGGGAGCTGGGGACTCCTAGCTTTGGCTGGGAGCACAGCAAGCTGAGACCAGGAAATCTAAGGGGACTGGCTGCAGCAGCGGCCCTGTAGGCGTGTACGGGAGCATGCGTGTCGACGTGAGGACGCATTGCACGACCGAGCCATGGGGTGGGACTTAAGCAGATACCGCCGTCCCCTGGGATTGGCGACAGCAGCACCGCCTTCAGCCACACTCCATCGACCGGACCCGCTCCTCTCCTGGGCCAAGCCCAGCCTGGCCTGAATTGTAAGATAGAGCGCCCTGGGCAGATAGGACGTCCCTACCTCAGGGTGCTCAGAGCCGAGGGGATAGCTGAGCTGGTGCCAGGAGATGGAGGGGTTTCAGGTCCAGAGGTAGAGCTGCAAGGTTTGGTGGATGCCCGAGAGAGTTTCCCGGGTGCTGGCGTAATAAAATAGAATTTGAAAAAACAAAACAAAAACAAGCACAGTAATCCACAGGTGGATCCAAAGAAGTAACAAGCATAAAACCAAAACAGGTACACTACTGTAAAGTAAGGGATGAGGAACCACCCCATTCGATACCACATCAGGGAAAGTAACTAGTACGATATAACATACAAAAATGTATTCATCATTAGGTCACAGCCCAGGAAAATCCCATGGGATAAAGCATGCAGGAAATAAGTCACCAAATGTTCCATGTACCAGAAGCCAGCTGGTCTGATAAATCCCCAGTATGATCCCAGGAGATAATATCCAACATAACCTTCCAGAGACTATAAAGCATCAAATACGCTGGCATACTGTGGCCCTCAAAAGATAATAAGAATCCATCTAAGTGGGGCTATAGGGGAAAACCCCAAATCTAAATAGAGATTCCAAAGGTGTACAAACAAACGTGTCTGTTCATTGCTTGTTAGTGATTAAAATTAAAAAAGCTAGGGCCCTGCTAGGGAGAGTTCTAAACAGTCTTTGCAGTGCAGCACTCTGAAAGTCCAAGACAATAATCTGGTAACCCTATGAACAGTTAATTTTTGCGACGAAAGGGCACTGCATCACATCATCCATTTATAATTAAACAGCCCCCAGCACAACATATTATGTGTACCTATCATAAGAAAAGGAAAATCATTAGGCATGCAACACAGTACTATGCAGACCAACTCCCATGCCAGAAATGGGCTCAGTCCTCCTCAGTAGCTTCAGCTTCAGTCTCCCGGTTTGTTCATGCTCCATGAGGGCCAGCATTTTTTCAGCATCTTTAGACTCGGACAGCATTTTAAGTCTGGCCATGAGCAAAAGCTGATGTTGGACATTGAACTGGCGGAGGCGACTCCAAACACCATCAAATGATTTGCGGCACTGAAGAGAGTAGAGAAAGATAGGTCTGGAAACAGATAAATGTCCCCTTCTCCATATTTGAGATGTTGCCTTTGTCTCGCTGCAGACATAATACGTTCCTTATCACCCACTCCTGTGCAGAGTAAGAGCAAAGTCCTGGGGGCAGACGTATCCACAGGTGGCTGTCTAGAGGAAATCCTATATGCCTGCTCCAAGAATAGCGGCAGGTCCTCCTCAGTAAACTCAAAAAGGTGGGACAAAACAGAGTGAACAAACTCCAGGGCATCTTCTCCTTCTGATGATTCTGGCAAACTCAACATTCGCACATTCCTCTCCCGAGTTTGGTTTTCCTTTGACTCAAGCCGCGATCTTAGTAAGTCATTCTCCTTGATGAGCTTAGTTGCCACATCCATTGTTTTATTTGTGTTAGTCTCCATTTTATTCACGGCTTGGTCCATTAGTTCCATTTTAGTTTCTAGAGCTGTAACTCTAGGGGTGAGCATTTCAAACTTACGATCCTGCTCCTGTACCATGCATACCAGTTGTCCCAGGGTGGTGCTGACCGTGGCCAGAGTTACTCCCTCGGTTACTGTGCCACTGGAGAACCCTGATTGAACATTTTGCTGAGGCCATTCCTTGCATCACCCCTTTGGGTGGAAAAATTCAGCAGTAGCTGCAGCAGCGCCCTTTGTTTTCCTCGTTCTGCATAGCAGAAGGTCAAACAGTAAAAAAAAATTGTGGCCAGCAGATTGCAAATGTGCTCCAGATAGTGAAATTAATATATATTTATTAACTATATCTCAAGAGCTCATGGAAGGTGCTGTTTCCTGATCAACTGCTCTACAGCGCCCCAGTCTACTTGTCTAAACATCAAAAACATGGTAATTTTTAAAGGCTAGGGTATACATGAAGTAGAAAATTCAACTTTGTTATGGCATTCATTTTTAGTGCCCAACATTTATTAAATATGTGTTCTTGTTAATTCTGAGTTTGGGTCTTCAAGAGTTGTACAAAAAAAAAATCTGTTGTTCAACAGTTAACTATCCACCAACACAAAACACTTACATGAGACAGGTTGGGACCAACAATTCCAGCCCTTCACTCAGCCCCAGTCAACGACTGGGGGGGGGATACGAGTTTGCCTTAGGTGGCTGGGGGTTACAATGTCTGGCAGTTTTATTTGTTTTTTTTTTGTAACTCTATTTATTCTCCCCTATCCATTAGCCTCTCTTCAGCGTGGTCACTCGGATGTGCTGGCTCTGCCCGCCCTACCTGAAGCTCAGACGTTCGACTCCGGTTTGGAGGAACCCCCCCCCACTCCATGTCCAGCCTTATTGCCCTAAATCCCTCAGATCTGAGTCCCCTGAGGAAGGCCCGCCTCCCTCCTTTTCTGGCGCTCTATCTATAGTACTGATAGGACTGCTGCTACTGGAGGAGGGACCGGAGCAGACGTCCTGATGTCTGGCATTGATCGTGGGGCCGCATCCACTGGACCCGCCTTCGCCTCCCAATGGGAGTGTTTTTCCTTATTTCCCTGGCGATGCGGGTGTGCACTGACCACCAGCACAGCCGCGGGCCCGCTCCTGTACCTGCCTGCAGGATGTCTGCCGCTCCACCAATCCCCCTCTGGAACGTGCACTGCGTCAGCCGAGCCCCAAACCGCTAGGGATCACCAGAGCTGCACAGAGCAATCCTTCCTCCCCCGGGACAGGAGAGCTCCCTGCTGGGAGCTCAGTTTGAGTTCGCGCCATCCCCCCCAGCTGACCCCTGATGGCCCGAGTCTGTTCCCAAACCCGGGTCACCGGCATGGCGTGAGGTGTTGTGTCCAGCACCTCAGCCCTCAGTTACTGTGTCTCTTACGGTTATGAGTGCATTCTTGAGTTCTTTAGGTAGTTCTCGCACCCAGGGGAATTTGAGAAAGCACTCTTATAACCATAAAAGACATGGCAACTATACATAGAAACATATACGAGTCCCTGGAATGTTTAGATGTAAACCATCCTGATTGGCTAAGAATGATGTCATGATTTATAATGACTTCACCAGTGTCAACAGTTGAGCAGCTGTAGGGAAGGCAAGGCAGCCGGTGCCATGGAATAATGCACCTGTTGCCTCCCTCAACTGCTTGTCTCTCATGAGCTGAGAAAGAATTCGCTCACAACATCTGTTGACACTGGTAAGGTCAGAAACTAAGAGAACAAGTAGACCACTGACCTAGTCTGGAAGTAGGACCGCCAGCCACCTGAGCAAGCCCAGTAGGCTCACTTACACTGTCAGATTATGGATTGGGGGCTCTGGGGAAGTGGTGAAATTTTAGGGCCTAACTTGGCTACACGAGATGTATAAGGCTTGGGGGGGGCGTAATTTTTATGAAGAAAAAGACAGTTATAGGATTGTGGATATGTTGTTCATCCACACCCTTTGACATGTCCCTTTCCCCTTTAAGAATCGCCGGAAGTCTTCAAGCTGGCTCCTCCCACCCACCCGGGCGGTATATACCTCCGCTCCATCCCATGACGCCAGATCTTCCTTTCCGCTGGAAGATTCAGGTTGCCTCCCTTGTGCTCACGCATGTCATAGGCCCTGGCTTTCAAAACTTCGGTTTTACCGAAATTAAAACTCATTCGAGTTTGCATTCGCTCCTTTGCATCTCGATTTTGGAAGGAAAATCTTCCCCCAGATTGAGCCTGTGTCCTTGCGGCCAGAAGATGTCGCACACCGATCCCCATCTCACATGCGTCTACTGCCTAGGTGTCAGCCATGACACCTCGTCCTGCAGCTTTTACTTGGCCTTCCATCTCAACATTCTGGACGACCGCCTGGCACGCTTAAAGTTGGGGACACTGCAGAAAAGGAACCCTACGGTGAAGTCCAAGGAGGCTAGGTGGGTGGTTTCCGCGGCTGAGGGCTCCGCCAAACAATTGTGATGCATGCAGGCATTCGAGGAAGAAGCGGCTTGTGCCGCCGACACTCGAGGCTTCTTCGTTCCTCTTAACCTAGGCTCTACTTTCTCGGGCTCCTTCCAGGAGTTGTGCCAGTCTCTTCCCACCTGGGGAGAGGTGCCTGGGGGCTCGCACTCCTCCCGATCCCAAAAGTGGGAGAAGGAACCGAATAAACCTTTGTCTTGGCGAAGGAGGTCTTGGGATCGAGAGAGGTCCCAATCCCAAGAGCATGCAATCTCTACTTCAGTCGAGATCGCTTCTTCGACCGCTGGCTTTTTGAACCTTCCATCGGGCCAGATGACTGAAGATCCGGTCTACGAGGTCGAGATTGTCATTAACCCCATTGATCCACTTTGCCAGCTCCGGCTGCCCACTTCTTGGAAAGGACTCCGGTCCTTGTTTTCCCTGATGAGGAGACCCAGCCCACTGGTGTTCCCATCGAGGACCCGGTCACGGACTCCCGGAAATCTCCAGTCCCGCCGGTGTCTCTGGAGCGACTGAGTCGGCCCGCCCAATCTCGGTCGAGGTCCAGAACCTCCTTCACTGACAGGCTGAGGAAGAGCAATAAGCGCTTTAAGAAGAGGCAAAGCCATTGGTCGTTCTCAACCTCCTTGGATGAGGAGAGGCTCCGACGGAAACTCCGTCGGCGCTACGAGGACCTCATGTGGCAACAGCTGATCTTGTCCGGGCACAAGCCTACTACAGCTCCTTCCCCAGCCATTACTTGGCTTTCACCTCCTAGGCCGAAGCTGACCCCTCTAGAGCCGAAATCTTCGGTTACCCGCCCGCGGGGCAGGCAAATCCACCTCTTCAGTCTAAACTGGTCTCTCCACCCATCATGGTGGAACTGCTGCCTAAGCAGCCTGTGGGAAGGACTCCCTCAAAAGAAGACAGACTGGACACCAGGCTTTCCCGGTGTTTATCGGTCACGGTCACCCCAGACTGCCCTTGGCATGTCAAGGGTGATTTGGGCGGCAGGCCACTGTATCCCGACTCCTCAGATTCGGGTGTCACTGGGCTTCACTCTCATCCTGGGGATGATGAGTCGTTTGTTGGCCTAGGAATGGAGGAAGGTCCTTCCTCCTTCCAAGGGGTCCTTTGCCTCATCTCTGAGTCCACAGGGATGCCCCTGGAACCCATCCAGAAGAAGGTGGAGTATCCTCTTATGAACATCCTTAAAAGAGGGGACACCCAGAGAGAGGCCTTTCCTGTGGCCGAGGCCATTGTTGGTCCGGCACTCGAACTCTGGCAGCGTCCTGCCTCTTGTCCAGCACTGTCTGCCCGCATAGCCCGCAAGTATGCAGTTCCCATGGGGTCCCTTGCGGGGTTCACAGAGCACCCTTCGGCCGAGAGCCTGGTGCCCACCTCTGTGTTCAGGCACACTGGCAGTTCTGCCGACACCGACTAATCTCCCGACAAAGAGTCCAAGCTCTTGGACCATTCGACGAGGAAGGTCTATGCGGCTTCCTCCTTGGGCCTTTGTCAGGCAAGTTCCACCGTCATCATGGCACACTTCTCTCATGCCCTCCTCAGGTCATTGGATGAAGTCCTCCCACACCTCCCCGCGGACATGCAGACCATGATCAAGCAGGTCCGAGACTAGGACCGAGCTGTTGCCAAACAGCAGCGCCAGTTGGCCGTGGACATTGGGGACTCTTATGCCCACTCAATGGCTGCTGCAGTTGCCTCTCGCCACAGGGCTTGGCTGAGGCTCTCCTCCTTTCCGGCGGATACTCAGTACAAATTAGCTGACGTGCCCTTCCTCTGGACTGACTTGTTCAGCCCAGGAGTGGCCGGTCACCTTCAGCGCATAGAACAGTCCAGTGCCACCTTGGATGCCACTCCTGCCAAGGGTTCTTCGGGCAAGAACCAGCAGAAGAAGAAGAAGAAGCCCTTTCAGCACTGTTCCCCTGTGGCTCAGCAGTCCTCCTTCCAAGGGGGACAGCAGCACCAGCATCAGCAGCAGGCCCAAGCTTGGCAGCCTTAGCCCAAGCCTGGACCCTAACAGGCCGTAAAGGAGGCAGAGGCTAAGGTCCTGAAGCCTCCTCTTCCTCCAAGCCTGCTCAGTGACTGGGTGGGGGCCGCCACCCCTACCTTCATCATGACAGCTCTGGGTCCTCCTATGGGGGGCCAGCTCCACCACTTCCTTTCCGCCTCTACCGTTGTCTCTTCGGACAGGTGGGTTCTCGAAGTGGTCGGTCAGGGACTGCCTCTAGAGTTCAAGCAGTACCCTCCCAGCCGAGCCTGTGTCCCCCAGGAGGAATGCATATCTGCTCACACCCAGTCGGCTCTTCGAGACGATGTTGCACAGCTCCTCCTCAAGGAGGCAATAGCTCCCGTGGCAGATCCTCCAGCAGACCCAGGCTTTGTCTCCATGTACTTCCTGGTGCCCAAGCGGATGGGGGGCTGGTGCCCCATTCTAGATCTCAATGACCTGAATCAATATCTCAGGTCTCACACCTTTTGGATGGCCACTCTATCCCAGATCATTCCATCCTTGGAGTGAAATATGTGACCTTGTTCACTGGATCTGTAGGACGCGTTCCTTCATGTCCCAATCCGTCTGTCCCATCAGCGGTTCCTCTGCTTCAGGGTCAAAGGGACCCTGTACGAGTTCCGAGCCATGCCGTTTGGGCCTGTCATCAGCCCCACAGGTCTTCATCAAATGCATTGCAGTGGTGGCTGCCCATCTACGGAGTTGGAGGATCAGAATTTACCCCTAACTCGATGACTGGCTTCTGGCAGGTCACTCCCTACAGGAGGTGGAGAGGTCCAGGGATCTGGATCTCCAGACCTGCTCCCAACTCGGCCTCCTAATCAACGAGGCCAAGTTGGAACTCGTGCCTTCTCAGGTGATGGGCTTCATCGAGGCAGAACTCGACTCTTGTCAAGCCAGAGCTCGGCTCCTGGCGGACAGGGCAGAGGTTCTTTCCTCCTTTGCCCAATCATTTCTGGTTGGGCATTTGCGCCATGCCTGGGACTTTCTGCCCCCTTCTGGGTTACATGGTGGCATGCATCACAGTGGTCCATTGGGCCCAGTTGCACATGTGCGCCCCCTTCAATGGGAGCTGGCCGCCCAGTGAACTCAACGCCATAGTCAATTCGACCAGCTGGTCACTGCAACCCAGAAGATGTGGGACGCTGTTCAATGGTGGACCGCCCCAGACCAGTTGCAGGAAGGGATCCCATTTTCCTGCCCCGAGCCAACAGTCGTCCTCACGACTGATGCCTCTCTCATGGGCTGGGGAGCCCACATGGGGGACAAAAAGGGCCCACAGGCCATGGACCCCCAAGGAGTCCCGATGCCACATCAACCTGTTCAAGCTCAGAGCAGTCAGACTGGCACTGTCAGCTTTTGCTCCTCAGTTCCGGGGTCAAGTGGTTCAAGTCCAGATGAACAATACCACGTCCAAGTACTACCTCAACAAACAGGGCGGCACATAGTCCCATTTGTTGTGCAAGGAGGCACTCCGCATCTGGACCCTCGTGAGCTGGTTGGAGGTGGATCTCCTAGCCATCCATATGGCAGGAGCCTCGAACCATCTGGCGGAAGCTCTCAGCCACTTGGGCCAGACATCCCGTGAGTGGTCTCTCCATCCAGATGTAGCTTACAGCCTGTTCTTCCATTGGGGCAAACTGATGGTAGACCCATTTGCCTCCAGGGAAAATACCAAGCTGAGGCTGTTTCATGCCCACTCCCTTCAGCAGGGCTCACTGCAGGGGGGTGCCTTCTCAAGGCCGTGGACCGCAGACCTCCTCTACACCTTCCCTCCATTCCCCTTGATCCACAAGGTGCTCCTCAAGGTGAGGAGGGACAAGGTGAAGGTGATCCTGGTAGCCCCAGACTGTCCACGTCAGTTCTGGTATCCAGATCTCCTCAGCCTCAGCTGCAGGCCCCAGAAGCGGCTTTGCACATGCCCGGATCTGATCTCTCTCAGTCAAGGGAAGGTATTCCATCCGGACCTTCAATCCCTGCACCTCACAGCCTGGTACCTGAGCGGCTAGAGTTCCAGGCTTTGGGTCTTTCCGAAGATGTCTACACCGTGATGGAGGCATCTAGAAAGGAATCGACCAGGAAATGTTATGCCTTCAAATGGAAAAGGTTTTCCATTTGGTGTCAGGGCAAGGGCCTGGACCCTTTGTCCTGTCCATTAGCTAACATTCTTGACTACCTTTGGTCTCTTTCCAAAGGGGGTTTACGGTCATCGACCCTTAGGGTGTACCTGGCAGCCATCTCTGCTTACCAGGCACGGGCCAGTCTGCCGACGTTGGCACAGGAGACAGTGGTCGGGTGCTTTTTCCAAGGCCTGGATCACATATTCCCTCCGGTGCATGAACCTCCACTTCCATGGGATTTACTGCTGGTACTGGCAAAGCTCATGGGCAAGCCATTCAAACCCATGCACGAGTGTGAGTTGTCTCACTTGTCATGGAAGACGGCCTTCCTAGTGGCTGTTACGTCAGCCGGAAGGACAGGGGAGCTCCAGGTGCTTTCAGTGGACTCCCATTATCTGGTCTTCCACAGGGACAAAGTTGTCCTGCACCCCCAACCGAAATTCCTTCCGAAGGTGGTGTCAGAGTTTCACCGTAACCAGGTGCTGACTCTGCTGGTATACTACCCTAATTACACCTCGGAGGCCGCATACAGGCTCCATAGTTTGGACCTGAGATGTGCTGTTTCCTACTATAAGGAGAGGATGGCGGAAATTCTGGGAGAGGCTCGCCAGCTGTTTGTCCCCTACGCTGAAGCCGCTTCTGGCAGACCTGCAGTGAAGCAGACTATTGCAAGATGGATTACATCATGCATAAGTCTCTGTTATGAGTTGGCGAGCAAGGAGCCTCCCAGAGGAATAAGAGCTCATTCTACCTGCCATACTGTTGCATCGGTGGCTGCTTCCAGGGACATCCCTATCCAGGAAATCTGTCAGGCTGCTACCTGGAAGTCAGAAAACACCTTCATCACCCACTACCACATCAACCTTGAGTCACGCCGGGATGCTGGTTTTGGGGCCTCATTTCTCCAGTTTCTGTTCCCTAAGTAGGGGGTATGCGCCTTGCCTCCCTTCTCCTGGAGAACTACTAGGAGTCTGCCAAAGAGTGTGTATGAGCAACATATCCACGATCCTAGAACAGGTTACTCACCTGTAACAGTAGTTCTAGGGGTGGTATATGTTCATCCACACAGACCCACCCGTTCTCACCAGCTGCGGACGCACAGCACCTGGCTTTCAGTGGGCTAGGATCTGGCGTCACAGGACGGAGCCGAGGTATATACAACCCGGGTGGGTGGGAGGAGCCAGCTTGAAGACTTCTGGAGATTCTTAAAGGGGAAAGGGACATGCCAAAGATTGTGGATGAACAACATATACCACTCTGGAACTACTGTTACAGGTGAATAACCTGTTCTTTCTGGTGGGTGGGGGCATGGTTGGTGGGTCTGCTTATTACATCCAGCTGATTCTGCAAGGGCTTATTAGAGAAAGCAAGAAGGGCACTGGGCTCATGGGCCCCTGTGGTAACTGGGAGGGGGTATTTTGCTTGTTCATGAGGTGGAGTACCCACATGAATTACAGAATTAAAAATCACAAAATTTGTACTCTTTGACTCTTGTTCTCTGGGTTTGTTTCCATCTCATTAAACTAATACAGCAGCTCCTTATATAGGGGATGCTAAATATACAATTTCCTGGGAGTCCTCTGTGCAACACTGATAAGTGGTTGAGGCAAGTATCGATCCAAGGCTTTTGACCAAGTCTGACAATCTTCATCTCCAATACTGCGTCACCATCTACATATTCAGAACATGATGAAGGCTGATCGGGTTGGGCCTGTTCTGCTGGAGCTCAGGTAAATCTGTTGGATATAGTGTGTAGTGTCTTTACACGCCATTGCAGTAACTACTGCTAGGACTCCCGCACTACAGCAGCTTCCTTGTTTTACGTATTGCCGGACACAGAACCCTCCCCATGATTGCAGATCTCCACTCAGTTGGTAGCATCAAGAATCTGACTCATAATAACCCAAATGCTGCACATTAACTGCTGTTTAACATAAAGGCCAGTGCAGACCAATGTGTGTGAGCAGACTGAGGAAACTGCTACCGTTTACTTCATTAGAATGACTGCCCCATCCCTGTCGGCACAAGGCCATGTAAACTTTGGGAATATCCATTGCTGCCTCTTTTTTTAAAATTCACTCTTTCTGGTATTTGCCCACACATTTTTCCCTTCTCTCGTGCCTGCTGTTCCACCTTCCCTTCCTCTACACATGGTGCCTCACCCCCCAAGCCAAGGCTGTCCCCCTGGGGGTGATGATCTAGCTGTCTTTCTGCCTTCATATTATGCTGTGCTCAGTAGGTTTTTGTATTTTGAATGCACTTTGTCAATAAACAGGAATTGAGCACTTAATTGTTGGTGTGAGATGCTTTCTTTGTATCAGCTTGTTGTCTTCTCTTTCCCCCGTGCTTCCCACCCACAGTTTTATTGATTTATTTAGTTTTTGATTACTGGGTAAGTGCTCTAGACAAAGAAATTGCCTATTTTCAGTCACGACCCAGGAGAGTTACAGACATAAGTAAAAGCACATCACTTCACAGTGGTTGCTATTACATAATACAGACTTGGGTCAAACACATTACAGTATAGACAGGCACAGTGATACCTACTTTACAGGAGAAATTAGACATTACACTAGGCTATCCATAGATACAAGGGAATACACGATACAGTTTCAAGGAGATAGATCTTATGGTATGAGTAAATAGAGAAACTATTCCAGACAGTCTTGCGGTGAGATACCTCACGGCCTATCCTTGTCTGCTATTTAAAAGTGGGTGAGAGTGATAAGTAGCTAAATATGTGCTTAAGGGACATGCAAAGGAAGCCTAACTAGGTGTCCTCCCCAGGAGTTAAGTCACAAGTGCATCTGTCAGAGGCCAGGAGGCAGGCATGGAACTCATTTTTAAAGATCAGCTGTGTAGTGGAGTGCCTCACAGTTGAAGGCAGAGAGTTCCATAGCTTTGGGGTGGACACCGCAAATGCCTGCTCACCTATCCTAGTGGCGCATTTGAGTGTATTAAGGAGTGACTTTTCGGTAGATCTCATTGGCTATGTCTGATGGGCCAGGTTCATCAAACTTGCAGGGGACACTGGTATTCCAGTTTGGATAATACTGTCAATTGTTCATCCTGTGGTATAGACTCGGTAAGAGGCGTGAGAGAGCCAGCCCAGACTAGAGTAAAGTACGCAACGGTGGGTGCGCTTAGGTACCGATAGTACGAAGCAATAGATACTATTATAACAGGTATATATTTATTCATTTTTATGAATAAAAATATTTTACTACTTTACTACTACATAACAGGTGTCCCACTTCTGCAATAGTCCCTTGTTTGCGTCTTTGTAGGAAGTGATTCCATAAGTCAGGCTGGGTCGCAGTACCCCTGCGTGATGGCTAATTTTGCTTTAGAGTTTAAGGATGCTCTGACTTTATAGGCCAGCCCCAGCTTGATACTGACCGCCTTACAAGTGTTAGTGCTGTGGAGGCTAAAATCCAATGAAGGGTCAAGGGTTATACCCAGATATCTGAAAGAGTCCACCAAATCCAGGAGTGAGCCATCCGGGCCATGTTGCAGAGCTGGCTTTGACCCTTGGTGCTGATCCAAACAACATTGCCACCGTGTTTTTTGGTATTCAGAAGAAGTTTGTTTTGAACTAGCTACTCACTTAGACAGGCAAAGTCCGACTCAAGTGTGGTATTAATGGAGGCAATGTCCTTGGCACTGGTGTATAACACCATATCTTCTGCATATAAGATGGTAGAGGTAGTGCTCGACATTTGAGGCAGCCTATTCACAAACTGAGAGAAAAGTAGAGGTCCAAGAATTGAGCCTTGTGGTACACCAATGCTGGTAGGAGAGAAATCAGATTTGCAATTGTCAATATGAACAAATTGTGTCCGCCCAGATTGGTAACTGCTGAACCATGTTGAGGAACCTTGGGAGAATCCAAGTGTGGCCAGCGTATCTAGTAGCAACGTATGATTCACCAGGTCGAACGCTTTAGTTAAATCCATGAAAATCGCTCCAGTATGTAGCCCTTTGTCCATTGATAGCTTGATGTCATTCGTGAGTTTGATAAGCGCTGTGGCCATACTGTGCCCCTTCCTGAAGCCATGTTAGGCAGGGGTGAGAAATTATTTTGTTGAATGTAGTCCGTGACCTGGTCGCTGCTACTTTTTCAAAAATTTTGTTTAGTGCTGATAATATTGCAATTTGGTGATAGTTCATGTCTTCTGTGTCCCCTTTCTTATGGATGGGGACAACTTGCGATATCTTCTAGAGAGACAGTACTGATGGAAAGGTTGTAGAGCCTGGCTGCTGGTACCATTATAACAGGGGCCGCTAGTTTAAGGAATCTTGGCAGTAGGCCATCTGATTCTGCTGATCCATGGCCAGGTAGTTTCTTCAAAAGTCTCAGAACCGCAGGCATGGTGACTTGCTTAAAACTAAGTGAAGTGGAGGCCAGGGCTGGGGACTCAGTTGGAGAGACAGAGGATTGACTGGTCAGCCTCTCATAGTCTGAGAGGTCGGAGAAGTGGATGTTTACGGCATTCGCAGTGGTATAGGTGTTATTGCAGTTGGCACCATTAACTGTCATATCAGTGATTGTCGCACATCCACCTTGTCCCAAAAAAGGCTTAATATGGTTCCAGAAACTACGTGTGTCATTGGCCAATTTCTGTAGTAGCTTAAGAGAGTAAGCCCCTTTTGCTGCCTGAATTCCTCTCTTGCATGTGTTCCTCTGCCGATGATAATCATCCCAGTCAACTTGTTGACTGCTTTTCTTTGCAGCAACCCAGGTCTTGTCCCTGCTCCTCATGCTGATCAGGATCTCACTGTTCACCCATCTTGTTGTTGTATCTCGGTCCCTCCTTCTTTTCATGGAAAGGTGCTTATTTTGAGATTCCTGTAGGGTGGTTACAAGGAAGGGCTGTCTAGCAAACTACAGATCTGTCTCTAATCTACCCTTTGTGGGTAAGGTTATTGAGAAGGTGGTTGTGTTGCAGCTGGATGATCATCTTACAACCTACAATGTCCTGGATGCTCTCCAGTCTGGGTTTAGGAAGAGACATAGCACCGAGACTGCCCTTGTTCAGATGTTAAATGATCTCCTGATTGCGAGAGATCGAAAGGCTCGTACTATCTTAGTCCTTCTTGATCTCTCGGCAGCATTTGACACTGTAGACCGTGGTTTGCTTTTGAAGTGCCTGCGGCACTTCTGTGGACTATCTGCCACAGTCCTAAGCTGGTTTCGATCCTTCCTCATGGGCAGGTCACAGAGGGTTGTCACTGGAATTTATTCCTCTGATGCCCTCCCCCTGTCCTTTGGGGTGCCACAGGGCTCCATATTGGCACCCACGTTGTTTTCAGTGTACATGCTGCCATTGGGAGAGATCATTAGGAAGTACAGTTTGGGTTTTCCCTGTTATGCAGATGATACCCAACTATATATGTCCTTTATGCCTGGACAGGATGATGCGGTCTCTGTGTTTAACAACTGTCTAACCAAGATCAAAGATTGGATGAGCACTAGCTGGCTGAGGTTAAATCCAGACAAGACTGAGGTGTTGGTTGTGGACCTGGGTCGTCCGGAGGCGGGTCTTGGGACTGGGCATCCTTTGGGTCTGTGGCTTGATGGTGTCCAGCTCATGACCTCAGAGCGGGTGCGTAACCTGGGTGTTATTTTCGATAGTGGTTTGACTTTGAAATCTCAGGTCTGTGCTGTCGTTAAATCTTCCTTCTACCATCTAAGGAATATCGCTCGGGTGAACACCTGGTTCCTCCAGATGACCTTCCTATATTGGTCCACACCTTCATAACCACCCGCCTTGATTACTGCAGTGCCTTCTATCTAGGGCTTCCTGGGGTTGATATCCGCCTCTTGCAGGTGGTGCAGAATATGGCGGCCAGGCTTCCACTGGTATGTCTAGGACTAGTCATATTACGCCTGTGCTGCGTGAACTGCACTGGCTGCTGGTACAGTGGCAGATCACCTTTAAGGTCAGCTTGCTGACCTATAAAGCCCTACATGAGCAGGGACCCCGATATCTGCAATAGCTCCTTATTCCCTACTACCCCCGCCGCTCACTCCGATCCCGCTGATGATGGATTACTAGAGATTCCCAGGGTTAGTTTAAAAACATCTGGGGCACCTGCTTTTTCTTATGCTGCACCTGCGCTGTGGAAATCTCTACCCCGTCGGTTAAGAGAATGCCTGACCATCACGAGTTTTAAATCTGATTTTAAGACTTATTTGTTTTATCAAGCTTTTTGTGTATGATTCGAATTTCTGTTATTTGTTTATATTGGATCTTATTGTAAAGCGCCTTGATAACCTGAAAGGCACTTAAGAAATAAATTTGACCTTACCTTACATCATCTGCCTGGTAAAATGGGGACCAGTCAGTGTGGCGGAGATCCACATGTAGCTTGCAGATGTTAATTTTGGAGAAGTCCTGAAAGTGTATTTCTTTTGGGGGAAGCTTCGGGATGTGTGCCCTCCATATGCAATAAACTGGAGTACGGTCACTGATAGCATCGTGTAGAGTGCCCGAGCCTTGAGTATGGTCAGCTCTGTCTGTGGCAATCCAGTCCAGGAGGGAGTTGTGGCCTCCCCGTTGAGATGGCCTCATTGGACATTGTATTAGCTGAGTCAGGTGCAACTTGCTGAGCGTGGCATTATACAATCCTAAGTGTTTCCCAGTCCAGTCCAGGTTGAAATCCCCCATGAGGAGGAGTTCTCCTTTTACCTTATGTGATGCTAGGTGATCCATAAGGTTAGTTAAGCCAGTGATGCCGCTGTTGGGTGGGCTGTAGACACATATCAGATTGATTTTTTTGGTGTTGCCATCTTGTGTAATGTTTATTTATCAGTAGTACACATTGAACTAGGTGGGTCCTTTCCCAGTATGTGCTAAGGGATGGAGGGAAGGAGGGATTAGATACAATAAGGAGGGAACTGTGGAGGGTATTAATTACTTTCAAAAATGTCACCAGGAAATGAACAGTGGCCTCCTAGAAGGATAATCCTGACATACGAGTTTAGGATGGCTCTGGAAGCACAACTGCATACAGTTAGTTTTAGGGCATGCCCACCACAGTCGTGCACAGTATCCCTTCCATACATCGGAATGTTTTAGAGCATGCCCACCACAGTCGTGCACAGTGTCCCTTCCATACATTGGAATGTTTTAGAGCATGCCCGCCACAGTCATGCACAGCATCCCTGCCATACATGGGAAAACTGGATGGAGGGTTCTGCATACATAGCTCCATGACACTTCCTGGTCACTAGGAGGCAGCCATGAAGCGGTACTCTCTCCTTGGAGTCCTCTTGCATCCGTACAGACACTGCGGAGCCTCATGCCAGCCTGACTGTGAGTTTCAGGCTTGAGACACATACCCAGTTCCCCAAGGCACACATGAGCATGTAGTAGCTAGGCTGCTGGGCTGGCCATTCCGTACAGTTTCTTATATTTGGAAACTTCCATCCATGTGTTTTTTTATTACCTTTTCCTTAGAATCTTTGTTTTTTTTCACCCAGAAAAGGGTGGGGTAATTTTTATGGCTATATGGATTATACCATATCATTTTTGTGAGGGCGTTTGCATTTTTAAAATGGTTAGACACGGATTGATTATACATAGCATAATCAGCCATGTTGTTTTATTTTATTTTGGGAAGGACAATTCAAAATCCCCTGACGGTCAGTATTTAAACAGTGTCAGAAAACATATCTCTGCAAGATTTGCTAGTGGGTCTTTTAGCAATGAAGAGACTGATTTTAAACAAAAAAGGTGGAAACTGTTTTCTCTGCTAGTTTTATCAAGGCAGATACTATGAAACTCGTGGGCCTTCATTCAGTTTTATAAAACAGACGGGCTCTCTTACCTTATAGTGACATCCTTCTGGAACATACAAAGCATGGGCAGTTTCACATTCATGATTTTGGAGCTTTTCACACTATTCCAAAACTTTCTTTTAGTTTTTATTAGTTTTTTGCCTGAACAGTTTTCTTCCTTGACAGGCCTTACCACCACATAATGTACTCTAACTGTGACTACAATAGGCCTTCAGTTCAGGATAACAGACTCCGGCAGTAGAGCCCACCATAACAGGGACAGTTGCTTAAGCATGTAATGCGGGCTTTATAGTCACATTTTCTAAATAAAATATATATACAGGAGCATGAATTGTTGCAAAATAGAGCTCAAAATATGAAAAACAGAGCATTCAGCATAACATGGATTCATGCATCATATGGCATTGACACCTGCCCGCTTACCAGTCAGCCTGAAAATTAAGCAATAAGTCAATTAGTCTTCCTTGGTGATGTGGCTTGAAATGAACAATCCATGGAAAATCAAAAAGCTCCCCCAAAATAAATCTCCGTAGTCACAGAGATGCACCATGCTGATCCTGAATGGGTTTTTGAAACTTTCTGTTCATGACTGATGCGGAATCTGTGGTCACAGCAGTGCTGTAGCAACCTTTTGGTCTTTATTAGGTGACAGACTTCTAATAATACTATGACCCTGCTGTGCAAGATTCACAGCAGGAGAAAACTCTGTCATGATCATTCAAGACTCAGTGAAATCTCTTACCAACACTTACTGTCTCATTCATACTTTTAAATCTTTTTAGGGCAAAAATAAATCATTACAGCTTACATTAACAACCGAGTTCTCAAGGTAGGAGTGAACGATTGACCGCAACAGTCTTCCCCAAGCAACTCTGCTTCTTAATAATTCTTAGTGTCTGTATATATGGTTCATGTGTTGTTTTGGCCAGTGTTTTGTCCTGAAGAGATATACAAGTATGTAAGGGGTGATTAGAGATTTCATTGAGTGTTGAATGATCAGGAAGGAGTTTTCTGTTACCATAAATTCCCACACAACAGGGTCATAGTATTGTTAGAAAACTTAACACCTACTGAGGGCCAATAGGTCTCTATAGCACTGTTGTGGCCACTGATCCAGTACCAGTCATGGAACAGAAACCTTATTCATGATCACTAATTATGGGGCTATATCTGTTTTTTGTATAGCTGTTTCTCCGTGTTGCCACACACCCAGTCTTTGAGTCTGGGGGTATAAGTCCATAGTGGTTCCAACAGCCCCAGCCGCTAACCCAGTCATCATTCCAGTGGGGGCCATGGTACAGGGCCAGATAAGAACCACCAGATCATCCTGGCAGCAACATGATTTTTGCCCCACGTTTTCTCCCTTCCGCAGATTCCCGCCTTCCATTTGGCATGAGCGAACCGAGCGCACACAGTGGCCCTGCAGGGAAGCCAGCTCTTTGGCCTTCCACAGGGATCATTGTGTTGCCAGTAAACTACTGCTGGCTGTCTCTGAAATGAGGCACACTGCCATTGGCTGCTACCTCCACTCCGGCCTGCCCAAGACATTAGTGACCCAAGTCCAATCGTGAATCAGGGTCCCATCAAGGTGGCCCAGATCTGTATTTAAAGTTTTTGAGTTTTCAAGATTTGTTCACTGTCCTGTACTGATCAAGCAAATGAACAATTATATGCTGTTTCCTGGCTGAAATGTTGGGCCATGATACAATCAGGTGGTCAGTGCTTGATATTTAGAGGCATTTTGACTGTGAAAGGAGACTAGGAGAGAAATGATATGGAACTGGGTGCTAGCATCATGGAGATTTCTAACATTTGTGCAGAGGTTTCTCCAAGCTGTGGTTATGGCTTTTTTTGATGGAGTCACATAAGAAAAAGAGAAGCTCTTAGCAGTTTTGTATTAGCGCTGGTGTTCTTGGGATTTATTTGTACGTGCACAACATCCCTATCTGTTGCACACTGCACGTAGAAATATATGGTTGTGGTAGTGGCATGCAAGGTGCAGACAAGCAGTGCACCAGCGCTCTGCTGGCAATAAGCACCCAGAAACAAAGGCTTGGTAGAGGGTTTGGCTGCAGCAACAGCCATTGGGTTCTTGCTGATGACTGTGTTGCTTACTGCTGTCCCATTAGCCACACCTCATCCAGGGTTGAGATGGGACCAGCTACGGAACATTGCCGGTCACTACAGTGTCAGCTGGGTCATTGGCACTGGGTCTGGATCTGGTGCCAGTGTTGGGTTTTGGCCGTTTGAAGCCTGGCCCAGTACCACTTCTTGCCCCTCATTCCTTGGGGCCAGTGTCTCCAGTGTTGCTACAGCCACATTCTGGATTAGAGGGCCTTCGATCCACACCCCGCTACGACCCTCCTTCCAGGAATCATCTAGAAGGTGTAAGTCTGATCCCGACCTCAACAATTTTGAGGGTGGCAATGATGACTTTTTCTTCAGCTTAGACACTTCAAACCCAGGTCCTGTATTGGTGCCTCAGGAGGATCGTTCAGTGCTTTGCTCAGAAATATGCACTCTGGACTTAATTTCAAGCCTGCAGCCACTGACCATAGAAACATAGACTTTGACGGCAGATAAGGACCGCTTGGCCCATCTAGTCTGCCCATTTCCCTACCTACAGGATAGGCCACAGATCCTAGTTAGCCAACAGCCTATTTCTTCCTATCCCCCACAAGAATTGCCTTATGTCTGTCCCATGCATTCTTGAATTCTCCCACAGTTTTAGACCCCACAACCTCCTCAGGAAGGCTGTTCCATGCATCCACTACCCTCTGTGAAATAATACTTCCTCACGCTGCCCTCTGAACCCCCATCTTTTAAATTGTGTCCCTTGTTCTTGCATGTCTCTTTTCTGAAAGATGCTACCCTCTTGGACTTTGTTGATTTCACTGAGGTACTTAAAGTTTCTATCATGTCCCTCTCCTTCTTTCCTCAAGGGTATACATATTAAGCTCTCTCAGTCTCCTTCATATGGTTTCTGATGCAGACCCTGCACCATTTTAGTTGTCCTCCTCTGACTGCCTCTATCCTGTCTATGTCCTTATGGAGATGAGGTCTCCAGAACTGGACACAGTACTCAGATGGGGTCTCACCAACTGTCTGTACAGAGGGATAACAACTTCCTGTTTCTGCTGCTGATGCTCTCCCTATGCATCCCAGTATACTCCCAGCCCTCCCTACTGCCTTCTCACATTGCTTCCTAACCTTAAGGTCATCTGATATGATTACCCCCAGGTCCCTTTCCTTTTTTGTTGTTGTTACTACCTCCCCCAATTGTGTATTCTTCCCCTGGGTTCTTGTTTCCCAGGTGCATTATTTTGCACTTCTTTGCATTGAATCCTAGCTGCCATTCTTCTGACCATTCCTCCAACCTTGCCAAGTCCCTTCTCATCCTTTCCACACCTCCTTGTGTATCAACCCTGTTGCAGATCTTTGTGTCATCTGCAAAGAGGCATACTTTTCCTTCCAGTCCCTCTGCAGTGTCACTTATGAAGACATTAAAAAGGACTGGACCCAATACTGAACCCTGCGGTACCCCACTAGTAACCCCTCTTTCTTCACTGTGGACTCCATTTACAATTACCTTCTGTGTCCTGTTACCCAGCTAATGTTTTACCCAGGCTACCACCCTGGGACCGACTCCCAGGCTGGTTAATTTGACTATTAATCTTTTGTGTGGGACTGTGTCAAATGCCTTGCTAAAGTCTAGGTAGGCCATGTCCACAGCCCCTCCCTGATCTACTACTTTGGTCACCCAGTCAAAGAAATCTATTAGATTCTTCTGACATGACCTTCCCGCTGTGAACCCATGCTGCCTTGGGTCATTTGCCCTACTGACCTCTAGGTACTCAAATGTTCTTTCCTTCAGAAGTGACTCTATCACTTTCCCTACCACAGAGGTCAGACTGACAGGTCTGTAGTTTCCTGCCTCTGTCTTGGTCCCACTTTTATGAAGGGGAATCACATCTGCCTTCCTCCAGTCCTCGGGTACCACACCATCCTCCCATGATTTATTAAAAAGAGTAGCCAGTGGTTTCACTAGTTCCCCCCTTAATTCTTTTAGAATTCTGGGGTGAATTCCATCAGGCCCCATTGCTTTGTCCACCTTCAGTTTTAGGAGTTCTTGCAGAACCCTTTCTTCTGTGAAAGGACTGGGAGCGACCCCCTATCAAGAGTGCTTCTGTTAATTGGATTAGGTACTTCCCCCTCCTCTTTTGTGAATACTGAGAAGAAATATTTGTTCAGTATCCCTGCTTTTTCACTGTCTCCCTCTGCCCACCCACCGTTCATTCTGTTCAGCCTCACTATCCCTCCCTTTGTCTTTCTACGCTCGCTGATGTACCTGTAAAGGTTTTATCCCCCTTCTTAACCGAGTTGGCTGTCTTTTCCTCAGTTTGGGCCTTTGCTATTCTGACTTCCCTCCCCGCTTCCTTCAGCCTTAACTGGTACAGCTCTCTGTCCTGCTCCTTCTGTGTTTCCTTATATTTCCAGAATGCTATCTTTTTCTTCCTGACTTTCACAGCCACCCCTTTTGAGAACCATAGTGGCTTTTTCTTTCATTTTGATTTGTTTATTTGCTTCACACAAAGGGTTGTTGCCTCTGTGATGACAGTTTTGATGATTCCCCACTGTTGCTCCACAACTCCTTCTAGCCTGTTTGCTAGTGCTTTTCTGAGGCACTCTCCCATCTTGCCAAAGTCAGTCCTCCTAAAGTCCAGTACCCACACTTTTGTATGGCTTGACTCTGTAGCTGAGTTTAACGTGAACCACACTGTTTGATGGTCACTTGTTCCCAAATGGCAACCCACTTCTAGATCTGAGATCCTCTCACTGCCCCCGTTTGAGAGTATGAGGTCTAAGATTGCTCCTCATGAGTGGGTTCCAAAACTAGCTGTCTGAGGCCTGCCATCTGTAGGGCATCAAGAATGGCCCTGTTCTTGGATGTGGCTGCAGCAATGAGCTCCAGTTAACATCTGGCATATTCAGGTCTCCCATCAACAGTATCTCCCCTTTCTCTGCCATTCTAAGAATGCCTTCTATCATATCCTTGTACATTCCCTCCCCCTGACATGGGGGGTCTGTATACAACCCCTGTGCGGATTGTGGTGCCCTTTCCAGTCTCCAAGGTGAACCACAGTGCCTCCTCTCCTCCCTGTTTTTGACCAAGATAAACATCTCTGTCTGCATGTAGTGGCTAAATGTTTCAACTACGCCAGTCAGTTTAGTTCCACCTGTTCCTTCTGCATTTATATGATACAGTCTGGAGTAGGCCTGCTTCTGTAGCATCTGTCTGCAAACAGGTCAAGAAGAAATACACTGCCCCTAAGAATAAGCCAGTGTATGTTTCTCAACCTATAGTTGATGCCATTGTTATCCTCGCTTAGAGTGACATGGCTGTTCTCCACCAATAGGTCTCTGCACACCCTGTTAACAAGGAGTCGTGCAAGATTGACACTCTGGGCAAGCGTGCCTATGCTACAGCTACCTTAGGCATGAAGATTGCCAGCTACCAAGGGCATTTTTCAAAATATGAGTATACCCTTTGGAGCAAGCTTATCTCCCTGTCAGAGTCCCTGCCAGACTCAGAGGCTAAGCAAAAGATTCTCCTGACTGTCAAACATGGTATTGAGGCCAACAGTCACCAGTTCAAAGCCTTTGTGGATGCCCTCAATACTGCCTCTCACTGTGCTGCCACAGGCATTTGTATCTGAAGGCATTCCCGGCTGCGAACATCTGGTGTTTCACAAGCCATTCAACAACAGCTTATGAGTGTTCCTTTTGATGGAACTTTCCTGTTTGGACAGCAGGTAGAGCAGTCTCTTAAGGCGTCTCTTGAACCTCGGACAACCCTTAAGACTTCCTGGCCAGCCCCTGCTGACCATCAAAAGGGCAAAGGACATGGCTTCTTTCAGAACAAGCAGTCCTTTTGTGGAGAAAGAAGGGGAGCCCAAAACAAAGCTCAGTCTCCCCAGCCTCAGAAGAAGGTGCAGCCAAAGGCACAGGCACCAGCAAACTATAGTGCCACCCTCTAAAGCTCCAGCCTGGTCCTGCCTCAGCTTCCAGAGGCAAGCCTCTCCTCCCCAGTGGGGTGGGGGTGGGAGGACTTGACCCAGTTTTACCATTAGTGTGAGTCCATCACAGAGGAAAGTGGATTCTCAGGTTCATCCAGGAGAAATACTACCTGAACTTCACAGAAGTCCCTCTGGACTGTTCACCCAGAAGACTGCCCCTCTATTCAGCTCACATATCCAAGATTTTGGTGCAGGAGAGTCTGGGCCTTCAGAGCAGTAGTGCAGTGGAAATAGTGCCAGAGTCAAAGCGAAACCCAGGCTTCCACTCCCACTGCTTCCTACTGCCAAAGAAATCAGGGGGAATGCGCCCCAGTCTCGACCTCAGGAATCTGAACAAATTCATGGATCAAGAAAAATTCAAAATGATTTCTCTGGGATTCCATTCTTCCCTTCCTGAAACCTCAGTATTGGTTAGCGTCTCTGGTTATGCAGGATGCATAACAGCACATTGTGATATACCCCAGCCACCACAGATACCTCTGTTTTGTCATGCTGGGGCAGCATTATAAGTTCAGAGCGCTGCCCTCTGGGCTCTCCTCTGTGCCTCAAGTTTTTACAAAATGCATTGCAGTACTTACAGTGCATCTGAGAAAATTGGGACTCCAAGTCTACCCATGCCTGGACAACTGGTTGATCACCAGTCCATCCAGGCAGGAGACAGAATACGCAGTAGTCACTACCTCTCGGTTCCTAACCTCTGTGAGGGTTCTGCTGAAGCTAGAGAAGTTTCAGCTACAACCCTCACAGCAGCTGCTGTTCATAGGAGCTCTTATGGATATGACCAAGGCCTGAGCCTTTCTTCCAGGGAGCAGAATTCAGGCAGTCCTGAACATGGCATGCTACATCATGGAGTGCAAAAGTGTGCTGCAGCACATGCCTTAGTGTTCACAGTGCTCCTGGCATGGTTACACATGAGGATGACTCAGTGGATGCTCATTGCACACTGGTTACAGGCATCACATCCTCAGACATACCCCATCCAGGTGATTAAGCCCCTGGTTCAGTCACTCACATGGTGGTCAGTGGAGGGTAGTCTCCTCCTGAGCCTACCCTTTTACCAGTTGGAACCTCAGGCGACTGTTGACATGGATGCCTCCCCGTTGAGGTTGGGGATCCACTGTCAGGGCCTCCAAACACGGTTTCTGGGACCAGTCAGAGACTCATCTCCACATTAATGTCTTGGAGATATTGGGTGTTCTTTGTGGCCTGAGAGTCCTACAGGACCTTGTCAGCCACAAAACAGTCCTTCTCCAGACAGACATCAAGTCTGTCATGTACTACATCAGCAAGCAGGGAGGAGCTCACTCTTACCTTCTCTGCAGGGAGGCACTGAGAGTGTGGGAATGGTGCCTGGAGCAGGAGATCCTGCTTCAAGCAATTTATCTGCCTGAAGTCCCAAAACACTCTGGCAGATGAGCTCAGCACAACAGAAGCCAATCCTCAGCAGTGGTCACTAGCTCCAGACATCGTGAGATTGCTGTTCGATGAGTAGGGTACCCAGATGTGGACGTCTTTGTATCCCCACTGAACACCAAACTGCCTTGACTGTGCTCCAGAAATCCAGGACATGGCATTTTCTGTCAGGATGCATTCAGACTGCTATTGCAAAGTCTGTTTCTGTATGCATTCCCACCAGTCCCTCGTGTGCAGAGAGTATTGCTCAAGCTGGAGGTGCACTGGGGAAAGATGATACTGGTGGCCCCCTGCTGGCGTCGACAGATACAGTTCCCTCTGTTGAACAGACTGTCAGCAAACTGAGGATTCTTCCACGCAGGATGGACTTGTTGACTCAAGGTCACCTGGTCCATCCCAACGTGTGCTACCCCTTCATCTTTAGGCCTGACTCCTGAAGAGAGAGCCACTGATCACAGGGTCACTGACAAACTCCTAAGAAGGCTACCTGCTAAGGGCAGCCCAGACAGTGATGGTCTGTATCCCTCCTTTTTGAAAGACATCTCCCCAGCCCTCATCAGGCCACTTACCCACATTGGCAATCTCGCTTTCTCAACCTCCATGATGCCTGACTCATGGAAACATGCGCGTGTGGTGCCTATTTTCAAAGCTGGTGACCCGACTGCACCAGAAAATTACTGTCCCATCTCCCTCCTCCCACACCTAAGCAAACTATTAGAAAAAAATCATACATCACCAACTTTCCGAATATCTTGAAAACTACAACCTTCTGACACCACTCCAACATGGTTTCTGCAAACACCACAGCACCTCATCAGCCCTGGCCCTTTTCTCCAACAATGTAATTAGAAACATGGACATCGGTTTGGCCACAGGTGCAGTGTTTGTGGACCTTTCAAAAGCTTTCGACCTTGTGGACCACCACCTGCTACTTGCTACCCTGCTTAACCTAGGCTGCTCCACGGATGTGGCTGCTTGGTTTCGCAGCTACCTAGCAAACAGAACCCAGTCCATCACAATAGGCAAGGTTACTTCTGCCACTCTGCCAGTTCACACTGGTGTACCCCAGGGCTCCATACTGGGGCCTCTCTTGTTCTCTCTTTTCATAAATAATCTTCCTGCAGAGAGCATAAAATGCAATGCTCTACTCTGTGCTGATGACCTTGTCATCTACCACAGTGCCAGATATCTCAAAACCATATCCTCTACCCTCACCAATAACTATGGAGCAGCACAAAACTGGTTCCTGTCCCAAAAAATCTTGGTAAATGAGAAAAAATCAAAGGCCATGCTCTTTGTCTCAAAGATATTCCTCACAAACCTTGCCAATACAAATGACACACTTCTGATAGAAACACTTGCTGGATCTCCTCTTGATATAGTATCCTCCTTCAAATACCTAGGAGTGACTCTCGATCCTTCCCTTACCTTTTAATGTCCACATTGATAATATTGTAAAAAAGGTCCATCAGAAGTTGGGGTCAGCCTACCGGGTCAACCACCTCCTGACCTCTGAAGCTCGCCTTGCTATCGCCCAGGGAAATTGCCTGCCTTTCCTTGACTACTGCTCTCCAGTTTTCTCCACTACCTCTGCCTCACTTCTCTCCCGGCTAAGTACCACATATTACTCCATCTGTCATTTTGTCCTTTAGGATCCTTATGCCGCTCATGACTGCTTTCTTTACCAGTCACTTGGCTGGTTATCCCTTCATGGCCGCTATGAATATGCCTTGGGCAATCTAGTCGACACCTTTCTCAGAAACTCTCCGAAGTCACCTTTCTCACCGATTCTCACTGCCTGTGTGATTACTCGTTCTCTCAGAGACTCCTCCATTCCCCCCCTTGTAGTCCCCTGTGTATCTACTGTCATGGGGAGTAAGGCCCTCTCTATCTCTGCTCTCTCTCTCTGGAACAAACTTCCATTTGTCATCAGAAATGCACCCTCACATCAGTCCTTCAGATTGTAACTGAGAGAGTGGCTAAAGTTCCAGGCTACCTGTAAGTGCTCCCTAGGAAACCCTCTCACCAAACAGCCACCATAGAAGCCGTACTGTATCTCTCGACTTACCACCTGGACGCTGGCCACTAGTTTGTACCTCTTAGCACTGCTTGCCCCTTCCTGGGTTCATAAGGATCACCGTAAGGTATTTCCACCATGCATTGTCGCATATCCCGACTGATCAAGCGATGTGTGGATCTACAATGTGACTGCTTCACGTGTGATCAACCATGTGCCCGAGATCCAGGCATGCACTCTTGTATTTGTTATGAAACTTGTGTGTTAGATTTGATGTGTAATGTTTCATTGCTATTGATTTCATGTTACTTAGTGTATATTGATCCTTCTGTAATGTAACCTGTGCCTAATGCTGCAACCTTGTATTGTCTGCCACTGTATGGCCCAGGTCACAACTGAAAATGGTCCTTTGGATCAGCTTGCCTACCCAATCACCAAAAACATAAATAAATAAAAATAAATAATTCCGGCTGCTCGTAAGCCTTCCACTAGGAAAACTTGCACATCCAAGTGTAAAAGATTTTCCATTTGGTGCTCCAAAACCCGTATGTACCCCTTTGGGTGCCCAGTTGACAAGGTTCTGGAGTACTTGTTGGACCTTTCTGGTGTTGGTCTACAGTATTCCATAGTAAAGTTCCACCTGTGTGCTGTATCTGCATGTCCCAAGTCCATCAGTATCCATTACTTGGCACCGCTGCTACTGTTTAAGAGGTTCCTTAAGGGCATTTTGCACACAAGGCTTCCCGTCAATAAGCCAGTGGCTGCCTGGGGTATCAACCTTGTGCTGGACGTGCTCATTTGCAGACCATTCTAGCCTCTTGTGACCTGTGAGCTCAAGTTTTTAACATGGAAAGCAGCATTTCTAGTGGTCATTACCTCTGTTTGCAGTGTGTCTGAAATCCATGCCTTGGTCACAGATCCTCTGTATACTGTTTTCCATAAGGACAAGGTAATTCTCCACACATACTCCAAGTTCCTGCTGAAAATGGTGTTGGAATTCCATCTTAACCAGCCACTAGTACAACCTACCTACTTTGCTAACCTTCTGAAGGAATGAGAGTGCACTCCTCTTTCTCTGGATGTTGAGAGGGTACATTGTTTTTTCCACGACAGAACCAAGGACTTCAGACAATCCAAACAGCTCTTTGTCTCCAATCACATGAGTGTGAAATGCATATTTTATGGAATACATACAAACAGAGGAGAGAAAGAAGCAAGTGGCTCAACTGGGACTTGAACCCAGGCCACCTGGAGTACCGTTTCGGTTGCGCTACCAGCTGCGCCACCAAGGCAACTGGAAACTGGGCTGTCCCCAAGCACATTTCTCTTTCTGAAATGCACAACCTGGTGGCAGCACAAATAATTACATTTATTCAGTCACATGAGTGTGGTGTGCATATTTTATGGATCACATACAAACAGAGGAGAGAAAGAAGTAAGTGCCTCGACTGGGACTTGAACCCAGATTGCCTGGAGTACCATTCTGAGTGAGCTACCATCTGTGCCATCAAGGCAGCTGGAAACTGGGCTGTCTCCTTTGATCCTAATCAAAAGGGACAAACTGTTACAATCAAGTTCATTTCTGCCTGGATTGTGTGCTGCTTGTGTCATTGTTATACCATGTGCTGGTCAAGCTAGAGGACCAGGTATATGTCCATTCTTCTTGAGTGGTTGTCACATCCCTGGCAGAGATTCGATTGTGCCTATTGGTATTTGCAGAGCTGCAGCGTGGAGCACAGTGCTCACTGTTGTTAAGCACCATACCCTGGATGCCCATGCCAGACAGCATGCCACCTTTGGTGGGACAGTCCAAAAATGGATTACTATTCTGAGTGAGCCCTTGTCTGCTGCCGCCCTAGTCTGGGGGACTTTGTCTGAGTTTGGTACTCTGACCCACTAATGGGAATCAATAATGAAGATTGATTTCTAGAAGTTAGACAAATTACGTACTCACTGTAATTCTTGATCTTCTAGGAATATCTTCACAGTTGAGTCACATGCCTGCCCACCGTCCCCCGGGGTCACTCTAATGTTTGTTGGTCTTTGGTCTCCACCCGTTGTACTTGGCTTGGGCTGTAAATACACTTCGTTACTGGTTTGTTGACCCTTGTTACACAGGTCACCAGTGCTGTCTTATGCCCTTAGGTTAAGTGCATAAGTACTTGTTAGGTTATGCTATACATCCTCATTAAAAAAGGTGTTCTAGGGACATGCATATGTTGTTCTGTCTACACTATCTGGCAGTGTCCTTCCCCTTTAAGATGTGCCGGAAAGTCTTCAAGCTGGCTTCTCCCACCCACCTGGGTGGGTATATCCCTCGGCTCCGCCCCATGACGCTAGATCTTCCTTTCTGCTGGAAGAAGCAGGTTCCCTCCTTCGCACTTCAGTGTTGAAGGCCCTAGTGCTTTTAATCCATTTGGATTGCTTTCTAAAACTTTGTTACCATTTTGGTAATCGTCCTCGAGTTCCCGACCGCGATTGCTGATAAGTCTGTGCCTGGATTTCGCCGGTGCCAATGCGGTCAGAAGATGTTGCGTACCGACCCACATGCCATGTGTGTCTACTGCTTGGGCCACGAACATGATACCCAGCCTGCATCATCTGTCGGTCATTTCACGCGATGGTCCTTGAGGACCCCCTCACCCGCCTTAAGTTGGGCCGCCCGGAAAAATGACATCCGCTGGTCAAATCTAAAGATGCCTGTTGGGTGGTCTCCGCAGCTGCGGGGTCCGACGAACAGCTGAAACAGCTTTTAGCCTTTGAGGAGGAGGCGGCTCAGGCCACTGTGCAGTCCAACTCGGCTTCTGCCTTCGTTCCGCTCCAGCTGGGCTCCACTTTTTCAGGCTCCTTCAGGGAGCTGTGCCAGTCCCTCCCAACTAAGAGACAGGGCCCATCTGGATCTTACAGCTCCCTCTTTAGCAAAGACAAGAAGGAGTCAAAGAAACAGAAGTCTCATTGTCAACATTCCTGTGACTGGGAATGTTCTCGGTCTCAGGACTCCCAGGGTTGACCACGATCGAAACTGCGGCCTTGACCTCTAGCTTCATGGAGACCCAGTCAGGCCAATTGGTCGAGATGCCAGCTGATGATGTGGCCGAGATTTTTCTCGACCCTATCGACCTGTTGTCATCTGAAGAGGCCGACAATTCTCTTTTCAGGACTCCGGTCCTGCCTGTGACCTTAGAAGAGGCTGCTCAGTCTGCTGAGCAGAACCCTCTGATCACCAACCCAGATCAGTAGGTACCATGGTACTCCCCGGCTCCCTCCGAGATCTCCTGTTGGCACTCCTGGCAGCTGAGGTCGAGGTCTTGGTCCTCCTCCAGTGGGTCGAGCAGCTTCCGCCATCAATGGTGCTCCTGCTCTTGGTGCCACGGGAAACACTGCCATTACCATTCCTCGTCTTCGTCCTCCTCGGGTGAGGAGAGGCTGTGCAAGTTGCGTCGATGCTACGAAGACCTCATGTGGCAACAGCTGGTGCTGGCCAGTCCAAAGCTGACCCTGGCTCCCACACCAGCCATCACTTGGCTGTTGCCCAAGAGGCTGACACTGGCTCCCCCTGTGGGGTCAGTCGAGACTATCTCTCCCCCCCCAGCAGAGCTGGTCAAGCCCATCTTGGTTTGGCCGAGCCCAGCCTCTTCACTAATCATGGTGGAGCTGCCGCCCAAGCAGCCACCGACTGGTGCTCTGACTAAGGAGTCTCGGCTGGCCAAGGGGCTTCCCCATCGGCTGTTGGTCACCCTCACACCTGACTGCCCACGGAGGGTTGAAGGTGACTCGGGCAGTCAGCCACTTTATGCGGACTCCTCCAAGTCCAAGGATTTCTCACTGCACTCCTGTCTGGTTGATGAGGAGTCAATGGGGGATCTCTCGACAGAGGAAGGGCGCACTTCCTTCCTGGGCATCCTCTGCCTCATCTCAGAGTCCACGGGGATGAAGATGGAGCCCGTTCAGAAGCAGGCTTGCTATCCCCTTACAGAAATTCTGGACAAAGGGGACTCTCCAATGGAGGCTTTTCCAGTGTTGTCAGTCCAGCCCTGGAGCTTTGGCAGTGCCCCATGTCTTGCCCAGCGCCTTCGGCCCGGGTGGCCTGCAAGTATGCAGTGCCCATCGGTACCCTCTCAGGTTTCACGGAGCACCCCTTGGCTGAGGGGCTGGTGTCCAACTCCATGTTTCGGCGCTCGGGCAATATCGGGGACGTCAGTTAGCCACCAGATAAGGAGTCCAAGAAATTGAAACATTCAGTAAAAAAGTCTATGCTGCCTCCTTGCTCAGTCTCTGCCAGGCAAGCTCGGCCGTCTTGATGGCACACTTCTTCTATGCCCTCTTGGGCTCTTTGGATGAGGTGATTCCTCACCTACCTGCGGACCTCCAGACCACGATCAAGCAGGTCCGAGATCAGGGCCGGGCTGTGACTAAGCAGCAACTTCAGACAGCTCTGGATCTGGGGGATTCCTGTGCCCGCTAGGTGGTGGCCGCAGTTACCATGCGCCATAGGGCTTGGCTGCGGATCTTGGCCTTTACGGCAGACACTCAACACAAGCTGGCAGATGTTCCATTCCTGGGCACCGACCTGTGTGGGCCCGGTGTGAAGGGTCACTTCCAGCATATTGAGAAGTCCAGTGCCACCTTGGACTCCATAACATCTGTGCAAAAGGATTGCAAGGGCTCCAGGCAGCAGAAGCAATAGCCCTTTCAGTTCTTTACTCCTACGACAAAACCAGCCCAGCAGCAGCCAGGCCAGCAGGCTCAGTCTTGGTGACCCAGGCCCAAGTCAGTGGCCTCAGTGGTCCATAAGCCCAGAGGGAAGGGACCTGGTGGCTCTTCAGCTGGGTTCTCCTCCTCCTCCAAGCCTGCTCAGTGGCGGGATGGGGGGTGCCACCCTCATGCCCATCATGCCTCCCCTGGGTCCTCCTGTGTGGGGCTGGCTCCGCCACTTTCTTTCCTCCTAGTCTGCTGTCACCACGGACAGGTGGGTTCTGGAAGTAGTTGGTCAGGATCTACCTCTGAAATTTGAGCAGTACAAACCAAGCTGAGCCCACACCCCACAAGTGGACTTGGTATTTGCAAACACTCGGTCAGCTCTTTGAGATGACATAGCCCAGTTCCTCTGCAAGGAGGTCATGGTCAGAGTAACGGATCCTCTGGAACACCCAGGGTTTGTCTCCAGGTACTTCCTGGTGCCAAAGCGGATGAGGGGCTGGTGCCCCATTCTAGATCTGCACGACCTGAACAAGTTCCTCAGGTTGCACACCTTCAGGATGGTAACTTTATCTCAGATCATACCATCTCTAGAGCAAGACATGTGGTTTTGCTCCCTGGATCTTCAGGACGTGTTCTTTCACATCCCAATCCATCCATCCCACCAAAGGTTCCTCCTCTTTTGAGCCAAGGGAACCCTCTACAAGTTCTGGGCGATACCATTCGGTCTCTCTTTGGCCCCCAGGGTCTTCACCAAATGCATAGCAGTGGTGGCAGCTTACCTGAGATGCCGAAGGGTCCAGGCGTACTTCTACCTGGATGACTGGCTGATTGCAGGTCCCTCCAGGTAGGAGTGGAGCAGTCCAGGGACCTGGGTCTCCAGACCTGCACCTCCCTTGGCCTCCTGCTTATTGAGGCCAAGTAGGAACTTGTGCCCTTGCAGTTGATCAACTTCATCGGGGCAGCGCTCAACTCTTGCCAAGCCAGAGCCTGGCTTCCAGTGGACAGGGCGGAGGTTCTCTCCTCCATTGCCCGATCATTTCGGGTTGGGCAGTTGCGCCCTGCCCGGGACTTCCTTTGCCTTCTGGGTTACATGGTGGCCTGCACCAGTGTGGTCCTTTGGAATATGGGCTCCCTGCAATGGGAGCTGGCCAGCCAGTAGCCTCAGCACAAAGGTCACTTCAACCAGTTGGTCACTGTGACCCAGAAGATGCGGGACACCCTCCACTGGTGGCTAGTCCTAGAGCATCTACAGGAAGGGATTCCATTTGTCCACTCCAAGCCAACGATTATCCTGATGACCAGCGCCTCTGTCATGGGCTGGGGCGCACATCTGGAGGATCACCGAGTCCACAGGCTCTGGGCCCCCAAGGAGTCCTAATGGCACATCAACCTGCTGGAGCTCCAGGCAGTTCAGCTGGCGCTGACTGCATTCGCTCCACATATTTGGGGTCAAGTGGTCCAAGTCCAGACAGACAACACCACAATCGTGTACTACCTCAACAAGCAGGGCAGGACACACTCCCTGTCTTTTTGCAAGGAAGTTCTCCACATATGGACTTTCACGTGCAGCCTGGAGGCAGATCTCCCAGCCATCCATGTGGCAGGAGCCTCCAATCAGCTGGTGGGCACCCTCAGCCGAGTAGGCGAGGTGCTCACAATTAGTCTCACAGTCTGTTCTCCCAATGGGGCACCCCTCAGGTGGACTTGTTCACCTCCAGGGAGAACGCAAAGCTAATGCTGTTCTGTGCCCACCCCCCTCAGCAAGGCTCGCTGCAGGGGGATGTCTTCTTGAGGCATTGGACCCCAGGCCTCCTCTGTGTCTTCCCTCCACTTCCCTTGATCCACAAGGTGCTGCTCAAGGTCAAGGGAGACAAGGTGCAGGTGATCCTGGTGGCTCCAGACTGGCCCCGCCAGTTTTGGTACCCCAATCTCCTCAGCCTCAGCAACAGGCTTCCGATGCATCTTCCACTCTGCCTGGACCTTCAGTTCCTGCACCTGATAGCCTGGTTTCTGAGCAGCTAGAGTTCCAGGCTTTGGGTCTCTCCAAAGATGTCGTCACTGTGGTGGAGGCATCTAGAAAGGAATTGACCAGAAAAAGCTATGCCTTCAAATAGGAGTGATTCACCATTTGGTGTCAAGGCAAGGGGCTGGGTCCTTCGTCCTATCCGGTGGCCAGCATTTTGGACTACCTGTGGTCCCTCTCCAAAGGGGGACTTCAGTCGATGACCCTTGAGGTGTACCTGGCAGCAATCTCTGCTTACTGGGCGTGGACTGGTCAGCAATCAGTGGTCTGGCACTTTTTCAAAGGCTTAGATCACATTTTCTCTCTGGTGCATGAACCACCACCACCGTGGGAATTGTTGCTGGTTTTGGCAAAGCTCATGAGCAAGCCCTTCAAATCAATGCACAGGTGTGACATGTCTCACCTGTTCTGGGAGACCACCTTCCTGGTGGCTATCACGTCAGCCAGAAGGATCAGTGAGCTCCAAGTGCTTTCAGTGGAGTCTCCTTACCTGGTCTTCCACAGGGACAAGGTTGTTCTAGGCTCCAACCCGAAGTTCCTCCTGAAGGTTGTTTTGGAGTTTCACCTGAATCAGATGATGACTCTTCCAATGTTCTTTTGAATCACACCTCGTAGGCCGAACACAGGCGCCATACGCTAGACCTTTGGCGAGCACTCTCTTACTACAAAGAGCGCATGGCTGGAGTTCAGGGAGAGGTTTCGCCAGTTGTTTGTCACCTACACTGAAGCCGCACCTGGCAGACCTGCAGCCAAGCAGATGATTGGCAGGCAGATCACATCCTGAATTAATCTCTGCTATAGGTTGGTGGGTAGGGAACCTCCCGGAAGGCTAAGTGCTCATTACACCTGCCATACCGCTGTGTCGGTGGCTGCTTCTAGGGACACCCCCATCCAAGAAATCTGCAGGGCTGCTACCTGGAAGTCAGCACACACCTTCATTTCCCATTACCACATAGACCTTCAATCATGCCAGGATGCTGGTTTTGGGGCCTCAGTTCTCCAGTCTCTGTTCCCTATATAGGGGGTGTGCGCCTTGCCTCCCTCCTCCCAGTTAACTGCTAGGAGTCGGCCAGATAGTGTGGATAGAACAACATATCCACATCCCTAGAAATACACATTGCTTACCTGTAACAGTATTTCTAAGAGTGGTATATGTTGTTCATCCAAACGGACCTACCCGACCTCCGCTGGCTCAGGTGCACAACCTCTAATTCCAGCGGGCAAAATCTGGCGTCACAGGACAGAGCCGAGGGGATATACCACCCGGGTGGGTGGGAAGAGCCAGCTTGAAGACTTTACGGCACATCTTAAAGGGAAAGGACACTGCCAGATAGTGTGGATGAACAACATATACCACTCCTAGAACTACTGTTATAGGTGAGTAACTGTGGTTGAGGCAGTTGAGGAATGGTACCAAAGTAAGCCTGTGCCCATGAGCTAATCTCGTGGAGTCCTGTATGCATGCCGCTTATCTCAGCACCAGCCCTCCTGAAATGTTCTGGCTCCCACAGGGTCCTAGCACTTCCAGCTCAGACCCACTAGTGGGAATCGATGGTGAAGATATTCCTAGAAGATGACGAATTACAGTGAGTAAATGATTTTCATTGCCTGCTGCACTAGGTTTGTGTGGCACAGCACGCTGCAGACCATCCATTGCCCTTAGTGGGAACTGCCTCCCTGTGCATTGTAGTGAAAAAAACAACATTTGCATTGCCTTTTATGTTGCTGTTTCTGAATGCTGAATGTGTTGGAAAAGACAGGCCCAATGTACAACTGGCGCAATAAAAATTGCTAAATTATAAAAATGCACTTACCGTACTAGTAGTAAGGAACTGTTTATTTTGCAAAGTCACCAGTTAAGAAGTACACATCAGGCAGTTGAGGTCTGAAAAAAATTGTGTTTGTGGGTAACTTCTGCCTCCAAGGGTAGGGAGAAAACAACACCTGACATTTTGGACTGCAGTGTGCACTCCTTCCTCAGAGCTCTTGCAGAATAGTATCTTACTACTAGTCAGATAAGCAACAGCAATTTTTATTGCACCAGTGGTGCGGCTTTTGCAGCCTTAGTAATTTAGATCAAAGGGTGGTGCAGCACAGAAGAAACTAATTTTAACCATAAAGGTGTATAATATGATTGAGTAGCATATTTGAGGCCTGCCCAAACTCTCGCACAAAGGGCTATGGGCTTGCACTGATTTTCTCAGGGCAGGAAAAAGAAATATATGAAAAAACTTGAACTAATGCTTTGGACTGCCCTAAGAGATTTCCACCATATCTCCCATAAGAGCTGTGTAAAGCAAATCGCTAACCCTGATCTGTGTTAAACACTCCCACACTGGGCAGTTCTTAAGACAGAAACACCATAGAGCTGAAGTACTGAGCTGCAATATTGGTACAAAAAATGCTAATGCCCATACACAGCATGCACAGTGCTATAACCCTCTTACCTTATACCATACATATCATCTAATGAGTCCTCATTAAAATGGCAGATTGCTTCTAGCATCTGATGGTGGCAGTGGGCTGCACTGTCTGTGATTGTCCTGCCCGTTCATGGGGTATGATGCATACACCCCCTTTCTCTCCTTTGGGGCATGTTATGCTTGGTGTCAAGACACACCATCATTCACTCTCCATTCCAGTTGATGCATTCCCTGGTATGCAGAGATCCCCCTGTTGTTCCCCATTCCTGAGGGTGCGATCCTTGGTCCCCTCTCTCCCTGTTCCCATTACTGAATTCCTTGGTATCGGGTGATTCCCCCCTCTGACTCTCAGTAACTGATTCCTGGTGTTCAGTGCCTCCCAACCCCCTCCCCCCCACCAGTCGCATAATGGCAGCAGTAAATAACCTCAATTCACCTACCTAGCTAGCTGCTTTCTGACTCCCCCAAGCACAGTATTGATGTACTTTTGGAACGTTTATGAAGAGATAAATCCCAGCGTCAGCTCCTAATTCATCTGTGTTTAGAGCATTGGATGTGCAGTAATATTGACTATTTATTTACCTAAAACTATTTCACAAGATAAACATACAGAGATACAAGGATAGTCGTGTTTGTACAATGAGTGTGCTGCCAGTAGTGGCCAGATAAAAGTACTATCACAGCTGATGATGAACCCGACTCATAAGATAACAGTTATATCTTGTGAATCGGGTTTGTCGCATCAGCTATCTCCACGCTCTGGTTCATCACAATCACAGACCGCACTGATGTTGACTCATGCTGCATCAGACACCGGCTTCAGGCACAGCGGAAAAAATAAAACTTTCACTCTCCCTGCCGAACCTGAACAATGCGCAGCATTGTAAATCCCACAGAGATGAATCAGGCCACCTTTGCCAACATGCTCACTGTATAAAGCGAATATGGCATGTAGTGAGCAGTGTCAGCCTTATTCTTTTCATTCGAGGTCTGTGCCCAAAAGGTTACAGACCTCTCATGAAGATAAAAAACATATGACACACTCACTTATGCCATATCCCCTATTTACTGATGCAACCAGGGGTGGGGTGGGGATGGCGAAGGAGAGGGAGAGGAGGTAAACTTAAAGTATAGTGTATGTTATACACAGACAAGTTATACAGGAGCTAAACACAATGTGCCCTATGCATGATTCGGGCGTAGGTACACACAACGTGTGTGTACCCCACCTGCATAGCTGCGCACCTGCAACATGCACAGCCACCGGCCACCTGTCTATGGCCCCACCGCACCCCCGGTGCTCAGGACTTTGCAGAGCAGCCGAGGCGGGGTCGCGGGTCCGGCCAGATATCCAATTGAATGCCCAGCCCGGGTCCTACACTGGATCCCTTACACAGCGGGCTGCAGAGTGGCAGCACACCCCATGGAAAACCGATGGTCAGCAGCTGGGGGGTGGTGTGGTGGGTATGCGCCGCACATCCATGATGAGGCACCATGATAGTACACCTGGTGATGGTGGTAGGGGCTACAGGGGAAGTCCACTGTGGGGTTGGCGGTAACGGGGGAACAGCGGCACAGGGCTGTGCCCGGCAGCTGGCATGGAGCAACTTGGGGGGGTGCTTGTGCATGGACTGGGTGGTGGATGGGTTGCAACGACGGCGGCACCTTGTGCCAAGATGTGTGCGCACTCACCCGATCAGTTGTTCCAGCCCTCCCCATCTGCCATGTGGGCTGGGGCAGCACAGAGGGCTGCTACACAGTCCCACTGCGTTACTGTGGGGACGAGCAGTGGGTTATGGCAGGGTCCCAGCTGCCGTAACCTGCTCCGCACTGCGGCCCACTGTGGATCACACTATGCGCCTTTGTAACTGGCCCATAGTACTGGCTCACCCCTCGCCCGCCCCCAGTGCATTGCTCTTATGCTGCCGGGGGATCATGCACATATGTGATTGTGCACCACAGTTGCGCGCGTAGCCACTCCGTCTGAATTGTGCATAGGACCCAATATGTGCAGGCAGTGCAGTGCAGTTTACATTAATCAGACAATATGCATACTACAAAAGAACCTTTATTAAACAAATCCATAGAGGAGCAAATGAAACAATACAGGTCATAGTTAGGTACAGTCACAAAATGAGGTAGTAAAATTACCACAGTATAGTTAAGCTGAGGCTTTACTATTACACATTAGTAGCATCCTATAATGAGAGATGCTGTGCTGTACCTCAAAAGATTCTGCATGTGCAAGCAAGTTACGCAGTAGTTTGCCATATTATGATGTCATTTGGGAACCCCTATCCTGCTACATGGATTTTAGTTTGAATTCCAGTATCCCAGTAAAGAGGATGGGACTGTGTCGCTTTGCAGAATAGCTTCCTCCATTGTTGAGGAAAAGACGGAGGGTAACTAACTAGAATGGTAAAACTGCAATTAGCAGGCAAGCATTCTGATTGACTAACCCCTTTTTAAGAGCAAAGCTAATGGCTGGTAACATCAGAGCTAGATAAGATACAGTATTACACATGGGTGGGCCAATGGTTTTCTGCGACACTGTGTATGTTTCTGTGTTACTTTTTATCCCCCAAACTTGTAGTTTTGTAATAGCACAAAGGCACTTCAGTGGTAGGGTTGCTTTCAATCATTGCACCCCTGGAGAAAATGTCACTTGGTTTCACTTTGTGCTCTTTAGCACTCTGAAGTTGTGATGGGAACCCAACCCTTGGTCATGGCTGATCTTACTTCAAGAAACAGCTCTTGTAGCAGGTTACACCATTATGACTGAAGCCAGCAGGCAGCAGGACCCCACAGAAAACTTCTACTGTAGCTAGCTACATACAGTGGGGGACCACCCCCGATGTCGGCCCCACCCCCGGTGTCACATACATCATAAAAGGGGCGGTTCCCCAGCATCTGTCAGTTCTTTTCCCACCGTCGACTCGCGAGCCTCGGCTCCACGGATGCCTTCAGCTATCGAATGACACATCATTTCCATATTTCTACTTTTATTTAAATTTTTTTCAACAAAGTCCGAATTTCCTTTCTTTCTTCCACATGTCATCTTCCCTGACGTCTTGTGTCAAAAGGTACTCCTCAAAGTGCGCATGTGGCAAACAGATTCCTTTTAAGGATAAACACATGGCCTGTGTCAGGTGCCTAGGCCTAAAACATGACACCAAGGCCTGTACCGTTTGCCAAAACTTTAACAGCCACACAAGGATCCACAGACAGAAAGTTTTGGAGACCTTCCTTTTAGAAAAAAGATTAGCAGCCATGCAGAAAAGTTCCTCCTCATGGGAAGAGTCATCCCATAGATCGGGGAAACACAAGGAAAAACAGAAGGAGAAGGAGAAAGAGTGCTCCCCATTCACGCAGACATCCGATTCCAGGCGAGCTCTGATTCTGCCCACTCCAACAGATCTTCCTCCCGGACAAAGACCCAGCCTCCACCGGCCAAGGTCCAGACTTCGGGTGGTGCAGGCGTTGCATCCACCCTCCAGCCCCTAAAAGTCCAGCCAAAATAAACCTCGCACAGCCAGCTTTCAATGCTCTTCAGTCTGATCTGCATCCACAGATCGCCCGACCAAGGCGCACTCCAAGTCAGCCGCGACTACAGGCACTGACTCCCTGGACTGGCGCCGGAACACTGACCACTGAAGGTCAGCCTCCCAATCCCCCAAGGGAAATTCAGGGACATCCGCTAAATGGACCATAGACCTGATGTCCCTCAAGCAGACCTCAGACCTGAAGTGGACGTCGGAGCAGACACCCGCAAAATGTCCCAAGGACCAATGTACGTCAGAGGTCCATTATTACAAAAAGGATGTCACGTCGTCCGTACCGGATGTTGGTCTACCTGGAAATTCGGATGACGAAGGGACGGATGCTGGGGTCGAGCAACTCAGCAGCGACCAGGCTTCAGGAGAGAAGGAGGATGCAAATCTCCCACACGACCCAACGCCATCCAAAGACCAGGCAATGGGGGCGTCAGGCTACAAAAAGCCAGACACAGACAATGGTCAGACGTCACCTCGTGAGGAACCGACCCCAGGTCAGTCGTTGGGCCTCAACATTACTGAGGTGAAGGAATTGTTTTCCTACTGGTGGTAGACCATCAGGAGGGACATATTTCCCACAAAACAACTGGTGGAGAACCTATCTCCTCCAAAAGAGAAAAGCCCAGACAGACCACTCACTAGAGAGGAGAGTCCAAAACCTAGGGGCCGGTCTAGGACAAAAGGTCACATAAAGAAAAGAAGCGTCCGAAGTCTCCTTCCCAGACCCCTCCTCGCTCTCCCAGTATACATAGACCTAAAAAGCACCACAGGAGGTCAGACTCCTCATCATTGGACAAGTCTCACTTCTCCTCTTCTGAGTTGTTAAGGTTGCGCTCTCCCTTTAGTGTCCCTTCACCAGACCCACGGGATCTGCCAAGGTCACCCCTCAATGACCCAACATTTATGGATATCATGCGACATATCCAAGACAACATGGGGTTGGACACAGATGACTTAGATCCAGAAATACGTCTCCTGGCTAAGTATCTAAGACAAAAGGATCCCAAACCAGTGGTGATCCCACCATTAGTGGACACCTTCCAGGACGTGATGAAAGCCTCTTGGGAGCACCCCTTTTCGTCTTCAGCAGTCCCCAGGAAGGGGGACCACCTATACAGGACCCTCTAGAGGATCACTGTCTAGGAGAGCAGCCGGTGGCAGACACTGTGGTCATCATGGCCACTCACGACAAGTTACAAAGACCCCAACACCCAAGCACCCAGACACCGGACCGAGAGTCAAAACAACTTGACTCCATAGGGAGGAAGATGTATGCATCAGCGATACAGTATGTTCCTTCCTGTCACTTTATTTCCTGACCTACATGGTCTAGTTTTAAAATGGCCTGTGGGAACAAGGTCAAGACTTGGTCAAAAACCTGCCTGATGGAGACCAAAAGGAGGAGCTAACAAAACTCCTTCAAATGGGCTCTGACTTGGGTACACAAGTACTCAGAGCAGCATACGACTCGGCAGATTCAGCTGCAAGAAGTGCAGCATCAGGAGTATGCCTTAGACAACACTCCTGGCTGAGGGTATCAGGCTTTACACCGGATATCCAGAAGGGCATCCTGGACATTCCCTTCAAGGGCTCGGTTCTCTTCGGAGAAGAGTCCAAAAAGATAATCACAAAACTGCAGGACACTGGAAAGGCAGTAAGATCTGTACAGTCATGTACAGACCCAAGCAGAAGCCATTTCAGAGGCAACAAAACCGATTCAAGGGCAGACACGGTTAACAGCCCAGATTTGGACAACAATAGTGAGGCAGCTTTAATCGTAAAGGCCCATCTCAGGCTGCAGGAGGTCCAGGTGCCAGGAACAATAAAAACTCCTCAGTCAATCCTTCCCTTCCCCTTCACTGCCTGACTCATTGCAGACCCCTCCTCCCCCTCTGGTTCAAAGAAAAGAGAAGATTGGGGCTCGCTTCGCAAAACACCTGGCAGGATGGTGACAGATCACTTCAGATCAATGGGTGCTTCAACTCACTCAAAGAGGGCACTCTATTGAATTCACAGGACAACTGCCATCCAGACCACCACTATGGTCTCAGTATTTGAGACAACATGCCACACTAATCCGAGAGGAGATCAGTTCCCTTCTTGAGAAGGAGGCCATAGAAAAGGTCCCATGGATACAGAGAGGAAAAGGGTACTATGCCCATTTCTTCCTGGTACCAAAAAAGACAGGAGACCTACGCCCCATCCTAGACCTCAGCGATTTCAACACCTTCATGGCATACGAATGCTTCAGAATGGTCACCTTACTAGGCTTAATCCTGATGCGTTGCCCAGACACTAGGCTCACATCATTGGACATGCATGATGCCTACCTCCACATTCCAATCGCAAAACATCATCGGAGGTTCCTGCGATTCGATTTCCAGTGTCACCACTACCAATTCTGAGCCTGGCCTTTTGGCCGGTCATCGGCTCAGAGGGTATTTACCAAATGCCTGGCAGTAGTAGCGATGGCACTCAGGAGAAAGGGTCACTGTGTCTTCCCCTACCTGGACTACTGGCTCCTGATGGCTTCGTCCCAGAAAGATCTAAATCATGCTCTATGAGACACCTATTTAATATTCGACTCCCTAGGGGTCACCTTCAACCTGTCAAAATCGACCCTTACACCATGCCAAAGAATGCAGTTCATTGGCTTGGTACTGGACACCAGAAAGGGAAGGGCCTTTTTACCAGACAGAGTAAAATGCCTATGAATATGACTCAGTACACCAAGGGTCAAAAACAGGTCCCAGCAAGGACTGTGTTACGTCTTCTAGGCCATATGGTGGCCACTATAGCCATGGTTCCATTATCACGATTACACATGAGAGCCATTCACTGGACACTCAGGGTCCAATGGGACCAACACCAGGATGAGTTAGACCAGCTGGTCTTGGTCCCAATCTCTATACTCCGAGTCTTGCAATGGTTGCTAATTCCAGAACACCTCTCGGTAGGAGTACCCTTTTTGTCTCCTATCCCTTCACTGATCCTGACCACAGACACATTGGGATCAAGTTGGGGCACCCACTTGGGCCGAAAAAAGACTTGGTCAGGGACAGAAGGAGCCCTTCACATAAATGTCCTTGAGATGAGGGCAGTTCTTTATGCCCTTCAGGCCTTGCAAACAGACATAACCCCAGGACACTTACTAATCCAAACAGACAATATGTCAGTAATGTTCTACATCAACAAGCAGGGGAGCACTTACTCATACCAACTCTATCGAGAGGCAATGAGAGTGTGGTACTGGGCAATAGAGCACAACATCATACTGTCTGCAGTGCATGTTCCCGGATTACATAACACGCTGGCAGATCTGCTCAGCAGATTTCGATCCAGTGCACACGAATGGGAGCTTCTACAACCAGTAGCAGAAATGCTCTTCGCAAAATGGGGGACACCAGAGTTGGACCTATTCGCCTCCCCATACAACTCAAAACTGCCCAGTTTCTGCTCGCTAGATCCAGGGCCTGGTGTTTTCTGTCGAGATGTGTTGTCCCTTTCCTGGACAAGCAGGTTCCTCTATGCCTTCCCTCCCTTCCCTTTGATCCAGAGGGTCCTGCTCAAGCTTCAGGACGACAGAGCAGTCATGGTTCTGGTGGCCCCAAACTGGCCCAGACAGATATGGTTCCCTCTTCTCCAAGGGCTGGCGAGTGAACCACCCCTTCCTCTTCTGATCAGTTCGCACCTACTGTCACAACACAGTGGGTCTTGATTCACCCGAATCTCAGATCCTTACACCTGCACGCCTTACTACTAAGGACCTAGCATCGTCTCACCACGGAGTATCAGATAGTGTGGCGGATGTCCTAGTGGCAGCAAGAAAACCCTCTACACGTGCCATATATGCTATGAAATGGCACAGGTTTTACCTTTGGTCATTGGTCCGTGATCTAGACCCTTTAACTTGCCTGGTGAAATCAGTACTAGAGTACCTCCTTTCCTTATCAGAAGCAGGACTGAGTTACTCTTCAATAAAGGTGCATCTTTCTGCTGTATGTGCATACCATGCACCATTTGGGGACAAATCCTTAGCCTAATTAGATTTGTCACACGCCTCCACTTGAAGCGACCCATTAGAGATTCGAGTCATCCTTGAGACCTTCTGTTCATTTTAGAACAGCTCACACTACCTCCCTTTGAACCAGTCGCAGATTGCCAGCTACGCCTTCTCTTTTGGAAGGCGTTATTTTTTGTTGCAGTTACTTCTGCAAGGAGAATTTCTGAGCTCCAAGCACTTATGTGCAAAGAGCCATATTTGATTTTCCACAAGGACAGGGTGTCCTTAAGAACCAATCCTAAGTTTCTTCCCAAGGCAGTGTCAGAATTAACCCTTAACCAGGATATCGACCTACCGGTCTACTACCCAGGGTATACCATCAAAGGAGAAGCTCTTGTGCATACATTGAATGCGCACAGGATACTCAGGTTCTACCTGACTAGGACCAGACCACACAGACAGTCTGACCAGTTATTTTTGTCCTTTGCCCACAGGATGTTAGGGGCACCGGTGTCTAAACAGACACTCTCAAAGTGGTTGGTAAACTGCACTATGTTCTGCTACCAGAAGCTAAACAAACCCTTACTGGGACCGGTGAAGGTCCATTCTACCAGAGGGATGGCAACCTCATTCGCCTCCCTGAAAAATGTTTCAGCACCTACTATTTGTGCAGCTGCTACTTGGAGTACAGTGCACATATTCATTAGACATTACAGTCTGGACATTGCCTCTAGGTGCAGAGTGGGCTTTGGCCTCGCAGTTCTGCAGGGGCTTCTTTCATGAGGGGTTCACTTCACCTTTCTGCTATCCTCCTCCCAAATTTAGGGGTAATACCTATCACTACTTGGGACTCAGTCCTAATGGTGTAACCTGCTGCAAGGGCTATTTCTCGAAGTAAGATAGTACAGTTATGTATGTGTAACCCCCCTGCAAATGGGGGTTCCCAAAAGACTTTCAGGAGCTTGCTTGAATGCTCCAAGCCTGAATGGTGTTTGGCATTTAAGCCATTTATCAGTGAGTGTTTTTAGAGCCTCTGGTACTGTCTTTTAAGAGCTGTCTGCTTGCAGACATAATTAGTTTGTATGGGGACTGTGTGTTTCTCTGTTTGAGTACCACTCAAGCTGCTGCAATTCACTCCATTTTGCAGTCACTAGGAGTGCAAAGGGAACCTATCTGAAAGATGTAACTGTTTGCCAGAAATTATTTAGAGTAATAATGAAATTACAGTTTGTCTAACCTGCTTTGCAGTCAGAACTGTGTCTGCTAGTTCCCATTCTAGTTTTGAACTGCTGAACTGGACCAATCAGTGTGGGGTAAGCTAGCTCTAAATGGTGCCTTGAGTGAATCAGAACTTGGACTCATAATCTGAGCCAGCCACAAGAGGATTGTATGGGCAGTGACTCTGGGAGATGTAGTTTAGACTTCAGTGCCTTTTTGGACCAACAGCAGCAGTCTATTGTGAGTGACAGCCAATCCAGTCAAGAACTGGGAGGAACTCAAAGGAAGTGCCGGTTTTGTCGGTTGGAGTTTCAGTTGAGCTTTGGCAGTGAAGAAGGAAGGAGCCCTGTGCTTTTTCAGTGTGCAGTTTTAGTCAAAAACGTGTAAGGCCCAGAGTTCCGTCTGCAGCTTGTTAGGACTGAATCTGTCCCGTGAAAAGAATCAAAGGATCTCTGAAGAGTAGAAACCAGGCTCACCCTGTAGAAGACTGGAGGAATTGCTGAAAATTGCAATCGGTCTGTCAGAACTGAATCTGCTGTGTGTTCTCCCGGCATTGCAGTAATTGCAGATCGGGACAGATGCAGCCTGCCTGTTATAGTGCTTTTATATGGATGTGTGAAGAGGCTTGTGTACCTCAAGTGAGCCCTGCTGACATTGAAGGACCCTATCTTATTTGGAGGTCGTGAGTACTAATTCAGGGTCGCCTCCTGTTGAATTCCACATTAAATCCAAATGGAATTACTGTACTGGTTGACTGTTTAATTCTCCTTTCTCTGTGGTGAAAGGGCCCTACCAGCTGCCACGGTTTGGACTAGCCATAGGGCTTGGGGTACCCAGGACAGTAACTGATAGGGATAGGCCTGTAGCCAGAGCCATAGGTAGATTATTAGAGTGATAAGCACTAACCTGATTTCCCTGTCCTTGTTATATCCCCCTAAATAAATCAGAGCTGCTTGTTTCAGCAAAGTTATACTGCCTGAGGTATTTGTTCTATGTTAAAGTACTGTACTGTGATTGTTGCACTGTATCTCATTTCACAGGAGGTCCCAGTGCGGAACCAGACCTGGGGGTAAGTGTATACTGTATGTACCTGATATATTGTGTGGGCCACTGTAGGAAGAAAGGGGTTGCAGTGTCCCAGAGGGCTGTGACCAAGTTAGTTTAACTATTGCAACCCTGACCTCTGGGTGGCACCCGCTTATTGGATCCAGGCCCCTCAACCTGTTAGTGGCAAATCAGGCAGGGGTAGTAGCCCTGGGATAGCGCCATCTAGGTTACATCTTGAGGCTCACCGCTGGGATTGTTGTGTCCTCTAGTGGCCATATTTACTAACCCACTGTTAAGAAAAATGGGTACCCTTGACAGAAGTGGCTGCGCACCGGCTGGTGGAGTGGTGTACTGGGGAGGAGATCAACCTCAAAATGCTATGCTTATCCTGACATCCCTGGGTATCAATACGACACTATGCAGGGAGTACTTTCCAAGGTGGAAGGTTTATAAAAACCCTGTGGTGGTGGGTCGGCATGCTAATCTGCTCACCCACACTTTCCTGGCCCTAGTAGAGTTTAAGATCCCATAGATAGCTCCAAAGTGCCACAGACCATTACCCCAGAGGGAGCCCCACTGCTTGAGAGTGATAACTATGACAGTAAAGACCTGGGGGAATCAGCCTCACCACTATCTGAAACTTTGAGGAGAAATTTGCTGAATGGTTGCTGGGAGAGGGAAAACTGTGGAGGACTTGAAGAAACTATTCTTGCCACCTGGGGGTGTTCCTCCCCCACACCCTCTCCTGCTCCAGTGCCCGTAATGGTGGCTGGAACCAATGCAGACTCCTATTTCTGCACCTGCATATCACGACTCTTACTCAAGGTTGAGGATTCTCTGGCACCTCCCACCCCCAAGGGAGGATGACTGGGAGACCTGGATGAGCTATGTTGCCCCCAAGTGCTAGAATAGAAGTGCTCGGCTAAAAGCGAAAGAGGGTTAGTGAGAGCCTCCGAGGTCCTGCCCTGGCCATCCGTGCTAAACGGGCCAGTAACCCTGAAGCGACTGCACAGGCCTATCTTTGAGGCCTTGGAGAATGTGTGTAGGGAGCCCAGATTCTGATGAGGACCTATGGTGAGAGTAAGAAATGCACTAACAGTACCAAGGGAGTTGTTGTCCGTGTCTCTCGGCCGGAAAAATTGTTGCAAGAATGCCTCAGAAAGGGTAGTTTGCCAGCGATTGAACTGGACCGGAACTAGACTGAAAGAATCCTTAAGTCTGCCCCCTTCTCAGAACTGCTGTTGCTTCAGTTTACGCCTGGCAAATCGACTGGAATCCCCACCTCCTATGATGAGTTAATGAGAGAAATTGAGGAGTTGAGAAAAGGCGACCTCGGGAGGTACCTGCACTAACAGCTGTGGCTACGAATCGAGTGACTGAGGGTGACCCATCAAGTGAAGTTCAGGGGCAGAGGTTGACAGTCAATGAGTACTCTGACAAGGAAAAAGATATGCCACAAGGTGCGTAACTGTTGAGAGAGATCCGAATTCAAAACAGTCCCTTTATGAAGGCCACGCCTCAAGTATGGGCCCTGACCTATATCCGACTGCATCTGCTATGGGGGTGGGGTACCCACCTTGTATTCCTGCTGATAACAGCTCCAAACTCAATTCCTTGACCATGGAAGTGGAGAAACTGACGAGATGTCTCCAAATGCTTATCACGCCAGAGACAGAGATGGCACCCAGGTTTCAGTTAGTAATACCCCTGCCCTGGCTCCCAGTGGCGCCCGCCAGCTCAAACCCAGAAAGTATGTTTTGCTATAATTGTGGGAAAGATGGGCACATGAAAAGGGAATGCCAGTCCCCAAAGACACTGACAAAGTTGCATATAGGCTACAAGGAGAGCTTGGAGAAGAAATCAGTGGTTAAGAGGTGCACTATATGATCCCAGTGAGGGCACCAAAATGCACTCACGTCCTTTGTGGCAAGGCAGTTGCCCAGGCCCCACTACCGCCTCTCCAGACTGGTCCAGAATAGTGGGTCCCTCCATGGAGACCACTGTAAAGGTGAATGGAGTGTCTACAAGAGCTGTATTAGACAGTGGCTCCTAAGTGACAATTATGTTCCAGGATTGGTATCAGAAGCATTTGTCAGGCGTGCCCTTACAACCATTAGAAGGACTGCATGTATGGGGTTAAGTGAGAAGGCCTACCCTCATTCCGGGTATATCCGAATTTGGCTGTCTTTCCCCACCTCGTGGCTGGAGTGGCCGAACAAGTAGAGACCCTAGCCTTAGTGTGTCCCCCCCACTGGACACAACTGATGGTGTCCCTTTGTTGATTGGAACAAATGCTCATATGTTGAAGGCTGGCACAGTTGTGTTATGAAAAACAGGGGTCAAAAGACTAGTAGAGCTTTAAGAGTTCGGCTTTTAATTAAAAGGCCTATGAGGCACAGAGAGATGCTGAAAAAACAGAACCAGAGGAACCGGTCGGAATTGTATGGAAGAAGGATCCTGAGTCTCTGATCCTGGCCGCCAAATGCCCAGTGTACCTTACAGGGAGAGGTCCAGATCAGAAAGGATGTTAAGAATAAAATATTAATGTTGGATGCACCAGGCGATGAAAATTGCCAGAGGGACTGCTGGTCAAGCCTAGTATTTTGCCCGCTAGAGCCCATGCTTATGCCAGAAGGGTAATGGTCCAAGTTCATAATGTGTCTGAAAGAGACATCGAGGTAAACAGAGGTTGCATCCTGGCTAATATGCATTGTGAACACTGCAGTGCTACCCAGCAGCAAGAGTTCAAAAAAGGGAAGAATGACGGAAGTAGCATACTGACTTGTTTGGTTGGCGACTCCAAGCTGCCAGCTAGAATGAGAAAAGTGAGGATCAGTGAGAAGCTTGACCAGAGAGACCAGGTGTTTCTTTAAAGGAATGGATGTAGGATGCGTGGCAAGGAGCTGAGCACAATATCCGCTGCATGACTAAAGACCATTTCGTGAGAGGTCTCGCGCCGGCACCTGCTGACATAGATGATGTGAGGCGGCATCTGCAAGAGATGTTAGCTGCTGGTGTAATACAAGAACCAAAGCCCTTATGCTTCCCATTGTGGTAGGAAGAAAGAATGGAACAGTAAGATATGTGTGGATTATCGCACCCTAAACCGCGGACTATCCTGATCAGTACACAATGCCCGCATTCAGGATGCTTTGGACTGCTAGCAGGACAAGTGGTTCTCTGTGCTGGATCTCCGCGGTGGGTACTACCGAATCCCGATGGCCCCAGAGGACCCGTGAGAACTGACGGCTTTATCTGTCGGCTTGTTCTATGAATTCATGAGGATGCCTCAAGGATTTCAGGTGCCCCAAGCCACTTTTCAACGATTGATGGAGGCGTGCAGTGGGGACATGAACTTACTAGAGTGCCTGGTATACCTAGATGATGTTATTGTGTTTGGCAGCTCACTGGAGGAACATGAGAGCAGATTATTTAAGGTATTGGATCGACTGGAGGACTTTGGCCTTAAATTGTCCATTGATAAGTGTCAATTCTTTCAAACATCAGTAAAGTATTGTGGGACACATAGTATCCACCGAGGAATAGAGACCGACCCAAGTAAAGTTGAGGCCTTGACCACCTGGCCACAGCCAAAAATCTAAAAAGAACTGCAAAGATTCCAGGATTCTGTGGTTATTATCGGTAGCTTCATCAAGGACTATTCAAGAGTGATCCGCCTTTACTTAACCTTACTCAAAAGGTATCCCCAACCCACAAAAAATACCAAAAGTCAGCGTCCCTCAAGACTGAAAAGTGTATTTCATCCAGTGAAGTATTTGGGACCGCTGGACTCCTGATTGTGAGACTGCTTTCATGAGATCATATATCAACTTACCCATGCTCCAGTGCTGGCCTATGCCGATCCAAGAAAACCTTCGTCCTGCACTGATGCTAACACTTGCAAGGGTTTAGAGAGCTGTGTTGTACCAAGACACGAGAATGGCCTGAGACCAGTGGCCTTTGCCCAGTAGAAGCCTGACCCCATCCCGAAAAGAACTATCCTGTACATAAGTTAGAGTTCCTAGCTTTGAAGTGGGCTATTGTTGACCAATTCCATAAGTACTTGTATGGGCTAAAATACTAGTAAAAACTGACAATAATCCTTTGACCTATGTGCAGACCTCAGCTAAGTTGGATGCCACTAGCCATAGGTGGCTTTCTGCATTATCTACATATGACTATGCTCTCGAACAACGAGCAGGTCTGAACCACATAGATGCTGATGCTCTCTCCCGAGGCCTGTTCCCCAGAATGATTGGGTCCGATTAGCAGAACCTGACATCGGGCACTCTGCGGAAGTTTGACAGGAGGAACAAATGTCCACAGACGGAGTGGACTGCATGGTGGATTGCTTGGGAGCCTCTGAGAATTGCATACCTGCTGCTTATTGCCACTTTTCTGCAATAGACATTGGTGCACTGCCTCAGCTGGACAATGACGAGTATTAGTGGGCTCAATCCGCGATCCCATGATCAAAGCAGCTTTAAAAGCCCTCTATGCAGGAAAGATGTGTCCAAATTCACTCCACTGATTTGAGAACAGCACTGTTATACAAAGAAGGTCCTAAGTTGAAACTGATCAATAAACTGTTATACAGAGAAACAGTAGACAGAGGGGACAATGAACAAACAACAACTAGTGCTGCCCACTGCCTTTCGAGACTCAGTACTGAGGTCCTTGCACAACCACATGGGGGCACCTTGGTATAGACAGAACACTTGACTTGGTGGAGATCCAGATTCTATTGGCCTAAGATGGGGGCTGATGTGGAGCAACACATCCGAATCCTAGTAGTTGCTGCTCAGAGAGCTTTGCCCCAGAGGCTGCCCCCATATTAACATCACCACCAGTGCACCCATGGAGCTGGTCTGTATTGATTTTCTGAGTTGGAGTCAGATCAAAGAATATCAGTAATGTGCTGGTGGTCACTGACCATTTCTCATAGATATGCCCAAGCTTTCCCACCAAAGACCAGAAAGCATCCACTGTGGCAAAGTACTTGTGAAAACTTTTTGTTCACTATGGGCTCCACAAAGAATCCAATTCTGATCAGAGGACTGAGAGTCGTCTGATCAAAGAGATGCTTTTCTCTGTGGGGAGTCCTAAAGTCTCAGAACTACTCCTGACCACCCCCAGGGGACCCACAGCCTGAGCAAGCCAACCGCACTTTGCTAGATATAGGCACCCTGCACCCAAAGGACAAGCCTAAATGGAGCCAACAAATTAGCACCTGGTACATGCTTATAACTGCACCAAGTGATGCCGTTCTCCCCTACCGCCCTGATGTTTGGAAGAAGCTCGACTACCAGTAGATGTGTGTTTTGGGGTCTCTCCTGATGGGGTTCAAGCTGACAACTATTTACAGTATGTGCAAAAGTTAAAGGCCCAGCTAACTCATGCGTACCAACTGGCTCAAACCATGGCTGCCAAAAAGAAATCTGGCCAACAAAGAAAAGGTATGATAAAAAGGTGAAAGCACAGGAACTCCAGGAGGGAGATCGGGTATTGCTAAGAAATCTGGGACTGCATGGCAAGCACAAGATTGCTGACAGATGGCTACATCTCCCTCACATTGTAGTGGGCAAACTAGATGATCTGCCAGTGTACAAAGTAAGGCCTGAGAATAATTCAAAAGATGTAAAACAATGCATAGAAATCATTTACTGCCCATTGGACAAATCTTAATTGAGTCTGAGCCCCTAGAAGATGCCCCTCTGGACCAGTGACTAGAGCTGCTGCTAAGAAAAGATCAAGAAAGTCTGCACCTACAGAAGCAAAGTTAAAGTGTTCCCTCCACAAGTCCCAGTTGAGCATGACTGTCAGTCCATATCGGAAGAAAGTGGAGTGACTTTGAATACTATCCTTCTTACGAACTGAGTCAATTGTTTCCGGGCAACCCTAGTCAATACTGGAGATGAAGCTGGCCTTTCTGGACTGCTCCAGCCCCCAGCTTCATCCCTGGAGCCAATGCTCCCAGAAAGTGAAGTGCAAAGCATCAGATCAGATGAAATGGAATCATTGTGCATGGTTGAACTGTTTGAGCTTTCAGGGGAGGAAAATGATAGATTAGGGCAGACTGGTGATACGCAACAAGAAGAGTATTTTGAGTGCCCTGACAGTCCACTGCCAGTGTCCGAAAGCTCTCCATGCGAGTCAAATGTTGTGGACTCAGAAACTGTAACTCCTGGAGCTGAAAGTGCCCCAAGTTCTAGCTCTCTACCCCATGGAGACTCCTGACAAGTGAGGACAATGCTGAAAATGAGGCTCAGAGTGCAGAGACTATAACAGTTCCCCTAGAAAGACTGGTCGAGCTGTAAAGCCTGTGGTGCACCACAGTTATGATTCACTTGGGAGGCCTGTGGACTTGCCTCTCAATGTTGTCCATAAAGGAGTGTATGTGTCCCGAGCTCATTGCCCAAACTGGCGTCAGTGCTAACTCCAAGTTACTTGTGTGCCCTCTATATGGTGCCGCACTGCCTCGATCCAGCCCCAAGGTAACTGATAGGAAGGGCCCCCCTCTTCAGGTTTCATGTACAAGAGGTAATAATTGAGTTATGGTACAATGTGTGTATAATACTGTGTAAAGAGTGACGTACTGCAATGTTTCAGAAATGTGTTCTCGGTAAAATGATATATTGACTGATGATTACATGCGAGCTTAATGCAAATGTATATGGTTGCAGTTGAAACTATGGGGTACTTGCCTGACGCGGACAAGCTTCCTAGGCTAGGAAGGGTGTAACCCCTGCAAATGGGGGGTTCCCAAAAGACTTCCAGGAGCTTGCTTGAAATGCTCAAGCCTGAATGGTGTTTAGCATTTAAGCCATTTATCAGTAGTGTTTTAGAGCCTCTGGTACTGTCTCTTTAAGAGCTGTCTGCTTGCAGACATAATTAGTTTGTATGGGGGACCGTGTGTTTCTCGTTTGAGTACCACTCAGCTGCTGCCAATTCACTCCATTTTGCAGTCACTAGGAGTGCAAAGGGAACCTATCTGAAAGATGTAACTGTTTGCCAGAAATTATTTAGAGTAATAATGAAATTACAGTTTGTCTAACCTGCTTTCTTTGCAGTCAGAACTGTGTCTGCTAGTTCCCCATTCTAGTTTTGAACTGCTGAACTGGACCAATCAGTGTGGGGTAAGCTAGCTCTAAAATGGTGCCATGGGACGAATCAGAACTTGGACTCATAATCTGAGCCAGCCACAAGAGGATTGTATGGGCAAGTGACTCTGGGAGATGTAGTTTAGACTTCAGTGCCTTTTGGACAACAGCAGCAGTCTATTGTGGTGACAGCCAATCCAGTCAAGAACTGGGAGAAACTCAAAGGAAGTGCCGGTTTTGTCGGTTGGAGTTTCAGTTGAGCTTTGGCAGTGAAGAAGGAAGGAGCCCTGTGCTTTTTCAGTGTGCAGTTTTAGTCAAAAACGTGTGTAAGGCCCAGAGTTCCGGTCTGCAGCTTGTTAGGACTGAATCCGTCCTGTGAAAAGAATCAAAGGATCTCTGAAGAGTAGAAACCAGGCTCACCCTGTAGAAGACTGGAGGAATTGCTGAAAATTGCAATCGGTCTGTCAGGAACTGAATCTGCTGTGTGTTCTCGGGTATTGTGCAGTAATTGCGATGGGATACAGATGCAGCCTGCCTGTTATAGTGCTTTCTTTTATATGGATGTGTGAAGAGGCATGTGTACCTCAAGTGAGCCCTGCTGACATTGAAGGACCCTATCTTATTTGGAGGTCGTGAGATACTAATTCAGGGTCGCTCCTGTTGAATTGCCACATTAAATCAAATGGAATTACTGTACTGCTGACTGTTTAATTCTCCTTTTCTCTGTGAAAGGGCCCCTACCAGCTGCCACAGTTTGGACTAGCCACTAGGGCTTGGGTACCTAGGACAGTAACTGATAGGGATAGGCCTGTGCACAGAGCCATAGATAATTATTAGAGTGATAAGCTAATTAACCTGATTTCCTGTCCTTGTTTATATCCCCCTAAATAAATCAGAGCTGCTTGTTTCAGCAAAGTTATACTGCCTGAGGTATTGTCTATGTTAAAGTACTGTACTGTGATTGTTGCACTGTATCTCATTTCACAGGAGGTCCAGTGCGGAACCAGACCTGGGGTGAAGTGTATACTGTGAAGGTAATTCTGATATATTGTGTGGGCCACTAGTGGGAAGAAAGGTTACAGTGTCCCAGAGGCTGTGACCAAGTTAGTTTAACTATTGCAAACCCTGACCTCTGGGTGGAGGCACCCGCCATTGGATCCAGGCCCCTCAACCTGTTAGTGGCAAATCAGGCAGGGGTAGTAGCCCCTGGGATAGCGCCATCTAGGGGTTACATATGAACTTACGGTAACAGTAGATCTTCGAGAACAGCTCTTGCAGCAGGTACTTTCCCACCCACCTTCCCCCAGGAGGTCAGCTATTTTAGCAATATTAATAATAATCAACATTGGTCTTCCTCTGGAAGCGGATCCTCGGTCTCCCCATCAGAATCACATTACTATGCCGGAGTCTCCGGCAAGAGAACTGAGGGATGCTGGAGGACTGGCCCATTTTATGATGTATGTGATGCTGGGGGGTGGAGCTGATGTCGGAGGTGGTCCCCTATTGTATGTAGCTAGCTAGAAGTCTTCTGTCGGGTCCTGCTGCCTGCCAGCTTCAGTCCTAATGGTGTTACCTGCTGCAAGAGCTGTTCTTGAAGATCTACAGTACTGTTACGGTAAGTTCTTATGTAACTGTATTTTTTCCTCAGTGACCTAAGCACTGTTGAGCCACCACTTCACCACTGCATGCAAGCCAGCTCCATAAGGGTGCTTCTACACAACTGTAGGGACGTTTGCTGAAGTCAGCCTACCTTATGCCTGTGCATTCAACTACAGGAGGAAGGTTGAAATCAGAATAAACAGCCAAAAAAAAAAAAAAAAGATACAGCTTACACAGAATTTATATCAAATATTAACAAAACTGTACAGAGAAGCAGGAGAAAAGTTAATACTTTTATGATTTGCTTTTTTGACATTTGATTTCAAGTGTACTGTGCTTCTCTCCTCAGCAAGGAGCATAAATTATCTTATACCACTCAACTTGCATTTTGCATTTTATATGCATCAGACCAATTTCTACATTGTTGTACTCTTCCAGGCGCAGCTATAATGAATGGAAATGAAGAAACTGCTGCATCTGATGCATTCCTGACTAACAAAGGTACAGTAGCAGTTAATGCAGTGTATTTTTATTTATTTATTGAAATGTTTCACCAGGAGGGCACACTGGACAACAAGTTGCTCATCTCACGGTGTGACCGGGGGGGGGGTAACATGGGGTTGTGAAGGATGATCAGTTACAATAGTATGTGGGTAGTACAAACAATACAACATTGTAAGATTATGCAACAGTTGGAATACAAGGTATTGTACAATAAACCTTAGTGGAACATTGGGTAAATTACAATACATGTCCAAAATCATACAAAAGAACATATAAATTTACCAAACAGTAATAATGCAACAGAACCTTAATAGTGCATGAGTGTACCAGGAGCAGGCTCGAGGCAGTATGCAAGTACAGTTGGAGTAAAAAGGATAGGGTAGGTTGTGCACACGGGTGATTCGGAAAGGCAGGTGGAGAAGAGAGGGGGAGAGGCAAGAACTGAATATGAGGAGAAGGGGTAGCCATTTCCTGATTCCCCCTTCAGGGTGTTGAGAACCCTGCTTGGGGGGGGTCAGAGTAGGAAGGCAGAAACTGGGGATAGGTATTAAGGAGGGTGAAGGCAGGAACAGCTGAGGGAGAGGTAATTGTGTAGGGCAGAGGGAGGGGAGTAGTTGGAGTAGGAGTGTCGTATTTCAGGGGGGAAGGAATTCCAGATTTTAGGGAAGCAATGGGCGAAATCAGTCTGACCGACGAGGGTGGAGTGGCAAGGGACCGTCAAGGTGCTGGCATCATTAGATCTGAGAGAGTGGGTGGGGGGAGGTGGAGTGGAGAGAGAGGATGAGAGATAGGAGGGGAGCACTCCGAACCAGAATTTGGAGGTTAATTTGGTACAGTGTGAGATGCGTCTGAGATAGTGGAAGGAAAGTTAGAGAGCAATAGAATTCACAGTGGTGGGAGTGGGAAGGGGAGTGGAGAGCAAAGTGGCAGAAGGAGTTAAAGAGAGTGTCCAACTTGGTCAGGGAAGATTTGGGAGCAACACCATAGACTACGTCACAGTAGTCAAAGATGGGGAGTATCATCTTCTGGACAATTTCACACCTCGCAGTCAGTGGGATGCAATTACGATTCCTGTACAGAGCACCAAGCTTGGGGCATAGTTTCTTCAGGGATAGCATCGATATGCACAGAGAAGTTGAAGTGCTGGTCCAGGCAACCCCCCAGATATCTAAATGAGGAGATGTCCTCCAGGATGGTCCCGTCAAGCGTGTGGAAGGTGGGTGTGGCCGGGAGCCTAGAGAGTCTCTGCCTGGTGCCAAAGGCTGTTGAGACTATCTTCTTGGCGTTTAGAAAAAGCTGGTGAGAAGCTAACTAGAGCTGAACTTGGTTGAAGTCATGCTGTAAGCTGGTTTCCACAGCAGCAGGGTTTTTGCCGGAACTGTATAAGACAGTATTGTCAGTGTACATGTGGATGGATGAGGATGAGCAGGCTGTGGGAAGATCATTAAGGAAAATGGAGAAGAGTAAGGGACCAAGCACTGAGCTCTGAGGGACACCAGTGTTGATGGGGAGTGGAGTGGAGGGGAGATGGAATCAAGGATTCTCACCGATTGGGTCCTGCCAGGGAGGTAGGATTTAAAACAGTTGGTGGCTGATGGAGCAAGGCCAGCTGAGGAGATGGAATCAAGAAGCAGGGGATGGGAAACAGTGTGGAAAGCTTTGGCTAGGTCGACAAAGATGGCTGAGGTGATCAGGCTATCGTCCATCCCTGAAAAGATGGAGTCAGTAAGCCTGAGGAGGGAGGTGGTTGTTGAGTGGTTCTTCCGAAAATCAGATTGGAAGTGGGTGAAGAAAGAGGAATTGGAGAGGAGGGGTGATAGTTGAGAGAAAACTAAATGTTTTTGAAGTTTGGCAAGAGCAGGAAGGAGGGAAATGGGGTGATAGTTGCCAGGAGTGGATGTGTCCCCACCCTTGGGGAGAAGAAGGACTACAGCGTATTTCCAGGATGAGGGTACTTGGGCAGAAATAAAGGAGAGGTTAAGGATTAGGGAGATAGGATAAGCAATTCAGGAGCAGAAAGGTAGAAAAAATTATGATCGAGCTCATCTGGTGAGGAGCCTTTAGAGGGGTTCAGGGATAGGAGGGCACTAAGAGCTTCATCAGAGGAGATAGTAGAAAAGGAAAAAGGGGGAGGGGTAGGCACTGACTGAGGTGAAGGGCTAAAATTAGTAGGTGGTAAGGGGGAGAGGGAATTTAGAAGAGATGTTGTAAAATACAAGACTCTTGGCTAGTGGTCCCTGGTAATCCAATAAAGCCACCTGACACCAAATGTTGTTTTATATCAGTTGCAATTTATTAATACCAAATAAGCTCTAACAATTTTACCTCTAACATGGTTAAATCTAAACAGCTGATGGTTTATTACCACCAGGGCTACAGGTGTTCAGTGGGAATGAAGCAACATTCCTCATTCCTCTGGGTGACCCAAGTATCTATAGCAGCCACGTTTGCTACTCCCCTTGGACACACTGGACATATAGTCTGTCTGATATTTATACAGTCTTTGACAAGAATTGCAAAACAAGGGAAATTTTCCAGTTGGACACTCTGACCATAAAAGACCAGAGAGCAGGGTCATGTGACAAGGGTGTAAAAATATAGTGGCCATGAGATACCTTGGTCATAAGATACATTTGACACTTTGCTGAGATATGTGGTAATTTTTAGATGGAAAAACAAATGATCAAGAGATTTTACATTTATCAAAAATAACTTGCTTTAGGATACAGAAAACACATGAGGGGACTTCACATTCACCTTAAATAACTTGCTGACTAGACTGTGGCCAAAACAAGGACATAACCGTCTCCTATCAACTCTCTGTTACACATTCTTTTTAAACACAAGAAATCATAAAATGAGGAACTCTATCTAAGCTGCAGTGGTTTGAAGCAGCTGAACCTTATCTTTGGCTATGACCTTGGGATGGAGGAAGGTTTTGTACAAAATATCTCTGCTGAGGAAAGCAAAGCTAATTTTCTTTAAAACATTTATTTTTTTAAACACGGTTTATGCTCTTCACTTATTCTCTACAGTTATGGAAAGGGCCCCAACACCTTTTGAAACTGGGCATCTACACAGACATCAATTTGCACAGTGGTATCATTATTTCATGGTTTCAACAATTACTCTCCAAACACCTCTGCACTTACAAGGCACATCAATCTACATGTTGGTATCATGTAGTCATCTACGAGCCACCTTCACCTTTTACTAGCCCTTTGCAGTCTCTACACTAGCCATTTTGCACCCTTCTATCTCCTCAACCTTTTGGTTAGCCAATTACATATTGTTGATAAAAGTTTGGTCACTGGTCACTAAACTTTGATCACTGGCCACTTTCAACAATGTGGCGCATAAGGTGTAGGAGGCATTAAAATTCATTGGTCACGGAACTCTGTTATCAAAACTTCTCAAGTAATGAAATGTGAGCACTTTACAATCAGAAATGTCTTGCAACTACACAGCCTGTGCAAAAGAACATTTTATATATATATATATATATATATATATATATATAGAACATTTCCTGCACTTTACATTAATTGCATGAATTAATAATTAGAATATATGACATTTGACTAACGGAAGGTTTGTTTGTATAAATAGTTCCATAAATTTATTTCAAAGACAGCCAGAGCAGGTAGAAGGTAAATCTCCACTGGAAGGGGATTACATGAGGCCTGCCCCCAGAAAGGCACTCACCAGTTGATTTCAGGCAGGAAGATTGAATACCTAGGAGCTAATGCAAAAAGGAGCGAGTGACTTTCCCTGTGAGATGGGGATAAGGAGCTCACAGAGGTGGTGGGACCCAGTTTGTTTAGGACTTTGAAGATTGAGGTCCTGATCCTCCAAGTGGCCCAGGATAGCTGTGACTTATGCATATCCTGGTCGCAGAGCTCCACACTTTGATACCCATCCTCACCAGATGGCAAGCATTGAGCCAGCTCGCTAGTTGATCCTAGTCTCGTGCATGAAGCAGGGGCTGGTATTATACATCCATCCTTCAAGGACTACCACATTGCCTTTGACAAAGCAAAAAGATTATAGTTTCCATCCATCAGTACCAATAGAGCCCCCCCCTTCATTGCAGATCAGAGGTTTGGGGGTGGGCAGTTTGCTCACCAGGTGGCCTCCATGGAAGGTTTAGGGTCTGGACAGAGGGTGGCACGAAAGCCCTACTGCAGCCCTAAGGGTTTCACAGAATTCCCCACCTCCATCTCCCACCCTCTCCGTACCATGGCACTCATTCTGTGGATGGGGTGCATGCATGCCATCGTCCTGGCTGCCCACATAGTTTTGTGCACGGCCTGAGAGCAGGTGCATACGAGATACTTATCTAGCTATGTGTCTGCCACAGAGAGCCCCACAGGTGGGCATCGTGCATGACAGGAATACGCTGCAGCTGTTCTTGGCCCTCTGCACATGTAGAGGGGCAGGAGCCATTTGTGGATCGTCTCTAAGTCTAATTTATTATTTATCCTTGAGCCAAAGTTATTTACTGACTGACTGCTCTGCTGGATGTTATTCTCTTGTAAATGTCCCGTACAACTCACAACACTGCTTTGTACAGTTGTAAATATGAAAGGAGTGAGCATTAGTTTCTGAAAATGCCAGCTTCTACTGTGGAAAAAAAAGATTACAAATCATTACACTTATAATTGTACTAACTCCCTCAAAACTGAATTTCCAGGGTCCTAACGCCTGATCTTGGGTGAATGCCTCGAGGTGAACCCCAGTTGGGCATTAATCCTCTGGAAATACTAATTGTTTGGGCATTAGTACTCAAGTAAAAGCACTTCATAGTTGACCCTGTGCCTTCCTGGCAGCTAGTGCAGATTGTGTGTGCCATTGATACGGTCTTAACATCTGAGCAGAATTTAAAATCTCACTGCTGCATTCTGCACCTGCTGCAGGCACTGGATCTGATGACAAGGCAAGCCTTTCTACAGCATGTTGCAGTTATCAAGGCGCATTACAATAAATGCATGCACCAGTCTTTTCAGAGCTTCAGGTTTTAGGATACTGCGCATTCTGCCATTATTGTTAAGATGATAAAAGCAACTCTGGACTAGAGCCAACACTTGAAATTCAAATGATAGCTTCTCATCAAGCGCTACTTACAGACTACGAGTAAACATCAGTGCCTCAAGCTGAACCCCTTCCAAAATGGGTAGTTTGAGGATACACTTTAGTGGTTCTGTTTTTTTTTTCATCCCACTAGTAGCATTTCCATTTTTTTAGGATTCTTAGTCAACCAGCTGGATGCCATCCAGTCCTTGATCTTGGACAGACATCACGCTAACAACTGCACTAAGCAGTACTGGCTCAGAGTAGAGGACAGATACAGCTGGGTTTCATCTGCATAGTGAAACCCGATACTTCATCTTCATCTAAAAGATGATCTAGCTGACTTATGTACTTGGCTCCCTGCTTCCACTAATGGACATGCAGATACTGTATGTTCCAGAAATCCAAAGAAAGTCAAATTTTTTTCAGCCCCCCTCCCATCAAGTTCCTTTGTCGAGTCTGAAGTTAACTTTCCATTTGTTTGTGTGAAGCACACCATCGCAGCTTCTCCGGTCATATCCTGATTTCAAAACGTATACGTATACTGCAATTCATGTTACTGTTAGCATCATGTACTGCAACACAAGTTAGACTGTTCTGTGGCCTGTGTCCACCCCACTGAAAATTGTAGTCAGGAGCATGGTGGTGCAGCCCCATTGAAAGTATGTCCAGGTGCAAGGTGGATGCAGAGCTTCCAGCATCTAGCTCTATATTCCTGTTTGCTGCATGTCTCTTTTCCTGACCTCTTCCCCCCTGCAGGTTGCTTCCTCAGACTAGAATGCAGGCTTCATCCAACGATTACTACTCATGACAGCATGCCAGGCAAATAGAAACTGTAGAGCTGTACGTGTCTATTTTAAGTAACCTGTTTCACGGTTCTGTCACAACTAAATTTAGACATTTACCCCTGATGTGGTAATGGAGGCTAATGGCCAAGCATTGGGAGATAAAAAAAAAAAGTGGTATTTTATATAGTGTGAAGTGTTAGTTCTTCTCCTGAATATACCACCTTTGAGTCAGGTCCAGCATTTACTAGAATAGTAACAATAAACTAAATAACCGCCGCATGTGATTAAAATGTAGACCAAGCATGTGTTGGATGTTAACAGGTGGTGTGTAGTTATCTTAGGATGTTTATGCTGTTTTCAATTTTAACCTCACAATTGTTTCTTAGCTTATAGCAAGTTGTGTGCTGTTTTCGCAGAGCTGTCAGCAATTCAGCAGGATATGTCAAACGTAAATCACAGTTATGAAGATTTGGGAGGTCTGTTGAAGGAGCGCGCACGTGAACTAGAAGACATACATAGGCAGAGGAGACAGATACAGGAAGAAGTAGATTCGGTAAAGCAGTGGCTGGAAGACGTGGGTAAAGTTACTGCATCTTGGGAACCTACCCCAACTGATGCTGAAGTTGTAAAGGCACAAGTGGAACAACACAAGGTACATACATATATATATATATATACAAAGATAATGCTTTTAATGAAGGAACTGGTTTCTGTTTCACATCTAATCAGTATCTGAAGGGGAGGTGAAAGGGTTGCTGTGACCTCTGGTGACTGCTGTGGGGGACAGACAGCTCAGGATATGTGTAATCTACAGGCCACCATGACAGTCTGAAGAAACTGACGCAGAACTGAAGAGTGCACTAAAGAAAACAGCAGGCATTGGCTGAGTTAAACTCATGTGAGACTTCAGTTTTCCAGACACAGACTGGGCAGTTCTGGAGGCCAAGAGCTATTGAGTCAGAGGTTTGTGGATGTTACGTAGGATTGCTTTCTCAACCAGTGGGTGAGGGAGGACAACAAGGGTGAGAACATCTTGGACCTCATTATGTCCAACTAAGATGGAATCAATGACATCAAGGTGGCGAAGCCTATTTTTCTGAGTGACTATAGCTTTGTTCAATTTAACACATGCTTGAGGTCCAGCAGCTTAATTCTAGCACCAAGGTGGGCAAAAGGTAACACTGAACTAAGGATGGGGGGCGGGGAGAAGAAAAATGGTGAGTCTTCCGATACGTCAGAGTAAAGAGATAAAGGACATCATAGAAAGAATGACTTAAGCATGGGGTGAGGGCATAAGATGAAAAGTGGAACACAAATGTACTAAATGAGTGCTTTATTTAGTTTGGTGTTCATAGTGGAGACTACAGGCACAGTACCTGATTGTGGGATTCAAATTATGGGACCTGAGGGACAGACGCTGGAAATAGGTGGGATATTCAAGAACATGGCATTCACTGGGCTACAGTGTCTAGGTTAACAAATCTGTTTCACATGGGATATACCCAAGGGCGCTTGGTGAGATGGGTTATACACTGGAGCACCCCTGAGAGCCCTATTCAGTGAGTCTCTGGGAATGGTGAGGTACTGAAGGACTGGAGGACAGATAATGTAGTATACTGCACAAAAGTGGGGATAAAGATGATCCTAGGATTTACTGACTGCATTGTGGGTAAGATCCTGCAGACAGTAATTAAGGAAAAATTTTTTTGAATTCCTACAGGACAGGAAGCTGATGGGCAAAACCAGCATGAGTTCGTAGAAGGGCAGTTGATGTCAGATGATCCTGAAAGACTTTTTTAGCTTGGTGATACAATCTGTAAACAGGGGGCAGGCAGTGTATATTCTATTTCTGTATGTCAGTAAGGCCTTGGGCTCACTGCCACATAGTAGACTGGTTAGGAAGGTGGGGGACCTGGACTTAGAGGAGGGGTAAACTAGATGGGCTAGGAACTGGTTGCGGGGAAGGACACAGAGGGTGATTCTCTGAATAATTATCAAGAGTACAGGAAGTGACCAATGGTGTACCCTGGGGGTCCATCTTGAGGCCAGTTCTTTTTAATATGTACATTAGTGAGACTGGGGTGAGATCCAGGGAAAAGTTAGTTTCTAAGGATGTGGATACAGTCCACTAGCCACACCTGGCAGGTCCACTGGAACGGTCTAAATCGAATCCATTGGACGTCTTTAAGCCAAGCTCCTCCCACCACCTGAGTGGTATATCCTTCAGGTCCATCTCATGACATCAGATCTTTCTTTCCACTGCAAGGGACAGGTCTTCTCCTTTGCAGCTCTGCAACATTTGAGGGTTCCTTGAGTTAGCACTTAAGTGCAAACTTCTTCTTCATTCAAACTTCGAAATAATTATTGCCGTCTTGTTCTGGCTCTGCCTCGTTGACCTTCTGCATCAGAAAAGGAATAGAGAAAGCTCTCTTACAGCTTCAAGTTCTGTGTTACTTGTCAACAGAAAATGCTGAATACTGACCCTGGCATGTCCTGCCTCTGCTGCTTGGGTGTGCAGCACAACATGGTGGGCTGTGAGTTTTGTCAGGCAGTGCTACTAGTGTCATGGGAAGTGCAGCCATGCATCTTCTCGGTTGACCAGTAGATTGAAATCCAAAGCTGCGACCAAAGAGCTGTAGGAAAGTCTCAGCAGCTGCTGGGTCTGCTGCCCAACTTGCAGACTTTAGGGAGGAGGTGGCATCTGACATGAGTACCTCAGCAGCCTCGGTATTGCTCCTGGTTGGGGCCGGCAATGGAGGATCCTTCACGGAGGGCTTCTGTGAAATATGTTGGATTTTCAAGACCTTTAAGAGAGCCCTTCTTGCCACTGAAAGAAGCACAAGCACCACTGGTGCTGGCTGTGGGATTGGGAGAGATCGAGGTTCTCCCACTCCCTTGACTCCCCCGATCGCTTGATTCACGTGGAGCACTTGACTGCTGTCAAGCTTCCATCAGTTGAGGGTTTGGTGAGCAGCTCCTCTGTGCCTCCATCAGGCTTGTCAGCCTCAACACTGGTTGAGCAGGCTGTCAAGAAGTTTCTCAAGTCTGTTGATCAGTTGTCAGAGGAGATCGACAAGGAATTGATCTCCAGACCCAGCTAACCCTGGTCCTCTGGACGATGTGGTCCAGTTGGTGTCCCTAACCAGTTCCACTCAGGATCTACTTCCACCTGTGGTCATGCTTTCTGAAGCTGATGCTCATTAACATGGTCTGGCATGTGATCTGCTACAACCCTTTGGAGGCTTCCCCTTGGCCTTCGAGTAGACGGTCATGGGCAAAGCACCACTCATGCTTTTGATCCTGCTCAACCGGGAGGTGCCGCTGTCATCGCTTATCAATGTCCTCCAGCATGGAGCAGCACCACTACGGGATGCAGAGGCACTATGAGAAGCTCCTCTGGTAGCAGTGGACTATGGCAGGGTGAAGTAGGGATCTAACCCCTGGACCTTTGGTCACTTGGCAACCACTTCTCATGTCCTTGCTGGTCTGTCCTGACAGATGTCCCTGGCATCTGCCTCTCCACCCTTGTGGGAGGAGCCACCTCCACCACAGCTCTTGGAGCTCTGAGTAAGGACCCCTATGCTACAAATGGCTTGCCATGAAAGCTATCAGTGGAAATCGCCCAGTCCAAGGACTCTTGGATGGTCCACAGGAGCAAACGGTCGAGGGCCATTTTTATTTTTTTTAATTTTTTTATAATTCCTTTTTCTCCCCCTGGCTCCGATCTGCCTAAGTCCACTGGGCATCCTAATCATCCGGCCACCATCCGTAGCCCCCAGCTCACTTAGGGACCCTTGCCGATGCCCCTGTGGATTACCCCCTGCAGCAGGGTGGCGGATAGATCCCCTCAATCTCCACCTGAACCAGGATCCAGTATTCGGTGATGTCCCTCCGAGCCGGGCATCCTGTAGGACGCCCATCAAGCTGCCATGACCGATCGCCAGATATTTCCTTTTTTCTACCCTATGCGAGTCTCAAGGGTGCCATGGGAAGGAGCGTGCATGCATCCGAACGCAGTCTGTCCTGGCGCCGTGCCCCAACTCTGCCCCAACACCTGATGCCAGTGCAGCACCCCCAGCCTCCGCCAAGGGCTGAAAGTGCACCGACAATTGGGAACCCCCCACCCCAGAGAGGGAGAGTAGTCACACGGACACTCTATCCCTCTCCACCCCTGCTGACCCACGGCGGCCCGAATCCACTTCCGAACCCGGGCCGTCGGTGTGGAGCAAGGTGTGGCGTCCAGTGCCTCAACCCTCAGCGCCACCAGGCCGGCAGTGGAAGGTCATTTTTGATGAGTCCTCGGATGATTTGGACAGGTCATCCATACTGTCCTTGAGGACTCATACTTCCAACTGTGCTTCGGTCAAGGAACTATCCACCTACCATGGGCCAATGTCTTTTGGGGCTCTACTGTGCTTTTTTTCAGAGTCCAGGAATGAGCCCTTGGAACCAGTTCAGAAGCAGGCTAAGTACCCCTTCACTGATATACTGGACAAGGACGATTCCCCAATGATTTCCATTCCCATAGCTGAGGCCATTTTGGGACTGGCCCTGGAGCTTTGGCAGCATCCAGTATCCTACCTGGCACCCTCCACCAGTATTGTCTGCAAGTATGCGGTCCCTACATGGTTCCTTTTGGAGTTCTTGGACCACCCTTCAGTCGAAGTGTTGATCTCAGAACCAGGCTTATGGAAATCCGGTGGTCAAGGAGACATTGACAGGCCCCTCCCCCCCGATAAAGAATCAAAGAAGCTTAACCATATGGCTAAGAAGGTCTGTGTCGCTTCCTCTCTGGGTCTTCATCAGGCCAGCTATGCTGGCCTGATGGCCAAATTTGGTCACTCTCCTGCTGGGAATGCTGGATGAACTCCTCTCACACCTCCTGGCTGACAAGCTGTTGCCAGTGAAGTTGGTTAAGGACCAGAGTCAAGTGCTGGCTAAACACCAGCTCCAGACAGCTTTAGACATTGGTGATTCCTGTGCCTGTGCTATGGTGGCAGCTGTCAAGATGCATTGCAGGGCCTGGCTGAGGCTTTCCACCTTATGACGGACATTCAGCACAAACTGGCCAGTGTCCCGTTCTTGGGTACTGACCTTATTGGCTCCGGAGTGGAAGGATATCTCACCAGGATAGAGAAATCCAGTGTTCCCTAGATTCTGTGGCTTTATCCCAGAAAGACCCTAAGGCTCAGAAGCCTGAGAAGAAGACCTTTCAGTATAGGTCCTTTCAGCCACAGCAGCCTCGGCAGAAGACCCAGCAGGGGCAATACCAAGCCTGGCATCCCAAGACCAGGTTCTCCGACCAGGGGCCAAAAAGAGGAGGGGGGGTAGAAGAAGTGATGCCCCTTCACTCCCAGTGGTCAGTGCCCCCTCCAGAGCTGTCCAGTGACAAGTCTGGGGGTGTCATCCTCCTGCCTGTCCAGTCCCTAACCCAGCTTCCTGTGGGGGGGTCGACTATGCCACTTATGGCAACATTGGTTCATCATTACTACAGACAAATAGATAATGGACGTGGTAGGCAGAAGGTTGCCTCTAGACTTTGAGGGTCTTCTGCATTAATGACTCCATGCTCCTCAGGAGTCTACAGTGTCACGGGACATGCTGTCTGCCCTAAAGGAGGACGTTGCTCACCTCATTACGAAAGGGCAATATCCCATGTCCCAGATGCCCTGGCAAGTCGAGGGTATTTATCCAGGTACTTCCTGGTCCTGAAATGAATGGGGGGTTGGTGCCCCATACTGGATCTGCATCACCTGTACCAGTTCATGTTTAAAGCACAGGTTTTGGATCATTACTCTGAGCCAGATTATACCACCTCTAGAGCAGGGCATGTGGTTCTGCTCCATGGATCTCCAGGACGTTTTCTTCTACATCTCAGTTCATCCAACCCCCTGGCAGTACCTCTGGTTCCACACAGAAGGGGGTTCGTTATCAGTTCAGAGTCATGCACTTCAGTCTCTCATCTACGTCTAGGGTCTTCATCAAGTGCATGGCAGTGGTGTCAGCCTTCCTGTGGTACAAAGGTGTCAGGGTGTATCCATTTCTGGATGACTTGTTCATAGCCAGGCTGTCCAAGGAGGACATAGAGGGGTCCAGAGATCTGGCCCTCCAGACCTGCAGAGTCTTGGGCCTGTTGGTCAGCCTGGACAAATCCAAACTGATCTCCTCACAGGTCATCAAGTTCATTGGGGCAGAGCTAGACTTCCTGTGGGCCGAGACCCATCTCTCTTTGGACCGAGCTCAGGACTTTAACTTCTTTGCCCAAACATTTCAGATTGGGTGCTTGTACCCTGCCCAGGATTTCCTTCAGCTGCTGGAGTACATGGCATCCACCCCCAGCATGATCCATTTTGGCATACTGGTGGGTGTGCCACCTGCAGTGGGAGCTGGGCCGCAAGTAATATCAGCACCTAGGTCACCCGGAGAAGCTGGTCTTTGTGACCCAGCTGATGTGAGATGCCAACAAGTGGTGGTTAGCCCCTCACATTCTGAAGGAAGGAATCACATTTGTCCACCCAGAGCTGACTGTGGTAACATGATAGATGCATCTGTGGTGGGGGTGGGGAGCTCACCTGGAGACCACAGAATCCATGAGTTCCTGGTCACCAAGGGAGTCCCGTCACCACATCAACCTTCTGGAGCTCCATGCAGTGTGGCTGGCTCTCTAGGAATTTACTCGTCTTATCAGAGGTCAGGTCATGCAGTTCCAGAGGGACAATTGCACAACCATGTTTTACATGAACAGGCAGGCCAGAAGTAACTCCCTTTCTCTGTGTCAGGAGACTGTCTGCTGGAGTCTTATATGCAGCTTAGGTGCAAATCTCCTGGAGATTCATGTCCTGGGAGTGAACGGTTAGCTGGCAAATGCTGGCAGCCGGGTAGGAGAGATGTTGCACAAGTGTTCCCTGCATCAGTAGGTGGTACGTCACCTGTTCACCTGGTGGGGTACCTCTCTTGTGAACCTGTTTGCCTCCTTGTAAAACAGAAAGCTGAGGCTGTTTTTTGCCTGCCCACCACAATCCAGGACACTGTTTATGGGTGCCTTTGCATGCCCTGGACCCCAGGCTTCATGTATGCCTTCCCTCCCTTCTCCTTGATCCACAAGGTGGTGGTCAAGGCTTTGAAAGACAAGGTGCAGATGATCCTGATAACTACAGACAGGCCCAGACAGTTCTGGTATCCTGATCTTCTCAGCCTCAGCAGCAAGCCTCCGTGGCAGTTGCCTCTTCCACCAGATTTGCTGATGAGACAACAGGGGAAGGTCCTGCACTCGGACCTTCAATCCCTGCATGTCATGGCCTGTTTCCTGAGTGGCTACAGGTCTAGGCCTTGGATCTTTTGGAAGCTGTGCTCCACTTTATGGAGGCCTTCCAAAAAGATGTGGCTCACCAATGCTACACCTTTAAAATGGAAGAGATTTTCCATTTGTTTGCAGGGCAAGAAGCTTAATCCCCTTCCCTGCCCTGTGGCGAGCATCTTGGAGTACTTCTGGTCACTCTTTCAGTTGAGGTTGCAAGTGACAACCCTCAAGGTGCACCTGGCAGTCATCTCTGCTTACCAAACGTGGGCTGGTATGTTGACAGTGGCTCAGGAGAAGGTGGTTTGGTGCTTTTTCAATGGCCTTGACCACCTGCCCCCAAGTGTTTGAACCATCACCATCTCGGAACCTACTGCTGGTGCCAGCTGTGCTCATGGGCACATTTTTTGAACCTATGCATATGTGTGAGATGTCACACCTATCATGAAAGATGGCCTTTTTGGTGGCCATTATGTCAGCCTGAAGGATTAGTGCGCTCTAGGGACTCTTGGTGTATTCTCTTTATCTGGTTTTCTACAGTGACAAGGTCATCCTTTGCCCCTACCTGAATTTCCTCCCGAAGGTCATATCGGAGTTTCCCCTTAACTAGGTGATTAATGTACCAGTGTACTTTACTAACGCAACCTTGGAGGTGGATCGCAGGTTCCATACTCTGGACCAGTGGAGGGTGTTCTCTTAGTACAAGGTGTGTGTGGCTGGAGTTAGGGGCGAGGCTCGCCAGTTGTTTGTAACTTACGCTGAAGCTGTGCCAGACAGACCAGCATCAAAGCGGATGAGTGGCAGGTGAATAACATCCTGCTCTGATCTCTGTTGTAGATTGGCTGGTAGTGAGCCTCCCAAAGGGCTTAGGGTTGGTTCCACTGCCTCACTGGCTGCCTCCAGAGGCGTCCTGATACAGGAAATCTGGAGGGCTTCCACCTGCAGGAAAGCACACGCCTTCGTTTCTCACTAAACACTGACCTTGAGTCACCCACTGCCTTGCCCCCTGCTCCCAGAGAACTGCTAGGAGTCTGCCATAGTGTGGACAGTGAACCCTATCCATGCCCTTAGAAAACTAGGTTACTCACCTGTAACGGTAGTTCTAGGAGTGGTATACAGTTCACATCCACACAACCCACCTGGCCTCCCTTGGCAATGTAGCACCCAGATCCCCGCTTCCAGAATGCAGAGATCTGATGTCACGGACAGAGCCAGAGAATATACCACCTGGGGAGTGGGAGAAGCTATGCTTAAAGACGTCCAACAAATCAGCACTTCCAGTAGAACTGTCAGGGTGTGGATGTGAACTGTATACCACCCCTAGAACTACAGTTAGAGGTGAGTAATCGGTATTTATTTGCTGATGATATCAAGCTGTGTGGGAGAGTGCGATTAACAATTTGAAGATAGCCTGGAAAAGTGGTTTGATATTTGGTAACAACTGTTTAATGCCAAAGAATGCAAAGTGGTGCACATAGGGTACAGAAATCCACTGATACAGTACTGTGTTAATGGGGCAAAGATAAAGCACTTCAGAGAGTGAAGGGGCCTGGGTGTAATAATTAGTGAACGTCTTAAATCCTCTTAAAGGAGCAGTACACCCAGAATTTGCAAAACAAAATGTTGTACAGAGCATTTAGATTTGTGTGTGAAATCCCAGTCTGTCTGCTATTAGGAGATTTTCCTGAATTAGCCTACTAGCTTTATGGTAGTTTTACGACCCCTGGGGATCTCCATCTCAGCCATCTTTATTGCTTTTCTTGCTGCTACAGTGCATCCTGTCTTATGTGACAATGATGTAGCAATGACCATAGATTCAGAATTGTCCTATTAATAACCACCAGGCCACACGAGAATCTACTGAGGCTAGTTTCAAGTTTAAGTTTATTTGTTCGGCAATTATGCCATTACAAAACAATACTATTAAAAACGGTTGATTGCATACAAAACTTTCACATACAATACAAACATCATAAAAGATAAATTACAGACAAATTACACAAAAAATAAACAAACCTAAATATAACTCCTCATTATCTACTTCCTATATCCAACAGCTACTAATTGCATATTGCACAGTGTCTGTTGCACTACAAAGCCTTGAATGCGCTTTTTCCTAATTTTTTTAGTTTCAGTTAGGAATATTGCTAGTTCACTAAGAATCTCTGAATTCTCTGGGTGGGATATTCAGACTGCACCAGGCTGTGGTGCAAGCCTGGGCGCAGCGCAACTGGGATGCGCCTGGGCATTGACAGGGTGATATTCAACGGTGCTGCGCCATGGCACAGCATCATTGAATATCGCTCCTTGGCCACCCGCAGTGCGCATGGCGCAGTGGCACTGTGCCAGCACAAGTGGCCAGAGTGGAGCAGGAGGATGCGCTAGCGCAAGTGTCGTTGCGCTAGGTGCATCAACCGCGATATTCAAAAGTGCACATGAAAATGGGGCCATAATGCATGCAAGGAGCAAATGGGGCCATTTGCATGTCATTATGGCCCCATTTGCATGCAGGTGCACCGATCCCCGGTGACTTGCGCCTAGCGCCCTGCCAGGCTGCAGCCGTCAGGGACCGACGCCCCCTGCCCCCACTGGCAACAGGCTCTGACGCCTGATCGTGGGCATATGTGTAAATAATAAACTTCCCATATCCCTGGTGGTCCAGAGGACCACTCCCAGCCCGATTGCGGGCATATGTGATAAACTACAAGGTCCTATAACCCTGGTGGTCCAGTGGAAAGCTCACAGCCCAGTCACGGGCATATGTAATAGAATAATAGTCCAGTATCCCTGGTGGTTCAGTGGACCACTCGCAGCCCCATCGCAGGCATATGTAAAGGAATAATAGTCCAATATCCCTGGTGCTCCAGTGGACCGCTCGCAGCCTGATCGCGGGCGTCAGTAAGATATTATGTCAAACAAATCCATCCCTGGTGGTCCAGCGGTCACCCGCCCACAGAGCCCCACTGCCTCGCTCCCCACCCGGTCAGCAGCGGTGGCAGCTCCCCACCCACTTGCCGCCCGCCGCCGCCGACTGACGACATAGTAGGGCTGTACGCCCATTGGTCCACAGCGAAGCTAATGGGCGGCAGCTCCATACTGTGATTGCACAGTCCAGAAATGTGAATTCACATATCTGATCTGTATAGTACAGTACGGGCTGCACGTCCATTGGCTCATGCTGTGGACCAATGGGCGTACAGCCCTACCGTACGGAGTCAGTCAGCGGGTGGGGAGCTGCCATCCGCCGCTGACCGGGGGGAGAGTGGGGCGGTGGGGCTCAGTGGGCAGATGGGGAGGGGGGTACTGCTGGACCACCAGGGATGGATTGGTTTGACATAATATCTTACTGATGCCCTGATCGGGCTGCGAGCGGTCCACTGGACCACCAGGGATATGGGTGGTTTTATTTTCATACCTCTGCCCGCGATCAGGCTGGGAGCGGTCCACTGGACCACCAGGGATATAGAAACATTATTACTATACTAATGCCTGCGATCGGGCATGAGGGGGCGCCACCACGAAGGTGCCGTGGAACTCGGGTGGCCACCCACAGCTGGCAGCTGCCGTGTTGCGCCCTGCAATATGGCAGTTCACCTGTGTGCAGCGCAAGTAGGGGTTGCACCTGCATGGGCTCAGCACATCCCGGGCTGAATATCGGGATGTGTGGAACATGCATGGGCACACCCCCCCCCCACTTGGCGCCACATACAGTACTGATGCACTCCAGCGCATTGGGATTTGTGCCAGGAACATTCCCCTTTTGAATATCGTGCGGGCGCATCAGTGGTTGCGCATGGCGCAACTGTGATGCCATCGCCAACCTTCTGAATATCCACCTTCTGAGTTAAAAAGGAGTTCCAGAATATACTTCAAAGGCATATAAAGAGACCCAGTAAACTTTCCTAACCTTGTAGTTCGTACATGCTCGTACCAAAGACATCTTAATACCACATGATTAAGATTTTCTAATTCTTGTAAATGACAGTAACAATTCCGAGTGATACAGTAGCAGCCACAGACACTGCCAGCTATTTCCCGAAATTTCTGTGATATTTCCAGATATATCTCCTGCTTTCTGCATTTCCACAGTAGGGGCACCAGAGAGAAACTCTTTAGAAATTTCGCGAAATATCTGGAAATAGCTGGCAATGTTTGGGGCTACTACTTTACTTCGATCTTTATTATATCTAGCTTCAGTTATGTTGCTTGGGAAGATTTCAAACCTAAACTGAGTAACAGTGCTTCTAAGATCAGGATTTTTTTATTATATCCAAATAAGGTTTCAATGAGTGTGCTCTGGTATTACCAGACAGCCAAGTAGCCACCTTTGATGTTTTTATCATTTCAAGGTCAGTACCTTGTGACCACTCCTCGATAGTATTTGTTACAGTTTTTTTATATGCCTCATTAAGCTGAATTCCCTTTTGTACCCAGTTCATTAGGTAATCTAATTTAATATAATTTAATAACATTTGTATATTTATATATTTATGTATACCTAGCTTCACCTGAGCTCTTTCCTTCTAAGACTGCTTGAAAGGCAGAGTAGAGAAACTTACCAGAGCAAGGGAGAAGGATTAAGACTTAGTTTGGCTAAGCAGATTTACTGTGTGGTGGTGTTTTTATTTTTTACTCACAGGGATTGCTACTGTTTGTTGCTAACATTTCATTGCTTTATTTTTTCTCTGAGTCAAATTGTTGTTGCTGGTATACCTTCTTCTATAAGGTGTGCCTACAGGGGTGTGCTAACAGATTACTGCTGTTATCTTCTGATTCAAATTGTCTTTTGCAAGGTATACTTCTGTTACTGCTTTTATTTTTCTCTGGAGCAAAGTGTTTCTTACAGGGTATATCTTCTCTGAAATTATTACAGGTGGTGCTTTACAGGTTTTACAGTTTTATCTAACATTAGGATAAGCTTTCAGGGTTACTGCATTTGTTGATGACTGATTGTTTCTGCTCTTACCTCCTTGTTCTTTCGTCCGTGGTTCTTCTTTTTAGGCAGGGAAGGGCCAGCCACCACCCCCATCCCCAACCACCACGCTACACTCCTTTTAGGGTACCACAGTTGTGACATATCCTGTGGCAGAGCAGGAAAAGCGGATCAGTGGGGCCTCCACAAGGTGATATCATTTACAGGGGCACTAGTAATTTAACTTGTTATAACAAGTTAAACAAAGCACAATTAAACCATTACTTGCATTTTTTCCTTTTTTTTCCTTCTAATTACTCTGACTAGGTTACAAACCCAGCAACTTATTTGGAATGGATTTCATTAACTGCAGGTACTGTGGAACAATTTCAGAAGGACAGTCTTACAGGATTTAGGACACTGTCCTACATGCTGGGCCTTTGGAGATCTTAGGGCTCCAGCTCCGGGCAGCATGGGCAGAGATTGCACGCCTCAAATTTCATATTGAAGAGGAAATACATTATAAGAACCACCGCCATTTCCCCAGCATCCAACAGAAAACCTCGACCGAGAGGGTAGTTGGTCCAGGAGGTTGGCAGGTGGTTAGGAGGAGCAAATCAGGTGCCCCATCACTCTCTGCTCTCCAACACATTACCTCCAAAACCATATAAACACTACAAACAGGTATCTGCCTCTATCTCTGAAATCAAATAAAGAGGCAGAAGACACTGCAGAGCAGGACACTCTGACACAGGAGCTAGCACAACAAAACTCACCCTCAGGAACCAAAACTAAACAAGCACAAAGAAATCAAAAAACTTCGATCATAGGAGACTCCATGATTCGGAGTTGATACCCATCTCCAGCCAGGGGTGATGGTCAGATGTCTCCCAGGTACATCAGTATGGGAGACACTGACCGCATTGCTAAAACTGTTCACAAGGCAGGAGAAACATTGATGTCCTAGTACACATAGGGACTAATGATCTACGCCAGCCGGTCAGTTGTGGAGACCAAGGAACACCTGACTAGGCTGGGTGACAAACTATCATCTATTTCGTCCGGCATCTCCTTCTCTGAGATCCTGCCAGTCTGGGAGAGGGAGCAGATGGACGGAAGGTCAGAAAGGGAGATAGGGAGCTAAACACGTGGCTCAAGGACTGGTGCCAGGAAAAAGGACACAGATTTGTAGGAACTGGCAACAGTTCTGGGAGCGAAAGTTCTTTAAATTTGATGGACTGCATCTGACTAAAGAGGAGTCAGTGCATTGGGGCAGAAGTTTGGCGTCTTTGCAGAATATTTAAACTAGCAAATGGGAGAGGTGCAGCACCCTATCGTCGAATGGGGAACACCCCCCCCTCAGCTAGTGGTCAAACAGGAGTTCAGCATGTTTGCCATTCATTTGCATCACCAGGTAAGAAAAAGGTTTGTCTCCCATACGATGCACAGGGGTAATGTCAAACTTCACTCAACAACTAACACACAAAATCAGCCAATGGAAAATCATGTACACAAATGCTCACAGCCTGGGAAATAAGATCCCAGACGCAGGCAATAATGTCAGAGGCTAAACTGGACATAGTAGCAATTAGTGAGACGTGGTTTACCAGTAACCACACTTGGGAGACTTCAGTACCTGGCTATGTATTGTTCAGAAGAGACCGAGGTGCAAAAAGGGGGGGGGAGTGGCCTGTATGTTAATGAAAATATCAAAGCTACAGAAATTCAGAATACACATAAGGAGCCAGAAGAACTGTGGGTCACCCTGGAAACAGGAAATGGGACAGCCATAAGAACTGGGGTTGTCTACAGGCCCCAGACCAGAGGAGGACATAGATACATTACTGTTAGAAGATATACAAAACATGACAGCTAAAGGGAGGTTCTGATAATGGGAGACTTCAACATGCCAGATACAGATTGGTCAATACCAGCAGGAACATCTGCCAGAACTAGACTCATAGTGGATTCCTGCAGGGAGGGCCTCAAACAACTGGTACAGCAACCCACAAGAGACAGGGCTATCCTAGATCTAGTACTGACTAACAAAGAAGGGATCACAGATCTCAGGTAGAAGGTCACCTAGGGGCCAGTGACCATCACATGGTATGGTTCAGTTTGGCTACATCTAAATCATCCCATTCCAAGGCAAAATATGGGACTTCAGAGGAGCTGACTTTGATAAGATGGCCTACAGAGTTAAGCTAGCCTGGCAAAAGAAACACAGGTGAGGGGTACAGGCAAAGTGGGCAAGCATTAAGGATGCAATACTTGAAGCAACATCCCATTGTGTTAGACAGAAAAGGAAGTGCAAAAGAAGAAGGAAACCACTTTGGTTCTCAAATACAGTAGCAGAAAGGTCAGAGCCAAAGGCTGGCCTTCAGGAAATATAAGGAACACAGCGGGATGAAGATAGGGAGGCATACCAAACTGCCCTAAGGGAAGCAGGTAAGGCAGTAAGGCAGGCAAGTCCCAAACTGAGGAAACACTATACGAACAGTAAAGAAGGTGACAAGACTTTCTATAGATACATTAGTGAAAGGGGAAAGTCCAGAGGGGTATTGCTAAGCTTAATGGAGAAAAGGGAGCATGTGAGGAGGAGGACCCTGTAAAGGCATCTATCCTAAATAGATACTTTGCTCAGTATTTACTGAAGAGAAGGTAGGACAGGGCCCACAGCTCAGCATCATGGACACAGGGGAGGGAGGTGAGCACTACTCCTTCACAAAAGAAAGGGTCCTACAAGAGCTTGCTAAGCTCAGGGTGGATAAGGCAATGGGACCTGATGGCGACCATCCCAGGGTACTTAAGGAGCTAAAGGAGGAACTAGCAGAGCCATTAGCAGAATTGTTTAGTGAGTCTCTGAGCACAGGAGAGGTCCCAGAAGACTGGAGAAGGTCATGTGATCCCGCTCCACAAGAGTGGTAGCAGGGAGGGGCGGGGAACTACAGACCGGTCAGTCTTACCTCAGTAGTGGGCAAGATTATGGAGGCACTCCTTAAGGAAAGGATAGTGCAACACCTGGAATCCATAGGGCACAGGATCCAAGACAGCATGGGTTTACAAAGGAAGGTCCTGTCAAACTAATCTCATAGATTTCTTTGACTGGGTAACCAGAGAGGGTGGACCAAGGGGAGCAGTTGATGTCGCCTACCTTGACTTCAGCAAAACTTTTGACACTGTTCCACATAGAAGATTGATAAATAAGCTGGGTAGGCTCAGGGTGGGTCAGAAGTTGGTCAACTGGGTGGCAAACTGGTTGACGGGCAGAAAACAGAGAGTGGTGGTAAATGGTATACAGTCAGAAGAGATGCAAGTCACAAGTGGTACCTCAGGGATCAGTCCTGGGGCCAGTCCTCTTCAACATCTTCATTAGTGACCTTGCAGATGGACTAGAGGTAAGGCTTGTCTGTTTGCAGATGACACCAAGATCTGCAACAGAGTAGATGATGCAGATGGGGTGGGCAGAATGAGAAAGATCTGGATAAACTAGCAGAATGGTCAGAAGAGTGGCAACTGGGATTTAATGCAAAGAAGTGCAAAATCATGCACATAGGGAAGAGAAACCTGAAGCCACCTATAGGCTGGGAGGAGTTGCTAGCAGTCACAAAGGAAGAAAGAGACTTGGGCATCATCATCACTGATGACCTAAAATCATCCAAGCAGACCTCTAAAGCAGTAGGTAAGGCTAGGGGGTGTTAGGGTGTATTAGTAGGGGTATCACAAGTCGTAAGAGGAGGTAATAATCCCTCTGTACAAGACACTGGTTAGGCCCCATCTGGAGTACTGCGGCAGTATTGGAGGCCACACCTTCACAAGGACATTAACCAAATTGAGGCAGTCCAGAGAAGGCAACCAAAATGGTGCAAGGACTGCATCTGAAGACATATGAGGACAGATTAACGGAGCTCAATATGTATACCCTTGAGCAAAGGAGAGGTGATATGATCAGGCATTCAAACACCTTAAGGGCATAAACAAGGTGAAAGAGTCTAACATGTTTAAATATAAGAAAATAGCAGGACAAGAGGACACAGCATGAGATTAGAGGAGGCCGATTAAGGGGAATGTGAGAAATTCTTTTTCACAGAAAGGGTGGTGGATGCATGGAATGGCTTACCACAAGAAGTGGTGGCTATGAATACAGTGCAGGGCTTCAAACAGGCATGGGATAGGCATAAGGGAGCAATACAAATGACTATGAATAGATAGGTCACTGACAGAGCAAAGGCCGAAGGCACATTTATAAGGTAGAAAAAGAAATGGGCAGACTGGATGGGCCTTGCGGTCCTTATCTGCCGTCAACTTCTATGTTTCTATGTTTCTATTTACCATCCATCTGGTTTTATTGTATTTAAGGTTTTGCACGTTCTCCTGTAAGCATTCACCCAGTATGGAATTCTCTTCCTCTGCTGTTAATCTAACCCAGTAATTTACTTGTCTTATTCGTACTATATCTGAAAAACTTGGCTGTCCTAACTGTGCTCTGACCAATGTACTTGGAACACTATTGGGTATCTTTAATAATTGTTCATAGATTTTATTTAGCAAACCTTCTATCTTCTTTACACTTTCCACCCCCAAAATTTCTGCCGCATATAGGGTCTGAGTAATCACTTTTGCATTTATTACCTTGATCATTGGTATAACTGTGTTACTGCCATGTTAGTAATTAAATCTTTTCAAAGCTTTCAGTGTGCTTTGAATCTTTTTAACACAATATTGTCTGTGTTTATTCCATTTCATATTTGTTGCTATAATCACACCTAAGTAGGTAAATTTGTTTACAAATTCCAAGTTGTTATTTAGGAGCTTAAGTTCCTTATATTTCTTTTTGGTTCCAAAGATCAAAACTTTTGTTTTCTTTGTATTCGGCTTTAAGTTGATTTTATCATTGTTATTTTATTTTATTTAATTGTATCTTGTTGTAAAGCACCTTGATGTTTCGAAAGGCGTTTATGCGAAATAAAGTTATTATTATTATTAAGTTATGCTCTACACATAATGTTTCCATTTTAGTAAGTGCTCTCTGTAAACCCAGTCTACTTGTGGATAATACTGCCAAATCGTCAGCATATGCCAACACTGGGACTGTTTTCTTACCCAGTCTTGTATATGAAAATCTGGTTCGTCTAAAGCCATGATGATACCATTTATGTATATATTAAATAATGTAGGTGCTAGAACATATCCTTGTCTAACAACAATTTCAGTTGTCACCTTGTCTCTTAATAATCCTGACCCTGTATATTTTATTTGGGTCCAAGTGTTACTATAAATCCTTTTTATTAATATAATTAGATTCTTATATATTCCTAGGTCAAACATTTTCTCCCATAATAATGATCTCAGTATTGTGTCAAAAGCTAACGAATAGTCAATAAATGCAACAAAAAGTGGTTGCTCCTTAATATTGCGGTATTTTTCTATGATGTGATATAACAGAAAAATCTGATTTATAGTTCCTGTTTTTTTTTCCGAAATCCAGCCTGAAGTTCTGATATGGCATTATTCTGCTCTAACCATATATTTAGCCTATTTAAAAGAAGTTTGGCATACATCTCTGCAATAGTCTCCAGCAAAGTAATGGGCTTATAGTTTGTTGGGTCAGCATATGCACCTTTCTTATGTATTGGTACAGTATGACTCCCCAGCCAGCTATCTGATGTGAACGCATATATAACCAGTAAATTATAGAACTTAGACAAGATCTTTGCCCACCAATCAATATTAAGTTTGATAAAATTTATCGATATGTTGTCAGGTCCAGGTGACTTATTATTCTTAAAACTTTCTATAGCCACTTTAACTTCAGTTTCTTTAAACCAGATAAAGCTCTCGTCTATCTCGCCTAACTCAGTACTTTGTGTTATCTTTCCTGATGTAAATATCTTTTGAAAATAATTAACCCCCACATCCAGTTCAATATAGCAATCATATGTTTTTTTATATGAATTTGTCCCTTTAGCCACAAGGGTCCAGAAGGTTCTATCATCTTTCTGCATTATTGCATTTTGCATGGTATCCCATAAAGCCATCTGATGAAAGCGCCTTTGGGTACTAACGGACTCTCTCTCTGTATTGCTACTGAGGCTAGAACAGGGGATTCTTAGAAGGCCACAGTACACCTTTGCTTTGAAGCATACATGAGCCCCCAGCTCCTCAGGCCTTCAGCATATCTGCATTGGAGGGGAGCAAGCAAGAGAATACTGTAGCGGGTAATCTGAAGGGGGAAGAAGAGCTGGGCTAGTCCCAGCAAAACAGCCTGTTATAAGAATCATTCATATCCTTATTAAGCAAAACCTCCTGGTATGGTACAGTATAGTAACTATTTGTACCACGCATATTGTGATATCTTGTAACTGCAGCATTTTGGGACTTCCATGAAAACGACATATTATACAAATTCTAAATAAGTAAATTCTGCCCCTTAGATAACTAGCTCCAAAATAGATCTTGCTTAAAATGTGGTTGAGTTCTTTATCTTGGCCATTTGCATCAACAGTAATGATGTCGTCATGCATATTAAAAAGCTGAGGGCAAGCCCAGAGAGCTGGTGGCAGTGCAGTGGAAAAACAGGGTCTGCATGCGAGCCCCAGAATCATGCAGTTTTATGCGGAGGCCTCTTTGGTAACATGCTTTGTGGAGGTGAGGCACTCTGGGAGGAAAGGCACAAGTCCCCAGCATTCCTGCTCTGCTTCTTGTCAAGGAAAGGCATGAGCTACCCAGTGTTTACACTCCCCTTCCAGTCAGAGAAAGGCATATGTGTCCCAGCACTCTGGCTCCCCCTTCTAGTCAAGGAAAGGGATGAGCTACCAAGCGTTCACATTCTCCCACTTGTCAAGGAAAGGCACATACCTCCCAGCATTCATGCTTACCTTCCGGTCAAGGAAAGGCACATGCCTCCCAGTGTTTTCACTTTCCTTCTGGTCAAGGAAAGGCGTGAGCTACCCAGCATTGTCATTCTCCTTCCGCTGAGGGAAAGGTACATGCCACTCAGCATTCATGCTGTCCTTCTGGTCAATGAAAGGCATGAGCCACCCAGCATTGATGCTCCTCTTCTGGTCAAGCAAAGGCACGAGTAACCCAGCATTCTTGCTTTCCTTCTGGCCAAGGAAAGGCAAGTACCATCCAGCATTCTTGTTTCCTTGCTGGTCAAGGAAAGGCATGAGCTACCCAGGGTTCTCACTTCACTTCTGATCAAGAAAAGCATGAACTACCCAGCACTCATGTTCCACTTCCAGTCAAGGAACGGTGCAAGCTGCCCAGCATTCACACTCCCCTTCCAGGCAAGGACAGCACATGTTAACCAGCCTTCAAGCTTCCCTTCCCACTTCCTTTATGGTCAAGGAAAGGCACGAGCTCCCCAGTGTTCACATAGCCCTTCCAGTCAAGGCAAAGCATGAGGTACCCACATTTGTGCTTCACTTCTGGTCAAGAAAAGACTGGAGCTACCCAGGATTCACACTCCCCTTCTGGTCAAGGGAAGCACATGCCACACAGTATTTATGCTCTTCTTCTGGTCAAGGAATGGTGCATGCCACCCAGCGTTCTCGCTTCCCTTCTTGTCAAGGAAAGGCACAATTTATTATTTATTTTATTTAGTTTTTGTTGACCGGGTAAGTGCACTAGACATATCCTGCCTATTTTCAGGCACGACCCAGGGGTGGGGAATACAGATAAATGCAAACTGACTTTCAACCAGATTGCGCTGTTGGTGGTATTTTTAGTGAATGGGGGGGAAATTTGGCTAGAACACTGGGGAAATTCCCCTACTCTTTTCAAGAAGTGCCATGAGATCTTTAACATCCACCTGAACTACCACTGGAACAAGCAGATGGGACCTTGGTTTAACGTCTCATCCGAAAGAAGGCACATCAGGAGTGCAGCACCCCCTTCATGCTGCACTACAGTGTCAGTATTGGGATATTAACCCAAGTGCCTGGTGTGGGGATAGAACCCACAGCCTTCTGATCTCCCGGCCTCAGAGGTGAGTGTGCTACCTGCTGAGCCACTGACACTGCTATAATGCCACAAGCTACCCAGTGTTCATATACCCTTCCAGTCAAGGAAAGGCATGAGGAACCCAGCATTCTCACTTCCCTTCTGGTCAAAGTAAGGCACATGTCACCCAGTGTTCCTGCTTCCCTTCTGGTCAATGAAAGGCATGAGCTACCCAGCATTCACACTTCCCTTCTGGTCAAAGAAAGGCACATGTCACCCAGTGTTCTTGGTTCCCTTTCAGTCAAGGAAAGGCATGAGGTACCCAGCATTCTCATTTCCCTTCCAGTCAAGGAAAGGCATGAGGTACCCAGCATTCTCACTTCCCTTCTGGTCAAGGAAAAGCATGAAATACCCAGCATTCTCACTTCCCTTCTGGTCAAGGAAAGGCACAAGCTACCCATTATTCTCGCTTCCCTTCTGGTCAAGGAAAGGCATGAGCTACCTAGCACTCTTACTTTCCTTCTGGTCAAGGAAAGGCATAAGCTACCCATTATTCTCGCTTCCCTCCTGGTCAAAGAAAGGCACAAGCTACCCAGCATTGTCACTTCCTTTCTGGTCAAGGAAAGGCATAAGCTACCCAGCATTCTTGCTTCCCTTCTGGTCCTGGAAAGGCAGATGCCATCTAGCATTCACACTTCCCTTTTAGTGAAGGAAAGCCATAAGCTATCCAGCATTCTTGCTTCCCTTCTGGTCAAGGAAAGGCACAAGCTACATAGCATTTGCACTTCCATTTTAGTCAAGAAAAGGTATGAGCTACCCAGTGTATTCTCTTCCCTTCTGGTTATGGAAAGACCCAAGCTGCCCAGCATTCATGCACCCCTGCCAGTCAAGGAATGGCACGTGCCTCCCAGCATTCATGCTCCCCTTCTGCTCAACAGAGGTTGGCATTGGTGTTGGCTTTGATGGTAGATGCTTGCCTGACCTGCCTGCCTGCCAAAAAAAAGGGTGCAGCTATGATATCTCCATCTTTGTATGAGTGGAGGGGGGGAAGTGGGAAAAAGAATTGTGAAAGCTGGGCATGTGCATTGTTCTCCAGAGGTATATTTTCACCAGCTGATGGTTCGGTATACATTGCATGAATGCCTACTTTTGTTAATAAAGTGGCGCCCACTTAAGTGCACATCAGATAAGTGCACATCCCGCTTAAATACAGTTTTTTTTCTATATCCTGATTTTTTTTCCTATTCATCCAGTGTTAAATGTGCCTCTTAAGTGCACTACATGTAAGTGCACATTTTGGTTAAATGCACACTTTTTGTTTTTTACTTTTCCTACTGATTTTCAGTCCAACCCAGCTTTTAAGTGCACATTTTGTACAGTACCACCTTAAATAGTCCACCTTAACATCTTAACTGCAGCCGTGGTGTTGTCTAGCATGGCCACAGTAAGAAAATTCATTTTGTCAAAAGAAAAGACTGACTTTAGCCTTATGTTTGGTTTTGAATCCTACACCGAAACACACAAAGCAAAAGAAGATTACTGATTTTTTTTAAAGTACTGTGTTGTAGGACGGTGCAGCAATGTCATTTTAACTTGAGCACCTTCTACTTAATAAAGAACATTACAGAAACAATGAAATGTGCCTGGAAGTGATTTTTCTGGTTAAATGCACAGCCCACTTAAGTGCACAAAAAAAAACTTTAATCCTGAGGGTGTGTACTTAAAAGAGGGCTCCACTGTAGCTGAAAGCAGAGACTAGATAATAAATTATGCTGACAGCACTCTCTATTTTTGCTCTCTTTTCATTTTTGTTTGCATTGAGGGAATTTATATGTACTTGACACAATGTTATGCCACACCTTGCAACTCTACATTGTTTACGTGTAGCTAATACGGATCAAGAAATTGCAGCCAAGTATTTTAAGAAAGCTTTAAAACTGACTTTATTTCTCAGTGTTATTTCTTCATATTGATACAGGCTTGAGAGGAAATTGCATATTTTTATAACATATACTTTATCATGCTTTAGAGAAACTATTAATCCTAGTTATCACTAAATGTCAACAACAGGGAAATGGCAGAGAAACAGCAGTTTGTACAGTACACTGCTGAAATTCACAGGCAGTTGCAATTAGTTTTTTTTTTTATAGAACGCAAACATACTAAAAACCTTTAAATTTAATTCCACTTATAAATCTATATGATCAATAAAACAAAGTGAGAATTGAAACTGTTTTTAAAGCTTTACTAGAAACTTTCTGTGACAACTATTATGTACATGTAGAGATTATAGTGTAGCATGCTATATTGTCACGTACATTTAGAGATTGTGTATTATATTGTCACGTACATGTAGAGATAGATAAAATTTTATTTTTATACAGGATAAATACATGTCATAAGCAATAGGGATATAATCCCTGTTTACAAGACAGTCCTGTAGGTGTTACAGCATAAACATTATGTGTCATTTTTCAAGTACTCCTACAAATAAACATACATTTTGATTTATAAACACAAGTATACAACAAATAACACACATTCCATATCACCAAATATATGGACAGTCATGCACCTTTGGACACTTTGCTAAGAAAGGGATACTAAAAATCCATAATATTAACTTAATCACACTCCAAAGAAAACATGACCAAATTGTTTTTGAGATGTAGTTGTTCTCATAGAATGAGGGAGCATGTTCCAAAATTTAGCAGCTTGGTGTTTTAAAGTTTTTTCACTGTATCTTGTTTTACTGTAGTTAACCGTTATTTTGCTTTCATATACAGATCTGATTAAAATCCAAGTTGGTTCTACTTTTTTTGTCAGAGCACTGACTGAAATATAATGTGCTGGTTGTTTTATGAAACATCTATGCAGTAACTTTAACCACATTTCGCTGTTTCTAAGTTCTAAAGTTAACCACCCTAACTTGTTCAGCATTAAACAATGGTGTGTCCTGAAATGACATCCCAATACAAATCTTGCAAGTCTATACTGGATTTTGTCCAATTTATTCTGCATTTGTTTGGGTGCAACCCTATGAACATTACTTCCATATCCAATAGAAGGCAATATCATCTGCTCAACAGTTGTTTTCCTGGCTCTTTGATCTAGGCATCTTGATGTACGTCTAAGGGCACCCAATTTTTTGCTAACTTTGTTTAGCACCTCCTTAATGAGTTCTGAAAAATGTAATTCCATATCAAAAATCATTCCCAAATAGTGATATTCCTTTACCTGTTCTATCAATGTATTACTTAATGATAATATGTTTAGCATGGGTTTTTTACTATTTCTAAAATAAAGAACCTTGGTTTAATTCATGTTCATGACAAGCCTCGACCTGGTGAACCACTCCCCAATGCCGTCAAAGTCCCTCTGTAATCTACTTTTCAGGTCCAGCATGTCAACCCCTGTTGCTATTAATGATGTATCATCAGCATACAACCTGATATTAGAGGTTTGCACTACCTGGGGAAGATCATTGCTGAACATCAGAAACATCAAAGATTGCAGTGTAGCATACTACATTGTCACATACATGTAGAGATTGCAGTGTAGCATACTATATTGTCACGTACATTTAGAGATTGCAGTGTAGCATACTATATTGTCACATACATGTAGAGATTGCAGTGTAGCATACTATAGTGTCACATACATGTAGAGCTTGCACTGTAGCATACTGTATTGTCACGTACATGTTGAGATTGCAGTGTAGCATACTATATTGTCACCTACATGTAGAAATTGCAGTGTAGCATACTGTATTGTCACCTACATGTAGAGATTGCAGTGTAGCATATATTGTCACGTACATGTAGAGGTTGCAGTGTAGCATACTGTATTGCCACGTACATGTTGAGATTGCAGTGTAGCATACTATATTGTCACCTACATGTAGAGATTGCAGTGTAGCATACTGTATTGTCACCTACATGTAGAGATTGCAGTGTAGCATATATTGTCACGTACATGTAGAGATTGCAGTGTAGCATACTGTATTGTCATGTACATGTAGACATTGCAGTGTAGCATACTATATTGTCACGTACATGTAGAGATCGCAGTGTAGCATACTGTCTTGTCACGTACATGTAGCAATCGCAGTGTAGCATAGTATATTGTTACCTACATGTAGAGATCACAGTGTAGCACGCTATATTGTCACATACATGTAGAGATTGCAGTGTAGCATACTGTATTGTCTCGTACATGTAGAGATTGCAGTGTGGCATACTATATTGTCACGTACATGTAGAGATTGCAGTGTAGCATACTGTATTGTCACGTACATGTTCAGATTGCAGTGTGGCATATTGTATTGTCACCTACATGTAGAGATTTCAGTGTAGCATACTATAGTGTCACGTACATGTACCGATTGCAGTGTAGCATACTGTATTGTCACTTACATGTAGAGATTGCAGTGTAGCATACAATAGTGTCACATACATGTAGCAATTGCAGTGTAGCATACTGTATTGTCATATACATGTAGAGATTGCAGTGTAGCATACTATAGTGTCACGTACATGTAGAGATTGCAGTGTAGCATACTGTATTGTCACTACATCTAGAGACTGAAGTGTAGCATACTGTATTGTCACGTACATGTAGAGATTGCAGTGTAGCATACTGTATTGTCACGTACATGTAGAGATTGCAGTGTAGCATACTGTATTGTCACGTACATGTAGAGATTGCAGTGTAGCATACTGTATTGTCAGGTACATGTAGAGATTGCAGTGTAGCATACTGTATTGTCAGGTACATGTAGAGATTGCAGTGTAGCATACTGTATTGTCAGGTACATGTAGAGATTGCAGTGTAGCATACTGTATTGTCACGTACATGTAGAGATTGCAGTGTATCATACTGTATTGTCAGGTACATGTAGAGATTGCAGTGTGGGATACTGTATTGTCACGTACATGTAGATTGCAGTGTGGCATACTGTATTGTCACGTACATGTAGAGACTGCAGTGTAGCATACTGTATTGTCACGTACATGTAGAGATTGCAGTGTGGCATATTGTATTGTCACCTACATGTAGAGATTACAGTATAACATACTATAGTGTCACGTACATGTAGCGATTGCAGTGTAGCATACTGTATTGTCACTTACATGTAGAGATTGCAGTGTAGCATACAATAGTGTCACGTACATGTAGCAATTGCAGTGTAGCATACTGTATTGTCACATACATGTAGATATTAAAATGTAGCATACTATAGTGTCATGTACATGTAGAGATTGCAGTGTAGCATACTGTATTGTCATGTACATGTAGAGATTGCAGTGTAGCATACTGTTTTGTCACATACATGTAGAGATTGCAGTGTAGCATACTGTATTGTCACATACATGTAGAGATTGCAGTGTAGCATACTATATTGTCACCTACATGTAGATGGATAAGACAGATGATTTATATGTACAGTTGCTGGGGCTTTTATGGTTATAAGAGTGCATTTTCAAGTTATTTGGGTGAGATAAAGTGCAGTTGAGCAGTTCTGACACACAAAGGACTTGAGAAGGAACTCTTGTAACCATAAAAGACATAGGAACCGTACATATAAATATATTATAAATCATGATAAACATATTTGTTTCACAAAAAATAATTGTAATTTAAAATCAAAATGTTTTAATTTGCAGAATATTAGAGGATTCCTTTGATAGGAAAGAATTGTGCCAGCTGAACTTTGAACTTCAGAATGTTAGGACTATGTACAGGAAACACCCACTTTAGAGTACCCAGAATGTTTAGAAATGAACAATCAGGACTGGCTAAGAATGATTTCATGATTTATAATATTTAAAATATGCCATTCCAAAGCTCAAGGTGCATAGCACAAGATTCAAATGAAACAAACAGAAACAATAAAACTAACATAAGTAAATAAATCACTTGGGTGACAATGAAATACCAATAGAAGTACATCGTAGAAATTGAATCACTGTTGGAAAAAGACCAAAACGATAAATCTGTAAATGCTGCCTGGGCTTGCCGGGTTTTAGACGTGTTCTTGAAATTTGTCTACTGAAAGGGCATATCAAATATCTCGAGGGAGAGCATTCTGCTGTCTAGGGGCCACCACACTAAATACTATATCTCCAGTCAATGTTAAGTGAGATTTTGGTACAAACAAAAAGTGATCTGCAGTGGAGTGCAACTCCCTGGGGCACATGTGGGTGAGCAGAAGGTTACCAGTGTACTGTGGGTCCACTACATTCAGGCCTCTGTATAGGTTAACAGAAGAACCTTAAAGTCTATTCACTGTCTGACAGAAAGCCAGTGCAGACTGTGGAATGCTGGGGTGATACGCTTCTGACCTCCCAGTGGAAGTAAAGAGATGTGCTACTGTATTCTATACAGGCTGCAGATGGCAGATAAGACCTGTTGGAAGACATTAGTTGAGCACATTACAAAAAACAAGTTGGAACGTAATAAAGGCATGTACTAAAGTGGTCAGATTGCCAAGGTCAAGTTAGGGGTGCAACCTAGAGACATTTTAAGATGATAAAGCCAGTGTGCGTGACAGAAGATAACTGAGTGCCTAATGTTGTATCATCTTCCAGAGTGATTCCCAGTGAACCCCATCAAACGTGGATAGCCTAAAGTTATTTAAATGAACTGACTGTAGCTGATCCGAACCAACCAATAATAACCCCCCCATTTTGCCAAAACTCTGTCTCATCCTACTACAAACCAACCACTAACTGACCTCAGCAAAGGCTTTCTCCATCCCAGCCAATAGGGAGCCTTGTCCATGTTTAAATGAAAGATACAGTTGAGGATAATCAGCAAAACAGTGGATCATCACTTGTAGTGGAAGCAAAATCATTGCAAACAGCATGGGGGCAAGACTGATCCCTGTGCCACACCATTGTCAATGTCATATGGGGAAGATCGACACTTGCATGCCAGTGTCAATTGTGACGATGTCATATGGGGAATACTGACAACTCTCCAGAACCAGCTACTGCCTGCACTCACTGAGGAAGGAAATGTAATCAGCCTCATTGTTAATTATACTATATGTTATTTAACAACTACTGAATGTATCCAAGTATTCTTTTTCTTGTCAGTTTCTTAAATAACAAAAATACATGCATGTACAATATGTAATTAGACAATCATGAAAAAGTTCTAAAGATCATAGGTGATATCAGTAAGTTAAAAAAATTACAAGCAATCATAACATTAATATTTGTATCTTAAGATAAATGAAGTTTGAAGTTACAATCTATCTAATACTAATTTATCCCTTTATAAGATAATCTGACTTACAGTATTAAACAGAAGCATTCCATAGATCCAGTTAATAGTGAAGCATTCCACAGATCCAGTTACTAGTACCTTTGGGAAGAACTCTTTTAAAGTTAGTGCAAACAAAGGAACCCTGGCACACACTCACGTCCAGATAAAGTCAATGCACATTTGTAAAATGTAAGAACCTTTTAATCTTGTAAATTACAGCTACTATTCACAGAACCAGTTAATAATGCCTCTTGGAGTTCTTCCCAACATCTAGTAAAAAGGTGCATTGTACGATTGTCGATATGAAAGTTATTTAATGTTTCTAGGGACGTGGATATGTTGTTCTATCCACACATCTGGCAGTATCCTTTTCCCTTTAATTCTTGCCGGAAGTCTTAAAGCTGGCTCCTCCCACCCACCTGGGTGGTATATCCTGCAGCTCCGCCCCATGACTCCAGAGCTTCCTTTCTGCTGGAAGAAGCAGGTTCCCTCCTTACCATTCCCACGTTGAGTAGGCCCTGGCACTCAAGTCTTCAGATTTACTTCCAAAACTTAAACTCGTAAGAGTTTTTTTCTCAATGATCTTTGATCACGACCATGATGGAGGATAAGTCCTCGCTCGGGTTCTGCTAGTGCCCCTGCGGGCAGAAGATGTTGCGTACCGACCCGCATGCCATGTGCGTCTACTGCCTGGGTCCCGAGCACCATACCCAGGCCTGCACCTTTGTTGCTGTTTTCAACCGATCGCACTTCGACCATCGCTCGCCGCTTGCAGCTTGGCCATCCGAAAACGGAACCTGCCGGTCAAATCTAAGGAAGCCCGTTGGGTGGGTTCCATGGCTGTGGGGTCTGCTGACCAACTAGAGTAGATGAAAGCCTGCGAGGAGGAGGAGGTGACTTGGGGCAGTGATCAGTCCTCTTTGGCCTCTGTCTTTGTTCTGCTGAAACTGGGCTCCACCTTTACATGGAGTCTGTCTTAGAAGACACTCTTGGCTGAGAATCTCAGGTTTTACACCTGACTTCCAGAAGGGTATCCAAGATGTCCCATTCAAAAGCTCGGTTCTCTTTGGCAGAGAGTCCGAGAAGATAATAACTAAACTTCAGGATGCCGGTAAGGCGGTCAGATCAGTACAGGCAATGTACAGACCTAAACAGAACCCATTTCAGAGGCAACAGAACAGATTCAAGGGCAAACAGGGTCAACAGCCCCGATTTGGACAACAGCAGAGAGGCGGCTTTAATCGCAAAGGCCAACCTCGCTGTACAGGAGGTCAAGGTGCCAGGAACACAAAAACTCCTCAGGCTACCCCCCCCCCTCCTCTGCCTGACTCACTGCAGACCCCTCCTCCCCCTCTGGTTCAAAGGGAAGAGAAGGTTGGGGGTCATTTCGTAAACCACCTACCAAGGTGGCAACAAATCACGTCAGATCAATGGGTGCTCCAACTCATTCAAAGAGGGCACTCTTATAGAGTTCATAGGACACCATTATTCAGATCACCACTGCATTCCCAGTATTCAGGCCAACATGCCACATTAATTTGAGAAGAGATAGCTTCCCTTCTCAAGAGTGAAGCCATAGAAAAGGTCCCATGGATCCAGAGAGGGAAAGGGTGTTATTCCGACTTCTTTCTGGTGCCAAAGAAGACAGGAGACCTAAGTCCAATCCTAGACTTAAGCGATCTCAACACCTTCGTGGCATCCAAATGCTTCAGGATGTTGACCCTACCAGGCTTGATCCTGACGCTACGCCCAGACGCTTAGCTCGCATCACTGGACATGCAAAATGCCTACCTCCACATTCCAATCGCGAAACATCATCAGAGGTTCCTGCGATTCGAATTCCAGGGTCGCCACTACCAATTCCAAGCCCTACCATTCGGCCTTTCACCGGCTCTGACGGCATTCACAAAATGCCTGGCAGTGGTAGTGGCAGCACTCAGGAGAAAGGGCCACTATGTCTTCCCCTATTTGGATGACTGGCTCCTGACGGCAGTGTCACAGAGAGAGTTAAACCACACTCTACGAGACACCTATTCACTGTTCGACTCCCTAGGTGTCATGATCAACTTGACCAAATCGACCCTCACACCCTGCCAAAGGCTTCAGTTCACTGGCGTGGTGCTGGACACCAGCAAGGGAAGGGTCTTCATACCAGAAGACAGGGCAGAGCATCTACGAGCCCTGATAACACATATCAGAGCTTAACATCAGGTCCCAGCGAGTACCATATTGCACCTTCTGGGGCATATGGCGGCCGCCATAGCCATGGTACCCCTTTCACGTCTCCACATGAGAGCCATTCAGTGGACACTCAGGGTCCAGTGGGACCAATGCCAAGATGACTTAGACCAACTAGTCTCAATCCCCAACTCTATTCTCTGAGTCTTGCAATGGTGGATGGTTCCAGAGCACCTCTCAGTAGGGGTTCCCTTCCTATCTCCTACCCACTCCCTGATTCTGACCACAGATGCATCAGGATCAGGTTGGGGTACCCATTTGGGTGGCAAAAAGACTCTGGGACTATGGTCAGGGACCGAAGGAGCCCTTCACATAAACATCCTTGAGATGAGGGCAGTTCTTTATGCCTTTCAAGCCTTGGAAACAGACATAACCCCAGGACACTTACTGATCCAAACAGACAACATGTCAGTAGTGTTTTACATCAACAAGCAGGGAGGCACTCACTCATACCAACTCTGTCGAGAGGCCATGAGAGTGTGGTACTGGGCAATAGAGCACAACATCGTACTGTCTGCAGTGCATGTTCCCAGATTACAGAACATGCTGGTGGATTTGTTAAACAGATCTCGATCCAGCGCATACGAATGGGAACTGCTACAACCAGTAGCGGAAATGCTTTTCAAAAAATAGGGAATGCCAGATTTGGATGTGTTCGCCTCCCCATACAACGCAAAACTGCCCAGTTTCTGCTCGCTAGATCCAGGGCCTGGTGTTTTCTGGTGAGACACATTGTCCCTCTCCTGGACAGGCAGATTCCTCTGTGCCTTTCCTCCATTCCCTTTGATCTAGAGGGTCCTGCTCAAACTGCAGGACAATGGAGCAGTCATGATTCTGGTGGCCCTATATTGGCCCAGACAGATATGGTTTCCTCTTGTGCAAGGGTTAACAAGCGAACCACCACTTCTTCTTCCATTCAGCTCGCACTTACACTGTCACAAGACAATGGGTCTGTGATTCACTCAAACCTCAGATCCTTGCACCTGCAAGCCTGGCTCCTAAGGACCTAGCAATGTCTCGCCATGGTGTGTCAGACAATGTGGCAGACGTCCTAGTGGCAGTGAGGAAGCCCTCCACTCGTGCCACATACGCCATGCAATGGCACAGGTTCTGCCTTTGGTCATCGGCCCGGGACCTAGACCCACTATCTTGCCCGGTCAAATCAGTTTTGGAGTACCTCCTTTCTTTGTCGCAGGCAGGACTGAGCTACTCTTCAATAAAGGTGCATCTTTTTGCCACCTTTCGGAGACAAATCTTTGGCCCAATTAGATTTGTCACGCACCTTCTTGAGTGACATCCTCCATTTGAAGCCACCCATTAGAGATCCGATCCCTCCTTGGGATCTTCTCTTCAGTTTAGAACAGCTCATACTTCCTCCCTTTGAACCAGCCACAGATTGTGAGCTACGCCTTCTCTCTTGGAAGGTATTATTTTTAGTTGCAGTTACTTCAGCAAGGAGAATTTCGGAGCTCCAAGCACTTATGTGTAAAGAGTCTTATTTATATTTCCACAAGGACAGGGTGTTCTTCAGAACCAATCCTAAGTTTCTTCCTAAGGTAGTGTCTGAATTAACCCTTAACCAGGATATATACCTACCGGTCTGCTATCCAAGATATACCAACAGAGGAGAAGCTTTCCTACTCTCAAAATGGTTGGTGAACTGCATTGGGTTCTGTTACCAGAAGCAAAACAAACCCGTACTGGGACTGGTAAAGGGTCATTCCACCAGAGGGGTAGCAACCTCTTTTGCTTCCCTGAAAAGTGTTTCAGCACCTACCATTTGTGCAGCAGCTACTTGAAGTACAGTGCACACATTTATCAGACACTACAGTCTGGACGTTGCCTCTATGCACAGAGCGGGCTTTGGCCTTGCAGTTCTGCAGGGGCTTCTTTCATGAAGGGTTCCCTTTTCCCTTCTCCTAGCTTCCTTCCAAATTTAGGGGTAATACCTTTCACTGCTTGGGATTCAGTCCTAATGGTGTAACCTGCTGCAAGAGCTGTTTCTCGAAGTAAGATAGTACAGTTATGTAAGAACTTGCCGTAACAGTAGATCTTCGAGAACAGCTCTTGCAGAAGGTACTCTCCCACCCACCTTCCCCTCCTAATTTGTATTGGTCTTCCTCTGAGCGGATCCTCTATCTCCCCATCAGAATCACATCGCTATGCCGGAGTGTCCGGCGGGAGAACTGAGGGATGCTGGGGGACCGCCCCTTTTATAATGTACTGTATGTGACGCCGGGGGTGGGGCCAACATCAGGGGCAGTCCCCCGCTGTATGTAGCTAGCTAGAAGTTTTCCGTGGGGTCCTGCTGCCTGCCAGCTTCAGCCCTAATGGTGTAACCTGCTGCAAGAGCTGTTCTTGAAGATGTACTGTTACGGTAAGTTCATACCTAACTATACTTTACCATGCCATTCCCTATACTTGACCTGGTGGTCATTTTTCTAGTTTTGTTAAATCAGTCTTAACATGGTAACCTAGATTACAGACATGACAAAAATGTTACATTTATTATGCTCTAACAAACTCCATTGGGATTTGTGAATCCTATCATTTCGCATAAACGTTTTAGTTGTAGGCACTGTGTCTTTCGTCCACTTCATGAAAATTCCCTTTGCATTAAGTTCCCTTCCATTTGTAGCCACCTAAATTCAGCAGGCAGCCAGCTTGGCAAGTAGCTGCATCTGCACTTGATCCTAATTTAACTTCTTAGCCAGCTGGTAGGAGAAGTTCACATGTGGGACAGCTACCTCCCTTCCGCTGAACCCTCATCTTCCACCTTCCACCTTCCATAGAAACATTGAAATTGTTGGTTAAAAAAAGGACTGTTTGGCCCACCTAGTCTGTGCAGGGAACCCTCATCTCCCAGCTGGCAGGAAAGGGATCTGGTGCCTCACTGTGGGGCTGGTCCTGTTCTCTACATGAGACATCAGTTACAATACTTGAGCTCTAGTTTCAAAACCTATCAAATCACTCAACATGTGACCCTGAGCACGTCATTTTACCTCTTAGTGCTTCAATCCAGCCAGCTTTAAACTGCATAGAAAGAGGACCCCACTGCAAAACAGATATTGTATTTCAGCTGGGCTGTGCTGGATAAATGAATTGTTAAAAAACAAACAAAAACTGAATATGTTGCTTTGTTGGGTTTTTTTTAAAAATGGATGTGTCGTCGTCTGATGCTTTCATAAGGGTAGTCTGTCCAATCATGAGATTACTTGGGGGTTACCGGGGCAGGGGGGGGAATGAGGATTTGATGTACTGTAGCTTGATTATACCTCTTTATTTCATAACAAAAGTCATACCATTGTTGCTGATATGTGTTTGTTTCTACATGTACCACAAATCTAAAAATGTATTTGTTAAAAAGAAACAATTTTCAAGTCAACATGCATTTTATACAGTATATTGATACAGCACATATCAGTACATTGTAAATATTTTAATAGTGTTTATCTGTGTTGCCGTGAATCCAGTCATTCATTGAAAAAACATTTTAGATGGCTGGCGCAGTGGTGAAGAGGGCTGAGGTGCCGTGGGTGTCTTATCTCTTTCCATACCGGCAGCCTGGGTTTGGGAATGGACACGAGTTCCTCGGGGGTCGGTCAGCGAGGGAAGATTGAGTGTCTGTAGGATTGCTCTCTTCCCTCAGGGAGGGGGATTCTGTGACTTGCCGTTTGACTGCCACCTGGAGGAATCCAGGTGGTGGGGCATGTGAGTCACCAAGAGGGGAGGGTCTGCGTTTAGTGTACCATGGGGGCATCTCATAATGAAGGGAATAATGACCACCCTCATTTTTATTTTCAAATTATTACCCCAGAAATGGTCACTTCTTATGTTCTTAAGGATAATCCTAAACCAGTCATGGGTCAGGACAAGATTGATTATCGATTTCTTAAGCTGGGTATAAATGTATTGGCTACTCCTTTATCTGTTTTATTTAATTTTTCATTATGTAACAATGTTTTCCTGGGGATTTGGGAGATGGCTGTCATTAAGCCAATCTTCAAGTCTGGCTGTAGAAAGACTGTTTCAAATTATCGACCTATTTCATTGTTGGCACCCCTGTCCAAGATCTTTGAAAGAATTGTTTTTGATCAATTTCAAGATTTTTTGTTTAAATATAATTTGCTATCTAGTTGTCAGCATGGATTTAGGAGGAGTTGCAACACTGAGACGGCCTTGGTGGGGTTCACCAGCTAAATGCAGGATACCCTGGATTCAGGGTGCTCCATTAAACTCGCGGTGTTTAATGGACCCTCTAGGGCCTTCAATTTTGGTTAATCATTCCAAGTTATTGGAGTCCTTGAGGAGATTAAGGTATTAGCCATGTAACCCTGTGGTTCTCTGATTATTTGCAGGAAGGAACATAAGACCATCATTGCAAACACTTGTTCTGGGTCTCTTCCGATTTCCTGTGGGGTGCCACAGGGTTCTATATTTGGCCCTTACTTTTTTCTCTCTTTTATGAATGCTGCCCCTTTGTCCTGTGTTCGTTCAAGAATAATATTGTATGCAGATGATGCAGTATTGTTTGCCGATGGTCCTGATCCTGATTCTGCTTTGGTTCAGGTCCAACAAGACTTTGAAAATTTTCAAAATTGGTTATGTTCCCGCAATTTAATTCTGAATTCGTCCAATACTAAGGCTATGTTTTTTTCAGGTCCTAGGAAATTAAAAAAATATCAATGTTCCTATAATAGATTTGCAGGGTAATGTTATTGAACTGGTTGACAGTTTACTTAGGGATTATTTTGGATTCTCAATTTTCTTTTGAAAATCATATTAATACATTAATTAAAAAAATCCATCAGAGATTGGGAATGTTGTTTAGGATAAAAACTTTTCTTGTTTTAGAATCTAAAAGGTTATTGGGACATAGCCTATTGTTAAGTCTGTTGGACTACGGATTGTTGATCTATTCAGGTACCAACGAAAAAATGCTGCAGAAATTTAGGACTACTTTTAATGGTATTCTTCGATTTGTGACTGGTTTGCCATTTGACACCCATCATTGTATACTAACTAGGGAAGCTAATTGTCCCTCATTCTTGGACAGAATTAATATTAAATTGGGAACTTTTTTGTTTAAGGGTACTTTGGGTTTACTGCCCTCCACCATCCTTGACCTTTTCCCGACTCCAGCTGGTTTAAAGAATACCAGGTTTCAGCTTGAGGATTTATTTGGTATTCCTTTATATAGGAAAATCATAGGTCAAAGATCAGTTATCTATAGGGCCAGATATTCAAACTGCGCTCTTCTTAGGCGCAAGCCCTTGCGCTGCGCAAAATAGTTGCGCAGGGGTGTGGCCCGGGCGATATTCAAAGGATTTGCGCTATTGAGCAACTCCTTTGAATATCACCTAACCACAACCACTGTGCGATAGCACAGTGGAACTTACGCCATAAGTTGTCAGAGGAGCATTCCGACTTGCGGTGGCGCAAGTACCATTGCGCCATCATCGCAAAATCCCGATATTCAAAGGTGACATGCAAATGGGGCCATAATTCATACAAGGTGCAGAGGGCCATTTGCATCTGATTCTCTTCATTGCATGCCATTAGCATGCAGGTGCACCGATCCCGAGGACTGCGCCTGGCGCCTGCCAGGCAACGGCCGTCGAGGACCGACGCCTACAGCACCGATCGCGGGCAAAGGTGAATATCCCCCACCCACCCCACTGGCCTGATGCGCGGCAACAGCAGAAATGCCCCCCACCAGCCCTACACGGAGGCTGCATTGGTTATAAAACAACCCCCGCAGCCCGATCGCGGGCATAGTTTAACCCCCACCCCACCAGCCCGATCGCGGGCAGCAATATCTCCTCCCTCCTCCCGAACACAACCCTGGTGGTCAGTGGACCGTAGATCCTGATCGCGGGATGTAATCATTACACCCCCAAACATAGCCCTGGTGGTCCAGTGGACCGTAGATCCCAATCACGGGATGTAATCATTAAACACCCCCAACACATCCCTGGTGCCTAGTGTCCCCCCGCCCCACTCCCCGGCGGCCGGGAGGAGGCAGATAGTGAGGCTTCATAGAGTGGGTGGGGTAGGGGACACTAGGCACCAGGGATGTGTTGGGGGGTGTTTAATGATTACATCCCGCGATCGGGATCTACGGTCCACTGGACCACCAGGGCTATGTTTGGGGGTGTGTGTAATGATTACATCCCGCGATCGGGATCTGCGGTCCACTGGACCACCAGGGATGTGTGTGGGAGACACATTGCTGCCCGCGATCGGGCTGGTGGGGGGGGGTTAAACTATGCCCGCGATCGGGCTGCAGGGGGCATACCTCTCAACCTCTCGTCTCATAAATCAGGGACAAGACATTAAAATATCAGGGACACAGACCCCATATCAGGGACACATCTTAAGATTTGGTAGTATACACTCAGAAAGCTGATAGAATTAGGCAGGATTTATGTAAGATGCATTTTCTGAATAGGAAGGAATCTGTAACTTTAATATTTAACATTCTTTTATGCTTACAATCCCCAGTGTTCTGTCACAAGAATACAGTTATGAGGGACAGAGACAAATTCTGAGGCATAATCAGGGATGTCCCTGAAAATCAGGGACAGTTGAGAGGTGTGAGGGGGGGCACAGGGAGTGGGTTGGGGGCCAGCCACAGGTGGCAGCTGCTGTGTTGCGCCCTGCAATGCAGCAGCTCACCTGTGGTGGCCCTCAACTAAGCCTTTTTGGCTCAGAGTTGTGCAGGCGCAGGTTGGGAGTTGCGCCTGACAACTCTGCAACCCAGCTGAATATCGGGCTGTGCAGTTTATGCATGGTTCCTCCCACCAGTTCAGCATGCATTCATTTGCATTGCGCTGTTGCTCAGCCTGTTTTCAGTGGTGCAACTGCCTCCTGCTGAATATCGCAGAATGGAGCAAGTTCGGACTTGCGCAGGCGCAACCCTATTGCGCATGGCTCAACCCTTTTGAATATCTGGCCCCCAGTGTTTTAATAGTATTCCCACATCAGTAACAAACTCTAGTATAGTAAGGACATTTAAGAATAGGTTGGTTCAATGGCTCGACACTAAATCAGAGTGCAATTGTTTTTGCTAATTATGTGTTTGACTTGAATGTGATATGTGATAGTAAGTTTTTGTTATTTATAAACATTTTTTATTGTGTTTTGTATTTATATATTGTGTGTTTTATATGTTAAACTTGTCACTTGTGAAAACGGGCAATTTGCCCATCTTGCTTACAAGTATAAAAAATAAAAATGAAATGAAAATCTCCAGAGAGGCGGAGTGCGCACAGCATGTTCATTACATGTTCTTGGAACCCAGGGGAGAAAATGAGGAGAAATGGAGGACAGGTTTCATGAAGCCCTGTCCATCATGCTGTGGCTTGCCTGATCTCTTTGGATCTGGGACAGTCTGGATTTGTATTCCGGGTAGGGGAGGATGGCTCTCCCTTCCCGGCCGCGCTGGGGTGGCAATCTGTTGGTGATAATGGTTATGGACACTGGAGAAGATTTGGGACAGCTGCAGCTGAAGGGGCTGGGGCTGAAACCAGCCACCCGTACCTGCCTAAGGAGGATAAAAACCTATATAGAAAAAGAAAAGAAAAAACATTTTAGCCAGCCTGTCAGTGCAGCAGTAGGGCTGTTGCTTGTGATGCTGATGACCCAGGTTTGGGAGTAAGGCTGACTCATCGGAAGCCAGCCTGGGGGGATAGAACTGAGCGTCCCAGAGGATGCTCTCCTTTAAGGAGGAAGGGGCGCTGCCTTGGTTGTAGTGCTGCCACTTAGGTGACTGTGGGAATCAGCACCACAGTAGGTAGGCAGGGAAGGGAGGGCACTGGCTGGGTGAGCGGGTGACACGCCCTTGTGTGTATCCCTGCTTGCGCCCCTGGCATGTCAGTGACTTGAATGAAAAACAATGGCCCCAGCACCTGAGGCAAAGGACCCTGGTGCAGTAAATCCAAGCCCTGTATGTTTTTTGTGATGCCATCTGACTAGACTTCTGGATTCAGGGGTTATATCCCTCCAGCTCTAGGGCCTGCCTGGAGGGCAAATCACGGCTCCGTGGATGGGCAGTGGTGACACTGCAGATGCAGGCAAGCCAGAATTTGCCTTGGGGAAATCCCAAAGACTAGTGTTGGAAGCGGAAGGGGTAATACACTGTGAACAAAAGACAAAAATATTTTAGGTACCTAGCACTAATGGCTCCACAGTTAGCCCTTTCTAAAGATTACTTCTTTAAAAAAGGCTAACTTTGGAACCATAAAAGATAAGAACTTATTTTTTTTTACACATAAGCTTTGAGTCCGGTCTGTATAACTGTCCTGTCAGTATAGTTTCCTTGCATCCATACATGTCAATGCACATCCCTAATACAGAGAAACATTTTGAATATATCAGTATAGGAAAAGGAAATTTACAGTATATCGATACATTGAATTGAAAGTGTATTGATAGGACCTATTTATCAACCTGACTCAAAACTTTAATTTTAGGTTCCTAGCCATGATGGCTCCAATGATAGCTCTTTCTAAAGATAATTTCTTCAAAAAGGGCTGACTTTGGAGCCATAAGTCATAGGAACTTGAAAGCATGGCATTGGATAACTTGTCTCTTTAATATTATGGATACCTCAGAGATGCACAAAATACTCCTTTGGCAATGCACAGCCAGTCACTTGTATCCCAATAAATACAGTAGCTGCTGCTGAGTTGCATGGTACTGTATATACCAAAGTAAAAAGGATTAAACTGTGCAATCAGGAAAAAATGTGGGGTGGCGTATAGGCTAGAGGTTAGAGCATCGAGCTGAGAATGAGCTTGGCATACCTCTCAACTGTCCCTGATTTTCAGGGATGTCCCTGATTTGGCCTCAGAATTTTCCTCTGTCCCTCATAAAATTTATGTTTTTGTGACAGAACAGTGGGGATTAATAACACAAAATAATTTCAAACATTAAAGTTACAGACTTGTTGTTCTTCAGAAAATGCATCGTAACATAAATTCCTTTATTCTATCAGCTTTCTGAGTGAATAGTACCAGTTTTTAAGACATGTCCCTGATTTGGAGTCTTTGTCCCTGATTTTTTTAAGCCTTGTCCCTGATTCATGAGGCAAGAGGTTGAGAGGTATGGAGCTTGGTACACCCCCCAGACCTGGGTTTCATTCCTCAACTTCCACATGCAAACTCTGTGACTCTGAGCAAGTCACGTGACCTCCTGGTGCTCCAGGACACACGTAGCAGTGAGCTGTGGTTCAGTGTGCCTTTCCTGGCCAAACATTGTTATAAAAAGTTTGTAAACAGTAAACAGAAGTATATAAATCTAGACCACATGAGACTGCAGTTTAGAGGTTGCATTAGCAAATAGGGAAACCCCAAAAAAGGCCTTCTCTGTGAGCCGCTACTGGAAGGTCTGGAAGCTTTAGTACTATCTGCCTTCCTTGTTTTGTTCCCTGACAGATACCGTGAGTTGCCTGATGCCTCAGTTCTACTCTCCTGTACCTCTTTGTCCCCAGTAAACAAATTTGTTTTGCAGATATCAAAGGGGTTTCCTCATTTAGAGTTACAACTTCTTATGAGGCTTGTCGAGGTATCAGCAGCTTCCTCTCTTAAGCCCCCCCCCCAGCTGCAACACCCTACTTGACTTGGGAAACCCCATCATATCACAAACACATGCATTTGCCTTCAGTAAAATTTGCGCTTGGAGACATTCTGCTGTTTGGCCACTCAAAACAGCATTTAAACAAAGGTGTGTGATTGGAGCTTGTGTTTTTGAATAAAGATTGCACTGTTTTTGAATAAAGATTGTACATATGTGTGCCGCAGTGATGAAATACAGAGGACGGTTTCACAGCTGAGAATAACTAACCACAGTAATGTACATTCAGATGTATAGAAAGTTGTTTTTTTATAAGTGTATGTTCTGGAGTGTCACTGTACTTGGTGGGATTGTTTCAGTCATGGGGTGTGAGATCGTTGAAGGCTTACCTACCAAAACTCTCTTACTTGTTTGTGATAGCTCTAAAGCTGTATTTCCCAGCTGAGACTTGTATGACTCACTGTCTTACATTTCTACAGGCATTTGAAGCAGAACTCACGAAAAATGCCAGCAGGTTACAGCAGTTGAAAGAGAAATTGACAGAGCTGCTGGAGAAGAATCCGGACTCTCCTGAAGCTGCAAAGTGGAAGCAGATGTTGGATGAAATAGGTGATGTATTGTACCAGTATAGGCACTTGAGGGCACACCACATCTAGCTGATCTGGGTTCCTGTTACCTTCCATGTCATTATTTTCTATTTATAAATGTTCAGCTGTTGCTTAGTGACAGCACTGGGGTGTCACTGCAGAAAAAAAAGGTGAATAGTGCGGTACTGAAATATACTAAAGCCCTGTTTACACAGTCACTTTTGTACTGGAGTAACCCGATCGCTCAGGTTGCTCCAGTGCAAAAGCTTCCATGTGGACACTTACCCGATCGGGGTAATCCGCTCAGTAAGATGCTCCCACATTCTCTTGAAAACTGGGGATGCTGAGCAGAGCTAACGACTTACAGTGGATCAAACCGCTGTGTGGACAGTCTGCACCGCAACAACCCGTCTGCTGTGGTGAAACATACAGGACAAATCTCTAGTCCCCTGATGCATGGCTCCTCACTGGCGCAGATTATAGCGGTGCACATAGGGGCCATGTAGACATGCAGACCACCAGTAGCAGGTGGATCATGAGCATGCTGCTGCTCAGTCTTTTGCAGCGCTACTGCCATGTAAACACGGCTTAAGTCTTGCTGTTGAAATCTGGTCCACTGGTAGTGTCAATCAACTTTGTGGTACAGTCTTGTTATTTCTAACCTGTTTACTGACACAGTAGTAGGTAAGGGATATATATTATAGTGCAATACTGTGAATGCCTTCTCATATTTTAAGACAGTGCACCTAAAGCAGCCATATATTAAACAGGAGTGCTTAAGTATTTAAATTGATAGGGACAACCTTAGTGGAGGCCAACAACGTAGCTGGGAATGCCATCATCATGTTAAAAAGCTGGGCGGCTATATCAGCCTGTCCCATAACACATGGCCATCCTGAGTCTCCACTTTTTCCCCTGAGACCAGGCAGGCCACCCATGTCAGTTGAATGGGCATCATGAAGCCCGTCCTCCATGTTTTCCAACTGATTTTCTTCTTGGGCTTGGCTGGACATGCAGAGAGTGTGACATGCATGCTCCACCTCCGTGGAGGTGTCCTCAGCACTCTGTGTGCTGGGCCTTCCCCCAAATTATGAGACTGCACATGCGCTGCCATCTGATTCCTCCAGGTGGCAGTCGAGTGGCGAGTCATAGGATCCCCTCTCCCCAAGGAAGAGAACTGTCCTATGGATGCTCAATCTTCCTTCTTCCAGCCAAGCCTCCAGGCAACCTGAGTCCATTCCCTAACCTGGGTCACTGGCGTGACAGCAGGGAGGCGTGAATGCCTCAACCCATCATGCCACTGAGCCAGCGAAAATTATTCTTTTAACAAGGAAAGTAACAATATGCTCTTGCATCTTCTACTTCTAACATCATGGATACAGCTCATTATCTACACTGTGGCTGTTCTGCTGGATACAGCTAAGTCACCGAAAGTCTTCAGGCTAATTTCTTCTCACCTCCCTTGGTGTATATCCTCTGGCTCTGTCCCCATAACATCAGATCTTTCTTTCCATTAGAAGGGAGCTGGGCTGCCAGAGGACTCTGTGCTGCTGTCACTTGTATCAACCAGTCCTGGTGCCCAGCCAATGTGGGATGCCATTGAATGGTGGATGTGCCTCAGAACTTAGAGGACAGAATTCCATTTGTCCACCTGGATCCATCCGTCGCTGTCACAATAGGTGCATCTCTGGTGGGGTGGGGAGCTCACCTGTGAGACCAGGGGAGTCACGGGTTTTGGTTTCCATGGAAGTACTGATTCCATATCATGAGAATCAAATAAAGTACTGCCTAGCTCAAACAGACACTCTACTGAGTCTTAGTGTTGATCAGAATTCAAAGCAATGGTTCAGCGCAAGAGGCAATGAGCCTCGAAGTGCCGACGAAGTGTTAACATGCAGAGTTTGGGGAAATAAAATAATTGTTTGGCACACTGAACTGGTGAGCGCTTGTTCCTTTGTTCTGAATTCTAATTCCATATCAGTCTTCTGGAGCTCCATGCAGTGCATCTGGCCCTTACAGAATTTGCTTCGTTGATTCGTGGTCAGGTTGTTTAGGTCCATTCCATAGCAAAGCTAACAAGGAAGGCCTCTACACTGGTGCTGTGTTCATAGACCTCACCAAAGCCTTCAAACTCGTTGATCATGAAGTCCTCCTCCGTACCCTGGCTGGCCTCCATTTCTCACCTGAGGTCTGCCTCTGGTTCAAGGATTACGTAACAGGCAGATCCCATTGACTGTTATTGGCGGTGTCCTCTCTGAATCCTGCCCCATCAAACATGGTGTCCCCCAGTTCTCTTCTCTCTGGTCGTTAACTCCCTGCCTGACATCTGCACCACCTCCAGACTCATTCTCTATGCTGATGATGCAGCCCTTTTCTGTCAAGACAAAAATCCCAATGCTCTCATTAACAAACTCCAGTTCGATTTCAGCAGTCTTCACACCTGGTTCACGTCCAAAGGTCTTGTACTCAGCTCCGAAAAAATAAGTTCATGGTTTTCTCCAGCCCCCGCAAACCCCTTGGCTTTGACCTCTCCCTCTATGACAACCTTGGTTACTCCATTGAAAGAGTTAGTGAATTCAAGTGCCTTGGCTTGCTCCTGGATAGCCACCTCAATTTCAATGCTCACACTAGCCTCACAGTCAAAAAAGCCCACCAACGCCACAGAGCAAAGCATTACCTTAACAGGGAATCCAAATCCCTCTTAGTCTCCAGCTTCCTCCCTCCTGTCTTTGACTATTGTTCACTTGTCTCCCTTCCCCGCCTCTCCATCAAAAATTTCTCCAGACTTGAAGCTCCTACCACAACACTATCCACTTTGCCTCTGGTCTCCCTTAAATCACACACCACTGTGACCTTTTTAAGGTCACCAGTTGACCCTCCCTTGAGGCCCGCCTCAACTGCAAGATGGTCACCTTCTTCTTCAAACTCTCCTGTGGACTACTTCCTGATTGCCTCACCTCTTTCTTCCAGACAGCCGCCACCACCAGGACCACTAGACTGTCCTCCAGTCTCTCTTCTCTGTTCCTTTCTGCCAGACCGCTCAAAGCCAAAAAACACTTATGGGACCCAAGCTCTTTAACTCTCTCCCTCCAGAACTTAAATTCTGTCCCTCCACGAATGTCTTCAATCACAATATCAGGAGACATTTCTCTCCCACCTGCACCTGCTCGCAGCCCTAATCTGGCTCCCCTTCTGCACTCTTTTCCCCTCAATCTCTGGTTATCCACCTGTGGTACTTACCCTCTCTTTCTAGCCTGTGCAGTATGGTTAATCCACCTAAGCTAGTTTTTAGATTGCACTTAAATGTTCTGTTTCCCCACTGTTATATTATATTATTGTTAAACCTTTACTGAATGCTTAATGTTACCTTGTATTTGTTAATTCTCCAAGGCTAGTTCATGGTTTGCCCTTTAGTCTATATCGTCCTGATTTTATGTACTATTGTAGTAACCCTCGCTGTTAGTTAAATGTTTTAGCCTATGTCATGTCTCGTGATTGTTGTTTGTAACTGGATGCTTGTGTAAATAGGCAGCAATACTCGTATGCTTGTCCAGTATAACCAATAAAAATGAAATGAAAAAATGAAATGAGGTCTGGACAGACAACATGGCCACCACGTTCTACCTGAACAGGCAAGGCAGGATGCACTCCTTTCTGCTGTGTCAGGAGGCTCTCTGCATGTGCACACTAGTGCACAGCCTCATTTCCTGGTGGTGCATGTTGAAATAGAAAGCAGCCAGCTGGCAGACGCTCTCTCAGCCAGGTCAGGGGTATGTTGCATGAGTGATCCCTGCACCAGAACATGATAAACCAACTGATCTTCCCTGAATCAGTCTTCACCATTTATTCATACCTATGGTTCATAGGGCCAGAGGCACTAGGACCCTGCTGGAGCCTTTTTTTCCTGTAGAGAGGGAGCCAACATCTGGTATCGGTGCCACCTGCACTCAGTGCATCCCATGTGGTGCCGCGCACCAGCCAGTAACCATCATCGACTACCTCATGAACCTCAGTCCTGTACTTCCCGCATCAAGTACACACTGTGGGAGAAGTGCCTCAGTTCAACTATTGTCGAACTTCAAATTCTACTGCAGCATCACCAGAGAATCTTCTTTTGCAGTATCAACTTTGTTTTATTATTTTGTTCATTATGTCTTGAGTTCAAGAAATGGAGTAAGGGGGACAAAACAGCCCTGGTTATGTGTTGATGTTCCTGTGGGAAAGCGATTGTCACGAAGGGCAGACATCAAGTTTGTTGAACCTGTCTTGGCCCTAAGCATGATGTGGAGTCCTGTGATGCCTGCTTTTCCATAGATCTCCATACCGTTGAATTCTGCATGTTAAAGCTAGATCGCTTGATCCTGAGCTTCAGAGGCACACCATGAACCCATGTTGCTAAGCTCAGGACTTTAGGCCTATTTTCTGGGCCTCTTCTCGGTGCCACTTGTACCACGGAAGTACAAGGTCCAGCCTTGCCTCAGCTGGGTGTCAGAGGCCCTTGGGGGTGATGCTGGTGGACAGCCAGCTCCCTCTTGGTGACCTACTGAGCACCCCTCCCCCAGTACATTCGCCCTGCACAACAGACATCCCCAGTGATGAGTCTGAAGCTGTATCCTTGGTCTACACCGGAGGACACCTTGGTGTTGTGGCCTGTTGCAGCCCCAGCTCTTGACACCAATTGCAGTGTCAGTGAGTTGGTAAGTATGGGCCACAATACTGAACCTTCTCCTGGTACCATTCACTGTGCCTGGAGAGGGACTGGCACCTGGGCTGAGTGGCACTCGATTGTGAAGGTTGAGGTGTCGCTCCCTGACTCTAGTAGCCCTTGTGGCTGCAAGGAAGAGGTCGACATCGGGACCTGCGATGGGCACAGCACCAGCTCCACTGTCAGTCCTGGGCCTGGCACCAGGTGTGGTGTCGTTAATGGTGCCATCTCTAGGTCAGTCCCTGGTCCCAATGCTGCTTGTGGTACTGGGCTGGCTTCTGACACTGTTTGCAGTGTCAGGAGCAGGGACAGATCTGGTGGTGGTACCGGTCCTGATGCTGGGCTCGGGGGGGGGGGAGGCCTGTGACTGGATTGCTTTCCTATCCTGAGATCGGTGCTGGAGATGGCAGTGGCCTGGGGTTGGGGACCATCAAAGTTGCAGAAGTTTCTCCTGATCATATGGCTGAGCCTGTCTCTGGTGAGAACTGGAGCTGGCCTCAGGGCACTGAATGGTTCCACTCTCCTGGCTCAGTGATCTACCCCTATGGGTACCATCGAGGTGGCTCCTGTTCTGTAGGTTGACCCTCCTTGGGCAGGTTCATCATACAGTTCCCCTAAGTCGAGGTCTGCTAAACGATCCCGCAGCCCAGGCATAGTCCCTAGAGCTGCCTGCTCATCTCACCCTTCCAGGGCTATGCCACCCTTACCCGAACTCCCAGGTATTATGGGTCCTCTTGGGCCCATCACTTGGGCTCAGAATGCAAGCCTGGCTGGTATGCTGTTTTAGTACCATACCACTCAGCTGCCACTGCCTCCTCTCCATCCACGTCCTCCTTAGAGGGCACGGAAGGTTCCATGCACCAGTCCTTGGCCTCTGAGTGTGCCCTGTACCAGAGATTCCTGACGGACATGCTGCAGGTGCTAGACATTGGTACTGTTACTAAGGGCAGTACCTTGTCCACATAGCTGGGGCTCCTAGAAGATTTCAGTGATGACTGCATTGTTGTCACTCCCTGGCCAGGGTCCTTTGACGAATGCTCCAGGACAGTTTGGAGATGTCCGTTTGCTTTGCTGCCAGCCCAGGGAGATGTCTACCGAAGGTACTGTGCACCCATGGGCTGTACTGGCATAGTACCTCACCCTGCTTTGGGGATTCAGGTCTTGCAGACCCCAGATGAGCCATGTCGCCCAGTGTGTGACTGACCTCCTAATGTGGATTCTTCACATGCATATGTGTTAGAGAGAAAGGACTTAACCTTGGATTGCACTGTGATGTGTGCATCTCGGCAAATCAGGCACACTTGACAGCTTGTAACAAGCGCCTGTGGGAGAGCTAGGTCAGCTTCTTGCTGTCATGCCACAAACGGAGTTAGTGGGGCAAGCCATCTGCCTTGCTGCCAAGGGTCTGGAGTTGGCGAGGCACCAGACAAGGGCATCTTATGATGCCAGTGAGGTAGCCTCTAGGCTAGTAGGAACTGGAACAGCTAATATTTTTCCTAGTCAAACTCTCTCTTGTTGGGAGCTGCAATACTGAACATAGGATTTGCAAGAAAGCGAGTTGTGCTCACAACAGAGGGAGGGGAACCTTTCAATTGTCATTGGTTTGTAGCAGATATACTGCAGGTGGAGGCTGCTTCTAACTGAAAGGTGAAATAAGGGAATTTACCATTATCAGGAAAAGACAGTCTTGTTACAATTCTTAACATTTTCAGTGCAGGAAGATTTTAAACTCTGGGCAAAACATTTGTCACAAATCCTGAAATAAGTGCAGGTACAGATTGTGTATTTGACCCAGACAGTAAACTGTTTTCTGTGTTTATTTTTGTTTGCCTTAAAAGGCAATTCCAAACTTTCTCAGGAAGTGATTACATCACAGAGACTTAATCAGCCAATAGCTTTGGTAACAGACCTGAGCACAATAGTATTATAAGCAAGTGTTTATAGCAAACTCATCAGAACAGCTAATATTTTTCCTAGTCAAACTCTCTCTTGTTGGGAGCTGCAATACTGAACATAGGATTTGCAAGAAAGCGAGTTGTGCTCACAACAGAGGGAAGGGAACCTTTCAATTGTCCTTGGTTTATAGCAGATATACTGCAGGTGGAGGCTGCTTCTAACTGAAAGGTGAAATAAGGAATTTAAAATTATCAGGAAAAGACAGTCTTATTACAATTCTTAACATTTTCAGTGCAGGAAGATTTTAAACTCTGGGCGAAACATTTGTCACAAATCCTGAAATAAGTGCAGGTACAGGTTGTGTATCTGACCCAGACAGTAAACTGTTTTCTGTGTTTATTTTGTTTGCCTTAAAAGGCAATTCCAAACTTTCTCAGGAAGTGATTACATCACAGAGACTTAATCAGCCAATAGCTTTGGTAACAGACCTGAGCACAATAGTATTATAAGCAAGTGTTTATAGCAAACTCATCAGAACAGCTAATATTTTTCCTAGTCAAACTCTCTCTTGTTGGGAGCTGCAATACTGAACATAGGATTTGCAAGAAAGCGAGTTGTGCTCACAACAGAGGGAGGGGAACTTCAATTGTCCTTGGTTTGTAGCAGATATACTGCAGGTGGAGGCTGCTTCTAACTGAAAGGTGAAATAAAGAATTTACAATTATCAGGAAAAGACAGTCTTGTTAAATTCTTAACATTTTCAGTGCAGGAAGAGTTCAAAGCACAGCTGACTTATTTTGGGGCTGACTGCTTTGAGCACAAACCACCAGGCTGTTTTGGGACTGGGAGGTTTACCTGTGTCTGACTTGGATGTCTGGATTTTTCTGTTTGATTAGCAGGGATTTTCTCTGTCAAATTGTTGTGTATAGTATCTTGCAGACAGGAAGGCACTCATCGCAGCGGTGAGTCAGAGCTCTTAGCTGATTGTTTTGTGAGGGCACAGTTTAGGCCCAACCCTTCCCACCCCTCACCCTCCCACCCTGGAAATAGTTCCTTATACCTGGGGTTCTGATATCATTTCTCAAGAGTGCAGGGTGCATATCAATGTCATATCCTCTCTAGCACACAGCACTGAAAATATACATACACATTGTAGAATATATATATTTCTATATAACAAACCAATCACACACACAAGCACACACAAAAACAAAAAAAAAAAACATAGTCATGTGGGAGTAGTGCAATGTAATGGCTGTGGGGCAGCAGTCTCCGGGAGTCTTTCTGAGGCTGAGATGTGCCCTATTTGCAGACAACTCTCTGCCCTGAGGGAGGAAGTTGCCCGCCTTCAGGCCACACTGACAGCAGTAAGAGAACCTTCCCCAGGCCAGACTGGATGGTAGGAAGGAACCCCCATCCAGGGAGCACCAGAGCCACCACCACTACCTCAGAGGTTGCAAAGAAAGCACAGCAGTTGGACCACAGTGGGCTCAGGGAGGGTGAGGAGGGTGGAACAGAGGCACACCCAGTCAGTTGTTCCACTCACAATCCATACACCATTCTGGGGAGCACAGCTCCCCTATGGATGCACCACCGGAGGAGATTAAGGAGGCTGAGGACACCTGTCACAAGGAGGCCCACAGGAAGGAGGCAGAGGATGCCAGAAGGAAAGGAAGCAGCTCCTGGTGGGGACTCAATTATTAGGGGATAGAACTGGGGAGCAGGGAAACTGAAGTAAAGTGCCTGCCTGGTGCCATGGCTGTAGGGACAGGAAGCGATCCTCAGGATCACGAGAACAGCTGCACGGGAGTTCGAGCTGGATGTCATTGTCCACCTAGGGACAAATGACTTGGCTCAACATGAGATTAGAGCAGTGCAGAAGGACTTTGTAGAACTGGGGAGGGGCCTAAGACAAGTAGCACACACAGTATCCTTCTCAGAGGTGCTGCCTGTAAATGGCATGAGTGAGGCAAGGTACTTTGCACCATGCAGTTTAATGAGTGGTTGAAAAAATGGTGGAGCACAGGGGTTTGGCTTCATTGGGGACTGGGTTCCACCTGAGAGACACTAGCCTATACTGGCAGGATGGTCTGCATCTGTCCAGGAAGGGAACAAGTCTTTTGAGCAATCGGTTTAAATGCTTCATTGGCAAGCTTTTAAACTAGTCAAGGGGGGAGGCACTGATAAGCAGCAGGAAAATCCCAGCCTCTCCCTACAAAACAGGGTACTAAATGGGAAAAAGACCGAGGTAGAAAGGTCAGTGGGGGATGTTGCAACAGAAAGTAAAGCCATCAAAAAATGGAAAGCAATGAGTACCAATGCACGTAGTCTGAGTAACAAGCTTCCTGAATTAGTGGCCTTGATGGAGGAGGAACATCTGGATATCGTGGCAGTCACAGAACCATGGTTCAGACAAAACCATGACTGGGACGAAACATACCAGGATACACTATCTACAGGAGAGACAGAGAGGGTAAAAGAGGAGGAGGAGTAGCCTTTACATAAGGGAAGGAATCAAAGTAACAGAACAAAAGAGAAAACAGGGAGGAGAAGAAGCACTGTGGGTAAATTTGGAGACCGCAATGGCACCACAATCCCTACAGGGTTGTATACAGACCCCTTCTCAGGGGAGGAAATGGACAAGGAAATGATAGAAAGTATACTTAGTATGGCAAAAGGGAGATATTGCTGATGGGTGATCTGAATATGCCAGATGTTAACTGGAGTGAAGTTGCCGCAGCCACTCTCAAGAGTGGGGTTATTCTAGATTCCCACAGGGGCATGCCTTAGACAACTAGTATTGGAGCCCACCCGAGAGGGAGCAATCTTAGACCTGGTTCTCTCAAATGGAGATGAAGAGAGGATCACAGATGTAGAAGTGGTAGCCATCTGGGAACTAGCGACAATCGAACAGTATGGTTCACAACAAACACAGCAATAGAGTCAAGCCATACAAAGGCAAAGGTACTGGACTTTAAGAGGGCTGACTTTGCCAAAATGGGTAAGTGCCTAAGGAATGCACTAGCAAATGGGCAGGAAGGAGGGGTGGAAGAACAATAGGGAATAATAAAAACTGCCATCACAGAGGCAACAAGCCTTTGTGTGAAGCAAATAAACAAAACTAAACGATGTAAGAAACTACTATGGTTCTTAAAGGAAGTGGCAGTGAAGGTTCAAGAGAAAAAGAAAGCTTTCAGGAAGTACAAGGAATCACAGAAGGAGCAGGACAGAGAACTGTGTCAGTTAAAGCAAATGGAAGCTGGGAAGGCAGTCAGAACAGCAAAGGCCCAAACCGAGGAAAAGATAGCCAACTCAGTTAAGAAGGGGGATAAAACCTTTTATAGGTACATCAGGAGCCAAGAAAGACCAAGGAGGGATAGTGAGCTTAATAAAGGGGGGGCAGAGGAGACTGTGAAAAGGCAGAGATACTAAACAAATATTTTTGCTCAGTATTTACAAAGGAAGAGGGGGTACCTAGAACAAACAGTAGAAACACACTGGATACAGAAGTTGATACCAGCCCATTTACAGAAGAAAGGGTTCTGAAAGAACCTAAAACTGAAGGTGGACAAAGCAATGGGGCCTGATGGGATTCATCCCAGAATTTAAAAGAACTAAGGGTAGAATTAGTGACACCACTGACTACCCTGTTTAACAAATCATGGGAAGATGGGGTGGTACCCGAGGACTGGAGGAGGGCAGATGTGATTCCTTCACAAAAGTGGGAGCAAGGCAGAAGCAGGAAACTACAGACCTGTTAGTTTAACCTCAGTGGTAGGAAAATGATGGAATCACTTCTGAAGGAAAGAACTGTCAAGTATCTAGAGGCCAGAGGGCACAGGACCCAAGGCAGCGTGGATTCACAGTGGAAGGTCATGCCAGACAAATCTAATAGATTTCTTTGACTGGGTGACCAAAGTAGTAGATCAGGGAGGGGCTGTGGACATGGCCTACCTAGACTTTAGAAAGGCATTTGACACAGTCCCACACAAAAGATTAATATACAAGTTAGCTAGCCTGGGAGTGGGTCCCAAGATGACAGCCTGGGTAAAAATTGGCTGGAAAATAGGACACAGAGAGTAATAGTAAATGGAGTCCACTCTGATGAAAGGGGGTTATTAGGGTACCGTGAGGGTTCAGTATTAGACCATTCCTCTTCAATGTCTTTATAAGTGACATTGCAGAGGGACTGAAGGAAAAGGTATGTCTTTGCAGATGACACAAAGATCTGCAACAGAGTTGATGCACAAGGTGGGGTGGAAAGGATGAAAAGGGACTTGGCAAGGTTAGAGGAATGGTCAAATGTATGGCAGCTTAGATTCAATGCTAAGAAGTGCAAGGTAATGCACCTGGGAAGCAAAAACCCAGGGGAAGAGTACACAATGGGGGTGAGATACTAACGACAACAAAAATGGAAAGGGACCTGGGGGTAGTCATATCAGATGACCTAAAGGTGGGCAAGCAATGTGAGAGGGCAGCAATGAGGGCTGGGGGGATATTGGGATGCATAGGGAGAGGCATCGCCAGTAGAAAACAGGAAGTTATTATCCTTCTGTACAGACAGCTGGTCAGACCCCATCTGGAGTACTGCGTGCAGTTCTGGAGACCCAGTCTTCGCAAAGACATAGGATGGAAGCTGTCCAGAGGAGGGCAACTAAAATGGTGCAGTGTCTGCACTGGAAGACATATGAAGAGAGACTAAAGGAGCTTAATATGTATAGCCTCAAGGAAAGGAGGGAGAGGGGGGACATGATAGAAACTTTCAAGTACCTCAAGGGAATCAACAAAGTCCAAGAGGTTAGCGCTTTCAAAAAAAGAGGTGTGCAAGAACAAGGGGCACAATTTGAAGATTGAGGGGGCAGCTCAGAGGTAATTTAAGGAAGTATTTTTCTACAGAGGGCTGTGGATGCATGGAACGGCCTTCCGGAGGAGGTCGTGGAGTCAAAAACAGTGGTGGAATTCAAGCATGCATGGGACAGTCATAAGGCAATTCTAGGGGATGGGGGTAGGAAGAAGTAGACTGCTGGTTAACTAGGATCTGCAGCTTATCCAGTAGGCAGGGAAATGGGCAGACTGGGTGGGCCAAGCGGTCCTTATCTGCCGTCAAATTCTATGTTTCTATGATTCGGAAGATGGTGTGGCTTCACTTTTCTCGGCTGGCACCTCAGGCCTGGTGTAGGGTGCTGAACTCCCAGTTCCAGGGGCTCATATTTACTCCTGGAGAGTCAGATGGGAACTTGGGGATGTTACTTCCTGTCTGATTCTGATCATTCTTGGGCTTCATGAGGCCCGTGAGGAGTCCCTGACCTCGGGTGTTCTCCTTGGTACTCTGACCAATATGTGTGAATCCGTGGTGAAGATTGATTCAGGGAAGGTATGAACATTTTGTACTCGACATAATTGCTGAGCTTCCTGAATATCTTCACCATTGATTCTGTTGCCCACCCTCCATGCTCCGCTCAGCTGAGAGCCGGGGCACTTCTCCCACAGGGCGGTGAACCTATGGAACTACTTACCAGCAGAGACAGAGGACATGAAAACAGTACAGCACTTCAGGTTAACCTTGCAAAACTTACTTGTTTACCCAGGGAATCACAGGAATACCGGGATAGTAGAGTGGGTAGGGAATCCCTTCAAAATAATATATATTTGCACAACATACATTCTGTCTAGCGCACTTACCTAGTTAGAAAAAACTAAATAAAAATAACATTTGTTCTTTTTTTCTACTAATGCCTGTACATGGAGTTAGTTTGCTTTTTTTTTAAATGTTTATGTTGCTACTCACCAGTCTTCCCTCTCAGTCCTCATGGTGGTGGCCTCTGTGCTCCAACGCTTCCTTGCCTGTGGACCCCCTCTTATTCCCCTGCTGCACCTCCCCCCCACCTCATTGGTGAGGAGATTGGGATCAGGGCAGGCAGAGTTAGTTTGTATTTAATAAGTGTATGCATCTCTTTAGGTACTGAGGTGCAGTATGCTGTACCTCGGTCACTAACACTGTCTGCATTATGTGCTGTATTTAAACTGCATTATCCATTTACAGATATTTAGGGCCCACATTGCTAAATGATAAATCTATTAAAAAGGGACGGTTGAAAAAGACCCCGAAGTCCGTTCAGTTTGCCCAGAATTCCTGCCTATGTTTCCCGTCCTACTGCTGAACAAGATTCAAGGAACTAAATGCCAAAGTGGATGATCAACCCCTCTTTCTAATTGTTGCCCTTCCTCCCTCCCCAGTACCCCTCCCTGTTCTCACAGTTTGGTTTCATGAAACCTTTTGTATCCGCCCTACCCAATTTGACACCCATTCCCAGTCCCCACTTCGATTACCTCCCAGGCAACCTATTCCAGTGATCCACCATCTGTTCTGTAAAGAAAATCAGTCTCACATCCTTCTTGAATGTTCCCTAACCTATCTCCACCTATGCCTTCTCAATCCTGCACACTACTTCCTTGTGAACAAGACCTCACAGCCTACTCTGTTTATTCTTCCATGAATAGATATCTTAAGGGATATAGGGTTAAATAGTAAATTAGTAGGATGGATCGATTCCAGGTTAACTAACAAGCAACAGCAAGTTGGTTTTGGGGGGCATCACCTCACAGTGGACTGACGTGACCAGTAGAGTCCCACAGGGATCAGTTCTTGGACTATCCATTCAATTTATATGTGGCTTCGATTAAATGTTATGAAGGCATAAGGCTCTCAAAATTCGCAGATGACACTAAGATTGGCACAATAGTATAGAATTCTAATGATGTTGAAAACCTGCTGAGAGCTTTGACTAATCTGGAACACTGAGCTACTAAATACAAATTAGACTTTAATGTAGATAAATGCTCAGTGATGCATTTAGGTAAGAAAAATATGAAGGCGAGCTACCTATTAAAGAGCCAGATCTTGAAGGTCGTGCCAGAGGAGAAGGATTTGGGTGTGTTTGTAACCAAGGACCTAGCTTCAAAAAACATTGTCATGTGATTGCTAAGAAGCCTAATGAAAGTTTGAGTAATATTGACAGGCACATAGCGAGTGGAGACAGGGACGTTGTAAAGCTTACTTTGTGAGTCAGCTCTTGCAGCAGGTAGCATATATAGGACTGTAGTTGGCAGGTGGCAGGACCCCATGGAAAACTTCTAGCTAGCAGTCTGTGGTGGGACCGTCCCCTGACATCACGTATGGTATAAAGGGTGGGCAGTCCCCTGCGTGCTCCAGTTCTTTTCCCGCCATCGACTCGCATTCATCAGCTCCACGGATTGCCTCTCGCTAGTTCAACCACTACATTTGCTGTACCCGAGAGACACCCTGAAATCATCTCCTGATGATCCCTTCTTCACGGAGGTCATGAAGCAAATACAATCCAGTATGGGGTGGGAGACAGAGGATTTACACCCAGAAAGACTCCACCTGGCTAAATATCTACGCCAGAAGGACCCAAAGCCAGTGGTTATCCCACCCTTAGTGGATACCTTTGTGGATATTACTATGGCAGCTTGGAAGCACCCCCACACATCCACCGCAATTCTCAAGAAGGCAGATCGCCCCTACAGGGCTCCTAAAGAGCAGCCCTTTTTGGCAGAACATCCCTTGGCAGACTCGGTGGTGATCTCAGCTGCCCACAACAGGTCCCAGAGGCCGAGACCCCTCAGCACTCAACCCCTGGATAAGGAATCCAAACAGTTGGATTCCATGGGGCATAAGATTTATTCATCAGCCACCTGTAATGTACGGAGTATGAACTTTCTTACCCATATGGTTCAGTTCCAGAATGCCCTTTGGGAGCAAGGGATCGATATTGTAAAGGAGATCCCAGACTGTTCGCAGAAAGCAGAACTAGTCAAGCTTCTGCAGACTGATTTGGACATGGGTACACCTGTCTTCTGGTCAGCCTATAGTTCGGTGGACACAGCGGCGAGGCCTGCAGCCACAGTATTGTGCATACACGGACACTCCTGGCTCCAAGTTTCAGGGTTCGCACAGGATGTCCAGACCAACCTCCTAGATGTGTCCTTCCAGGTTCAGTCTTCTTTGGTGAAGATACGGAAAGAATTATCACCAAACTGCAGGACTCTGGTAAGGCTGTTCAGACGATACAGTCCACGTACAGACTGAAACAAAGACCTTTTCGAAAACCTCATTTTTGAGGCCATGGGGGACAGCAACAACAATCTCGCTTCCAGCATCAACAGCCACAGCAAGGTGGTTACAGTCGCAGAGGCACCCCTAGAGGTTCCACAGGGCCCACCTCTTGATCCACCAAATCGGCCCAAGCTTCTCTCCCCCCTTCCTCCACAACCTGACTTCTTGTTGGACCCACAACCTCCCATGACCCCTGCAGGGGAGGTGGTTGGAGGCCGCTATTCTCTCTACACCAAGAGTTGGTGGGAGATCACCTCCGATCAGTGGGTCCTTCAGCTAATCAACAATGGACACTTGATAGAGTTCATACAGTTTCCACTGGACAAGCCTCCCCCTCCATCCCGCTACTCTTCAGCACATGCTGGGCTAATTCAAGCAGAAATTCAGGCCTTGCTGCTCAAGAAGGCCATAGAGCCAGTTCCCCCAGCTCAGAGGGGCAGAGGCTTCTACTCGCACTTTTTCCTCATTCCAGAAAAGACAGGGAATCTGCAACCCATCCTGGACCTCAGCAACCTCAACCAGTTTGTGGAATACAAGCGGTTTCAGATGGTCACCCTCCAGGGACTGCTCCCCATGATACATCAAGGGGACTGGTTGGCACCACTGAACATGCAGGATGCCTATCTCCACATCCTCGTGGCCAAGCCCCGCAGGAGGTTCCTCAGATTCCAGTTCCCGGGGAGGCATTACCAATTCAGGGTGTTGCCCTTCGGCCTGTCCTCAGCCCCAAGGGTCTTTACCAAGTGCTTTGCAATGGCCATAGTGGCCCTTCAGAGGAAAGGGCATTATGTCTTTCCCTCCATGGACAATTGGCTCGACGGCCCCATCCAACGAGCAGCTGCAACGGTCCATTCAGGACACCTGTTCTCTCTTCGGAGAACTGAGTGTCACTGTCAACATCCTAAAATCCTCCCTAGTCCCAACTCAGACCCTCCAGTTCATCAGAGCACAGCTCGATACCACTCGAGGAAAAGCCTTCTTGCCTCAGGACAGAGCTCTTCAGCTTCATGGCTTAGCACACCACATCTCATCCATGTCATCAGTCCCAGCCAGGGCTCTGTTATGGCTGTTTTGCCATATGGCAGCATCCATCATTAGAGTCCCTCTAGCAAGACTACATATGAGGACGATTCAGTGGACTCTGCGTGTCCCATGGGACCAAAGATGGGACGATTTGGACCAACTGGTCTCCATTACGGACCCGGTCCATTGAGAACTCAGTTGTGGATGACATCTCCCTCCCTCGGGGAAGGGATGTCCTTTCAGAAAGGAGCTGTGGACCATGTTTTGATGTCCGATGCCTCAGGCACGGAGTGGGGTGCACACCTCAGCATTCACAGAACACAGGGCTCTTGGTCAGTGAACCAGGAGGCCCTCCACATAAACATTCTAGAGATGAGAGCAGTTCTGTATGCCCTACAGGCCTTGAGCACAGTGCTGTGCCCAGGACACCTTCTCATACAGACAGACGATATATCTGTGGGGTTCTAACTCAACAAGCAGGGAGGCACTCACTTCTGCCACCTTTGCCGAGATGCAGTGCAGGTTTGGAATTGGGACATATCCCACCACCTTGAGATCTCAACGGTCCACATTCCAGGGATCCAAAATACTCTGGCCAACACTCTCAGCTGCACACGGTCCAGAGCACATGAATGGGCCTTCCTTCAGTCTGTCATTGACACTCTGTTCGACAGATGGGGTAGACCAGAGCTGAACGTCTTTGCCTCCCCTATCAATGCAAAATTGCCTATTTTTTGCTCGCTAGATCCAGGGCCTGGAGTTTTCTGGTGAGGTGCATTGTCCCTCTCCCGGAGAGGGAGATATCTTTACCCCTTCCCTCCCTTCCTACTCCTTCAGAAGGTCCTTCTCAAGTTGCAAGCAGAAGGAGCAGCAATGATCCTCGTGGCCACTGTGGCCATGACAGATTTGGTTCCTATTGCTGCAACAGCTGGCTGTCGAATCTCCAATTCCCTTGCCACTGAGCACCCACCTGCTCTCCAAGGATGACAGGACCTTGGTTTATCCAAACCTTTGGTCTCTGCACCTCCATGCATAGCTCCTGAGGACCTAGCCAGGATCAGTTTTGGGGTCTTGGACAGGGTTGCTAACATTCTGGTGGCTGCTAGGAAACCCTCCACCAGAGCCACTTGTGCCATAAAGTGGAAGAGCGTTTGTCTCTGGGCTATGGCACATTGCCTTGATCTCTTGGCCTATCTGGTGAACTTGCTCCTTGAGTACCTGTTGTTGCTCTCGGACTCAGGATTGGGCTATTCCTCCATTGAAGTGCATTTATCAGCCATTTCTGCCTACCATATCCCTGTGCAAGGCAGAACTATAGCGCAGATGGAGGTAACCTGTACCTTTCTCAGGGGAATCCTACATATATGAAACCTCCCGCTCCTTGGGCATTGCTTTTCATGCTGGAAAAGCTGACCTTACCCCTGTTTGAGCCAGCCGTGGATTGCGAGCTTCACTTTCTTTCATGGAAAACATTATTTTTAGTTGCTGTTACTTCTGCTTGAAGAATTTCTGAGCTTCAGGTCCTGATGTGCAAGGAGCCTTATTTAGTATTCCACAAGGACCAGGTGGCCTTGGAGACTAATTCTATGTTTTTACCAAACGTGGTGTCTGAGCTGACTCTAAATCAAGACATCCATCTCCCAGTGTATTATTCTGATCACACGTACCAGGGGGAGGCTCTTCTCCACACATTTGATGTTCATCGCATTCTGCAAGTTTATCTATCCAGAACAAAAGACTGAAGACATTCTGATCAGCTTTTCATTTCTTTTGCCCCTAGAATCCAGGGGGCTGCTGTAGCCAGACAGATTCTTTCAAAATGGCTCGTCAGTTGCATTTCTTTCTGTTACCAGAAGTAAGATAAACCTTTGCCGGGCTTGGTAAAGGGTCACTCCACAAGGGGAATAGTGGCCTCTTTTTCCGCTCTCAGAAATGTGTCTGCGGCTGACATCTGTGCAGCAGCCATGTGGCACACAGTCCACACATTCATCAGACACTACAGTCTAGACATTGCCTCTCGACGGAGAGCAGGCTTCAGCCTTGTAGTTCTGCAGGGACTCCTCTCATAAGGGTACTTCCCTCTTCACTCTTTCCCTTCCTCCACCCAAGACTAGTCTGGTCGGGACTCAGTCCTATATGTGTTACCTGCTGCAAGAGCTGACTCTTGAAGTAAGATAGTACAGTTACGTAAGAACTTACTGTAGTAGTACATCTTCGAGAGAAGCTCTTGCAGCAGGTATGCTTCCTGCCCTCCTTCCCCTAGAGGTTGCTCTCCTGCAATTGGCTTACGTTGGCAACATTCTGATTGCTCTGTGAGGTATTGGCCTTGGTTCTCTGATTCTGATACCCTTCCATCATGATGCCGGAGTCTCTGGCAGGAGAACTGGGGCACGCCGGGGACTGTCCACCCTTTTTACCATTCATGACGTCGGGGATGGGCCAACGTCAGGGGGCGGTCCCCACTTCAGAGTGCTAGCTAGAAGTTTTCCGTGGGGTCCTGCCACCTGCTGGCTACATTCCTATATGTGTTACCTGCAGCAAGAGCTTCTCTTGAAGATCTACTGTTACAATAAATTCTTACATAATGTACCTTTTAGGGGTGCAGTCTTTCTTGGGGTTATCAGCCCTAACGTTCACCTCATTCTGTACACTGCTGAAACATACACACCTGTGTCAGTCACATCTGAGCTTTCTTGCTACAGCAGTGGGGTGAGCTTTAGGGTTAATAACTCCAAGGAGGACTGCACCTCTGATTTGCTTCAGGGGTGGGCATGGATCTTCCCTTGTCAATCTTCACCATTCATTACTTACTGGGTGTAAGCGAGGCGCTCACCGCCAGCGAACTTTTTTTTTTTTTTCAAGTTTCTTGTTTTAGCCCTCGAGTGACGTCATCGCGGCGGCCGTTAGTAGCGACCGACTCCTCCTCCAACTCAGTTCTGTTTCTCCCACCGTCGAGGCAGCATCTGTCCGCCGAAGCGCTCAGTACTTATCTGCGTAGTAGTTACCGACTCCCGTTTTCCTGACACTCGACGCCGATACGGTAAGACTGTTCTTTTTCTTTCTTAGCGCGGTGTATTTCCTACTGTGTTTGATCTCGTTATTTTCGCGTTATGTCCGGTTCTGGAGCTAAGCGTTCGTCGAAGCAGGCATGCCTATCGTCCGGTGCTCCTGTGGCGGCATTTCTCTGTCTCGGACCGGCATGGCGTTTGTCGCGTTGCACTGGGACCCAGCCATGATATGGATTCGTCGGCGCCTGTTTCTCGATGGACCGTCGGCGTCCTCGAGTCCGCGTTCAAGCTCGGCAAAGGCCTGCCGACTTTCGAGGGGCGGCGTCGCTCGCGGGAATCTCGATGAATCTCTAGGCCTTTCCCGGGTCCCTCCCGAACCTCTCTGGTCCGAGGAGGAGGTCTCCTCATCCTATCTTGCCGAGGAGGCCCCTTCAGTGTTGGGGAAGCGTCGTAGCCCTTCCGAGGCATGGCGCGGCACCGCCTCGGCAGTCACCTCTTGCAGTGCAGAGCTCCCCGTGTCCGAGCCTTAGCTGGGCCGGCTGGGTGGACCCCTGCGCCGCTTGGCGCGTTTGGATCCGGCGCCGTTCGCGGTGCGGTGATCAGGAATGGCGCCGCTTTGATCAGCGCGGTGATCGGGCGGCGCGTTAGCGAAATGCCGCTTTTGGCCTCGGCGCCGTTCATGATGCCGATGGACATCGGCGGTGCGCCGATAATCTCACCTCCCGGCGCGCCGGTAGCTCGTCGGCCTTCCCTCCCGGCGGTGCGGGCCTGCGGAGCCGCTGGGGAGTGAGGGTAAACCTTCCTGCTGCCGGCGTGGGGCGGCGGCGTCACGCTGGTGCGGGGCGTTCGCTGCCTCGGGGACCCCTGGGGTGGCCAGCATCGAGGTCCTGCTGGTCTCGTCCTCCTGGGAGGACGTGACTCAGATGTGGACCCATCCTGGCACCCCCATTCTTCGGAATCTGGGTTCTCGGTGGCTAGGGGTACCAGGCGGCGCAGCGGGCCCCTTCCTCTGTCCCCCTTGCCGTCGTCTCCTGAGGGTTCCTCGGCTGGGGGTGGCCTAGAGTCCCGGGGGGCAGACGTGGGGGTGACGGAGGGGGAGGCTCCCTCTCTGAGGCCGGTGACAGCTACCCCGAGTGCTGTTGCCTCCTCTAGGGACAGGGGATGTTGCAGTCGAGGAGGAGGCCCTCTCGAATCCGAGGGGTTGAGGGCAGGCGGCCTGCTGCCCGGTCTTCTTGACACACCTCAGGGGGTGGCCAGGAGCCGGGTCCACCCCTCCCCCAGGGTTCTAGGGTGTCCTCTGGCGGCGTTTGTGCGGACTGCCTTCTGGATCCATGCAGTCCGGCGTCGTCACAGGAGTTTCTCCCAGGGCTCTTCAGGCTCCGCTTCCCTAGAGTTCCGTTCTGCGGCCTGGTTTGATATCTGGGATCCCTCCTACTGGGCTCCTTTCCCCGGATTCCAGAGCCCTCGCGAAGACTAGTTGCCTCTCGGAGGTGCCCCTCTCCATCTCTCTGCCTTTGCCACCCCGCTCCCGGGCCATGTCGGTCCCTGGATCCGTTATCCTGGGGAGCAGTTCAGAGGAGTTCTCTGCGGCCTTCCCTCATATGTTAGATACATGCATGGCGGGTCTTCGACTCTCCCCACACTGCAGGAATCCTCTGGACATTCCAGTTCCCCATCATCCTCGTCTCCCTCCTCTGAGGAGAAGAACCCTGCTCATCTGTCCTCCGATGCTGATTTCACAAAATATCAGCGTTTCCTCTCGAGGATGGTGAGGATCTCCGATTTCCTCGTTGGAGAGACAATACCCGAGCAGGAGCGCGTGAATTCCTTGGTGAATTCAGTGCCCAGCATCTGGTGGTACCTTCCTGGCCTATCCCTTCCGGGAGGCGTCTATCCGGTCCTGGCAGTTCCCTGCCGCTTCTTCCCAGCCCGGCGGACTGCCAGCATAGATATTGTGCCCCTCTGGTCTCTAGGTTCCTTCCAACCGTCCTCAGGTTTGGTATACCTGGATACTCCTTCTGGGCGCCGTTGCCTGGCGCCCGACCGCCACACGGTTGGACTCTCTCCATTTCGACCGTTGGGGCGAAGAGTGTTCTCTTCTTCTGATGCAGTGCATGTATTGCATCACATCAGGCTCACCCGCTGCCTACAGCGGCATCTGTGGTCGATGATGTCCCAGCTGTTGGCATCTATGCCTGACACGGAGCAAACCAGACAAGCCGTTGCCCTCTCACGGTGAGCCTGGAGCTGGCAAGACACCAAGCAAGGGCATCTTATGGCGCCAGTGAGGTGGCTTCCAGGCTGCCGAGACAGATCTGCATCAGGCGGATGACATGCCCGTCTTTCAGGTTGTCACCCTGGCCCGGCGTAGGGTGATGCGCTCGCCTTCCGGGGACCCGTCTTTTCTCATCCAGAGCTAGGAGACTTTACAGGGCTCCATCCGTCTCCTGTCCCTCGGGAGGCACCTCCTAGCTCTTCTCCCACTTAGGCTTTCTGAATAAGCCAGGGTCTTCTCCTTCTGTTTCTCACCAACAGAGGCTGGGGTCTTGTTCCTCAAGTGTGGCCTCTTCCCCTCAGGGAAGAGGGCTTAATACTCACCCAGGAGTAATGAATGGTGAAGATTGACAAGGGAAGATGGGGAAAGTGCGTGCTTACCGTGATTCTTGATCTTCTCTTGTATCTTCACCATTCAATACTTACACCGCCACTATCCCCTCAGTGACCTCTTCCTGTGCTTCTCCACCTCGCCTCCTTCCTCTCTCTGCAAAAAAAAAAATTTTTTCTTAAAATATAGGGAAAAATTCTAATTTTTCCAAAAAAAAATCTTCTTGGGGCTCTAATTTTCAGAAAAATTACTTACTCTAAGATTCATGGGCCATCTCGTGGATTGCATTGGTGATCAGACTGCACAACTATCTCTTGCCATTCTTCTGGCGAGATACCTCTGGGGTTTTGGCCTGGCTCAGGCTATTCAGTTTCGATCCTGCAATCCCGTGTTCCAGATAGTTGCCCTGAAATCAAAATCACCCCCCCCTATTCTTGCCTTGCAGAGCAGAGGAATGGGCACGTCTATTCCTTTTTTTCTTTTTGCAAAAAAAAAAAAGGGAAAAATGCTGAGGGAACTCTCTTCGACTGCTATAGGCATCTTGGTATTGGGGTCATGCATCTAGTCTAAAAAATTTTATCTGTAAAAAAAAGGGGAAAACAAACTAGAAGAGAAATGAGAAGGTAGGCTATCCTTCTAGCTAGTTTGCATATTGGTTTCTCCCTTTAAGTGTCCTCCTGGACAATTTTTACAGAAGAGCAGTGTTGACCATATCCAATCCCAGCCATAAGCCTTGGCCTGCCTTGGCCAGTCAGTCTGAGTCCCTTTTCTATATTAAAATGCCTGAAGGCTTCATTCTCCATTTCTAAACCCTGAGCAGCGCTCCATGCTGCCAGGGTTTATTCTTCCCTCTCGGTGTCCTCCAGTTAAAGGCCTTCCTGGCCAGGGCCGAAGTGGGTATCAAGAACAATGGCATGTTGAGGATGAGGACTATGCCCTCCTGAGTCTGTCTAGCGGGTTTGGTGAACCTTCTCTTCAGCTCTATCTCTGGGGATTCTTGCTTCCCCTTTAGTCGAGCCTTCAGCTGTAAGCTAACTATGCTCGTTGGGCATTCTGGTCTCTTCAACATCCCATCTCTCTCTTCTCTTTCTTCTTCTTCTTCTAATTTCTCATTTCCTTACTTATCTCTCCTCCTAGAATCGCCCAGGTAAGGAGGCCCTACAGTCCCTAGGCTAGGGATACTCTTATCTCCTCTGTCCTTCCTCCATCGGCTTATTCCTTTTTCAGTTCATTCTTCCTTGCTTTGCTATCCCTCGGCTATCTTGCCTCGCTATCTATATTCTCTGCTTTCACTTTTGCCTCTCTGGCTCACAGAACTGAGTTGGAGGAGGAGTCGGTCGCTACTATGGCCGCCCTCACATGACTGTAGCGATCGCTCCTCGAGGGCGGTGCCGTTAGGGCAAACTTTAAAAAAAAAAAGCGTCGGGTGCGCGCCTCCGCTTACACCCAGTAAGTAATGAATGGTGAAGATACAAGAGAAGATCAAGAATTACGGTAGGTACGTAATTTTCCTGTTTTTACGGTTGGAAACCCTAAAACCACATTTCTCTACTTTAGTCACTTTAGGCTGAACCCTAAATGTTTCATTAACACAGTTTTTTGCAAAGAATTTCCTTACGTTCTGAGGTAGGATAATCATATCCTCATTTGCCTGTGGGAGCGCAGGGCCCTCTGGGCCATGCGCTCCCCCTATTGTTGTGCGAATGTATGTCTCTGTGGAAGCGCAGGGCCCCCTGGCCCCTGTGCTTGCATCTGTAGTAAAACACCAACCAAATTGTCAGCATAGCCTTCTTATTATCTCACCTTCTGAACCCGATACTGAAAATTTTCAAATCCACATTGAAACATCATTCTGTGCCACCTAAACATCATTCCACGCCACAGGTACAAAAACGTAGTTTGGCCAGGATTTTTAAAATGGCATCTGTCACATTTATGAGGTGGTGTAAAAAAATGGCTATGTTGAAAATTTAGTGTCAAAATATTAAAACATCATCTTTGAAAGATACTCCCTTCCTGTACCTTGTCTCCCCTCTCTCTTCTGATCTCCAGGTGGTACAGCTCTAGATCCCTTAACCTTTCCTCATAGGACATCTGATGTAGGCCCTGCACCATTTTGGTCACCGTCCTTTGTACTCTTTCCATCCTGTCTATGAAGGCTGTTGACTAATGGGCGGAAAGTATGTACCAAAGCGCATCTCAACACGAAAGCTCTGCACCCACATACAGGTGCACACAGGCTGGTATTCACAAATGGCCACCACCTGTTCGGTGGCTCCACCCCCAGCGTGCTGGACTCCGCATGGCAGCCGGGGGCAGAGTTGCAGGCCCAGGCAGGCATCCAATGGGATGCCCGTCCTGGATCCCACAGTGGATTACTTGCGCAGGGAAGCACGGGTCAGGGTGCATGAATAGCCCCTGTAGGCACACAGACCCGCACTGCCATGTCCTGTCATCCTGCAGTCCACCCAGGCTGAGACCCGCCACAATGGGCACACCTGCCAGGTGCAAGGATGTTCCCTACTGGCATCACCCTCGCCTCATACCCGACTGCCCCCCCATGGCATCTGCATCCCAGTGTGTACCATACATGTCCCCCCAACACACGGCCGCTCCGTAGTGCATTCGCATACCCCTCCCACACCAGTATGCCCTGTCCCGATGCCTGATATGCATCCCCCCAACACCACACAGTCACACATTAGGGCCCGTCCCGTAGTGGCCAGAACCCTTCCCCCCAGCACATGCGCCTCCAGGTATAAGTGGTAAAATCCCCCCCATGAGAACCCTGGTCCTGGTGTGGCAGAAGCACTACCCCCACCCACCCCAGACATTTCTGATGCCCGTCCCGGTACTGCCTGCCACCCCCACACACACAGTGGTGCCGGTCCAGAATGCCTCGACCTCAGGTCCAGTCATAGTATTGATTGCCAGTGGTTTGCCTCCCACCCCTCGCAGCAGTACAACACCACCCCATCCCATACCCGCCGGTCGGTGCCGCGTCCCGGGACAGCCAGCGGCACAGCCCTCCTCACACCTTCTCGGCCGTTGGCCATCCAAATGATGCTGGGGGTGCACTGCTGTTGCTCCCAGAATCACCTGGATGGCTGGCAGCCATGGAGGTGTGAGGATGGCTGTGCCAACGGCTGCCCAGAGATGCGCACTGACCGGCGGTAAGGGGATTGGGGGTGGGTGTTGTCTGTGTCACAGGGCTGGGGAGGGGCCACTGGACACCAATGCTGTGACCGGATCATGGGTTAGGTACTTCAGACCAGGGCACCACCTGTGTGTGTGTGGGGGTGGCATGGCAGTACTGAGGATGGGCCACAGATGTTTCCAGGGTGGGGTATGCTACTGCTACACCGGGCCGGGCTGTCATGTGCAGAGGGGGTTGCACTGCTCCTACCTGGTGGGGGCACACATGTGTTGGGGGGGGTTCTTGGCTACTACTGGGATGGGGCAACACTGTGTGTGTGTGTGTGTGTGGTGGGTATGTGCAGCTTGCTGGGTCTCAGTGGATGGGCACACTGGTGGTGTTCGTATCCACCACAATGGGACCCATGTGGCACTCGAATGGGCACTCGACCGATCAGCTGCCCCAGCCCTCCCTTCTGCCTAGTGGGCCAGGGCGGCATGGAGTTGTTGCCAGGTCCCACTGTGACCCGGCGGGTGAATGCCTTGGGGCATGCGGTGGTTTTGAAAGGAGTTCCGACTGCGTAACCTCCCACTATGCTTCCCTGTGAGCTGCACTATGTGCCTTTGTGAATGGTGCATAGGCGCGGGCACACTTCTTGCCTACCCCTGGCGCATGCTATCTGCACGGCCATGGTATCGGTGTGTACTGGATGCATGCCCCTTTAGTGCATCCTGCAAGGGTGCAATAATGTGCAAGGAGTAAGCATACAGATCTGCGGCGCTGGGCACTCGCCATTAGTGTATAGGGCCCAATAACCTTACGGGAGATGAGGCCTCCAGAACAGCACACAGTATTTGAGGTGGGGTCTCACAGTGATCTATATAGGGCATTATCACTTTTCTCCACCTACTGGTTATACCCTCCTATACAGACCAACATACAATTTGGCCTTCCCACTGCCTTATCACATTGTTTTGCCACCTTTATGTCATCAAATATGATAACCCCTGGTCCCTGTTACTGTGACTACTCCCTCCCCCGGTCCCCCGTTCATACGTGGCCTGTGAGTCTTTATTCCCTAAGTGCGTGATTCTGCACTTCTTTGCATTGAATCTTAATTGGCAAGTTCCAGACCTCTCCTCCAACTTTCACAGGTTTTCCTTCATCCTGTCCCCGGTGTATCTCCCTATTGCAGATTTTTGTATAATCCGTAAATAGGCACACCTTCCCTTCTAATCTGTCCACAATGTCACCAGTGTAGATATTAAAGAGGATTGGGTCCAATGCTGACCCCTTTGACACCCACTTGCCACTCTGTCACCCCTTGAGTGAACCCATTTACTACAACCCTCTGGCTTCTCATAGATCTCATAGACTGTTATGAGCAAAGAAGGCCAAGGACCTATTTTATGCTCGCCCCTTACTTCAAGGGGAAGCTCCTGATGTGTAACAGGCAAAATGGTTATCTATCTTGACTTTAAAGTCAGACGTATCCTTGCTGCTGACCACTTCCAGCTTCTGCCGCTAAGTCAGTTTTTCACCCATTTGGCTATTTTAGGAACCACTCCAATACTGTTCAGTTTGTTCACCAACTTTCTGTGTGGGATGGTGTCAAAAACCTTGCTGAAGTCCAGATAGGCCATGTCCACCGCCCCTCCCTGGTCCACCACCCTCATCACCTAGTCGAAGAACTTGATTGCGTTCATCTGGCAGGACCTCCCCTCCATGAATTTATGTTGCCTCTGAAGACCACTGGCCGAAAGGTATTCACCAAGTCTCTCTTTAAGGAGTGACTCCATTTCCTTTCCTGCCACCGAGGTCAGGCTGACTGGTTGGTAATTACCTGCCTCTCCTCTACTACTACTCTTGTGGGGAGGTACCACATCCACCCTCCTCTGGTTTCTTGGAACCTCCTCAGTGTCCAATGGCAGGCTGAACAGTGATGCCAAAAGTGCAGCCAGCACCTGTTGAGCTCTCTTAGCACCCATGGGTGAACTGCATCTGGACCCATTGCCTTGTCTGCCCTTAACATGGACAGTTCTTTAAGGACACTGTCTTCTGTGAATGGACTAGTGTCCACTTCCGACCCTCTGTGCCATTGTTATGTAACCCTGGACCATTCCATCCCTCTCCTCCATGAAAGCTGAACAGAAGTAATTGTTCAGCAAATCTTCTTTGGTGATCCCTCTACTGCAACATCCCCTTCCCTGCCAATCTCACTATCCCTGATTTGGACTTCCTTTTCTCACTGATGTATCTGAAGAATGTTTTATCCATTTGCTTTACCAACTTGGCTGTCCATTCCTCTGTATCTGCCTTTGCCTTCCTGACTGTCTGCCATGCCACCCTCTGTTTATCCTTGAATCTCATTCTGTCCTCTTGCTTCTGTGTACTCTTGTACCTCCTGAAGGCTAGTTTTTTTTTCCCTCAGTGCTCTTGCTACCTCTCTAGAGGACCAAAGCAGCCTTTCTTTTTTTGTTAACTTTGCTGACCTGTCTTATGCATTGTTTCGTAGCTCTTTCAATACCCCCCTTTGATTGCAGCCCACTGCTCCTCAACTCCTCCCAGTTTCACTGCAGTTGGCGATTCCAGCAGCAGATGTCTTGATCGGAGAGTGGATCTTCACCATGGGACCTTTCAGGCAAGTGAGGGGTGGGGGTTGAGTGGTGTGTGCTCAGTGGGGGTTGGGGTGGGAGGGGTTGAATCGGCAAGGGCTGTTTCTTTTACAGGGAAACAAAAGACATCATGGAATGGTTTTCTTTATTACAACATTTTAAATACTGAAACAGTGATCAGAGGGTGGGGGTGCCACTAAGCACAGGAAACCATCAATAATATGGAGATGGCGATCGGAGGATGAGGGGTGCCACTAGACACCAAGGAAACATTGAGAAAATACTGGGATGGTGATCAGAAGGTGGGGGTGCTCTAGACACCATGGAAACTTTAAAAATTATGAGGACAGTGATCATCAGAGGGGTTGGGGGGTGCCACTAGACACCAGTGAAAGATTATAAAATAGAGGGGTGGCAATTAGAGGGTGGGGAGGTGCCACTAGACACCAGGGACATATTGAACAATATGTAGATGGCAATCGGAGGGTGGGGGTGCCACTAGACACCAGAGAAAGATTATAAAATTGGGGGTGGTAATTAGAGGGTGGGGGGTGTCACTAGACACCAGGGAAACATTAACCAATATGTGGATGGTAATCAGAGAGTGGGGGGTGCCACTAGACACCAGAGAAAGATTATAAAATGTGGGGTGGTAATTAGAGGGTGGGAGGTGTCACTAGACACCAGGGAAACATTAACCAATATGTGGATGGCAATCGGAGAGTGGGGGGTGCCACTAGACACCAGAGAAAGATTATAAAATGGGGGTGGTAATTAGAGGGTGGGAGGTGTCACTAGACACCAGAGAAACATTAAACAATATGTGGATGGCAATTGGAGGGTGGGGGTGCCACTAGACACCAGGAACATGTTAAACATTACAGGGATGGTGATCGGAGGAGGGGGTGACACTATACATCAGAGAAACAATCAAAAATCCAGGGACTGCAGTCTGAGGGTGGGGGTGTCACTAGACACCGGGAAACATTAAACAGTATGGGGATGGCAATTGAAGGGTGGGGAGGTGCCAGCAAACACCAGGAAGTACAGATATATTAGGGGATGGCATTTGGATGATAGGGTGTGTCACTAGACACAAGGACAACATTACATAGAAGAACAACACAAACAGCAGCACTCTCAAACCGAATATAAAAAATATAGCTTACATGTTCAAAAATACATTGCCATCCATACTGTTTATTTAATCGTCGAGAGTCCTAGCAACAAACCCAGCACTTCACGCTTACAGCGTGACACTTCATCAGAGGGAGGAGTTACAATGCTGACAACATCAATTTATTGACAGAAGTTAAAGAGACAGACAGTAAAATCACCAGTGTGCAGCAAAGCCAAAAAAAACAGTGCAAACGCAGATAGCTATACATTGTTATGCATGAAACATACAAAAAATGCTCCCATGCATGAACCAGTGCGTAAATACATAAAAAAGCAGAAGCAAAAAAATCACAATGTATTGCACCAGTAACTATTTCTCAAAAAAAGTGGAAATGGGGAAGGAAAGATGGAAAAGGGGGTGAAGGGGGAGGGACAGGCACAAAAGGTAAATAAGAAAAAATAGAAAATAACTAATAAATCCATCAAGTAATCGATATGGTCATATGGCAAGATGATGTTGAATTATTAAACAAATCAAAAGCTTGATGGACTAAACTACCAAAATTGAAATGCAGAAAACACTATCATAGTGAAGCACATATTAAACAAGATAAACAGGGCTACTTAAAGTGTAGTGTCAGCTTTGCACAGAAGTTAAGTGGGAGACCTCATGATTGAGCCAGTGGCAAAAATCGCTAATAGGTAATAAGCTTAATAAAATTAAATGTAATAACGGAAAGGAAAAAGGAGGAAAAGCGAGGAGAAAATGAAAAATGGTAGGGAAAGCAGTTATAAAGTGGAAAAAGATGATGAATACAAAAAAAAACAACAAAAACCCAATCCAAAGGTATTGAATTCATTTGTCAGAATAGAAAGTGTTCAAGGACCGATCGAGAGCTCAAAAAGGTTAAACTGCAAGGGATGGAATGCCAAGTTTCAAATGGGAAGAACTAAATGTAGATCCTATAACAATGTAGCCTACATAAATGGATACAAAACCCATATTGAGGAATAATAGACAAAGCTGTATAAAGTGAAGCGCTGACTTTACACAAAGTTAAATGAAAGACTTCATAGCAGTTGGGCCCACAGCCAAACCACTAGCAGTGTTACTTTGGAACTTGATAACATTTAATGTAGTAACAGAGTTAAAACGATCAAACTGTATACTAAAATTTAAAATGAGTTAAGCACCCATAAAAGTGTGAAAAAAACAGGCTGGTGAAAGTAAAGCGCCAAGATAAAATTGAGGAAAACTGAATGTAAACTTCTTGACAATTTCGCCTTTGGAAAACAAAGGGCGGGGGGGGCTAAACTAAAGTTTAAAGCTGTTCGAATAAGCACTAGATGTACATAAGATAAAGCTTTGAAAAAGCCTCAAAGTACTGAGCTAACCCAAACTGCTAGTAGTGTGCCATTGTGGCCTATTGTATTTTTACCATCCGGAGCTACCACTGTGTTTAAGCACAGACACTAAACACATGCTTATGAATGTGAGTCAGACAGAGCTCAATGAGGCATAATAGACAAGGCTGCTTAAAGTATAGGGCTAACTTTACACAAAGTTAAATGAAAAACTTCATATCCATTGAGCTCACAGCCAAACCACCAGCAGTGTAACTTTGAAACTTAATAAAACTAAATGTAGTAACGGACTTAAGATGACCAAACCTCATGTTAACATTTAAAATGAGTTAAGGACTCATAAATGTGAACTGTAAAATGTAAAAAACAGGCAGCTACAAGTAAAGTACCAAGATAAAATTGAGAAAAACTAAATGTCAACCTCATGGCAGTTTGCCTTCAAAGAAGGGCTGGGGGTGTGTGTGTGCAAAACTCAGATCAAAGATGTCAGTATTCACGGCTACTAAAAGTATAGCACTGGGTGTCGTAAGATAAATCTTCAAAAAGACTTCATAGTAATTGAGCTAACCCAGACTGCTAAATAGTGTACCATTGTGGCTAATTGTATTTTTACTGTCCAGAGCTACTGGTGCATTTAAGTGCAGACACTAAACACATGGTTATGTATGTGTGAATCAGACAGAGCTCAATGGGCGGCTGCTAGTGGCAGTCACAAAGGCATGTATTCTAGCTTAATAAATAGGGAAATAAGAGGGAAACTTATCCGCAAACATGGTAAACTAAGGAGAACTAAATGTAAACCTCTTGGCAATTCCACCTACAATGCAAGTGGTACAGTAAAAAAATGACAGTATGTAAAGCTTCTTATAACACAAAATGTGTGTGAAATAAAGTTTTGAAAAGACCTCATAGCAACTAAACTAACCCAGACTACTGGTGATGTAGCATTGGGGCTCAATAAAGTTATGTATTCAATACTTAGATAAAATATATCAAAATACAAGACTGCTTACATACAGAAAGGAATAGGAAAGGGGGTGCCGCTAGACACCAGGGAAATGGCAGCTCACTGTTCTCACCTACAGCACGAGTTCCAGCTGCAGCTGCAGAAGTCAAAAAGTCCGCTCTTCTCTATACAGGAATGCGGGTGAATAGCTCTTCTTGCTAAGCTGGGCACCCTGGATTTTGGGTGCCCATAAAATGTATTTCTGGCAAGTTTTTAAAGAAACAAACACCAGAATCTAGCTAAAGAGATCCTGTTTAGATAGGTTTATGTGTTTCTTTGTTTTTTAAAAAGGCAGTATTTTTATGTACTTTAAATGTTTGTCAGTTTAAACAGTAAAAAAGAAAATGATGGCTATTTGTAAAAGGATTTTTCCTCATGAAAAAGGATTGACCCCATATGAAAGAGGATTGTTTTTCATTTCATACAGCTATCTTGAAGTGCTTACTGAGCGTGCGCAGAACAGAAATGAAAAAAAATTAATAACTTTAGAACAGATTAATATTGTTTCAGCAAACCAGTGAAAGGCACCTCTGTGTGTCAAGCCCATTCTAGCCTGAAAATTTCAGACCAAAATTCCAAATCTTCTGGGTGCAGAGCAATGGCAAAACAGCGATGTTTTTAAATGTTTGCGCTATCCGAATTTCGGAATCCACACATCCAACTGGAATGAAACGTGGCATGTCAAGAGATCTACCCACAAGATTGTGCATGCAAAATTTCATAGAAATCCATTGAACATTTGTGAAGATATTAAAGTGCCAAATTTGAGGTTTAACACAGAACCCCCCTGCTCAACCCTAAATATAGTGGTGTGACCATGTGTAAATATATACAGTATATATATATATATATATATATAGTAACTAGAGCACTTTCTGCCATGGGGAACCGGTTATAATTTCACCATTATAACCCGACTGGTTGCCTAACTGTGTTATGCTCTAGGGTTTCCCTTTCTCAGCATGCGCCAAGTCGCCACTTTCCCTTCCTCTGTTTGGCCAAGTAGTCCTCAGCACTGCAGTGATCACTGCCACTTCAAATCAGCAGTAAGTAAAAAAAATAATGATAAGATGGCTAAAAAACAATTTGGAAAGGAGACTGTCTTAAAAAAAGTAAACATTTCATATTTCTTCACGAGTTGCTATGGGCCACTCTAAAACCCAACTGGGCCACGGCTCCGTGGAGACATCTGTTTATTTTATATAACTTCTGTGAGAAAAAACAATCCCAGAAATTATATAAATTAAAGGATGGGTAGGTGGTCAAAACTCGGATTTTAAACACCCCCTTGGTGTGGGCTGCCTTAATAAACCCCTTGGGCTTCGCTCTCGGGGTTTATTTGGCATCCCACACCTCGGGGGAGGGGGTAAATCCTTTTTTAAAATCACCTACCCATATATTATTCTCTATATAAATTGCAAAAAACTTTGTTAATGCATTAGTTAGAGTTAAACTGACAAAAGTAGGGAAATGGGGTATTAGGGTTTCCAACCCTAACACCCCATTCCCCACCCTGCACAGACGGGAGGGGGATTATCTTGGGGCTGTCAACCCTCATGCTCATCCCATTCCATTAGAAAATAAGGTGACATGGGTACAGCATAGGAGAATGGGGTGAGCGTTAGAGTTGACAGCCCCAAGAGAGGTACCCCCCCTTGCCTGTGGGTCTGTGCAGGGTGACAAAGAGTGTTAGGGTTGGAAACCTAATGTCACATTCCCTACTTTGTCGGTTTAACCCTAACTGATGCATTATCAAGTTTTTAACAATTTATTTTCTTACTTTTTGAAGTAATATAATAGTATCCTTATTTTCCATCCCTCCTTGGATGCGTATATGTATCTACCTGTGGAAGCACAGGGACCTCTGGCCCCTGCACTTCCAGTTATAGGACAACAGTCACCAAATTGTCACCCTAGCCATGTTATTACCCCACCTCATGTACTCTGTGCATAAAAAATTTCAGTCCCTGCCAAAATATAACTCTGTACAAATGCAACGCCAATCCACAGCGCAGGTGCACAAACACATTTTGGCCAGGATTTGAAAAATGACAGCTGTGACATACATGACGTGGGACAATAAGAAAGCTATTTTGAAAATCTGGGGTCAAAATATTTAACATTTCTGAAGTTCTGAGCCGGCTTAGCAAACTTGCAACAAATGGTCATAACTTTGGCGTTTTTTAATATTTTGACTACAAATGTTCAGCATAGTCTTCTTGTGACCCCGCCTCATAAACCCTGTAGGTGAAAATTTTGAAATTCCTGCCAAAATGCCATTCTGCACCACAGGTGCAAAAACACATTTTGGACAGCATGTGAAAAATGACAGATGTACTACAGTTCATGAGGTGGTGTGAAAAAATGGCTCTGCTTAAAATTTGGAGTCAGAATATCGAAAATGACCAAAGTTACGTGCATGTGTAGAAACATTTCAAAACGTCAGAATCCGGCTATTTTTAGATTTCATTACCAATTAAGTGGCACCCCACCTCATGAACACTGGTACAGTCATTTGTTAATTGGTTCTCAAAAGTGATTTTGCACAGCAACTGCAAAATCACCTTCCATGACAGTGATGAGATGGGGTCCCAAAAAGCCCATATTGAAAATCTGGTGAAAAAAATGCCTAAAAATGCCAAAAATATCAACATAAGTTCAAAACGCCATTGAAATGCATTATACAGGACTTACCTGGACTCTTCAGTTTGTAGTTTGGCTTTGAAGAGTGCAGATATGAACCGGTCCAAAGACAATGTCAGCAGAGAACCTCCAGAGATAAGTATAGGGTAAAGGGTGTGTGTGTGGGGAGGTGGGTGCACAGTGATTGGTCAGTTGGGGGTGCGGGAGTGATCGGCAATGGACTGTTTTTTTTTTTTACAGGTTAAAAAATAAATGAAAGACAGCAAAGGGCTGTTTTCATATTTACAGCTGAAAATACCCCTGGGAGGGCCGGCCTGGTGGTGCAGAGGGTTGAGGTGCTGGGCGCCTTACCTCGTGCTACGCTGGTGACCCAGGTTCGGGAACGACCTCAGGTCGTCGGGGTGCCGGCATGGAGGGAAAGGTGGAGCAGGATTAAGCATGCCAACAGGCAGCTCTCCTCTCCAGAGGGTGGAGAGGGTGGGTTGGCACCCCCCCGTAGTTCTGCTTCCACTGGGCGGAGGTCTGATGGGTAGCATAGGCAGGGAGTGGACAGCAAAAAGTATCAGGAGGTGGAATGGGCTGAGCTGGCACCATGGGGTGCGACGCGTGCCTCCATAAACTCGCATGGCTTTGTGCCGGGGCTCGCAGGGGGGTCAGGGGAAGAAAATCCATAAATACATATGTGTCCCAGTCTGCAGGAGGAGGCGACAGGGACCAAAAAGCTAGATTAAAAAAAATAAGTAAATACCTCTGGGAGGGTTGGGGATGCCACTAACCACCAACGAACTGGGTGGATGAATTCCAGGTGTGGAAAGGAGTACCACTAGACACCAGGGATAACTAACAAGTGGCAGAAAGTCACAATTTATAAACAAATTAAAAAATAAGTGAAAAGATATATACAAAAATAAAAAATATATATGGGGGGGCCACTAGACACCAGGGATTTGAACACGTGGAAAACAAGCAACAATTTATATTTTTTGTGACCAAATAGTCCCAGAACATTTTTTTCATGACCAGATAGCCCTTAACAGACCCTTTTTTGTCATCCGATGTCCTTATTCACCATCCTATTCCTCATGGCGGATAAGGAAATTAACTGACAAAAAAAGATTTCCTGTTTTCACGACCAGATGTCCCTTTTGCCAACCAGATGGCCCTACCATCCTTTTTCGCCAGCCAGATTTCCTTTTTCACCATCCTTTTTCATCATGGCGAAAAAAGGAATCGGCTGGTGAACAAGGATTACTGGCAGGGCCATCTGACTGTGAAAGGGGTCCATCTGGTCTTGAAAAGTGGAAATTATTTTTCGCCAGCTGAGTTCCTTTTTTGCCATGATGAAAAGAAATGGTGAAAAGGAATTTAGCAAGTGGTGAAAAGGACTTAAATTGTTAAAAAGTTTACTAGGGGCATACAGAAGTTGAAACTACAAAGTGCAGATCGCTCCCAATGTGCAAGAAACATACTGTATTTTGCTGTCTGAAACATACATCCCTTGGCAGAGTTATGACAGTTTTGGGGGCAAAACAAAAAACAAGATGGTGAGCTCACGAAAAGGAACTTTCTGGCAAACAAGGATTAGCTTCTCAAGAAAAAGGATTCTTGTTCGTCAGAGCAAAATCCTTTTTGTTCCAGGAATCTATCCTAAAACATAAATATCACATTGAAAATAATGGAAGTTAAAAATGCTATAACTTTGGAGCAGTTGATATTTTTACCACATAAACGCTGGGCTATTCTGTGAGCCAATCTATTTCTACCATACAAATTTCAGACCAAAATGCAGCACTGTCTGTACGCAGTGTGATAAGAATAAAACTGCAAAAGTAGCAAATTTTCAGGTTATTTCACTATCTGGCTCTCAGAAGCTGCACATCCGAGACGAATGAAACTTGGCAGTTCAAGACATCTACCCCAAGAGACCGTGCATACAAACTTTCATGCAAATTTATTACCGATTTTCCTTCTTTCTAAAACTTAGGAACTGGTTAATATATATACATATATATCATGCTGCATTGAATGCACCATTTTCCTTCTTTTCTAAAACTCAGAAACTGGCAACCACTGAAAAATTGCGAGGAAACTTGTAAATTAAGAAAAAGTACATTTTCTTAGACAAGCGTTTTCTGTTATAGTTTGTTCTACTGTGCATCATTCTCACCCCAACATTTTGTTTTTCACTCAGATTCCAAGTGGCAGAAATCAACCAGTTAACCACAGATCGACAACAACAGCTTGAGGAGTCCTCTAACTACCTCACACAGTTTCAAACTGCAGAAGGTCAATTAAAGCAGTGGCTTGCAGAAAAGGAGCTGATGATGAGTGTGCTTAGGCCCCCTCTCCATTGATCCGAATATGCTGAATGCTCAAAAGCAGCAGAGTTCAGGTAAGGCATATTGTATGGAATATGTGATGGCTGAAGTCATGCGGAAATGTGGCAAAGTAAACATCTGAAATTTTGGGGTTAGCGTCATCCCGTATCCAACTACACGCCCTTCCTCTTCCGTATAATCTCTCTTTTCCTGTATCTTTTTACCAGTAAAAATATAATTATTTATCACTTTTGTTTGTTTAAAGTGACTGTAGTCTCTGAGATTAAATGCCTAAAGGAAAGCCTTAATCATATGAGAATGAGGAACATTCCTAGGAACCTGGAGGGAGGCAGTGTGGTCTAGTGGTTAGAGCGCCAGAGTGGGAATTAGGAGGTTCAAACTCCACTAGAGCCAAATACTCACTATGTGACCTTGGGCAAGTCACTTAACCACCCAGTGCTCCAGTCCACCTAGCTGTGGAAATAGCTAGAAGCAGGGCCCTACTGGAATTGGGATGTTACATCTCAGCTGGGCAGCCCAGAGTTGGTAAATTGTAAAATAAAGTACTGAATAGGGACATACTGTAGGATTCCATAAACAGAGAAAGATCAAGTGATCCTTCAGATTCATTCCCCTGCCATCTTGACACATGCTTGCATCATATAGTCTTTTTTAGAAACATAGAAATATAATTTGTTGGCAGGTAAGGACCACCTAGTCTGACCCTTTTTCCCTGCCTGTACTGTCACTGTTGACCCTACCTGATCTCCGCCCCTATACACACTTTCTGTGCCTATCCCTGCATGTGAGAAGCCACCACTGTATTCATCCCACCACCTCTGCTGGAAGCCTGTTACAGGCATCCACCACTCTTTCGTGAAGAAGTACTTTCTCACAGCCTTCAAAAATGTCCCTCCTTCTAGCTTCATTGCATGTCCCTTCTTTTCTGTACCTTTGCCTCTGAAAATATACCCCATTGCACCTTATTTACTCTGTGAGATATTTGTGGTCTCTAGCATACACCCCCTCCTCTCTTCTGGGGTGTACATAATGAGATCCCTCAGTCTCTCCTCACAGGGCTTCTGATGCAGCCCTGTACCATTTTAGTTGCTCTCTCTGGACAGCCTTTACCCTGTCTATATCCTTTCTGAGATGTGGTCTCAAAAGTGGACACAGTACTCCAGGTGGGGTTCTCACTGATGATCGATACAGTGGTACACCACTTCTCTCCTTCTACTGTTGCTACCCCTCCTATACACTCCAGCATCCCACTGGCCCTACCTGCCTTGCTGCCTTGGGTTAATCTGATAGGATTACTGCAAGGTCCCATTCCTGTTTAGCGGCTGCGATACCTGTTCCCCATTTTGGAGCTCTGTTCTGGGTTTTTGTGCCCCAAATGCATGGTTTTGCACTTTTGCACTGAAACCGAAAAACAGAATCATGCAAGCTAGGACACAGAAACCCAGAGCGGAGTATAAAACTGTAATGTGCTTGCACATACAATAATGTTTTATTTTTATTATAATCCAGGCCCTGAGGAGAGGAAAAAGCACCATCAGCAGAAATGTCTGTGCCCCTGAGTCTCAGTGGATCTGCCATTTCCTTCTGGGCTTCTTCATTATGGTTGTTCGTTGTGTTGCTTAAGCTACACCCTCTCAGTTTTCTTTGTTCTCATCGTCAGTAATTTAATGTTGTTTTATTTATTTTGTATTTTTTGCCAATAAAGTTTTATCTGCTGATCAACGACCATCTGCTTTCAGGCTTCTGTCCATCTGGCCCCATCAATCCACCATTCTTAGGTCTTGCCTCTTCTCATGTTATTCATTGACAAATTCTGGGATGGCCTGGCCACTCCAAGGCAGAATCTAGATTGTTTCAGAGGAGGTGCTTAGTCAGTGGGTTAGGGGCCTGCTGTGGATTGAGTTATCATATCACTTGGTTAAGGTTTTTCCATCCTGCGTTTTTCCCATGGGACACTCATCATGCAGTGACATGGGCATGCATGTGTGGCACGCACTCACTCCACATCTAATGACCCTCCACTTCATATTGCTCACTGCACTACCGTCAGTTCTCCCCGTAGTGGCAGTCAGTGAGCAGTGCCATCAGACCCACCCCCTCCCTGGGAGAGGAGAGCAGTCCATGGGATCTCAATTCCCCAGGCTGAATCTCGTGCAACCCGTATCTGCTCCCCAACCCAGGTTGCCAGTGTGGCAGGTGGTAGTACTACCACTGGGCCATCAGGCCGTCCCTGTCATCTTCTTTAAAGAACTATCCAGATAAAGTCATCCCAGTGGTACAGTGGTAGCACTGCTGCCAACACGCTGGCAACCTGGGATTGGTAGAGGACTCGGATCATTAAGGGTTGGATAGGGGAGAGGATCTAGCATTTGACAGACTGCACTCCTCTCCCGGGGGGGAGGGGCACCTGTCAGCCCCACTGTCTGTTGCCACCAGGTGGAGGCCTGGTGGTTGTGCAGGCTGGGGCGGCACGTAAGGGAGGGACTGCCAGTTTGGGGGTGGTACATGTGTGCCTCCACATGGCACACACCACTGCCTGTCTGCAGCTGTGGTGTGTGGGGCCACAGTAAAGGGGGTTATGTGGGCTAATTATAGAAGTTTGATGGCAGACAAGGACCATACCGGCCACATCTAGTAGTCGGGACAACCCCCCAACCAAGTGATATGATGAGCAATCCACAGCAGGCCCCGCACCCTCACCACCCTCTAAGTACAAACATATGTGCAGTATTTCCTTGTATTCCCCTCTTAAAGCAGCAGTGCACGTTATGTTTAAAATTATGATCTTACTTGAGGAAACAGCTCTTGCAGCAGGTTACACCAATAGGACTGAAGCCGGCATGAGCCAGGACCCCGCGGAAAAATTCTAGCTGGCAGTATCCAGCGGAGTGCCGCCCTGATGCTCGGCCCCTACCTGGCGTCAGGCATCACATAAGGGAAGTCCCCAGTATCTCCCAGTTCTTTTCCTGACGCCGACTCGCCAGCATCGACCTCATGGACGCCTGCATCAACGATAACTGACTGCAAAACTCTTACAAACCAATCCATGTCTACTTCTCCAACTCCTTTTCTCGGGTTGACACCTCAAAGTGCACCTGCGGCAAGTAGATCCCCTTCACGACCATCATTCAGCTTGTATGAGGTGCTTGGGCCTGGAACATGACACCCAGGCCTGCTCCATCTGCCAGCAATTTAATAGCAGGACCAGGATCCGCCGCAAAAGGCTCTTCATGGGTTCCTTCTTGAAGAAAACTTCACAAAATGGAAAAAGACCTTCCTCCAAAGGATTCTTCCCATAAAATCGGAAGCACGGGACTCTGGTAGGTCGGGATCCCCCCAGCAGGGCCTCTGAACTTAGGGCCAGCTCCAGCTTTACGCGGTCCAACCACTCTTCTTCCCGGGCCCACTCCCAACTCCCCCAGTTAAGGTAAGGTCTTCAGGGGGTTCTTCAGTCTCCTTGCACCCGCTTAAGACCCACCAGGCGCCCAACTCTTCTTCCAGGCCCGACTCTTCAGAAAAACATAGGAAGTTTTCTTCAAAGTCTGGCGGGGCGTCAAGCCGATGCCGGGACACTGACCTCAGGTCCGTCTCCCAGTCCCAAGGCCCAGGAAAGAGACCAAGGATCTGATGCCTCTTAGCGGACGTCACAGAATAAAAGGTGCCTGACCCGACGCCAAAAATGAACTCCCAACCCAACAGCAGTTGCACCGGCTGGGTGACACCAGGCGTCAGGGTCCTCAGGAGAGGAGGCTGCTGTGCTGCCAGACTACCAGATGTGCAGCATGGAGGACACCAGCTCACCCAGGGAGCCGTCGACAGATCCAGTGGTTCCCCGGGACCCGACGGCCAACCCCAGCAACAGACCCACACCGATGCTGGGCCCGTCATCAGGTATGAACATTCAGCAGGTGAAGGAATTGTTCACCTTCTGGTGGGAGACCATCAGAAAGGATGTGGTCCCCAGTAAACCTCTTCCACCTCCACCCCCTCTTCAGGAGGGTGAAGGCTCAAGACCCCCAACCCCTAAGGAGCCAACTCCACCTCCTAGGGGCAGATCTAGAGAGAGAAAAAGACACCCATCACAGTCTCCCTCTGGGTCTCCGAGCCCTAAACAACCCAGGGACAGACGACACCCACCAGGGGATGACTCCAGACTGGATACGTCCAATACCTCCAGGTCTCCATCCCCCTATAGTCCCCATCACCAGACCCACGAGACCAGCCAAGGTCACCACTGGATGATCCCTCTTTCTCCGAAATCATGAGGCACATCCAGGAGAATATGGGATGGGAGACTAAAGACTTGGACCCCGAGAGACAACGCCTTGCCCGTTACCTTTGGCAAAAGGACCCAAAGCCTGTGGTGGTCCCACCTCTAGTGGACACTTTCACGGACGTTACCAAGGCAGCTTGGACACGTCCACACTCGACACCGGCTATTTCTAAGAAGGCTAACCACCTCTACAGAGCTCCTATGGAGGACCTGTATCTGGCGCAGCAACCCCTGGCAGACTCACTGGTCATTATGGCATCTCATGATCGGTCTCAATGACTGTAACACTTGAGTACCCAGCCTCCGGACCAAGAATCTAAGCAATTAGATTCTGTGGGAAGATGCATGTATTCAGCTGCTACATGCTCGATAAGGTCTTTGAATTACCACACGCACATGGTGCAATTTCAAAACACCCTCTGGGAGCAGGGCCAAGACCTTTTGAAGGACTTTCCGATGGCGAAAAGAAGGAGGAGCTGCTCAACCTCCTTCATACTGGGTCGGACGTGGGACCCAGGTTCTCTGAACACGCTTATGATTCAGCGGACTTCGGCTGCCAGGGGACAGCTACTGGCGTTTGTCTTCGGAGACACTGTTGGTTAAGAGTCTCCGGTTTTACCCTGGACATTCAATCCTGGATGTCCCATATAACAGAGCTGTCCTGTTCGGTGAGGAATACGAGAAGGTCATCACCAAGCTACAGGATGCCAGGAAGGCAGTTTGGACTGTACAGGCTATGTACAGGCACAAATCTGGTTCCTTTCAGAAGAACCAGAACCATTTTCGTGGCAGACAACAACGGCAACAGCCATGTTCCGGCCAGCAACCTCGGGGCAATTTTGGTCGCAAAGGTCAAGCCAGAGTCCCCATGGGCCAGGGCTCAAAGCATCCCAAGGCAGCCCAGCCCACGGGACCCAATGCCACCACAGCATGACTCCTTCCCGGCCCTCGCCCCTCCTCTGGATCAAAGTAAAAAGGTCGGGGGTTGCATCTCTCCTTATCTTCCGGGATGGCAAATGATCACTTCCAACGGTGGGTGTTACAGTTGGTACAGCGAGGACACTATAGAGTTCCTCGGCCACCCACCGTCCAGACCTTTCCTGCTCTTCTGTTACTCGGGTCAGCATGCTCTGCTCATCCAGCAGGAGATTTTGGCCCTCCTGGACAAGGAGGCCGTAGAGTACATTCCACCAGACCAGAAAGGAAAAGGTTATTATTCCCACTTCTTCCTGGTCCCAAAGAAAACAGGGGACTTGCACCCGATCTTAGATCTCAGCGATCTCAATGCGTTTGTATTATACAAACGCTTCCGCATGGTGACTCTGCGGATTTCATCCCCATGCTCAAAGAAGGCGCATAGCTAGCATCGCTGGACATGCAGTATGCTACCTACATCTCTCGATCTCTTGAGCGCATCAAAGGTTTCTGCGCTCGAGTTTCTGGACACACTACCAGTTCCGACCTCCCATTCGACTATCTTCCTTCCGGTGTTTACGAAGTGCATGGCAGTTATGGCAGCAACTCTCAGGAGGCAGGGCCACTATGTTTTTCCTGCCTGACGCCTTGGCTCCTCATGGCACCCTCTCAGGAGGCCCTGATGTCTGCGATTCAGGATACCGGTTCTCTTTTCCAATTGTTGGGCATCATCATCAACCAGGAGAAGTCGCACCTTGTCCCGTCTCAGACTCTGCAATTTATTGGAGCAGTTCTGGACACCTCTCAAGGGAGAGCATTTCTTCCTTCGGACAGGGTGGAACACATCAGATCCCTCATACGGGACACAATGATGAAGACAATGGTGCCGGTCAGGACCGTTCTTTGCCTGCTCGGACATATGGTGGCTGCCATTGCGATGGTTCCTCTAGTCCGACTCCATATGCTGGTTACCCAATGAGACCAGAAGCTACTTCATATGCAGCTTCCAGTCCGGATCACGAATGCCGTCATCCGAGACTGGCAATGGTGGCTCATCCCGGAAGATCTCTCGAAAGGAGTCCCCTTCATGGCACCACCTCCTTTAGTGAAGCTCTCATGGGACGCCTCAGGATCTGAATGGGGAGCGCACCTAGACGGGGTCAGGACTCAAGGCTCATGGTCGTCTCTAGAGTCCCATCTGCACATAAATATTCTGGAGATGAGAGCTGTCCTCTGTGCCTTACAAGCATTCCAGACGGACATTCCATCAGGTACTCTTCTGATTCAAACAGACAATACTGCGGTGAGGTACTATCTCAACAAACAAGGAGGCACTCATTCCTGCCCCTTTTCAGGGAAGCTCAAAGGGTTTGGATTGGGTACTGCAACCACAGCAGATATTATTGCAGTGCACATTCCTGGAGTGGACAACACAATCGCGGACAGTCTCAGCCGATCACAGGCCAGAGTCCACGAATGGGAACTGCTTCAGAAAGTCACAGAGGATCTGTTTTGTGGATGGGGACACCAGAATTAGACCTTTGCGTCCCCATCAATGCAAAACTGCCCAATTTTGCTTGCTAGATCCAGGGCCTGTGTTATCTGGCAAGATCGTTGTCCCTCTCTTGGACAGACAGATTCCTCATGCTTTCCTGCCCTTCCCTTTGATCCAGAGGGTTTACTGGAGCCCTGACAAGAGCGTCCGTCACTGGTTCTGGTAGCGCCCTTTTGGCCCAGGCATATTTGGTTCCCTCTATTACATCAGCTGACCCAGGAACCTCCGGTGCCTCTGCCATTCAGCTCTCAACTTCTGTCTCAGGAGGCAGGCTCCTTAGTCCGTCCGGATCTTCAGTCGCTGAACCTGTATGCCTGGCTCCTAAAGACATAGCAGTCCTGAGATACGGGGTCTCTCGTGAAGTTGCGGACGTTCCGGCGGCAGCCAGAAAACCCTCCACTCACGCCACTTTACGCCATGAAGTGGTGCAGATTTTGCATCTGGGCTCAAGCTATGGATTGGCCCACTGGATTGTTCAGAAGGTCAGTGTTTGACTACCTTCAAACTCTATGCGAGGCAGGCCTTGCCTACTCTTCCATTAAGGTTCACCTGTGTGCCAATTCGGAGTATCATTCGCCGATAGGTCATAGCTCTCTAGCTGAACTAGAGACTTCATGCTCTTTTTTGCATGGCATCCTGCACCTGAGACCGCCTATCAGAGACCCGGTTCCTCCTTGGGATCTCCCCTTTGTTTTAGAACAGCTTACTCTACCTCCTTTTGAACCAGCTGCGGATTGCAAGCTGAGTCACCTTGTGTGGAAGATGCTCCTTTTAGTTGCTGTTACTTCTTCCAGAAGAGTTTCTGAGCTTCATGCACTCATGTGCAAGGATCCTTATTTGGTTTTTCACAAGGACAGGGTGTCCTTAAGAACAAATTCTAAGTTCCTTCCCAAAGTGGTCTCGGCGGTCACACTCAACCAGGATATAGACCTGCCAGTGTATTACCCGAATTACGTAACAGGGGAGGTCCTGTTGCACACTCTAGATGTGCATAGATGTCTCAGATATTATCTGACCAAAACCAAAGCCCATCGTAAATTGGACCCAGCTCTTTGTTTCCTACTTACAGTGGATGCTTGGTTTGAAACAGTCGCTTTCAGACGGTTGGTCAAGTGTATTATGTTCTGCTATCAGAAGTGCAATAAACCCTTACCGGGACCGGTGATGGGTCATTCTATGGGGGGTGGCTACCTCTTTCGCTGAGCTCAAAAATATCTTCACTTCAGCCATCTGTGCAGCAGCGACTTGGAGCACTGTACACACTTTCATCAGACACTACAGTTTGGACATTGCCTCTAGACGTAGAGCTGGATTTGGCTTGGCGGTCCTTCAAGGACTCTTGTCCTGAAGTCTGAGTCATCTCTCCTACCCTCCTCCTGGTAGCAAATTGTTCCCTTACTGCTTGGGAATCAGTCCTAATGGTGTAACCTGCTGCAAGAGCCGTTTCTCGAAGTAAGATGGTACAGTTACGTAAGAACTTACCATAACAGTAGATCTTCGAGAACAGCTCCTGCAGCAGGTAGTTTCCCTTCCAACTTCCCCTCTGGAGGTTGAGTCTTCTGACCTAGTTTTTAGGCTACATCGTCCTTTGACGCCTTTTTTCTAACCTTCCTTTGGAAGCGGATCCTCGATCTCCCCTTCAGATGTCACACTTGAGCCGGGAGACTCCGGTGGGAGAACTGGAGATGCTGGGGGACCGCCCCCTTTTATGTGATGCCTGACATCGGGGAGGGGTCAACGTCAGGGGCGGTCCCCCACTGGATACTGCTTGCTAGAATTTTTCCGTGGGGTCCTGGCGACTGCGGCTTCCAGTCCTAATGGTGTAACCGCTACAAGAGCTGTTCTCGAAGATCTACTGTTACGGAAGTTCTTACGGAACTGTACTTTCCTGTTTCTTTATCATATTTTAGTTTGTTCTTTTCCAGTCTTGTAAATAAAACACATTTCCCCCTTTTGAGTTTACCTTTTCATTCTTTTGGATTGAAATCATGAAGGCATGTTCCTGTTAATATGGCTATCCTCACATTTATCAGTATTCTCAATAGGTTTTAAATGCCCGTTGTCTCATAAGAGACTCAGAGGAATGTAGAATGGATACCCTTTTCTAAACCAGTATTTCCATTTTCTTATTCAGGGCTGGTAATACAGACAATGTTAATCAGGAAGCAAAGTATTTGAGCCAGCCAGCCACACCGCTTTGTTTTCTAAAATTTGAAGTTTTATTTTCTTTTTTCAGTGAACACAACGATCCCCTGGTGTGCCCAACGTTTCACCTACCTTGGGCTTCTTCAGGGGCAAGGATCTTATGTCCAGTACTTTTATTTGTATCACATTCAAAAATGATGCATATTTTTCATATTCTCATAGTTTTCGATAAAGTTAGCGTGATTGCTGGCCATTCATGCCTTCAAGTTGTTACTTGAGGCATTGGCCCTTCAGTCTCCCCTTTCACAGGGTATTTCTTACACCAGAGCCAGGGGGTGGGGTGGTCGGTGGCAGTGGAGGGGCACTCCTGGGAATGGAGATCAGACTGGGGAGGACCTCAGGTCAGGCGAGACATGGTCACAACAAGAAACCTCACTGTAGAGAGGTCTAAGGGTCCAGTCTAGGCGTATAAATAGAGTTCACGAGAAAAAAAGTTTGTGCTGCTTTATTGTGATAGTTCATGTTCTACTCTCCTGGTCAGCTGACTTCAGACCCTGACTTCAGCATGTTTGGCTCTTGTGTCTGTATCTTTTAGGTTTATCCTCCTGACCATTTTTTTTGTTATTTGTAACATTTTATAGTGTTTTCCCCTGTCCCCCGCCCTGATATTTGGGGTTGTCATGGCCACACTATATTTTTGCAGGTCCCTGTCCCCACCCTGGTGCAAGGTGCTGTCTTGGCTGCACCATTTCTCCATTCAGGAGGGCAGATGAGCAGCTGCCTTCACAGCTGTTGCCAGAGCCACTCCATGATCAGCCAGTGGGAGGTTCTGGCAGCCCATGCCCTCCACATCGAGTGACTGCCCCAGCATTACTTACCTGGCCTCAGTGTGGGATCTCTGACTCTTTCTGTTTCAAAGCCTTCTCTAGTTTGCATAGAATATAACAAGGGCAGAGACCTCAGGATGAGTGCTTGCCCACCTTGGCCTGGCCCAGTGGTCAGCTCATGGTGAATTAAGCAGGTGAGTAAGGTTACCTTTATCAAGTGTTGTGTACTTTCATGTCTTGAAACATCAATCACTCAAGAACTTGAAACATAGTGGGACATGATCAGCTAGAATATGAGCTACAACATAAAATTCTGCCAAACATGTTGTTTTGATAGCATGTACGTGCTTCTAAATGTTCTCCACTTTGTTACATTTCAGATAGTTTTTAGATAGTCTTAGCTTGCTGTGTAATTCATGGTACTGTATTAAATACTGTATATGCATTTTGAAAATCTGTATTCTTGATCTGACTACCTGTTTTTAGTGGTGAAGGAGGTGTTGGAGGTATGAGGGATTAATTGTACTGGGCACGATAAAGACTGAGGCCACAAGGTACAGTGCCCAGTGGCTTTATTTCTGAGGACTGCATTCTGACACCTCCCATTTTATCTGTAATATCCAGATATGGAAGGAGAAGCTAGTGGACATTTTGGAAAAGCTTTATTTGATGTTTTTTTAGCAGTTTCTGGCAGCTTGACAAAACGAACAGCTGGAGTCATTCTTTCCTGACAGTTGCATTTCTGGCAGAACGTTCATAAGGTGAACGCTAGAATACAAATCTCCTTTGTATACTTAGGGTACCTTTCTTCACTCTTTCATATTCTGCATGCTTTTTATCCATTTGCATATTGCAGGTGCCTTTTGTTCTTAATTAGTGTATTCAAGTGCCTTTCCTGTTTCTCATGCTTATTTACAGGGCATTGTCGCCACACAGTGCCCTATAAATAAGAGATCTGATTAGCTACCAGGTTCAGCTCCATACAGTTGACAACCATTTTAAACTTTAAATTCCAAACTCCAAAACACTGTTTGCTCAGTGAGCGGGCTGGGTGCAGGACAAAAGGGTTGCCAGTCCTCACTAAGTCAAAATTCTAAGGTAGTCCTGCACTCCTAGTGCAATAGAACCCACTGACCACTTTAACATTTATGCAAAGATGTTTATTCCAATTTAAACAGAAGGTTCAGATACATGAAAGTGTACTGCTCCTACAATGAGGTGTGTCCACATTTTAAACTTTAAGGCAGTTAATTCACTTTTACAATTTTGTTACAGATACTTCTTAAGGAGTTTGAAACCCGAACTCCACAGTATGAACAATTGAATCGCTCTGCACAGGGTATATTGAATAGGCCGGGTGAACTTTCTCCTTCCTGTGGAGTTGTGAAAGAGCAGCTGGCAGCTGTGGTACAGAAGTGGGACAACTTAACTGGTCAGCTGACCAGCAGGTGTGAACGTATTGACCAAGCTATTGTCAAAAGCACCCAATACCAGAACCTTTTAAGAAATGTTTCTGAATCATTAAGCGTCTTGGGGGAAAGACTAAGCAGCAGTTCCTCTGTGAGTACTCATCCTGATACCATGAAACAGCAACTGGAAGCAGCAGATAAAATCCACTCTGAACTGCAACATGAAATGAAGACTATAGAGGAGGCACAGGTACTCTGCAATGAGCTATCTTCACTGGTCGGAGAAGAGTACCTGAAAGCTGAGCTCAGTAAACAACTGGAAAATACTACAAAGCTTTTTAAAGACCTTGAGCACAAAACAGGTTAGTAGTATGCTTCTTTTTTTTTTTTTAACCAGGAGAGACACACTAAGCTGAAGCTTGTTTACAGGTGCGACCTGGGAGCACAAGGAAGTTAAGTAACTTGCTCAGGGTCACACAGTATGCAAGTGGGGGCTGTGGGATTCAAACCCAGGTCTCCAGGTTTGCATATCAGAGCCTTAAATCACTGCACTATACTCCTTCCTAACTTATTTGTTTGATTTAGCATTCGTGGTTGTTGGTTAATGTATAAGTCAGTACTACTTACTCGGTGTTAGTAGAATGCTTGTGGGGGGGAGCTCACAAAAAGGCAAGGCAGTTATGCTGTAGTGCCTGTGACTAAACTCAGAAGACACAAGTCATGCTCTGTGGCTCACCTGCAAAGGTTAGGGCCTTTCTGGGTGTTTTGACTGTAACTGTCTAGATGACTCCTCTGGATGCTGTATCCTCCTTTTGGGTACCTTGGCGTCATCCTCAGTCCATCCCTTGACTTTTCCACCTGTATAACTGCTGTCTGTAAGGTTGCCAGCTGTTGCCTGGAGCATGACTTACAGAGCCAAATGCATTCTCACTCCTGAAGCTTGCCTTGCCGTTGCTGGATGTGTCCAGCTCTCTAGCCTAAATGATGATGCCCTTCTATCTATAAGCTTCCCATAATCTGTAATGTCCAGATGTGATGTGTTCCTCCTGATGACCTCCTGACATTGGTCCATGCCTTTGTGACCTCCCCGCCTTGACTATTGCAATGCTTTATACCTAGGGTTTCCGGGAGGTGGACATCCGCCGCATACAGCTGGTGCAGAACATGGCAGCCAGGATGTTGACGGGTTTGTCAAGATCTAGCCATGGCTCGCCTATGCTCTGTGAACGGCGCTGGCTGCCGGTGAGGTGGAGGATCACCTTCAAGGTTGCTGTGCTGACCTATAAGGCCCTACATGGACAGGGACCACGTTATTTGCAAGACCTTCTTTCGTCCCTATTACCCCTCTGCCTGCTCTGTTCCACCGATGAGGGATTACTGGAGATTCCCAGGGTCCATTTAAAGACCTCGGGGCCAGAGGTTTTTCTTTTGTGGCCCCAACCCTGTGGAATTCTCTACCTCATTGGATTAGAGAGTGCCTGTCCACTGAGACTTTTAAGTCTGTGTTAAAAACATATTTGTTTGATTTAGCATTCGTGGATGTTGGTTAATGTATAAGTCGGTGGGCTGCCTGTTTTAATTTTAGGTGTTTTTAATGTTGATTTTGTTTTATCCTGTATAAGCACTTTGGTATTGGAAAAGCGCTTTATAAATAAAGTCTGATTGATTAGTGATTGATTGATATAACAGTATTTGCATCTTTGATGCAACATCAGTGACCTGTATGCTAACCTAGGCTGTCTATCCCTAGTTAATTTTCATATGTTTGCCTTAGGGTGTTTCATTGATAAGACACTCTGGACTAATACCACCCCCACCCACAATCATTACTTTCTTTGGGTGCCCTTTCCAGAACTACTCACTTGACAGGGCTGTCATGCCCATAGGGTCTAAGAGCACATGCCCCCACCTCCAAATTCCCATCCTGGCATTGCTTTTTGAATGGAGGATGGGCTTTAAAGTATAATTTAGTGCCCTCCCTTGAATAAATTTTAATTGTGTGTCCTCTCACTAATTTGCTGGCATGATGTCCTTGCTGACTGAAGTCTAATGATGAGCCCCTACTCTTGGTACCTGGTCTCCACCCTGATGAGTGACCAGGCCTTTTCCACCTTTGCCCCGAGGGTTTGGAGCTCTCTTCCCCTGTCTGTTCTTCATGCCTTCTCCCAATATCTCATGTTACATGTTAGTTGTACATCTGTACATAATGATGCTTTTCACTGTAGTTCTCCTGGGTCATTGAAAACATTTCTAGGGGCATGGATATGATTCACTTATCTACATGATGTCAAATCCACCAGAAGTGCTGATTCGTCGAAGCATCTTTAAGCAAAGCTTGTCCTGCCACCTGAGCAGTATATTCTCTGTCACCACCCATGACATTAGATCTTCCTTTCCACTGGAAGAGTTTAGTCTCCTCCTTGCGAGCTATGTGCATTGTGGGCCTAAAGTGTGCCATTGGCAAACTAAGTTTGTTTTTCTTAGAAATCAATGTTCTGCTACTTTCCTGATTCTTCTCCATCCTTGGCAATAGAAGGTGGAACATGTAGAAGCAAAGCCAGCTCCAAGCTTCAAGCAATGTGTCATGTGCTGACAGATGTCGTGGACAGACTCACATGTGTAGTGCCTCTACTGCCTGGGGACAGCACACAATGCCGCAAGTTGGGGCCTGTGCCAGATGATGCCTCTTCCTCCCAGGAGGATAGCAATGCTTGTCTTCTGCTCAGTTGGCCAACTGATCGAGATCCTAAATTGTAACCTAAGAGTCACAAGGTGACCTCCACTGTGGCATGATCTGCAGCTCAGCTCACAGCCGTGGAAGAAGTGGTGGCAGGGGCCATGACGGGCACCTTGTCAGCCTCGGTGCTGCTCACAGCTGGGGCCATTGTTGGAGTATCCTTCACACGTGAGTTCAGAGGAATGTGTCTGGCCCTCCACACCTTTGAGTAGAGCATTGCCCACCATGGTAGGAAGGACAGAGAGCACCGCCATTGGCTGTGCGACCAGCAGCGTTTACACTCTTCCCACTCACTCGACTCCCCTGACTGCTCGAAACTTGTCGAGCATCCAGCTTCAGCAGAGCCAAAATTGGTCGAAGGCCAGGTTGCTAACTCCACAGTAATCTCATAGGTCTTGACGACCTCAACATCGGTCAAACAGGTGGTCAAGATTTTCCTCAACCCAGTTAACCAGTTTTCAGAGGAGGTTGACAAGAAGTCAGTGTCTAGGACCACGGTATTCCCAATCCTCACCTAGGAGGACAAGAAGCGGTCGATGTCCTTGCTGCTGCACTTGGAGACAACCTCCACTCGGTTGTCCGCTGAAGCTGATTCAAGTTATCTGTATGGAACCTCCAGTGGCTTTTCCTTGTCTTTGGCCCTGGGTCAGCAGTTGATGTTGAGGTGCCTTCCACTCTCTTGGTCCCACTTGACTGGGAGGCATCACCATTGACATTCCTCTTCCTACCCATCTTTAGATGACCAGATTCTCCACCAGTGTATGTGGCGGTGCTACAAGGAGCTCCTCTGGCAGCAGTGGGCTTTGGAGGGGCAGGGTAGGGCTCTACACCCGACCCCTGTGGTCGACTGGCTGGTGCCAGTCAAGCCCATGCTGGTCTTTCTGAGACAGTTATCACAGACACCTGTCTCTCCTGCTCTGTTGGTGGAACTGTCTCAGTCACAGCCTGTATAGGGAGCCCTAGCCAAGGACTCTTGTGCTGCGACAAAGCTTGCCAGGCCAGGTTTCAGTGGAAATTACCCAGTTGGATGACTGTAGGGTGGTTCACGGTTGTAAATGGTCGAAGGCTGTTTACGGCGACTCAGATGGTTCCTCCATGCAGTCACTGAGGACATACTTTCAGCTGGGAATCGGTCAAGGGTTGACGACCAACCATGGGCCAGTGCCTTTTGGGGCTGTTTTCCGACTTATGTCTGGAGTCCATAAATGTCCCTCTGGAGCCTGTTCAAAAAGGGCTAGGTACCCTGTTACTGACATCTGGATAGGGACAAAACCCCAAGGGTTACTTTCCCATCGTAGATACCATTATGGGACTGTCCTGGAACCCTGGCAGCATCCAGGATCCTGCCTGGCACCCTCAGTCCACATGGTCCTTAGGTACATGTTCCTACCAGTTCTCCGTCTGGGTTCTTTGTGAACCCCCCAAGTATGAGGTTGTGGTCTCAAACTCAGCCTTCTAGAAATCTGGAAACATTGGGGATGTGGACAAGCCCCTCACCAACAAGGACTTGAAGATGCTTGACCATGCGGCCAAGAGCATTATGCGCCACTTCCTCACTTGGTCTTCGTCAGGCGAGCTACACCTTGATGGTGGTCCACTTTGGTCACTTCCTGCTGGGAGTGCTGGATAATATCCTCCTTCACCTCCCTGCCGATAAGCAGTTACCGTGAAAGTGGTCCAAGATCAGGGTCAATCACTAGCTAAACACCAGCTCTAGATGGCCCTGGACATGGGTGTTTCCCATGCTGTGCCGTGCTTGGCGGCCGTCATGTTGTTTTGCAGGGCCTGGCTGAGGCTCTCCACCTTTATGACAGAGATTTGGCATAAGCTGTCCGATATCACTTTTGGGCACCGACTTCTTTTGGCTCAGTGGTGGATGGTCATTTCACTTTGACTGAGAAGTCCAGAGCCACCCTGGACTCGGTGGCCTTGTCTCAGAAGGAAACAAAGGCCCAAAAAACAGAAAAGAATGCCTTTCAATTTTGGTCCTTTCAGCCACAACAGCCTCAGCAACAACAGCCCCAACAGGGGCAATATGAAGCCTGGTACCCCAAGGCTAAATTCTCAGACCAGGGGCCCAAAAGAGGTGGGGGTAGGAGAAGTGGTGCCCCTCCAGCCCCAGTGGCAGTGTCTACCTCTTGCCTATCCAGTACCTGACCCAACTCCCTGTGGAGGGGTTGGCTTTGCCACTTCTGGCCGCACTGGTCCACCATTACTATGGACAGGCGGGTTCTCGAGTTGGTAGGCAGAGGTTGCCTCTCAGTTTTGAGATTCTTCTGCCTTACCAGTCACATGCTGCAAGGATTCCTGTCGTGGACATGTTGTATGCCCTCACTGAGGACATTGCTCAACTCCTTGTGAAAGGAGCCATAACCAGTGCCCCAAACACCCTGACAAGTCAGAGATATGTCTCCAGGTACTTTCTGGTCCTGTTGGTGCCCCATAGTGATCTAAACCAGTTCATGAGTACGTTCGAGTTCTGGGTTGTCACCCAGAACCAGATTATACCATCCCTGGAGAAGGGCAGTTGGTTCTAGGGACATGGATATGTTGTTCATCCACACTCATTGGCAGTATCCTTGCCGCTTTAAATCTTGCCGGAAGGTCTTCAAGCTTGCTCCTCCCACCCACCCGGGTGGTATAACTCTCGGCTCCGCCCCATGACGCTAGATCTTCCTTACCGCTTGGAAGCTCAGGTTCCCTCCTTAACGCTCTGCGTTTTGCGACTAGTTCCTATTTCTCCGTTTGCGGTTTAAAAATAAAATTTGCAAAAGACTTCAATTCTTGATCCTCATGGCTGCGATGGACCAATCGACTCCCGGTTTGGAGATGCCCATGCGTGGTGCAGAAGATGTCTCGGACGGATCCACTCCACGTGTCTGTCTTGCTTAGGCCTTGAGCACGACCCGCAGGCTTGCGACCTGTGCTCATCTTTCTCGGCCTACGTCCTCGAACCCGTGCTGCCCGATTAACTCGGGCACGTCCAGAAGCGTTCCCTCGGTGAAGTCCAAGAGGCCGGTTGGCGGTGTCGCGGCGGCGGGCTCAGCGGATCAGCTCGGCGGATGGTCGCCCTCGAAGAGGAGGCGGCGCGGCCGTATCTTCTCGGCCGCGCATTTATCCCGCTCTCTCTGGGTTCTTCCTACGGCTTCTTTTAAGGAGCTTTCTCTGTCCTCTCCACTAAAGGAGAAGGGCTCGCGCCTGCTGGACCTTATTCTCGGTCCAAAAGAGGGACAAGGTGAATCCTCCGTCGGCGCTCTTGGGGACGGGAAAGGTCCCTCTCCCGGGCCGTAGTCCGTCGGCTGATCGACCGCTCGGCTCGACACTGGCCTCACGGTGTCCCCGTCAGGTCAGTTGACGAGACTCCCACTGATGAAGTCGATTTTCTCGACCCATTGAAGGAGCTGTCCCCTTTAGCGAGCGATTCCCTCTCCTGGTTCCCCGGGAGGAGTTGAGGATCCCGTGGGCTCGTCTGTGCCTCCGGTTCCGGAGCCCTCGGATGGACCTTCGAGCCGAAGGAGTGCAGTTCGCCGACACCTCCCGCCCGACCCCGGAAATTCCGGGTCTCGGTCTCGATCTCGGACCTCTTGGCGGTCCAGCCGTTCCCACCGTCATAAGCGGTCTCGGTCTCCGCACAGCGTAGCGGCGTCGCCATTAGTCTCGTCCTCTCCTCCTCGGATGAGGAGGCTTCGGCGTAAGTACGTCGGCGGTCGAGACCTTATGTTGCAACAACTCCTCCTGGCAGAAGAATAAGCGACTCAGCGCTTCAACCATTAAGTAACTGCTCACGGGCAGCGACACAACCTCGACTTGTCGAGGCCTATACCAAGCGGTTGTTCGGCAAAACCAGCTACTCCACCGATTCGGTGGAACCTCCGCCTCCACAGCCACCGCAATGGGGCTCCGACCAAGGATTCTCGATCGGCAAGGGTTTCACCATCGGCTGTCAGTTACCCCTCACTCCCACGACCGACCTCGGCAGGTGAAGGTGGCTCAGGCAGAGCAGCTCTTCGAGGACTCTTCCGAGTCGAAGATGATTCCTCCTTCTTCTCAAGCGACTGGACCTGGAGTCTTCAGGAGGTCAGTCAATGGACGATAGCCGTCGTCCTTCTAGGACTGCTTGGCTCATCTCGAGTCTACCGGGATGGGCTCGAACCCGTTCAAAGCAGACCAGGTATCCCCTCACGGAATTCTGGACCGAGGATTCTCCGACGAGAGCCTTTCCGGTGGCCGAGGCATAGTAGGTCGGCACTGGAACTTTGGCAGCGCCCTGCTTCCTGCCCTGCGCCTTGGCCAGGATGGCCAGAAAGTATCAGTCCGGTTCCTTGTCGGTTTTGAACACCCTCTGCAGGGGTTGGTTACCGACAGCGTTTTCGGCCAGCGCCCGACAGCATGAGGATGTGGACAAACCTCCTGACAAAGAGTCAGGGAATTGGACTACGTCGGGCGAAAAGTCTCGCATGCGTCCTCTCTCGGCCGTCAGGCCAGTTCGGCCGTCCTCATGGCACATTTTTCTCATGCCTGTTGGGCTCCTGGATGGTCATCCCCATCTTCCGCCCGATCTGCAGACTACGGTTAAGCAGGTGCGGGACAGGGCAGGGCAGTGGCCAAACAGCGCTCAGACTGCTTTGGATATAGGGACTCATGTGCCAGATCGGTGGCGGCCGCAGTGGCTATCGTGCGTCTGGTGAGCCCAGCTGAGGATATCCACCTTTGCCGGATACCCAGCACAAGTTGGCGGATGTTCCTTTTGAGGACTGACCTCTTGGCCCTGGGGTGAAGGTCACCTGCAGAGGATGAAGTCCATGCCACCTTGGACTCGGTCTCTTCGCTCAGAAGGACAAGGCATAAACCACAGCCTAAGCCCTTTAGATCGCTTCAGCCTTTGGCCCTTGACCCAGCAACGTCAGGGCCCAGCAGGCAAGCCTTGGCATCCCAAACCCAAACCCTCGGCTTCCTCTAACAGGAGGCAGGAGGAAAGGGCCCAGGGGGTCCTCGGCGGTCCTCCTCCAAGCCTGCTTGATGACAGGCTGAGGGGTGTCTCCCCATCCCGTCACCTTGGGTCCCCCCGTGGGGAGGCGGCTCCAACACTTCCGTTCCACTGGTCCGCTGTTACCACGGACAGGTGGGTCTTAGTGGTGGGAAGAGCCTGCCTCTGGGTCGAGCAGGCACCACCCTTCAGAGCCCGTCGCCTCGGGGCCAGGATCCCAACCTCACTGGCGGCTCGTCGAGACATCACTCCCTCCTCAGAAGGAGGTGGTAAGAAAGTGGTGGACCCTCCTTCAGACCAGGTTTTGTGTCCAGGTACTTCCTGGTTCCGAAGCAGACGGGGGCTGGCCCCATTCTCGACCTACGACCTAAACAAGTTCCTAGGTCTCGAACCTTCAGGATGGTCACTCTGGCTCAGATAATACCATCCTTGGAGCGGCGTGGTTCTGCTCTCTGGACTTGCAGGGGGCGTTTTTCACGTCCCTATCCGTCCGTCTCCCAGAGATTCCTTAGCTTCGGCGGAAGGATCTCCTTGTTCAAGCCATGCCCTTGACTTGTCTCCAGCTCGGGTCTTCACCAAATGCATGGCAGTGGTGACAGCATCCCTCTTGACGCGAGGGTCAGGTGCCTACCTGGACGACTGGCTGATAGCAGCTCCCTCCAGGAAGGAGGCGAGTGGTCCAGAGATCTGGCCTCAGGTCTGCTCTCAACTGGGCCTCCTTATCAATGAGGCAAGCCGACTCGAGCGAAGCAGGTGATTCTATTCATCGGGCGCAGCTCGACTCTCTTGAACCAGGCGCGGCTCAGCCGGACAGGGCCGAAGTTCTTTCCTCCTTTGCCCGATCATTTCTGGTTGAGCAATTAAGCCCTGCCAGGACTGCGCCTCTGGGTCTCATGAAGCGGCCTGTACCAGCGTGGTCCGTTGGGCCGCTGGAACATCGTCCCCTTCAGTGGGGACTGGCCAGCCAGTGGTCACAACAGCTCACGATCCCTTGGACCAACGTAGCCGAGTGACACAGGGATGTGGGCGCTCTCCAGTGGTGGACCGTTCAGATCATTTGCAGGAGGGCATCCCGTTAAATCCCGCCCGAGCAGCGGTCTCTCTGTCGACCGATGCCTCTCTGATGGTTGGGGCGTGCCCATCGGGAACACCAGACTCGACAGCCTCTAATCCCTTGTGAGTCCCGATGCCACATCAACCTGCTGGGACTCCGGGCGGTCCGCCTAGCTCTCACCGCCTTTGCTCCGTTCCTCCAGGGTCAAGTAGTCCGAGTCCAGGCGGACAATACCCGGCCGCGCCTCCATCTAAACCGCCAGGGCGGGGCCCAGCTCCATAACTATGCAAGGAAGCTCTCCGCATTTGGTCTTTCGTGCGCAGCCTGGGCGGATCTCCCTGGCCATTCACGTGGCAGGGCCTCAACACCCTGGCCCGATGCCCTGAGCCGGATGGGGCTGCATCCCACAGTGGTCTCTCCCTGCGGAGGTAGTACAGCATCTGTTCTCTTGGGGCACACCTCAGGTGGACCTGTTTGCCTCCATGGAGAGCGAGCTGAGTCTGTTCCATGCCCGCCCCCTCAGCAGGGCTGCTGCAGGGGATGCCTTCTCGAGGCAGTGGACCCGGGCCTCTTTTATACCTTTCCCCATTTCCTTGATCCACAAGGTGCTTCTCAAGGCGAGGAGGGACAAGGCGCAGGTGATTCTGATAGCCCCAGACTGGCCTCGCCAGTTCTGGTACCAGATCTCCTCAGTCTCAGCTCCAGGACTCCGGGCAGCTTCCAGCTCGCCGGACCTGCTCTCAGTCAATCAGGGAAGGTGTTCCATCCGACCTTCAATCCTGCACCTGACGGCCTGGTTCCTGAGCGGCCAGAGTTCCAGGCCTTGGGTCTTTCCGATGAGGTCCTCAATGCAGTTGAGGCGTCCTTAGGAGTCGACCAGAAATGTTATGCCTTCAAATGGAAAAGGTTTTCCATTTGGTGTCAGGGCAAGGGCTTGGACCCTTCCTCCTGTTCCTTGGCAAGCATCTTGGACTATTGTGGTCCCTTTCTAGTCAAGGGCTTAGGTCGGCGACCCTAAGGGTGCACCTGGCAGCCATCTCTGCTTACGGTAGCGGGCGGGAAGCGGTCGGTGGAGCAGGAGAAGGTGGTCTGGCGCTTTCAAAGGCCTTGATCACATTTCCTCAGTCACAGGGAACCCCACCTCCCGTGGGATCTACTGCTGGTACTGGCAAAGCTCATGGGCAAGCCATTGAACCTATGCACAGGTGTGCTTTCTCTCACCTGTCGTGGAAGACCGCCTTCTTGGTGGCTATCACGCTCAGCCAGAAGGATGGAGAGCTCAGGCGCTTTCCATCGAGTCTCCTCACTGGTCTTCCACAGGGACAAGGTTGTCCTCTTCCCACCGAAATTCCTTCCGAAGGTGGTGCCGAGTTTCACCTTAACCAGGTGTTGACTCTGCGGTGTTCTACCCCAATCACACCTCGGAGGTCTAATATAGGCTCCATACTCTGGACTCCTAGGGCGCCCGCTTATTATAAGGAGCGCACGCGCTGAAATTGGGGAGAGGTTCGGCCAGCTGTTTGTCACCTACGCTGAAGCCGCATCTGGCAGACCTGCAGCCAAGCGGACGATAAGCAGGTGGGTAACCTCCTGCATAGATCTCTGCTATAAGTTGGTGGCATGGAGCCTCCCAGAGGGATAAGAGCTCATTCTACCCGCCATACTGCTGCAACGGTGGCTGCTTCCAGGACGTCCCTATCCAGGAAATCTGCAGGGCTGCTACCTGGAAGTCAGCAAACACCTTCATTACCACTACCACATCGACCTTGAGTCACGCCTGGGATGCTGGTTTGGGGCCTCGGTTCTCCAGTCCTCTTTCCCAAGTAAGTATATGGGGTGTGCGTCTTGCCTCCTCCTCCCGGAGAACTGCTAGGAGTCTGCCAATGAGTGTGGATGAACAACATATCCATGTCCTAGAAATACAGGTTACTCACCTGCAACAGGAGTTCTAGGAATGGATATGTTGTTCATCCACACGACACCACCTACTCCCGGCTCGACGCGCAACCTGAGCTTCCAGCGCCAGATCTGGCGCCATGGGGCGGAGCCGAGTTATACCACCGGGTGGGTGGGAGGGAGCAACGAAGACCTTCCGGCAAGATTTAAAGCGGCAAGGATACTGCCAATGAGTGTGGATGAACAACATATACCATTCCTAGAACTCCTGTTACAGGTGAGTAACCTGTATTTCTGCTCCCTGGATCTCCAGGATGTGTTTTTCCACATCTCAGTCCATCCGAACCACTGGCAGTACCTCCAGTTCCACACAGAAGGGATGCTCTATCAGTTCCAGGTCATGCCCTTTGGCCTCTTGTCCACATCCAGGGTCTTCACAAAGTGCAGAGCAGTGGTGGCAGCCTTCCTGCAGTGCATGGGCATAAGGGTTTACCCTTATCTAGATGACTGGCTGATAGCTGGGCCAGCCAAGGGGCTGTAGAGTGGTCCAGGAATCTAGCCCTCCAGACCTGCAGAGAGAATTCGCCTCTTGGTCAGCCTGAGCAAGTCCAAACTGATACCCTCACAGGTGACTTACTTCATCAGGACAGAGCTAGACTGTAGAGATGGGCAAAGTTGGCAAACCTCATTCCATGAATGAATCTGCAAATTTTGCACAATTCGTAAAATTCATGGAGCACGGAACGGCAACCTTCTGCCACAAAGTGCAGAATTTTGCCCACAAATTGCTGAATTTTGCCTGCGAACTGCAGAATTTTGCCATTCACGGGCAAAATTCTGCTGTTTGTGAGTGTCTTTTTCACAATTCATGGGTGAAATTCCACACTTTGCAGGTGGAACTTGGTGAATTTGGGCAAAGTCGAAGTTTCTGAAGGTGGGGAAAATTTTGCAGAGCTCCACAGACGTGAATTTTGGCTGCTTCACAGCAACTTCACCCATGAATTTCAACTTTGTTCCATCTCTACTAGACTTTTTATAGGCCAAGGCCCACCTTCCTGCAGACCAGGCACTGAATCTATCCTCCTTTCCCAATCATTTCAGCTTGGGCGCTCGCGGCCTGCCCAGGACTTCCTGCAGCTGCTCAGGTGCATGGTGTCTTGCACCAGCGTGGTCCAGTGGGCCCACTGGTGGCTGCGGCACCTGTAGTGGGAGTCGGGTCATCAGTGGTCCCAGTGCCTAGGACACTAGGACCAGCTGGTCACAGTGACCCAGCCAATGTATGTTGCCATCCAGTGGTGGCTGACCCCAGAACATCTGGAGGAAGAAATCCTGTTTGTCTGCCCAGAACCAACCATGTCTCTCATGACAGATGTCTCTGGTGGGGTGTGGAGCACTCCTGGGAGACCACAGGGACCACAGGTTCTGACCACCCCAGAGTCCTATCACAACATCAACCTGCTGGAGCTCCATGCAGTGTGGCTAACTCTAACGGAATTTGCACCCTAGCCAAGGTCAAGTCATGCAAGTCTAAACAGACAGCACCACAGCGGTTCTGTGTCATGACCGTGATCATCATTAGGGAAATTAATTTTGGTGATGCATACTTGTGGCGAGCGGAAAAACACCAAGATCTCCGGTTTCCTTTTCATGTGGGGCTGTGTCCCCACCCCCACAGCACCAGCCCTTAACTATCTCAGTTACTTTTTCCTGCCATTGAGTGTGCTTCAGAGAAAATGTTGCTTGCCCACCAGGAGTCAGAATGTCATGTCTATATAACAACAGAGTACAGCTCTTCTCAGTTTTTAGTGTGTAAAGTTAAGTTTGTTATTTTGTGTCAGTTTAGTGAATTTACAAAAAAATGTTTCACTCAGTCTTTCATAGCCCTGCCAAGTCAACGGTTGATGGCCATAGATGATGATGGTAGGGAGCCTTCTCAACAAGCTGCTCTGAAAGCGGGACCATGTCTGGTCCACTTTCCCTTACAGGAGTGTTCTGACAACGGGCAGTCCTGTGCCCAGGAGAAAGGCCAGTCCTTCCAGAAGCACAAAAAGAAGCTGGCCCATTCTGTTTTGCAGCGGCAAAGGCCAACAGGATGTCGGGATGCATCACTGGGGATCACCTCCAGAAGGAGGAGTGATACTCCCACTATATAACTGCTTGGTGAGGCTGCACCTCGAGTATTGCGTGCAGTTTTGGAGGCCACACTTAAAGAGGGACATTGAACTCCTGGAGAGGATCCAGAGGAGAGCAATCAAAATGATTTGGGGCTTGGGGGACAGGACCTATGGGGAGAGGCTCGAAGAGCTAAATATGTACACATTGGAAGAGAGAAGGGACCGGGGGACATGATGAAGGTCTTCAGGTCCATGAAGGGGGTAAATAGGGGAGGATCAGTCAGGGTGCTCTGAAAGAAGGAGGGGGGAGCAACTAGAGGGCATGGGTGGAAGCTGGTGGGGGTGAGATTCAGGGGAGAAAGGAGGAGGTGCTACTTCACTGAGAGGGTGGTGGAGCCATGGAATGCGCTGCCCAGGGGGCAGGTGGAGGCAGAGACGGTGGAGGAGTTTAAGAGGGAGTGGGATAGGTACAGGGTTCTGGAAGCAAAATCCAGTGCAGCAAGAATATCCGGGGCTGGGAAGGGAGAAGCCAGAGAGGGAGAGGGGGGCTGCAAGGTCAGCTGCTAGGGTGGAGGCTGACCAAACAAGCAGACACGAAAGACCATTAGGCCTATTCTGCTGGCATTTTAGTATGTTAGTATGTATTCCCAATCTCTGTAGGAATCGTGGCACTGCTCAGCCTCGAGTTCTTCCTCTTCCTGTAAGAAGGGGAAGAAAAGGGGACGCACCACTTGTGATCGACAGTAAATTTGTGGATGTCCCGCACAGTGATGGCATAGTACTGACACCAGTATTGTGCCATAACAAAATAAAGTGTTTTTTGCAACCCCCACATATATATATAATCAACTCCATGTTGCAGTTGTTTCGGGGAGGGCGCAGAATGCCGGGAAAAGCCGCTTCAGTGAAAACAGACCATTACAGTGACTGTCGCTGTTGTGGTCTGTTTTTGGGGTTCGCTGTCATGGTGTTGCAGTAAAGTGGGCCACCAAAGAAACAGTACCACTCAAGGTTGCTTTCTGTGAGGTCTACCACAAGGTCTTCAGTGTCCTGGAACAGAGGGCCCTCAACAGTGCCATCAGCATTACCAGGGGATTCTGTTCATGGGAGGTGAAGGTCTTGGGTCTGGAGGTTCTCTCTGTCTGTTTGTGGGGATTCTGGTGGACAGTACTACAATTGTACAGCTCTCACGGAGCACTGGGTGCAGCATCTGGCTTGTTTGCCTCTGCCTGCAGGATTGGTCCCTGGCCCTTCGGGGTTGGTGGCACTGGAGCTGCTGGCAGGGCCTTCAAGCCAGGTAGTGCATTTGACTCCAACAACAACGCCAGGGTCCTTGTCAGTGACCGTGCCACTGACTCCTGCCCCACTGGCCACACCCCCATTCAGTGTCTCTGCAAGGGGACTTGCAATGGTGCTTTTAGTTCCCCCCATTTTGCCAGCATTTGAAACCCTGTCGGATGTAGTTTGGAATAGGCCTGCTTCTATTCTGTCTGTCTGTAGACAAATAGATAGAAAGTACACTGCCCCCAAGGACAGACCAGTGTATGCCTCTATGTCTCTCAGCCTGTAGCAGATGCTGTTGTTATTCTCAATGAGAATGGCAAAGCCATTCTGCCCCAGGGTGTCACTGTGAATCCCATTAACAAGGTGTTGCTGAAGATAGACACTATGGGTAGGCAAGCTTTCCCTGCTGCTACCCTGGGCATGAGAATTGCTGACTATCAAAGGCATTTTTCTAAATATGAATATACCCTTTGGACCTCACTTAAGTCTCTCGCAGACTACTCTCCTGACTCTGAGACTATAGATCCTGCAAACTGTTACTCAGTGGCATTGAATTTAATAGTCATCAGCTTAAAGCAGCTATGGATGCCTTCGCACTGCTTCTCACTGCGACTTCATTTGGATCAGAAGGCACTCCTGGCTTTGTACTTCTGGATTTTCACAAGATGTCCGACAACAAGTTATGAATGATCCATTCGATGGCACTTATCTGTTTGGACAGCAGGTGAAGAAGTCTCTTGGAGCCTCTCAGAAAACTAGAATGGCTATGAAGACATCTAGGCCAGCTTCTGCTAATCCTCAAGAGAAAGAAAGGATGCAGTTTTTCAGAACAGGTAGTCCTTTGAGGAAAATGTAGGTGAGCTCAAACAAATCTGCACCTCCCCAGCTGCAGAAGAAGGTGCAGTTGAGGTGCCATCCTCAAGTCTGGGCCCTGGTCCTGCATCAGCTGCCTGAGGTAGACCTCTGCTCTCCAGTAGAAGGACACCTGACCCAGTTTGCTGTCAAGTGGGAGTCAGTCTTGACAGACAAATGGATTCTCAGGATCATCTGAGAGGGACACATTCTAAACTTCACAGAAATCCCTCTGGACTGTCCATCCAAAAGACAACCACTCTTATCAGCTCACATGTCAGGGTTTCTAGCACAGCAGATTGTGGGTCTACTAAGCAACAGGGCAGTGAAGGTAGTGCTAGAATCAAAGTGCAACACAGGCGTCTAGTCCACTCCTTGTACAGAAGAAATTAGGGGCATGCACCCCATTCTCGATTTCAAAAATTTGAACAAACTCATGGATTGAGAGAAATTCAGGATGGTTTCCCTGGTATCTCTGTTTCTCTTCCAGAAACTTCAGGATTGGTTAGCCTTCCTAGACATGCAGGATACTTATCAGCATATTCTAGTGCACTCCAGGCACCACACGTACCTCTCATTTGTTGTGCAGGATCAGCATCAGTTCAGAGTCCTGCTCTTTGGGCTATTCTTGGAGCCTCATCTCTTTACAAAGTGCTTTGTTGTACTCACTGTGCACCTGAGGAAACTAGTACTACAGGTTTACCCTTATCTGGATGACTGGCTGATAGCCAGTTCATCCATGCAAAAGATGGAAATAGCAGTGGCCATGACTTCTCAGTTCCTTCCATGAGAGTTCTTGTGAACCTAGTGAAGTCTCACATTCGGCCTTCTCAGCAACTCCTTTTCACAGGAGCTGTTCTGCACATTACCGATGCCCAGGACTTTCTTCCAGAGAGCAGGAGGCAGGCCATCCCTCAGATAGCATGCTACATAATGGAGCGCAGATCTGTTCAAGTGCACATGCAGTGCATGCTGGGTCTGATAGCCTCCTCAGTGTTCACAGTGCCCCTGGTATGGCTACACATGAGAACTACTTAGTAAATGTTTAGTGCACAGTGGCTACAAGCATCCCATCCTCAAAATCAACACATTCTGGTGACTGAGGCCCTAGTTCAGTCCCTTGCATGGTGGACAGACGAAGACAACCTTTTTCATGGCTTTCCCTTCTCCCCACCAGAGCCTCAGGTGACTATCACCATGGATGCCTCCCTGTTGGGATGGGGCACCCACTGTCAGGGTCTCCAAACACAGGGTGTCTGGGACCAGCCCATGACTCTTCTCCATATCAATGTGTTAGAGATGCGAGCTGTTTCGTACAGTCTGAGAGCCCTAGTGGACCTAGTCATTCACAAAACAGTCCTCCTCCAGACAGACAAGTCTTGTCACGTACTATATCAACAAACAAGAAGGAGCACACTCTTATCCACTCTGCAGGGAGGTAATGAGAGTGTAGGAATGGTGCCTGGAGTAGGGGATCCTGCTGCAACCAGTTTACGTGCCAGGAGTACAAAATGCTTTGACAGACAAAATGAGCTGAACAGATGCCGATCCTCAGGAGTAGTCACTAGTCACAGACATTAGAGCGCTTGCTCAGTGAGTGGGAAACACCAGATGTGGACCTTTTTGTGTCCCCACTCAATGCCAAACTGCCACAATTCTGCTCCAGAAATCCAGGAAACTGGGTTTTTCTGTCAGAATACATTCAGACTGCAATGGCAAATATTCATTTCCTCAAATTCCTCTGGTGCAGAAGGTTCTGCTCAAGCTGGAGGTGCATGAGGCAAGATGATTCCGATTGCGCTCTGCTGACCCCAACAGATACGGTTTCCTGTGTTGAACAGATAGCACATTGAGGATCCTCCCACTCAAGACAGACTTACTGACTCAGGGTTGCATGATCCATCCTAATCTGCCCTGTCTTCACCTTCTGGCCTGGCTCCAGAAGAAATAGACGTGAACATGCACAAGGTATCACAGAGGGTCTCTGAAATACTTTTGGCTGCATATAAACCTTCCACCAGGAAAACTTACATAGCCAAGTGGAAAATATTTGCCATCTGGTGCTCCAAAACCCATATGGACCCCTTTCAGTGCCTGCTTGACAAGGTTTTGGAATACTTGCTGAGGCTTTCTGATGCTGGCATGCAGTATTCCACAGTCAAGGTCCACTTGTGTGCTGTATCTGCACACCATGAGCCCATCGGTCACGCTTCTGCCTGACCTAACTGCCACTGTTTTGAGGTTCCTTAAGAGCATTTTACACATAAGACCCACATCTGGAAGCTGGTAGCTGCTTGGGATATCAACTTTGTGTTGCAAATGCTCATCCACAAGCCCTTTGAGCCTCTTGCAACATGTGAGCTAAAGTTCTTAACTTGGAAAGCAGCTTTTCTAGTGGCCATCACTTTGGCTTGCAGAGTGTCTGAAATCCATGCCTTGGTCACAGATCCTCCATAAACTTTTTTCCACAAGAACAAGATAGTTCTCTGGATGCAGCCCAGGTTCCTACCAAAAGTGGTGTCAGAGGTCCATCTGAATCAGCCTCTAGTGCTGCCTACCTACTTTGCCAGTTTCCAGTGTGAAGGAGAACACATTCTCCATTCTCTGGATGTTAGGAGAGTCCTGAAGTTTTACCTGGACAGAACTAAGGACTTCAGACAATCCAAATAACTTTTTGTCTCCTTCTGTTCCATTCGAAAGGGACAGCCTGTTGCAATCAAGTGTATTTTTCCTGGATTGGGAGCTGTGTGCGCCACTGCTGTGCCATGGCACAGGTCAAGCTGGAAGGACAGGCATCTGCCCACTCCCATCAGAGCAGTTGCCACGTCCCTGGTAGAAGTCACTCTGTACATATCCGTGATATTTGCAGAGCTGCAACCCAGAGAACAGTGCATATTTTGTTAAGCACTAGTCCTTGAATGTCCATGCCCGACAACATGCCTCTTTTGGCAGGACTGTCTTGAATAGACTCTTGTACTGAGTGAGCCTTGGCTCCTACCTTCCCTAGTCCAGGTGACTTTGTCTGATCTTGGTACTCTGACCCATTGGTGTGAATCAAAGTGAAGAGCAATTCCTGGAAGACATAAAAATTACATACTCACTGTAATTCTTGATCTTCTAGGAATATCTTCACTATTGATTCATATGCCCACCCAATATTCCCCTGGCTCATTCCAGTCTGTTTGTTGGTCTTCGCCTCTTATTCTTGGTTTGGGCTGTCATGACACTGTGTTACTGGTTTGCTGACTCTTCTAAAATCGGTCATGTAGGCTATCTTATGCCCTTTGGTTAAGTGCTTAAGTACTAGTTAGGTTATGTTGCGCCTCCTCAGTAAAAAAGGTACTGAGGTGGTTGAGGGCTGGTGCCGATGTAAGCCATGCAGTGAAAGCCAGTCTCACAGTGCTCTGCATGCACCCAGCTTACTTTGTCTCCAGCCTTCCTGAAAAATACTGGCTTCTGCAGGGTCCTAGTACCTCCAGCCCAGGACCCATTGGTGTGAATCAATGGTGAAGATATTCCTAGAAACTCAAGAATTATGGTGAATATGGAAGATCAAGAATTACGGTGAGTACATGTTCATTTCAGGCTTTGGGTCTGTCAGAGAATGTGCTGCATGCTGTGGAGGCTTCCCAAAAGAATCAACTTCCCTTGATATGCCTTTAAATGGGAAGGTTTTCCAGTTGGTGTCAGGACAAGGAGATTGATCCCCTGTCTACTCTGTGGCTAGTATCCTTGAGTACCTCTGGTGCCTCTCCAATTGGGGCTGCAAGTGAAGACCCTAAAGGTACAGCTGACTGCCATCTCTGCATGCAGCTTGGGCTGGTAGCCACGGTGGCCTAGGAGAAGGTGGTCAAGGCTTTTTAAAAGGGATGGACCACATGTTCCTCTGGTATTGGCAATGCTCATGGGCAAGTCTTTGAGTATGTCTACAGATAATGTCACCACTGTCGTGGAAGATGGCCTTCTTGATAGCTATTACATCGGCCAGAAGGACTAGTGAGCTCTAGGCACTCTCAGTGGAGTCTACATTTCTAGGGACATGGATATGTTGTTCATCCACACTATCTGGCAGGTTCCTTGCCGCTTTAAATCTTGCCGGAAGGTCTTCAAGCTGGCTCCTCCCACCCACCGGGTGGTAAAACTCTCGGCTCCGCCCCATGACGCCAGATCTTCCTTACCGCTTGGAAGCTCAGGTTCCCTCCTTAGCGCTCTGCGTTTGAGACTGGATCCTAATTCTTCGGTTCGCCCGAAATTGGTTTTGAAGTTTTCTAAACTTCGGTCTTCATCTTCCCTCGCGGCTGCGATGGACAAATCTATTCCTGGCTTTCGGAGGTGCCCTTGCGGGCAGAAAATGTCCAGGACGGATCCGCACTCCACGTGCGTCTACTGCCTAGGCCTAGATCATGACCCGCAGGCCTGCGAGTTGTGCCGCTCTTTCTTGGCCAATGTCCTGGACGATCGCGCTGCCCAATTGAAGATGGTGGCCCAGAAGCGTTCCCACGGTAAAATCTAAAGAGGCTCGTTGGGCGGTGTCCGCAGCAGCTGGCTCGGCTGAGCAGCTCGAGCAGATGATCGCCCTCGAGGAGGAGGCGGCCCAGGCCGCATCTTCCTCCTCCTTGGCCGCGGCATTTATCCTGCTCTCTCTGAGTTCCTCATATTCAGTTTCGTTCAAGGAGCTTTGTCAGTCCCTTTCCACGAAAGGGGAGGGGCCATCTTGACATTCTTCTCGACCCAAGAAGAAGGAGTCGAAGGGTAAGTCCCACCGGCGCCGTTCGTTGGAGCGGGAGAGGTCCCCTTCCCAGGACAGCCGACCGTCGACTTCGGTCGAGGTTGCGGCTGAGGCCGCTGGCTTCACGGTGCCCCCATCAGGCCAGCCTGCTGACTTCCGTCGATAAAGTAGATTTTCTCGATCCGTTAGGCAGGCTGTGCGCACTGGAGAAGCCGACAACCCTCCTTCACGGTTCCCGGTGGTTACCGAGATCTGCATGTGCCTTCTGGGCTGCAGTCCCGGTTAAAGTGCGAGCCGAGGAAGGCGGGTGTCTCCGCCCCTTCCCATACCCCCTCCCGGTCCCCGAGGGTCTCAGTCTCGGACCTCTTCTCCGGTCTTGCGTTCCCGCCGACATCAGTGGTCTCGGTCTCGTTACCGAAGTAAGCGGCGACACCGTTCCTCCTCGTCCTCTTCCTCGGATGAGGGGAGGCTTCGGCGTAAATTACGCCGGCGCTACGAGGAGCTTATGTGGCAGCAGTTGCTGTTGTCCAGGCCTAAGCCGACACCGGTTCAGACCCCGGCCATCAAGTGGCTGTCGCCTGAACGACCGAAGCAACCTCTCGCCTCAGTCGATTTGCCCGCTACAGGGTCAGTTGCTCGGCAAAAACCAGCTGCTCCACCGATCGTGGTGGAACCTTTGCCTCCGCAACTGAAGTCTGGGGCACCGACCAAGGATTCTCGGTCGGGTCACGGCCTGCCCCACAGGTTGTCGGTCACCCTCACTCCCGACCGTCCTCGGCAGGTGGAGGGTTGCTCAGGGCCGAGGCAGCTCTTTGCAGACTCTTCGGAATCTGACGACGACTCCTCCCTGTTCTCCAGGCAGGTCGACCTGGAGTCTTCCGGGGGCCAGTCATTGGACAATAGCCCATCGTCCTTCTTGGGTCTGCTCGACTCATCTCGGAGTCCACGGGATGCAGCTCAAGCCCGTGTCTAAGCAGAGCCAAGTATCCCTTGATGGAGATACTGGAGCAGGGATTCCCCACGGAGGCCTTTCCGTGGCTGAGGCCATTGTCGGCCCAGCCTTGGAGCTTTGGCAGCGGCCTGCTTCTTTTCCTGTGCCCTCGGCCAGGATGGCCAGGAAGTATTGTACCTACCCGGATCTTTGCCTGACTCGGAGCACCCCTCTGCCAAGGGTTGTCGCCCGACAGCGTTTCCGGCGTCCGTAACGCCGGGATGTGGATAAGCCCCCTGACAAAGAGTCCAAAAAGCTGGACTTTGCTGGGTGCAAAGTGTACACTGCGTCCTCCCTCGGCCTCCGACAGGCCAGCTCGGCCGTGCTGATGGCACACTTCTCCCACGCCCTCTTGGGCTCCCTGGATGAGGTTGTCCCTCATCTCCCGTCTGACCTGCAGACCATGGCCTGCCAGGTGTGGGACCAGGGTAGGGCGGTGGCAAAGCAGCAGCTTCAGACTGCTCTGGACATAGGTGATTCCTGTGACAGGTCAGTAGCGGCCGAGGTGGCCATGTGCCACAGGGCGTGGCTGAGGATATCCACCTTCACGCGGATACCCAGCACAAGTTGGCGGACGTCCCCTTCTTGGGAACTGACCTCTTCGGCCCTGGAGTGGAGGGACACCTCCAGCGGATTGAAAAGTCCAATGCCACCCTGGGCTCAGTCACCTCTACCCAGAGGGACAAAGGCTGCCGTCAGCAGCAGAAGTACTTTTGTTCTTCGGCCCCTGCATCTCGACCGGCCCAGCGGCACCAGCAACAGGGCCAGCAGGCTCGCGCTTGGCGTCCCAAATCCAATCCGGTGGCTTCCTCACAGGAAGCAAGGAGGTAAAGGCCCAGGAGGTCCCTCGGCGGTTCCTCCTCCAAGCCTGCCCAGTGGCCGGGTTGAGGGTGCCTTCCAGCCGTCACTTCCCGAGGTTCCCCGTGGAGATAGCTCCGCACTTCCTTTCCGCCAGGTCGCTATCACCAGGACTGCTGGGTGTTGGAGGTGGTAGGAAAAGGCCTGCCTCGGAGTTCGAGCAGGCTCCACCCTTCGAGCCGGCCATTGCCCTTGAGGGGCCACTGAGGTCCCCAGCACCGCTGTCGGCCGCCCGACGAATATTGCCCTGCTCCTCGAAAAGAGATGATCAGGAAGGTGGGGATCCTCCTCCAGACCTGGGGTTTGTGTCCAGGTATTCCTCGTCCAAAATGGACAGGGGCTGGCGCCCATTCTCGACCTGCACGACCTGAACAAGTTCCTAAGTTCTCGGACCTTCAGAATGGTCACTCTGGCCCAGATAATCCCATCCTTGGAACAAGGCGTGTGGTTCTGTTCCTGGACCTCCAGTGCAGCGTTCTTTCTGAACCAATCCGTCCATCTCATCAGAGATTCCTCCCTTCAAGTGGAGGGATCCCTTTACGAGTTCCGGGCCATGCCCTTCGGCCTCTCTCTAGCTCCCAGGGTCTTCACCAAATGCATGGCAGTGGTGACAGCGTTCCTGCGGTGCGGAAGGGTCCGGGTGTACCCCTACCTGGACGACTGGCTGATTGCAGCCCCCTCCAGAGTGGAGTCGGAGCGGTCCAGAGATCTGGCCTTCCAGGTTTGCTCTCAGATTGGCCTTCTCATCAACAAGGCCAAGTCGGAACTCGTGCCAAAGCAGGTGATACAGTTCATCGGAGCAGAGCTCGACTCTCTTCGAGCCAGAGCACGGCTCCCGGCGGACAGGGCCGAGGTTCTTTCCTCCTTTGCCCAATCATTTCTGGTTGGGCAATTGCGCCCTGCCCGGGACTTCCTGCGCCTCCTGGGCCTCATGGCAGCCTGCACCAGCGTGGTCCATTGGGCCCGTTGGTACATGCGTCCCCTTCAGTGGGGACTGGCCAGCCAGTGGTCACAATGCTGCGATCAGTTGGACCAGCCCGTGACAGTGACCCAGGAGATGTGGAACGCTCTCCAATGGTGGATCGTTCCAGCACATCTGCAGGAGGGCATCCCATTCGTCCACCCCGAGCCGACGGTCTTTCTTTCGACCGATGCATCTCCAATGGGTTGGGGTGCCCATCTGGGGAGCACGAGCGCATGGCCTCTGGTCCCCTCGGGAGTCCGATGCCATATCAACCTGCTGGAGCTCTGAGCGGGCCGTCTCGCTCTCACCGCCTCGCCCATTTCTACGGGTCAAGTGGTTCAGGTCCAGATGGATAATACCACAACCATGTTCTATCTGAACCGTCAGAGGCGGGGCCAGCGCTCCATGCTGTTATGCAAGGAAGCTCTCGCAATATGGTCTACGTGGCAGCCTGAGGCGGATCTCCTAGCCATTCACGTGGCAGGAGCCTCCAACACCCTGGCCGATGCTCTAGCTGGATAGGGGCTGTCTCACGAGTGGTCTCCTGCCGGAGGTAGTACAAGACCCGTTCTCCACTGGGCACGCCTCAGGTGGACCTGTTTGCCTCCAGGAGAATGCAAGGCTGAGTCTGTTCCATGCCTGTCCCCTCAGCAGGGCTCGCTGCAGGGGATGCCTTCTCGAGACCTTGGACCCGGGCCTCTTCTCGCCTTTCCCCCATTTCCTTGATCCACAAGGTGCTTCTCAAGGCAAGGAGGGACAAGGCGCAGGTGATTCTGGTAGCCCCAGACTGGCCCGCCAGTTCGGTATCAGATCTCCTCAACCTCAGCTCCAGGCTCCCGAGGCAGCTTCAGCCCACCGGACCTGATCTCAGTCAACCAGGGGAAGGTATTCCATCCGGACCTTCAATCCCTGCACCTGACGGCCTGGTTCCTGAGTGGCTAGAGTTCCAGGCCTTGGGTCTTTCCGACGAGGTCCTCAACGTCGTTGAGGCGTCCCATAAGGAGCCGACCAGGAAATACTCGCCTTCAAATGGAAGAGATTCTCCGTTTGGTGTCAGGGAAGGGCTTGGACCCTTCCGCCTGTCCCCTCGCTAGCATTCCGACTACCTGTGGTCCCTTTCTCAGCAAGGGCTTGATCGGCGACCCTTAGGTGCACCTGGCAGCCATCTCTCTGCGTAGCTGACGCGTGGCGGAAGCAGTCGGTGGCGCAGGAAAAGGTGGTCGGCACGCTTTCAAAGGCCTTGACCACTCCCTCCTCCGTGAGAACCTCCACCTCCTGGGATCTACTGCTGAGATGCTAAGCTCATGGGCAAGTTTATTCGAACCTGATGCACAGGTGTGATATTTCCCACCTGTTGTGGAAGACCGCCTTCTTGGTGGCTATCACGTCAGCCAGAAGGATGGGAGAGCTCCAGGCACTTTCCATCGAGTCTCCTTATCTGGTCTCCACAGGGACAGGTTGTTTCTGCGCCCCACCTGAAATTCCTTCTAAAGGTGGTGTCGGAGTTTCACCTTAACCAGGTGTTGACTCTGCTGGTGTTCTATCCAGTCACACCTCGAGGCCGAATGTAGGTTCCATACTTTGGACCCTGGACGAGCACCGCTATTATAAGGAGCGATAGCTGAAGTTGTCGAGAGTTTGCCAGCTGTTTGTCACCCACGCTGAAGCCGACCTGCAGACCTGCAGCCAAGCAGACGATCAGCAGGTGGGTCACTCCTGCACAGAGCTCTCATAGATTGGCGGCATGGAGCCTCCCAGAGGATAAGAGCTCATTCTACCCGCCATACTGCTGCATCAGTAACGGCCTCCAAGGATGTCCCTATCCAGGATATCTGCAGGGCTGCTACCTGGAAGTCGGCACATACCTTTATTACCCTCTACCACATCGACCTTGAGTCACGCCGGGATGCTGGTTTTGGGGCCTCGATTCTCCAGTCTCTTTTTTCCAAGTAAGTATCAGGGTGTGCGCCTTGCCTCCCTCCTCCCGGAGAACTGCTAGGAGTCTGCCCGATAGTGTGGATGAACAACATATCCATGTCCCTAGAAATACAGGTTACTCACCTGTAACAGGAGTTCTAGGAATGGTATATGTTGTTCATCCACACGACCCACCCGGCCTCCCCGGCTTCGACGCACAACCTGGCTTCCAGCTGGCTAGATCTGGCGTCATGGGGCGGAGCCGAGAGTTTTACCACCCGGGTGGGTGGGAGGAGCCAGCTTGAAGACCTTTTGGCAAGATTTAAAGCGGCAAGGAACCTGCCAGACAGTGTGGATGAACAACATATACCATTCCTAGAACTCCTGTTACAGGTGAGTAACCTGTATTTCCGTCCTCCACAAGGCAAAGTAGTCCTTTGCCCCACTTGAAGTTCCTCCGGAGGTTGTATTGGACTACTACCTTAATGAGGTGATGAATCTTCTGGTATATTTTACAAACCTATCTTTGGAGGCCGACCACAGGCCCCATACTCTAGACCTGCAGTGGGTGCGTTCCTATTACATAGAGCATACGGCTGGAGCTCAGGGTGAGGCATGTCAGCTGTTTGTCACATATGCTGAAGCCACACCTGGCAGACCAGCAGTTAAATGAATGACTGGCAGGTGGATTACATCCTGCATGCACCTCTGCTGTAAGTTGACTGGTAGGGAGCCTCCATTATGGCTTAGGGCACATTCCTCCAGACATACTGCTGCCAGGATCGCTGCTTCCAGGGACATTCCTGTCTGGGAAATCTGCAGGGCTGCCACCAGGAGATCAGCATACACCTTCATCTCCCATTACAGCATCGACCTACAGTCTTATCGGCATGCTGCTTTTGGAACCTTGGTTCTCCAGTCCCTGTTTGCCAAATGGGGTGCACGTCTTGCCACCTCCTTCCGGAGAACTCCTGGAAGACTGCCATTGTGTGGATAAGTGAACCATATTCACACCCCTGGAAAAATAGGTTACTCACCTGAAATCATAGTTCTAGGAATAGTACATGGTTCAAATCCACACCACCCATCCGACCTCCTATGGCAAGTGATGCATGCATCCGTGCTTCCAGGGTGCAAGATCTGACATTACAGTGTGAGATATGTGTGTTATATATATATATATATATATATATATATATGTATGGCACAGGGCTCCAAGCTCTGTTCATTAAACCATAATATTAACACACAGATTATACGAAATGCTGGTAATTACACATCAGTTACACAAGAAATAACACCTAATCACATGTACTAATGGTATTTAGGGGTTTTGATGACATTTACACAGTTTGTATTTGTCATCAGAACCCCAAGACTGCTTTACACTAAATGATGTATGTCTGGGTATGTTCTCTTTGTTGCTATACATTTTGGTGAGAAAGTGCCATTTTGAAATGATGTGATGACGGTTTCTGTATATGATTAATAGGGAGGCAGTCAGGGTTTTCTCATGTAGCTGATTAGGACAGAGTATATGTGTGAGAACACCGGCAGGCAGTAGGGTTTGTTAGTGTCTAACTTGAGAGGCAGCCTAGTGCTGATGTAGACAGAGACCTATAATCAGATGTTGTCTTTCAGGGCTGACGTAAATCCTGAACAATAACAATGCCGCAAAGGCCTGTATTTTATAAAGTGATTGCAGTTCTGTATCTATTGTATACTAATTACTTATGAGATCATGCTTAATTGCATGTGTTTCTCATAGACATGAATTACACATGAGCATAGACATTACTCGTATGGATTTTGGTGAACATTTCTGTGAATTTCACGGTACCTTCTGTTTAGTTGTCTTTCAGTTGTCTGCAGAATAATGCAGCTGTGGAGTTAAGAACAGTAAATCTTAACAGCATGGAAGAAATAGCAAATCTTCAGAATTATGGCAGTGCTTATGCACGGACTAGAAGTATTGATACATGTTACATATAATAAAAGTAGCATATAAGGCATTCCAAAGGTCAGATTATAAATAACCTGTGAATGCAAAATTAACTTGCTTTTTAATATTTTGAGTTTATGCACTAACACGTATACATCAGATATGAGAAAGATAATAACATTAACATAAGGCAGTCTTATAAATAGGCAGTTGATAATATGCTTCCTCGCTCATTTACTGCATAAGGGAGTTAATGTCACTAACATTTAATTTTAATTTTGCAAAATGCTGATTGTAGACATAGTTTTAAGGGCCAAGGTACGTCTAATTATATTATATGGATGCTCGTTCCCCATGAAGACATTAATTTAATTAGGGTTCAAATTATATCGTTTTACAAAAAAAAACTGAACCAAGAAAGACTACGCCGTGGCTAGGATTCCTTTTGTAGTTAATGACTACCTTTATGCATTCTAAATGTTTTAAAAAAAAAAAATATTAGCTGTATCCTTATCTCCTTGAAAGTCTTACTTATTAGTCTGCAGTATTTACACTGAATTTTAACTCAATTAAGTGTCATAAAACTGCAAAGGAATATGCAACAGCAAGAGAGATGTAAAACAAAAACTCTAAAAGAATGTTTATTCTTAGATCGAACAACTACTACATGTCACAAACCCACTCCTGGGGGTCAGGTCCATTGAGCTCACAGTGCCCACCCCTAAGTGCAGTCTGTGACTGGGGGGAGCAGGGATACCCTTCTCGTGTCCTTTTAGACTGCTCTCCTAGGTCACGACTGCACCTCTGCCACGAGGACCCAGGGTGTCCCTCTAACTCTGGATAATACCAGTCTCGAGTCTTGTGGCCAAATATGAACCCTTCTTGGTTATTACACAAAGGGGTCGGGGGAGGGAACCAGGCATCACACTCTCTTTGGGGGTAGCAGTGTGTTCCTGATTTGGCCTTCTCCCTACAGGACATGCTGGCAGAAACGGGTGCATGGCTGCAGCCCCGCCTCCCTCCCGAGCAAGCAACTTCCACCGGAGCACAGGCTCCACATCCAGCAAGCCCACTCGATCTTGGCAGCAACGGTGTGAGGCTTCAGCCCCCACCCCGGAGCAAGCAACCTCCACCGAGCACAGGTGAGCACTGCAAAATATCTTGATTGTGACCATCGGCCGAGCGTTTTCCACTACAACGCTACCCAGCTCCTCAGGACTTTTACTTCATCTGCTATTTATTTTTATTACATCAGACCAACAGTTCAGATAGGTTTGAAATGGAGCTTACCTCCCATTCAGGACCTGTTAATATCTGTTTACTGCCTGTTACTTTAAGGGAACTCTGCTAGTGCAGGTTGGGTCTGTTCTCAACTTAGCTGGTCTACTGTACTATTTATACCTTAGTTTGCAATTTGGAACTTAGATTCTATATTACAGTACTTTTTCCACTGTGATTACCTGGTTTGAATTCTTTTTGGCACCACTCTGTCTGCACATTCGCAGTCTGTATCACCCCACTTGTTCTTTGTTGTGCACTTTTCAGCCTTCCCCTAACCCTCCATCTCCTTTATCCACCAGGCTCCACATCCAGCAGGCCCACTCAGTCCTTGGCAGTAACAGGTGTGCATGCTGCAGCCCCCCCCCCTCCGGAGCAAGCAGTCTCCACCGGAGCACAGGTGAGCACTATGATTGCCTGCCATCACTATGCAGAGATGGCCCCGCCCTCCCCCACCACACCCACCCTTGATCGTCATTTTCTTTATATTACCTATAGGTCACATGACATATCATGTGACTGCAACCCATTATATCTAACACCCCACTTTCTCATTTGCTCCTTATACTTCCTGGCCACTAGGAGTTACTAGAATCACTCATTTCCTCCTGCTACTCACCCTTATTTTTCTTTTCCCAGGGAATCCCCCTGATTTAAAACTCATACCTGCCCCCTTCTGATTACCTCCAGCACCCCACCCTCTGTAAGGCTCTCCTCTTGTGTCTCCCACGAGGATTCAAACCCTGCACCTCCTGCACCAGAGACTGAGACTCTATCCACTACCCCACCTTGGAGTCTTATATACTTCACACCTCTAGCAACACCCTATTCCAGCTCTCCCAAAACCTCTGTCCTCTTACGCCACCCCTTCCCGGCACCCATCGTTTACCCTCTCCCTTACCCCTTTCTCACCCTCCATGGCACTCTTCCCATCTTTACTACTATTCCTGCTCTTCCCACTGCAGCCCTTTCCCCACTGCTCCTGCCCCCAAGCACCCACAGCACCTACCCTCCACCTGACCCCTCCCACACTCGGTCATCCCACCATCACATTACCTCTCCCACTCCATGATCGTCCCTGGCTTCCTCATGAACCACCCTAGCCAACCCCCTATTCTCCCTCTCCCACCCCTCACCTCTACAACCCCATTTTTCTCACTATGCATCTTACCATTACCACATGTAAAGCTCCAGACTTAGAAATTCCAGAAAGTCACTCTCTTCTCTACCTTCTCCACATCACTCATCCTGCTCCTCCTCCTCCTCTCTGGAACCATCCATCCCAACCCTGGCCCATCCATCCCCGCTACCCCCACCCTGAGCCCCTCCTCAATAAAGAGAAAAATGTTAGTCTTGTTCACCTGAACATCCAGAGTCTCCCGGTTAAAATTGACAAGTGCCAAGCCTGGGTTGCCTCAAATGATTTTGATGTCATCGCTCTCTCTGAAACCTGGCTTTCCCCCAGGATTTCCAATGGTGAGATCGAGCTCCCTGGTTATTCCCTGGTCAGAAAAGACAGAATGAGGAAAAAAGGAGGGTGTTGCATGTGTTATATTTCTAGCAACTTCTCCTATACTGAACACAATCAGATAGAGGAGTTCTCCCATCTAGAAACCCTTTCCATCCACCTCCTTCTCGGCCCAAATAAAACCCTCACACTCACTACAGCTTATCTTCCTCTGGGTACCCCACTCTCCGACCTCAAATCACTCCTTGCCCTCAAACAGTGCCCCCCTGTCAACAGAGAATGGATCCTACTAGGGGATATTAACATTAACTTGGTCTGTAACAAAGCAGACTCTGTCAAATCTTGCATTGCAAACTTAGGTCTCCACCAGCTCATTACCTCCCCCACTAGGTCCAACTACAAAACAGGTACCCAGTCACTTATAAATTGGATTATCGTTTCCCACTCCACCCGAATCACCGACTCTGGAATACTACCAGACTCCCATCTGTGATCACTGTGCAACCTACTGCCAGTGGTCCGCTCATCGTCCCAAGCTCCCCACTACATTCATTTATACCAAGAGATTGACTGATTGGAACATGGAATTAATCAGCAGTGATCTCAACTTGGTAGACTGGTCCTTCACCGAGGGCCTGGTGACTGTGACTCCATACTACTTAAATTCTCCAGCATCCTGGCCAAAGTGTGTGATTCACGCTTCACTCAAAAAATTTGTACTCAGGGTAAAATGAATGAATGGATCACCCCAAGCTCCTAAAGTTGATGAGAACTAGGACAAAGCCAGGGCCCACTGTTTAAAACACAAGGACCCTACCCAGCTATTCCTATACAAGTCCCTCCGTAATAAGTGCAAATCTTCTGTAAGAAAGGCTAAAATTGACTACCTTTATATTAAAACAACTCCTGGAAAGCCCAGAGTCCGTGGTATCTATGGGTACTCTCAACTGTGTCCTGGACAAAACCAGGAACTCTGACCCCATCACCCTCGACCACAGCAGGAGTCTTGTCAGTAATCCTATGACCATGGTGTAATCATTTTTTGTCTTTTGAAATGCATTCTAAGAGATACGATGCGTCGGGTATTACCATCAATCTGGATTTTTATAAACTCAGCTGACATTTTGTCATGCTTAGGATAAGGGAACCCAGGGACGCTTGGCTTCTTTCATCCTATGGAAATAATCTTGTTTTATTTTTAAACTGGTGTGTGTTTGTTTTTGTTATTTGTCTGTGTTTCTTCTCTTTCTTCTAGAGAAAAAGAAGTTCCCCATCTTTATAGTAAGATATGAAACTTACTAAACTAATTGTAATATTATCTTGTTATAATTTAAAGTGTAGTGGGTGGGGATCATGTCACCATCCACAGCTAACCTTTTATTGCTACAGTATTCGAGCTGTCTCTTCACTTGAGCTGTCTCTTCCACCAGTAGGAGCTTGGGGAGGTGTACCCTTCCTCCATCCCTTCCGTGTAGTACCCACAAAGGTTGCAAGGTACATCACTGTTCCCCAAAGGGGTAAATAAAGAAAATGTATATTTGCCAATAATTGTTCTTATTTACAGGTTTTAAAAGACCCAAGGTATTTTAACAGCATAACCCAGCCCAAGCCCTTCTGTTTTTCTAGTGCAAACAGTTAAATCTCACACCTATTATTGGTACAAGGGTTTCTGCCCTCAGCAAGTAATCAGTTACGCTGGAGGGTGACATTTGTAGCAGCTAGTCACTTCTCTCTATGCTTTCTGGTTCCCAAAACAAAAGTTATTTGAGATAAATATACTATTCTGTCACCATTTGTTTTCCCTCCAAGAGTGAGAATAACTCCCTGTCTTGGCAAATGTCAGGTACATCTCAGAACCAACCAATTTGATTACGGACGCTCAGAAATTGTAGCTACAACATGTATAAAAAAACTTTGATTATGAAAATGTATTAATGTACAGGTGTCCAGGCTGTGCTGTCATAATTTCTTGGGAAATTCCAGCCTTGCATTTTTTTCTAAGCTTGCTACACATAAATATGGGACCCATGGTCATGGCTTACAAGTTTAGTTGGTGACTGGGGTGCTACTCTTCTCCATTGGGTGACAGTACTTGTAAGTGGTCATATTGGCACTCTGGCTCTGACTGTCCTAATCAAACTTCTCCCACGATGCCTGTGCAACACAATGGTGTCACGGGACGCCACCCACCTGCCCCCTTGCTACAACCCAAACAAAAGGACCCCATTAAACTGGAGGGGGTGTTTCCATTACAAAACGAGCCAGATTGTGACCAAAATATAAAGTGAGAAAAAGTAAAAAGGGATCGGTTAGTTGATACATAGTATCAAAAGGGGGGAGAGTGTGAGGGAATTTTTATATATCCTAAAGCTATATTTGCTATTATATGCCTTGAAGCTATGCTTGCTTTGAAAGTCATGCTGTAACAAAGTCATAATGAATGTAGTAGAAATTTCTGAGTTCATGTTTTCTTTTTTACAGGGTTACAGAATGATACTGAGGTTACTTGAGGTATATTTGTAAAAACAGAAAGCTAGATAAAACTGAGCAGAACTGGTTGTACCAGCCTGTATAACAGGCTCGGACAAAATATAAAGATAACAGCAGAGACATTGCTATGGTGTGAGTGAAACTCATTGTCTCTCTCAGGTCAGCTTGACCCAGGCATATGTATCAAGCAGTATTGGGAAAGAAATGGAATAAGTAGTGAAAACTCATACATATCAACTTGTTTTTTTTTTTCTGTTACATTGCTGAAAACTTGTTATGCTGTCTTATGATTGGCTTATACTGAAATGTTGGTATTTTTTAAGATAAGAAGTGCAAAATCTAGCTTATAAAAGCTGCTGTAATTGTAATCGGAGACCTTCTCCGTTCTAGAAGTCCCACATGCATGTGTAAGGTTTGATCAAATAAAGCGACGTTAAGACAAACCCAGTGGTGTGGTTTTTGCCCCGTGACGACGGGAGTGGTTGCTCAGGTAATACTTACAGTGAGAGAATTTGCGATCACAGTGGCGAACATCTTTAACTCCTGTTTCGGGGACCTTGAGAAATACAAGCCTCCTCCTCCTCCCCATGTCCTCTTTTCCCCTGCCCTCCCCAGTACCAATGTCTCGGATTGCCCCCCAACTTTTACTTCAAGGCCCTAAAGTCTTACTTATACGATCAAGTTGATCTGTAGCAACAACCAAACCCAGCAAAGGGCTGACGGGATTGACTATAAGATCATTAAACTTTCTATAGCCAATCTCGCAGTTCCTATCACCAATCTCATCAATTGCTCCCTCTGTCAAGGCTCCTTCCCCAACTCCTGGAAAGCCGTCATTATCAAACCTATATACAAGTCTGGATCAAGAAATGATGCCTGTAACTACCGCCCCATTTCCCTCCTTGCCCCTCTCTCAAAGATAATCGAAAAAATTGTTCACTCTCAACTCACCGCCTCAAATCCCTCCACCTTCTCTCCCATGCACGGCACAATTTTAGACCCGGTCACAGCACGAAACAGCCCTGGTCAGGTTCACTAGCAAAATCCTTAAGGCCAGCGACATAGGTAATTATACCGGGTCAGTCTTTGTTGACCTGGCCAAGGTGTTCGACCTTGTAGACCATTCCCTCCTCCTTGAAACCCTTCGAAGTCTGCACCTCTCTGACAGTGTTCTCCACTAGACCAGGAGTTACCTCTCCAGGAGATCACACCAAACCTCCATTGAAGGTCACCTCTCCTCTGCCTGTCCGATCAAATATGTTGTTCCCCAAGGCTCCATCCTGGGACCCCTTCTTTTCTTACTTTTCATTAATAACCTTCCCTCCATCTGCCAATCTACTCAATTCGTATTATATGCTGCTGCCCTATTCTGCAGTCATGAGAACTCTACCACGATGTTCCAGAATCTACAGTCCGATTTTAAGAAACTCCACGCTTGGTTCTCAAGAAATGGTATGCTCCTCAACTCTAAGATTACCAAATTTATGATCTTCTCCAGCCCTCGCAAAACCTCCGTTACCGGCCTCATCCTTCTAGACAACTCCGGAACCCCATTGAACAAGTTTCTGAATTCAAATACCTTGGTCTTTACTTTGACCCCACCTCTCCTTTACACTACATATACAAAACCTCATAAAGAATATTCATGCCAGGCTCGGCCTTTCTATGGGGTCAGAAAGTTCCTACTTCCATCCTCTAGACTGCATCTGGCTACCTCTGTACTCTTGCCTCTCATCGAATACGGCTCCTGTATCTACTTCCCCCCAACTTCCTCTCTCCTTTCTCCAAACTTAGAACTACTTACAACAGCATAGCACGTTTCATGACAGGACTCCCCTGGTGAACTCACCACTGCACCCTCTATTCCGCACTCAGCTGGCCTACCCCCAAAGGGAGGTTCCAGTTCAAAATACTCACTTTCCTACACAAGGTCCACCTTGACTTGCTGCCATCCAGCATCAATGCCCTGTTCCCACTTTCTGCCCCTGGGCGGATTACCAGAGGCTCCTCCACCATGATCTTCAGCACCCCATTTTACCGGACCTCACGGGCACAAAACTCTGTCTCTTACGCAGGGACAGATTCTACAATAAGCTACCCCACCTCATCCAGGCCTATAAGACCATCAGCTCCTTTAACTCTTCCCTCAAGCCTTACCTCCTTAACACTTCCAACTGTAGCTGCCCCACCCACTAAATCTCAGCCGGGCCCCCTTTCACACTCACTCCAGTTTCCTCCACCATCCACCGGCAGTCACGCATGTACCCCAGTTCCTAGCACTGTATCCCTTCCCCTTTTGTCTGGTCCTCCCGGATAAATTACATGACCTCAGTTATCTTGCCCTCTAGTGTGAATCTTATGAACAACTCAACCAGTCTGCTTCATTTTATTTTGCCACCCAACTAATCTGATCTTGCTACCTCCTGTACTATGTCTCCTACCATTCTATACTGTTTTATACAACTACCCTTGTTAACTGATTATTGTATATTTTGCATGATTTTTCTCCCACCATTCTATACTGTTTCATTTCACTACCATCGTTAATTAATTTTTGCATATACTATACCCTGTTAAATACCATACCTTAGGATCTGCTACCCTCTGTTTTCTAACATTTTGTACTTCTGTGTATCGCCACCCTTGTTAATTGATGTTGTATTTACTGTGCCCTGTTCCATGATTTTAACCTTCATTTTTGTACCTATACACTGGACGTTTGTGAAAACGGGCAATTTTGCTTACATACTTTCCAGGATGCAAATAAATAAATAAAAACTTGGTTCAGAATCCCTGCAGACTTTCGTATTCTCTCTATATTTCCAGATCCCTTATAGACCCCTTATTCGATCTGGTTGTGGATGGTGACAACCCCTTAGCAATAACAGTTTATCACAGATTATTAATGCTGTCCCACAATTCACACACACATTATAAATCTCACTAAGGAAGGATTTCTTTAGAAAAACAAATATTTTATTAAAATACTTAAATAATAATTATACAGTTACAAATAAAAAAACACTAATTTGGTCTTAGAGTACAGAAATAAAAAAATGGAAAAAATATACATGAAAACGCATTATCACTGTTAGCTAAAGTCTACCCGAGATGCATAGTAACTTGAAGACCAGAACAATAAATGAAAGTTACAGTTACGTTGGTCTTAGCAGTTTTGTTCCTTGTGTGTCAGTTGAAGTCCAAATGAAAAGTGTGTCCAAATGCCCTGAGCTAGGGCTTTACATACCTTCTGTAACTTGCAGTGTCATCAGTTATCCCAGTCTAAAGAAACATATCTATTTTCCCCCAGAGCTACTACTCTGTTTGGCCAGGAGATGTCACTGTTCCACTGTTTCCAAAATCCAAACACAATTTTCTGGCTGCCTGGTGATGTCATCCAGCCTTGTATTCATAACACCTGGTAATTAGGATCTCACACAGGTCTGCTAGGAAGGATCTTCCTGTTTTTTTTTCATCTCATCACAGGCAATACCATGATAGTTTCCTTGGATCACAGCATTCTGCTTTTGAAGTGAAAGAGGGCTATCTCCTGAGCATTTTATTTACCTCTGTTTCCCTTAGTTAGTTAACTATGGGAAATACCCTTTGATCAACTATCCGCAAGCTTTTTGACAAGTACTTATCAGTTTCCTGGCAAGCAAGCTGGCCTTCAGGTTAAAGGAAGGTTAAACCCCTTTAAAAGAGATCCAGTCTCTTTCTCTAGGTGCCTAGAAGTGCAAGGTAATGCACATGGGAAACAAAAATCCATGGGGAAGTGTACACAATGGGGGGGTGAGATACTGACAGCAGTAAAAATGGAAAGGGACCTGGGGATAATTATATCAGATGACCTAAAGGTGGGCAAGGGACCCGGGGGTAATTATATCAGATGACCTAAAGGTGGGCAAGCAGTGTGAGAAGGCAGTAAGGAAGGCTAGGGAATACTGGGATGCAGAGAAGAGGCATCAATGGTAGAAAACAGGAAGTTGTTATCCTCTGTACAGACATTTGGTGAGACCCCATCTGAGTCATGTGTGCAGTTCTGAGACCCCATCTCTGCAAAGACATAGACAGAGTGGAGGCTGTCCAGAGGAGGGTAATCCAAATGGTGCAGGGTCTGCACCAGAAGACATACTAAGAAAGACTAAAGGAGCTTAATATGTAAACCTTTGAGGAAAAAAGGAGAGAGGGACATGATAGAAATTTTCAAGTACCTCAAGGGAATCAACAAAGTCCAAGAGGGTAGCATCTTTCAGAAAAAGAGATGTGCAAGAAAGGGGACACAATTTGAAGATAGAGGGGGATGGCTCAGAGGTAATGTGAGGCAGTATTTTTTCACAGAGCGGGTAGTGGATAAATGGAACAGCCTCCCTGAGGAGGTCGTGGAGTCAGTAACAGTGGAGGAATTCAAGAATGCATGGGACAGACATAAGGCAGTCCTAGTGGGGGGTAGGAGGAAGTAAGCTGTTGGTTAACTAGGATCTGCAGCTTATCTGTTAGGTAGCAAAATGGTCAGACTAGGTGGGCCAAGCGGTCCTTATCTGCCGTCAAATTCTATGTTTCTATGTTTCTAATGCATGGTATGGTTTTCACAAATTCAGCTATTGTTCTAACTGGTGAGATAGCCCATCTGCGTTGGCATTGGCCGCAATAGCTCTGTGGGTAATGGTCATATCATAGGCCTGTAGGGCAATACTCCACCTTAAAGGAAGACCATTCATTTTTCCCATCTGAGTTAGCCACTCCAGGGCGCTATGATCAGTCTGTACCTCAAGTGTCTCCCGTGAGAGGTACGACTCCATTCTTCTTCAGGGCCCATACCAGCTCAAGGCATTCCTTTTCAACTGTGGAATATGCCTGCTCCCAGGAAGTAACTTTTGCTAAGGTACACTAATGGGTGACCTTTTCCCTGATTAGAGGTCTGACTGAGGACAGCTGCAGTCCCCACATCTGAGGCATCTGTCTGAACTACAAATGGCTTACTGTAATCTGGACTGACCACCACACGGGTACTGCAGAGTGCCTCCTTTAGCCGTGGGTGAAGGCCTGCGCTCACAGGCTGGCTCCCACGCTACCCTTTGGGCAGGCCAGATAGGGAGCTGCCACTGTAATTTGGTACAAAATTTTGATAGTAGCTGGCAGTCCCTAGAAAACTCCTAACCTGCTTCTGGGTTTCAGGCCTGGGCCACACCTCTATCACTTCAATCTTTGCTTGATTGGGATGAAGCTGTCCCAGCCCCATTACATGTCCTAGGTATGCCACCTCCACCATCGCCACCTGGCACTTTTTAGCCTTGACAGTGAGCCCTGCCCTCTCTATCCTGCCCAACACTTCCTTCAGGCAGGACAGGTGTTCCTTCCAACTGGTACTGAAGATTGCAATATCATCCAGATACACCACTGTGTACTCTTCAGTACCATGTAGCACCTGGTTAACCAACCTTTGGAAGGTGGCAGGGGTGTTCTTTATTCGAAAAGGCATTATCCTGAACTCAGGTAATCCTTTGGGGTAATGAAGGCTGACCTCTCCCTAACTCTGGCAGTTAACTCCACCTGCCAGTACCCTTTTGTCAAGTCAGTGGTGGTAAGCTATGTCACCCTTCCCAGCTTGTCCAGTAGTTTGTCCATCAGTGGCATTGGGTGGGCGTCAGACTTCGTGACTGCATTGAGTCATGATAGTCCACACAGAAGTGAGTAGAGCCATCCAGCTTGGGAACGAGGACTACGGGTGGGGCCCAGGGGCTGTGGGATTTCTGGATTACCCCTAAATCCAGCATTTCCTCCACTTCCCTCCTAATGTCCCTTAGGATGGCCTCAGATACCCAATAGGCTGTCCATCGGATGGGTGCTTGTGTTCTGGTATCTACATCATGTGTCTCTAAGGGGGTACATCCCGGCTTGGCTGTAAACAAAGGGGCAAAGTCTGCTAAAACCTCCATGACTTCTTGGGACTGTTCTGGGGTCAACTGGGGCGACTGTTTGATTGCCTCTACAGAGGACTCCTGTTTGCTGTCCTCTATTGTCCAAAAGGTGGATAAGCAGAAAAGGGGCAAAATTCAGCAGAAGGGCAGACAGCAAGGAGAACCAGGGATAAATGACAACCAAGGAAGGGGCTGGAGTAGAACAGTGAAGCAGTCTAGGGAGGTCAAATCATGGAAAGCCATGTGTGCAAATGCCAGGAGCCTTAGCAACAAGATGGAAGATCTGGAGGCTGTCATGGTACAGTCAGACCTGGACATTGTGGCCATCACTGAAACCTGGTGTAATGATAACCATGACTGGGAGATGGCCATACCTGGCTACAACATATTCAGAAGAGACAGAGCAGGCAGGAAGGGAGGAGGAGTGGCACTGTATGTGAAAAATGACATAAGGGCCACACAGATCCAGGAGGAACAAAATGGGGAGAGATACTGTGGGTTAAGCTGGAAAGGAAAATGGGGCCAGCTATCCCACAGGTGTGGTCTATAGACCACCAGCCCAGGAGGAAGAAACAGATAGGAGTTAATGCTAGCCATCCAAAGGGTGGCAGACAAGGGTGAGGTAGTACTGGTTGGAGACTTCAATATACCAGACGTGGACTGGAGCATCCCAGCAGCAGCATCAACTAGAGCAGATTTATCCTGACTCTTCAGGGTGTCTTCCTCAAGCAACTGGTCATGGAACCAACTCGCAGAAGGCAATACTGGACCTTGTGCTCACAAACAGGGACAGTGTGATGGGGTAACAATGGGGAGCACCTGGGTAACAGTGACCACCAGTCATTGTGGTTTGAAATCACAGAAAGAGCAGAACCAAACCACACAAAACACGATCCTGGATTTTAGGGGCAGACTTTGGGAAAATGGGGAGATGCTTGAAAGAGGCATTAAGGGAATGGGACAGGAATCAGGGATTGAGGAACAGTGGGCAGTATTTAAAATGGGGATTATAAGAACAACAGAATTATGCATTAAGCAGGTTAGCAAGAGGAAATGAAAGAGGAGACCATTATGGTTTTCCAACGAGGTAGCAAAGAAAGTGAAAGCCAAAAGATTGCATTCAGGCAATACAAAAGACACAGGCAGAAGGGATAGGAGAAGTACCAGGAGAAACAAAGGGAGGCAGGGAAGTCAGTAAGGAAGCCAAAGCTCAGACAGAAGAACACATTGCAAAATCAGTGGTTAAAGGGACAAAACCTTTACAGGTACATAAGTGAAAAAGAAGGACAAAGGAGGGATAGTGAGACTAAAGGGGAGGATGGGAGCATGGAGGATGACAACAGTAAAGCTGACATATTAAACAGGTATTTCTGCTCAGTCTTTACTAAGGAAGAGGGGTAATGGGTCTGAAGGAGTACAAGGGTGAGAATGGTGCAGAAATGGATACAAGTCCCTTTACACGAGAAAGGGTCCTGAAGGAACTGGAAGTAATAAGAGCTGATAAAGCAATGGGGCCAGATGGGTGCACCCCAGGGTCCTTAAAGAACTAAGAGAGGTGGTGGCTGAACCTCTGGCTATCCTGTTCAGCCAATCACTGAAACAGGGAGGTACCCAAAGACTGGAGGACAGCAGATGTAGTCCCTTATACAAAAGTGGGAACAAAGAGGAAGCAGGGAACTACAGACCAGTCAGCCTCACCTCGGTAGTGGGAAAGATCATGGAAGCACTACTGAAGGAGAGATTGGTGAACATCTGGTTGTCAATGGACTACAGGACCCAAGGCAGCATGGTTTCACCAGGGCAGGTCATGTCACACCAACCTCATTGAATTTTTGACTGGGTGACTAGGGAGGTGGATCAGGGAGGGCAGTGGACATGGCCTATCTGGACTTCAGCAAGGCCTTTGACACTGTGCCAATAGAAGACTATTACACAAACTGGGGAATATGGTGTGGGCAGGACAGTAGTGTGGTGGGTAGGTAACTGGCTGGGTGGCAGGACACAGAGGAGTAGTGGTAAATGGCTGTCACTCACAGAGGAAGAGTGACCAGTGGGGTACCACAGGGATCAGTGCTGGGACCGGTCCTATTCAACATCTTCATCAGTGACATTGCAGGATCTAGAAGGCAGAATTTCACTGTTCGCTGATGACACAAAGCTCTGTAACAGAGCAGACACACCAGAGGGTGTAGACAGAATGAGAAGGGACCTGCAGAAACTTGAAGAATGGTCAAGGGTTTGGCAGTTGAAATTCAATGCAAAGAAGTGCAAGATAATGCATATGGGGCACAAAAACCCTGGCACAATATATCAGTTGGGGGGTGAGGATATAGCATGCACCAAGCAGGAAAGGGATCTTGGGGTTGTCATCTCTGATGACCTCAAGGTAGGGAAACAGTGTGACAAGGCATCAGGTAAAGCAAATAGGATGCTGGGATGTATAGGCAGGGGCATCACCAGCAGGAAAAGGGAGGTCATAATTCCGCTATACAAGACACTAGTGAGGCCCCACCTGGAGTACAGTGTACAGTTCTGGAGACCATACCTACGTAAGGACATAGACAGGGTAGAGAAGGTTCAGAGGAGGGCAACAAAGATTGTGCATGGGTTGCATCACAAGTCCTATGAAGACAGGTTGAAGGAACTGAACATGTACTCCCTGGAGGAGAGGAGGGAGAGAGGGGATATGATAGAGACATACAAGTATCTTACAGGGAGGAACAGGGTGCAGGAAAACACTATTTTTAAGCGAAAAATATGTTTCAGGACTAGAGGGCATGGGATGAAGTTGGAGGAGGACGATTCAGAGGAAACATGAGAAAGAATTTCTTCACAGAACGGGTGGTGGACAAGTGGAACACCCTGCCAGAGGAAGTGGTGGGAGCTGAAACAATCACGGATTTAAGAATGCATGGGATAGACATAAAGGAATTCTAGAGGTCAGGGTAAGGGAAATAGACTTCTAGGAAAACAAACTGAACTTACAAGCTCAAATGGGCAGACTAGGTGGGCCATAGGCCCTCATCTGCCACACTGTCTATGTATCTATGTATCTAGCAAGTCCAGTAGGGGTCTTCTTCATCCATCCCTCCCTAGGATGACACACTGCAAATACCATGTCAGCCCTGTTTGCATATGGCTTCATCATGTTGACATGGTACAATCTATAAGTATGTCCCCTGTCAGGCAGTTCTACAATATAGGTCACGTCATTTACCTGTCAGACTACCTTGTATGGTCCTGCCCACTTGGCCTGCAACTTGTCCTTCCAGACTGGGATTAGGGCCATGACTTCTCGACCTACACTGTATGAGCGAGCTCTGGCTCTGCAGTCATACCAGACCTTTAGCTTCTGCTAGGTGGCTGACAGGTTGCTCTGGTCTTCTCCCGTAAGCGCCTTCATCTTTTCCCTAAACTTTAAGATATACTCCATTATGGGAGCTCACTGGGTGGCATGCTTGCCTTCCCAGTCTTCCTGGATCATGTCTAGGGCCCACGCACCCTACATCCATAAAGAGTTCAAGGGGAGAACCCGTTGACTCTTGTGGCACCCTCGTATGCGAACAACAGGTGGGAAGGTATTTCACCCAGTCCCTCCCATGCTGTTCAGCAGACATTTGGAGCATCGATTTTAGGGTACCATTAAACCTTTCCACCAGGCCAGTGGCTTGTGTGTGATAAGGTGTTGTGCATCTCTGCACCATTCAACACTTCTCCCACAGACACTTCATCAGGTCTGACATGAAGGTACCCCCTCGATCAGTGATAGCCTCCTGTGGAAACCCAACATGGGACAAAATCCCTAGCAAGGTGTCTGCCACTTTGTTTGTCGTAAGTGAGGAGAGGACAGCTGCCTCTGGGTGTCAGGTGGCATAATCTACCACCATCAGGATAGACCTCTTCCGAGGAACTTGGGTACTCAAAGGTCCCACAACACCTATTCCTACCCTCTGAAATGACTCCTCTACAATGGGCAAGGGAATTAGGGCAGCTTTGGTTTTACTACCTGCCTTCCCTATTTGTTGGCACCAGTGACAACACCTGCAATATTCTTTCACCTGCTGGGTGAAGTTGAGCCAGTAGAAATTCTGGGCCAATCTCTGCATGGTGCTCATGATTCCCAGATGTCCGGACATGGGGATATCATGAGCAATTTTGGCAACCGCTTATGGCACCCCTGGGGAATGACAAGCTGTCTGCCCATCACTCCTCCTTCTGTCTTTACGTCCCTATGTATACAACAGTCCATTGTCCCCAAATACTCTATGTCTCACGTCACCTAACTGTGTCCCATCAGATTCTGTATAAGTCCTCGCCTCCAAACTAGGATCAGTCCTCTGAGCAGCTGAAACATAGAAACATAGACTTTGACAGCAGATAAGGACCGCTTTGGCCCACCTAGCTGCAAATTCTTCACTTTCCCAAGGCATGGGACATGTCCCCTTCAGTTCCTAAACTGGGGTCCATAGCTCTAGCATCAGGGCATTCAGGGTCACTACCATCCCTAACCTTCTGACTGTTGGTTACCCCTCCCTCCTCAGTGTAACCTTCTGTAGCTGTTTTGTGAACTGCTACTTGGGGAACACTCTACCTCCCTTTCACTACTCTCCATTTCAGGAGACACAGGCTGGGAACCAGCCTCCCATTGTTTTTCACAGGGCTTCAATAGGGTCCAGGGAACTACAATCAGCCTTTGCTTTCTGACTGCAGGTAACTGCACACACCACCCCTTCTGGAGATTGTTCCTATAATCACATCCAGGGCAAGGTGTCTGCCACTGCCAACTTTTGCCCTCTCTCACCCCAGTCCAGGAGAACACTAGCTGGTGGTGAGTTTCTCCTCCCACTGAATCCCCTCAATGTTACAAACTGATTAGGTATAAGCTGTTTAGGCCCAACCAAATCCCATTTTACTAAGGTAAGAGACGCCTCTGTGTCCTTTAATCCATGGGTCTGCACGCCATTTACAGTAACCCGGATGTATGTGCTCCCTAATATTATAGGCATGCGTTCAGTAATACACACTGTAGCCAACTCTGTTCGAGCACCACTTTGTCCACTTTGTACCTTTTTAGGACACTGTCTAGCAAGTTGCCCTGGCTGTTTGCAAAACCAAGAATCATCATTTCTTTTATCGGATAAATCCTTTTTTTGTAACCTGGGGCTTTCCCTTTCTGTGGAGGCAGTGAGGGTTTTAGCTGCCAGGAGGATGCAGCTTTCCCTTTCTGCGCTGCCACACCCACCCCACTCCCTTTCAGAGCAGGGCCGCTCCTGGCATAGCAGTCCGACAGTCTGCTGCGCTGTTTTGGGATCTTGGTCCTCTAACCAGGTTTTTAGCTCTGCTGGGCAAGCCCAAAAGAATTGTTCCAGAAGTACTCAGTTTTTGCTACAGAGTTTGCTTCCATTCCCTCCCACCAACGTTTCAAAAACTGACGTTGCTTTGTGGCGAGTTCACATAGCTCATGTCAGGGCTTCTCCGGAACTTAACTCTATATGGTTCAGGAGTTAGTTCATACTTTTTAAGCAAGCATCTTTAAGTTTCTCATAATTACTACTGTCCTGATTGTCCATTTGACCTAGTGCCTCACGCCCTTTACCAGTAAGTATAGGGGATAACTGGAAGCTCCAGGACTCCCTGAGTATTTTAGCCTGGATACAGACCTTTTCAAATGAATTTAGAATGCATCCATATCCTCCCACTCTTTAAATACAGCTGTTAATTTGGAATTTCATTTATAGCCCAGCCCTGGAGTTTCAGGTTTACCCCTGCCATTTACCTCCTCTGGCACTGGTCATTGGAGTTTTAGCTTCTCCAGTTCAAACTTCCTCTGACGCTGTTCTGCCTCTCCCTCAGCCTTTCTCTGGCGCTGTTTTTCTTGCAACTCCATCTCAAACCTCTTTTGCTCTCTTTCCTGCTGGGCTTCAAACCTTTTCTGCTTGAATTCCAGCTCTAGTCTCCTCAACTCTAGCTGCAGCCTGATCCCTTCCAGCTCCAGTGTTGTGATGAATCTCCACTAGCACTGTGACTCTGGGTTTCCTCTGGTCTTGCTGTCCTTCTCCCTGGGACTGGACACTGCAACATCCCTTGGCACCCCCATGCCCAAGGTCTGGTCCTTTTCAGTCACTGGCTGTGACTTGAGGTCCTGGGCAGTCGCTTGCTCATTGACTGCCACGAGAGCCTCCACGGGATGCTTTTTGCTTTGCTCCTTGCACTGGACCCTCTTTCTTGACACAACTGCTTTATGTAGTCTGCAGTATATTCGCTGTAGATGGAAGCTCATCTTCTTTCCTAGCTACTGCTCAACGAGCTTACACCTGAGGAAAAAAAACAGAAACAGGTAGGAACTTTATACTGTAACCAAATTATATATATATATATATATTTTTAAATCTCTACCTTGATTGTGTGTGGACTGTTTTCAGTTTATCAGTCTGATACACTGGGCTCAAATCCAGCTGTTATGCCTGTGCCACCAATGTTTCTAATCGCAACACTATGCAATCAAATCTCTTAGATCCCACCACTGCCACCAGATCTATCACAAACCCACTCCTGAGGTGAGGTCCACTGAGCTGACAGTGTCCACCCCTAAGTGCAATCCATGATGGGGGGGGACAGGGATACCCTCCTCGTGTCCTTTTAGATTGCTCGATGAGGTCACGACTGCACCTCTGCCATGAGGACCCAGGGCATCCCTCTAACTCTGGATAATGGTACAATACCAGTCTTGAGTCTTGTGGCCAAATATGAACCCTTCTTGGTTATTATACAAAGTGTGGATGTGGGGGAGACCCAGGCGTCACACTCTCTTCAGCGGTAGCCATATGTTCCTGATTTGGCCTTCTCCCTGCAGGACATGCAGCAACCTGGTTCAGAATCCCTGCAGACTCTTCTCAGAGACTTTGTATTCTTCTTATCTTTCCAGATCCCTTACAGACCCCTTGTTCGATTTGGTTGCTGATGGTGACAAGCCCTTAGCAATAACAGTTTGTCACAGATTATTAATACGGTCTCACAATTCACACACAAATTATAAATCTCACTCAGGCAGGATTTCTTTAGAAAAACAAATGTTTTACTAAAATACTTAAATAATAATCATACAGGTACAACTAAAAAAACACTAATTTGGTCACAGAATACAGAATAAAAAAAATGGAAAAATATATATGAAAACACACTATCACTGTTAGCTATAGTCTACCTGAGATGCATAATAACTTGAAGTCCAGAACAATAAATGAAACTTCCAGTTTCATTGGTCTTAGCAGCAGTCTCATTCCTTGTGTGTCAGGCAAGTCCAAATGAAAAGTGTGTCCAAATGCCCTGAGCTGGGGCTTTAAATACCTTCTGTAACTTGCAGTGTCATCCGTTATCTCAGTCTAAAGAAACAGTTCTGTTTGCCCAGAGCAACTACTCCGCTTGGCCAGTAGATGTCACTGTTCCTCTGTTTCCAAATGCCAACACAATTTTCTGGCTGCCTGGTGATGTCATCCAGCCTTACATTTATAACACCTGGTAATTAGGATATCACACAGGTCTGCTAGGAAGGATGTTCCTGTGTTTTTTCTTTCATCTCATCAAAGGCAATAGCATGACACTTTCCTTGGATCACAACATCCTGCTTTTGAAGTGAAAGAGGGCTATCTTCTGAACATTGTATTTACTTCGTTTCTTGGTTAGTTAACTATGGAAATACCCTTTGATCAACTATCCGCAAGCTTTTTGACAAGTACTTATCAGTTTCCTGACAAGCAAGCTGACCTTGAGGTCAAAGGAAGATCAAAACTTTTAAAAGAGACCCAGTCTCTTTCTAGGTTCCTTGTATTAACACTGGCATTTCTTGGCATATACATATACAGATAATTATATTTTATATATATATATATATATATATATATATATATATACAGTATATAAACATAATTATAACTACAAATAAGGACTGGCAGTTGGGTAGCTCACCACACTAATATCACCTGACCAGTTCCAATTATGATATTTTAGAATGCTTGACATATTTTGAAAGCTGTAATGTTTGAGTTGTTAGGCATTTTTTTAAATAAAAGCTCAAAGTCCAATCAACATGAATAGATCCTAACAATTCAGTTGTCTATAAATGTCGATATAATATTTTGTTAAAAATACCAGAACTTTAAAAACGCTGTGAACCATTTTATTGTTTTTATATATCAATGTATTGAAGCTGTAGCAATATCATGTATCGATGTGGCAACTTAGCTGACTCCAAGAGATATGTTTCTAGCCCTAATGGCTCCCAAATTATCCCATTTTAAATACTGTAGGTTGAGGGAGTACTCTTGGCCAGTCAGCATGCTCCTTTCCTCAGCACATGAGACACTCTTATTCTGTGAAGAGTGTGTCACCTGCAGCTGCCCTGGAAGTGGGCACATTCAGGGAGCTTTTCTTTTTTATTCTCTTCCCTGGTCGGCCACCATCTGCAGAACACCCAGCACTGTCACCCTAATATCCATCGGGACTTACTGCCACCATTTTCCCACAGTTCTCCCCCTGGCGGGGTTCCGCAACCCCCGCTGTGTAATGGATCTAGTTCTGACTGTGTACCCAGCTGGTCGGTGCTAGGGCTGTGGGTGCTCACTGCCATCCTGCCACCAGCTTCTCCCTGTACTGTCTTCTGGGAGGCATGGTGTGCAGTGATGTCATGATGCATGATACGTGCTCCCATGCAACATCTGTCAGTGCCTGCCACCCCCCCTCCCTTTGCATGTTGGCCTGGGCTGCCTTTCCTCTAGCTTCCACTGGGGGCCAGGCAAGCGCCGGGCTCTGCCTATGCAGCCCTATGAATGTTTGATTGACCTCCCCTCAGCCAGCTCTCTGACATCCCGAGTTCACTTCCAAACCTGGGTTATGAGCATCGCAAGTTGTATGACTACCACTGCACTAGCGGGCTAGCTTGGTGAATGTTTTTAAAAACTGTTATCTATTAGTGATCGTTCTCAATCAATAATGTATTAATACTGCCACTGAGACCACTTTTATGGTTGTTAGGGTGGTCTCACTTACATCGTTAGTGTATTAGAACTGTTCACCTTTGGCTCATGGTTCTCATGCCCAAGGATGCACATGAATCAATACTTAAAATCATAAGAGTGATCTCAGCTGCGGTATTAACATACAGATTAACATTTGGAAAGTTTAACTTTGGAACCGTTGGAGCTAGAAACTTAATTTTTAAACTGAAAATTTGAAATCCAGCCATTACAAATCATGTTTTGATACTATTCTACTGTATGTGGATCAATACTACTTGAATCTGCTTTTGAGTATATTATCAATACGTGTTTTTAGTTGCCACACTGCCAAAAATAGCGAACACGTCGATCGATAATATTTTTTTTTTTTTTTTTATTTCTTTCGCTCCTCGGTTGGCCACCCTATTCGATCCAACTCCCCAGCCCCATCCCCTGGAATAGCCAGTGCCTATCTTATACCTGGCCGGGCTGAGAGCCTGTGGGGGAGTGGGTCATCATCCTGCTACGCTGGCGTTTTCTGCCTCGAATATCACCCAGAGCCCCAGGAGTAGGAGGCGCATGCGTGGGCGGCGCGTAAACCCTACGGCCCGAAAGCTACTTACCCTTTCCCCACCCCATGGCCTAATGCCACGCCTTTAAGCCCGTGCTACCCTAGCTCTCTACTATTAGGGGTCACCATTGGTCAAGGGTGCCGCATCCTCCCCTGGAGAGGAGAGCCTGCCTGCCGGCTGCTCAGTCCAGCTCCACCCCCGCTGCCGACCTCCAACGACCTTAGCTCGTTCCAACCGGTCACCGGCATGCCGCGAGGTAAGGCGTCCAGCGCCTCAGCCCTCAGCGCCACCGGGCCTGCTAATAATATTTTTTTAATATCTACAGACTGTATCAATTCCATTTTTTTTTTTTTTGCTACTGTAAATTACGTAGCGATTTAAAAAAAATTTACACTTTTACTTTTTGTGGATTTTAGTAATACTACACAGTATTTAGTTAGAAAAACACATTGTTTACTTCCTTATTGTCAGTCATCTTATGCCTTTACTGGCTTTGAGAACATTTCACTCTCCCCTCTAGCAACTCTTCCTAGCTTTCATAGGGCTTGCCTACAAAAAAAGGTGTCGGATGATAATATAAAATTTCAGTGAATCAGTTGTCCCATACAAGAATATTTGGGCAATTATAAGTGCCTTGCTAGAGGAACAGTCAGCACAAAATAAAATAAAAGTTTTACTGGCTCCAATTGAAAATAAATGGAAAACAATCTGGTGCTCACTCTCTGGTGGTAAAGCAACAGAAAAGTAGTGGTGGAGGACTAGTTGGGAAGGCACGCATAATTCAAATTATAAGTTACATTACACTTTATTCTTTGTAGAAGACAGAACAGCATATGTCAGCACATTCATAATACATTGTTGTCATGGTGATGTAAGTATCCTGATATCCATCTGTTGTACAAAGCACATAGTGTAATTGCACACTTTTATTTTATTTACTATGACATTTTGCACACCAGGATAGCCTCATTTAAGCATTGCACCTACTTTTTAAGAGGGTTCTGGGGTGAAACCAACACTGCTGCAGAGGAGTTAATAATAGTTATAACTTAGATTTGAAACAAATATCCATACAGTACAAATAAAGTGAAGAAGTGTCATTGTGATGCAAAATGTTAAGGGGGTGAAGTTTGCTGGCAGGAGCGGTAGGGCTCCAAGGTTCTTGAAATGTATAGCTTACATGGAGATCATTTTGGCAGTTAAGCTGAATAAAAGGGTTTGGAGTAGACACTGCATATGTGCTTTTTTTAAGTGACAAAAGCTGGCATAGACAGTTTTTGCAGTGACAACTCTCAGACGCTATACACTGGTGAATTTTACGACAGCATGTCTTATTCTTTGTTTGGTACCATTTCTGTTGGTGTCTGGGGCTGTCACTCAGCATACTTTACAGCCCACAGGTTAGGGAAAAGAACCAGAATCTGTAGCCCCTCTTTTCCCCAGAAACCTCCAAGAGTCTTTGCCATTCCGGGGGGTGGGGGGTGTTCAGGGTAGAGATGCTCACGCAGGTTCATTACTGTACTATTTTTGCATTTTGTGTGGGTTTACGTGAAATGTAACTATAAATGAGTGTTGCATGTGCCTTGCTGTGTTATTTTGCAAATGCTGATAAACAGAAATACATATTGTCTTGCCCTGATGTGTATTTCAGAAATGCAGTGTGGTGCTGTGTATAATTTCTCATTATGTGTACATGCAAGTGACATCAAGAAGAAATAATGACCTGTTTTTTACCAGCTTGAAGTACTATATATGATCTTGGTCTTCAGCAAAAACATTGAAAGTGGATAAAATAAATTATAGTCACACCATTTCAGGTTACTAGGCTTAATACTTTTTATGTAGAAAATGGTTTGATCAAAGGCACCAAACTGTAGTGCCTCATCCAAGAGTTGCACGGCAAATGCAGATAGTGGAGCAGTACTCACCTCCCCAAACGGTATCAAAATCACTCTGCAAACAGTCAGTCATGATTGTTTAGAGTGCTGCCTCACTTACTACTTGTTTATACTTTCTTATTTTCTATTTTTCATTCTTACCTGTTGGTCAGACTCTCAGCCCATAAACAAGCCCTTGGTCCCACACCTACCACCTACTGGAATGGTTACCACTGGCCCCCAGGCACCCACTGCCTATCTCCTCATATAGTATCCTGGAGGTACCCCTCTGGATGAGGTCAGCTGGCTTGGAGTAGAGCTGGTTGGATTTTCTTTGGGGAGTTGCAGGAGTTCAAATACTGCAACAAGACAGCATGGTGGCATCAGCTGCTCAAGCACCACCATTGTTTTCACTTGCTTTTCCATCCACCCGTCTCACCTGACGGTCGTGGCTCAAGACAGGAGACTTTTTGTGGGCCAGAGATAGTCTGGGACAAGGCCCATTCCCCATGCATGAACTTATATTTGCTGGCACAGGACTGGGCTCAGATGTCACCATGTGTGATTCAAAAAAGCCTGGGAGAAGCACTAGGAACATAAGGGATAGGTAAGGGGTGGAAGATAAAGTGCCGTAGACCTGGAAGGGTCTACAGCATAAGCAACGCAACGGAATAGGGCAGACTGGATGGGCCAAGTGGCCCTTATCTGCTGTCAGTTTCGATGTTTTTTTATGTTTCTATGTTGTATGTCAGTGTACTGTGTTACCACTGGAGGCATTTCACCCCAGCGTGGAACTGCATAATTTTGCTCAAATTATTCCCTCCTTCCATCTATGTGGCTCATTAGAGAGACATTGTGCAATGACAAGAGCTGCTTATTCTTCCCAAGGTAGGAGGTGTCCAAAATGAATAATCAGCACTACATCTGCCACTGGATACTGTATGTTACATGTGGGCCATGGGACACAAACCCAGGTTCACTGTACTGTACCACTTACCAGAAGGCAGCTGAGCAACCCCCAGTGTCATTGACTCAGTAGGCTGCACACTGCCCTGTGGCTGAAAGTTCAGAAGGTTGTGGGTTGTATTCCTACATTGGGTACTTGGGTTAATACCCAGTAGTAAAACAGTGGTATAACAATAGGGGGTGCTGCACTGTTGAGGTGCCATGCTTTGATGAGACATTAAACCCAGCTCCCTTCTGTCCATCTCTGGTGACTTTCCAGTCCAGGTGGAAGTTGAAGGTCCCATGGAACTTATCATGAGAGTACAGGATTTTTCTCGGTATTATCCCTGTCAACATTCCACCAGTCAATAAAACCAGTCCATATAACTCAGAACAGCTCAGTGGTCAAAAATTAAAAATAATGTAAATAGTAAGATTTCTTCTTTAATATGACATCTTTTAGCATCACCTTTACACTAGTCATACATCCTTAATTTTCAGGTGTCTTCCTGGTTCTCCTAAAGCTTTTCAAATACACTTCATTAAAATAATACTCCTATCACCAGAGTATCATCAATTAAAAATAAATAAATGTTCTAGAATAGTAGTCAATTCTAGCAACTTTATTAAGCTATGTCTTTCAGGCTACAACTGAGGGCAGTGTAGAACAGAATCCAGTTCAGAATGCTTGTGGTCCCATGTTGGTAGAGGGGTGATCCAATAAACCTTTTTGTTTTTCCTCAGAAAATCATGTCCTTCAGCTTCAGTCAGCCTTTGCCAGTTCTCAGCAGTTCCAGCAGATGTCCAAAGATTTCCAGACCTGGCTAGAGCAAAAGAAACAAGAACTTTTTCAGAGTCCCCCAATATCTACTAACCTGCAGACTCTGCAGTCATTGGTCAATGATCAGACAGCATTCCATCAGTCCTTGGGTGAGAAGGTTGAATCCTATGAAAAAATTGTTGCAGAAGGGGAAGTTCTGTTACAGAGCACTCATGGGAGTGAGAAAGCAAATTTGCAAAGTCAGCTGCAATGTTTAAAGCCAACTGGGAAGACCTGAATAAACAGGCAACAAAAAGACTAGATGCATTGAATGATGTCATCAGAAATCTTTAAAATACAATGAGCATGTAGAAAATCTGAAACCTTGGATAAAAGAGTGTGAAAACAAGGTGTCAGCAGTGAAGGTTTGCCTTGATCTTGCAGAAATTGATAACTCAATCGCAGAGGTGAGGATCTTGCAGAAAGAAGTGGACAAACATCGCGGAATGGTGGAATTATTAAATAATGCAGCAGACAGTTTGCTTGAAGTCAGTCAAGTGGATAAAGAAGTCATCAGTGAGGAGAAAACAGCAATCAACCAGAAGGTTGATATGGTCAGTGAGCAATTGCATCAGAAAAAGGACACTCTGGAAGAGATAGCACAACGCATCAGAGAGTTTCAGGAATCTGCTAAAGAAACTAAAAAGCAACTAAAAGACTCCAGAGAACAACTTGGAGCTCATGATAGTCTTGGCGCACAAGCTTTCAGCAACAAACAGTTATCAGTAATGCAGAGCCAGCAGAAGGTGCTTCAGACATTGAAGTCACAAGTGGACTCTCTCAAAAACATTGCCCATGGTCTCATTGTAGATGTGCCTGATGCAGCAGGTGTCTCTGACATCCTGTTGGAAACTCAGTGTCTTGAACAGGAGCATAGTGCAGTAAGCCAGGAAACAGATGAGAAATGCTCCTTTTTGGAGACAAAGCTACAAGGGATTGGTCATTTCCAAAATAGCATTAGAGAGATGTTTTCTCAGTATGGTGACTTGATGATGAACTTGACAGCATGTCACCTGTGGGGAGGATATAGATAAATTGCAGTCCCAGAGGGAGGACATCAAGGCTTTTGTCTGCAAACTGCAAGAGTTAATAGCAAATACAGAAAATGCCAACAAAACTGCAAGATGATGTTAGAATCTGAAGGTTCTCCTCCTGATCTCATGGGTTTAAAAGAGATTTAGAAACTCTTAGCAAACAGTGTAAGAAGTTGGACAGAGCAAAGAACAGAGAGGGAGATGTAGCAGTGACTATGACTCAGACTGAAGACTTTATAAGAAGAGAAATGAATTTATAAGCTTGATTACAGTCATCGAAGAACATGAGAAATCTCAAGATCCTGTTGGAATGGAAACTGAAATTATTAATCAACAACTGAATGCATTTAAGGTATGGTAATCACTCTATTTTCTTCAATAGTTTCTTGCTTCAGAATGTGATTATATATAGAATAATGCAAGGAAGAGTGCATAATGAGAATTTTATGCATACCTGAGGTGTGGATGCTACATAAACCACACGGTGAAGCCCATGGAGTTTAGCAAAGCATCCTCACCAAGGATGTGATAAAATTCGAAAGTTATCACTCTTCCCATGTATTGTTTTATATAATTGCTAGGGTCTGGTTTTTGCTAGCCACTGCAGGTGAACTGTAATAAGAAAATGGGTCTGAAAATGGCATGACAATTCAGACATCTGTGCCCTTTAGAACTGTGCATAAGTTTGTTAACTTTATTATTAGGCAAACATTAAAGTACATTTTAAAGTTAAAAAACTCGGAAAAAGTATGTAGGAAAACGGAAAAAGTTGTAAGTAAGCTGAGCTCTGAAAACTGGCAATATGATAATCAGATGGATTCAGAGGTCACCGGTCACTATGGAGAGAGAGAGAGAAAGAGAGTGAGAGAGATTCACTGCGGTTCTGATTTTGTTGTGCCATTCCTGTCCTGATTTTGTGAGTGTATTGCTACTCTGTGGTGTTCAGAGGTGGGTTTTATGAAGATAACGGAGTTTAGGGAAACATTGTCTGCAGACAACCGTGCAACAGAGTATGCTGAGCTGTCACTTTCACTTTCCATAGAGAAAACTGGCGTGTATTCACCGTTATAACCCATAGGTTATAACTGCAAATCATAATCAGCTTTTCCTATGGACAAAACAGTCCCCAGTTATTATGTAAGGAATAAGAGACACCCTGCCACACGTACTAAGAGTGTAAATTATATTGAGGGTTTCTGGAGACATTTATAAATAGAGATCAATCTTTTGGATGGTGTAAATGCATTTTATTTGTTACAATACAGGGTCGTCATTGTCATACCTGGGAGTGATGTAAGTTAAAAGCTTATGAATATTCAGTGCTTATATACTGCATCTGATATTCATTCTATTCTATATTCTATGTTGATGGCAGCAGTGAATGATTGTAAGGCAGTTAATTCTGTATTTTATGTAGGGGATGTAGTTAACCATATACAGTAGTATTAGAACATAGAAAATTGATTGCACCCCAGCTAGGCTTTATAAAATGGGGAGGCTCCCCTCTAATCTGTGCTCAAGGTGTAAGGCATGCCCTGGCTCACTACTACATATTCTTTGTGAATGTAACAAAGCTACACCTTTATGGAATGCCATTCAATCCAAATTAGATCCTCTTTTAGGTCTTACAGAGGCTTTACACCCAGAAATATGCATAATAGAAGATTATGGGGAATCTTTGACAGGTAGTCAATGCAAGCACATGCCACTAACATCGTTGAGTGCCAAGAATGTAATTATGAGGCACTGGCTGGATCAGAGTGTTCCCACATACTCAGAGTGGTTAAAAGAGATACTCTTTGCCTTACAAGCGGAAAACACCATTGCCCACAAGGCCAAGAAACCGCAATACTATCAAAAAGTATGGGCACACTTGTATACTTTATTAACCATCTAATGACTCATGCATACAAGCTATTTTAACTTTCATACAGGTGTTCTAATATAAGGTTAAAATTGCTTACACGTTTTTGTCTGATTTTATACCCAGAGCTAACAGTTTGCTTGAATTATCCTCACTGCGTACTTTGGGGGTTGGGGAGGGAATAGGTAGTTTAAAATAGTGGGGAAGGGGATAGGAAGACAGTTACACTGTATCTCTTATATTGTAGAGAGATCTAGAGAGTGCAAATTTACCTTGAATTTTGAATATAAATACTATATGCACAAGTATGTATGCATGGTAGCTTCCATTCTATGTAATTATATATAATAATGATGAGTTATGTAAGGTATTGATGTTTTCTCAAGCCTGTAACCATTCTATGAAAATTCTTCCTGTCAATGAAGCATACTTATTTTGAAAAAAATTGATTGCAGAAAAAGGCCCACTATCCCATCCAAGCTATCCAGCCTATCATATGATTTGAATGGCCTGGTGGTCACTTGCTCCTCCTCCTCCCTCATGTGATCCTCCCTGCTGTCCTCACCAACCCCATACACATCTGTTCCACCTTGCTTAAATCCTCCACTGATTTGGTGCAGCTCTCCGTAGTCTGTTCCACTTGTCCACCATTCTCTTTGTAAAGAAATACTTTCTGTTGTCCTTCCTGAATATCCCTCCTGCCATCTTTGAATTTTCATTTGTGCCTATGTTTATGCTCATTGTTGCTTATGCACCAGTGCAGGCTGGAAATGCATGATAGGCATATACCTGGCCCACACAGCTCCACACCCACAGACAGGCATGGGCACAGCATTCTCGATCACTGCTCTTCGCAAGGCACGTGTCTGATGGCCCTGTACCCTGGATATGCTAAAGGCAAGGATGGTTTACGGACACAGATGGGCATCCATTCAGATTCCTGTTCTGGTCTAATAGTGGATCCCTTGCTCCGCACAACTTGGTAATTCTAGACAACAGGGTGATTGCCACAATGACTGCCTCAGCCCTCTCCTGGACCTGAGGGCTGGAGCAGTATAGTAGGGGGTCGGGGGGAATCTGGTCCCACCATGGCCGGGGGTTGATGTTCCTGGGGGACACGCAGCAGCTATAGCAGAGCCTCTGCCTGAGTAGTCTACACCCCCTCGCTAAGCACTCCACATCTTAGTGAATGGTGTGGAGTGTGGGCGCACCCCCACCCCCCCAGCCACTCCTGGACTGTCCGTATGCGTAGCTTCACGAATGGCCTGGTGATCAAGCATGGAAAAGGTGCATGCTCTTTGATGCATTCTGCGGACCCTGATGCATGGCACCCAGTCTTAGTGTTGCCTACGCATCGTGGATCTGCAGTGCACAGGCTTTTTTTTTTTTGTGCCTAGGCACCATTGTGAGTAGTTCCCTGATATCCACCTTGTTTAGCCTGTGAAGAAACGTAAACATTTCTATCATGTCTCCCATTTACCTCCTGGTCTTAAGTGTATACTTTTTGAGGTTCTTGGGCATCTCCATGTCAGACTTTTCATGCTGCCCGTAAATCATTTTTGTTGTCCTCCTCTACACTGCCTGAACCTCAGCTCTGTCTGTTTATGCATGCAGACCCCAGAACTGCACACAGTACTCCAGATCTGCACACACCAGGGATCTGTACATGGGCAGAATTCCTCCTTCCTTATGCTGCTGATCCCCTGCCTATGCACCCCAGCATCCTAGTTGCATTCCTTGCTGCTCTGTTGCACTGCACTGACTGTTTAAGTTTTCTGCTATTAAGACCCCTAGCTCCTTCTCCTCTATTATTTTTTCTAACACTACAGCTCCTATCTTGTAATCTTTCTTAGGGTTTCTCACCCCTTTGTGCATAAGGTTGCACTTTTTTGCATTGAATTTTATTTGCCAGACCCTTGACTATTACTCAAGCCACTTCAGAGTTTTCTTCAGTGTCCTGACTTCTTTATCACTGTCCACTGTTCTTCAGACTTCTGTGTCATCTGCAAATATGCACATCTACACTCGGATCCCCTTGTAGGGGAGAGGCAAGGAAACTCCATACCGGGGCTTTTAATGAATGGTTGAAGGCATGGTGCATGAAGGAAGGATTTTGATATGTCAGGGACTTGGGGCCAGCCTGAGAGGATATGGGGCTCTATGGCAGGGATGGCTTGCATCATTCTAGGAAGGGGCCCACCGTCCTTGATGGCAGGTTTAAATGCTATATGGAGGAGCATTTAAACTAGACAAGGGGAGGCACTCACCCCCAATGGTAAAGCAGATGGTAAACTTTTAGGGAGGGAAGACCGTAGTGAGGAAACTCCCCAAGAGTAGATGCGTAAAAAGAAAGGGATAGGAATGGGAAAGAAGAAAATGGGAAGCTAATGCAGATAGGAGAGGCGATAGGATTAAAGGGGTACAGCTATAGTGAAAGTAAAAAGGGAACAGATGAGTTCAGAGGTAAGACAGAGAACAAAACAGGAATGGGAGGGAGAAGCAGGGTAGTAGACAGGTGGAAAAGTTTTGGAAGGTGATGTGCACTGATGCAAGCAGCCTTGGTAACAAAATTCCAGACCTGGGAGTCACCATGGTGGAGACTAATCTTTATTTACCAGCTATAACAGAGCTGTGGTGTACTGACTGAGCACCACAGCTGGAAAATGAACAGTCTGGGCTACAGTCTGTTCAGGAGAGACAGAGCAGGAAAGAAAGAAGATGGGGCTGTATTATATGTGAGGCAGGGTATCAAGGCCGTGGAGTACAGGGACACAGAAAGAAAAATGAGGGGCTTGAGTTATTGTGAGTCAGACTTGAGGCACTCTTGGTACACTATCCGTACTGGAGTAGTGTTTAGACAACAAGCACAGGGCGATGAGATGGATAAGGCACTTGGAGAAGCCATAGGCAGATTGACAAATAAGGGGTAGATGCTGCTAGTTGGGGACTTCAATCTGCCAGACGTGGAGTGGAGCCTTCCAAATGCAGCTTCAGCAATTAGGGCCATCCTTAACTCCCTGTAAGGGGCTTTTCTCAGACAGTTAGTCAAAGAACCCACCAAGGATGGAGCAGTGCTCCAGCTAGTGCTTATGAACAGGGGCAGCATTAAAGACATTACAGTGGGCAGTTCCACTGGTACCAGTGATCACTGTACAATGTGGTTTAACATAAAGACAGGAGCACAGGCAAACAACGTGAGGGTGATGGTTCTGGACTTTAAGAGGATAGATTAAAAAGAAAATGGGTGACTGTCTTAGGAGCTGCATAAGAGGTGTGGAGGAGTGCTAGGAAGGGGTAGAGGCACAGTGGGGGAGAATTAGGGAGGGCATAATTAAAGCAACCAACTTAAATGTGAAGGAAGTAAGCAAATGGAAGAGGAGACCGTTATGGTTCTCCAAGGAAGTGGCAAGGTGGTAAAAGAAAAAAGGGACAGATCCCTGTGGCACTCGGCTCATGACCTCCCTGTCCCCTGATTTAGCTCTGTTCACTACTACCCTCTCATGCCTTCCCCCAAACCAACTTCCTCCCCACTGAATTAAACCTCGATCTACTCCCAAGTCCTCCAACTTCTTCAGTAGTCTCCTGTGTGGCACTGAATCAAAGGCCTAGCTAAAGTCAAAGTAGAACAAATTTATCACCTGTCCTCTGTCAGTTACCTTGGTGACCCAGTTAAAAAACAGTATTGGGTTAGTTTAGCATGACTTCCCTGACTTAAACCCATGCTGCTTGTTGTCCTGTAGTCTTTTGTCCTCTAAGTAGGCCATCAAGCTTTTCTTGATTATGGTCTCCATCAGCTTGCCTACAATGGGGGTAAGGCTGACAGGTCTGTAGTTGCCTGGATCCTCCCTGCCCCCCCAACATGAAGTGGTACTGCAGTCGCAGATCCCCAGTCCACTGGCACCACTCTGAACTTCAGCAAGTCATGAAACAGACGGGCTAAGGGGTAATGCCAGTTCTATGGCCAGTTTCCGAGTACCTGTTGGTGCAAGCCATCCAGACATGGCACCTTGTCTATCCTGAGAGATTCTAGACTCTTTTTTACCCTGTAAACTAAGAGCTATACTCTGTCCATTTCCTGACATCCCCCCCTCCCCATGTGGTGGCCTTGATACCACTTTCCAGCAGGGGATCACTGTCCCTATCGTGAATAACAATCAGAAGTAATTGATTAGTACATTTAGTGTTCATTATCTTCCGCTACCTGCTCCCCCTCAGCTAGCCTAATTATCCCCTTGTTTTCCTTTTTTCCCTTATGTACCTAAAAAATTATTTTTCCCCACCTTTTAGTCCCTCAGCAGTCTGCAGCTCTGTGTCTGCCTGTGGCCTCCTGACCTCTTCCCTTGCTTCTTTGAGTTTAGCCTGATAATCCTGCCAGGCTTCCTCCTTCTTGTTTCTCTTGTACTCAAGTGAAGGCCTTTCTTTTTGCTCTCACAGCCTCCCTCACCCCTTCGAGAGCCAGATCGACCTATTTTGCCTGTTTTGTTTAGCGAACTTCCTTGCACAAGATTCGGTTACCTACAGGACTGCCCCCTGAATCCTACTCCACTTTTCTTCCACCACCTCAGTCTTGTCTGCATCTGCCAATCTTTCCATAACTGCTTCCCGCATCTTTACAAATCCACGTGTTTAAGGTCCAGAACCACTGTCTTTGGGGGGGGGGCAGTATTCCCCCTGGCAGATTGAACCGCAGCACACTGTTGTGGTCACTGGGTCCAAGTGGTTTCCTGACAGTCAGCACCCCCCACCCCCAGCCATCTCTGAATTGATGAGTACCAAGCTGACTATGGCATCAGTCTTCAGAGTGCATAGCACCCTTTCTTCAGTGATTGGTTCCTGTTAAATTTGACCCCCCCTTGCCCTTTTAGCCTTGAGACTGCATTCATGTAGTAGTACCTTGTCCTCCACAGTGACTGCCAATCAGAAATACTCATTAAGTATTTCCACTTTAATCTTATCCTGCTTTCCGCTTTAACCATATCCTGCGCAATTTACCTTTACCTATCTTCATTATAATGCCCCATCCCCAATTTGCAATTCTACCGAATGTAGCTAAAGAACACCTTCTCCTTCACTTCCTTCCACTATCCCCACCTCTGTTTATGATGTTGTCCTCCAAACCCTCCTGTTGGTGTCTCTCATCTTGGTTTGGTACACTTTCTGGTTTTCATCTATCTAGTTGGACCTATATTTTTTGAAAGCCTTCCTTTTCTTCCTTACTGTCTCCTCCACCTCCTTTATGTACCAGCTTGGTTTCCTTCCTCTCCTTTTTTTTTTTTTCCAAGTGCCCTAATACAGAGACTGTTTTCTTCATCAACCCTTTTTTTTTTAAATCAATCTCTATTGACTATCCACCCCCACTGCCGCCCACCAGCTTCTTCCTAGCCAGTTACCTTATTTTACCAAAATCCATTTTTCTAAAATCTAAAACCTTAGTTTGTGAGTACTTGCTTTCTGACATTAGTTTTATGTCAAACCACAGGTTGAGGCGAATGCTGGCTCCCAGAGTTTCTCTTGCTGTGATCTCACCAATGCTGTCTCTACTTGTTATGCATCCTGTAGGGCCTCTCTCAGTTTCTGGTTTCTTGCTTTCACTGCTGTAAAAATACTCCAGTCCACATCTGGATGTTGAAGTCTGCCATTAGCATCACAGCCTTCATTATTTCTTCTCCCTACTCTTTGTCCTCTTCTTCCTTTTTAGATGGCGGTCTATATGCCACTCCAGCTCTCATAATCTTCCCACATCCATGACTACCTGTACCCACAATGTTTCTGTATCAGTACCCCCACACCTGTGGAGACATATTAGGCAGGGACCATCTGGGCAGACTGGGTGGGCCAAGCCATCCTTTCCTGTTGATAAATTCTGATCTTTCTTTGAATTGGAGCTCTTGCAGCAGGCTATTACCATAAGGACTATGCCGCTAGGCACTAGAAACCCGAAGGAACATTTCTAGCTAGCAATCTTCTGCGGGGACCGCCCCCCGACATCAGCCAGTGGTATAAAGGGGGCAGTCCCCAGCCCCACTTCAGTTCTTTTCCTGCCGTCGACTCATTTGAATCAGCTCCATGGATGCCTTCCTGCTACAGTTGACTGCCATTGCACGTTTCATCGCTTTTCTTTATTTTTGCAGTAAATCATTTGTTTAAATTTGACCTTCTTCTGCATGTCGTCTTCCCTGACTTCTTTCATTGAGTGGTGGACTTCTAAGTGCACATGCAGCTAGCAAATCCTGTCAAAAGTCGACCATGCGGCCTGCCTCCTCTGTTCAGGCCCGACCTCAACACCAGGCCTGCCAGCACTGCAAAGCCTTCAACCAGAATGAGGATCCACCACCAGAAGGCTCTCAAGGCACACCTCGAGAAACAGCTAGCTGCCATGCAGAAACAATCTCGGGAGAGCCCTTCTCCTTCTTCCTCCTTGTCATCCATGACTCACAGGGAGAAGAAGAAATCCTCAGGGAAGCACAAGTCCCAGGACAAGGAGAAAAAGAAAGCCCAGGCCTGCTCTCAGCCTCCGTGATAAAAGAACACCACCTCCGGTTCCTCCTCTCAAGGGGTCAGACCATTCTCCCTGGTCTGCCCTCACTTCTTCTGGGCAGCCGGTGGACAAACCTCCCATCCTGGTGCTGGTGACTTGTTTAGGTTCATTAGAGTCTGGGACTCTGGTCCAGGCCCTGCAGCCCCTGAAGATCAAGGCCATTCCCAAGTCCTCAGCTTCTTCAGGTGGTGCGGCCAGTCTTAAGTCGGGCAGTGAATCCACAACCGTCGTCTGCCCGGCTGTGGCGTTAGATTTGGCATCCAAGTCTACGGACCAGGCCCCTCGTCGCCAGGAACATGCATCCACCAACAAGGCTGTGGTAACACCTCTGCCCCTGTCATTGGTGTCCGCACCACGGACTCGCCGTCACAACGGCCGCATCTTCTGACCGTCATCAGACGCCCATCTGCTCAACACCAGGTACCCTGATATCCAGTCCGATGACACCAACACTGTCGCTGGATCCTCCTACTTTGCCGATGGAGATGAATACCTCCCCTGCACTGATGACAGAGGACCTGATGTCTGTGGCTCCTATGCCCAAAAACCGCGCCGGGCCACCTGATGCCAGCCCCCCTGATGCCAACTGCCCCCCAGCCACAGGCACTGGTGAGTCCCTTGGGCCCTCAAATTCCCCTCAGTGAGGTAAAAGATCTTTTTAGATTTTGGTGGAATGAGATCAATGGGGACCTGGTACCACCCAAGCATGCTGAACCAGCTAAGGTGGTTTCTCCTCTGGAGCCCAGGGAGACGTCTCCACCGCCTAGGAGCCCCTCCTCTAACCTTGACAAAGGGCATGGGGAAGGCCCAAACACAAAGGAAAGGCAAGAGGAGAAAGTGTTCCTCTTTCAGGTCTTCAGGCCGTCTGCACCGTTCGACGGACAGACGCCAGTTGTAGACGTCCTCTTCCTCTTCCCCTAGTCCGGAAGACTCGAGTCGGAGCTCATCCTCATCTTTCAGAAACTTGGAACCTAGGGGTCGGTCTCCTTCTCCAGACAATAAAGACACTCTTAGATCATCTCCTGATGATCCAGCCTTTATGGAAGTTATGAGACATGTGCAAGCCACCAGTGGCTGGGAGATGGAGGATTTGGACCCAGAGAGGCACAGGTTAGCCAAATAGAACAGCAAGAGGAAGGAGCTGCTGTTAGAACTTTACTACTCTACTGAACTAAAGAACTAGAACTCTACTACTGGGAACTTCAATTTAGGATAAAACAAAACAAAAAAGTTAGTGCTTGTCTGAGTTAGGTGAAGGAATTGTTATCTGTGCAGTTAGCTAGGTGAAGAAAGAAACTGTGAATTAGGAGGAGTGGCTTAGACAGAAAGGAAGCCAGGTGTTTGCATTTAAAAACTGACCTAGATAGCTTTTGGCAGAGAGCAGCAAGAGGAAGGAGCTGCTGTTAGAAATTTACTGGGACTATATTGCCCTCCATCCCTCCCCTCCACCCTTAGTCGGTTCTACTTTTATAGGCAAAGGATTTGACTGACAACAGGAACTTCCTGTTTGGGAGCAGGAAGGGAGTGATCACAGAGGCACAAAAGACTTACCATCCTAGAAGGAAAAGAGTAGCTATCCATCCCCCCCTAGCTGCTGGAGATCTGACTCTGAGCAAGTAAGAAGGAGACTGCTAAGGAATGTAGGAACTTCCTGTCCCAGAACAGGAAAATCAGGAGCTTTAAGGGCACGAAGGCAGTAGGAAAGTAGGGAGAGGAAAAAAAAAATTATATAAAAAAATAAAAACAGAGAGGAAAGAGTAAGTATACAAAACAACAGTTAAGGGGCCACAAATAAGACATGATGGGAGTGGTACAGTGCAGTGGCTGTGAAGCAGCAGTCTTCTGGGACACGTTCTGGAGAATGTGGTGTTGTCCCATCTGCAGGCACCTCTCTGGGCTAAGGGAAGAGGTTACTCATCTCCAGGCTGAGTTGGCCAGGTTTCGGGGGACCTCCTTTCCCACCCAGGAACCCCCAGGGCCACTGCCGCTGTCTCAGAGGTTGTCAAGAAAGAGGAGCAGTTGGACCACAGTGGGCTCAGAGAGGGTGAGCGTGGGAACAGAGGCACATCCCTCCAGTTGCACCTCTCCACATTCATATGCTGCTCTGGCAGAGTGTGGTTCCTCTATGGAGGCACCACGGTGGAGACCAAGGAGGATGCTGGGAACCTCCACAAAGGAGACCCACAGGAGGGTGGCATGGGACCCCACAGAGGAATGAAACAACTCCTGGTGGGGGACTCCATTGTTAGGAGGGTAGAACTGGGGGAAGGAGGGGAGAAGGAGGTAAGGTGCCTTCCTGGCGCCATGGCTTGGAAGGACAGGGAGCGAATCCTCAGGATCACAGGAGCAGCTGCAAGGGGGAGGGAGCTGGATGTCATTGTCCACATAGGGACAAATGACCTGGCTGGTAAAGGGATCAGAGCAATACAGGAGGAGTTTGTGGGGTTGGGGAGGGGCCTTAGACAAGTAGCACGCACGGTAACCTTCTCAGACTTGCTGCCTGTCTATGGCATGGGTGAGGCTTAGTGATCTGCACCATGGGATTCAGTCAGTGGTTGAAAACTGGTGCAGAGTGCGGGTTTTGGCTTCATTGGGGCTGGGGTCCACCTGGAGGGATGTAGGCCTATAATGGTGCAATGGTCTGCATCTGTCCAAGAGAGGAACCAGGATCCTAGGTGATAGATTTAAATGGCAAGCACTTAAACTAGGCACTGATAAGGAGAAGGAAATCCAGCCACCCCCAAAAAAAATCAGGGTAGTTAGTGAGGTAAACACCAAGATAGAGAAGTCGACAGGGAGAAGGGCAGGGGTAAGTGGAGAAAAAGACAAAGGCAGTAAGGACAGGGATGGGGCAAAAAGCAGTAAGGCTATCAAAAAATGGAGAGTAATGAGAACCAGTGCCCGTAGTCTAGGTAACAAGCTCCCTGAACTGGTGGCCTTGATGGAAGAGGGATGCCTGGATGTCGTGGCAGTCACAGAAACATCGGTACACAGAGAACCATGACTGGGATGTCAGCATACTGAGGTACACAATCTACAGGAGGGACAGGGAGGGTAGAAGAGAAGGAGGAGTAGCTCTCATGTAAAGGAAGGGATCAAAGCAACAGAACTAAAGGGTAAACAGGGAGGAGAGGAGGCACTGTGGGTCACCCTGAGACTAGAAATGGCATCACAGTCTGCACAGAGGTTGTATACAGACCCCATATCAGGGGAGGAAATGGACAAGGAAATGATAGAAGGCATCCTTAGGATGGCAGAGAAAGGGGAGATATTGTTGATGGGGGACCTGAATATGCCAGATGTTAACTGGAGCACCTTTGCTGCAGCCACATCTAAGAGCAGAGCCATTCTCAATGCCCTACAGGGGGCATGCTTCAGACAGCTAGTGTTGGAGCCCACTCAGGAGGGAGCAATCTTAGACCTGGCACTCTCAAATGGGGACGGAGAGAGGATCTCAGATCTAGAAGTGGGTAGCCATCTGGGAGCAAGTGACCACCAAACTGTGGTTCATGATAAACTCAGCTGGATAGTCAAGCTATACAAAAGTGAAGGCACTGGACTTCAGGAGGGCTGATTTTGTCAAAATGGGAGGATGCCTCAGAAAAGCACTAGCAAACAGGCATGACGGAGGGGTGGAGCAACAATGGGGAAACATCAAAACCGCCATCACAGAGGCAACAAGCCTTTGTGTGAAGCAAATAAATCAAAATGAAAGAAAAAAACACTATGGTTCTCAAAAGAGGTGTGGAGAAGGTTAGGGAGAAAAGATAGCATTCAGGAAGTATAAGGAAACACTGAAGGAACAGACAGAGAACTGTACCAGTTAAAGCAGAAGGAAGCAGGGAAGGCAGTCAGAATAGCAAAGGCCCAAACCAAGGAAAAGATAGCCAACTCTGTTAAGAAGGGCGATAAAACCTTTTATAGGTACATTAGGAAGCGAAGAAAGACGAACGGAGGGATACTGAGGCTGAATAAAGAGGAGGTGGTGGGCAGAGAGGGACAGTGAAAAAGAGGATACTGATTGAATACTTCTGCTCAGTATTCACAAAAGAAGAGAGGGGAGGTACCTAATCCAGTCAATAGAAGCACTCTGGAAAGGGGGGGGGTTGATATCAGTCCTTTCACAGAAGAAAGGGTTCTAAAAGAATTCCTAAAACTGAAAGTGGACAAAGTAATGGGGCCTGATGGGATTCACCCCAGAATTCTAAAAGAACTAAGGGGCGGACTAGTAACACCACTGACTACCCTTTTTAACAAATCATGGGAGGATGACGTGGTACCTGAGGACTAGAGGATGGTGGCTGTGATTCCCCTTCACAAAAGTGAGAGCAAGACAGAGGCAGGAAACTACAGACCTGTCAGTTTGACCTCAGTGGTAGGGAAAATGTTGGAATCACTTCTGAAGGAAAGAATTGTTGAGTACGTAGAGGCCAGTGGGGCACAGTTCCCAGGGCATGGATTAACAGCAGGAAGGTCATGTCAGACGAATCTAATCAATTTCTTTGACTGGGTGACCAAAGTAGTAGACCAGGGAGGGGCTGTGGACATGGGCTACCTAGACTTTAGCAAGGCATTTGACACAGTCCCACACAAAAGATTAATAAACAAATTAGCCGGCCTGGGAGTGGGTCCCAGGGTGGTAGCCTGGGTAAAACATTGGCTGGACAACAGGACACAGAGGGTAATAGTAAACGGAGTCAGCTCCGAAGAAGGAGGGGTTCCCAGTGGGGTACCGCAGGGTTCAGTACTGGGTCTGGTCCTTTTTAATGTCTTTATAAATGACATTATAGAGGGACTGGAAGGAAAAGTATGTCTCTTTGAAGACAACACAAAGATCTACAACAGGGTTGATACACAAGGTGGGATGGAAAGGATGAGAAGGGACTTGGCAAGGTTGGAGGAATGGTCAAATGTATGGCAGCTCAGTTTCAATGCAAAGAAGTGCAAAGTAATGCACCTGGGAAACAAAAACCCAGGGGAAGTTTACAGAATGGGGTGAGAGATACTGACAACAACAAAAATAGAAAGGGAGCTAGGGATAGTTATATCAGATGACCTAAAAGTGGTCAAGCAATGTGAGAATGCAGTAAGAAGGGCTGGGAGGATACTGGGATGCGTAGGGAGAGGCATCACCAGTAGAAAACAGGAAGTTGTTATCCCTCTGTACAGACAGTTGGTGAGACACCATCTGGAGTACTGCGTGCAGTTCTGGAGACCCCATCTCCACAAAGACATAGACAGGGTGGAGGCTGTCCAGAGGAGGGCAACCAAAATGGTGCAGGGTGTGCACCAGAAGATATACGAAGAGAGACTAAAGGAGCTTAATATGTATACCCTCGAGGAAAGGAGGGAGAGGGGGAACATGATATAAACTTTCAAATACATCAAGGGACTCAACAAAGTGCAAGAGGGTAGCATCTTTCAGAAAAAGAGATAGGCAAGAACAGGATGACACAATTTGAAGGTGGCGGAATGGCTCTAAAGTAATATGAGGAAGTATTTTTCATGGAGAGGGTTGTGGATGCATGGAACAGCCTTACTGAGAAGGTCATGGAGTCAAAAACAGTGGGTGAATTCAGAATGCATGGGACAGACATAAGGCAATTCTGGTGGGGAGTAGGAGGAAGCAGGCTGTTTGTTAACTAGGATCAGCGGCTTATCCATTAGGTAGGAAATGGGCAGACTAGGTGGGCCAAAGTGGTCCTTATCTGCCATCAAATTCTATGTTTCTATGTAAATACCTCAGACAAAAGGAGCCCAAACCCTTGGTGGTGCCTCCTTTGGTGGACACTTTCCAGGACCTTACCAGAATTACCTGGAAAGATCCCTCCACTTCTTCTACTATGTCTAATAAGTCAGACACGCCTATAGAGGAGCTGACATGCCATGTCTAAGAAGTCAGACATGTTCTCACAGAGGAGCTGACTTTGGTAAGATGGCCAACAGAGTTAAGCTAGCCCTGGCAAGAAGAAATACTTCTGCTCAGTATTTACGAGGAGAGGGTAGGACAGGGCCCACAGCTCAGCACCATGGACACAGGGGGGGAAGGAGATGTGCACAAATCCCTTCACAAAAGAAAGGGTCCTACAAGAGCTCGCTAAGCTCAGGGTGGACAAGGCAATCGGACCTGATGGGAGACATCCCAGGGTACTAAAGGAGCTAAGAGTGGAACTAGCAGAGCCATTAGCAGAACTGTTTAGTGAATCTCTGAGCACAGGAGAGGCCCCAGAAGACTAAAGGAGGGCTCATGGATCCCGGCTCCACAAGAGTGGCAGCAGGGAGATAGGGAACCACAGACCAGTCAATCTTATCTTAGTAGTGGGCAAGATTATGGAGGCAGTCCTTAGGGAAAGGATAGTGCAACACCTGGAATCCATAGAGCACAGGACCCAAGACAGCATGGGTTTACAACATGAATGTCCTGTCAAACTAATCTCATAGATTTCTTTGACTGAGTAACCAGAGTGGTGGACTAAGGGGTGCAGCTGATGTCACATACTTGACTTCAACAAAGCTGATACTATTCCACATAGAAGATTGATTAATAAGCTGGGTCGCGGTGGGTCAGAAGTTGGTCAACTGAGTGGCAGGTTGGTGGGCAGAAACAAAGAGTGGTGTAAACAGTATACAGTCAGAAGAGATGAAAGTCACAAGTGGTGCAACAGGGATCAGTCCTGGGTCAGTCCTCTTAATATCTTCATCAGTAACATTATGGATGGACTAGAGGGTAAGGTTTGCCTATTTGCAGATGACACCAAGATCTGCAACAGAGTAGATGATACAGATGGGGTGGGCAGAATGAAAAGAGATCTGGAAAACTGGCAAATGGTCTGAAGAGTAGCAACTGGGGTTTAATGCAAGAAGTGCAAGATCATGCACATAGGGAAGAGAAACCCTGAAGCTACCTATAGGTTGGGAGGAGTTGCTGGCAATCACAAGGAAGAAAGAGACTTGGGCATCATCATTACAGATGACCTGAAATTATCCAAGTAGACCACAAAAGCAGTAGGTAAGGCTAGGGGATGTTGGGGTGTTTTAGTAGGAGTATTACAAGTTGTAAAGGGAGGTAATACTGTAATCCCTCTTTACAAGACACTGGTTAGGCCCCATCTGGAGTACTGCATGCAGTACTGGAGGCCACATCTGCACAAGGACATTAACAAATGGAGGCAGTCCAGAGAATGGCAACCAAAATGGTGCAGGGACTGCATCAGAAAACATATGAGGACAGATTAACGGAGCTCAACATGTATACCCTAGAGCAAAGGAGGAAGAGAGGTGATATGAGTGAAACATTCAAACATCTTAAGGGCATTAACAAAGCAAAAAGTGTAACATGTTTCAATATAAGAAAATTGCAGGACAAGCGGACACAGCATGAGATTAGAGGGAGGCTGATTAAAGGGTAATGTGAGTAAGTTCTTTTCACAGAAAGGGTGGTGGATGCATGGAATGGCCTACCTCAGGAAGTGGTGGATATGAATACAGTGCAGGGCTTCAAACAGGCATGGGATAGGCATAAGGGAGCAATACAGATTAGTATGAATAAATATGTAATTGACAGAGTAAAGGCCTATAGCATATTCATAAGGTAGAAAAAATGGGCAGACTGGATGGGCCTTGCGATCCTTATCTGCTGTCAACTCTGTGTTTCTATAGGGCACCCAGGAATTAGCCTTTTTTTGGTGAAACACCCTATGGCAGACTCCAAGATGCCTAAACACCTGAGTAACCATCTCCCTGATTCAGAATCTAAACATCTGGACCAGTTGGGCAAAAAGGTGTATGCTTAACAACATGCTCCATCAGATCTCTTAACTTTCTCACACACAGTGCAGTACCAGAATGCCCTTTGGGAGAAAAGTCTAGAACTAGCTAATGCTCTGCCAGATGTTCCACAGAAAGCAGAGCTTTTAGACCTAGTTAAATTGGGCTCTGATGTTGGCATGCATGTGCTGCGCGCATCATATGACACTGCCAGCACATTTGCCCGGGCAGCTGCCACTGGTATCTGCCTTAGACACCATTCATGGCTTAGGGTTTCAGACTTTACGCAGGACCTCCAAGCCAGGATTATGGATCTCCCTTTCGAAGGGTCTGTTTTGTTCGGAGATGAGACTGAAAAGTTCATCACTCATCTCCAAGACTCAGGCAAGGCTATCTGGTCTGTCCAAACAATGTATAAGGCCAACCAGAAACCTTTTCCCAAGCATTCCTTTCTTAAATAGTCAAGTCAACAGCAGCACCACACCCAGCAACAGCAGAAAGGAAGCTTTAAACATAAAGCTGCCTCCCAGACCCCAGGTTCTTCTGCCGCCAGACCCTCCCAGGCTGCTCTTCCAACCCCTGGGACCACAACCTGACTCACTGCCAGACCCCCCACCTCAGCAGAGTTGCTGGAAGAGGCAGTGAGGGGTTGCTTCTCCATCTGCCTCGAGGGCTGGAGCAGAATCACAGCTGACCAATGGGTGCTTCAGATTACAGAGAGCTGTCATACTCTGGAGTTTCTGGAGAGACCCCCAGATAATCCTCAAGTGTTCTCCCACTACCCTCAGTCGCACATTGCCCTGATATAAGGGGAAATTCAGGCGCTTCTTCGGAAGAGGGCCATAGAGCCAGTTCCCCAAGTCAAAGGAGTCAGGGATTCTATTCCCACTTCTTCCTTGTACACAAAAAGTCATGGGATCTATGGCCCATTCTTGACCTTAGCCATCTGAACAATTACATCGAATACAAGTGGTTCAGAATGGTCACCCTTCCAGGCCTAATCCCTCTCCTTCACCAAGGGGATTGCTCTGCTCTCTGGACATGCAAGACGTGTATCTTCACAACCTGGTGTTCCAGCCTCATAGAAGATACCTGCACTTCCTCTTCCAATGGCATTATTACCAGTTGTGGGCACTGCCGTTTGGCCTCTCCTCAGCTCCCAGGATCTTTACCAGGTGCCTAGAAGTGGTTGCTGTGGCCCTGAGGAGACAAGGCCACAGTGTCTTCCCTTACCTAGACGACTGGCTTCTGACGATGCCCACAAGGGCCCAACTGATCCACTCTCTCGAAGACACCTTTACCCTCTTCAGAGAGCTGGGAGTTACCCTAAACCTGCCAAAGTCATTCCCATGGCCCCGTCAGAGACTCCAGTATACCGGGGAGATTCTGGTTACAGTTCAGGGCAAGGTCTTTCTGCCCCCAAAATAGGACAAACCGCCTTCAGTCTCAGGCTTGGTCACTGGCTTCATCACGCTAGTCCTCCACCAGAGCTTTCCTGAGACTGTTAGGTCACGTGGCAGCTGCCATCCCAACCATTCCCTTGGCTCGATTGCACATGAAGGTTCCTCAGTGGTCACTCAGGGTGCAGTGAGACCAACGTTCGGACAACCTGGAACTACCAGCCACGGTCTTGGACCCAGTACGTCGGACCCTGACCTGGAGGATGACTCCATCCAATTTGGCCAAGAGAGTCCTCTTCAGAAAAGAGCCCCCGAGGCAAGTTCTCACTACAGACTCCTCGGGTCAGGGCTGGGGTGCCCACTTAGAAGACCAACATACTCAGGGATCCTGGTCCCCTTCAGAGCAGACAATGCACATTAACATTCTGGAGATGAGTGGTCCTCTCTGTTCTACAAGCATTTCAGATGGACCTGTTCCCAGGCCCCCTGCTAGTCCAGAAAGACAATATGTCAGTGGTCGCTTACATCAATCGGCAGGGAGGTGCCCACTCATATCTCTCTGCAGAAAGGCCATGAGGGTTTGCTGCTGGGCACTGGAGCACTCACAGCTGTGCATGTTCCACGTGGCCAAAACATCTTGGTTGACGGCCTAAGCAGGCCTCGGCCACAAGCCCATGAGTGGGAACTACTCCAGTCAGTCACAGACTGACTCTTCAACAGGTGGGGTCAGCCAGAGTTGGACCTTTTTCTGTCCCCACTCAACGCCAAACTGCCCAGTTTCTGCTCGTTAGATCCAGGGCCTGGTGTTTTCTGGTGAGACACATTGTCCCTCTGTTGGACAGGGAGGTTTCTGTATGCCTTCCCTCCCTTTCCTCTTCAGAGGATACTTCTCTAACTACAGGCAGAAGGAGCAGAAATGATCCTCATTGCTCCTTATTGGCCTCGTCAGATCTGGTTCCCCCTGCTCCAACAGTTAGCAGTGGAACCTCCGATCCCCTTACCCCTGAGCTCTCACTTGCTCTGTCAGTATAGGGGCACCCCAGTCCATCTGCACCTGCATGTGTGGCTCCTGCAGACTTAGCAGTTTCCAGGTGCAGGGTTTCTTCCAGGGTAGCAGATGTCCTAGTGGCTGGAAGAAAGCCTTCCACTAGGTCCACCTGTGCCATGAAGTGGAAGCAGTTCTGCCTTTGGGCCTCTGCCTGCCACCTTGACCCTTTTACTTGTCCAGGGAACTCGGTTCTAGAGTATCTCCTCTTGTTGTCTAATTCCAGTCTGAGTTACTCCTTTTTTAAGGTGCACCTCTCTGCCATTTCGGCATACCATGCGCCTGTGGAGGGTAAGACCCTTGCCCAACTGGACTTGTCCCGCACCTTCCTGCGAGGCATACTTCACATGAAACCTCCCATTTGGGACCAAGTCCCTCCTTGGGATCTCTTATTTGTGTTAGACAAACTTACTCTGCACCCCTTTGAACCAGCCGCAGACTGTGAGCTACGCTTTCTGTCATGGAAAGTGTTATTTTTGGTTGTTGTTACTTCCGCTTGGAGGATTTCTGAGCTCTAGGCTCTAATGTGTAAGGAGCCATACTTAGTTTTTCACAAGGACAGGGTGTCCTTGCGAACTAACCCTAAGCTGTTGCCGAGGGTGGTATCTGAATTTGCCCTGAACCCGGATATTTACCTACCTGTTTATTTCCCGGAGCATTCTAACAGAGAGGAAACATCATTGCATGCTCTGGACGTTCACAGGACTCTTCATTACTACCTTAATTGAACTAGTCTTGTTTGGAAATCTGACCAATTGTTTGTTTCTTTTGCCCTCAGAACTCAGGGGGCGTCAGTTACTAAGCAGACCCTTTCTAAGTGGTTAGTTAACTGCATTGTTTTTTTATCAGAAGTATGATGAACCTTTACCGGGCCTGGTAAAAGGTCATTTCACTAGGGAGTAGTTACTTCCTTTGCCTCACTCAGAAATGTGTTGGCAGCCGATATCTGTGCGGTTGCTACACGAAGTTCTGTCCATACCTTTGTCAAGCACTACAGCTTGGACATTGCTTCCAGATGCAGGACCAGCTTTGGACTTGCCATCCTCCAAGGCCTGTTGTCTTAAAAAGTGCTTCAGTTTGTCTTTAGCCTCCACCTGGGGCAATCTGTTATCCTTTGACTGCTTTGGACTCAGTCCTTATGGTAATAGCCTGCTGCAAGAGCTCCGACTCGAAGAAAGATAGTGCAGTTACATAAGAACTTACTGTAACAGTAGATCTTCGAGAAGAACTCTTGCAGCAGGCATTACTTTCCCTCCCACCTTCCCCCCTGGTGTTCTTGCTGCATGGTTTAGAACCTCCTCAGTTCTCCTTTTCCCTTTTAAGGTTGGGTCTCCAACGGGAGAACTGAGTTGGGGCTGGGGACTGCCCCTTTTATACCATTGGCTGACATTGGGACGGGCCAATGTCAGGGCAGGCCCCACTGAAGACTGCTAGTTAGAAGTTTTCTGTGGGGTCCTAGTGCCTGGTGCATAGTCCTTATGGTAATAGCCTGCTGCAAGAGCTCTTCTCGAAGAGCTACTGTTATGGTAAGTTCTTATGTAACTGTACTCCTAGGAGCGTAGCATGTTGTTCATCCACACTCTTGGCACGTCCCTTTCCACTTTAAATCCAACCGAAGTCTTCAGCTGGCTCCTTCCACCCACCCACCCACCCACCCTGGTGGTATGTACTCGGCTCCACCCCATGACGCCAGATCTTCCTTTCCGCTGGAAGATTCAGGTTGCCTCCTTCGTGCTCTCGCATTTCATAGGCCCTGGCTCTCATACCTTCAGTTTTGCCAAAAATTTGCATTGTTCGCATTAATGATCGCAAGTTTGCAGCTTCGATCATGGAAGATAAATCTTCCCTTGGCTTTCATCGGTGCCTGTGCGGCTAGAAGATGTCACGTACCGATCCCCACACCACATGTGTGTACTGCCTTGGTGTCAGCCATGACACCTCGTCGTGCAGTATCTGTTTGGCCTTTCATCCCAACGTTCTCGATGACCGTCTCGCACGCCTGAAACTGGGGAGGCTGGAGAAGAACCCTCTGGTGAAATCCAAGGAGGCCCGGTGGGCGGTTTCCGTGGCTGCGGGATCCGCTGAGCAGTTGAAATGCATGCAAGCATTCGGGGAGCAGGCGGCTTGCGCTGCAGAGTCTTCTTGGAGCTTTTTTTTTCCGCTCAACCTGGGCTCCACCTTCTCAGGTTCCTTCAGGGAGTTGTGCCAGTCTCTCCCTAGCAAGGGAGAGGCGCCTGCGGGCTCACATTCCTCTCAATCCCGTAAGCGGGAGAAGGATCTGAGTGAGACAAAGATGGTCCTGTGACCAGGAGAGTTCTAGGTCCCAGGAGCATGCAGTCTCGACTTCGGTCGAGATCGCTTCCTGGGCCGCAGGCTTTTCGGACTTGCCGTCCAGCCAGCTGACCGAGGGTTTGGTCGACGATGTGGAAATCGTCCTCGACCCTCTTGACCGTTTGTTGCTGACTCCAGTCGACAACTCCTTAGAGAGGACTCCGGTCCTTGTTTTCCCCAATGAGGAGACCCCGCCTGCTGTAGTCCCCATCGAGGAACCGGTCCCGGAAACTGGGAAGTCACCGGCCCTGCCGGTGTCTCCCGAACGACCGAGTCAGCCAGCCCAGTCTCGACTGAGGTCTAGGACCCCCTCAACCGACAGGTCGAGGAAGAGCCATAAGCACCCTAAGAAGTGGCAATGTCATCAGTCGTCCTTGTCCTCCTAGGATGAGGAGAGGCTCCGGCAGAAACTCCGTTGGTGCTACGAGGACCTCATGTGGCAGCAGTTAATTCTGTCCGGGCATAAGCCTACCATGGCTTCCACCCTGGCCATTACTTGGCTTTCGCCTCCTAGGCTGAAGCCAACTTCTTTGAAGTCAATCAAATCAGTTCCCCAGCCCGCAGAGCCGGCAAGACCCCCTGTTCGGCCCAGAACTGTCTCTCCACATATTGTGGTGAAACCACCGCCAAAGCAGCCTGTGGGAGGGGCTTCTTCCAAGGAAGATAGATGGGACACCGAGCTCCCCCCGGCGATTGTCTGTCACGTTCACCCCGGACCGCCCATGGTGAGTCGAAGGTGACATGGGCGGTAAGCCGTTGTATCTGGATTCCTTGGATTCGGATGTCACCGGTCTACTTTCACATCCAGGGGATGATGAATCGACCACTAGCCTAGAGATGGAAAAAGGTCCCTCATCCTTTCAAGGGATCCTCCGCTTCATCTCTGAGTCTACAGGGATGCCCCTGGAGCCAGTCCAGAAAAAGGTGGAGTACTCTCTTACGGATATCCTTAAGAGAGGGGATACACCGACAGAGGCCTTTCCTGTGGCCGAGGCCATTGTTGGGCCAGCCTTAGAACTTTGGCAATGTCCTGCCTCTTGTCCAGCTCCATCTGCCCGCATGGCACGCAAATACGCGGTGCCCATGGGGTCCCTAGCAGGGTTCACAGAGCACCCTTTGGCCGAGAGCCTGGTGACCGCCTCTGTGTTCAGGCGTAGTGGCAGTTCTGCTGACACTGACCAACCTCCTGATAAAGAGTCCAAACTTTTGGACCATTCAGCCAGGAAGGTCTATGCGGCTTCCTCCTTGGGCCTTCATCAGGCAAGTTCAGCCGTCATCATAGCATACTTCTTTCATGCCCTTCTGGGGTCGCTGAACGAAGTCCTCCCACATCTTCCCACGGACATGCAGACCACTGTCAAGCAGGTCTGTGATCAGAGCCGAGCTGTTGCCAAACAGCAGCTCCAGATGGCCCTGGAGCGTGGGGATTCTTGTGCCCGTTCGATGGCTGCCGCAGTTGCCTCTCGTCGCAGGGCTTGGTGAGGCTCTCCTCCTTCCCGGTGGATACCCAGCATAAATTAGCTGACATGCCCTTCCTTGGGACCAACTTGTTTGGCCCGGGAGTGGCCAGTCACCTTTAGCACATTGAGCAGTCCAGTGCCACCTTGGATGCTACCTCTGCCAAGAGTTCTTCGGGCAAGAACCAGCAGAGGAAAAAGAAAAAGCCTTTTCGGCATTCTGTCCCTGTGACTCAGCAGTCCTCGTTTCAGGGCAGACAGCAGCAACAGCAGCAGGCTCAAGCTTGGTGCCCTCGGCCCAAGCAGGGTCCCCAGCAGGCCCGTAAAGGAGGCTGAGGTTCAGGTCCTGGGTCCTCCTCCTCCTCCAAGCCTGCTCAGTGACAGGGCGGGGGCTGCCAACCCCGCTCCCATCACGCCAGCTCTGGGTCCTCCCATGGGGGGCCGGCAACGCCACTTTCTTTCCGCCTGGTCTGTTATCACCACAGACAGGTGGGTTCTGGAAGTGGTCGGTCAGGGACTGCCTCTGGAATTCAAGCAGTACCCTCCAAGCTGAGCCCGCGCCCCCTCAGAAGGAACGAGTATCCGCTCAGACCCAGTTGGCTCTCAGAGACAACATCGCTCAGCTCCTCCTCAAGGAGGCAGTAGCTTCAGTGGTGGATCCTCCAGCACACCCAGGCTTTGTCTTCAGGTACTTCCTGGTGCCCAAGCGGATGGGGGGCTGGTGCCCATTCTAGATCTGCACGACCTGAATCAATATCTCAGGTCACGCACCTTTCAGATGGTCACTCATTCCCAGATCATACCATCCTTGGAGTGAAACATGTGGTTCTGTTCACTGGATCTGCAGGACGCATTCTTTCACGTCGCAATCCATCCAATCAGTGGTTCCTCCACTTCAGGGTCGAAAGGATCCTGTACAAGTTCTGAGCCATGCTGTTTGGCCTGTCATCGGCCCCTCGGGTCTTCACCAAATGCATTGCAGTGGTGGCGGCCCATCTCAGGCGTCGGGGGGGTGGGGTTAGGATTTATCCTTACCGCAACGATTGGTTCTTAGTAGGATCCACCCGACACGAGGGGAAGAGGTCCAGGGACCTGGTCCTACAGACCTGCTTCCAACTCGGCCTCTTGATCAATGAGGCCAAGTCAGAACTCATGCTGTCTCAGGTGATGGGCTTCATCGGGGCAGAGCTTGGCTCCCGGTGGACAGGCAGAGGTTCTTTCCTTCTTTTCCCAATCATTTCTGGTTGGGCACTTTTGCCCTGCTTGGGACTTTCTGTGCCTTTGCGTTACATGGCGGCGTGCATCTCAGTGGTCCGTTGGGCCCGGTTGCATATGCGCCCCTCCAGTGGGAGCTGGCTGCCCAGTGGACTCAGCACATTGGTCATTTCAACCAGCTGATTACTGTAACCCAGAAGATGTGGGACGCTCTTCAGTGGTGGACCACCCCAGACCGGCTGCAGAAAGGGATCCCATTTGTCCTCCCCGAGCCGATGGCTGTCCTCACGACCGATGCCTTACTCATGGGCTGGGGAGCCCACATGGGGGACGAAAGGGCCCACGGGCTCTGGAACCCCGAGGAGTCCCATTGCCACATCAATCTGTTGGAGCTCAGAGCAGTCAGACTGGCACTGTCAGCTTTCGCTCCTCAACTCTGGGGTCAAGTGGTTCAAGTCCAGATGGACAATACCACGACCATGTACTACCTCAACAAACAGGGCGGCATGCACTCCCGTTTGCTGTGCAAGGAAGCGCTCTGCATCTGGACCCTTGTGAGCCAGTTGGAGGCAGATCTCCTAGCCATCCATGTGGCAGGAGCTTCAAACCACCTGGCGGATGCTCTTAGCTGCTTAGGCCAGACATCCCACGAGTGGTCTCTCCATCCAGAGGTAGCTTACAGCCTGTTCTCCGATTGGGGCAGACCAATGGTGTACCTGTTTGCCTCCAGGGAAAACACCAAGCTGAGGCTGTTTCATGCCCGCCCCCCCTCAGCAGGGCTCGCTGCAGGGGGATGCCTTCCCGAGGCCATGGACCCCAGGCCTCCTCTACGCCTTCCCTCCATTTCCCTTGATCCACTAGGTGGTCCTCAAGGTGAGGAGGGACAAGATGAAGGTGATCCTGGTGGCCCCAGACTGGCCACGCCAGTTCTGGTATCCAGATCCCCTCAGTCTCAGCTGCGGGCACCCAGAGCGGCTTTGCACACGCCCGGACCTGATATCACTCAATCAGGGGAGGGTCTTCCATCCAGACCTTCAATCCCTGCACCTCGCAGCCTGGTACCTGAGCGGCTAGAGTTCCAGGCTTTGGGTCTTTCTGAAGATGTCTGCACCATGGTGGAGGCATCCAGAAAGGAATCGACCAAGAAATGTTGTGCCTTCAAGTAGAAAAGGTTTTCCATTTGGTGTCAGGGTAAGGGCCTGGTCCCTTTATCCTGTTCATTGGCTAACATTCTTGTCTACCTTTGGTCTCTCTCCAAAGGGGGTCTCCAGTCATCGACCCTTAGGGTGCACCTGGCAGCCATTTCTGCTTACTGGGCTTGGACTGGTCAGCCAGCGTTGGCGCAGGAGACAGTGGTTGGGTGCTTTTTCAAAGGCCTGGATCACATATCCCTTCCAGTGTGTGAACCTCCACCTCTGTGGGATATACTGCTGGTACTGGCAAAGCTCATGAGCAAGTCATTCGAACCAATGCACAAGTGTGAGCTGTCACACTTGTCATGGAAGACAGCCTTCCTGGTGGCTGTCACAACTGCCAGAAGGACAGGGGAGCTCCAGGCACTTTCGGTGGACTCCCCTTATCTGGTCTTTCACAGGGATAAGGTTGTCCTATGCCCCCACCCGAAATTCCTTCCGAAGGTGGTGTCAGAGTTTCACCTGAACCAGGTGTTGACTCTGCCAGTTTACTACCCTAATCACACCTCAGAGGCCGAGTACAGGCTCCATACTTTGAACCTGAGACATGCTCTCTCCGATTACAAGGAGAGGACGGTAGAAATTTGGGGAGAGGTTCGCCAGGTGTTTGTCACCTACACTGAAGCCACTTCCGGCAGACCTGCAACGAAGTGGAATATTGCAAGATGGATTACATCATGCATAGGTCTGTGTTATGAGTTGGCGGGCAAGGAACCTCCCAGAGGGATAAGAGCTCATTCTACCTGCCGTACTGCTACATCGGTGGCTGCTTCCAGGGACATCCCTATCCAGGAAATCTGTTGGGCTGCTACCTGGAAATCAGCAAACACCTTCATCATCCACTACCACATCAACCTTGAGTCACGCCGGGTTGCTGGTTTTGGGGTCTCAGTTCTCCAATCTCTGTTCCCTAAGCAGGGGGTGTGTGCCTTGCCTCCCTCCTCCCGGAGAACTGCTAGGAGTCTGCCAAAGAGTGTGGATGAACAACATATCCACGCTCCTAGAAGAACAAGTTACTCATCTGTAACAGTAGTTCTAGGAGTGGTATATGTTGTTCATCCACATGGACCCACCCGACCTCCCTAGCTGTGGACACACACAACCTGGCTTCCAGTGGGCTAAGATCTGGCGTCATGGGGCTTAGCTGAGTTATATACCACCCTGGTGGGTGGGAGGAGCCAGCTTGAAGACTTCTGGTTGGATTTAAAGTGGAAAGGGACATGCCAAAGAGTGTGGATGAACACCATATACCACTCCTAGAACTACTGTTACAGGTGAGTAACCTGTTCTTTTCTATGTCCTTCTCTTCTGTGGCCCTGAGGCCCTCTTTCATGTACAAGGCTACTCCTCCCACTTTCCCCCCTTCTTTTAGTCCTCCTGAAAACTGTGGATCCTGGCATGGATGGAGCCTAATCATACTGCTGTGTAGCCCATGTCTTTGTTACAGCCACCAAGTCTAACTGGGCCTCTGTCATGAGTGCCAGCAGGAATCTTATTCCCCAGACTCCAGGCATTCAGGTACACCACCCTCCAGAGTTCCTTCCCCCATGCCGTGTGTCCTTGCTAGTTTGTGCTTCCACTTTTTTTAATTTTTATTTATTTTAAAGTTTCACCAGGAAAGGCATACTGAGCAGTGAATGCTCGTTTCCAGATGCGTCCTGGGGGAGAGGGGATGAGGATGACACTAAGGATCCAAGCTTCAAAAAAGACAAATGCAGTATAAAAATGGATAAGAGATACAATCAGCAAACAGGATGACAAAATTGATAAGTCATTTCAACAAACCAGAAGAAAGTGCTCAGAAGCTATATTAAACAATCAGTCACATGGGAACATAGAATAAGTGCTAACTTGTGTAACGAACAGAGAGGCTAATATGGTGAGGGCGGAAATTAAGCACATCTGCAGGAATGGGAAAAAAGTTCCTTTAGGAGGAAGGTTAGGACCCATGGGGAGGCAGCGTGATGGATAGGCGGGGGGAGGGAGTTCCATATTTTTGGGAAGTGGTGGGAGAATGCTGCCTTGCCTACTGAAGTGGACCTGGGTGGGATGGTTACAGTATGGTGGTCAAGGTTTCTAAGGGAGTGAGGAAGGTGGTTTGAGGGAAATAGAGGAGGAGAAATAAGGGGGGAGAGAGTGAAACACGAATTTAGCTAGAAAGTTGGTGCAGTGGACATGGCGCCTGGCTGCTAGGGAGGGATGGGAGAGAGACTGGTATAGGGCACAGTGATGGGTACGGGGAGGACAGTCCAGAGCGAGGCGGAAGAAGGAGTAGAAAGGAGAGTCCAGTCTAGTTAGGAAAGGTTTGGGAGCAGCAATTCTACCTCTTGATCTTGTTACCAGCCAATTCCCTATGCTGCTTCCAATTTCCTCTACTGTACAATCTACGCATCCAGTACTGACTACAGCGACCACACTACAAAAGCTGCAAAACAGAAAACTAGTAATATGCAAATATTGTTAAGCCCTGTGTGTGTGTGGGGTAAACATGACAACCAGCTCCACAGGCACAACTACAGAGACTCAAGTGAGACGAAAGTCCCTAACTCATTAAAAAACACAGCATTCTAATACAGACGGAGGAACTGTTTTATCATTTTAACATATAAATTAACATCAAAATGATTTATTTTCTAACATATACATATCTTATACAGTGGCCCATTTTCTAAGCTCAATAATACCCTCCAGGGTGGACGGTTTTGTGCTATACCGGACCATCCAGGAGCTATAAGGCCCTGGGCGGTCCGTTATAGCACAATATCGCCCACCCTGTTGGGTATTATTGCTTACTTGCAGTCTCCTCCTTGAGTTCCTACCCGTCCTACATAATGTTTTAGTTTTCGTACCTCTTCCTCTTTCTTACTGTCCCTGTGAACATCCCTCCTAATCTTCCGTCAGTGTCCATTGTGTTCTTACTTCGAGAAACAGCTCTTGCAGCAGGTTACACCATTAGGACTGAAGCCAGTAGGCGCCAGGATCCCACAGAAATTTTCTAGCTAGCAGTAGACCTCCCCCGATGTCGGCACCTCCCCCGACGTCAAGCATCATATAAAAGGGGGCGGTTCCCCAGAATCCCACATTGGGAAGAATTCAGTGATTATCCATCCCTCTTTTGCTGGAATGGCTTACATCTCAGCAGAAGAGGCAATACATTACTGGGATGTAAAATTCATTCCTTTATTCATAACCATTTAAACCAATAGTTATGGGGGCGACTGGATTCATTCGTAAGTGTCTTATTACTTCCAGACTCCCACAGCAGAAACAACAACTTAACTTTCTTTCTTTAAATGCTTGTGCATTAAATTCTTCTAAGATGGCTGAACTTGAAGCCAAAATCCTACTACATGATCTCGGACTTATATCTATATCCGAGACATGGGGAAATCCGACTAAATATTGGTCAATGGTAATACCAGGGTTTACACTCTATACCAAAAACAGAACAGGTACCAAGAAGGGTGGTGGGGTCTGTCTTTATTTCAGGAATGACATTTTATCCTATGAAATCAGTTCTGAACCCAACCTAGAAAGCTTATGGGTTGCCCTTCAATTTTACGGACAACCCAAACTGATAGTGGGCACCTGTTATAGACCCCCCGTCAGCTGATCTGGAATATACCCAGTCTCTAACAAATGAAATAAAATTACTAGCTAAAAATGGTACGGTTATCATCCTGGGTGATTTCAACCTGCCCTCTATTAACTGGGAGTGTTTATTTGGTAGCTCCCAACATGATAAGCTTTTTTTAATAATCTATAATTGATCTAGGTCTGATCCAAATAGTAAAGAAACCAACTCGAGGGAACAACATCTTGGACCTTCTCATTACCAACATTGAAAATAAAATAACAGATTTCAATATTTCTGATCCTTTAGGTAATAGTGATCACTTATCTTTATATTTCGCTATTTCATATCATACCAAACTAGTAAACAACCAAACCAAGATTAAATTGTATAAGAAGGCCGATTTCTTAACTGTTAATGAAAAATTAAAACATTTTGACTGTGCAAATATTTTCCTTAATCTTAATGCCACAGATGCTTGGTCTTTATTCAAAACTACAATTCTAGAGTTGGAACATCTCTATGTTGCTGAAAAACACAAATATAGTAATAAAAGGAAAGTGCCATTATGACTTAATAATACAATAAAAAACAAATTGCAACTAAGCAGAAATTATATAACATTTTAAAAACTTGTCCCATAGATATTAGACCAGGGGCACTCTCTACCTACAGACAATCTGTCAGAACTTTAAAGAAACTTATACTAGCTAAACGAAATTTAGAGTTTAAAATTGCTCATACGAAAGACTCCCATAAACTATTACACTCTTACCTTAATGGTAAAAAAGGGAACACTAGAGCTGTTGGACCACTGGTTATTAATAACGCATCATTGGTCTCTGATAGTGAGACAGCCTCCGCTTTTAATGACTACTTTTGTTGCTCCAATTGGCGGACGGCAACAATGTCACTGCAGTTTCCTGAGGGGTTAATTATTTCCCTACAAGAAACTGAGAAAGTACTTAATGCCATGAAAAAACCTTCCAGCCCAGGACCAGACAGCATTAACCCAAATTTCCTGATGGGTATTCTGGATAACATTATACTGCCATTAACACTAATCTTTAATAAATCTTTACAGGAATCTACTGTACCACCTGACTGGCTCACTGCCATTGTCACGCCTATTTTTAAACAAGAGTTGCATTCCCGACTTGAGAATTACAGGCCCATTAGTCTTACCTCCATCCCTTGTAAGATGATGGAAAAAATTCTGAAAACTATCATCGAATGTGAAATAGTCTCTTTAAACATTACAGACTACTCCCACCATGGATTCAAACAAGGGTACAACCAACTTTTTGACCTTTTATGAACATGTCAGCAGGTTCTTAGATGGCAACATCCATGTCGATATCATCCTGCTGGATTTCAGTAAAGCCTTTGATAAGGTATCACATGCAACTCTAGTAGATAAACTTATCATTTTAGGCTTTTCTCCACTTATTACTAAGTTGGTTCACTGTTGGCTTACCGGCAGGTCCCAGAGGGTCAGGGTAAATGTAGTTTTCTCTGCATCAAGGGAGGTGACTAGTGGGGTTCCCCAGGGCTTGGTTTTGGGCCCAACATTGTTTAAAGTTTTCATTAGTGATATGAAAATTAATTCCAGCAACATTTTCACAAAGTTTGCTGACGATACCAAATTGGGGGGAAGAGTTGATGCTCCTGCAAACATGAACTCTCTTGTACTAGATCTTGGACATATTGAATGTTGGGCAATTACAAATGGTATGTTCTTTAATGTTAACAAATGCTTAGTTATTCATCTGGGGAAAAATAACCCCACCCAGACCTATACACTTAACGGTGTTAATATTTATTTATTTAGTTTTTGTTGACTGGGTAAGTGCACTAGACAAATCCTGCCTATTTTCAGGCACAACCTGGGGGAAGGGGATACAGATGAATGTCAACTGACCTTGAACCAGATTAAGCTGTTGGTGGTATTTTTTTAGTGAATGAGGGAAATTTGGCCAGGACACCGGGGAAATTCCCCTACTCTTTTCGAGAAGTGCCATGGGATCGTTAACATCCACCTCAACTACCACCAATCCAAGCAGATGGGACCTCGGTTTAACGTCTCATCCGAAAGACGGCACCTCAGAAGTGCAGCACCCCTCTCATGCTGCACTACAGTGTCAGTACTGGGATAGTAACCCAAGTGCCAGATGTGGGATCTGAACCCACAGGCCTCTGATCTCCCGGCCTCAGAGGTGAGTGTGCTACCTACTGAGCCACTGCCACTGCCAATAATATTAAAACATCCTCCTTGGAAAGGGATCTGGGCATCATGGTAAATCATAATCTTTCATCAGTTAACCATTGCAATAAAATTGCTAACATAGCTAATGCTTTAATCAGAAGGATCAACCATACATTCACATCTAAAACTGAACAACGTATAATAACATTATACACATCCTATATTCGGCCTTATATAGACTATGGGTCACCCTTTTGGAGCCCTTATCTGGTTCGTGACATAAGGAGGATTGAACAAATACAACATAGAGTTACAAAAATGATTCCTTGTATGTCACAACAAGACTATGATGGTAGACTTAATCTTACTGGTCTTTATACCTTGGAGATGAGAAGGACTAGAGGAGACCTTTTACAACATTTTAAAATCATTCCGTCTTCAAAGTTAATGTCCCAGTGTGATATCTCATATGATACAAGGAAAACTTCACCTAGGCTACATAATAAACAGTTTTACATTAAAAGGGATAGGACCAACAAAAGATTAATTGTTTTCTCTATTAGAGCACCTAGGCTGTGGAACAAATTGCCCCAAGAACTTGTTGATTGTTCTAATATAGGCACCTTTAAATCCAATTTGGATAAATGGCTTCTTAATAAATACCACTGAGGGTTTATTATCCCACTGTGTGGGGGGACAATATTGATGGGCAATTGCCTTCTTTTGTCCTAATCACCAAGTAAATCCCCAGTTCTTTTCCTGCCATTGACTCGCCAGCATCGGCCTCGTGGACACCTTTTCAGCAAACGACGACTCGAACTTCCAGCATTTGCTCGCCTAAATGTTGGCATCTCCTACTCCTTCCACAGAAGGACACCCCTCCAAGTGTAATTGCGGCAAACAGATCCCTTTCAAGGATCTCCATTCGACCTGTCTGCAGTGCCTAGGCCCGGAGCATGACATCAAGGCATGCTCCTTTTGTCAGCAGTTTAACAGCCCCACCAGGATCCGCCGTCAGAAGGCACTTCAGGGGTTCCTGTTAGAGGAAAGATTAAAAACAATGGAAAAAGACCCTACCTCCAGAGGTGAGTCAACCCCCAAGTCCCATAAACTCCGGGAGAAGGCCAGGTCCAGATCACCGGGCCTTGGAACCGCGCACCAGCTCACGCTTCACGTGATCAGACTGCTCTTCCTCCAGGGCTCGCTGTCAGCCTCCTCCCATTAAAGTCAGGGCTTCATGCAGTCTTTTGGCTTCTTTCCACCCACTAAAGACTTCCAGGACTTCGGACCCTTCTCCAACGCCCTCCTGGGCCTCAGTGAAGTCTTCTGACTGTCATCGGTCCAAGTCCTCTTCCAAGTCTGCTTCTGCTTCTGCTTCCTGGGACAGATGCCGGGAACACGACACCAGATCAGCCTCCCAGGGGACCTCATCCCCCTCCCAGGAAGACCAAGGACCTGACGTCCCTTAAGCGGATGATGGAACCTAAGCGGGCTGCCGTTCCTTCTCCGACCAAACGCCCGTCAGACCAGACGCCCCTTAAGTACCCGACATCGGTCTAATGATCTACGGAGCCGACAAATGCCCTCCCTTCACTGGTCGATACTGGTCGCCGGGGTTCATCTGAGGAGGATTTGATGTTGCCTGATGACCAGGCAGGTGACACTGAGGACGCCGGGCTTCCGCGGGAGCCTTCGCCCAGACCTGCGATGCCCTCGGACTCAACACCCGATACTGGCAACAGGCCAACCCCGACGCCAGGACTGTCGTCCAGTATGAATATCCAAGAAGTCAAAGATCTCTTCACCTTTTGGTGGGACACTATTAAAAAGGATGTGGTCCCAGTAAAGCCTCCTCCTCCTCCCTAGGGTCCAGCAGGAAGACCCTCAACCCCCAAGGAGCCTTCACCACCTCCTAGGGGCAGATCCAGGGAAAGGAGTAGGCCCCGTTCATGGTCTCCCTCAGGATCTCCCAGCCCCAAGTGACCCAGAGGAAGAAGGTCCACTCCGCAGGGGGACGACTCTAGACCGGACTCTTCGAATACATCCAGGTCTCCTTCTCCCGTAAGTATTCCATCACCAGACCCATGAGATCTACCCAGGTCACCTCTGGATGATCCCTTTTTTGCTGAAATCATGAGGCACATGCAAGAGAGTATGGAATGGGAAACTGAAGGTCTAGACCCCGAATGACAGCGCCTATCTCGATACCGTCGGCAGAAAGATCCTAAGCCTGTGGTGGTGCCACTCTTGGTGGACACCTTCACGGATGTCACCAAGGCCACGTGGAAACATCCGCATTCCACCCCTGCTGTGCCGAAGAAGGCTGACCGCCTGTACACTGCCCCGTGGAGGACCCTTATTTGGTGCACCAACCCCTGGCTGATTCACTGGTCATCACAGCCTCACACGACCGGTCTCAACGACCGCAACATTTGAGCACCCAGCCTCCGGACCAGGAATCCCAACAATTGGATTCACTGGGTCGGCGCATGTATGCAGCTGCTACATGCTCCATCAGGTCACTGAACTATCTGACACACATGGTTCAATTTCAGAACGCCCTATGGGAACAGGGCCAGGACCTGGTTAAAGTCCTTCCGGATGGCGAGCAGAAGGAGGAACTCTTGAACCTTCTTCACACAGGGTCAGACGTGAGGACCCAAGTTTTGAGAGCCACCTATGGTTTGGCGGACTCTGCAGCCAGGGAAACAGCCTCAGGTGTCTGTCTCTGGAGACATTCATGGGTTCGCGTCTCCAGATTTACTCCGGACATCCAGAAAAATATCCTGGGCGCCCCCTACAATGGAGAGGTCCTGTTTGGTGAAGTTTCTGAAAAGGTAATCACCAAGTTACAGGCGGTGAGGACTGTACAGGCCATGTACAGGCCCAAGACTGGTTCCTTTCATAGGAACCAGAGTCGCTTTTGCAGCCGGCAACAACAGCAGCAGCCATGTTCTGGCCAGCAGCAAAGGGGCAACTTCAACCACAAGGCTCAGCCTAAGTCTTCCCCAGGCCAAGGTCAAAAATTCACTAAACCGACCCAGCCTGTGGGAGGCAACGCTGCCACAGGATGAATCCTTCCCAGCCCCCGCCCCTCCTCTGGATCCACAGGAAGAAAAGGTTGGGGGTCACATCTCTTGCCACCTTTCAGGGTGGCAGAGCGATAACCGCTGACCGGGTGGGTCCTACAATTGGTAGGGAGAGGACACTCTATAGAATTCCTCGATCACCCACCTTCAAGGCCTCCCCTGCTTTCCCGTTACTCAGAACAGCACGCACTGCTCATTCAGCAGGAGGTGATAGCATTTCTGGAAAAAGAAGCCATAGAACACGTACCACAGAACCAGAGAGGTGCAGGATATTATTCCCACTTCTTTTTGGTTCCCGAAAAGACAGGGGACCTCCGTCCGATCCTGGACCTCAGCGACCTCAACGCTTCAGTGCTTTACAAATGCTTCCGCATGGTGACTCTTCTAGGGCTAATTCCCATGCTCAAGCAGGGCACCTTCTTAGCGTCACTGGACATGCAGGATGCCCACCTGCACATCCCGATAGCCCGGGTGCACAGAAAATTCATGTGCTTCAAGTTTCTGGATTGCAATTATCAGTTCCGAGCCCTCCCTTTCGGGCAGTCCTTGGCACCTTGGGTATTCATGAAGTGCATGGCAGTCGTAGTGGCAGCTCTCAGGAGATAAGGCCACTGTGTGTTCCCCTACCTGGATGACTGGCTCCTCATGGCCCCCCTCTCAGGAGGCTCTGTTGTCCGCGATCCACTGTACTCATTCCCTCTTTGGGTCCTTGGGCATCACCATCAGTCGGGAGAAGTTGCACCTGGTTTTGTCTCAGAGACTGCAGTTCATAGGCGCAGTCCTGGACACCATCCAGGGGAAAGCTTTTTTGCTCCAGGACATAGTGGAGCACATCAGATCCCTCATAAGGGATATCTTGGCGAAGAAGACTGTCCCAGCAAGACTGGTCTATTGCCTGCTCGGACACATGGCTGCGGCCATTGCAACAGCCCCTTTAGCCTGTCTCCACATGTGGGTGACCCAGTGGATGTTACGGGTGCAGTGGGATCAGAAGCAAGACCATCTGTAGCATCCAATCAGGATCATGAATGCTGTCATCCAGGATTGGCAATGGTGGTTTGACCCAGAGCACCTGTCATTGGGAGTCCCCTTTGTTGCACCATCTCCGGTTGTGACACTCTCCACGGGCACTTTGGGGTCCGGTTGTGGAGCACACCACAATGGTGTCAGGTCTCAGGGCTCATGGACGACCCAGAAAGCTCATCTTCACATAAACATTTGGAGATGAGAGTGGTCCTTTACACCTTGCAGGCTTTCCAATCGGAGATTCTACTGGGTACTCTTCTGCTATAAACAGACAATACCACGGTGATGTATTACCTCAACAAACAAGGAAACATTCATTCCTACCCTCTTTGCAAGGAGGCCATGAGGGTGTGGGATTGGGTACTTCAACACGGCGCAAACCACATTGCTGTACATGTTCCAGGGGTGGACAACATTACCGCAGACAGTCTGAGCCGCTCTCAGGCCAGAGTCCATGAATGGAAGCTACTCCAAGAGGTCGTAGAGGATCTGTTTCACAGATGGGGGACACCAGAGTTAGACCTTTTCACATCCTCATCCAATGCAAAACTACCCAGTTTCTGCTCGCTAGATCCAGGGCCTGGTGTTTTGTGGCGAGACACGTTGTCCCTCTCTTGGGCGGGCAGATTCCTCTATGCATTTCCTCCCTTCCCGTTGATCCAGAGGGTTCTTCTGAAACTCCGCAGAGAGCAGGCAATGCTGATCTTAATTGTGCCCTTTTTGGCCTAGGCAGATCTGGTTCCTTCTGTTGTACCAACTTTCTCAGGAACTGCCGGTGCCTCTGCCAATCAGCTCTCACTTACTGTCCCAGGAGGCAGGATCCTTGATCCATCCAGACCTTCGCTCTCTCATCATGCACTATGGGGTCTCACAAGAAGTAGCAATTGTTCTAGCGGCTGCTAGAAAACCGGCCACTCATGCCACGTACACCATGAAATGGTGCAGATTTTTTCTCTGAGCGCAAGCACGGGGACTTTCCTCACTGGATTGTTCTGAGGGTTTTGTATTAGACTACCTCCTGTCCCTATTTCAGGCAGGCTTGGCCTACTCCTCGATCAAAGTACACCTCTGTGCCATCTCAGCCTATTACATACCTATAGGCCTACGGTCCATATCCCAGTTGGAAACCACACGTGCCTTTTTGAGAGGCGTTCTCCACCTTAGGCCTCCAATTAAGGACCCCATTCCTCTCTGGGACCTACCCTTCATCCTGGAACAGCTTACGCTGCCTCCTTTTGAACCAGCCGCGGATTGCGAGCTACATCTTCTTGCATAGAAGACGTTATTTTTAGTTGCTGTTACTTCGGCCAGAAGGATTTCTGAGCTACACGCACTTATGTGCAAAGAACCTTATTTGTTTTTTCACCAGGACAGGGTGTCCCTTAGGAGAAATCCAAAATTTCTGCCTAAGGTGGTCTCAGCCCTTACCCTTAACCAGGATATCGACCTACCAGAGTACTTTTCAAAATACTGTAATAGAGGAGAGGCCCTGCTGCACACTCTCAATGTGCATAGGTACATAGATACATAGACAGTGTCGGCAGATAAGGGCCTATGGCCCACCCAATCTCCCCATGTGAGCTTGTAAGTTCAGTTTATGTTTTCCAAGAAGTCAGTTGCCCCTTACCCCTGACCTCCAGAATTCCTTTATGTCTATCCCATGCATTCTTAAATCCCGTGATTGTTTCAGCCCCCACCACTTTCTCTGGCAGGGTGTTCCACTTGTCCACCACCCGTTCTGTGAAGAAATTCTTCCTCACGTTTCCTCTGAATTGTCCTCCCTCCAACTTCATCCCGTGCTCTCTAGTCCTGGAACATCTTTTTCGCTTAAAAATAGTATATTCCTGTACCCTGTTCCTCCCTGTAAGATACTTGTATGTCTATCATATCCCCTTTCTCCAGGGAGTACATGTTCAGTTCCTTCAACCTGTCCTCATAGGACTTGTGATGCAATCCATGCACCATCTTTGTTGCCCTCCTCTGAACCTTCTCTATCCTGTCTATGTCCTTACGTGAGGTAAGGTCTCCAGAACTGTACAGTGTACTCCAGGTGGGGCCTCACTAGTGTCTTGTATAGTGGAATTATGACCTCCTTTTTCCTGCTGGTGATGCCCTGCCTGTGCATCCCAGCATCCTATTTGCTTTACCTGCTGCCTTGTCACACTGTTTCCCTGCCTTGAGGTCATCAGAGATGATAACCCCAAGATCCCTTTCCTGCTTGGTGCATGCTATATCCTCACCCCAACTGATATATTGTGCCAGGGTTTTGTGCCCCATATGCATTATCTTGCACTTCCTTGCATTGAATTTCAACTGCCAAACCCCTGACCATTCTTCAAGTTTCTGCAGGTCCCTTCTCATTCTGTCTACACCCTCTGGTGTGTCTACTCTGTTACAGAGCTTTGTGTCATCAGCGAACAGTGAAATTCTGCCTTCTAGGTCCTGCGCAATGTCACTGATGAAGATATTGAATAGGACCGGTCCCAGCACTGATCCCTGTGGTATCCCACTGGTCACTCTTCCCTCTGTGGAGTGACAGCCATTTACCACCACCCTTGTGTCCTGCTGCCCAGCCAGTTACCTACCACCACACTACTGTCCTGCCCACACCCATATTCCCAGTTTGTGCAATAGTCTTCTATGTGGCACAGTGTCAAAGCCTTGCTGAAGTCCAGATAGGCCATGTCCACTGCCCTCCTCTGATCCACCTCCTAGTCACCCAGTCAAAAAT